>OY728133.1:492821685-497821685 GCA_963277665.1 Viscum album | reverse complement strand
CAAATAGAAGTATACAAATAGGGCCAAACCATAGGACTAACCAATGAAATCTAAAGAAACACTAATTTAGAGGGAAACTGTAACTCAACTCCCACGATCAACTGCCACCCTATTTGGAAGGGGAAACCAACGATAACCCAACTTTTCACTTATCCTAATAATTTGAATTCATATTATTATTTCTGATGAATTTACTTGTAATTTTTTCATGTTTTATAAGATTATTCCTTGGATGTTGAATGTTTTTACAAGAAATATGGGTTCAACCTTCAAATTTTGTATTGCTGCTAATTCAAAAATTTCATACAATTCACATCGTGAAACATATTCATTATTTTAATTCATGAATTATAGGACCCTTCTAGACTAAATTCCAATCCATGAATTTAATACAATCTATGAATGACATGGATGAAGAATTTTAAGATGTTAAATCAGTACACTATGTGAAAGTTTTGACCTCAATGCTGACCATAAAGTTTACAAGACATAAATTTAATACAATTCAAGAAACATCTAGGACAAAGAAATCCATGAATTGAATCTATTACAAAATGTAAAAGATTTTCAGTGGTGCATGATATTTGAAATTCAAGTATGATGTTTGGAAAATTTTGAATAAATCAAAGATTTTGAAGATCTGATTACACTATATGAAATAAAATTACACATCATGAAATTTTAAAGGAAGAATCAATTTAAAGATAACTCAAGACATGAAATATTTACATGTCCTGATTTTATTAGGATTATAAATATTATATCACTTCTAACACTGGAAATGAAAACCCAAACTTTTCTTTTCTTTCTTTTATGATTTCTTTTCCATTCTTGTCTAGACCTGGGTTTTTTTTCATTTCCTTTTCCTTTTATTTTTTATTCATCTCTTACTACTGCACATCCTTCCAAGGTATTTTCAATTTCTCAAACCTTGTTCTGAACCTTGTTGTTTCAAATCTGATTGTTTCTTTCAATTTCAAATTATTGTGTACTTTTCTGTTCCTTAGTCCCAAGTAAGTACATTGATTGATTCTATATATTTTAATCGTGAATTAATTTAATCTGAATTTCATTATAAATATTCCAATATTTTTTTCATTATCTCATCCATTTAATATCACATTTACCATGATCTTCTAACATGATTAGGTTTAGGGGTCAAGAGTGGGGGTAGCAAAAACATTATGAATTATTAAATATAAACTTGGGTAACACTTTATCTCAGGATTGGGTTAAAAATTATGTTAATATTATTTATTTGTATAAACCCGGTCTATGAAATTACAATAGAAAGACCCTAACCTAATTGGAATTAAGCATCCTAGGACCAATAAAATGTGACAATTTATGCCTTTGAAGATAATCTTTATCCACCTGGGTTGCTGACTGTCCCTTGACCAAGGAGTGGTCATTAATCTAGGTAGATCCAATTGATTTGACCAAAACTAATTAGTGACTTCGACACTGCTTTATAGCCTAATCCATAGGACCATTTCAATCTAGATTTAGGAATACCCTTTACCTAAGCTCCCTGAATTTTACCTTGATCCCTTCTCTATATTCCTAAATTAAATAAATATTATTTTTAGATATAGAAACAAAAAATTTGAGAATCACATGAGGAATCCACTTGACAAGTTCCAATGGTAAGGTCATTGGATCTTCCATATCTTCCCTATGGGTTTGACCCCATAATTCTGTTATGCTATTCATTTTAGCTAGTGTAGTTTGGGAAAATATAAATTTCATATTTGAACATGCCCATGTGGAATAAATGATGTTGTGTGAGTGCATTCATCATGGGGACACCTGAATAGGTCCCACACCTTAGTGTTAAACACCTCCCTACTCATTAAATTCCATTAAAGACCAACTCAATCGATCTAGGAAAAATAAAAATACCTCACCACTCACTATAAACACACCTAAGGGAAAATTTGGTAGAATCCTATACAAATAAGGTACACTTAACTAAGAGCTACCCAATCCTCAACTGAATAGTCACCATTATCCAAGACGATCAATTGAAATCATTATCATTTCATCATTCCCTTAATGAGGCCCTGAGTCTCACAAAATTCTCCCGATCACCCAACTAAATATATCCAGTGATCTCTACACAATAAAGAGAATCCCTCAATCTAAACTATGAGGGGAATATTACGCTTCAGATAAGAAAAGGGAAAAACATGCCTCAGTATACTAACACACAAGATATTAACCCATTATCCCATATATAATTAAGCATTAAAAAAATAATCAATGGGAGATTAACTACTACTGCAACCCACTCCTATATATAAAGTAGACTGGGAGAAGAAAGATTGAAACACCTTATCCTCCACAGGCCTATGCATGCATGAACCATCCTCATAAGTCAATTATCACCATCTCCATGACATGAAATCTGAAAACATCATGGGAGACCCATGTAATATCAATACTTTAGACCTAACTGAGGGATTACTAACTCTATACCCCATTATATCTCTAATGATCAACTACTGTAGAAACTAGGCCAACACTGTGACCGTGTCAAGGATCCCATGACATGCTAAGGGGTGAGATCATCTATGAAGAGAACCATCACCATCCTAGATGGAACATCCCACACCAAATGATAGGGGATAAAAGAAAAATCATCACCTATAATGGAGGACCCATGACCTACCCAGCAAGGGGATTATATCTCCATCAACCAAGAAGAACTACTCACTCCTCAACCTTGTGCCCAATCTTAGGTGAAGGTACCAGGGTAGAAGAAGAAGTGGGTGGGATGTGGATTTAAAAAAAAAATCATCATCGGGAAGACAATAATTTTCATTGATGATTATCTGATCCCCAGTAAGATCTGAGTATCTCACATAAATTAAACAGAGCACAAAAATTAAATCGAAAACATACATTTTTCCAATTTGAAGTCATTCTCGACATCTACTTGTATTCAGTGATTTATGATTTAAGGATACAAAAAATAATCTCCCAATATCATCCACACATGCTTCAAAAATATGCAGGAACATCGATCATTGGATTCTGAGTGCTAGCATGACGATCCAATGATGCCTTCAATGTCCTGAAAATCATCGCATCGATGTGACTTCGATGTAAGGAGATGTTCTTGATCCAATAACTTGTATAGAGATCATCTATATCTAGAAATTGGGATATGATAGAGAGGATTTGGAAATCTCTCAATGAATAGTCATTGTGTGAGAGCATCTCTCCTTTATTTATAGTGTATTCTCAAATACCTGGATTGGGTTCCCCAGCCCCATATATTTAACATCCAATAAATAAATAATTATGATGAACTAAACTATGTCATAAATATTATTTATATTTTATAATATACCTATAATGTATATTAATTATAATACATGATTAAACCGAGTCATTAACTCGACTCATTCCCATTAATATTAAACAAACCTGTAATATTAAATTAATATTCGTTTGAATAATATTTTCTCGTGTTTAATAAATACCTTGTGAATAATTTTAATAAATAAATTCAACATAATTATTATTTAATTTAAAAATAATGAATTTATTTATTTATTTATGATTGATAACTTGGTAAACACTCAGACCTCTTGGTGTGGCCCACCATGTCCTATATACCTGTTCACCATAATAGGGAGGATTATTGAATACATTATTGTGTGTGACCCTCTAGGCCCCTATCTCGATAGTAGTGAATAATATTCATAGACCAAGATAAGAGTCTAGAAACCCATCAAGTCCCTCATAGAGATAAGGATATTCATAAAAATAACAACCAACCTATGAACACGTACTATGTAATATAATCTTCTTGTCTTTAAATTTCTCATAAAGGAGGATGTAGACTTTTTTCATCATCCTTTCTTGCTTTATTATTAATTGATTTAACTAGACAGATTTAACCACAACTACCTTATCCAATTACTTATCAAGGTACTACCATCTTGATCCATAAGGCTCGGTATATATTACCTTCTCAACCTAGAAGCGACAAATCCTTTCTTGGCCATTAAACCAATGTCATACCACCAATGACACACCCAAAACAAGCTACCTCACCATGATTTCATATCAAGGTTTTTTTCATGCATCAAAGTATGTGATCAAATAGAAAACACTGGTAATGATCTCAAGTCAGGAGACCAATACACATGTCTGTATATAGAAACATCCAATGACACTTGAAATGTGTGGTGTTCCTATTGGCAGGTATGTTCTCATTATCTCACTACTAGAGATCGCCAAGTGCGAACTTCATGATAACAGTCTCAATGCTTATGAGCCCCCAGCACCATATAGTCAGACATCATTTGTGTCCATTTAGAATGATGTATCTAGATCGTAGGACCTTTTTTTAATATTAATGTCATAGTATCTCAATTTTATCATTATATTTTAAGATTTTCTATAACCTTCTTATATGATAATTAATTTATGTTCATTAACATTAAATAGTGTTCACAAAAATGTCTACACTATAATGGTAAGTATACATCATTCATTACTTATTGTATATATGATATGTTAATCAAAAGTATTGTTCAATTTGGTTCTAGAGAAACTATTATTACAACACTCTCACTTACACTAGATCTAACTTGCTAACTAACCTTGTTATCTCCCACATGATAAATATCATGTTTCTTCTGATTCATGGATTTAGTTGATGGATCTTCCATGTTTCCTCTACATGGCTATTCTTCTATGTGTGATCTCACCTCATTGAGTAAAACTTCTCAAGAGATGGTAGCCCCAAGTATATCCCTTTTGTACACTATCAAAACTTGACATCCTGGAAAATACTAGTAAATAATTATCATGATGATAAAACTTTACTTGGTATGTGTGATTCCAAGAACAAGAAAAAAATGTTTCATTTAATAACTGCATTTTAGCTGCCTCAAAAGCTGCAACATGCTCAGTATTTATAGGTATGGATACCACTAGATTTTATGATCTTTTCTCACTCAACACCTTAGCCTAACTATGATACTAGATCAAATTTATCCAAAGTAATACTAGTTTTTTTCTCATTAAAACTAGTATCCTTTCTTCTCCACTTATCAGGTACATATCTTTTGTACTTACCCAAGTACAATTAGATTCTTATGACTGCTTCCCTTGAAGTTCTCCTAGATATAATTGATATTTTCCTACAATAAAGTATATTATAGAAATATCATATCTTTTACATATCATGGAATATGAGATTGATCCATCAAAAAAGCTAAAGCATGTGGAATTTAAACTCACTATATTAATCTCCTCTCATATACTTTACATGTCATCTTGGAGAGATTTATGCCATGTGAAATTGGTAAAAATTCCCTCTTGAATTGTTCCAGCTTATATTTTTCAATACCATGTCACTATATGTATGATTTAATAGGTCTAAGAAACTATTAGATATAACTCATTAGATCTCATTCCCTAGAACTTTGGTTACTACATTAAGTGAATCTATGGCGTATTTACATTATTTTTGTCTTATGTAACTATAAGACCAATATATGTTTTCCATATGTTACCGAACATATTATACTTGAAAACAATGGCTCTCCCACTGACCTTAGGTATACACTTGAAAAATATTCATTCCCAATGAATATTCTATTATTTTGTTGCTTACTTTAATCCTAAACTAGATTTTAGTAACGTTCATCCTTTATAGGAATTCTATGATGACACCATCCATTCTGGTCTCGTCTTATATAAACCTTCCATGATTGGTGGTCTTGACATCCAATTCAAAATAAAATGATCATAGATATTAGCTATGAAAAGTAAAATTCTAATGGATTTATGAATAATGACTTGGTATATCCAAGTGATCCTTATTGGTATCATTCTTATTCCACCCATGTATCATATCACTTAAATACCTACAGTAGTATTCAAAATAATAATACTCTTTGCACTTTGATACATAGAACCCATTACTAAATTTTAATTGATCTTTTCAATATTAGATAATTTTCATATACTAATTTCTTTTAGGAATTATTATTTGTAATGAATAATTTATCACTGGCCATGGTGAATATAAAATCATTACTATGGTTTTAACCTTCATACGTAGTATGTGTATTTGGAAAATTCCTCTTCTATGATCCCTTGTGGAACTTGTTCTTATGACAACAATTTGTTCATCTTTACCATTGACTAAACCCAAGTAAATAATTATCCCACTATCTTAAGTAGATCAGTGAACTCTTTTATAAAAATGTATTCCATAACTTGAAAATATCTTTTATATCAAAGGTATTTATGTAATATTCTAATAAACTTTTAGGATAATTTACTTAGATGCACATTGTGTTTTTTCTTGATGAAAGTTTTTATATATCCTCAACAAACTCTTTGCATATTAAACACAAGTTCTTATGACTATATAGATTTCTATCATATTACAACTATTATGATATCCATTTTTCATGATAGTTGGAATATGGTCATGATATATCACCATTATTTTCAAAGAACATCCCGAAATATAATAGAAGTTTTTTAAAGCATAAACTTGACACTACTTACATCATGACTCTGATATATAAAATGTGAATTCCGGAATTTCTCTACACTAAATTTTATTGATCAATGGTAACATGTAATACTTATCATTGATCCTCCTTATTAACATCAAATATATGATGTGGATAAGGTGATGTGTGTTTAGTAATTACTCCAGACTACATTATATTGATCAATGAACACTTGGTAAAGATGTTCTTTATCATGTTGGCCCGAAGAAACTCATATCTTCTAGCCATGGATAATTCACTTTATCATTCCTTAAATACTAAAAGGAATATTATGAAATATATTTATCACTAGCTCACCCTTGGAATAGTTCACGTTCACTAACTAAACTAATTCAAAAATCTTTGTGGCATACCTTTATTTATAAATGTTTCTTTGTCCAAACTAAATACATCAATAATACCAAAGGTGTATAGCTCTACTAAGTCTAAATACCATAATAGGTATATCCTTAACATCCGATTTTAGTTTTTATTGACAAATAATTATCTTTCCACAACTGGGTAAATAATTCTTACACTTTATATTCATCATTTATTTCCTATGATTCATGTATCACTAAACTATTGATTGAGTATGAAATGACACAAACAACATTCACTATTGAACTTGGGATAATGTTTTCTTATTTCTCAAAGAAATGTGACATAATTTTTTTGGTTATAATTAATAATAGTTTTACTTGAATCATTAATATGGAAATTAGAAGTTATGTGTTTCTCACTATGGACTTAGGAATCACCCTTTCTCAGCCTCTTGGACAATACACTTTACTTCTAATAATATTTCTATTACATACATGGTTTCTTTTTTTGATACATACATGTGATAAACATACTGTATTTAATATCCAAGAATTATGTTTGAAAAAATACTTATATTTGATAAATATTCACTAAATAAGAAGTAGCTACTTTCTTCTTTAATTCATTTTATTACGATTAAACTTCAATAAATTTATTTCATGGTATGCGAAGAAAATAATATCCTATTTATTACCTCTTTATTTGAAGGAAATTACAAAGGTCCCTTCAGCGTCACTCTTTCCATTGGCCTTATATTCTTGACTTTCAACTTATTCACCATAAGAACCAAATATTAATCATTCTTTAATGTTCTTATTTTACATGTCAAACCTTAACCAAAAGGTATCAAAGCATTTAATCCATCCTGTTCATTTGAAAATATTAAACAAAATTGAAGTAAATGGGTGAAAATGATATGATAAAGGTATCTATTAAAATATCATGACCCATATTTCAACTTACACATGACCAGTGTTGTTATCACTCATACATATCATGATTCACTTTCTCCTCACAAACTGCTTGGAGATGAGACTACATGTGGTATCATCCATGACCTGATGTAGTATCCACAGCTAACATCAGACATTGATGATAGAATTATGACATAACCATCATATGAATCAGACATGTGTCTCCTGTAAGTAATTTTACACTCTCTCTTCCTGACGTGTCTTAACAGGTATTGAGACAACAACACCTTGAATTTCCTGTATCATGGTATTATGCGCTAGCACTTGTACTACACTTATAAAATTGTGCTAGTTTGGACATTTACTTTGTCCAATATTTATCATAGTGTATTTTTGGTATTAATTTCAATTTTCACAAAAAAATAGCAGATTTTACTTTTAATCTTGATTACCAATTTAGACATTATTGATTAATTATATCATTAAATGTCTCCCACTATTTTATTAAATTCTAGGAACCCTCTGTACTAGAATCGGAATACTCTATCACTTGAGTATTCTAGTGGAAAGGATATTTGAACCACCCCTCATAGTCTATAAGCTATCGCTATCCCACTACTTGGAGGGTTCTAGGTAGGATTTTAATTATCTAACCACATTAACTCATGGCTCCTTGATCTGTTGAGTGAAGACCCATCTTCTAAAATCATAAACATGATTTTCTCAACTATTTCTTCTAAAGTGATAGTAAGTTAGCTATGGCTAATCCTTAACTACCAATTTAGTTAAGTAAATCCTTATTTCTAATAAAAACTACCTAGTAGTAAGAGACACCCTCAACTATAGATGACTGAGCTCCTCAAACACCTGGTTGTGTTCAAATTCAAACGATGAAAGGCGTTTGACTTAATATTTCTTTGATGGTTTTTTAATATTTTTCTCAAAATATTTAATCCATTTCTATTAATATTTTTAATTCTATGTTTTTGTGCTCACAACTGAACATTAATAGAAAAAAATTCATCAATTCTTTATGAATTTTACAATTTATTATTTTATTTATTTTCCCATTATTATAAAATGCATATAATAGTAAAAAATTAATAAAGGAAAGAAACTATCCGACTGGCCATGAGAATATAAAACTGGTTGATCTATTTAAACTCAATGGATCAACCATGACCTAGGGGTCACATATCTAAGTAATAGATTGACACTTGATGGTGATCACCCCCTTCTAGTATGTCCACTACTTGTCTAGATTTTACCTCAACATGGTGTTGTCTACGTCTCACACTATCCTCGTCATGAAGTACTTCCTTGTCTTGGTGGGCTACATGACATACATCATCTTCATCAATATACAAGTGTACTCACATGCAGGCGAGGGAAACTCAGGAGTGCAATGTATATACAGATAAATTTGGATGAAAATACCCTTATACATATTGAAAAAAAATCGATGCTCTGATTGTCTTCATTATTTACAATCATTGCACGCAATTATAAATAATTAATGAAATAAATCAGACATACACACAAGGAAGGTCGATGCTCAAGACTGAACAATGGGTAAAATAAAGTGCGATAAAAATTAAATTTCAATAAATTAAAGTTTTAAGGTATATTTAATTAAATTAAATGGATTAATTATATTCAAACAATTTAATTAATTTTGGTCCAGAGTTAATTTAATTTTAACTCTAAAAATTAATTTAACTAATTAATTTAATTTAATTCCAAAAATAAATTCATTTATTCTTGGTATTAAAATTTTTATTTTTAAACCAAAAATAATATTTTTGAATTAATTTAATTCGATTCAGAAATTAAATTAATTAATTATATTAATTTTGATCAATTTGTGCCCCTCAATCCTACGCTGGCCCAAAGAGGGTCACGCCGAACATGCGCAAACCTGCTCCGGATCGAGAAAAGCCCATGTAGGGGCAATTTGGGATAAGAAGGTCCACCAAGACCCATACCTGGTCTGGCAGACTTTCCTATTCTTGTTTCAAGGTTGAACCAGTCCTACATGATGAAATAATCCATGGGAAGGGAGTTACCTCATCACCGGGTGGCGGTCCATCTAGGGTTTCATCGATAGGGGAGTGGTAGGTCGTGATATCATTGTTTTCACACACCAGGTGGCAAGGCAGTGGCCTGGTTTTGCATGCTACTAATTCGTGGTCAGGAGGAAGGCATCTAGATAGTGGAGGATGGACTCCGAGGTGGCTAATCTGGTCACGACCCACGTGATCTGGCGCTAGGAGCTTAGCTGGAGGTGGTAGTGGGTGCTTATCGATCTATGCATCCAGTTGGAAAGGTGGTGAGGCCAGAACTCCTAGGAATGCAGTGCTGAGTTCAGGTGCAGGTGGTCAACAACCCTGATCTGGATCGAGGTGGTGGGATTGGCTGTTGGGATTTGGCGAACAAGAGGATAAGAAGTGTCGGGGTTGGGTTTTCTACAGCTCTATGGGGAGGCAATTGTGTTGGGCAACTGGCGGAGTGCTGGTCTGGGTAGTCCATGAGGGCTGGCTTAGGTGGTCGGGAAATCTTGAAGGATTCGCGCACAGGGTGGGGGGTTATAACACCCCACTCTAAATTTTCAAAAAGTTTTTTTATAATAGACGACCACCTTTTCCAATTTAAACATCGAACACCCCATTTTTGTTTTTTTTAAGATGACTTAAAAAGATTCAGTCACCTAATTTAATTACTATTACAACATTAGGGATAATATCCAAGTCCAAAATACCACACCACAACATCTATATACTCATCGATCCAGATGGTCCGATGAAGGAGACCATCAAGGATTTTTCTCAAGTGTCCCTTCATATCCATCAGTTATAAATAGAGATGCAACATGAGAGAGAGATAGAGAGAAATAATACCATTGAATGAATACTAGACACAATGGCTATATCAACTAAGTAGAAAATTATCAACTTCTCTATCCCATAAATCCAAGCACATGCACCAATACTAACTCTAAGGTACATGAGCAGGAGGCCTCCAATAATTTCATACCTGACCAATTACCCTTAAACCTTCTGTTGTGAATAGGGTGTTTCTAATGCCTATCCAAACACCGACATCTGTGTTACTTCATCCTCTGAGGAAACCATAACAACCAATAACTCTAAGGGGTACTGATATCTAAGAAAACATGAGGATCCCATGATGGACTTATGATTACACCACATAAAGTCTAAATCCCTCACCTTTTCTCTTCCCCATCATCAAAATCTTATTGTCATTTCCAAGTTATTGGGACCCTAAAAAAGCATCAACGCATCTCACCAAAAAGCTCAGATGGATAAGAGGACCCCTCTATTACATTCTTCATGGAAAGACACTAGGAATAAACTACTACTTTTCCAAATATGATTCCAAGGTGAGAGAATATTTGAAACCTAGTAAAGAGAATCAAACGTGACATGTACTATGAGTATACGATGTGTCGACCCAAATCCTCACTATGGGAATATACTCAAACTAACCTGAAATGTTCTTCGCTGGTACACGGGGTGTCCCTATATAGCACAGGGTGTGGGGGTACATGGGTACCTGGCGGTGTACCCTTACCCAAGCCATTTCATGTCACCTAGAATTATTTTTACAAGTAAATTTCCATATAATGGACACATGTGTCAAGTCTTATACATGGTTAGATCCTAAGTCATGTTCCCTAGGGTCCCACTCAGTATGTACATCTGACCTACATTTTGTGCGGACCCTGTCTCTAACCTAATATGGAAAAATAATATGTGCACATATGTTCTTGGGAATACACACCATGTAGTTGGAAATTCCATACCACCAAATCTATGAACAATTCAATTTCACCCCAAACTCCCCATATTGAATCTAACAACTATATCTTCAAAATGATCACCTTTGATCAGCGATTCATGGTCCAAGCCATCGAATCTACACCTCTGATCTATCTCCAGGATGAGATCTCACAAATTTTTCCTCATTCAGATATCTGCATCATCAACAAGGAAGGGTGAGTGGCCTTTGGGTGCGAATGATAATATAGGGGTGAGATTTGGGGAATTTGATAACCCTAATTAATTCAATAGGAAACCCATTAAATGGCCTCAACCTATGTCTGGGATCCAAATGGATATTATACCTTGCCTAGGAAAAATCCACCATTATGAATTCAACCATAGTGTTATAATTCCAATTGTGAGCTTTATTTATGAGATACCATCTCCCAAACCTATAGGAATAAATAATATTTATTTAATAAATATTAAATACTCTGAATAAAATGCCTAACTCAGAATCTGATCAAATTATTTCCCTAGGGTAAATGTAATACTTCAGAATTTATTGAACCATCAAAAAAAATTAGAGGTAATTATCCCAAGTAAATTGGTAATTTTTTCCTTCACAAAGGCATAGGGATCTGAAACACCAAAACTAAAAAATTCTTCTATAAAAAACAGATCATTACACACTATATGTGTGGTGAAAATTTATTTTTAGGAAAATAATAAGTAAGTTGCTATCTAAACCTTATATCTAGACAACCTAGTTATCTATAACCAACCATACACACCTAGAATACCCTCTTGATAAACAATAATAGCTTGCAATCTAGTTATTCAATAAAAATAAACTTATTTTACAATTTATGTTTCAAGAAAAACGTGACCCATTAAGAGTTATTTTGGAGTGGTGTTAAGTATTAGGGTACTTCCAAGGTTGTTCCAAAACTCTTAAAGCTTCCCTCACCAAAAAACTCTCTCATATTCCATGGAAATATATGTGGAAACAACTAAGTTTTAAAAATCAGTTTCAAGAGAAGGAACTTTTTCCAAGTTTTTTTGAACATATATAAAGACATTAGTATTCAAATTTATATGATCTATCAATATTTTCTCAACCTCATGAGGAATTTCAGAAACTCTTGTTTCAATTTCATCCACTGGTGTAAATTTTATTTAAGTGTGATTAAATATTCACTTTTAAACTTCCATCATAACCATTTCCACAAGCAGTTGATCACCTAATTCATTTTCACGCTTTAATGGTATTGGTTTGTCTTTTATAACTAAAGATCTTAGATAAACCTCTTCAAATTTATTTTCATGAAAAAATATGACCTTATTATTTTTTAAAATCATTGATTTTAGTTTCAACTTATTGAATAATTTTATTACTTGAGTACCAAAAATATTTCTTAAATTGAACAGTTTTTTACAAATCAATTTTTTATTCAAGTTTATTCCTTAGAATTCAAAATTTTCAAATTTGGTAAATTAAAGAAATGTTTTTCTCTCATTGATCATCATTTATAATATTTTTTCATTTAAGAACTCTAAAAATGAAAATTTATCATTCAATAGTTGAGAGTTTTTCTAATCCTTTCTAGCTAAATCAATACAAATTTCTCATAATTTTTCATCATTGTGATGTGAAAGAAACATATTTATGAGTTTATCTAAATAATATCACTCATCATATTTCAATCCATCATAAAAAAATGTTACAATACTATTAAAGAAAATAAAAAATCAATATATAAAATAATAATTTCATTAAACTGATCTCATGCATCACAAAATCTTTCCTTATTATCCTTAAAAAAGTGGTGATCATGTGCCTATAATATTTAGGTTTCTTACCCGTGATACTGAACATTTTTAAAATTTTGGGATGTGATTAAAGTGAAAAAAAGGTGTTAAACAATATAATATTATACATTACAACATATTTTATGGTAATCTATAGTAAAAAAATCATTAAGTGGTTTTTATGAATTTCCATCCCAAACAAGAGAACATCATTTTTTATGTTTTTAGTTTAATTTAATTTTTTGTTTATTTGATTTTTTGTGTGTTCTAATCCAAAGACACTTTATGTCAACCCTTCCCTGAAAATGATGAAAAATTTTGATGGTGTTTTTTGGCTATAAAATTATTTATTTATAGACATACACCACACTAATATAGTGATATATCAGGGTTGAACCCAAGGGAAGGGGGTGAGTGATCAAAGGGAATTTTTCTCGCTTATTAATGAAATATGTAAAAAAGAGTTGATTTTTCAATGTAAGTGTGAAAATTTAAAAATATTATAAAATTAAAACTATATAGTAGAATACATTCAAAATGATGGTTGATGTGGGATAAATTGAAATAGTTAGATTAAAGAGTAATTATTTTGAAAAATTGGTTCAACTTAACTACCAAACTCAATCACTAAATTGCTTATAATATATGTTGATAATTATAACTACTGTTAAACTTAAACATAATATATATCAAGAGGGTTTTTCTTAAAAAAATTGAGAAAATAAGGTAATTTGGGTTCAATCATAGGTTAAATCGTATTTTACCAATGAATGATAATTATTTCAAATCTCATGTGATCAATGTGTCAATATATTGTAGAGAGTTAAATGATTTCAAAATAGTCTGAATATTTATTTTTATCCATTGATACGTTAATAAAATAAAGAACTAAATTGAAGTTGAAATGGATGATAGAATGAATTGAATTTAAAATGGAATTAAAAAAGAAGATGAAATAACTTGACAAATTGAATCAACCAATTCCCCATAATGCATTTAATCACATAACATGTTTAAAAATTTATGAAAATCACATGATCAATAAAAAATAGAGATACCCAAGAATAAAAGGATAAGTAATATATTGATTTTATTATTTTTCAATTCGATGTCACTCTTTCCCAACTTCATATTTGTCTTTCTCTATCATTTAATCCCATGCTCGTGTATCCTAGAATCAAGTACTCCTCAACTACTTAAAGTTAGTGCAGTTCTCCATCTATCCAAAGAATTTTCCAATTGTTCAATGTCTAAATAATTATGATTTCCCCATTTTTAAAGAAGTCTCTACTAAATTACTTTCCATCGCATCTATTTCATCATGGATGAATGGGAGAATATAATTTATCCTTCTATCACTTATTTTTATCTATATCATGTCCCCTCAGTAAACTCTACCACTTTCACTTGCATCTAGGTGCTCCCCCAATTTCAAAATTAAAGACACTTTTTCTTTAATTAGATAGACATGGAGTAAATTATCCTTCATTATTTTCCATATTTTTTTAGCTTAAAATACTCATCCATGATTGAGTGGCTTCAATAGAAAATCTTGATATAACTTCATTATTTAACAGAGCTCTGTTTGATCTCGTTTAATAGTCTGTGACCAATTGTTTTTTCATTCTCTATGGTGTACTCAATTTATAATCTTGGATCCTTGATTGACATTCTTCCACAATTTAACACAACTCAGCATCTTTAACCATGGACATAAGATTGACCTTTATTTACTCTAAATAATCATAAATTCATAATAGTATTTTGTTGATCACCTAATGTGCATGAAAAACCAATGTCACAGTTGCAAAATTTTGGAATTCAAGGCCACCACCATCTTCGGAAATTTGAATCCTACAACAATGAAAAAACCAAAAAACACATTTGTGGCTTTGAAATATGTCAAATATCTATGAACATAGTTCTGACTATCAACATATTCGTTTGGAACAGCTTCAATAAACTCATTTAACTCAAATTATCACTTGATCAAGCTTCTTCAATACACCTATTTTATCCAAGTTCTGTGTCGGTTCCTATCAATTATGGTTCACTGATTGTTTTTTTATTTAGTAAATTGGTTTCATCAAGATCAATTTTTATTTATCTTTATTTATAAACAATTTATTATATGTCAGACTCAGCTATGTTGAGGCTTCATTTGGTCGAGAATCTATGATCAATCTCATAATCTCTAGGAAAAAATTGCAAGCTTGAATTATCTTGTAGGGTGGATCAATTTATACCAATTTTTGGTCTTTTTTTAAAGGGTTCAATCTCACTTTGAGGTCTCAATAAGTAAATCTTTAGTAGATCTTGGGAAAAGGACCTCGATCTATCTTGGTTGAGCTTGGTCTCAAATCACTTGTATGTAGTTGGGGTGGAATGTAGTAACTCATACAAATATTGAAAACACTCATCAATGGGTGGTAAAAATACTCATATGTTGGAGTAGCATTCACTCATATGACACTACTATAATCACTCATATGCAATCAATGAAGTAAACTCATTATGAATCTTATGAAGTCGTTTCTTACTCATACGCGGGCTGAAAACACTCTAGTATATCCTAGATTTAGTTAAATTTTTTTATTTTCCTACATAGGTTAATTCTTATGGAGAAAGTTCCTCCAACCCAATAAAATTAATTTATGAAAAAAATTTCCATAAGAATGAATTAAAAAGTTAATTTAATTAAAAATAATCAAAACTAAAATTTTAGAATATTTTAGTAAAGATTAAAATGAGTTCCAATCAAAAGAAATTAAAAAATAAAGCATGGAACTTAAAAAAATAAAATTTTAAAACTGAAATAGTTTAAGACTCTTCAAAAATAATATTTTAATTGGAAATTAAAAAAAAATATAAAAAGGTAGATTTAAGATGAAAACATTTAATCAATAAAGAACTAAAATTATAAATTTTCTCCAAAATAATATTTCAATTAAAATATCAAAAAAATAATAATAATAATTTTGAAACTATATGGAAAATATAGATAGAAAATTTAAATAGTTTGAAACCAAAAACTCATATTTCCATACAAAAAATGAAATAATTAAAACTTCAACTCAAAATGATCAGGTTTCAGAATATTGAAAAATAAATATCATTTTATCATCAAAATCATTAAAAATCCACTGAAAAAATGTGAAAAAAATCATTAAATTAAATTCATATAAAATTCCCACACACTTAATACATTTCTAATCCCCATGAAGTCAAAAAAACATATTCAGTGAGTGAAAATTAATCTTAGAATTGAAATAATTTCAAAGACAAAAAAGAGATGATTTTCAAAAAAATTTATGCTCCCCCATGAACTCTATCAAGTAAAAATGGCTTATTTCTCTCTTAAAAGGGAAGTTTTTTCCCCAGATATGGTTTCCAATTTTATAAATAAGATAAAATTTGGAAATTCTTTAAGGATTTTATCTGACTTTATTTTTCATTTAACTATTTCTAAAAAATTATTTTTTTCTCCATAGTGAACAGATGCACATGTTTAAGAATGTTATATAATTAGACATCGCTAATGGATGGGTGAGTTTAATAATTAATAATAAAGCATAATTAACCTATCCAATAGTTTCAACATAGAAATTAAAAGATTAAACCAGATTAAGAGTTTATTTTTAGTTCATTTAAAATCAAAGCTTATTAGTTTAAATCCATTCAAGAAATTAAAATACAATTATGATTGTAAAACTCAACCCCAAAATTTAACCAAAAAAAGTGTTTTTTAGATATTAATGGAAAACATGTTGCCCAATTGAGTCCATGGAGAATATAATTTATTAACCACTTAAAAGTGAAAAAATATCTAAAATTAATAAAAAAATCAACCACTGAAAATGTTAAATAAATCTTGAAAATAGTTGATTTTGAAATATTTTAAGGGTATTTTTAAGTATAATTCATGGAAAAGTGTTTCACACAACGAAAAACCCTCACTTAAAACTCAATATTATCCTCAATTTTGAACTTCAATGTGGGAGAAACAACTTAAAATAATTTCTAAGTTCAAACATATTTTGAAATTTATTAGTGAAAAATAATATTCAAAGGGTCCCAAGAAAACTTAAGAATCATATATTCTGATCAACACAATTACCAAAAAAATTAAAAACATGAAGTTATATTTTTCTTATAAGTTACTAAATTAACTAATTAGTAAAAACATATGATTTTTTAGAAAATTTCATGCTTCAACTTTAAGTCCAAAATTGTTTTCAATAAGGAATCAAAAGAAGGAATTAAATTTCATGGTTTCAAAAAGACCATTATAATAGTATCAACAACAAGAATAATTTTATGAAATATTTTCATCATGTATCAGTATATTTGAAATCAATTTTCAACCATTAAATTCATAAAAATAATAGTATTGGTTTTTAAAATGATAGTGAGAAAATAAAAAAATATAATATACAAGTACTCCCCTGTAAATGAATCTTTAAACTTTTAAGTTTAGTGATTACACTACCCTTATTTTCTACTTGATAAACCACCTCTGGTTTCCCAATTTCATCTCTATAGTCAAAATAATGCACAACGGGTTTAATTTCTTCTAAAATTCTAAATGGAACAAAATTTTAAGTTCCCAACAATTGAAAGCACCGAAAAATATTGCAAATAGTTAAAATGAGTGTAACAAGGTACTTTTTCCATTAAAGTGGCGATGATTCAATCAAAAGGAAAATATCAAAGAAAAAATAAGTGAACATGTATTTTCCTTTTAAATAAAAACTTGTATTTTTCAGGGAGGCTCAAAATGATAGAATGTTTAAAAAATTTAACAGCACAAATTTTTAAATACTTCCAAAAATTATGAAAGAGTCCAATTGAATTTTTATGATTCTAAGGAAAATTTATAATTTTGAATCAAAACGTTTTTCAAAATCATAGATTAAATTATTAAAAGTACCCTTTTGGTTTAAAATAATGTTAGATTTCATCTAATTTACATATTATAATTTTCAACAAAAAATGATTAATAATTTTCATAACATCCCCTTATACCCCACACTTAGCCTTTATCCCTCACATTTATCCTTTATCCCTGAAAAGATTTTTTTAATCATAATTAATTTCTAAATTTGTTTTAAATGAGACAATATGTGTTTAGTGCCTTTGAGATGAGGTAATGATGCTTCAAGAATTTTTATGGATTCATTTAATGGCATTGGATTTCATGTTTGAGTAATTATCCTTGTATATCTAATGATTGTTGTGCTAGTCTTTACAGAAATACATGATAAGTGTTGGTGGATAAAGGAACCTTTTCTTATTCATGTGATTAAAGTTGAAAAGCCTTATGAACTATTCCTAAGGTTTTTTGAGAATTCCCTAGATATTTTGATAAAAAGTGGCTACCTACGTAGAGGTGAATTAGAAATTACATTATCTGCATAAAAAAAATGTTGCCAATCTAAAGGAAAATTGAAAACTACCTTACATACGTAAACTTAAGGAGGGAATTTTGAATTTTTCTTAAAGTTAAATTGATAAAATTATTACCTGTATAAAGGTAACTCCTACCTATGAAATGGTAAACTATGTTTATACTGTGCCATGTAAAGGTACTCCAGTCACTATGTAAAGGTACTCAGGTCACTGCATAAGGGTAACCCAGGCTATGCAAAGGTAATCCATGCCCTGCATAAGGGTAAAAAAGTCTGCTTAATGGAATTTGGTGACCAAATTAAGGGTAATCATGGAGTAAAGGAGCTTGTGTGATGAAATATAGAAACCTATGTAAAGGTAAGTGTGATGTAAAGGAACTTGCATAAGGGTACATGGGAAACCTACATAAGGGTAACACGACCTGTGTAATGTTAAATCCAAGCTTCTATAGCTTGTGTAAGTGTAATAAACTAAGTCTGTGTAAAGTTAGTAAGTGGAAGTAATGTTAATGTGATGATCTACCATCGGGCATTAGGTTCAACTTTTAGGCATTGATTGCTACCTCCAAGCGGCAGGTGATACCACTAGGAATCATGTGCTACCATCATGCATCGTGTGTTACTACCAGGAATCATATGCTACCACTAGTGTTAATAATGATTTTATCATAATCAATTGAATAAAGAATGTAGTTACTATATATTCATCTCAAGCTTCCATTCCATGAATCGAACATGCACAAAGATGAATTTTTGTACTGTGAAATAAAAAGTTTGTGTTCTTTTATGAAAGATGGTATAGTGATATCGAATTATTGATCCATGAATATAGATTCTCTTACATGCATGTAAATCAAGTGAATATTAGAATATGTTTCCTTCAGTAGATAATTCAACTAAGATGAGTTTCATAAACATTAAATAAAGAGAAGTTCGATTCTTTAATGCAATATAAGCCATAGTAGTTCATGATACATAATGAGGAATGCCCAAATTGTTTGGGTATCTATTTTAGGAAGGCGATTCATGTGTATTTCATGAATTATTTGGCTAGTCGTGGCATCAATGATTTTTTTCTATGCTATTCACTATCCATAATTCATGCATATCACGATTATGTGTATAATGTGTGAAGAAAAAGGATACCCAAATGCCTTAAAAGTTTAATAAGGGGTATTAAACATAAAACAGTTCCCCTGATAATGAGGAATTATGGATATCATGATGATGATTTTAATTCATGATTTCAACAAAAAATATCATGAAAAAGATGGTAATTTATTAAAAATATAATGAGCCATGATATTTGATTAACGTAAGCCATGTGAAGGAGGATAAAAAGACCTAAGTCTCTTAGTTATTTGTATGAGTATTTAAATGAGGAATTATTTTGTCACATTCAATATGAAATAATTTATAGAATAATTGAAAAGATAATTTGGAATTTAATTACCAAATTAAAATGAGGAAAGTACCTATTTTCAATGATTATAATATTTTTATATTCATGGATAATTGAAATGATAATAATGATGATTACATTTATGATATTATTATTGTGAATATAAATGATATGTTCTAGTAAATAAGATGATTTGTTATGCAAATATAGAAATCTTGTGCTTTGTGAAAGATAATTTTTGAGAATCTCGATAAATATTTGTATCGAAGGACAAAAGGAGTCAAATATAGGAAATTGTTTAATAAGGTGATCACATGTGCCTATGTATTTGAAGAATGGGATTCTGGATACTCTATATTTAAAATAATTTTTAAGGCCAACAATATTATTCTAAACCACTATATAATACCTTGAAGATATGTACACAAAGAGAGAAGATATGGTATGCTTTTAGAGTAAGTTCACTCTATATAAGAAAAGGGAACTTCTACTACATGATAAAAAAAATAAGAAGGATCTTGTGACTAGGGGGTTTAACTAGCTGTTGAATATGCTCGATGCTAGGTTATCTTTCCAGTTGAGGATAAGAGAATATGGTTGTTGTAACGTCCCTGACCCATAATCCACTAAATCGATGCTCTGATCTGGGTGGTTACATGACCTTAAGCGCACCTCCCCATACACCAAAGGTTTCCGACTAGCAGTGGGGGTTTGAATAGTCAACTGGGGAGACTATACCATCTTTTTATCAGAGTAAGCCACAACAGAAGATAAAAAAATAGTGGAATTAATAACCAATAATACCAGAGTATGCATAAACAACTATTTCCCAAATACGTTACAACCATGTCCAACAGTAAATATGTCATTCCATGCTATAAGTGAAAAAGTGAACAAAACCAAAAAATGAAGACAACTACAAAATCCCCAAAAAGGGTCCTGACACCAAGTCCGAGTCCTCCTCCAGGAACACTCATGCCAACCCAACTACCTAGCAAGGACCTTTTCCTAACCTGAAAACATGAAGTCTGCTCGGGTACCCAACGGCGGCCCAAGCAGGGTGTGAGTACAACATAGTAGTCCACCACCAATGGTGTCTACAAAATATCTAGTATAAACATATGTTCATGAAAATAAAAATGAATAATAAATGATAAGTAAAAGATTAATCACCCTTATCTATTTTAGGTCCATTACCCACATTTATTACCATTTCCATATCTTACCATTTCATCCCATTTCCCATTACATACCATTTCCAACACATTTAACATGGGTTCATCAAACACAAAAAATTACAAAGGCTCAAGTACACAATCCCATACCCCAGGGAAAACACACAGTGGAGTTTGGAGCATTAGTAAAACTCACCATAAAACATATCCTCACCTTGAAGCATCAATCCAGGTGGATGAAATCGTTAGGGGAATAGAGCATCAGTCCTCATCCCTAACCCGTGCATTGGGGTGGAGTTTAGAGCATCAATATAACTCGACCTGTGGTTATGGAACCTCAATCAATACCCCGCGCTACTAATAAATGTTCACATGATATATATATGAATCCATTAACCATTCACACAACATCACAACGATTTCCCAAGTAAAACATAAACCATAACAATAACATGAGATTTAACACCATGCCATAACCCATTAACACATTTACCACATTTCACATCATCATCCATTTATCCCAATTCTATTTTGTTATGCTTATCTCACTAAGAATTTTTCATTATTCCTATCTCACTAGGCTTCATTACTAGAATCATAATCCATTCTATTTTGGTCTTCCATCATTTCCACATACTAACCCATTACATGTTCCAACACTATTCACAATTCATTTAACGTAGCCATGTTCACCCATATAAATCACTTTTATGTTAACCCAACATCCCTTAGGTTATTATTATTAATCCTAGATGAATCACCTAGCTTATACCACAACATTGTCAATCTCATCAACATGTATATCAAGGGCTCATTATAAAGACACAATAATCCTACTTGTTCTTCACTATCCCTAAGTCCGGAAAAGTTGGCTCACCCCATAGGTGGCCCTAATTTAGTCTCATCACCCTCAACATATCCCATGGGGATTGTGAGGGTTACCATTTACCCTTTTAGTAACCAATTTACTAAAACATGACATGGGTAGTCAAAACACACCAAGAGACACCCAAGAACAAAACCACACACACTCAAATCCACAAATAAACCATGGAATATAACATATAGACCTCCTACCTCAATTCTGTGGTTGAACACACTCTTAATCAAGCCATTAGATTCCACTTCAACCAAAATTTGACGCTTTAACCTAAATCTCACCCAAAGAGTAGGGATTTAGAGCTTATAAAATATAGAAGAATAAGATAAAACCCTAAACTCGAAAGAGAAGCAAGGATGGGATTATCCTTACCTGGAGCTTAAATCCACAACCAATGGAACCAAAAAACTCCTTATAAACAAGGGAGATTAATCTCTTGGATCCCTTGGGAGGTTTTGTTCATTCCTAGGGTTAAGAGGGGTGAAATGGAAGGAAATCCCATGTTGGGGTTAAAAATACCAGGGCAGCAAAATTGTAATTTTTAAAATGTTTCTGAGCCATATGGTTTACCTACACGGTCTTCCAAACCATGCACAAATCATGTGGATGCTTCTATCCCAAAATACCCCCTCCTCCCGCACATAGTTTACCTGCATGTTTTTTCAAACCGTGTGCAAACTGTGCGGATGCCACTATCCAAAAACACATCTTCTGCATGGTCTCCTTGGTTGTTCGCACGGTTAGCACTAACTGTGCGCAGATCATACGACCTACCCAGAAAACCCCCCATTTCTCCACTTTTCATGTCACGAACCCTTATAACACCATCAATCCTCTTCTATGACTTGGTTAAGAACTTAATTAACCAAAACATTGGATTTGAACCAAAACATAAATGAAAACATACATTTCCAATATCTGGGATCTTACATCCTCCCCGCCTTATAACGGATCATCCTTGAGCTGAGCTACCAGGCTCCATTGCACTTCCAAGGAAAAGAGATCAGGCCACTGAGACCGTATATCTGATTCCCACTACCAAGTTTCTTCCTGAACATTTATATGCTGCCATAGTACTCGCACTAATGGCACAACTTTTCCCCACAAGACTTTCTCACTATGATCCATGACATGAACTAGCTACTCCTCAAAGGACGCATCATCCTCAAGCTCAACATTCTCAACATACACCACGTGAGTTGGGTCAGGGTGATACCGCTGAAACATAGACACATGAAAGACATCATCCATCCCACTATACCGTTGTGGAATAGCCAATTGGTACGCCACTGGCCTGATCCTCTCCACAATCTCAAACGGCCCCACATACCTGGGTGCCATCTTTCCCTGCTTCCAAATCTATCAGTGACCCAACCATAGAAACACCTGAAGGAATGCACTATCACCCACCCTAAACTTAAGAGGTCTATGCCCCCGATCTGCATATGAATTCTTCATGCTCTAAGACGTTTCCATTCTCTTTCGAATTAACTCAACTTTTTCCAAAATCTCTTGCATGAGACTCGGTCCCAATGGCTCGGTTTCACCAGACTCCAACCAACACAATAGAGATCTAAAAGGCCTCCCATAAAGAGCCTCAAACGGTTCCATCTGAACCGTATCTTGAAAACTATTTTTTTAGGAAAAATCAACAAGTGATAGGTGCTTCTTCGAGGAACCACCAAAATCCAAGACACAAGACCCAACATGTCTTCCAACACTTGGATTGTACTCTTTGATTGTTCATCCGTCTATGGGTAGAAATCCGTACTCAAAATCACCTTTGTACCCAGTGCCTTCTGCAACCCTTTCCAGAAACGCGAAGTGAAACGAGGATCCCAATCCGAAACTATAGTCTGCGGTGCACCATGAAACCGTACTATTTCCAGAACATACAACTCGCCCAACTGATCAAATGTATAAGTCTCTTTAATTGATAAGAAATGGGCCACTTTCATTAGCTGATCTACAACCGCCCAGATTGCATCATTCTTCCAGGGCATCCTCGGAAGACCCACCAAAAAATCCACTGTCACGTCATCCCACTTCCATTTTGGAATGGGAAATGGGTGTAACAATACACCTGTGTGTTGATGATCAGCCTTTACCTATTGAAAGGTAAGGAACCGTGCCACAAATCCCACAACTTCCTTTTTCATTTAAGGACAAAAAAAATTTCTGCAAAGATCACGACACATCTTGGTCAAACCAGGATGCACCACCCATTTCGATGCATGGAACTCATGCATAAAATCTTCCCTCTAGTGTACCAACACAACCACCTGACCATGAACACAAAAAATCCAATCCACACTGATGGTCCAACTAGATGGTGGATCCCCACCTTTAAGTCTTTACTTCATGGCCAAACTTTCAGGATCGTCGAGCTGACTTTCTCTAACATGACTCAGAAGCGTCGACTCAACTGACACAGAATCAAGAGTCACCAGACTATTTTCCTCCTACACCTCTAGGTGCATCTCTGCGAACAAATACATCACCTTCCACTCAGTGTCGGATTCCTAAACCACTTGGTTCTGAGACTTCCTACTCAAATAATCAGCAACACTGTTCCCTTTTCCCAATTTATATACCATCTCAAAGTTGAAGGATTGGAGATAATCAACTCATCTTTGCTGACGAAGATTCAAATCCTACTATGAAAAGATATACTTTAGACACTTATGATTGATATACACCATGAACCATTCCCCCAACAAGTAGTGCCTCCATCACTTTAAGACATACACTACTGAAGCCAACTCAAGATCATGAGTTTGATAATTATGCTCATGGGGTATCAACTCCCTTGAACCATAAGCCACAACCCACTCATCTTGCATCAACACAGCCCCAAGCCTGATATCAGATGCATCACAAAATAGGACGTACTTCCTAGCTGGCTCAGTTAAGATCAAGATCGGTGCAGTCTTCAATCACGTTTTCAACTCTTGAAAGGCATTATCACAAGCCTCAGACCACTCAAACCTGATTCCCTTCTTGGTCAAGACTGACAATGGTGCTTCCCAGTGAGAGAAATATTAGATGAACCTCTGGTAATATCTAGCCAAAACCAGAAAACTCCGAACATCTGAAACACTATTGGGATGCTCCCAAGACACAAAATCCCACACATTCTTTGGATCCACCGACACACCTAACTTAGAGATGATGTGACCCAGAAAATTAACTTCTTCAATCCAGAACTGACACTTTGATGGCTTGGCATAAAGACGGTTCTCTCTTAGTGTACTCAAGAAGATGTCAAGATGTTGGGCATGATCATCATGAGTTTTCGAGTACACCAAGAAGTTGTCAAAAAAAGACAACCACAAACTGATCTAGATAAGCATGAAATATTTAGTTCATCAAATCCATGAACACCATCAATGAATTGGTCAAGCCAAAGGGAATCACCACAAACTCTAACAACCCATATCAACTCCTGAAAGCTGTCAACGATATGTCAGAAGGCCTCACCCTCAACTGGTGATAACCCGATCTTAGATAAATCTTAGAGAACACTGATTCACCCCAAAAATGGTCAAATAGGTCATCAATTATAGGAATAGGGTATCGATTTTTCACCATCATTTGATTTAACTTCCTATAATAAACACGCAGCCTTAATGACCCGTCAGACTTCTTTGAAAAAAGCACAGGAGATCCCCATGGAGACATACTAGGGCGTATGAAACCCTTATATTCCAACTCCTCAAGATGAAACTTTAACTCTTGGAGTTCTGGTGACACCATTTAGTATAGAGGAATAGAAACTGGATTCGCTCCCAGCAGCAACTCAATCATGAACTCAACATCCCTCTTGGGTGGAAGCCCTGAGAAATCCTCAAGAAACACATCCTAAAACTGATCTAATACTGGAGTAAGTACAAAACAAGATACTTGAGCTGTGAGCCTATCCAGTTGCCGATAGAACGGTCCAGCACGACTTGCTCAAACATCCCACTCTCTACGATGGACATAAGTGTTACCCTCAAGTGACCTGAATGATACCCTACGATGGTAACTGTCTATGTGTGACCGATAAAACACAAACCAATCCATACCCAAGATCAGGTCAAAGCCCGAAATCTCAAGGATGAATAAGTACTACTGGAAACGATACCCACCAACTTCTAGAGCACTTCCCTTACATTGCCCGATGTCTTCATTTCACACCCCCAATGGAGTGTCAATCGACATCACCCCACCCACACTCTCCACAGAAAAAACCAACGCTACCATGAACTGAGCATAAATAAAAGAGTGTGTTGAACCAGTATTAAAAAACACACTAGAAATAATATAATCTACAAGGACCATTCCTCAGACAGTCGATGGCTAAGCCTTGCCATCACCAGGTGTAGACTGAACTGCGTGAAGCTAACCTACCCCTCTTCCCTGGGCTCTAACCCATGTGCCCTACACTGCACTACACTGCTGAGGTGAGTGGTCCTGCCCCAGAGTTCCACATCCACCGCCCCTACCAGTAAAGCCTGTGGAGCTCCAAATTCCTGCCTGATATGGTGCAATTAATCCCTTTCCTACACTTTTCATTTGTTGGTCACTAACATTCTTTCTCACTTATTGAGGGTTCCTGCAGAACCTTTGCACATGTCCCAATCTTCCGCACGATTGGTACTCAGCTGGAGGTCAAGGACACTGGTCACACATGTGCCCTGACCTACCACATTTATAGAAAAACACCCAATAAACATCCTGAGATGCAGGCCCTCTCTTCTGACCACCTTGCATACTTCCACCCTGCTGAAAACTTCCAAAACAACGCTTTGACCCTCGGAAGCTGAACCACTTGTCCGCCCAGCTGGCACAACAATCGCACTACTTGAAACTCCCTTCAGGTTCTCTTCTGATATCAATGTGTTATCCACTACTTCTATAAACCTCTTCAAGAGAAAGATATTCACCTGAGACCTAATCTCATGTCTCATCCCATCCTGGAAACATCTAGCCACTGTTGCCTCATCCCCCGCCAAAGCTGGAACAAAGCGTCGCAGGTCAGTGAAGCGACCAACATACTCCATCACCGACATCGACCCCTGAGTCAGGATCATAAAATCTGGATCTCGATCTTGCCTCAAAGTCTCTAGGTAAAAATGCCCCAAAATCATTTCCTAGAAATCCTTTCACAAAATCCCCTCAGCCTACTCAGTCTGATCTAGGATGTACCACCAACGTTTTTCCTGGCCCCGCAGCATATAGGCTACCAACTTGACCCACCTCCAATCAAGAGTCTCTATATGATCAAGTATTGTCTGGATAGACTCTATCCATAACTCTTCTGCCTCTGGACCACCCTCTCCGGTAAAGTTCGGAGGGTGCTGTAGTTGAAACTCTCTGGTCAGCTCAAACATACTCGATGCGAATTTCCCTAGGTCGTGATCCATCATCTGCATAAAACAATCCAAGTTCTCTTAGAACTTCTCTTCTCAACCTTCCTGAATCACCACATTCTCTTTCCCCTCTATTGGAGGAGTGTTTTCAGAAACATTCTCCTGTTTCCAAACCAGCGCTCGACGTCATGGTGGAATTTCTATATATTTCCAAACACGAGGTTTAGAACACATTCTAAAGAACATTCATAACTTCATAATAGAAGGCTCTTCACCATCCACAACAACCCACCATACATGCACCATCCCAATAAACCTTAGTATTTTGAAAACATCACCCCGACCATCCCCACCACAATTCTTGGTCCCCATGGGGTAAACAACCATACACCACCCCAAAACTCACACAACGTGTTACAAACAACATTTTTTAATTCATTACAAACCTTCAATTACATATATTTTAATAATAATAACTTATAACTCTTTTATCTACACCCCCTTGCATTGTTTCATTTACAACATTTTCTATTTTCAATTATCAATATGCAAGGTGAATTCTATCTTTTCATGCCTCACACACCCAACCCGTATGTTCCTACCATGATGAAATCCACCTATCTATCTAGGTGCCTACAATGATTCATGAATGTTATAAGAACCCAGACCTTTTTTTCAGGTATATTTTCCTTTTCTGGTCGTTTCTGAGAAAAAGAGGAATTTATGGAGGTCGTGCAGGGGTGCACGGTTGGCACACGATTGGCGCACGGTCTGAACAAACCATGCGGCCAGCCTAGAAAACTGTGCATACCTTAACAGTGGGCTTCGTATGGGAAGCGCATGATTTTTCAAACCGTTTGGACAAGCCGTGCAAAATCCCTGGGTGAGACAGTGGCAACCGCACGGTTGGCACACGGTTTGCCAAACCGTGCGGGGTAACCGTGTGACCACTTAAAGTTAGAGTTTTTAAGTCCCGGGCCACTCAGGATTTCCCATTCCTCCACCATTATTCCTTCTACTTGTGGATCATGCAGGGGTTGCAATTTTTAGATGTTGGGGGAGATCCTTGGCTTGTTTTGGAGGCAAATCGAAGGGGTTTCTTAGCGGATCAAAGGTGGTTCTCCTTGGGTAAGTCCCTCCTTTGGTTCTTTGAGGTTTTGGTTAGGGTTAGCCCTCTCTCTCTCTTAGTTTCCTAGATCTACAAAGGTTTCATGTAGATCTAGGGTTTTGTTTCCTTTGTGTGTTAAAGTTTGACCTTTTTGTTGTTAGGGAAGAGTTTTTGAGGTGGTTTTGAGGAGGCTTTTACCCGGTTTGGAGCGCGTTTGGGCGAAGAGGTCAATTTCGCCAAACCCTAAGAGGTAGGTGGTTTGTGCCTTCCGATTTAAGGTCTTTGAATTGTATATGAAAAATTGCCAAAACCCATGAATGGGGTATTGTGCGTTTACCATTTTTAACCCTTTTATTTTCCCGCCTTTCTTGTGTGTGCGAGTAAATGTTATTTGTATGTGAATAGGGTTGATTTATATGATTTGGATGTGTTTCCCATGCATGTTATGTTTATGATCATTTGGTTCTGCTTAGCCTGTTAGGATACTTTTTTTGTTTCCCATGCCTAGTATTGTATGATGGAGTGATCTTGTTTATCTGACATGTTGATATGTTGTAGACTGCTATCCAAGTAGTTCTATAGGTTTACTTATCCATATTACACTACTATAATCGTTGACCTACATAGGGCCATGAGAACCTGGTGTAGTATACTATAAGGGGAATTGACCGGGTGAGATTCCTCAGAGATTCTTTGAGCACTTTTGGCTATAAAGGGGATTGACTGAGTAAGAATCCTCAGAGAGCCTAGAACCACTTGGGGCTATAAGAGGAATTGACCGAGTGAGCTTCCTCAGAGAGTCCTTGATTACTTTAGACTATAAGGTGATTGAACACGTGAGATTCCTTAGAGAGTATTTGATTTTAATCCTGAACTGTTTAGACTATAAGAGGAATTGACGGTGAGTGCTTCCTCAGAGAGTCTATGAACGACCTGGGCTATAAGGGGAATTGACCGAGTGAGCTTCCTAAGAGAGTCCTAGACCTTGGGGCTATAAGGAGAATTGACCATGTGAGATTCCTTATAGAGTCTTTGACTACCCCAGACTATATGGGGAATGGACTATGTGAGCTTCCTTAGAGATTCTTTCTTTACATTTGACTATAAGGGGATTGACTGTGAGATCTTCCCTAGAGAGTCTTATTATATTCATATACAGAACCAGAGGGGTTAGACTGAGTGTGTTGTCCAGAGGGTTGTCTGTACTTCTTAGGTAGGACCAGAGCTGATGGCTGTGAGCACTTCCTGGAGGTTTTCCTGTTTGAGGTTTAACTGTTTGTTTCACTATTTCTTGTTTTGAAACTGTGTATTGTTACTGTTGAGTACTTCCTTGTTTACTTCTTTTTGCACTTTTACCTGCCATATATTCACTAACTGATAGGCACAGATCTTGTGGTGGTTTCCTACTGGGATTCGTCTCACACCCTATTTGCGCCATGATTTTGGGCCCAAGCAGATTATATTATTGTAGGTATAGACAAAGGCAAGCGCCCTTCTACTTTAGGTACATGATTTTAAGTGGAGCTAGAGAGCATGGGACCAAGCTTAGGCTTAAGATGCTGAAGAGTTTTTTATCTATTTCTTTTATAATTTGGTTTAGTACTAGTTTTATTCAGCATTGTGACTTGTTTGGCTGCTTTCCTCGACATATATGTATCATGCATCATTTATATATATATATATATGCTCCAGTTGTTTCTTTATCAGTCTTCCGTTGTTACTATTGTTTGGTGTTATTACTGCTTCTGCTATTGTATATATGTTTCTCTTCTGCTGTGTTACTTTTCCAATGAGGGAATAGTTTCCCCACTATCACACCCAAGGCCCTCACTACTAGTCGGAAGCCTCTGGAATTCGGGGAAATACGCTTGAGGCCATGTGACCAACTGGGTACGGGGTGCCTCTGGGTGGCTTCCGAAACCGGGACATTACAAACTTGTATCAGAGGAATTATTTTCTCTTTATTTACTATTTGGATCCTTTATCCAAGGATAAGATGAAATACACAATTAGTAATAAGTTGTGCCTGGGAGTAGCTAACTCGTGTATAGGGAAAAGCTAATTTACCTCGATTATTGCAAGTTTTCGGATTTTTCAATTTTACAGTTGATTCAATTTCATCGTTGGGTGATTCACATGCCTTGTGCTGTTACTGTTGATATTATTGAGGTTCTATTTATGTTGCAACCTGATGAGATGAGGGTATTCCATCTCATGCATCATATAGGAACTTGCTATAAATCACATGTCAGGATTTCTTTCCTTGATAATTAGGATGCATTAGCAATTGCATGTTGTTGTGATAGATTTTGTGTAGGACATGCATGTTGTTGTGATATATGCCTTGATAAAAATACCTATTTTTTGATAAGGTATTGTTTGTGTGAGGTTTTGTTTGAATGAATGCTAAACTTTGGTTCTTGAGGTGTTATGGGCCCTCATGGACCAGAATTTGGTGGATCATTGACTTCTTCGCTTTTTTATAACATGTATAAGATGCCAAGATTTTATTTGTGGGGAGTATGGGCCCTCACGGATCGGAATTTGGCACTTAAATGTTTTTTTCAGTATTTTTTGGGTTCTGGAGTAGTTTCCAAGGCTTACTGTCCGAAAAAACCCAGACTACCCGTCGTGTCACTGATTGTGTGGGCAGAGACATGGGGTTGGGAAAATCTTGGTAGAACACGCCGTGTACCAGATGTGCACGCCGTGTGTAGGGTCCTTGTATCCGGCTTTGTAACTAACAACACAAGTCACTGAATTTTGTTTATTACATATCATGTCTAGAAAGAAAACACCGTGTAGTTTTGTTTTAGGAGAGTCGTTTGGCTTAAACGTGTAGATGGACTCGGGTAGGGGAAGAGGATTCAAGAACATGCCTTGTGGGAAAATTACGTGCTATGTAGTCATGTTTTGTGAAACTTGAATGATTTTTTTCTCATGTTCCCTTCTTACACTTCCTTATTTTAGTCCCTATTAATATTGATCTAAGGTGTGTGCCTGGACTTGCAAGATGGGCCACCTTCATCATTTCTGTCAGATCCTTTCACCAGCGGCTGGTGACAGGGGTTCTTTTATGACTCCGTGTTCAGGAGCATCACCACCAGTTTCTCACTAGTCTGGGAACTGGAGTTCTTCCAACCATTCGGGCTGAGGTGGAGGTCACGGTCACAGTGGTCAGTCACCATGCTACTAGTGACAGTAGGGTGGATCAACTCCAAGCGGTCAGATAGGGTCACAAGTCCATGGCATATGCCAGACTTTTGCAGAGGAGAAGACCTAGTAGGAGCAGGATCTCGGACCCTCTACAGTTCGAGGTACGATCTTAGCAGCCTCAATTTTATCTTCAACTCTTTTTGACATAGGGGCTTCCCATATATTTATCTCTATTGCTATTGTGGAGAGCCTTGGGCTCTGAATCTTTTCTTATATTGATATCTTGACACTAGACACTCCGTTAGGGACTATAAGGACGAGTGTACATCAGTGAAAGGAGTTCCCTTTAGAGGTTGGTAGGTGTAACTTATTATGGGACCTCTATATCCTAGAGATGACAGGCTATGATTTCATTCTTGGAGTGGACTGGTTAGTTCCCTTCCAGGTGGTCGTCGATTTCTATCATGGTAGGGTGAGTTTCATATCACCAGAGGGCAGATCATTTCTTCATAAGGGAAAATGAGATGTCCAGGTGAGCAGAGTGGGTCCAGAGCATCATGGGTTAGGAGGAGTAATATCCTAGATTTCTATTATGTATCTGGATGACCTGGGGACTTCACAAATGGACTTTCCTCCAGTGGTGTATCGCTTCAGGGACGTCTTTCTAGAGTACTTTTCAGGTTTACCTCTGAAGCATGAGGTATACTTTTCTATTGAGCTTGTGCAAGGAGTGACACCATTGTCCATTCCTCTTTATAGGATGGCTACACCAGAGTTGTAGGAGCTCAAGAAGCAGTTAGAGGAGTTGTAGGCAAAGGGTTTCATTTGACCCAGTACTTCTCCTTGGGGTTTGCCTGTCATGTTTGTAAGGAAGGAGGATGGTACCCTTAGACTTTGTGTGGATTATCGGAAGTTGAACCAGTTGATGGTCAAGAACCGATATCCCTTTCCCATGATTGGTGATCTCTTTGATCAGCTTCGAGGAGCCCAGGTATTATTGAAGATTGACTTGAGATCCGGTTATCATCAGTTGCGCGTTAGACCCTCCAATATACATCTTACAGCCTTCCAGAGTAGGTATGGTCTATACGAGTATGTGGTTATGTAGTTCGGTCTCACGAACGTGCCTGCAGTTTTCATAGAACTCATGAACCGAGTGTTCCATCCATACTTGGATTACTTCATGTTTTTTTTGTGGGTGACATCTTGGTGTACTCTCACACTCGAAACGACCTTGCTACCCATCTTGAGATCGTTTTGCGTACACTGAGAGAGCATCAGTTATATGATAAACTCTCAAAATGAAACTTTTTGATGGACCATATTCACTTCTTGGGTCATGTTATCTCAGAGATATAAGTATCAGTAGACCTAGATAAAGTGAGATTTTTAGTTTCCTAGGAGAATCTGAAGAACAGCTTTGAGGTGCGGAGTTTTCTAGGGTTGTCTGGGTACTACAGACGTTTCACTCAAGAATTTTTGCGCTTAGCAGCACCGCTAATGGGTCTGACTAAGAAGGGTTTAAAGTTCCTGTTGTCATATTCTTGTGAGTTAGTATTTCAGGATCTGAAAGGAAGGTTGAATTCAGCACTGATACTAGTATTTCTAGAGTCGGGAAAGATTTATACTATGTATTGTGATGCTTCAGGTATCGGGTTGGGAGCTGTGCTTATGCAGAGTGATGGAGTCATTACGTATGGGTCTCGGAAGTTGAGGCCGCATGAGAGGAACTACCCGACGCACGATCTCGAGCCGGCGGCAGTTTTTCATGCCTTACGCTGTTGGAGACATTATTTTCTGGGAGAGAATTTTGTGGTTTTCACTGACCACAAAAGTCTCAAGTATATCTTGACTCAGTGCGATCTGAATTTGAGACAGTGGAGGTTGGTTGACTACCTATAGTACTTTGACTTCGAGCTTACTTATACACCTGAGAAAGGCAATGCAGTGGCTGATGCACTTAGCAAGAGGACTCAGATACAGGCCATTCAGGAGGCCATTAGTGAGTGGAAGCTTATGGCTCTATTCTCTAAGATGAATTTGTAGGTGCATGACAGAAAAGGGAAGATGTTTCTATCTTTGATAGTTGTTACCTCTACTCTGCTTGATCGAGTGAGAATGAGGCAGTTATCAGATTCTGAAGGCCTAGTTCTATGGGAAAGTGTGTCAGGAGAGGACCTTATTCCTGGATGGACCATAGGTGAGGATGAGATCTTGCGTTTCTAGGGGCATGTATGGGTGCTAGCAGACATACACGAGGAGATGATGTGGGACTTTCATTCCTCAGTTTTGGAAGTTCATCCTGGTGTCACCAAAATGTATCATGATCTACACTATCAGTATTGGTGGCCAGGTATGAAGAGAGATGTTGTTGGGTTTGTCATGAGGTGTTCCACCTGTCAGCAGGTGAAGGTGGAGCATCAGCGACCAGCAGGACTTCTACAGTAGTTACCTATTCCCAAGTGGAAGTAGAATGACGTCGAGATGGACTTAATGACCAGTTTTCCGAGGTTTCCTCTAGGGAATGATGCGGTATGGGTTGTCATTGATAGACTCACGAAGGTGGATCACTTCTTGCTGATCAAGGAGACCTTCAGTGTTGACCAACTGGGACAGTTTTACATCCAAGAGATTGTTCGTCTACATGGGGTTCCCCACTCCATTGTTTCATACAGGGATGCACGTTTTACTTCTTGGGTTTGGCAGGGGCTTCAAAAGGAATTGGGTACACAGGTACTTTTGAGTATAACTTACCACCCCCATACAGATGGCCAGTCCGAGCGTATGATTCAGGTGCTTAAGGACATGCTCCGAGCATGCATTCTGGATTTTGGAGGTTCTTGGGAGAATCATATAACTCTTATGGAGTTTACCTACAATAATAGTTTTCAAGCAACTATACAGATGGTACCTTATGAGGCTTTGTACGGTAGACTATGCCGATCACCCTTATGTTGGCTGGAGGCAGGAGAGGCATCTTTATTGGGACCTCATCTTGTTCAGGAGACCACATAATAGATAGAGTTGATTCAGAAGAGGATATCTACTGAACAGTCTCGATAGAAGTCTTATGTTGATCAGCGGAGATGACCTCTGGAGTTCGAGGTCGAGGATCAGGTTTTTCTATGTGTCACACTGAGGTTGGGGCATAGAAGGATCAGGAGATAGGGTAAGCTTTCACCGAGGTACTTTGGGCCATTTTAGGTGTTGGAGAGAGTTGGGCTGGTTGCCTATCAGTTACAGTTACCTCAGAGGTACCAGGCTATGCATGATGTCTTCCATGTTTCATAGCTTCGACGTTACTTTTCAGACCCGTCTTATGTCTTGCAACCCTAGGAGGTTGAGTTAGAGGTGGATGCCTCGTTCGAGGAGCATCCTATCCGGATTGTTGATAACAGTACAAAGGTTCTCCATGGCCGGTTTGTTCCTCTGGTATGAGTGCTATGGCAGTAAGGTCGAGTACAAGATGAGACATGGGAGAGGGAGGCCGATGTACGAGCACAGTGGTCAGAATTGTTTGGGGTTTCTTCTTCTACGCCGCCTCGTTAGGGAAATTCAGGGAAAATTTTCTTTAAGGGGGGAAGTTTGTAAGAACCCAGACCTTATTTTCAGGTATGTTTTCCTTTTCTGGTCATTTCGGAGAAAAAGAGGAATTTCTGGAGGTCGTGCAGGGGCGCATGGTTGGCACACGGTTGGCGTATGGTCTGAACAAACCATGTGGCTAGCCCAGGAAACCGTGCAAACCTTGATAGTGGGCTCTGCATGGACAGTGCACGGTTTTTCGAACCGTGCGGGAAAGCCGTGGGAAATCCCTAGGTGAGACAGTGGCAACTGCACGGTTGGCGCATGGTTTTCCAAACCATGAGTGGTAACCGTGTGGCCACTTAAAGTTAGGGTTTTTAAGTCCCGGGCCACTCAGGATTTCCCATTCCTCCACCATTCTTCTTCCTACTCGTGGATCACATGGGAGTTGTGATTTTTAGAGGTTGTGGGAGCTCCTTGGCTCGTTTTGGAGGCAAATCAAAGGGGTTTCTTGGTGGATCAAAGGCAATTCTCCTCAGGTAAGTCCCTCCTTTGGTTCTTTGAGGTTTTGGTTAGGGTTATCCCTCTCTCTCTCTTATTTCCTAGATCTACAAAGGTTGCATGTAGATCTAGGGTTGTGTTGCCTTTGTGTGTTAAAGGTTGACCTTTTTGTTTTTAGGGAAGAGTTTTTGAGGTGTTTTTGAGGAGGCGTTCACCCAGTTTAGAGCGTGTTTGGGTGAAGTGGTTGATTTCACCAAACCCTAAGAGGTAGGTGGTTTGTGCCTTCTGGTTTAAGGTCTTTGAATTGTATGTGAAAAATCACCAATACCCATGAATGGGGTATTGTGTGTTTACTATTTTTAACCCTGTTATTTGCCTACCTTATTGATGTGTGCAAGTGGAGGTTATTTGTATGTGAATAGGGTTGATTGATATGCTTTGGAGGTGTTGCCCATGCATGTTCTATTTATAACTGTTTGGTTCTTCTTATCATGTTAGGCTTCTTTGTTTGTTTCCCATGCCTAGTATTGTAGGATGGAGTGATCTTTTTTATCTAACATGATGATATGTTGTAGACTGCTAGACAATTAGTTCTGTAGGTTTAATTTTCCATATTACACTATTATGCTCGTTGACCTACACAGGGTCGTGAGAACCTGGTGTAGTAGACTATAAGGGGAATTGATAGGGTGAGCTTCCTCAGAGAGTCTTTGAGCATTTTTGGCTATAAGGGGGATTGACTGAGTGAGCATCCTCAGAGAGCCTAGAACCACTTGGGGCTATAAGAGGAATTGATCGAGTGAGCTTCCTTAGAGAGTCCTTGATTACTTTAAACTATAAGGGGATTGACCGTGTGAGCTTCCTCAGAGATTCATTGATTTTAATCCTGAACTGTTTAGACTATAAGGGGAATTGATGGTGAGTGCTTCCTCAGAGAGTCTATAAACGACCTGGTATATAAGGGGAATTGACCGAGTGAGCTTCCTCAGAGTGTCCTAAACCTCGGGGCTATATGGGGAATTGACCGTGTGAGCTTCCTCAGATATTCTTTGACTACCCTAGACTATACAGGGAATGGATTGTGTGAGATTCCTTAGAGAGTCTTGCTTTAAATTTGACTATAAGGGGATTGACTGTGAGTGCTTCCCTAGAGATTCTTATTATATTAATATATAGAACTAGAGGGGTTAGACCGAGTGTGCTACCCAGAGGGTTTTTTGTACTTCTTAGGTAGGACCAGAGGGGATGACTGTGAGCACTTCCCAGAGGGTTGCATGTTTGAGGTTTAGTTATTTGTTTCACTGTTGCTTGTTTTGAAACTATGGATTGTTACTGTTGATTACTTCCTTATTTACTTCTTTATGCACTTTTACCTTCCATATATTCACTGACTGATAGGCACAGATCTTGTGGTGGTTGCCTACTGGGATTCATCTCACACCCTATTTGGGCCATGCTTTTGGGTCCAAATAGATTATATTGTTGTAGGTATAGACATGGGAAAGCACCCTTCTACTTCAGGTACTTGATTTGTTGTGGAGATGGATAGCATGATACCAAGTTTAGGATTGCGATGCTAATGATCTGTTTATCGGTTTCTTTTTTACTTTGGTTTAGTACTGGTTGTATTCATCATTGTGACTTGTTTGGATGCTTTCCTTCACATATATGTATCATGCATCATTCACACACACACACACACACACACATATATGCTCCAGTTGTTTCTTTATCAGTCTTACGCTATTACTATTGTTTGGTTTTATTACTGCTTTCTCTATTGTATATATGTTTCTCTTTTGCTGTGTTACTCTGCCAATGAGGGCATAATTTCTCCACTATCACACCCAAGGCCCTCGCTGCTAGTTTTCATCCTCTGGAATTCAGGGAAATGCGCTTGAGTCCATGTGACCAACCGGGTACGGGGTGCCTCTGGGTGGCTTCTGGAACCAGGATGTTACAAATGCACAACCTCATGCCATTGACGCCATGAGCCAAATATCATAAAACAATCACATCACACAATATGTGCATCACCCAATGGTGAAATATCATCAACTGTAACATCACACAATCAAGAAAAACAATTCCCACCCTAGGTGTCTTAGGGTTTCCCTCATACATGGGTTAGATACTCCCAAGCATGAGCTCATTACTAAGGCCCGACACATCCTAACTCCCATCTACCATCCCAAATAATAAAATTTCAGAGAAGGGGAAGAAAGACCTCATTTGATACCACTTTGTAACATCCCTGACCCAGAAGCCACTAAACCGGTTCTATGAGCTGAGTGGTTACATGACCTTAAGTGCACCTCCCCATATGCTAAAGGTTACCGATAAGCAGCGGGGGTCTTAATAGTCAATTGGGGAGATTATACCCCCTTTTTATCAGAGTAAGACACAACAGAAGATAAATAAAATAGCGAAATTAATAACCAATAACACCAGAGTATGCATAAACAACCATTTCTCTTATGGGGAACAACCATGTCCAACTGTAAATATGTCATTACATGCTACAAGTAAAAAAGTAAACAAAACCAAAAAATGAAGAAAACTGAAAAATCCCCAAAAAGGGTCCTGACACCAAGTTTGGGTCCTCCTCCATGCACACCCATGCCAACCCAAATGCCTAGAAAGAACCTTTTACCTTCTTCTGAATTGAAAACATGAAGTCTGCTCGGGTACCCAATGGAGGCTCGAGCAGGGTGTGATTACAACTCAGTAGGACACCACCAACAGTGTCTACAAAATATCCACTATAAACGGATGTGCCTGAAAGGGAAAATGAATAATAAATGATAAGTAAAAGATTAAGTTCCCTTAGCCAGTTTAGGTCCACTACCCACATTTATTACCATTTCTATATCATACCATTTCATCCCATTTCCCATTACTTACCATTTCCAACACATTTAACATGGTTTCATCAAACACAACTAATTACACGGGCTCAAGTACACAATCCCATACCTAAGGGAAAACACACAGTGGAGTTTGGAGCGTCATTGAAACTCTCCATCAACCATATCCTAACCTTGAATCATCATTATGGGTGGATGCAATCGTTTGGGGAATAGAGCATCAGTCCTCATCCCTAACCTGTGTATTGGGGTGGAGTTTAGAGTATCTCTCCAAATCGACCCGTGGGTGTAAAACCTCAGTCAATACCCCACACTACCAAGCAATGTGCACATGCTATATATATATGTATCCATTAACCATTCACACCACATCATAATGATTTCCCTAGGAAAACATACACCATAATAATAACATGATATTTAACACCATTCTATAACCCATTAACACATTTACCACATTTCACATCATCATCCATTTAGCCCAATTCCCTTTTGTTATAATTATCTCACTAAGAATTGTTAATTATTCCTATCTCACTAGGCTTAATTACTTGACTCATAATCCATTCCATTATGGTCTTTCATCATTTCCACATACTAACCCATTACATGTTCCAACACTATTCACAATTCATTTAACATAGTCATGTTCACCCATATAAACCAATTTCATGTTAACCCAACATCCCTTAGGTTATTATTATTAATCCTAGGTGCATCACCTAACTTCTACCTCAAAACCTTAAATCTCATCAACATGTTTATAAAGGGCTCATCATAAACACACAACAATCCTACTTGTTATTCATAATCCCTAGGTCGGAAAAAGTCGACTCACCCCATAGGTGGCCCTATTTTAGTCTCATCACCCTCAATGCATCCCATTGGGATTGTGAGGGTTCCCATTTACCCTGTTAATAACCATTTTACCAAAACATTCCATGGGTAGTCAAAACACACCAAGAGACACCCCAGAACAAAACCACACATGCTCAAATCCACAAATAAACCATGGGATATAGCACATAGACCACATACCTAGATTATGTGATTTAACTCACTCTTAATCAAGCACTTAGATTCCACTTCAACCAAAATTTAAAGATTCAACCTAAATATCACCCAAAGAGTGGGGTTTTAGAGCTCCAGAAAGAGAGGATAAGAAGATACAAGCCCTAAACTCAAAAGAGAAGCAAGGATGGGATTAGCCTTACCTGGAGCTTTGATCCACAACTAATGGAACCAAAAATTCCTTAAAAATTAAGGAGATTTATCTCTTGTATCCCTTTGAAGGTTTGGTTCCTTCCTAGGGTGAAGAGGTGTTAAATGGGAGGAAATTCCGAGTTGGGGTTAAAAATCCCGGGGTGGAAAAATTTTAATTTTTAAAAGGTTTCTGGGCCGCACGATTTACCCGCATGGTTTTCCAAATTGTGTGCAAACCGTGCGAATGATTCTATCCCAAAAAGACCCCCCCCCCACTCATGGGTTACCCGCATGTTTTTCCAAACCATGTGAAAACCATGTGGAGTCCACTGTCCAAAAACACATCTTTCGCATGGTTTCCTGGGCTATCTGCATAGTTAGTACTAACCGTGCGTAGACCATGCGACCTACCCAGAAAACCCCCTTTTCTCCACTTTTCATGTCCCAAACCCTTGGAACACCCTTGATCCTCCTCTAGGAATTGGGTAAGCACTTAATTAACCAAAAAATGGGATTGAAACCAACACTTAAATGAAAACATACCTTTCTAAGATCCGAGATCTTACAGTTGTGGGGTCACAAAAACTAAGGAAGAAGAGTTGGATTCCTAGGGGTATAATTAGGATCAACTGGAGGATCGATTACTGGGGTTTATAACCTTTTTCCCTAAAATATTGTAATTTATAACATGAATGTGGTGAAAAATCCATGTTTTGGGGTCTAACCAACATAGTGAGGAGTAGTTCTTTGTATAAAACCTTTTAAATATTGTCTGTTACTCTCTATATTATTACAACTACACATGAGGGGAGAATAAGAGATAATATTGAGTGGATAAATAAACATAACAAGTTCAAGATATTTAATTTTAAATAAATATCATTCATATAAAAGAAACCACTAGTTCAACCGCCACCCCCCAGTGGTTCATCAATCCTTGGGCACTATAGATAGTATCAAATGCAAGTTCCCTCTAAAGATCCAATAATTTTTTAAAATGGAATATAATAATGATTTAAATTAGATCATATACTTTATTTTAATAAAGTTAAAAATGCATAAAGTTAATAAGGAAGGAAAATAATTACTAAAAGAGTGGAATTGTAATGGTAATAGACACCTTTTCAAAGATTTCCCCAAAAAAAGTCTGATGAATATAAGGGGAAAGTTGATTCATCATTATCATTAAAATTTAGAGATTAAATTAGTTTCCTTTCCTTTAATGATAAAATTAACAATAAAAATGAGATAGAGGAACATAAAAGTATAAATAATAATAAAAAATAGAATAAAGGTGGTCAAGATTAATGAGGTGGTGAAAGATCTCAAGAAGAAGTATGTTGAAAAAGAAGAATAAATTTTTGAGAAAAAATAAATATGTATTATAGTTAAATATGATCTAAACAAATATAGATAATACTTCACTGGTTTAGTAGAATTAAAATTTGAGTCCTCTCTAGCTAGTGAGAAGAAAGGTATAAGGGAACAAGATAAATATTTTGTTTCTAATAATGTAGTTGTTAACACCAAATTTGAATTTTTTTGGCCTAAGAAATATGAGAGTAATTATTCTCCATCAAAGGTAGAGGATATAAATATAATAAGGTCATAACACCCTAGAGAAAACAAGTCTTATTTTTTAGTAGGTCAGCAATGACATAAAACTAAAAAAATATGGAATCAATATGAAAATTATAAATAAAAAGGGTTTCGATGGTATTTTGGAAGGTATGTACAAAAATACTACTCTTTTTGGTTTAGTATATATATTATAGTAAATAGGAAAGAACCAAGGGGGGTTATGGTGAGAAACTAAGAACAAAAACTAAGAGGAAACAATTAATGACTAGAACTACATCAAGTCAAAAGGAAGGTCACAAAGCTAAAGATGGCATGAAAAACATTCCAGAAAAAAAGTAATTTATGTTTTGAAAGGGAAAAAAGTTAATAAAATAGAGAATATTCACAAAAAAAAAGGAATATGATAAGCCTAAAAATTCTAGGAAATCAAAGAATGGGTGTTTGGTCTATCCTAAACAATTAGACAACACTAAAAAATTGAGGGTGTACAAATCAATGCCAAAAATCAATGAAAAGGTGGATGAAGTTTCAACTATAATAGTTTCATTGAAGAATAAGATGTAGAAAACAAATCCACATGAGGAATCGATTTATGGGAAGAAAATATGTTCATAATTCATGAATACTATCAATAAGAAAGAAAAATTCTTCAAATACTGAGCTTGTAAAGAAGAATAAAGTAATGATGAGAGGAAACTATCACCCTAAATATTTATTCTAAATAAAAATGAGTTTCATCCTTATTCCCTATTATTTTATGTGTTTTGAGATAACATTTTGGGAATTGAAGAAAAAAAAATTTGTTGTCACTATCATACAACAAGAAGATATATTCTTTCATAAATTATACTAACTACCATGAAATAAAAGAAGAAAATTGCATCCCTTAAGAGGGAGAAACTCTGGAAAAAAATATATCATTATACTAAATTCCAATGAATTTGGAAATTCTAGATATATTTTAAACCTAAAGGTTGAGGTATGGAAATCACATTATCATCCCCGATTCTTAATTTTATTAATCATATTTTTTAAGGGGGTACTTGGTTGATAAAAATATGGTACTAGGGGGATTTATTTATGTACACCTAAACTTTTTGATGTGTTTGTTGAGTTATGTGCATGATTTTACATTTCTTTAAATAATATTATTATTTACAACCCTTTAAGTGAGAATTGAGAATTTTTTAGCATGATTTCACATGCTTGATAATTTATGGATAGCTTAGATAACCTTAGTTATATATCTTTTGTTTTCTACATCGGATTATCCTATGTAGGGTTAGAGTTTATTTAATAATTTTTCTTTGCTAAGAGAATAATTTAATGTCATACCTCTCTCAAAAATTTTCAATAAAAAATAATATAATACATGACAATTTTTTTGGGAAAATAAATTATATTTTAATACCCCCACTGATCATTTTCATTTGATTTCAAATAAGGGGGAGAAAATACTTTTTCACCACATATTGACTTTTATGACATGTATTGATATAGAAAAAAAATAAAAAGGGTAATTCTTGATCCTAATTAATTGTATCATTTATTATCAATGATTAAATATGAGTTTGGTGACTTTGATATGAAGTAATGATGCTTAGAGAATTGTTCTGGATTCATTTAGTGGCATTGTATGACATGTTTGAGCAATTATCCTTGTATATCTGATGATTATTGTGATGGAATTCAAATAAATACATGACAATTGTTGGTGGATCAAGGAACCTTATCTTCTTCAAGTTATTGGAGTAGTAAATCATTGGGAATTGTGCCTAAGGAGTTTTGAGAAGGACCTATATGATTTTGATGCAAAGTTTCTACCTAAGTAAAGGTAAACTGAAAATTACATTATCTAGATAAAAGTAGATTACCTATATAAAGGTAAATTGATAATTACCATACATATGTAATGTTAATGATAGAATTATTAATACTACATAAAGGTAAATTTAGAAAATAATTGGATATATAAAGGTAAATCCTACCTATGTGAATGTAGACTGAGTTTATACTATGCTATATAAAGGTACTTAGGTCTCTATATAAAGGTACTCAAGTCGTTATGTAAGAGAAACCCAAGATACGTAAAGGTAATTCATGACTTGTGTAAGGGTATAAAATGATATATAAAGGAATTAAGGGTAAGTGTGGAAAAAAATAGCTTGCATAACGGTATTTCAAAACTTACATAAAGGTAAGTACGATATAAAGGAACCTGTGTAAGGGTACCTAGGAAAATTGTGTATGGGTAACTCAGCCTGTGTAAAGGTAAACCCAAGATTCTATATCTCGCATAAGGGTAAGAAATTGAGGATGAATAAAGTTAGTGAGTGGATGTTATGTAAGGGTGATGAGATACCACCAGAGATATGGTGTTATTTCCAAACATCAAATGTTACTTCCAGGAATCAGGTATTACCACCAGGAATCGTGTTCTACCACCGGGAATTAGGTTCTACTGTCAGGCATTATATTCTACTACCAATTGCGATCGTGAGTTCATCCTAATCTACCACATAAAGAACACAATTGATTATATGGTCATCTCAATATTCTATGCCATGAATTGATTGTTTAAAAAGATGAATCTCATTATGATGAAATACAGATCATACATTGTTGCATGAAATATAGGATAATGAGTTAAAATTATTTACCCATTCATGTAGATGCTCTTGCATGCATGTGAATCAGGTGAAGATGAGAAGACATGTATTTTAGTAGATAATTCTCCAAAGATGAGTTCCATACTCATTAAATAAATATTATTTTTATGATTTCATGTAATATAATCCACATGTGTTTATACCGCATGAATAAGAATCCCCAAACCATTTGGGTATCTATTTTAGGAAAGCAGGTCACATGTTATTTCATGAATTAAATGGGTAGTCGTGGTATCAATGGTTTTTCCCAAGATATTCATTGTTCATAATGCATGTATACCACGGGTATGTGCATAACACATGAAGAAATAGGATACCTAAATTCCTTTAACATTTAATATGGTGTATTAAACATGAAATAATACCCATGAAATGAGAAATATCATGAAAATTATTTTAATCCATGTTTTCAATGAATAAATCATGACACAAGATGGAGATTTATGTAGAAGATAATGAGGAATGGTATTTGATTAATGTAAGTTGTGTGAAGAGGGATAAGAAGACCTGAGTCTATTGAGTACTTGTATGAGTATTTAAATGATAATTTTTTGGGACATTTAACATGAAATAATGTCTGGAATAATTTAGGGGATAATTTGGAATTTAATTACCAATTTAACATGGGGAAAGTATATGAAATAAATGATCATATTATTTCCATATTCATGGATAATTAATATGATAATAATGAGGATTATATAAATGATATTATTATTCTAAATATAAACGATACATGTAGGTGAAGATGATGAATTGTTGTGGAAAGATATAACTCTTTTTTTATGTAGTATAATTTTTGAGATACCCGATACATCTTTGTATTGAAATAATAAGGATTCAAATCTTGGAGATTCTAAAAGAAGGTGATCACATGTGTTTGGTTATTTTAAGAACAGTATTAAGATCACTTGAGATATTAAAGGAGTTTTGAGGCCAAAAATATTGTTCTACACAACTGTTGAATACATTGAAGAGTTGTTCATAGGTGGAGAAGGTCTATTATGCTTGTGGAGGAAGATCACTTTGAAGAAAAAAGGGGTCATTTTACTAAAAGATAAACAACAATAAGAATAATATTTTTACTATGTGGTCTAACCAGTTGTTGAAGAGGCTCAAGGCTGGGGTGTCTGACCAGTCAAGGTGAAGAGAAGACAATTGGGGGGGTCTAACCAACCGAGACAGAAGAGTTAGATTACTGGGGTTATAACCAGGATCGAATGGCGGATCAAATTCTAGGGTGTATAAAAATATGTTTCCAAAACCACTGTAATTAATAATAAGATTATAGTGGAGAATCCATGTTGTGGATCTGACCAACAAGGCAAGGAGTGGTTCATTATACCAAACCTCATAAATAATGTGTGTTGATCTCTCTATTATTATAATTACACATGAGGTGAGAGTGATAGATAATATTGAGTGGATCTATAACCTTAACAAGTTCAAAATGTTAAATTTAAAAGAAATATAATTTGTAAAAAGAACCCATTGACTCACCCCACCATTGTTTCATCCAACCTAGAGTACGTAAATTTTGAAAAAACATAAGAAAATTTCACAGATTAAAATTAGTAAACTATTAGGGAATAATTCAATAGATTGAATAGTTAAAACTTATTAAAATAAAAAATAAAACTCCACTGGAAGTTTTTGTTCCAGTAACAACCTGACCCCGATATCCCAGAGTTAGTGTCTTCTTTATTACACTAGAATAAGATACAAGGAACTCTATCCCAAAGAACCAAATAGTTCAGTTGTATTTTTAAAGTAAATACATATTTAATTCATGCATTATAATATAATAATGAATATAAAACATGGTGAGAGTAAAATTTATGCATCCTTGAACCCATTAAATAATTACTTCTTTATATCCTATGGATTTGAAACAAAATAAGGGTGATCTCAAATGATCGGTAGGGTTTATATACAATTAAAGCTATCTTGAATCAATAAAGCATAATCAATATGTCAAGGTAAATAACTAAACACATATTACATTTATTAATAAATTTTATATAATGATAAAATAAGGCATAATCATTATGGTAATGTAAATAATTGGAAACCAATTTAATTTAATCAATATCTTGTGAGCAATCTGAATCCATGCATAATACCGTAGTGAAAATCACATGGATATTAATAACTAAATTATTAATGAAGTAAATTCTTAATATTGGATTTTATGATCTCAGACATCATGGTATATATATTGGAAATACCTTTTACAAGACATTTTAATCATTATGGGTAAAGAACCATTTAATTTTTTCAACTAATTTGTCTCATGATACCCGCTGATGCATCGACGGGCTATAAAATTTTGGGTTCCACCCATCATTGCAATTCTAAAGCATTCCTCGCATGTTGAATGATCGACATAATTCATTAATAAATATAACTTATCATAAAATATCATTATTGAGTAAATGATGTGGATTTATCAATATTTTCCCAATTAATCAAATAGCATTCAACATAAACACTATATGTAAAAAATGGTATATGGTTTATGAAGTAATTTTAGTACCCCCGGTTTGAGGTATGTGGCATTTTTTATACATTTTTATGTGTTTAAAGTGCATGGGATGAGTTGGGAAGAGGTTGGGAGAGTTTGGAATGGTTTTGGATGAGTTTGGAGGCTTTTAAAGGGTTGCACGGTTTGAGCACGGTTAGTAGAAACCGTGCGGGTTTTCCAAGAAACCGTGCAGGGGAGACAGTAGACTTTGCACAGCCTGTGCATAGTTTTCCAAACTATGCGAGGAAACCGTGTGGACCCTTGCTCTCGAGGTAGTAGTGTGCACACGATTAGTGCACGGTTTTCCAAACCGTGAGGGCTAACCGTGCGGCCACTTAAAAATAGGGTTATAAGTTCCGGGCTCCCTTGGGCTTAACCTAAAACACTCCAATATTCCTCCCACTTGAGCCTCACTTGAGATTTCGGGTTATCAAGGTTTTTAGGGGCTCTTCCACTCAGTTTGGAAGGATTTTTAAGAGGGTTCTTGGTGTTTTGAAGGTGATTTCTCCCGGGTAAGTCTTCTATCATGGTTTCTTTGTGTTTTCCTCTAGATCTGCTCTTCCCTCTTTCTTGGTTTTCTAGATATACCCTTTTTGTGTGTATATCTAGGGTTTTGGGTGCCTTGGATGATGATTTTAAGGCTTGTGAATGTTAGGTAAGGGGATCTATAGAGGTTCTAGTGGTGCATTTGCTGGATTTGAGGCGTGGTTGTTCGTGGGTCGATTTCTCAGGAACCCTAAAGGTAGGTGGATTCTCTCTCAACTTAACTTGGTTAGAGTTAATGGTTTTGGTTACAGTTAATTTTTTGTGCTTGAAATTAATTGTGTTTTATGTGCGAAATTGGTTAGAAATCCCTTAGGTGATGTTTTGGAGATTTTTGGGAAAACGAGGGTTTTGTGGTGAAATGATTTTGTTGTGGATCTTAAAATAGAGATTTTTAAATGGGATGCTATGGTTTATTTGTGAAAATGATTGATGGGAATGGTTTTCAATAAAGGGTGGTTTTATTGAAATATTGTTTGGCATGGAAAATGGTTTTCAATAAATGGTTGATTTATTGAAGTGGATTGATATGCAATGGAATTGGTTGATTACATATAGTTGTGACCTTGGTAGGTTATATTCTTTGATTTGGCTTGTTTTGAATGTTGTGTGGAAGTGGAGAGAAGTACCACTATAAAAAGGGGATGGATAGTGGATGGAAGGGACACCATCAATGGTAAGTAGACGGAAAGTGCTGTTTGGTGTGAATGGGTGAACGGGTTGGACGGAAGCTCCACCATTTGGTTGTTTTGGTTATTTTATGTGAATTTCTTTGAAAGATGGAAATTGTTGTGCTAATGTGTAAATGTTGGGATGGTTGTGGCTTGCTTGGTTGGATTTCCCTTGGTTTCTTGGTTTGGGTGTGATGGCTTGGTAAGGGCATGTTTGGCTTATGAAAATGGTTGAACTTATGGTTTAATTTATATAAAATGTTTTATATAAATGTGATAATGGTTTTATCCTAGTGGAATGTGTAGAGAAGTCATTTGGAAAAATATTACTGAGTTTTAGTACTCGCCCCCTACTTTGGCACGTTGGTGTCTTTGCAGATGTCGTGTACCGTGACGTGGGTAAAGGTAAGGCATCACCCTCATTTAGTGGAGCATTGTGAACCCTTGGTGGAGCTTGGAGCTTGGTGTAGAGCTGTGGTGGTGTCATGGATTGTGGTTTTTGGTTGATTAGTTTCCGCATTGTACTCTGATGTCGTGTGGACATGTCTGGTTGTATTGGTTTTGAGTTGTGTTGTGGAACAACTTGGTTGTCTTTTGGGAATACATGGTTGGGTAATTTATTTGACATGCATCATATAGTGGCTATTAGTGGATGGATTGGTTGGTTTATTAGTAAGGGAAAATTGTTCCCCAACTTTATCTTGAATCCCTCGGAATTTATTTCTAGCCTTTGGCATCTTCAGAACATCGCTTAAGGCCAAGTATCCCTCACTTCCTCCTCAATACAATGAGGTAGGGGAGGGGTGTTACAAGTGGTATTAGTTTGTTCGGTCCTTTGGAGTTGATTCTCGAATTTGGTGTTGACATTTGTTGTGTTACATTCCTTGAGTTGGGATGGTAGCAAGGCGTAGGAATGTCAGAACTTGGAATGTATAGAATAAAAGGACGTAGCTAACCCTCTTATGCTGAAATTCAAGTTACCATGGATTTGGGTACATAAGTGTTTTGGAGACACTTATAGGCATTTAATATCTCATTATTGTGGGTGTAGCCAATGAGATGAGCATGACATGCATGGTATAAATGACTTCCCACTAGGATGCATATTTCATTGAGGTATAATGATTTATGATGTGATATGAATGTATGAAATTGTAATGTGAATAAATTTGGTATTCTAAAAATGGTTTGGTTTTCAAAATAGTGAAACATGGAACATGTGGAAAAGGGTGGAAAGCCTTGTTGTGATAGTGTTGTGTAATGTGATTTGAAATGGGATTTCGTGATGTCTACGGAAGTGAGACTCATGGTTGTTTGTTTTCTATTTATATAAATGGCACCTGGTAGGCGTCATAGAGACCAACCAGAGGAGGCTTCTAAGAATGTGGTTTCACCTGAGCCTCAGGTAAACCAACAGTTAGTGAAAAGCATAGTGAAAGCTTTCAAAGCTGTGGAAAGTGGAAATAAAAAGGACGAACCAAGGAATGTGGATCATGCGGTTCAGTTTCAAAAGCATAATCCACCCATCTTCAGGGGTGATTCAGAGCCGGAGAGGGAAGAATCATGGTTGAATATAATGAACAAGATCTTCGAGTTCTTGGGAACACCGGTAGAGTTAAAAGTGAAGTTGTCCACGTATATGTTGGAAGATCTTGCACTTCAGTGGTGGGAGTTGGTATTCCAAGCTGGGACTAACCAGGGTATGATGTGGGAACGCTTTGAGGAATTTTTTATTAAACAATTCTACCCACATACGTTCAGAATTCAGCGTATGACTGATTTCTTCAGTTTGAAGCAGGATCTTATGTTTGTGAAGGAGTATGCAGCTAAGTTTATGAAAATAGTGCGGTTTGCACCCGAGGTGGCGGGTAGCACGTCGTTGAAGGAAATTATCTTTTAATCGGGGTTAAGACAATAAATCTGTTCAAAGATAGTGGTGTTGTGTATAGATGATTAAACAAAGATGGTGAATAGAGCCTCGGTGGCTGAGCAGGATCCTTTGGGAGCTCTGGGTGGAGGAAGCATGGTGGTACCCATGGGGAATAGTGGTAACTCTAACGCTGGGTTAAAGATAAGGAGGGACACTTATTCCCAGGGTGGGAATATGGCTTATAATCCGATGACAGGATCGGTAAATCTTCCTCTGAATCCCCAGAGCAAGCCGGGATGTTTTCAGTGTGGTTTTACAAGCCACGTCAAGTGGGATTGTACAACACAACCTTGAGCATTCCATAAAAGAGTGTGAAGCACCCGTATGCTTCAAACACATGTTTGCTTACAATTATGCCATAAAAGAGTGTGAAGCACCCGTATACCATAATTGTAAGCTGGATTATTATCGGAATGCTCTAAGGTCGGGTTTGTGTGACACTCCTTAGGGATCGTAGACATCATATGCTTTGACGGCATGGGGACAGAAACACACCCCTCGTCAGTAGAGTAAAGTGGGTCATGGTGATTCTAGGAATACCACGACGCCTCATCAGGGCAATAAAGAGCAGAGTGTGGCAATCAAACATGTGTTTGGAGCTGATCAGGTTGTGGTGGATGATCAGTCGGGACCATCTACGGTGCGAGGTACTATTCTTTTAAATTCTACCTTGATTCAAGTGTTGTTTGATACGGGTGCTTCACACTCTTTTATTGCTGCGCGTGTGGTTGAGCATGCCATAATTGTATGCAGATGGGGAATCTACACGTGTGGTTGATTTGTGGTGGTGTTTGTAGATGATATTCTGGTGTATTCAAAGACAAGGGTGGAGCATGAGCAACACTTGGAGACAGTGCTAGGGATCTTGAGGGATCATCAGTTGTATGCCAAATTGTCAAAGTGTGACTTTTGGATATAGGAAGTTCATTTTCTTGGCCATGTGATTCTTGAAAGAGGTGTTTTAGTGGATCTGGAAAAGATAGAGGCTCTTATCTCGTGGCAACCGCCAAAGAATGTGTTTGAGATACGGATTTTTCTTGGTCTAGCTAGGTATTATCGGCATTTTGTTTGTGATTTTTCACGTTTGGATTTGCTGATGATATCTTTGACAAGAAAGAATGTTCTATTCTAGTGGAATGAGTAGTGTATGTAGTGTTTCGAAGAGCTAAAGGATCGCCTTACATCAGCACCAATCTTGATTTTTCTAGAACCAGGAAAAGGGTACGTGGTGTATTGTGATGCATTGGGATCAGGGTTGGGGTGATTTCTCATGAAAGGGAATAATGTGGTTGCGTATGGCTCATGGCAGTTGGGAGTGCATGAGAAGAACTACCCAACTCATGATTTGAAGTTATTAGCAGTGGTCCATTCTTTGAAGGTGTGGCGCCATTATCTCTTTGGTGAGAAATTATTGGTATATACAAATCATAAGAGCTTGAAGAATATTTTATCACAAAGGGATTTGAACTTGAGGCAAAGGAGATGGATGTAATATCTCCAGATGTTTGATTTTGACTTGATGTACACACCGGGTAAGGGAAATTCGGTGGTGGATGCATTAAGTAGAAAATCATATGCTCAGGTGGTAAAACAGGCATCGGACCAGTGGAAGTTGATGTCAGTTATAGATGATATGCGGTTGGAATATGAGGACCAGGGTGATAGAGTGGTCTTTTTTCCGATTTTTTTGATTCCTGACTTGGTTGGCCTGGTTAGAGAGGCACATATATCTGATTCTGAGTGTGTGACCATGGGGTCGAGACTCAATGGTGGGGAGACCATTGAGGGTTGGCAACTGAATAGATATTCAGTTTTTTGTTTTCAGAATCGGATGGTTATACCATTTGCTTTCCAGGAGGATCTTCTCAGGGTGTATCATCATTCTAGGTGGGATGTTCGTCTTGGAATTCAGAAAATATATAAAGTGTTGAAAGCACAGTTCTAGTGGGATTGTATGAAAAGAAGTGTGGTTGAGTTTGTTTTGAGATGCTTGACTTGTCAGCAGGTCAAGGCAGAGCATCAGAGGCTAGTAGGAATGTTACAGTCTTTACCAATCCCTGTTTGGAAGTGGGAGTAGATAGCGATGGATTTTTCCACAGGTCTCCCAAGAACGGTTAGAAAGCACGATGCCATCTGGGTGATAGTGGATCGGCTAATGAAGTCGGCCCATTTCATCCGGATTCGTGAATCTTATACGGTGGAGGATCTTTCCAAAATCTATATCCGAGAGGTGGTAAAGAGGCATGGTGTTCCAGTTTCAATTGTATCAGATAGAGATCTGAGTTTTACATCTCGTTTCTGTAAATCCTTGCAGCAATCCCTTGGGACGTAGTTGACTATGAGCACGACGTATCACCCTCAGACGAATGGTCAATCCAAGAGGACGATACAAACTCTGGAGGATATGTTGCAGGCTTGTGTCCTTGATTTTGGTAGCTCGTGGGAGGATCACTTGTCGTTGGTTGAGTTCTCTTACAATATCAGTTATTAGGAATCCATACATATGGCTCTGTTTGAAGCGTTGTATGGGCAGCCGTGTCGTTCTCCACTATGTTCGGTGGAAACGGGCGAGTCCTCGATGGTTGTACTGAGCCTTGTCCAGGAGACTACAAAGAAGATAAAATTGATCAGAAAGAGAATGGAGATGGATCAAAGTCATCAGAAATCGTATGCAGATCATCGTCGATGACCGTTGTTGTTTGATGTGAGTGATCATGTGTTCTTGAGGATCTCTACTAGGTTGGGACATCGTCGGTTTGGAAAGCAGGGAAAGTTATCTCCAAGGTATATTAGGCCTTTTGAGATTTTTGAGCAGGTTGGTGAGGTGGCTTATTGTTTGGATTTTCCACCTAGGTTCAGTGCGGTGCACAATTTGTTTCATGTGTCGTAATTGAAAAAGTATCAGCTGGATCGTGACCATGTGATTCGATAGGATCATGTTGAGATAGAACTGGATGCTTCGTTGGTGCACATGCTAGAGCGGGTTGTGGATAGGAAAGAGAAAGTCTTGCATGGTAAAAGCATCAGTTTTGTTCGTGTTTTGTGGCAGCATGGTCACATTCAAGAGGAGACTTGGGAGCGGGAGAAAGAAATGGTTGAGCAGTGTCCTAAGCTCTTTCAGCAAAGGGTGGGTTCACTACTTTCTGAGGAAGGAAAGTCTAATGGTGGGGAGAATATAGTACCCCCGGTTTGAGTTATGTGACATTTTTTTATGCATTTTTATGTTTTTAAAGTGCATGGGATGAGTTGGGAATAGGTTGGGAGAGTTTGGAATGGTTTTGGATGAGTTTGGAGGCTTTTAAAAGGGTGCACGGTTTGAGAACGGTTAGTGGAAACCGTTCGGGTTCTCCAAGAAACCGTGTAGGGGAGATAGTAGGCTTCGCATGACCTATGCGCTGTTTTCCAAACCATGCAATGAAATCGTGTGGACCCTTGCTCTCGAGGTAGTATCATGTGCACAGTTAGCGCACGGTTTTCCAAACCGTGTGGGCTAACTGTGCGGCCACTTAAAAATAGGGTTATAAGTTTTGGGCTCCCTCGGTCTTAACCTAAAACACTCCAATCTTCCTCCCACTCGATCCTCAATCAGGATTTCAGGTTCTCAGGGGTTGGAGGGGCTCTCCCACTCGGTTGGAAGGATTTTGAAGAGGTTTCTTGGTGTTTTGAAGGTGATTGCTCCTGGGTAAGTCTTCTCTCATGGTTTCTTTGTGTTTCCTCTAGATTTTCTCCTCCCCCTTTCTTGGTTTTCTAGATCTACACTTTTTGCGTGTAGATATAGGGTTTTGGTTGCCTTGGATGATGATTTGAAGTCTTGTGAATGTTATAGAAGGGGATCTAGAGAGGTTCTGGTGGTGCATTCGCCGGATTTGAGGCGTGGTTGTCCGTGGGTCGATTTCTCGGGAACCCTAAAGGTAGTTGGCTTCTATCTTGACTCCACTTGGTTAGAGATAATGGTTTTGGTTACAATTAATTTTTTGTTCTTGAAATTAATTGTGTTTTATGTGAGAAATTGGTTAGAAATCCCTTGGGTGATGTTTTGGGGATTTTTGGGAAAACGAGGGTTTTATGGTGAAATGCTTTTGTTGTGGATCTTAAAATTGAGATTTTAAAATGGGATGATATGGTTGATTTGTGAAAATGATTTATGGGAATGGTTTTCAATAAAGTTTGGTTTTATTGAAATATTTTTTGGAATGCAAAATGGTTTTCAATAAATGGGTGATTTATTGAAGTGGATTGATTTGAAATATAATTGGTTGACTGCATATGGTTGTGACCTTGGTGGGTTATATGCTTGGATTTGGCTTGTTTTGAATGTTTTGTCGAAGTGGTAAGAAGTACCAATATAAAAAGGGGATGGATAGTGGACGGAAGGGCCACCATCAATGGTAAGTGGACGGGAAGTGCCGCTTGGTGTGAATGGGTGAACATGTTGGACAGAAGCTCCACCGTTTGGTTGTTTTGGTTTTTTGATGTGCATTTCTTTGCAAGATGGAAATTGTTGTGCTAATGTGTAAATGTTGGAATGGTTGTGGCTTGTTTGGTTGGATTTCCCTTGGTTGCTTGGTTTGGGTGTGATGGCTTGGTAAGGGCATGTTTGGCTTATGAAAATGGTTGAACTTGTCGTTTAATTTATATAAACTGTTTTATATAAATGTGCTAACGGTTTTATCCTAGTGGCACATGTAGGGAAGTAATTTAGTAAAATCCTAATGAGTTTTATTACTCACCCCCTGCTTTGGAACGTTGGTGTCTTTGTAGATGTCGTGTAACGTGAAGTGGGTAAAGGTAAGGCATCACCCTCCTTTAGTGGATCATTGTGAACCCTTGGTGAAGCTTGGAGCTTGGAGCTTGGTGTAGAGTTGTGGTGGTGTCATGGCTTGTGGTGTTTGGTTCATTTGTTTTCGCATTGTACTCTGATGTTGTGTGGACACATCTGGTTGTATTGGTTTTGAGTTGTGTTGTGGAACAACTTGGTTGTCTTTTGGAAATGCATGGTTGGGTAATTTATTTGACATGCATCATATAGTGGCTGTTAGTGGATGGATTGGTTGGTTTATTAGTAAGGGAAAATCGTTCCCCAACTAGATCTTGAAGCCCTCAACATTTATTACCATCCTTTGGAATCTTGGGAACGTCACTTAAGGCCAAGTAGCCCTCACCGCCTCCTCAATCCAATGAGGTAGGTGCGGGGTGTTACAGTAATCATATTCATCATACAAGAATATGGATATTTAAGATAAATACATTATTCAATTATCAAAATAAAGTGACCTATTTAAAGGATGGTATCATTAAAACATATAACCAGTGGTGAATAAGTTAAATAGAGGTTTTTTTCATTGATTAATAAAAGTACCATTAAAATATCATTAAAAACATTTTTGAGGAAAATATCTTTTTCACTTTGAAATTCACTTTTTTAAAAAGAAACTGTACAAATCTGAAGAAAAATATTTTCTTTTAAAATAAAATTTTCAACTTATAAATTAAGCTTAAAATAATTAAAGCTTCATGATGGAAAGAAAATATTATCATGTTGCATAAGTTAAAAAAAATTCCTTCATATTTTTTTCAAAAAAGTCAAAAAGTACCTCATTTGGAAAATGAAAAAAATATTCATTTGAAACTGTTTTGTAAAAAGTAAAACATAGTTAAAAATAAATTTAAAAAATTGTAGAGAAATATTAAAAACCTTTTTGAAAAAACTTTAAAAAATCATATACATGGAAGACAAATATTCTTTATTGGGGAATTAAACATAAGCAATCCAGAATAATGAAGTGATTGTAAAATTAATACTTACCACTTTGGTAACATTCATATCAAAATCCTCATGAAATAATAACTTAAAAATGAAATTTATGTATCATGAATATAAGTAATTTAATTATATAAATTATTAAAGGGTAGTATATATACCATACAAAATAAACAAGTGAGGAATATGGAATAATTCTCCCAAAAATAAAAGTGAGACTAAAAATCCCTTACCATGAACTTTCCTTTAGTTAAACATGATTTAACCTCAATTATAATAGTTTAAATAATTTTATTAATTCATAAAAAACTATATTCAAATTTATTATATCATATATAATCCTTATATAACATCTTATCACCCATTTGTTAATAATATTTAATTATTACCATTATTTTGAGTGTTAACTGCTTCATGTTTTCATGCATGTTTTATCACATAACTTCTGATTCATGTTCATGGGATATAAATTCATCATATCTATAATTTTTTAAATTATATAAGTATAAAATTTAATTATTTAATACATTTTTATAACATTTATTTAAATTTGGATATGGAAAATGAGTTACATCACTTTGTGGAGACAGTTGGTCGTACAAACGCACAAGCGACAGTATTGTTCCATTAATGATGAATGGGTATAGAAATGGATGATATATTAATTTTATAGAACAAATTTAATGTCATAAGTATCATATAAATCCATTATTTCCATCATTATAACCATAAAATTAAAATGGTGATGGAAAATGAATTACATCACTACATGAAGATGGTAAGTCGTACGTATGCACACGAGGTGCTTTCATTTTTCATAGGATGGATTCAATGTGGAATATGGTTGTATCATAATAATAATAACATATCATTATATATATGATAATGAATTTATTAATTTATTATTTCAACAACACATGAATAGGAATTATAAGAATAAATAAACTTAAAAGAGTTGGTAATGACAATTACCTCTTCTTCGGCAGGCTTCGTTTAGATATATTCTTAAGGGATCTAGGGTTGGTCTTTTGGAAGTAAAAAAAATATATAAATTATATAAGTATGATTATAGAGTAATTTTTAGGGTTTTTTCAGGCTATATGGCTCAAATTTTTTGTAAATTTGTGAAGTAAAGGGGTTCCCTTTTATAATTTAGGTGATGGGTACTTTTGGAATTTCATAAAATATTAAAATATAATAAAACTATTATAAATCCAAATAAATGAAAATGGACTATAAATTAACAATAGATTATATTTTAGACCATATATTATCTTCTTCATACTTATTAAATATTTTGTGATTTTTAAATAATTTAATGACATATTAATCCCAAAAAAAATATCATTATTGTTAATTCTGATACTATTCATTACTTTAACTTTAAAAACATCAACACAACAAGTAAAATTCAGACAAATTATTTTATTATATTCTAAAAATGTCATGGTCATATATATAATTCCTTTATCACCTTAAATATTTCAAATTATGTAACTCTTAATATTTTTAATATCATTTATTTGATTATCACATTAATTAAATAATTACTGCATCAGGATTGTGTTAGAATTTAATATAATTATTTCTTCACTAAAAATTAAAAATAAATTACCATTATTAAGATAAATCTTTTAGAGTTAAAAATAATATTTATAGTCGAACATATCATTTGGAAAACACCATATTAAAAATATTACACTTATTAAAAAAAGAGAGTGATATGTTTGACTTTTAATTAAATAAAATACTATAAAGGTCATAATCTAATAAAAGTGGTCCCAAAAGGTCATAAATTTGAAACGTGGGTGATTATAGTCGATATAAAATCATAAAATAATATTTAGGTAAAGATTTTGGTAATTTAATGGTTCTTATCATTTTATTTCTAAACTAAATTACCAGATTTACCCTTTATATGGTAATAAAATTACTATAGTTACTATTCATTATGACAAAAAATAAAAGGGGAATATTTAAAAAAAATTATCCAATAATTCAAAATATGGAATACATTTTTAAATATCCAACTCATATAAGTCATAGAATTTAATTTAAAATCAATCTCGCAAAATGCAATGAAAAATAGTTTTCTTAAAAAATGCATTTTTAAGAACAAAAATGTACTTATACCAAAATAAGGTATAAGGATGATTAAAATTTAATTAATTAGATTATATATATATAATTATTAATTAATTTAATTTTAGATCAAATTATATTCATAAAGGGGTTTTTAATATAAATAAAATGACATTTTTATAAAAAATAGTATTTTCACTATTCATTCGAAAATCAATCTTTTTAGTAAAATATCATAAATTTACCCTAAGATAATTTTAATATTATGATTCAAAAATTGATATTATTTTTATGTAATAAAATTTATAAAAGATATATATATTTATTATAATATTCACTCATAAAAATTAAGAAAACCATTTTGTAAGAAAATATATTTTTGAAGATTAAAATGATTTTGCTAACAAATAAGTGCTTATTCCCATAGCATTAATAAATAAATTAATAATGTGTTGTAAAATTATATATTTCATAATTTTGTCAATGATATTTATTCCTACTAATTTGATGGTGAGGTTATAACGATCACATGATAATACTTCATTGTTCTTTTAAGATGGGTGTTGTGTGTCTTGTATGCCATAGAATATAGTAATCTTTTAAAATATAAGGGTGTTACATTTTAATATATTTTAATAAATTTTATCCTAAAAAATTTAACTTGTGATTGGTAATCAAGGGTTTTAAATTTTAAATTTTCATTTTGGAAATACCAAATCGTAAAAATTTTTAATAAAACTTCTTGTTAAAAAGAGGGAAAGGGAAGTATGAAGGTCTTTTAGAGTAACACATAATAGGTTTCTATATAGGAGGACATAAGTAGGAAGTGAAAACATGGATATGTAAGATAAAAATAACTCCCAATGATTGATGTAGAGTGATTTAGAACATAGTCATGAGAAAGTTAACCATCACAAAACCGTAAATGTGTGATGGGTTAAAAGGCCATTTATTTTTTGATAAGAAAAGTAAATGGATAATGTTTTTGTTTCAAAATTATTTTCCTATATTTTACGAATTGTTTTACTACCTAGAGTAAGAATGCAAGGAAATATTATTACTTGACAAGTATAGTTTTATCCTTTGATTAATTTCCACCAAAAAATTCATCTTTTTCTCCAAATAGTGGGTATGGATTTTTTTTATCCTAAAGCACTAGAATAAACTTCTACAAATAAAAAAATTCATAAAATAAAAACAATCTATTCCTCTTTTCTTTAAACATTATCCAAAACCAATATGGTTAGTACAAGATAAGATAATTCCCAAAATTAATAAACCTTGATGCTAGTAAAACTACTTTAATCTCCCAAAATTCAACAGTAATACCCAAAATTCAACTTAGATTATTAAATAAATAAGTATAATTAAAAGTTATAAAAAATATTACATCCTAATATCTAAATCAAAAAATTAGAAAGATTTGATCACATAGTATTCCAAGATAAATTTAATATTTATATCCAAAAATGTGCACGCCCTAAACATATAATCTCTAAGATAAGATGGCCATTTCTATAAATACCCTAAATCACCATAAATCCATAGTAAAATCATATATTCCTTAAACCATTATTCATCAAATAAAATTTCATAATATTCTATTTACCTTAATCATATAGTGTTCCCAAAATAGTGATTGTCTTCTTAAATAACATAAATCACTTAACACTAAATAAATTTCCAATCCCATGGTTATATATACAATAAAACATATGTTCCAAAAATGATTTAATCATTTATCTATCATGTAATTTAAATAAATAAAAAATATTTCATACTAATTAGTAAATTATGTAGGACAGTGGTAGGAAATTCACTCTTATCTCCCTTTGGTTGTGGGTCTAAAAAACACAGCTTTTCCGGATGCGATGGGTTGTCTCCCAACCTATGATTTGACCTTTTTATAAAACTATATTAATATAATCCTTACAAAATTCCCAAAAATGTGATAAATATACTCAAAAATAACTATAATACATTCAACATTAAATAATTTTTTTAACCTCAAAGGTTATCTCGTACTTTTCATTTTGTATTCCCAAAAATATATAACCCATAATTACCTTAAAATTAAATATCATGTAAACCCTAAAGGTTATACATAGCTTTAAAATTATCTCCATAAAATTTAAATTCATTATTCCTTAAAAAAAATTCACTAAAACATATACTAAACTAATGGGTTCTATTTCCACAAATGTCTCCCAAAATACCCTTAATCTTAAATAACTCCCATATCATAAAACCTAAAAAGGGTGTTTAAGAATTAAATCTTATGATCAATATTAAAATCACAAACCCATGATGGTGTCTATAACTCTTAAGTTAATGAAAACATATATGCTTCCAAAATCAACACAATTCCTTAGACGTTTTGGGATTCTTCTAACCATAATAGCATTGGAAAAAAAATTACAACACAATTCTTAAATCCCAATACATAATATTCCTATATTTCCACTTCAAATACTGGAAAATAAAAACAAAAAACGCTACTTTATCTTGGATTTAACCTTTATAAGAGTTAATTGACTCAAATAATTCCTAGGTTCCACACATTTAATATAATTATTTATAAATTCATCCCTAATATGTAATTTATTTTCTGTCATCATACTCTTTATTTTTTCTTGGAAATTTGTTACTTTATGTCCTTCTTTCACACACTTAAAACATTTTCCCATACCCTTAAGAAATTCTCCAAGGTGTATCTTTCCTAATTTCTAACGTAATTTTTTTCTGGCTTCTTTCCCCCATGGACTCCACTACCCAAGCTCTTAGAAAACTATACCCTGATTTTCTTTGGTGGATCTGAGAGTTGGTTTAGGTGTAGGTTGTTAATCATATATCTTGATATTTGATTAGAAATAATCACAATATCATTCAACCATATTATCATTAATTTTGGTTGATCAGGATCACCACCTTTTCTATCAAATTCTATGTTAATATGGCTCCATCTGGTTCCAACTATTCACTAAGAATCAAACTATAATAATTAGAGTGATCTATCAAATAACCATGAAATACTATTCAAAGTATTTCTAAATCATGACACATTTTCCTCAATCTATGATTCCTTATTTTAACATAGGTTATCCATGGTTATTAAAAAATCAATAGTATGTTATCCTATACTAAGACTTATCCTCAAATTCAGACATAGGGTTATATTCCCCAATCTATGTTTTCATAAATTTAGTTCTCAATGTTTCTAATAAACTTTATTTGATACCAAATATTACAAACCAAAAATCAATATCCCAGATTCGGTGTCGTTTTTATTACATTGTCATAATATACAAGGAACCACATCCCAAATTACCAAATAGTTTATTTGTCCTATTAAACTAGATACATATTTAAGTCATGCATTACAATAGAATACATAAGATACAACATAGTGAGAGAAAACTTTATGAATCCTTGAAATCATTAAACAATTAATTATTCATATCCTGGAGAAAATAAATAAAATAAGGGTGAGCTCAAATGTTCATTAAAGATTACATACAACAAAATCTATCTTGAATCAATAATACATAATCAATATGGTAAGGTAAATAACTGAACATACATGTAACTTATCAATAAATTTTCTATCATGATAATATAAGGCATAATAATTATGAAAATGTAAATAATTGGAAAAAAATTCTATTTAATCAATAAATTGTGCACAATATGAATCCATAGATAATATCATAGTGAAAATCTCATGGATAATAATAATTGAATTCTTAATGAGGGAAATGCTTAATATTGGATTCCATGATCTCAGACATCATGGTATCTATACTATCAATACCATTCACAATATAGTTTGATCATTATGGGTAAAAACTCATTTAATTTTGCTGAAATATTTGTCTCATGATACCTACTCATGCATCAAGGGGATATATAATTTCGAGCCCCACCTGTCATTACGTGTCCAAAGAATTCCCCGTATACTGAATGGTTATATTAATTCATGAATAAATATACCTTATCATAAAATATCTATATAGAGAAAAGGATGTGGATTTATTAATATTTCCCCATTTAATCAAATAACTTTCAAATTAAACATCGTATAAAAAATCATATACGATTTAGGAAATAATCATATCCATCATATAAGAATGTAGATATTTCATAGAAATGAAATATTTAATGATCGCAAGTAACTAAATTCTTCAAAGTATGGTATAATTAAAAAATATACCAAATGGTGAATAAGTTAAATAAATTTATTTTTTTCATTTATTAATAAAAGTACTATAAAAATATCGTTAAAAACATTTTTGAGGAAAATATCTTTTTTCACTTTGAAATTCACTTTTTTAAAAAGAAACTGTGAAAACATGAAGGAAATTTTTTATTTGAAAAAACCCTTGTAAACTTGTAAATTAAGAATCAAATAATTAAGGCTAAATATTAAAATAAAAATATTCTAATTCCATATAAGTTTAAAAAAAATTCCTTCTATATTTTTTTTCAGAAAAGTCACAAAGTACCTCGTTTGGAAAATGAAAAAAATATTCCTTTCAAACCATTTTGTAAAAAGTAAAACATAGTTAAAAATTAATTTAAAAAATTATAGTATAATATTAATATATTTTTTGAAAAACATTTATAAAACATTTAAATGGAATAAAAATATTCCCCAGTGGGGACTTAAATATAAACAATCCTGAATAATGAAGAGATTGTGAAATAAACCCTTACCGCTTTGGTAACATTCATATCATAATCCCCATAAAAAAAATAAATTAAAAACAAATGTTATATAAAATTAATATAAGTAATTTGATGATATAACATGTTAAAAGTCAGTATATACACCACCCAAAAGAAATTTGTGGTGAATATGACATAAGTCTCTTAGAAATAAAAGTGAGACTAAAAATCAATTATATTGCACTTTCTTTTAGTTAAATGTGGTTTAACCTCCTATATAATGGTTTAAAGAATGATATAAATTCATAATATGACCATATTAATATTTATTATATAATATATAATCCTTATAGAACATATTACCTCTCATTCATTAATTATATTTCATTATTATCATTGTTTCGGGTGTTAACTGCTTAGTTTTTCTATGCATGTTTTGCCATGTAAGTTATGGTTCTTATGAATGGGATATAGATTCATCATATATATAATTTTATTAATGTTATAAGTATAATATTTAATTAATATTTATATCCATTATTTAAATTTGGATACGGAAAATGAGTCTCATCGCTTTTTGGAGACGGTAGGTCGAATGTACGCATTAGTGAATCTATCATTCTCTTAATGATGAATGGGTAGGGAAATGGATGATATATTAATTTTAAAGAATCAATATCATGTAATAATTATAATATATATACATTATTTCCATCATTATAACCATCTAAGAAACATTATGATGAAAATGAATTGCATCGCTATGTGAAGACGGTAAGTCGTACGTACGCACGCACAATGCTTTCATTTTAGATAGGATGGATAAAAGGTATAATATTCTTGTATAATAATCATAATAATATCTCATTATATATATATATATATATGATAATAAATTTATTAATTTATGATTTAAAAAAAATATGAATAGTATGTAAAAGAAGAAATACACTTGAAAGAGTTGGTAATGACAATTACCTCTTCTTCGGAAAACTTCCTTTAGATCTCTACTTAAGGGATCTAGAGATGAACTTTTTGGAAGGACGTGAACCTATATAAATTGTATAAGGATTTTTATAAGAGTAATGGGTGGGGTTTTGTCGAGATATATGGATAAAAGTGGTGTAAATAAGTGAAGGAAAGGGTTCCCTTTTATAATTGAGGTGAGAGACACTTTTGGAATTTCTCAAAATATTAAAGTATAATAAGATTATTATAGAGCCAAATGATTCCAAATATCCTATAAATTAAAATGGCATAAACTTTTCAACCATATATTATTCAATATTTTCTTATTTAATATTTATATGATTTTAAAAAAAATTAATAAAATATTAATCTCATAATATATTACTATTGTCAATTTTGATACTATTTATTACTTTCAATTTAAAAACATCAAGACAACACATAAAATTTAAAATAAATTATTATATCTTAAAAATATCATGGAAATATATATAATTCATTTACCTCCTTAAATATCTCAAATTAAATTACTTTTAATATTTTTAATATCATTTATTTGATTATTCTATTAATTAAATTATTACTGCATCAGCGTTGTGTAAGGATTTAAGTTAATTATTTATTCACTAAAAATTAAAAATAAATTAATGTGATGAATATAAATATTCTATATTTAAAAATACTATTTATAGTAAAACATATCATTTATATGAAACTATACTAAAAATATTACACTTATTAAAAACAAGTGTGTGACATGTTTGACTTTTCATTAAATAAAATACTATATAGGTAATAATATCATCCAAGTGGCCCCAAAAGGTGAAATATTATAGCCTTAGGTGATAATTGTTGATATATATTCATAAAATAATATTTAGGTAACTTTTTGGGTTATTTTATGGTTCTTATCATTTTATTTTTAACCTAAATTACCCTATTTATCCTTTCTGTAGTAATAAAACTATTATAGTTACTATTTATTATGACAAAAAATTAAAAGAAATATTTAAAAAAATGGAACCAATTATTTAAAATATGGAATATATTTTTTAATATTCAATTCATAGGATTGGAATAATTTAATTTAAAATTAATCATGCAAAATGCAAAGAAAAACAGTTTTCTTGAAAAATGCGTTTTTAAGCCAAAAAATATACTTATACAAAAATGAGGTATAATGAAGATTAAAATTTAATTAATTAGATTATGTATAACTAAATAGTACTTAAGTTAATTTTATATCAAATTTAAATCATAAAGTGACTTTTTAATATAAATAAAATGACAGTTTTATAAAAATCAGTTTTTCACTATTCACTACAAAATAATTTTTTTAGAAACAATCTCATATATTTAACCTAACCTAATTTTAATATGATGATTTAAAAAATGATATTATTTTTATAAAATAAAATTTATAGAATTTATAGAAATTTATTATAATATTCACTCATAAAAATCATGACAACCATTTTTTAAGAAAGCATATTTTTAAAGATTAAAATGGATTTACTAAAAACAAGTGCTTATTCACAAATAATTAATTAAAAAAGTAACGATAATTAGTAAAATTATATAATAATAATGTTGTTAATACTATTTATTCTCTCTAATTTAATGGCTAGGTTATAAGTATCACATAATAATATTTCATTTTTTGTTTAAGTTGGGTGTTGCATATCTTATATACTATAGAACATAGTGTTCCTTAAAATCTCAGGGTGTTACAGTTCATTTAGTGCACATACCAATTGTTAAATCTCCTTTAAAACTTTAAACACCTCTTAGTTTCTCTATTTTAAGTTCCTACAAGATCATGACAGATTAATCATTAAATCTAATCATTCAAAATAAATAGAAATTAAACTAAGAGATGAGGTGAGAGGATATGTTAGTGATGATCCAAACCACTGAAGAAAGAGTCAGTGTTGTAATTTTCTATTTGGTAAATAGTTTAAATTTCAATGTATGGAAGTGGTGAGGATAGATCTTTCATCTTTAAAAAAATATGAGGCTTTAAAAAACATTAGGATGATAAAGTTTTATTTCAAAGATAGAGAAAAATAACAAAAAAAGTCTTATTAAGCCATGGGTTACCTCTCATGCTTCATTAAGTTTATAGTCTTCCGCTAGACTTCCCTAATTAACTATCCAAAGTATGATGGGAGTTTGGTTTCCCAGTTAGGAAACACCACATTTTCCCCTTTTTTTGATGGATAATAATAAATATGAGATTTAAACCTTATAGGGAGATAAACAAGTTCCCTTTTCAAAACCACACACCTCTAGAAGACCACCTTGAAAAAGAAGAATAGTGGGTTGTCTAATTTTTTAATAAAAAACATATTATTATACACTTTTTATTTCAAAAAAAATTATCCATTTAGATTTATTTTGGGGTGGTATCAAGTAGTTGGGTATTTTCAAGGTTGTTCTGAAATTCTCAAAGCTTACCTCACCAAAAACTCTCTCATGGTACATGGAAATAGATATGAAAACTATTGATTTTTGAATATCAATTTCATGATAATTAGATATTTCTAATTTGTTTCGAAAAGATTCAAAGACACTATCATTCAACTATATATGATTTATCTCTATTTTTACTGCCACATAATGAATTTCAATAACTCCTGTTTCTATTTCAGCCACCCGAATAGCGTGAAGGCCTTCATTTTTATTAATTTCTGATAACCCCCATTTCAAGGAATGAGGGTAAACCCTTAAAATACCCATAGGATCAGAGATTACATGGACTGTAGGCTTAAGATATTACATGACCCGAAGGTCTTTAAGGAATTAAACCAGACTATAACTACAAGGAACTGCCCCTCCCCAGCATCTCTATCATGATAGTATCTCTCCACCTACACATGGTAATCTGGATAGGATTCCTGTGCAAGAAAAATTTGGTCCTGATGGCATATCCATACCCTCTCATTCTTCTAAATCCATTTGGTTCTGCTCTGGTCAGTTCACTTGCTCTGAATCCTCCTCTGGGATGCTCCTTTTTTGTAGAGTCTGTCTGGGGCAACTACTCTGATCATGTGACCCAAAGGCCTTGAGGTGGCCCAAAGACCTTAAAGGTGGCCCAAAATTCTTACTTACCCAAACGCCTTAAGGAATCCAAGCCCAAATTGGTGGCCTAAGGTGAATAGTTCCAGCTGCTACAGTATCAAACTGTAACGGCTACAGTACCTGCTACAGTACCCGCACATCCCTGCTATAGTACCTCCTATAATAACCTAGAAAAATGTCTCTGACTTGTTTCGAACCTAGGTCTCATGGATGTACTTAATGACTCCTCACCAACTGGGTTGAGTCTCATGTGCTTTCTATTTCAACCACTAGTGGAAATTTTATTGAATAATGATTAGAGATTCTCATTTTAACTTCCATCATAACCATTTCCATAAGCATTTGATCACCCACTTCATTTTCAAAATTTTAATGTGTTTATTTGTATTATATAACTAGGGATCTTAGATAAACCTCCTCAAATTTTGTTTCATTAACAATTATAACTTTTTATTTTTAAAAATATTGGATTTCAATTTTAGTTTATTGGATAATTTTATCAATTGATTCCCAATAAGATTTGGTCGATTGGTCAGTTTTTTCACAAATAAATTTTATATTCAAGGTAGTTTCTTTGAATTCAGAAATTTTAGATTCAATAAATTTAGGAAAGAATCACTTCATTAATAACTATATCTAACATATTTTCATTTAATAACTCTAAAAATTAGAATTTTTTATTCAATAGTTAATAGTTTTTTCTATCTATCCTAGCTAAATCAAAATGGGTTCCCCATGTTTTTCACCACTGTGATAAATAAGAAATACCTTGAGTTTTTCCAAATCATATCTTTTATCATCATTAAATCCATCATAAAAACAATGTAATAGAAAAAATTATTAGGACATTGAACATGAATTTCATTAAACTGATACCATGCATCACAAAAACTTTCCCTATTGTCCTTAACAAAATTGGTGATCATGTGCCTAAAATATTTAGTTTTTATACCTATGACCCTATTCATTTGTTAATTATTGCATTTTGATTAAAGTGAAAAAAATATATTCAACAATAGTAAATTATACATAGCAATATATTTTAAGGTAAAAAATAGTAAAAACCAAAATTTCCACAACCAATTTTTGTGAATTTTGAGCCCAAACAAGTGTATGTTAATTTTCTTGGTGTTATTAGTTTAATTGATTTATTTTTGTTTATTTGATTTTTTTGTTGTATAAACCTAATACACTATACATCAAGATTTCCCTAGAAATGGTTCCATAATTTAATAGTGTCATTAAACTATCAAATTATTTATTTATAGACCTTCACCACGCTGGTATAGTGATAAAGTAGGGATAACCCCAAGGAAAAAGGGTAAGTGGTCAAAGGGATTTCTTTTCTCACTAATGAAATCAACAAAATGGTTTTATAATGAAGTGGAAGTGTGTATAATTAATGTTTTAGAACCTAAAAATATAGAGTAAAATACATGTTAAAATATGATTAATGGGGAGATCAATTGAAATAGTTTATTTAATAGGTTATGCCTTTGAAAAATTAGTTCAAATTAACTAGAAAATTCAATCACTAAATTTATAACAATATATATCAAGAATTATAACTACTATTGAATTAAAAACAAAATCGATCAAGAAGGGTTTTCAAATAGAATTAATAAAATAAGGTGATTTGGGGTAATTCATAAGTTAAACCATATTTTACCCATGAATATTTATTCTTTCAAATCCCATGTGTTTAATATCTCAATATATTGAAGCATCTTAAACGATTTCAAAATAGTATTTATATTTATTTTCATATGTTGATACTTCAATAAAATCATGAACTAAATTGAAGTTGAAATGGATGAGATAATGAATTTTTTTCAATATGGAAGGAAATAATAACAAGAAAGAATTTACAAAATTTAAATAATCATTCTCCCCCTAATGAATTTAATCAAAATTCATGTTTGAAAATATAAGAAAATCACATGAGCAATAAAAAATAGAGATACAAAAGAATAAAAATATAAGTAATAGATTGAGGTTATTCTCTATCATGTTAATGTCTCTCCCCCACCGATTCATCTTTTATTTTCTATCTCATTAAAACCAACTGGAACTTTACAACAACATTCTATCGAGCTTTTAATGTGTACAAAACACCAACATCACAACTATAGAATCTGAGAACTCTAGTATCCCTCCATATTATAAAATAAAAATACAAAAATAATGAAAAAAATAGTGATCAATTTTCACTAGATGAGGTTGCATAGATTTATCAGCCATGCTCATGTTTCATTCAGCGGATATTCTTTAGTCAAGCTTAGAATCTCCAAGAAAAAATCACAAGTTTGAATTTCCTTGTAGGGTGGATTAGTTATGACCCCTTGTTCAAATTATTTTAATGGGTTTGATCTCACCTCAAGGTCTCAATAAACCAATATTTAGTAAATATCTGGAAAAGACCCTCGATCTGTCTCAGTTAGGATTAGGCTCCATAGTTGGGTTGGAATCCTATGACTCATAAAAAGATGGAAAACACTTGTACACAGGTGAAAAAACACTTATACATTTCTGCAACATTTACTCATACATCACTACTACAATTAATTATTCACAATCATTGAATTCCACTCATAATGACTCTTATGAAGTAGTGGATCACTCATATGTAGGCTGGAAAACACTCTTATGTGGCCTACGATTAACCAAATTTCTGTATTTTATAGCATAATATGATCCTTATGAAGAAAATTCTTGAAACATGGTAAAATTATTTTGTGAAAAAAAATATCCATGATAAATGAATTAAAAATAAAAAATGGTCTTTAAAAATAATCAATATTGGATTTTTCAAATTTCTCAAAAAAAGATTAAAATAAGTCCTAATTAAATGAAATTAAAAATGAAAAAAAATGAACATTAAAAATGAAAATTACAGGAGCCAAAAAAACTTAAGACCCTTCAAAAATAATATTTCAATAATAAATTTGGATATTTTTTTCTCAAAAGAGAGATTTCAATAGAGAACATTTAATCAATAAAGTGACAAAATAAAATAAGCTCTCCAAAATAAAATTTCAATTAAAATTTCATTCAAAACATTAAAAATAATTATCCTAAAATTATATAGAAAATAATAATATAAAATTTAAATATTTTGGCACTAAAAACTCATATTTTCATTCAAAAATTGAAATAATTATATCATCCACTAAAAATGATTAGGTTTTAATATATTGGAAAATAAATAACATTTTACCATCAAAATCATTAAAATTACATATAAAAGATGTGGAAAGATGCAATAAAATATATCCACAAAAATATTTTATAGATCAATTCTTAGATTTTGTAAAGGTATATATACCAAATGTATATTTTAAAAGTGTTGAAAATATACTAAAGTTAAAAATTTATACATAGTTTGTGGAAGAAGCTTGAATTTTTGTTAAAATAATAAAGTAAGGAGTTTTTTCATTTTGGACTTGGATGAAAGAAATTAATTCAAAGCTTAGATGAATTTGATATAAAATATGTGTATTTTTGATATCATTTGTTTTCTCTTATATGAAAATAGGTTCTTGTAAAAAATGGTTGTTTGATGAATAAAATACATTTTTTATACACTTGTAATATGGTTTACATGATTCTATAACATATTTGAAAAAAAAATATAAGATTGAATTTTTTATCTAGGATAAAAAAATTGTCCAAGATATTTGTTAAAATATTAGGGTTATGATCCTTCCACCCTCGAGTGGAATATTTTAAATAATTAAATATTATTTTTAGAATAACTTTACCAACACATATAATACCTTATTCAATATAGAAATAATATCTTGGTTGTAAAATATTCATACTAAAGTAAATAAGTGTTATTTCCCAAACAAAAAAGGAGTTTTTTTATCTTAGAATGATATCCTAAAAAGAATATATTTTTTAAGAGGATAGTAAGAGTATGTTTGGACTTGATGAAGTTTAAATATTAATAATTAAAGAAATATTTCACTAAAAATACAAATTTAATCTCACTTTATCTTAGAAGAGTTTAGGTAATATCAATAAATAGGAAATGTAAAGAGTTATATTTAGTTACCATAACAAATTTAATATCACTCTATATCCTAAATGAGTTTAGGATATGTTGGTAGATAAAAATTTAAAGAGATACCAAAATTATCTTAGGGAAAAATTTTATGTAATATTTCTAAGAAAGATGGTGATAATGAACTTATAAATAGTTCTTAGTAAACAAAAAAATTTATTAGCATTATAACATTATATTTTGTTATGTAAAGAAGTTTTAATTCTGCGTTAAAGAAAGTAAACATTGAGAATATGATTTCCATGTCTCACCATTATTCATACTAGATTTATTTATAGATTTTAATGACTAAAGGAGTTTAGTGGGATACTTTTATCAGATGGTCGCATAAAGATGTGGTAAGAATTACATAGATATGTAATGAGTTTAATAAGACCCAAAAAGTGCATAAAATATAAGGTCCCCTTAGTGGTATATCATATGTGATATGATTAGACAAGATCTTATGTATAGTTTTGTTAATATTATTAAAATATTATAAAAATATGAAATGTATCATGTTATATAAAAGGAAGTCTCTATTTTATCGTTCTTTCACATTGGATGCATGTATTTAGTGATGTGTAATGATAATTAACCTCTCAAAGTATGGCTTTGAGCTATCCCTAACTAATTTTCATCATGAATTGTTGTACGTTGTGAAAAAATATTAAGGTTATAATGGGTAGGATTTCATATATAGATATGAAATATGCTCATGAGGCACTAAAACAAGTCTTGTGTGCTAGGTGACCCCAAAAGTATACACATAGAGTGTCATACACTTTGCCTTTGATATACTATGGGTACTTATTTCATGATGGTATTTCCTCATACCTAAGGTTGGAAATATAATTTTCATCAGAACCTTTATACTTTTATGCTTTCGTATTAAATCCCTGAGACTTTGCTAATTAGGGTGTGGTTAGGTATGTTGTTGATCATGTCGTTAACTAAGGCTTAACCAAAATTTGATTTATCCTCTTATATGAAAAGTATGGAATTTGTTACCTCAATTAAGATAGACTAAAGAAGTTTATGATCATACATAGATAATAAATATTATGTGGTTTATCTCTTTGATGAGGGGTATGTAATATTTTCATTCATAATGGTGGATGACATGTGATGTATTCATCAAATTGTTCAGTCTATACTCGAAGAATTGAGAACATATAAGTAGTTATATAGGATTAACATACTCCATGTCTCATGGTTACTCAATGTATTATACAATGAGATCATATGAAAACTCATTCTTTCAAATGATATTGTTGGTATAAATGGGTATAGTGATACATGTGTTTGATGGAGATCATGTAAGATCCCTTTCAAGATTGAGTAAGACTAGTAATTTTCTAGTGGTCAGTCATTTCTTACATGTATTAATTCAAGAATATATATTTATTTTCAACACTATAAAGTCCCTTGGGTCACACTTTGTGGTTGATTGAAAGGGGTTTGAGTTTTATGAAACTTGGAGAGATACTCTAAAAAGTACTTTAGAGTTTATCAATATAACACCTCAAGATTTTGAGAAATATTTTTCTTCAAAAAAAAATAATATTTTTGATATTTTTCATTACATGCATCACCATATTTATCTTGTGTAATATACAACACTGAGTTTTAACAAAATGTGACATACTATTAAAATACTATTATTTAATATGATAATTATCACCTAACCATTAGAGTGGAAGGTATGAATATTATCAAATAAATTATGAAAATATATGGTCTAAAATTTTATATATAATGAATTCATTAGTGATCAATTAATTATAAAAAAATCATTTGAACACAAAGGAAATATTTTTTTTTTTAAAACTATTTTTAGGCGTACAAACGTACAAATGCGTTTTAGCTCAATAAATTAAACAAATCTATTTCGATGAATGATTTTAATTAAATAAATATATTATATCTTCAATAAATTTTCTGACATTCATCTTATGTGTTTTCTATATAAGAGATAAGAATATAACCAAATTTATGCTTAAAAACTGTATTTTTCTAAAAAACAGTTTTGACACCTTTTGCACGCTTATTTAAAAATTAAATTTTGACAATTTTAGAAAATTTATTTTAAAAAAAAAATCATTTTTGAAATCATCATGTAAAAATTTTCTAGGAGTTAATTTTTATAATTTTATGAAAATATATAATTTTTAATGAATAGTGAAAAATACTTGTTTTTAATAAGAATTATCATTTTTGTTAAAGAATTTAAAAACTTAATAATTATTTTAAGATGGTTTTAAAAGTAAAAATTATTAAATTTTTTATCTATTAATCCAATTTAGTTCATTATAATAAATTTCATATTCGATTTTGAGATAAAAAACTTTTTAAACTTTTAGAACTTTTCTCTTTAGAAACCTGTGTTTTCATCGCGCCTCTGGGATTAATTTTAAATTAAATTTTTCCACTTCTGTGAATAGAATTTGTAAAAATGGATTAAATATTTGTAATAAAAATAATTTATATTTTCTAATAAGTTCAAATTAATTTTTGACCAGTATGAATAGTAAAAATAAAAAAAATAAACACCATGGTTAAAGTGAAAATGGGTTTACCCGGGGTTAAACTAAAAATATAAGGGTTAAATCGGCCTAAAAACTTGTCTAACACACATTGGATGGACATATTTCAATATTATTTCCTATAATTTTCTATAATGATCCATTTTAGAGATTTTTGGAATATGAAAAATGTGGGTACATTTCATTCTTTTCAAAAATACCAAGGGAATCCTCTCCCCCACTTATAAAAGGATTCCCCATATCCTATCCTATTTACACTTAAAAAATATATTTTTAGAAAATAAAAAACCAAATAACATCCTTAATACCTTCATCTCATCTTATAAGAATTATTTTTTTCATAAATCCAACATAAGAATCCTTTTGATGAAAACCAAAAGAAGTTGATCAAAGAAGGGGTAACATCCCTAACTGATCATTTTATTTTATTTATTACCAAACATCATTAATTTATTATTAAACCATTATTATATAAAAAAATAAATATCTTACATATAATTAAATGTTATTATGTTAATTTTATAACCTAAATCTTTTTCCACTTCTATCAAATGGGACACGAAATCATCATTCGTGTGTACGACGGACTACCGCTTCGTGAACCGATGTTATTCATTTTCCATCACCACCTATCATAGATGGATATAATGATGGATTTAATTTTTATATATGATATTTATGATCTTATTATACCTATTAAACTGTAATACCATATATACCTTCTTACCTCCCAACCTTTTGGAAAATAATAATGTTGCTCGTGTGTACGGTGGACTACCACCTCACGAACTGATGAGAGATGTTTTTCATCTCAATTTTACTTGGCTGGTAATACGGATAGATTAAATGAATATATATGATATTTTTAATATAATTATACTTTTATAATTATTATATCACAAATATCTTTTTTACTTTCCATTTCTTGGGGGATATGATAATGCCATCCGCGTGTACAACAGACTACCGCATCGCAAAGCGATGTGAATAATTTTTCACTAACACTTTGAATGGATGGTAATTAGGGTAAATTTAATGATTATATATGAAATAAAAAATATTATTTAATGGTAATATATTATTTACCTTTCTTTCATTATCATCCATCAAGAAAATGGAGACAACATTCTAGTGTACGTACGGCCTACCGTCTCCATGAATGGTGTATTTTATTTTCTATTTCTAATGTTTATGGATTAATATAAATACATATATACTAAATATATATGATATTTATATCATTTTTAAAATTATAGAGATTATTTAACCATGATTAAAGTAAGATAACTGAAAATAAAAAATCAATACAAACATGAAAAACAAAGCAGTTATTACTCGAAACGTGATTTTAACAAGGAATTTTTAATAAATAGGTAATAAAATGTCATTAGTAAATCATATATGGTATGATATATATAATTATTTTTATTAAATATATTTATAATAAACTTATATTTATTATATTGGAGGTTAGAATGTGTATTAAGTAATTCAATACTTATGGTAAGGGATTTTCATCTCACTTTTTACTATTGTGAGACACATGTCATATTCACCACCTATTTATTTTATGTGGGGTATATAATGATCATGAATTTATTTTAGGATGACTCTCATGAAAATTATTTGTATTTACATATCCATTTTATTATCTCTCATTCATGGGGTTTATGGGTCAAAAGTTACCAAAGTGGTAAGGGAATTTTGTCTCAAATTGCCTTCTTTGGGACATAAGTTATATTATGCACTTATTTTATTTTATGAGGAATATATACTGCCCCTTTGAAATTTTATGTCATGAATATAATTATTTTAAAGATATTAAAAGTTTAATTTGATATTATTCTTTAATGGGTCCTACAATTCAAAAGATACCAAAGTGGTAAGGGTTTTATGATACAATCTCATCGTTTATCGAGATTGTTTATTTTTATGATTCTGATGATGAAATATTATGATCTACCTCTTAAAAAACTCATGAAGTTATTCTCCTTTATTTATTTCATGATAATAAATTTTTTCCTTCCATTTTCTTATCTTATTACACTCAATATTTCAAAAGAATGTTTTAAAAGAAAACCGAATTTATTTCTCTCTTTGATTGAAAACCCTTTCTCTTCCATGTCCATGTTTTTGAAAAATATTTTCAAATTTTTTTTAATGTTCCTATATGATTATTTAAAGTAAATTTTACCATTTTTTATTTAAAAAAAATTAAAAATAATCTTCATGTCATTTTCAAAAACAATCCCTATTTGGATTTTATTGAAAATGTGAAAGGGATTTTTGTTTTAAACATGTACAGTATGGATATAATTTTCTGCTATCATGAAAATTTAATATTTTAAAGATGATTTTATAATTATAAAATGATATTTTAATAGAAAAGGTTTTTAAATTTTTTATGTTTTAAAAAAAATCAAAGTGGAATGTATAATATCATAATATAGTGTTTTAAATGATTTAAAAAATCCTTTATAAGTTTTTAAGTTTATTTTCAAAGAAAATTATTTCCAAAACATTTTCTGAATTTTTAGTTTTAAAATTTATTTGCAAAAAAAATTATTTTCCTCAATAAATTTTCCAAGTGATATTTCAAAATCATTTTCCATCCAAGATGATATCCTTTGATGTTACTTATGTTTTACTGAGGATATGATCCAAGGATATCATTATTATTATTTCCCTAGATGGTTTATGTTTATGATGACAAGATGTTTATGAAACATGTTTCTCTTCCTCATATTATACCATGATAGAATGCTTATGAAACCTACTTATTTTTCAATGGGTCATGATTTGATGAAATGATTACAAAACTTATTTATTTTTTAAAGGTTTTTTTTTAATAAAATGTTTATAAAACACATTAATATTCATAGGTTTGGATATGATGATTTTTTATGATCTTGTGGAACACATATGTATGGTTTTCATTATGTGATGGGTGATATATTTATCTACCTCCAAATATTTGGGTAAATATTGATATATAATGAGATAAAAAGGACTAGAATGGGGAGTGAACCCAGTTCAGAAAGGGACTTTGTCAATTATGATAGTCTTGGGAGTGAACCTTGTCCACTATAATAGCCTTGTAAATGAGTCTTTACTACTACGGAAATAATTTTTTATACTTATGTGTATTCCACAAATACATTTCTTACGTAAATATTATGATCTCCCTTGTTTACCCTTACTGGGCATTTGAGCTCACCCTTTCTTGTGTTTCATTTACCCATGTTATGATGAAAGTTACCTGAATGGCCCGAAGGCCTTCATTTTTATTTTATTGCGGATAATACCCCTTTTAGGGGTTGAAGGGGAACCCGTACATGACCCGTAGGCCCAAGGCACAAGGCCCAAAATGACTTGAAATACATGAATCGAAGGCTCATAGGCATACTATGGCCATTACATGACCCGTAGGCCCAACCCACTAGAACTGACCCTCCCCAGATTCTGTATCATTGATCACCTAGCACCCCACCTTGCATTGTTGATCGGCTAACATTGCCCTGTACAAAGCTGCATGATGCCTGGTCTCGATGGAGGTTGTCATACCCTCTTATTCTTCCAATCTAGTTGGCTCTGCTTCTGGTGACTGCTATTATGTTCTCCATGGGATATTCCTTGTTGCACACCCAATTTGACACTCCCAGGGGATATGCTTTATAAATTCACAAAATATTTATGAACCACCTTGAAGAATTTGAATAGATGAAGATCATGGATTAACTAGGTTAAAATTAATGTGTCATGGATTGAAAATAAATTATCATAATTTAGACATCATATAATTTATTTTTCATGATTATGTGGTTTTCCACTATGAATATTATTTCCCACTTTATGATTTTTAGTTTTAGTCAATGGTGGGAACTAGAATAAATAAGGATAAAATTGAATGTGATAGGTAATATGTTTATGATTAACCAAATGGGATGATGATTTGAGTGAAGGATATTGTGATTATGCCTAATCATTTATCACAATAAATGATTAACAACTTGCACCTCAACCAACTCTCAAACTCGCCAAAGAAGAGAAGTAAAGAGTTCACTAAGATCTTAGGTAGTGTAGACCATAAAGTAAAGAAGATTCAATTTCCTATATTTCAATAATGTGGGAATAAATACCTAATTGGTTTTCTTAGAGAAACAAGAATATATTTTGAGTGTGTAAAACAAGAACACAAATCAAATAATTGATCAGGAAAAATTAAAAGTTTAGTTAATGAAATGGATGGGAATAATGGTTTCTCTAAGGTATCATCAATGGTTTAATGTTATAAATTTTTAAAGTATGGTCATTATTAAAATAAATGTACTAGGGAGAAATCTTTTGAAGAGAATCAGGAAGGTGGTACAAGTAATGATTATACTATTGATAATGAAGAGACCACGAATGACATATGAAAGGTATGGGATGTTCTAATAATACTTTTTACGTTAAACATAATAATAATGATTAAATTGAGGTTGATGAATCTTAAGACAATATTCATATTTCTTATTATAGGAAAGAGGTGCTTAATAATAAGATGATGAAGCCTAGTTAATGGTTTAATAATGAAGTGTAATGATTTAAGTGTCTATATATGGGAATTAAAGAATTATTTTATATAAATAATGAAATTTATAAGGTATTATTCTGTAAAAGTTTTTCATTAAGGATTTTCAAGAATATGATGAATGTTACTAATGAAATAAAAAATTTATTTAATGTAAAAGTGATATTTTATGAAAAGATCATGATTAAGGGAAGATAACCCTTAATATGTTCTTCATATTGAGAAAATGGTCATGAGTTTGGATAAATAGATTACTGATATGGATAAATTAAATTGGATAAGTATTGATAACCTTATAATTGATTAATGATTTGTTAAAAAAGTGTTTTATGTTACAATTGATGAAGTTTAAATAATTTTTTTGATTTATGGAATATATTCATTAATTTTTGTTTGATTTAAGGAATAAGGAAGCATTTATGTTTTTAATAAGGTTTTATGTTAATTAAAGTTATTATCATATTTCAAGAGAATATATGATTAAGGTATTCACATATTTAGAATGTGACCATTAATGTATACTTAATGATATTTGGGGGAGTAATTATAAGTTGATTTTGGAAATTTAGTGACCTTATTTCAAAAAAAAAAAATTTAATTTTGGTCATATTTAGAGGATCCCTAAGATTAACTATTCATGGAATGGATTAAGTTTAATTTTGGATGTCATTGGATAACTTATTTTAACCATTTTTTTATTATGATAACTAGATATATAATGAATGACATAGTATTATATTATTGATCTTTCCATTCATTATTGCTTCAGGAATAAAAAATTCATCTTCATTTCTTGGAGTAAGAGATGAAATGTAAATTCATCAAAGCACAACCAAAGGATGAAATTTCACTTACGATATATAGTAAAGTTAAGCCCTAGGTATGTTGGTTAATTTTAAATTCTTGATCATATTGCGATGATATACTATTGATTGGTGCTTCCAACGAACCTCTCTCAAGTCCATGATGTATTCCATGTATCTCTCATGATAAAGTACATACCTAATCTTTCACATGTGCTGAACTCATAGGTCATACCGCTCGAGCATGATCATTATTATAAGATGAAATAAATTGAGATTTTGGATCATATAGATAAAGTTATATGAAATATCACCACTCACATGGTCAATGTTTTGTGTTGAATCCACCATCTTGAGGAAGTTATGTGGGAACCTGAGGAAGTAATGAGGCAAAATTATCATCGGTTGTTGGTACTAAAGTGACGAATTTCAAGGGAGAAATTCATTTTAATGGGGGTAGAATGTAACACACCAAGATTTTGGGAATTATTTTTTTCAAAAAAAAAATAATCTTTTTTATATTCTCTATTACACACAATAATGATTTTATCTTGTGTTACCCACAACACCGAGTTTTAAAGAAACACTGCATACTATTAAAATATTATTATTTAATATGATAATTATCACCTAACTGTTGAAATGGAAGGTATGAATAGGATTTGATAAATTATAAAATTATATGATTTTTACAAGTATATATAATGAATTATTTGGTGACCAATTAATTATAAATGAAAATCAGAACCATTTTAACATAAAGTAAATCTTTTTCTAAAAAACTATTTTTATGCGCACTAACAAATTTTACCACAATAAATTAAACAAATCAATTTTAGTGAATTATTTTAATTAATTTTATATATTATATATTATATTAAATTTTTAACATTTTTCTTATGTGTTTTATAGAAAAGAGAAAATAATAAATCCAATTTAACGCTTAAAAACCCTATTTTTCTAAAAAAATAGTTTTGGCACCTTTTCCACACTTATTTTAAACTTAATTTTTTCCAATTTTAGAAAATATATTTGAAAAAATAAAATAAATTTTTGAAATCATCATGAAAAAATTATCTTTAAGTTTATTTTTGATAATTTTCTAAAAAGATAAATTTGTCTATAAATAGTGAAAAATATTGGTTTTTATTAAGAATTTTCATTTCTTTTAAATAAATTAAAAACTTAAAAATTATTTTATGATGGTTTAAAAAGTAAAATTATTTAAATTATATATCTATTAATCCAATTTAGGTCATTTTAATCAATTTTATATTGAATTTTTATATAAATTTTATTTAAACTTTTAGAACTTTTCTCTTTGAAAAATAGCATTTTCATCAAGTCTGCAGGATTTATTTTAAATTAAAATTTTATATTTATGTAAATAGAATTTTTAAAAATTGATTCCATATTTTTAATTAGAATAAATTATATTTTATAATAACTTAAACTTATATTTTTACCATTATTAATAGTAAAATCATCAAAAAATTAATTATTGTTGTTTAGGTGAAAATGGGTTTACAGGGGGTTAAACTAAAAAGGTAAGGGGTCAAATTACATATAAAATTTTCAAACACCAATTATCTAGAAATATTTAGACCTTATAACCTATAATTATTGATAATCACCCATTTTTTATCTTTTCAACATATGAAAAACATGGGTACACTTTATTCTTTTCAAAAATATCAATTGTCCCCCCACTTATAAAAGGCCACTCCCTATCCTATCCTCTTCACACTTAAAAAACCATTTTTATTGGAAAATAAATACCCAAATAACATAATTATTTATTTATTATCATCATATAGTTCTTATTTTGTTCATAAATTCAACCTAATAAACCTTTTGGTGCAAATCAAAAGAAGTTGTCTGAAAAAAGAGGTAACGTCCCTAACCGAGCATTTTATTTATTTATTCCTCCACCTCCTTAAGTTATTATTAAACCATTATTAATTAATAAAATAATTATATTAAATATACTTATATGTTATTATTCAAATTTAATAACCTAAATCCTTCTCCTTATTAATCAAATGGGATACAAAATCATCATTCATGTGTAAGGTGGACTAGCACCTCATGAACTGATGTTATTTGTTTTCCATCACCACCTCTCATGATTGGATATGATGATGTATTTAACATTTATAAATTATATTTATGATATTATTATACATATTGAATTATAATACCAGATATATATTTTTACCTACCAACCTGTTGGAAAACAATAACATCACTCGTGTGTACAGCGGGCTACCGCCTCACGAACCGATGTGATGTGTATTTCATTTCACTTTTACTTGGATGGTAAAAATGATAGATTAAATGAATATTTATATATATTATATTTATAAAATAATTATAATTATTTAATTATTATACCACATATAACTTCTTACTTTCCATTTTGTGGGGGATGCGATAATGTCACTCGTGTGTATGATGGACTACCACCTCATGAAGTGATGTGACTCATTTTTTACTAATTATTTTCATGGAAGTTAATTAGGGTAAACTTAATTAATATATGTGATATATATGACATAAAAATTATTATTTAATTTCAATATATTATTTACCTTCTTTTCCTTTCATATATCGAGAAAATGGAAATAGCATTCATACGTACGTACAACCTGTCGTCTCCATGAATAGTGTATTTCATTTTATATATATAATATTTATGGATCACTATAAATACATATATAATAAATATATATGATATTTATATCATTTTTAACATTATTTATAATATTTAACCATGATAAAATTAAGAGGACTGAAAATAACAAATCAAGACATACATAAAAAACAAATCACTTATTGCCTGAAACGTGATTTTCAAAAGGAATTGTTAATGAAGGAGTAATAAAATGTCATAAGTAAATAATATATGGTATGATATATATAATTATGGTTCTTTAAAATATTTATAATAAACTTATATTTATTATACAAGAGTTTTTAATATGTATGAAGTAAATCAAGGCTTATGGTAAGGGATTTCCATATCACTTTTTACTTCTGTGATACACATATCATATTCACCACCTATTTATTTTTTGTGGTGTATATACTATCCATGAATTTATTTTATAATGTATATAATCAAAATTATTTGGATTTACATATCCATTTGATTATCTCTCATTCATGGGGTTTACAGTTCAAATGTAACCAAAGAGATAAGGGATTTTTGTCTCGAATTTTCTTTTTTTGGGACATAAGTTATATTATAAACCCATATTGTTTTATGATGTCATGACCTGTCTCTTGGGGCCCATTATATGAATACCCCAATAATTTTTCCCATAGGCTAGGGGATTGGTACTAGCACCGAGTAGGCGTATCCCAAATAAATGGGAGGCATTTGCCTAAGTACCTGTACACAGGAACATAACTCTAAGCCACAGATGTTGGAAGGTGAAAACACTAAGTAAAAAAACAAGGTATGGCAGTAGAAAACCAAAGCAAAATGGGGATGGAATAAAATACCAACTGAAATAGTAAATTAAAATTACAATTCTTTGGAACTCCTCCACAGAAAACCCAACCTGAAAGATAGGTGCAAAAATAGTTGTCTGAAGTCACAGAAGCACATCTCATTTGTCGGGTCACTCTAAGCACCACCTAGCCCTGGTCCACCAAGGACTCTGTCAAAGCATCAATCATCTACAGAAGACACGGTGTATGTGGGTGAATCCTATGCAGGGGTGAGTAAAACAATACTCAGTAGGGACCCCAAACCACAAAGGTATACCACAAAGTAATACACAAATCAGACTTCCAAAAAGGTACACTAAGTGTAAACTATAAGGAGTACAGTCAAAAGATTCACTAGAATCATCTCACACAGGTATAACCTAAAGTATAGAGATCAATACTATCAGTCTTAATGATGAACATCTTGTACTACTGAGGGACTCATCCCTAATGAGTCATTGTGGCATGCTAGGCCACTAAGGTCCGCTCGTTACTGAGGTATGTTGAACCACTGAGGTGTGCTCATCACTAAGGTCTGATGGACCATTGAGGTATGCTTGTATGATGGGAAATTAAGGATTTATAATCTTTTGGGACACTAAGGTCTACTCTTTTGTTAGTCCACTAAGGTCCGCTCATCACTAAGGTTTGATGGGCCACTAAGATCTGCTCGTCTAATGGTTCACTGAGGTCTGCTCATCACTAAGGTCTGTTAGGCCACTGAGGTCCACTTTTCTACTGGGCCATTGGTGTCTTCTCATCACTAAGGTCTGTCGGGCCACTAAGTTCCACTCTTCTGTTGGGCCACTGAGGTCCGCTCATCTACTAGGCCACTGAGGTCCACTTGTCACTAAGGTTTACTAGGCCACTGAGGTACGCTCGTCTGCTGGGCCACTATGGTTCGATCGTCACTAAGGTCTGTTGGGACACTAAGGTTTTCTCATATGATGAGCCACTGAGGTCTTCTCATCACTAAGGTCTACTGGCCAACTGAGGTCCACTCATATTCTAGGCCATTGAGGTCTTCTCATCTGTTGGGCCACTGAGGTCTATTCATCACTAAGTTCTATAGGAAAACTGTGGTCCGCTCGTATGATAGTCCACTGAGGTCAACTCATCTGTTTGGCCATCGGGGTCTCCTCGTCTGCTGGGCCACTAAGGTCTAATCATCTATGGGGCCATTGAGGTATTCTCTTTACTTCCTTCTCATCACATCCAGCTGTATGATTCCTGCTCGTAGCATGCTTGATTCCAGGATAATCTACTCCTCAATCCATTAGTCATATTTAAAATTCCACAAAAACTCATATGGAGAATTTCAAAATTAAAGTCTCATCACGAAGGTCCAAACATAGCAAATGGATAGTCAATCGAATGCACAGTTTGGAAATTATGCCCATTTACTAAAAAGGGGCTGATTGGGTCTGGGCCTGGTCCGACCCAATCGGACCGACCTGAACTGACCCGGTCTGACCCGGTTTGGCCGACCCAACCTAACCCGGTTGGGTCTGGGATGACCAGACCCATTGGGTTGAGGGTCCAGCCCATCGGCCGTCCAATGGCCCAATCCCTTTCCATCGACCCCGCCCGTGCTGGCAGGCCAGTTTCTGCCCAACCGGGCCATCCATCGGCCTAGTACACCCTCTAGATCGGTACACACTGGTGGGCCAGCTTGTTCCACCATAGTTACGGAAGGCGCTTCATCCCCTCCAATTCATGTGGCTGGTTTGGTCGCCCACCTCCCCGCACGTAGTCTGCTGAACGCATATCATCACCCCGTTGTGGCCCGCCCCGGCCCCAGCCTGATGCCACCGTGTGCCGCCTCCAGCCTTTGAGTCAACGTCTCTCCCTCCACCACCGCTAGCTCCCATGTCTTTAGTCATTCTCCTGGTTTTGTCATCTCCCTTGGCCTCATTCCCAGGTTTATCTACCGCAGTGGTCCTACATGGACCGCAATTGTCATCACGTCAAAAGAACGGGAGAAAAGGGCAGAGTAGAAGAACACAAAAGGAACACACAAAGGAAGGACCATGAACTTTGTTCATGTTGGTGTGATTCATTCTTGTTAGGATTTTTGACAAAGAAAAGAAAACCTCACATGAATCCAACACCCTTAAATTCCCACAAGTCAAATTCCATCCCACAAAACATGTGATTGATCTTTAGGTAAACATTTTCACGGGTTTATCATCATTCATCACTCAAACCAAATAACGGGGAAGAAATGAATTCACTTATAATTTAACCCTTACATATAATCGGATCACTCATTGATGAAGAACAGAGTCGCTCCACCATTGTTCGTCAATTCTCGATTTTTAACTCTCGTCGATGACGAGATCCTTTAAAGGGGAAGGAAGTAACTTGTGGCAATTCATCATTACTTACCATTCTCCACTTTCCAATGCCACTCCTCAAAAGCCTTATAGAAAATCCAGGATCGTGCCAATGATCTTGTATCTATGTTAAATAATTAAATAGAGTAAACAAACTTCAGTGTTTCTATTACACTGAGTCTCTGTGTCGTTACGTTGTTTCATTAATGAAATGAAACATTGTTTCTGTTACGCTTGAGTTACAGCGTCATTACGTTGTTTCATTTATGAAATGAAATAGATGGATCAACATTGTGTTTCATTGAAACGTTTTTTGATAAAATAAACTTTCTTAATTTTATTTTATTTTTCTTTAAAATGCCCAAAAATTAACTTTTATACTCCACCTAGATAGGTCAAGGTTAGTCCCCACCTAAAGAAAGCACATCCTCACAAGCTCAGTGGTACTCTTAGATACCATTTAAGAGTTATAAAGATTTTAGAATAAAATAATCTTTATTTAATTATTTTATTTACAGTCACTTCCCAAAAACTACTTTCCACAGTTGGCACATGCTGACCAATGTTAGGCTCTACCTAAGGAAAACACGCCCTCATGAGCTCAATGGTGGTCTCAGATTTTCAATCTGCGCCACCGTTCGTAATTTATAAGGATTTGAAAAATAAAATAATTTTTTTTTAATTTTTTTATTTACGGTTATGTCATTTTCAGTTTTTCTTTATGGAGGCCCACGCCGACTAAACTTAAGTTGCACCTAGGATAAACCTGTCATCCTGAACGCAATAGTGCGCCTGGATTTCTGATCTGGGCACCCGTTTAAGAGTTGTCCAATTGTTTCAGGAAAATATCTAAGGCATGATATTTAAAAACTTAACATTTTTTGACAGACCATTCCGGCCACACTAGGCCTCAAAATCACACACTATCTTAGTTCCTAATCTCATAATTCTCCAAAAAAATTTCAATAAATAAAACCGATAAAATATAAGTTATTACATCTTCCCCACCTTAAGGATTTACTTCCCCAAAATCCAAAACAATGGATTCCCAAAAATATGAGGGTATGAGAATAAACTTGATCCTCCCACTCCCATGTGCTCTCTTGAAGATTCCTATACTTCCATCGAACGTGCACTAGAGGAATCGATCACCCACTGAGAGTCCTCACATGTTGATCCTCTATCTCTATTGAAAACTTCACAAAATTATCCCCATCATCAACATTCATCTTTCCCCATTCAATGATGTGTGATTGATCGTGTATGTATATTTTTAGCTGGGATATGTGTAAGACATCATACACCCACTCTAACTATGGAGGTAGAGCCAAGGGGTATTCCACCTATCCCACTCTACGTAGTAACATAAAAGGTCTGATGAACCTCTGATATAACTTGTCGCCCTGGCCAAATCTATATATCCCAAGTCGAGAAGAGACTTGAATAAACACATGGTCTTCCTCCTCGAACTCAAAGGATCTACATTTCCTATCATTATAGGAATTTTGACAGCTTTTTGTAGTCTTTATCCACTCCTGGATAACCTATACCTTCTCTATAGTAACCTACGCCAACTCTGGGCCAACTAAATAGAGGTAAGTTGTATCATTTCTATCCATGAAGGATAACTGTAATGAGAAAAACTTTTTAGTTTCCTCATTCAACAACTACAAATTGGATCTTCTAATGAGATCATCTACTACCACGTTCCCATTACTAGGATTATAAAATACTTCAAATTCATTGTATTGGAGTAACCCCAACCATAATCTCTATCTCAAGTTCAAAACCATCTGAGAGAAGATGTACTTGAGAATCTTGTGGTTAGAGTAGAAAATAATTCATTCATCCATAAATTAGTGTCTCTACATCTTAAATGTGAATACTACCACTTCCAACTCAAGATCATGGGTCACGTAGTTCTACTTATGTGGTATCAACTGATTTAAACCATAGGAAATCATCGCTTGACTCTACACAAGGACACAACCAAGTCTTATCCCTGATGCATCACAAAACACTACGTACTCAACTCCCACTCCTAGAAAACTAAAGATCAGGGCACTCATAAAACTATGTCTTAACTACTAAAAATCCTATAGGCACCTTTCCATCCACACGAAAGGCTTCCCCTTTCAATTGATCGATGCATTCATCATCCCTTTGGTAGTAGGTACTCATTATTTAAAAACACTTTGTTAAAGTTTTGGTAATCCACACATAACCTTGAACACTCGGTCTTATTAATCCCTTCCTCTATAAGTCCCCCACCTACACTCTTAGCTCATGAAGATCTACAAATGCCATCCGATATACTGATGCTGATATTGGTGCCATCTCGGGGTTTAGAATGATGCGGAAGTCCATATCTCTATGGGGAAGTAATCCTAGAAACATCTTCTAAAAATATTTCCTCGCACTCCACCACTACTGCTGGGAACTGAAAACTCAAAACATTCACTACCATGAGTGTAAGGTTGGCCAACTCAAGAGTTATCGATTTCACCCTCCTATGCATGAGTTTATCCCGTGCTATCTGGGTTTCCTTTTTGGATGACCAAGGAAAACCCCATTCTAATGTTATGAACATACCGCATCCTTTTGACTAAAACATTCAATATGAGTATGAACTATGGATGACCAGTCCATACCCAAACTAACGTCGTAATGAATTAACACTTCCACTAAGAGGTTCCAACTAAAACTCTCACCTCAAGAGTCTGATCACACCATTGGCATAAGCCTGATTATTGAGTCTCCTCCCATAGGTATCTCTCGACATAAGGGTCAACTCAATGGTTTAACCAGAAACTCTAGGTCTTGAACAAGATTCGTGATAAGAAGGAATGATTAACACATGTTTCTACTAATACGGTAGCTAAGAGTAGACACATACCATACCTCGAATCATTCCTGGAGACCTTGGGTTATATGTCTTGACCGCATGAAACTACCCTCTTCCCCTATCCCCCATCTCCCTAATCCTGGTGTGGACCATATTGGGGTGGTGGTTGTAACATGTCAAAATGTATATCACCTTCTACCGATCCCCCAACTCCTCTGCCATGCCTACAACCCTGAAGATCCATCTATTCTTGTTACTATCTCTACCCCGGTGGCCCATCCATTGTTTCAATATCAGTATGATGAGATGGTAAATCTCTAGCAAGATGTCTCTTTCCATATTATGAAAATCATTACCTCTTTTTAGGTGGACTGGACTCATACTATGGTCCCTAAGCTATAGATCCCCTATCTTAGGACCCCTTCTCAGAATGTCTCCCACGTCCAAGTCTCTAGGACTGACATCGGCTTCTTGCTTGACCACCACTGACATCCATTGGCTATATCTACTCAACCAAAGGAATTTTAACCAAAAAGGTTCTATCTAGAACCATATCATAAGTAGGAATGCATGGAGGAATAGTGTTGGCTCGGATGTCCCTAAACACACCTCTCTTGGAGGTTTGATCCCTGAAGCACTGGTCGTATCATATTCATCGAGTACCTAGAAAAATTAGTATGCCTCGATGAATACTCAGCTACCGGCATGCCATACTTATAAAGCTATAGATGCTCTTGGTCACACATATCCCTTAGATTTTATGGTGACATCCCCTTCTCTGAGAAAGTTTCTCAAGATCTGTCCACAGAAGAGTCACCTCATTGTAAGATCAGTTAATCTAAACCCTGAAATTTCCCTATTGATCCACTTAGAAGGCTCACTGCTAGAACCGCCATCTGATCTAATGATGTCTTGACTAGATGGAAAACTTGGTCACCACCTCTAGCTAGTCCTTATACACCTATGGGTCGGTCTCACCTCAGAACCTGAGGGGTATTTGTTACTGAAACTCGTGAAGTGTGCACATCCAACGCATCTCATCTACTGGTACTACGAGTCCCATGTGCTACTCTATAAGTGGTGGCATAGCTAGTACACCACTCAGTGGTTCTATCTCTAGTAGGAACCCTTGTACCCATCTCGTCACCCTATAGATCATCCTCATGATCATGCAATGGAATCTTGGCTGGCTGTCTACATGGAAGAATCTTGAAAAAAAACAATATTTTCCATGATCAATAGAGTATGCCTGGTGAGATGACTCAATAAGGACATGAAAACTCAACCCATTCCTATAAGATTCATGTACCATAATTTTTCTTCCTACAACCATTGTTTTCATGTAATGAGTCAAAAAGTAGAATTTAGGGTCCTGGTGTATGGATATGTCATTTGTCATACCAACACTAGATTCCCTGGCCTGAAAGTTGAACTCGGAACACTTAACAACATTTCCCCTAACAAAACTCATAGACTATGGGTTCTTAAGGTATAACCAACATCCTATGATACCACTATGTCATGACCCATCCCCAGGGCCCGTGTTGTGACTACCCCAAGCTTGCCACCTATAAGTCAGGGGTTGGCGACTAGCATTGAGTAGGCATATCTGAAACAAATGGGAGGTATTTTCCTAAGTACCTATACACATGCACATAACTCCCAGACACATATGCTAGAAGGTGAAAACACTAAGTAAACAAAAGAAGGTATGATAGTAGAAAAGTGAAGGTAAACAGGGATGAAATACAAGACCAAATGAAATAAGAAAGTAAAAGTAGAAGTATCTGGAACTTCTTCATAGAAAAACCTACCTAAATGGTAGGTACAGAAATAGCTATCTGAATTAGTAGAAGAAAATATAATCTGTCAGGCCACTCTAAGAACCACCTGGCCCCGGTCCACCAAGGACTCTATTAAAGCATCGATCATCTGCACAAGACATGATACGTGTGGGAAAATCCTGTGTAGGGGTGAGTAAAACAATACTCAGCAGGGACCCAAAACCACAAAGGTATACCACAAAGAAATACACAAATAAGACTACCAAATAGGTACATGATGTTTAACCTCTAAGGAGTACATTCAAGAGAGTCACTAGATTCATCTAACACAGTTATAACCTAAAGTATAGAAAGAAATACTATCAATTGTAATGTTGAAATTCCTGTACTGTCGACGGACTCATCCCCAATGAGTCACTATGGCCTGATGGGCCACCGAGGTCCTCTCGTCACTGAGGTTTGTTGGGACACTAAGTTCCACTCATCACTGAGGTTTTCTGGGCCACTTAGGTCTTCTCGTCTACTGGGCCACTAAGGTCCACTCGTCTGTTGGGCCACTGAGGTTCACTCATCACTAAGGTTTGTTGGACCACTGAGGTCCACTCGTCTATAGGGCCACTAAGTTATGATCGTAAATAATGTTTTATGGGACACTAAGGTCTTATTTTTTGTTAGTCCACTGAGTTCCTCTTTTCTACTAGGCCACCGAGGTCAGCTCATCACTAAGGTTTGTTGGTCCATTGAGGTCTGCTCATCTATTGACCCACTGAGGATTGCCTATCGATAAGTTCACTGAGGTCACTCTTCAACTGGGACACTGAGGTACTCTCATCCAATGGTCCACTGAGGTCTACTCATCACTAAGTTCTTCTAGGCCATTGATTTCTGCTCATCTTCTGGTTCATTGAGGTTTGCTCGTCACTAAGGTCTGATGGGCCATTGAGGTCTGCTCATCAATTGGGCCACTGAGGTCCGCTTATCTATTGGTCCACTGAGGTTCTCTCATCACTAAGGTCTTTTGGGCCACTTATGTCCACTTGTCTACTAGGCCACTAAGGTATGCTCATCTTCTGGTCTACTAAGGTCCTCTCGTCACTTCCTTCAAATCACAGCCAGTCACAGGATTCCCGCTCGTAGCGTGCTTGATTCCAGGAGAATCTACTCATAAATCCATCAGTCGTATTTCAAATTCCACTAAAAATCACATGGATTATTTCAAAAGGAACTTCTCATCACGAGGGTCCCAACTCCACAAACAGCTCATCAATCGGATGCACAGTTTGTAATTTTATGCCTGTTTTACTAAAAAGGGGTTGGTTGGGTCTGGGCCCGGTACAAGACCCAACCTAACCCGGACCGACCTGGTTTGGCCGACCCGAACCGACCTGATCGGGTCTGGTCCAGGCCCATGGCACCAAGGGTCCTACCCATTAGGCCACCCAGTGGCCTGGTCCCTTTCCACCAGCCCAGCCCGCACTGGCGAGCTGGTTTGGTCCATCCCGTACGCGGCAGGTGCCACGTCAGCTCCGCATCACGCAACCGACTTGGCTAGACACCTCCCCACACACGATCGGTTGACTGTGTTCTATCACCACGCCAAATCCCACCCTATCTGTGTCTCTCCCACTATCACCTCTGTCTCCCATTCCAATGGTCATTCACCCGACACCTCTGTCTCCCTCATCCTCATGCCTCGTTTGATCCACCGCTTCGGTCCTTCTTGAACTGCAGTTGTCATCACATCACGAAGAACAGAAAAAAAAGGTGGAGTAGAATAATGAACAAGGAAAACATGAAGTATTAACCATGACATTTTTTTTGTTTGTGTGATTAATCCTTTTTAGGATTTTTGACAAAGAAAAAGAAAACATCATGTGAATCCAACTCCCTTAAATTCCTGCAAGTCAAATCACATCCCACAAAACATGTGATCGATCCGCTGGTCAAACTGTTCATGGGTTTATCCGCATTCTTCTCTCAAAACAAAGAATTTGGAAGAAATAAATTCAATTTGAATTAAACCCCTACCTAGAATTGGATCTCTCATCAATTGATAAGGGATTTTCTCCACCACTGTTTGTCAATTCTCGATCTGCAACTCTCGTCGATGATGAGATACTTCAAAGGGGAAGGAAGGAACTTGTGGAGATTCATCGTTCATCACCATTCCCTGTTTTCCAAATCCACTTCTCTAAATCCTTAGAGAAAATCAATGATCGTGCCAATGATTGTGTATCTCTGTTAAACAATTAAATGGAGGAAATGTGATTCAGAGTTTCTGTTACGCTGAGTCGTCGCGTCGTTACGCTATTTCATTTATGAAATGGAACAATGTTTATTTTATGCTTGAGTTGTAGTGTCATTACACTATTTTTTTATGAAATTAAATATTTTTCTCGACATTGCGTTGCAGTGAAATGTTTTTGAGTAAAATAAAATTTCTTAATTTTATTTTATTTTTCTTTAAAAAACCCAAAAATTAACTTTTACCCTCAACCCACGTCGATCGATATTAGGCCCATCCTAAGGAAAGAACAACCTCAAGAGATCAAAAGTACTCTTGTATTTTCAATCCAAGTAACCATTTATGATTTATAAGGATTTAAAAATAAAATAATATTTATTTAATTATTTTATTTATAGTCACATCCCAAAAACTACTTTCTATAGTTGGCATGCACTGTCCCATGTTAGGATCTACCTAAGGAAAGAACGACCTCACGAGCCCAAAGTTGGTCTCATATTTTAAATATGAGTCACCGTTCCCGAGTTATAATAATTTAAAAAATAAAATAAAATAAAATAATTTTTTTTTATTTACAGTTATTCCATTTTCAGTTTTTCTTGCTAGAGGCCCGCACCAACTAAACTTAAATCTCGCTTAGGGTAAACCTACCATCCTAAATGTAACAGTGCCCTCATATTTCTAATCTGATCACCCATTGAAGTGTTATTCCATTTTTTTTGGAAAATTAATCACCTATGCTATTTAAAGAAATAACATTTTTTGATGGACCATTCCGAGCACACTGGGCCTTAGAATCGCACGCCGTCTCAGGGCCTAGTCTTGGAATTTTCCCAGAAATTTTCAAAAAATAAAACTGGGGAAATATGAATCATTACATATGAGTTGTATATAATTCCCCATTGACATGTTATATGATGAATATTCTTATTTTCATGATATTAAATGATTAATTTGATGTTTTTTTAATGGGTCCTACAATTCAAAAGATACCAAAGTGGTAAGGGTTTTATGATACAATCTCATCATTTATAAGGATTTTTTGTGTTTATACTAAAAATAATAAAATATTATGATATATATCTTAATAAACTCAGGAATTTTCTTATCCTATAGTTATTTCATTAGAATATTTGTTTTCTATTCATTTTCCTCTCTTATTATACTCAATATTTTAAAAGAATGTTTTATAGAAAACCAAATTTATTTCTATATTTTGTTGAAAACCCTTCCTATTCCATGTTAATGTTTTTTAAAAATGTTTTCAAAAAAATTTTAATGTTTATATATGATTTTTAAAGTTAATTTTACCTTTTTTGTATTTTTTAAAAAAAATAAAAGGAATATTATTTCCATTTTAAAAAACAAGGCTCATTTGGATATTACAAAAAATATGAAAGGAATATTATTTTTAAACATGTATGGAATAAATGGAATTTTATATCATCATAAATGCTCAACATTTAAAATATTATTCTATAACTCTCCAAGGTTATTTTCAAATAAAAGGATTTTTAAATTATATTAATTTTTTAAAAAAATCAAAGTGGAAAGGATATTTTCCTCAATTAGTGTTTTAAATGATTTAAATATCCCTTTATAATTTTTAAAGTTCATTTTAAAAGACAATGATTTACAAAATATTTTATGAATTTTTAGTTTTAAAAAGTTATTTTCAATGAAAAGTTATTTTCTTCAAGAAATGTTCCAAATGATATTTCCAAACAATTTTCTATTCAAGATGAAATACTTTAATGTTACTTATAGTTTAATGAGGATATAATCTAAGGATAACATTATTATTATTTCTATATATTGTTTATATTTAGGATGAAAATATATTTATGAAACCTATTTCTCATCCATGGGTTATACCATGATAAAATGCTTATGAAAACTGCTTCTTTTTCCATGGGTTATGCTTTGATGAAATGATGAAATGATTATGAAACCTATTTATTTTCCACAAGTTTTGTTATGAGTAAATGTTTATGAAATTAATTTATTTACATGGATTATGATCTTGTGGAACATAAATGTATGATTTTATTTATGTGATAGGTGGGAACTGTATCTCCCTCTAATGAATTGTGTAAAGATTGATATCTAATGAGATAAACAGGTCTGGATTAGGGAGTGAACCCAGTTCATAAAGGTAATCTGTCCACTATGATAGTCTCAAGAGTAAACCTTAACTACTATGATGATTTGGGGAGTTAACTCATTCCACTATGATAGCCTTGTAAATAATCCTTGATTACTAAGGAAATGATTTTCTATGTGTATTCTACAATTCCATGTCTTATGTCAATGTTATGCTCTCATGGATCATATTCTTTGATTTCCTTATGATTCAAGTCTTATGAAATTCCCTGATTTATTCCATGATTCATGTTTATGATCAATGATATGCAAGGTATAGTTTTTTAATTTTGTTATCTTATTCTCATACCCATATGCTCGTGATATGTTGATATCTCCCTTGTTTACCCTTACTGAGCATCTGAGCTCTCCCTTTCTTATGTTTCATTTCCCTTGGTTAAGATGAAAGGTACTATATATGATATGTATAAGAAGGGTAAAAGTTATGAAGAACATAGTGGGAGATGATGTAGCTCACTTATAGACTGGTTTTTTATGTCTAAGTTTTTAAAGGCACTAGACCCAAATGATTCTAGTGTGGATTTTTATGTTATGTAATGAATATTATTCTATTGTGATGTAATATTTAGGTATGAGAAGTTTTGGTATTTACAATCCAAAATTTTTTTGGGTGGATATTCATAAGATATATATATCTAAAAGATTTTTGGATATGCTTCCAAGAATTATTGTATATGATACAATATAAGGTGGAATGGGATGATGTTTAGGTGGTTTTAGTAAAAGTGGGATATTGGTGGAGATATTCCCTAAGTCCTCCATATATATATATATGATGTATATTAGCCATATCATATGTGATAATATAATTATATCGTATAGTATGATATCCATTTATATAATGTGCTTTGGGGTTATAACAGTATCTATGATATGATGATATCATATTGAAGATACCTAGGAAAGTCATAGTGTGCAACATATATTATATCATAAGGTTGTGTTATGTGTTAAATCATATTGTAAGATTCTCATAAACACCCTATGATTGATTAAGGCATTAAAAAATTTAATATTAGCATTCAAAAATCTTCCATAACCATCATTGATAGATAAGGTTTTTTATGATGAAACATATTGGGATAATTCATTTGGTCAAAGGATACAAAGAGTTATAATCAAATCCATTTTATCATAAATAATATAATTTATAAGTAAATGCATAAGAGATTAGTGGGAGTCCTTGATTCCTATATAAATGTTTGAATACCATTAATATGTTGGTGTGATCCTTGAGAAAGCCACTGGCCTATTCTCTCACTCTCTTGAATCTCTCTACCTCCTCTATCATTTTACACCTACTGTACTAGCATACCATGGTTGTGAGGATGGTCTTTCCCAAGTGATTTTCTGATTATGATTATATGGTTGATATACCTTATAGGGAAGAATCCTTCAACCATTCAAAATGGTCTTTATTAAGAATTTTCAGAATACACTTGATGTTATTCATTTTAGCTATACATGGAATCAATTTTTCATAGCATAGTGATCTATTATTTGACATTTCTATTGTTTTTTGTAGTGTTGAATAAGTGTCATTTGAGCCTTAAAAAACCCATCACAAAGGAGAAAAAAGGGGATATAATTAAGAAATAGAATAAGTATCCCCCTCTGATTTTTTTTCTGGAATAAGGCAAACCCAATTGGGTTTATAAAATAAACTCCTAAACTTCTAAAAATTTCACCCACTTAAGTGGAGGTCAACCAATGCCCAATTAAAGTCAGGTACCAAACTTCCACTAGTAGGGATAGTAGTGTAGTTCCATTATCTAGCCTTTAAAAAATATGATCGGATTTCATTGGGGTTTCAGGGGATTCCTTTTTTTACCCACTAGACTTGGTTGCTTATTCCACTAATAGAAAAATAGGTTTCACATCGGGGTTTTAACATTTATTATCATATAATGGATGTTGAAAGTGATTTAACATCGGTTATATCAATAACTGATATCAAACCCCAATCATGGAGGTTTTTAAAATTAGTTATTGATATAATCGACATAAAAACACTTCAAGGATGAGATTTTAACATAGTTTATTTTATTAACCAATGAAAAAACCCAGTTGTAAAGGGTTTTTAATATTGTTTATTTCAATAACCAATGATAAACACCCTTTATATTTGTATTTTTAATGTAGATTATTTTAATAATTAATCTTAAAAATATAACCCTAACATAGAACATAAAAAAATTAACAGGACACCCAAAATAAATTACTTTCCCACCTATAAATTCATCATATGGTATACAAATTTTTTTATTTTTTAGTTCACACCCACATGTTTTTCCTTAACTCCTTGAAATCAATCACGCTTTACCCTCTTTTCTCATTTTCATCATAAATATTCATTCCATCCATCATATCTTGATCTACCATGATCATATGATTTCTCTCCTAAGTTTTATTTCTCACGTTGTTCCTAATTTATTATATTCTAAATAATGATTTAATATCTATGATTGATATATATATCTAGATTAAATATAGTGATAGATAGAGTGTGGTATAGATGATAAAAGAAATAATAGTCATAAATCATCTTATGTAGAGGTAAAATCCAAGGAATAACCTATTTTATTATAATTTAATTTTGTTTCCTTTACTATTAATAATATATTCGATTATTATGATAATTTCTTTAATGGATATTATTTATTTTATTTTTACGATTGTAAACTAATTTTTTATCTTTTAAAAATAAAATTTAACATTGAAACTAATATTTTTTTGAGTTGTGATTTCTTCATTGATTCTCTAAAATAAACATGTAGGATTCTAGGTTGTCTCTTGATTTTATTAAATATTTTGAACAATGTTTAATTGAAAAATAGATGTGAAAATTAGACTTTCGCATTGGTTATTTTAATAACTAATGTTAAAGGCCACATTTAATATTGATTATTCAAATAATTGTTGTCAAAAGAAATTTTATTAAAAAACATATTTTTTAATGTTAGTTATTTGAATATTTGAAATTAAATGCTATTCTTAATATCGATTATTAAAATAACCGAAATTAAAATTTACATAAAATTATATATTATATTATTTTAACAAAATAACCAATATTGTAAAAATATTTAATTTTGGTTATAAAAATTATGTTAAAAATATATTTACAATATCTTTTATAAAGAAGTCACCTAAAAAATGAATATTAAAAACCCAAAAAAATGATGTTATAGACCTTTTTTGTACTACTATGCTCATGATGAAATCCTTTTGTTGAGTTTTTTTAATAAACCTCATGAAAAAGCATCAATTCATATTTTTAATGATGTTTAAACAGCCAACCCCTCAAAATATTTCCAAAACATTAAATTTTACCTCACACCAACTCAATAATATCCCAACAAACCTATCATTTTACCTACATAAAAGGGTGAAATCTATTACAAACTTCCCCCCATACAACTTTTCATCCTCAAGAAGTCTCTTTGGGCATCTCCAATTATCCACACTAGTTCCTAAAATATGATGCACGCTCTTATACCTAAAAAATTTATTTATTATATCATACCACTACCACATCTTAACCAATGAGGCTATAAAAACAATGAAGCCTCTTAGTCCCTCATATACTTCACTTGTTCCTAATGTAATGAGTTCAGACCAATTCTCAATTCTTTATACTCAATTTCACATGAAATTAAATGGATGGTTTCATATTAAACCACCTATCTTTGAAGACATATTGTCCATGCCTGGAAGCATTGAGTGAGTTCACTAAATCAATAATGTTGATCTGATTCCAGTGATATATATAAAGTTCATAATCATCAATGTTATATGACTGCACCAAACTACTGCTCACTTGAAACAACACCCAAGTATCTCTTAAACATAACTTTCTATAATTCTCAGTTTCTCTCCTAAGAATATATTTATTCATAAAGTATAACTCCATTATACAGCTCTCCTGCTTCATCAAAAAGTCACCATTGAATGTCTTGACTCTGTTGAATGGTTTTTGTTGAATGTGTTGACTCACTTGAATGGTTTTTTGGTTTTGTGGTAATATGGTGGGGACTCTTGATTGGGTTTGGGCAAGATGTTCGCCCTCATCCATTTCCTTGTTTACTGCACTTTTTATTTCTATTTAATAAATGGTCAGAGGTTTTCCTCTGACTGAACTTTCCTGGTATAACTCCATTATACATGTCATTGTACCATACATGAGTACCTACATTATCTAACCTGATCACCCCATCAGTATAATTCTCATATTTTATAACCAGTCTATTATCAAATGTATTTAGCTTATATAATCACCATAGACTAATATCCACACATTGGTATTTCTCTCTTACATGACATATATAGCTCACTTGCCACTGAAAATTGTTGTGAATCATTAACCCTATGTGGGTTGAGTTCAACCTACACATCATCCCTAACTACATCATAATTCATACATGAAAATAGTTATACTTTTAATCAATTAATGGTGTGTTTCCCACAATATTATTGTCCATAACCCCAATAAATAAATACCAATTTCCTAAATACCACTATTAACCGAATACTAATACTCATAATCCCCACTAATTATATCTCAATGGACCCATCCCACAAGACTCACACTAAGGTCCTCTAACATCATAGTAATTCATCACCACACAACTAGTATCAATGAATAATTTCCAACTCATTATAGAACCTATATCATACCACTAATGGTTTCAAAAATTTATCAATGTATAACTCAATATAGTTGGAACACTCTCAAGATTCCTCAATAACCACACAGAGCCATTAATCCCTCTACATCTCACAATCCATCTATCACCACACCACCTATCATATTCATTATAAGTTCATTGATCATCACTCACCTAAGTTTTCTATATTGATTTAACCATTATCCTTATGATTGCTCAGTCATTTAACCATTTCACTATAGATACCCCATCTCTTGTACTAGTCATACCACTATCCACTAGTTTTCTCTGGTCAATCTATACTCGACCATCCTTAGAGTAGCCCCCACTCTCACTCAAACATGATGTAACATCTTAAAATCTTACACTTTTATTTGTTTCGTCATCATGAAAAGGTGTCTTGTAGCTTTATATGGGTAGTGTCACACCCAATAACACCTCCAAGTGTGATCACTACTCAAGATTCATCAGAATCGCATGAACCAACACCAAGTAATTAGGGAAAAATAAGGATTCTTGGACTCACTCACCATACATAAGCCCTTCTCAAGGTCTTATTCCCTAAAATATTCTCAAGGGGTTGAACACATGTCTCAACCCTGTTAAAACTCACATATTAGGAAGGAATCACATGAACTGTCACCCAAAATCACTAATCATCATCATGAGCATTTCCCTAGGAGTCACTTAAGCCACATAATACAATCTTCATACTCTAAAAACCTACAAAATCCACCCATCAGCTTGTATCACATGTTATAAAAGGATAATCATGCCTTTCCAATTGCTAAGATCACCATTACAAGGTAAATATTAGGTTATTACAACCCACATACCATATATATTGGGTGAACCCTCACCCCCTTATTCATAGTGTAAGATATTATTCAAAAACCCACTCTTAAAAGGGTGAACCACAACCATTTATTTCTATTGAACCTGATCCCTAAGCAGGAATAAACCATATTTCTACCATATCACATAGCCTAAATCATGACACCATGAGTCATATCCCATAAATACTAGGCCCACATACCTAATCAAATAGTTCATTGTTCCTCTTATGAATGTTAATCATATCCTACACATAAAGCGCCACTCGTTCCATTATTCTCAGTGAATTCCCAATACATACCTAAATCTTGAACTATCACATGATCACACATCACCTATGTGTCATTCCCAACACATAAATCATCAACCCATACTTTCTATAATGACCCGCTCCTTTAAAAAATGTGAATTTCATAGGAAAATTGAATCGTTTATGTTTTATGAGGGGTTTTTATGAGAATTAGTGTTAAGATAAGAGTTTCAAGAGTTTAAACATATTGAGGAGATGTTTTTAGACAATAATTGAGTCTTGGGAGGTGTCTTGGGTTCTTGGGTGGATGGTGGATCAAGGTTGAGTGGACCTAAAACCATTTTAGCTACAAGTTCTCCGCCACAGGGAGCACTACAATGTCGATCTCACCATATTAGAGGAAAAAACACCCAAGTTGAGGGAGTTTTTTACTTAGGTTAGGTGGGTGTGGAACCTGGGATTTTTTCCTATGGGAAATGGTCAGAAAGGACACACTATGTTGGATCTGTGGTTCTATTTTTGAGGGACCATGGGGAGCACCATGTTGTGGTGTAGTGTGTGATGCAATGGTAGAATCCACAATCTTAAACACCCAGTGACAACCAAGTGATAATAATCATAGGGGAATGAAATGACTTTTTTGAGATAGACCATAGTGAGCTCCATGCCATGGAGATTTCCATAGTGAATTGGTGGGATACCTTGTATATAACTGTCAGAGGGAGGAGAACTCACTGTAGTCCTTAGAGTGTTGGGGGCTCACAATTTGCCTAGGGGAGGTACTCCAAGACATGATCCAAGGAACTACATTTTGGAGAACCCTTCCCCAATTTTTAAAAAAGGGGGATTTCCCCTAATTTTTCTTAAACCCCCCTAATCCTCTTTTCTTCTCCCTATAATGTGGCCAAGATAAGGGGAGATCCCCCCATATTTTATCATTTTGATTCCCCCTTGGAATGGGGTTATTTTTTGTGGTGATTTCCAGTGATTCATGGTGAGATTCCTCCTCTTCATTCCCTCATTCATCTTTGTTGCATTAGCTACTGATTTCATTATCTTCGATTTATGGTTTATTTAAGATTTCAAAAAATCATGTGGAAATAGTATTGATATGATGGTATTTTTAAGAAATCCAAATGGTATGTCCAAATTCAATGAATTCATGTCGTTTCATGTTGTTTTGGTTTAATTTACATCATTGAATGAATTATTCTAGGGTTTTTGTTTTAAATTCAATTAGTGATTAAATTAGTGTTTCATGTTAGGGATTTGACTCAGGAAGGTGTTGGGGGTACACCAAGGACCTTCCATGGGTGGTTGATCATTGTTTTGGGGCAATAATGTTTCTCAATGTAATGCTAGATATTTTTCCTATTTTAATAAATTTGAAAATTAATTATTAATTTTTATAATTAATTTGAATTATTAATTATTATATATCATGGATTGATTTAGGTTCTAGGGAGGTGATAAATTCTTGGATGAGATTTAGTGATATTTTTTGGTTTGCACTTAAAAAAGGAATAGCTTCATTAATAATGTAGTTGGTCCTTTGAGAATACCCCTATTAAATAAATTTTATTTATACGCTTGTGATATTTGTTCTTGACACTTTTTGGTTATTGAATTTCCATTTAAATAAATTATTTTATTTTTTTGTTCAAAAAATAAATTATTTTATTTAAAATTAAATGATCATGAATGGACTGAAAAAAGTTTCATGGGACATGAAAGACCCTTGGGAATTGGCTTGATGCCTCGATTATTGATGGTCAAGGCCTTGATTATAAATGCATTCCCTGTAGCACTTGGGGATATAGGGATATAAATTAAATAGAGAAAATGTAGTGCAATATCCCTAGTTTAGGATCCTTATAAATCTCTTTATAGAGGCTATTGTTGGATTGGAATGGTTATCCCTAGTAGGCCTTTATAGATGTAACACCCCAGGATTTCAGAGTGTGTTATTTCTTAAAAATAATTCAATAACTTGCACTACACGCAACACCGAGTTCAATCACACCATTAAAAGAGGTCATGAATAGTATTAACTACATTTTGAACTTTATATAATCCTTATAATTTTAGAATCCCTATTATGAGTTTCTTAGTCATAATGCAAGAACAGATTCATTTTCAGTATTTCACTTTTATCAACTTCTAATAGTGAAACCTTTTTAAATACAATATTTTAAACTTTTTGACTAAATGGGGACATCAAAAATTTAAAATGAAACACCCCAAGCTTCCACGGTACGTTTCCCTTCGAATAATGCGATAGCGTGTGTTGTACGCAACCTCGAGTTTTAACACACACCACAACCGATCAAACTAGCCGTTATGAATAGTAATACCTACTTTTTGAAATTATATATATTTTATATTTGAAAATGGACTTCATTTTTGGATTCGGAATATCGAATTTATCCTAAGGTGAAATTTTGGTACATTTCGGATAACTTTCATATTTTGATGAATAGTGAAAATTACTAAATTTTAATTAAAAACAACTTTTTTAATCAAAATAATTATTAGTGATAAATTATGAATTTTAGTGGTTTTAAAGTATATTTAGAATATATTTTTACCATTTAATATAATTTTGGTCATTGGACATAATTTTACAATTAAACCGAACATAAACAAGTGTCAATCTTTTGATAGTTATTATCTCTTAAAAACACGCTTTTTGTTTTGACAGCGGGAATTAATTTTAAATTAATTTCTGCCACTTCTATGTTTTGAATTTAGGAAAATGGATTCCATATTTGTAATCAGGATGTTCAAATTGTGTAAATAGGTAACTTTTATTTTTAGACATTTTGAATAATTACTGCGGTAAATATTTTATTTACCATGGTTAAGGGTAATCCGGTAAATAAGGGTTAAAAAATAATATTATAATAATAAAAAATTACCCTAAAACGTGTCCTAACCTTATTGGTGGACACATACCCGACCATGAGCATCCTTGGGTCAATTTGGGGACCCCTTGGAGCCACTTGTATGTGGTAGGGACACATTATATTAATAAAGTTAAAATAAAAATAAAAATGGCATAAGCTTACATCTTTTAGAAGAACAATTTTTACATAGGGTTATACATGTTGGATTTTTGATTATAAATATTCATTAGAAAGCTAAAAAGATTTCCTACATAATGATATTTTATTTATAATTTTTAGACAACAAATAATTTAAATTATTAATGACACAATAATGATGCAATGTTTACCTCATTAATAAATCATTTAAATAAATAAGATTATAATGATTAAAATATTATCTAAAACCTGTCCAATTCTTATTGGTTGATGTTATTTAGAATATGAGTCATCTTATCTTCGACCTCAATGATTTTTGGACCATTATAAACCGAATATAATTATATTATAAAGTAATACTTTCACTCTTTCCTAAAGAGCCCCTCCTCCCCCTTATAAAAGGAGACCACTTCTACTCATTCCTCACACCACTCAAGCCACTTGGCTCGTCCAAACTCTGCCCAACTAAGCTCCCCACATCCCTCTCCTCCTCCTTGAAGCTTCCCCTTAGGCAGAAAGCATTTCAACAAGTCCTTTGGTTCCAACCAAAGTGAGTTACCTAAATTAAAGGTAACGTTTTCTCTTAAATTATTTTCCTTTATTTTGCTTCTTCAACCCCCAAACTCTTTTTATTTCCTTTCTTTTGTAACAACACCAGTATCCTCAATATACTAGGATGTTGTTATAAGAAGGATTAAAACTACACATACACACAACTCCATCTAATGGATGATGAACATAATGTTTCTGTGGATGGCAAACTAACGCCTCACGAAACGATGATTGTTCAAATACATCTTACCGCCTCTCATGGTGGCCATTATGATGGCACTGTAATTAAATATGATGTTAATGATATATATTTTATAAGCTTCTATAATTCCATTTTATTTCATACCATTATTCGTTTCATGTTGTATATACATACGATAATTTCATTTGAGGAAGTGCGGACTACCGCCCCCTTAAAATGATATGACTCGTTCATACCACACATGGAACGTATAAAGGATGGTGTTAATGAACTTAAGTAAAATATAAAAAAATATTATATTATACTGGAATAGTAATATACCTATGTATCATTTGTATTCGATTCTTTTAAAATAAAAATTAAATGGAAGTAGCGTTCGTGCGTACGTACGGACTACCGTCTCCACGAACGCGATGAGATTCATTTTCCATCGTATCCATTCAAGTATAATTATCATTTGATGATTTAAAAATGATGTTTAAGGACTTGATACCATTCTGGATTTGAATAATATACAACTTATCCTTTACAAACATGTCTTACGTAACAAAACATACAAAAGCAAACAAGTAAGTTCACACCCGAAACAGCGATAATACTAAGATATTATTATCAAATCAATATTAAAAGATCATATATGATATCATATTAATGTATATGATTCTTGTATAATTTAGTAACAATTATTTCACTATTATACAGGAGGTTAACCTACCCCAACCAAGGAAAAGTACAAGGTAAGGGTTATTTCACAATCTCTTCATTATTCGAGGTTGTTTATACGTAATAATCTACTGGGATCTCTTTATCATCCACATCCATGTTTCTTAAAAATGTATTTCAAAACATTTTTACTATTTACAAGAATATGGGATAAAGTCATTTATACCCTTGTTTGACTTTTATTAGAAGTTTATAAAGGAATCTTTCCGTCGTTTTCAAAACAAGGTCCTTTTTAACCTTTTCAACAGAATTGAGGTAAGAATGTTTTTTAACTTATACGGCGGGTGCGGTTATTTTCCGCCGTTATAAAATCGTCGAAGCTTTCCTTACAAGCTTATAAGAATATTTTCAAAGAAAATGTTTTATTTTATATGGATCTTAAATTATTTCAAAATAAAAGGAGATATTTTTTTAAAAAAGAATTTTGATTTCATCTATGTCAACATCCTTTGATGGATTTTAAGATTATTTGAAGTTGATTTATTATGATACAAAACTTCTATATTGTATTGAAGGTTTTTTGATATGTTTGACTGTGGATGTGCTATTTTTATACCATTCATAGTTTATGGTGAAAGTATTGACATTTCATATGATAGTTTTAATATGAATGTTTATGTTATGTTTAAACCTTTTCATATGGGAATGCATTGGACTTAATATGTGACGGGTGGAGCCCGCTATAGCTCCTCGATGCATCGGTAGGTCTCATGAGACAAACTAGTGTCTTGGCACAAGGCCTTGACAAAATCTTATTTGTAGTCTTGGCACGAGGCCTTGACTATGTGGTTATGATAGTCTGGCATTATGCATTCCAACATTATGAAAGTGGTTATTGATTTTTGCATGTGATTATTCGATTAGTAGAATATCCATGTGAATAAGTAAATGGAATTATTTCATTTTTACTTTTGCCATACTATGTTGAAGTTCAAGTTTAAAAGGCTTTTGTTTTAGTAATGCATTGCCTTAAATGTTTATTCTTATTTATGAAAGTTTTCGCTATATTGTTATCCTTACTGGGCATTTGAGCTCACCCCTTTTCTATGTTTTATTTTTCCCAGGATGTGAAGAAGTAAGTTATGAATGACCTGCAGGGATTTTTATGAGGGGTTAATAGTGTGGATTGTGGAAACATTATGTTGTTGTAGTAGTTTTTCATTTTACGATGTAATGTAAAACTTATGAATATATCTAGTGTTTCCAAGGCTACTAAACCAATCGGTCTTTCGAGATTTGATCTTTCTTGTGATCTTGCCAATGTTACGAAGTAATGCACCGACTCTGGGTAGCTGGGTTCGGGGCGTTACAGTTGGTATCAGAGGAAGTTTAGTACAAACCTTGGAAGCTAGATTTAGATAAACTCTGATTAGAGCACGTAGACCTAAGATGAACTTTGAGGATTAGTATAGAAGAACTTCCTAGAATTTTTGTATTGTAGAGATTTTGTGAGTTTTCCAAGCAATACATCCCTGTCTGGATACGAGCAGGTAGAGGCGGCTCTGGCACAGATGTACCTAGGGGTAAAACCCGAAAACACCGCTTTGAGCTAGACTCGAACGGGAACTGGTGCACGACAACGGGCATTGCTGCACTCTTGGTTATGACACTCCCGGGGGATATGCTTAGGATAACTCTCATTTTCTTTACAAATCATTTTGAAGGGATTATGAGTATATACTTCCTCAAAGAAAACATTCTTATGATTATGGATTATATCCATAAATAGTTCAATTTATGTTAAGTGTTTTATAAGTATGGGATTATGTATTTTGATTCATAAACTGATCTAGTGTATGCCATTCTTTAGAAATGGCGCCCAGTAGAAGGAATGAGAACTCTATCAATGCACATGATACAAAGAGAAAGAAGGATCATATATTTTATGGTCTTAAGCCAAAATTTACAAGAGAAATAGTCTCCCATGTATTATCATCATATGAAGAAATAATATCATGTGTTGATAAGATATGTAAAGAGTTTACTGAGTCCTAGGGCTTTGAAGGGAAGCAAGAGAAGAAAAGGATAGAAGAGAGAAAGATGGATAAAGGGAAGAGGGAAAAGAAGAATTTTCCCATATGTGGTAACTGTGGAAAGAAACACCCTGGAACTTGCCTGAAAGAAATGGGAGTTTGTTATAAGTGTGGAGGAAAAGGGCACAAAGTACATGACTACAAGGGTAAGAAAATGGTTTCAAATGTACAATGCTTCATTTGCAAGGAGTTTGGACACTACGCGAACCTATGCCCCAGTCATCAGACTATGCCGCAAATGATGCTATTGGATAATACTCAAGTTATGATACTACCACAGATGAAGAGGAATGATTAGAGTTCTTATGTTGATTATATCAATTGAGTGTTGTATCAACAATGTACTTGTTATAATAATTATGGAGTATATAAGGATTGTACTGCAGTACTATTTCATTAAGGAGTTGAGATGGTGTGGAACAAAGAAAAGTGACTCAGTAGCAGGTTAAATGTTTGGAAAATATATGGTTGAGAGAAAGATAAACCATAATATGGTTCAGATACTGAGGTGGTTATTTTAGAATAATACATGATTGATTTGGATAAATTATATTGGATATTATTGACTACCTTGAAGCTGATTAATGATTTGTATATTCCATCATTGTTGGGGTTTAAAACATTTTTGGATTAATGATGTATATCCAGCATTCTATATGGAATAAGGGAGCATGAATGTAATCAATAAGGAATATGGTAATACATGATGAAGGTATTCATATTCTATTACGGGGTAAAAAGGATCTATATTATGTTTACCTTCCTTATAAATGTTGGACTGTGAGTTTAGACAGAAGTATTTTGGATAGTTCTAGTTTGGATTATTTTGGATTGCCATAAAAGAACAACCCGGAGGTCGGGCGGCAATCCGTCGCGTCCGGCAAGGCTTCGAGACTTGAACCCGCAACCGAAGGGAGACAAGGGTGTATCACCTACCACTGTCCCACGAGATTTCCTGAATTAAATAATGTAGTTTTTTTTTAAAATATCTTGTAGATGAATTATAAATTCATTTATTTTGGAACCCTGTACGAATAGTATAAATAGAAAAAAAAATTACGTTCTAGAGTGAAAGATGAGTTTGTGGTAGAAATTTATTAATGGGTAAAATTCTAATTATAAAGTAAGTATATCTCCTTATTATCTTAGCCAATCTCATAAATAAATTCCTCAACATTAATAATAGAAACATAGAACAAAAATGTTGTCCTAGATGGTACCTTAAATCATCACAAATTTATGGCTTTGGGATTGTTTGCCTTTTCATAGCCATGTTCTCTACCACTCTCCATCAGATAATTGATGGTTATATTTCTCTTCCATATCCATATTTTCCTACATGGAACCCTAGTATGTGTTATTTTCGGTAATCTTCATACTTTCCACTCTTTATTTTAAATAGAGGCCTCATTAATTCATTTTTCGATGTGGGATTTCAACTAAGATATTTTGAAATGTCAAAAATGTGTTGTCCCAATACCCTATATTTTGTTGAACCGATGGTACTTCAAATCATCATAGATTGATGAGTTTAAGGACCTCAATTTTATACTTGTTTGTGATTGATGACCTTAATCACTACCTATAAATATTTACGTTTTTCCTCCAATTATATGTCTCTAATTGCCACCAATGTTCTCCTAATCGAGATCATAATTTGGTGGTGACCCTTTCATTTCTCTTTTCCTCATATTAAGACTAAATTTTAGTAACCCAATTTCCGATGTGGGTTTTCCCACAAATATATTTTCTACTTTCAACCTTTTATTTTCGAAGAACAATTTCAAATTGCGAGGACGCAATTTATTGAAGGAGGGGAGAATGTAACACCCCAGGATTTCAGAGTGTGTTATTTCTTAAAAATAATTCAATAACTTGCACTACACGCAACACCGAGTTCAATCACACCATTAAAAGAGGTCATGAATAGTATTAACTACATTTTGAACTTTATATAATCCTTATAATTTTAGAATCCCTATTATGAGTTTCTTAGTCATAATGCAAGAACAGATTCATTTTCAGTATTTCACTTTTATCAACTTCTAATAGTGAAACCTTTTTAAATACAATATTTTAAACTTTTTGACTAAATGGGGACATAAAAAATTTAAAATGAAACACCCCAAGCTTCCACGGTACGTTTCCCTTCGAATAATGCGATAGCGTGTGTTGTACGCAACCTCGAGTTTTAACACACACCACAACCGATCAAACTAGCCGTTATGAATAGTAATACCTACTTTTTGAAATTATATATATTTTATATTTGAAAATGGACTTCATTTTTGGATTCGGAATATCGAATTTATCCTAAGGTGAAATTTTGGTACATTTCGGATAACTTTCATATTTTGATGAATAGTGAAAATTACTAAATTTTAATTAAAAACAACTTTTTTAATCAAAATAATTATTAGTGATAAATTATGAATTTTAGTGGTTTTAAAGTATATTTAGAATATATTTTTACCATTTAATATAATTTTGGTCATTGGACATAATTTTACAATTAAACCGAACATAAACAAGTGTCAATCTTTTGATAGTTATTATCTCTTAAAAACACGCTTTTTGTTTTGACAGCGGGAATTAATTTTAAATTAATTTCTGCCACTTCTATGTTTTGAATTTAGGAAAATGGATTCCATATTTGTAATCAGGATGTTCAAATTGTGTAAATAGGTAACTTTTATTTTTAGACATTTTGAATAATTACTGCGGTAAATATTTTATTTACCATGGTTAAGGGTAATCCGGTAAATAAGGGTTAAAAAATAATATTATAATAATACAAAATTACCCTAAAACGTGTCCTAACCTTATTGGTGGACACATACCCGACCATGAGCATCCTTGGGTCAATTTGGGGACCCCTTGGAGCCACTTGTATGTGGTAGGGACACATTATATTAATAAAGTTAAAATAAAAATAAAAATGGCATAAGCTTACATCTTTTAGAATAACAATTTTTACATAGGGTTATACATGTTGGATTTTCGATTATAAATATTCATTAGAAAGATAAAAAGATTTCCTACATAATGATATTTTATTTATAATTTTTAGACAACAAATAATTTAAATTATTAATGACACAATAATGATGAAATGTTTATCTCATTAATAAATCATTTAAATAAATAAGATTATAATGATTAAAATATTATCTAAAACCTGTCCAATTCTTATTGATTGATGTTATTTAGAATATTAGTCATCTTATCTTCGACCTCAATGATTTTTGGACCATTATAAACCGAATATAATTATATTATAAAGTAATACTTTCACTCTTTCCTAAAGAGCCCCTCCTCCCCCTTATAAAAGGAGACCACTTCTACTCATTCCTCACACCTCTAAAGCCACTTGGCTCGTCCAAACTCTGCCCAACTAATCTCCCCACATCCCTCTACTCCTCCTTGAAGCTTCCCCTTAGGCAGAAAGCATTTCAAAAAGTCCTTTGGTTCCAACCAAAGTGAGTTACCTAAATTAAAGGTAACGTTTTCTCTTAAATTATTTTCCTTTATTTTGCTTCTTCAACCCCCAAACTCTTTTTATTTCCTTTCTTTTGTAACAACACCAGTATCCTCAATATACTAGGATGTTGTTATAAGAAGGATTAAAACTACACATACACACAACTCCATCTAATGGATGATGAACATAATGTTTCTGTGGATGGCAAACTAACGCCTCACGAAACGATGATTGTTCAAATACATCTTACCGCCTCTCATGGTGGCCATTATGATGGCAATGTAATTAAATATGATGTTAATGATATATATTTTATAAGCTTCTGTAATTCCATTTTATTTCATACCATTATTCGTTTCATGTTGTATATACATACGATAATTTCATTTGAGGAAGTGCGGACTACCGCCCCCTTAAAATGATATGACTCGTTCATACCACACATGGAACGTATAAAGGATGGTGTTAATGAACTTAAGTAAAATATAAAAAAATATTATATTATACTGGAATAGTAATATACCTATGTATCATTTGTATTCGATTCTTTTAAAATAAAAATTAAATGGAAGTAGCGTTCGTGCGTACGTACGGACTACCGTCTCCACGAACGCGATGAGATTCATTTTCCATCGTATCCATTCAAGTATAATTATCATTTGATGATTTAAAAATGATGTTTAAGGACTTGATACCATTCTGGATTTGAATAATATACAACTTATCCTTTACAAACATGTCTTACGTAACAAAACATACAAAAGCAAACAAGTATGTTCACACCCGAAACAGCGATAATACTAAGATATTATTATCAAATCAATATTAAAAGATCATATATGATATCATATTAATGTATATGATTCTTGTATAATTTAGTAACAATTATTTCACTATTATACAGGAGGTTAACCTACCCCAACCAAGGAAAAGTACAAGGTAAGGGTTATTTCACAATCTCTTCATTATTCGAGGTTGTTTATACGTAATAATCTACTGGGATCTCTTTATCATCCACATCCATGTTTCTTAAAAATGTATTTCAAAACATTTTTACTATTTACAAGAATATGGGATAAAGTCATTTATACCCTTGTTTGACTTTTATTAGAAGTTTATAAAGGAATCTTTCCGTCGTTTTCAAAACAAGGTCCTTTTTAACCTTTTCGACAGAATTGAGGTAAGAATGTTTTTTTAACTTATACGGCGGGTGCGGTTATTTTCCGCCGTTATAAAATCGTCGAAGCTTTCCTTACAAGCTTATAAGAATATTTTCAAAGAAAATGTTTTATTTTATATGGATCTTAAATTATTTCAAAATAAAAGGAGATATTTTTTTAAAAAAGAATTTTGATTTCATCTATGTCAACATCCTTTGATGGATTTTAAGATTATTTGAAGTTGATTTATTATGATACAAAACTTCTATATTGTATTGAAGGTTTTGTGATATGTTTGACTGTGGATGTGCTATTTTTATACCATTCATAGTTTATGGTGAAAGTATTGACATTTCATATGATAGTTTTAATATGAATGTTTATGTTATGTTTAAACCTTTTCATATGGGAATGCATTGGACTTAATATGTGACGGGTGGAGCCCGCTATAGCTCCTCGATGCATCGGTAGGTCTCATGAGACAAACTAGTGTCTTGGCACAAGGCCTTGACAAAATCTTATTTGTAGTCTTGGCACGAGGCCTTGACTATGTGGTTATGATAGTCTGGCATTATGCATTCCAACATTATGAAAGTGGTTATTGATTTTTGCATGTGATTATTCGATTAGTAGAATATCCATGTGAATAAGTAAATGGAATTATTTCATTTTTACTTTTTCCATACTATGTTGAAGTTCAAGTTTAAAAGGCTTTTGTTTTAGTAATGCATTGCCTTAAATGTTTATTCTTATTTATGAAAGTTTTCGCTATATTGTTATCCTTACTGAGCATTTGAGCTCACCCCTTTTCTATGTTTTATTTTTCCCAGGATGTGAAGAAGTAAGTTATGAATGACCTGCAGGGATTTTTATGAGGGGTTAATAGTGTGGATTGTGGAAACATTATGTTGTTGTAGTAGTTTTTCATTTTACGATGTAATGTAAAACTTATGAATATATCTAGTGTTTCCAAGGCTACTAAACCAATCGGTCTTTCGAGATTTGATCTTTCTTGTGATCATGCCAATGTTACGAAGTAATGCACCGACTCTGGGTAGCTGGGGTCGGGGCGTTACAATAGAAAAATGAGATACCTTAAATCCATTAGGATAGTTGTGATGAGCATGTGGTGACCCTTCCTCCCCAACTAAGATGTGAGTGACAATGTGGGTATGCCCTGGGTAGGACTTGATAATAGGTTGAGTGGGTGGGCCATCCTATAACTTGGTATGTAAGATGGGGATTAATTCATCGCTTTAAAGTGATGCTAGTAAGGCTTACCTTATGAGGTTAGTGAGGACATGACCTAATTATGATGACATTGAGGGATGTTATGACCTATGAGTAATATGTGTTGAACCAAGTGATGATATTGATATTGAGGAGACTATAAAAGGTGTTTATGTTATGGTGTAACCTAGGGGACCTTATAGGGTTCCCCAATGATATATTGACCCTGAGAAGTTGTGTGAGATAATGGGTATTGATAATTTTAGGTGTCACCATAGAACCTAAATCAATGGTTTTAAAGCAAGGTGGATAGTGATAACCAGATTGTGAGATGTATGAGAGGGACACACTTCCCTCCAAGTGTATATTTACAAAATTCCCAGGGATCTCCTAGGATCCAACCTTATATCTAACGACATAGGATTCTTAGAATAATCCTTAGGATTCAGATATATGTCTACTATTATGGGATGCCTAAGTTGCTAATTAGGATCCATCCTCTATTCCTAATGACTCTAGGATGACTAAGACACTTACTAATATCTGGTTCTTACACCTGATATTACTATGGGTTTCCTAGGGTCATCCCCCTAGGCATCAATTGTCTGGTTGAAGCTACTATGGATTACCTAAGTTCATCCCATGAGTAATTGACTATATTCATGATGCTATTATGGATTTTATAGGGTTAAAACCCTAATAATTGATTGTATTTTAGATGAAAAAATGGATTAACTAGGGTCATCCCCTTAGTAATCGACTGTATATCTGATTCTATTATAGATCTTTGGGTCATACCCTTATTAATCGGTCATATTACTGATGCTATTATGGATTTCTTAGTGTTATCCCCTAAGGAATAAACTATATGTCTGATTTTACTACTAGATTTCCTAGGGAAATACCCGTAGGAATTGGTTATGTGTCACCTACCTAGGGAATTCCCAATATTACCTCATGTGGATTCATCCATTTATGGTTGATACTATTCAGATATCATCAGATAATTCTAAGGATATGGTTATTATACCTGATATTATATGTTCATTGGTCTTGGTATTGGTTTCCATTGTTATATGACATGGTCAGAGACACTTTGACACTAGTTGAAGTAGGTATAGTCAATCTCAGGTGTTGTTCTAGAACCCTAGGATCAATGGTGTTTAGTTATTTATTATTACATGGTTTATTTATTTATTTATTTGAGTATGTAACATGTATATACACTACATTATTGGTTATATACTGGATCCCATTAGTGGTGCTATACTGAGTTATACCCACACCCATATCAGGTGGCCACGACACTTGGGTACCCTATCAGACTTCACTAATCATAGGTTTGAGTGGGGAAGAGACCCAGTGTTTCATGATCAAGTAGGATATCTTAGAAAATATTTGAATACAGGGTGATGTGATACTTGGGGATGGTAGTATATCCTCTCTAGTATTTTATTTTCTTTATTTAATTTTTATATGTAATCATCTTGGTTAGTGATCAATAACTGTATGTTAGCATGATTGTGAGTCTATATGAAAACTTTCTTCAGTATTTTATTTTGTTATAGAATTCCTCTATTTATTTATTCTTTTATAATTTTATTATTTATTATTGTAGATGAATTTTGGTTTCTTTTTTTCTGATCATTCTACTCTAATATGGAGGTATAGTCTTCTTATGGTAATACCGTATACCTTTGTTACTATTTAGTATCCTCTGGCACATGGGGGGTGGGTGGGTCATGTCTAAGATCCCAGTAGCTCTCTGAGCTGAAAAACGATCAGTGATCTAGGTTCAAGGTGTTACAAAGTGGTATCAATGTTTTTTATTTTTTTTCTACTATTTTGGGAGATGGTAGAAAAATAATATAAATGTGTCAAATCTTGTGATGGATCTCAAACAATTGCATCATGGATACCATTTTTATGGGAATTCAAAGTTACCAATGATATAGTATTGTTATTCTTGGTTTTTGATTTTACAATTGTATGATTTAACCCAGTTTGATGCACTTCAATTTTGTATTTATGCTTTAATATTTTTTGGTATTTCTCCCATTAGAAAGAGGCCATGTACATGCATCATATTTTTCATGTAGGATTAATCTTATATATGTGTGCTTTCTTGTGATTTATATCACTGGTGATGATTTTTTGGGTATTTAAAGTGTCAACAACAACTTATACAGTGTTTTCCCATATAAATTCTTGGTTGTATTCTACTCAACTGAACCGCAATATATTCTTCCTAATAATGGTTCATGTTGATCTTATAGTGATATGATCCTTGATTATTATTATATAGTCCCTGTAAATAGGGATCTATAGTGATCATTATTAAGGTGGTATATGCATTGAATTCTTTCATGATAATTAACCCCTTGGGGATGATTATGATACTAGTCCTAGAAATAAAAATGGGTTCAGTTTCTTAAACTATCAGAAATAACTTGTATAGTGTTTATTATATAGATTCCTAGTAGAATTATACTTAACTAAACCACATAATCATGGGTTACTCAACATGAAAAGTGATAGTAAAATGCTATTATATATGTATATATTAGATTATGAACCTTGAGAGGGTAGTCGCATGTGCAGATTCTTGGTGAGGATTAGTTCCCTAGTAGGCTGATTATTTGGCATGTGATGCCTTATATGTGTGCATAAGAACCCTATAGTTGTGTTTTTTGGCCAATGAGTTTCTTTATTATGGTGATATGGGAGAAGAGGTGTTTTCTCTTGAGTTATGACCTATGTGATATAAGATTTATGGGCTATGTAGGACAGCCTAGTGCTTTTGATATATAGCTCAAGGATATTGGTGAGTCAGGTATTATGGTTGACATGCACTGTGATATGTGATGGTAACCCAAGATAATGTATGTACAAGTATTTTGAGTGCCCTTAGATATGGGAAGCATGGTTATATTCTTCAGGTTAAGAGACTGATGCATGATAGGTTCTACCAAGTATGTGGTATAAGCATGTGGATGCTATTGGATTTTTTGATGAAAATCACCAAGGTGATTTTGGTATCAAGGTTGGTTTTAGAGGGAAACTTAGATAGGATGCTTTAACCTATTTATTTTGGGTGCACTTTTGATGGTGCGATGAGAGCGTGGTATATGATTTTGGTTTTGAGAATGACGCATGGGTTGTCAAGCAATTATGTGATAGACTTGTAATGGGTAAATGCCTCAATTTTGGAGAAGATTACTAAGGGAGATTCTAGTTAGATATGATTGACATGTGGTGGGGCATGGTCAAACTTTTTGGGGTATGAGCCTAGGTTATATAATACGCAACTCGTGGTATTGTGAGTCATTTTTAGTGGTTTCTTTGTACTCAAGAAATTCCTGTTAGGTTTGGTTGAGATCAAGGTAGTGTGCACTGGTTACATGCGGTACGTATTGAGCTGTGGTTTAGTGAGAGGTCAAATGTAGGTTAAGGACTGATGGGATCTATTATGTTCTTGTGGGTATGATTTTCTAGGGTTTTAATGAAACATGAAATGATCCGCTGTGGTGGGAGGTGATATCATATATAGATTAGGGTGGTGTGGTCTGGTTAACCTATGTGTGTTCCTTGATAAGAATTATTAGGAAGGCATGCTGATAAAACCTATTAAGGTAATTTTCAAGGAGTGGTATAAGTAAATACATATGGTTTGGAGTGCATCATATGCTATTAGAGAATATAACCCTTATTTTAGGTGAATTTCACTAAATTCCTAGGATCACATTCTCATGAGTTGGGAATGGATGTAGAGTGGTGTTTTGTGTTGATACTCATATATGAGTGGGACAGTCATGTTTAGTAATTAAATGAAATGGTGGATAGATTGTGGATCATGTTTTTATGAACCCATGTTGATAGGGTCATGGGCATGTGAGACCGGTCACTGTATGGTCAATATCGTATTCAAAAGTAAGTGTGTAGATGAACCCAAAGTTATCTGGTTCATTGATGAATAATTTATTTGGTATTAAAATGTGGTATTGGATGGAGACCATGCATTGGCATTGGTCTCAGGGTGGTCTTGATTTGATTCATGTGTGAGATGGATCTAAGTTGATTTGACGCTCAGGATGATAGCATGATGGATCAGGTGGGTGGTTAGTGATCCAACCATGGGCATACACCAATATTCAGGTTTGGGATTCAGTCTAGGTGTTTGGAAAATATTGAGATGCCTTCAGGAGTTAAGGAATCGTGATATAGTGATCAAGATAGCACATCAGAAGGTGTGAATGAACTATTGTGAGAATAGTTATCCATAGGAGGATCGACCAGTGTTTTTGTGTATGATTGGGTGTGGTGAGATGGAAACCGCATCGAGTGGGTCAATGAATTGTTTTAATTACATTTCAATTGAGACTTATAGTGGGGATAATTATAAGACCAAGTATGAATTGATTAAAAACACTAGAGTGTCTCAATATAGATGGGAGTGGTGAGCCTGGTCTTGGTATTAGCATTGTTGATGAGTGGGTGGATTGAGTTTTGATGAATAGTGCACCTTATGATTAGAGTTTTTTAGCTAAATCTCGTTCAAAATTCTAAAGTAGAATGTGATGATTTATATATGATTTGATTATTTACATAGGTAAATATTAATGGTTAAGTACAATTAAGACTTCGCAAGGATAATAATTGTTATGGTAGGGAGATTGTAAAGACTCGTTCCTTTATGGGATGTGAAATTTAGTGGAAATTTAAATTTTTTAAGGCTTATTATGGGTTCATTTTGATAATTGGGGTTTATATTAGAGTTTTAAGAGTTTAAAAATTTTGAGGAGATGTTTTTAAACATGTATTGAGACCTAAAAGGTGTCTTAGGTTCTTGGGTGGGCAGTAAACCAAGGTCAGATGGACTTGAAACTACTTTATCTATAGGTGCCCCACCATGGGGAGTGTCATGGTGTGGAGATCGTCATGGAAGAAGAATAAACTCTTAGGTGGAGGTAGTTTTTTCCTATTTTGGGAATAGAACCTGAGATTATCCCCTATTGGACAAGATCAGGGAGGACATAGTGTATGGGAGTCATAGTGCTTATAGGACCATAGGGAGTATAATGTCATGGTAAGATGGACGAAGCTCCTACTAAAATGTCCAATGAGCACCAAACCATGGTGTTCATAGGGGAATGTATCAATAATTTTGGTCTAGACCAAAAATATATCCACACAATGGAGCTTTCCATAGTGAATGGGTGGGATCCCCTATATTAAAAAATAAGAGGGAGGATCCCTCTCTTTGGTCCTCGATGTATCAAGGGCTCATAGGACACCTAAGGGAGGTCCTCCACATCATGGTTCAGGTAAACATGTTGTGGAGATCCCTTTCATAATTTCCAAAAATGATAGATGCCTATAATTTTTATTAAAACCCTCCCACACATGTGGTTGAACAATGGGGTGCCCCCTATCTTCTCCTTTAGATTCCCACTTAGAAAGGGGTTATTTTTTAGGAATTTTCCAATGATTCAAGGTGATATTCATCATATTCCTTCCCAAATTCATCCTTTTTTGTATCAATATATAATTTCATTGTATCCAAATTAGGTCTCATTTAGTATACACTAGATCATGGTTGGATAATCTTGATATGATAGGGATTTTATGTATGATGGATAAAGGATGTCATGGGGTGATGAAATAACTTCATTTTTTCATTTTAGTTGAAGGAACATTTACAAATGAACAATTCTAAGACCTTTATTTTAAATTAAATTAAATTTGAGATTTTATTAGTGTCTTGTGTTAGATATTTGGATAGAGAAGGTTTTAGGGGTACACCATAGATCTTATGTGGGTGGTTGGTCACTATTATGGTGTGATGAGGTTGCTCAGTGAGATTCTTGGAATTTTACCTATTTTAATTAAATTGAGAAATTTATTATAAATTTTTATTAATAATTTGAATAATTAATTATATAGTGTTATAATTAATTATTATATACCATGTCTTGATTTAGGTTCTTTAAAGGTGATGTGAGCTTAGGTAAGAGTTGTCAGGTTACACTTAAAAAGGGAATAAATCCATTAATAAGGTAGGTGGTCCCTTTAGAAAACACCTATGGTAAATAAATTTTATTTATATGCATGTGATATGTGGTATCATCAATTTTTGGGTATCAAACTTTCATTTAAATAAATTATTTTATTTAAAATTAAATTCCCATGAATGGATAGAAAAAAGTGAAAAGGGACACGATGGACCCTTGTGCACTAACATAGTGCCTAGGTCATCAATGGTTGAGTCCTTGATTTTAAATGCATGGATTATGACACTTGGACCCGAAGGGGTATAAATTGAATGAAGAAAATGTGACATAATGTCTCTAGCATAGGATCATTGGAAATATCTTTTTATAGGAGAGTTTTGGATGAGAATTGTTGGTCCTAGTAGGCCTTTATAGAACCATGAGATGACTTAAATCCTTTGGGATAGTTGATATGACCATGGGTCCTGTCTTCCTCCCCCACTAAGATATGAGTTCCACAGTGGGTATACCCAGGGTAGATCTTGATGATAGGTTGGGTGAGTAGACTAAACTATGATTGGGAAGTGATATGGAGATTATTCCATCTCTTTGAGAGTGATGCTAGTGAGGATTAAATTAAAATTATAGTGAGATAGTGATATGATTCTGATGTAAATTAGGGAATCTATTCCCTATGAGTAATGGGTGGTGACTTGAGATATAATATTGAGATTAAGGATCCCATGTAGGGTGTTTGTGCTATGGTATGACCTAGGGGACATTGAAGGGTGCCTTAGTGATATATTTACCCATAGAGGGTTTGTGTGGTAATGGGTATTGATGATTGTGGGTGTCACATTAGAACCTGAATCGGTGGTGTGAGCTTGAGGTAGTTAGCGATGACTAGATTTTGAGATGTATGGGAGAGGCACACTACCCTCTTAGTTCATATTTATGGGATTACTAGGGAGTAATTAGGATCTAGACTTGCGTCTAATGACATGGGATTCTTAGGATACTCTCCAAGATCTGATTATATGGATTCTACTATAGGATTAATAGGTTACTACTTAAGATCCATCCTTTTGGTTTGATGAATTTAGGAATCCTAGGATACTTCATAGGATTCAGTACTTACACTTGATGCCTAGGGTCATCCCCCCAATATTTGGTTATATGAATAATGTTATTATGGATTTTCTAGGGTTATGAATCTTGGAATTGACTATATTCTTGAAACAATTACGGATTTCCTAGTGTCATCCCCCTAGGGATCAATTATATTCCTGATGCTACTATGGATTTCCTTGGGCCATCCCTCTAGGAATTGATTGTATGTCTGATGCTACTATGGATTTCATAGGTCCATCCCCCTATGAATCAGTTGTATGCCTAATTATATTATGGATTTCCTAGGGTAATCCACCTAGGAATTGGTTGTATGTGTAATGATACTACTAGATTTCCTAGGTTCATCCCCTTGGAATTTTCTACATGCCTCCTACCTAAGGAATTCCCATGATTACCTCTTGTGGATTCAACCATTTGTGCATGATACTATTGGGATTACTTTGGATATTATCAAGGATACAATACTTTTACTTACAATTATACATCCATTGGGCCTAGTAGTAGTTGGAACAATTGTGTAACATGCTCAGAGACACTGACATTGGATGAAGTAGGTATAGTTGATCCTTGGTGTCATGTCAGAACCTGAGGATCGATGGTGTTTTTTTATTATTCCATGGTTTATTTAATCAATTAATTGTGAATTTCACATGCACATACATTTAATTGTTGTTTATGTACAATACCATGTTGGTGGTTCCCTACTAAGTTCCACTCACACCCTGTTTGGATGGCCATAACACTTTAGTACTTGAGAAGACTTCACTGATTGTTGGTTCAAGTGGGCTAAAATGCCAAGTGTTGTATGATCGAGAAAGATAGCTCAAATAGGATTTGGAGATAGGGTGAGAATAGGATTGAGGATGATAATAAATCTGATCTTGTGTTCTATTTACTTTATTTACTTTGTATATGTGATCAGCCTAGTGGATGATCAGTCATTGTATGTTTGCATGACTGTGAGTCTGTATGACTGCTTTCTTCCATATTACATTTTTCTATAACATGCATATATTTATTTATTTATTTATAATATGATTATTTATTATTATAGATGATGTATGGTTATTTTTTTCCCTTTCTACTCTAATACAAGGGAATAATTTTCTCATGATACTACCTTATACCCTCACTACTAGTCGACAACCTCTAGTATATGAGGATAAGCATCTAATATCCCAGTAGATCTTCTACCTAGACACTAAAAAGAAGTATAGGGTTGGGGAATTTCAATGCGGTATCACAGATTTTTATTTTAACTTACTATTTGGGGATATAGTATAAAGAGAATAGTAATGTGTCAGATCTTGTGATAGACCTCAGATATATGCATCACAAACACCATTTTTGAAGGGAAATCTAGCTTACCAGGGATATGGGATTGTTTTTCTTTGTTTTTTATTTTATGGTTGTATGATTCCACCTAGTGTAATGTGCATGAGTTTTGGATTTATGATTTACTATTTTTTGGTTCTTATCCCATTGGCAAGATTCCATGTACATAAATCATATTTTGAATGTAGAATTTTCATGACATTCACGTGATTTCTTGTGATTGATATCACTAATGACTGGGATTCAGCTATTAAAGGTTCCAATAAAAACTTATATAGTGTTTCCTATATAAATTATTAGTATCATTCAACTCATCAAAACCAAAGTATATTATTTCTGATGATAGTTCATGTGGGTATTGTGATGAGATGTTCCCTGATGATGACTATCTAGTCCCTATACATAGAGATGTATAATGACCCTTAGTTAGTCGGTGCAAGTATTAGAATTATTCATGATAATTAACCCCTTGGGGTGATTATGATACTAGTCATGGAAAGGAAAATGGATTTGGTTACTTAAAGTGTCAAAAACAACCTATATGGTGTTTTCCCATATAGATTCTTAGTGGAATTCTACTTAACTAAAACACATGATCATATTGAATGACTCTTGGCCACTTTATTTATATTGTTTTGGTAACTACTAAAACCCATATTATTTATATTAGTCTAATAATTGGTAAAACCCATATTATTTATATTATTTTTATAATTACTAAAACCCATATTATTTATATTATTTTTATAATTAATAAAACCCTCTTTAATTAAATTTTAATAATTACTCTATTTGTTATTATTTATTTATTATTTAGTATTATTCATCATATTATTCACTTTTACTTGTTCATTGTTAATATTTATTATTGTTTATTGTTTGTTTATTATTTAATTTTATTATTTTATTATTTTATTAATTTATATTGTTACTATCACTTTACCTTAGGTTGAATCTTAGTGATATCTACCCCTATGAATCTCAGCAAGGTCTTGAGTTTGAGTCTTAGTGGGTACTTCCCTAAATTTGTATGTTTCATGATTTTCATTGTAATGTAGACCCTTTACCCAAATCGATGTAAATATATTGTTACTCTCACTTTTTATGTTGAGAAATTATAAAAGTGTAGATAGAATCTTAATTATTTATTCAGATAAAAATTTATATACTTCACAAAGTAAATGATCCCTACTCTTAGATTAAACCCCGCATTTGGAAATCAGAAACCCCACATTTGGAGCCTCACGTTTGGCATCATCCTCATGTTTGAAAACTCGCATTTGAAATCATACTCATGTTTTGGAACCTCACATTTGGAATAAAACTCCTGTTGGGAACCTAATGTTTGGAATGAACCACATGTTTAGAACCACACATTTGGAATATACCTAATGTTTGAGATCCTCATGTTGGTGATATACCCCACATCATTGGGAATATTTCTATGAATTATGTAGACTTGGGATGTTATCAGGCATCATTGCAGTCATTATTAAAGTTACATGAAGATTATATTGTCCGTATTATTTTATTATTACTTATAGAATATATCAATGAGGAATTATCTATTTTCTTTCATAATTTAAATTCACTGAATCTATGAGTGTTTATATACATGTCTTATGAATTTTCAGTTTTACTATCTATTGGTATTTTGATCATAACTTGAGATGAAGGCCTAAAATTGGGTGATTATTTTTGTTATGGATGGATAATAATTTTATATTCATTTATTTAAACTACAAGGATGGATGAAATGGTGATTTGGGTGCTCGAAAAATTGACTGAAGTCATTGTAATATTATATAGTTTTAAAATTATATTCGCTACATATTTTTGGTGATTTTGTAAAATACATAAGTTGGATTAAGTTCATATTTGATTTTTTGTAAATATATTGAAATTATCTAAATATAATTATGTTGAACTGAATATTGAATCAAATGTTTTAAGTCTCTAAAAATTGATTAAATCCTGTGATATTTTTCTCCTATGAATTTTTTGGAATTTCAAGTTAGATAATTATCAGATTATTTAGAAGGTGTATGAATTTAAAATTCAAATATTTTAATAGAGATATTCAAAATTGGTCAAAGAATTTTCATGGGATATTTTCATACAGATTATTATGTAGAAATTGATAGTAAATAAAATTAAGTGCATAGATATTTTTAGAAATTATGTTCAAATTTTAATTTTGAATATATGCTTGATTTATCGAGGGTCAGTTATGGAATTATCATAGAATAAGTTAACCAATTATTTATGGAAATTAAAATTCAAAAATATTTTAATTTTTCAATGTCCATTTGTATATTATCTTGGATATTATTTTAGAGGATATTTTGATGCACCAATAGAATATTTGAATCCTAAAATATTATTATTATCAGTTTGGATTATTATATCCATAATTTATTTTAGGAATTATTCAATGGAAATGATTCAATTATATAGATATTTATGGAATTCCTTTGACTCAATTATTTCAAATTATTGAAGATGTAGATGAAGTATGAAATGACTTTAAATTCTATTATAAATACAAAATAGAGATGGTGGAGATGTAACTAATACCACAACACAATGATGACACTCTTTCCCCAAATAAAATAATTGTATTATTTTTTTTATCATTCAAATAAGGAATCCTATTTTCATTAAATATATATTGATTGATTTTTTATTTTATTAAAGATAAAACCATCTTTTAGTTAATTAGGAAACTATGAAGTAAACTTGTTCAAAAAATTTACATCTCATGTATTTCTATTAGAGTGTCGAATGCTTGTACTTAATCATGGTGGAGTTTCAGATTCTTTGACTAAGATATCGAGGTTCCCTGTATAATAACTTGACTTTTTATAATTTCTCAACTTACTACACTTAGTTTTCATGGTATCCAGATAAAAGGACCTAACTAGTGAAAATAAAAAATCTCACAGAGAGAGCATTGGTGGAGTGGAGTAGGGGATATGTATGCCTCATAACACTATACATAATCGTGTACTCATCTTTATTTTATTTATTTTCCACTAAATTACTTTAAATTAAGTAATAAGGGTAGGATTTGTTTATTTCAAGAGGGATATTTTGAATTTGTTAAGTTTTTTAAGGACACAATTCATCCCCCCCCCCCATCTTGTGCCTTCATCATCATTTTCTCATACCAACAATTGGTATCAAAGAAAAATCTATTTTGAAAAATGTTGAAGATTTATTTTAGACATTACAATCCTAAAATAAAGATCCAAATAAATTCTATTTTCGATGGAATATTTAAGATTAGGTCACTACCACAAAATAGGGCAAGGGAAGCGCTGCCCTTTATCAGCGTTTAACAGAAAGTGCAGATAAAGGGGTATGCCTTTATCAGTGCTAGTTAAAAGTGCTGATAAATCTACCATTTAACAACACTAAAATAAGCGCTGATAAAGGTATACCCTTTATCAGCGTGTTTTTTAGCGCTGATAAAATGTAACATTTATCAGTGTTTATTTTAGCACTAATAAACGTTTTTATTCTTAATTTATATAAAATTATAATATTTTTAATAAAAAATAATGTTTTTTGTATAGATTAACATTTATATACCAATATTTATAAAAATATACTATTTATTGTTATAATTATTAATAAATAGATATATATTTATCTTATATTCCATTTTAAATAAATATATAAGAATATAAATAAATTATTAAATAAAAACCGCTGGAACCTTTATCTGCACTTGTTAAAAGTGCTCATAAAGGTATGTTTTATCAATGCTAAAATAAAAGTGCTGATAAAACATACATTTATCAGCGATTTTTTAGCACGGATAAAGAGATACCTTTATCAGCGCTAAAAAGGTGTGTAGGATCAAAATAGTGATGTAGATGATCAATATACAAGAGGGGGGTGAATTGTATACTTTAAAAATTTATTTAGAACCTTTAAAGATAGTTACAATTAACTATGTTTTCCTTAAGCAAAGGAAAAGGCTAAGTTTAACAAAGTTAAACTTAAGCAAATTCACAACACCTCTAACACCAAATGAAAACTTGGAAAGAGATTCCAAAAGTAGGTTCCGGAAATTGAAACTTAACAAAAGATTACAATATGAGATTCTACCTTAAAGTGTATATAATCTAAATAAAACAGAGTACAAGTAAGGAAGTATAAGAAAGTTATACTTTCCTTATAATACAAAATGCAGCGGAAATAAACAAGTAGTAAAACTACAAGTAACAAGATATAAGCCTTTTAACCCAAAGAGAAGGGTATCCAACAACCTTGGATAAAGGTCCCTTGATTTATACTTTCAAGCAAGTCTATCTTACCCACACCAGGGTAAGCCCTTGATACGAAGATCGGAGTATCTGTCTTGCTATCCCCGTAAGTCCTCAACTTCAAGGTAGTTGGCCACCTCTGTCTTCCTCAGCAAGGAAGTCCTCAACTTCAAGGTGTTGGAAACCTCTGTCTTCCTATCCCCGGATGTCCTCGAATGTAATCACCAACATTCGGAGTCGCGCAAAGCTTTGAGAGTTAATAAGAGCCTCTCTCTCTAGAAATCACTTCAACAGCATGTATGCACAATGTTGAAGAAGTTATCCATCTTCAATGATCTCTTTAAAATGAGCTCCTATTTATAGGCAAGGTCAGCCTCCTTTCCAACGGTCATATTTTCCTTAAAAATCGGAGGGACTTGTACACGTGTAACTTAACCAACGGTTAGTTTATAACAAAATTGCGACATCGTTTTATAAAAAAATAGGTGTAACAGAATGTACGACATCGTTTTAAGTCTAAACTGAAAAGTTCGGAGTGAAGATTCGGAGTGAAAGTTCGGAGTGTAAAAATATATTAAAGAGTAGAAAAATTAAAAAAGCGTAAGCAAAATGAAAGTTCGAAGACTGACCAAAAATAATTTTCGAAGTCTAAATAAATTCTGAGTGAATAAAACAAAGATGGTCAGATTCTGTTTCATAGGTGAATTCAGAATGACAATTCGGAATGAGAAATCGTCATCAGAATTGGTAATGAGATTTCATCATCAGAATTCGTAATGAGAATTTGATGTCAAACTTCATAAGGATTCGTATCCAGAATTCGGAGTAGAACTTAATCAGAGTTTGTATCCAGAATTCGGAATGAAACTTTATTACAGTTCTCATCTGGAATTCGAAGTGAAACTTCCTTACAGTTCTTATCCAGAATTCGGAGCCTAAAACAGAATGCTTCATATCAAAGTTTCAACGATTCCAAGAATATAGAAATGAATCCGAATCTTATACTTAAGAAAAATATGGATGAAAATATGATAAGGATAATTTTTATTACGAAAGTGATTTTCCTTATAAAAGAAATTTTCCTTATAAAAGCAATTTTCTTAAAGATAAGGTTTTTGTGATTTTCAAAACAAGAAGGAATGGAGAAGTCATACGGAAAACCTTATTTACTCAACAATATCCCCCTTTTTGGAAAGTACAAACATCCTTACGAAAAAGAAATTCTAAGAAGAAATAAAACATTAAGGCTTATCTCCCTTTGCTTATGGATGTAGATGAATACGAATAACTCCCCCTTAGGCTTTGAAACTCTAAGGATCGTATTCTAGATTTCCAGAATGACATTTCATTACGAATAAGAAAGTCTTCTTTAATGAAAAACTCCCCCTTAAATAAACTCTTATTAGAGTTTGTTTTCTTTCTCACCCTTTGTTAAGATTCTTTTTCCCTTTTCTTATTAGGGTATTTTCCTTCTCCCCCTTTGTGATTTTCAAAAAGAATTCGAGGGAATGGAAAATATAGCAAGGTACCTGAAAAAATTAGTAGCAACAACAAAAGAAACGAGCAAGCACAAATTTTCATTAAGTTTGAAGAGCTCAACAACAAAGAAATTTAGATACAACAGAAGATCAGATCTATCTATTTTGGGTCTTTTTCCTTCTCCATGAGACCCTTAAGAATATTCTTTATCTTTTTCAAGTCTTTATGGTCTTCCTCGGCTTGCTTCTCTAACACAACAATTCATGCACTTTGGGCTTCAATCTTTTCTTCCTGGTCTTGAAGCTTTTCTTCCTGAGCCTTCATCTTTTCTTCAAACTCAATCTGATGATCCCTTTCATATTTCCAATTTTGAGAGACATAATTTAGCTTCCCATTCAGATCTCTAACTTCTTGAATCCAAAAATTCTTTTCATTTGACAATTTCTCTTCAAAGGAAGAAGTTAGCTCATTTATCTTCCTGTCCTCAGTCTCAAAAGCATCCTTTACATTATCTTGAAATTCATCAAAGAGCCTCATTTCTTCTACAGTCTTCCTCGACCAACTGGTCATCCTCTTGAAAGATCTTTTTTGGGCTTCATAGCCGACAAAGAAGGATTTGAATTGAGCTTCTATCTCAACACACTTATCCATGACCATGGATACAGAGTCTGATTTCTGATTCAAGCATGTTGGAGCATCTGAAATCTTGAATCAATGCTTGAGAAGGTCGGAATAGAACCTACCAACTTCTTTAAAGACTGAAAAACAAAGTCATGCCCCAACAAAGATGACTCCAAATCCGAGACTTTGCTTGGAGAATTTTTTTCTTCAACTTGGTCAAGCTTTCTCTTTGAAGAACTACCAACTTCCTTTCTCTTCACCACTACTGATCTCGGAGTATCAGCAAGAATTTACTTTCCCTTGTCTCTTTTCGGAATAGAATCCTATTCCGGAGTTCTTTTTTTCACTATCAGTTACTTGAATAATATTGTCTTCATCATCAGCAACTTTTTGAGCTACATCCTCTATGTTCTCTATTTGAGAAACATCATGTAGAAGTTGTTATTCTTCTGCATGATAAGCTAATTCTTCTTCCCCTTGCTTCTCATCGTTTCCAGGAGTGACTAATTTCGAAGATTCGGATTCTGAAGTTTGGAGCGACAGTTGTTCCTAAGGTGTCCCCTTATAATCATCTACTTGTTTCAGAACATCTCCAGTTTCACCACTGCCTTCAGCTACAACTTCTTCTTCTTCCACTCGCTCAATTTTCTCTACTTCCTCAGCAGTATTAGCAACAGGTTCTTCCGAAGCGACGAAAATTCTTCTTGGAGTCTCATGAAGAGAGTCCAAGGAAAATGATCTCGGAACAGGAATATTTGCTGAAATCGTCTCATTGAACTTCAACAATGCCTGAGCTACCTCTGCTTCGGACAACTTCTTCTTAAGCTTCTTTTCTTTGACTTGTTTTTCTAGCTCATCCGCAGTTCTTTCCTTCAAGGCCTTAGCCTCCGCAGGATCCAAGCCAAACTAAGGCTCCCCTTGTACTCTTTTTTCTTTGATCTCCCTCCATTTAGCAACTACCTCATCTGGGTAAGCTTTCTTCTTCTTTGGTTTTGGAGGTGCGGAATGAACTTCCTTAGACTTGGGATTCTCTGCTTCAACTTCAACTTCTTTCAAATTTCTCTTCCTTACTGGCTTAGAGGATTCCGGATCAGCAACTTTCAAAACTGCTTCTTCTTGAGTAGGTAAATCAATAAAATGACTAGTCTTCTTGTCGAAAGCTATATCCATTCTTTTGAGAGTGGCATCACTTACCAACATAATCTTGCAAAATCTTGGCTTAGACTTCCAAGCCTCCTTGAAAGACTCAAGGCACCGAACTATCAACTTTGAGAGGATTTCTGGATACATTATGATCTGAGCTCTCAGATTCCCTTTCTTAACATTCTCAAGAGTAATGAGAATGTGCTTCATCAGGTTAAACTTGCTCAGATTTATCAGAAAATATAGGATGTAGATCTCACTCTTCTTCAGACTATCTTTGTCACCCTTTCTCGGTACAATAAGGCCTTGTACCCATAATTCTAGAATCTGGAAATTTGTAGACAGAGAAGCAATTTTCGGAGCCTTATCATCTGACAGTCTGAGAGTTTTTAATGCTTTTTCCTTGTCGAAGCTACCCTTTGAATCCGGAAACACATGAGATATTAATTCAGCTTCTCCTTCATTATTCAGCCCTACCAAGCTAGCTACCTTGGCATATGAAAGCTTATAAGTATTACCATAAGACTTAAAAGACAACTTTTCTCTTCCATCTTCCTTAAGAAAGGAGAGTGTCTCATAAAACTCTATAAGAAAATATGAATAGACTTCATCTTGATTCCCAGGTTTCGACACAGCAACATCATCCCATCCATTAAGCTTAATATTCTTGGATATAATAGAGTCATACTTGTTGAAGAAATCAGGATTAACCAGCCTCTCTCTATATACTAACCACTTCGAAATCGGCTTAGAGGAAGACATGTCTTGAGAAGCTACTTCCACAGACATTCGGATCTGAAGACCTCTGAGAAGTTCAGAATGGATAAATCTGAAGTTTGGAGCGGCTTTAAAATGGAGAGGCAGAGCTTCGGGATGCTATATCTTGAAAACCGATGTGGGACAACCATTTGTGGTCCCCTTTATATAGGCAACGAGAAAACGGTTCAAATTCCATGGTTGATCGAATGGTTGGGATAAGCTGAGATTAGATCTGACGGTTGAAAACCAATTCTCATGAAAACTTAAATCAGATCTTTTGAGGTTTTATTAAAAACAATTATTTAAGAAAATTATAATCCGAAACCAAAATATAATAAAATTCCAGCAAGTAAAGTATGACTACAGAAACTTGAGTAAGGAAATTATACCTTTCGGATTGGCTTAGGAGGATTATTCGTAATGGGTAATATAAAAAAGACTAAGAAAAATCTTTATTATGAAAAGAAATAGTTCTCAAAACTCACTAAGAAAAACAAACTCAGTACGGAAAACTCAGTACGAAAAAAATTATAAGAATTCAGTAGGAAAAAAAAATTGAATATGAAAAACTCATTATGAAAGTCTCGGTATGAAAATCTCGTTATGGAAATACCAGTATGAAATTTCCCATTCTGGAAGTGTTCAATACGAATTTTTTGATTCCAGAAGTCTTCTATATGAACATATCCATTCTGGAAATTTTAGTTCCGGAAATTTCCATTCCGGAAATTTAGTTCCAAAAATTTTGAAAACATACTTTGGGGGAAAAAAATTTGTTACATTAACAATCAAATGTACTCCCCCCATAAAAAGGAGTTTATTACTGTAAGGAAACTTTTTCAATAGAAAGTTAATTAAGAAGGATTACCGTACGGTTATCATTCCTAACTTCTGTTTAATGTATTCAAATCTATCAGAAGGCAAAGATTTTGTGAAAATATCAGCAAGTTGATCTTGTGTTCCGATAAACTGAAGAATAATATATCCTTTTTGTATGTGATCCCTAAGAAAGTGATTCCTAATATCTATGTGTTTTTCAAGAGAGTGATGTGAAGGGTTCTTACATAAAGCAATGGCACTTGTGTTATCACAAAAAATTTGAGTTTTAGTAAAACTCAAGCCATAGTCTGTGAGTGTGTGTTGCATCTACAATACTTGAGCACAACAACTTCCAGCTGCTACATATTCAGCTTTAGCAGTGGAGAGTGCTACAGAATGTTGCTTCTTGTAGGACCAAGAAACTAATGAATCTCCTAAGAAATGACAAGTTCTGGATGTACTCTTTCTATCCATTCTACATCCACCAAAGTCAGCATCAAAAAAGCTTTTTAGAACAAAATCATTTCCATAAGTATAAAATAATCCTAGATCCATGGTTCCCTTAAGGTAGAGAAAAATTATTTTTACTGCCTTTAAGTGAGATTCCTTAGGATTGGATTGATATCTTTCACATAATCATACTGAAAACATTAAGTCTGGTCGACTAGTTGTTAAGTATAGTAGACTTCCTATCATACCTCTAAAGTATGTTTGATCTACTGGTTTCCCAGCTTCATCAAGATCTAATGAGTTTGAGGTACCAATAGGAGTACTTATACTCTTAGTGTTGTCATAACCATACTTTTTGAGAATATCTTTAATATACTTATGTTGAGATACGTAGGTTTCTTCTAGTTTTTGAGAAATTTGAAAACCAAGGAAAAAAGTTAACTCACCCATCATACTCATTTCAAACTAAGATTTCATTAGACTTGCAAAAGAGTCAGTTAAGGATTGCTGAGTTGAACCAAATATGATTTCATCAACATAAATTTGAACAATCAAAACATTTTTCTTATCTTTCTTTATAAAAAGAGTTGGATCTGCATTTCCCTTAACATAGTTATTTTGAAGCAAAAATCCAGTGAGTCTATCATACCAGGCTCGTGGGGCTTGTTTAAGACCATACAGAGCTTTGGTAAGTCTAAAAACATGATTAGGATGCTTTGTATCTTCAAATCCAGGAGGTTGTTCAACAAAAAATTCCTCTTGAACATAACCGTTAAGAAAAGAACATTTCACATCCATTTGAAAAAGTTTAAAATTAAAGAATGCTGCAAAGGCAAGTAAAATACGGATAGATTCAAGTCTGGCTACTGGAGCATAGGTTTCTTCATAGTCTATTCCCTCTTGCTGATTATAGCCTTTAGCAACAAGTCTAGATTTATTTCTTACTATGACTCCATTTTCATCACATTTATTTCTGAAAACCCATTTTACTCCAATTACAGAAGTTTCCTTAGGTCTTTCAACCAAAGTCCAGACTTTATTCCTTTCGAATTCATTTAGTTCATCTTGCATGGCTTTGATCCAATCATCATCACCTAAAGCTTCATCAGTGCTTTTAGGTTCTAATTGGGAAAGAAATGATAGATGTTCTACTTCATTTCTTAAGGAACTTATAGTTCTTACAGGTTGATTTACATCACCAATGATACTATCACTGGTATGATTCTTAAGAAACACCTGATTTGGGTTTTGAAAAGCATGTTCATCAACATAGGGTAGAAAGTCTTCTGGGGTAAATGTTTCAGAATTATCTTCTTGAACATTATCCTTATCAGAAGTTTCTTCTATCAAAGGTTGACAATCAGTTTTTTAAAACACATCCGAGGATGTAGGCTGGGTTGGTTTAAAAACAAAAGGATCAGACTCATCAAATTTTACATGTACTGTTTCTTCAACAGTACAAGTGTTTTTATTAAAAACTCTATAAGCCTTAGATATTGTGGAATATCCTAAGAAAATTCCTTCATCAGATTTTGGTGCAAATTTATGTAAGTTATCTTTAGTATTCATAATGAATACTTTGCAACCAAAAACCTTGAAGTAGGAAAGTCTTGGTTTTCTACCATTCCATAACTCATAAGGGGTTTTATTAAGAAAAGGTCTAATCAAAACTCGATTTATAGTATAGCAAGCAGTACTTACAGCTTCAGCCCAGAAATGTCTAGCTATAGAATATTCACTCAACATGGTTCTAGTTATCTCTTGAAGAATTCTATTTCTTCTTTCAACTACACCATTTTGTTGAGGAATTCTTGGTGCTGAAAAATTGTGAGTAATACCTTTTTTACTATAAAAAGTTTCAAAATCAGAATTTTGAAATTCTCCTCCATGATCACTATGAATAGTTTTCAATGGTAGGTTTTTCTCATTTTTAACTTGAGCTCTAAAACTTTTGAAATAAGAAAAATCTTCAGACTTCTTTGCTAGAAAATAAACCCAAGTAAATCTAGTGTAATCATCAACTAGAACAAACACATAGTATTTGCCTCCAATACTTCCAGTTTTTGTTGGTCCAAAAAGATCCATGTGCACTAATTGAAATGCATCAGTTGTTTAGAATTCACCGACTGATTTAAAACTAGATTTATGTTTCTTTCCATATTGACAAGGATCACAAACTTTAGAAGAATCATATCTAAGCTCCGGTAGATCCTTAACTAGTTTTTTCTTAGAGAGTTTGCATAGGTTTCTAATGTTACAGTGACCTAATATTCTATTCCATAACTAGGAATGATCTTTCATTGCACTTAGGCAAGGTAAATCTTGACTCCTGAGGTCTTCTAAGTTTAAGGTGTAAACATTCTCATGCCTATTGGTTGAGAGAATAAATTCTTCCTTGGAATTGTGAACTAAGCAGTTATCATTCCTAAAATTCACAAGGTAACCTTCATCACATAACTGACTTATGCTAATGAGGTTGTGCTTAAGACCCTTAACAAAAAGAACATTTGAAATCAAGGTTTTTCCTAAAAGAACAATATTACCAATACCAACAATCTCACCCTTAGCATTATCTCTGAAAGTTACCTATCCTCATTTTGTTTTGATAATCTTTTCAAAATAGCTTTTGTTACCAGTCATGTACCGGGAACATCCACTATCCATGTACCATGTATTGTTGCTGGTAATTTCTTTATTTTCCTAAAATAAAGAAGAGAATTAGACTTTCGGAATCCAAACTTGTTTGGATCTGAGATTACCAGATAACAAAATTTTAGGAACCCACATCTTCTTAGAAAAGTAAGGTTTGTGAAATCCTAGAGATTGGGTTTTGTTTAAGGAACAATTATTTTCCCAGTGACCACCACATTGACACTTGGTACAAAATGGGGCACTTTGAGGAACAAAATAATTGTTACTAAAAATTGGTTTTGCATGGGTATAACCAAATCCGGATTTATTTCTTAAAGGTCGTATTTGGGAATACATTTTATCAAAATATTCTTTACCATGGGTAAAGTTTGATAAACACTTCTTTAAGGAAAAAATTTCGGACTTGAGTTTTATAACCAAGTTTTTATCCTCAAAATCATTAGTTTTAGAACTAGAGCTAGGCTCGAAAATATTTTTCTTAGAAATTACTTTTTCTAATTCTTTAGAAAGTTTGTTCTTCTCAGAACTTACTTCCTTAAGATTTTTTGAAATACTTTCAAAATCAGAATTTTTCATATCAATATCTTTAGAAAGATCTGATATCTCTTTTGTAAGAATAGAATTCATAGAGTTTGCCTTATCAAGTTTTTTATTGAGTTTGGAATTCTCAATCTCAAGAAGTCCAGCAAACCTAGAGACTTCTTCATAAGTAGGTAAAGTATTTTCTTCATCAGAAGAGTTATAATACTAACTATCATTAGAATTTAAAGAAACATTGGTCAATGATTCATCATTTCGTACCTTATCCATAAAACAATGATTATCAATAGGTAATCTGGCTATAAGACCAAGATTCTTCTATCCTGAAGATTCGTAATCAGAAGATTCATCTGAAGAGTCACCGCCACTAGCACTTCAGGTATCATTTTCTTTAAAAACTTTCTTAGCTTTGGTTTTATAATACTTCTTTTTGTTCCTATCTGAATGCCTTTCTTTCCTTTCTAACTTTTTGAGCAAAGGGAAATATGGTCTAATATGTCCATCTCTCTTGCATTCATAACAAGTGACTTCTCCATCTTTCTTATCTTTCTTGTCCTTTTTCTTATACTTAGATTGGAAACTCCTTTGGAAAGCTATCTTGTTCATCCTTTGAGCAAGATTTGCTAACTCATTTTCAGAGACTTCACTTTCACTAGATTCAGATTGGAAAATAACTTTCTTAGACTTGGATCTGGTTACTCTCTCAGGAGTCTTAGCTTTCATCTGATTTGATGTTGTTGTAAAATAAATAGTACCATTTCCATTCTTCTTTTTGATGTTGTTAGCATCTCTCTTCATTCTGGTTTCATGTTGTAGAAGAGTTCCAAATAACTCATCAAGAGAAATTTGAGTAAACTTCCTATTCTCATCTATAGTTGTTCTTTTGGATTCCCACTCATTGGGCATAATATCAATTATCTTATCCGCAAGTGCTTCATCATCTAAACCTTTTTCTCCCATAGACTGTAGACTGTTGACAATAGTCATAAATCTCTGTTGAACTTTACATATTGGGTCACCATACGGAAATTTAAAGCCATGATATTCAGCTCTAAGAATAGCTCTCCTCGTCTCAACCACTTTAGAAGATCCAAAGTGTGTAACCTCTAACTTCTTCCAGATACAATTAGCTGCTTCACAAGAAGAAATTTGGCTATATATATTTATAGTCATTGAACAAAGTAGAGTATTTCATACCTTATAGTTGAGTTGATACTCTTGCTTTTCCTGGTTAGTAAAAGTTCTAACTTCCTTATCAAGAATTTTATAATCACCAGTAAGCATAAAAAAGTTGTCCACTCCAGTATTGATAACAAAAGTCTTCATTCGATCTCTCCAGTACTCATAGTCATTACCATAAAAGATTGGTGGTCTTGTAGGATTTAGATTATCAATAGAACCAACATTAATTCCTGCCATACTAGAACAACCTTTGACACACAAACTTGTTAGTAGAAAAAGTTCGTAATCACAAAATTCGGAATGAGAAAGTTCAGAATGGGAAAGTTCGGAATGAGAATGTTCGGAATGGGAAAGTTCTGAATGATAAAGTGAGCAAGAAAAACTTATACGTGAATACAAGTATTTCAGAGACCTCCTTTGATACCAATTGTAGGATCGAAATAGTGATGTAGATGCTCAATATACAAGAGGGGGGGTGAATTGTATACTTTAAAAATTCCTTTGGAACCTTTAAATATAGTTACGATTAACTATGTTTTCCTTAAGAAAAGGAAAAGGCTAAGTTTAACAAAGTTAATCTTAAGAAAAATCACAACACCTCTAACACCAAATGAAAACTTAGAAAGAGATTCCGAAAGTAGGTTCCAGAAATTGAAACTTAACAAAAGATTACAATATGAGATTCTACCTTAAAGCGTATAGAATCTAAATGAAACAGATTACAAGTAAGGAAGTATAAGAAAGTTATAATTTCCTTATAATACAAAATACAGCAGAAATAAACAAGTAGTAAAACTACAAGTAACAAGATATAAGTCTTTTAACCCAAAGAGAAGGGTATCCAACAACCTTGGATAAAGGTCCCTTGATTTATACTTTCAAGAAAGTCTGCCTTACCCACACTAGGGTAAGCCCTCGATACGAAGATCGGAGTATCTGTCTTGATATCCCCACAAGTCCTCAACTTCAAGGTAGTTGGCCACCTCTGTCTTCCTCAGCAAGGAAGCCCTCAACTTCAAGGTGTTGGAAACCTCTGTCTTCCTATCCCCGGAAGTCATCGAATGTAATCACCAACATTCGGAGTCGCACAAAGCTTTAAGAGTTAATAATAGCCTCTCTCTCTAGAAATCACTTCAACAGCATGTATGCAGAATGTTGAAGAAGTTATCCATCATCAATGAGCTCTTTCAAATGAGCTCCTATTTATAGGAAAGTTCGGCCTCCTTTCCAACGGTCATATTTTCCTTAAAAATCGGAGGGACCTATACACGTGTAACTTAACCAACGGTTAGTTTATAACAGAATAGACAACATCGTTTTATAACAAAATAAGTGTAACCAAATGTACGACATCGTTTTAAGTCTAAACTAAAAAGTTCGGAGTGAAGATTCAGAGTAAAAGTTCGGAGTGTAAAAATATATTAAAGAGTAGACAAATTAAAAAAGCGTAAGCAAAATGAAAGTTCGGAGACTGACCAAAAATAATTTTCGGAGTCTAAATAAATTCGGAGTGAATAAAACAAAGATGGTCAGATTCTGTTTCATAGGTGAATTCGGAATGAGAATTCGGAATGAGAAATCATCATCAGAATTGGTAATGAGATTTCATAATCAGAATTCGTAATGAGAATTCGATGTCGAACTTCATAAGGATTCGTATCCAGAATTCGGAGTAGAACTTAATCAGAGTTCGTATCCAGAATTCGGAATGAAACTTTATTATAGTTCTCATCTGGAATTCAGAGTGAAACTTCCTTATAGTTCTTATCCAGAATTCGGATCCTAAAACAGAATGCTTCATATCAAAGTTTCAACGATTCCAAGAATATAGAAATGAATCTGATTCTTATACTTAAGAAAAATATGTATGAAAATATGATAAGGATAATTTTTCTTACAAAAGAGATTTTCCTTATAAAAGTAATTTTCCTTATAAAAGCAATTTTCTTAAAGATAAGGTGTTTGTGATTTTTAAAACAAGAAGGAATGGAAAAGTCATAAGGAAAACCTTATTGACTCAACAAGGTGCTGATAAAATACCTATTTATCAGTGCTATAATGAGCTCTTTTTTAGCGCTGATAATGGTATCTCTTTATCCGCGCTAAAAAAGCACTGATAAATGTATGTTTTAGCTATGATTTTATTTTAGTACTGATAAAACATATCTTTATCAGTGCTTTCAACAAGCGCTGATAAAGGTTCCAGCGGTTTTTTATTTAATAACCCTAACAGGCCCTCCTCTCTCGCACGCGGTCAAGCTTTCGCAGAAGCTGAACCAGACCCCTCGTCCGCCATGACCTCTCCTCCTCCTCCTCCTCCTCTTCCTCATCCTCCTCCTCCTCTTCCTCCTCATCCTCCTCATCGTACTCCTCCTCCGCCGCCGCCGCTGGGTTTTCCCCCTCTGCTGTGACCACTGCTTCCTCCTCCGCCACTGCCTCTGCCACCACTACCTCCACCACCACTGGGTTTTCCTCCTCCACCGCGACCGCCGCTGGTCAGTGTAGGAGTATTTTCCTTCTCTTGGGTTATTATATTCCTTTAGAGAGGCCTTCCTTTAGGTGATATCCTTGGGGAATATTGGTGACCCTACCAAATGTGAGTGTTCTTGGATGAATCACATGACATTGATAGAGCTAACTGATGGGATTCTTAGCAAGGGATATGAATATGGGCTTGTACCTTATGTTTTACTAAAAATTTCTAATAGATCCCTTTAAACCAAAATGGATTATGTTCTTACCTTTTAGTAGTTGTTGAGTTATGCCATCATCCTTCTTTAGGTTGGAGGGGAACAGAAATGTGTGATTAATTTAAAGATTCAATTAGGATATACTATTTCTCCTTCAAGACATATGTGATAATATGAATCCAATCCTATGTTTTTATTGGGATATGATAACATTCCTCTTGAAGGGGTGTGGGGATATAGGCCTGGTATCATATGGAAATTGGGATATGATGTTACCTTGCTCAGCATTTATGGAAGCATGAATATGGGCTTACCCCTGTGTGATATTTGAGATATTTCGATTACCACTTTATACTAATTCTTCCAATATATGTTGACAAATATTTAAGACATGGGTGGGGATATAGGGTTGTTTTTATATTTCCTTCAAGTGGTATTGATGGTATTCTATAATTGCAATAGGATTATGAGCCTGTTTGTTTGTAGGAGTGGGGATATATACCTACTCTTTCCCCTCATCCACTTCCATAATAAACTGGTGTAATTTATGCATGGGTGTGGAAATATGTGCGTTCACCCTAATTTTTGTCAAGATTTACTGGTAGGATCATTGAGTTTGAATAGGGATATGATCCTACTCACTAGATACCACGTGTTGTGTTGGAAAACTTATTATGGGGAAGTGGGGATATAAACCTTCTCCTTATGATCAATTAGATCTTAGTTCTTAGATAGACCTCATATCTTCTTGGATATAAGAGATTATGGAAGGGGTCTGCATTGTAGTGCCCTCAACAGGATTCTAATGGTTAGTGGTCACATGTTGTTGGCGATAGTGGCGATTGTTAGGAGCCCTACTGGGTGACCCCTGAACTGAGTTGAGGTCATGGTTGACTTCTTGATCCACCTTCCTAAGATAAATAATATAATTATTATCATTATATAGGGATATAATTTTGAATTAATTAATGGTGGTGGTAGGTGACACTTGCTTTATTATAGTTTCCCTATAATGGGGTGGGTTGTGAGGCTTCAACACGTGAAGAACCTCATATGAAACATCAAGAGTAGGGATGGTACTGTGTTAGTGGTACCCCCTTACCATCATGTCATCCACCTAGTTTTGAGGTCTCCGAATAGGTGATGTATTCCTTTGGATCATGGGGCACTACCACAAAACTGGGCAAGGCATGCGCCTGCCTTTATCAGCGCTAACAGTAAAGCGCTGATAAAGGGCTGGGCCTTTATCAGCACTAACAAAAGTGCTGATAAAGGTCCACTTTATCAGCGCTAAAGCAAGCGCAGATAAAGGTGTGCCCTTTATCAGTGCTTTTTTAGCGCTGATAAAGGCCCCTCCCTTTATCAGCGCTTTTTTTAGCGCTGATAAAGGGATTATTTATCAGTGCTAAAAAAGCGCTGATAAAGGTCGTATTTATCAGCACTTTTCATTTTAGCGCTGATAAATACACCCTTTATCAGCGCTTTTTACTAGCGCTGATAAAGGGTCACGCGGATTTGTTAAAAACCCGCGAGTCCTCTTCCTCCTCCCTGCACCCGGTCAAGCTCTCGCGGAAGCCCTCCTCTGTGCCACTGCCGCCGCCTCCTCCTCCTCTGCTGTGGCTGCCGCCTACTCCTTCTCCTCCTCCTCCGGCAGCCGCCTCCTCCTCCTCCGGCCGCCGCCTCCTCCTCCTCCTCTGCTTCTCCTCCTCCACCGTGGCCTCGTCCTCCTCCTCCTCCACCGGCACTTCCTCCTCCTCCTAGTCCGCGGCCTCATCCTCCTCCTCCTCAACCGGTGCCTCCTCCTCCTCCTCCTCTGCCTACTCCACTGCCTCCTCCTCCACTGTGGCCTCCTCCTCCTCCTCCTCCTCCTCCTCCTCCACTACCTTTGTTGCCTCCGCCCTGCCTCCACCCTGCCTCTGCGCTGCCTCTGTTGCCTCTGGTGCCTCCGTTGTCGACACCTCCTTCTCCTCTGCCACCGATTCCTCCTCCTTAAGGTGATTCAAATTGAATTTTCATGAATTAATTATGTTTGGAATGGGTAAGTGTTTGGCCAACTATTCTTCGTGTTGAATCTTCAGTTTCCATGGCTGGTTTGGGATTGTGGTTATGTTTTGATCCTGACTATGGGTTGTTTTTATGATTTCCCACTACTTCATTAGATTTATTTAGTTATTCTTATGTTTTGGTGTTTTCATTTAGTTCTTTTTTTGTGATTTGATGTTGGTTTTTCCTTGATGGAGGTTGTTCATGTTTCTTGTAGACAATACCTCCTAGAAGGACCATGTAGAAGCATAGAGAGTGTGAACCAAAGTACCCCAAAGAGGAACCATCCCATTGATAAAAAAATTTTTGGATTCAATGATTTATAATTTAAAAAATGTGGGTTAAATTGGTATCCATGATAATACATGAACTATGGACCACACTCAATAATTTTCAAAGAATAATTCAGAGTTTTTCCTTACTGAAAAGAAAACCAAGTAATTTAAGGAGTAGTTGGACTGTATCAAGTAGATCTTAGAGTTTTTGAAAACCCCTAAGACATATTAAGTGTTATTTTTTGGTTCCTTTTTAAAAAAATTTATTTTAATGTGGTGTGATTCAATGATTCTTTCGAGGAATAGAGAGGATCTCACTTTTACCACTTTCCAAGTGGTATTTCTTCAGAGGTTCTACCCAGATACCTTGAGATTGATGAATGACTATGTGTTTTTAAAGCTAGAGTATGGTGGTCATTTAGTCATGGATTATGCCACTAGATTCCGTAATTTGGTTCATGTATCTCTTTATCTCCCCACGAACGATTATCTTATGGCTATTAATTTTGAGATGGGTTTGAGGAAATATTTCATATTTATTCTTATTGTTCTAAGTCTACCAACCTATTTTTAGGTGTTTCCCAAGGTATTGATGTGAGAGGCATATTTTAATTGAAATATTGGTCTTAATGGTGTTCCATTAATGGGTGGTATCCATAGTTATTTTTGAGGATAAAATCTAAAGCACGATGAGTCTTAGAGAAGTAGTGGAAAGGGATTTGAGTAGTCTTTATGAATAGATTATGTGGATTCTATGGACAATGGACCTATTTTTTTATCAGATTAGAAATGTGGGAAACATCTGGACAATTTTACCAGAGACTCTGAGGGCGTTCCACCTATTTGGGTAGCCGGGGAATATCTTTTGATTTTTTCAATTGGCTTCTAATGGGAGTGGTGTAGGCTTCACTTTTTTAAGGGATCTTAGTTAAAATAAGAGGCTCCAAATGGTGGAGGATCACATCCTAACAGAAAGAGGGATTTTTAATAGGGAAATAATACATAGACGAGTCTAATCCAGAAAAAATCAATGCAGTAGAGGTCATTCATGAGGACTCATAATCTTGGCCAACCACAATTCGAGGTGAATTTTTTTTAATTCTTCTATAGTATTGGTTTCATTTCAAAATGGTGAATCCTAGTCATTAATTTCACATATTTTTTTATTACTTGGGTATGATGGCAGAGTTTATGAATTATTTCATGTATTGCCTAACCCTTTTGGGTAGGAAAAATGGTCATGGTTTCATGTTCTTTGAGAGTTGTGTTGTGGTACTTGGTATGGAGGACATTTCGGAATTCCATGTTTTGGACCTGGTCTTTTCCGACCTCATTATCTTCTTGGATTTTTTTATTGGATTTAGTGCACTAGATGACTATTATCACCATTGGGTTTAGTTACTTACTCTTAACAGAAGATTCCATGTCTTTTATGGAGATTGTGATCTATAACCATGGAGGGTATGACAAGTTGCTTCTATGTTATGGTTCATATCATGTCATTTTTCCAAGGTTTTCCTTGGGGTTGTTGAGAAGTGTTATTCATGTGAAATTCCAGTGGTCATGGAAAAGTACACAAAATAATTTCTAGAGGACTTCATGGGATAACCTCCCCAGTGAGTGTTTGCATTTTCTATCTATTTGCTTCACAGGACGATCCCATTTTCCATTCCATCACATCATAAGGCTCTGGCCGATTTAGAGGAGCTAAAAGATCAGCTAGAAGATCTTTAGGGAAATGTATCTATCTATATGATCATGTCACTATGGGATTTTCCAATTCTGTTTTCAATGAAGTCATATCATAGCCTATTAATTTTAACAGTCTACCGTAGTCATAGCCAGGTGACAGTAATGAATAATTACATATTACCTATAATTGATGATTTTTTTGACTATATTATAAGGTTCTATTGGTTTTTGAAAATTTTCTAGAGATCAGGGTACCAACAGTTGAGGGTTTGGGAAGAGGATTCTCAAAAGATAGATTTTTAAAGTCGATATGGAAATTTAAAGTATTTATGAATTCCATTTGGGATCACCAATGCTCTATCTATTTCATGGAACTGATGAACAAGATCTTTAATATCTTTCTAGACACCTCCATTTACATTTTTTTAGAATACTTCTTGGTGTATTACAATATATATGAGGAGTACTCCGATAATCTGGAGGTTGTTTTGGGTGTTTTTAGAGATCTTTGTCTTTATTACAATATTATAAATTTCCCATATTTTGTTTAATAAGTATTTTTTCATGGTCACCTTATTTCCTTGGAAGGAGTTCTAGGTTATCTAGAAAAGGTTCGAGAAGTCATTTCTCCAAATCAGTCAAAGAATGTATTCATGATCCACAACATTCTAGACTTAGTCATTTCATGGTCACATTATTTCCTTGAAGTATCTTGTTTTTTATCTAAATTATACTCATATTCCTTCTCCTCTAACCTATATACTCATCATGTGGATTTCAAATAGGATGAATATAAATAAAGAATGGATGAATGTCAATCGGTTGACAAGAGAGTATAAAGAAGGCGTGAAAGAATTTATCAAGTTTGCAAAAGATCATGCATGTGACTCTTCTCAAATCCTTTGTCCGTGTTTATGCTATTGTTATTCAAAACAAATTAGTCCAGATGAGTTGGAAGTACACTTGATCTATCACGGAATAGATCAAAGTTATACATGTTGGAATAAACACAGGGAAACAACGAATGTAGGTAGTGACTGGGGTGACACTGCGTTTTATGGATCATCTGATATGATTACAAACATGAACAATGAAGATGACCATATGTTATTATCTGTTCCCTGCTGCTTTTATGTGATCTAAATTAAATTTTAAACCAGTTCTGTAGATAATGACTTCTTCACCTGTTGATGCACCCAATCCCGAGACACAACACGTCTCTCAACCTGTTGCAGCTGGTCCCACTGTTGAGAGACAACAGGTCTCTCAACCTGTTGCAGCTGGTCCCACTGCTGAGAGAAAACAGGTCTCTCAACCTGTTGCAGCTGGTCCCACTGTTGACGTACAACAGGTCTCTCAACCTGTTGCAGCTGGTGTCAGTGCCGATGCTAGCGCTTTGGAGAAACATAATGATGATGCAGAAACTGAGGAAATGGTAGGTGATGAAACCCCAGCGACACAAAAAAATAGGTGTGCCGTAGTTTTATAGTTTTAGCAAAAATCCTTAAGGAAAAAGCAAAAGGCATCAAATATGAGGTGGGATGGAATAAGCTAGGCCAGCATGTAAACCCCAACAAATCCATGTTTAGTAGCTACATTGGAATCGTCACTCGACAACGCGTGCCGATTGACGTAGAGTCGTGGCACCATGTTGTCAGCGGGTTGAAAAAATTAATGTGGGAAGAGATTACGGTAACATTACGATATCATCTATTTAATTTATTAAAATAAAATAAAATATTGAAATATTGACTAACCCTTCATCATCTCTTGCAGAGTGCATTTATAGTAGATGTTTTGCACAAAGAATATGTTTTCAGACTGGCAGGAAGGATTCATAGAGGCTTTCGCACCATTTTAACGAAACATCATCTGAAAGATGCCGAAGGGAAAATCAAGCCGCACCCGCCTCCTCTTTATGCACACTTGATATCCCAAGGAACGTGGGATGCGTTTTGCAACCGTCGTGCGGAACAGAATTTTCAGGTACATTATGTTTGGTTACACATTGTGTAACGTTGCTTGTATTCATCACGTTTATTGATAGGTTTTTATTTATGAAACAACAACTGAGTGCTGAAAATAAAGAACAGACAGCAAAACCAGCGTACCCCTACCGTAAAGCAAGGTTGGGGTACGCTTCAATTGAAAAACAATTGGTATGTATTTTAAAAGTGCTGTAATAATTTTATGTGACATAAAACAACACTGTAACCATTTTTCTCTGTTTATATGCAGATTGATGAATAAAAATCTCAAGTCACTTCCATTCCACACCATGTGCTATGGAAGGAGTCTCGTGTTAATAAATAGGGGAAACTGATAGATGAAAACACAAAAAAAGTGTGGGAAACATGTGTAAGTATGACATAATATAAACTTGTTTTGCTTTAAATCACTATTACATAACGATGCTTACTTATTTTTTCATATTTTCTATTTGACATAGTCACAGGAATCAACAACACCCACACCGGATGCAGACATACTTTCAACGGCCTTGAAACAGCCAGAACAGTATGGCCGCGTCAGAGGTGTGGGTTTTGGGGTGTCACCCCAGACATATTTTCAGAAAAAAAACAAGAGGATAAACAAACTAAAGAATTTCATGTAATGAGAGATAAAGTAGCTACCCTTGAAGAACTAATCCAAACTCAGGGAGAGATGCTAAAGAGTTTGATGGAGGAGAGGCGAAAACAAAAAACAACTCAAGAACAACCCCCGTGAGAAGATCCACCCCTCACCAACTTTGAGGCGAGCCATTCCCCTCAAAGACCTGACTTAACTGAGGTAATCAATGTTATAATATTCGTTTTTGTGACATTTGAATCACATAGACACTGATACCTTTCATGTAATGATATTTTGCAGGGTGAAAATGACTGTGATTTATATCTGTCAACTCCCACCCATCTCCTTGTAGCGAGGGCTACAGTGTTCAATATGCAGAATGACACGCTACACTCCATACCACTTCCAAACGGTCATGTCAAATTGTCAATTAACGTAGCTCATGAGCCGAGCGTCGAGCTACCCGTGCCAAATGACGATGACGACATTCATACGGTGGAAAAATCTGTTGGAACATTCGTTGCATGGCCGTCGAATCTTGTAAAAAAACATATCGAGCAGGAGGTATTCATTTCCAATTCATTTTTCAAGCAGAACCTTTAACATTAAATTAGAAAATGGATGAACTGATGAATGTTATTACAGAAGGATAAAATGGAGAATCTAAAACGAAAGAGCGGCTCCAACATTAGATCAACCAACCGATCAAAACGATCTACTGAGAGCGCGTTCACCCCACCCGTTCTATATCCACATTTAATATCATTGCAAGCTCATGTGGATACGAAAATGAAAGATGGCAAGAGTCATACAATTGTTTATGAAAAAGATATGTACGAATAGGAAACAATAGATTTCATTAGTGCAGACGCTGTTTCTGAGATCATCACATACGACTGGCTAGGTGCCTCAGTTATAAATGTATACATTAGGTATGTTTTCATGATTTGATTTTACAGAAGCTGATATACTTTGATAATTATGGATAAATACATCTCATATTTTTCACAGGGGTATATATGAAAAAAAAATTGAAGGTATTTTCCCATGAATACAAATTTGGACTCGTTAGTCCTCACACCATTTCTACACAACGAACAGAAATAGATTCTAATTTTTAGGCTGAATTGATGTCAAATCTGCTCAGAACGTTTCAAAGAAGAATTACGACTGACAAGCTCTTTTTAATACCAACGATGCAAGGTTAAAACTCTACATTTTAATCATATCAATTATATTTTCATTTCTATCAGTACTTATTTCTTTTTGTGTTTTTAGGGAACATTGGATGCTCATTGCAGTCAATTTGGATACTCCAAAGATTTATTTTCTGGATTCACTACATGGATATCCAACTAACCGACCATAGATGATGGAGATTTTCAATTTGTAATACACTATATCCAACATTTTAGAACTAAATATCTAGTTATATAATTTATATTATCTTTTAATGAGGATTTTGTTATGATAGGGCGGTGTATGAATATCATCTAAAGGCTGGAATGAATCTGGGGCATAAGGACGACAATGCCCACAAGATCTAAAAATGGAGAAGAATCTGGGTATATATAATTATATTTCACTATCCAAATACATATCAAAACAAATAACTTATTTTTCTCTATGTTTTTACAATGTCCGAAACAAACAAATGACAAGGACTGTAGTTATTATGTTTGTAAATTTATGAAAGAGATCATATTTCATGAACAAACTAGCATCCCTGAAGAGGTATTTTTTAAAATAATTACTACTTTATTTAAAATAATTATTAATCCTTTGTGTATTTATATTTTTTCAATACTACTATGACTATCACAAAAACTCCTATTCAGAAGATGATATAAATGTCTTTAGAAACGAATGGGCATCGTACCTGATGGAAGAATGTAAACAAATAGGACAATGAAGGTGAATTCCTAATACTTATGTTATCTTTATATGGTCATTGATATCTCCCTTTACACTTATTGAGAATCTATGATCTCCCTTTCTTATGTTTTATATCCTTAGATTAGTGAATTCCTACTACTTAGTTTGAAAATGACATAAACTTTGGAAAACAACACCAATGACATACGCCAAACTGAGGAAATGCGTTCGGATTGTTTTGATACTTTAGGAAAATGATACATGAGTCATTTGTGACATGTACGAATCGACCGCAGCTCAATCCGACGCACGGTGTGACTGGTATGGCTAAAAGTGCCTGATATCAGTTTCAAATTGAGATAAACTTTGGAAAACAACACCAATGACATACGGAAAACTGAGCAAACGCATTCGGATTGTTTTGATACTTTAGGAAAACTATCCACGAGTCATTTTCAACGTGTAAAAATTGACCGTACCTCAATCCGACACACGATGTGACCGGTATGGCTAAAAGTGTCTGATATCAGTTTCAAATTGAGATAAACTTTGGAAAACAACACCAATGACATAAGCCAAACCAAGAAAACGCGTTCAGATTGTTTTGATACTTTAGTAAAACGATTCAAGAGTCATTTGTGACGTGTACGAATTGACCGCACCTCAATCCGACACACGGTGTGACCGGTACGGCTAAAAGTGTCTGATATCAGTTTCAAATTGGGATAAAATTTGGAAAACAACATCAAGGACATACGGAAAACCGAGCAAACGCGTTCGGATTGTTTTAATACTTTAAGAAAACGATCCACGAGTCATTTGTGATTTGTAAGAATCTACCTCACCTCAATCCAACGCATGGTGTGACCGGTATGGCTAAAAGTGTCTGATATCAGTTTCAAATTGAGATAAACTTTGGAAAAAAACACCAATGACATACGGAAAAACAAGAAAACGTGTTCGGATTGTTTTGATACTTTAGGATAATGATCCAAGAGTCATTTGTGACATGTATGAATCGACCGCACCTCAATCCGACGCACGGTGTGATCGGTATGGCTAAAAGTGTCTGATATCAGTTTCAAATTGAGATAAACTTTGGAAAACAACACCAATGACATACGGAAAACCGAGAAAACGCGTTCGGATTGTTTTGATACTTTAGGAAAATGATCCACGAGTCATTTGTGACGTGTAATAATTGATTGCACCTCAATCCGACACACGCTGTGACCAGTATGGCTAAAAGTGTCTGATATCATTTTCAAATTGAGATAAACTTTGGAAAACAACACCAATGACATACACCAAACTGAGCAAAAGTGTTCAGATTGTTTTGATACATTAGGAAAACGATCCATGAGTCATTTGTGACGTGTACGAATTGACCGCACCTCAATCCAACGCACGGTGTGACCGGTATGGCTAAAAGTGTCTAATATCAGTTTCAAATTGAGATAAACTTTGGAAAACAACACCAATGACATACGGCAAACCGATCAAAAATGTTCGGATTGTTTTGATAATTTAGGAAAATGATCCACGAGTCATTTGTGACGTGTAAGAATTGATCGCACCTCAATCTGACGCATGGTGTGACTGGTATGGCTAAAAGTGTCTGATATCAGTTTCAAATTGAGATAAACTTTGGAAAACAACACCAATGACATACGCCAAACCAAGCAAATGCATTCGGATTGTTTTGATACTTTAGGAAAATGATACATGAGTCATTTTTGACGTGTAAGAATTGACCTCACCTCAATCCGAACGACGCACGGTGTGACCGGTATGGCTAAAAGTGTCTGATATCAGTTTCAAATTTGAGATAAACTTTGGAAAACAACACTAATGACATACGGAAAACTGAGAAAACGTGTTCGGATTGTTTTGATACTTTAGGAAAACGATCCACAAGTCATTTGTGACGTGTAAAAATTGACCTCACCTCAATCTAATGCACGGTGTGACCGGTATGGCTAAAAGTGTCTGATATCAGTTTCAAATTGAGATAAACTTTGGAAAACAACACCAATGACATACGCCAAACCGAGAAAACGCGTTCGGATTGTTTTGATACTTTAGGAAAATGATACACGAGTCATTTGTGATGTGTACGAATAGACCGCACCTCAATCTGACGCACAGTGTGACCGGTATGGCTAAAAGTGTCTGATATCAGTTTCAAATTGAGATAAACTTTGGAAAACAACACCAATGACATACTCCAAACTGAGAAAACGCGTTAGGATTGTTTTGATACTTTAGGAAAATGATCCAAGAGTCATTTGTAACGTGTACGAATCAACCGCACCTCAATCCAATGCACGGTGTGACCGGTATGGCTAAAAGTGTCTGATATCAGTTTCAAATTGAGATAAACTTTGGAAAACAACACCAATGACATATGGCAAACCGAGAAAACGTTTTCGGATTGTTTTGATACTTTAGGACAACTATCCACGAGTCATTTTTGACGTGTACAAATTGACCTCACCTCAATCTGACGCACGGTGTGACCGGTATGGCTAAAAGTGTCTAATATCAGTTTCAAATTGAGATAAACTTTGGAAAACAACACCAATGACATACGGAAAACTGAGAAAATGTATTCGTATTGTTTTGATACTTTAGGACAACGATCCACAAGTCATTTGTGACGTGTACGAATTGACCGCACCTCAATCCGACGCACGGTGTGACCGGTATGAATAAAAGTGTCTGATATCAGTTTCAAATTGAGATAAACTTTGGAAAACAACACCAATGACATACGGCAAACCGAGCAAACGCGTTCGGATTGTTTTGATACTTTAGGAAAACGATCCACGAGTCATTTGTGACGTGTACGAATCAACCGCACCTCAGTCCGACGCACGCTGTGACCGGTATGGCTAAAAGTGTCTGATATCAGTTTCAAATTGAGATAAACTTTGGAAAACAACACCAATGACATACACCAAACCGAGCAAACACGTTCGGATTGTTTTGATACTTTAGGAAAACGATCCACGAGTCATTTGTGACATGTATGAATCGACCGCACCTCAATCCGACCGATGCACGGTGTGACCGGTAAAGATTTTCATTAGATAAAGAATCAGTATTTTTTAAATGAGATAAATCAATCAAAAACATATTGATTTTACATTATTCCCTTTCATTGTTATGAAAATGAAAAACTTTTGAGTTTAAAATTTCATATTTTAGTTTCACATTTCCATATTAATGTATTCTTTCATATTATTGTTTTAATTTCTTTCATTATTGCATTACTAACATAATATTTGTTTTCTTATATAGGTGAATTTTTTTCCTTGAGTTCAGATGCTTTTTTCGGAAACAAATACCGTCGAGAGCGGATCACGGATATCAAAGGATGAAACATGAATGTTTATAACTGTTTTTGAATAATTGTAAATGTAACCATGTAAAACAATGTTTGAAATGTATATAGCAATGCGTTTTTTTGTATTCATGATGTTAAGTAAATGTATATACCGTTGTCGGTCAAAATATTGGGTGCGGGTGCTATGGTGTGCAGGTGTGCATGTGCTACTTTGTGCAGGTATTTTGGTGTGCAGGTGTGCAGGTACTATTTTGTAGGTGCAGGCGATAGGGCCTTTATCAGCGCTTTTTTAGCGCTGATAAAGGACACCTTTAACAGCGCTATAGGAGCGCTGATAAAGGAACCCTTTATCAGCACTCCGTCAAGCGCCGATATAGGAGACCTTTATCAGCGCTAAAATAAGCGCTGATAAAGGGGTCCTTTATCAGTGCTCCGAGAAGCGCTGATATAGGAGACCTTTATCAGCGCTAAGAGAAGCGCTGATAAAGGCAGTCCTTTATCAGCGCTTATTTTAGCACTCATAAAGGTCTCCTATATCAGTGCTTCTCGGAGCGCTGATAAAGGGGACCCCCCTTTATCTACGCCGGCATTAACAGCGCTTTTCTAGCGCTGTTAATGCCAGTTTTTAGCGCTGATAAAGGGCCAGGTTGTAGTAGTGGGGGTCATAGATTTAGTAGAAATTGAAGCATGGGAACATCTAGTGGATGAAGAGACCTTCACTTTCAATTGAATGGAGCTTATAAGGGGTACCTATATACAAAAACTACCAAAAAAAGAATATTGATTAGTGAATTATTACAAATAAGTATATTCAATTAATCATTTTAACAAGTAAAGGATTCATGTTATATTAAAAAATTTTGTTTACGTGGAAAACATGAAACAAAATAGCCTGACTTCCTAGGAACACCATTATATTCTCATTGAATAATTCAAATTGGGTTTACTATTTTTTTGTATGTGACACACAAATAAAATGTTCTGACATGTGGGGAACCTAATTTATTTATTTATTGAATAATTTCGTGTTAGTTTCATCATTTTTGTTTCAAATAAAAACAAAATATCCTGATTCTTGGTTGTGAGGGGGACTGAGTATGGTATCACAATATTTGTGTCAAGTTATGATTCTTTTTCAGACAATTTCCAATGGGTTTATTCATATAACTAGAAACACCTAATGTCTCACACATTTGTAAGTTAGGAAAGGGAAGGATGTGGATGATCTCATGAAGAAGATGGATTCATGAATATGGGTATGAAATATGAAGATAGGTTTAGAACTCAAGATGGAATATTACATATCCTATCGAAATAGGATTCAAAGTCCACATAGTTTAAGGTTGTCTAAAAAGATTGTACCATGAAGTTTAAAGTTGTGCGATTAGGATGTATATGTCATGAAAGGTGTGATAACAGAGGATTGATTGGGGCTTACTCATTTGGGATATATTATCTAGAATAAACTTGGGGATTATACCTAGTAAGGAGGACTTATTGTTCAGGTCTTACCCATTGTATGTTCATCTTTTATATTTTAAAAAGTCTATTGAACTCGTTCTATCGAAGGTGGGTTCTATAATTTCTTGTTATCTTAATGTGTGTTTAAACATGGTGTGGGTTGATTTCGGTTTTAGTGGGTTCTTGGGTTTTGTGGGATGTGGTAAATGGTGTACTCGGTTTTAGATTATTTTATTCTCATGGGTTTCTCTTATTTTATGTTTTCTTTCTAGTTGGAAATCTCCTTTGTTGTGCGCCTCTCCTCTGCCACGAATGCACCTCTTCCGTGTGCTTAATGACACCTTTGAGGTGATTTTTCTCCTGTTACTCATTGGTTTCCTCTTGTTCTCATGTTATTATTGTTTGATATTGATGGTTATAATGTGAAATGTACAGGCTAAACACCCCGCTGAAAATCGTGGCCATTGGTGGTCCTTATTTGCGCACTAAATGAATTGCATGTTGGTTGGTTCTTGTTAAACATTTGAATATAAAAATTGGTAATTTACGTATACTTGACTTATGAATGAACGCCCCAGGATGATAAAACTTCTATGATAACCCCTGAATTAACAAACAAAATTGAATAAGGGATGCTTTGTAAAATCTAAAATTGTGATTTTTTGGTTTGTATGGTGTTGCGATTGTGAGCATGATTGTATTTTTGTATGGTGTTTCAGTTGTTGGCATGATTGATATGCCATTTTTTTCCATGTTGTAGTTCTTCCACCATGTATATGGATTTCACATGAGTTTAGAAATGGTAGTATACAACCAACCTTGATTGAGAACCCTACACATTGTGTATCCATTGATCAAATTGTGTGCTATGTTATTTTCATTATTATTATTTATTTTTCACTTAGATGATAGTATTTCATGTATGATTAGCTCGTTATAAATATCTTCTCATGTAGATCACAATAGTATGATTCCCTCATTCATTGAAAATTGCACATGATGTGGTTTGGATATTTTAATTATCTTCACTCTGCTTGATAGTTGACAAGTGAAAAGTGAGATGTTTGGAGAAAATATGGAGTATGGTACTCACCCATGTTTCGGTGAAGAGTCCTCCATGTATAGGTTTTAGGTACTCCATGGAGATATAAAAAAGATAGGGTACAGTACCCCGTATAAAGATTGAGTTCAAGTACTTTCATATGTTTTGGGGTAGGTTCCTCCATTTCATTGTAGAGGCATTTGTACCATGATTTTTTTTTATAAAACCCAAAAAATGCTACTTGATTAATTAAAACATAATATTTGGAAAGTTCGAGATCGAACCCATAAAGACGATGAATATGAATAAAGAATGGATGAATGACAATCGGTTGACAAAAGATTATGAAGATAGAGTGAAAGATTTTATCAAGTTTGCAGAAGATCATGCATGTGACCCTTCTCAAATCCTTTGTCTGTGTTTACGCTGTTGTTATTCAAGACAAATTAGTCTAGAGGTGTTGGAAGAACATCTGATCTGTCATGGAATAGATCGAAGTTATACATGTTGGAATAAACATGGGGAAAAACGAATGTAGGTAGTGGCTCGGATAACACAGCGTTTTATGGATCATCTGATATGATTACAAGCATGAACAGTGAAGGCGATCGTATAGAGGGTGTGATTACAGATGTGAATGATAACGAAGATAGTATTGAGTAAATGAAAAGGACAATTGAAGATGAACTTCATGATTTCCCAAAAATTTTTTGAGAAGTTAAAGAGTTGTGCAAAAACACCATTGTATGCTGGTTACAGTAAGTATACAGCATTGTCAGTCGTACTGAAGCTGTATAATTTGAGAGCAGGCAATGGGTGGAGTGATGCCAGTTTTATGGAACTACTTTCTCTCCTGAATGACATGCTCCCAGAAGATAACGAACTCCCAAGCCGAACATACGATGCCAAATGAATGCTATGGTCGATGGGTATGATCTCTAAAAGAATACATGCATGCCCGAATGACTGTATATTGTTTTGCAAGGACCAAAAATCACTTAAATAATGCTCAAATTGTGGCGATTCTCGATACAAGAAAGATGATTCTAGTCCTACGAAAGTTATATGGTACTTTCCAATCATTCCAAGGTTTAGGCGCCTATATAGAAGTGAGGAGACTGCAGGACAATTGACATGGCATGCAGATACAAGAATTAAAGATGGGAAACTACGTCACCCATCAGAATATCCTCAGTGGAAGAGAATTGATCACGAGTATCCTAAATTGAAAAATTATATGAGAAACCTTCGTTTGGAATTATCTATAGATGGGGTGAATCCTTTTGGATTTCAAATCAGCAGTCACAGTACATGGCCAGTTATGTTGGTAAATTATAACTTACCACCGTGGTTATGAATGAAATGAAAATACATCATGTTATCTATGTTTATATCAGGAAAAAAACAATTGGGTAATGATATTGATGTTTATTTGGCCCCATTGATTGAGGATTTGAAAATATTATGGGATTCAGGTGTTACGTTGTATAATTCTTACAAAAATAAAGATTTCACATTGAAAGACATGTCGTACGAGATGATAAATGACTTTCCTACTTATGGAAATTTGTTAGGATATAGCATTAAAGTACTCAAGGGTGTCCCATTTTCGAACAATGTACACATTCAATTAGGTTGAAACCTTCATTGAAAACCGTGTTTCTAGGACATCTCAGATTTCTACCCCGACGGCATAAGTACCAATATTAGACGACATCATTCGACGTAAGTTCAGAAGAATGTAAAACACCATCTTGACTAACAGGTGATCAATTGTTTGAGAAAGTAAAATATTTGGACACTACTTTTGGTAAACTGTTTTTGAAAAACCTTACGAAAACTAGTTGGAAAAGGATATCAGTTTTTTTTTGAATTACTATACTGGAATTTTCTATATGTCATACATTTTCTTGATGTTATGCATGTTGAAAAAAAATGTATGTGATAGTGTCATCGACACGTTGCTAAATGCACCCAACAAAACAAAGGATGGAATTAAGGCTAGATTGGACATGGTTGATATGGGAATACGAGAAGAGTTGGCACTAGTGAAGGGTGAAAAATGAAAATTTCTTCCTCCTACTGCTTACAATCTTTCCAGGTAGGAGAGATATCAGTTTTTCAACTTCTTGAATGACGTAAAGGTTCCAGAGGGGTATTCATCAAATATCAAGAACATCATGTCAATGAGAGATTTAAAATTAAAGTGTTTGAAATCACATGACTGACATGTGTTGATGCAAGATCTAATTCCTATAGCTTTACGTTGCATTTTCCCCAAGAATGTCCATCATACATTTATGAAGCTCTTTTTCTTCTTCAAAGCTATATGCAGCAAAGTTATAGACCCGGTGAAATTTCCAACTATGGAAAGAGAAATTGACGTCATATTATGTAAATTGGAAATGTTCTTCCCACCGACATTTTTCGATATGATGGTTCATTAGGTGAGAGAGATTTGACTATGTGGTCTTGTACATTATAGATGGATGTACCCCATTGAATGGTATATGAATATTTTAAAAGGGCATGTCAAAAATCGAAGTCGGCCAGAGGGTTGTATTGCGGAGCAATATATTGTTGAGGAAGCCATTGAATTTTGTACCGAATACCTGTCTAGTGTGGAAAATGTTGGCCTACTGAAATCTCGTCACACTGAGTGACTTGAGGGTGAAAGAATTTCTGGAAGAGAGGTTGTCACAATCAATATTACAGATCGGAAGCAGGATCACCTTTACGTTTTTCATAACATTTTCGACGTTGACTCATATGTTCAAACCCAGAAATAAATTCTTAGGCGTTTGAATCCATCTAGGGCTGAAAAATGGATATTAGATACACATAATCGACAGTTTATAGGATGGTTTCGGGACCATATTTTTAATCAGTTAGATGAAAATCCAGACTCAATTTCAGAATGACTTCGATGGCTAGCTGGAGGAGTAAGTGTTTATGTATTATCTTAAAATGCTTATGCAGTTAATGGTTATGCATTCTATACTAATGAACATGATGAAGACAGTACCATGTAGAATAGTGGGGTTACACTTGTAGTTGTGGCGATGCATGTTTTCGGTGTTAAGGATAGAAATCCAATTTATACAAATATGTCATACTTTGGCATCATCAAACAAATATGGGAGTTGGATTATATGAAATTCAAAGTTTCAGTTTTTCAATGAAAGTGGGTTGATAACAGGAATGCTGTTAAAATAGATGAATTAGGATTCATGAAAGTTGATTTCAGTAAGGAAGGGGAGAAAGATGAACCATTTATAATGGCATAATAGGAATTATAAGTATTTTATGTTCCAGACCCCACAAACCAAAATTGGTCAATTGTTCTATTATCGACCAAAACAACTAAAGGGTCAGATGAAAGTTCAACAAAGGATGACCCTTTTATAGGGAATTCAAAATCATTTCATGGCAGTCCCAATGTAGATAGAATTTTGTATGTCATAGGAGACCATAATGAAGGGATTTACATAGTCGATAGAGGAGTCAAATCTCTTCAGCATTTAAAGAAAAAAAAGAGAGTACAATAATCAGGTTGTTTGTTTATTGTAATATACATTATGTTTCATTATGTTATTATCTTCTTCTTTTATGTAATCTAAATTAAATATTAAACCACTTATGCAGATAATGACTTCTACACCTAATAATCCACCCAATCCTGAGGCACAAAAGGTCGCTCAACTAGTTGGTGGTGGTCCCAGTGCAGAGCAACAACAGGTTTCTTAACCAGCTGTTAGTGGTCCCAGTGTAGAGAAACAATAGGTTTCTTAACCTGTTGTTGTTGGTCCCAGTGCTGAGGTACAACGGGTTTCAAAACCTATTGATGCTGGTCCCAGTGTTGATGCTAGAGCTCTGGAGGAACATATTGATGACACTTCTATGGAAATGGAAGGAAATTAAACCCTGAAAGTGCAAAAAAAAAATAAGAACGCCATAGTTTGACAATGTTAGCCAAAATCCTTAAGGAAAAAGCAAAAGGCATCAAATTTTTTGTGGGATAGAATAAGAGAGGCCAACATGTTAACCCCAACAAATCCATCTTTAGTAGATACATTAGAATTTTCACTCAGAAATGTGTGTTGATTGATGTACAGTCGTGGCACCAAGTTTTCACCGAGCTGAAGACACTAATGTGGGAAGAGATTATGGTAACATTATGATATCATTTTTTTAATTTATTAAAATAAAATACCAAAACATTGACTTACTCTTCATCATCCATTTAAGAGTGCATTTATAGTAGATGCCTCACACAAGGAATATGTATTAAGATTTGCAGGAAGGATTCATAGAGGTTTCTGCACAATTTTAACGAAATATAATCTTAAATATGCTGAAGGGAAAATCAAGCCGCACCCACCTCCTCTTTATGCACACTTGATATCCCAAGGAGCGTGGGATGCGTTTAGCAACCATCGTGGGGAGAAGAATTTTCAAGTACATTGTGTGGGGTAATACGTTGTTTGAAGTTTCTTGTATTCAACACTTTGATTGGTAATTTTTTATTTATGAAACAGCAACTGAGTGCTGAAAATAAAAAATGTGCAACAGAACCAATGTACCCTTACCGTAAAGAAAGTATGGGGCACGCTTCACTTGAGAAAAAATTGGTACGTCTTTTAAATCTACCGTACTACTTTTATGTGACATAAAACAACACCATAACCATGTTTCTCTGTTTATATGAAGATTGATGAATCGAAATGGAAATCTATATCCATCCCACTCCATGTGCTATGGAAGGAGGCTCGTGTAAATAAAGAGGGGATACTAATAGATGAAAACACACAAAAAGTGTGTGAAACATGTGTAAGTATGACATAATATAAATTTAATTTGCTTTAAATGTCTATTACCTTACAATGACTACTTATTTTTCTATATTTTCTATCTGACATAGTCACCAGAATTAATAACAACCACACTAGATGAATTACAATACCAGAGAGAGATGATAGCAACATTTATGGGGGAGAGACAAAGAGAATAAATAACTCAACAATAACTCGTGCGTGACGATCCCGCCCCACCCCCACCAACTTTGAGGTGAGCCATTCCCCTAAAAAACCTAACTTAGCTGAGGTAATCAATGTTTTAATAATTGTTTCTGTGAAATGTGATTCACATAGACATTGATACCTTTCCTGTACTAATATTATACATGGTGAAAATAACTGTGATTTATATCTATCAACTCCCACCTATCGCCTTGTAGCGAGGGCTACGGTGTTCAATACGCAGAATGACATGCTACACAATAGACAGCTTCCAACATATCATCTCAGAGTGTCAATTAACGTAGCTAATGAGCCGAGTGCCAATCTACCTATTCCAAATGATGATGACGGCATTAATACGGTTGAAAAAGCTGTTGGAACATTCATCGCATGGCTGACAATTCTTGTAAAAAAACATGTCGACAAGGAGGTATCAATTTCCAATTTATTTTTCAAGATGGACCTTTAACATTTAATGAAAAAAGGTCTGAACGGATGAATGTTATTATAGAACGACAAAGAGAAGGGGGTGAAACAAAATATCAGCTCAAAACTATCTCAAGGATCAACCAACCGATTGGAACGGTCTACTGAGAGAACCTTCACCCTACACATTCTATATCCACAGTTAATATCATTACAGGATCATGTGGATACAAAGTTGATAGATGGAAATGCTCACATAGATGATTTTGAAAAAAATATGTATGGAGAGGAAACATCATATTTCATTAGTGCTGAAAATGTAACTGAAATCCTCAAGTATGAATGGCTAGGTGCCTCATTTATAAATGTATACATGAGGAATGTTTTCATGATTTGATTTTACAAAATCTAATATATTCTAATAATTATGACTAAATACATTTTAAATTTTTCGAAGGTGTGTATATGAAAAACAATTGAAGTGATTTCCCCATGAACAAAAATTTGGACTCATTAGTCCTCACACCACCTCTTCAAAAGACGAAATCGATTCTGATAAAGAGGCTGCAATAATGTCATCCCTGCTCAAATCGTTTGAAAACAAAATTATGGATGACATACTCTTTTTAATACCAACGATGCGGGGGTAGAACTCTAAAATTTAATAATATCAACTATATTTTCATTTCTTTCTTTACTTATTCCTTTTTGTATTTTTAGGCATCATTGGATGTTGATTGCAGTCAATTTGGATACTCCAAAGATTTATTTTCTAGATTCAATGCATGGATATCCAACAAACCGACCACGCATGATGGTGTTTGTTAATTTGTAATACACTAGATCCAACATTTTAAAACTAAACATCTAGTTATATAATTTATGTTATCTTTTAATGAGGATTCTGTTATGATAGGGCAGTGAATCAATATCGTCTAATGCATGGAATGAATCCAGGGCCTAAGTATAATAACGCCGATAAGTTCTACAACTGGAAAAGTATCCTGGTATATATAATAAAATTTAACTATCCAAACACATATAAAAAAATTACTTATTTTTTTCGATGTTTCTACAGTGTCCAAAACAAAAAAAACGAAAAGTATTGTGTTTATTATGTTTGTAAATTTATTAAAGAGATCATATTTCATCAATAAACTAGAATCCCTGGCGAGGTATTTTCAAAAATAATTATGAGTTCATTTAAAATATTTATTAATCCTTTGTGTATTTATATTTTTTTAGTACTACCATTACTGTCGCAAAAACTCATATTCAGAAGATGATAAAGATGTGTTTAGAAATGAATGGGCAACATACTTGATGGAAGATTGTACACAAATAGGATGAAAGTGAATTCCTACTAATTTTATCCATATATGATCATTGATATCTCCCTTGTTTTCAATTATTGAGCATATATGATCACCCTTTATTATGTTTTATATCCTTAGGTTATGAAGAATGGTTTTAGAAATGATTTTTCTTTCTATTAAAGCATAACTGATTGGACTACACTGGTCGATAGTGTGGAATTCGACTGATGCATAGTCATTCAGTCCACTCACGGGCATCTTAAAAGCTTGATGGGAACCAATATCTTGGATTTTAAATTTTATATTTTTAGTTTCCCTTATATGTGGGTGAGGGGTGTCTAGGAGGGAGGGGTGTCCAGGAGTGGGGGGTGTCCAGGAGGGGGTGTGTCCAAGAGGGAGGGGGTGTCCAGGTGTGAGGGTGTCTAGGAGGGAAGGGAGGGGGTGTGTCCAGAAGGGATGGGGTGTCCAGACAAAGATCCACTCAATTCCATTCAATACTGATAATATACAATGTGTAGATCACTTATAGAGTAGCCTAAAGTGGGTCCGTAGTGAGGCATCAAAAGTTCCAACCAATCAAACCAATTCCAAGCCCATGTAAAGGCCCAAGAATTATATTCCAGTTCAATTTAAGGCTCAATATGTCATATTTAATGTCATAAAGACCCAACATATGCATCATTCATCTTTATCACATTAGATTTATGTAAAATTTCATTCCTATTCCTCCAATATATTTTTTGTTTGGTGTTTTTCCTTGATTTGTTGAATTGTATCTCTTCAAAATATATATGATTTTATAATTCATATTATTTAATGATGGTGTATGATTAATATTTATTCCATTATAAAATATATGATCAAAATATAGTTGGATAAAGAAGTTTATTAATGGGTATACACTAAAGAACTACGAGGGAGGGGGTGTCCAGGAGAGAGGGGGGTGTCTAGGTGGGAGGGTGGGTGGGGGTGTCCAAGAGGGGAGGAGGGGATCTCCAGGAGGGGAGGGGGATATCCAGGGGAGGGGGATGTCTAGGGAAAGGGAGGGGGATTAAGGGGAGGGAGGGGGTTATCCAGGAGGAGGTAAGGGGGTTGCAGTTGGAGTGGTGGGAGGGAGGGGGCTGCAAGGGGAGGGGAGGGGGTTGTCCAGGGGTAGAGAGGGGTCTGTCTAGGGGGGTTATCTCGGGGAGGGGAGGGAGGGGGTTGTCCAGGAAGGAGGGGGTGTCTAGTAGGGGAGGGGGCTATCCAAGAGGTGGGAAGGGGGCTGTCCAGGGAAAGGGAGGGCTGGAAAAGGAGGGAGGGGGTGACATCTAGGAGAGGGAGGGGGTGTTGTCCAAGGAAATATGGACATGTAAAGGTTGTAACAAGTAACAATTGACATTTTATTAATGTATTATTTCATATTAATGTATATTTTATTTCATTATTGTATTACTAACATAATATTTATTTTCTTATATAGGTGAAGTCTTTTTCCTGAGTTTGAATGCTTTGTTTGGAAAATAATACCATGGACGACAATTTTTTAGAGTGGATCATGGATTCAAAAAGGATGAAACATCAATGTTTTTTACTGTTTGTTGGATAATTGTAATTTTAACCAAATTAAACATTGTTTGAAATGTATATATAAGTTTATTATTTTGTATTCAAGATTTCAAGTATATGTATATAGCATTTTTGTTCTTCTGTTTTTTCTATGTGGGTGTTGTTTCTACTGTGTGCAGGTGTTGTCATATGTGTGCAGGTGCTGTGCAGGTTCTATGAAACTTCAGGGTTTGCACAGGCAATTTTTCATTTATCAGCACTAATTAAGCACCAATAAATGGATAATATATCAGCGCTCAAAATAAAACTGATAAAGATAGTATTTATCAGCGCTCAAAATAGCGCTGATAAAGGTAGTATTTATCAGCGCTATTTTGAGCGCTGATATATTATCCATTTATCAGTGCTGAAAATAGCGCTGATAAATACTACCTTTATCAGCGCTAAGAAAGCGCTGATAAAGGCCCACCTTTATCAATGCTTTTTTTAGTGCTGATAAAGTCCCCCCTTTATCAATGCTATTTTTAGTGCTAATAAAGTGGACCCCCCCCCCCCCCCTTATCTTCACTGAGATTAACATTGCTTTTTTAGAGCTGTTAAAGGTGGTTTTTAGCGCTATTATAAGACCTATTTATAGTAGTGGGTATGTCCATAATCCCTGATTATTATTTTAATGGTGATAATTATGGTTTCTATAAATCTCATATGATTATCTATTTTAATAATCTTGGATTAATTGTGCATTTGAAAGCTATAAAACCATATAATATTCCTAAAATTAAACCTGAAAAGTGGATTTTTTTTCTCAAGTGGATGACTATGATCTAAAGGGATATGAATTATATTATTTATGGATTAGGAACTGAATAATTTAATCAAGTTTCTCAGTGTACTACAACTTATGAGATGTGGAAAACCATTACAAATACCTATGAATAAATAGATGATGTTCGATAACTGAGTTAAAATATTTCTAAACTTAGATTTGATACATTCAAGATATAGGAATATAAAATAATCACTTAGATTAATGGTAGGTTGATAGATATTTTCAGTGATGTTACCACCTTGGGAACTCTAATTCTACAATCTGATGAGGTGTTTAAATTTATTAGAGTTTTACCCTCTAATAAGAAGGGTGTTTTTGTTGCTATTCAACAATCCACATTGGTTAGATATTTAAATATAGAGGAATTTATCATATCCATGATAATGTATGAAGTTGAGATGAAAGTTGAAGCTAAATTTTATATTTTTATCAAAAAGGAAAAAGTCGCACTTAAAGTTTTTAAGGATGAATTTTCTGATTCTAATTCTATTTATTTGGGTTTAAGTGATGAGATATCAAATATTTCAAGAAAATTCATCAAAATTATTAAAAAGAGAAATGATGAATTTAAGAAGAATAAAGAAAAGGAATTAAAATTCTATGAATGTAATAAGAAAGGTAATTTGAGACCTGACTGCCATTTGCTTAAATATCAAAGGAAATATGATTATAAATGAAAAGGAAAGAAATCAATGAAGTATAATTGGAGTGTATCTGAAGATTAAAATGATGAATCTAATTACAACTCTAAAGTTGAGCATTCGAATCAAAATCTAAATCTATGTCTTATGGCTCTCACGAATGAGGTACGATCCTTCTTCTCTCATGGTTATAAAATTAAAAGTCCTTATTTTGATAAACTTAATGAATATTGTTATATGATACAAGATAAATTCTAATCCTTAAATAAATAGTATAGAAAAATCAAAAAAAAACATATGAAATTATTTCTATTGAAAAAGAGAGTTTTACTAAGAATATTGCAGGTGTAATATCTAATTTTTCAAAAACATCTTGTGCTTTGCATAAAAATAAAATTAAGGGATTATTAGATTAATTTTATTCTTTAAAAAATATATTAATATGATTAATAAGGGGAGAATTATTTAAATAAAATTCTCAATAAGAATAAAATTTATAAAGGAAGACTTGGTATTATTAGTAATAGTGAAAGGCCTAAATTATATATAAATTATTTTATTACTAGTTCTAAAACCAAAATCATGTCAAATATTTAATTTTTTCATTATGATATTAATGGAAATTATGATAAAGAATTATATTTTTAGAAATAATCAGTTTTTTGGATTCATACACGTTTATTATTCAAAAGAATCATCTAAATTTAAATCTGTAATTTCTACTCAAAGTAAACAGTTTTGGTTGAAAAAGAAATTAATTTCTAACATCATCAGACCCAAAAGCATATGGGTAACAAAAGATGCTTTCTTTTGGTATTTTTTAGGTTTATTCCCCTATAATTAATTATTATATCACTAATTAGATACTTTAAATATATAGATACTACTTAAAATTTTATTTATTATTATCTTAGTGGAATTCATGGAAATAAATTAAAAGAATTGATCTACGGAGCTGAAACTGTTAAAATAAAAGAAATAACTTATTTCTATTTTAATATTTTATTTATTTATGTAAAACATGCATGCGCTTTAAAATTTTATATACTGATATGTTGGCATGTAAAAATTTAAAATTTTGTAATTTACTAGTAAGCATGTACTTAAGTGTCTTATCTCTCAATACAGATTTAAAATTTTTACTTAATTTTTTGAAAATTATTTTAATATTCCTTAGATGTATTTTAAATTGTTTTTGTGCCTCCTTGTATTTAAATATTTTACTCAAGTGTAGTTTGTATTTCTTCTTTTACATTTGCTAAAAATATTTGTATTGCATGTGGTTTAATTTTTGTAAAGGAAAATTTGTCTATTCAATTTTAATTATCAAAAGTGGGAGTATGTTTTTTAAAAAAAACGGATTATTGTATCCATGATTATTTATTAAAAATTATGCTTTAAAATTTTATTGAAATAAAAAAAAATTAGTATCATATTTTATCAAGTGTTAAAATTATTTATAATTTTATTATTTATTTGAACCCTCGTTATCTTAAATTTTTTATCATTACAAAAATGGGGAGAATTTATCTGATATGATCGGGTTTTATAATTATCAAAAAGGGGGTGATTGATGAGTGGCTCCTAGCCACTTTATTTATATTATTTTGATAATTACTAAAACCAATATTATTTATATTATTTTGATAATTACTAAAACCCATATTATTTATATTATTTTTATAATTACTAAAACCCATGTTATTTATATTATTTTTATAATTACTAAAACCCATATTATTTATATTATTTTAACAATTAATAAAACCCTTATTATTTATATTTTAATAATTACTCTCTTTATTATTATTTATTTATTATTTATTATTCGCCATGATATTATTTTATTTTAATTATTCATTGTTAATATTTATTATTTTTTATTGTTTTTTTATTATTTTATTTTATTATTTTATTATTTTATATTTGTACTCTCATTTTTTATGTTGAGAAATTGTCAAAGTGTAGATAGTTTCTTAATTATTCATTTAAATAAAAATATATTCTTTATAATGGAAATGATCCCTACATTTAGATTGAACCCCGTTTTTGGAAATCAGAAATCCCTTGTTTAGAACCTCAAGTTTGGCATCATCTGCATGTTTGAAAACTCATATTTGACAACATCCTCACATTCAATAACCTCACATTTAGAATAAACCTCACATTCAAAACCTTGTGTTTGGAATGAACTTCATGTTTGGAACCATACATCATGAATATACCTAATGTTTGAGATCATCATGTAAGTGATATACCTCACATCATTGGGAATATTTTTATGAATTCTATAGCCTCAGGATGTTATCATACATAGCTACAGTCATGATTAAAGTTGTATGAAGATTATATTGTCGGAATTTTTTATTATCACTTACATAATTTCTCATTGAGGAACTATCTATTATATAATTGAATTTAAAGACATTGAATCCTCGATTATTTATCTTTATATCTTAAGCATTTCTAATTTTATTAGATCTTGGTATTCTGATCATAACGTGATCTAAAATCATCATAAGTGAATTATTATTATTGATATAGATATCTGAGAAGTTTATATTTGTATATTTAAACTATAAGTAGGGTCAAAATGTGATTTGGGTGCTCAAAAATTTTACTGAAGTCATGATAACATTCTTTAGTTTTCAGATTATATTGGCTAATGATTTTTGGTGATATCTCCAGATACATAAATTTAATTAAAGTGGTCTTTAAATTTTTTGGAAATCTCTTTAAATTTTTGTAAATATCTTTAAATTATCTAAATAGAAGACTCTTGGACTGAATATTGAATCAGATGTTTTGAGTCTCTAAAAATTGATCAAATTCAGTGACATCTACTTACTATGAATTTTCTAAAATTTAAAGTTATAAAATAACATAATTATTTGGAAGGTGTTTGAATTTCAATTTAAAATATTTGAATATAGGTATTCAAAAAAATTTAAAATATTTTCTTGGTATATTTTCATCGAAACTATTATGAAGAAATTGATTGCAGATAAAATTAAGTATAGAGATATTTTTAGAAATTATATTCAAATTTTAAATTTTATTATCTTCTTGATTTATGGAGGATCAATTATGAAATTATAATAGAATCATTAATCCAGTTATTTATATAAATTTAAATTCAAAAATATTTTAATTTTTCAATATCCATGTGTATATTATCTTGGAGATTATTTTGGAGCGTCAATAAAATATTTGAATTCTCAAATATTATTATTATTGATTTGAATTATTATCTTTAGAATTTATTTCAGGAATTATTCAATGTAAACACCTTAATTATGGATATACTTATGGAAGTCCTTTGAATCAATTATTTTCAAAGTATTAATGATGGACATTAAGTCTAAAATAGCTTCAAAAGATCTGTTATAAATACAGAATAAAGATGGTGGTGATGGAACCAATAGCACAACACAATGATGACACTCTTGGGACAAACAAATTAATTTTATTGTTGTTTTTTTTTTGTTTTCATTCAAATAAGAAATAATTTAAATATATAATGGTTGTTTTTTTTCTTTATTTAATATTAAACCATCTATTAGTTGTGGAGACAACTATGAGTTAAATATGTTAAAAAATTCTACATCTCATCTCTTTCTAATGGAGTTTCGACCGCTTGTACTCATACATGGTGGAGTTTTGGCTTCTCATACTAATTTATCAAGGTTCTCTGTAAAAGAACCTGAATTTTTGTAAGGTTTAAATTACCTATACTCAATTGTTTAGGTCTATATATGAAAGGACTTGACCAGTGAAAATAATCAAGCTTGTATAAAAAGTGTTGGTGTAGTGGAAAAGGGGATATTTATGCCTCCAACCACTATACATAACCATTTCCTACACTTTATTTTATTTATTTTTCACTACATTACTTGAAATTAAGTGAGAAGGATGTGGTCAGTTTATTTCAAGAGGATATTTATTGAATTTGAAAAGTTTTTTAAAGGGGTGTAGTCTCATGTTTAGAATCTCAGTGATGATTAGTGTCCTAGTAAATTGATTATTTGGCATGTGATGCCTAATATGTGTGTGTGTGTGAACCCTGGAGATATTGTTTTTAGCTATTGATATTCTTTATGATGGTTTGACATGAGTATATGTGTTACCCCATGAGTTATGACCTATGTGGGATAGGATATATGGGTTAAATGGGAGAGGCTAGTGCTATTGAGATACGACTTAGCATATTTGTGAGCTTGGTATTATGGTTGAGATGCATTGTGATATGAAAGGGTAACCCAAGATAAGGGTTGTTCTTGGATTTTAATTTATCTTAGATATGAGAAGAATGGTTAGATGTTTTGGGTTGTGAGATCATTTCATGGGAGGTGATTCTAGGTATGTGGTATCGGCATGTGGATTCCTTGGCCTTTTGTGATGAAAATCACTAAGTTTCTTTTGGTATCAATGCTAGTTTCAGAGGGTAAGGTCAGCAGGATGCCTGAACCTATTGATTTGGAATTATCATTTTATTTCATGATGATAGAGTGGCATATTATTCTATTTTTGTAAATGAATCTCATGTTAGCAGGAAATTATGTGGTAGACTTTTCTTAGGTCAATTCCTCAATTTTGGAGAGGATCATCGATGGTACTTTTGGTTATATGATATTGACATGTGGTGAGGCATTATTAGTTGTAAATTCATGCAATACTAGGCTTGATAATATGTGACTCATGGGATCATGATTTAGTTTATATGATTGGTTTATACTGTAGGATACTCTTGTTGGGTTTGGTTGATATCGAGACAGTGTGTGCTAGTAATGCATGGCACCTCTTGAGGTTTGGGTTGGTGTGTTGCTGTAAGTGGGTCAAGGACCAATGGGTTTGATTAATCTCTTTTGGGAATGATTTATTTCTATTTTTATGAAATAATAAATATGCCTCTGTTGTGGGAGGTGACATCACATATGGATTGAGGTGTCATGGTAAGGTTTACCTAAGTGTGTTTCTTAACATGAATTGCCAAGATGGCATTTTGATGTAACTTTTTTAGGTTGAACTTAAGGAGTAGTGTAAGTAAATTCATATGGTGGTGAGTACACTATTTTCTATTAGAATATGTTAACCTCATTTTAGGTGAATTTTTGTGGATGCTAAGGATTATTTTCCTATAAGCAGGGAATGAATGTCGATTGGTGTTTCATGTTGATACTTGGGTATAAGTGGGAGGGTCACGTCCAGTCATTATGTGTGTTAATTGATGGATCATGTGTCTTGTATGTATTACCCCATGTTGATAGGGTCGGGGGTATGTGATATCAATCATTGGGTTGTCTACATGAAATTCGGATGTCAACGTGTAAATGAAACTAATTTTATCTAGTTCATTGGTGAATACTAGATTTAATATTCAGATGTGGTATTGGATAGAGTCTATAGTTAGTGATCCAACCATGGAAATACATTAACGGTCATCTTCAGACTTCAAAGTGGGTGTTTATATGATCTCAAGATGATTTTAGAAATTAAGGCATTGTGATTGAGAGATCAAGATAGTGTGTTGGTATGTGTGTATGAGAGGTTTTGAGAATGGTCATCTAGATAAGGATTAACTAATGTTTTTTTGTTTTAATCGGTGTGGTGAGATGGAAACTATATTGAGTGGTTTGTTGGACCATTAGAATTTTGTTTCAGTGAAGACTTATAATGGGGAGCACTATAAGCCCGATTATTAATTGATTGAAGGAATGGTGGTGTATCTAGATAGACGAGAGTGTTAGGAACCATCTCAGTATTTTCATTATTGAGGAGAAAATGGAACGAGTTTTGATGAATAGTGTGACTCTTGATCAGAGTTGCATACTGGAATCATGTTCTTCATTCCAGGGTATAATGTGACAAGTTGGATATTATTTGATGATCGGTATCGGTTGAGATTAATAGTTAAGGACCCTTAAGACTTCTCAAGGATGATAGGTGTTATATTAAGGGTTTGTAAAGACCCTCACTTTTTTGAGGTGTGAATTTTACTGGAAATTTAAAATTTTAAGTTTTTTGACGGGTTTGTTTTGAGAATTAGGGTTCATAGTAGAGTTTTTATAGTTTCAACATCTATAGAAGATGTTTTAAACATGTATTGAGACCCAATAGGTGTCGTGGATAATTGGGTGGGAAGCGAAGTAAGGTCAGGTGAACCTATATCCATTTTATCTATAGCTACTCCACTTTAGGGAGCACCATAGCATGGAACTCACCGTGGTAGAGGGAGAAAATCCCAAGTAGAGGGAGCTTTTTTCCTGGGTTGGGTGTGGATCATGGGAGTATCACCTATGGGAAATTTTCAGGTAGTCCATACCATGTAAGAGTTGCAATGTCCATTTTGAGGGACCAGGAGGGGCACTGCATCATGGTATAGGGTGTGGTGCGATGAGGGAATCCCCTATATGAAATTCCTAGTTGGAATTATACCTCGATGTTCACAAGGGAATGTCTCACTCATGTTGGGCTAGACCGTAGTGACATCCACATCATGGAGCTTGATTTGGTGAAGGGGTGGGATCCCCTATGAAAAAGGAAGGATCCCTCTCCATATTCCTCAGTGTGTTAGGGGCTTAAAATTAAACTGGGGGAGGTCTCCCATGATATTGTCTAGGGAACCATGTCATGGAGATCCCTTTCCTAGTTTTTAAAAAATAGTTATGACCAAAAAATTTCTTAAACCCCCTCCTCCTCTTTTCTTCTTCCTCACATGAGACCTATTTATAGGGAGATCCCCCCCCCTCTCTTATACTTTCTATTCCCAATTGGAATGGGGTGATTTTTTATGGTGTTTTCTAGAGATTCAATGTGAAATTACTTCTATTACTTCCCCTATTAATCCTTTCTTTTATCGTTCACTGATTTCATTGTCTTCGACTTAGGGTTTGGTGATGATTCCATCAGAGCATGGTGGAATTATCCCGATATGATGATGATTTTGTGTGCGATGGATAAAGGATTTCTCATGGTGATAAATGCACATTATTGCACATGGTTTTGGTTGAAGTTATGTTATCTCATTGAATTATTCTAGGGAATTTATTTTACATTAAATTAAATTATAGATTAAATTGGTGTCTGGTGTTAGGGTTTTGGATTGTGAAGGCGTTGAGGGTGCACCATGGACTTTCCATGGGTGGTCGGTCCCCTTTCTAGTTCAACGAGGTTGCTCGGTGAGATTTTAGGAATTTACCTATATGAATTAAATTAATAAATTAATTTTAAATTATTATAATTTAATTTAATAATTGATTATAAATTATTATAATTAATTATTAGATATCATGGCTTGAGTTAGGTGCTCGAGAGGTGATATGATCTCAGGTGAGATTTGTTGGGTTGTACTTAAAAAAGGAATAACTCTATTAATAAGGTAGATAGTCCCTTGATAATACCCCTATGATAAATCCATTTTATTTATATTCATGTAATCTATAGACTCTACAATTTTAGGTGATTAACCATTCCTCTAAATAGATTTTTTAATTTAAAATTAAATTCCCATGAATTCTCTAAAAAAGTGCCAAGGGACACAATGGACCCTTGTAAACTAGCTTGAAGCCCCATCCAATGATAGTCAAGGACTAGATTATAAATTTATGCCTTGTTAAACTTTAACCACGAGGGGTATAAATTAAATAAATAAAACATAAAGTAGTGGACCTAGTGTAGGAGTTGTAAACACCTCCTTATAAAGGATAATATTGGATGGGAATGATTTTCCCTAGTAGGCCTTTATGGAACAATGAGATGACTTAAATACTTTGGGATAGTTGAGATGAGAATGGGGAAAACTTTCTCCCCCACTAATATTTGAGTTCATGGGTGGGTATACCCAGGGTAGGAAATGATGATAGGTTAGGTGAATGACTGGACTATGACTTAGGATGTGAGATAGATATTATGTCATCTCTTGAGAGTGATTCTAGTGAGTATTACCTTATGAGGATAATAAGGTTGTGTCATTATTATGATGATTCCAAGTAATGATATGGACTCTAAGTAATAGGTGTTGAATTTAGAGATGAGATTCAGATTAAGGAGCCCGTGTAAGGTTTTCATGATATTGTGTGACCTAGGGGACCCTAGAGGGTGCCCTAATGATATATTGACCTAGATAGGATCTTTTAGGTAATGGTTATTGATGATTTTGGGTACTACCTTAGAACTCAAATTTATAGTGTGATCCAAATATGGATAGAAATTACTAGATTGTGAGATAGAAAGGAGGGATGCACTACCCTACATATGTATATCTATGGAATACTTCAGGGGAACCTAGGATTCAGCCTTAAATATGATGACATGGGATTCATGGGATACTCTCTATGATCTAGCTATATATAGGATAATATGGTATTATTAGGTTATTTATTAAGATTCATCCTTTGTTCCTTATGACTCTAGGAATCCTAGAATACTTCCTAGGATTCAGTGCTTGTATGTGATGCTATTTTGGATTTCTTAGGGTCATCCCCCTATGAATTGGTTGTATGATAGATACTATTACAAATCTCCTATGGTCATACCCCTAGGAATTAACTATATTCCTAATGCTATTATTTATTTTCTAAAGTAATCCCCCTAGTAATTAGATATATTCTTGATGCTACTATGAATTGTCTATGGTCATCCCCCTAGGAATCATTTGTATGCTTGATGCTACTATGGATTGCCTAATGTTATCTTCCTATGAATTGGTTGTATGTATGATGATATTATGGATTACCTAGGTTCATTACTTTGGGTTATTACCAAATGAATTAGATTTATTCTTTATATTACTACTGGATTTCCTAGGTTCATCCCCCAAGGAATCGACTGTATGCTTGCTTCCTGATAAATTCATAGGATTAACTCCTATGGATTTAGTTGTTTGTGTTGGATACTATTGCAATTTATTTGTATACTTCCAAGGAACTGATTATTTTATCTACTATTATATGTACATTGGGAATGGTTTGGTTGGAACAATTATATATTGTGCTCAGAGACACTCTATCACTACCCGAAATAGGTATAGTTGGTCATGGGTGTCATGTCAAAACCTAAGAATCAAAAATGTTTATTTATTTATGATTTCATGGTTTATTTATTTATTTAGTTTTTCATGTCACATGAACATAAAATATATTACTTGTTATGTGAAATACCTTGTTGATGGTTCCCTATTGAGTTTTACTCACACCATGATCAGGCGACAATGGAACTTGAGTACCCGAGCAGGCTTCACTAATAGTAGGTTCAAGGGGAAGAGGCCCAGTGTTGTATGATTAAGTGAGATAGTTCAAATAGTATTTAGATATGGGATGAGGTGAGGGGATGGGATGGTATTAAATCCTATATAGTATTTCATTTAATTTTTTTACTTTGTATATGTGATCAGCCTAGTGGGTGATCAGTCATTGTATGTTGGAAAGACCGTGAGTCTGTATGACTACTTACTTATGTATTTCATTTTGTTATAGCATGTATCTATTTATTTATTATTTTTTAATCTGATATTTTATTATGTTATGTGGTTTTTTTTATTCCACTATTATTTATACATTAATACATGTGTATATTCTCCCCAAGGTACTTCCTGATACCCCCACTACTAGTCAGTTGCCTCTTGTGTGTGGGGAGGTGCACCTGAGGTCCCAGTAGCTCTCTATCCCAAACATTGATCAGTGGTATGAGTCTAGGACATTAAACTTTCTATCTAAAAAACTATCCCTATGCTTGGTCTAAACCCTCTCACTCAAGCTATCCATATATACACATGTCCCATCCCAAACAGAAATAGGTAGCTTTCATATTTCTCAACTAACACACTAAAATCACTAATATATTGATTTGTATCTCATCATCACTAGACTCTCCAATTTGTTCTAAGGACTATACACCCTTATAGGCTGAATCCCAAAAAATGACTCATTCATTGGTCCCACATAACCTATGTAACCCTATGTTCCATCACACCCACTCTAGGGATCTCTTCCAACTCATGAATCCTCATCCCCATATTTTATACACTATGGTAACATCATCACATATCCATATGCATATAAATGATATTAATATTCAGCAATTTATATCAAGTAATTCATTCTATTCTGACTCAGTTAAGTAAATATCCACTAATAATTTATTAAATAAAACATATAATAAGTGTCTACTTGTGTTTTAAATAACTAAAGTCTCTTTTATTTCATTTAAATAGATTTCTCAATCACACACAGGCATAAAAACTTCATAAAAACCTACATACTAAATATTTTGCATGAATACACACCTCTTTCCACCTTGATCGAAGAGAAAAAACATAAATAAGAACTCATAAATACATTACTTTATCAATTATAACAACTAAAATCATTAATCATAATCTCATCTCCCAATAAATTTAGATTTACACCCATACTTATGTTGGACAAGCACAAATACAATGATCATCCCAAGTTTTGACCAATATTAACTCTATCTACCAATTCTCACATTATAAAACAAGTAATAATAATAATTCTATGATACCACTTTGTAACATCTATGGTTCATTCACTGACCATAAACCTTAACTGGGCTACTACATGGGTTCAGGTGAACCTCCTCATACACCAGAGGATATAGAATAGCAATGAGGGTATTATAATACCACATGGGGAGACTCAAACCTTAGTATAACACACTATCTATAATCCTTGAGGTTGGGGTTTCAACCCTAGATAACCCCTATTTAATGGTGGATTTTTATGCTATTATAGTAAAAAGGGATAATTATAACAAGAGGGTATTATAGTAGTGTGGGTATCAAACCTCGACCCAAATTTTCTTTTATTTGTTTTATTTTTATTCATTTCTTGTTGTTTAGTCTTATTGGTTGAGGTTTGGTTTGATTTTCAAGTGATAATATTTGAGTTTTGGAGTGTTTGGGTCATTTTTGGATCTATGCATAGTTAGTGTGCATAGTTTGGGGAGAAACCATGAAGTTGGTGGAGGTAGAGGATATTTCTAGTTAATTTTGATCGTGCATGGTTTGTATTTCATGTTCTACACATGGTTTGGATCTAACTATGCAAGGAAAATGGGTAACTGTGTGGCTTATTGGTGGTGTTTGGGACCTGGAACATGGCTTGTGCATGGTTAGTAGAAACTGTGTGGGAAGTGTGTGACAGAGTTTGTCATTTTGAAAGAGTCAATTTTTAGGTTTGGCACATGGTTTCTCAAACCATGAATCTAGCTTTTTCATGTGTCCCTTCCTTCCAATACAACACGCACAATTGGAACATGGTTTGGTAAACCATACAGCCAAACCGTGTGACTTACCCAGATTCTTAAAAACCTAAAATTTCTCTTTCCCCCTATTTTTTTAATATCGGTTTAGGTTTCTCCTCCCCCATTAAACCTAGGTTCGTTAAAGGGGTCCCAAAACCCTCTTCACTTGGATCTCCTTCCTCCATTCAACCTAGGTAAATTTTTTTGTTTTTTTGTCTTTTCCCCCTATAGTCTTCTCCCTCTATTAGTTTCTTGATTTTTTTTAGCTTGGATCCCTCTTGGTAAAACCCTAGGGGGAGAGGGATGATGTTGGATTGTGTTTATTTTGATGTTAGGGTTTTCTATTTGTCTCTTAGTCTTGGTTATTTCTTCTCCCGGAGTTTCATCACATTCTCACACCATTGAGGTAGGTGTTTTCATCCATTTACTTGCTGGAACATTACATTTAATGCTTGAGATTTATCAAATAATTTTTAAATGTGTTATCCATGCTTGTTGTGTGTTGGTATGATTTTATATGTCATTTTTATGTTGGAAATTTGATGAAAAATGTTGTTTTCAAAGTATTTCCTTGGTTATGCCTATATATGTATATAAGGTGTTTGATAAAATGTTAATTGGACTTTTAAATTGGGCTTGGACATTTTGAAATGATATTTTTCCTTGTTTGGGTTTTACATATTTGTTTTACTTGGGAAATTGATCTTTTTGTGTGGTTTTGATGCATCTTTATGGTTTGGTGCTTATATGTGGATCCTTGTGATTGGTTGTGAAGATTCTTTTAAATATTTAATTAGAAAATTGGGTATTTCTATGGTCATCCATATATATTCCAATGAATGTGGTTAAATCTATATGTGCACAAGGTGCACATATATATAAGAACATGAATATAAATGGTGACCCCATAAAGTTTCCCATCTTGAAAACTTGGTTTTTGAAGTACCCTCCTCTGATTTCCTTTCTCTCCTCCACTCCATCTCCCAAATGGTTTTATAAAGCATCTAATGTTTTCTAAATGGATTTTTGGATTCTAATAAATTAAAATGTCGTTTTAAAATGTGTTTTCTAAAGATTGGACCATTTGAAAACTTGTAGTATGTGTTGGTAATCACATAACTTGGAAAGTCTTGCTTGGAATATTCTAAGCTTAAACAACGTTTTCACCTTGGTTTTGGAAATGGTTTTGGGTTTCTAATTATTTAGGCCTAGTTGGTACTTTTTGATGTTCTAGAATTTTTTTTTAATCTCACAAGATTTATAGGACAATTTTGAAATTTTTAAAGGTTTTATGTATGAAGGGAACCCCTATGGTCATCCTTATAATGAGAGGGCCTTCGTGTAGTTGGTGTCGGGGATTGGGAAAATCATACATGGTCGCATCAGTGAGTTATGTTTAATGTCAATTGTGTGATGACCACCTCACTCCCCTTTATACTATTATCATGTTATTCCTAAAAATCATATGGAGGGTCGAGTGATGGTTATTTTCTAGTCCCAATTATATGGATTGAAACCCCCTAGAAAGTGGAGAATCTAGGTGGTAATTTCTACTAATGAGGATATTTTAGAGCATCCAGGTTGGGTATTGACTATAGAGGTGCACCACAAGCCGGTAGGTGGGTCCAAACTGAGTACATCTAGGGATGTCTTTTAGGTATGTTTAATAAATCCTCATGATTATATATTCATATGTTCTTTTTTATTTTTCAACACTTGGGTTACTCGTTCTATTAGTATTTGTCTTCTTGTACCTATATTATTTCATTTATTTATATTTGTGTTTGATATTTGTTACGAACCAAATCTGGTCGCCACCAAAACTGGCACCAAACCCAGCCCGTGACATGACCCTAAGGGCGTTACATATCCCCACGGGCTGTCACAAGTGCCCTAGTATCATTTATTTTTGTTTGGGAACGATTTACCCGAATATGAAGGCATAAAACATTAAAAACAATCAATAAACTGAATCTGAAAAATGTAAACCAAACGATGTTTAAACAAAAACCAGAACTGAATAAATATGTTTAAAGACACTAAAAGTGGTCTAAAAACAAATAATGACAACATAATGAAATCCCCATGGACTCCACACGACAAGGGGGTCATCACCCACAAACCTTCTCCGCAACTCCGCCCCAACGATGAGGACTAACACCCTGAACTACCATCGCCCATATCCTTCCCTTTACCTGAGTCAAGCATAACAAAGTCTACTTACACCCAAGGGGTGTAAGTAGGGTGTGAGCCTAAGCCCAATAGGATACCACCCAATGATTCCAAAGTGCATTCAATATAAGTTGAAGAAGCAAACATTTTTAATTCGTAAAGAAAACGACGATAAAATTCCAAGAAATGAAACTTTCATTTAAAAGAAAAGTTTTCAAACTAGAATTTCCAGAATTTTAACATATCTAAATGGAAATGATAGGTACTGTAAAGTACTGGGAAAAAACACCCAAATACATGGGTAAATACTAAAAATCCAGTGAGCAACAAACCAAGAACACCCCTAGGCACTAGGTTGTCTCGGGCCCTATGTACCTCGTACCTCGGTGTAAAGAAACCATAGTAAAATCCACTCTCGTGCACGATCCACTTGTAGGGATCATACCCACAACATAGTGTTTTACAATCATCATCCACATAGTTTAGTTAGAGTTGTCGTTATCCAAATGCTAAGTGAAACAGGGACAAAACCCATCCGGTCCACTAGCCGTACTAGTACAAATTCGCCCACCTAAGTACACGGGCTTCCCCTTTTGTGCTAAAACAATTTCAGCATGAAACATAAATCCATTTTCAAATAAAATACCACTACTGGTCACACACAATCAATACAGTATCTATCACATTTTTATACCACTTAAAACACACAATAAAACACTTTGATTTGTAATAAAACAATTCTTCAAAATCACGTAGTGTCTTGCACAAAAAAATAGCTTGAGAACACCAATTACACACTATGTGCACATTTTTGAATTACCAAAACATAAATTGAATCCCAATACATTTAAATTAAAACAACAAATCATTTTTTTGGGAGGCCTCATATGGTTCAAGAAGTGGCATCATTGTAAAACCTCCATTTTTACACAACACGGCTCTTAGAAATTCATGTGTTTCACAAACACCATTAAAACCATCTTTCATAGCATCAAACACATGGTATTATCATCAAAACAGTATTTTAAGTCCTATTAAAGTTCATTAAAATCAACTAATTACTTATAGGTCAGCCCAAAATGAACCAATAAAATATTTGAATGAAAAGCCCCCAATCTCACCAAAAATGGAACTTAAAATTCATTTGCATTATAAAAGCAACTAAAACCAATTTTTACAGAAACATTAAAGTGAAATAAACATTAAGGTACCATGAACACAACAAGATAATTCACAAAAATTGCACACACAATGGAATCACCTACCAAAACCAAGGAAACCCTTGAATCTCCGTGCGAAAATCAAATCGCACCCCCGCCGCACCAAGAGACAACTAGATCAAACCTAAAACCACATAAATTGGCCAAGAAAGCCCAAAGTTAAACCCTAGGTTCGAAAACCTAGTTTCTGGACATTATTAAACTCAATTATAACCAAATATACCCAAATAACAATGAGTTAAACCCAAAGTAATTTGAAAGAGGAAAGGAAAGGGCTCATTTACTTGAAGTATCTTGAAGTAATCACTCCAAAACACAAGTAGATGAAATTTAAAAGATCCAAAATTTAGGTTTCGTACGCACAAGATGTATTAGGTCATTTAGAAACTGGAATGGAGGAAAAATATTGAGAATTGAGAGAGTTATGAAAGAAAGAATTTACCTATTCAAATCTGGGAGATTTGAGGAACCCTCTGAAGTTCGGTATCAAATCGCGATTTACCAGAGCTTCGAAGAGATGGGAGAGGGAATGGTCGCGCGACTGGGTTCATTGGGGTTGGGCTCCACTTAGAATCACCGAAAAATCCCAACAATTGAATAAGTTATAACATAATCAAAATTTATTTTTAAAACAGGAATTGGGCTTTCGGGTTGGCCCAACCCCTTAGATAAAAACCAAAATAAACCCTGGTTATGGATTTATAAAAGATCCAAATTGAAATGGTGGTGTTAATAGGTCAGGGGAGGTCATTTGTGAAGTTTAATGGGTGAAAATTATTAAAAAATGAAAAAGTTATAAAAGAAACAAAATTGGTTTTTAAATCTGGAATTGGGCTCACGGTTTGGCTCAATTAATGAAAACTCTCTCATTCCTCCATAAAAGATTGGGAACCCCCCCCCCCCAAAACAAAGTATGAATGGAAATTAAATGAAATTTACCTTTAAAATAAGTCGTGGGTGTGACAATTCTCCCCACCATAAATCATTCTGCCCCCGGAATGCCACAACAACACCAGATGCAAAAGCAAAGCCCAAACGATAGACCAAGACAGACTTCCTTACCACGTTTTCACCCGCTTCAAAAAGGACGAACATCTCCAGTTGATCAAACGAAGGAAGATAATACTCTCAACAACCAAAAAGTACCCCACTTACATAAAATTATGAAAAACATTAAAAACACATCCCAAAAAAACACCTCAAATACTACAAGACCACGCTCAAGCAATCCACTTGAAACGAACAACGAACTCGAATAACGCTACCACAACATTACGTAAATAAAACCATTGGGTGTTCTCCAACCCCAAAATTACCCAAGTAACAAATTTTTGGATAGATATACTTGAACGATACTACCTCCTACCTAGAATACACCAAGGAGAAAACTGAGTCACTAGTACGGGGTGACCCAATCTGGACATCCCACCACCAGGGACAACTCAATTTTCTTAGATAGAATAAGGATAACAATTGGGGAAGGAACGAACGGTATCCCCATCATAAGGGTTAAACTAAAATTATTCCTTTTCCAAGAGAACATACACGATACCCATGATGGTTCTCCCCACCATAATAATGAACACAACTTTCCTTAAGACAAAATCAAGACACTAACAGGGGGCCTCGGACGGAATTCCCAGCATTAGGGGTAGATTAATATCAGAATTATTCCAATAAAACTTAAATGAGTCCCATTGTGGGTATACCCCAAACAAAACCCAACCATATTAACTAAATATTATGGGATAACAACAACAAAAACAATAGAATTTTAAGGAGCTGGCATGGCTACATAGTTGGTTCACACGGTTTGGGAAACCGCGAGTTAACTGTGCGGATCATTCTATCCAAAGAGGAAAATTCACAAAGTTTCCTTGGACAAGGATCATGGACGTGCGGAGACCATGCATTAGCTACTATCTCTTATCACACGGTCCCCTGGGTTGGCACATGGTTACTTCTAACCACGTACAAACTATGCACTTCAACCTGCCTAACCCAAATTTTAAACTTTTCTCCAAAAACACAAGGGACCCCAAAGGGGAAAAAACAACTCAGGGTACGACATGGGAACAAGGTACTCACACCTCTTTCCACCAAATGTGAGAAATTGGAACAAGAAGACGACACCAGAGGTTTAAACTATTCCTATCTTTCATATTGAGGATATAACCTTGACCAAAAGTTTGAACGACTCTAGGATTTCCCCTAACTACGCGCCAGCTTCTCTCCGAGGCCTATGGAGGGAGCTCAATGGATTGAAGCATCTTCGGCCTCGTAGTTAGGATTTGGAAACCCCTAAACTGAAAATATTCTTCCAGTTCCAAAAACAATTATACTGTAATCTCAGATGGTCTCATTGAGACATGACGCACTTCAAACCCGCTTTTCCCCAACCCATCATTTTACCAAAACAAGAACTTAGAGGATGCACACACATCACCCCTTTTTTTCTTCGGATGCTAAACAGCAAAATGAAAGGACATATAGAAACACATTCCTCTAGAACATAGGATTTAGAATTTCCTATAGAGAGACACACATCCAACAAAAAAAATAGTGACTCTCATAAGATTTCACAATCTTCACCCTTATAGTCAAATGAACACATGACATCGCAAGGCATCACCGAACATAACCGTTGTGGATAAAAGAAAACACAAAGATAGGGACCTTGTACTAAGTCCAAAATAGCACATGATTCCATCAAGTGTCCATAATAGCCACTCTTGGCCAGATATTGCACACCGGTGGCCTAACATGAACTCTTGATTCAATGAGACTGACGAAAGACCCAGAGGCCCTTTAAGACATCATTCTACACTGACAACTCTGAACTTCATTGACCTTACACAACTTAGGAAACATAAGAAACTAAGGTCTATTTCAACCTCCCACAAACACTCTCCCACTATAGGGGGGTCTGCATAATTGAAAAAGAAGAGGGGTAAACACAATCTCCAAACCTCAAGAATAAAGTCCTTATGTTGATCAACTGTAGGATCATCCAACGGTGAATCACCATAGGACAAACATGAATCATACATTAACACTTTATGGGGGCATACCCTGGCCTACAGGAAAACCCAAGGACAAAACCAAACTGGTCATTTGGTCACAAAATACCACAAACCTGAACCGAACACATGATGGGAGCCACCACATTGTCCTCCCAAACTTTTCCTCAAAAGAGACCACCGATCGACACTTCATTCCAACTTATCAATGAAACACCAAACCAAAACATTGTTCAAACAAGAGGGGTTATTGAACTCGAAACATCCCACAATAATAATCCTGAAAACACATAATCCATACCTCCCAACCATACATTATCAAAACACAACACTTTCCTTCAAAAAAAATTATTTAAAAAAAACAGTGTTGGTGGGTTACGCATTTACCAATGGTATCTCATGAGCCTCACACATGCATGTTTACATGCCACACTAAGAACCCACCTCATATCCATCCATATTCCAAAATAAACCTATGCATGTGGTCACCCTTGAGATCACCAATTACCAAAAATCAAACCTTTCCTCTTTTTAAAATAAAAACTTTAACCACAATTTTCCTTTCTCAAAAACACTAACCAAAATATCAATAAAAAAATTTTAATCTCACAAACCAATTTATAAAAGAATGAATAATTCAATAAAAGTGCATATTCATGCCTTTCACAATTGTTTCAAAACATTTCAACCCATTTCAAAACACTTCTAATTTCATGAAAAACACTATTTCATAAATCTACATTTAATTAAGAACTCAACTCTTCTCATTTCAAGACAAGGTTCTAAAAGTTCATAATTTTTTTTGTTCAGTAGTAACCAAACCCAAAATCCATATTCAACCCCCACACAAAAATTCTAGAACACTTAATTCAATCTAAAACACTTTTCCACAGTTTAAAAAAAATTCCACTAGAAACATATTTTCAAAACCCCAATTAACATAGTTCATACTTTCAAAAGAGGTATAAACACATAATTTAACCTTTTGAAATAATTATAAAATTTCATTTATAGACTTAAAAAAAACCATTTTCACTTTACTAGAAAATAACTTCACAAAAATTCACACTCCTTAATGTGAAGTCATTTTTTTTGCTTAAAAAAAACATGTTTCCAAGATTCCAAAACAAAGAGACACAAGACAATGTGAGAGGAAACTAGTTTCGGTGGGTGACTTGGACATATGGTTGGCAGCCATATTCCAATCACTTCTCCGTCACAGAGAGTATTCTAGGGAAATATCCACGGCTCCACATGGCTTGCCAGGCCCTGCGAGCTCACTGAGATTATTCGCCCAACTCTCTTTTCATTTCCCATAGTCATCATTAAACCAAGAAAACCAAATGAATCAGATAAATCCATAAATCCCCTAGGGACTTGAATCTCGTCCTGAGGTGTGCTGGCCAGGCACACTACCCATGACTGAAATGTCAAGTCCAGACAATCCTAGCTCCAGACTATCCTGACTCTTCCTCAAATAACATGACCCAAGGAGTGAACCTCCCTCTGATACCATTTTGTCACGAACCGAATCTGGTCGCCACCAAAACTGGCACCAAACCCAGCCCGTGACATGACCCGAAGGGCGTTCCCTATCCCCACGGGCTGGAACAAGTGCCCGAGTATCATTTATTTTTGTTTGGGAACGATTTACCCGAATATGAAGGCATAAAACATTAAAAACAATCAATAAACTGAATCTGAAAAATGTAAACCAAACGATGTTTAAACAAAAAACAGAACTGAATACATCTGTTTAAAGACACTAAAAGTGGTCTAAAAACAAATAATGACAACATAATGAAATCCCCATGGACTCCACACGACAAGGGGGTCATCACCCACAAACCTTCTCCGCAACTCCGCCCCAACGATGAGGACTAACACCCTGAACTGCCATCGCCCATATCCTTCCCTTTACCTGAGTCAAGCATAACAAAGTCTACTTACACCCAAGGGGTGTAAGTAGGGTGTGAGCCTAATCCCAATAGGATACCACCCAATGATTCCAAAGTGCATTCAATATGAGGTGAAGAAGCAAACATTTTTAATTCATAAAGAAAAACGACGATAAAATTCCAAGAAATGCAACTTTCATTTAAAAGAAAAGTTTTCAAACTAGAATTTCCAGAATGTTAACATATCTAAATGGAAATGATATATACTGTAAATTACTGGGAAAAAAACACCCAAATACATGGGTAAATACTAAAAATCCAGTGAGCAACAAACCAGGAACACCCCTAGGCACTAGGTTGTCTCGGGCCCTATGTACCTCGTACCTCGGTGTAAAGCAACCATAGTAAAATCCACTCTCGTGCACGAGCCACTAGTAGGGATCATACCCACCACATAGTTTAGTTAGAGTTGTCATTATCCAAATGCTAAGTGAAACAGGGACAACACCCATCCGGTCCACTAGTCGTACTAGTACAAATCCGCCCACCTAATTACCCGGGCTTCCCCTTTTGTGCTCAAACAATTTCAGCATGAAACATAAATCCATTTTCAAATAAAATACCACTACTTGTCACACACAATCAATACAGTATCTATCACATTTTTATACCACTTAAAACACACAATAAAACACTTTGATTTGTAATAAAACAATTCTTCAAAATCACGTAGTGTCTTGCACAAAAAAAACACCTTGAGAACACCAATTGCACACTATGTGAACATTTTTGAATTACCAAAACATAAATGGAATCCCAATACATTTAAATTAAAACAAAAAAATCATTTTTTTGGGAGGCCTCATATGGTTCAAGAAGTGACATCATTGTAAAACCTCCATTTTTACACAACACGGCTCTTAGAAATTCATGTGTTTCACAAACACCATTAAAACCAACTTTCACAACATCAAACACATGGGATTATCATCAAAACAGTATTTTCAGTCCTATTACAGTTCATTAAAATCAACTAATTACTTATAGGTCAGCCCAAAATGAACCAATAAAATATTTGAATGAAAAGCCCCCAATCTCACCAAAAATGGAACTTAAAATTCATTTTCATTATAAAAGCAACTAAAACCAATTTTTACAAAAACATTAAAGTGAAATAAACATTAAGGTACCATGAACACATCAAGCTAATTCACAAAAATTGCACACACAATGGAATCACCTACCAAAACCAAGGAAACCCTTGAATCTCCGTGCGAAAATCAAATCGCACCCCCGCCGCACCAAGAGACAACTAGATCAAACCTAAAACCACATAAATTGGCCAAGAAAGCCCAAAGTTAAACCCTAGGTTCGAAAACCTAGTTTCTGGACATTGTTAAACTCAATTATAACCAAAGATACCCAAAGAACAATGAGTTAAACCCAAAGTAATTTGAAAGAGGAAAGGAAAGGGCTCATTTACTTGAAGTATCTTGAAGTAATCACTCCAAAACACCAGTAGATGAAATTTAAAATATCCAAAATTTAGGTTTCGTACGCACAAGATGTATTAGGTCATTTAGAAACTGGAATGGATGAAAAATATTGAGAATTGAGAAAGTTATGAAAGAAAGACTTTACCTCTTCAAATCTGGCCGATTTGAGGAACCCTCTGAAGTTCGGTATCAAATCGCGATTTACCAAAGCTTCAAAGAGGTGGGAGAGGGAATGGTCGCGCGACTGGGTTCATTGGGGTTGGGCTCCACTTAGAATCACCGAAAAATCCCAACAATTGAATAATTTATAACATAATCAAAATTTATTTTTAAAACAGGAATTGGGATTTCGGGTTGGCCCAACCCCTTAGATAAAAACCAAAATAAACTCTGGTTATGGATTTATAAAAGATCCAAATTGAAATGGTGGTGTTAATAGGTCAGGGGAGGTCATTTGGGAAGTTGAATGGGTGAAAAATATTAAAAAATGAAAAAGTTATAAAAGAAACAAAATTGGTTTTTAAATCTGGAATTGGGCTCACGGTTTGGCTCAATTAATGAAAACTCTCTCATTCCTCCATAAAAGATTGGGAACCGCCCCAAAACAAAGTATGAATGGAAATTAAATGAAATTTACCTTTAAAATAAGTCATGCGTGTGACAATATTCCTTACTGCTTGAAATTAGTTCAAACTTTTCCTTTCATTTATTCAATTATTCTTATTGTTATTATACTTTACTTTTTTTTAGTTTTCAAATTATGTTTTATAAAGGAAATATGTTTTTGTACTTTAAACATTAAAAACCCTATTTCCCCTAAATGTATTTTTAAACTAGTATTTTTAGACTATTTTGGGAAAGTATGTGTATGGGTTATGGGGTGCTTACCTACTGATCTATTTTATTCTCACACCCTACTTGTTTCACTCATCATTGGTAGACACGGTCTATTTTGGAGTTTCATATTTTTTACATGTTTTCTTGTGGATTGGGCTTTTTTTATGGATGGTGGTGACCAGAAGGTCACATGGAGATCTTGTAGGTTTCGGTTGGTTTTAGTTTTGTTTTTTTTCTACTAGCATTGTACTTGGATCTGTTCATGTGTTTATTTCATTCATTGATTTATGGATTTTCTTTTTTATGTCGTGTAATCTGCCTTGCTTCATTTATAGATGTTTATTATGGGATAAATCATTCTCAATTGTATTATCTTTGCTGCATGGAACTGTTTTTCAGCTTAGGAGGATTGGGAAATCCTCTCAGGCCTTTTCACAGGCCAGCTCAGGTGACCGTTTCAGGGTTGACCCGGTTTGGTTCTTGAAAAAAATGTATCATAGGATCCCTTTGTTATTTGGGGCGTCGAGTACTTTTGAGATTGGATTTTCAGAACTTCAGAGATAGGTATGGAAAAATCATCACAAAATCTTACTCATCCTGAGCCTTGAGTTACCAAGGGTAGTATGGGACTAGAGTCCTTTGTTATAGTTTTTAGGTTTATGTCGTTGGTGATTGTTGGGTTTTTGTGTTTGGGGAATAATAATGGAAGTGAACTGGAGTAGAAACCCATGTGTAGCCTGATTTCATGATTCAAGCTACTTATAATGCTCAGTGTATACTGATGGAATGGTCTTCTAAACCATGTGTTTGTTTTATGCATTTCCACTAGTTTCCTATTTTAGAAGATTTGATTTTGGTAATGCTATTGGTTTGATTTCGGTTGGTGTGGGTGAATTTTGAATGGAAAATGGTTTTTGGAAAAAGTTTTTAGAATTAAAATGATTTGGGAATATAGATTTGTTTGGAAAATGGGTTGGGTATTTGTAAAATATCCTTACAATAAACTGATTTTGAATTTATAATTAGAATAGTGATATTTAAAAATGTATTTTGGTTTTTTTTGTGATTTTTTATATATGTTCTTGGTGTTTTTGTTTGTAATGTTCTTTTTGGTTTAATTTTGTGTTGATGTTGATTTGGTTTTGTGTTTATTATGTTATTTTCATTATGCAGCCTAGAAAGGACTCAAAGGTTTCTAGCGAGTCTCTTCCGATCATTGGCCCTGTCTATAATCATAGTGGAGTGGCAGAGTCAATCTCTTCTCAGTTGTTTCCTATTTTCCATGGTGATCAAGATCTGTTAGAGGTGGTAGAATGGATTGAGGAAGTTAGAGGTGTTTTTAGGTCTTTGGGAACTCCTGAGGTCATGGTGCAAGCTATTATAGGTTCATTTGAGGGACTAGGTTTGGATCAGTGGAAGTTTATCATTCCACCATCATTTCAAGTTGGCATGTCTTAAGAATCCTTTAATACCACTTTTATCTGATGGTTCATACCTGAGGAGGTGAAGGTGAGGAAATTGGATGAGATATTGGCTATTAAACATGGTCAATAGTTGGTGAAGGTTTATGTAGATCAGTTTAAATAGCTAGTTTTTTTCATTATAGATAGAATCCAAGGATTTACTAAAATCTCCTCTATTTGTCTGGGGTCTTCATTCATACATTAAGGAATGAGTCCTCTCATCCGAGGAAGTTCTCTTTCAGAAGCTAGTGTATGAGGCCTTTCTAGATAAGTTGGTTCCTAGAGATCAGTATATGGTAGTTGGAAATCCAGTATCTCTGGGAATTCATGAGGGTTTCTTTTTTGAAGAGGATTATATTCCAAAGGAACTCAAATCTAAGGAGTCTCTCTTGTTGATTTCTACGTCTCATCTGACAGACCACCTGCTCTTGTGTTTTCAGTATGGTTAGTTCAGGCACTCAAAGAAATATTTTTGTTATCCTTTTAAGGATTTATAAGGATGTGTCTATTTGGGTCACTTGGAGAAGTTCTAAAATTAGCATTTCTAGAAGGGAAAATTTCAGGTAGAGGCTCGAATCTCCTGATTATAGGGTAGCAGATACTTTAAGACACCAAGGCTCCAACTATAGGCCCTAGAGTGAAGCACTTTACACAGTCATGATTTTCTTGGTGTGGTGGGGGTTTCGACCCATATTTTTTCCCATTGATTTAGCAGGGATGGTTTAAGTATCCCCATTGTATATTTCTTTATTTTTGAAGGTCCCTTTTTATTGTGAAAGTCCATGTGACCTCTTTTTTTTATTGTTTTTTGGCTGTGCTTTACTTCATGAAACTTGTGTGGTTATCCATTTGTGGATTTATTTTGGTTTTTGGTTGTTCTCATTTTGTATATGCTCATGTCTTGTGGAAATTATTAATCATGGTTTGGTTCGATATTTAATTTTAGATTCTATCATTGGGTTACCCTCATGTTGGTAGTTTTAGTGTCGGTTTCATTATTCTAGTCAATTTTTTAATGGTGGGGAGACTCATTAAGGATCTTCTTATGGTTTCCTCTATAGATGGTTGAGTGTTACTTGTGGAGTTAAAAGTTTAGACCAAGGTCCATGGTTTATTTTTAAATCATTTATTTTTTGGTCCTATCTTTGTTCCTCATTTGGCTGAGTGACTTTATGGGGGCAGAAAGTTTTTTAGGTGGGTATAATTGTCACACATCAACCTCATTTTTCTTTTATTTCTTTTATTTTTATTAATTTCTTGGTGTTTGGTCTTTTTGGTTGAGGTTTGGTTTGAGTTTCTAGTGAGAATATTTGAGTTTTGGATGTGTCGGGTTGTTTTTGGATCTGTACATGGTTAGTGTGCACAATTTGGGGAGAAATTGTGTGGATGGTGGAGGTAGTGGGTGTTTATAGTTCATTTTTTTCTTTCGCAGTTTATCTTTCATGGTTTTCACATGGTTTGTCTCAAACCATGCGAGGCAAAGGGGTAATAGTGCAACCTATTGGTGGTGCCTGGGACCTAGTGTATGGATTTCATATGATTAGTATAAATTGTGTGATAAGTGTGTGAGGGAGTTTGTTATTTTGACAGATCTAGTTTTCCTGGTTGGTGCATGATTTCCCAAACCGTTTATACAGCCCATGCAGGTATCCCTTACTTCTAGTGGGGTTTTCATGGTTGGCACACAACCCCTCTCCCCTTAGCTCTCTTTCCTCTATTGATGCTAGTCCAAGGTTCCTAGGTAAGTTTCTTTGTATTTTGGTCGTTTTACCCCTCTCCTTTTCTCCATCTCTTGGTTTCTTGGTTTTTATTATCTTTGATTCCTCTTGGTCGAACCCTAAGGGTAGAGGGATTATGTTTTATTGTGTTTATTTTGATGTTAGGGTGTGTGGTTTTTCTCTTAGTATTAGTTCTTCCTTATCTTTGAGTTTCATCACATTCACACACCACTGAGGTAGGTGTTTTCATCCATTTTCTTTCTGGAACATGCCATTTGATTCTTGAGATTTCTTAAATAATTATTAAATGTTTTATTCATGATTGTGGCATGTTATTATGATTTTATATGGCATTTCTATGTTGTTAATTTGATAATAAATGGTTTTTTTCAAATTATTTCCTTGTTTATACCTATATATATGTAAACAAGGTGTTTGATGAAATGTTAATTGGCCTTCTAAGTTAGTTTTGGAGTTTGTGTTTTGAGGATTTGGTTTACTAGTGAAATTGATCTTTTTTTGTGGTTGTGATCTCTCTTTATGGTTTGGTGCGTATATGTGGATATTTTTGATTGGTTGGTAAGTTTCTTGTAAATATTTAATTGGAAACTTGGGTATTTCTATGGTCAACCATATATGTTCTGGTGAATGTGGGAATATCTATATGTGAATGGGGTGAACATATATATATGCACACACATATAAATGGTGACCTTATAAAGATTCACATATTGAAAATCTATTTTTCAAAACATCATCCTCCCATTTCCTTTCTCACCTCCACTCCATCTCACAAATGGTTTCCTAAAACCCCCCAATGTTTTCTAAATGGATTTTTGGATTCTAATTAACAAAAATGTGGTTTTCAAATTTGTTTTCTAAATCTTGAACCATTTGGAACCTTGGAGTATGTCATGGTAATCACATAACTTTAAAATAATCATTTGGAAACTTTTTAGGTTAAACAATGTTTTCACCTTGGTTTTGGAAATGGTTTTGGATTGGTAAATGTTAAGAACTGATTGGAACTTTGTGATGTTTTGGAAATTATTTTTAAACTCACATGACATTTAGGCTTGTTTGTCACTTGTGAAAGGTTCTATGTATGATAGGAACCTCTATGGTTGTCCTTACGATGAGATGTAATTCGCATAGTTGGTGTTGGGGATTGGGAAAGGCATGCATATTAGCATCGGTGAGTTATTTTTAATGTCAAGCATGTGATGACCTACTCAATCTCCTTTATAATATTATTATGGGATTCATGGATGCCATATAAAGGTTAGAGTGATGGTTTTTCTCTAGTCCCAATTAGACAGATTATAACCCACAGTAAAGTGGATAAGCCAAGTGGTCATTTCCACTAGTTAATATAGTTTAGAGAAGCTAGGTTGGTTATTGATTATGGTGGTGCACTATATTCCGGTAGGTGGTTCTTAAATAAGTACACCTATGGATTGATTCTAGTTATGTTTATAAAATCCTCATGATTACATATCTATATGTTTCTATTTTATTTTTTAACACTTTTTTTACTCATTCTATTAGTATTTTTCTTCTTGTACAAGTATTATTTCCATTATTTCTGGTTATGTTTGATATTCTCTGTTGCTTGAACTTAGTTAGAAATTTTCCTTTTATTTATATAATTATTTATAATATGTTTCTACTTGTCTTTTTGGGTTTTTAAATTTGGTTTTGAAAATAAAATATGTGTTTTTCCTTTAAATGTTAAAAATCATATTTTCCCTAAATGTATTTTCAAACTGGTGTTTTTGGATTGTTTTGGGAAATTATATGTATGGATTATTTGGTTCTTACCTATTGAGTTATTTTATGATCACACCCTACTTGTGTCTCTCAACATCTGTAGACCTGATCTATTTTTCTGGTTCATCTTTTTTCCAAGTTTTCCTATGGATCGGGTGGGTTTTATGGATAGTAGAGACTAGAAGGTCACAGGGTGATCGTGTCGGTTTCGGTTGGTTTTAGTTTTGTTTTTTTTTTTTTGCTATTTTTTCTACTATTATTGTAACTGGATTTGTTTATGTAATTATTCCATTTAGTGATTTATGTATTATCTTTTTTATGTTGTTAACCCTATCATGCTTCAATTATAATTTTTTATTATGGGATAAATCATTCCCTATTGTATTATCTTTGATGCTCGACACTTGTTTCCAACACAGGAGGATCGAGAACACCTCTCAAGCCTTATCGCAGGCTGAATCTGGTGACCGGTTTGGGGTTGACCTAGGTCAGTTCATGATAGTGGGTACTATATTAGTCAATCATTGTAGTATATAGGGTACTGTATAAGTAGTACTATTCACCAAGATGGGATTTTAGGCCACCATTCAAGGTTCTATGGTCCATATGAGGTTTTTTATTCATTATAAATTGTACATATCAGTTAATAATTCACAAAGGATCATATAGTCCATTCAAAAATAATAATAATGGGATAGATAGTGGAGCAACACTCAGGGGAAGGTTTTTATTCTATCATAGTTATCCCTTGGGGCTTGTGAGTTGTAATTCTTCTAATATATGATAAAATATTTATAATAATAATAATCCAAGAAGGATCAAGTAATGATTCAGGAGATATATACCCATCAAAATTAATAAAATAAATGATAGAGTTATAATAATTAGGGATTAAAGTTGATTATACACATCACCCCTAACATTAGAGTAATTAAAATGAAGAAAATCATCATTGAGAGAAAAGGACCAGAATGGTTTGTGATCTTCCACTGCTTGCTTTGACAAAGAATCAACTTCCATTTTTTCCTCCTTATAAATGTGAGTAACCATAAATTGAATATTATCTAGGTATTACAGAAATTCCATACACTCAATGAAAAAACTTTCATGGAACCAAGGGTGATCTACACCTCAAAAGGCTAACCACCAAATAGGAGTCACTTTCAATATGTAGTTTATCCCATTGAAAATGATTCACATAATTAATGGTATGAATAACCACCCAAAGATAAACATGAAAGGAAATATAAGTGCTGAGTAATTGATGAAATAAACCCTTGATGAATCTTATACTAGTTCTAAATATTAGACTATAACCTATAGGGCCTGGTGCACCAAGATCCACACTATCAACATAAAATTTGATCCATGAGAGGAGTGGAGGGACCCATCTAACAATATTGGGTTGAGTAAGATTTTGAGGGATTCCACTAACACCCAAAATCTTTATGGAAATAAATTCCACCATTTTATATAATAAAAATAACAACAACAAAAATAATAATAACCGTAACAAAAATAATAATAATAATAATACTAAATTGTACCATATATAACATCTGAGTGCACATATATTATTATAATCTAAGGCACACCATAAATAAATCCATAAACCATCCTATAATAAAATATTACTCATATAGGATATATATTCATAAATCATTAAAAACATCCCCTAATGGAATGGTCATATACAATGTTAAATAAAACTAAAAAATAAAATGATAAGAATACCCAACTATTAGTCATCAACCTCACCTTAGTTTAGGAATCACATTACCATTCAAATCCTCGGACCTACTCACCTATACTAGGGTATGTACCTTAACTTATATGCCAAGTATAAGGTTTAGACGTCTGTTAAGGTGCATGTGAAAGTCGTAAGCATAAAACTTAATAGGATTCCACCAACGACATCCCTAAAAATAACAAGTATGTACATGTGTTCATTTACTAAATGAAATGAAGGTCATAAATAAATCACATGAATAACACATGTCAGATTTTTAAGTACATAATATGTCACCCTAATGGTCATCTCATACCTACATATTCCAATTTCATATTATAGTCTAGAAAATTCACACATACCTTAGTGGAATAGTGAAGCACCCACCCACCAACACATGACATAGTAACTCGATGAACTTGGGTGGAACGATGCCCAACCAATCATAATTGAAAATATATTGGGTTTACACTACTTCAAATACCATATAAAACTCAAATATGTAAGGTTAACAATCTTATCAGTGTCAATACCAAGAAAAAAACATATTTGGAATCACACCCAACCCAAATTACCATATAAGAAATTCAGTTGGAATAAAATTCAACCCATAGCCAAGAACCATATCACTGTTGTAATAGCATCCAACCCACATATAGGAACCTATATCTTGGTTGGTATATCATCCAACATATATATAGGAACTCGTCTATTGATTATCGTAACATATAACCCATATCTTTTATCCTATAATCCAACATGTATATTGTACCCCATATATTGGTTGGCATAGCATCTAACCCATCTTGGTTGGAATAGCATCAAACTCATATAAAACTACTTAGTGCATCCAACTTCAAGGAATCCCACATATCTATATCTAAAGTAGTTATAGTGTCTCATCCTGGATATATCATCTCAATAACATAGGGGGTGATCTACCACATCATGGGCATCATCTCTCTTTATCATAGGTGGGAAATTCATACAATCTTAACTCTCGACTCACTTATTGTAGGTAGGAAACGTATCTCATACTGAAAACTCGTAAATAGAAGTCTCAACATAATGATTTGTCCCATGTGTTTATCATTCACCATGTGAATGGAAAATGTCAGGATAAAGTTTCACTACATTACAATATACTCCATTATAGGACAAAATAGAATGGTATCTAATGGTATACTCTCTATACCACATAAGGTAGAACTCCATTTTCAAATAAAATTAAGCCTACAATCCCATTATCAAAAACCTGAGTCCAATATCATAGATTAACCCCCTTGGATAATTTATTCCCCCTAAAGTTTCTCAAGAAACACATCATATGGATCGAATCTAGAACATCAATCCCTATGTTTCATTATGTCTCCTCATAAATTACCTCACTAGGTCACTCAACCTTTTTCCTAAGAGTGGACACCCATTAGGGTGTGTCTCACACTATAACTCAAGCTCATCACCCAAATGATGTTATAGAGAAACTAAAGGTCCAATGGAAGGGACATAGTATCATTTTTGTGTCCCTAATAGGTCGTACATAATTTCTTACAACACAATTATCCCCCTAGGATTTCACTCAAGTTGAACATACTGAATCTACCCCACTTCCATTCCATAATATCTATGTTATTACATAATAAGGACCTATATAAAATGGAGTTATCCCCTATTTAGTGACACTTTTCCAAATTCACTAAAACTCATCCAATCCCAAATCAACCATAAATCATGATCATGGGGCCCTATATTAGTCAAAGACCTATATAAATTAATAAAACAAATTTACAATTAATTTCCATAATCTTTTTGATTGGGAGTAATCTGAAAAAATTCATTGAATAGTGTATCCTCACTGGAACCTTTAACAATAGTAGTAGAACCCGGTTTCCATGATTTTGAGCCTCATCCATGAAAAACCCCAATTTTTTCATCATAAGTCATCACCAAATTTCACCCAAAATTAATAAAAACCATGAAAAACCAAATCTATGAATTAAAACTGATGTAATGATGTGAAACCTCATATATTACCCACTTTACCCTCATCAAACATCTTCTAGTAAAATCATCTTCATATCGATAAGATTCTACTATGATCTTGTGGAATATCTCTCTAAATGGCTATATGGACATATTTGAAATCAAAGAAAAGGAAGTGGAAATAAAGAAATATAAAGAGGAGGGATAATTAAACATAATCGATGAATAAACTCACTACAACCTCCATGGATTAAAGGAAAATAAAGGGGAAGGAAGTAAGGATAAGGATAAAGATTACCCCTATAATCTAGATATAGAATAAGTTAGGCCCAGGGGGGTTTATAAAATAAACCCCCAAACTTCCAAAAAATTTCCCTCACTTAATTGGGGGTCGGGAAAGGCCACTAGAAGTCAGGTGGATTCCTATTGTCACCCATTGAACTCATTTTCTCTCACCTATGATGAAATACTTCTACTAAGTTTTACCCCAAGCCCTACCAACCTTATTTTAGACTCCCAAATGAAATATAAAAAATATATCCCTTAATATATTTTAGAAAATACAAATTTACCCTCACACCAACTCAATAATAGTTTATCCAACCTCCCACTTTACCAAAAATGAAAGGGTGTGGGTCTTTAGACCATAATATATAGTGAAAAACATATTTATGTGTGTATGATGTTTTATGTTAATTTAATAAATAATTTTATTGAACTTATTCTCATTAAAATTATGAACCCATACATCATAGCCACTAGTGGGCCAAGATCTTTATTTCAAAATAGCTTAACCCACCTAAAATTGTAACTTAATCCATAACTATTTCTAGTAGACAATCATATCAATCATATCACATATGACTCTTGGATATTTAGGTGGTAAACTTCTTTACTAATTCATCATATGAATTATCCTAAATCCATTTCTCTAGGAACCTAATGATTAGGATCACCTATAATCTGCTTTTTTATAAAATAATATTCATGATAACCTAATGGTTAGGGTCACCCATATTGAATGTTCAAGGTCTTGAAAAGTATTTACATTAGAAGGAATCATACAATTAGTATTTCAAGGGGTTTTATATAGTCCCACTATTTTAATATTCATCTTATAGATATCACACATAACTTTTGTATCTCATATTATCTTTATATCTCATGTAATCCATACATGTATTCATGATTCTATACATTTAGTTTTGAATCATATTCTTTTAATCAAATTATTATGTTTCAAACATCTTAATGTACAAAACCTCATATAACTAATGATTTGTGTTACTTATAGGATAATAAAAGCTAACTATATCCATGAATATTCAAATTTATCTCATGAATAAGGTATATGAAACCTTTTTATATAAAGGATTAAAATCAAATAAAACCAAAAATCCCTATAAGAGAACGTATGGTATGAGAGGAATTCAACCCCCACTTTTCTTAACAGAGCCTAATTTCCTAGGCTAATGAGAAGTATAACCCAAAATTCTACTATATATAAATCAATAATCAAGAGATATTTTAATTACAATATAATTATAATAGCTAATATGTATAAATTGAAATTAACTGTTATTATTGAATTTATAACTAAAACTACAAATAATAGTATTTTTGAATGAAAATAAATGTTTATGCCATACCTATCATGTAATTATTATATTCATGGCATGAAAATTATAAAAATGTATTTAAAAAATTTAAACTAAAACATACCAACATTCATAATATAAATAGTTTTTATATATTAATATTAAATAGTGATTTCATAAATAAATGAATAATTAAAATATTTAACATGTGATATAACAACATTAGACAATTATAATAATTAAAAAAACTTTTGATGCACTATAAAATTATGTGGATTCTTGAGGAAAGTCATTTCAAATAAATAATTGATTGAATTTCACACCTTGAAACACACTATAGACTTAAAGCGTAAACCATTTAGTGTTCAAAGGGTATAGCCTAAAATAGAAATTGTTACGATTTTCTACATTGTGGTTGTTCCTCATGGAATTATAATTTCTATGAACCATGTCTATTTTGGTCAAAACCATAATGTAAAAATATTTATTTTAAGATGTTATAATATTAGATAATAAAGACATGATATTTTTTCAAAACTAGGTTGTTCTTTTTAAAAAATGTAAACCATGATGTGGTTCTATAACCATGGCCATGGTTCTGGAAAAATATCATACTTATTTTTTATTTTTTAATATCCATCTTATAAATTCATTACCAACACTCATTGTGATACCACTAAATGGTTTTGTTGTATATCTCTATGTCATGACCCCATCGCACTAATAACATTGCAATGAAGGGAGATAGATAATAACCCCCAACTCCTGCTTCCAGTAGGCCTTAGGTTGGAAACTAACATCAAGGGTATAAAAAGTCACATAAATAGGAGGTATTACCATCTATAAATTATATAGGATTAGGAGATAAGATATCAACAATCAATCAAATCCATGACATAATATAAATAAATAACCAATAACCATCCCACAAAGTGTGAATAAATAAAATTGATACATATAAAAGTATCCAATGATAAGTACCAAAATAAAATATAAGGAAGCGACACAATAAATGTCTAAAGGTATAAGCTATTAATGTCCAACATGGTACACATAGTTCTCTAGGTAACCTGAAAATAGTTTATATATGTATGGTGAGCATACAAGTATAATCAGTAGGGATATACCAAAGACTCTTTTGTACATGTGAAATAAGTATACTAATGCACCAGTGAGAAAATAGAAAAACCAAACAGCACCTAAATAAGACAACTAACCAAGCCCGTACTCATCATGACACACTCACCAAAAAACACATCCAAGTATAATAATATAATATAAATCATATCAATATAGGGTACCTCCCACCACTTTCCCATTGATTTTACACTCTCACACCCCAATGATGTACTTCATGGTGCTACCATATCTTCTTCATATCAAAATACTACACCACCTCCCCATAGCATGACCAAATCACATCACATACACCCCCCCCCCCATAGAAACTTGGGCCATCATCACATTGCATCTCGCCCATAAACACCTAGTAAATCACCCCACATCCACTATTATAACCAGAGTAGTAGGGTATCATGAACATGAAGGTAATAAACCTTATTCCCTCCACCCACCATGCATGACCCCTACCATAATCTATCTCATCACATCATGAAACAAGCATCGCTATTGTGTAATTTTGACTTTTGGCCATCATAGGTCATGGATATCAACCCCATCTGAAAGAGAGAGTAGGAAATAGGGGCTAGCCAAACATCCATCCTTACCACTAGGATGTTGGGAAAACACACCTCCCCCATCCATATATATATATATATATGGGTGTTAGAATTTAGTGCTCGATGTAGGTGGAATGCATATAAAAAATCACAAGTAAACAAAAATATATATAATAGTCATACATTGACCAACCTAGGGTTCACAACAAAGGTACCAACAACTCACAAAATTTCTGCATGCCTCACCAAAAACATCACATCCACAGCCACCTCTAAATGCATAACACCACACAACAAGTCATGAGTTGCATAACCCATTTCATCCCCTTTTTCATAGATTTATCTATCTTTCCATATTTTCCATTTTTTAGTCAAAATTAATTTAAACATACCACTTAATACATTTTTTCATCACATCATCCAAATGTTAACAAGACCACATATCCACCATCAAATCCACGACTACCTCCTTGTCACAACTGCCATATCACCACCACTTTCCAACACAACTACCTTTTAGCATGGCTACATGGCCCATTAACCCCACATACCAAAACCACACATTCACACATGACGCAACACTTATTCATATAATTACATAAAATTTTCTAGGTTTATAAAAGGGTTGTACATTACTTATATATATTTATTTTAGGGGAATTCACACACAAACCATATATCTAGGTGAAACCAATTTATTATCAAAGTATAAATGGTTACTCATTTATTCAAGGTGGTGTCATAATAATCACACAACAAGGATTCATAACACATGTAAAAAATAGCACAAACATGGGATACCAATAGCCATGATTTTCAATGGTACAAAAAACATGGATAAATTCAATATCACAATATCAAAAAGTTGTAAAAGCATACAAATCAATCCTCTTCCCATTCATTTCAATTAAACCAATCTATTATCTTCATTAATCTAGTGTATACTATCTTCCCAAAATATAACAGGAGCATGAACCCCTTTATCATGTTACAACTAATGAGAAATAAAGGAATCCCCTTCCTAGTATAAACAAGTTGTATATGATTATCCACACAAAAACAAGGGTTCATGAATGATATAGAACTACTATAGGAAGAGCTAAAACCAATAGCGGAAACACAGTTCTATGACTCTAAGGGAAATTCTTCCGCACCACCCATATCAAAAGGAATATAGTAAGGAAAAAAGTAAAGATCATTATTTTGGAATTGAAGATACAAAAGCATTGGGATTATAGATTGTAGATAAGATTGTATTTGATCATTAATGTGGATCTCGTTAAATTCCATAGTAAAGGACTCGCCAACACCCTTGGTCATCAAGAAAATTTAAGGATATAATTTTCCTTCTCAAAATGACCTTTAAATACCCTTAATTAAACCATTAAAACTATATTTATGTTAAAAAAACATATTCATGGATTTTTAGGGGTAATCTACGGAAAACTATAAATTTTTGAATTTTGGATAATTCTTGAACTAACTGTTCTATATAACCTATAGTGTGAAAAAATAAGTGACCATGAGAAGAAACAAGTTACCACATGAACAAACAAGTGATTGTGCCAACTGACCACCTGAGAATCCAACCTACCTCATGAACAAACATCTAACCACTCCAATTGACCATAAGAATAACTTTCCTACCACCTGAAAAAAACATCATACCATGCCAACCAACTACACAACCAACCTATCTATAGCACAAACAAACAGGATATTGTTCCAACTGATTGCACAACCAACCTATGTACCGAACAAACAAACAGTTGATCATGCCAACTAACTGCATGACCAACGTACCTACTATCTGAAAAAACATATGACCATGGAAACTATTCATATGACCAACCTCTCTATAGAAAAAATAAACAAGTGACCATGCCAATTGATCACATGACCAACCTTCCCACTGCATGAACAAACAACTGACTGTACCGATCGACCGCACGACCAATCATCCTACCACATGAAAAAATAGTTGACTTTTCCAATTTACTACACAAACAAAATACCTACCACATGAATAAATAACTGACCATGAAAAAAAAATGAATGCAATAAGGGGACTTAGAAGAACCAGAAGAAAATACTCCTAACACCCTCTTGACTCCATCAAGCCTCAAAAAACAAAAAGTTAAAAGGTTTTATAAATCTGGTACCTTATATCAGATACCTATCAAAAAATTCTCATTCTTAATAATCCAAGTTAAATGAAAGGAAAGGAAAGTAAAGGTTAAAAAAACCATACCAGGATATACCTCTTATAGATCTCATTACAACTGAAGCATCACTGCTAACCAAACTCACTAACCAAATAAAAATGTTCATAGAACCTCACATAACCACCACATTACCATTTAATACTTCATATGAGCCAATCCAAAAACTGTCGCAACCATCTCACAACATATCCCCAAGCCCATAAATCAAGAAATTTCATATTCCATGTTAATATATAATCCTATTTTGGAGGAAATGAATCACCTGTATAGTTTCAATCACGTCAAGTTATAACACATCTTGATTAGCAATGAGGTTTTTCCTAATTTTTATGCATTTAGTTATTAATCACACATCATACCAACAAGGAATAATCACATCTAATATTAAAATATAAATTCCAAAACATCACATCAAAGAACAATAATTTAATAAAAAGATTAAAATGACTCAAAACAACTCCGGGTACTGGGAACAAATTTGTGTCTCACGCTCCCAAGTACTCTCATCCAGGCCATCATGCCTCTATAGTACAAGAACCAAAGGAATAGTCTATACTCGTAGAACCTTCTCTTGATGATCCTAGATCTCAATTGAACACTCTACAAACATCACAACATCCTTGATATTAAACTTTCCCTAGTCAATGTTATGGGATTCATCATGAAGATACTGAGGAAGATGAGAGGTATGGAATATGCCATGCATTTGGTTTAATCATGGAAGAAGTTCCAATTGAAAATACACCTCTCCATCATAACCTATCACCACTAAAGGTCCAATAAATTGGGTTTAGAGTTTACTCCCCCTTCCAAACCTCTATTTCCCACGTCAAGGGGAAACTTTTAAGAACACATGGTCTTTAACCTCGAACTCTAAGGGTATCCTCCTGTGATCAACATTAGATATTTATCAGTCATGTGTTTCTTTCATCCTCTCATGAAGAAGATAAACCTTATCCGTCATTCTCTGCATGACATCAGGACCAAGGACTACTAACTTCCCAATCTTATCCTAACATAATGGAGGATGACATGGTCTCCCATACAAATCCTTAAATAAGGCCCTTACAATGGATGAATGATATCTATTATTATAAGAAAAATCAACCAAAGTAAAGTGTTGTTCCCAAGATCCAAATAATTCTAAGGTTCACTCTCTTAATATATCCTTCAGTGTTTGGATAGTCTACTCCATATGTCTATCCTTTTAATGGTGGAAACTAGTACTGAGGTATAACTGAATGCCAAAAGCATGATACAATACCCTATGAACTCATGAAGTAAATCATGTTTCCTAATTTGATACAATGGAACTCATGAATCCATGAAACCACAACACATCATCCACATACCTCTTCACCAAAACATTCATGACACTTGACTCCTTGATCACTAGGAAGTGAAATGATTTTTCTAATAGATCCATAATTACCCAGATAGAATCACAACCTCCTAGATATCAGGGTAATCCTGTGAAAAAATATATTTATATGTCATCCCATTTTCATTCAGGAACATCCAAGAGCTACAGAAAAATTCTAGGAACATAATTCTCAAACATTACCTATTAGAAAACCAAACACTTATCCATAAACTTTTTCACTAACCACATTATCCTAATCCACCAAAACTACATCCTAAATCCACTTTACATATAGGAAACTCTTAGGTGTACTTCCAAATGTGATCTATGAAACTCCCAAAGGAATCACTTACGTGTCATTACTGGAATAAACATCCCCCCCTGGAAAAACATCTGGTTCTGAGCATCCTCCAACCATCCCTTCAGATCATCACCATGACCAGCGTGATCATGCATCACCTCTACCTCCGAGTCTTCCCACTAAGACTCTACCACCTATTACATCAAAAAATAATGCACTGTCACCTGAAAAAAAAACCACCACCAACCTCCCTTTCATATGAAGTAAATATTTAGGAAATCATCCACCTTCACCCTCAATAGGTGATATCCATACCATAGATCAATCTTGGAGAACCAACTAGCTCCCCTAAACTGCTCAAAAAGATCATCGACCCTTGGAAGAGGATAGTGATTATTGATCATCACCTAGTTCAAACTCTGGTAGTCTATGAACAACCTCAAACTACTATCTACCTTCTTGGAAAATAACATTGGATCACCCCTTGGTGATACACTAGGCTGGATGAAACCTTTCTACACCGGATAATCTATCTAAATTATCAACTCCCTTAATATAGAGGGTGTCATCTGATTGGGATCCATCGAAATCAAAGAAGCATCAGGCAGTAGATCTGTCTCAAACTCCACATCACATTGAGGGGGTAGTGTCACAACCTCCATAGTAAAAACATCCATAAACACCATGATAATCTTGGGAACCTCAACCGTACTATCCTATATTGATTATACAGATAGCTTAACCATCAAAGAAAGAAGGGGATCCACATGCCTACTACCCACTTTATGGATACACTCACCAATGAAAGATGCATATTGACCATACACATCTAAAAAATGACTCTCCTCTAGAAGCAGCTAATAATGACATACACAGAATACAACTAATCAATACTGAGGATGACATCATAAAACTTCATCTGAAGCACAAATAGATCCCCATGGGATCGATGTGACCCCTTAATCAGTCTATACACCCTACACACATCAAATAAGTAGGTATGGCCTCCAACTGACATAGTTAACACTAGGGTAATAGAGAGACTCTCAACATCTAGTCCTAGAGCACAGACTATAACAGGTGCAATAAAGGAGCGTGAATCTCCTGAATCAAACAAGGCACAAATAAGGGTACTAAAAAAATTAATCGTACCTCTAATGATCATTTTACCCTTTAACACTATCACCTCCATTTCATGAAAATAATCATGACCAGCTCATATACCTCTTTATTAACATCCACCCCCACAACCACGCTCAGGTTAAGGCCCTTGAACATGAGGAATATCCTAACATCATCCTCCACTTGCTCTATCTACTCTCAATGAAGCATAACCCTACTACTGAAATGGACTTGCTGGAAACTATTGTTGAGGCTGGTGGAAAACTTGACCACCTCCACAAAACTAAGCTCAAAGAACCACTGGATTCTGATTTTGATGATATCCATGAACCCCATAGAAAAAATACACTAACCTAAATCCCCCAGGAAGAGCATAAAAACCACTACCCCCAGAATGTTGGAAAGGAAGATGATGAGATCGAATCCCTACTGGATGAAACCTAAAAGTCCCTAGCAGCTAAAACACATTGATGGATTTTTTCCCCTCGAGGAACCTTTATAGCCCCTATCTTATGGTAATCCTCCTTTTAAGTGCATGTGCTCTATCACCTTCACCTTCTTATGAGCTTATAATTATGTTGTAAATGTAAATGGAGTAACTTTATACTGTATAGAAGGATGGAGTTCCTCCTCTAGATTTCAATTAGGGGACTCCACATCAGGAAAAAGTTTGGGGTGAAATTCAATAGATCCTTACACTTGATCTCAATATCTCTCACTGGCATGATATCCTACTGAAGTGAGAGAAAATCCTTCCTCTTCACTACATTAATAGTCAATGATAGGAACTCTAAACTAAACTCCCTCTAGAAAAATGATTGTAACACGTATTACTCCTTCCACTCACCCAAGAACAATGTCCACCACTAATACACATCTCCCTGCTTTTGACTGACTACCAATGAGACCCAGTACTCTGCCAAGGCTCGGATCAAACTGAAGGCAGTCTTGAGCTCCACCAACCACCTATCTATCTTTGTATCCAAGATACTTCCCTTATAATTTCCCAAATCCTACCACTGAAATATGCACAATTCCCTTTTCCGCTGACCATCCTCCACAACCAGATCAACCCTTCATCGATCAACAGGATCAACCTACTAAACCTATGCTACCTAAGCTACATGTGGAAGATGACCAAGAGTCATAGATGAAAAGGGAAAAAGGGATTTCCTAATCCCAGTAGTATGAAATGTTATTAATATTTATTTAATTAATTTTAAATCATTTCAACTTTCCCATAAACAAAACCACCCAATTCAAATAATAACACAATTCATCATGATGCATGTACCTCTCTTAGGTCTCTACCCTATAAAGAGGTCCACATCACTTGGTTGTTAAATAAGATTAAATTCCAAGAATTGGATCATTTGGGACCTAAAATCCTATGTCATTGTCAGTCTCTCTATCTTGTGTCATGCACCAAGGTAAAATGGAACTGTTTACATCCCAACCCATGCAATACTCACTATGCATGACTCCAAACTCAATCCTATCTCTCAATCATAATCTCAGATACCACTCTACCATGAACCCCTATGACCAAAGATACCTCAATGAAGGGTGAGAGATAATGATCCCTAATCCCCACCTCCAATATTCCTCGGGTTAGAGACTAGCACCAAGGGTATAAAAAATCACATAAATGGGAGACATTACCCTCTCTAAAATATGTATGATCATGATATGGGATATCATAAATAAATAAAATACATGAAATAATATAGATAAATAACTAATAACTATCCCATAATGTATGAATAAATAGAACAGATACATCTAAAAGTCTCCAAATAAAATTAGAAAAATAAAAGCTAAGGCATAAATACAGTACCTATCCAAATTTCTAACCTCATGAACAAAGTACTAGGGTATCATGAACATGAATTAAATCAACCCCATTCCCTCCTCCCGCCATGCATGACCCTCACCATAATTTATCTCATCACCTCATCAAATAACCATTTTTATTATACACTTTTGACTTCTGGTTATCATATCTAGTGTATATCAACCCTGCTTGGAAGAGAGAGTGGGAAAGAGGGGGTAGCCATCCATCCATCATCACTACCAAGATATTGGTAAAAACATGATCCATATGTGTGTTTGTGTGTTTGTGTGGGTGGGTGGATGGGTGGGTGGGTGCCATCACAGATTACTCAATGTGGGTGGGGTGCAAATAGAAAATCATATAGAAACACAAATATATATATATATATATATATATATATGTAATAGTCACACACAACCCAACCTAGGGTTTGTAACTAATGTACCAACCAACTCACATAATTTATCCATGCCTCGCTAAAAATGTCACATCCACTACCACCTCTAAATTCATAACACCACACAATAAGTCATGAGAGGCATAACACATTTCATCCCCTTTTTCAAATATTTATCCATATTTCTAGATTTTACATTTTTCATCTAAACCCAATTTAAATAGCCCCCTTGTTTCATGTTTTCATCCCATCATCATCATTCCAGCAAGCCCAAACATCCACCATCATAGCCACAACCACCTTCTCATCACAACTATCATATCACCACCACTTTCCATCATAGGCACCATGTAGCATGGTTACATATCCCATTAACCCCACGTACCACAACCACACATCACGAATTCACACATTCCGTAACACTTATTCACACCATTACATAAAATTTTCCAGGTTTATCAAAGGTTTTCCCATTACTTTCAAATCTTTATTTTAGGGTAATTCTCATACAATACATATATCTAGGTGCAACCAATTTATTAGCTGAGTATGAGAGGTTAACTATTTATTCAAGGTGTTTTCACAATAATCACACAACATGAAACCTGTAAAATCATGCGATACATTCCCCTTACCATTTGATTCAATTAAACTGATTTATTATCTTCATTAATCTGGTGTATACTATCTTCCCAAAAGATAACAGAATCATGAACCCCTCTCACATGTTACAAATGATGAGAAACAAAGGAATCCCCTAATTGGAAGAAATAATATCCACACGTTTTTTTGTATAAAAACATGGGCTACACACATGATATAGAATTTCTATAGGAGTAGATCAAATCAACAGCAGAAACATAGTTCCACCACTCCAAGGGAAAGGCTATGGCACCGCTCGTCTTGAAAGGAAAATAAGGAATGAGTGAAATATCATTTTTTAGAATTAAATATGTGAAACCATTAGAATTCCAAAACATAGATAATATTTTAATTTACCATTAATAAGGATTTCATTAAATCCCACATGGAAGGAATCACTAAAAACCTTATTTGTCAAGATAATTAAAGGATATAATTTTCCTCCTTGAAATGACCATTAAATACCCTTAATTAAACCTTTAAAAATGAATTTACATTAAAAACCCATATTAATGACTTTTAGGGTTAATATGGGAAAACTATAAATTTCTGAAATTTGGATAATTCTTGAATTGATTGTGCCATAAAACCTATCGTGTGAACAAACAAGTGACCATGAGAAGAAAAAAGTGACCACACTAACAAAAAAGGGACCATGCCTACTGACTGCATGACCAAACTACATGTCGCACAAACAAACTGCTAACCGTACTAGCTAACCACACAACCAACCTACCTATCACATGAACAAATAGCTGACTATGCCAATTGACCACATGACTAACCTACCTACCGTATGAAAAAACAAATGATCGTGTTAACCGACCACATGATCAAACTACCTAACACACAAAAAAACAATTTACTGTGCCAACTAACTACACAAACAACCTACCTACACATCAAAAAAACACTGAATATGCCAACTGACCACATGACCAACCAATCTATAGCATAAAAAACACATAACTATGTCAAATGACCGCATGACCAACCCACCTACCGCATGAACAAACAACTGATTGTTTCAACCAACTGTATGACCAACTTTCCTACCGCACAAACAAATAGCTAACCATGAAAATTGACCACACAAACAACCTACCTACTACATGAACAAACAAGTGACTGTATAAAGGAAAACAAGTGACCACATAAAGGTAACTTAGAATAAATAGAGGGAAAAAGATATCTAACACCTTATTGAATACACCAAGCCTCAAAAAACACAGAGTGAAAGGTTTTATAAATATGGGACCTTACAATCTATATAAAAATGCAATTGAAAAAACATAAAAACCATTTTAAAGATCTACTAGGAGGGTAAAATATAAAATTAAATGAAAAATATAAAACAAATTTAACCTCATTATCCATGATTAATCATGCACAACAGTGAGTTTAATTGAGACTCCTCAATAATAATCAATAGATTCCCACCTCTAAATGTTTCCACCTATTGTTAGAATTAATAAATTCATTGGTAAAATACCTTTTACTTCAAATATGTGTTGACTTATACTTTACAAAGACAAATTAAGAGAATATAATTAGAGGTATCTTCAAATTTAGAGAGTAATATCCACTCTAAAAAAATGAACTCCATGAACTCCACTATATAACATACCTTCATTGAATAAAGGAGTTTATTGAAGTTAATTTATTTTGTATGTTATAAAACAACCAATTATTTAGATCATATTGTAACAATTTGAATGAATCCTCATTTATATAATGTAATTTTTAAACTCCTTTAACAATAAATGGACCGTCTATAAATTATTACATGATGTGTCATAAGATGGAACAATATCATAACTATTATAAGAGAGTTGGTTGATTGATATCCAATATAATATATCATGAACACTACATCATAGTATCAATTTTCATGATAAAACACAGACCATGATGTGGTGACTTTCAACATGTCAAGGTTTATGATTTAGTTCATAATTCCAACAAGATTCTCATTAAAAGACTATTAAAACATTAATTATAGTCATATCATCATTAATAGATGATTTTGAAAAAATAATGGCATCATTACTAAAGAAAATATGAGATGTACGAGAACTTAGTATAGTAATTTTCACCCCAAAAAAGTTAATCCCCACTATGGATACTATAAATAAGAGCATATTAGGTCTCCATACATATTAAAAATAAATATATCGATGAAGAATCACCTTTTAAAAGACCCTTAGAGGGATTAACATGGAATATTGATAATTTTTTAATGAAACCCCATTTCAAGAATCAATATCACTAAGAAAATCCACTCCATACCATCATATTCTTTGCACAAATCAAAATTTATTGTCATATGACCCCACCTCCCTCAGCGCAGTTTTTTAAAATGATACAAAAATTAAAAAGTAATAAGAATATTATAAAATATTTATATACATTCTAGAAAATAACATTATCTAGGTTAAATAACCTTGGAAAACATATTTTCATCCAATTAACAGTCATATTAATGCTAATTTTATAAATCACATTATACAGACTAATAGGTCTGTAATGATTTAGAGAAGAAGTACATTTAATTTTAAGAATTAGAAAGATATTATTATGTTTATAATAACAATAAAGATACCCAAAAATAATACCAAGTATTAAATCTGAAACATTATTGACCACAATATTCCAAAACCTTTTTCAAAGAAGGTAGATAAACAATTTGGTCCTGGTGACTTAGTCAAATAAATTTGAAAGAGGGCATCACAAAATACCACTAGTGGATATAAGGTGCAATATTATCATTCATTTATTTGGTAATTTCAATATGAGTAATCCACAACACATCCTCAAAACCCATAGGACTCCTTGAATAAAAAATATTGATGAAATACCTAGGCACCAACATTTTTATATGTGATTGCCATGCATAAAAAACCCCAAACTCATCCTTGAGGCCTTTGAAAAAGTTAGACTACATCTTCTTGTATGATTTAGCTTGAAAAAAATGATGATATGGGTGAGTAATTAACAGCTTGAAAAATATTAAATTTTTTATGAATTACTATTTATATAGGTTTCATAATTCCAATATTTTGATAACTAATCATTTAAAAAACCATTTATATGGACAACCTTTCATATGGAAAACTCCTCATTTTATTTTACCATTGGTATTATAATAGTTGGATTTGACATGGAATACAAGGATTATTTTAGACTATATATTATAATCTCATTTACCCTATATATGTGTGTTAGTGTGTTAATAGAATGAAGAACGGTTAGCCCTTCATACTTTATCTCTAACTCATGTATAGTTCTTTATTACTTTATTCATTATCTATTATCCTTATAAATATTTTAATTCATGTTTCATTATTAATACACTTCACCAATGATTGATCACATATTTTTTATTTCATAATTCTGTGTGGTTTCAATTATTGTTTGATATGATTCTCGATATTTTGTAAGAATGAGATTCATTCATTAGGAGATGTTTGTAATAATGTGGTAAGTCATATTTTCCAAGGATAATATTGAAAAGGTTTGTTTTATCTCTCTTTATGTTTTTATAAAAAAATATTTTTCCTAGATTTTGGATGTTGAGATCCATCTCGATACAAATGGACTTGGTGAGATTATCAAAGTTGGCAATCAAGATTTTGTTTAATACCATATTGTACCATAATATTCCATCGTAGTCACCTCTATTAGGAATTTAATAATGAGTAACTAATTGTGAATTTTCCTATGGTGTTATATAAAAATCTCAGAGAGAGGTATAATCACCTATAACTGGTAATATCACCAAAACCACTATATAAATAGAGTCAATTATGATTATAAGATTATAAATTAATTACTTAATATAATTATATAAATTTTAAAATTACATCATAATTAAAAATTTATAGAGAAAATATTACAGATATCGATATTCTATAAAATACATTTTCTATTTTTCATGCTTCAAACATTATTCTATGATGATAATATCATGAAAAATGGATTTATAAAATATTTTTAGTTACTATATTATCTTTTTGTGATAGAATAAAACAAAAAATCCTAATGAGGAATCATGGATACATAACAATTGGTGTAGATTCATTCCCTAGAGTGAATGTGATTGCTTATAATTGTGTTCATGGAAATAATCAATGTAGTTAGGGTTACGATAAATCATTTTCTCAAGGTTTCTATACATCCAATGAAAATATGAAAAGGAACCACCATATTTTATTAAAAAATGAGCAACCACCGCTAAAAAAACAAATAATGATAAAATTAAATGTTTTCATTATGCTATGAATAGACACCAATAACATACCCATCGTTTGCTAAATTATTTTTTTGATATTTAACTATAATCATTTAAAATAAAGAAAATAGTGTTGATGAAAAATTTATCGACCATTCCTTATATTATTATTATGATATTATGAATTTTAATATCTATAATTTTTTATAAATCCTAAAGGTTTTTAGTTCATGGATAATGTATAAATTCCCATGATAGGGATGTACTTTTTGGTTTTACAATATTTTCAATAAATAATTCATGTTTTGTTTTTGTTTTTTAATTTTATATCTTACATGTGTTCTTATTTACTTTTAATGAATGTGGTTGTTATGAATCTCTCTTTCATTATTAATTACCATGATGAAGGTATTTTTATTTTTGATAGCACCATTACACACACAATTGTTAAATATGTGAAATATTTTATCACCCTAAAATTGATAATGGATCATGTAAGAACATTAACCAGTGGTGTGAAATTAATTGAAGACTTTATAATAGAGAAATATATCTAACTAGTGGTGAAAAATTTTAAATAAATAATTCTAATTTTTTTCCTAATTCTCAAAAAAAATTATTAATCTATAAAGGTATTTGTGAAAATGGGTTTCACATTGAGACTATAGATTAAGGTGGTATCGAATACCACTATATGTCACGCATTGATAATTATCACAAGTTGATTCAAGAGAAATTTTAAATGCATTCATTCGGATTGTATTATGAAAATATATATACATTCAAATAAAATATGGTAAACTAAAATTTTTCTAACCATGACACATTTATTATATGACATGGTTATTTGGGTTATCTAGGATAAACAATGAGGAGGAGAATAATTAAATGTATGTATAATCATCCATTGGTTGATAAAAAGGTTCTTACACCTAATTATTTCTCATTCATTGCTTTCTCTAAAGGAAAATTGATTATAATACCATCACCATTGAAAATTGGAATTGAATCCTCTATGTTATTTGAAAGAATTCATATTAAAATATGTGGTCCTATTTTTCCACCATGTGGACCATTTATATATTTTATGATCTTTATTGAAGTGTCAACTAGATAGTATCATGTGTTCTTATTTTCAAATTGCAACCTAGTATTTATAAAATTACTTTTCCAAATAATGATATTAATGGAACAACTCCCATATTATTCAATCAAACATATTAGTCTTGATAAGGTTAATCTATATACATTATATTCTTTTAATAATTATTACATATTGATTGGAATGTGTGTTGAATATGATATAGCTAATTTTTATACTCAAAATGGTATATTTGAATCATTTATAGAGTGGTTATAACTTATCACTAAACCACTTCTCATGAAAACACAATTGACTAGTCTAGAATGGGGATATGCAATTTTCACGTAGTATCACTAATTCAAATAAGACCATTAAGTTATCATGAATATTTCCCATTTTAATTATGTTTTTTTCAATCACCCAGTATTACACATTTAATAACATTTGGTTGATTTTTAAATGTGTCAGTGGCTCCCTTTCAATGAACAAAAAATGGGATCCCAAAAAAGATTAGGAATTTACATTAGATTTGATTTTTTTTGTTAGAGTTGGTGTCCTAGGAACAAAATATTTTTACTTTTATTACATGTATATTTGATGTATTTAATATTAATAAAATATCTTATTACATATTAATCATTGTTTTCTATGAATCTAATGTAATTATTTATTAGAGTATACGTCGCATTGATAAGGTCAGAGCAGTTCCCCTCTATGATGAAAAACTTGAAGTTCTATGATGATATTCTTAAATAATTTTCTATGGTTTGATAACATTATATTATGGGACACATAGTATATAGAATATCATTTGTGAGTACTCATAAGAGGATGAGGTTTATTCTCATGGATTTTTCAATTGGTAATCTCCAAGCTGGGAGATTATGAGAACATGCCCTCCGGTAGGAATTCTGCATATTTTGGTTCCATCGGATATTCCTATTTGTGAGAATGTGTAATGTCCCTTATAGATTGTTATTAATGCATGTTACAAATTGTGTACTTAGATGTATTTTGTAAACCATGATGATAACAGTTCATGGTGAAGTTGGATATGTTGGGCGTGTCATGAGTGACATGTTGTTGTTGTTATTATTATTATTATTATTATTATTATTATATGGAATGGGGTTTATTAAATTTTATTATATTATTTAAGGGCCGGTATGAAATTAAATAATATTTTAACCTAAAACCTAGATCTATAAATAGATGGTTGTGTATATTATGTATAGTATTAGTGTGCAATTGAAAATAAAGAATTTTTGTGCATAATGAATTATCTCTCAACTCCTTCTAGTCTCTCCCTCTAAAGAATGTGAAATTCAAGAGAGAAACCTTCAAGACCGAAGGATGAGTGATCAACAAAAATAATGCAAGTAAATAGATTCACTGTGCTAGCACCCAGAAATTGATTTTCGTTACTAGGAGATCAAAGGAGAATGTGTGGATCAATGTTATAGGGATTCTATCCTTGGATCCACATAGTGAAACGAAGGAAATATAAAAAGGGTATTTTGGGAAAATAAATATCATCAATGAAGAAAGATCTTAACCTCAGGTATACATTTCTTCTGATATTAAATAAATTAATTATAAATTTGATATGCAAGATCCTATCTTAGGGTTCAAAGCATATAATTATTAAAATAAATTTTAATATATCATCCACCAACACACACTTCTATTGTGCATAGAACCATCAAGTGATGCCATAGGGGTCACATTTAAATTTATAATTATTTATTTGATTTTTGATCTACAACATCCGACCTTTTTATCACATAAAATTCCATTACATTATACAAAACCGAGGATCTTTAAGGTTTAGTGTCTTGGAAACCAAGAACTTAATACATGAAAACAACATAAACATTCTTCTAAACCAATTTTAAGGCTTCATAAAAGGTTCATCCTATGTACATTTACTACATCTTATATCCTGGATATATACATCAAAGAAAAGGGTGAGAAGAAGTCCCAGTAAGGGAAACAAGAGAAACATTTTACATGTGAACTTGATATACATCAATAAAGTCATGATAAATAGATTTAAGGAATGAGAAAGAGATCATGAGGCATATCATAATGGAAAGAACATGATTCATAACTTGAAGATGTGGATACAACATTTAACTTAGACAATTAAGAACATATCACCAAGGTCCATCCCCAAGGTGTCATTTGAAATTACCAAGGTTATTCACCAAGGTATCGTTAAAATTATAATCTCTAGTGGTTACATCATTACCCAATGCATTGGAGCGCTATCAGGGCGCACCCTTAAATTTTTCTTTATTATAATGTGATCCACATATATCATCATCAAACATTTCATAAATAACCGATATAGCAGAAAATAAATGGGTTTCATTTCATAATCATAACATTTTAAAACTGCTTTAAAGACGTGATCTTTATGTCACTTTAAACCCAGAGAAAAGGAAAGCGGGTCTCATGTATGTAAATCCCAGAATTTAAAATAGTAAATTTTGATATATATGTGAATACCTTTGTATAAAAAATACTTTTGAGTATTCACTTAATAAAATAAAATAATTTGAGAAAAATAGAGAGACATTTTGAGACGAAAATTTGGTAGCATAACGGCTATGTTGCAGGGTTTTAGAAGACATTGAAAAGAGAGGGGACATGGGTCACCCACTCATAAATGATCCATAAAATATTAAAGGGATAGAATATAAAGGATATAATAACATGGTAATTAAGTTTAAAGGACATACCATATGAAATGAAAAACTTGAAAGGAAGACAAAAATAAGATTTCTCTTATGAAGAATTCGGTAGCCTAACGGCGTCACTTAAAACTTAAAAAATGAATTGATGAGATTAAATAGGGTATCTCATCATGTGAACATAAAAAGGAAAGTATTATGAATATAGATATCATACCCTAGCATGGAAAAAAGGAACTTGAAATACTTGACATGAAAGTAGAACTTTAAAAATCGGAAGAGTGAAAGAATCCCTTAAAAACTTTGGCAGTATAACGGCGCCACTAAAACATTCATAAAACGAAATGATGAGAGTAAGAGGGGATCTATCATCATATGATCGTGAAAATGGCAGTAATAGGAATATAAAATAACATCCTCAACATAAGAACATGTAGCATAAAAGAAATGACATAAAAGAGAGTACTTGGAAAGAAGGAGAGAGGTAGGATCCCTTACCTTAAAACGTAACTCTTAAAACTCGAAGGTTGGGACCTTGGGGGCTTGGGGGCACCTTGGGAGGACTCCTTGGGAGGTAAGGAGAACAGAACTTCGTTTAGGATGATTTTGGAATGGAAAGGATGAGAGAATGTATTGGTATTTATAGGGGAAGTGAGACAAGGCATTAATGGCCAAGGGACACCTCATTGGTGGTATGGGCAAAACCATGGGCTTGCCCATGGTATTTCCCAAGGTGTTAGTCCGCATGGGACCCCTCATACAATAATTCATCCCCTTTAGTCTACCATCCATTAAAATATCTCATGACATCATCATGATGCAGTCATGATGTCATTAAACATACCGAAACCCTAAAACTATATTTTTACTATTCACTGAAAATTCATTTTTTTCAGAAAAAAACCCAAAATTCACCTTAACATAATATCGATTCTCTGAATTAAAAAATGAACTCCATTTTATGAAAATAATTTTCTAAATATTTTTAATTTAATTTTTATATAAAACATTATTCACTGAAAATTCATTTTTTTCAAAAAAATCCCCAAAAATCACCATAACCTAATATTGATGTTCTGAATTCAAAAATGAACTCCATTTTATAAAAATAATTTTCTAAATATTTTTAATTTAATTTTTAATTAAAAAACACTATTCACTCGAAAAAACTAATACTTGACTAATAATTTATGAAATAGTTATTTACCTAGTTTATTGAATCACATTACTTAATCAAGGTGCCTATATTATATTAATACTTTCTTTAAGTGAGATTACTAATCCATTTGGTCACATTACTGATCCTAAGCGTAAAATCACTATTTATAAATTACTATTCACCAAAAATTATGTTGATCTTATTAGACTCTAAATTTCTTACTAAACACATTTTCAGAAGACCATTTTTTGAAAATCATTACACATCATGAATTATTTAAGGTTTACATAAATAATTTAAAATATCCCTTTTTCTAAAATTCATCAATAATATACATCCTACATTTATTTGAACATTTTGAAAATTCACAAACTTCACCATAAGAAGAAATCACAATTTTTATTTATCAAAGGATTACACAAAGCAGTTACGGTCTCCTTACATAGCCCCTTATAACCCCAGCATAGGACCTAAGTGTAAGGTGTGCTAAGGTGAGAGAATCTGAGGGTGGATCGGCCAACATTGCACAAGTAGTAATTTCTATCATCTTGAACTTCTCGCGAAGGCGATTCCGTTCTAGCTTCACACGATGAAGTTCGGCTTGGGTTTGGTCTAGAGCAAAGCCCAGTGGTGCTACCTCCTTCCCAAGTTCTGTTAGATGGGCTTCGATTGGCCCAAGACTGCAGGATGAGGCCATCAAATCTTCCTTCTATATTAATTAACCAAGATCACTTGTATTCAGAGACAATAATCGCAACATTTAGTTTCCAACGGTCATATTGACCAATGTTCATATAACAGTTGAAACCCAACGGTCTCATTCTAATTATACTAATTTTATCAAATGAAATAGTTTTGTTTAGTATAAAATAAAATAGCACACAAATTTAGGAAACAAAATTTATTCGAAATTTCGGGTCATTACACTCTTCCCCCCCTTAAGAAATTGCGTCCTCACAATTTTTAAAATTGGTCTTGGAAATTTCATTGAAAGTCCCACATTGAAAAAACAGTCAGTAAAAATATTACTTTAAAAGAAAGAAAGGAAAGTTAAAAGGTCACCCGAGTTAACCCATACTAGGATTCCATGTAGGTAAGCATGGATATGGAGGAGAAATAAAGGGTCAAGTTCGGATGGAGAGTGATAGAAAACTTGATTAGGAGAAAATTAACCACAAGAAGATCACAAACTTAAGATGTGTTAAATGGTATTTGATTACCCAGTAGGAAACGTAAACCAAAAATGTTTTTGTTTTATGTTCCTTTTCATAATTTTGAGGAATTCATTTACTACATAGAATAAAAACATAAGGAAATTTACTTACCTTCAAGTAGTGTTTCATCCTTTAATAAGTTTCTACCAAAACTAATCTTTTCTCCAAAAGATGTGCATTCCAAAAAGACTTGGTCACATAAAAAGCACAAGAATCATCTTATAGATAATCACATAATCCACAAAAGATTAACTATCTATTTCTTCTATCTTTAAACATTATCCCAAAAATAGAAAGGGTAAGATAAAACAACTCTTCAAAAATAAAGAACCCCATAGGAAGGGAAACTAATTTTAAATCTTCAAAATTCCACGGTACTACCCAAAGTTCATCATAGACCATTCCATAAATAATTGTCCTTAAAATTCCTCAAAATAAACCAAACTAAGATTGAAACCCAAATACAAGAAGGATTTGATAACATAGTCTTCCAAGATAAACTTTATCATTCATCTCCAAACAATATCAACCACTCCTAACATCTTATAATAAAAGTAACTAACCTAAACATATTTTCCCCAAGATATGTTAGTCATTTCCATAAGTAACCTAAATTACTATAAGTTCACCTTAAATTCACTAATTCTTCAAAATATAAGTCAACCTTTACTCCTCAAAGAAAATACCGTAGTAATCTATTTACCTCGATCATATAGGGTTCCCAAAATAGTGAACATCTTCCAAAATAATAATTATCTTTTAATCCCCTAATCATATTTTTTTTAAGAGGAACTGCTTCACAATATCAACATGTGGTACATAGAAATAGATTTTTTCCTTAATGATATAAAACCATCTTAGGTAGTGACTCGATGTTCTTAGAAAACATTAAAGATATGCTCATAGGGCATGAACTAAAATACAACATGACATAGACAATTATTGCGAAGAAGTTACATGTACTTTAGTCATCATGATCCATCTCAACATAGGACTTGCATTGTTCCTTTGTCCTTGAATATTGTTGATGCTCATCATGCTTCTCATCCCTTCTAAGAGAGCATTTCCTTGGATAATGTCCAACTTCTCCACATTTACGACATTGAAAAGTATAAGGTACATTAGATCAAACCTTATCTCTATTCATCACATTATCCATTTTTTTAAAGCAATTGGATACTTTATGCCCTATCACCCCACACTTAAAACATCTCCCGGTTCCTTTGTGACATTCTCCTTGGTGTCTCTTTCCACACTTTTTGCACAAAAGAAATTGGGTCTTCTTTCCCTTATCAACTTTATCAGATGAACATCCTTGAGACTTCGTCCTCTTCTTCCTTGATGAATTTGGGCATTCAACTAGGTACCAATTATTAATTGTGATTTTTGATAGTGGGTTTGGCATAATCACAATATGTTCAACTTGATCTCTCATCATCTCTGTCATATTAATAGGGAAATCATCACATTTCCTATCACATTGGTTGTTGGGACATGTTCTTCTATTTCCCGCCATTAACTAAGAAAATAAAGTATAATTAGGGGGCTTAAATACTTAGCCAATAATCATGAAAATGAAACTTTAAGCATATAAGGATAAAATTGTAGAAGAAAAGTATATCCTAACTTGTGATCCCCTAGGTTCCAATCTAGGTTATCCATGATCATATATTCTTATGTGAATCTTTATTTTATTTTATCTTTTTTCTTTTAATAATGGTTCATACTAAGATTATGAATTTATCAAAGCATATCCCTCGGGAGTGTCGTAACCAAGAGTGCAGCAAGCCCCATTTTCATGTACCAGTTCCCATTCGAGTCTAGCTCAAAGTGGTGTTTTTGGGTTTTAACACTATGTACATCTGTGCCAGAGCCACCTCTACCTGCTCGTATCCAGACAGGGATGTACTTGCTTGATAAACCACTTACTCAATACTCACCAAAATACCAGGAAGATTTCCTATATTTAAAATTTTCTATAGGCTTCTTCCTAAAGTTTTCATATCATAATTTCCAAAAATAACTAAACCATCCTTTGATACCAACTATAACATCCCTCCTTTTTATCACATAAACTTCCATTACATTATACAAAACCGAGGATCTTTAAGGTTTAGTGTCTTGGAAACCAGGAACTTAATACATGAAAACAACATAAACATTCTTCTAAACCACTTGTAAGGATTCATCAAAGGTTCATCCTATGTACATTTACTGCATCTTATATCCTGGAGATATAAATCAAAGAAAAGGGTGATCAGAAGGCCCGGTAAGGGTAACAAGAGAAACATTTTACATGTGAACTTGATATACATCAATAAAGTCATGATAAATAGCTTTAAGGGATGAGAAAGAGATCATGAGGCATATCATAATGGAAATAACATGATTCATAACTTGAATATGTGGATACAAAATTTAACTTAGACAATCATGAACATATCACCAAGGTCCATCCCCAAGGTGTCATTTAAAATTACCAAGGTATCATTAAAATTGTAATCTCTAGTGGTAACATCATTACTCAATGCATTGGAGCGCTATCAGGGATCACCCTTAAATTTGTCTTTATTATCATGTGATACACATATATCATCATCAAATATTTCATAAATAACACATATATCATAAAATAAATGGGTTTCATTTCATAATCATAACATTTTAAAAACTGCTTTAAAGACGTGATCTTTATGTCACTTTAAACCCACAGAAAAGGAAAGTGGGTCTCATGTATGTAAATACTAGAATTTAAAATAGAACATTTTGATATATATTTGAATACACCTATATAAAAAAGAGTTTGGAGTATTCACTTAATAAAATAAAATAATTTGAGAAAAAGAGAGAGACATTTTGAGACGAAAATTCGACAGCATAAAGGCTATGTTGCAGGGTTTTAGAAAACATTGAAAAGAGAGGGGACATGGGTAACCCACTCATAAATGATCCATAAAATAGTAAAGTGACAGAATATAAAAGATATAAGAACATGGTAATGAAATTTTAAGGACATACCATATGAAATGAAAAACTTTAAAGGAAGACAAAAATAAGATTTCTCTTATGAAGAATTCGGTAGCCTAACGGCGTCACTTAAAACATAAAAAAATGAATTGATGAGATTAAATAGGGTCTCTCATCATGTGAAGATAAAAGGAAAGTATTATGAATGTAGATATCATACCCCAAAATGGAAAAAAGGAACCTGAAATACTTGACATGAAAGTAGAACTTTAAAAATGGGAAGACTGAAAGAATCACTTACAAAAATTTGGCAGCCTAACGGTGCCACTAAAACATTCATAAAACGAAATGATGAGAGTAAGAGGGGATATCTCATCATATGATCATGAAAATTGAAGTAATAGGAATATAAAATAACATCCCCAATATAATAACATGGAGCATAAAATAAATGACATAAAAGAGAGTACTTGGAAAGAAGGAGAGAGGTAGGATCCCTTACCTTAAAACGTAACTCTTAAAACTCGAAGGTTGGGACCTTGAGGGCTTGGGGGAACCTTTAGAGGACTCCTTGGGAGGTAAGGAGAACATAAATTCGTTGAGGATGATTTTTTAATGGAAAGTATGAGAGAATGGCTTGGTATTTATAGGGGAAGTGAGGGGACAAGGCATTAATGGCCAAGGGACACCTCATTGGTGGTATTGGAAAAACCATGGGCTTTCCCATGGTATTTCCCAAGGTGTTAGGCCACATGGGACCCCTCATACTATAATTCATCCCCTTTAGTCGAAAATCCATTAAAATATTTCATGACATCATCATGATGCAGTCATGATGTCATTAAACAGTGTAACCCTAAAACTGTATTTTTATTATTCACTGAAAATTCATTATTTTCATAAAAAACCCCAAAATTCACCTTAACATAATATAGACTCTATGAATTCAAAAATGAAATCCATTTTATGAAAATAATTTTCTAAATATTTTTAATTTAATTTTTATATAAAACACTATTCACTAAAAATTCATTTTTTTCAAAAAAAATCCCCAAAAATCACCATAACCTAATATCGATGCTCTGAATTCAAAAATGAACTCCATTTTATAAAAATATTTTTCTAAATATTTTTAATTTAATTTTTAATTAAAAAAACACTATTCACCTGAAAAAACTAATACTTGACTAATAATTTCTGAAACCATTATTTACCTAGTTTATTGAATCACATTACTTAATCAAGGTGCCTATATTATATTAATACTTTCTTTAAGTGAGATTACTAATCCATTTGGTCACATTACTAATCCTAAGCGTAAAATCACTATTCATAAATTACTATTCACCAAAAATTAAGTTCATTTTATTAGACTCTAAATTTCTTACTGAACACATTTGCAGAAGACCATTTTTTGAAAATTATTACACATCATGAATTATTTAAGGTTTACATAAATATTTTAAAATATCCCTTTTTTCTGAAATTCATCAATAATATACATCCTACATTTATTCGGACATTTTGAAAATTCACAAACTTCACCATAAGAATAAATCACAATTTTTATTTATCAAAGGATTACACAAAGTAGTTACAGTCTCCTTATAAAGCCCCTTATAACCTCAGCATAGGACCTAAGTGTAAGGTATGATAAGGTGAGATAATCCGAGGGCGGCTCGGCCAACATTGCACGAGTAGTAATTTCTATCAGCTTGAACTTCTCGCGAAGGCAATTCTGTTCTAGCTTCACACGATGAAGTTCGGCTTGGGTTTGGTCCAGAGAAAAGCCCCGTGGTTCTACCTCCTTCCCAAGTTCTGTTAGATGGGCTTCGATCGGCCCAAGACTACTGGATGAGGCCATCGAATCTTCTTTCTATACTAATTAACCAAGTTCACTTGTATTCAGAGACAATAATCGCAACATTTAGTTTCCAACGGTCATATTGACCAATGGTCATATAACAGTTTAAACCCAATGGTCTCATTATAATTATACTAATTTTATCAAATGAAATAGTTTTGTTGAGTATAAAATAAAATAACACAAAAATTTAGGAAACAAAATTTATTTGAAATTTCGGGTTGTTACATGATCCATATGCAATTATGGTTGAATTTTCATTTCATATTATTTTTTCTTTAATATGATTTAAATTAACATGTCATCAACATATTAATAAAGTTTGTTCGGTGTTTATTTTTCTTAAAAGTATAAGAATATATGAAGAACAACTAGATATTCCATTGAGAAAATCCAACTTTTTGGTCAGTAAGATAGGGTTACATGGTGTGTAATCATGAGTACATGTTGTGTACCCAAGTACTTTGCACCTGGACATATCGCATGATACATGTAATTCCACATAGTTCTTACACACAGTGTACATAATGTGTTAACCGACCAAGCTGGAACATGTTTGTTGGATTACACGTTGTGCATCGGTGTACAAGCCATCTAGTCTACATGGGTTAATAGCATAAATCATGCAATCTGTGTGGTCATTATACACAGTCAAACCACATTAGACTGAAAACCTAGATCATTTATGATATAAAAAATGTGTATGTGGTGTACATGATGTGTAGTTCATCAATTCCCACATTCGAGATACACACTGATTTATCTGGACATATGGAATTAGAGATACATGGTATGTATCTAGAGTCCACACATCGTATAGTATCTCACCCAAGAACATGTAGAGCCTTTTGGTTGGTTCCATGGGAATTTGGTATTCATACCACATGGTGTGTAGCTTGATTATAAACATAATTTAATCTACCAAGATGCACATAAAATACCCAAGTGACTATCTCAGTCACATGACAAATGGCATCCTACCTTTTTATTACATAACTTTTCATTTCATTTTACAAACAGATGATCTTTAAAGTCTAATGTATTAGAAAAAAGGTACATAATACATGAAAACATATAACATTATTTTAATCCTCTTGAAAGGATTATTGAAAATTTCATACTATGTACAATTACTTTATCTCAAAACTTGGATACATACATCAAAGAAAAGGATGAGTAGAAGGCCCAGTAAAGAAAACAAATGAAATAGTTTACATGTGAACTTGAGCGATATCAATAAGAACATGGGTAATAACATAAAGGAATGATAAAGAGGAATATATAACAATAATAACTTGAAAAATAACTTGATAATGTGGCTAAATCATTTAATTTAGACATTCATAAGCATATCAACAAGGTCCATCCCCAAGGTGTCATAAAAATTACCAAGGTTATTCACTAAGGTATCATAAAACTTATCATCTCTAGAGATTAATTTATTTACCCAATGCATTGGAGAGATATCAGGGTTCACCATTTTTATGTATTTATTTTCATGTGATACACATATATCATAATAAAAAATTTCATAAATAACCCAAATAGAATAAAATAAATGGGTTTCAAATCAAAATTGTGATGTTTTAAAAAGTTCTTAAAAACATGTTCATTATGTCATTTATAACCCACAGAAAGGAAATGAGGTTTTTATGTATGTCAATTCCAAAATCAAATATATATCATTTTTATTTCTTGATGAATACCCCTATAAATTAAATATATTTGTGTATTCACATAAATAAAATAAGATAATTTCTTGAGAAAAAAAGAGGGATTTTGAGATGAAAATTCTGTAGCATAACGGCTATGCATCATGGTTTTCAAAAACATTAAAAAAAGAGGGGATAGAGGTCACCCATTCTTAAGAGAGTAATAATAAATTATAAGGAAAGAATAATATAGAGGTAATAACATGACATGGAAATTTTTAAGACATACCACATAAAAGAGAATTTGAAAGAAAAGAAGAGAAGTTATGAATTCCCTTATAAAAATTCAGCATCCTAACGACGTCACTTAAAAATTTAAAAAAATCAGTTGATGAGAGAGGAAAGGGTCTATCATCATTTGGAAATAAAATGGATAGTAATAAGGATACATAATAACATACTCAAAACATAATAAAATGGAAATGAAAAGACATAACATAAAATAAGGCATGACTAAAATAGGAGGGTGAAAGGTTCCCTTACCTTGAAGAGTAACTTCAAAAACTCGAAGGTTGGGACCTTAGGGGGCTTAAGGGAACCTTAAGAGGACTCCTTGGGTGGTAAAATATCAGATAATTGTTGAGGATGAATTTGTAATGAAAGTAATGAAGGAATGGGTTCATATTTATAGTAAAAGTGAGGGAATGTTTTATTAATTTCCAATGGACACCTCAATAGTGGTATTTGCAAAACCATGGGCTTACCCATGATATTTAAAAAACCATGGGCTTGGACATGTTATTTGACCATTTTATTAGCCACTTGGGACGAAACATATCATATTTTACTATACACAAGTCGACCATCATTTTATATTAATTATTACATCATTATGATGTCATTAAACACACCGAAAACTCAAAAATTGTATTTTTACTATTCACGAAAAGACAAAACATTTTATAAAAATATCATAAATTCACCCTAACCTGATATTGATGTCCTGAATTAAAAAATAAACTCCATTTTATGAAAATAATTTTCTAATTATGAGATATTTAATTTTTAAATAAAATCACTATTTACCTGAAAAAAAATACTAATATTTAACTAATAATTTCTGAAATAGTTATTTACTTATGCTTTTATATCACATTACCATTAAAGATGCCTAAATTATATTTATAATTTCTTAATTGAGGTTATTATTCCATTGGTCACATTACTATTCATAAGGGTGGTATTATTATTCATAATTTACTATTTCCAAAAAAATAAGTTGATCTTATTAGGCTCTAAATTTCTTACTAATCACAACTGTATAATACCATTTTTTGAAAATCATATCACATTAGTAATTATTTAAATTATAAAAAATATTTTAAAATACTCTTTTTTTATATTCATCAATAATATGAAACTTCTAAAAATTCATCCTATATTTATTTTGACATTTGAAATTCAAAAAAAAATTACTATAATAAGAAATAACAATTTTATTTATACAAAAGGATTACACAAAGTAACTAAGGCCTAGTTACCTAGCCCCTTATAACACCTGCATAGGACCTAAGAGTAAGGTGTGCAATGGTGATAGAAGCTTGGGGCGGCTCGGAAAACATTTCTCAAGTGGTGATTTCTATCATCTTGAACTTATCCCGAAGGTGATTATGTTCAAGCTTAATATGTTGAAGATCAGTTTGGGCTTGGTCTAGAGAAAATCCCAGTGATGCTACCTCCTTCCCAAGATCTAACAGATGGGCTTTGTAAGGCCTGAGTCTAATGGATGAGGTCATCGACTCTTCTTTCTGAATTAATTAACCATGATCATTTGTATTTATAAACAATAATCATAACGTTAAGAGTATAGTTTCCAACAGTAATATTGACCAACGGTCATATAATATTCAAAACCCAATGGTCTCATTTTAATTATAATCACTTCATTAATAATAAGATGTAGTTTTGTTGGGTACAAAATAAAAAAACAGAAAAATTCAGGAAACAAATATTATTCAAAATTCCAGGTCATTACATTCTTCCCCCCTTAAGAAATTTCATCCCCAAGATTTCAACTCATACCCTCAGAAAATAAAATGTGTGGGTACTTCTTCCTCATAGACTCTTCTGGTTCCCACATGGTGTCTTTGCATTTTTGGTTCCTCCGCAACACTTTAACAAGGTGGGTAGTCTTTTTTGCATAGAACCTTGTCTCTACAATCCAATATCTACACCGGCTTATCATCATAAGAGAGTTCATGTTCCAGTTGTACCACCTCTGAATTTAGCACATGTGAATGGTTAGTTATGTACTTCCTCAAAAGGGGTACATGGAAGACATCAAGAACTTGTGCTAGATTTGGAGGAAGTGAAAACTGATAAGCCACTAATCCTATGCGATCAAGGATTTCATAGGGGCTAATTTACCTAGGGTTGATCTTCCCTTTCTTCCCAAACCTCATGAATCTCTTCCAAGGTGAAATTCAAAGAAAGTCTTTATCACCAAAATCAAACTCTAATCCCTTTGATGGTTTTCGGCATAGCTCTTTTTCCGACTCTGAGTAGTCTTAATGTGTTACTGGATGGCATAAACATTTTTTGTCATCTCTTACACCAGATTAGGCCCAAGAAGATTTCTATCACCAGCTTCATCCCAACAAGTAAGAGTTCTACATCACTTCCCATATAGAGATTCATAGGGTTACATCTAAATTCTCGAGTGGAATCTGTTGTTGTAAGATAAATAAACTAATGGGAGATATTTATCCCATCCTCCATTAAATTCCATTGAGAATGTTCTTAGTATTTCCTCAAGTGTTTGAATAGTCCTTCCAGATTGACCATCAGTTTGAGGGTGATATGTCGTACTAAAATTCAATTGGGTACTCAGAGCATGTTGAAGACTTCTCCAGAATTTTGATGTAAACCTTCGATCACTATCAGGTATGATAGAAAGTGGAACTTCATGCAGCCTTACCACATCCTTCACATATATCCTGTAAAGTTGATCAAGAGATAAATCTTCCCGAATAGAGATAAAATGGGTAGTCTTAGTGAGACGGTCCACTATAACCCATATCGAATTGTTTTATTTGGAAGTTTTTAGGAGACCAATGATAAATTCCATAGTGATATTATCCCACATCCATGCTGGTATGGGTAGTGGTTGTAATACCCCTTTAGGAATTTGTCACTCTGCCTTCACTTTCTCACATACCAGGAACCATGTAGTGTAGTCAGAAATCTCCCTTTTCATATTATCCCACCAATAATGATCATGAAGGTCCCTATACATTTTCATGCTTCCAGGATGTATAGAGAAATTATAGCTATGAGCTTAATCCATAATCTCCTTCTTTATTTCCAGAATATATGGAACACATAGTTTTTTATGAAATTTTGGTACACCTTCTTGGTCAATATTGAACTCAGGAAAATTCCCATCCTTAATAGCCTCAAACTTCTTTTGTAACAAAGGATCTTCTTTCTGATCTTTCTTGATATTCTCTAGTAATGAAAGTTGAGAAATCATTTTGGATAGGGTTGATGATGTCCCTTACCTTATAATTCCCATATCCAGCTTTACTTGGTCATTGATGAAAGGATCTCTTTGAATCATCATCATGGATAGAACAATAGGGTCTTTCCTACTTAATGCATCAGAAACTTTGTTTTCTCTTCTGGGATAGTAATTAATTGAACAATCATAGTCTTTAAGAAGTTACAACTATCTTATTTGTCTCAGGTTCAATTCCTTTAGTGTGAAAATATACTTGAAACTTTGATGGTCTGTGTATATATCACATTTCTCCCCATAAAGATATGCATCCATATCTTTAGAGTAAAAACGACCACAGCCAACTCCAAATCATGTGTAGGACAGTTTTTCTCATGATTCTTCAACTATCGATATGCATAAGAAATCACCTTGTCATTTTTCATGAGGACACACCCAAGCCCTTTCATAGATGCATCGCTAAAAATAACGAATCCTTCTCCGCTTGAAAGAAGAGTTAACATGGGTGTAGTAACCAATCTCTTCTTTAACTCTTGGAAACTTTCCTCACACTCCTTTTTTCAGATGAACTTGACCCCTTTTCAAGTTAACTTGGTTAATGGATTATAATTCTGTGAATTTTTTTCACAAAACTCCTATAATATCCAGTGAATCCAAGGAAACATTGAATCTCAGTTATTGTTGTAGGTTGAGGCCACAACTCTACAACCACTATCTTTTAAGGGTCAACTATTATTACTTCATTGGTTACAATATTACCAAAGAAAGAAACTTTTTGTAACCAAAATTCACATTTTATAAACTTTCCAAAAATCCTCTCCATCCATAGTGTTTTCAAAATAACCCTTAGATTATCCCCATGCTCCTCATGACTTTTGGAATATATCAGAATATCATCAATAAAAACTACCACAAAGTTATCAAGGTAGTCATTAAAGTCTCTATTCATAAAATCCATAAAAATAGAAGGACCATTAGTCAATCCAAAGGGTATAACAACAAACTCATAATGCCCATATCTTGATCAGAAGGTAGTTTTTGGAATATCTTATTTCTTCACCCTTAATTGATGATAAATAGATCGAAGATCAATCTTAGAGAAGAATTGAGCCCCACAAAGTTGGTCAAATAATTCATCAATTCTTGGAAGAGGGTATTTGTTCTTCACATTGATCTCATTCAGTTCTCTATAATCAATGCCTAGCTACATTGACCCATCCTTCTTCTTTACAAAGAGAACAAGTGCTCCTTAAGGAGACACACTCGTTCAGATAAACCCCTTATCCAAAAGATCATGGAGTTGTTTCTTTAATTACTCTAGCTCAACATTTTCCATCCTATACGGGGTCTTTGATAACAAATGAGATCCAGGTACGAGTTCAATGAAGAACTCTACCTCTCTTTCTGGGGGAGGTCTGGGTAACTCCTCAGGAAATACATCAATGTATTCCTAGATTATGGAGACATTTTCTATCCTTATACTCTCATTTACTTCTTCTTACTCACTGATCAAATCCATATAGTAGGTTATAGGAGTTTCTTCTAGACAAATATTAGGTTGATAAATCTCTCTTTTTAAGATAATTGTAGGTTTTTCATTCAATACTGCTGATATTTCCTTGCTTCTGCATTTGATCTTAGCATTATACTTTGAGAATCGGTTCATCCCTAGTAAATATCAAATTCCAGCATGGGAATGACTACAAGATTTGTGATAAGATTATGCTCACTAAAGTAAATACTAGATTTTCTAAACACTTATGATTCTTGGATAATCCCAAAAGAAGTCTTGACTGATAATTCTAATTTTAGCAACTCAAGGGTTGATTCTAAATTATTTAAAAACTTAGAGGAAATAAAAGAATACGTAGAACTAGAATCAAACAAAGTACTTGCTTTCTTTGAGAGAATAACAAGAGTACCTACCACAACATCATTTTTCACTTCAACTTCATCCATAGTGATATAAAAATCACGACCTTGCTTCCTTGGCCTATTCTAAGGCTGATGGTGATTCCCCTCTACTGCCATTGGATTTGGACACTGATTAGAAAAATGGCCAAGTTTTCCACACTTGAAGCATTGGACATCAGGTAGGACCAGACCATATTCTCCTTCTTTTAGTGTTTGGAAGTTGAGTCTTTACCTCACTACAATGATTCTATGCAATATGGACATCTCTTCCACACTTTTATCACTTCCTGGTTCTAAGTAGGTAATTCCCCGAATTCTTCTTCCAACATTTATTACACATGGGACATTGCACTTTCTTTCCTCCTATTCCCTGATCAAATCTCCTCCCCAAGATTGGATCCATTGATCTCTTCTTTTCATTGGATTTATGAGACTATTGTGTCTCACCAAACTCTAGTTCAACTTTCATAGCACTACGCACAATCTCCTCATAGTTATCATAGTCTTGGTTGGATAGATTCTTCCACAGATAAGGTCTTAGTCCACCAAATAATCTATAAACCTTCCCATTATGATCCATGACAAAGCTTGAGGTGTAATGGGAAAGTCTTGTGAAGTTAATATCGTAGCTTCCAACAGATTCATTCTCCTTCTACTTCATCTCAAGAAACTCATTCTCTATTTTTTTCTCATCAAATGAGGGAAATACTTATTAAAAAAGATACCTCTGAACTCTTCCCACTCCATAGATTCAACCTCCACTCTTGGACTCATGTTTTTAATCAGTTTCCACCACTGATCAGCTTCTCCCTTTAAGCGGTAAATAGCTAGGGTGACATTCTCTTGTTCTGAATAACAGAGCACAGAAAATATCTTCTCGGTATAACTGATCCACTATTCAGCAATAAATGGGTCAGTATATCCACTGAAGGTTGGTGGTCATTGACATATAAAGGACTCAATAGAAATTTTTTATCTTCATGGTGAAATCAGTCTCTTAGATTGATTCAAGTTATTTCCTATAACTTGAGTCAATTGGTTCATCATTCTCATGAAAGTTTCCATTCTGGATTCCATCAGAGGGTCGTCAGCACATGGTCCATTGCGGTCACCATTTGCATGGTTCCCCCTATTGCCCACCATTTTATAAAAGAATAAAACCTTAGTGATAATCTTATTTCATTTACAAATCTTTTAACTATAAAGGATTTTTATGTCTTAAAACTTCATGCTTAAACATATTCTTATTTAACAACAATTATATTTCTCTATAAATTCTTCATAATGATTCATAAAAATCTTGTGATTAACCAAACATATCCCCCGGGAGTGTCAAACCAGGAGTACATAAAGGCCCTTTTTCGTGCACCAATTCCCATTCAAGTCTATCTCGAATTGGAAATTTTGGGTTTTACCTCTAGATACATATGTTCTAGATCCACATCTACTTTTTTGTATCTGGACAGGGATTTATTTGTTCAGAAACCACTTACTTAATATTTCAGAAAAATACTAGGAATTTTTCCAATATTTAAACTTTTCTATAGGGTTATTCCTATAGTTTTCATAGCCTAATTTCCAAAAATAACTAAACTGTCCTTTGATACCAACAATGGATCCCTCCTTTTTATTACATAACTTTTTATTTCATTTTACAAACAGAGAATCTTTAAAGTCTAGTGTCTTGAAAAAGGATACATAGTACATGAAAACATATAACATTATTTTAATACTCTTGAAAGTATTATTGAAAAATTAATCCTATGTACAATTACTACATCTCATAACCTAGAGACATACATCAAAGTAAAGGGTGAGCATAAGGTCCAGTAAGGAAAACAAGTGAAATAGTTTACATGTGAACTTGAGCGATATCAATAAGAACATGGGAAATATCATAAAGTCATGATAATGAGACATATAATAATAATAACTTGAAACATAACTTTAAAATGTGGATACCCCATGAATGGCCCAAAGGCCTTATTTTTTATTTTATTATGGATAATCCCTCATTTAAGGGTTGAAGGGGAACCCGTACATGACCCGTAGGCCCAAGGCACAAGGCCCGACACGACCCAAAGGCTAATACATGACCCGAAGTCCTAGGGGAATACCATTCCCATTACATGACCCATAGGCCCAACCTACTAGAACTTCTCCTCCCCATCTTCTACATCGTTAATCACCTAGATCCCCACCTTGCATTGCTGATCGGCTAGCATTGCCCCATACAAAGCTGCACGGTGCCTGGTCCCGATGGCGGTTGTCATACCCTCTCATTCATCCAATTTGGTTAGCTCTGCTTCTGCTGACTACTACTCTTAGTGCTCTGATCCTCTTCCAGGGCCTGCTCTGTGTGGACTGGGATACTCAGTGGTTTTCTTGCCCCGAAGGCCCTGAGGCCCGAAGGCCTTTTTTGGATGACCCGAAGGCCCTGGAGACCCGTAAGACCAAACCGATGGCCTGAAGGCCCAAATCGGGTGAATAGTTTTGGTTTCTACAATACCAAATAGTACCTGCTACAGTACTGCAATAATACTTTCTACAATAACTACTACAGTGCTGCTACAGTAACCCAGAAATTCACCTCCACCTAGTTTTGAACCTAGGTCTCTTAGATGCCAAGAAGGAGCCCTTAACACTCAGGTATGGGGTCGTTGGCTTTAAAATTTGGATACAACATTTAAGTTAGACATTCATAAGAATATACACAAGTTCCATCCCCAAGTTGTCAAAAAAAATTACCAAGTTCATTCACCAAGGTATCATAAAACTTGTCATCTCTAGAGATTAAATTATTTACCCAATGCATTGGAGCACTATCAAGGTGCACCCTTAATATGTATTTATTTTCATGTGATAAAAATATATAATAATCAAAAATTTCATAAATAACCCAAATAGAATAAAATAAATGGGTTTCATATCAAAATTGTGACGTTTTAAAAAGTGCTTAAAAACATGTTCATTATGTCATTTATAACCCACGGAAAGGGAATGAGGGTTTTATGTATGTCAATTCCAAAATCAAATATATATTTTTTTTATGTCCTGATTGATATACCTATAAATTAAATATATTTGTTTATTCACATAAATAAAATAAGAAAAATTCTTAAGAAAAAAGAGATGGATTTTGAGACGAAAATTTTGCAGCATAACGGATCTGCAACATGGTTTTTGAAAACATTAAAAAAAAGAGGGGACAGATGTAACCCATTAATAATAGAGTCATAATATAGTATAATTACATAATAATATGGATATAATAACATGTCATGGAAATTTTCAAGACATACCGCATAAAATATAATTTGAAAGAAAAAAAGAAGTTACGAATTCCCTTATGAAAATTCGGTAGCCTAACGGCGTCGCTTAAAAATTTAGAAAATCAGTTGATGAGAGACAAAATGATATATTTTAATTTAGAAATAAAATTTATAGAAATAAGTATACATAGAAACATACCCCAACATAAGAAAATGTAAATGAAAAGACATAACATAAAATAAGGCTTGGCTAAAAGAGGAGGGTTAAAGGTTCCCTTACCTTGAAGAGTAACTTCAAAAACTCAAAGGTTGGGACCTTGGTGGTATTGAGGGAACCTTGGGAGGACTCATTAGGAGGTAAAAATATCAGATATTTTTTTATGAGGAATTTGGAATGAAATTAATGAAGGAATGGGTTGGTATTTATAGTAAAATTGAGGGAATATTTTATTAATTTCCAAGGGACACCTCATTAGTGGTATTTGAAAAACCATGGGCTTTCCTATGGTATTTGCCCATGGTATTAGCCACTTGAGACACCTAGTATAATATTTTACTCTACAAAAGTATACCAGCATTTTTATATTAATTATTACATCATTATGATGTCATTAAACACATTGAAAACTCAAAAACTATATTTTTACTATTCACTGAAAAACAAAACATTTTATAAAAATATCATAAATTCAACCTAACCTAATATTTATGTCCTGAATTCAAAAATGAACTCCATTTTATGAAAATAATTTTCTAATTATGAGATATTTAATTTTTAAGTAAAATCACTATTTACCTGAAAAAATACTAATACTTAACTAATAATTTATGAAACAGTTATTTAATTATGTTTTTATATCACATTACCATTCAAGATTCCTAAATTATATTTATACTTTATTAAGTGAGGTTATTATTGCATTGGTCACATTACTATTCATATGGGTAATATAACTATTCATAATTTATTATTCACTAAAAATTAAGTTGATCTTATTAGGCTCTAAATTTCTTACTGATCACAACTGTATAAGACCATTTTTTTTAAATCATTTCACGTTATTAATAATTTAAAGTATAAAAAAATATTTTAAAATACTCTTTTTTTATATTCATCAATAATATGAAACTTCTAAAAATTCATCCTATATTTATTTTTTAATTTTAAATTTAAAAAAATTACTATAATGAGAAATAACAATTTTATTTATACAAAAGGATTACACAAAGTAACTAAGGTCATGTTACAATTCCCCTTATAACACCTGCATAGGACCTAAGAGTGAGGTGTGCAATAGTGATAGAATCATGGAGAGGATCAAACAACATTGCCCGAGTGGTGATTTCTATCAGCTTGAACTTCTCCCGAAGGCGATTACGTTCAAGCTTAATATGTTGAAGCTTAGTTTGGACTTGGTCCAAAGCAAAGACCAGTGATGTTAACTCCTTCCCAAGCTCTAACAGATGGGCTTCATACGGCCCAAGTCTACTAGATGAGGTTATCGACTCTTCTTTCAGAATTAATTAACCATGATCATTTTTATTTATAAACAATAATCATAATGTTAAGAGTATAGTTTCCAATGGTCATATTGACCAATGGTCATATAACAGTCAAAACCCAATGGTCTCATTTTAATTATACTCACTTCATTAATAATAGGATATAGTTTTATTGAGTACAAAATAAAAAACACACAAATTCAGGAAACAAATATTATTCAAAAGTTTGGGTTGTGACACGAAAAGAGGATACACGATGTGTAGCTGGCATGTACACATCATGTAGTCTAGCCAAGTCAACGCACCAAAACCCCAGGCATATGACCCAAATACAAGGAAACAGAGGTACACGGTGTGTAGCTGGATAGTACATGTCATGTAGTCTCCCAATTATTAGTAGAATTAAATTATATTAAATTGAAAATGGTAGCATTAAAACTTTATTTATTTGATTTTAACTTTCAATGTTTGACAATTTAATAAGGGTTTTAAAGAATTTTAAATACTCAATTAATTAATTGTAATAAATCTATAACTATTAGTTATATCATTTATTTTCCATTAATTCCTTTATGATGGTTATCTATAAGAGGATTTTGATGGTCATTAAGGTGAAAATGAATTAATTGATTAATTAATTAATTAATTAATGTAAGCACATTCATCTTAAAAATAAATAATGGATAAAGAAATGAATGTTAGTCATTTACTTTTACATATACATTGCATTTATAATTTTTTCTGATATTGACCAAGACCTATGTATGTGTTGGATGTTTTATTTTAATTTATTGCATTGGTTTGAAATTATTTATTATTAAATTAAATATGATGTTTTGTGAGTTATCCCTCCCTCCATTATCATATAGGACCTGCATGTACAAGGATATTTATGTAATTCACCTTTAATCAATCCTTTTGTTAGGTCTACTAGGCTAGATACCCTGAGAGGGGGGGTGAATCAGGGTATGAAAAATTAAAATAACTACCCCTTTTGATCTTCTTTTGTTGTTAGACAAAACCCTCTTCTATATCTCATTCCTGTTGCAGAGTATGAATAAATATTAAATCATGCACAGGACACAACAATTATACTTGGTTCACCCTCATTGGGCTACATCCAATGAGCATACACCAGTGATGTGTCGATGTACCAAATCCACTAAAAGCGCATTGTTGTTTACAAGTTCAAGCAGACTCACTATCCCTCTCGGTTTACAACCAATCACAATTTGAAAGCTCACTACTCTCTCAACTGAAGATATCTCACTACTACTTTAGAATATCCACTCACAATTTAAAGACTTTTAGGTCCTTTCATTATCTCTAATGAATGCATCCTTCACTATTTGTAGATGCTCTATTGAAGTCCAATTTTTATCCACTGATGAATACCACTTTGCATCGGATGTATCGGGAAATCTTCCAACTTTCATGTAGCCCTAGAATGATCAGTGCACTTCTCTAAGCCTGGCACCTAGGTGTCACCAAAACACTTGAGCAGCACTCCCTTCTTTAACCTAAAACTTGGGTGACTCACACCCTTTTACACCCAAATCAATATTGGCACGCAACTATCAACTGGCGTGTTACTTAAAGACTAGTGCACAAGTGTCACCTTACCACTTGCATGACACTCCCTTCGCCAACTCAAAACTTGGTTGAATCACACCTTTTTATGCCCAAACCAATATTGGTGTGCAACTATCAATTGGTGCGCAACTTCTAAATATCTTTATACTTGTGTGACCAAACCACCACTTGTGCGACTGAACCACCTGCATGACTGGAGATCTAATTTTCTCTAAGTTTTGAACTCCATGAAAAAATAGGAGGGGTAGCCCTATATTTATAGGCATTTTGGGTACCATGAGCTTCGGTGCGCAAGTCTCTTCCCGGCGCGCAATCCCAGCCACCCTAGTCTCTATCGCCCTAGTCACTTGCGCGCCCAACCCAAAACTTGGGCGCCCCACTTTCCTTTTCCATATTTTGTTGTTTTGATATTGAAAAAAAATATGGCGCACAAGTTTCTAAGATTCCAATACACTGGAATGCAATTTCCTTTTCCAAAAAAACTTTTCTCCACTTGTCGATTTTGAGGCCCAAAAATTTGGCACACTAGAAAACGACACCACCTTGTATCTACTATTTTTGTACCACCTCCAGATCATCCATTACTTTTTCAAGGTTCTTCTATCAATAATGGATATCCAAAAACATCTCTTGAACATTATAAATCACCATGTAAACGCCCTTTTTCAACAAATTGGACATCATGGTCTGCTTTGTCAACAAACACAACATGGAGTCCCACTTTGTCAACAAACATAATCACCTCAAGAATGCTTCAATGATACCTTGAGGGATTTTTTCCCAACACCTTTGGTTCCCCTCAACTGTGTGTGATTTATAAATACATGTAATTAATGGATTATTCCAAGGCATATGGAGGCATTTCAAGACAGAACCATAATGATTCCAACTGAGGTGTTACATAGGTGTACAAGTGGAATGTTGTAACTCATGCCAATACCGATAACAAGAGTTATTTCACCTATGATAAAAAAATTTTAATGTATACTCATTAAATCATCCATTATAAAAAGATCATGAATGGGTCATTTAATACTTTATTTATTTTTTCCATGAAATTATTTATTTTATGGATATAAGGTCACGATCTCAAAAATAAATGAATTAATGTGAAAGGACAGAAATTAAATAAATGAATTGTGTGTAAATGTTTTATCCAAAATGGTTAATTAATTAATTAATTAACATACACTTAATCTTAACAAGACATATAAAGGATTAAAAAATATAAAATTTATGAATAATTAATTAAAACCCCTGAGCATAATATTAAGTTAGACTAAACCTTCCATTACTTGATTGGGAATGAAACCATAGAACTAACTGTAGTACATGGACAAATTATGGACACTCACTTTTATCGTGGATTTATCATGAGGTTTTTGGGTTTACTTAACTAAAATTTTATTGAGTTTAATAGAAAAATTTTATTCAATATAAATTTGGAGGCAAGTGTTGAGTAAATCCAATTCATAATTTCAAGATAGTGGAATCCACTCAATGAATCAAGGAGTTGTAAGCCCATAGTTAGAAAAACCACCTACCTAATGACTTTGTTATGATTTTAATAGAAAAATTCTAGATTAGTAATAAAATTAATTGGGATCCTTTTAAAAAGAATTTATTAGCAACTAAACATTCCAAGTTCAACGGTGAGGGATATTGAGACTTGATAAAATAGTGATAGAAATAATAAAATCAATTAATTTATTATTTCTCACATAATTTGTAATCAATAAAAGTACTAATAATAGTATCTTTTAATTGTAGAATAAAATTTAATTCTCATTATCCGCATTATACCTATGATCAATATTAGATAATGTAAACCTCTTAACTTGAAGTAACTTCCAGAAGTGGTTAAGACGCCTTCAGGTTTTTCTACACCATGAATGAAAATCTTACATGCTAGAATATGCAATGCCTAATATACCTACCAAATAGCAAGTAATGAAGAGTTATTAGTCTACAAAAAACATTTGAGTGACATGATAGACATTCAATGTATGATGATTTCATCTATGTCTAGAAAACTCATGAAGTCTCATGAAAACATAGATGTGTATAACATGCTTGAGTACCTATATGGTCTTTATAAGGTGAGATCTAGATAGGAACAATTTGATATTTCTAAGGAACTATTTTAGAGAAATATTGGAGAGGTTTCCCCTTCTATCCCTCACATATTTAAGCTCATTAGATACATTGAGTGCCCATAGGTTCTACGGTTTAAACTTCCTAAAGAACTGGGCACCGATCTCATTCTGGCATCACTCTCTTAACGCTTCTCTGGATTTGTTATAAATTTTAATATGAACAACATTGAGAAGTATTTTACATATATTCTTACTCTCCTTATCCAAGTAGATAACGATATGAAGAGTGAAAATCTTTCAATCCTTATATTGAACAATTGGAAATGGAAACCGAAGAGATTTAAGTCCAAAGCTTCTTCACACCCTTCCAAGAAGAGGAAGATCAAGGGGAAAGGTATAGAACATGATTTTTTTTATTTCACATGTAGTGAGAAGGTCTATTGTAAAAAACTTCACCCATCTAAAGAAGAAATGGGAAGCTTCGGGTGAATTTTTTATCGAGTGAAATTTATCTATTTCTACAAATTGGGTATTAGGTATAGCTTTTGGTGATCACATATGTATTGAAATACAAGAACCAAGTGGATTCAGAAATATTGAAAAAGGGGATCTAGATCTTTGAGCATCCAACAGAGCTAAACTTACTGCCATAGCTATCACGGACTACCACCTCACGTTTTTGACTAGAATGATCTTGGTTTTGAATGGTTGTTATTATGTTCTATATGTTACCAAAAACATTATTGTTTTATATAGACTTGATATAGATGAATTTATTTTCAAATTTGGGAATAAATTTAGCTTATTTTATAAAGATATAATTTTTTATGGTAAGGTGCATTTAAATAATGGTCTTTATGCTTTGTATTACATGAACCAAGTAATGAAAATCAATAATGAATTTAATTCACATGACTCATACCACACTAAAATTTGGCATCACCATCTAGGTCATGTAAATGAAAAATTATTGAATAAATTATATCAAGATGGATATTTAGATTCTTTTGAACTAAAACCACTTGGGGTGTGGCATGCATGTTTACAAGGAAAATGACTAAATCCCCATTTAGTGGGGAAGGTTAAAGGGATAAATAGCTTCTTGAATTAGTTTATAATTATGTGTGTGGACCATTTCATATTGAATCAAGGGATGGGTACTCATACCTTATAACTTTTACTAGTGATTTTAATTGATATGGATATGTCTACTTAATGAGGTACAAGTCATATTCTTTTGATAAATTTAAGGAATAAAAGAATGAATTTGAGAGAAATCTTGGTAATGAGATTAATAAAATCCACTTAGATCATGGTGAATAATATCTTAATCAACACTTCATTGATTATTTATGGGGGTTTGGGATACTATCTCAACTCACTCCTCCTTATATGCCTTAGTATAATGGTGTAAGAGAAAGGAGGAACCACACCTTGTTGGACATGGTGAGAACAATGATGAGTCAAGTGACTCTTCCAGTATCCTTTTAGAGATATGCATTATAAACAACAGCATACATACTAAATCAAGTACCAACTAAAGCGATAGGTGGTATACCATACCAATTATGAAATATAAAGAAACTCATGTTTTCTTAATTATATGTGTGGGGTTGATAATCATTTGTTAAGGTCTCTACAAGTAATAATATTTTAGATCGAGGAAAAAAGTGTATATTTATAGGATAGCCTAAAGAAACAAAGGATATTACCTATTCAATACTTCATAAAAATGGTTATGGTTGACGGATGTCCCATATTTATTAAATAGGATTTTATCTTTAAAAGTGATAGTGGGAGACATATAGACTTCGATGAGGTCTAGGCTCAAGATAAACAAGATTTAGCATAAGAACAGATTCCACAAATCCCCATGGAAGGATAAGTTAGTACCTATAAGGCGCAACTGGTTGCAAAAGGGTTTAAACAGAATCAAGGCATTGACTATAAAGAAACCTTTTCACCAGTTTCAATGATGAAATCTATCAGAATTATACTTTCCATTATGTATTACCATGAATATGATATTTATAAAATGTATGTCAAAACATCCTTCCTTAATATTACCCTTCAATAATATTTCTATATGATACAACCTGAAGGGTTTGTGACTCCAAAGGATGCCAACGAGATATGATAATTGTAAAAATCCATTTATGGATTAATTAAAACATCTAGGTCATGAAACATTCATTTTGATGAAGCCATAACATAATTTGGTTTCATAAATAATGAGTGTGAGACTTGTGTCTACAAATAGTTTAGTGGGAGTCCAGTCATCTTCTTAATAGTATATGTTGATGATATATTACTCATTGGAAATAAAATACCAATCTTACAGTCTATTAAGGTGTGGTTGAATAAATTATTCTAAATGAAGGACTTGGGTGAGGTAGAATATATTCTTGGGATCAAGATCCATCATGATAGATCCAAGAGGTTTCTCGGCTTATGTCAAAATACATACATTGACAAGATACTTAAGATATTTAGTATGGAACAATACAATAGGGGATTATTGCCAGCATCATATGGAATTCATCTTTCTAGGAAAATGTCTTCTTAGAAACATGAGGAAAGAAATATAATAGTAAGAATTCCTTGTGCATCAACGATTAGGTCAGTCATGTATGTTATGCTATATATTATTCTAGATGACACTTATACATTAAGTGCAGTAAGAAGATATCAAGCTGAACTAGGTGACCTTCATTGGATGGAAGTCAAGACTATCCTTAAGTATTTGAGGTGTACTAAGGATAAATTCCTAGTTTATATAGAATATGAGGAACTATTCATCAAAAAGTATGCATATGATAGTTTCCAAACTAATCAATATGACATGAAGTCACAAACAAGATACATCTTCACTTTGAATGGAGGTGATGTGAGCTGGAATAACTCAAAGAAAGTTTTGATCATAGATTCTACATAAAAGTTTGAGTATATTTCCACTTTTATGGAAGATAAAGAAGCAGTATAGATGCGTAAATTCATCAAATATTTTGATGTGGTACCTATCAGTAAAAACCCTATCACACTCTTCTGTGATAATACTGTAGTAGTGGCTCTTTAAAAAGAGCCATGGTCACATCAACGGACAAAGCACATACTTAGAAAGTTTAATCTCTTGAAGGATTTTTCTCAGAGAGGTGATTTTATAGTGAGTATTATTTCTAAAGAAGAAAATTTGGTGAATAAATTTATAGAGACTCGTTTTTTTTCTTCTTTTAATATTTTGAAATATTTCTATATATATTTCCAGCGCTAGGGGCTGAGATAGCGTGCAATTTCGAGTCCTAGTATGCCTATAATTAATTTTATAAAAATATTAAATATATTTTATATTGAATGCACGTATATTCTTAAAGAAAATGGGATAACTCTTTAAATTAATCTTGTATCATAAATCTATGATCATGGTTAATTTTGGAACATAATATTTACCTTGGGTGTGACCTAAAATGGGTCGGCACGGGGTGTTCGGACTCCTCATTCATTAGTGGTACATTCAGTGGATTAATTAATTCATTCATTTAATACCTAAAATAAATGTTTATAAATATATCATTATGGAATCTTGGATGGGGTTAGTCTCATAATCCTAGAATTTACAATGATGCTCTCATTCCTCCTTCTGTTGGTGGATCTCATCAGACGATGACGAAACGATGAATCAGATCAGATCTGGATACAGTGAATGAAATGAATTCTATAAATCATTAGAGAGAACATTATTCATCAATGAACAATAAAAAATATAGGTAGGACTTTTCAATTGGTGATTTACACCCTTTGATTAAATTGTTTAGCAGATCCATCATTGTTCTTGGGTCTGCACCAATTGTGGAATATGCATGCGCCTACATACCAGATTTAGATTGTTTTATTCAATGTTTTTTGACTCGATATCACCATTATTAATAGTTTTCCAAGAAATTTTGGACAAATATTATTAAACCTTTTTTCCAGTGACTTTCCCATTTATCATCTTCTCATTCTTCACCAGTGTGACCTTGTGGTCCCGGTTCAACATTGCCAGGCAGTACCTAGCCTGATCGGACCCTCGGAACCATGATGGAATCATGTGTGAGGCATGGTTCTATAAAGTATGGATTGATATGGGATCATTTCAAGTAATGGATTTTTGTTTCAGGTATTTGAGATAAAGGAATCAAAGGTGGAAGGAATGGTGGAATGTGGTTCATGCGACGAACACCCATGGATGAATAGAGGCTGATTTCCATATATATCCACCCTTTTCATCCATAGATATCTCTAGATATGAAGCAGTGAGACTATATTGAAAGCACCAGAATCAGATCTAAAGATCTGAAATTTCTATAGAAACCCCAACTACACGCCGTGTTCAGGGATGAAAACACGGCATGTGGCCCCTCAGTGGTGGCAGCTAGGGTTTTGGGAAAACATAAGTATGAAACTATGTGTAGATCTCCTACACTACATGTTCCCCTTCCCAAGTTGGAAAACATGTGAGGATGATCACACGGGCGGGAACCCATGTGTAAGTACACATCTATATACCCCACTACATGGACACAAGGTATGGTACACAGAAATGGCCAACAGGACACGTCCTAGTCCCGGTTAGCCTAGACACACCGTGTAGTCCACCTACAATGTGTGTACTACTACATGGTATGTGAGTCATGTATCGGCCAGTGACATGACTAGGCGGTGGAGCGAGACCACATGTCATGTGGGTCCCCTCATGTCATGACCCCTCCCAGAGGGGCCCGTGTCATGACTACCCCAAGACTGCCTATAATAGGTCAGGGGCTGGTGACTAGCACTGAGTAGGAAGATCCCCCAAATGGGAGGCATTAGCCTAAAGTAACTATACACATGCACACATCTCCAAGACACAAAATGATTAAATGTAAAAACCACTAAGAAAACAATGCATGAATACTACTAATATCCCACAATAGAGTGCGACAGTAAAATTACTAGAAAGTACAAATGGCCAAATACAAGCCCACCACAAAGATTCTGTAACAGAAGTCCAATCTAAAAGTAAAGGTACTCAGACTGCTGTCTGAAATCCACAGGAAGACACCTCAGAATTTCTGGTCTCACTAAGCACTCCCTGGTCCTGGTCCTCCTAGGACTCCATCAAAAGGTCGATCATTTTCACAAGACGTGACATGTGTGGTCAAATACCGTGTATGGTGATTATAAAAATACTCAGTAGGACACCTTGAAACCACAAAAAAATCAAAGGAAAGTACAACCATCTATATATAGGTATATGTTTACATCACATATAATAAGAATATCCAAATACACTCAAGAGAGACACCACACCATCAGGTGGTCATAACTAACTTCCAGCCACAGGATTCTGCTCGATGCATGCTCATTCTGATAAAACTCACTCCTCAAACCATGATATCATTAGAGACACTCAATGAAGAGGTATAGCTCATTTGGGCCCCACCCAAAGAGAACACATTGGTCAAGGAAGAATATGATACAAAAAGAGGGGTCCATGCCCATAACTGGATGGGGGACACCACAAATCATGCCCAGAACCACTAGGGGATATTGCGTACCCAATTTGGATCAACCTACTACATAGGGTATCATGCCCAGAATCACTAGGGTATGTCACAGATCCTACCGATGCATCCCACTATATGGGGGATCATTTCCCTGCACAAGGGGGTTATGAGATTCCATACACTTCACTAGGGGTGATAAAGTATCGCACTCCTGTCTCAGGGAGGGATACCATACTCTATTTGAGACTCAACCTCTAGAGGGGATTACAATCCAATGATGTGGATGCAATGTCGTATTGAAACCTAGAGAAAAGGAACAAGGGAATTCTCTCAACCTATAATAGTCCAAAATAAAAACTCACCAATGGTCTCAAAATAACTGTCTTAATTTTAGGGTCTCAATGCCATAGACGGATCCTTGATTGGATGCTCCATTTAGGAGATATGCTTGATTGAGTGAAACTGCATGCAAGCATGTCTAGGGCCTTTGGATCTACCACCATAGTCAACCATCACGGTCAACCATCATAGTCAGTTCACCCATAGTAGCTTGAGATACTACGGCCCCATGGTTTACTACAACTGGGCTCCACCCTGGTTACCTTGGATCTTACCCGGGTCCGACCCAGGTCCGACCCATCCCACCATAATGACCCGAACTGCCGACCTAACCTAGCTCATCAACCTGACACAATCCACTGGCTCGGCCTGCTCCACATCCACCACTAATCAGCATCTTCCAATGCATCTACCGCCACCACCACTGCATACCGCCACTGGTCGATGTCGCCTGCATGCACTCCACCGCCTCACACTGTTGTCGGTCACTGTCGTCAAGCCAGTGGTCCCTTTCATAGACCACTATGACTCCTTAAATGCCCTAAAAACTAAATGGTCACAGATCTAAGCTCCATGGGTACTGATCTACACAGATCCAGCCTCAATTGTCTATTCACCTCAAATATGAGGGTCTGATCATGTTCAGAACCACCCGATAATGTCAATCTGGGAACAGAGGGGTTCCAACGGTGAAGAATACAAAGAACGGGGGGATAAATGAACATGAGAAAATGTTTATATTTATTGTCCAATAATTCTTGTCCACTGATCCAAATCAGGGGATTCAGGTTAGAAAACCACATCAAATAAATCCCAATAACCCATAAACAAAACTCATCCCGCAAATATGATCAATCTGTGGGATAATTTGTTCATGTATTAGTTCACGTTCATTGTAGGAATTAGGAACATGGAATTAAACCAATAAATAATATAACCTACCTCAAGTTGGATCAATCATCTATGAAGAAAGATTGTTTTTTCATCGTTGACGAGTTCCACAGATTATGTTGGCACAAAAATCTACGATTTAACCTTGATCTATTGTCGTTCGCCTGAGATAATTCCCTGGAGTTCTCTCCAATGGTCCTACAAAATCTCCAGGGTTATGTGGATAACCCTGAATTTTCAACATGAGGATAAATTTAAAATAATAGTTGTTGTATCAAAAAAAATTAATAAATTATTTTATTCTGTTTACGTCCCTGATAGCTTTTTCCACAAATGACCTGAACCAACTAAATTTTGGTCACACTTAAGGTAAATATGATGTTTTGAACTCAACGGTGCCCTCATATTTTTGATATAGGGAACCCTTTTAAGAGTTATTCTACTTTTTTAGGAAAACTGCATGCACGTGCTATTAAATATTTTAATATTTTTCAAACATTTATTCCGGTTACATCAGGTCTCATAATCACACACCATCTTATCTCATGGTCTCATAATCATTCCATATAATATCCAAAAATAATACATGAAAATTAAAAGACATTACATTCACCCCACCTTGGGGATTTATGTCTCTGAAAATCCAAAACAAGGGCTACTCAAATAGATGAGGGTACTAAGCATGAATCTAAGCCTCCCGCTCCAATATTATTTCCTAGAGATTCATGTGCTGCCACCAGACACGCACCAATGGAATCGATCACCCAGAAAGGATCATCTCATGCCGATCCTCGATCTTTTCCAGGTACTCAACATAGGTCTATCCATTCTTGATGTTCGGCTTGCCTCATTAGATGATGTGAAATGGGTCATGAACGTATCTCCTCAGATGCGACATGTAGAAGACATCATGTACCTGATCTAACTTTGGTAGTAGATCCAAGTAGTACACCACCTCACCAACTCTACATAGTATCTGGAAAGGGTTGATTAACCTTAGAGATAGCTTGCCTCCTCATCCAAATATCTATAATCCCCATCAAGGTAAAACCCGAAGGAATGAATGGTCTCATTCCTAAAACTCTAAAGGCCTCTATCTCCTATAAGTATAAGACTTCTGACGACTCTGTGTAGTCTTCATCTACTCTTAGATGATATGCACTTTCTCTGTAGTAGCTCGCACCAACTCCAGGCCCATGAGTGCTGACTCTCCTGGGTCGGTCCAGAAAATTAGTAACCTGTAGGGTTTCCCGTACAAAGCCTCGAATGGTGTCATGTCAATGGTGGAATGGTAGTTATTTTTTTGTACAAACTCCACCAATGGTAGGTGATCCTTCCAACTATGGAAAAAGTATAACATGCATGCCTACAACATGTCCTCCAAAACCTAAATGGTATTCTCATTCTGTTCATCCGTTTGTGGTTGAAATGTTGTACTCAAGCATATTTGGGTTCCAAATGCCTTCTATAATCCCTTCCACAATCAGGATGTAAAGTGAGCATCACAATCAGAAACAATCGTCGATGTAACTCCATGGAGTCAAACTATCTCTTATATGTAGATGCACCCCAAGCTCTCTACTGGAATTTACTCTCAGATATCTAGGAAGTGGTCCAACATGGTGAGTCAGTCAATGATCAACCATATGGAATCATGTCCCATGGATATACGTGGTAAACCCATCATGAATTCCATCAATATCCCATCCCACTTCCATTTTGTAACCTCAAGGGGTTTAGCTAAGCCTGCTAGAAACTGGTTCTCAGCCTTCACTTACTGAAAAGTAAGGAATCAAGAAACAAACTCTACAACTCCTTTCTTCATCCCTAACAACCAAAACTAACATCAGAAGTCCTAGTAAGTCTTCAACACACTTGGATATACCACAAAAGGGTATGTATGAAACTCCCTCAAAACCTCCTCCCGCAACTCCACTAGTACAACTATCTATCCTCTAAAAAGAACGATATGATTTGAACCTTTAGAATATTCATTAGGAGTATGCCATGTGGAAATATGATCATGTACAGTATCATAGTCATTATCCCCAAGTTGTTCCTTCCTAAATCACTGTAAGAGTGGAGGGGTGACATCCATCAACTATAGGTAAGCTACTCTATCTCCATCCACAAAGGATAACTACAATGAGGCCAATTGCTCTGACATCTCATTCAGTAATTGAAAACTATATCTTCTACTGGTAGAATCTTACACCACGTTCCCTTTCCAAATAGTATAGACAATATCAAAGTATTTTTCCTATAATAACTCTATACAATGCCTCTATTTCAAGTTCATATCCTTCTAAGAGAAGATATAGTTCAGACTCTTTTGATTGGAGTAGATAATAAACTACTCGCCCATTTGGTAGTGTCTCCACATCTTCAATTCCAAGACAACCGCTGCTAACTCAAGATCATGGGTTGCGTGCTTCTGCTCGTGTGGTCTCAACTGGAGTGAACTATAAAAAATCACCGCTTACCTTTGTATCAGTAAACAACCAATCCTAGTACCTGATGTATCAAAAAACACCACATACTTGAATGATTCCTCTGGTAACTTCAGGCTGGGAGTGCTTGTCAACCTCTACCCCAGCTCCTAAAAGAACTGATGGCACTTTTCTGTCCACATAAAAAGATTCCCATTTCATGTAAAATCTATAAAGGTTGATTCCACTTTAGATAATTTGGTTTAAAACCTTTAATAGTACCCTACCAACCTAAGGAAAATTTACACCTTGAAAACACTCTTGGGTGGATCCCAATCAAGAACTTCCTCAACCTTCACTGCATCCACTACAACTCCAGCCTCTGAGATGATGTGTCCCAGAAAATGGACCTCTCAAATCCAAAATTGGAACTTTGAGAGATTCCTATAAATTTGGTTATCTCATAGTGTGTCTAGGATCATCCTCAAGTGTTTCACGTGCTCCTCCTCAGATGTCAAATACACTAGTATGTCATCGATGAATACCACCATGAACCGGTCTAAGTAAGGCTGAAAGATCTAGTTCTTGAGTCCCATGAACACTGTTGGGGAGTTCGTTCCACCAAATGGAATCACCAAGTACACATAGTGACTATAATGACATCTCAAGGTTATCTTAAGTATATCCTCATCCCATACTTGTAGATAATGATAGACCGATCTGAGGTCGATCTTTGAGAATCGTCATGCCCCTTTCAATTGATCAAAGAGGTCATCAATCCTCAGTAGTGGATACTTATTCTTTAGTGTTACCTAGTTTAAGTGTCGATAATCCACACATAACCTCAATCTCCCATCTGTATTCTTAGAAAATAAAACTGGGGCTTCCCAGGGTGAAACATTGGGTCTCACAAAGCCCTTCCCCTGTAAGTCCTCCAACTATACCCTCATCTCATGAAGCTCTGCGGGATCCATCCAATATGTAGGTGTAGATATCAATATCATCTCGGGGTGTAGATCAATGAAAAATTTCATCTCCCTTTAGGGATATAAACCTAGAACATATTCAGGAAATATTTCCTCATACCCTGCCACCACTTTATAAAACTGAGGACTTGTATCATCCACTGCCCTGAGGGTGAGGCTAGCCAACTGATGAGTAATCAATTTCACCCTCCTATGTGTGAGTCCATATTGCATTTCTTGTTTTTCCTTTTCAAAAATAAAGGAAAACCTAGTTCCATCATTGTAGACACGCCTCATTCTTCACATAAAACAGTAAATATGAGTATGAACTATTGATAACTAGTCCATACCAAGAATGGCGACATAAGTCCTCGACGCCACTACCAAGAGATCCCAACTGAAAATCTAACCTCTAAGAGTCAGGTCACATTATTGGCACTAGTGTGTGATCATTTAGTATCACCTAGTAGGAGTCTCCAAGCATAAGGGTTGAGTTAATGGTTCAACCAAAATCTATGAGTCCAGGACAAGGTTCATGGAAAGAAAGGAATGACTAGCACATTTGTCTATCAAAACTACAACTAAGGTGTAAAAGACATAGATCATACCTCATATCATCCTTTGATCCCTGAGTTCATAGTCCTCCATCATCTATAGCTACAATAATCCCTACCCACTATCTCCCAGAGCCTAGCATGGACCACCTGGGGTGGTGGTGGTAATATTTCAAACCTTAGACCACCTCCTACTACCCTACATGCCCCTCTATCATGTATTCCATCCTATGGACCACCCTGATCATGTATCTTCCTCTGTCTCGATGGTCCCTCAACCATCTCTTGATCGGTTGTATGACGGATCGGTTAATCTCATGCCAGATTTCCCCAACCACCACATGAATAACACCATCTGTCTTTGGGTTGATTTAAGCCGCCCTGGGAGCCCTTCACCACTGACCCTGAGTCCTAGGATCACCCCCTAAAGTGCCTGACCCTTTTATATCCTTGTGACTATCATTGACTACCTAATGTTGAGGTCTCAGCTACATGGTTCCCACTACTAGATCCCACTATTGGTGTCTTCTCTTCTGAAAAACTCTAGCAGGGCTTGCTCAAGTACCTCAGCATAGGTAGGAATTCTAAGGGATACCACTGATGCCCTGATTTCTTATTGTAAGCCTTTATTAAAGGTCTAATCCCTAGATAACTAGTCTTGTACCATATCTAAGGAGTAGCGCAAAAGATCAGTAAAATTATCTGAATACTCTTCCAGGGTTATACGACCTTACTGTAAATGTAGAAGCTCGTGTATGTGTATCGATCACAATGTGGCTGGATAGAACTCCTCCATGAAGAGATGCTTGAAGTATATCCAGGATAGAGTTGTCTCGTCATGTGACTGAATCACCAAGCTCCACCATCTCCCCATATAGCCCTGAAGAAGACTCGCGGCAAGGACTTCCATCTAATCATAAGGTATCCCCATAAGGATAAAAAAACATGGGGGACTACCTCTAGCTAATACTCAGCCATATGGGGGTATGGTTCACCTAGAAACTTGGGAATTCACTACCTCTTAAACTCATGCAGTGAACTCATCCTATGTGCATCCTCAGCTGGTAGTGTCGGTAGTAGATGTTTCTCGACAGATGGTGGTATAGCTGGTAAACTATTTGAAGGTGTTATCTTCAGTACATTCCCCTGTAATGATGCCTCTTCACTAGGCAGATCATCCTCATGATCATGTGGAGGAATCATGGATGGTTGTCTACATGGAGGCATCCTAAAATAAAACAATATTTACCATAGTCAATAAAGTATGTCTGGAGAGCTGACGCAAGAAGGACATGGAAGACACAACCATTACTATATGATGCATATACCATTGTTTTTTCCTGCAACCAATGTTTCCATATATCAAGTCTAAAATTAGGTAATCAAAGTTCTGGTGTATGGATACACCGTAAAATTCACTAACACTAGAGTCCCTGGCCTAAAAGTTGAACTTGAAACACTTAACACTGTTTCCCCAAACCAACCTCACAGACTCTCAGTCCTAAATTATAAATAGCCTGCTCTAACACCACTCTTTCACAACTAGTCCCAGAGGCATCCATTCCATGACTACCCCAATCCCGCCACCAATAGGCTAGGGGTTGGTGACTATAACTGAGTAGTAATATCCCATAATTTGGACGCATTATCCTAAAGTGCATGTACTCATGCACACATCTCCAATCCATAAAATACTGAAATGTAAAAACCACTAAGTAAAAAATTCATGCATACCACTAAGATCCCAAAACAGAGTGTGATAGTAAAAGTACTGGAAAGTAAACAGGGCCAAATAAAATACCACCACAAAGAGTCTATAACACAAGTCAAATATAAAAGTAAAGGTGTTGGGACTATTTTCTGAAAGCCATAGGAACACACCTCGGTTTGTCTGGTCTCACTAAGCACTGCTTAGACCTAGTCCACCTAGTACTTCTTCAAAAGGTTGATCATCTGCACAAGACATGACATGTGCTAGAAAATCCCATACAGGGGTGAGTATAACAATACTCAGTAGAACACCCTAAAACCACAAATCAAAACATCAAAGGAAAGTACAGTCATCTCTACACAGTTATATGTCTACATCACATATAATAAGAATATCCAGATATACTCAAGAGAGACACCACACCATCTGGTGGTCATAACCAACTGCCATCCATAGAATTCTACTTGAAATATGCTCGTTCTGGGAGAACTCACTCCTTGAGACATGATATCATCAGAGACACTCAATGAAGAGGTCTATCTCATTTGGACCTCACCCAAAGAGAACACATTGGTTAAGGAAGACTAATACATAGAGACATTTCACACCTAGAAATGACTGGGGGACACTATATATCACACCTAGAACCATTGGGGGATACCAATTACCCAATCTAGATCAACTCACTACATAGGAGATCATACCCAGAATCACTAGGGGATGCCACATACCCTACCAATGTATCCTGCTAGATGGAGGATCAGCGCCCTGCCCAAGGGGGTTACATGATTCCACAAACTCAACTTGGGGTGATAGAGGATCTCACTGCAGTATCGATGAGGGATACCATACTCTATTTGAGACTCAGACTCTAGAGGGGATTACAATCAAATGATGTGGATGTAATGTCGTACTGAACCCTTGAGTAAATGACCAGGGGAAAAATCTCAAACTATACTGATCTAAACTAAAAAACTCACCACCTATCTCAAAATGATCGTCTCAATGTTAGGGTCTTGAAGCCATATATGGATCGTCAATTGGATGCTCCTTTTAGGAGATATTCTCAATTGAGAAAAACCACATGTAGGTCTGTCGAGGGCCTATAGATCTACCGTCGTGGTCAGTCAACTTACCGCATGGCCTAGCCAAGTGGTCATTTCACCCATGGTCAACCATCGTGGTAGGTGTACCCATGGAAGCTCAAGCCATTGCGGCCCCACAATTGACTGTTGCGGTCGACCACAGTCAGTATCCTCCATGATTACCATGGATCTAACTCAGGTCCAGCCTGGACCACCGGCCTGACCTGACCCACAAAACCAACTCATCTCATCCACCTAACTAGGCCCTACTTTGCATCCACTATCTCTCAGCGTCTGCCACCATGTATGCCATTGTCTTCATCGCATCCACCGCCATACCCCACTGTCGTCACCACATCTCGATGCCGCCATAGCGCCAATCACCACCTCCACACCAGTGGTCCCTTCCACAGACCACCATACCTCCTCTGATTCCTAATAAACCAAATGGTCACAAATCTAGGCTCCTTGGGTCCCGATCTACACAGATCCGGCCTCATTTGTTGATTCACCTTGAATATGGGGGTTCGATCGTGTTTAGAACCACCCGGTAATGTCAAGTTGAGAACCATGGGGTTCAAACAGAAAAGAATGCAAAGAAAAGAGGGATAAATGCATGTGAGCAAAGGTTTATCATTGTTTTCCGAGCATTCTTGGAAACAATCAAGATCGATGGATTTAGGTTAGAAACCCACATCAAATAAATCATGATAACCCATAAACAAAACCCATACCAAAAATATGATCGATTTCTGGGCTAATCTATTTGTGGATTATTCAGCGTTCATCATAGGAATCAAGAATAGGTAATTAAACCAATAAATCATATTCCCTAACTCAAGTTGGATTTATCATCAATGAAGAATGATTTTTTTGTCGTCATTGACGTGTTCCATAGATTCCATTGGCTCAACGATCTCTGATTCGATCTTGATCTATTGTCATTCACTAAGATAATTCTATGGAGTTCTCTCCAATGGTCCTCCAATGTCTCTAGGGTTATGAAGCTAACCCTTTATTTCCAACATAAGGATAAATTTGAATTAAAATTCGTTGCATCAAAAAAAATTAATAAATAATTTTATTCCTTTTACATCTCTGACATCTTTTTCCATAAACGACCTGAACCAACTAAATTTAGGTTGTGCCTAGGGTAAATCCACTATTCTGAACTCAATGGTCCCTCATATTTTTTATCTGGGCACCTTTTCAAGAGTTATTACACTTTTTTAGGAAAATTGCATGCATGTGCTATTAAATATTTTAATATTTTTTAAACATTTATTCTGGGAACACCGGGCCTTTGAATCGCATGTCGTCTCAGCTCCTGGTCTATTAATCATTCCATATAATTTCTAAAATAATACATGGAAATTACGAGATGTTACATCTCACACATCATGTTCCCATGAACCTATTTTGAGGAAACTTCAAGGTTTCGTATCTTTTTTGTTTGAACTTAGATTTTGGCTTGCGGGTAGTCTATCCTGAGTTTCTTCTACATAAAAAATGATGGTTTCCTTAGTTGTGGATTTAGAGATATGATGTGTAATGTTCTGGGCATGATTTATGGTTAAGAAATGCCTGATGATGAAAATGGTCGTGTAGGATCACCATGACCTATTGAGTGGTACCCTCCAGTAGGGTTGGGTAGTGGAGTTCCTCAACGACCTTTCTGAGTGATAACCTCCAGAAATACTGGGTAGTGGAGTTCCTCTATGACCTTTATGAGTTTTACCCTCCAGTAAGGTTGGGAGGTGGAGTTCCTTGATGACCATTCCTAGTGTTACCCTCTAGTAGGTCTAGGTAGTGGAGTTCCTCTACAATTACCGAGTTAAACCTCCAATAGAGCTAGGTAGTGGAGTCCTATATGGTTACTAGAGTGGGACCCCCCATCAGCATGGGAGTGGGTCCTCTATAGATACTATCAAGCGGAACCCTTTAGTAGGGCTGGGTAGTGGAGTTCCTTGATGACTATTGATTGGTACCTTCCTAAAGGTCTGGGTAGTGGAGTTCCTCAATGAACTTTCTGAGTGGTACCCTCTAGCAGGGCTAGGCAGTGGAGTTCCTCAAAGACTATCAAAATAAGACCCTCCTGTTGTACTAGGTCATGGGTTCCCTACCTAGATTTTTTGTCCCATCGACTTTGTGACATAGTGAAGAGGCATGGTTAGACTTATATGGTTACTTTAGGGTAGACATTTGAGATGTTGGGTATCATTAATGAACTTTTGAAACCGTTGGATACTCTTCTTCCTAGTCTGATTTATGAGGTGGATATCCCCTTTCTCTCTCATTTTGGTTTATTTTTACTAAGAATATATATATATATATATATATTATTCTTCTATATCCCCGCCTTGGATTTAGTTACTCTCCTTCCATGAGAGGCAAAGACGTGTAGGGTATTCCATGTTCTTTTTGTGTATATATTCTCATGGTTGGATGACTCTACTCTCCTATTATAGGTGTCGAAGACTCGATGTGTAGTTCATTTTCTCACTGTGTAGAGCCCCTTGTGCTTGGACGAGGTTACTTTCACCCTTGGTTTGGGTTGAGCTATTCTCTTTGAATGTATCTTTCATATACTATATTTATACTTCCTATTATATCTCTTAATTCTCACCCTTCATCTTTTGGGGTATCTTATTGGGTATGTATATACTCACCCCTGCATGGGATTTTCCTACACATGTCATGTCTTGTAAAGATAAAGGATAGGTTGAATATGACTTTATAGGAGCTTAGGGGTATATGGTAGGTGTTCACAGTATGGGATTCAGGATCTGGGCTCTCTTAATAGTTTACTTTTCTAATTTTTTCAGGTTTGAACATATTTCTGGTTGGGTATGTATCTTTCCCCTTTACTTTTTAGTTTTAATTTTCTTACTATTGTACTCCTTAGAGGTTATGCATGCTTGGTTTACTTTATAGTTGTGTTACATCTTTTACTCTTTCCCTCTGCACCTTTGCATCGAGATAGAAATGTGTGTGCGTACAGGTACTTAGGAAAAGTCCTCCCTTAGTTATTTATGCCGTCAGTTCTTATCTCTACCCCATAGCCTATGGAGGTGGGCTTGTGGTAGTCATGTCTTGGGCCCCAGCTTGGGTTGGGTCATGATAGATTGGTATTAGAGCAAGTTCATTCCTTGGGACATTGTTTGGACTTGTCACCTTAAGACGATTTGGTTCGGTTTAGGTTTTGATGCTACTTTTTATCAAAGAGGATGAAAATATTATAAATATCACCTTGGTAATGCTAAAGTGATAAAGAGACTTGGATTCAACCAAAGGAATTTCCTAAATCGACATACACATGTTGACCCCTGCGCATTACAAATGTTGCATGGAACCCCTATGAAGGCCAAAGGGACAAGACACCCCTACATAGAACACCTGAACTAGGCACCTTCACCATAGACCTTCACAAAAAAACTCCATCACCCAAGGTACCATATTTTCCTATAAATAAAAACCTTGGAATCCTCATTTGAAGAACTAAAAAATCAAAAGAACCCCCAAAGCTCTCATTGCTCAGCACCTTTACCCAGGTCCCTTGAAATTTCTTAGGTACCACTCCAAAGCAAGGCAGAAGAGAGAATTAAAGGGGATAATCAAGATCAAAGACCCTCTAAGGTATAAAAAATAAGAAACCTACACAAGGACCATTATCCCCTAATGATAAATCACCTGCACGAGGTCTCTCTCTCTTATCAAGGACCTACGCGAGACCATTTTAGGGACATTGGAGGACACCCATGGCACTTAGGATAGAGCCTCACCCTAGTGTTGTTTCCCCAGTATCCCATTACCTTGAGGTATATCAAACTTTCATAGGACTATACCCCATGAATGAACCACTTTTAATTACTCCCAATCCCTACATAGTGTACCTGCATGGAACACTTGTTCCTAGGACCTACTCAAGTCATGCTTCAGGCCCTTTTATGAGATACCCATGGTAGGGACTCTTATTCCTTGGATCCCTTTTCTGAAAGGGACTAAGTTGAAACATTAACCAAGACCTCTATACTTGCACAACCATGGTGATTGGTTCACCAGTGTTCCCTCCATTTGGGTTTGTATTCCTATGGTCAGAGGTTTCCTTCACTTGTATCGTTGGTCGGTCAGGGTCCTCTGGGTGCATGTGGGTTTGTATACCCATGGTCACAAGGAACCCTACCCTAGGGATAATGTCAAGTATTTTCTGGTCCTGGAGATTAGGGTTTGTACCATGTCCTTCCCTTCTCATCTCTAAGATTTGGAGACTCCAGTTCCCATTTGGGAGGGTGAGGATTATGCTTTCTTTTCCATTAAACGTGGAATTAGATTCTCATCCCACTATAGAACAAATTTTAGGGAATCCCTCATAGAGTAAGACCCAATATTTTCTTGAGGGGGGTTGTAGTCTTGATCCTCTCTACCTTTATTTCATTCACCTTCATTCCCTCCTTGGGGTGAAGTGAAGAGAGGGAAGTGTCTTAGACTCGGCCTCTTCCACCATTGTCCCCCTCCTCTTCTATTGCTAAATAAAGGATAGAGTAAATGGGCACACTCAACACCCCATCACTATCCCTTTAGGATTTGTTTCCATGTCCATCAGCAGACTAAGGAAGAATCATGGTTTGTTGGATCTTCTGTTTCCCCTTGTTTCTCACACCAAGAATGACTCACGTGATCTTAGAGGTAACTCTGATCACAACATATGTACTAACCATATGACATATTGAACTATGAGAACTCTAATTCCTATTAACCAAGATATTTAGGAGGTCTACCTAAGGCCCAAGATCAATGGGAATCCTCTTTAGGAGTAAGCCCTAATCATACTCCCCTTAATATGGGCATCCTCCTTAGGTGTAAGCCCTGAAGTAAACCCCCAAATCACCATGAGTTAAAATATCCATCATGATCCATTTACAGGGTATCCTCTTTAGGAATAATTCTCAAATTAATCATCTCAAAGGGTTATACCCCCTATTTGATAAATCTATAAGAATATCCATAGGTGAGGTTCCTCATAACCAAACTACATGGGCTTTGATTACCCTCCAAATAAGATATTTAGGAAGCCTCCATGAGGTTCAGTCCCAACACCTCAAATTTACCTTATTCCTTTTTAGTAAAAATTACCAGTAGGGTCTAATTCAACCTGAGAATCCATATCTCACATGTTCTCTAGGCTGCTTCGGCATAAGTCCCACACCAAACTTTGACTAGGAACCTTACACATAGACGTCCATGACACATAAAGTTAAAATGTATGATTGGGTCCTTATCACATGACCTTAAAAGGTATGATTTTTCCCACTAAGTGTCACTAAAATATGTGGGTTCTGATTCCTTTCACAAGGATATGTATGGAAACCCATTCACGGGTCTGATCCCAATGTCAAAAAAAAATATTATCTCCCTAGATCACAATAAACTCCAGAGTAACCTCTATCTCCCTGGATGATGATAAACTCTAGAGTTCCCTATTGTGTGGCTAGAAAACCAGAATTATTGTATTAATGACCAAATAATCTATAAGTAGTACATAAGATGATACCATTTATGGAGAACCTCATATACATATAGATATCTCTATTGAAAAAGAACCTCAGATACATAAATATGATTCTATATTCCATACATGATAATAATTGATTGTTAATTATAGGCTGACCCATGCCATACATGGGAATTAATGAAGGATTCGTGAACATATCTTAAATCTATAAGAGGGTTCTAGAGTAGTCAATAATTTCCCCCAAAAGGGTGTGATGAGCCCGACCTCCCATCCTCTCGACCAATGTGAGTTCTCAAGCATCATCAGCCAAACCTCCCAAAGAGTGTATTCATTTGGAAAGAAGGTCCCCTTAGATGTAGAACCATTGGGTGTTTTTGGTTCCATGAGCAAACCCATTAGAAACCATTCAGAAATAGTTATTCCTAACTAGAACATAAATTCTAATGGAAATAAAAAAAAATTATGAACCCGACATGAATCTTTAACCAAGATGATAAGGTCACCCACCTATCAGGCCCCTTTCACTTGATAATAGAGGGTTGTACAATACAATAAATCATTCATAGTTTCATGAAAATGAGATGCTTCTTTGATATAGATTCTTGTTTGTGTTTTTTATATATACAGGAACTTATTTTCAAAACTCCCCTCAATCCAATGATGTCATTCAAGCTCTCACCAATAAACTCTTTAGCTGCTACATGCATCAGGTCTTCATCCACGTAAAGAAAACCATCACCAAACTAGTTTCTTAAACTCTTGGTCTCTAATTAGTTGTTCTAGGATTACCATTATAATAGTAAAATCCAGACCCTAGACCCGCTCGAAAGGCCCTTCATCTCAACCAGCACCATTGATCGTCTGATCAATGATGATCGGTGATCCTGACATAGATGGAACCAACCACCATCTTCAACCATTTCAGAATATTATCCCTAGAATTTAACAACCATTTCATCCTATATTTTAGGTAGGTGGATCAAGAGGTCATATACAAACTCATACCAGGATACACACGGTTCCTTCTCAAGGGCTTCTTCCAGCAATCGTCGTCGCTAACGCTGGTGAAAGCTAACCCTCAACAAGATAAGGGTGTTGTCCTTGGTTTTCCGGCCTAGGTCCTTCAAACCTGGTCATGCAAGATGTCCCACCAAGGAAGATAACTGGTTAATAGGGAGTAGGGTCACACCTTTTCCTCTAATGGAGAATCCCACCAACCCAATTTGGTGGTAAATCACGAGCAGGCAAATACACCCATCTGCCTTCATTTAGCCAGCTAAAATACTCACATGGAATCATTCAAATAATCCCCTCAAATAGATCTAGCATCATACCATGAGAAGGAATATATACCTACCTGCACCCATCAAGCTTGCCAGTAGCTTCATCTGGCAGCACCCGAAGAAGTCAGTTGGAAAGTCCTGACGACAAGCAAGGGGAAGACTCAACTCTCTGCCCCCACACATGAGTACTGTCAGTATCCATTGGTAGAAAAAGGAGGAAAAGAGTAGTAACATACACATAATCCATATACATAATGTAAATATATCCTCATTCTAGTTTCTGAAGTCACCAAGCATATACTAGAAATGGTAATAGGGCCTACGCAAATTCTATCCCACATCCTGTAGATTTTCCAGGACATTATAATGGCGATGAAATTAGTTCTAGAGGGACAGACACATAACTATATCCCCAAAAATGGGGTGTATCATCATCATATCACCCCATAGAAGATACACACCTCTTATCTCATCTAGGAGGGTCATGGGGAAAACTCCCCCATATTATATAGAAAACCAAATCAAGAATATACACCCACTCCAATTGGAGGTAATCAGCCTATATCAATGGTCACTCTAAGTTATACACAAACATATTCCCATTATGACCACTTTTACCCTAAAGTGTCCCTAATCACTCATAATAAGGCATCCAAGAAGAATCCTCATCAAACACAATTGGAGAATCAAGATTCGATCTGCGATCTGGCTCCGCTTAATACTGGAGTTCTTGAAGCCTTCAAATGTTTATCTATAGCTACTTAAAATCCTACCCTCCCATTACCAAATTATGGGATCAGTAGTAGTAATTTTGAAGGTCCCTTCCAGGGACTTTACCATGAAGTCTTGCTTCATCACAATAATCTGGTCAATCTTGAGAGCCTATCTCTTGATGAGAGTCACAGCAACCCTCTGTGTGGTCATAAGACTAAGGAGAAAAAGGGTTTTCCCCTTACTATTATCCACCATGGTGGTCCTTCCTATGATGGAATTCACTGTGAAATTTATCTCCATGGTAATGTTCCACATTGTTAAGAGAATTCTCCAATTAGAAATGCAGTGACGAGAAAACCCTCTTATCATGAGGCACTTGCGAACACAAGGTATGTCATGTCTAATACTTTTTCACTGGTAGGTGAAATCCTTTCTCAACCAGAATATATCCCAAGGTGAAGACCATTCTAAAAACCTCCTTTATATCATCTGTCTTCCAAAATAATAGAGTAAATATCAACCAATCTCACAACCTGTGATAATGGTAGGAAATCATCCACTCTATTTAGGCCAGGTAGAGGAGCCTTTGATAAAATATGGAAAAGATCTGCTAAATATGAGGAAATATCTGGATAAAGGTGACATTCCATTTAAGTTATGGACTTTATCCACCCCTCAATATGGAATTACAGAGGCATTTTTAGAAGAGTGTGTGCACTAAATCCACCTCAACATATGGAAAACTATTTGTCACCTGAAAAAAAAATTATTTCCCTATGGTGAGTATCAAAAACATGTAAAGGTAGTATAAGGGTTGTAATTAAAAATTGAATTGGAATACATATTATCTTTATAATATCTAAATATTGAAAACAGCAAGGATCCCTTAAACATGCATGCCTCGGCACATTAATGTGGTTGCGACAGTTGATCATAGAGACCTCATCTGGTGTTCATATCAGAAGATGGGGTGCACATTGAGCATTGCATTTCACTGCACTCCCTAACCATCAAAGCCCTCCAAAAGTTGTAACATGCAATGTTATTACTTTAGATTATCTTAAACAAATAGAATTTGTTCATGATCGAAGATATTCTCAACAATAACAGGCTCTAACTAATTCTCATCGAAGTCAGGCCAGAAGAGAGAAGTCTATTGAAAGAATTTTGTGTCAAGAATCTGAGGATATTGAGTAGGCCTCCTACTTAGTGGATGTTAGCCATCAGATTAAAAAGATGTCATAAATAGAACAATAGTATTTGGAGATGGGTGGTTCAAGTGCGTGCTGAAAAATGCACCATCTCACATCTGAACAAAACTCTGTAAGATCAAAAGAGTAGTCACGGTGATATCATACATGACACTTCAGGAGAAACCCTAACCCATAGGGTTGGGGGATTTTTTAACCCAAACCTCGGGACTAAAAAATTAGGTCTAAAGGGTTTTCAAAGTGTAATAGAAACAACCCCAGCCCTTAGGGATGGGGGATTTTTCACCCCAACAACCCAATCCTCTAAGGGAATTATTTTTCTACCTATTAGGGAAGATGGTGCATAATGAATCCTCCCAGTTCATCCCATCCTGTGATCTAATACCTTCACTTGGAACATGCATGACTGAACTATTTGGAGATTTACTTTGGGTTACTGTTTTCCAAGCATCTCCCAAGTAATCTACAAAGGATAGGACAAGTCCTCATATAGTGTGCATAAGAAGGTGATCTTAGAGATATACCGACAGAATTCCCAAAATGCATTACGCATTGGTGAACATCATCAATGTTGTTACTAAAAATACATTATAACATGATTCCAATTTAGAGGAGTCAGAATAGGAGTCTCCATTTCATAATGTGGTACACACTAAAATAGATGAAGTAGGTGTACGTACCTGAAATCAGAGGTTTTCCTGGAATTTGGGCATTCCCCCAAACAATCCCCCACCACCTCCTCAAAAGGCACCTAATAGGGAAAAAGGTAAAGGGTAAAATTGTACCTCTCCACCCTCTTATGGAGGTTAATCTCCTTTATCTAGAAGAAATACTTGCTCAGTAGAAGGAAGAGATGAAATAATTGAGGAGACTCAATGTAGAACTACTCTGAGGCAACCTTCTTTCTAGTTATATTCTGTGAGCAGATCCTCAACTCACACTTCCAGTTGGCGCACCTCAACAAAGAAAGTTTACCATAGCAATTGAGGTAGAATTGTAACATACGCTCAATGTGGGATATCAACCACTGACATATTTGTATCCCACAGTATAATATCAAGAATTAACTCCATTGGGTACATAGTTAGAACATAGTCAGGCACATCCTTATAGGCATACCCCTATGAGTTACCCACGACAAGTGCCAGAAGCACCACCACCAATGGAATTACCAGTTTCTGCATCTATTTAGACTCCATTTTCTACATCCGTCTAGGCTCCAGCTCATCCATACATTCCTCGGATGCTCATGAACATATTTGAGTCATTAACAACTCAATTGGAAGCCATGGAGGAATAATGTGTGCTGATACATTCGGAAAATAAGGCTTACCCTAAATGGGTATATCCAACTCTTACCTCTCCAAAATTTGGGAATCCAGCATTTCCAAGCTTTAATGGATCAGGAGGTCAGGAGCAACACTTAACACATTCTGTCTCTTGCTGTGATCCCATGATGGATACCCCTAAACAGCAGGAGGTATTGAAACTTAGATGTTTCGTCAAATTTTTGTAAGGGTCAGCCTTCATGTGGTACACAAGTTTAAAGAGTCGGTCAATCACAGGGTGGGAAGATCTTCATCAAAAGTTTCTCTTCCAGTTTAGCTCAATAATGAAAAATACGAAAGTCTTTGACCTCATGAACTGCAAACAATGGGAGAATAAAAGGGTCTTAGATTTCATTGCTTGGTGGAAAGGATTCACATACTCCTTAAATCTTCCACTACCTAAAGAATGATTATTGGTCATCTTTGTAGCGAATATTCATGACCAGTTACACATGCTAATAATCCTTGTGAAGTACACAAGAGGGTTTCAATACCTTGACTTAATTTCTCAAAAAGTGGAAAACTCCATTATAGAGGCCAAAGAAAAGTCCCTAATAGTTTCATAGACTCAGGTAAGGAGAATAGAAAAAGTAGAGGCTGTTATACTTACACTTAAGTAGGCCCATGTACCCAATCATGCTTCAAATTCTACACTATACCATACAGCTCTACCTCCCGAGCATCAAAAACACTACTCATCTTGTCAAGATGATTAGATAGACCAATGACAAAAGTAGTTTGAGGAGATAAAAAACAATGTCTACTCTTTTTGAGATAACCAAGTCCCAACTACTTCATTTCAGCATTGGAAAACAACTTAATCAAGTTTCCAAATACCAAGAAGCCCTATAAGGAAGGTGATGAATATATCTGTAATTATTTCCCCTTCCATCAGATATTGGGCATCACATTTAGGATATTTTTTTCAAATACCTCCTTCAAAAGATGGTAGACTTTGGGCAAGTGAAGTTGAAAAATTCACCTACTTAGGTGGCGTATGTTTCTTCCACTATCCTATAAAAGGAATAAAATAAATGGAAAGAAGTTAAGAGTAAGAGTGCATAGAATTTTGGTGAATGAATGGTTAGAAAAATGATCAACCAGACTCATGCTATTTTATGAACACAATTGAAACAACCAATTTTTTCACTTAACGCTCCCACTACAGCATATCCAACTTCATTGATAGATTATTCCTCTAAAGGAAAATCCTCTAAAAAGTGACATGACCATAAAAATAAGAATAAAATGTAGGAAGATGAACCTACACTGATGTCTAAGTTGTTCCTAACTTTAGAGGAATTCATTCATGTAAACCCAAAAGCACGATAACCACCCCTCTAACTGGTACAACAAGAATCGACCTATCAGATGAAAGATTCATTATGAAAAGTATTGATATTTGGTTCCATTAATGTTATTCATTTAATGGATCCCTTCATAGATGATGATTTTTGTTATGAACCTAAATTTTCTATTCTTGATTGGGGAACTGGGGGAAGAGGTTGTTAAGGTCAAGGATATAGGGGAAGACATGGTTATTCCATAAGTCACTACTTCAACCTAACCCCTGTTCAAACTATCTACGAAGATGAAACTCATGGGAAAACTCTTTATCAAGCTTAGAATTAACAAAAGAGTTTTTCTTCCACACATGATAGGTTCTTCCCTAACATGATAATCCTAGAATACTGGTTATAGGATATGCCATTGCCTCCTTGATGGGAAGGAGTACCCAACCAGCATAACCCACCAAGAGTAGAAACACCTTCAACTCCTATTACAAAGGATGGTGCATCCACATCAGGAACATAAACTCCCAAATCACGTGTTAAATAACACTCTTATATGGGAAAATGCAGACCTTTGGATCAAAAATATGATGTCTTGATGCAACTAGACCAAGTACCAGATAAGTTATCAATCCTGGATGCTTTGATTATGTCAAAAGACCTTAGGGAGGCACTCATAGAGGCCTTGTAAAGTCATCAAAAATTTAAAGTTGAGGTTGATGCTACTAAGGTATATCTTATATAGAATGATCTCGTAGAATTCCATGTGGTTATCTCTTTCATAGACCAAGACGAATATGTTGTGATGAAAGGACACATCAATCCCAAGTACATATCTGGAAAAATAAATGATATTGATATATGATGAGCCTTTATTAATAATGGCTCAAGATTCAACCTCATCCCAGTCTGGACACTTCACTAATTGGGTCTAAATGAATCTCAATTTTCCCCCAACACTCTGATGTTATAGGGTTACGACAAGAATGATCAAGAGCCTCTTAGTGAGATCAAACTAAGAACTTAGTTTAGAGATATAGTTTCAAACATAGAATTCATGGTTGTTCAGAAGGATACAACTTTCAATGTCCTACTAGGAAGACATTGGATACATCAGCATGTGAACATTCCTTTATTATATCACCAATGTCTCAAATATTGTGTCAATGGTCAAATTGGGACATTGTATGGCGACAAGGACCCATTAAAATCTTGTGAGTTGCAATATGTTGAGGCAGGATTATATCACAAAAGAGAAAAATAGTCCATGGTTGATACTATTTCTTAGATAAATTCCCCAAATGGCCTGGAGATGATACCGACTAACCCTTTCAGTAGCTTAGCAAGGATTATGTGTTTCCCAACCAATTATCCAAATAGTGATGAAAGCCTAGATGAAAATGTATCCATTCCATCCCTCGATCAAAAACAAATATTTGTTCATAAGATAGACCAGAATAAGTATATTTTTCAATAATATAGAATGAATATGCTCATTTTAAGTCCATTTTATCCCCTACATAGCTCCAGAAAGACCTAGTGCCACTAGTTGGGACAGAATTGGTTTCTTACTCTTATGGATGTCCAAACACCAACCCTTCCCTTAACTCTAAGATTCTTACTTCACCGCTTACCCCCCAGGAAGATGTGAAACAGGTAAATCATGAAGAATAGGAAGAATAGAAAGACCTGAGGGATTCCCCTCTATAATTTGATAAAGGAATCTCCACCACTATGGATGAACTCAGAGAAATAAATCTAGGTACAGATGAAGATTCATGGCCTACTTTGATTAGTGTGGCCATAGATCCTGAAGAAAAGGAGGTATATACATAATTTTTGAAGAAACACTAGGATGTGTTTTCTTGGAATTACAAAGAGATGTCAGGCCTTGATCCTGAGGTGGCCACCCATCATTTGGGTTTGAAAAAATATTATCAGGGATATAAACAGGCAGCTATAAGAACACACCTGACTCATGCCTCCAAGATTGTGGATGAAGTGGATAATATCATCAAGGAAACTTCATCTGAGAGGTTCAATGTCGAAAATGGATAGCCAATATTTTCCCTATGAAAAATAAAAATGGGAAAATCAGAGTCTGCATTGACTTTAGAGATATCAATCAGCATTGTCCCAAATATGACTTCCCAGTTCCAATTAAAAAACTCCTGATTAATTAAAATACCGGTTATCAAGCCCTCTCCTTTGTGGATGTCTATTTTGTATATAATAAAATCTTGATGACCTTAGAAGATGAAGAATTCACATCCTTTAGAGACCCCTAGGGAGTTTTCTGTTGTCGGGTAATTCCCTTTTTCTTAAAGAATGTTGGTGCTACATATCAATGTGTCATGCATCACATCTTCAAACCCTTTATGAAAAATTTTATAGAATTATACATCTATGATTTAGTGGTCAATTCATGGAAACATTATGACTACTTTAATGACTTGTAAACCATATTCAATAAACTATGACATCATAGCTTGAATATGAACCCCTTGAAATGCGCTTTTGGGGTAACCTTGGGGAAGTTTCTCAGCTTTATCATACACTATCGTGACATCAAAGTTGATCCTGAGAAAACTAAATCTATATTGGGAATGTCACCTCCTCTAAACCTTAAAAAAGTTTAGAGGGATTTAAGGACACTTGAACTACATCCAGTTATTCATATCCAATCTTGTAGTAAAATGCTTTCCCTTCACCAAATTTATTAAGAAGGGATTCACGTACCAGTGGACCAATGACTATCAAGAAGCATTTAACACCCTCGATACATACCTCTTGATCCCACCATTGTTGATTCCATGTGTTGAGGGAAGGTCACTCATTTTGTATGTGATGGCACTAGAATGATCACTAGGTGAGTTCCTTGTGAAGGAGAATGATATTTGAAATGAAAACATCCTCTATTATCTCATTCAAATCATGATCAACATGGAAACTCGATACTCAGGTATTGATAAGAGTTTCCTAGAATTAATCTTCACATTTTAGAAGTTTAGGCACTATTTGCAGCACCATGAGGTCCAACTAGTCTTTAGAAATAACCCAATCAAATACATACTCATTCTTATATTGATTAGGTGTCTAGCATGGTGGGCGGTTCTTCTACAACAGTTTAATATACACTTTGTGCCTTAGAAAATAGTTAAATACCAAGCCTTGGAAGATTTTCTGGTAGAGTACCCATCTGCGAAAATGTCATCATTAGATACTTAATTTCAAGATAAAGAAGTTTTCTTAATTTATGATAGACCCCAAACATAGGAAATTTATTTCGATGGAATATCCAAGAGCCCAATGGGGAAGATAATGGAATACCCTAAGCTTGACAAAGTTGGGTTAGGGATCATGCTCATTTCTTCAGAAAAGGTAGTCTTGTCATATTCTTTTCTGTTGTCATAAGGTTGTACTAATAATGAATAGGAATATCAGGATCTCATTGTGGGTCTAGAATTAGCGCTCAAAATACTAGTAAATCACCTAAATGTAAAGGATGACTCAGAGCTGGTAATTAAACACATCAACAGAGATTGTTCTATTAGAAAAGAAGATATGATCCCTCTACTTGACTGTGTATAAGGGTTGATGGAAGATTTACCCTTATAACCAGTAGTGACTCACATCCCATGATCATAGAATTCCAAAGAAAATGCATTGAAAAATATAGCCACAACTTTGGAAAATCCAAATTAGGATGAAACCATCATCACCATCGCCCATCATAGAATGGTATCCTCTTTTGTTAGAGTCGTAATAGAGGAGATCAATGAAGTTATCCCTATCCCAGTGCCATATGGTCCTACCACTATGTGGATGACACCAATTATGGACTACCTTTAGGATGGAGTACTCCCACCAGATAGATATAGAAAAGATCAAATCTGATGATGAGCATCCAAATTCACTCTATATGATGTCCAAGTCACCAAAAAGTCTTCTAAAAATGAGGCTTTAATGGATTACTTGTCATATGTATCAATAGAGAATAGACTGTGACCATTATGGATGAAGTATGTGTTGGGGCCTGCGGTGTTCATCAGTCTGGATACAATATTTCCCACCAAATTCAAAGGATTGGGTATTACTGACCTTCAATGATGCATAATTTCATATAATTAACTAAGAAATTTAATTCTTTCCTAGTGCATTCCAACTTCATTCAGCAACCCCCAGAGTTTCTACATATAGCCAAATACTCATGGACATTTCCATATGGGGAATGGATTTTGTGGGACCTTACCCTCCATCTACGGCCAAGCAGTTCATGTATATTCTTACTACTACTGACTTCTTCTCCAAATGGATGAGGCAGTACCCCTCAAAGAAGTTATAGCCAAAATAATTGTTGGCATCATGAAATCTAACATCATTACTAGATTTGGTGTCCCTCAAACAATATTAATGGATAATGGCACCAATTTATGTTCATATGAAGTAGAAAATCTATATCAGTAATATAGTATCAAATCCAACCATTCATCCCGTTATTATATAGCATCTAATGGATAGGTAGAGGCTTTCAACAAGAACCTATCAATCATACTCCATAAAATGGTGGATATAGATAAGAATTATTTCCCTGGAAAGGTCTTTCATGTCTTATGGGATTACCGGACTATGATTTGTACTGAAACATGGGTGACCCCATACTTGTTGATATATGGGATGAAAGAGGTCCTTCCCATTGAAGTATAGTTTACATTACTCTATGTTTCCATTTGTGATCAGCTATCTATAGATAAAAATCCCAAAATTATTGGATGAATTGGTGTCACTGAATGAAAAAATATTTCATACCTTGCATCACTTGGGAGTCTACCAGAATTAGATAGCATGAGTTTTTAACAAAAAGGTTAACCTACATTCATTTCTCCATGGAGAATTGGTTTTGGTCCTTAGGAATCCAATGATACCAGGAGATAATCCTATGAAACTTGAGCCGAAGTGGGAGGGACCTTATTCCATACACTAGGTCTACTCTAATGGAGATTATTACTTGATATCAATGGATGGAGAAGTCATTACAACTCTGGACAATGCAAGGTTCCTGGAAAAAGTATTTCATCTAATAATCAGAGATAAATCCTAAATATAGGATGTTAAACTACATAGTACCATAAACATCTCAACTACAAGATTCTAAACTATGTAGTTGGTCTTTGTCGCATGAACTTAAAAGGCATGACATAACATCTGTTCTTCACAATGTTAAACTACATGGCATCATTGTATTAGATACAATATGTTAAACTATGTGGCACCCTCATCATTGTCACATGATGATAAACTACATGACATGAGTTCCTAGTCGCATGACTTGAAACTGTAGAACACCATTCATCCTCACCACACTACATTAAATAGTATGGTTAAGGTTCCTCTCATTTGATGGTAAGAAACCCCCAAAATACCATGAGTAGACACTTCTTGTGATCTATCAAAATATGTGAAACTTCCATGCATAATCCCCACTCACATCAGTGCAACTCCATAGTGACACATGATCCCATTTTTTAGGTATAGGTCCTAACATTATAGCATCCTTACCACACGGCGTTAAACTACATGGGATTTCAAGAACTATGTGTGGCTTGGTTCTTTCTCTAGAAAGATACGTAATGACATGTGGGTTTTATCCCCTGGTCCATCCATGATGTTTATTCATGTTAGGTGACCCACATCCTTTTCACATGATGATAAATTACATGGTTCTTTAAGAACTATGTGTGCCTTGATTCTTATTCCAATGATATGTGTAGTGATTCCCAGATCTCCAATATTGGGTCCATTCATGGACAAAATAAAATAAACAAAACCCTTAATTCCCTATATGTATGGATCAAACCTATATAGAGGAATATTTTCAAGAAATATGTGTGGATTGATTCTTTTCCTAGCAAGATACATAGTGACGCCCGAGTCTTACAACCTGGCCCAGCCGCAACACTTCAATCCTTTCACGTCAGTTCATCTTCATCCATACCACATGATATTAAACTTCATGGAAGTTAAAGAACTATGTATGGATTAATTCTCATCCTAATGAGATACATAGTGACACCAAGATTATATCTACTAGCCCAACCACCATATAATCTAAATTCCCCTATCCTTTACTTTTGATGCCTTTGTGTCATGGAAGAAACTTTTTACACTCCTTATTTATCATACCAAGCATGTATCGCATGGGCTTAGGACATTTGGTAAAAGATTTTACCTGCATAATTATGTAATATCTATTCACATTGAATTTTCCCTAGTATATCCACAATATTCCTTTCCATATTGGAATCACCCATGTCCACGTCGCATGATGATAAACTATGTGGTTCAAGAACTATGTGTGGTTTGATTCTCACCTATATGAGATACATAGTGACACCCAGATATTTAATCCTACTCCTAGACATATCACAACATGGGAAACACTCCCACTCTCCCATGTATAAGTCAAATCTACGTGAGAATTCCCAATACGATCTCTAAACTTATGCATGAACTCATATCATAACAAAACCCTCATTTTCTTCCATTCATGAATCCAATCAGGGTGGGGGCTTCATTTAAGAACTTCATATGGATTGATTATTGATCTGAAAAGATAAATAGTGACACTTGGTCCCTATTAAATAGTCCATCCATAGTGTTTCATTACTCTTCATATAGAGACACTTTCGTCTTTACTGCATGACATTTAACTGCATGACTAATGTCTTTACCGCATGACTTTAAACTGCACAGTACCCATAGAACTACATAAGGATTGATTCTCATCACATTTTGATATTTAGTAATGCCTAGGCCTTAAGTCCTAGTCCCATATAAGGGGTAAATATGAAACACCCCTTTCCTATATATAAATAAAGATATGTATAGGAGCTTTAATGTCAATCCTCCTTATTAGGGGAACCCACCAAGGAAACAGAAATGCCCCCCTTCTACATGTGAGTCAGATCTATGAAAGGGATTACAAACTCATGGATGATATTGGTCTAGACACTTCCTTTATGCTTGAACACTTTTCTTCCTCAACTCATACTCCTAATCTTGTACAATTTTTGATCTTCATAATCTTTCTTCAGCTCTTGGTGACAGAATGTCTGATAACAAAAGGCTCCTTTTCCTGGATATGTAATATGCCCTAGTAGGATTTTCATAAAATGAACCTCATAATGGGAATGTTATCCAAAGTTACTATGAAGTATGTTCCCTAGTTATCCTTGTATAAAACAATCCTCATAATGGGTTTGTCAACAAGTGGTAACTTCTCCCTTGGGGGATGCCTCTTTTGTCCTCATGAACATTGATGATAATATATCGAAACCCATGATTTAAAAAAACATCTATGTTTATCCTACATATATTCCAAATTTTCTCTCTCCCATTCTAAGAACCCCTAAGACCATGGTTTATAATTTCCTTCTCCATGTGTGTGATCGTACCATGATTCTCTATTTTATTTCACCTTTATACCAATGTATTAAACTGGTTTTGTATTGAAAATAACAAGTATAATAACAAATTTAATTTCATATTTGATTAAATTATTTTGTGTTTAAAACTATTAAAAAGGTAAATGTTACTTTTTTTGATAATTACATTGTAGGTGGAGGTGATTTTGAGGGCACATGATGAAGTCCAAGAAAAATGGTCCAATCTGCACTGAATCCAAGCACACTAGTGGAATAAAACGCATAATTCTACTAAACCGTACATAAAAATGATCTGAAACTTTGTGTACTGGTCTTAAATTTAATTATATACATTTCATATGAAGTAAACCAATCCCAATTCTTCTATTAAGAGGCCCATAAGAACTGATATTTCAAATAAAATGAATTTGCATGGGGTCAAAACATTACCTCTGTATTATGGAAATATCTCTTATTATATACCAGATCTGGACACCAAATTTGACATGGAGATATAAAAGGTGTTTAAAAACAACTATTTAGTTTTTTACAAAGTGATTTAAGACTGTCTAACTAGAAAAAAACATGGACCAAGCGGATTATCTAAATCAAGGTTCCTCAAACCACTTCCCACTTTGCCTATAAATTGGCACCTTGGGAACCCCATTTTTGAATTAAACCAGGAGGAAGGGTGATGCCATTTTGGAGTCCCAAAGGAGTACTCTCATCATACCTAGAAGTTATAGAGTCTATGGGAAGTTCTACTTTAACATCTTCTTCTTCCTCCCCTCCCATGGATTTCTAAATCCCTTGTGATCACCCAGGGAGGAACATGATGTAATCCTAAGATTCATGTTTGTATTATGTTGAATGATCTTTTTAATTTCAGGTTTTATGTTGTTTTTATTCATCCTCTGTTATTATTTAATTTATTTATATACTGTTATGTTATACTCAAATTAAATGATCATGTTTTGGGGTACCCTTTCATGTGATGTTTCACACACTGTTCATCCCTTTTTCTTCCCTCGTTCAATTGTAGTGTTTGCATGGTTCATATTGGTCAATTGAACTCGCATAAGCACTTTCAAGGTCATGTAAATTTATGTCATGGTATCACAAAGAAATAACATACAAACCTAGATAGCACATCGAGTTCTTCGTGTGTTTCCTTGGTGAGTTTTAGTTATGAATTCAAACACAAATCACCCAATCATCGGCGGTGTCTGGTGAATCATTGTGTGTTTTAGACTGAAACCTAGGAGGTATACTAGCATAAAATTAGTAACATTATGGTAATAGGTGTTAAAAACCAGGGATTAAAATATCTATACCCTTTCTATTGAATCAATGAAGGATGAGCACCATGAGACTTCCCTGGGTTGATCACGTTTAATTAATCTTGTTCATTTCTACTTTATTTTATCGCTTTTGTTTTCTATTGTCATATTTAATCATCAAAAACCATGTTTTTAAAAATAACATTACCCTTCTATTTTCATAATCAAAATACTCTTTTTAAATTAATGATCTAAGGCTCCATCGAGAGACGACCTAGGGTTGCTTCTATACTGCAGAAAATCTAGTAAAAATTAAACTAATTTGACACGCTTGACAACACGATCAGTGTTTGAAGCATATTAGGACAATATTTATCCAAAATTACATTAATATATATAATTTCATTGGTGAAATGGTCCTAGTAATATGACCTAAAACTACAGATTCCATATTTTCTGTGCTTGGGTCATACCTGCATGGGAATCCTCTTCCTCCAATTCTTAGGAAATATTGACTTGAAATACCCCTTCTGTGTTCAGGAACTTTCCTCCCATAAACCAAACTCTATGATCAGGGAAATATAAATCTCTAAAAACTTAAATTTATTTTTTATGATATAATATTGGAATTCCTGATAACTTCTTTTCCTAACTATGTTATAACATGCCTTAGTAGGATTTTCATAAGTTGCGCCCAAATTTCAGAGCTTTTCAGTCGAAGGATTACACTATTGACCATGTAGTACATTACCTAGTTGGTCTTACATAAAACAGGCCACATAATGGGTTTTTCAATCATCTATAACTTCGTTCTCAATAGAGACCTCCTATAATTCCATAAGACATTTTCCCATACCACTATTTGAATCCAAGAATCCCCAAATCACAGCTTACAACTTTCTCCTCTCACACCTAAATATGGTAGCACATTTCTAGAAAAATTACCTAGAATGGGAGAATCATTAACCTTTCAGTCAATTATAAATACTTTAAATTATATCCTCATAATGTCCTTATTGTATGACTTTAAATTATATATTATAATGTCCTTGTTGTATGAATTTAAACCACACAGTTAATGTTTTGGTCACGTGACATTAAACTAATTTACACAATAACCTTTGTCAGAAAGGGGCCTTCCCCCTAACATTGGACATCTCACAAAATTTACCCTCCTTCACACACGAAATTCATGTAGGAGTGGTTTACTATTCATGTAATGTTCCAATACAGATGATCCCTTTATTCTCATATGTCTTTCCTTGGAAAAATCCACCCCTTTTGGTCTTGATAAATTTGAATCTCCATAAACTTTTATTACCCATGAGAAATAGAATTTCATAATTCCTGAGAACTCATTTTCCTAACTATGTGGTATGCACCCCATTTGGCCTTGCATAAGTCACCCATGTAACAGGTCTATTAGCCTAAGGATACCACTACTTGACTATGCAGTACATGACCTAATTTTCCTTGCATAAAATGGACCCCATAATGGGTTTGTCAGCTAGAGGTAACTTTCTCCTTAGGAGAGACCTCCTCTATTCCCATATTTCACATTTTAGATTCAAAAACCATAAAATAATGGCTCAAGATTCCCCTTGGAAATATCTAAATAATATCAAAACATTTCTATCCATCAATCCTTGTTTGGGATATTATCTCAAAATCTATTTTCAAATCTATTAAAACATAAATAGAAGCATTATTGGTATGAATTACATGACTTTAAACCGCCCATAAAAAGAGATATTGTACTCACCGAGCTAAAAACACGTAAAGGGAACTCTAGAAAAAATTTGAGCCTTAGGTCGCTAGACCTACACTCTGTATGGTTCATTCATAAATTGATTAATGAAAAGAAAAATTCATAAAACTTGTTAGGTTGAAAACTCAAAATAGGTGGTCTAAGAAAAATCCAAGTTTCACCTGCTAAGTCTCCTTCATATTAGACTTAAGAAAAAATTAGGGTGATGACATTAAAGACACAAAGTTTTTAGGGTTTCTAATACAACCTTAGAAACGGTCAAACTATGCTCACTATGCTCCATGGATTAGGTAAAATTTATAGTGTTTTCCCCATCCTTTTCATTATGGTTACAATTGGATATCATAAAAAATGTTTTGTCACATAAATCAGTTTCAATGATACACTACAATTATAGAATGATAGAAGTAATGAATACACAAGTGATTTGGAATAAAAATAATCCTTTTCATTTATATTCTAAAAAAAGAGTAATTTCCACATATCGGAGCCTCTCCACCCATTTTTTTACATTTTTTCCTCAATGGAAGATTTAATAAGTTGAATCAAATCCTAGGTAGCTAGAAAATTTTCACAAATCTTGGCCTTTTTCATGGAAACATCCTTCTTAGCTTTACAAATTTTCTCCTACTCATCCTCGATGGATTCTCTCTTCTCTACCAAAGCCTCCTTCAGAGAACAGTGAAGTTATACCACATATTCCCTTACAGCATGTAATTATTTTTAAAGGTGAATTATATGGACAGACCTTGCATCAATTCGATCCTAGTACCCATCCACCTTTTTGGAGTGGCTTTCATTGGCTTAGATCACAACAGAAATAAGTTCCTCAAACTAGTCCACCTATTTCACCTCAGCCTATTGTGACCTTTTCTCCTCCTCCCTTTTCTAGATGATCTACTTCACTATACCATGGATCTTGTAGTAGTCAAACCCCCTATATCCCATCATGGATATCTTGAACAAAAATTGGAGAAGTCATGATGACATATCTTCAAGGGGTTTCTCATCGATTTTATTCCAGATATATTTTCAGAAAAGAAGACATTTATGGCGAAAAGATTCCTGCATATCTGGGTCTAATTTAGAGATAATTTCATAGGGAGAGGTGTAATCCAGGATCAATGCACTCAACAAGTTTCCTTGTTCCACTACCCCCCCCCCCCATGGTAGCTTTATCCTCACTTACCAATGTTAGTGGAGATGGCATAAAATCCCTCATCTCAATACCAGTCATTAAAGTTGATGAAACTGAAGAGAAAATAACAATTTTCGTTAAACAATAGAAAATAAGCAAGTAGTGGAGGTGATAAAACAACCAAAATAGTTTATGAAAATCACTTGTTGTTGGACCAACTACCAAAACTTGCACTTCTCTATCACCCCTATCTTCATCCCTTAGGGTCTAGACCTCCTGATGAAGATCGTCTCCTTGAGTATGCTCAGCAAACAAAATCAAAGACCCCCTATAATCCCCCACTTCAGAATTCTAAACTATTTATCCATAAAAATTAGGATTATGGTGGATTTATATGCCATGTTCTTGAAGGTATTTGGTGATATTATCTACAGATAAAGTTTCACAAGTTGATCCTTGATATAAAACATCATGTGAAAGAAATTAAACTATGTTTTCAAAGTGTAAAGATGATAAAACTCAAGTCCTTACAATTCATTATGGAAATATTCAAAATTATCAATGGAACCTGGAATATCAATGTATGGACTAATTGTATCCCTTGTGTCATGATAAATGGAGTTAATCATTTCAACATCATCACCAGTAAGGGTATCCGAGGTAGGTTTCTCAGAAACTAAATTGGCCCCGTCATTAATCCCTTTTGCTAACTTCTCAACAAGCACAGCATCGTCAGCCCCTGTAGAGTCAAGGTAAGCATCAAGACCTTCATAATACCATCTAAGATCCTTGTTAGTACCTTCCTAGGAGACAATAGGATCATCACTGACTACCATAGGGTCCTCTAGTGGATACAATATATTTGAAATATCATGAAGTGGGAAAAGTTATATACAACACATAACACCCGATAGGAGTGCATCTGATGTTATTGTGACCCTCCTCCCCCTCTACAGAAGTAGGGTCAGATATAGTTGCATACTTTGACACTTCTTCCATAGGGTTAAAGGATTCATCAGCATGAATTTTTACCTTTCCTGGAATATCCTCCTCAATCCTTAAGGGGCCATTACTAGATCCTTTAAGAGAGGAAAGTGATGTAGGTTCTGTAAAAAAGAATCATGGTTAGGAAGGATCATCAAGCAGTTTGTAATATTGGATGACAGTAAAAAGACTTACTATGATGCATTCAATTAACCAACTTTAATGCTCTCTTTTGTTTACTCTCATGATATAGAGAGGAACCTGTACCACTCTTCTTGGAAACATATACCTAGGGTAGAGGTCAATTATTTCTTTCCTCCATAACTGTCATCATGGTATTTTGACCTGGGGATAGTTTTGGTGACCCAATAGCTTCATTCACAACCTCAATAGGGGTGTTCGTGGACCTATACATTGGTGAATCAGACAACTCTACTACTTCTCTTTCTCATCCCTCTCCTATTATAAGCTGTAAAATAAAATCCACTCAAGATTAATGATGTTGTGTGGAAATATAGGAAAAAGAAATAAGAAAAGATAAATACATCATCATGATTAATGTAAATGTCTGATTCCTCCCCAGGATGAACAGTTACCCCTTCAACCACTCCTCAGTATATCATATTAGATACTCACTTTGAGTTAGGACTTGATCATCATCTATGTATATAAAAGCCTCCAACTCCTTGATTTACTTAATTACTTTGGCCAAATTATTTTCAATATGAAGACCAGAGGGTTCCCTGATATCACCCAACTCTGGGATGCACAATCCATCTTAGAGAAACTTTCATGCATCCCTAACATCGTGAGTCATGCTCTCTAAAAATTAGATTGATAAGAGCCACACATAGTTTGGCTCTGATGTGGCTAGATATGGAGAAGACTTGATGACCTCTGATTGGGAAGCCTCTTTAGGCCACCCTTCTCTTTCAGAAGAATGAGTGGATAGGAAAAGGTCCACCGCTTGATGATAGTGACTAGACCACCTTAGTGCTGGAGGTGTTGTCTTCTCAACCCTAGCATGCTTAGTGGTCTTTGTCTACGAACATTTCAAAGGCTCCAAAGCCTTTACAACATCTTTGGATTAGGCCTTTTTACCATGTATACCATTTCTAGTAGTTTTTGTGGCCTCCACATGATGAATTCATTTTTTCAATTCCCCCTGGGGGTATGAATAGATCCACATCTTAGCATATCCAGCCTCTATACTAATTTATGCCTCTGATGGAGGCAATATGATTGAAATTTTGGATTCCTGCAGAGCCATCAGGATCCATAACTATCGGGCTACCATCAGGTGATTATCATTCCTAACATGAATTTGGGGAAAGGTGCTTGATTTTTGAATACATTTAAACTTGAGATAAAACCTATAAGGAGCATAATCCTCACATATGATCTCATAGTCAATACGGTCTACCGATATGTTTTCCCTAAATGCCATCATATACGACCTCAACTCATAATTCTTCTCTTTACTGTCATTGTTAAAAGTTTCAGTGGGTGGATTACCAAGAGGAAATAAATTAAATTCTTTATATACATTCAAAACCTTTAGAAAATCATCAAGATTCAATTTCAATGGTTGAATCCTAGGTACTTTCTGAATGAATGGGTGGAACCATCTATCATTTTAACTAAACTCAACACTAAATATGAGCTAAAATTCATTGTAATCTATCCTTACAACACCTAAAATGGCCTTACATATCTAAATAGGTCCTTCACATTTTATTCATGCAACAAACAGTGATAGATCCTTGCCAAAATAGGGACATCCAAACCTATATACTTCCCATATACCAATCTATCCATGTAAAAAAAGTCTCTAGCCTCACACTACCACCAAACTCGTAGACTGGGAGTAGGTAAATTCTTATCCACATAGCAAGGAATACAAACATATGAATATTTTTTTGATCTTGAGGTTAACCTTGAAACCCTAATGCTTATACTCACCCTTCTCTAATGTGAGTTAGAACGTGCCCACAGCACCCCAATTATCTACAGTGGGAAAAATAGTAGGGTGCCTGCAAGTAGTACCCTCTCCTACCAGTTCTAAGAAATCCTTCATCCACGTACCTACATGGATGTCATCCCTGGGGAGATGATCTTGGTCTTTATAAAATTTATTCACTATCTTGAATATCTTGTGAGATAATGGTGGTGTCCTCTTAGTAGCATCCCATTTTGTATTTGGTGGGATAATCTCATCATACATTTCCCCAATAATGGGGACCCCAGAGATTTGGTAGAAATCCCATAATTTTATGTTAACTTCACAATGCGTCAAGTGAAAGGAATTTGTCTGTGAACTCCACCATGTTAGTAATTCAGGAATGAAGTATGGGTTATTATAAACATAGGTCTATCCTACTTACAGAGGCTCATAAATATGAACATCTTGCAGCTCCTTGAATTTTTTGTAAGTTTGTCACACCTATAATACCCGCATACACTCAGGCCTGGCTCCCCATCCAGAGCAGAAGTTCCAGTCTTCTTTCTGGCCTTGGGTTTAATCTGTCTTTGAAACACATAAAGTTGAGTCATAACAATGAGGCCTCGACTCTTCAATTTTTGGATTCATATCTGGGGTTCAACCATTGTGATGTAGAAAATAGCCAATGGGGATTGTTCCTTCCTTGATATAAAAACCCTTCATGAATATTTTCAAAGAAGGGTAGTTGATGTGCTTCACAAACCAAGAATCTGGGAAGTATTTCTTAAATGTTGGAATATGGTAATCCCTCAGAATTTTGTGCCTGCACAAAGAAAAATAATCGCTTCATGAGTACTCGCATTGATACGGTATCAAAAACTTCCCCAAATTAGGAAGATTATTTTCAACAATGTCATAATAATTAGTTCTGATGGCTTTGATCATTTCATCTTGTAGCGTAATAGCTTACTTAGTAAAGGTCATTGAAATATACCTGTAAAACCTATAGGAAGGCACCAAATTCTCTCATTAAGTTGAAATATTGAATTAAAAAAGTTAAAATTTTAACTTAGAAGAATACCAAAAAATTGGTAAAGAGAAGGACTCACGCAACTCCCTCGATAAGAGTTCCCACGCAGCTCCCTTGACAAGAGTTCCCATGAAAGTCACTTGATGAGATTCCTTGAATGGAATCCTCACTAAGGTGATTCCACGTAGCCCCATTGCTAAAGTGGTTTTACCTTTAGAGAGTCTTCGGGAGACCTTCGTAGAAGCACAACTTGATGTAAATGGGAAGATGACCTGTATGGTGAGAGTGAAAATTAGAAACTCTGGATGTTAGGAAAACGAAAAAGGTAGGGGGTATTTATAAACATCAATGGTATACATTATGCACCTTCACTGATTCCCTATGTGCCATACCTGCACATTATGCTTCTAATAGAAACCCTATATGGATAACCTGCACAGACATCCTGCGTGGAGAACCTGCGTGATCTAGCATTTTACCCCTTCATAATCTTTTCCCCATTTTTTTACCCCAGGACTAGACCCTCTTCTTTCATTTGGATCCAATCCTGAGGGGGTACTTTTGTTTACAATCCTTGTTTTATCAAAGGGGGTGAAAATATTATGAAGAGAAAATTGGTCATTATAAAGTTATAAAGATACTTGGAGTAAAAAAAAGGACTTGCCTAAATCAACCTATGTGCATCAACCCCTGTGCATTACAAAGGCTATATAGAACCCCTGTGTGGGCCAAAGGGACAAGAAACCCCTGCACGAGACACCTACACTAGGAACCTGAGCCATGGACCTGCATGGACAAACTCCTTCACCTAGGTTATTGTATTTTCCTATAAATACGACTCTTGTGCTCTTCATTTGAATAACTAAAAAATTGGAAGAGCCCCCAGAGCTCTCATTGTGTAGCGAATTTTCCCAAGTTCCATGAAATTTCTTAGGTATCTCTCCAAAGAATGAGATAAAAGATAATTAAAGGGTATAAACAAGATCAATGTCCCTTCATGGTCTAAAAACATAAGACACTTGCACAAGGACCATTCTTCCCTAAGTAGAAACCACCTGTGCAAGGTCCCTATCCCTCATCAGGTACCTAAATGATACCCTTTCAGGGACATCGGAGGAGACCTGGGGTGTTTAGGCTAAATCCTCACCCTATTTTTGTTGTTTCAATATCCCATTTTCTAAGGTATATCTAACTCATATAGGCCTATACCCCCTACGTGAACCACTTCCAGTTCCTCCCAAGCCCTGTGCGGTGCACCTGCACAACACACCTACACCCAAGACCTATGTGAGTCACCCTTCAGGCCCTTTTCTGAGCCACCCATGGTGGGGCCTCTTCTTTCTTGGCTCTTTTTCTGAAAGGGACCAAGTTGAAACCTCCACCAATACCTCTAGACTTGAACAACCATGGTGATTGGCACACCAACATTTCATCCATTTGGGTTTGTATTTCTATGGTCAAAGGTTTCTCGTACTTGTCTGGTTAGTCGGTGAGAGTCCTTGAGGTGCATGTGGGTTTGTATTCCCATGGTCATGAGGACCCCTACCCTAGGAAAACTGTTAGGGAGTTCCAGATCTTGTAGATTAGGTTTTGGACCATGTCCTTCCCTTCTTATCTCTAAGATCTGGAGCCTCCAATTCCCAGTGGGGAGGTTGAGTATTATGCTTTCTTTTCTATTCAACATGGAATTAGATCCTCATCCTATTTTAAAACCGATTTTAGGGAATCCTTCCTAGAGTAAGCTTCAATATTTTCTTGTAGTAGGTTTCATTCTTTCTCCTCTTTACCTCTACATCTTTTACCTTCATTTCCTCCTTGGGGTGAAGTGAAGAAATGGAAGTTTTGTAACCTTATCCTCTTCTACTGTTGTCCACCTACTCTTCCATTGGAAGAGAAATGATAGAAAAAATGGGAACACTCAACACCCCATCCTTCTCCCTTTGGGATTTTTCACCATGTCCATCAGCAGATGAAGGAAAAATCATGGTTTTTTTGATCTTTTGTTTCTCCTTATTTCTCACATCGAGCATGACTCATTTGAGCTTAAAGGTAATAATGATCACAACATATTCATGACCCATGAAACGTATTAAACTAATATAACTTTTATTCCTGCTAACCAAGATATGTAGGAAGCCTACCTAAGGTCTGAGCCCAATGGGAATCCTCCTTATGAGTAATCCCCAATCATAATCCACTTAATCTAGGCATACTCCTCAGAAGTAATCCCTGAAGTAAACCCCAAAATCACCATTAGTTAAAACATACCTCATGGTCCCTTTATAGGGAATCATCTTCATTAATAAACCCCAACTTAATCATCTCAAAGGGTTATAAACCCCCTATTATATAAACCTGTAAGAATATCCATAGATGAGGTTCCTCATAACTGAACTATGTGGGATTTGATTCCCCTCCAAATGGGATACATAGAAAGCCTCTATGAGGTTCAAATCCAACACATCAAATAAAACATGTTCCTTCATGAGCCACATTCCTAGTAGGATCTAATTCAACCTGAGAATCCATATCTCTCAGGATCCATGGGATGCTTTGGCATAATTCCTGCACTAAACTTTCACTAGGAACCTTCCACCTAGATGTCCTTTCTATATGATGTTAAACTGTATGGTTGGGTCCTTATCACACGACCTTAAAAGGAATGATGTTCTCTATTAAGCAGCACTGAACTATGTGGGTTTTGATTTCTTTCATAAGTATATGTATTAAACCCATTCATGGGTCTGATCCCAACATCAAAACAACTCCCATATCCCTGTATGAGAATAAACTCTAGAGTAACCTTCATCTCCCTGGATGATGATAAACTCTAGAGTGCCCCACTATGTGGCTAGAAAACCAACATCATCATATTAATGACCAAAGAATCTCTAAGTATTATATAAGAGTATACCATTGATGTAGAACCTCGGATACATACAGGTATCTCCATTGATGAAGAACCTAGGATATATACAAATGATTCTATATTTCATACATACTGATAATTGATTGTTAATTCTAGGGTGACTTGCTTCATACTTGGGAATTAATGAAGGATTTATGAAAATATCTTAAATATATAAGAGAGTTTTAGAATAGGCAATAATTCCCCTCAAAAGGGTGTGATGAGCCCAACCTCCCATATTCTCGACCAATGTGAGTTCTCAAGCATTGTCGACCAAACCTCCTGATGAGTGCATGCCTTTGGAAAGTAGGTCCCTTGGATACAAAACCATTGGGTGTTTCTGCTTCCACAAAAAAAACTCATTGGAAACCATTTGGAGATAGTGATTGCTAACCAGAACACAAATTCCAAGGGAAACATTAGGGCAACAGTTTCAAGTGTCTTGAGTGTAGCTATCAAGATAGGGATTCTAATGATAGTGTGGGCTACCGACATATCCATTTAAAAGGACCTTGAATATCTGATTTTCGACTCAGTATATTGATACATTTTTTGTAGGGATCAATGGTAAATGCATCATATAGGATTGAGTCTTTGAATGTACTTTTTAAGTCAACTCCCCATTGTTGTTATATATATATATGGTCATCTGATCATGGTATGTATTGATAAATCTCAGGATTCCTCCAAGATGATAGCCAGTCAGGATACCAATTTCGAATCATGATGAAGATTTGATGAGTGATGAGGCCTTAGTTTAGGGTCCATCCCATGACCCCCTTCCACCAGGTGGATAACTATAAGCACCTAAACCTATCAAGTAGTAGTTCATTCTAGTAGAGTAGGATGAGGATGTGTACAGGCTGAGTTTGATCTGTGAGTTCCAGTTTTAGAGGCTTCTAAGGTTATGAGGCGATCTAGACCCTTAGGTAGTATAGTATTGTCTAGAGTCGATGGTCCATATCTTCAGGCTTGTTCAAACCCCGAAGGATCAGGTGGTTGCACTGGAATTTAACCTCTTCCATGGAGTAGCTGTGAATTGGTGGATCCTTGTTACACAAATGCACGATGATTCAACACTCTCATCACCTGACTTCTAGCAATTGTTCCATGAGGAGTACTACCCCTCCTTCTTGTGCTCAGTTCGGATCCAGGAGCTTCTAGAGATGCAATATGGAGGGATGACGGTGGATGAGTATGTAGTGAGGTTTACAGACCTTACCTGGTACTCCCCTAACATGATTTTTGATGGCTACTTATGAGCACAAAAGTTTGAGTAGGGACTCTGTAGAGATATTCATTCCATCATAGTACCCTTTTTCATCCTCACCTATGTCAGGGTGTTAGAGTGGGCACTAGTGAAAAAGATATTTCTATCATAGGGATGCCAGACAACTAGGATTGGAAGTGGTCATTATATATCTAATTCATTGGTGATAGCTAGTAGGCGCCAGTAGGTGGGATCTTGGCATAGTAAACCCTTTTATGGATAGAATCAAACACATGGTCGCGCGGTACATAGACAACACAGAGTAACAGGGCATCCCAGAGAGGGGAGGTGCTTCTCTTATGATGGTCGAGGTCACATGGTGAATGACTTCCCAACCAAACGTGTTGAGTAGCACAAACAGGTAGCTGATGGACTGCTATGGTAGAGACAGTTCCATGATTAGGGATCTTCCAGGCGAGGATAGGGTGTTCCCCAGGGAGGCGGAGATGGAAGAGGAGAAGGAGGAGTTGTGGGTGGTAGATGATGCTATGAGATCATTCCACCACCATCACTAAGCGGCCCACATCAGACATAGGTATCTGGCGGTTAGGGTCATGGATAGTTGTAGGCTTTGGAGGTTTATAACCCCATGGAACACAAGATTATTAGAGGTATTATCTGTTTGTTTTATACTCTTACTTTAGTGTTAGTAGACATTGGTTCTAGTCATTCCTTTATCTCTATACTCCTAGTGCGAGATTTGGAGCTCCCAACTGAGGTGTTAGCCCAACATATTCATCTTAAGGTTCCTACAGGGAATGATTCTTTTGTGTCTTTTATTTTTTGATAGTGAAATATATTTCTTGTTAGAGAGGGGTTCACGTGGGAAATTTTGGTCATCATGGTAGAACTCTATGACATCATCTTAGGTATGTATTTTTTTCCATGGTCTGATCCCAGATTGATTGTCATCGCAAACAAGTCATATGTTTATACACTGATGGTATGATATTCTCCTTTTCTAGTGAGAGAGACATCATGGTAGGATGAGTGGATTCTACAAGTAGGAGGATACATCTCATCACCCATTAGTTAGAAAATATGGCCCTTAGTGAAGTAGGATCTTCAAGCATCTAGGTTCCTTCAGTTGTAGAGGATTATATGGATGTCTTCCCTGAGGACGTTATGGGACTACCTTCAAGGTGAGAGATAGATTTTTGAATTGAATTATGTCCCGACACCGCTCTAATATCTTATATAGCATATCATATGGCCCCTGTCGAGATCTAGGATCTATAGTTATAGTTAGAGGACCTTTGACAGAAAGGTTTCATCAGACTCAGTATGTCCCCTTGGGCAACTCTAGTGTTGTTCATGAAAAAGATGGATAGAATATTGTGATTTTTCATGGATTATCATCATCTAAACCAGGCTATGATAAATTGAAAGTACCCATTTCCAAGGATTGACAACCACTTTGACCAGTTACGAGGAACAAGATGATTCTTGAAGATTAATCTCAGGTCCAGCTACCACCATTTGAGGGTTCTCGAGGCTAATATTCAAAAGTTAGCATTACAATGTCAGTACGAACACTATGAGTTCCTAGTGATGCAATTTTGTGTAATAAATGCCCCCATAGTATTTATGTATTTGATGAACTGGGTCTTCCAGACAAACTTAAACTAGTTTTTTGTTGCCTTCATCAACAACATACTCATCTAATCTATATTATTGGAGGAGCATACAGAGCACTTGAGGAAGGAAAAATTTGTAGCATACTCCCTTATAAGGAATTCTCAGGCTTTCTTGGTGTAGGAGGCATCAAAGTAGTTTTATTACCTATAAATAAACCTGATAGACCATGAGGGTATAGTTTTTCTATAGTTAATGGTATTTAATCCTTCACTTCTTGAGTGTGTGAGAGAGTCTTAGCTGGGAGACATCATCTGTGAGGTCTTATGTGATCATATATCTATAGGTGACTCACCATATGGATATTTTGAAGAAGGTAATCACATCATCCTTTTCCAGGGATGGAAGTTGGTCACAGTCATGTTGTGGGAGGAGGTAATGTGAGAGTTATAAACTTCTTCCCTAGATGTACATCCTAGTGTGAGGAAGATGTACAAAGACCTTCAGTGGTAGTTTTTGTGGTCCATCATGAGATGAAACGTAGCTGAGTTCATCTCTCAGTGACTCACCTGTTAGCTGGTTAAGGTTTAGCACCAAGTTCCAAAAGGTTTTTTGCAACCCCTTGAGATCCCAGAGTGTAAATGGAAAGGTATATCCTTGGAATTTGTGAAAGGGCTTCCATGAAAAATAAATATCCATGATGTCATCTAGGTGATAGTTGATCGATTCACAAAGTCGGCACACTTCCTTGCTATCAGGGAGTAGAGTTTGATGGAGATTTTGAGGGAGTTGTATGTATGGGAGATCATTCACCTTCATGGGCTTCCCCATATGATTTTCTCGGATCATGAAGTGCGGTTTACATCACAATTATGGAGAGTTTTGTAGAAGGAATTTGGGACCCAAATGAAGATGAGTACAACCTTTCACCTCCAGACCGATGGGTATACCGAGTGATCTATCCAGGTTTTGGAGGATATTCAAAGGGCTTGCATGTTTGAATTTGGATAGAGCTAATAGTATCACATTCCCTTGGTAGATTTTTTGTACAAAAATAGCTATCACTCTACTATCGGCATGTCACCTTTTGAGGACTTGTATTAAAGACCCTGAAAGTAAACCTTGTTCTAGATAGAGATTGTTGAGACATCTCTTGTGGGCACATAGATGGTACAGGTGGTGATGGAGAAGTTTTACATCATCCATGAGTTGATAAGGATGGATCAGAGTAGATAGAAATATTATGCAGATCATCATCATAGGCCCTTGGAGTTCGAGCAGGGATACCACGTTTTCCTGAGAGTCTCCCCATGATGAGGATTACGTAGATTTGTATGGGTAGTAAATTTATCCTTGAGTTTCAACAGGTCGTTCGATATCATATAAATGGTTGGTGTGGTTGTTTACCACCTTGACTTACCCCCACATCCAGAGCAAGTTCATGACGTCTTCCACATATCATAGCTGAGGAGATACGTGCAGTACCCTATGCATGTTATCGATTGGGGTGATCTAGACATAAAGGATGGATCCACATTTATGGATCACCTGGTAGAGATCAAGGATTTATAGGATAGGACCCTATGTGGAAGGACCATCCCCTTGGTCTGCATGTTGTGGAAGTACGGGATCATGCGGTAGAGTTCCTGGGAGAAGGAGATCCAAGTGCGGACTTAGTATCCTGAGTTTTTTGTTTAGTTTTTCTTTTTAAGGATGAAAATTTTGAAGGAGGGAATTATGTAGAGATCTATTTTTTCCCTTTTAATACTTATAAATATTTCTATATATATATTTAGAGTTAGGCGTGAAGATAATGTGCGATTCTGAGGCTCGGTGTTCCCAAAATTAATTTTATTAAAATATTAAATATATTTTCTATTGTGTGAATGTAGCTTCTTAAAGGAAATAGGATAACTCTTAAAAAGAAGCTCGGATCATAAATCTAATAAAATGGTTGAGTTTAGGACATATTTCTTACCCTGATAGTGACCTAAAATGGGTCGGCATGTGGCGTTTGAACTCTTTACTCATTGGCAGTACATTCAATGGATTAATTAATTATTAAATTAATTAATTAATTCATTTAAGACATAAAAGAAATGTTTATAAATATATCATTATGGCATCTTGTCTAGGTTTAGCCTCATAATCCTATAATCGCCAACAATGCTCTCTTTCCTCCTTCCGTTGGTGGATCTCATTGGACAATAATGAAACACCGAATCGGATCAGATGACACAACAAACACAATGGCTTCTCTCGATCATTGGTGGGAATGTTATTCATTAAAGAATGATCCAAAATCTATTTATGAATCTTAAATTGGTGATTTATTCCCTTTGATTAAATTTTTTAGCATATCCATCATTGTTCTTGGGTATGCACCAATTGAGGCCTATGCATGTGCCTAGGTACCGGATTTAGATTGTTGTATTCAATGTTTTTTGACCCGGTATCACTATTCTTGATTGTTGGACAATGATTCTTGTCCAAAGATGGTTTAAAAAATTTCATTTTCCTTTACCCTTATCTTATTCATTTTGTTCACCGGTTGGATCCTGTGGTCCTAGTTCGACGTTGTCAGGAAGTACCGAGCCTGATCAGACCCCCGGAACTACGAAAGAATCGCATGTGAGGCATAGTTCGATGAAGTATGGATATATTTGGGATTATTTCAAGGCATGGATGTTTTTTGGGTGATTTGAGATCAAGGAATCAAATATGGAATGTACAGTGGTGTACAGTTCATGCGACGAACCCTCATGGATGAATGGATGCCGGTTTCGAGCGAACGACGGCTGAAAACTGTGATTTCTAGCTAGATCCACATTTTTCGACCATATATAGCACCAAAAATGAATTGGAGAGACTAGATTAAAATCACCATAAATTGATATGAAGATCTAGATTTTTTGGCAAAAACCTAACTACACGTCGTGTATAGGGATGAATACACGGCGTGTAGCCCCTCAGTGGTGGCAGTTAGGGTTTTGGAAAAACTTAAGGATGGAATGGTGTGTAGCTATCCTACATGTTGTGTACCACTTTCTCAGATAGAAACCCCGTGTGGATGATTGCACAGGCGAGAACGCATGTGTAAGTACACAGTCGTGTACCACACTACACGGACACGGGGTCTGGTACATGAACACGACCAACAGGACACAGCCCGATCCTAGTTAGCCTGGACATGCCGTGTAGTCCACCTACACGGTAAGAACTACTACATGGGATGAGATTTTTGTGCTGTCCAGGGACATGGCTAGGCAGTAGAGTGGGACCACACACCATGTGGGTCCCTCACACATTGTGTACCCCTTGACCTCTTTTGACGAAACTTCAAGGTTCCATATCTCCTTTGTTTGAACTCGGATTTTGGCCTTTGAGTAGCCTATCCTGAGTGTTTTTTCATGTAGAACATGACGGAACCCTTAGTTATGGATTTAAAGATATGATTTGGAATGTTACAAGCATGATTCCTAGTTAGGAAATTCTTGATGATGGTAGTGATCATATAGGATCACTAGGACCTCTCAAGTGGTATTCTCTGGTTGGGATGGGTAGTAGAGTTCCTTGATGTCCTTTCCGAGAAATACCCTCCAGAAGGAATTGGAAGTGGAGTTCCTCAATGAACTTTATGAGTGGTACCCTCTAGTAGTGTTGGGTAGTGGAGTTCCTCGATGCCCTTTCTGAGTGTTACCCTTTAGCAGGGCTAGGTAGTGGAGTTAATCGATTATTACCGAGTTTAACCTCCAGTAGAGATGGGAAGTGGAGTCCTAAATGGTTACTATAGTAGGACCCCCCCCCCCATTGGAATAGGTGCAGGTCCTTTATGGATACTATCGAACGGTACCCTCTATCAGGAGTGGGTATTGGAGTTCCTTAATGACTATCAAGTGGTACCCTCATATAGGGTTGGATAGTGGAGTTCCACAATGACCTTTATGAGTGGTATCCTTTAGCAGTGCTAGGAAGTGGAGTTTCTCAATGACTATCAGAGTGAAACCCTCTTATTATACCATATAATGGTTTCCCTACCTATGGTTTGTGTCCTCTTGACTGTGTGGCATGGTGACGAGGCGTGGCTGGACTTGGATGGTTACTTCGGGGCAGATGCATGAGATGTTGGGCATCATTGATGAACTTTTGGAACTGTTGGATACTCTTCTTCCTAGGATGAGCTATGAGATGGAGATACTCTTAATCTATCATTTGGGCTTCTTTTGAATGAGCATATATATATTATTTTTCTATATCCATGCCTTGGATTTGTTTACTCTCCTTCTAGGAGAGGCAAGATGCACGGGATATGCCATGTGCTTTTTGTGTTTAGTTCATCATGGTTGGATGAGTCCACTCTCCTACTATAGGTGGAGAATACTCGACATATAGTTCATCTACTCACTGTTTTGATCCCCTTGTGCTTGTATGAGGTTACTTTCACTCTTGGTTTGGTTTGAGGTGTTCTCTTTTATTGTATCATTTATATACTATCTTTATACTTCCCGTTGTGTCTCTTACTTCTCCCCCTTTATATTTTGGGGTGTCCAATTGGGTATGTATATAATCACACTTGTATGGTATTTTCCCACATGTGTTTTGTTTTATTCAGATGATGGAAAGTTCAATCGTCACTTCATAGGATCTTAGTTATACCTGGTACTTTGGACCGCGTATGGTGGTTGTAGTGTGGGATTCAGGAGCTAGGCTCTCTCAGCAGTTTACTTTTCCAATTTTTTCAGGTTAAGACATATTTCTAGTTGGTCATGTATTTTTCCCATTTAATTTTCAGTTTTCACTATCATACTCTTGTACTCCTTGTAGGTTATGCATGTTTGGTTTACTTTATAGTTGTGTTGCATCTTTTACTCTTTTCCTTTGCACTTTTTCATCAATATGACAATGTGTGTGCATACAAGTATATAGAAAAAGGCCTCCCTGAGTTTTTTATGCCTTCAATGCTTATCGCCACCCCCTGGCCTATGGAGGTAGGATTGGGGTAGTCATGCCTCAATCCTTGGATTTTATTTGGTTATGAAACCCTTTAATAAAGTCTTAACTTGGAAGAAACATTATTACCATGTGAGGTCTAGTGAACTGAAAGTTGTAGACAGTTGGATCTAGTCCAAGTTTGAGTTTTTTAGAGTTGGTTACCTAGGACCAACTATTTTTTACTTTGATTTCATGTATATTTTATATATTTAATATTAATAAATCTTATTATATATTTTATATTATTCTTCATGACTTTAATGTAATAATGTTCTAGAGTATATGTAGCATTAATAAGGTCATAGAATTTCCCTGCTATGCTAAGAACCTTGAAGTGTTATGATGATATTCTTAAATAATATTCTATGGTTGGATAATGTACTATGATGGGATATAGAGTAAATTGAATATCAGGTATGATTACACATAAGCAGATGAGGCTTCTTCTCATGAAGTTCACATTTGGTAATCTCCAAGATGGGAGATTATGAGAAAAAACCTACTAGTAGAAATTTCAAGTGTTTTAGTGTCATTGGATATTTCTATCTATGAGCATGTGTAATGGTACTTAGACTTTAAGATTATTATTAATGCATTTTATAACCCACATACTTAGATGTATTTCATAAACCATGACGATAACAGTTCAGGTTGAAGTTGGATATGTTGGGTGTGTCATGAGTGACATGTTATTAATGGATATGTCAAGCAGGGATTTGTCTCTTCCATATTTATGGAATTTTATATTTTGACCCTTTGATTGGAATATAACTATCACCCTAAATTACATGGTCATGGTGTAATGACATGTTTATTTTATATAGTCAAAGAAATATTTATCAAGCATATAGGTTTGCGACACGAATGTGCAACCTGCTTGATAAGATATTGTGATCAGGGGATTATATTACACAGTGAGTGTTCTTATGTGGTTTTCATCATTGGGAATTTAATTAATTTCTCTTGGGTGCCTTGAACCGTTACTAGATAGTAATATTTGACTTTATTCAAGCTCATCAAATTACAATGAGAAATAATCTTAAAGGGTCACACACTAAGTGTTTCTGATGATCTCGATTAAATTCTATTTGAATTTAATTAACTAAATAAATTTTATTCTCAAGACTAAGGGATAATTTTATTCAAATTTTATTGATCGAAAATATTTAATTATGAATGAAATATTTAAATTATATATTTATTAAAGTGTTCAATAAATTCTAGAGGAGTTTGAATAGACCAAGATTGTGTCTGGTGAAAAATATTAATTAACAAGATAGTTAAATAATATTTATTATTGTGCAAGTTGTCTTGCACATAATAATAATAATAACAATAAGAATAATAATAATATAGCATGGGGTTTATTAAATATTATTATATTATTTAATGGATAACATGAAATTAAATAATATTTTAACCAAAACCCTAACTCTATAAATATACATTTAGGTCTATTATGTAGATAATTAGTGTGTGATCGAAAATAGAGAATTGTTGTGCATAGAGAATTTTATCCTGACTCCTCCTTCTCTCTACCTCTCAAGAAAGAGAAACACAAGAGATAATACTTTAAGACTAAAGGATGAGTGATCAATAAAAACAGTACAGGATAATCTATTCTCTGCGCTAGCACCCGAAAATTGATTGGCATTGCTTGGGGGTCAAAGGAGCATGTATGAATCACCGCTAGAGGGATTTTATCCTTGAATCATCATGGAATAACAAATAAAATATTAAAGGGTCATTATGGATGATCAACATCATCAAAAAATAAATACCCTAAGACCAGGTATTTGATTCTTCCAATATTAAATAAATTAATTATAAATTTTATGTCCAAGATCCTCACTCAGAGTTCCGGGAATAAAAATATTAAAGGAAATTTTAATATTTCACCCACCACAGCACACTTCTTCTATTCCTAGAACCATCATTTTCCTTGATCATAAATTATCTTGAGATAATTATAGAAGTTTTATTTTAAATAATATTTTATAATTTTCATTTAGATGAAAAAAATCCAACATTAAAGGGAGAAAATCAGTTGATATCAAAAGAAATATCATGGAAAATAACTTTATTATTATTTCTTGACCCTTGTATAAATATTAGTAAACTATAAGTTCAAGGGGTTTTTAATTTAAAAAAATTATAAAATCAATTACTCAAAGCATTCAATGATCCAAAAATAGGTTACAAAACCATACATACATACTGCAACTAAACTAGTCAGAATAGATTTCCCAGGAGCATAGTTTAATAGTGTTATAAAAAATGATTCCAATATATGTATAAAGCATGGAATACCACCTAGTTCAAAAGATAAAAACCTATCCAAAGGAAAGGTAAATAACCCATGTTAATTGAAAAACTAGATGAACCTATGGAGAATGAAAACTTTCATGATCGTAAAATTTATCAAGAAAAAAATATACCAAAAGTGCATAATTATAATTAAAATGAAATTTCAATAAATGATACTAATATCAAAAATATATTGGAATTGAGTGGAAACCATTATTGATGGCATGTTTTTATAAGAAGAAGCACTTTATATTATTGATGAGGATCGAGAACCTAAAATGGTTGATGAATTTCATGATTGACTAGATTGGGATAAATGAAGAGTTGTAATCCAATTTGAATTAGGCTCGCCTACTGTTCATGAGGTTTTGGGTCAATTGTGAAATCCCAATAAGGGATTAAACATGGTTGTTATAAATGGGTATTTGTGAGAAATAAAAATAAAAATAATGAAATCCTGAGATATAAATCATGACTAGTTGCTCAAGGTTTCTCATAAAGACCCAGTATTTTTTATGATGAAACATACTCACTTGGAATGGATGTTTTGAGCACATTCCTATATGTTAATATTGATAATAATGTTTATGTGAAAATACTTGAAGGGTTTAAAATGTTGGAAACATGTTCTGGATTTTGAGATCATTATTTTATTAAGTTAAATAAATTATTATATAGATTAAAGCAATCATGGAATATGTAATATAACTCTCTGAGTGAATATTCAATGAAAGAGGGTTATAAAAATGATTCAATTTGTATTTGTGTCTTCTTTAGGAGTAGTAGGTATAAATTTTTCATTGTTGCAGCATATTTTGATTATTTGAATATTATTGGAACTTTTAATGAAACTTTCAAGGTAATATAATATTTAAAGAAATAATTTGAAATTAAATACTTTAAAAAAAGTTCTAATTGTTAAGAATAGTGAATTATATTTCAACTTATTATTATTTGATTAAAAAAGAGAAACTATAAAATATATGAATCAATGTGTTTAGACAATGGTAGCAAAATCCAGTGGAGGCAAGGGTTCTAGAAGTTATGTTTAGAAATCAGGTTGTTCAAGCGATCAGTTGTCTAGATTATCTGAGTAGAATTTGTAGCTACATAAAAAGTATTTATGATAGTCATGTGGAAGTATTCCTAGTAGGTTTTTTAGTAAAGGGATAAACATTATGGTTATCAAATATAATGTAATGAGTAAATTACATTTTTAACTAGATCATGTATATAAAGCTAGAAGTTTCTATAGGTGATTTGAAGTTACCATGTTTAATGAAGGGACTCTATAAAAGATCAAAATTTTGTGAAACCATATAACTGGTCAGGGCCTACTATAAAGGTGGCATGGGACCACTTATACACATTTCCTGGAGTTGTGACATAATTATTGGTTATTTTTCTACTTGGATGATTGTTCAAAGTGATTATAATCTTTATAACTTACAATATTAATGAAAAGCACCGTAGTGTTCTCTCATTAATGTAGGACGTATTATCCAAATCGTGTAAACTCGTTGTGTCCTTTACTTTGATTTATATTTTACTTGAATTTTTTTTATGAGTTTTTCATTAGTTTTTGTGAGGTTCTACATGATTCAATGATTTAAGGTGTGACTCTACTTCCTAAAAACTAGTACATTGGGGTCAAGGGAGATATCCTTTCAGTCATGGGAGTTTTGGAGATTTACTTCCACCATCATAAGTTCCGGTGGTAAATTCTGGTGGATTGATGGGGATAATTTTATCCCAACAAGTGGTATCAAAACTTGTTTTAGGGTTCAGCTACATGTTCGGAAATAGGCTCATGTAACATTCACTACTACAAAACAAACCTTTAACAGTACTAAAAATGGCCTTTATCAGTGCTAGAGAAGTGTTGTGTAAGATCTATGATTTTTCTTAAGGTATTTTTTGTTTATGTTTCAGTTTAGGTCCTTTATTTTGGTAAAATAAGTTTTTCCAAAAGTTCATGAGAAGGCTTGGGGATGTTTTAGGGGTTTGGGGCATGAAATAGGAGGAAAAAGGAGTTTTCTGGGCATGTTGCACAGTTTGTGCACGGTTAGTGCAAACTATGCGAAGCATCCCAAGAAACCGTGCAAACTTGGATAGAGGCTTGCGCACGGTTATCGCATGGTTAATCTTACCATGCATAATTCCCAATAAACCATGTGAAGGGGTGATTTTGGGATGGTGACTCACGCATGGTTTGCACACGGTTTGGAAAACCGTATGGGTAAATCGTGCAGCCCAGTAAAGTCAATAAATTTACAAAAATGCCATTACTGGGTTTTTAACCCCAACTCATGATTTCATCCTTTATTCCCCTTGTAACCCTATTGATTAGGAAGATCTCCCAAGAGATTTCAGGGGTGATTCTCCATCATCTTTTGGTTATTTGGAGTACCTTCAATTGCAAATCGAAGATCTAAGTAAGTCTAACATCCTCCTTGCTTCCTCTTCTCGGTTAGGGTTTACATCTTTCTCCCATCTCATTCTAAAGCTTTAAAACCCTCTTTTTCTAGTGAAATCTAGGTTAAAGCTTTAAGATATTGTTGAATCTAGATCTAAGGCCACATTTGGGAGTGCGTTCACCAACAGATTTTAGGTAGGTGGTTTTTAAGTTATATCCCATAGTTTCATTTGATATTTGTGTATGTTTGGGTTTATTTATTGGTTACCCCTTGTTGTGATTTTGATCCCTTGATAATATTTGGTATTTTGGGTGTATAAATTATTAATTTAAACCCTCATGCTCCCTAAGGGACACATTGAGGATGATTTGGCCCATTAAGGTCATCCATGGGGTGTGTTGATACTTTCCGAACCTAGAATTAGCTAAGTAAGTTCTAGGTTGTTGTGAAATCGTGTAGATCCCTTTGTTGAGTATGTTGATATTCTTAATGGAAGTCTAAATTAGGTATTGTTTAATTTTTTTTGATGAAAGAGGCTTATTAAATTTGTTAGATATTCCTAAGAGAGTTAGTGCATGTGAAACGGTGAATATGCTAAATTGATAATGGTATATGGAATGGGAAATATATTGAAGGAGATTTCATAAGGGAATTTATGAATGTGTATAATGGTTTGATATAAGGTAATTATTGAATATTATTAGTGAGCTATGTTTGAGAATGGTAATTGGGATAAATGGTCTAAGTGATGTAAATGGAAGTGTGTTAATGGGTTATGGCATAATATGATTTACCATGTTGATTATTATGCATTATGATTGTTATATGTATTCATTGTGTTTGGTTGTGATATATTTTGTGTTTGGTGAATGGATAGATAAGCATGTGCACATGGCTTGAGGTGTGGGATAAAGGACTAAGGCTCCTCCCATGGGTCGAGTTGTACTGATGCTCTAACTCCACCCAAATGCATGGGTTGGGGAAGAGGACGAAGCTCTATTACCCTAACAGTTTCATTCCACCAGGAATGAGGCTTCGAGGTGAGGATATTGTGATGTTGTGATATGTTGTCCCTAGTGATTTAGGGACTTACTTATTACCCTATGAAAATGATTAATGTCATTAACCTTGTGTGATTGATGATGAACTAGTAACAAAAGAGACATAATGATTGTCACCTTGGTAGTATAGCTAAGTAGTGATTGTTAACTAGTGGCCCTGAATTGTATTTACTTTTCTTGTTATTTATTTATACTTGCATGCACTATCTGTTAGACTGTATGTTTTTAGACATTGTTGGTGGTGGCCAACTTAATTTTACTCACATCCTTGTCAGGCCGTCATTGGGTACCCGAGCAGATTTCATGCTGGCAAGTTAGGACAAGGGAAAGGGCCCTATGCTAGGGAGATGAGTTGTACATGGGACATGCATGGATGAGGTTCCAGACTTGGAGTCAGGACCATTTTGTGGATTCTACGGTTGTCTTTATTTTGGGTTATGTTCACTTGGTATTTTAGTATTAAATGACATGTTTACTATTTCTTGTGGATTGTACCCAGTTGGGGAGATGTTTGACTATTCATGTTATTGGTTTTTTCCTATTGTTTCTGCAATTTATATTGTGTTCTGTTGTGGATTACTCTGGTAAATAGGGTATAGTCTCTCCATGTGACCTATTAGACCCTCGCTACTAGTCAACAACCTCTGATGTATGGGGAGGCGTGCTTGAGATCATCTGACGATCTGTCTTGAGGCACCAATTTAGTGGATCCCAGGTCGAGGACGTTATAAAGTGGTATCAGATGAGCTTTTCTCTTTATTATTATTTGGGGATAGTAGATAGGTTATTAGGATGGTGTGGGGATTTGTTAATGAGCTATTTACTAGGAGTATCTAACCCAATTATGGGGGAAATCCCAAGTCACTCTGGGCGGGAATTGTTGTTATTGTTGTGTGTTGTTAAATTTGATGATATTTCACAATTGGGTGATGCACATGTGGTGTGATCTGACAGTTTTATGATATTTTTCTCATGTCTAAAATAGAATGAGGTTGTGCATTCATGAATCATTCTAGGAACCTATGTATATAAGTGACATGCATCATAGTAGGCACACACACATGGGACAAGTGTGTGGGACATAGAGGGTAGAATTAATTTGAATTTCTTAAAAGTGGTGAAAATTGTGTCTAATGAAACAATAAAAATGGGTTAAAAGGGGGATAAAATGTTAAACGATAATTAAGGAATTATACTTGATAATTGGTGGTATGTGAAATGAAATATTATTGGAGTAAATTTTTATGTGATAATAGTTTTGAAATGGTGTATAAGGTAATGCATGTAGTCATGTGAGTTAGTTACCTCATGTTAGCCATGACCTAGTAGGGATGGTTGAGGGTAGTGTTCCGGGCATGATCAGACCCGTTGGGTGGTGTATTTGAAATGGTTTGTTGGTGGCTAATTAAGATCCTTACTTTACATTTGTAAAATATTTATGGTTTGTGTTCTAAAGATCGTGTTTAGAATTATAGATAAATGCCTCCATGAAGACGTGTGATGGTTGGGAGATAGGAGGACATTGCTGAGAATTCTCCCCCAGTAGTGGAGCACGAGGATCTGGTGGTTCAAGATAATAGAAAAAATAATTTTCATGAGAATCTTTCTTGTTTTATATAGATGATGTAATGGGACCCAGGCCAAGTTGTGTCGAGTATGTTTGAGTCAACCAAGGAGTTTCAACCGCATCACCCTCCGACCTTTACCGGAGAAGGTGGGATAGAGGAAACTAAGTTGTAGATAGAGTCTATCCAGACTATTATTGATCATCTGGAGAATCCTCATGATAATTGAGTCAAGTTAGCGGCCTACATGTTAATAGGTTAGGCCAAGTGTTGGTGGGATATTATGGTTCAGACAAATTGTGTTGAAATAATGGTGTGGAAGGATTTCTAGGAAAAGTTTTTGGAACATTACTACCCAAAAACCTTGAGGCAAGATAAGGCTGCATAATTTATGAGTTTGACTCAGGGGGGTGCATCGGTGATGGATTATGATAGTTTTTTCACAGACTTACACCGATTCATCCCAATGATGGGTGGAGATGAGGAGACTATGTAAAAATGCTTCCAAGATGTTTTTAGGCATGAGATTAAGTCCCAGGTGAACATCTTCCATCTGAAGAGGTTTGTAGAGGTAGTGGAACAAGCCCTTATCTCAGAAGGGAACTTGAAGGGAGCTTCAGGAGGTGGAATTGTGGTACCAGCTGGGTGGACATGTAGTATAGATTCTTAGGTAAGTAAGAGTAATTTTGGAAGTTTCCAATAGGGTTATAGTGCACAGAATAGTCATAAGAGAGGTCCAATTACATAGGGTGGTGATCAGGTATTCTGTTATCAGTGTGGCGGGTTGGGGAACATGTGAGGTTAGTGTCTCTGACCACCAGTTGAGTGTTAGTCCTATGGCAGGTTGGGACATATACAGAGGTTCTGTAATAACCCTCGACAGTGAGGTATGCATGGGAGTCAGAGGCAGATACTGAGTGTGGGAAGGGGATCGATCACCCCATATCAGGAAGGTAGTTGGAGCTCCACTATCCGTACCAGTAGGGGTGGTGTATGTATAACTATGAGACGAGACGATCTGCACCACCAGGGAAATGTAGTGTAGGATACTTAGGTCATATCCTAGGGTATAGGGACAGTCTATATTCATGAAGTTCAATATACACTTGGAGGTGGTGAGGTTGGACCTTCTACCGTTTGAGGTATGATTCTTGTAGCTTCCATAGTTGCAAATGATCTATTTGACATAGGTGCAACACACTATTTTATCTCTGCACAGTTTTTGGTTGTGTTGGGCCTATTCATGGAACAAGTGTGGGGGGTTATGTCAATTGATACTATGTTGGGGGTGCTAGTTGAGGATATCAGATAGTGTAGAGGTTGTGCTTTAGATTTTGATGGTTATCATTTTATGTGGAACCTTTTTGTCCTCGAGATGTCAAGTTTTGACCTGATCTTGGGTATAGACTGGCTAGTGCTATATCATGCCCATATTTATTGTTACCATAATAGGGTAACATTCATGTCTCCCGATGTAGGCACTTATGCCTTTCGTGGTGAGTGGGATGTTCGAGCAGGCCATGTAGGGCCAATTTGTCAATAGTTGGGGGAACTCATATCCCAAGTGGCATGCCTTATTATTGATTATGTAGAGGTGGAGCGTCATGTCTTTCCTTACATGGTGGATTGATTTTATGATGTGTTTCTTAAGGATTTCTTGGGGCTACCACCCGAAAGGGATGTGGAGTTCACAATCGAGTTGCTATCAGGGGCAGAACTAGTTTCTATTCCACCATATTGAATGGCGCCGACAGAACTCCAAGAACTAAAGGTTCAATTGGAAGAGTTGGAGAAAAAGGGATTCATTTGACCTAGTACATCTCCATGGGGATCACCCGTGCTTTTTTCTAAGAAGGATGATGGGTTGTTGAGGTTATGTGTAAATTACAGAAAGTTGAATCAGATGACGGTTAATAATCGATACCCAATTCCCAGAATTGATGGCCTATTTGAACAACTAAGGGGTGCATTAGTGTTTTACAAGATTGATTTGAGATTAGGATACCATCATTTGAGTGTGATACCTTCTGACATACCACATACATCTTTTCGAAGCAGGTACAGGTTGTATGAATTTTTGGTGATGTCGTTTGGGTTGACCAATGCACCAGCTATGTTCATGGTACTAATGAACTAGATATTTCACCCTTATATAGATCAGTTTGTGGTTGTTTTTTTTATAACATCTTGGTGTACTCATGAACTCTTGATGATCATGCCAAACATCTTGAAATCATCTTGAGTACACTAATAGAGCATAGGATTTACACCAAGCTATCAAAATTTCAATTATGAATTGATAAATTGAATTTCTTGGGACACATCATTTCAGATTCAGGTGTGTTAGTGGATCCAAAGAAGGTGCAGGCTATGGTGTCTTGGGAGTAGCCCAAGAATTTTTCTGATGTTCGGAGTTTTTTGGGTTTGTCCGGTTATTACAAGATATTCATTATGGATTTATCCCATTTGGAGACACCACTCTCAAGCTTAACCAAGAAGGGTGTTAATTATGAGTGTTCGGAGTCATGCTAAACTTATTTTCAAGAATTGAATATGGTTGACTACTGCACCGATTCTGATCATACCTGAACCTAGTAGGAAGTACACTTTGTTCTATGATGTGTCCAGTGTTGGACTTGGGGCAGTGTTGATGTATGATTATCAGGCTATAGCTTATAGGTCAAGAGATTTGAGGCCTCGTGAAAGAAATTACCATACCCATCATCTCGAGCTAGCTATTGCAGTTTATACCTTAAAGTGTTAGAGGCATTACTTATTGGGAGATCAGTTAAGGGTGTTTACCGATCATAAAAGTATTAAGTACATATTATCTCAACGGGATTTGAATCTTTGACAGTGAAGGTGGGTTGAGTATCTATAATAATTTGATTTTGATTTGGTGTACACAGTAGGGAAAGGGAATAGTGTTGTAGATGATCTGAGTCGGAAGAATCAAAATTAGGTGGTTAAGGAATCCAATTCTGAATGGAAAATGATGGAATTTTTTTTTTGAGATGCACCTGGATGTGTGAAATGGGCACAGACAAATGACCCTTGCATCTATAGAAATTGAGTCTGTGATTTTGAGTTGGTTCAAGGAGAGTCAGTTGGAAGATTCAAAGTCTTTTTCCATGAAGGAAAGTATTAAATGTAGGGAGTCATATTCTAGTTGGGATGTTGGTGTTGAGGGAGTTTTTTTATGTTTGGGGTTGTTTTGTGGTATTGGTGGGTGCACACGGGGAGTTGATGTGCGAGTTCCATGCATCAAAGTGGGTAGTACATCCTGGCTTGACTAAAATGTATCATGATCTTCGTCGGTGGTATTAGTGGCTGGGAATGAAGAAAGAGGTTGTGGGTTTTGTGGCATGATGCCTTACCTGTCAACAAGAGAAGTCTTAGAATCAGCGTCTAAGTGATTTTCTATAGTCATTTCCTATTCCATAATGGAAATGTAATGATGTAACGATGGAATTTTTAGTGGGAATTCTGATGTCACCTTGAAAGAATGATTCAATTTAGGTCGTTGTGGATCAGTTGACTAAGGTGGATCATTTCTTACCAATCTAGGAAACTTATACAGTCAATGATTTAGGTGATTTATATGTTTGAGATATAGTGCAACTACATAGTGTGTCGAGAACCGTAGTTTCAGATTATGATCCTCATTTCACATCATGCTTCTAGAAGGGGATATAGATGACATTTGGTACTCAAGTATTTTTAGTATAGTTTATCACCCACATACGAATGGGTATTCTGAGCATACGATTCAGTTATTGGAGGAAATGTTGAGAGCTTATGTCCTGGATTTCAGTGGTTCATGTAAAAAGCACTTATCACTCATTGAGTTTACTTATAATAATAGTTTCCATGTTAGGATTCATATTTCACCTTTTGAGGCACTCTATGGGAGACCATGTAGATCTCCATTGTATTGGTTAGAGATCAGGGAATCTAAGTTGTTAGGACCAAGTTTCATGCAAGAAACGTTGAAGAAAGATCATTTGATTCAGAAGTGCGTGATGAAAGATCAGAGTAGGCAGAATCCATATGAGGATTGGTGTTGTAGACCTCTTGAGTTTGTGGTGGGGGTAGTGTGTTTCTTTGGGTGTCACTAAGGTTGGGTCACCATCGCATTTGGAATCGGTAAAATTAGCACCCAGGTATGTGGGGCTGTTTGAGATCATGGAGAGGATCATACCGGTGGATTATTAACTAGCTCTTCCACAGTGGTATAGTGGGATGCATGATGTTTTTCATGTTTTACAACTTCAAAAATATCATCTTTATCCATCTCATGTAATAAACATTGATGATGTTGAACTTGAGCCTAACACGCCCTTTGAATAGCATCTGGTTTGTATTGTGGATTATAGTGAGAAGGTTTTTCGGGGCAAGTTTTTTCCTTTTGTTTGTGTTCTATGGTAGCATGGAAATGTTCAGGAAGAAAATTGGGAGCAAGAATCAGATATATGGGCCCAGTATCCCGAACTATTTTCTTCAAAATCTCAATGATGCTTGGGAAGAGCGGCTCGAGGATGAGTCATCCTAAGGTGGGGAGGTTGTAAGATCCAAGATTTTTATTAAGGTGTGTTTTGTTTATGTTTTAGTTTAAGTCCTTTCTTTTGGTCAAATAATTGTTTCCCAAAGTTCATGAGAATAATTGAGGGTGTTATGGGGGGTTTGGGGCATGAAAGAGAAGGAAAAAAGGAGTTTTTTGGTCATGTTTCATAGTTTGCGCATGGTTAGTGCAAATCATGCGTAGCATCCTAGGTAACCATGCAACCTTGGATAGAGGCTTGTGCATGGTTACCTAACGGTTAAGCTAACCATGTATAATTACAAAGAAACCATGATAAGGGGTGATTTTAGGATAGTGTCTCACACACTGTTTGAGTACATTTTGTAAAACCATGTGGGTAAGCCGTACAGACCAGTAAAGTTGAGAAATTTACAAAAAATTCATTACGAGATTTTTAACCCCATCTTAGGATTTCCTCCTTTCTTCCCCCTTGCAACCCTATTGATGATGAAGAGATTCCAAGAGATTACAAGGGTGATGATCCCTTATCTCTAGGTTTTTTGGAGTGACTTCAATTGTGAATCAAAGATTTGGGTAAGTCTAATATCCTCCTTGCTTCCTCTTCTCGATTAGAGTTTGCATCTTTCTCTTATCTCCTTCTGAAGCTCTAAAACCCTCTTTTTTCTGGTGAGATCTAGGTTGAAGCTTTAAGAGGTGGTTGAATCCTGATCTAAGGCCATGTTTAGGGAGTGTGTTCGCCAACATATTTTAGGTAGGTGGTCTACAAGTTATATTTCATAGTTTCATTTGAGATTTGTGCATTCTTGGGTTTATTTCTTGGTTACCCCTTGTTTTGATTTTGATCTGTTGATAAGATTTAGTATTTTGGGTGTCTAAATTATGAATGTAAACCCTCATGGTTCCAAAGGGACACATTGAGGATGATTTGACCCATTAAGGTCGTCCATGGGGTATGTTGATACTTTCTGGACCTAGAATTAGCTAACTAAGTTCTCGGTTGTTGTGAAATCATGTAGAGCCCTTTGTTGGGTATGTTGATATTCTTAATGGAAGTCCAAATTAGGTATTGGTTAATTGGGGTTGAAAAAATAGGCTTATGAAATTTCTTATATATTCCTAAGAGAGTTAGTGCTTGTGAAACGGTGAATATGATAAATTAATAATGGTACATGGAATGGGAAATATGTTGAAAGAGATTTCATAAGGGGGTTTATGAATGTGTATAATGGGTTGACATAAGGGAATTATTGAATATGCATAGTGAGATAGGTTTAAGAATGGGAATTGGGATAAATGGGCTAAGTGATGTAAATATAAGTGTGTTAATGGTTTATGGCATAATATGATTTACCATGTTGATTTTTATGGATTATGATTGTTATATGTATTGGTTGTGTTTGGTTATGATATGGTTTGTGTGTGGTGAATGGATGGATAAAAATGTGCACATGGCTTGAGGTGTGGGATTTAGGATTGAGGCTCCTCCTATGGGTTGAGTTGGACTGATTCTCTAACTCCACCCACAATGCATGGGTTAGGGAAGGGGACGAAGCTCTATTCTCCAAATAGTTGCATTCCACCCAGACTAAGGCTTCGAGGTAAGGATATTGTGATATTGTGATATGTTATCCCTAGTGAGTTAGGGAATTACTTATTCCATTATGCAAATGATAAATTACATGAACCTTGTGTGATTGATGATGAACTAGTAATAAAAGAGGCATAATGAATTGGCACCTTGGTAATATAGCTAAGTAGAGATTGTTAACAAGTGGCCCCGAATTGTCTTTCATTTTCTTGTTATTTATTTATAATTGCATGTACTATTTGTTAGACTAGATATTTGTAGATACTATTGGTGGTGGTCTACTGAGTTATACTCACACCCTTCTCGGGTCTCCTTTGGGTACCCGAGCAGATTTTATGCTTGTAGGTTAGGGAAAGGGCAAGGGCCCTATGCTAGGGAGTTGAGTTGGACATAGGACATGCATGGATGAGGTTATAGACTTGGAGTTAGGACCATTTTTTGGATTCCACTATTGTATTTATTTTGGGTTATGTCCACTTTTCATTGTATCATGACATGAAATATTTATTATTGCTTGTGGATTATACCCAGTTTGGGAGATGTTTGACTATGCATGTTATTGGTTGTTTCCTATTGTTTTTGATATTTATATTGTGTTCTATTGTGGATTACTCTGGTTAAGCGGGTATAGTATCCCCACATGACCTATTAGACCCTCACTACTAGTTTGAAACATCTTTCATGCAGGGATATGCACTTGAGGTCATGTGATGATCCAACTCGGGGCACCGATTTAGTGGTACCCGGGTTGGGGAGGTTACATGTTGACTAATGGAGTGAGTTTAAAAGCCCTGGTATTTTATTATAACTAATTTATATCTAATAAATGGATCCTTTATCAACACTTGTAGAAGCGCTGATAAATTATAACTTTATCAGCACTTCTAAAATCACCAATAGAGGTAACCTTGATTAGCACTCATAAAGGCGTCCTTTATCAGTGCTGGTAGAAGCACTGATAAAGGGGCATGTCGCAGTCTGTTGTAATAGCACACCGCAGCACTAAAAACACCAGGAAATCAAAAAAATAAAGTACTAATATAGAATTTAAATTAATTAAATTTACAACACAAATATAATAAAAAAATTATATATTATATACATTTCAAATTTGGTTTATACAATTATATAAGTAAGAATTATTACATACATTCAAAAACATAAGTGTTCCTTTGTCTTTTGATCCTAACCCCCACACGAGAAAAAAATGCACCTGTATAAGAAAAAAAATCTTATGTTAGTAATAATATAAATAAATAAATTAATATAAAGTTTTAATTTTAAACTAAACTTTGAGTCATACCAGGAACACTATGTATCAAATTGAGTTGCAGTTAATTCTTGCACGTCACACCATTTCTTGTTCATATTCAAGAATTATCTCTGTAAAAATTAACTAAATAATTATAAGATAAAAATTATAAGGAAATTAATTAAGTAACATCATATATATTGATGATAAAACAATATAGGCTCGTTTTCTCAGTTTTGACGATGTTATGCACATTTTAAACTAAAATGACACTTATATATTGAAAAGATTCACTTAGAGTCATACTAGTAAAATTGTGCATTGGATAGAGGTAATGATGATTCCTACATGTCTCAAATGAATAATTTATTGTTTTCATAAAGTATAAAAACAATCTGAATGTGTTTTCTTGGTTTTGAGTACGTCACTTGTCTTTTTTACTAAAATGACATTTTAAACTAGAAACACACTCTTTGACTCATACTGATCACATCATGTGTCGGTTTGACATGATAATAATTCCTAAATTTCAAAAATTACTTATGAATCATTTTACTAAATTATCAATAAAATACGAGTGTGTTTTCTCAGCTTTTAATGAGTGACACTTTTTGAACTAAAATATCAATTTAAAACAGATAACGGACACATTGAGTCATACCAGGAATAACGTGTATCGTATTGTGTTGTGGTTGATTAATAAACCTCAAAAATGAATTATTGGTCATTTTTATAAAGTATAAAATCAGTATGAATTCATTTGGTTGGTTTTGAGTAGGCCAGTTGTCATTTTTTACTAAAATTGATGTCAATTTTAAATAAAAAGACGTACTTGAAGTCATACCAATCACACCTTGTGCCGGATTGAGGTTTGGATGATTAATAAATGTCATAAATTAATTATGTATCATTTTAATAATTTATAAAAACATTATGAACGTGTTTTATTAGTTTAGAGTAGGTTAGTTGTCCTTTTTACTAAAATTGATGTCAATTTTAAATAAAAAGGTGCACTTACAGTCATATCAGTCGCAACATGTGTATCGTTGAGGTTTGGATGATTCCTACACATCCCAAATGACTTATGGATCATTTTTATAATGTATAAAATCAATAATAATGTGTTTAATTGGTTTTTATTACATCACTATTCTTTTTAATATTTTTTTTTTTATAAACTGAAAACATGCACTTTGACTCATACCAATCACATTGTGTATCAGTTTAATGTGAGGCTGATTCATACACATAAAAATGAGTTATTAATCAATTTAATAAATTATAAAGATAATATGAGTGTGTTTTATTGGTTTTTAGTGAGTGGAACTTTTTTAACTAAACTACCGATTTTAAACTGATAACGGACACATTGAGTCATATCGGGCACATTATGTATCGGATTAAGGTGAGGTTGATTCCTACATGTCAAAAATGACTTATGGATAATTTAAATAAATTATAAAAACAATAAGAATTTGTTTGTTCGGTTTTGAGTAATTAATTTATCCTATTTACTAAAATTGATGCCAATTTTAAATAAAAAGATGCACTTAGAGTCATATCGATCACACCGTGCGTCGGATTGATGTGCAGCTGATTCCTACACATCCCAAATGACATATGGATCATTTTCCTAAAGTATCAAAACAATCAGAATATTTTTTCTTGGTTTTGAGTATGTCAGTTGTCCTTTTTACTAAAATTAATGTCAATTTTAAATAAAAATAAGCACTTTGAGTCATACCAGTCACATCGTGTGTTGGATTGAGGTGAGAATTATTTCTACACATTCCAAAGTCTCAAAAAATCCTAACTTCCAATGTTGACATGATTTACATTTTCTTTATTTTTCTAACTAACAACACTGCATATTGACTCGATGTTCTTAGAAGAAAAACCTTTATCATTGTTGAAAACTAGAAGATGAATGTTTCAACCGAACTGAGTGTGTGTGTTTTTTACAAATGGGACACCCCAACATTCCTTTAATGTTATATCCTGATAAATTTCCATAAGCGGGGAAGTTATTTATCATCTTGTACAACATGTCCCTCAATGTGAATTCTTTACTTCTATGAGAATCATACATTATAACACTTGTATTACACATCAATTCTAGATCTTCAATCAATTGATCCAAATATACATCAATATCATTACTGGGTTTCTTTGTTCTAGATATAATTATAGACAACATAATGTATTTTTAATTAATGTATAACCATGGTATAAAGTTATAATTTACCAACATGATCGGCCATGTACTGTGAGTGCTACTCTATACACCAAAAGGATTTATTCCATCTGTAGATAACGCAAGATGAAAGTTTCTCAACTCATTTCCAAATTTAGGATACTTGTAATCAATTTTCTTACACTTAGGAGAATCTTTTGGATGACTTGGGTTCACATCTTTAATTCTTGTATCTGCATGCCATGTTAATTGTCTCTTAGTTTCATGACATCCATATATTCTTCTAAACCATGGACCGATAGGAAATTACCATACAGATTTTAAAGGACTTGATTCATTTTTATTGTATCAATCTACACCATACTTAGAGAATTTTATGAGTGATTCATGGTCACAAGTAAACAATATGCAATCATTTTTAGAAGCATGTATTTTTTTATAGATCATGACCATTGAACTTAGCATTCATTTAGAATCATATATTCGACATGTTAGTTTATTTTCTTCTAGTATCATATCATTTAGGAGACCAAGTAGTTTGGTAAATATAGTGTCACTTCATCTGCTTTCAGCTTTCAAATTATATAACTTCAATACAACTGAAAATGTTGTGTATTTAGTACAACTGGTATACAATGGTCTCTTGGAATATATATTTAACTTATAAAACAACTTTATACAATCAATAATGGCATATTTAATTGACACATGTGATCTTCATCATCATTTACATAGGCATTCTTATCAAATGATCCATAACCTGTGGTATCATCCCAATCGGTGTGCACATTCAGTTTTTTCCCATATTTAGTCCAACATTTATAGCTATGATCTATTCTATGAAAAATAAAATGTTCTTGTAACTCTTATGGACTAATTTTTCTTTAATAAAAATAACATAAATATAGACAAAGGATTTGAGAAGGGTCTTATGCATGCTCTATTTCAAACATGATAAACACTTTAACTTCATCTTCATACTCTTTTTTCAAATGATTAGTATGAATCCATTTTTGATTCATATCCATCTTATTGGGTTCATAAAATATTAATTTTTTATAATAAATAAATAAATAAATACACATAAGATATTCATTATCAAAGATGAAATTTATAGACAATTATAATAAGGGAAACCCAACATTTGATTGTTTCAATGAATTTCAGTATGCTTTGAAGAAAATGAGTAATTGAATTTAAGAAAATAATTAATCCACTATGGTAGGTTTTATCCTCTAAATTAATTCAAAGGTAAAAGTTATAGATAACTTCCATGCTCATCAGCTCATCTCTCGAACATTTATCATTTAATTTTTTTGTTTGACACACATCCTTCGTATCTTTTGGAAATGCAACTATGTTTTTTTGAAATACTCTAGGAGGTAGTCATCCATGGGATAACTACTACTCAGATTAGTACAAGTAACATAAAAGAGATAGGGGATGAGTCTCAAGAAACAAAATGCAATAACTATTTAGGAGATGAAACTCATGAGGATGATGGTTTTCTATAAAAGATATGGGGGATGAGTCTCAAGACACTAATTTCAATAATAATTGTTGTTTAACACACATCAAATATTTCTTAAATCCCCTAAACAAATTAAAATATAATATAGGCAATGAATGAGTAATAAGAAACCCAAATATGGAAAACAATAATAAAAACTCTCATTCAATCAACTATAATATATAAAAATGTATTGATAAAACATTTTAATAAATAAAGATTTATTTCATATACATGGGTGGTAATCAAAGATTCATAGGGGTGGAACCAAAACATGTAGACCTAAAATGATAAATACCTAAAAATAATTTATAATATATTGAATTTGATAACCTCCATTCTATTTTTTGGAACAAGTGATGTAACAACCTAATGAATTATTACATTTAATATTAATGGTATATCAAATATTTGAAAACATATCAAGACTCTTGGGATGTCATATTGCCACACCGACCCATTCTGAGGATTCTAGGGAGGTCATCACATCATATCTACCCATCTGAAGGATTCTAGGGAGGCCATCTAATAAACATTGACCCATCCTTAAGATTCATGGGAGGTCCACAAAGAAGTTGGAATAAAGCAATAATACACATCAATAAGATATATCATAAACAAGGGAGAAAAACACACCAACCCTTGAAACATCTATCTCATACACACTAGCCTCTACTGAGACTAAACGACTCCCATGAGATCACATTTTAAATGTGTACTACCCTTACTTCACTAATAAATCTAAGTGGAATCACAAAATTAATATATCTATAAAACATCACTCCCCATCTAAAGTCTCTACTACACAAATACAAAAATAAATAGTTAGTTTAATATACCAGGAAGTAGTCTCATAGGCTACCCAACCACTATCATGGAAATTGATACATACAAAATTATATAGACAATGTAAAATGGGATAGGACTTCCACCATATGGTTAATTCCACTATTTATCCAATGTAAATAAAGCATGATTCATCCACACTTTCACATAAATAAAAGAGTAGCTCACAAATCCCATACATTAATTCACAGCTATAATTGAAAAGGAATGAGATGCCCATATGGCCTGGGAGCGAAGCTGGGAAGGCTCACAGTATACGTGTTTCACACTTTAAAAATTTCAAGCATCAAAATGGATGATCTCCACGGTCAAATCTCCAAAATAGATAACTCACCGCACTCACAATTGCAAAACAGCCTCCACCACGACTGAACCATTGATGTTTTACACCCCAAGTTCCTCAAGATAAAGTAGAGAAATAATTACATTCGAGAGAAATTAGAGAAATAATTACGTTCAGGCCTTGGATTCGTTTGACCCTTGAATCGTTTAAGCCTTGGATTTGAGCCTTGGAATTTTTTGAGCCTTGATTCGAGCTTCGATTCACTGAGGAGTGTCGGTAAAGGTTTTCTTCCATGGAAATATTTGGATGTCATGATGAGTTCATGACTAGTTAGGGTTTTTTAAATATATTAGGACACTTTTATCAGTGCTTCCAAAAAAACACTGATAAAGTTCCCTTTTATCAACGCTTAAGTAATAAGAGATAATAAAGATGGGTTTTATTAGTGTTTTTTTAGTAATGATAAATATGTCTTTTATCAGCACTTATTACTTAAGAGTTGATAAAGGATTTATAATTATAATTATAAATAAAAAAATTGTAAATATATTTATATAATTATATATATATATATATAATAAATAAATATAAATATAAATATAGTAAATATATTCTTTATTTGAATATATTTATTATAATTTTATAATTATTTAAATATAAATATTTATTTATAATTATATAAATATTTTTTAAAAATATAGTATTATATAATTATATATATATTTTTTATTTATTTAACAAATATATATAAATATAAATATAATAAATATATTCATAATTTAAATAAAAATATTATAAATTTAATAATTATTTAAATATATATATTTATTTATTTATAATTATATAAATACCTTTAAAAATAATATTTATTTATTTATAATTATAATTATATAAATGTATATATATAGTAAATTTACATTTATAAATATATTTATTTATAAATATTTTTTACAAATATATTTCTGACATTATTAATTAATATTTAATATTCGGTGCATGCATGTTAAATATGAGTGAAATTGAATAAATTAAAAATGAGTACACTAACAATATTGAAAATGTAGATAAGTTTTATTAACTACATATAAATTATTAAAAAAATATTAATATATATTTAAATGAAGATGAATACATATTGAAAATATTAAAACATAGTAAATAAATATATATAAAATAAATATGCATTAATTATTTATATGTGAAATCAATATAACACGTTTGATCTATGTTAAATTGAAAAATCAAACGACATTCAATTTTTTCCATTACTCGATGCAATTAGTTCATATTTTTAATTCATATTAATTATTAATTATAAACCATTAGTCACTAAATATATGACTATTTAATATAAAACATAAATATTTTGTATTATATAAATCATATTTATATACATTCATATATATATTATTTATTAACATTAACAATAATTATTTAATGAATAAAATGTTTAACATTTTTCTCAATTTACTTATTTTTAATTTTTATTTGTTTAATTTTCATTTTTCATATATTTATATATTTAATATATACTATTTATTAGTATTTATAATTTATATATAGTATAATTAATTTATTCATTTTTATCAATAATTATTTAATTAATAAAAAATTTAATATTTTTTTAATAAACTCATTTTTATCTTTTATTTATTTAATTATTTCATTTTATTCGGACCTTTATCGGTGCTAAAAACGTTGATAAAGAATACATTTATGAGCATTAAAAATAAAGCATTGATAAAGGGTACCCTTTATCAGCACTAAAAATAAAGCATTGATAAAGGTTACCTTTTAGCAGTGCTAAAAAACACTGATAAAAGGTACCATTTATCAACGCTTTTTTTAGTGCTTATAAAGTTTCTCTTTATCATCACTTTTTTTAGCACTGATAAATACTAGTGTTGTTAAAGGCCTGTTTTATAGTAGTGATTCACTCTTGTCTTAACATCTTTTGATTTAGTAGGAGTTTGATATTATTGAAAGGTATAGAGTCAAAAGAAAGCATGCTATGGAAAGAAAATTTTGATGGGTCAAACTTTGAATTCTTAAGGATATAGATAAAATGATATCTGATTCAGAAGAATATTGAAGTTCCATTGAAGGGGGTAAAGCCAAAAAACATGTAAAAAGTGGAATGGTAAAGGCTGGACAGAAAGGCACTTGGGTTGATCTAGATTTCATTAACATGTAATTTTTCTTTTAATATTCTAAAGAAGAAGATTATAATGGAGTTGGTGAATTCTCTAGTATATATATATGATAATACAATAAATTTGAACAATGTTTTCATAATGTGGAGGTTTTTTGACAAGATATTGTTAGAAGGTAAACCTGTGGATAATTATGTGAATGGATTTAACATTATTTAGAGTCAGCTCAAATCAGTTAATGTTAAGTTCACAAATGATGTGTAGGAATCATTGTTGTTATCATCACTTCCAAAATCATAGGATTAAATGGTAACTAATATAAGTAATTTTTTTGGGAAAATAAACTTAGTGTTTGGGGATTTTAATAATCTTATTTTTAATGAAGATCTCGGGCAGATGGATGATCAAGAACCTACCAAAACAACACTGATTATAGAAGGTACATGGAATTCTTCTCATCGAAGAAGTTGAAGGAAATCAAAAGATAAGTCCAGAGAAATTATTTGAGGTAAATATACCAAACATGGACCCATATGTTGGAATTTTGGGAAGAGAGGGTATCTTAAGAAGGACTACATGGGTCTTATAGTGAATTCTGGAAGGTTGGATTCCTAAATTTCAAGTTATGTTAATTCAAAAAATGAAAGTTGTGGTATTTTACTTTTGAGCATCAATGTTCCATTGGAATCATGGATTATTTCCTATGGAGCTTCATTTCACTCAATGAATGAAAGGGGGTTCATGGTGAATTATTAATCTAAAATTTTTGTCAAGGTTCAGTTTTCCAATGATGAGGCTCTTAAAGTTATGGGAAAAGGTGGTGTTAAAATTTGGATATCAGATGAAAGTTACCAAGAATTTATGGGATTTTGTCGCATATCAGGTCTAAAAAATAACCTAATTTATATTGGTCAAATATATGAGGTATGATTAAGAATGATCTCTACGAATGGAGTATGGAAAATTACTTGGGGTTCCATGGTCATGGATAGAGGTGTAAAGGATGAGGCATTGTATTTGATAGGAAAGTTAGGTGGAGCAACAATTGTTGGAGAATTAACTTCTAAAAAATAAATACTGTGGAATTATCATCTTGGGAACCTCAGTGAAAATAATATTAGAGTTCTATTGGAAAATGGTATACTAAAGCTCAATCAAATGGAATTTAGAATTTTTGAGAGTTGTGTACTCAAAAAGTAGAGAAATGTGTCATTCAATTCGAATGGATGAAATCATAAATCTTGGAAGTTATAGCCCATTCCTATATACATTTAGGGTCCAACACCAGTCCATTATCATGATGGGTTGATGTAATTTGTGACTTTCATCAATGTATCAACAAATAAAGTATGTGTTTACTTCCTAAAACAAAAAATTGCAGTGTTTGGAGTGTTTGTTTGATGGAAGTTCATTGTTGAAAGGGAGAATGGAAGAAATTTGAAATTATTATGATCCAATAACAATGGTGAATATAGTATTAGGTATTTCCAAAACTTTTTCAATCAAAAATGAATCAAGACTAATAGGAATGTACTTGGAACACCAAAGCAGAATGGTGTGGCTAAGCAGTTAAATCATATATTAATAGGAAATGATTGGAGCATGATAATCCATTCCAAAATGTCCAGGGAAATATGGCCAGAAGAAGTCAATTGCACAGTATACCTAGTTAACAAGAGTAATTCAGCATCAATGGGGCAGGAGATTATGGGACAACTATGTTCTAGAAAACTAGAAAAAGTTAACCGCCATAATGTTTTTGGAAGTTTTTACTATGTCCAAGTCAATGCCAAGGACTATGAAAAACTCGAAGATAAGTCCAATATATCTATCTTTATGGGATATAGCGATGAAAACTTTAAATTTCAACTTTTGTATGATGACAAGTGATAATTTATCATAATAAAGACTATTTTCTTCAATAATAAGGTCTTGTGAAGATATTGAAACTTGGATAAAAAGGAAGTTGAGAAAAAAGGATAAACTTACCAAATCCAAGTTGATCTGAATATAAGTTACAAAAGGATGCAAGTTTTAGAAATCTTTCAATTTAATTCAATGTAAGATATACCTAAATTCTCACGAGTTTTTCTAGGTCTAATTTGAATACCATAAGGTGATGTTCTAGAAGTTTGAGTTTTGAAAAGAGGTAAGTCATAGGCTAAATTGTGGAGATTTACTAGAGTTAGAGGACTAGTACAGTGGTTCATATATAATCCTTACTGCTTAATTTTAATATATGGAGGAGAACTTTAGATCTTGGAAGAATCGATCAACCTCAACGATTCTGTAAAGTGGGAGTCATTTATGAAAGATGAGTTGGATTCATTTCATGAAAATGAAACATGGGAGTTAATGGAATTATCACAAGGGAATAAATCAGTGCATAAAAAGTGAGTCTTCCCTTTTAAAGAATAAATTGATGGTAGGAATAGGTACAAGGAAAGTCTAGTGGTGAAAGGATTTCAGTATAAAGAAAGAGTGGGATTATTTGAAATATTATCACCATTATTTAAACACACTACCATCTAGATAGTGTTGAGTCTCATTTCTTCCAATAGATTTCATATAGAGTATATAGATATAAAAGCAATGTTCCTTCATGATGAATTTAAGGAGAAAATCTATATAAAACAATCTTATGGTTTTTAGTATAATCAGAACAAAGTATTTGTGTATAAGATGAAGAGGAATCTATGTGACTTAAAATAGGTTCCAGGGAAATGGAATTGAAAGTTTGATGTTTTCATGAATTAGAAAGGTTTCTTGTGAAGAAACTCATATCACCATTACTACCAAAAGGCATTTTAGGATGGAATTTATATCATCCTTCTATTGTATTTTGATGACATACTCTCAATAGGTTTAGAAATCGAGAGGATTTTGGAGGTGAAGAATGAGTTTTCCAAAAAAGTTGAGATAAAAGATCTTGGGGAGACCAAGAAAATCTTGGGTATATGGATTGAGAGAGAATAAGAAAACCAAAAGTTTGGTTTGTCTCAAAGTGAATACATCCAAAATATAATCAAAATATTTGGTATGTTGTAATGTAATCTAATCTCAACCCCATTTTCTGAACATTTCAAATTTTCTAAAGGTAAACCACTAAAAATGGAAGATGAGATGAAGTATATGGAAAAAGTTTCATTTGCATCAATGGTAGGTATCTTGATTTATGTCATGGTATGTACTCACTCAGTGAATTCATTTTTAGTAGGATTCATTGGGCAGTTCATGGAAAATATGGGTAAAGAACACTGGGAGACTGTAAAATAGATTCCTTGGTATCTCAAAGGATCAAAATATATAACTATGTGATTCAGAACATATGATTCATTTCAAGGATATGTGGATGTAAATTTTATGGGGAATTCAGATACTTAAAATAGTATAATATATTATGTGTTCACATTCGTGGGAACGATAGTTAGATGGATGTTAAGGTTGAAACTGCTGAGAGCATTGTCCACAACGGAAGCTGAGTATGTGGCGGTCATGGAATATGATAAATAATTGATATGTTTAAAGTATTTTTTGAAGGATATTGAAGGTGGTTTGATCTACTATGATAGTTGTGAGTAATTTATTTGGTCAATAATATGGTTTTTCGCTCACCAATGAATCACATCGATGTGAAATATCTTTTCATCCAAAAGATGCTAGAAGATGAAATTTTAGATTTGTATAAGATATCCAAAAGAAAAAATCTGGTTAACATGTTTACCAACTTTTTAGTCCAGGAAAGTATGAGGTAATATTGTACCTCAATGGGACTGGGTTAGTCTAAATGTAATGGATACATTTTTTCTATTTCATAAGTTGGAAGGAATTTTTTTTACTAAGTGTTAGAGGTTTACATGGTTTCCTTAATTCATTATTTAAGAGGTACATTTATAGTAATTGTGAATTTTATTTCAAGTCTTGATTAGAAGATCGAAAGGAAAAACTCTAGAAGATATATATCGACCTATTAAAATAGCATAAGTGGAATCCAGTGGTGGATAGGGTTCCAAAAATTATGTTCTAGAATTGGGTTGTGTAAGTAGTAATTTATTAGGATGATGTTATTGGAAGTTGAAAATACATAAAAAGTCTTTCTGATGGTTATGTGGAAGTCTTCCTAGCAGGTTTTACAGCAAAGGTAGAAACATAAGGGTCATCATATGGAATGTAAAGGTAGATTTCACTATTCAATAAATCATGGTGGTTAATTCAGGAGTTACTAAAGGTGATCATAGGCTACTATGATCATTGAAGGGAATTTCGAAAAGATTGGATATCGGTGAAATCGAATAACTAATTGGGCTCTACTGTAAAGGTGGAGCAGGACTACTTGTGCACATGGATCAGAGTTGTGACATCAGTGATGATCAGTTATCTACTTGGTTGATTAGTCAAAGTGATTGTAATCTTTGTAACTTCTGATAATAATGAAAAGTGCAGTATTGTTCTCCCACGGATGTAGGAATTAATGTTAAAACTATATAAACTCATAGTGTCTTTTACTTTATATTTCACTTGAATGTTTGTTTTTGAATTTTTCTTGAGTGTGTGTGAGTTATGACTCAATGTGGTGATTTAAAGTGAGGTTATTCTTCCTAATTTATAGTATATTTAAGTCATGGGAAGATCCTTCTAGTTCGGGAAAGTTTCAAAGATTTGTTTTAACCTTCATAAGTTTTGGTGGTAACTTTCATTTGATCGGTGGTGGCATGTTTTCCCAACACTGACTTGGATTACATATTGAATAGATTAAAGATGAAATTTTTTTTAATCAATCTTGGTATACTATAAAATTCATAAAAAGTTTTTACATAGACTAATTATATCCATTAAGTACACCAATTATTATACAATCTCTTGATTGAGATAAAGATACGTTTAGACCATGAGAGAATAGTGAAGAACGTGTTGGTCCTGAAGTTCTATGTTTGAGTATCGAGGGAGAACTAATATATATTGTAAATAACATAAGGCTATATATGTCATTTTCTATGAATTTATTATTTAGGTTCATTTCTTCTCATACTCATAGACATTAGAATGGAATAAAACATGTATCAAGATACCTTCACAGATATGTTGATCGGGGTTATTTTATTCTAAAAGTTCATAACCAAAAATAAATGGGTTATACTGATAGTGGATATTTTTTCAGTCTACATAAAACTATATCTCAAACTAGATATTTATTCACATGTGATGGAACTATCATTTCATTTAATTCTATAAAAAACCATTTTTGTGACTTCCCTAAATCATTATGAGTTGATTGTGATTCATGAAGCAAGTAGAGAATGTGTTTGTATGAGATCAGATACTTTTCATATTAAAAATAACTATGAATTTTATATTAATAATGATATTCCGACCATATAATATGAATATTATAATTCTTATATAGCACAATTAAATTGTGTATCAAAGGTGATGAAACAAAACACATCTCACCAAAATTATTTTTCCCTCATGAAATTCAAAAGAATGGTTACATTGATATCCAATATATAAGGTATTATAATAATCTTTTAGATTTATTCATAGAGTAATTACCAAATACAATTTTTGAGAAATTTATTTATAAAACTAGTATGTGAATACTATAAAGTTTATCATGATTTTATGAGTAAGAGTTAGGGATTTCATACTCTATTCCCATTAATTATGTTTCTTCCCACTAATTTTTCTTGATAAGGTTTTCAATGATCCAATCCAAAATTTGAATGGAATTTATTTACTTTGGATTTGGTAGTTTTTCCTAAATAATTTATCTAAGAGAATATTATTCACCCCATTTTGGATTCCAATCCATGTATTGGGCCTTCAAGCTATTGGGCTTATGATTCACCAATATCGAGTATCTAAGTGGTACAATAGGACCAGGTGGGATGGTGTGACATGGTTAGGTAGGAAGCATGACATGAAAACACATAGGAATCATTTCACATATCTGATTTCATTTTTTGGTATTTTTCCATTTTATCTTTGGTCTATAATTTTCCCTTGGTTTCCCTTTGAAATTTGGAGAAAATGGAGAATTTTAGGTGGATAGGCCTAGGTGCATGGTCGGCACATGGTTAGTAGTAACCATGAACACAACCCAAATAACCATGCAGTAGGGGATAAAACCTACCACATAGCCACTACATGATTGTGTGCCTCAACCCAGGTAACTGTGCAGCAGGTCATTTCTCAGACAGAATTCTTCACATGGTTACCGCATAGTTTACCAAACCGTGCGCTGCGTCGAGGTCATTAAAATTTTGAGTGATTTCTCTATCCTCTAGATTTTAACCCCTAAACTACCTCATTTCTCCACTCATTTGGGATTTCTCACCCTAGGCGCACCTCTCCTTCCTTCCACCTCTCCTGGATCTTCATTTTTGTGGTGGATTAAGGGAGGTTCTTCCTTGATTTGTCAAGTAAGTCACCATCTCCCTTGATTTCTCCCTCCAACCTAGGTTTCTCTTTCCTTTATCTTAGGTTTCCTCTTATCCATCCCTAGGGTTATGATTTTAGGGTTCTATTTTGACATTTTTGGTTGGTTATCTTGGATTAGGGTTCGATTTGGAATCCTTGTGGTGAGGTCGAGGTGCGGTTGGAGTTTCGCACTAATTTATGGAACTTTCTCCACCTGAGATAGGTGATTCTGTGCCTAAACATTTTTTAATAAATTTATTAGGATTTATTGTGTTATTTATCATGTTTTATGAGTTATAATTGTGGTGTGAAATTAGTTTTTGAAGAGATTTTATATGCAATTGATTTTAAAATGGACATTACATGTGAAAATGGTGTATACTTGATGTAAGCCCTTTTTGTGTTCTTTTAAAATGTTTTATTAATTTATTAAATGATTTATTAAATTGTTTTTGTGATACTAATAATGGTTGTAAAGATTTTTGGTGTGAATTTGTGTTTTAAAAATATTTTTGGGTATGCAAACAATGACCTTGGTGTGTGTGTGTGTGTGTGTGTGTGTGTGTGTAGTGCCTTGTTTGGCTTGTGCAATGAGTAAGTGATATCATTTGTGAAATTTGAAACTTTTTGAGAACTAAGGGAATCCCAAGTAGCTAGGAGGGTGGACTAGGACTAGTGTTCTAGTGATATGAAGGTGGTTTCATCCCGGTTTCACTTAGATATATCAATGATGACAACACTAACTAAATATTGATGATGATCAGAGACCACTATAATTTTGGATGCTTCTCCTCTCTAGTGTCTTGTTTGTGGGAATATAGATGGATGTGGTTCTTATACCACTTTACACCAAGACGCAAGGTTCTAGGGTCCCATTACTAGCTAGTACCCATAGGACATCTCCCATGTTTAGTGCACTTTGACTATTTTGTGCTCACCATCGGCATACAGTGTGGAGTTTGGGTTACTTCAAAAGTAAAGGTGTTTTCTTTTTATTTAAAGTTGCATTCCTTTAAAAAAAATCATTAAGGATGATTTTATTTAAATTTCTATATAATTTTTTTTAACTTATTAAACTTTCAAGTTATTTGTCCTTTAATGTTTAGAACATGGAATCCTTTTGGGTACAATACTACTGGGAAATAGCTCACACCCTGCTTACACCCTTGGGTGTAAGAAGACTTGGTCATGTTTGATACAGGTAAGGTTAAATATTTTTTTGATGGTGGTTTAGATGCTAGTGATCTTTTTAGGCAGTGTTATGGTGATGGATTGAGGGAGATTTTCCCCTTGCCTTATGGTGGTTTTTACATATGGTTTTTGGTTCCTTTTTTGTAGTATCCCTCTTTTGGTTTTGTATAAACTTGTATAATTAAATCTAAAACCTCGTAAAGGCTTGTTTGGTTTGGTTTTCTAACTTTGGTTTATTTTAAATTCTTGATTTTTTTTATATTTGTATGTTTGGGTAAATCGTTCTCACATGCTAGTATTGATACTCGAGCACTTTTGCCAACCCGTGGGGATTGTGAACCCCCTTCAGGACTTGACACGGACTAAGTAGGGCACTAGTTGGGATAACAACCCAATTTGGTTTGTGACAAAATGGTATCATAGGAGGTTTATCTCTTTAGGTCATGTTATTTTGGATGAGTCTGGATAGACATGATCTAGGACTATTAGGGCTCAGAGTTCTGGTTGTGAGTAGGGTGTCTGGCCAACACACCTCATGAAAGAACTCGAGTCACCATGGGATGTTGGGATATTGGTTTGGATTCTCTTCTAGGTGGGACATACAGGCTAAAGACTGTATGGGACACTGGGTGGGGGTGAAGTGGTTTGGTCATTGTGTTGCTTCGGCATGTTTGGTTTATTTATGTTCGTTGTTCTTGCTGAATTTTTTTAGATCTATTGTTTTAATGATTTTCTCATGTGACTATTGATTTTTGTAGCAACATTACTCCCTAGAGAGTTCCCCTGAAACCACGGGAAGAATCTGAAGAGAGTTATCCCTCACCACTTGATCAAAGGTTGGTAGATGTTTTGGTTCGATCTATTCAGGCTCTAGGATAGGGAATGGGTCCTGCTCCTGCTCCAGTCAGGGAATCTAATCCTGGATTTTGAAAGGAAAAAGACTAGGAGTTCCTCAAGAATAAACCTCCTTATTTCCTAGGTATCTCAGAGCCTCAGGAAGCATAGGAGTGGCTCAAAAAGATAGAGTGTATGTTCAAGTTCCTAGACACTCCTAAAGAGGTCAGGGTGAATTGTGCTTCATTTTTTCTAGAGGGTCCTAGTCGAAGGTGGTGGGAATCAGTGATTTAAGCTGGGAAGCATGAGAAGATGAGATGAAAGGACTACAAGGCAGTCTTCAACAACTAGTATTCCCATGAGGTCTTGGCCTATGCTAGATCCTGGGAGTTCAGGGATCTTGTCCAGGGGGGCCAATCAGTGATGGAGTATGCCAACTATTTTATCGAGTTAGTTTGATATGCACCTTAAATAGCCTCTAACGAGCAGATGAAGGATCAGAGGTTCGAAAGGGGTTTGTGGCCAGAGATCTATTCTCAGGTATTCCTATTCAAGCTAAAGACTTATGCTGAAGTGGTTGACCGATCTTGTCTGGTGGATATTGACCATGAGGGTAGGTAAAGTACCTTTGGGGCCATGTCAGTGCTGGGAATATGCAGTTCATTAGAAAATAAGAGTAAGCATGACGAGCAAGGGAAGAAGGGTGGTGGTAGTTTTGGCCATCCTTCTCATTATCCTTCTTCTGTGGCTTCCGATGCAGGGTCAATCATGTTCCACCAATAAGGGAAGGTGGGACACACTCAACCTTCTTGTATGTATCCTCCCAAATCCTTCCATCAATGTGGAGTGATGGGGCACTTGCAACGATTATATAGAGCTGCACGTTCTTATCAGGGAGGTCCAGTATCGGTAGATTCTAGGGGAATGACAACTCAGTCAGAACCATCCAGGATGGTGGGATCTTGGTTTGCTGGTTGGGGAAACATGACCAAAACTTCTTCTGGTCAGATTAATCTCATATAAAAGCCACAGTCTAGTGTTCATGTTCAAACTCAGGTAGATATTAGGCATATTCATGTTGTGGATCAGGCACCAGTGGAACCAGATGAAAGGACCTCGACTATTAGAGATACCATTCTGATTGAATCTTCTTTAGATACCATTATTTTTTACACTAGTGCTTCAATTTCCTTTATATCTGCCCGTATTGTGAACCTGTTGAATTTTGAAACTAATTTTTTGTCTTTTGTGATGGGTTTGGTGACACTATTGGGTTAAAATAAGGAGCAGGGCCACAGATTCCCATCATGTGCACTTTCTATGTTTGGAGTTGAGATAGAATGGGATTTCTTAGTCCTAGATATGGACCTGTTTGATGTGATCCTCTGAATGGACTGGATGGTGTGTTTCCAAGCACACATTTATTGTTATCGGCAGTGAGTTAGTTTCATGGCACCTGATGGAAGTGCTCAGGTTTTCCTCAGATAATGGGATCCTCAGTCGATTCGTGTCAGACCTCCACTCCAGGATTTGGGTAATATTTCTTTCCAATTAGCATCTCTAATGTTGGAGGATGATGGTGGTGCTCCTAAGGGTGGACTACCTCATGCGGTGGATGAATTCTCGGAGGTATTTCCTAATAATTTTTCAGGTTTTCTCACGGAGCGGGATGTGGAGTTATCAATCGATTTGGCACTGGGAACATAGCTAATATTTATTCCCTCATATTGCATGAACCCCATAGAATTGAGGGAATTAAAGATACAGGTGGATGATTTGGAATCAAAAGGGATCATTCTCCCAAGCATCTCTCCTTGGTTCGATCTTATTTTGTTTGCAAATAAGGTCGATGGATCTCTCTGGTTGTGTATCGACAAAGTTAAATAAGGTGACCATCAATAATAAGTACCTTTTTTCCTAAATTGATGATTTTTTTTGCCATATGAAAGGGGAAAATTGGTTCTCCAAGATATATTTATGTTTGGGTTACCACCAAGTTAGGGTGAAAGAAGAGGATATCCTGAACACAGTTTTCCAAAGCAGGTATGGCCGCTTTGAGTATCTGGTCATGTCTTTTAGATTGAAAAACGCTCTAGCAGTCTTTATAGCACTCATGAATAGGGTGTTCCACTGGTATCTTGACTCCTTCATTTTGGTATTTGTGGAAAACATCCTAATCTACTCTAGATCAGAAGAAGAGCATGAGAATCATTTTTGGATTGTGATGGTCACCTTGCAGGATCATCGTCTTTATAAAAAGTTCTCAAAATGAACTTTCTAGATCAAGGAAGTGAAGTTTCTGGGCCACATCATCTAAGAGCAAGGGGTTTCAGTGGACCTTGAGAAGATCAGTATTGTTATCTCATGTGAAAAGTTGAAGAACATGTTTAATATCAGGATTTTACTTAGCTTGGCAAGGTATTACAGGTAGTTCATTTGGGATTTATCACAACTAGCTTCATCCATGACCACACTCACCTGGAAGGGGGTGAAGTTTGAATAGATCCCGTCATTTCAAGTGTATTTTAAGGATCTAAAGCAGAAATTGACTACCTCACTTGTGTTGATATTTTCGAAATTAGGAAAGGGGTATGTGGTTTATTATGATGCTTCAAGTATGGGTCTCGGTTGTGTGCTTATGTAGGATGATCACATGGTGGCTCATGGTTCTCACCAACTCTGACCACATGAGAATAATTAACCGACCCACAATTTGGAGTTAGTAGTGGTGATTCATTATTTGAATACATGGTGTTACTACCTCTTTAGGGAGAAGTTTGTGGTCTACTCTGATCATAAGATCATATCCTACATCTTCTCTCAGAAGGATATTAATATGAATCTGCATTGTTGGATCGAATATCTATAGGGTTTTGACTTTGATATTGTCTATACCTCAGGCAAGGGTAATGTGGTGGCTAACGCCTTGAGCAGTAAAGTGCCAGTTCATGCATTGAGGAAGTCTAGAGATGAGTGGACTTTGATGGGGATCTTTGCCTATATGCAGTTACAGGACAAGGAGAACTGTGGAGGTGCATTCCTGGTGAGTGTGCAGTTGGCTTCGTCTCTTATGGAGCTAGTTCAATAGGAGCATCCTGGTGATGAGATATGTCAGTGTTATATGCAGTTTCTTCATGGTGGGTATACGTCCTCTGATTAGTCATTATCTCTTGAGGGAATTTTGTGTTTCAAGGTCTGTTTCATGGTGTCGTTATCTCTAAGGAAGGTGGTGATGTAGGATAGCCACCGGTCTCAGTGGGTCATTCATCCTGGTGATACCAAGATGTATTATTATGTTCGTCGGTAGTTATGGTGGCCAGTTATGAGATGGGACATAGCCGACTTTGTATCGAGATGTTATACTTTTCATCAGGTGAAATCAATGCATCAAAGGCCTTCTGATTTGCTTTATCCATTACCCATTCATACCTAGAAGTGGGATGAGGTCTCCATGGACTTAATTATTGGATTACCTCATACACCTTGAGGAAGGAACACTATTTGGGTAGTGATTGACTACTTGACCAAATCATCCCACTTCATTTCAATCAAAGATTCAACGAAAGTAGATGAGCTGGGCGGTTGTATATTCAGGAAGTGGTCAGGCTTCATGGTGTGCTATCAGCAATTGTTTCTGATAGAGACCCCCCATTTTACCTCTCAGTTCTAGGAGGGCCTTCAAAGAGCATTGGGGTCGTATACCAAAATGATCATGGCATACCACCCCCAAACGGATGGTTAAATGAAATAGGAAAATTAGATTCTGGAATACATGCTTTGTGCATGTGGTTTGGATTTTGGAGGTTTGTGGGATAGCCATTTGGGATTGGTTGAATTTTCTTACAACAAAATTTACAAATATTTCATTTGAATGGCTCCTTTTGAGGCGCTCTATGGTCGGTCGTGTCGGTCCCCTTTGTGTTGGACTGAGGTAGGGGAGACCTCACTTTTGGGACTGAGCCTTGTACAAGAGACGTCTAAGAAAGTTAAATTGATCAGTCGGTGGTTATTGATAGCTTAGAGTCTCCACAAATCTTTTTTCGATCAGAGGCATCAGGATCTAGAGTTTTTTGTGGGTGATTAGGTATTCCTAAAAGTGGACCCTCGTTTGGGTCATCATCATTTGGGGAAGTAGGGAAAGCTAACACTGAGGTATGTTGGGCCCTTCTAAATCACCTAGAAGATTGGAAAAGTGGCATACTAGTTAGATTTTAATTCTCAGTTGATGATGATTCATGATTTGTTCCATGTCTCCCAACTTAAGAAGTATAATATAGACTCGTCTCATGTGTTGAATTGGGAAGAGTTGGAGATGGAGCCTGATTTATCAGTATTTGAACGGCCAATGCAGATAGTGGATTCCCAAGAGAAAGTGCTTCATGGGAAGTCTATATCAATGGTCCATGTACTTTTGAATAATGGTAATTATATGCATCAGACTTGGGAGTGGAAGTCCTAGGTCGAGAAAGAGTACACATTTTTGTTTTTTGATCAAGTTTTGGGTTGACTTTCTGAGGGTGGAAAGTTTTCATGGTGGTAGAATTGTCACATATATGATCTCATTTTTAGGTATTTTCCCATTTTATCTTTGGTATATATTTTTTCCTTGGTTCCCCTTTAATTTTTAGAAAAAAATTGGAGACTTTTGGGTGGACATGCCCAAGCGCATGGTCGGCGTACGGTTAGTAGTAATCGTGCACCCAGACCAGATAACCATGTAGTAGGGGACATAACCTACTGCACAACCACTCCACGACCATACACCTCGGTCCAGGTAACCATGTTGTAAATCATTCCTCGTACATAATTCTTTGTATAGTTACCGCACGGTTTACCAAACCGTGTGGACTAACCGTGCACGACATCCAAGTCATTAAAATTTTGAGTGTTTTCTCTCTCCTCTCAATTTTAACCCCTAACCCACCTCATTTCTACCATAATTTAGGATTTATCATCCCAGGTACACCTCTCCTTCCTTCCACCTCTCCTAGATCTTCATTTTTTTGGTGGATTAAGGGTGGTTCTTCCTCGATTTGTCAAGTAAGTCACCTTATCCCTTGATTTCTCCCTACAACCTAGGGTTCTCTTTCCTTTCTCTTAGATTTACTCTTATCCATCCATATGATTTCAATTTTATGGTTCTATGTTGACATTTTTGGTTTGATATATTGGATTAGGGTTTAATTTGGCATCCTTGTGGTGTGGTCAAGGTGCGGTTGGAGTTTCGCACAGATTTCTAGAACTTTCTCCACCCGAGGTAGGTGATTTGGTGCCTAAAAATTGTTTGATAAATTTATTAGGCTTTCTTGTGTTCTTTAAATTTTTTTATGAGTTTTAAGTGTGGTGATAAAGTAGTTTTTGAAGATATTTGATATGAATTTGATTTTAAAATGGACATTACATGTGAAATTGTTGTATCCTTGATGTAATCCCTTGTTGTATTCTTTTGAAATGTTTTATTAATTGATTAAATGATTTATTAAATTGATTTTCTGATTTGAATCATGGTTGGAAAGAGTTTTAGTGTGTGTTTTGGTTTTAAAAAGAGTTTTGGGTATGGAAATGATGACCTTGGTGTGTGTGTGTGTGTGTAGTGCCTTGTTTGGCTTGTGCAATGTGTAAGTGATATCATATGTGAAATTTGAAACTTTTTGAGCACTAAGGGAAGCCCAGGTTGCTATGAGGGAAGAATAGGACTAGTGTTATAGTGATACGGAGGTGGTTTCGGCTCGGTTTCACTTATAAAGATTTATGATGACAACACAAACTAAATATTGATGATGATCGGAGACCACTATAATTTTGGATGCTTCTCCTCTCTAATGTCTCATGCACAGGAATGTAGATGGATGTGGTTCTTATACCACTTTACACTGAGATACGAGGTTCTAGGGTCCCATTACTATCAAGTACCCATATGTCATCTCCCATGTTTATTGCTCTTCGACTATGTTGCGCTCACCATCAAAATATGGTATGTCATTTGGGTTACTTCCAAAGTAAAGGTGTTTTATTTTTATTTAAAGTGCATTCATTTAAAATTTGTTTTCATTAAGGCTGCTTATATTTAAATTACTCAATCATTTCCTTTCATTTATTAAAATTTTAAGTTATTTTTCAGTTAATGTTTAGATCATGGAATATTTTTGGGTGGCATCCTACTGGGAAATAGATCACACCCTGCTTACACCCTTAGGTGTAAGAAGACTTGGTCATGTTTGATACAGGTAAGGGTAAAGATTTTGGTGATGGTGGTTCAGATGCTAGTGATCTTCTTGGGCAGTGTTGTGGCGATGGCTTGAGGGAGATTTTCCCCTTGCCTTATGGTGGTTTTTGGAGATGATTTTTGGTTCCCTTTTCATATTATCCCTATTTTGGTTTTGTATAAACTTGTAGAATTAAATATAAAACCTTGTAAAGGATTGTTTGGTTTGGTTTTCTATCATTGGTTTATTTTAAATTATTGATTGTTTTATATTTGTATGTTCAGGTAATTCATTCCCACATTTTAGTATTTATACTCAGGAACTTATACCAGTCCGTGGGGATTAGAAACGCCCTTCGGGACTTTCTATGGACCGGTTCAGGTGCCAGTTCGGATGACGACCCAACTTGGTTCATGAAACATCATCGGGTGGACTGCCAGAAAGAGAAATGAGTGTGTAAATGCTTTTCATCCAACCCTCTACCCACTCGTATCTTTGGTGTGGGGTGAAGGGGTACCCTTCCATGGTATTACATTGGGTAGCATAACACAATAGTTATTGTTAGGTGTGGAATGGCATACTAATTGGTGACACTAATGCCTATGTGACCAAGAATATGGCGCAATGTGATTGGAAAGCAGCACAACATGAAGTCATGCGGGTGTCACTGGGTGGGTAGCTTGAAAGAGTGATCAGTTCATTGAAAATCATCAACCATCCCTCTACCTATATTATTTTTTTATGTGGGATATAGGTGTGACCTACTACGACATGAAAGAGAAACCCAACGTGATGGTGCAGGCAGGAAGGGTGATGTGATATTAAAAGATTGGAAACTCAGAGTGACAGTTTTCTACTCATTTGGGCCTTGATACATATCCTTCAAGGGACTTTAAGACACATTCACTTGGGTATTTAGTCTATCAGGATCTAGGTCCTTCGATCCATTATTATGTAACATAATAGTTCAAGTAGGTGTTTATCATTCCTTGTGGGGAGGGATAGAGTTTGACACACTGGGGTGCATGAGTGTGTGTTGTTTGTGGTTTGTAATATTCTCTACTTATGATGAATAATGTTTTTTATTTATCAATAAATGTTATTATTATTTAATAATAATATTTATAATTTAAAATAATGATATTTTAGTGGGGGTATAAAAAAATATAGTGCATTTATTTGTAAAAAATCACCCTCTCTAGGTATGAAAATAATTAGGTTTTTTAATGTGGATTATTAAAAAAATAGAAAAATGGGTTAGGGTTTAGAGAATTTTGAAATATGGGTCTAAGGAAGCATGAATCTCATTCACGCTTCCACTTCATCTAGAAATCCTGAGCGGGGTTCATGCTTCTCTCTTTTAAAAAAAATTGTATTTTTTTTTTGCTTTATATATATATATATATCAAGAAAGGCATGAACCATGAGTTTGGAGAACCAAATACATGATTCCTTTATTAAAAATAGAAAATTACAAGGGGTGGCATGAGAAGCATAACACATGAATGTCATTAGAGTCAAGAAACAAAATATTGTAGCAAGAAAACAACCCAAACCCAATAACAAAAGCACAGGTCATAGAATACAAGATTCCCTAAAAATATATCATTCCAAAATATTCAAATTTATCTATTCCTAAATCTCCCTATGTTACCTAATTTACCTAATTTACCTCTACCACATAGGTATCGACCTCTCCTCCACATCTCGGTTGACTGTCAAGGCTCCTGATCTTCATCTGATGACATGTCAACATTTTCCACAAAACCCAACTTAGCCTTTTCTCCCATAGATGAATGTATACTTCCCTTTTATAAGGGAGTGAGGCTTGTAATTTCATAAGTATTTTCAATGTGGGTTATGTTTCCACATTTTTTAGCATTTGAATATTAATATTTTGTTTCTTGGAAACTTTGGTGCCTTTGTTTGTGTCTTTTGAGTAGTTGTGATTTGTTTGTATTGAATTTCTATGGTAGTGGGTTTTTTAATGTCTTTCACATGTTATATCCCATTATAATGCTTTTATTTTATTAAATAAATAAACCATAGGTTTGGTTCTCCAAACATGTGATTTCAGGATGTTCTTGATTATTACTAATTATAAATTATATTATTAATTATTAATTATATTATTAATTACTAATTATTAATTATAAAATTAATTATATTATTAAATATTAATTATATTATTAATTACTAATTACTAATTGTATGATGTTGTTTACTCATTTAGGGCCTTTGGATTACCACCTTCAGGATCCTATGGGTGACATTCTACTAAGTCTTTAAGTCATGGGCCTTTTGGCTAAGAAAATGTCTTTCAAAACCATAGGGCCATCACACCATTAAAAATGTAATAAAATAGGTCTAGTTGGTGCTTATCAATCCTCATGAATAGGGATGGGACTTGAACCATGGTGGTGTCTTGTTGTATAGGTTATTTATAGTTTTTAATATTTTTTTCTTAACATAAATTATATTATTAATTATTAATTATAAATATTAATTATATTATTAATAATGAATTATAAAAAAAATTAATAATTGTATTATATTATCAATTATATCATTAATTATTAATTATATTATTTATTATATTATTAATTATATTGATTTTATTGACTATATTATTAATTATTAATTATAAATATTAGTTATATTATTATTTATTAATTATACTATTAATTATACTATTAGATATTAACTATATCATACTAGTGATTAATAATTAATAATTAATAGTATAATTAATCTAAGTAGATTATCAGGGGTACAATATAAAGAAATGCACACACAAGCATACAGGCTGCGAGGATAGGTCATATCCCCCTTAACTATAATATGATTTATAATTAGTATTTAAATTAATAATTCATTCATCATTGGGTGGAACTAGAGTGGTAAACAACTTGTAATCCTACATCAAAAACCCATGGTCAAATCTGGGTGGGAGTGAATTTTTACAGGTACTGTAGTAGTAATGTAGCAACATTTTTTGACTATAGCGACATGGGTACTGTGGCAAGTACTATAGCAGAGTGTTGTAACAATGATATTATTCATCTCTAGTGGTATTTTAGGTCAAAAAATGGGCCTTCAAGCCACTCAGCCTCCGGTTAATTCATCCATAAAAATGGATTTTGGGTCATAGGAACTTTGGGACATCATCAGTTGACAACAAGTGACATGGAATGACCAAATTAATAGCTTATATTAACAAAGTGGAAATTTAGCATGGAAACACACAGGCATTTCTGGGTGGGTGGCCTTGAAAGAGGGATGGGTATGTTGGTTCCTATCAACCAGTCATCCATCTATATAGATTTATGATGTGGGATATATGGGTGCTCTTCCATATGACTATCAATGCATTGGGACGATTCAAATGATGTGGTGCAACAAGCAGATGATGTGGTGGGGTGCCATGCAACCATCGCTAGGTGGGAGACTCAAAAGAGAGATGGGTGTGCTGACACCTATCATCTGTATCTCTCCTCACACTAATCTCCAATGTGGGATGAAGGGGTGTCCCACCACGGTATGTCTGAGGTCAGCATGACTCAATGATTCTTGGTGGCGGTGACACAACTTTCAGATTAAAGTCTTAACTTAAATTAAAGTCTTAGAGGGTCACACACTAATTGTTTCTAATGATCTCAATTAAATTCTATTTGAATTTAATTAAATGAATAAATATTATTCTTAAGACTCATGGATAATTTTATTCACATTTTATTGATTGAAAATATTTAATGATGAATGAAATATTTAAATTAAATATTTAAATTAAATATTTATTCAGGTGTTCAATAAATTCCAGAGAAGTTTGAACCAACCAAGACCATGTCCAGTGAAAAATATTAATTAAAAAGCTGGTTAAATAATATTTGTTACTGTGTAAGTTCGCGTGCACCAAAAAATAATAATAATAATAATAATAATAATAATAATAATAATAATGTATAGAATGGGGTTTATTAAAGGTTATTATATTATTTAATGGCTGACATGAAATTAAATAATATTTTAACATAAACTCTTACTCTATAAATAGAAGGTTATGTCTATTGTGTAAATAATCGGTGTGTAATCAAAAATAGAGAATTATTGCACACACAAAATTCTATCTTGAATCCTCCTTCTCTCTCTCTCTCAAGAAATAGAAACATAAGATAGAATCCTTTAAGACCAAAAGACGAGTGATCAACACAAACAATACGGGATAATTGATCATCTGTGCTAGCACCCAAAAATTGATTGGCATTGCTTGGAGATCAAAGGAGCATGTATGGATCACTGTTAGAGGGATTATATCCTTGGATCATCATAGTGCAACAAAGACAATTTGAAAGAGTCTTTTTAGATGATCAACATCATCAAAAAAGAAATATCCTAAGCTTAGGTATTCCTTTCGTCCAATATTAAATAAATTAATTATAGATTCGATGTTCAGGATCCTCACTCATAGTTCTGGGCATAGATATATTAAAGGAAATTTTAATATATCACCCACCACCGCACACTTATTCTATGCCCAAACCATCATTTTCCTTTATCATAAGTTATCTTGAGAAAATTATAGAAGTTGTATTTAAAATAATATTTTATAATTTTTATTTAGATGAAAAAAATTCAGAATTAAAAAGAGAAAATCAATTGATATCAAAAGAGATATCATGGAAAATGACTTTATAATTATTTCTTGATGATTGTATAAATATGATTAAACTATAAGTTCAAAGGATTATTAATTTAAAAAATTTAGAAAATCAATTAATCGAATCATTCAATGATCCCAAATAGGTTACAAAACCATACATACCTACTACAACTAAACTAGTCAGAATAGATGTCCTAGGAGCACAGTTTAATAGTTTTATAAACAATGCTTCCAATATACATCTAAAGAAAGGAATACCACCTAGTTCAAAAATAAAATCATATCCAAAGGAAAGGGGAATAACCCATATTAATTGAATAAATATATGAACCTATGGAGAATTAAAATTTACATGATCATGAAATTTCTCAAGAAAAAAATATACCAAAAGTGCATAATTATAATTAAAAGGAAATTTCAATAAATAATACTAATATAAAAAGATATTTGAATTGAGTGGAAACTATTATCAGTTGCATGTTTTTATAAGAAGTGTAACTTGATGTTATTAATAAGGATCGAGAACCTAAAATGGTTGATGAATGTCATGATAGACTAGATTGGGATAAATGGAGAGTTTTAATCTAATTTGAATTAGGTTTGCCTACTATTCATGAGGTTTTGGGTTAATTATGAAATCCCCATAAGTAATTAAACATGTTTTTTATAAATGGGTATTTGTGAGAAAGATAAATAAAAATAATGAAGCTGTGAGATATAAATCATAACAAGTTGCTCAAGGTTTCTCACAAAGACCTAGGATTGTTTATGATGAAACATACTCACTTGAAATGGATGTTGTTAGCACATAACTATATGGTAATATTGATAATAATGTTTTATGTGAAAATCCCGGAAGGATTAAAAATGTTGGAAACATGTTCTGTATTGTGAGATATTTATTTTATTAAGTTGAATAAATTATTATATAGATTAAAGGAATCGTGGAATATGTAATATAACCGTCTAAGTGAATATTCAATGAAAGAGGGTTATAAAAATGATAGAATTTTTCTATGTGTCTTATTTAATAGGATTAGGTCTAAAATTGTCATTGTTGCAGTATATTTTTATTATTTGAATATTATTGCAAATTTTAATGAACTTTTCAAGGTAATATAAAATTTAAAGACAGAATTTGAAATGAAAAACTTTTGAAAAAAAGTTCTAATTGTTAGGAATAGTGAAGTATGTTTCAAGTTCTGATTAGTTGATTAAAAAGAGAAACTTTGGAAGATATGACTCAATCTATTTAGAAAATGGTAGAATAATCCAGCGGAGGCAAGGGTTCTAGAAGTTATGTTTTGAAATCGAGTTGTTCAATCGATCAGTTGTCTATATTATGTGAGTAGAAGTTATAGCTACATAAAAATTCTTTATGATAGTTATGTGGAAATATTCCTAGAAGTTTTTTTAGTAAATGGAGAAACATAAGGGTTATAAAATGTAATTTAAGGGGTAACTTAAATTTTTTAATAGATCATGGATATCAATCTAGAAGTTTCTACAGGTGATTAGAAGTTACCATGTTTAATGAAGGGACTCCGACAAAGATCAAAATTTTGTGAAACTAGATAACTGGTTGTGCCCTACTATAAATGTGGGGTGTGACCACTTATAGATATGGTCTGTATTTGTGACATAATTGGTTCTTATTAGTCTACTTGTATGATTGCTCAAAGTGATTATAATCCTTGTAACTTCCAATAGTAATGAAAAGCGCAACAATGTTCTCTCATGGATGTAGGACTTATTATTCAAATCACGTAAACTCATTGTGTCCTTTACTTTGCTTTGTATTTCACTTGAATATTTTTTTATGAGTTTTTATTTAGTGTGTGTGAGGTTATACTTTATTCAATGATTTAAGGTGTGACTCTACTTCCTAAAAATAAGTATATTGATGTCAGGGGGGAGATCCTTTCAATCTTGGGAAGTTTTGGAGATTTATTTCCAGCATCATAAGTTCTGGTGATAACTTTTGGTGGATTTTCGGTGACAAGTTTATACCAACAACTGGTATCAAAACTTGGTTTAGGTTTCAACTACATGTTCGATAGTAGGATTGGGTAACATTCACTGCTACAAACAGGCCTTTAATAGTACTAAAAATAGAATTTTTCAGCGCTAGAGAAGCGCTAACTGCTGGACCAAGATTAAAAGCCTCAGTATTTTATCAGCACTAAAAATTCACCAATAAATTAGACCTTTATTAGTTCTTCTAAAAGAACCAATAGAGGTCACCTTTATTAGATCTTCCAAAAGTGATTGTAAATGTGTCCTTTATTAGTGCTTGTAGAAGTGCTGATAAAGGGGAATGTTGTAGTGTGCTGTAACAGCACACTGCAGCACTAAAAACACCACAAAATCAGAAAAATCAAGTACCAATATAGAATTTAAATGAAATAAAATTTAGAACACAAATACAATAAAAACATTATATTATAGAAATTTCAAATATTGGTTTATTCAATTACATAAGTACAAATTATTATATATATTCAAAAACATCAGTGTTCTTTTATCATTTGATCATAACCCATGATCAAGAAAAAAATGCACCTATATAAGAAAAAAAATCTTATGTTAGTAATAATATAAAGAAATAAATTAACAAAAAGTGTTAATTTTAAACTAAACATTGAGTCATACCAGGAACATTGTTTACCAGATTGAGTTGTGGTTGATTATTACATGTCACACCATTTCTTGTTCATCTTCAAGAATTATCTCTGTGAAAATTAACTAAATAAGTATAAGATAAAATTATAAGGAAATTAATTAAGTAATATCATATATAATAATTAGAAAACAATCTAGGCTCATTTTCTCGATTTTGGAGATGTGATGTGCATTTTAAACTAAAATAATAGTTATATATTGAACAGATGAAATTTGAGTCATATCGGTCACATAATGTGTCAGATTTAGGTTAGGATGATTCCTACATGTCTCAAATTATTTATGGATCATTTTCCTAAAGTATCAAAACAATCTAAATGTGTTTTCTTGGTTTTGAGTATGTCGCTTTTCTTTTTTACTAAAATATCGTTTTAAACTAGAAACAAACACTTTGACTAATAATAATCACATCGTGTGTTTTTTTTTGACATGATACTAATTCCTACATGTCAAAAATTAATTATGAATTTTTTTCCTAAATTATCAAGAAAATCCAAGTGTGTTTTCTTGGTTTTCAGTGAGTGACACTTTTTGAACTAAAATGTCGATTTTAAACTGATAACGGAAACATTGAGTAATAATGGGCACAACGTGTATCATGTTGAGGTGAGGTTGATTAATAAAACTTAAAAATGACTTATTTATTGTTTTTCTAAAGTATAAAAACAATCAGAATGCATTTGGTTGATTTTGAGTAGGTCAGTTGTCCTTTTTTACTAAAATTGATTACAATTTTAAATAAAAAGATGCACTTGAAGTCATATCGATCACACCATGCATCGGATTGAGGTATGGATGATTAATAAATGTCAAGAATAAATTATGTATAGTTTTCCTAAAGTATAAAAATAATCAGAATTTTTTTCATTGGTTTAGAGTAGGTCATTTATCCTCTTTACCAAAATTAATGTCAATTTTAAATAAAAAGTTGCACTTGGAGTCATACAGGTCACACCGTGTGTCAAATTAAGATTATTATAACTTCTATACATCCCAAATGACTTATTGTTCATTTTCATAAAGTATAAAATCAATCAGAATGTGTTTGCTTGGTTTTGAGTAAGTCACTTATCTTTTTTACTAAAATGTCATTTTAAACTGAAAACATGCACTTTGACTCATACCAATCACATCATGTATCAGTTTGATGTGAGACTGATTCTTACACATAAAAAATGAGTTGTGAAACAATTTTATAAATTTTAAGGCAATCCTATCATGTTTGATTGGTTTTCATTGAGTGAAACTTTTTGAACTAAACTGTCGATTTTAAACTGATAACAGACACATTGAGTCATATCGGGCACATCGTGTATTAGATTGAGGTGAGACTAATTTCTATATATCAAAAATGATTTATAGATCATTTTACTAAAGTATAAAAATAATAAAAATGATTTTGTTTGCTTTTTAGTAGGTAATTTTTCCTTTTTACTAAAATTGATGTTAAATTTAAATAAAAAGACGCACTTATAGTTATATCGGTCACATCGTGCATCGGATTGAGGTTCGGATGATTAATACACATCCAAAATGACTTATGGGTCATTTTACTAAAGTATAAAAATAATTAGAATATGTTTTCTTAGTTTTGAGTATGTTAGTTTTCTTTTTTACTAAAATTAATGTCAATTTTAAATAAAAAGAAACACTTGGAGTCATACCGGTCACATTGTGTGTCGGATTGTAGTGCGGTGAAAATTTTGTCATGAAAAATTAAATTGATTAAATTTATAAGTTTTATTTGTATTATAGATAAGATCCTAGTTTTTCTCTCAAGGAGAATTGGATGTTCAATGTGTGTATTTTTAATAAAGATTACTAAAAGAGGGGGTGGTTTCAAAAATGGATTTAAGAAAATAACTTGATTTAAAGAGTTTAATAGTTGAAAAATAAGGGTAGTGTTTTAATAATTATGAGATAATGGGTAATTTCAAGTTCACTACACATCTTGTATAGTTTATTATTCTAAAAAAATTATATGGTTTAATGTAATTCTTTGGTTGAGGGTTGTTAAGATCTTGATTCCCCTCTTACCTCTTAAACTGATGTGCAAAGAAGAAACCCTTGAAACAATAATCATGATGTCAAGGTTTGGACCTCAAGAATAGAAAAAGGGATGCCAAATAATACTTAAATCTTGTGATTTTGTGTGAAAGTATTCTTTTTTTGTCCAATTAGAATAACCCAAGATCCCCACTTGAAATCTCAACCCAATTAGTGTTGAGATAAAAAGTGTTTCACTTAATTATAACAAAAGAAATTAATTAAAAGGAGAATAACATAAATATTAAACATAATTTAAATATTTAAAACAAAAATTACAAAAAAACTAGTATAAGAAAAAGTTCTGGAACTCCCTCCCAAATATGCGTATCTCCCTCGAAATGACTGTCCACTTTTTAGCTCGCCATCGAGAGGAGGGGGAGGCTCGAGTGGAACTTCATCTTCATCCTTGATACCCCTATGAGGATAGGAGCCTCTAGAACTTATTGGATGAGTAGAGGAATCATTTGGGTATCCAAAATGTTAGAGGTTTTCTCCTGGTTCTAACTTCCAAATGAGGTACCCATGGTTCCCTTTTATAGCCAAAATGGGAAGTGGTTTTGGGCACCTAGTTTTTGAGATACCACTTGTGTCTTGGTTTTTGGTTGGTAAATGGACTTATATAAACTTGGAAAAAAATAGGAGTAGTTTTTATGAATCTTTAATATCACCATGTCAAATTTGGTGGCCATTGGACATCTATAATTAGAGATATAGTCAAAATACCGAACCAAACTTTTGACTTCATACAGATTCGGTTCCATGGAAAGATTGGTTCAGATGGGCCACCAGATGGATGAATTGGGATTTATTTTCTTTATATGAGTTGTATCCCATGAATATTTGGATCCTTACATAAAATTTCATCCCATTTTGAGGAACTTATTTCTCTCTATGTACAAAATAATGGACAGGTGTCCTTTGGATTCAATGCAGTTTGGCCCATTTTCCTTCTAGATCATATTTGTTCTTCCAAATCACCTCCTCCTACACTGAAATCATCAAAACAAGTATAATTTCCCATTTTAAAAGTGAAAAAATATTAAATAAAGGAATAAAACATGAATTTAAATTTGTTATTATATTTTGGAATTTACAATAAAAAATTAGTTTAAAACAGTAGTATAAGAGTGAAATAAAGCAGTGAATCGCGGTGCGATCACACCCCCACTCCTAAACATTTGCACTCCCGTGAAAAGTCACATTTCCAAAAATTATGCATGTATATATTAAAAACTTCATAAATATTTAACATTTAATGAAAATTTAATTCTTAATAGAAATTTCATCAAAGAAAAAATCACACTAAGGAGTTATTCTCAGTGATCATGGGAAAAGGCGTCTCAAAAATCATATCAAAATGAAATTACAATAGATAAATGATACCAATATAAGAAAATAATTCAAAATTTAATCATACCACTAATTATTCATGTGTTTATGACAACCATTTCATTTTATTCTTTCCACTTTCTATTGAGTAAATATATGTTATTTTAAAATTTGTATGCTTACATGATCCTTTCCACCGAACCTACCCTACATTATTTTCAATAAAATTCTAAGACCCACTGACTGAAGAATTCCCATAAGTCAAACCATAATCTCCCTACCTAGATATCCCCATATTTTGTACATTTCATCACTCCCCTCAATGTTTAATTGTTTTTTTAGGGTATACAATAGTCAGATAATAGGTACACACACATAGGTCAATCTAGTATAGTAATGAAATAGATCGGATAAGGAATGAACTTATGGAAAAATCATTTTGGAAAGTATATAAAAATTAACCTAACTTTTTACCTTCTATTAAGTAATAAAATTTCACACTTCATGGTTGGGTGCAAAGATGTGTGGAGAAATTTAGTGACAAAATTTTCCTATAAATTACTCACATAAAAGGGAACCATTCTTCGAAAAGATTTCAAGATGATACAATCATTTATACCATCGAAAAATGACCAATTTTCAAGAGAAATTCACACCATAATGTTGAATTCATGATGAAATTCACATTTCATCATTTTTTTTTAATCTTAAAACAACATGAAATATGGAAATTTCTCATGCATTTTCAATAAATTACATGATTAAGTAGACATCATTTTCCATGATAAAGTGGGCATAAAAAATTAACATTCCAGCACAAAATTTAGGGGGAAATAGCGGGGAAAGTGACAATATAATCCATCAATCCAAAAATAGAAAAATAAGAAAGATAATGAAAATTCCTAGCTAACCCTATAATATACCCATCCCCCCACACCTAGAGTGTGCAATGTCCTCATTGTAAAAAGATAATGTGGGAAGGAAGGATAAAACCTAGTGAGTGTTATTCGTAGGATGATTCTTGAACTTGGATTTCCTCCATCGGGGAATCTGGAAGGGCTTTTTGAAATTCATTAAGCCGCTACCTGTTGATAGTAGAGGTTTGTTTGGTTTCTTTATTTTAAACCTGAACAACACCAAATGGATAAACATTAGTAACAGTGTATGGGAAAAACCAGCGGGAATGAAACTTAACTAGATGAAACTTTTGCTTTACATTATAAAGGAGGACCTTCTACCCAATGTATATTTGATGATGAAGGATGAGACGGTTGTGGGAAACCTTGGTTCACTCCTTATAAATCCTGGATTTCTCATATGAATATCTACATATTTCCTCTAACTCCTAAATTTGAAACTTCCTTTGAGAACCTACAATATAAAGATTAGAATTGCATTGTTTAATGTCCCAGTAGTCCCAGTGCTCAATCTTAACAGGGAGGTGAAAACTCTTTACAAACACAAGTCAATTGGGTGACATTCCAATGGGAGTTTTGAAATTAGTATAGTAAGCCCATAATGAATCATCAAGTTTAAAACTCCAATTTTTTATATTGGGTTGAACTGTTTTTTCAAGAATTTGTTTTACATATCTATTTGACACCTCGGATTGACTATTAGTTTGTGGGTGATATCTAATAAACACTCAATGCCCAACCCCATACCTACACAAAAGAAATTTCATTGTTCAGTTCCAAAAATGAGAACCTTGGTCACTGATGATAAACCTAGGTAATCCAAACATACATAAGATTTGGGTTATCAAAAATTCCACAACTATATTTGAATCATCTGTCCTTGTGTCTCGAGCCTCTACCCATTTGACACATAATCCACTACTAGAAGAATGTACAGGTTTCCAAAGGAATTGGGAAATGGACCCATAAATTCAATGCCCCAAACATCAAAAAATTCATGTAAGATAAAGGGTTGTTATGGAATTTCATTTATTTTAGAGAAATTCCCCATTCTTTGACAGTGAGTACAAGATTACAAAAATCATGGGCATACTGAAATAATGCTCACTAAAAGAGACCAGAATCGAGGACCTTGAAAGTAATCCATTGGGGACCAAAGTGGCCCCCACACGCAAGAGTGTGGCAGAACCTAAGGACAGACTAAAACTCGCTATCAGGAAAACAACCCCTAAGGGATTGATCACTACATGTGCGCCAAAGGTAGGGGTAATCCCAAATATACCAATGGGACTCATGTTTTAGATGGTCATCCTGGTTTTTGTTATAATCAGAAGGAATGCAAGATGCTACCAAATAATTTAAAATTTCAGCATACCAAGGAATAACATCTTGCACTCTGTACAGTTTCTCATCAGTAAATATGTCATTTATGGGAATACAGGGGTAAAAGTTAATGTCTAAGGATGGGAGGATCCAACTAATATGTTCAGAGACCAAATTAGTTGCTCCTTTTTTATCCCTAATTTCTAGATTAAATTCCTGAAGTAGGAGCATCTGGAAAATGAGACATGTCTTGGATTCCGGTTTCTTAAGGAGATACCAGAGAGCTGCATGGTCTGAGAACACAATGACTTTGGACCCTAAAAGGTATGACCTAAATTTATCCAAGTTAAACACAATGGTAAGGAATTTTTTTTAAGTTTTGGTTTAGTTTTCTTGGGTAGGGTCTAATGTACATGAGGCATAGGCTATGACATATGGAGCTAGATCAACCTTTTGTGATAACACTGCCCCAACTGCATAGTTAGAGGCATCACACATGATCTCAACTGGTAAATTCCACTAAGGTGGTTGGATTACTGGGGGTGATGTGAGACTCCATTTCCATTTATTACAAGCTTCCTTACATTCTTTATCAAAAAAAAAATTTCCCTTTTTGAAAAAATCAGAGAGGGGAAGTGTAATCTTACTAAATTCACAAATGAAACGATGGTAAAATCCAACATAACTTGAGAAAGATTGCACATCCTAAAATTTTTTGGGTAATGGTAGGGAAGAAATGGAATCCACTTTTGATTTATCTACTTGGATACCATCCCTAGAAATGACATATTCCAAAACATTACCTTATCACACCATTAAATGGAATTTATCATAATTTAATATGAGATTCTTCTAAATACAATGATGTAGGACTGAACCAATACTACTCAAGAATTCACTAAAATAAGAGCCATAAAAAGTAAAATCATTCATGAAAACTTCCATGCAATTATCTAAGTAATCCAAAAAAATACTAACCATTCATCGTTGGAAAGTACCTAGATCATTGTATAGACCAAATGGTATCCTCCTATAGAAAAATTTGTCAAAGGGGAAAGTGAAGGTCATTTTTTTCAGATCCTCACGGGAAATATAGATTTGAAAATATCCAGAATACCCATTAAGGAAATAGTAGGGGTACTTACCAACTAGCCTCTCTAGTATCTGGTCAATGAATGGGAATGGGAAAAGGTCCTTCCTAGTGTGTAGTTTTAGTCAGTGATAGTCTATGCTGACACACCAACTATTCTTCACATGAGTTGGAACCAATTGGCTATCATAGATAGGTTAAATGATTCCATTAGACAATAATTTTGTTAACTACTTTTTAAAAACATCTAGGAGGTTTGGGTTAAATCAATATTGTTCCTGCCTCACAGGTTTAGCCTTATAATTTAACAATATATTATGTGTGAAAATTGATGGTCTAATACGAGGAATATCAGAAAGTTTCTATCCCAAATATTGTTTATACTCCCTCAAAAGTTCAAGAAATCACAATTCATGCTCAAGAGGGAGTGAACTAGAAATGATGACAGACAACTTGTTTCCATTCTCAAGATAGGAATATTTTAAATATTTAGATAGTTATTTTAGTTCTAATTCAGGAGAATTTTGGATTGATGAGAGTGTGTGTGAAAGTGAGAGTCCACTAATATAATCTAACTAGTCAATGGTATCATCCTCATATGAGTAATGAGCTTTTACAAGGTTATAAGTGTCATCTATGGTCTTGTGATCCTCAGTGTTCAATAAATAATCAATTAACAAGCATGCATGACATTTTTCTAGACCAATAAAAAAATAAATTCATGATTCATTGCCTAGAATTTCAATCAAGGATGAAGAATCATAAAGGGGATAAGAGGAAATAAAAGTTATTTTTTAGGTTAAGGGACTATATCTATAGAGTTAATAAAGAGAGAGGAATGTTCTTTTGAGGGGTGATTCGTGGAATTAAGGATGTTGAAGTGGAAAATGTCACCACCAAACTCCATAGATAATGTACCATTATGGAAATTAATTATGGTTTTTGTAGTTTTTAGGAATTTTCTCCCCAATATAATCGTGGCATGTCCATTAATCTTATCATCTTCTATTTTAAGCACATAAAAATCAGCATGAAAAATTAAATTTTTCAGCCTCACAAGAACATCCACTAACACACCAAAGGGGTGTGCAGTAATCCATTTTTCAGGTTGAACAAAAATTCCCATGGGCTTCAATTAACCGACCTACAATGAAGAGTAAATAGAGTGAGGCATCACATTTATAGAAGCACCTAAATCAAGAATAGCATTGGAAAAGGAATACTCCGCTATGGTGCATGGAATTGAGAATGTTCCAAGATCATTGAATTTTGTAGTAATTGATGGATCTATCAATTTTGATATGTTTCTCACTAAGCTCACCTTCTCATCACCTTGAACTACCCTACAGTGTGTACGCATATCCTTCAGAAACTTGTCATGTCATTGAATTTGCTTCACGAAATCAATCAAGGGGATATTAAACTACACTTTTTTGAAATTTTCCAATATTTATTTATCAAGTTCAGTTTCTTTTTGTTTTCTTGGTTGGGTGGACCTTTGTGGAAATGGAAGAGGAATGTTTGTTCTAGGTCGCTCATTGAATGAAACATTATTTCCTTTAGAAGGGATTCTCTCAGGATAAGTTTTTTCCATATTTGGACTATTTTCAGTGGTTGGGATGGTGGTTTCCTTAAGAGGGGGTGACTCTAATAGAGGATTCATTTCGATTTTAAGTTGAGTTCCACTACAAAGGGTAATGACACTAATATTTCCCTTATATATTGGGTTGACTAGTGGTTGAGAAGGTAGTTTACCCGAACCATGACTTTGAATTTCCCCCACTGAGTTGGAAAGTTGGCCTAATTGGATTTTTAGATCTTGTATGGATACTTGAGTGTTTTGATGGAATTAGAGGTTATTATCAGGCATTTTTTTCATCATGTATTCTAATATAGGCAAATATTTTGGAGGGGGTTATTGAAAATTCCTTTGTGGTGGTTTTGAAGATTTCTGGGTGGTGGTGGTGAATGACTACTCTAGTATGGTTAGTTCCATGGTTTTTGAGGTTGGTTTGAATACCCCATTTCCTATAGGCTTGGTTTTTTTCACCTAGGGTTGGATGGATAGTAAGGTTCTTGCCTAAAGTCTAGGTTATAGGGGAGGCCTGGAAAGATTTTCTCACAACTCTTAGATGTTTCTCTCAGTTGAGGGAATTGGTCATAATAGTGAGTGTCGGAATAATAGATACCACAATGGACGGGAGAAGGAGATTTGAATTTCCCTTTGGTAAGAGAAAGTTGTCAAAGAAGGGTACTTACCTCTTCAAACTTTGTGTCCACCTTCTTATCAAATTTAGTACTTTTCATATCATGGACACCTTGAATGGGTACACTAGAACTCGAATCAAATTGTTGAGTATTTTGTGTTATGTTCTCAATTAGGGTTCTTGCAGTAATTGGGGTCTTATCAACTATCACACCACTTGCAGTAGCATCAATCATATTTTGATCAATAGGAATTATCCCTTCATAAAAATATTGAATTAAAAGTTGATCACTTATTTGGTGGTGTGGGAAACTTGAATAAATCCTTTTAAATCTTTCCCAATATTCATGAAGGTTTCCCCTTGATATTTCCTTATACCACATATTTATTTCCTTAAAATTTTCATTTTAGAGGCTCGGAAGTATTTTTTAAGAAAAATGTGTTTGATGTACGCCCAACCTCTAATTGGTGAATTAACATAGTAAATACAATATTTTGCAATATATTCTAATTAAAAAGGGAATTCCCTAATATTTACTTGTTCTTGATCCACATCTTAAGGTTTAAATGTTGAACATATGGTGTGAAATTCTTTTAAATTCTTATGTGGTTCTTCTCCAGTGAGTCCATGAAATCTTGGAAATAAGTGAATTAAACCAGATTTTAGTTCAAAATTGGGTGAATCGCCTTGAATTTGAATATATGTGGGTTGTATATCAACATCAGGTGAGGTTAGTTCTTTTAGTGTTCTATTATTTTTATCCATGTTTGATCGCATCACGATTCATTGCTTCATTTCACCCTTACATCGCTATTTTAAACTTGTTTCATATTTAAAATTAAAAATATTATCTAAAATTTTACATCCCATTTGATTCAATTATTAAATTTTTATCATTGTTAAAAAGTTAAATTATACTCGTTCTGGTGATTTTGTTGCAGGAGGAGGTTATTTAGAGGGTCGAAGATGATCCAGAATCAAAATGAGCCAAACTTCATGGAAGCCCAAGGATATATGTCCACTGTTTTGCACAATTCAAGAAATTCATGCATCCAAATGGGATGAAATTTTGTGGACGGATCCATAATTCAGTGGGATAAAATGAATCTAAAGAAACCCAAGCCCAATTTGGCCATATGAGGGCCCACATGAACTGATCTTTCCAGGGGACCGAATCTGCATGAAGGCAAAGATTTGGTTATGTATTTCAGCCATATCTTTCACTTTAAAAATCCATTGGACACCAAATTTTACATGGAGACATTCAAGATGTTTGCATACCACTTTTATCTTTTTTTCAAGTCGAGATAAGGTTATTTACCAACCCAAAACTAAGACACAATTGGTATCTCGAAATCTGGGTGCCCAAAACCACTTCCCATTTTGGCTATAAATTGGCACCTTTGGCACCCAATTTAGAAGTTCGACTAAGGGAGTGAAGTGATGACATTTTGGAGTTATGTAGGAGTCTTATAGTCATATTGGAGGTTCTGTAACTCCCTATACTCATAGGTAGATCTCTTGAATCAAGGTTCCCTTCGTCGAAGACTTCCTCTCTTTCTCATGCTGTAATGTTTGTGTTTTCATAATAAACTTCTTTGTTCATATTTTATTTCTTATATTTTATTCTATTTTGTTAAATTATATTATTATTTACTAATCCTATTTGGGATAGAATCAATATTATAAATGAGATTGGATTATACCCTTTCTAAACCTTTGTACATGCAAAACATTTCTACGATGACTACACCACCCATGGAAGAGTAGTTCTTTTTAGTAATCGATATACCTCTAAACTTATCCATTTATTTATTTTGAATCAATGAGATACTATAATTCACTTAATATTATCTATTAATTGAGTTTTTAATTTAAATTAAACTAAGAAAGCAATTGAACAATAAACACAAAACACTCAAGGTCGAGAATTGTGTGAATTGTGAGAGCGTGATCTTAATCAGTAATACAAAACCACACAAGATAAATTTTTAGAGTTAAAATAAAATCCCTAAACTCAATTCATCATCATTTACGGAGTGGATATGTGCCTTAATTTACCACTTACCATAAGTTATCCTTATTACATCAATCAAAGTAGGGTGTTGCGATTGCATGTTCTGAAGCTAGTCTAGGATTTAATTCACTTCATATTTGTGGTAAAGTTAATTCTCATAGGGTTTGGGGGTTAACAAATTAGGGGATCAAAATTAAGTGGATATTAATAAAAATTATAATTATTAATAAGTAAGTTAAGAGGTAGATTTAGATTTATTTTGATTTCTAAAAACAGTTTTCTAAAAAAAATATCTTCTCATTGTGTTTTATTAATCAAATTTCATTTCAAAAACAAAAAAAGAAAAAAAATCAAATCTTATTACAAAATAATTCAACTATCATTATAAATGGTAAAAAAATCACCCCCATAATTATTAATTATTTTTTTATGTTATTTATTTCATTTTCAAAATACATTTAATATGTTGTTAAATTTACTTTCTTCTTTGAGAGACAACATTGGTCAGCCACTCCACTGCACCTAAGAAGTAAAAATTACACATCATTTGAGAGTACCCATGATAGTACCCTTTAAAATTAGCATCATCACTAGAAAGGAAAGTGTTTTATTCAAATAATTAGAGTTATTTATTTTATTTTTTGTTTTATTCTCTTCTTCTCTTCTCTCTTCCTTCTTTACCCAAACTGAATTTTTCTTCTTCTTTTGTCTTTTTTTGGACCATCAACTCAAACTTCTCATTTTTATTTTATTATAGTACACTTTTCTTCTTTAATTTTTATTTGATTTATAATAAAAACTATTCCCAAAGATCTCTTAGATCTTGACCCTGAGATTGAGCACATCCTTAGGGCTCAAATCCGATATTCTCAATCTATGGGAAGTTTCAACATTCAACCAATTGAAGAATTCATCCATTCTGGGAACACTGAAATTGGAAAAAATTAAGTATCAAACCTAAAACAAGAACCAATTGCTAAAAATAATGTAAATTAACTTAATATAATAATTCTAGAATTGGCTACACCAGATATTAACTATCAACCAAATTTTATTGCATACCCAAATATCGAATCAGACTTTGTACTGAAATTTGGGTTAATTCACCTACTTCCAAAATTTCATGGCCTCTCTGGTGAGGATCCAAAAAAAATTTGAAAAAAATTAATGTGGTTTTCTCAACCCTAAAACCAAGAAATTTCTCTAAAGATCAAATAAAACTAAGATCATTCTCATTCTCACTTGATGGAACTACAAAAGACTGGATGTATTATTTACAAACAGAAGATGTAACATACTGGAATGATTTGAAATTACTTTTCTTATAGAGATTTTTTCCATAATTGAGGACCAATTACATTCTTAAGGAGATATTGGGGATCAAAATATCATAAGGGGGTCAATGTATGAGTATTGGGAGTGATTCAAGAAGTTGTGCGCAAACTGGCCACATCATCGAATCAGTGAGAAACTCCTCATCTAGTAATTCTATGAAGGCCTCAAACTTATGGAGATAATCATGGTGGATGTTTTAGTTAGAGGGTCATTGGTCAATAAAACACTATTATCTGTACGTGCATTGATCGATAATATGGCACAAAACTCCCAACAATTTGGAGATCGAGGTACATCACATGTTAGAGGAGTAAATTAGGTAAGTCCATATTCTCTTGAAAATCATTTGACTGATACTAAGTTGTAAGAATTGAACACTATAGTGAGACAAATTTCATTTTCTCAAAAGACACCCCAACCCACACCTTTGAGGCCTTGTGGAATTTTTACTAAAATAGACCACCCAACAGACTGTTGCCCCTAATTACAAGAGACAGAGGATTGCGCAGTAGTATTTCCTAGGAGACCATATCAGTAGCAGCAAAAACCATATCCCCAGAATAAGTATTAATACTTTTATATAACATATAACCAAGGGTGGAAGGATAGATCATACATGAGGTATAGATCTGAACAATAACAAAGGCCTCCTTTTCAACAAGATTTCCAGTAGCCTATGCCATTCCAATAGGGTTTCCAATAACCCCAAAAAAGATTTGAAGCCCAAAAATCAACAAACCAACAACAAGGTAATTATCAACCAAAGGTAGATTCTAATACTGATGATCTTCTGAAACAAATTGTTCTTAATCAACAGAATGATCTAAAGAGTCAAGGTTTGGAGTTGATAGAGTTGAAGAAACAAATGAGCTAGACTTCCACCGCCCTCCCTGAAATGGTAAGTAAGAAATCTAGAAATCTACCTTCTCAACCTACTCCAAATATTGAGGGGAATTTCAGTTCCATCACATTGAGAAGTGGGAAGAAAATGAATTATACATCTACACCTATCATTCCACCAGGATTCACCTCAACTCCGGAGAAGCCCAACTCAATACCAACTAATAAGCAGCCGAAGGATACAGACAAAGGTAAGAAAAATATTAATGAGGTTCCTCCTAAATCTCTTACCTTTCCAAATAGAGTTGTAAAAACCAAGAATATGGGTGAAGAGGTGATACAAAAAGAGGTTTTGGACACATTCAAGCATGTGCAGATAAACATACCCCTTATTAAAGTCATTAAGAAAATTACAAGGTATGCCAAATTCTTAAAATAACTTAGTACCAATTAAAGAGGGATCAAGGGAAATGAAAGTATCAATGTTGGAAGGAATTTTTCAGCACTCATTACACCAACTCAAGCAATTCCAACAAAATTTAAGGATTCAGGGACATTAACCATCCCATGAACCATAGGGGATTTACACTTTTTTGATGCTTTATGTGATTTAGGAGCTTCCATAAATGTGATGTCTCACTCTGTATTCTCTTCTTTAAAGGTTGGTGAGTTTAAGCCGAAAAGGGTAGTAGTGTAGTTGGCGAATATAGCTACAACATATCCAGTGGGATTCCTTGAGTATGTACTTGTTCAGGTAAGAGACGTGATCTTCCCAGTAGATTTTTACATGCTTAACATGGAGGATGATCAGGTAAGTTCTCATGATCCCATTATCTTAGGTATTCACTTACTCAAAACTACAAAAACAATCATAAATGTCCATGTGGGTACACTCTCCATGGAGTTTGGAGATGAAGTTGTAATATTTAATGTTATGGACTCCATGAATTACCCCTCATAGGACCATTCTGCTTTTGTTATCTCTCATTTTGAACCACCAAATAAAAACCCCGTAGAATTTGGTTGTCCTATGCTTAGGGATATTGTGAGTATTGGTTCTAGTTTGATATCTAAGAGCACTTCCACACCTATTTATAATGCACCAAACTCTCTTATATTTGATTTTGAAATGGGTTTATATTCTTATTTTGATCATGATAACTCTGATTATGACTTGGCTGTTGAGTATGCTAATTAATTTGATGTGTTATTATCTGATTTTGATGATTTCTATTCTAATACTAATGCTCTTTGTGCACATATTTTATTTTCTTCAATGTCTCCATCCATACTGACCCCCTTCATTATAACTCAAACCATTTCCACCAAATATCAAATACTCATACTTGTTAAGTGGTGAGAAATTTCCTATTATCATTGAAAACAATATCCCTTTTGAACATGAAGAAAAACTTTTGAAACTTTTAAGGGAGAACATCAGGGAAATCAGGTGGACCTTGGCTGACATATCATATATTATCCCCTCCATTTGCATGCATAGGATTATTTTGGAGGATGGGGATAAACTGTTTAGGAAGCCACAAAGGAGACTGAATCCAACTCTTCTGTAAGTTGTTAAAAAAGAAGTTGAAAATATTTGTGAGGTAGGTATAAGTTATCCCATTTCATATTCCCATTGGGTGAGTCCTATTCAGGTTGATCCTAAGAAAAGTGGTGTTATTGTTGTTAATAATGATATAGAGGAGTTAGTTCGAATGAGGGTGCAAAACAATTGGAATGTGTGTATTGATTATAGGAAACTAAATCAATCCACTCGCAAGGACAATTTCCCCCTCCCATTTATTGATCAATTACTTAAGAGACTATCTGGGAAGACTCATTATTGTTTCTTGGATGGATTTTCTAGATATTTTTAGGTTCCTATAGCCCTAGAGGATTAAAAGAAGACAACATTCACTTGTTTATTCAGTGCATTTGCCTATGGAGGATGCCATTTGGACTTTGCAACACCCCAGGTACCTTCCAATGATGCATGGTGAGTATTTTTTCTGGTTTTCTTGAGACCTACATAGAGGTATTTATGGATGATTTTACAGTGTATGGGTCTTCATTTGATGATTGTATCTCTATTTTAGGAAATGTATTGAATCATTGTATTGAGAAGAATCTTATCTTGAACATTAAAAAGTGTCATTTCATGGTAGAGCATGGGATTTTATTAGGGCATGTAGTGTCAAAAAATGGGATAGAGATTGATAGATATAAGGTGGATATTATTTCATCCTTACCCTATCCTTCATGTGTGCATGATGTTAGATCTTTCTTAAGGCATGTGGGATTTTATTGATGCTTCATCAAAGATTTTAGTAAGATTTCTCTACATATGTCACGATTACTTCAAAAATATTATAACTTTGTGTTTGATGATTCTTTTAGGACTTCCTTTGATGATCTAAAGAAGTTTTTAACCACTCCACCAATCATACATCCCCCATGGTGGGACCTTACATTTGAACTTATGTGTGACGTGTCCAACTTCACGGTTGGATCTGTCTTATCTCAGAAGTTGGAGGGACCTTCACATGTGATTTCCTATACTTTGAGGACATTGGATTCAGCCTAATCAAACTACACAACCATGGAAAAGGAGTTTCTTGCTGTTATATTTTCTTTAGATAAATTATGTTCATATTTATTAGGCTCTAAATTAGTTGTTTTTTCTGACCATACAGCTCTGAGATACCTCTTGAAGCATCCATACACAAATCCAAGACTCATTTGATGGATGATCCTTCTTAAATAATTTGATATTGAGATAAAAGACAAGAAGGGGTCATAGAACTTGGTGGCAGACCACATGAGTAGGCTTACTCACACACTAGAGGCTGACACCATGGACTAGGTACCACTTCAGGACACTTTTCCTGATGAGCAGCTTTATTCACTCTTAGGTACATGTCCTTGGTATTCTTATTTAGTTAACTACCTTGTTTCCTCTAAAATTCCACCAAATTTAAAGAAACATCAAGTCCAAAAATTAAAAAGTGAGTCTAGGTTTTATGTGTGGGATTCTCCCTACCTCGGGTGCTTGTATAGTGACCAAGTTATTAGGAGGTGTGTTCTTGATCATGAATTTGAGTCTGTTATACATTTATGCCATGCACTTTCATATGGAGGACACTTTGGACCTCAACAGATAGCTAGGAAAGTCTTAGACTCTGGATTATATTGGCCTAGCTTATTCCATGATGTTCATGTGTTTTTCAATTCATTATCACATTTCCAACACATTGGGAACATTTCTAGTAGACACGAGATACCCCAACAACCCATATTATTCTGTGAGATTTTTGATGTTTGGGTAATTGATTTTATGGGTCCTTTTCCAAGTTCAATTGGTTTCTTGTACATTTTGGTCACTATTTATTATGTGAGAAAATGGTTGGAGGCTAAGGCCACCAATACTGATGATTCTCATGTTGTAGTGGACTTTTTCAAGGCACATATTTTTTGCAGGTTTGTATTACCAAAGGCTATCATCAGTGATCAGGGGACACACTTTTGAAATCAGAATTTGGATTCCCTCCTTCATAACTATGGGTTGAAACACAAAAAATTAATACCATACCACCCCCAAACAAATGTCCAGGATTAGGTTTCAAATCATGAGTTGAAACAAATTTTGGAGAAAATTGTGTAGCTAAATAGGAAGGATTGGAGAAAGTGCTTAGATTATGTGTTGTGAGCTTATAGGACAACATAAAAGACCCCCATCAGTATGTCCCCATTTTATATTGTTTTTGGGAAATCTTTTCATCTCCTCGTAGAGGTCAATCATTGGGCTTATTAGTCTATAAAGAAATTCAACGTAGAATTATCCCAAACTAGAATTCAAAGGAAGATACAAATTCAAGATCTTGAGGAGATTTGATTTTCATCATATGAGAACTCAAGGCTCTATAAAGAAATATCAAAATCATCTCATGATATAATGATCCAACAAATGGAGTTTCAAGTAGGAGATAAAGTTTTACTATATAGTTCACGACTGATGTCGATGCCTAGTAAGTTGTGTTCTATATGGTTAGGCTGTAACGACCCAATATTTTTGAGTATTATATTAACTTACTCTTAATGATTTAATAAGACGTTAATGGTTAATGCAGAAAGGGGAGTTGATGGCTTCATCCAGTAGACTCAACCCTTACGAAGCCCACTTATCAGAGCTTGGGAAGGAGGTAGCATCTGTGGGCTTCGCTTTGGACCAAGCCCAATCCGAGCTCTAGCGTGTCAAGCTTGAACGAAAATGCTTGCAGGAGAAGTTCAAGTTAGTGGAGATTGCTACTAGGGCAATGTTATCTGAGACTCCCTCAGATTCTCTCACCATAGCACACCTTACACTTAGGTCTTATGCCAGTGTTATAAGGGGCTATGTGATGAGACCCTAGTTTCCTTGTGTAATCCTTTCGAGTGAATAAATTGAGATTTCTTCCTTTAGTGATGTTTGTGAAATTTCAAATGTCTAGATAATTTTAGAATGTATTTTATTGTTGAATTTTGAAAAAGGGATATTTTGAAATATATATGTAAACCCTAAATAACTAATGATGTGTAATGATTTTCAAAAAATGGTCTTCTACAAAAGTGTTCATTAAGGAATTTGGAGTCTAATAAGATCAACTTAATTTTTGATGAATAGTAAATTATGAATAGTGATTTTACGCTTAGGATTAGTAATATGACCAAATGGATTAGTAATTTCACTCAAAGAAAGTTTTAATATAATTTAGACACCTAGATTAAGTAATGTGATTCAATAAAATGGTTAAATAACGGTTTCATAAATTATTATTCAAGTATTAGTTTTTTCGGATGAATAGTGTTTTTAATTAAAAATTTAATTAAAAATAATTAGAAAATTATTTTTATAAAAAGGACTTATTTTTGAACTCAGAGCATCGATATTATGTTAAGGTAATTTTTGGGGATTTTTCTGAAAAAAATGAATTTTCGATGAATAGTGTTTTTATTTAAAAATTAAATTAAAAATATTTAGAAAATTATTTTTATAAAATGGATTTCATTTTTGAAATCAGAGCATTGATATTTGGTTAAGGTGAAATTTTGGGATTATTATGAGAAAGTTGAATTTTCGGTGAATAGTGAAAGTATAGTTTTTAAGTTACGGGTGTTTAATGACATCATTAAATGATGTATTAAGTATATATTAAATATGGTAGAATTATGAATAGTAAGATAAGTTGTGAGGTGTCCCAAGTGGCCAATACCATGGGCAAATACCATGGGCAAGCCCATGGTTTTGCCAAAACCACTAGTGAGGTGTCCCTTGGCCATTAATGCTTTGTCCCCTCACTTTCCCTATAAATACCCATCCTTTCCTCCCTTAGTTTTCACTCCCAACTCTCCCACAACAAAGTTCTGGTCTTCTTACCTTCCAAAGAGTCCTCCCAAGGTTCCCCCAAGCCCTCAAGGTCCAATCCTTTGAGTTTCAAGAGTCACATTTTAAGGTAAGGGATCCGACCCCTCTCTTTCTTTTCATGAAATCTCTTTTATGTCATTCCTATTATGCTCCATGTTTTTATGTGAGAGGATGTTCTTTTATATTCCTCTTACTGCCCTTTCATGTTTATATGATGAGAGATCCCCTCTTACTCTCATCATTTCGTTTTATGAAAGTTTAAGTGACGCCGTTAGGCTGCCGAATTTTTAAGGGATTCTTTCACCCTTCTCATTTTTCAAGTTCAATTTTCATGTCAAGTCTTTCAAGTTCCTTTTTATTATGTTGGGGTATGATCTCTATATCAATCATACTGATCTCTTATGATCATATGATGAGGGACCCTTTTGATCTTGTCAAATCATTTTCTTTTGAAGTTAAGTGACGTCGTAAGGCTGCCGAATTTTCATAAGAGAAATCTAATCTTTTTCCTTCCATGTTTTTCATTTCAAATGGTATGTCCCTAAAATTTCGTTACCATGTCCATATGTCCTTCTTATTCTTTCACCCTACTGTTTTATGGATCATTTATGAGTGGGTGACCCATGTCCCCTCTCATTTCAATGTTTTCTAAAACCCTGAAACTTAGCCGTTATGCTGCAGAATTTTCCCCTCAAAATGCCTCTCTCTTTTCTCAAAAATTATTTTATGTTATAAAGTGAATACTCAAAGCTCTTATTTCTATAAGGGTATTCACATATATATCAAAATTTTCCATTTTAAATTCTGGGATTTACATACATGAGACCCGCATTCCCTTTCTGTGGGTTTAAAGTGACGTAAATATCATGTCTTTAAAGCAGTTTTTAAAACGTTATGATTATGAAATGAAACCCATTTATTTTATGCTATGTGGGTTATTTATGAAATGTTTGATGATGATATATGTGGCTCACATGATAATAAAGGCAAATTTAAGGGTGCGCCCGGATAGCGCTCCAATGCATTGGGTAATGATGTAACCACTAGAGATTACAATTTTCATGATACCTTGGTGAATAACCTTGGTAATTTTCAAATGACACCTTGGGGATGGACCTTGGTGATATGTTCATGATTGTCTATGTTAAATGATGTAGCCACATCTTCAAGTTATGGAAAATGTTGTTTTTATTATGAAATGCCTCATGATTTTCTTTCTCATACCTTAAAGTTCTTTTCATGTCCTTATTGAAGTATATCAAGGTCACATGTAAAATGTTCCTCTTGTTTCCCTTACTGGGCCTTCTGCTCACCCTTTCTTTTGATGTATGTCCCCAGGTTATGAGATGCAGTAATGAACCTAGGATGAACTTAAGGAGAAGCCTTTCAAGTGTTTAAGAAGAATGCTTTATGTTGTTTTCATGTATTATGTTCCTGGTTTCCAAGACACTAAACCTTAAAGATCCTCAGTTGTATGTAATGTAATGAAAGTTTATGTTATAAAATGGCGGGATGCTATAGTTGGTATCAAAGGATGGTTTAGTTATTTGTGGAAATTAGGATATAAAAACTTTAGGAAGAACCCTATAGAAAAGTTTAAATATAGGAAAACTTCCTGGTATTTTGGTAAGTATTGAGTAAGTGGTCTATCAAACAAATACATCCCTGTCTGGATACGAGCAGGTAGAGGCGGCTCTGGCACAGATGTACATAGGGGTAAAACCTGAAAACACCGCTTTGAGCTAGACTTGAATGGGAACTGGTGCACGATAACGGGCCTTGCTGCACTCTTGGTTACGACACTCCCGGGGGATATGTTTGGTTAATCACAAGCTTTTTATGAATCATTATGAAGGAATTATAGAGAAGTATAATTGTCTAAGCATGAAGTCTTAGTTAAAAGATTCATAAATGAAATAAGTTTCTCACTAAGGTTTTATTCTTTTAGAAAATGGCGGGCAATAGGAGAAACTGTGCCGATGGTGACCGCAATGCACCATGTGCTGACGGCCCTCCGATGGAAGCCGGAATGGAAACATTCATGCGAATGATGAACCAACTAACTCAAGTTATGAGTAATAACTTGAATCAAGCTGAGAGGCCGACCTCACCACGAAGGGAACAACTTTCTGTTGAGTCCTTCATGCGTCAACGACCGCCAACATTCAGTGGATCTACTGACCCATTGGTTGCGGAACAATGGATAAGCTCCATTGAAAAGATCTTTTCTGTACTTCATTGTTCGGAACAAGAAAAAGTCACCCTTGCTGTTTACCGCCTAGAGGGAGAAGCTGATCAGTGGTGGTCACTGATCAAAAACACAAAGCCACGAGGAGAGATGGAAGCTATGGAGTGGGAAGAATTTCGGGGGATTTTCTTTAACAAGTATTTCCCTCATTCCATGAGAACGAAAATGGAGAAAGAGTTTCTCGAGCTGAAGCAAAAGGAGAACGAATCTGTCGGAAGCTATGAGATGAACTTCACAAGGCTTTCCCGTTATACCTCAAGCTTTGTCATGGACCCTAATGGGAAGGTGGATAGATTCTTTGGCGGACTACGGCCACATCTGCGGAAGAATCTAGCCAACAGGGACTACGATAGCTATGAAGAAATAGTTCGAAGTGCTATGAAAGTTGAACTAGAGTTTGGGGAGACACAGTGGTCTCACAAATCTAATGAGAAGAAGAGAACTCTAGAACCGATCCTGGGAAGAAGTTTTGATCAGGAAAGAGGTGGAAAGCATATGCAACATGCCACATGCAATAAATGTGGGAAGAAGCATCCGGGGAACTGCTTGATCGGAAGTGGAAAGTGCTATAGGTGTGGAAAAGAAGGCCATATTTCTCGGAATTGTCGTGGTGATGTGAAGCCTCAACTTCCCAACACTAACGACAGAGGAAAGATGGTTCTAGCCCTACCCGAAGTCACATGCTTCAAGTGTGGACAGCTTGGGCACTTTGCTAATCAATGTCCAAATCCGAGGGCGGTGGAGGGGAATCACCATCAACCTCAGCAGAGGCCAAGGGAGCAAGGTCGTGCTTTCGCTATCACAACAACTGAAGTTGAAGTTCCGAACGATGTGGTAGCAGGTACTCTTATTGTCCTCTCAAAACTAGCAAGTGATTTATTTGATTCTGGTTCTACGCATTCCTTTATTTCTTCCAAGTTTGCAAAGAATATAGAATCAATCCCCGAATTGCTTGAGGTAGAGTTGTCAGTCAAGACTCCAAGTGGGATTATCCATGCATCAACAGTGTTTAGAGACTCTAGTGTTTACTTTGGTGAGCACAATCTTATCGCAAATCTAGTAGTCATCCCCATGATGGAATTCGACGTTATACTAGGGATGGACTGGCTCTCAAAGTATAATGCTAAGATCAAATGCAGAAGTAAGGAAATCTCAGTAGTCTTGAATGAACGACCTACGGTTATCTTCCGAGGAGAGATATCCCGAACTGATCCCTATCTAGAAGCACCTCCTATAGCTTTCTTTATGGAGTTAATCGGTGATGATAAAGAAGGGAAAGGGAGCATACAAATTGAAGATGTTCCGATTGTTCAGGAATACATGGATGTATTTCCTGAGGAGTTACCTGGACCTCCCCCAGAAAGAGAGGTAGAGTTCTCCATTGAACTCGTACCTGGGTCTCAACCGATATCAAAGACTCCGTATAGAATGGAAAATGTGGAGCTAGAGGAGCTAAAGAAACAACTCCAAGACTTGTTGGAGAAGGGGTTTATCCGACCGAGTGTGTCTCCTTGGGGAGCACCAGTTCTCTTTGTGAAGAAGAAGGATGGATCAATGCGGCTATGCATTGATTATAGAGAACTGAACGGGATCACAGTGAAGAACAGATACCCTCTTCCAAGAATTGATGATTTATTTGACCAACTTCGTGGGGCTCAATTCTTCTCTAAGATTGACCTTCGATCTGGTTATCATCAACTGAGGGTGAAGAAGGAAGATATTCCAAAGACTGCCTTCCGATCAAGATATGGGCATTATGAGTTTATTGTTATGCCCTTCGGCTTGACTAATTCTCCTGCTATTTTCATGGATTTGATGAATAGAGTCTTTAAGGACTACCTTGATAACTTTGTGGTAGTTTTTATTGATGATATTTTGATATATTCAAAAAGTCGTGAGGAGCATGAAAATCATCTGAGGGTTATTTTGAAAACTCTACGGAAGGAGAGGCTCTTTGGGAAGTTCAGAAAGTGTGAGTTTTGGTTACAACAAGTGGCTTTCTTGGGGCACATCGTAACCAATGAAGGAATCTCGGTTGACCCTGCAAAGACAATGGTTGTGGAGGAGTGGCCTCAACCCACAACAGTAACTGAGATTCGTAGTTTCCTTGGTTTAGCGGGATATTATAGGAGGTTTGTGAAAAACTTTTCACGGCTTTCTAATCCACTAACCAAGTTGAATCGAAAAGGGGTTAAGTTCATCTGGACAAAGGAATGCGAGGAAAGTTTCCAAGAGCTGAAGAAGAGATTGGTTACTGCACCTGTATTAACACTACCCTCTATCGGAGAAGGATTCGTTATTTTTAGAGATGCATCTCTGAAAGGGCTTGGGTGCTTCCTCATGAAAAATGACAAAGTAATTTCTTATGCATCTCGACAGTTGAAGATTCATGAGCAGAATTATCCTACGCATGATCTAGAGCTGGCGGCAGTTGTTTTTGCTCTAAAGATATGGAGGCACTATCTTTATGGGGAGAAATGTGATATATACACTGACCACCAAAGTCTAAAGTATATTTTCACACAGAAAGAATTGAACATGAGACAAAGGAGATGGTTGGAGCTTATTAAAGACTATGATTGTTCAATTCATTATCACCCTGGTAGAGCAAACAAAGTCGCGGATGCGTTAAGCAGGAAAGATCCTGTTGTTCTGGCAACAATGAGGATCCTGGGAGATCCCTTGATTAAAGATCTAGTAAAACTGGACATGGGAATTATAAGGAAAGGGACATCATCAACCCTATCCCAAATGATTTCTCAACCTTCATTACTAGAGAAGATCAAGAAGGCTCAAAAAGAAGATCCTTTACTGCAGGAGAAGTTCGAGGCTGTAAAGAATGGGAAGTTCCCTGATTTCAATATTGATCAAGAAGGTGTATTGAAATTTCGTACAAGACTATGTGTTCCATCTATTCCGGAGATAAAGAAAGAACTGATGGATGAAGCTCATAGCTCTACTTTCTCTATACATCCGGGAAGCACTAAGATGTATAGAGACCTTCGTGATCATTATTGGTGGGATAACATGAAGAGGGAGATTGCCGATTACACTACAAGGTGCCTGGTGTGTCAGCAAGTAAAGGCAGAAAGACAACTTCCTAAGGGGGTATTACAACCGCTACCCATACCAGTATGGAAGTGGGATAATATCACCATGGACTTTGTAACTGGTCTCCCAAAAACATCCAAAGGAAACAATGCGATATGGGTTATTGTGGACCGTCTCACCAAGACAGCCCATTTTATCTCTATTCGGGAAGATTTCTCTTTGGATCAGCTTGCCAAGATATACGTGAAGGAAGTGGTAAGGCTGCATGGGGTACCACTATCCATCGTATCTGATCGTGACCCAAGATTCACATCAAAATTCTGGAGAAGTCTTCAGCATGCTCTGAATACTGAATTGAATTTTAGTACGGCCTATCATCCTCAAACTGATGGCCAATCTGAAAGGACTATTCAGACACTCGAAGACATGTTGAGATTATGCTCAATGGAATTTAAAGGTGGATGGGATCAACACCTCCCATTAGTGGAGTTCTCCTATAACAACAGCTTCCATGCGAGTATTCAGATGGTACCCTATGAAGCTCTGTATGGAAAGCGGTGTAGAACTCCTACTTGTTGGGATGAAACTGGTGAGAGGAAGCTTCTTGGGCCTGATCTCGTGCAAGAGATGACAGAACAGGTTCATGCCATCCAACAACACATAAAGTCTGCTCAGAGTCGGCAGAAGAGCTATGCTGACAATCGTCGAAGGGACTTGGAGTTTGGTGTTGGTGACAAAGTCTTCCTTCGAATTTCTCCATGGAAGAGAGTCATGCGGTTTGGGAAGAAAGGGAAGCTCAGCCCTAGGTACATCGGCCCCTATGAAATCCTTGATCGCATAGGAGCAGTGGCCTATCGTCTAGCACTTCCACCGAACCTAGCTCAAGTTCATGATGTCTTCCATGTATCTCTCTTGAGGAAGTACATACCCGACCCTTCGCATGTACTGAACCCAGAGGTGGTACAACTTGAACATGACCTCTCTTATGAGGAGCAGCCAGTGGAGATCTTGGACCATAGAGACAAGGTTCTATGAAACAAGACTACCCACCTTGTGAAAGTGTTGTGGAGGAATCATAAGTACGAAGAAGCGACTTGGGAGCCTGAGGAAATGATGAAGCAAAAGTACCCTCACCTTTTCGACTAGGCCTCAAGTATAAATTTCGGGGACGAAATTTCTTAAGGGGGGAAGAATGTAACGACCCAATATTTTTGAGTATTATATTAACTTACTCTTAATGATTTAATAAGACGTTAATGGTTAATGCAGAAAGGGGAGTTGATGGCTTCATCCAGTAGACTCAACCCTTACGAAGCCCACTTATCAGAGCTTGGGAAGGAGGTAGCATCTGTGGGCTTCGCTTTGGACCAAGCCCAAGCCGAGCTCCAGCGTGTCAAGCTTGAACGAAAACGCTTGCAGGAGAAGTTCAAGTTAGTGGAGATTGCTACTAGGGCAATGTTATCTGAGACTCCCTCAGATTCTCTCACCATAGCACACCTTACACTTAGGTCTTATGCCAGTGTTATAAGGGGCTATGTGATGAGACCCTAGTTTCCTTGTGTAATCCTTTCGAGTGAATAAATTGAGATTTCTTCCTTTAGTGATGTTTGTGAAATTTCAAATGTCTAGATAATTTTAGAATGTATTTTATTGTTGAATTTTGAAAAAGGGATATTTTGAAATATATATGTAAACCCTAAATAACTAATGATGTGTAATGATTTTCAAAAAATGGTCTTCTACAAAAGTGTTCATTAAGGAATTTGGAGTCTAATAAGATCAACTTAATTTTTGATGAATAGTAAATTATGAATAGTGATTTTACGCTTAGGATTAGTAATATGACCAAATGGATTAGTAATTTCACTCAAAGAAAGTTTTAATATAATTTAGACACCTAGATTAAGTAATGTGATTCAATAAAATGGTTAAATAACGGTTTCATAAATTATTATTCAAGTATTAGTTTTTTCGGATGAATAGTGTTTTTAATTAAAAATTTAATTAAAAATAATTAGAAAATTATTTTTATAAAAAGGACTTTATTTTTGAACTCAGAGCATCGATATTATGTTAAGGTAATTTTTGGGGATTTTTCTGAAAAAAATGAATTTTCGATGAATAGTGTTTTTATTTAAAAATTAAATTAAAAATATTTAGAAAATTATTTTTATAAAATGGATTTCATTTTTGAAATCAGAGCATTGATATTTGGTTAAGGTGAAATTTTGGGATTATTCTGAGAAAGTTGAATTTTCGGTGAATAGTGAAAGTATAGTTTTTAAGTTACGGGTGTTTAATGACATCATTAAATTATGTATTAAGTATATATTCAATATGGTCGAATTATGAATAGTAAGATAAGGTGTGAGGTGTCCCAAGTGGCCAATACCATGGGCAAATACCATGGGCAAGCCCATGGTTTTGCCAAAACCACTAGTGAGGTGTCCCTTGGCCATTAATGCTTTGTCCCCTCAATTTCCCTATAAATACCCACCCTTTCCTCCCTTAGTTTTCACTCCCAACTCTCCCCCAACGAAGTTCTGGTCTTCTTACCTTCCAAAGAGTCCTCCCAAGGTTCCCCCAAGCCCTCAAGGTCCAATCCTTTGAGTTTCAAGAGTCACATTTTAAGGTAAGGGATCCGACCCCTCTCTTTCTTTTCATGAAATCTCTTTTATGTCATTCCTATTATGCTCCATGTTTTTATGTGAGAGGATGTTCTTTTATATTCCTCTTACTGCCCTTTCATGTTTATATGATGAGAGATCCCCTCTTACTCTCATCATTTCGTTTTATGAAAGTTTAAGTGACGCCGTTAGGCCGCCGAATTTTTAAGGGATTCTTTCACCCTTCTCATTTTTCAAGTTCAATTTTCATGTCAAGTCTTTCAAGTTCCTTTTTATTATGTTGGGGTATGATCTCTATATCAATCATACTGATCTCTTATGATCATATGATGAGGGACCCTTTTGATCTTGTCAAATCATTTTCTTTTGAAGTTAAGTGACGCCGTAAGGCTGCCGAATTTTCATAAGAGAAATCTAATCTTTTTCCTTCCATGTTTTTCATTTCAAATGGTATGTCCCTAAAATTTCGTTACCATGTTTATATGTACTTCTTATTCTTTCACCCTACTGTTTTATGGATCATTTATGAGTGGGTGACCCATGTCCCCTCTCATTTCAATGTTTTCTAAAACCCCGAAACTTAGCCATTATGCTGCAGAATTTTCCCCTCAAAATGCCTCTCTCTTTTCTCAAAAATTATTTTATGTTATAAAGTGAATACTCAAAGCTCTTATTTCTACAAGGGTATTAACATATATATCAAAATGTTCCATTTTAAATTCTGGGATTTACATACATGAGACCCGCATTCCCTTTCCGTGGGTTTAAAGTGACGTAAATATCATGTCTTTAAAGCAGTTTTTAAAACGTTATGATTATGAAATGAAACCCATTTATTTTATGCTATGTGGGTTATTTATGAAATGTTTGATGATGATATATGTGGATCACATGATAATAAATTCAAATTTAAGGGTGCGCCCTGATATCTCTCTAATGCATTGGGTAATGATGTAACCACTAGAGATTACAATTTTCATGATACCTTGGTGAATAACCTTGGTAATTTTCAAATGACACCTTGGGGATGGACCTTGGTGATATGTTCATGATTGTCTATGTTAAATGATGTAGCCACATCTTCAAGTTATGGAAAATGTTTTTTTTATTATGAAATGCCTCATGATTTTCTTTCTCATACCTTAAAGTTCTTTTCATGTCCTTATTGAAGTATATCAAGTTCACATGTAAAATGTTCCTCTTGTTTCCCTTACTGGGCCTTCTGCTCACCCTTTCTTTTGATGTATGTCCCCAGGTTATGAGATGCAGTAATGAACCTAGGATGAACTTAAGGAGAAGCCTTTCAAGTGTTTAAGAAGAATGCTTTATGTTGTTTTCATGTATTATGTTCCTGGTTTCCAAGACACTAAACCTTAAAGATCCTCAGTTGTGTGTAATGTAATGAAATTTTATGTTATAAAATGGCGGGATGCTATATAGGCCCTTATGTTGTGTCTAATTTTTTTCCTTATGGTGTAGTGGAGATCACACAAGAGGACACTGGAAGGATCTTTATAGTCAACGGGCAGCATTTGAAGCAATACATTGAGGTACTTCCTACTGATGTAGTTGATTTCATCACACTGAATGACCCCATCATCACTTATGAATATCAGGATGTTCCTAACCCTTTCACTTTTATATTAGTTGTCCTATTTAAAATTATACATTTCATATTCTCATGCCATCTCATAGGTTCACATTGAGAAAAATGCAATATTTTAAGTGTGGGGGAGGGGACAACATTTTGGGGTAGATATTTAGGATTTTCATTTGTCTATTTTTGTGTGTTTTCTATTAAGTTTTATGTTAAATTTTCAAAAAAACCAAAAAAAATATCACGTAAGATGCTCATTTAGATATGGAATATATAGAAAATGCATTTTTTTCAAAATTCATTGGTATCATGATAATAATGAGAAATATTTCATAATCAAGGGTTGATTTTTATAAAAAATGAATTCTTCAATGATGTGATTGGTTGTGTCATAATAAAACCTTTTAGATATTGACATCATTCTTTGTGATTTTTGTTAATGGTAAATTGTGTCATTGATTTCTCCACACATCTTTTCACACAGTCATGACTTGTGAGTTTCACTTACCCAACTGAATGTATATTTAGGTTAAGTGATTATTTTAAGATTACAACATGGTCTTTATATACATTCATTTATCTTCCAATAATTTTCATCATTGTACCAGATTAACCTATGTGTGTGCACCTAATATCTGACTGTTGTATGCCCTTACAAAAAAAACAATCAATAAAGAGGGTAGTGAAGAAATGTAAAATATGTGGGGATATTTAGGTTGGGATCTCATGGTTTTAATTCTGGTAATTCTTAAATGGGTGGGTTTTGGAATTTGATTGCAAAGGATGTTGAACAGGTTTGGTGGAATAGAATCAGGTATGAAGAAAAGTTTTTATTGACCTGAATATACTAGATAAAGGGAGGAGTGACAATCTTGAAATTATTAGCACACACACATGTTGGGAATTAGTGGTATGGTATATCGATGACTTGTTTTTACTCTGATTAGTGTTATTAATATCACTGTATTTTGTTTTGAGATAATTTATGAGACAATGACTTTGAAATTTATTGATATTGACTCTTGATGGGATTATTAATTTTTCTATTTTTACACTATTTATTTAGGAATATAAACATGCATATATTCCCACAATTTTTTTTTGGAATAAATGATATATGAATTTTCCTAGGAGTGTAAAAGGGTAAGTGTGGGGGTGTGATCGCATCACGATTCACTGCTTTATTTCACCCTTACATCACTGTTTTAAACTTTTTTCATATTTAAAATTACAAATATTGTATCAAATTTCACATCCAATTTGATTAAATTATTAAATTTTTATCACTTTTAAAAAATTAAATTGTACTTGTTTTGGTGATTTCATTGTAGGAGGAGGTGACTTGGAGGGTTAGAGATGATCTAGAAGAAAAATGTGCCAAACTGCCTAGAATCCCAAGGACATTTATCCACTATTTTTCACATTTAAAGAAATAAGTGAATCCAAATGTGATTAAATTTTGTTGAAGTATCATAAATTCAGTGTTATAAAACTCATTTCAAGAAACCCAATCCAAATTACTCCATATGAGGGCCCATAAGAACTGATCTGTGCAGGGGATCGAATCTGCACGAAGTCAAAGATTTGGTTTTATATTTCAGTCATATATCACTCTTTAATAATCCATTATTCTCCAAATTTTACATGGAGATAGTCAATATTCTTTCCTACAACTTTTATATTTTTTCCAAGTCAAGATAATTTGATTTACCAACTGAAAACTGAGACACGATTGGTATCTTGAAATCTGGGTTCCCAAAACCACTTCTCATTTTGACTATAAATTGGCACCTTGGACACCCCATTTTTAATTTTGACAAATGGGGTGAAGTGATTATATTTTAGAGCTATATAGGATTCCTCTAATCATATTTGAGGTTATGTAACTCTCTATACTCATAAGGAGAGCTCTTAAAGCAAGGATCCCTACATGGAATCCTTCCTCTCTTTCTCATGTTGTAATGTTTGTGTTTTCATAATAAACTTTTTTTAATATTTTATTTATTATTTTTTCTTTTGTTTTGTTTTGTTATATTATTCTTTACTCATCCTATTTGGGATGGAATCAATAGTAGAAACTATATTGGGTTATACCCTTTCTAAACCTTTTCACATGCAAAACGTTTCTACGGTGACTACACCGCCCATGGAAGAGTAGTTCTTTTTAGTAATCGATCTACATATAACCTTATCCATTAATTTATTTTGAATAAATGATATATTTTAATTAAATTAATATGATATATTGATTTAGTTTTTAATTTAAATTAAACTAATCAAGAAATTGAACAATAAACACAAAACACGCGAGGTCGAGAATTGTGTGAATTATGAGAGCGTGATCTTAATCGGTAATACAAAACCACACTGGATCAATTTGTAAAGATAAAATATAATACCTAAACTTAATTATTCCTCATTTTTAGAGTGGATATGTGCCTTAATTTACCACTTACCATAATTTATCCTTAGAACATCAATCAAATTAGGGTGTTTCGATTGCATGTTCCGAAGAAAACCTAGGTTTAATTCACTTCATCTTTGTGGTAAAGTTAATTATCATAGGGTTAGGGGGTTAAAAAATAGGGGATAAAAATTAAGTGGATATTAATAAAAATTATAATGATTAATAAGTAAGTGAATAGGTATAGTTAGATCAATTATTCTTTTTAAAAATAGTTTTCTAAAAAAATATCTTCTCGTTGTGTTTTATTAATCAAATTTCATTTCAAAAAAATACAATATTCTTCCAGAATACTTCATCTATAATTATAAATGGTAATCCCACCATCGTTTTTAATTATTTTTTTATGTTATTTTCTTTCATTTTCAAAATACCTTTAAAATGTTGTTAAATTTACTTCCTCCTTTGAGAGACGATATCGGTTAGCCACTCCGTTGTACCTAAGAAGTAAAAAATTAAACATCATTTTAGATAACCCACGATAGCACCCTTTAAATGTTATAAAAGTTATTTTCAGTTTTAATTTGGGTTCTAGAAGAATAAGAAGAAGGATCGAGAAAATTTTCAATGTTTGAAGTGTTCTCCTTGAAAAGGTTCTCTTATGTGTCCTAGTGTCACTGACATAGGATCCTCTCCGGTTCGGGTTCAAAAGGTGGTAAATCTCCAAGAGTATAACACATAATGAAAAAAAACTACAAAATTAATAAATTAGAACAAAAAAATATATGTAAAGGTATAAGATAAAACAAATTAATATTCACAAAATTTACAAAAAACTTTTCAAAAACACGCACTAAAAACTAAAGTGCTCCCCAACAACGACACCAAAATTTGAATGTGTTTTCATGAAAAATCAAATTGATTATGTTTTTAAGGTTGATTTATAGTATATTATATACCCCTAGGTAATCTATCAAGGATTTTTGGATGTTTAAAGTGTGTATTTTTAAAAAATGTTACTAAAAGATGGGGGTGGTTTTGAAAACAGCTTTAAGAAAATAATATAATTTAAAGAGTTTAATAGTTGAAAAATAAAGGTGGTGTTTTAATAATTATGATAGAATGAGGTCATTTAAAGTTCACTAAACATATTAGATATTTCATTATTCTGAAACTTTTATATGGTTTAATGTAATTCTTTGGTTGAGGGTTTTCAAGATCTTGATTCCCCTCTTACCTCTTAAAACGATGCGCAAAGAAGAAACCATTGACACAAAAATTGTGATGTAAAGGTTTGAACCTAAAGCATATAACAAGGGCTACAAAATAATACTGAAATATCATGATTGTGTGTGAGAAAAATTATTCTTGTGTTGTTCAATCGGAACAACCCAAGATCCCCACTTGAAATCTCAACCCAATCGGTGTTGAGATAAAAAGTGTTTCACTTAATTATAAAAAAAAGAAATGAATTCAGAGGTGAATAACATAAATATTAAACATAAGTGAAATATTTAACACAAAAATTACACAAAACCAGTATAATAACAATTTTTTTAACTCCCTCCCAAGTATGTGCATCTCCCTCGAAATTATTGTCCACCGTTTAGCTCGCCATCGAGAGGAGGAGGAGGCTTGGGTGGAACTTAGCCTTAATCCTTAATCACCCTATGAGGATAGGGTCCTCCATAACTTCTTGGATGAGTAGAGTACTCCTTTTTTTCTCAAAAATGGTAGATATTTTCTTCTGGTTCAAACTTGAAAATGAGGTACCCATGGTGCCCTTTTACAGCCAAAATGTTAAATGGTTTTGGGAACCCAGTTTTTGAGATACCAATTGTGTCTCTGTTTTGGGTTGGTAAATGGAATTATATATACTTGTAAAAAAGATAATAGTTGTTTTCATGAATCTTTTCTATCTCCATATCAAATTTTGAGGCCATTTGAAATATATAATTGGATATGTAGTCATAATACTGAACCAAACTTTTGACTTTGTGCATATTTGATTCCCTGGATAGATTGGTTTTTATGGGACACCAAAATGGATGAATTGATATTAAATTTATTGAGATGAGTTGTATAAAATGAATATTTAGATCCATAAACAAAATTTAATCCCATTTGTAGGCACATATTTCTCTCAATGTTCAAAATAGTGGACAAGTGTCCTTGGTCTTGAATGCAGTTTGGCCCATTTTCCTTCTGGATCATCTTCAACCCTCCAAATCACCTCCTCCTACAATGAAATCATAAAAAAAGTATAATTACACCTTTTAAAAGTGATAAATATTAAATAATATAATAAAACATAAAGTGAAATTTGTTACTATATTTGGAATTTATGATACAAAATTAGTTTAAAATAGTGGTGTAAGAGTGAAATAAAGCAGAGAATCATGGTGAGACCATGCAGCTGATTTCTACATATTCCAAAGTCTCAAAACAATCCTAACTTAAAATTTTTCCATGTTTTATATTGTCTTTATTTTTTTATCTACCAACATTTCATATTGACTCAATATTCTTAGCCTAAAAACATTTCTTGTTGTTGAAATCCAGAAGAGCTTAGGAAGATCATGTGCCCATTATATCACGAGAAGTCGCCACAATGGGAACATGGGCTTCCTATACTCTTTTGGATTTCAACAATGAGAAAGGTTTTTTTACTAATAACATCAAGTCAATATGTTGTGTTGGAAGTTCGATAAATAAAGGCAATGGAAATGGAAAATCGTGGAAATAGTGGAAGAAAGAAACATTTTATCCCTTTTGTGGCTTATTACAAATAGTTGAAAGAAAAATATAAATTCCAAAAAGATATTTGAAAAAACTAAATAAGTGTTAGATAAAAATGATAAGGATATTAAATTACAAATAGTTTAAAAAATGATGAAAAAATTAATTAAATAATTAGTAGGAATTCACCATTTCATGATGGTTGTATGCATTCTCGATGCATTTCCTTGTTGTCGTTATCTCAGTTGTAGACTAAAAGTCCAATCTCTCATAAGCATGAGAAACTTTGAACAAACCACCCCAACCCGATCAAAATAATCCACATATATAATAAAACAAATATTATATGAGTAATATTAAAAAAAATTAAACATAAAAATGAAACAATACATTAATTCTATAGATAATTATTTTACTGTAAAAACATAAAGATTATCTATATGATTGAGAAGTTGAGGGAACTTGAAGGGTAGTGATAAATGTAAACACTACAGGGGTAAAAATTTTTTGAGGGATAAGAATTTTTTGGAAGTTTTGTTGTATAAAGACATGAAATATGGACAGACCACCCCAATTCGAACAAAAGAATCTACCTGTATAAGAAAATGATTCTTATATGAGTAATGCTAAAAATAAATAAATTAAACATAAATATGAAATTGTTGGTCGGATTGGAAACTCAAGAGGGGTGTGAATTGAGTTCCTACTTAAATTTTTTTTTTAAACTTTATGATAAAAACCCTCAATTTGAAAATAGCTCAGTTAATTAAGTCAGTAGAGATATAAATGTTCAATTGGTCAACAAGTTTCCCAAATGTTAATTAGTCCTCAAAAGAATCATTGTAAAACACTTATCCAAATTTTGAAACGGGTTTACTAAGTTAAAAAAATATACACACCAACCAAAACTAACTATCAGAGTGAATATAAAACAATTTTCTATTTTGAAGTTATAAGCAGTGGAAAATAGAAAAATAGAGTATTACAATAGAAGGTGCACAATAGAGTTAAACAAGAGGTTCAGTATCAAGCCGAGACTTAATTCTCTCCACTTGGAGATCACCTCCCACCAAGTAGTTTATATTAACAATAAACTTGATACATATCCTATATAGGGATTTACAATAGTTTTCACAAACTGTCCAGGGATCACACCCTCTACCACAGTTATTTGTGGGAAAAACACACAACCAAGCCACACATGGCCTCTTCCATGGTTACACGTGGAAAAAAGTGTAGGTAATGTTTGGGGTGAGGATTTTTAGTATCATCTAGTTCAAGAATAGAAGACAGTGTGTGTAACATAAAAACACACACTTCTCAGAAATATAAGATAAGAAACACAATAGAGATAATGTTATAAAGATTGAGTTTAGAAGGCTCTATGTGTTTACAGTTCATCTCTTGACTCCTTGGAGTGAGAAAATTACAGTTCAAGTCTTTCTCTAGAAGTTGTATCCAAAACAGAGTGTTGCAGCTCCAAGTTCTAGCTTCTAGGTACTAAGGTGTTCTGCTTCTTGGTTTGAAATAGATTTGATAAAGCACAGAAGACAATCTTGAGTTTGTTCTCTCAAATAATATTCATGAAGCTCTTGGGTTCTCAGTGTAAATGCTGGTAGGTTCTCTTTGTTCTTCAGGTCAGTCATGTAGTTTCTCTCATGCATCCTCCTTTTTTTATCTTCCTCGATCTTCTATTTTATATTTGAGGTCTGACAATAGGAATAGGAACACCATGTGCGGTATTCCTCATACCTCATATTATCTCTAGATATGGTCTCTTGATATGTCTACAATCAGCATTAATTAATGTCAGAAGCATTAAATTTACCAAATATGACCGTTAGAATAATCTTAAGAAATTGAAAATTATGGAGTATAAGAGTGAGTATTGTTAGACTGGTAGCGGTAGCCTTATCAATGGTAGGCTTCATCGGTAGGCTTCATCAGTAGACTTCATTGGTATCCTTCATCGTTAGCTTTCATTGGTATCCTTCATCAGTAGCTTTCATCAGTATCTTTCATCGGTATCCTTCATCGGTAGCTTTCATCGGTAGCCTTCATCAGTAGCTTTCATCGGTAGCCTTCATCAGTAGCTTTCATCGGTAGTTTTCATTGGTAGCCTTCATCGGTAGCTTTGATCGGTAGCCTTCATTTATATCTTTCATCGGTAGCTTTCATCGGTAGCCTTCATCGGTAGCTTTCATCAATAGCTTTCATCTGTATCCTTTATCAGTAGATTTCATCAGTAGATTTATATTGATAAATCAGCGGTGAGGTTCCTCAGTGGTAACCTCTATCGGTAACCTCTATCGGTAACCTCTATCAGTAACCTCTAGCGGTAACCTCTAGTAGTAACCTCTAACTTAGAGAAATCTTGTGCTATAAAATTAATCGAGAGATAAATGAGATTAAAAATACATAGTTACTGCTTGATAGAAACTAAAAATATTAATGAAACATGATTATCATATAAAAGAAACATGATTTGGGATTATCAAAACAGGTGAGTCCAACAATCTCCCCCTTTTTGATAATCACAAATTATGTTAGTGAAATTGATATTTAATAATTTTTGAATCAGGGTTAAGAAAATTTTCTAATTTCTATAGAGATGTTAGTATACATATATTATATATCAGTGGCTAAAATAACATAAAATTGAACCATGTTTATTGCTGAAAATATATCAGAGCATATATTCAAGAGATCCGGTCTTAAAACTTCTCCCCCTTTGTGATTAGAAAAAATAATGAAAGACAAGAAGGAGACAAAAGAAGATTTTTGTATTAATGAAATAAGAGTACAATATAAAAAAAGATTACAAATATAACTATAAACTAAGACATACCACATTCAATCCACATCATAGGTGTCTAAGGGAGCTTTGTCTTTAAGAGTTGAGGAGTCATGTTCAGAAGATGGAGGTACAGCCCTAGGTATGGCAGCAAGCAAGGTAGGAGGAGCTGCTACAGAAGCATCAGTCGACCGATAATGAGTAGATCTCTGAGGAATCATAGGAGTCAATCTTATGATGGCCTATGCAGGACTCACCAAAGGGGAAGCACTGGTAGAGCATGAAACATCTAAGGAAGAAGGTAAATCTTGAGGAACAATAATGGGAGTAGTCCACATGGAGGAAGGGAAAAAGAAGATTCCTAAAATCCATAATGATGCTCCCTCCTCTTTCCATAGCTGAAATGAAATCATCCTTATTCTCCATGAACTTTTCCAAAGTAGGAGTCAACTCTCGAAGCTTTCTAACTTGGTTCTTAAAATCCCGAGTGACAGGTGGGATCCTCAAGTTCTCCGATAGTAGCTTAAAGTGACCATCCATATGATTCTTAGTGTAAAACCTTTTATAATAGAAGTCAAACTACTCTTTGATGGACTTATGATCTTGGGAAGACTCTATCAAGTAATCTCCTACAATCTTATTAATGTCTCTGGTAGTGTAAATGACCCGATTCATAGACTGAGGGTATGGGGTACTTGCACCAGAGAGTTTCTCCAATACTTCTCTAACAACTGATCTGAAAACTTCTAAATCGACAGGAGGAGAGGCTGATGAGGAAGCAGATGCACATAGAGGTTCCATGGTAAAATCTATTGTCTCCTTAAAATATTTGGTCATTCCACTAATCAACCTCTTCACATCATCATCTTGACCACTCACATGTGTCTCCATAGACTTCTTGAAGTCCTCAAACACAGTGACCATCTGCTGTACAACACTCTTAAAAAACTTAAGGTCTTTGTCCGCTTGAGATATTAAATCCATATATGAGTCTAAACTCATAATCAACTGTTTCACAGACTCCATAGATTCTTCCAAGGTTCTGACTTGATTCTGGAATTCCTTCACTTCATGTAGCAATTTGGAGTGAAAGGTAGATATTATCCTTTCCAAGGAAGATGCCACAACCTCTTGATTGAGAGCCATTGTTCTCTCTGTCCCAACAAATCTCTCATCAAAGTGTCTCTTCAAATCTGATTTTAAAGACTCCAATTAATCCTTCTTCACATAATCCTGAGGTAGAAGAACCACCATTTGTACAATAGTGGTCTCTGAAACAGAATGAACTGGAGGACTTCTATTAGGTTTTTCATCTTCATAATATTCATATTCTAAACCCAAAACCATGAATCCATGATCTTCTGACCAATATTATATTTCATGAGAAACAAAAACTGAACCTGTGGAAACATGTTCCTCTCCCTCACTTGGAGCATCCTCCTGGTCAACTACATTCACCTCTGCCATTCCTCCTTGATCAACTGCATCAATAGGAGAGTCTACTGCTATCTCTTCTACAGAATCTTCAACCACAGCCATAGCAATTCCAGCTCCAACTGATTCATCATCCTTCTCCTCTTCACTCTCTCATACTTCTGTATATCTTATCAAAGGATTAAGACTTATAAATTCCTCTTCACTTTCATCAACAGCTATCTTAAATTCATCATTTCTAGATTCAGCATCATCCTCCACCTCTGAGGTCTCTCCAATAGTAATGTCTCTTAAGACATTCTCTTCTCCTTCTTCTTCACTGGTTTCTTCATCATCATTGTCCCTTAGGATAGTCTCTCTTATAGGTAATCTATTTGGTGGGATAGGCTCACCAAAAGATACCGCATTAACATGAGGACTTTATGGAAGATCAGGATCACTCCTGTCATCATCAGGAGAATCCTCTCTCTCTTTCACAACAGCAACCTCCTCTTCTTAATCGGAGTACACTGGCTCCAATTCATTAGGCTTTAAACCTAGATCTATTTTATTCTTTGTCCTAGTGGGATTGGTAACATGATTGAATTCTTCGTATAACTTAGCTTCATCATTCACCCACTCCCTTTTCCAAGGGTTCCAGTTTATCTTCATAAACTTGCAAATCATTTTGGTAATGCAGAAGTTGTCCCTTACAAATAGACCCAGTTCGAGGTCTCTTAGGGTTTGGCGTATCTCCTTCATCACCAACCATCAGTCTCTTCAGTCTTTTCATTGCGATCTGATGCAGTTCAAGGATTTAGCAGAAGGTTAGGTTCAAAGCTTTAGGAGCAAAAGGTTCAGTAGAGGATTGAAGTGGATTGAAATGTGTCTTGTACTTTGTTTTATCATTTGGGGATCGAAAAACAAATTGATTAAAGGAAATAAATAAGATTAAAACATTTCAAATTACGGTAGAAAAACCCTAAGTCCTGAAAGTAAGGTTGACTATCGATAAGGTGTCAACGGTGAGGTCTAATGGTGAGGTCTAATAGTGAGGTCTAACGGTGAGGTCCAATAGTGAGGTCCAATGGTGAGGTCCTAACGGTGAGGTCCTAATGGTGAGGTCCAAGAGTGAGGTCCAACGGTGAGGTCCAACGGTGAGGTCCAACGGTGAGGTCCTAACAGTGAGGTCCTAACGGTGAGGTCCTAACAATGAGGTCCTAACGGTGAGGTACCAACTTAACAATTTATCATACCTAACTCATGTTTTATGTAATTTAACCTCTCAAAATTCAAAGGATTTGTGAATATATTAGCCAATTGATGTTCAGTGCCAATGAATTCAAGAGTGATATCACCTCTTTGATAATGATCTCTCAAGAAGTGATGTCTTACATCAATGTGCTTTGTCCTAGCATGATATACTGGATTCTTAGAGATGTTAATAGAATTTTTATTAAAACAGTTTATAGAGACATGTTTGAATTGATATCCATAGTCCAGTAAAGTGTGTTTCATCCACAGAATTTGTGCACAATAGCTACCAACAGCTATATATTCAGCTTTGGCAGTGGATAATGCAATATAATTTTGTTTCCTACTACACCATGATAATAGTGACTTGCCCAAAATGTGACATGTTCCAGACTTTCTCTTTATATCTAACTTACAACCAGAAAATTCAGCATCTGAATAACTTATCAAATCAAATGATTTTCCTTTTGGATAAAATAGTCCTAAGTTTGTAGTATATTTGAGATATTTAAAAACCCTTTTAAGAGAACTTAAATGATATTATTTAGGATTGGATTGAAAATGAGCACACATGTATACACTAAACATTATATCAGGTCGGATAGCAGTAAGGTAGAGAAAACTCCAAATCATACCTCTGTAATTGGTTTGATCCACTGGTTTACTAGTTTCATCCGCATCAAACTTATGAGTGGTACTCATAGGTGTATCACTAACTTTATTACTATCCAAACCAAAATGTTTCAAAATATCCTTAGTATACTTACTTTGATTTAAAACAATACCATTTTCATTTTGAAAAAATTTAAATCCAAGGAAAAATTTAAGTTCCCCCATTAAACTCATTTCAAATTCATTTTTCATCATCTTTGAAAAATTAGTATATAATGAATTTTTAGAAGATCCAAAAATAATTTCATCTACATAAATTTGTACTATTAAAATGTCTTTTGAAATCCTTTTAATAAAAAGAGTAGGATTATTTATTCCTTTAGTAAAACCTTTTGAAATAAGAAAAGAACTAATTCTATCATACCAAGCTCTAGGAGCTTGTTTTAGACTATATAAAGCTTTAGAAAGTTTAAAAACATGATTTAAAAAATGGGAATTTGTAAAGCCAGGGGGTTGTTCAACAAACACATCCTCAACTATATACCCATTTAGAAATGCACTTTTGACATTTGTTTGATATAGTTTAAAATTCAAATGAGCTTTATAAGAAAGTAGTATCCTAATGGCTTTTAGTCTAGCTACAGGTGAAAATTTTTCCTCATAGTCTATTCCTTCTTCTTGACTATATCCTTGTGCAACTAATCTATCCATGTTTCTGAATATATTTCCAGAATCATCAACTTTATTTCTAAAAACCCATTTAGTGCCTATGGTTAAAGTGTCCTTAGGTCTTTCTACTAATTTTCAAACTTTGTTTCTTTCAAACTGATTTAATTATTCTTGCATAGTTATCACCTAAAATTCATTATTTATGGAATCATTAATATTTTTGGGTTCAATCTATGAAAGAAAATATTGATGTTCAACCTGGTTTCTCAGAGGAGCTCTAGTTTGTGTCACTATATTTAGATCACCTACTACAACATCTAAAGGATGATTCTTGAGAGTTCTAATACCTCTAGGAATGGTTGGACTAGACTCCTCATGATTTTATACAGGTTCATATTCAACATGCTCTGATTCTATAAAATTTCTAGAACTAGTTGTTTTCACTGGGTTTTCACTGTCTTTATCATTAAGGTCCAGAATTGACATATCTTCCTCAAGATATTCCAGGGAGGTTTTAGGTTCATGTGGATTAGTCTCATCAAATTTTACATAAAATGATTCTTCCACACATTTGGTTCTCTTATTGAATACTCTATAGGCTTTACTAGAGATTGAGTAACCCAGAAAAATTCATTCATCGCTTTTGGAAGCAAATTTGTTAAGATTATCCCTAGTGTTAAGGATAAATACTTTGCAACCAAAAACTCTAAATTAATTAACCTTAGGTTTTATATTATTCCATAACTCATGATGGGTCTTCTTAAGAACGGGTCTAATTAAGACTCTATTGATGATGTAACAAGTTGTATTAACAGCTTCAACCCAAAAATAGATAGGTAGGTTATACTAATTTAGCATAGCCCATGCAATCTCTTGAAGTGTCCTATTTCTTCTTTCCACAAATCCATTTTGTTGAGGTGTTCTAGGAGAAGAGAAATTTTGATTATATCCATTATGTGAGCAAAAAAAATCAAACTTCTAATTTTCAAACTCACAACCATGATCACTTCTCAAAGTCTTAATTCTAAATCCACTAAGATTTTCTATATACTTGGAATATTTAATGAAGTAAGAACATGCTTCACTTTTGTGAGTGAGAAAGTATACCCAAGTGTATCTAGAAAAATCATCTATAAGAACATAGACATAGTGCTTCCCATTTAAATTTGAAACTCTTGATGGTCCAAACAAATCCATGTGAACCAAATCAAGCGGTTGATAAGTTGAAACTTATTTATTTGGTTTGAAAGAAACTTTGTGTTGTTTTCCCTTTTGACAAGGATTACAAACTTTGTTAAGTGGGAATTACAATATAGGTAAGTCTCTAACTAAACCTTTCATAGTCAGTTTCTTAATTCAGTGCACATTTCAGTGTCCTAATATTCTGTGATGCAACCAAGATTCCTTATAAAAAGCATTTAAATAAGAAACTTTTTGCTTAGCTAAAGAGTTTAAATCAACAACATATACAGTTTCCTTTCTAAGAGCTGTGAATATTAAACCATTCTTAGAATTAAAAACATTGAATGCATCATTTTCAAACTTAACATTAAATCCATAATCACGCAACTGAGAGATACTAAGTAGATTGTACTTTAACCCATCAACAAAAAGTACTTTTGAAATTAAAACAGTATTAGGGTTACCAATTTGGCCTAAGCCGACGATCTTCCCTTTAGCATTATCACCAAATGTAACATGTCCACCATTAACTTTGATTTGGTTATTGAAGAATGAATAGTCTCTTGTCATATTTCTTGAACATCCACTGTTTAAATACCATAGGGTTTTACAGGAGCTCTTTAGACAATTTTTCTACAAAACAAATTAAGCATAGGATAACTTTGGTACCCAGATTTTCTTGGGTCCAGAGAGGTTAGCAAGTAAAGATTTGGGAACCCATATTTGTTTTATTGGATTACTATACTCAAAAGATATATTTTGAGACATGAACACTTTTTTAGGTCCTTTAGAAAATTGTTTTTCAAAAGATGGTTCGGAACTTGAACTAGCAATAAACTGTCTAGATTTTGGAACAAATTTTTTCTTAATAATCCTTCTCTATCCTGGTTGATATCCTAATCCAGTTTTGTATTTTGGAGAAAAAAATTTCTCTAGAAACTGGGTCAAGTTATCTCTACTAGAAGTAAACTTCTCAAGATCTCTTTTTAATTGCTCATTTGATAATTTTAGTTCAGTATTTTCTTTTAACAACTGCACAAATTTTTCTTTTTCAATATCTAAATCAGACTTATAGTTGGCATTTAAATCATTTTGTCTTTCAATAATTTTTATTTATCCTTGATTTCATTAAAGGTATCCTCAAGCATTCCACAATATTCAAATAGTTCATCCTTAGTAATATTTTCATCATTATTTGATTCACTCTCATTCCCAAAATAATAGGCATTTTTTATAGGATAATTGCGTGTTATCTCATATTTTTCTGTCATGAAACATAGGTTTGAATGATTGTTCTTTTTAGTATTAGAAGTTTCAGATCCACTGAATCTATCTTCTGAATCACTCCAAGTATCTTTCATAGCCTTTTTATATCCCTTGCCCTTGTCTTCATATTTCTTCTTAAAATTCAACTTGGGGCAATCAGCCTTCACATGACCTTTTCGTTTACACTCATAACAGATTATCTCATTTGTGTTGTCATTCCATTTTTTTGTCCTTTTTCTAATGTCCTTTACTATCATAACTTCCTTTATAATTTGACTTTCTAAATAACTTCTTCTTTTGGTAGAACTTTTTGAATCTTCTAGCAAGATTAGCCATCTCATCATCACTGTTAGAGTCTGAATCTTTACTGGTGGAACTATCTATAGAAACTTGAACTTTTTCTTTGTATTTTCTCTTTGAGGTAGCAGTCTTGAATGCTACAGATTTCTTTCCTGGTTCTTCATCTGCTTCTTGATTTACCTTAAGCTATTCTTCATACATCATGAGTTTTCCAATTAGTTCTTTCACTGGTAGCTTGCTTATGTCATAGGATTCTTCAATGGAAATAGAAGTTCCTCTCCATCTGTCAGGCAGGCATCAAAGCAATCTCATAATCTGATCCTTGTTGTCTACTAGTTTCCCAAGCAGACTCATGGTATTTACTATTTCATTGAACCTGAGATACATTTCTGATATATGTTCATCAGGCTTCATTTTAAAATTATCATATTTAATAATATAAGTATTTAATCGCATTTCTTTAACATTGGTTGTTCCCTCATGGGAAATAGCCAAAGTATCCCAAACATCATATGCAGTTTTACAGACATATATTATATTGAATTCTTCATCACCTAGAGCACAGTAGAATGCATTCATTACTTTATAGTTATTATTATATGTAACTTTATTCAACTAAGACCATGTGTCCCTAACAGTATCAGGTAATGCATGTTGTTCTTCAATTGTGTCCCAGATTTCAGGACCCATGCTCTCTAGATACATTTTCATTTTCAATTTCCACTGATCATAGTTAGTACCATTAAAGAAAGGTGGATTGTTATTAGCTTCACCCTCAACTCAGTTATCCATAGTCAATTAGAATTTAAAGAACTGAAAATTTATATATGAAAGAAATTTTAAGATCATTAGGATAAAAAAATCACAGTTGAAAAGAATATGAAAAGCTTGAAAAATAGTTCTGATGGTAGCAATAAAAACACCCTTTGATACCAAATGTTGGTCAGAGTGGAAACTCGAGAAGGGGTGAATTGGGTTCCTACTTAAAATTTCTATTAAAAACTTTATGATAAAAATCCCCAATTTGAAAACAGCTCAGTTAATTATGGTAGTAGAGATATAAATGTTCAATTGGTCAACAATTTTCTCAAAGGTTGATTAGTCCTCGGTTGAATCAGTGTAAAACACTTATCCAACTTTTGAAATAGGTTTAATAAATTAAACACATATACACACCAACCAAAACTAACTATCAGAGTGGATATAAAATAGTTTTATATTTTGAAGTTATAAGCAGCGTAAAATAGAAAAACAGAGTATTACAATAGAAGGTACACAACATAGTTAAACAAGAGGTTCAGACTCAAACTGAGACTTAATCCTCTCCACTTGGTGATCACATTCCACTAAGCATTTTATATTAATAATAAACTTGATACATATCCTGTATCGGGATTTAAAACATTTTTTACAAACTGTCCAGGGATCATACCCTCTACCACAGTTCTTTATGGGAAAAACACACAACCAGGCCACACACAGCCTCTTCCACAGTTACACGTGGGAAACAAAGTGTAGGTAATGTTTGGGGTGAGGATTTTCAGTATCCTCCAGTTCAAGCACAGGATACAATGTGTGTAACATAAAAACACACACTTTTCAGAAATATAAGATAAGAAATATAATAGCACTAATGTTATAAATATTGAATTTATAAGGCTCTATGTGTTTTCAGTTCATCTCTTGACTCCTTGGAGTGATAAAATTGCAATTAGAGTCTTTCTATGGAAGTTTTCTCCAAAATAGAGTGTCGCAACTCTAGGTTCTAGATTCCACGTACTAAGGTGTTTTTCTTCTTGGTTTGAAAGATATTTTATGAATCACAAAATACAGTCTTGAGTTTGTTCTCCCAAATAATCTTCGTGAAGCTCTTGGGTTCTCAGTGTAAATACTGGTAGGTTCTCTTTGTTCTTCAGGTTAGTTATGTAGTTTCTCTCATGCATCCTCCTCTTTTTCTCTTCCTTGGTCTTATATTTTATATTTGAGGTCCGACAATAGGAATTGTAACACCACTTGTGGTCTTCCTTGTACCTCTTACTGTCTCCAAATATGATCTCTTAATATGTCTACAATCAGCATTAATTAATGTCAAAAGCATTAAATTTACCAAATATTACCGTTAGAATAATCTTAAGAAATTGAAAAATTATGGAGTAGAAGAGTGAGTATTGGTAGACTGGTATCGGTAGCCTTCTCAACGGTAGGCTTCATCGGTAGGCTTCATCGGTAGGCTTCATCGGTAGGCTTCATCGATAGCCTTCATCGGTAGGCTTCATCGGTAGCTTTCATTGGTAGCCTTCATCGTTAGCTTTCATCGGTAGCCTTCATCAGTAGTTTTCATTTCTAGCATTCATCAGTAGCATTCATCGGTATCTTTCATTGGTAGCCTTCATTGGTAGCTTTCATCGGTAGCCTTCATCAGTAGCTTTCATCGGTAGCCTTCATCGGTAGCTTTCATCGGTAGCCTTTATCGGTAGCTTTCATCGATAGATTTCATCGGTAGCCTTCATCGATATATTTCATCATTGTATTTATATTGATAACTCAGTAGTGAGGTTCCTCAGCGGTAACCTCTATCAGTAACCTCTATCGGTAACCTCTAGTGGTAACCTCTAGCGGTAACCTCTAACTTAGAGAAATCTTATACTGTAAACTTAATCGAGAGATCAATGAGATTAAAAATACATTGTTATTTCTTTATAGAAACTAAAAATATTAATGAAACATGATTCTCATATAAAAAACATGATTTGGGATTATCAAAACCGGTGAGTCCAATAGAAATAATACATTAATTCTATGGAAAATTATTTTACTATGAAAATATCAAGATTACCTTTGTGATTAAGCAGAGGCAGCGTTGTTTCTCTTCCTATAAAGGTAGTTGGGGGAACTTGAAGAAAAGTGATAAATGTAACACTATAGGGGTAAAAAGGTTTTGAGGGAGAATTCTATGGAAGTTTTGGTGTAGAAAGACAAGAAATATGGACATAAATCTTCTAAAATAAAATAAATCTGCAATGAATAATTAAAATTAAATCAATGTTTCATTATATAATTTTTTGATAAAATAAAGAAAATATATTGTAACATTACCTTGATATCTTCCCAAAGGGTTTCATTTGTTATAGTGTGTTATTCTAGGGGATTGGTAACATCGTAATGTATAGAAGACATTATCTTCATGAATAGTTAAACATTAAATTTAGATTATGTTAATATAGTATAGAACATATAATATTATGAGTAAAAACATAGTATATTAAAAAACACTTTTACCTTCTCATTGAACTCTCTTTATTTTTTTAAAGGTTTATGTGTTTGATTCCTCTATCGAGAATCCAAATCTTCTATTTTAGGTCCCCTCTAACGTACAAGATATTGTCTACATTGGGACAACATGAACTAATTGTGATCTCCCAATGAAAGGGTCATCTTCAATTGAATTTTTAGCTAAACCGCCATTTGTTTTAGTTGCTAATAGGACAATTGACTAATTCTTGTTTGTTGGATCTAAGACACAAAATACTTGCATTGATTTTAATGTCATTATGAATAGATCATATTTTCCCCCTTCCACTCTAAAATTCACCTTCATGAAGCTCATTTCATAAACTTTCATTGCACTCATATTTTCATCCCATTTAAAATGGAAAATCAACACTTGAAATGTTGTATAATACAACTCATCTATCTTTTCAATAATGCCAAAATATGATATATTTTCATAAATTAGATTTATATCCTTGGAACTTTATATGTGCATCACTTTCTCCATAAGCATAACACCACTGTTTTTCATTGTAATGCAGCATTTGTGTTCTTTTGTGTATCATGTATAACCATTGATTACAAAACTAGTGTAAGATATAACATTTTCATTTGGTCCTCTGGCTAGACATTGAAGTCATTCAGCAATTGAATTTGAATTTTCAGATAACTCCCTATAAATTTTATCTAGGAATCATCCTATAAACTATTGATTATGTGTATTTTATATCCATCATTCAACCCTTGATGGATTCAAATATATAATGATTTCTTTATGGGATTCAATTTATGGATAAATATCTTCACTATTGTGTAAATTTTAAAGGTTCACTTGCTCCTACTCTATCAAGGTAATTATAACAATGCCTCTTTTGGAAATCTCTTTGCCCATAAGGCATCTGCAGTGACAAGACTTTGGGAGACTAATTTTGTCAACATATAATAGGTAATCGATACATAATTCATTAGCTTCTTCAACAATATATCATTATTCAATACAAAATTATGACTAACTTCTATTCTTGACATACCCTTTCAAAATATTTACATACTGTTCAATGGGGTACATCCATATATAATGGACAGGACCACATAGTTGATCCTCTCTAACCAAGTGAATCATCAGGTGTTCCATTATATCAAATAATGATGGTGTAAAAATGGATACAAATTGTTGACTACTACTTCGTATCAGTAATAGGTCTGAAAAAGGATCTAAAAATATCAAATAAAAATATTTATACCCTATCTAACTATTATGTATACCAAAAGTATTTATTAAATCTATAGATAACACAAGATGAAAGTTTCTCGACTCATTTCCAAATTCAGGATACTCATAATTAATTTTCTTCCATTAAGGATAATCGACTAGATGACATAGGTTCCCATCTTTAATTCTTATATCTTCATGCCATGTCAATTATCTCATGGTTTCCTAACATCCATAGTCTTCTAAACCATGGAATGATAGGAAATTACCATACAGACTTTGAAGGACTTGATTCATTTTTCTTGTATCGATATGCACCACAATTAAGGAATTTTATGAGTGATTAATGGTTATTACAAAACAATATGCAATCATTTGGAAAAGCATGTATTTTTTTAGAGATCATGACCATTGAATATGGCATTCATTTAGTGTCATATGTTGATGTGGTGGTTTATTTTCTTCTAGTATCATATCATTCAGGAGACCAAGTAGTTTTATAAAGTTGATTTTACTTCATCTATTGCAATATTTTAAATTATATAACTTCAATACAACTGATAATGTTGTGTATTTAGTATAGACGGTATACAATGATCTCTTGGTTAAGTTATTTAACTTCTAAAACAACTTTTTACAATCATGAATTTCATATTCAATTGTCATTTTCATTTCTTTCATGTGATCTCCATCATCATTTACACTGGTATTCATATCAAATGATCCATAAACCGTAGTATCATCCCAATCAGTGTGCACATTAAGTTTTTTCCTGTATTTAGTCCAACATTTATATCTTTGATCTATTCTTTGAAAAATCAAATGTTCTTATAACTCTTTCGGGTTAATTTTTCTTGAATAACAACAATGTAAACATGGAAAAAGGATTTGAGAAGGGTCATATTCATGCTCTATTTCAAACTTGATGAACTCTTTAAATCAATATTCATAATATTTTTTCAAATGATTAAAGTGCATCCATTTTTTATTCATATCCATCATATTGGGTTCATAAAATATTAATATTGTATAATAAATAAATAAATACACATAAGATATTCATTATCAAAGATGAAATTTATAGACAGTTATAATAAGGGAAACCCAACATTTGATTATTTCAAATATTTTTAGTATGATTTGAAGAAAATTAGTAATTAAATTTAAGAAAAAAATTAATCCACTATGGTAGGTTTTATCCTCTGAATTCATTCAAATTTTAAAGGTATAGACAACTTTCATGCTCATCAGCTCATCTCTCAAATATTTATCATTGCATTTTTTTTGACGCACATCCTCCATCTCTTGTAAACATGCACCTGTGTTGATTGAAATAATCTAAGTGATATTCATCCTTTGGATGAATATTACTTAGAGTAGTATAAGTAACATAAAAGAGATAGAGGATGAGTCTCAACCAACAAAATTCAATAATTATCTGGTGGATGAAACTGATGAGGATGAAAATTGTCTATAAAAGAGATGGGGGATGAGTCTCAAGAAAAAATTACAATAATAACTATTATTTTACACACATCAAATCTTTATTAAATCCCCTAAAATGAAAATATAATATTGTCAATTAAGGAGTAATAAGAAACCCAAATATGATAAACAAGAATAATAAACTCTCATTCAATCAACTAGAAGATATAAAAATGTATTGATAAAAACTTTAATAAATAAAGATTTATTTCATATACATGGATGGTAATCAGAGATTCCTAGAGGTGTAACCAATACATATAGACCTAAAATGATGATTACCTACAAGTAATTTATAATATATATAATTTGATAACCTCCATTTTATTTTTTGGAACAAGCAACGTAAAAACATAAGGAATTATTACATTTAATATTAATAGTTTTTAAATATTTGAAAACATCTCAAGAATCTTAAGATTCCATATCACCACACTGACCCATCCCAAGGATTATAGGGAGCTCATCACATTAGATCTACCCATATGAAGGATTCTAGAGAGGTCATCTAATACACATTGACCCATCCTTAAGATTCTAGGGAGGTCTGTAATGAAGTTGGCATAAATCAATAATACACATCAATAAGATATATCACAAACAAGAGGGAAAAACATACCAACCAACATCTATCCCATACACACTAGCCTCTATTGAGATGGAATGACTCCTGTGAGGTTACATTTTCTAAGTGGACTGCCCTTACTTCTCCAAAAATGTAAGTGGAATCACAAAATTAATAGATATATAAAACATCACTCCCTATCTGAAGTCTTTACTACACAATTATGAAAATAATTAGTCAGTTTAATATGCTGGGAAGAAGTATCATAGGCTACCCAACCACTGTCATGGAAATTGATAAATACAAAATTATATAGACGATGTAAAATGGGATGGGACTTCCACCATATGGTTAATTCCACAATTTATCCAATGAAAATAAAACCTGATTCATCCACTCTTTCACATAAATAAAAGAGTATCTCACAAATCCCCTACATTAATTCATAGCTGCAATTGAGAAAGAAGTAGATGCTCGTATGGAATGGGAGCAAAGTTGGGAAGGCTCAAAGTATACGTGTTTTATGATCTAAAAAATCCAAGCATAACAATGGACGATCTCCACTGACAAATCTCCAAAATGAATAACTCACTACATTCACAATTGCAAAATAGCCTCCACTACAGCCAGAACCATTGATGTTTTACACCATAAGTTCCCCAAGAGAAAGTAGAGAAAGACTTATATTCGAGAGAAATTAGAGAAAGAATTACATTCGAGCCTTGGATTCGTTCAACCCTTAAATCATTCGAGCCTTGGATTTGATCCTTGGAATTGTTTGAGCCTTGATTTGAGTCTTGATTCGATCTTCGATTCATCGAGGAGGAGCATCGGCAGAGGTTTCCTTTCTCAGAAAGCTTCGAATATTGCGATGATTTCATGACCAGATAGGGTTTTTAAAATAGATCGGGACACTTTTATCAGTGCTTAAGTAATAAGTGCTGATAAAGATGAATTTTATCAGTGCTTTTTTAGCACTGATAAATTTGCCTTTTATCGGCACTTATTACTTAAATGCTAATAAAGTATTTATAATTATAATTATAAATAAAAAATTTTGCAAATATATTTGTATAATTATATATATATTTAATAAATAAATATAAATATAAATATAGTAAATATATTCTCTATTTAAATATATTTATTATAATTTTATAATTATTTAAATATATATATATAATTATATAAATACTTTTTATAAATATAATATTTATATCATTATATTTAATTATATATATATATTTAATAAATATATATAAATATAAATATAGTAAATATATTCATTATTTAAATAAATATATTATAAATTTAAAAATTATTTATTTATATATAAATATTTATTTATAATTATATAAAAACTTTTTAAAAAATAATATTTATTTATTTATAACTATAAATATATAAATGTAAAAATATAGTAAATGTAAATTTATAAATATTTTTATTTATAAATATTTTTTTACAAATATATTTTTAACATTATTAATGGAGATTTAATCTTAAGTCCATGCATGTTAAATATGAGTGAAATTGAATAAATTAAAAATGAGTACACTCTAACAATATTGAAAAAATAGATAAGTTTTATTAATTACATATAAATTATTAAAACAATATGGATATATATTGAAATAAATATGAATACATATTGAAAATATTAAAACATAGTAAATATATATATATAATAAAAATGAATTAATTAAATATATGTGAAATCAATATAACACGCTTGATCTATGTCAGATTGAAAAATCAAATGACATTCAATTATGTCCATTACTCGATGCAATTAGTGAGTATTTTTAATTCATATTAATTTTTAATTATAAACCATTATTCACTAAATATATAACTATTTAATGTAAAACATAAATATTTTCTATTATATAAATAATATTTATATATATTCATATATATCTATATATTTAATATATACTATTTATTAACATTATCAGTAATTATTTAATTAATAAAATGTTTAATATTTTTCTCAATTTACTTATTTTTAATTTTTATTTGTCTTATTTTCATTTTTCATATATTTTTATATTTAATATATACTATTTATTAGTATTTATAATTTATATATAGTATAATAAATTTATTCATTTTTATCATTAATTATTTAATTAATAAAAAAAATTGATATTTTTTTAATAAACTCAATTTTATTTTTAATTTATTAAATTATTTCATTTTATTCAGACCTTTATCGATTCTAAAAAAGTGCTGATAAAGAATCCCTTTATGAGTTCTAAAAATAAAGCACTGATAAAGGGTGCCTTTTATCAGTGCTAAAAAAATCACTGATAAAAGGTACCATTTATCAATGCTTGTTTTAGTGCTTATAAATATTCTCTTTATCAGTTATTTTTTATAGCATTGATAAAGACTAGTGCTGTTGAAGGCTTGTTTTATAGTATGGATTCACTCTTGTCTTAACATCTTTCGATTTAGTAGGAGTTTGATATTATGGGAAGGTATGGAGTCAGAAGAAAGCAAGATCTAGAAAGACAAATTTAATGGGTCAGACTTTGACTTCTTAAGGATGTAGATAAAATATTATCTGATTTAAAAGAATCTTGAAGTTACATTAAAGGGGTTCTGTCTAGAAACCATGTAAAAAGTGGAGTGGGAAAGGCTGGACAGAAAGGCACTTGGGTTGATCTAGATGTCATTAGCATGGAATGTTGCTTTTAATGTTCTAAATAAGAAGACTACAATGGAGTTGGTGGATTCTATGGTATATAGATATGAGAATCCAATAAATTTTAACAAGGTGTTCATAATGTGGAGGTTGTTTGACAAGAGATTGTTGGAAGGTAAACCTATGGTTAATTATGTGAATGGATTTAACATGATTCAGAGTCAGATCAAATCAATTAATGTTAAGTTCATAGATGATGTGTAGGAATCATTGTTGTTATCATCACTACCAAAATCATGGGATACAATGGTAACTGATGTAAGTAATTATTGTGGTAAAATCAACTTGGTGTTTGGGGATGTCAAAAATCTTATTTTGAATGAAGAGCTCGGGTAGAGGGAAGATCAAGAACTTACCAAAACAACACTGAATATGTAACGACCTGAAATTTTTAATAAATCTTGTTTCCTAAATTTATGTGTTATTTTATTTTATTTTTTATACTCAACAAAAATGTTTCATTTGATAACATGAGTATAATTAAAATAAGACCATTGGGTTTTGACTGTTATATGACCATTGGTCAATATGACCCCTGGAAACTAAACGTTTTGATTATTGTCTCTAAATACAAGTAATCATGGTTAATTATTATAGAAAGAAGATTTAATGGCCTCACCCAGTAATCTTGGACCGTTTGAAGCCCATCTAACAGAACTTGGGAAGGAGGTAGCACCACTGGGCTTTGCTCTGGACCAAACCCAAGCCGAACTTCATCGTGTGAAGCTAGAACGGAATCGCCTTTACGAGAAGTTCAAACTGATAGAAATTACTACTCGTGCGATGTTAGTCGAGCCTCCCTCAGATTCTATCACCTTAGCACACCTTACACTTAGGTCCTATGCTGGTGTGATAAGGGGCTATGTAAGGATACCGTAACTGCCTTGTGTAATCCTTTGTTTTAAATAAAAATTGGGATTTCTTCTTATGATGAAGTTTATGAATTTTCAAATGATCGGATAAATATAGTATACATATTTTTGATGAATTTCAGAAAAAGGATATTTTAAAAATGTTTATGTAAACCTTAAATAATTAAAAATGTGTAATGGTATTCAAAAAATGGTCTTCTACAATTATGTTCAGTACGAAATTTAGAGTCTAATAATATCAACTTAATTTTTGATGAATAGTAAATTATGAATAGTGATTTTATGATTAGCATTAGTAATGTGTCCAAATGGATTAGTAATCTCACTTAAAGAGAGTATTAATATAATCTAGGCACCTTGATTAAGTAATGTGATTCAATAAGATGGTTAAATAACGATTTCATAAATTATTATTCAAGTATTAGTTTTTTAGAGTGAATAGTGTTTTTTAATTAAAAATTAAATTAAAATTATTTAAAAAATTATTTTTATAAAATGGATTTCATTTTTGAACTCAGAGCACCGATATTATGTTATGGTAATTTTTGGGGTTTTTTCTGAAAAAATGAATTTTCGGTGAATAGTGTATTTATTTAAAAAATAAATTAAAAATATTTAGAAAATTATTTTTATAAAATGGAGTTCATTTTTGAAATCAGAGCATTGATATTTGGTTAAGGTGAAATTTTGGTATCTTTCTGAGAAAGTTGAATTTTCAGTGAATAGTAAAAATACAGTTTTAGGGTTTCGGTATGTTTAATGACATCATAACTGTGTCATGATGATTCCATGAGATATTTTAAGGTATGGTCGACCAAGGGTGATGAATTATTGTATGGGGGGGCCCATGTGGCCTAACTTCATGGGAAATATCTTGGGAGAGCACATGGTTTTGAGAAAACCACTTTTGAGGTGTCCCTTGGCCATTAATGCCTTGTCCCCTCACTTTCCCTATAAATACCAAGCCATCCTATCATCCATTTCGACTCCCCACTCTCCCCCAACGAAGTTCTGGTCTCATTACCTCCCAAGGAGTCCTCCCAAGGTGCCCCCAAGCCCTCAAGGTCACAACCTTTGAGTTTTAAGAGTTACGTTTTAAGGTAAGGGATCTGATCTCTCTCTTTCTTTTCAAGAAATCTCTTTTATGTAATTTCTTTTATGCTCCATGTTCTTATGTTAAAGGGTGTTCTTTTATAATCCTATTACTTCCCTTTTCATGTTCCTATAATGAGAGATCCCCTCTTACTCTCATTATTTCATTTTATGAAGTTTAAGTGGCGTCGTTAGGCTGCCGAAATTTTTGTAACGGATTCTTTCTCCCTTCTCATTTTTCAAGATCTATTTTCATGTAAAGTATTTCAAGTTAATTTTTATTATGTTGGGGTATGATATCTAAATTTATCATACTGATCTTTTATGATCATATTATGAGAGACCTCATTTGATCTATTTAATTCAGTATTTTGAAGTTTAAGTGGCGTCGTTAGGCTGCCGAATTTCTAAGGGGTTCTTTCACCCTTCTCGTTTTCAAGATCTACTTTCATGTCAAGTCTTTCAAGTTCCTTTTTATTATGTTGGGGTATGATCTCTAAATTTATCATACTGATATTTTATGATCATATTATGAGAGAACCCATTTGATCTCTTTAATTCAGTATTTTGAAGTTTAAGTGGCGTCGTTAGGCTGCTGAATTTCTAAGGGGTTCTTTCACCCTTCTCGTTTTCAAGATCTACTTTCATGTCAAGTCTTTAAAGTTCCTTTTTATTATGTTGGGGTATGATCTCTATATCTATCATACTGATCTTTTATTTTCATATGATTAGAGACCCTATTTGATCTCATCAATTCATTTTTGTTGAAGTTTAAGTGGCGCCGTTAGGCTGCCGAATTTCTAAGGGGTTCCTTCACCCTTCTCATTTTCAAGATCTACTTTCATGTCAAGTCTTTCAAGTTCCTTTTTATTATGTTGGGGTATGATATCTATATCTATCATACTTATCTTTTATTTTCATATTATGAGAGACCCTATTTGATCTCATCAATTCATTTTTGTTGAAGTTTAAGTGGCGTCGTTAGGCTGCCGAATTTCTAAGGGGTTCTTTCACCCTTCTCGTTTTCAAGATCTACTTTCATGTCAAGTATTTAAAGTTCCTTTTTATTATGTTGGGGTATGATCTCTATATCTATCATACTGATCATTTATGTTCATATTATGAGATACCCTATTTGATCTCGTCAATCCATTTTTGGGAGTTTTAAGTGACGCCGTTAGGCTGCCGAATTCTCATAAGAGAAATCTTATTTTTGTCTTCCTTTCAAGTTCTTCGTTTCATATGGTATATCATTCAAAATTCATTGCCATGTTCTTAAATACTATATATTTTGTTCCCCTACTGTTTTATGTATCATTTTTGAGTGGGTGACCCATGTCCCCTCTCTTTTCAATGTTTTCTAAAACCATGTATCGTAGACGTTATGCTGCATAGTTTTCGTCTCAAAATGACTCCCTCTTTATCTCAAAATTATTTTATGTTATTAAGTGAATACTCAAAGCTCTTATTTATATAGGGGTATTCACATATATATCAAAATGTTCTATTTTAAATTCTGGTATTTAGATACATGAAACTCGCTTTCCCTTTTTCGTGGGTTTAAAGTGACATAAAGATCATGTCTTTAAAGCAGTTTTTAAAACGTTATGATTATGAAATGAAACCCATTTCTTTTACGCTATATGAGTTGTTTATGAAATGATTGGTGATGATATATGTGTCTCACATGATAATAAAGGCATGTCAAGGGTGCGCCTAGATAGTGCTCCAATGCATTGGGTAAAGACTTAATCTCTAGAGATGACTTTTTAGATTGATACCTTGGTGAATAACCTTGGTAATTTTTAATGACACCTTGGGGATGGACCATGGTGAAATGAAATGATTGTCAATATTAAATGTTGTAGCCACATCTTCAAGTTATGAACACTGTTATTTTTATTATGATATATCTCATGATTTATTTCTCATGCCTTAATGTTCTTTTCATGACCTTATTGAAGTATCTCATGTTCACATGTAAAATGTTTCTCTCGTTTCCCTTACTGGGCCTTCTGCTCACCCTTTCTTTTGATGTATGTCCCCAGGTTATGAGATGCAGTAATGAATCCAGGATGAACATGAGGAAAATTCATTCAATTGTTTAAGAAGAATGTTTTATGTTTTCATGTTTTAAGTTCCTAGTTTCCAAGACACTAAACCTTAAATATCCTCGGTTTTGTAAAATGTAATGAAAGTTTATTTGATAAAAAGGCGGGATGCTATAGTTGGTATCAAAGGATGGTTTAGTTATTTTTGGAAATTAGGATATGAAAACTTTAGGAAGAAACCTATAGAAAAGTTTAAATATAGGAAATCTTCCTGGTATTTTGGTGAGTATTGAGTAAGGGGTTGCCAAGCAAATACATCCCTGTCTGGATACGAGCAGGTAGAGGTGGATCTGGCATAGATGTACATAGGGGTAAAACCCGAAAACACCGCTTTGAGCTAGACTCAAACGGGAACTGGTACACGACAACGGGCCTTACTGCACACTTGGTTACGACACTCCTGGGGGATATGCTTTGGTAAATTCATAAGCTTAGTATGAACCATTATTAAAGGAACAAAGATAAAATAAAATAAAGGTTCAAATAAGAATATATGACCATGGATAACCTAGTTTGAAACCTAGGGGATCACAAGTTAAGGTATACTTTTCTTCTACAAGTTATCCTTATATGCTTTAAGTTCCTTTGCATGATTATTGGCTAAGTATTCAATCCCCTAATTGTACTTTGTTTTCGTAGTTAATGTCAGGAAATGGAAGAACATGTCCCAACAACCAATGTGATAGGAAATGTGACGATTTCCATATTAATATGACAGAGATGATTAGGGGATTAAAAGATGATTATTATTTTGGAAGATGTTCACTATTTTGGGGACCCTATATGATCGAGGTAAATAGATTTCTACGGTATTTTCAGTGAGAAGTAAGGTTGACTTATATTTTGAAGAATCGATGAATTTAAGGTGGACTTATAGTAATTTAGGTCACTTATGGGAATGATTAACCTATCTTGGATAAAATATGTTTAGGTTAGCTACTTTTGTTATAAGATGTTAGGAGTGGTTGATGTTTTTTGGAGATGAACAATGAAGTTTATTTTGGAAGACTATGTTATCAAATCCCTCTTGTATTTGGGTTTCAATCTTAGTTTGGTTTATTTTGAGAAATTTTAAGGACCGTTATTTATGGAATGGTCTATGATGAACTTTGGGTAGTACTATGGAACTTTGAATATTTAAAAGTAGTTTTCATTCCTATGGTATTCTTTCTTTTTGAAGAGTTGTTTTACCTTACCCTTTCTGTTTTTGGGATAATTTTTAAAGATAGAAGAAATAGATAGTTAATCTTTTGTGGGTTATGTGATTCTCTAGAAGATGATTCTTGTGTTTTGATGAGACCAAGTAGTTTTGAATGCTCATCGTTTGGAGAAAAGATTAGTTTTGGTAGAAACTTATTAAAGGATGAAACTCTACATGAAGGTAGGTATATTTTCTTATGTTTTTGTTCTATGTAGTAATTGAATTCCTCAAAATTATGAAATGGAACGTAAAACAAAAACTTTGTTGGTTTACGTTTCCTATGTAAAGACCCGTAAATTTCAAGGATTTTTTTTTTTTTCTTTGGAATTTTAAAAGAACGTGGTCTCTGACGGTACCTGATTCCGAGGCCCGGTGTGCCCGGAATCATTTTCCGAAGTTTGGCTCGGGTACGTTCAGTGAACGGACGATCGGGTTTTTCTAACTTTTGAACCGGTGCCCGGAATCGAATTCTGAGGGCACCGATGAAATCGCAGCGCCGGTATTTGCTTAGAAACGCCTCTTCCGGAGTTGTGTTTTCTCGGTTTTGGTTTTTAATTTTTGGGCTTAAAGTTAAGAAATAAAATAATTGTACGACAAACTTTATTTTATTTCACTTAAGCCACTTGGAAGCCACTTGAAGCCACTTAAAGCGGCTTAAGCTGAGTTGATCCGGATAGGATTCTATCCAAAAATATCCTACCCTCTTGGTAGGATATTTGTGGGGTGGGGCCCGCACGAGCCCCACCGTTTCTTTTCCGCTAAGTAACGCACCCGCGAAAACTCGTCTTTATGAAAGTCAACTGACACATTTTCTTAAATTCTTAACACACCATTTAATTGGGCGGTTTTATTCGTGAATTAAATGGGCGGTTTCTTTCGTTGAATTAATTCTACGAATTAATGGGTCGTTACTTACCTCTTTTCATTTGTTGGCATAATAATAAAATAAGACCAACGCCAACTTTTGGAGGATTGCACGTTGAGAGGCTTTTGACAGAAGTTCTTGTGCCTTCACCCTTCTTCGCGAAGAACGCGAAGAATGCCGGCCCCCGACTAAGAACGCTGAAACCGCGGAAATCGACGACATGACGCCATGTGTCGTGACGCCGACGTTTCTTCTCCCATGACGTTCTTCTGCGACGTTCCTTCCTCCGCGACAAAAACCTTCGATCATCCGTTGAGGTGAGTGTTTGCGATTCTTTAAAAATCCTTTGTGGTTTTTATCAACGCACGGATTTAATTATTATTAATTAAATCTGTTGTTCTTGAACCTCGGAGTTCGTCGACGCGACACCCTTCCGCGACGACACGACGCCTTCCGTGACGCGACGATCGCCTCCTTCCGTGACGATCAAATCCACGAAGAACCTGCGTGCTACGACTTGACAAGGTAGGGATTTTTTTATTTGGAAATACCCTTTTTATTTTCCCGTGATCGTTTCTTTTAAAAGTGAAGAACCCAGATAATAAGAACAATTTTAATTCATTAAAATTGTTTTGGTTATGTTTTCATGTGTTGAATAATTCTCCCGTTGTTTTTACCTAACGTGGAGGGTACGGGCCAAACGAACACGGCCCGACAACCCTCCGTCGTTCTTCGTGGTTGTGCGGATTTGGCGGGCGATGAAAAAATGTGACGCAAGGGCGATTTGTTGATCCGGCAGTGAAGAACGGAACCCGGGAGGAACAACGGCACAGACGGGAAGTAAAACGGACCACCAGAGAAACTCCGGTGGCCCGCGGAAGCTACCGGTGGCGCGGGTCGCCAGCGCGGCGGCGCCGGCGGCGGCCAGCGGACCCACGGCGACATGCTGCGTCCGCTTTTCCAGCGCGGCCTCACGCGGGGCCGCGACACCTCCAACCCGCGGGGGCAGTGCCCCGCGGCATCCGCGCTCGGCCGCTCGGCCGAGCCAAGCCAGGCCGGTCCGACCGGCCGGGCCGCGCCCTGGCCGGACCGGACCGGGTCCATCTGGGTCGGACCGGGTCAGGACGACCCGGTTCGGGTCGACCCAGGGGGGGTCGGGCCGGGTCGGCCTGGGCCCGGACCCCCCGTCTTCGGACCATTTTCGGTCTTTTGCCCGTAACTTGAGCTACGGGCCTCCGAACGACGCACCGTCAGTGGAAACACGATCCTTGGATCGAGACGGGCGTTTCAGTATATCGCACTCAAGGTTTCGGAATACTTTGGGTTCGGCCGGGTTGGTTCGTACACGAAACCAACCGGGCCCTCGGAGCGGAAACGCTCGTATCTTGAGCTCTGGACGTCCGATTGACGTGTCGTCGACTTTGTTGAATTCCTCTAAGTGATACGGATCTTTTGGCATACTTCGCCTGAGGTTTGGACGCAGGTGGAATATGGTCGGGTTGGTTTTGCCTTAAAAACCAACCGAGCCCCTGGGACGAAAAAGCCAATAACTCTCAGACCGGGCATCCGATTGACGCGCCGTCTGCGACGTTGAGTTCCTGTTGACGATACAGAACTTTTGGATACATCAACTTCGGACTTTGTGTCAGTTGATGTATCAGCCTCTCGGCACGTGGAGCGGACCCTCCCGAATGAGCTTGCTGTGTGCGGGAACCCTAGAGCTGGCTGCGACTGCTACTTCGACAGCGACGACTGTGCAGAGATCCTCAGTGGACTACGACGACGACTGTGCAGAGATCCTCAGTGGACTGCGACGACTACTGCACTCAGCGATCCTACGTGGATCAGTGCTACAGATCCTGTGTGGATCCGATTCTGTGTGGGTCAGCGCTCAGCGGTTCTGTGTGAGCCAACGCCTACAGGTCCTGTGTGGGCCCGATCCTGTGTGGGTCTTTGTGGGGGTTAGTTACCTATCTATCATGTGTGGGTCATTGCGGGGGTTAGTACTTATCGATCCTTTGTGGGTTCGACGACTTAGATGGATCAGTGATCATCTTTATCGCCATCTGAAGAAGTATACCTGTGTGAGCTGAATCTTGTGTTACTCTCCTTTGTGGATCGTGTTGAACTATCCTGTGTGGATTTACTGTTTACTCTTCTTTGTGGATTGTGTTGTGTTATCCTGTGTGGGTATACGTTTTTCTTTCCTGTGTGGACTGGGTTGTGCTTGGGCTCGGATGTTGGAGTCGAACGGGAATTGATGACTTAGGTATGTGTATGGGCATATACCTAAGCCGTGTCGGATGTTACTTCATGATTGTATCTTTCCTTTGTGTATTATCCTTTTTGGATTTTGGGAGACCTTCGGAGGTCTCGGGGTCCCTACTGAGTAGCTTATACTCACCACTACACGGGCTATGCCCGCACTTCGTTGTGTTGGTTGCAGACAACGGACAGCGCTGATCGTGGTGGAGGCGTGCGGAGCAGGACGGTACCTGGAGGTGGACCACTGGGAGGGATGCACTCGGAGCAGACGGCTGGACCGAGGAGCTGTAGAGGCTATCTGTACCCACCCTTCAGGTGGGACCTTCAGAGGACGGCTCGACGCTGCGGCTTTTCATTTCAGTTGCTATTTTCCCTTTCATTTGTACTTTACAGTTGGGCTTGTATTTCCGGCCCCTTTTACTTTCAGCATAGCTTGTTAAAGTTTTTTCTTAGTGTTTACGTTTCTGCTTGCTTACTCTGTGGTGCTTGTCTACTTTTCAAAGGCAATGCCTTCCCTTTTTCCAGGATTTACGCCTTGGTGCTAGACGCCAGCCCCTGGCCTATGGAAGGCGGGCTTGGGGTAGTCACGGCACGGGCCCCGAGGACAGGTCGTGACAAATTGGTATCAGAGGTGGTCGGTTCTACCGCAGACTCTGATCTTTCTTCTATGTGAAACAATAGTGTTTAGCATATTGGGTGTGGTTATCAGTCCAGGGAGTCTAGTGTTGGTGCGGCGGCCGACGTATCCGTACACCAGGACCCTGACTTCTGATTTATGACTTAATGCACGAAAACATTGATTGCATGTGTGTTTCAAGTTTTCTTTGTGATTACTTGTGTCAGCTCACCAGGTATACTGTTCTGACCGTGGCACACTTGTTTCCTTTTCAGGATGGCCCCACGACGGCAGCCAGCTAGGGTTCCGAGAGTAGAGCGCGACGACAGCCCGCCGAGCGACGAGGCCTCGGTACAGGGCCCATTGACAGCAGAGGCACCGGCGATACCTTTACCCGCCGAGCCCTCGATGCTTCCAGCACCGACCACTGATGATGCACGTCGCCTCGGAGCTCTGCACGAGTTCCAGCACCAGCGACCACCTAGGTTTCATGGGGAGACGGACCCCCAGGCAGCCGAGGACTGGCTGGAGGCGGTCGTACGAGTTTTCAGGCTAGTGAGGACACCAGCAGACCTCATGGTGATCCTCGCGGCGAGCCTACTGCACGTAGCAGCAGGACGATGGTGGAGCTTGATGCTCCAGGTGAACGATGAGGCCTCTCTCATCTGGACGGACTTCGAGAGCCTATTCCGCTCAGAGTTCTTCCCGGCCACCCTCCGTGCGGTGCGCATTCAAGAGCTTCTTCAACTGCGGCAGGGCAGCTTGACGGTTGCCCAGTACGCGGCGAGGTTTACTGATCTTTCTCGCTACTCGACCGACATGGTACGGGACCCCTTCTTCCGGGCCCGGACCTTTGAGTAGGGTTTGAGACACGAGATCAGGGCATCGCTGATCTCCCTCAGCATCCCGACCCAGGAAGGAGTGCTGGAGCGAGCCCTTCTGATCGAGAGATTTCTGGATGATTCTACTTCAGCAGCGAGACCTACCGCAGGGCGGAAGGTAGCGGAGTCTTCAGTAGCAGGTAGCCGACGGATGACTTAGGGCTCCAGGCAGACCAGACCTTCTGGCAGATGACCTCGGGACACTCGCTCAGCAGTGCGGGGCACACAGCGCGGAGCCAGTCTTTCGAGAGGCAGGCAGTGCTACGCATGCGGCAGGCAGGGCCACATGGCTCGTGACTGCCCGACCCGCCGTACCGAGGAGCAGCAGACGGTGGAGGGGCAACCTAGGCAGAGGCAGAGGGTCGACCGTGGCAGTCCGCAGGGAGGAGGCGGACGAGGCAGAGGAGCTGGCCGAGCAGCAGGTGGTGGGCGATGCTTTGAGGCTCTGCCACCACCACCACCAGGAGGTCCGCCCCGACCATAGGGAGCTGGCGGGCAGAGACAGGCACAGCTCCAGGCAGTGGAGGCCTATGACCACGGCGCGCCAGAGATGATTCGAGGTATGATCTGTGTGAAGGACCCCGGGACACCCTGAGAGGGGAGGGGTGAATCAGGGTGACCACTTTTTCTTTTAATGTGATGGATCTTGTTCCCACGTTGGCAGGAACTTGTTGAACCTGTATGATGATTATGATCAGAAAGCAAACATTCACATGCACAGAGAAGACACAACCCTTTTTACTTGGTTCACCACTAAGGGCTACGTCCAAGGAGCATACGCCGACAGGTTGTCGGTCGTACCAAAATCCACTATGACTCACTAGCGGTAGATTACAAAAGTTCAGGTACAGTTACTCTGTCCCAGGCTCACTGCCTTTATAAAGTTTCAGGGATAGCCCACTTCTCCCCTCGGGTCACTCCCGTTGACTCCCCCTGGCTCACTGTCGTTGGTGAAGTCCCACTCAGTTTATAGACGTGAAGGTCTCTTCATCATTTTCATAAGAATGCATCCTTTGTTGTATGTAGATGCTCTATTGAAGTCTGATTCTCACCAGAAGCAGAATATCACTTTTCCTCGAATGTATCGGGTAGTCTCCTGGCTTTCGTGCAGCTTCAAACAGGCCGGTGGGCTTCAGCAAAACCAGGCGCGCTTCTCCAAGACAGTCGCGCAAGTCCCACTACGGCGCGCAAGTCCAAACTGGCGTGCAAGTTTCATCAACGCACCTGCGCGACTCTGCCTTCCCCGACTACAAACTTGCGCGGTCCACTTCCTTTCTCTTCTAAACCGCCTTGGGCGCACATCCAACAACCGGCGCGCAAGCTCTACTTGCGCAACAAAACTACCACCTACGCGGCTCGACCACCTACGCGACGAGAGCTCGAACAATCTCGAAGTCTTGATCTCCGTGAGAAATGAGAAGGGGTGGTCCAGTATTTATATGCAAAATGTACCCCCTGCGCGGCGGCGCGCAAGTCCCTCGACGGCGCGCAAGTCTTGTCTCCAGAACCTCTGTCGCGCAACTCACTTGCGCGACCCAACCAATACTTGCGCGACCTTCTTTCTTTAGCCAAATTTTGATGTTCTGATCCTCAAAAACATATGGCGTGCAAGTCTTTTATCCTCCAAGAGCACGGCGCGCAAATACCTTTGCCAAAAACACTTTACTTTATTTGCCGATTTTTAGGCCCAAAAATTTGGCTAACACTGGGAAACAGCGCCACCTTCACTACTGTTTTATGCTTGAACGGTATGATCGCTTTGTTGGTACACATCCTGAACTTCCACTGAGGATTGACAAGAAACACAAACCATACGCAAATTCATGCTTTGAAGACCCTGGTTCCAACAATCTCCCCATTTGGGTTTGTTGGCAATCAGAATAAATTCAATAGATCTTCAACCATGAGAAAATCCAAAACGCAAGAATCAACTCAGCCAACACTCTAAGTCTACGTGAGCAATGCTCGGTGTAGAAAACAAGATAGGAATCTTGAATTGGGTTCCAGTGTTTTGAAATTCTCCATGACGCCCGATGTTATCCTTATTAAACTTCTCATCACAATCTTACACTTCTCATCACAGAAGAATTTCTTGCCTTGAAATTCTTGCCTTGAATTTATTCCTTTCTCCCCCATTGACAATAAAACCAAAGAATGATAAGTTGTTCAACGTTCAGCTCAAGCCATACTCCCCCTGGATAGTATCTCCCCCATAAACCTGCATCACAGCCATAAGCAGATAAAAACAATTAAAACAAACGGGGAGAGGGGATTTCCGGAGCCTCCTTATGCAGTAGGAGGTGGTTGAACACCGAGGTTCAACCGATGCTTCTCAAACACAGCTGCGGACAATGGCTTGGTCAGGATATCAGCCACTTGCTCATCAGTTCCAACATGATCCATTCTAATCACGCCTTGTTCAACCTTTTCTTTGATAAAATGATATCATATTTCAATATGTTTTGTACGAGAATGCTGAAACGGATTCTTCGTAAGATCAATTGCACTTTTTTTATCACAATAAATCACCATTGGTTGCTGCACCTTATCACCAATATCTGTTAGCTGCTGCTTCATCCAAAGAAGTTGAGTGCATGCTTTTGTGGCAGAGATATACTCAGCTTCAGCCGTACTAAGAGAAGTACTTTCTTGTTTCTTGCTCAACCAGACAATACATTTCTTCCCAATATAGAAAGCTCCACCACTAGTGGACTTTCTGTCTACCACATCACCAGCCCAGTTAGCATCTGAAAATGTGGATAATTCACTATCCCTGCTTGTAGCAAAAAATAACCCAAAGTTATGTGTACCGTGAATGTATCTCATGATTCTTTTTACTGCTACCATATGTTCCCCTTTTGGATTACTCTGAAAGCGGGCTGCAAGGCATATGGAAAAGACAATATCTGGCCTTGTCGCTGTCAGGTACAGTAGGCTTCCAATGATCCTCCTGTACATGGTGGGATCAACAGAGTCCCCATCCTCATGCTTTCCAAGTTTAGTTCCAACTGAAACCGAAGTTGACATTGGTTTGGAGTCTTGCATATTGAACTTCTTCAGTAGCTCTCTTGCATATTTTTTCTGAGAAATGAAAGTGTATTCCTTCTTTTGAATCACCTGCAGCCCCAAGAAATATGTGAGCTCCCCAATCATAGACATTTCAAATTCTTATTTCATGTGGTTGGAAAATTCGTCCACTGATTTCTTCCTACTGCCACCAAATATGATATCATCAACGTAGACAAGAACCATGAATTGATCTTTTGGAGAATTCTTCACATAGAGATTGTGATCAAATCCTCCTCTTTTGAATTCCAACTTCTTGAGATATGAATCCAGCCGTGAGTACCATGCCTGTGGTGCCTGCTTCAAACCATATAGAGCTTTCTTCAGTTTACAGACCTTTGTTTCATCAGTACCCAAAACAAAGCCCACTGGTTGTTCAATGTAGACTTCTTCTTTGAGTACACCATTCAAGAATGCTGTCTTAACATCCATTTGATATACTTTATATCCTCTTTGGAGTGCCATGGAAAGGAAAAGCCTGATTGACTCCAGTCTAGACACTGGAGCAAAGGTTTCTTCAACATCAATGCCTTCAATCTGAGAGTATCCTTTACATACCAGATGTGCCTTGTTTCTGATGACACTTCCATGTTCATCAAACTTATTTTTGAAGATCCATTTGGTACCAATCACATTTTTACCTTCGGGTCTCTGGACAAGATCCCATGTCTGATTCTTGTCAATCTGATCTAATTCATCATTCATGGCTTTCACCCAAGATTCATCATTAGTAGCTTCTTCAAATGAGGATGGCTCTACAACTGATAGAAATGCAGATTGCATGTTATTCCTCATTCTCCTTGTTTGAGTGGGTGCAATCCTGTCCCCAATTATGTTGGATGGATCAATCTCAGCTCTTCGATTTCTCCTGCGAGGTTCAGTAGCATTTTCTTCAGCCATAGTTTCTTCTTCAGATTCTTCTTCTGAGTCAATATCATGATGTGACTGCTGAGTGTTTTGAACAACTTCATCTATTTCTGCATTTGTATTTTCTTCACGTTCACATTCTTCCTGACTTTCTATCACATCAGTATATGACGTCCTTGAAGCATTCGTGGTTTTCTCTTCAATTATCTTAACATCACTGCTTTCCACAATTCTTCCCAAATGCTTGTTGAAGCATTTGTAGGCTTTGCTGTTCATTGAGTAACCAAGGAAAATTCCTTCATCTGCATTGTCGCCATATTTCCCTTGATTTCCTTCTTTGTTCCTGATGAAGCATTTACTTCCAAAGACATGAAAGTATTTTAGAGAAGGCTTCTTTCCATTCCACAATTCATATGGTGTCTTCGTCTCACCCATATAAAGTCCTGTTCGATTCTGAATGTACACTGCAGCTTTAATAGCCTCTTTCCAGTAATGTCGTGGAATACGACTCTCAATCAGCATAGTTTGTGCCATGTTGTTCACCTGTCGATTCCTACGTTCAACAACTCCATTTTGTTGTGGAGTTATCACAGCAGCTACCTCATGCTGTATCCCATGCTTCTCTAGATAATTCTCAAATTCAATGGACGTGTATTCTCCTCCATTGTCAGATCGCAACACTTTGATTATTCGTCCAGTATCATTCTCGGCGATTCGCCGATATGTTTTCATGCAGTCAAGGACTTGTCGTTTCCTGTGAATGACCATCACACATGCCATTCTAATGTAATCATCTATGAAAAGGACAAAGTACCTTTCTCCATGTGTTCCGGCAACATTTATTGGACCACAAACATCTGTATGAATCAGATCAAGAAGGTGAGATGCCTTTTTCTTCTTTGGCCGATATGAACTGCAGACCAGCTTCCCACGAATACAAGCATCACAAGATTTTTCATGCTCACGCTTCAGGTTGGGGATGTCCATGACAATTCTCAATTTTGATATTTTCTCCATGTCTTGTTGATTGATGTGTCCCAATCTCCGATGCCACAAATTGTTTTCTTCTTCAACAGTCATGTAACATACATTTTCTTAACTATCAACCTGATACAAGTTGCCTTCTGTTCTGCATCCTTTCATAAGTGAATTGTCGGTTTTCCCCTTGATAGTGCAACCTTTCTGATTAAAAGTAACTATAAGTCTTGAGTCACAGAGTTGACTCACGCTGAGGAGATTATGACGTAGGCCATCTACGTAAAGGACTTCAGTCTTCTTTAGTTCTCCATTAGCTAATTGGGTACTTCCACTCCCTTTGATTTTCAGAGCCCCATCATTACCAAATCTTACTGTACCATCAACATTCTTTATGATATTCATTAGTATGATGGCATTACCTGTCATATGAGATGAACAACCGCTATCCAGAATCCAGGTATTGTTATTCTTTGTAACTTTGAGGGCTACCTCTGCAAGGTTTGATTTCTCAATCTTCTTCCTTTCCTTCCATGAGAAATTAGATTGAGTATATAGAACTGATGGACTTTCAACTATCTCTTCCACATACCCAGGTTCTTCATAGTCAAAGTCTTCTTTGAGAGGTGAGAACCTGTTTGAAAGAGCAACACTATCTTACTGACGAGACTTGACTTGTCTTGAACTTCGGTATGAGGTGTCTATGTCCCTTCTCTGCCTGCAATTAACGGCCTTATGACCAAAGTTAGAACAACGAAAACAATATCCATAGAAATTATTTCTTCTATGAGAATTAGGATATGAGATTGTTCTCCTTTATTGAGCATCTATATCTTCTCCATTCAGATAGCTTCTTGCCTCTTCACAATAAGACATGGTATGAACCAGATAGCCACAGAACTGACACTTCATGAGAGGAAATATCTTCTCACTTGAATTTCTCCTTATACCTTATTCCTTGGGAGAATAGTAAGATTTTCTGTCATTTTTGAAAGTTTGAGGATAATTTTCGGGTCTCCTTTTAGTTTGGATAGAGGGTTCCTTTTTTAGCACTCTAGGTAACATTTCATCATGTTCAACTTTCATCTTATCTTTCTTTTGGATCTTTTCACTTCCAGCTGTTGATGACTTAGCCTCACAGCCAATTCCACTCTTTCCCATGCAAGCGGGTCTTTGATCACTTAAGATTTTTCCAACCCCATCTGAACCACACTTGGCTCTTGCTAGTAATTCTGCATCTGAGAATCTTCCGAATAGTATTTTCTTCCTCGATTATTTTGGAACTGATTCAGTCTCCAGTTTACTCCTTAGAGTAACTACTTCCTCCTCAAGACCCTCAACAGTCTTGGATTTTTCATCCAGTCTGGATGTGAGGTCATTGATGACCTTTTCCTGCTCTTCAATTCTCAGCTTCAGATCAACTACATCATCATTGATTTCAATTATTTTAGACTGTACCTTCACAAATTCTTCCAGTCGTTCAATTTCAGCTTCAAGTTGATCAACATATTCAGTTTATTCTTCTACAATTGATTTCCACTTATTACAGCTCTTACATTTAATCTTAAGCTTACTAACTGCATCCTTAAGTTGCACCTTAGGATCTACACAAGTTCCCAGTTGTTTTTCTCCATCAGTATCTTCTGACTTTTCAACAGTGGCCATCATAGAAGCATGGTTCCCAGTTTTGAATTCTGGTTCTTCTTCATCACAGAATTCATTGTCATCTTCTTCCTCTTCATAGAAAAAACTCATCCTTTGCATTTTCTTAACAGATTTGAAGTATCCCTTTTTGAAGAACCTTCTCTGAGGCTTCTTGATATTTTCATCTTCACTGTCATCATCATTGATATTCTTTAAGCACTGAGAGGCAATATGCCTAACTTTTCCACAACGGAAACATGCGAGAGGTAACTTCCCTTTGAATTTCCCTTTCCCCTTCTGGAACTTCTTTGCAATGAGAGAAAGAATTTATTTCTCTTCGTCATCATCACCACTAATATCCTTTGAGATTTTCAATTTATACATGGCCTTGAATGCCATTTCCTTGCTCACCCAAGTCATAGCATCTTCTGGTTTGACTCTCATTTCATATGCTACCAAGCTGCTCAGTAAGTCATCTAGAGAAAGTTTGGAAAGATCTCTTTCCTCAAGGGCTGACACCTTCGCATTATACAGAGGTGGAAGTCTTCTTAATATTTTATTTACAATATCAATGTCTTTTATTTCTTCACCTAGACCCCGAATTTCTCCAACCACTTCAGTAATTCGATTGAAGAAAGAGTCTGCATTCTCGTCTGGATGCATCTTCAGATCATCAAACCGATTGTGTAGCACTTGTAGTTTCGCCTCCTTCACTTTGCTATATCCTTCATAAATATTCTCAAGTTTATCCCACATGGATTTTTCCGAGGTGAAATTCATCACCTTCAGGTAGATCTGATCAGAAAGGGCTGTAGAGAGAGCATTCTGTGCTTTAGCATCTACATCAAGAAGTTTCCTATCTGTTTCAGTCATAGCCATACCTGTTGGATTAGTGACTTGTATTCCTTGCACAGTAGAAAAAAGAACTTCCATTCCAAGAGATATTAGATGAGATCTCATTCTGTTCTTCCAGATCTGGAAATTGCTTCCATCGAAGTGAGGGACTCCCCTGACATTGACCGCATTTTCCATGACGAAGAAGGTCAGATTCAACACCAGCAACCTTTACCCTCTGATACCACTTGAAGGACCCCGGGACACCCTGAGAGGGGATGGGTGAATCAGGGTGACCACTTTTTCTTTTAATGTGATGGATCTTGTTCCCACGTTGGCAGGAACTTGTTGAACCTGTATGATGATTATGATCAGAAAGCAAACATTCACATGCACAGAGAAGACACAGCCCTTTTTACTTGGTTCACCACTAAGGGCTACATCCAAGGAGAATACGCCGACAGGTTGTCGGTCATACCAAAATCCACTATGCTTCACTAGCGGTAGATTACAAAAGTTCGGGTACAGTTACTCTGTCCCAGGCTCACTGCCTTTACAAAGTTTCAGGGATAGCCCACTGCTCCCCTCGGGTCACTCCCATTGACTCCCCCTGGCTCATTGCCATTGGTGAAGTCCCACTCAGTTTATAGACGTGAAGGTCTCTTCATCATTTTCATAAGAATTCATCCTTTGTTGTATGTAGATGCTCTATTGAAGTCCAATTCTCACCAGAAGCAGAATATCACTTTTCCTCGAATGTATCGGGTAGTCTCCTGGCTTTCGTGCAGCTCCAAACAGGCCGGTGGGCTTCAGCAAAACCAGGCGCGCTTCTCCAAGAAAGTCGCGCAAGTCCCACTACAACGCGCAAGTCCAAACTGGCATGCAAGTGTCATCAACGCACCTACGCGACTCTTCCTTCCCCGACTACAAACTTGCGTGGTCCACTTCCTTTCTCTTCTAAACCGCCTTGGGCACACAGCCAACAACCGGCGCGCACGCTCTACTTGCGCGACAAAACTACCACCTGCGCGGCTCGACCACCTGCGCGACGAGAGCTCGAACAATCTCGAAGTCTTGAGCTCCATGAGAAATGAGAAGGGGTGGTCCAGTATTTATAGGCAAACTGGACCCCCTGCGCGGCGGCGCGCAAGTCCCTCGACGGTGCGCAAGTCTTGTCTCCAGAACCTCTGTCGCGCAACTCACTTGCACGACCCAACCAATACTTGCGTGACCTTCTTTCTTTAGCCAAATTTTGATGTTCTGATCCTCAAAAACATATGGCGTGCAAGTCTTTTATCCTCCAAGAGCATGGCGCGCAAGTACCCTTTCCAAAAACACTTTACTTTATTGGTCGATTTTTAGGCCCAAAAATTTGGCAAACATTGGGAAACAGCGCCACCTTCACTACTGTTTTCTGCTTGAACGGTATGATCGCTTTGTTGGTACACATCCTGAACTTCCACTGAGGATTGACAACAAACACAAACCATATGCCAAATCATGATTTTAAGACCCTGGTTCCAACACTGTGTCTATTCCACCCTTGCTGCAGTTCTTATAGACACAGGAGCGAGTCACTCTTTCATAGCCGCTGCCCTTGTTCGGAGCTCGGAGATTCCGACAGAGCCGTTGGCTCGATCCTTATGGATAGAGACCCCTACGGGAGCAGACTCGACGATTACGCACTGGTGCCGGTAGTGTGAGCTTACTCTAGGAGGCGAGAGCTTCGGCTGGGATCTTCTTGTAGCGGCGTCGAGTCCTTACGACGTCATCTTGGGCATGGATTGGTTATCTACAGTCCATGCTCAGATTGACTGTTTTAGGCGCAAGGTGTGATGTGTGCGCACCGACGGGAGTAGGTTCACCTTCACCGGCGAGAAGTGAGCCTTTGCAGCACAGTAGGGACTCTCGCAGAGGAGAGGGAAGCCCGTCACTCATCAGTTGGCTAGCCTCATACTTGGAGCAGTTGACGTGCGAAGTCCTAGTTTTCCTTCAGTGGTGGATCAGTACTCAGACGTCTTCCCCAACGACGTTCCAGGGCTACCTCCACGCAGATAGGTAGACTTTTATATTGATTTGTACCCCGGGACAGCCCCGATATCCACTCTAGCATATCGGATGGCCCCCGCTGAGCTTCGAGAGCTGCAGGTACAGTTGGAGGACTTGCAGGGCAAGGGGTTCATCCGACCCAGTGTTTCACCCTGGGGTTCCCCGATTTTGTTCGCCAAGAAGGCGGACGGGAGCTTGCGACTGTGTGTCGACTGTCGTTGCTTGAACCAGGTGACAGTGAGGAACAAGTATCCGCTACCGAGGATTGATGACCTCTTCGATCAGCTCAAGGGAGCAAGGTGGTTCTCGAAGATAGACCTCAAGTCAGGCTATCATCAGCTCAGAGTTCGAGATGAGGACGTGCAGAAGACGGCCTTCAGGTGTCGGTATGGCCACTATGAGTTCTTGTTTATGCCTTTCGGTGTAACAAATGCTCCAGCAGTGTTCATGAGCCTCATAAACAGGATATTCCAGCCATACCTCGATCGATTTGTCATGGTCTTCATCGATGACATTTTGGTGTACTCGACCAAGGAGGAGGAGCACGCCTACCACTTGCGGGTTGTACTAGACACACTCCGAGAGCACCAGCTTTATGGCAAGCTCTATAAGTTCCAGTTCTGGTTACGTGAGGTCCACTTCTTAGGGCATGTCATTTCTGAGGCGGGAGTTGCAGTGGATCCTGCGAAGATCGAGGCAGTGCTAGCTTGGGAGCCACCCAGGAGCGTGACGGAGGTGCGGAGTTTCTTGGGTCTAGCCAGATACTATTGGAGATTTGTGCCGGACTTCTCTAGAGTTGCGGCGCCACTCTCATCTTTGATGAAGAAGGCTAAACCCTTTGTGTGGTCAGACAGATGTCAGCAGAGCTTTCAGGAGCTGAGACAGAGATTGACCAGCGCACCTATCTTGAGGTTGCCTGAGGAGGGAGTTGGATACATAGTCTACTGCGATGCATCAGGGACCGGACTCAGATGTGTCCTGATGCAGGAGCGGGTCGTGATTGCCTATGGATCACATCAGTTGAGGCCGCATGAGCAGAACTACGCTACCCATGACCTGGAGTTAGCAGCAGTGGTCTTCGCTCTGAAGAAATGGCGGCACAATCTGATGGGCGAGCGCTTTACAGTCTTTTCTGACCACCAGAGTCTCAGGTAAATATTCTCACATAAGGACCTGAACCTGAGAAATCAGCGATGACTCGAGTTCCTCCAGGACTATGACTTTGAGATAGTCTATACTCCTGGGAAGGGGAACGTGGTAGCCGATTACCTCAGCAGGAGGACGGGCATCCAGCTACTTGAGGAGGCGATAGAGCAGCTAGATGCTTTGCAGATATCCTTCATGGATAGAGATGGAGCAGCCTTCCTTCAGTCTCTCACAGTCACTCCTCCACTACTGCAGTGGGTCAGAGAGGCACAGCGTGGGGACACTGACTATGAGACGCGTCGTGCGCAGATATCCTCAGGACAGGCACCTGATGGTTTCTCCCTTGGAGCAGAGCACGACGTCCTTTTCAGAGGACGTACCTTGGTACCAGTTGCTTTGTGAGAGGAGGTGCTGAGAGAGTTTCACACTTCTCCTTTTGAGGTACATCCTGGAGTGGCGAAGATGTACTAGGACCTCAGACAACAGCACTGGTGGCCGGGCATGAAGAAGACTGTGGCAAAGTTCGTTTCTCGATGCCTCACCTGCCAGCAGGTGAAGGCAGAGCATCAGGTACCAGCAGGCTTAGTACAGCCCTTGGAGGTCCCAGAGTGAAAGTGGGATGGCATATCTATGGACTTTGTGACTGGACTTCCACGCACTTCCAGAGGTCACGACTCCATTTGGGTGATTGTCGACCGACTCACCAAGTCGTCACACTTCTTTCCCATCAGAGAGCAGGGCTCAGTGGAAAGCTTGGGGCATCTCTATGTTCAGGAGATTGTACGGCTTCACGGTGTGCCATCGTCTATCGTCTCTGATCAGGACGCTCGTTTTACTTCCCGGCTTTGGAAGGGGTTGCAGGAGGCGTTCGGGACGAGGCTACGTCTGAGCACCGCCTTTCACCCTCAGACGGATGGTCAGACGGAGAGGACCATTCAGACTCTCGAGGACATGCTCCGCGGATGTGTCCTCGACTTTGGTCGCAGCTGGGAGGACCACCTACCCTTGGTGGAGTTCGCATACAACAAAAGCTACCACTCCACTATCGGGATGGCACCATACGAGGCATTGTACGGCAGACCTTGTAGATCTCCTTTGTGCTGGACAGACCCTGGGGAGTCAGCACTTTTGGGACCAGAGATGGTCTGGGCCACAACAGAGAAGGTCCAGGTCATCCAGGAGTGGATGAGGACAGATTAGAGCCGGAAGAAGTCTTATGCTGACAGGAGGCGGAGGCCACTAGAGTTCGAGGATGGCGACCACGTCTTCTTGCGTGTCTCACCTCGACGTGGATTACGGAGATTTGGCCGAGGCGGCAAGTTGTCTCCACGCTTCATCGGACCTTTCCAGGTCATCAGCAGGATTGGTGAGGTGGCGTATCACCTGGCTCTACCACCTCAGTTGCACCGGGTGCACGACGTCTTCCACGTATCTCAGCTGAGGAGATACGTGCACGACCTGACGCACATCATTGACCATGGGGAGCTAGACGTGGATGATGGGGCGACTTTTGCGGAGGTCTCAGTGGTGATAGAGGATCGACAGGAGCGGGTCCTACGTGGATGATCGATTCCTCTAGTGCGCATCAGATGGAAGCATGAGAACCTCTAGGAGAGCACATGGGAGCGGGAGGCTCAGATGCGTGCTCAGTACCCACATTTGTTTCCCTAGTTTATGATGTATCTTTACGGGGACGTAAATCCCTAAGGTGGGAGTAATGTAAAGACCCGTAAATTTCAAGGAAATTTTTTTTCTTAATTTTCTTTGGAATTTTACAAGAACGCAGTTTCTGACGGAACCTGATTTCGAGGCCCGGTGTGCCCGGAATCATTTTCCAAAGTTTGGCTCAGGTACGTTCAGTGAACGGACGAGTGGGTTTTTCTAACTTTTGAACCGGTGCCCGGAATCAAATTCTAAGGGCACCGATGAAATCGCAGCGCCGGTATTTGCTTAGAAACACCTCTTCCGGAGTTGCGTTTTCTTGGTTGTGGTTTTTAATTTTTGGGCTTAAAGTTAAGAAATAAAATAATTGTACGACAAACTTTATTTTATTTCACTTAAGCCACTTGGAAACCACTTGAAGCCACTTAAAGCGGCTTAAGCTGAGTTGATCCGGATAGGATTCTATCCAAAAATATCCTACCCTCTTGGTAGGATATTTATGGGGTGGGGCCCGCACGAGCCCCACCGTTTCTTTTCCACTAAGTAACGCACCCGCGAAAACCTGTCTTTATGAAATTCAACTGATGCGTTTTCTTAAATTCATAACGCACCATTAAATTGGGCGGTTTTATTCGTGAATTAAATGGGCGGTTTCTTTCATTGAATTAATTCTACGAATTAATGGGTCGTTACTTACCTATTTTCGTTTGTTGGCGTAATAATAAAATAAGACCAACGTCGACTTTTGGAGGATTGCACGTTGAGAGGCTTTTGACAGAAGTTCTTGTGCCTTCGCCCTTCTTCGCGAAGAACGCGAAGAACGCGAAGAACGCGAAGAACACCGGCCCCGACGAAGAACGCCAAAACCACGGAAATCGACGATGCGACACAGTGTGCCGCGACGCCGACGTTTCCTCTCCCATGACGTTCTTCTGCGACGTTCCTTCCTCCGCGACAAAAACCTTCGATCATCTGTTGAGGTGAGTGTTTGCGATTCTTCAAAACTCCTTTGTGGTTTTTATCAACGCACGGATTTAATTATTATTAATTAAATCTGTTGTTCTGGAACCTCGGAGTTCGTCGACGAGACACCCTTCCGCGACGACGCGACGCCTTCTGCGACGCGACAATCGCCTCCTTCCGCGACGATCAAATCCGCGAAGAACCCGCGTGCGACGACTTGACGAGGTAGGGATTTTTTTATTTGGAAATACCCTTTTTATTTTCCTGTGATCGTTTCTTTTAAAAGTGAAGAATTCGGATAATAAGAACAATTTTAATTCATTAAAATTGTTTTGGTTATGTTTTCATGTGTTGAATAATTCTCCCGTTGTTTTTACCTAACGCGGAGGGTGCGGGCCAAACGAACACGGCCCGACAACCCTCTGTCGTTCTTCGTGGTTGTGCGGATTTGGCGGGTGACGACAAAACGTGATGCAAGGGTGATTTGTTGATTCTACAGTGAAGAACGAAACTCGGGAGGAACAACGGCGCAGACGGGAAGGAAAACGGACCACCGGAGCAACTCCGGTGGCCCGCGAAAGCTACCGGTGGCGAGGGTCGCCGGCGCGGCGGCGCCGGCGGCCGGAAGCGGCGGCGCCCCAGCGCGCCGCCGGACAGAGCCGCCGCGGCTTCAGTCGCGGCCAGCGGACCCACGACCGCGCGGGTCCGGCTCACCCGCATGGGACGTGGCAACATGCCGTGTCCACTGTTCCAGCGCAGCCCCACGCGGGGCCGCGACACCTCCAACCCGCGGGGGCAACGCCCCGCGGCATCCGCGCTCGGCCGCTCAGCCGAGTCGAGCCAGGCCGGTCCGACCGGCCGAGCCACGCCCTGGCCAGACCGGACCGAGTCCAGCCGGGTCGGGTCGACCCGGTTCGGCTGACCCAGGGGGGGTCGGGCCGGGTCGGCCCGGTCCTGGACCCCCCGTCTTCGGACTATTTTCGGTCTTTTGCCCGTAACTTGATCTACGGGCCTCCGAACGACGCACTGTCAGTGGAAACGCGATCCTTGGATCAAGATGGTCGTTTTGGTATATCGCACTCAAGGTTTCGGAATACTTTGGGTTTGGCCGGGTTGGTTCGTACACGAAACCAATCGGGCCCTCGGAGCAGAAACGCTCATATCTTGAGCTCCGGACGTTCGATTGACGTGTCATTGACTTTGTTGAATTCCTATAAGTGAGACGGATCTTTTGGCATACTCCGCCCGAGGTTTGGACACAGGTGGAGTACGGTCGGGTTGGTTTTGCCTTAAAAACCAACCGGGCCCCTGGGACGAAAAAGCCAATAACTCTCAGACCGAGCATCCGATTGACGCGTCGTCTGCGACGTTGAGTTCCTGTTGACGATACGGAACTTTTGGATACATCAACTTCAGACTTTGTGTTAGTTGATGTATCAGCCTCTCGGCTCGTGGAGCGGACCCTCCCGAACGAGCATGCTGTGTGCGGGAACCCTAGAGCTGGCTGCGACTGCTACTTCGATAGCGACGACTGTGCAGAGATCCTCAGTGGACTGCAACGACGACTGTGCAGAGATCCTCAGTGGACTGCGATGACTACTGCACTCAGCGATCCTACGTGGATCAGTGCTACAGATCCTGTGTGGATCTGATCCTGTGTGGGTCAGCGCTCAGCGGTTCTGTGTGAGGCAGCGCCTACAGGTCCTGTGTGGGCCCGATCCTGTGTGGGTCTTTGTGGGGGTTAGTTACCTATCGATCCTGTGTGGGTCATTGCGGGGGTTAGTACCTATCGATCCTTTGGGGGTCCGACGACTTAGATGGATCAGTGATCATCTTTATCGTCATCCGAAGAAGTATACCTGTGTGAGCTGAATCTTGTGTTACTCTCCTTTGTGGATCGTGTTGAACTATCCTGTGTGGATTTAGTGTTTACTCTCCTTTGTGGATTGTGTTGTGCTATCCTGTGTGGGTATACGTTTTTCTTTCCTGTGTGTACTGGGTTGTGCTTGGGCTCGGATGTTGGAGCCGAACGGGAATTGATGACTTAGGTATATGTATGGGTATATACCTAAGCCGTGTCGGATGTTACTTCGTGATTGTATCTTTCCTTTGTGGATTATCCTTTGTGGATTTTGGGAGACCTTCGGGGGTCTCAGGGTCCCTACTGAGTAGATTATACTCACCCCAGCACGGGCTATGCCCGCACTTCGTTGTGTTAGTTGCAGACGACGGACAGCGCTGATCGTGGTGGAGGCATGCGGAGCAGGACGGTACCTGGAGGTGGACCACTGGGCAGGACGCACTCGGAGCGGACGGCTGGACCAAGGAGCTGTGGAGGCTATCTGTACCCACCCTTCAGGTGGGACCTTCAGAGGATGGCTCAACGTTGCGGCTTTTCTTTTCAGTTGCTGTTTTTCCCTTTCAGTTATACTTTACAGTTGGGCTTGTATTTCCGGCCCCTTTTACTTTCAGCACAGCCTGTTACAGTTTTTGCTTAGTGTTTACTTTTCTGCTTGCTTACTCTGTGGTGCTTGTCTACTTTTCAAAGGAAATGCCTTCCCTTTTTCTGGGATTTACGCCTTGGTGCTAGACGCCAGCCCCTGGCCTATGGAAGGCGGGCTTGGGGTAGTCACGACACGGGCCCCGAGGACAGGTCATGACAAATTGGTATCAGAGGTGGTCGGTTCTACCGCAGACTCTGATCTTTCTTCTATGTGAAGTAATAGTGTTTAGCGTATTGGGTGTGGTTATCAGTCCAGGGAGTCCAGTGTTGGTGCGGCGGTCGACGTATCTGTACACCAGGACCCTGACTTCTGATTTCTGACTTAATGCACGAAAACATTGATTGCATGTGTGTTTCAAGATTTCTTTATGATTACTTGTGTCAGCTCACCAGGTATACTTTTCTGACCGTGGCACACTTGTTTCCTTTTCAGGATAGCCGCACGACGGCAGCCAGCTAGGGTTCCAAGAGTAGAGCGCGACGACAGCCCGCCGAGCGACGAGGCCTCGGTACAGGGCCTGTTGACAGCAGAGGCATCGGCGGTACCTTTACCCGCCGAGCCCTCGATGCTTCCAGCACCGACCGCTGACGATGCACGTCGCCTCGGAGCTCTGCACGAGTTCCAGCGCCAGCGACCACCCAGGTTTTGTGGGGAGACGGACCCCCAGGCAGCTGAGGACTGGCTGGAGGCGGTCGTACGAGTTTTCAGGCTAGTGAGGACACCAGCAGACCTTATGGTGATCCTCACAGCGAGCCTACTGCACGCAGTAGTAGGACGATGGTGGAGATTGATGCTCCAGGTGCACGATGAGGCCTCTCTCATCTGTACGGACTTTGAGAGCCTCTTCCGCTCAGAGTTCGTCTTGGCCACCCTCCGTGCGGTGCGCATTCAGGAGCTTCTTCAGCTGCGGCAGGGTAGCTTGACGGTCGCCCAGTACGCGGCGAGGTTTACCGATCTTTCTCGCTACTCGACCGACATGGTACGGGACCCCTTCTTCCGGGCCCGGACCTTTGAGCAGGGTTTGAGACACGAGATCAGGGCATCGCTGATCTCCCTCAGCATCCCGACCCAGGCAGGAGTGCTGGAGCGAGCCCTTCTGATCGAGAGCTTTCTGGATGAGTCTACTTCAGCAGCGAGACCTACCGCAGGGCGGCAGGTAGCGGAGTCTTCGGCAGCAGGTAGCCGACGGATGACTCAGGGCTCCAGGCAGACCAGACCTTCCGACAGACGACCTCAGGACACTGGCTCAGCAGTGCGGGGCACACAGCGCAGAGCCAGTCTTTCGAGAGGCAGGCAGTGCTATGCATGCGACGGGCAAGGCCACATGGCTCGTGACTGCCCGACCCGCCGTACCGAGGAGCAGCAGACGGTGGAGGGGCCACCTAGGCAGAGGCAGAGGGTCGACCGTGGCAGTCCGCAGGGAGGAGGCGGACGAGGCAGAGGAGCTGTCCGAGCAGCAGGTGGTAGGCGACACTTTGAGGCTCTGCCACCACCACCACCAGGAGGTCCGCCCCGACCACAGGGAGCTGGCGGGCAGAGACAGGCACAGCTCCAGGCAGTGGAGGCCTACGACCACGGCGCGCCAGAGATGATTCGAGGTACGATCTGTGTCTATTCTACCCTTTCTGCAGTTCTTATAGACACAGGAGCGAGTCACTCTTTCATAGCCGCTGCCCTTGTTCGGAGCTCGGAGATTTCGACAGAGCCGTTGGCTCGATCCTTATGGCTAGAGACCCCTACGGGAGCAGACTCGACGATTACGCACTAGTTCTGGCAGTGTGAGCTTACTCTAGGAGGTGAGAGCTTCGGCTGGGATCTTCTTGTAGCAGCTTCGAGGCCTTACGACGTCATCTTGGGCATGGATTGGTTATCTACAGTCCATGCTCAGATTGACTATTTTAGGCGCAAGGTGCGATGTGTGCGCACCGACGGGAGCAGGTTCACCTTCACCGGTGAGAAGGGAGCCTTTGCAGCATAGGAGGGACTCTCGCAGAGGAGAGGGCAGCCCATCACTCATCAGTTGGCTAGCCTCATCCTTGGAGTAGTTGACGTGCGGAGTACTAGTTTTCCTGCAGTGGTGGATCAGTACACAGACGTCTTCCCCGACGACGTTCCAGGGATACCTCCTCGCAGAGAGGTAGACTTTTATATTGATCTGTACCCCGGGACAACCCCGATATCCACTCCAGCGTATCGGATGGCCCCCGCTGAGCTTCGAGAGCTACAGGTACAATTGGAGGACTTGCAGGGCAAGGGGTTCATCTGACCCAGTGTTTCACCCTGGGCTTCCCCGATTTTGTTAGCCAAGAAGGCGGACGGGAGCTTGCGACTGTGTGTCGACTATCGTCACTTGAACCAGGTGACAGTGAGGAATAAGTATCCGCTACCGAGGATTGATGACCTCTTCGATCAGCTCAAGAGAGCAAGGTGGTTCTCGAAGATAGACCTCAGGTCAGGCTATCATCAGCTCAGAGTTCGAGACGAGGACGTGTAGAAGATGGCCTTTAGGTGTCGGTATGGCCACTATGAGTTCTTGGTTATTCCTTTCGGTGTAACCAACACTCCAGTAGTGTTCATGAGCCTCATGAACAGGATCTTCCAGCCATACCTCGATCGATTTTTCGTGGTCTTCATCGACGACATTTTGGTGTACTCGACCACGGAGGAGGAGCACACCTACCACTTGCGGGTTGTACTAGACACACTCTGAGAGCACCAGCTTTATGGAAAGCTCTCGAAGTGCCAGTTCTGGTTACGTGAGGTCCACTTCTTGGGGCACGTCATTTCTGAGGTGAGAGTTGCAGTGGATCCCGTGAAGATCGAGGCAGTGCTAGCTTGGGAGCCACCCAGGAGCGTGACGGAGGTGCGGAGTTTCTTGGGTCTAGCCGGATACTATCGAAGATTTGTTCCGGACTTCTCTAGAGTTGCGGTGCCACTCTCATCTTTGACAAAGAAGGGGAAACCCTTTGTGTGGTTAGACAGATGTCAGAAGAGCTTTCAGGAGCTGAGACAGAGATTGAACAGCGCACCTATCTTGAGGTTGCCTGAGGAGGGAGTTGGATACGTAGTCTACTGCGATGCATCAGGGACCGGACTCAGATGTGTCCTGATGCAGGAGCAGGCCGTGATTGCCTATCGATCACATCAGTTGAGGCCGCATGAGCAGAACTACGCTGCCCATGACCTGGAGTTAGCAGCAGTGGTCTTCGCTCTGAAAACATGGCGGCACAATCTAATGGGCGAGCGCTTTACAGTCTTTTCTGACCACCAGAGTCTCAGGTACATCTTCTCGCAGAAGGACCTGAACCTGAGACAGCGGCGATGGATCGAGTTCCTCCAGGACTATGACTTTGAGATAGTCTATACTCCTGGGAAGGGGAACGTGGTAGCTGATGCCCTCAGCAGGAGGACGGGCATCCAGCTACTTGAGGAGGCGACAGAGCAGCTAGCCGCTTTGCAGATATCCTTCGTGGATAGAGATGGAGCATCCTTTCTTCAGTCTCTCACAGTCACTCCTTAACTACTGCAGCAGGTCAGAGAGGCACAGCGTGGGGACACTGACTGTGAGACGCGGCGTGCGCAGATATCCTCAGGACAGACACCTGATGGTTTCTCCCTTGGAGTAGAGCACGACGTCCTTTTCAGAGGACGTACCTTGGTACCAGTTTCTTTGCGGGAGGAGGTGCTGAGAGAGTTTCACACTTCTCCTTTGGCGGTACATCCTGGAGTGGCGAAGATGTACCAGAACCTCAGACGACAGCACTGGTGGCTGGGCATGAAGAAGGTTGTGGCAGAGTTCGTTTCTCGATGCCTCACCTGCCAGCAGGTGAAGGGAGAGCATCAGGTACCAGCAGGCTTGGTACAGCCCTTGGAGGTCCCGGAGTGGAAGTGGGATGGCATATCTATGGACTTCGTGACTGGACTTCCACGCACTTCCAGAGGTCACGACTCCATTTGGGTGATTGTCGACCGACTCACCAAGTCAGCACACTTCTTGCCCATTAGAGAGCAGGGCTCAGTGGAAAGATTGGGGCATCTCTACGTTCAGGAGATTGTACGGCTTCACGGTGTGCCATCGTCTATCGTCTCTTATCGAGACGCTCATTTTACTTCCCGGATTTGGAAGGGGTTGCAGGAGGCGTTCGGGACGCGGCTACGTATGAGCACTGCCTTTCACCCTCAGACGGATGGTCAGACGGAGAGGACCATTCAGACTCTCGAGGACATGCTCCGCGCATGTGTCCTCGACTTTGGTCGTAGCTGGGAGGACCACCTACCCATGGTGGAGTTCGCATACAACAACAGCTACCACTCCACTATCGGGATGGCACCATACGAGGCATTGTACGGAAGACCTTGCAGATCTCCTTTGTGCTGGACAGACCCTGGGGAGTCAGCACTTGTGGGACCAGAGATGGTCCGGGCCACGACAGAGAAGGTCCAGGTCATCCAGGAGCGGATGAGGATAGCTCAGAGCCGGCAGAAGTCTTATGCTGACAGGAGGCGGAGGCCACTAGAGTTCGAGGATGGAGACCACGTCTTCTTGCGTGTCTCACCTCGATGTGGATTACGGAGATTTGGCCGAGGTGGCAAGTTGTCTTCACACTTCATCGGACCTTTCCAGGTCATCAACAGGATTGGAGAGGTGGCATATCGCCTGGCTCTACCACCTCAGTTGCACCGGGTGCACGACGTCTTCCACGTATCTCAGCTGAGGAGATACGTGCATGACCCGACGCACATCATTGACCATGGGGAGCTAGACGTGGATGATGGGGCGACTTTTGTGGAGGTCCCGATGGAGATAGAGGATCGATAGGAGCGGGTCCTACGTGGATGATCGATTCCTCTAGTGCACATCAGATGGCAGCACGGGAACCTCCAGGAGAGCACATGGGAGAAGGAGGCTCAGATGCGTGCTCAGTACCCACATTTATTTCCCTAGTTTATGATGTATCTTTACGGGGACGTAAAGCCCTGAGGTGGGAGTAATATAAAGACCCGTAAATTTCAAGGAAATTTTTTTTCTTAATTTTCTTTGGAATTTTACAAGAATGCAGTTTCTGACGGCACCTGATTCCGAGGCCCGGTGTGCCCAGAATCATTTTCCGAAGTTTGGCTCGGGTACTTTCAGTGAACGGACGAGCGGGTTTTTCTAACTTTTGAACCGGTGCCCGGAATCGAATTCTAAGGGCACCGATGAAATCGCAGCGCTGGTATTTGATTAGAAATTCCTCTTCCGGAGTTGCGTTTTCTCGGTTGTGATTTTTAATTTTTGGGCTTAAAGTTAAGAAATAAAATAATTGTACGACAAACTTTATTTTATTTCACTTAAGCCACTTGGAAGCCACTTAAAGCGGCTTAAGCTGAGTTGATCCGGATAGGATGCTATCCAAAAATATCCTACCCTCTTGGTAGGATATTTGTGGGGTGGGGCCCGCACGAGCCCCACCGTTTCTTTTCCCCTAAGTAACACACCCGCGAAAATCCGTCTTTATGAAAGTCAACTGACGCATTTTCTTAAATTCTTAATGCACCATTTAATTGGGCGGTTTTATTCGTGAATTAAATGGGCGGTTTCTTTCGTTGAATTAATTCTACGAATTAATAGGTCGTTACTTACCTCTTTTCGTTTGTTGGCGTAATAATAAAATAAGACCAACGCCGACTTTTGGAGGATTGCACATTGAGAGGTTTTTGACAGAAGTTCTTGTGCCTTCACCCTTCTTCGCGAAGAACGTGAAGAATGCGAAGAACGCCGGCCCCCGACGAAGAACGCCGAAACCACGGAAATCGACGACGCGACACCGTGTGCCGCGACGCTGACGTTTCCTCTCCCGTGACGTTCTTCTGCGACGTTCCTTCTTCCGCGACAAAAACCTTCGATCATCCGTTGAGGTGAGTGTTTGTGATTCTTTAAAACTCCTTTGTGGTTTTTATCAACGCACGGATTTAATTATTATTAATTAAATCTGTTGTTCTTGAACCTTGGAGTTCGTCGACGTGACACCCTTCCGCGACGACGCGACGCCTTCCGCGACGCGACGATCGCCTCCTTCTGCAATGATCAAATCCGCGAAGAACCCGCGTGCGACGACTTGACGAGGTAGGGATTTTTTTATTTGGAAATACCCTTTTTATTTTCCCGTGATCGTTTCTTTTAAAAGTGAAGAACCCAGATAATAAGAACAATTTTAATTCATTAAAATTGTTTTTGTTATGTTTTCATGTGTTGAATAATTCTCCCGTTGTTTTTACCTAACGCGGAGGGTGCGGGCCAAACGAACACGGCCCGACAACCCTCCGCCGTTCTTCGTGGTTGTGCGGATTTGGCGGGCGATGACAAAACGTGACGCAAGGGCGATTTGTTGATTCGGTAGTGAAGAACGGAACCCGGGAGGAACAACGGCGTAGACGGGAAGAAAAACGGACCACCAGAGCAACTCTGGTGGCCCGCGGAAGCTACCGGCGGCGCGGGTCGCCGGCGGCCGGAAGCGGCGGCACCCCAGCGCGCTGCCGGACAGAGCCGCCGCGGCTTCAGCCGCCGCGGCTTCAGGCGCCGCGGCTTCAGGCGCCGCGGCTTCAGGCGCCGCGGCTTCAGGCGCCGCGGCGGCGGCCAGCGGACCCGCGACCGCGCGGGTCCGGCTCGCCCACATGGGACGCTGCGAAATGTCGCGTCCGCTGTTCCAGCGCGGCCCCACGCAGGGCCGCGGCACCTTCAACCCGCGGGGGCAGCGCCCAGCAGCATCCGCCCTCGGCCGCTCGGCCGAGCCGAGCCAGGCCGGTCTGACCGGCTGGGCCACGCCCTGGCCGGACCGGACCGGGTCGGGTCGACCCGTTTCGGCCGACCCAGGGGGGGTCAGGCCGGGTCGGCCTGGGCCCGGACCCCCCGTCTTCGGACCATTTTCGGTATTTTGCCCGTAACATGAGCTACGGGCCTCCGAACGACACACCGTCAGCGGAAACGCGATCCTTGGATCGAGACGGTCGTTTCGGTATATCTCACTCAAGGTTTCGGAATACTTTGGGTTCAGCCAGGTTGGTTCGTACACGAAACCAACCGGGCCCTCGGAGCGGAAACGCTCATATCTTGAGCTCCGGACATCCGATTGACGTGCCGTCGACTTTGTTGAATTCCTCTAAGTGAGACGGATATTTTTGAATACTCCGCCCGAGGTTTGGACATAGGTGGAGTACGGTCGGGTTGGTTTTTCCTTAAAAACCAACCGGGCCCCTGGGACGAAAAAGCCAATAACTCTCAGACCGGGCGTCCGATTGACGCGCCATCTGCGACGTTGAGTTCCTGTTGACGATACAGAACTTTTGGATACATCAACTTCGGACTTTGTGTCAGTTGATGTATCAGCCTCTCGGCTCGTGGAGCGGACCCTCCCGAACGAGCATGTTGTGTGCGGGAACCCTAGAGCTGGCTGCGACTGCTACTTCGACAGCGACGACTGTGCAGAGATCCTCAGTGGACTGTGACGACGACTGTGCAGAGATACTCAGTGGACTGCGACGACTACTGCACTCAGTGATCCTACGTGGATCAGTGCTACAGATCCTGTGTGGATCCGATCCTGTGTGGGTCAGCGCTCAGCGGTTCTGTGTGAGCCAGCGCCTACAGGTCCTGTGTGGGACCGATCCTGTGTGGGTCTTTGCGGGGGTTAGTTACCTATCGATCCTGTGTGGGTCATTACGGGGGTTAGTACCTATCGATCCTTTGTGGGTCCGATGACTTAGATGGATCAGTGATCATCTTTATCGTCATCCGAAGAAGTATACATGTGTGATCTGAATCTTGTGTTACTCTCCTTTGTGGATCGTGTTGAACTATCCTGTGTGGATTTACTATTTACTCTCCTTTGTGGATTGTGTTGTGCTATCCTGTGTGGGTATACGTTTTACTTTCCTGTGTGGACTGGGTTGTGCTTGGGCTTGGATGTTGGAGCCGAATGGGAATTGATGACTTAGGTATATGTATGGGCATATACCTAAGCCGTGTCGGATGTTACTTCGTGATTGTATCTTTCATTTGTGGATTATCCTTTGTGGATTCTGGGAAACCTTCGGGGGTCTCGGGGTCCCTACTAAGTAGCTTATACTCACCCCTGCACTGGCTATGCCCGCACTTCGTTGTGTTGGTTGCAGATGACGGACAGCACTGATCATGGTGGAGGTGTGCGGAGCAGGACGGTACCTAGAGGTGGACCACTGGGCGGGATGCACTCGGAGCGGACGGCTGGACCGAGGAGATGTGGAAGCTATTTTTACCCACCCTTTAGGTGGGACCTTCAGAGGACAGCTCGACGTTGCGGCTTTTCTTTTCAGTTGCTGTTTTTCCCTTTCAGTTGTACTTTACAGTTGGGCTTGTATTTCCGGCCCCTTTTACTTTCAGCACAGCTTGTTACAGTTTTTGCTTAGTGTTTACTTTTCCGCTTGCTTACTCTGTGGTGCTTGTCTACTTTTCAAAGGCAATTCCTTCCCTTTTCTGGGATTTATGCCTTGGTGCTAGACGCCAGCCCCTGGCCTATGGAAGGCGGGCTTGGGGTAGTCACGACACGGGCCCCGAGGACGGGTCGTGACATCCTACTAGGTAATCAAAGACCATTTACACACATCATAAGTTTGGGATTTTCTTATGGTTAACTTTCTCCTAATCATGTTTTCTATCACTCTCCCTCAGAACTTGACCCTTTGTTTTCTCCTCCATATCCATGTTTTCCTACATGGAATCCTAGTGTGGGCTAACTCGGGTGACCTTTGTACTTCCCTTTCTTTCTTTTAAAGTAATAGTTTAATGACTCCTTTTCTGATGTGGGACTTTCAATGAAATTTCAAAACCCAATTTTAAAAATTACAAGGACGCAATTTCTTAAGGGGGGGAAGATTGTAACGACCTGAAATTTTGAATAAATCTTGTTTCCTAAATTTATGTGTTATTTTATTTTATTTTTATACTCAACAAAAATGTTTCATTTGATAACATGAGTATAATTAAAATGAGACCATTGGGTTTTGACTGTTATATGACCATTGGTCAATATGACCCCTGGAAACTAAACGTTTTGATTATTGTCTCTAAATACAAGTAATCTTGGTTAATTATTATAGAAAGAAGATTTGATGGCCTCACCCAGTAGTCTTGGACCATTTAAAGCCCATCTAACAGAACTTGGGAAGGAGGTAGCACCACTGGGCTTTGCTCTGGACCAAACCCAAGCCAAACTTCATCATGTGAATCTAGAACGGAATCGCCTTTACGAGAATTTCAAACTGATGGAAATTACTACTCGTGCGATGTTAGCCGAGCCTCCCTCAGATTCTCTCACCTTAGCACACCTTACACGTAGGTCCTATGCTGGTGTGATAAGGGGCTATGTAAGGAGACCGTCACTGCCTTGTGTAATCCTTTGTTTTAAATAAAAATTGGGATTTCTTCTTATGATGAAGTTTATGAATTTTCAAATGACTGGATAAATATAGTATGCATATTTTTGATGAATTTCAGAAAAAAGGATATTTTAAAAATGTTTATGTAAACCTTAAATAATTAAAAATGTGTAATGATATTCAAAAAATGGTCTTCTACAATTATGTTCAGTACGAAATTTAGAGTCTAATAAGATCAACTTAATTTTTGATGAATAGTAAATTATGAATAGTGATTTTATGATTAGGATTAGTAATGTGTCCAAATGGATTAGTAATCTCACTTAAAGAAAGTATTAATATAATCTAGGCACCTTGATTAAGTAATGTGATTCAATAAAATGGTTAAATAACGATTTCATAAATTATTATTCAAGTATTAGTTTTTTCGAGTGAATAGTGTTTTTTAACTAAAAATTAAATTAAAAATATTTAAAAAATTATTTTTATAAAATGGATTTCATTTTTGAACTCAGAGTACTAATATTATGTTATGGTAATTTTTGGGGTTTTTTCTGAAAAAATGAATTTTCGGTGAATAGTGTATTTATTTAAAAAATAAATTAAAAATATTTAGAAAATTATTTTTATAAAATGGAGTTCATTTTTGAAATCAGATCATTGATATTTGGTTAAGGTGAAATTTTGGGATCTTTCTGAGAAAGTTGAATTTTCAGTGAATAGTAAAAATACAGTTTTAGGGTTTCGGTATGTTTAATGACATCATAACTGTGTCATGATGATTCCATGAGATATTTTAAGGGATGGTCGACCAAGGGTGATGAATTATTGTATGGGGGGGTCATGTGGGCTAACTTCATGGAAAATATCTTGGGAGAGCACGTGGTTTTGAGAAAACCACTTTTGAGGTGTCCCTTGGCCATAATGCCTTGTCCCCTCACTTTCCCTATAAATACCAAGACATCCTCTCATCCATTTAGACTCCCCACTCTCCCCCAACAAAGTTCTGGTCTCATTACCTCTCAAGGAGTCCTCCCAAGGTTCCCCCAAGCCCTCAAGGTCCCAACCTTTGAGTTTTAAGAGTTACGTTTTAAGGTAAGGGATCTGATCTCTCTCTTTCTTTTCCAGAAATCTCTTTTATGTAATTTATTTTATGCTCCATGTTCTTATGTTAAAGGATGTTCTTTTATAATCCTATTACTTCCCTTTTTACGTTCCTATAATGAGAGATCCCCTCTTACTCTCATTATTTCATTTTATGAAGTTTAAGTGGCGCCGTTAGGCTGCCGAAATTTTTGTAACAGATTCTTTCTCCCTTCTCATTTTTCAAGATCTATTTTCATGTAAAGTATTTCAAGTTACTTTTTATTATTTTGGGGTATGATCTCTAAATTTATCATAATGATCTTTTATGATCATATTATGAGAGACCCCATTTGATCTATTTAATTCAGTATTTTGAAGTTTAAGTGGCGTCGTTAGGCTGCCGAATTTCTAAGGGGTTCTTTCACCCTTCTCGTTTTCAAGATCTACTTTCATGTCAAGTCTTTCAAGTTCCTTTTTATTATTTTAGGGTATGATCTCTAAATTTATCATACTTATATTTTATGATCATATGATGAGATACCCCATTTGATCTCTTTAATTCAGTATTTTGAAGTTTAAGTGACGTCGTTAGGCTGCGGAATTTATAAGGGGTTCTTTCACCCTTCTCGTTTTCAAGATCTACTTTCATTTCAAGTCTTTCAAGTTCCTTTTTATTTTGTTGGGGTATGATCTCTATATCTATCATACTGATCTTGTATGTTCATATGATTAGAGACCCTATTTGATCTCATCAATTCATTTTTGTTGAAGTTTAAGTGGCGCCGTTAGGCTGCCGAATTTCTAAGGGGTTCTTTCACCCTTCTCATTTTCAAGATCTACTTTCATGTCAAGTCTTTCAAGTTCCTTTTTATTATGTTGAGGTATGATCTCTATATCTATCATACTTATATTTTATGTTCGTATTATGAGAGACCCTATTTGATCTCATCAATTCATTTTTGTTGAAGTTTAAGTGGCGTCGTTAGGCTGCCGAATTTCTAAGGGGTTCTTTCACCCTTCTCGTTTTCAAGATCTACTTTCATGTCAAGTCTTTCAAGTTTCTTTTTATTATGTTGGGGTATGATCTCTATATCTATCATACTGATCATTTATGTTCATATTATGAGAGACCCTATTTGATCTCGTCAATCCATTTTTGAGAGTTTTAAGTGACGCCGTTAGGCTGCCGAATTCTCATAAGAGAAATCTTATTTTTGTCTTCCTTTCAAGTTCTTCGTTTCATATGGTATATCATTCAAAATTCATTACCATGTTCTTAAATACTATATATTCTATTCCCCTACTATTTTATGTATCATTTTTGAGTGGGTGACCCATGTCCCCTCTCTTTTCAATGTTTTCTAAAACCATGTATCGTGGACGTTATGCTGCATAGTTTTCGTCTCAAAATGACTCCCTCTTTATCTCAAAATTATTTTATGTTATTAAGTGAATACTCAAAGCTCTTATTTCTATAGGGATATTCACATATATATCAAAATTTTCTATTTTAAATTCTTGGATTTACATACATGAAACCCACTTTCCCTTTTTCGTGGGTTTAAAGTGACATAAAGATCATGTCTTTAAAGCAGTTTTTAAAACGTTATGATTATGAAATGAAACCCATTTCTTTTACGCTATATGGGTTGTTTATGAAATGATTGATGATGATATATATGGCTCACATGATAATAAAGACATGTCAAGGGTGCGCCCAGATAGCGCTCCAATGCATTGGGTAAAGACTTAATCTCTAGAGATGACTTTTTAGACTGATACCTTGGTGAATAACCTTGGTAATTTTTAATGACACCTTGGGGATGGACCTTGGTGAAACGAAATGATTGTCAATATTAAATGTTTTAGCCACATATTCAAGTTATAAAAACTGTTATTTTTATTCTGATATATCTCATGATTTATTTCTCATGCCTTAATGTTCTTTTCATGACCTTATTGAAGTATCTCATGTTCACATGTAAAATGTTTCTCTCGTTTCCCTTACTGGGCCTTCTTCTCACCCTTTCTTTTGATGTATGTCCCCAGGTTATGAGATGCAGTAATGAACCTAGTATGAACATGAGGAGAAGCCGTTCAAGTGTTTAAGAAGAATGTTTTATGTTTTCATGTTTTAAGTTCCTAGTTTCCAAGACACTAAACCTTAAATATCCTCGGTTTTGTAAAATGTAATGAAAGTTTATGTGATAAAAAGGCGGTATGCTATAGTTGGTATCAAAGGATGGTTTAGTTATTTGTGGAAATTAGGATATGAAAACTTTAGGAAGAAACCTATAGAAAAGTTTAAATATAGGAAATACTCCTCGTATTTTGGTGAGTATTGAGTAAGGGTTTGCCAAGCAAATACATCCCTGTCTGGATACGAGCAGGTAGAGGTGGCTCTAGAATAGATGTACATAGGGGTAAAACCCGAAAACACCGCTTTGAGCTAGACTCAAATGGGAACTGGTACACGACAACGGGCCTTTCTGCACTCTTGGTTACGACACTCCCAAGGGATATGCTTTGGTAAATTCATAAGCTTAGTATGAACCATTATTAAAGGAACAAAGATAAAATAAAATAAAGGTTCACATAAGAATATATGACCATGGATAACCAAGTTTGAAACCTAGGGGATCACAAGTTAGGGTATACTTTTCTTCTACAAGTTATCCTTTTATGCTTTAAGTTTATTTTCATGATTATTGGCTAAGTATTCAAGCCCCTAATTGTACTTTGTTTTCGTAGTTAATGGCGGGAAATGGAAGAACATGTCCCAACAACCAATGTGATAGGAAATGTGACGATTTCCATATTAATATGACAGAGATGATTAGGGGATTAAAAGATGATTATTATTTTGGAAGACGTTCACTATTTTGGGGACCCTATATGATCGAGGTAAATATATTACTACGGTATTTTCATAGAGAAGTAAGGTTGACTTATATTTTGAAGAATCGATTAATTTAAGGTGGACTTATAGTAATTTAGGTTACTTATGGGAATGATTAACCTATCTTGGCTAAAATATGTTTAGGTTAGCTACTTTTTTTATAAGATGTTAGGAGTGGTTGATGTTTTTTGGAGATGAACAATGAAATTTATTTTGGAAGACTATGTTATCAAATCCCTCTTGTATTTGGGTTTCAATCTTAGTTTGGTTTATTTTGAGGAATTTTAAGGACCGTTATTTATGGAATGGTCTATGATGAACTTTGGGTAGTACCATGGAACTTTGAAGATTTAAAAGTAGTTTTCATTCCTATGGGATTCTTTCTTTTTGAAGAGTTGTTTTACCTTACCCTTTCTGTTTTTGGGATAATGTTTAAAGAAAGAAGAAATAGATAGTTAATCTTTTGTGGATTATGTGATTCTCTAGAAGATGATTCTTGTGTTTTTATGAGACCAAGTAGTTTTGAATTCTCATCATTTGGAGAAAAGATTAGTTTTGGTAGAAACTTATTAAAGGATGAAACTCTACATGAAGGTAGGTATATTTTCTTATGTTTTTGTTCTATGTAGTAATTGAATTTCTCAAAATTATGAAATGGAACGTAAAACAAAAACGTTGTTGGTTTACGTTTCCTAATAGGTAATCAAAGACCATTTACATACATCATAAGTTTGGGATTTTCTTATGGTTAACTTTCTTCTAATCATGTTTTCTATCACTCTCCCTCAGAACTTGACCCTTTGTTTTCTCCTCCGTATCCATGTTTTCCTACATGGAATCCTAGTGTGGGCTAACTCGGGTGACCTTTGTACTTCCCTTTCTTTCTTTTAAAGTAATAGTTTTACTGACTCTTTTTTCTGATGTGGGACTTTCAATGAAATTTCAAAACCCAATTTTAAAAATTACGAGGATGCAATTTCTTGAGGGGAGAAGATTGTAACAACCTGAAATTTTGAATAAATCTTGTTTCCTAAATTTATGTGTTATTTTATTTTATTTTTATACTCAACAAAAATGTTTCATTTGATAACATGAGTATAATTAAAATGAGACCATTGGGTTTTGACTGTTATATGACCATTGGTCAATATGACCCCTGGAAACTAAACGTTTTGATTATTGTCTCTAAATACAAGTAATCTTGGTTAATTATTATAGAAAGAAGATTCGATGGCCTCACCCAGTAGTCTTGGACCATTTGAAGCCCATCTAACAGAACTTGGGAAGGAGGTAGCACCACTGGGCTTTGCTCTGGACCAAACCCAAGCCGAACTTCATCGTGTGAAGCTAGAACGGAATCGCCTTTACGAGAAGTTCAAACTAATAGAAATTACTACTCGTGCGATGTTAGTCGAGCCTCCCTTAGATTCTCTCACCTTAGCACACCTTACACGTAGGTCCTATGCTGGTGTGATAAGGGGCTATGTAAGGAGACCGTAACTGCCTTGTGTAATCCTTTGTTTTAAATAAAAATTGGGATTTCTTCTTATGATGAAGTTTATGAATTTTCAAATGACCGGATAAATATAGTATGCATATTTTTGATGAATTTCAGAAAAAGGATATTTTAAAAATGTTTATGTAAACCTTAAATAATTAAAAATGTGTAATGATATTCAAAAAATGGTCTTCTACAATTATGTTCAGTACGAAATTTAGAGTCTAATAAGATCAACTTAATTTTTGATGAATAGTAAATTATGAATAGTGATTTTATGATTAGGATTAGTAATGTGTCCAAATGGATTAGTAATCTCACTTAAAGAAAGTATTAATATAATCTAGGCAACTTGATTAAGTAATGTGATTCAATAAAATGGTTAAATAACGATTTCATAAATTATTATTCAAGTATTATTTTTTTCGAGTGAATAGTGTTTTTTAATTAAAAATTAAATTAAAAATATTTAAAAAATTATTTTTATAAAATGGATTTCATTTTTGAACTCAGAGCACCGATATTATGTTATGGTAATTTTTGGGGTTTTTTCTGAAAAAATGAATTTTTGGTGAATAGTGTATTTATTTAAAAAATAAATTAAAAATATTTAGAAAATTATTTTTATAAAATGGAGTTCATTTTTGAAATCAGAGCATTGATATTTGGTTAAGGTGAAATTTTGGGATCTTTCTGAGAAAGTTGAATTTTCAGTGAATAGTAAAAATACAGTTTTAGGGTTTCGGTATGTTTAATAACATCATAATTGTGTCATGATGATTACATGAGATATTTTAAGGTATGGTCGACCAAGGGTGATGAATTATTGTATATTGGGACCCATGTGGCCTAACTTCATGGGAAATATCTTGGGAGAGCACATGGTTTTGAGAAAACCACTTTTTAGGTGTCCCTTGGCCATTAATGCCTTGTCCCCTCACTTTCCCTATAAATACCAAGCCATCCTCTCATCCATTTCGACTCCCCACTCTCCCCCAACGAAGTTCCAGTCTCATTACCTTCCAAGGAGTCCTCCCAAGGTTCCCCCAAGCCCTCAAGGTCCCAACCTTTGAGTTTTAAGAGTTACGTTTTAAGGTAAGGGATCTGATCTCTCTCTTTCTTTTCAAGAAATCTCTTTTATGTAATTTCTTTTATGCTCCATGTTCTTATATTAAAGGGTGTTCTTTTATAATCATATTACTTCCCTTTTCATGTTCCTATAATGAGAGATCCCCTCTTACTGTCATTATTTCATTTTATAAAGTTTAAGTGGCGCTGTTAGGCTGCCGAAATTTTTGTAACAGATTCTTTCTCCCTTCTCATTTTTCAAGATCTATTTTTATGTAAAGTATTTCAAGTTACTTTTTATTATGTTGGGGTATGATCTCTAAATTTATCATACTGATCTTTTATGATCATATGATGAGATACCCCATTTTATCTCTTTAATTCGGTATTTTGAAGTTTAAGTGGCGTCGTTAGGCTGCCGAATTTCTAAGGGGTTCTTTCACCCTTCTCGTTTTCAAGATCTACTTTCATGTCAAGTCTTTCAAGTTCCTTTTTATTATGTTGGGGTATGATATATAAATTTATCATACTAATCTTTTATGATCATATGATGAGAGACCCCATTTGATCTCTTTAATTCAATATTTTGAAGTTTAAGTGGCGCCGTTAGGCTGCCGAATTTCTAAGGGGTTCTTTCACCCTTCTCGTTTTCAAGATCTACTTTCATGTCAAGTCTTTCAAGTTCCTTTTTATTATGTTGGGGTATGATCTATATATCTATCATACTGATATTGTATGTTCATATGATGAGAGACCCTATTTGATCTCATCAATTTTTTTTTTTGAAGTTTAAGTGGCGTTGTTAGGCTGCCGAATTTCTAAGGGGTTCTTTCACCCTTCTCATTTTCAAGATCTACTTTCATGTCAAGTCTTTCAAGTTCCTTTTTATTATGTTGGGGTATGATCTCTATATCTATCATACTGATCTTTTATGTTCATATTATGAGAGACCCTATTTGGTCTCATCAATTCATTTTTGTTGAAGTTTAAGTGGCGCAGTTAGGCTGCCGAATTTCTAAGGGGTTCTTTCACCCTTCTCGTTTTCAAGATCTACTTTCATGTCAAGTCTTTCAAGTTCCTTTTTATTATGTTGGGGTATGATCTTTATATCTATCATACTGATCATTTATGTTAATATTATGAGAGACCCTATTTGATCTCGTCAATCCATTTTTAGGAGTTTTAAGTGACGTCGTTAGGCTGTCGAATTCTCATAAGAGAAATCTTATTTTTGTCTTCCTTTCAAGTTATTAATTTCATATGGTATATCATTCAAAATTAATTACCATGTTCTTAAATACTATATATTCTATTCCCCTACTGTTTTTTGTATCATTTTTGAGTGGGTGACCCATATCCCCTCTCTTTTCAATATTTTCTAAAACCATGTATCGTAAACGTTATGCTGCATAGTTTTCGTCTCAAAATGACTCCCTCTTTATCTCAAAATTATTTTATGTTATTAAGTGAATACTCAAAGCTCTTCTTTTTACAGGGGTATTCACATATATATCAAAATTTTCTATTTTAAATTCTTGTATTTACATACATGAAACCCGCTTTCCCTTTTTCGTGGGTTTAAAGTGACATAAATATCATGTCTTTAAAGCAGTTTTTAAAACGTTATGATTATGAAATGAAACCCATTTATTTTACGCTATATGGGTTGTTTATGAAATAATTGATGATGATATATGTGGATCACGTGATAATAAAGACATGTCAAGGGTGCGCCCAGATAGCGCTCCAATGCATTGGGTAAAGACTTAATCTCTAGAGATGACTTTTTAGACTGATACCTTGGTGAATAACCTTGGTAATTTTTAATGACACCTTGGGGATGGACCTTGGTGAAACGAAATTATTGTCAATATTAAATGTTGTAGCCACATATTCAAGTTATGAAAACTTTTATTTTTATTATGATGTATCTCATGATTTATTTCTCATGCCTTAATGTTCTTTTCATGACCTTATTGAAGTATCTCATGTTCACATGTAAAATGTTTCTCTCGTTTCCCTTACTGGGCCTTCTGCCCACCCTTTCTTTTGATGTATGTCCCCATATTATGAGATGCAGTAATGAACCTAGGATGAACATGAGGAGAATCCGTTCAAGTGTTTAAGAAGAATGTTTTATGTTTTCATGTTTTAAGTTCCTGGTTTCCAAGACACTAAACCTTAAAGATCCTCGGTTTTGTAAAATGTAATGAAAGTTTATGTGATAAAAAGGTGGGATGCTATAGAATATAGAAGGTAGAGGGAATTCTTCTCATCAAAGAAGTTGGAGTAAATCAAAATATAAGTCCATAAAAAGGATTCAAGGTAAATATACCGAACATGGACCCATGTGTTGGCACTTTGGGAAGAGAGGGTATCTTAAGAAGGATTGCATGGATCATATAGTGAATTCTAGAAGGTTGGATTTTTGAATTTCAAGTTTTTCTAATTCAAAAATTGAAAGTTGTAGTAGTTTACTATTGAGCATCAATGTTCCATTGAAATCACGGATTATTGACTATGGAGATTCATTTCACTCAATGGATGAAAGGGGTTTCATGGTGAATTATACATCTAAAAATGTTGGCAAGGTTTACTTGGACAATGATGTGGCTCTTGAAGTTATAGGGAAAGGTGGTGTTAAAATCTAGATGTCAGATGAAAGTTACCATATTTTAAGGTAGTTCATCACATACTAGATCTATAAAATAACCTAATTTCTATTGGTCAACTAGATGAGTTAGTATTTATAATGATCTTTGCGAATGCGGTATGGAAAATTAATTGGGGTTCCATGGTCATGGCCAGAGGTGTAAAGGATGAGGCATTATATTTGATAGGAAAGTCAAGTGGAGAAATAATTATTGGGGAATTAACTTCCAAAAAACAAATAATATGGAATTATCATCTTAGGAAACTAGGTGAGAAGAATATAATATTTCTAGTGGAAAAGGGTATACTGAATCTCAATCAAATAGAATTTAGAAGTTTTGAGAGTTGTGTACTCAAAAAGTAGAGAAATGTGTCATTCAATTTGAGTGGAGGAAAGCATAAATCTTTGAAGTTATACTTCATTCCCATATACATTTAGGGTCCATCACCAGTCCATTATTACAATGGTTTGATGTACTTTGTGACTTTCATCAATGTATCAACAAAGAAATTATGTGTTTACTTCTTAAAATAAAAAAAAATGTAGTGTTTGGAGTTTTTTTATGGAAGTTCATTGTTTAAAGGGAGACTGGAAGAAAGTTGAAATTATTACGGTCCAATAATGATGGTAAATAAAATAGTAGGTATTTCAAAAACTTTTTCAAGCAAAAAGGAATCAAGACTAATAAAAATGTACTTGGAACACCAAAGTAGAATGGTGTGGATAAGAAGATAAATCATACATTGATAGAAAAGTCATGAATCATGATAATCCATTCCAAAATTTCCAAGGAAATTTGGGCAGAAGGAGTCAATTTCACAGTATACCTAGTTAACAAGAGTTATTCTACATTGATGGGGTAGGATATTATGGGACAACTATGGTCTAGAAAACTAGTAAAAGAAAGTTTTTATTGTGTCCAAGTCGATCCCAAGGAGAAGAAAAAGAATCAAAGATAAGTCCAATATATCTATCTTTATGGGATATAGTTATGAAAACTTTAGATTTCAACTTTCGTATGATGACAAGTGACAATTTATCATAATATGGACTATTTCCTTTAATGATAAGGTCTTGTGGAAATATTAAAACTTGTCTAAAAAGTAAGTTGAGAACAAAGGATGAACTTACCAAATCCAAGTTGATTTGAATAGAAGTTACAAAAGTATGAATGTTTTGTAAATTTTTCAAGTTAGTTCAATGTATGATATACCTAAATTATCATGAATTGTTCTGGGTTGAATTAGAATATCGGAAGTTGATGTTCTGGAAGTTGTAGTTCAGAAAAGAAAAGAGTGAGAGGATAAATATTTGAGATTTACTAGAGTTAGAAGACTAATATAGTAGTTCTGATCTAATATTTACTAATTACTTTTAATGGATGAAAGAGATCTTGAGAGATTGGAAGAAGCGATCAACCTCAACGATTCTAGAAAGTGGGAGTCATTTATGAAAGATGAGTTAGATTCATTGCATGAAAATGAAACTTGGGAGATGATGGAATTATTACAAGTAAAGAAAGAAGTGTGTAACAAGTGAGTCTTCCCTTTTAAAGAATACATTTATGGTAGGAATAGGTATAAGGAAAGTCTAGTGGATAAAGGATTTCAGTAGAAAGGAGTGGTATTCATTTAAATATTTTCACCAATATTTAAACAAACTAGAATCCAGATAGTGTTGAGTGTCATTTCTTCCAATAGATTGCATATGGATTATATAGATGTAAAAACAATGTTCTTTTATGGTTAATTTGAGGAGGGAATCTATATAAAACAATCTGATGGTTTTGAGTATAATCGGAATAAAGACTTTGTGTATAAGATGAAGAGGAGTCTCTATGACTTAAAATAGGTGTTAGGGAAATAAAATTGAAAGTTTTATGTTTTCATGAATGAGAAAGGTTTAATGTTAAGAAACTCATATTACCATTACTACCATATGGAATTTGAAGATGAAATTTATATCATCCTACTATTGTATATTGATGGCATACTCCTAGAAGATTCAAAAATCGGGAGGATTTGGGAGGTGAAGAATGATTTTTCCAAAATATTTGAGATGAATGATCTTGGGGAGGACAAGAAAATCTTGGGGGTATGGATTTAGAGAGATGAGAAAACTGAAATTTTGGTTTTAACTCAAAGTTAATACATCCAAAAGATAATCAAAATATTTGGTATGTTCGGATGTAAGCTGATCTCAACCCCATTATCAGAACATTTAAAATTATCTAAAGGAAAAGCACTAAAAATGGAAGATGAGATGAATTATATGAAGAAAGTTTCATTTGCATCAATGGTAGGTATCTTGATTTATGTTATGGCATGTACTCACTTATGAAATTCATTTTTAGTGGGATTTTTTGGGCAGTTCATGGAAAATACATGGAAAGAACATTAGGAGACAATAAAATGGATTCCTTGGTATCTCAAAGGATCAAAAGATATAACTATGTGCTTTAGAACATATGATCCATTTAAGGGTTATGTGAATGTAGAGTTTATGGGGAATTTATATACTTAGAATAGTATAATAGACTATGTGATCACATTCAGGGGAATGACAGTTAACTGGATGTCAAGGTTGAAACCGATGAGAGCATTGTCCACATCAGAAGTTGAGTATGTGGTAGTATGGAAGCTGATAAATAATTGATATTATTAAAGTATTTGTTGAAGGATATTGAAGGTGGTTTTCTCTACTATGATAGTTATAGAGTGATATATTTGGTAAAGAATATGGTGTTTCACTCACCAATTAAACACATCGACCTGAAATGTCGTTTCATCCAAAATATGCTAGAAGATGAAATGTTAGAGTTGTGAAAGATATCCAAAATACAAAATCCAGTTGAAATGTTTACCAAATTTTTATTCTAGGAAAGTCTGAGGTAACATTGTACCTCAGTGGGAAAGGGGTAATCTAAATTCAATGGATACATTTTTGTTATTTCATAAGTTGTAAGGAATGTTTTTTCCTAAGTGTTAGAGGTTTCCATGGTTTCCTTAATGTAGTCTTCAAGTGGAATATTTCTAATAATTGTGAAGTCTATTTTAAGTACTAGTTATAATATTAGAAGGAAAAACTCTAGAAGATATATATCAACCTATTCAAATAGAGAAAGTGGAATCTAGTGAAGGCCAAGGTTCCAAAAACTATGTTCTGGAACTAGTTTTTGTAAGTATTCGATTGTTAGGATGATGTTATTGGAAGTTACAACTACATAAAAATCCTTTTTGATGGTTATTTGGAAGTCTTCCTAGTAGGTTTTATGGTAAAGGAAGAAACATAAGGGTTTTCATATGGAATATAAAGTCAGCTTGCACTATTCACTAAATCATCGTGATTAAGTCTAAAGTTACTAAAAGTTATTAGAGGTTACTATGATCATTGTAGGGACTTCTACAAAGATCGTATGTTGGTCAAAAAAATAACCAATTAGGATCTACTGTAAAGGTGGAGCAAGACTACTTGTGCACATGGCTCAAATTTGTGACATCACTGATGATCAGATATCTATTTGGTTGATTAGTAAAAGTTATTGTAATATTTGTAACTTCTGATAATAATGAAAAGTGTAGTAGTGTTCTCCCATATATTTAGTACTTAATGTTCGAACTATACAAACTCATAGTGTCTTTTACTTTTTATTTTTCTTTAATGTTTGTTTGTAAATTTTTCTTGAGTGTGTGTGAGGTACGAATCAATGTGGTGATTTAAAGTAATGTTCTTCTTCTTAAGTTCTAGTACATTGAAGCAATGGGAAGATCCTTCTAGTTGGGGGAAGTTTTAAAGATTTGTTTTAGCCTTCATAAGTTCTAGTGGTAACTTTCGTTTGATCAATGGTGTCATATTCCTCCCAATAATGACTTAGATTACATATTGAATATATTGAAGATAACATTTTTGTTCATCAATATTAGTATACTATAAAATCCCTACAAAGGTTTTATATCGAAAAAATTACATCCATTAAGTACACCAATGGTTATACAATATCTTTATTAAGATAAAGATACTTTTAGACCATGAGAGAATGATGAAGAACTTGTTGGTCTTGAAGTGCTATGTTTGAGTGTCGAGGGAGCACTAATATATATTGTAAATAATAGAAGGAATAATATGTCATTTTCTAGGAATTTATTAGTTAGGTACATTTCTTCTCATACTTATAAACATTAGAATGGCATCAAACATATATCAAGATACCTTCATATATATGTTGATTGAGATTGTTTTATTCTAAAAGTTCATAACCAAAAATTGATAGGTTATGCTAATAGTGGATATTTGTTTGGTCCACATAAAACTAGATCTCAAACTAGATATTTATTCACATGTTATGGAACTATCATTTTATGGAATTCTATACAAAACCATTTTTGTGACTTCCTCAAATCATTATGAGTTTATTATAATTCATAAAGAAAGTATAGAATGTGTTTAGATGATATCAGTTACTCATCGTATCAAAGATAACTGTGAATTTTATATTAATAATGATATTCCCACCATATAATATGAAGATGATAATGCTTATATATCACAATTAAATTTTGTATCAAGGGTGATAAAACAAAAAAAATCTCACTAAAATTCTTTTTCCCTAATGAAATTCAAAAGAATGGTTAGATTAATATCTAATAAATAAGGTATTATGATAATCTTTTAGATTTATTCACAGAGGCATTACCAAATACAACTTTTGAGAAATTGATTTATAAATTTGGGGTGTGAATACAATAAAGTTTATTATGATTTTATGAGTAAGAGTTAGGGATGGTATACTATATTTTCCTTCATTATGTTTCTTCCCATTGATTTTTCTTGATAAGGTTTTCAATGATCTGATCTAAAATTGGAACAGAATTCGTTTACTTTGGCTTTGGTAGTTTTTCCTAAATAATTTGTGTAAGAAAATATTATTCACCAGATTTGGGATTCCAAGCCATATATTGGGCCTTAGAGCCATTAGGCTTATGATCCAACAATATCAGGTATTTATGTGGTACAATAGTACTAGGTGGGATGGTATGACATGGCTAAGTAGGCAGCAGACATGACAATGCGCAGGCGTCACCGGGTGGACGGCCTAAAAGAGCAATGAGTGTGTAAACACTTTTCATCCAACCCTCTACCCAATTAGATATTTTATATGAAAAATTTGGTGCCCTTACATGGTATTAAATTGGTATCATAACACAATATTTACTGGTAGGGGTGGTGTGGCATACTGATTGGTGACATTGATGCCTGTGTGATGAGGCAGATGGCACAGTGCAATTGGCAAACAACATAACGTGAAGTCATGTAGGTGTCACTGGGTGGGAAGCTCGAAAGAGTGATGAGTCCATTGAAAATCATCAAACATCCCTCTACCCAGATGAATTTTTTATGTGGTATAGAGGGGTGACCTACCACGACACGAAAGATCAACACAATGTGATGGTGCTGGCAGGAAGGGTGATGTGACATTAAAAGATTAGAGACTCAGAGTGATAGTTTTATACTCATCTTGGAATCAAGCCATATACTTCAAGGTGATTTGGGCCACATTTACCTTGGTATTTAGGCCATCAATATCTAGGTCCTTTGAGCCATTAATATGTAATATAATAGGTCAAGTGGGTGTTTATCTTTCCTTGTGGGGAGGGATGAGGCTTGACTCACTGGGGTACATGAGTGTGTGTTGTTTGTGGTTTGTAATATTCTCTACCTATGATGAATAATATTTCATATTTATTTAATAATAATAATATTTATAATTTAAAATAATGATAATTTAGTGGGGGTATAAAAAATATAGCGCATTTATTTGTAAAAAATCACCCTCTATAGGTATGAAAATAATTAGGTTTTTTTTTAATGTGGTTTATTAAAAAAATGGAAAACGGGTTAGGGTTTAGATAATTTTGAAATATGGGTATGAGGAAGCACGAATCTCATTCACTCTTCCGCTTCATCCAAAAATCATGATCAGGGTTCACGCTTCCCTCTTTTAAAAAAAGGTTTTGCATTTATTTTTCTTTGTTTATGTATATATATATCGAGAAAGGCATAAACTATGAGTTTGGTGAACCAAACCCATAATTCCTCTATTAAAAAAAAGAAAGGTACAATGGGGTGGCATGAGAATCATAACACACAAATTCCATTAGAGTCAAGAAACAAAAGACCATAGCAAGAAAACAACCCAAACCCAAAAACAAAAGCATGGGTCAAAGAATACAATATTTCCTAACAATTAATCATGCCAAAATATTCAGATTTATCTATTCCTGAATCTCCCTATGTTACCTAAGTTGTCTCTACCGCACAAGTATCAACCTCTCCTCCGCATCCTGGTTGACTGTCAAGGCTCTTGATCTTCATCTGATGACACATCAATGTTATAGCATCCCGCTATTTTATAACAAAAACTTTCATTACATTACACAAATCTGAGGATCGTTAAGGTTTAGTGTCTTGGAAACAAGGATCATAATACATAAAAAAAACATAAAACATTCTTCTTAAACACTTGCAGGGAGTCTCCTTAAGTTCATTCTAGGTTCATTACTGCATCTCATAACCTGGGGACATACATCAAAAGAAAGGGTGAGCAGAAGGCCCAGTAAGGGAAACAAGAGGAACATTTTACATGTGAACTTGAGATACTTCAATAAGGACATGAAAAGAACTTTAAGGCATGAGAAAGAAATCATGAGGCATTTCATAATAAAAATAACATTTTTCATAACTTGAAGATGTGGCTACATCATTTAACATAGACAATCATGAACATATCACCAAGGTCCATCCCCAAGGTGTCATTTGAAAATTACCAAGGTTATTCACCAAGGTATCGTGAAAATTGTAATCTCTAGTGGTTACATCATTACCCAATGCATTGGAGCGCTATCAGGGCGCACCCTTAAATTTGCCTTTATTATCATGTGAGCCACATATATCATCATCAAAAATTTCATAAATAACCCACATAGCATAAAATAAATGGGTTTCATTTCATAATCATAACGTTTTAAAAACTGCTTTAAAGACATGATCTTTACGTCACTTTAAACCCACGGAAAGGGAAAGCGGGTCTCATGTATGTAAATCCCAGAATTTAAAATGGAACATTTTGATGTATATGTGAATACCCTTGTAGAAATAAGAGCTTTGAGTATTCACTTTATAACATAAAATAATTTTTGAGAAAAGAGAGAGGCATTTTGAGGGGAAAATTCTGCAGCATAACGGCTAAGTTTCGGGGTTTTAGAAAACATTGAAATGAGAGGGGACAGGGGTCACCCACTCATAAATGATCCATAAAACAGTAGGGTGAAAGAATAAGAATGACATATGAACATGGTAATGAAATTTTAGGGACATACCATTTGAAATGAAAAACATGGAAGGAAAAAGATTAGATTTCTCTTATGAAAATTCGGCAGCCTTACGGCGTCACTTAACTTCAAAAGAAAATGATTTGACAAGATCAAAAAGGGTCCCTCATCATATGATCATAAGAGATCAGTATGATTGATATAGAGATCATACCCCAACATAATAAAAGGAACTTGAAAGACTTGACATGAAAATCGAACTTGAAAAATGAGAAGGGTGAAAGAATCCCTTAAAAATTCGGCAGCCTAACGACGTCACTTAAACTTTCATAAAGCGAAATGATGAGAGTAAGATGGGATCTCTCATCATATAAACATGAAAGGGCAGTAATAGGAATATAAAAGAACATCCTCTCACATAAAAACATGGAGCATAATAGGAATGACATAAAAGAGATTTCATGAAAAGAAAGAGAGGGGTCGGATCCCTTACCTTAAAACGTGACTCTTGAAACTCAAAGGATTGGACCTTGAGGGCTTGGGGGCACCTTGGGAGGACTCCTTGGAAGGTAAGAAGACCAGAACTTCGTTGGGGGAGAGTTGGGAGTGAAAACTAAAGGAGGAAAGGGTGGGTATTTATAGGGAAAGTGAGGGGACAAAGCATTAAAGGCCAAAGGACACCTCACATGTGCTTTTCTCAAACCCATGGGCTCTCCCTTGGCATTTATCATGGAGTTAGGCCACATGGGGCCCCCAAAACAATTTTTCATCACCCTTGGCCGGCCAACCCTCAAAAGACCTCATGACATCATCATGACATCATTATGATGTCATTAAACATACCGAAACCCTAAAACGGTATTTTTACTATTCACTGAAAATTCAACTTTCTCAGAATAATCCCAAAATTTCACCTTGACCAAATATCAATGCTATGATTTCAAAAATGAACTCCATTTTATAAAAATAATTTTCTAAATATTTTTAATTTTATTTTTAAATAAATACACTATTCACCGAAAATTTATTTTTTTAGAAAAATCCCCAAAAATTACCATAACATAATATCGATGCTCTGAGTTCAAAAATAAAGTCATTTTTATAAAAATAATTTTCTAATTATTTTTAATTAAATTTTTAATTAAAAAAACACTATTCATCCGAAAAAACTAATACTTGAATAATAATTTATGAAACCGTTATTTACCCATTTTATTGAATCACATTACTTAATCAAGGTGCCTAGATTATATTAAAACATTCTTTGAGTGAAAATTACTAATCCATTTGGTCACATTCCTAATCCTAAGCGTAAAATCACTATTCATAATTTACTATTCATCAAAAATTAAGTTGATCTTATTAGACTCCAAATTCCTTACTGAACACTTTTGTAGAAGACCATTTTTTGAAAATCATTACACATCATTAGTTATTTAGGGTTTACATAAATATTTCAAAATATCCCATTTTCAAAATTCATCAATAAAATACATTCTAAAATTATCTAGACATTTGAAATTTCACAAACATCACTAAAGGAAGAAATCTCAATTTATTCACCCGAAAGGATTACACAAGGAAACTAGGGTCTCATCACATAGCCCCTTATAACACTGGCATAAGACCTAAGTGTAAGGTGTGCTATGGTGAGAGAATCTGAGGGAGTCTCAGATAACATTGCCCTAGTAGCAATCTCCACTAACTTGAACTTCTCCTGCAAGCGTTTTCGTTCAAGCTTGACACGCTGGAGCTCGGCTTGGGCTTGGTCCAAAGCGAAGCCCACAGATGCTACCTCCTTCCCAAGCTCTGATAAGTGGGCTTCGTAAGGGTTGAGTCTACTGGATGAAGCCATCAACTCCTCTTTCTGCATTAACCATTAACATCTTAATAAATCAATAAGAGTAAGTTAATATACTACTCAAAAAGATTGGGTCGTTACATTCTTCCCCCCTTAAGAAATTTCGTCCCCGAAATTTATACTTGAGGCCTAGTTGAAAAGGTGAGGGTACTTTTGCTTCATCGTTTCCTCAGGCTCCCAAGTCGCTTCTTCATATTTATGATTCCTCCACAACACTTTCACAAGGTGGGTAGTCTTGTTTCGTAGGACCTTGTCTCTACGGTCCAAGATCTCCACTGGCTGCTCCTCATAAGAGAGGTCATGTTCAAGTTGTACCACCTCTGGGTTCAGTACATGCGAAGGGTCGGGTATGTACTTCCTCAAGAGAGATACATGGAAGACATCATGAACTTGAGCTAGGTTCGGTGGAAGTGCTAGACGATAGGCCACTGCTCCTATGCGATCAAGGATTTCATAGGGGCCGATGTACCTAGGGCTGAGCTTCCCTTTCTTCCCAAACCGCATGACTCTCTTCCATGGAGAAATTCGAAGGAAGACTTTGTCACCAACACCAAACTCCAAGTCCCTTCGACGATTGTCAGCATAGCTCTTCTGCCGACTCTGAGCAGCCTTTATGTGTTGTTGGATGGCATGAACCTGTTCTGTCATCTCTTGCACGAGATCAGGCCCAAGAAGCTTCCTCTCACCAGTTTCATCCCAACAAGTAGGAGTTCTACACCGCTTTCCATACAGAGCTTCATAGGGTGCCATCTGAATACTCGCATGGAAGCTGTTGTTATAGGAGAACTCCACTAATGGGAGGTGTTGATCCCATCCACCCTTAAATTCCATTGAGCATAATCTCAACATGTCTTCGAGTGTCTGAATAGTCCTTTCAGATTGGCCATCAGTTTGAGGATGATAGGCCGTACTAAAATTCAATTCAGTATTCAGAGCATGCTGAAGACTTCTCCAGAATTTTGATGTGAATCTTGGGTCACGATCAGATACGATGGATAGTGGTACCCCATGCAGCCTTACCACTTCCTTCACGTATATCTTGGTAAGCTGATCTAGAGAGAAATCTTCCCGAATAGGGATAAAATGGGCTGTCTTGGTGAGACGGTCCACAATAACCCATATCGCATTGTTCCCTTTGGATGTTTTCGGGAGACCAGTTACAAAGTCCATAGTGATATTATCCCACTTCCATACTGGTATGGGTAGCGGTTGTAATACCCCCTTAGGAAGTTGTCTTTCTGCCTTTACTTGCTGACACACCAGGCACCTTGTAGTGTAATCGGCAATCTCCCTCTTCATGTTATCCCACCAATAATGATCACGAAGGTCTCTATACATCTTAGTGCTTCCCGGATGTATAGAGAAAGTAGAGCTATGAGCTTCATCCATCAGTTCTTTCTTTATCTCCGGAATAGATGGAACACATAGTCTTGTACGAAATTTCAATACACCTTCTTGATCAATATTGAAATCAGGGAACTTCCCATCCTTTACAGCCTCGAACTTCTCCTGCAGTAAAGGATCTTCTTTTTGAGCCTTCTTGATCTTCTCTAGTAATGAAGGTTGAGAAATCATTTGGGATAGGGTTGATGATGTCCCTTTCCTTATAATTCCCATGTCCAGTTTTACTAGATCTTTAATCAAGGGATCTCCCAGGATCCTCATTGTTGCCAGAACAACAGGATCTTTCCTGCTTAACGCATCCGCGACTTTGTTTGCTCTTCCAGGGTGATAATGAATTGAACAATCATAGTCTTTAATAAGCTCCAACCATCTCCTTTGTCTCATGTTCAATTCTTTCTGAGTGAAAATATACTTTAGACTTTGGTGGTCAGTGTATATATCACATTTCTCCCCATAAAGATAGTGCCTCCATATCTTTAGAGCAAAAACAACTGCCGCCAGCTCTAGATCATGCGTAGGATAATTCTGCTCATGAATCTTCAACTGTCGAGATGCATAAGCAATTACTTTGTCATTTTGCATGAGGACGCACCCAAGCCCTTTCAGAGATGCATCGCTAAAAATAACGAATCCTTCTCCGATAGAGGGTAGTGTTAACACAGGTGCAGTAACCAATCTCTTCTTCAGCTCTTGGAAACTTTCCTCGCATTCCTTTGTCCAGATGAACTTAACCCCTTTTCGAGTCAACTTGGTTAGTGGATTAGAAAGCCGTGAAAAGTTTTTCACAAACCTCCTATAATATCCCGCTAAACCAAGGAAACTACGAATCTCAGTTACTGTTGTGGGTTGAGGCCACTCCTCCACAACCATTGTCTTTGCAGGGTCAACCGAGATTCCTTCATTGGTTACGATGTGCCCCAAGAAAGCCACTTGTTGTAACCAGAACTCACACTTGCTGAACTTCCCAAAGAGCCTCTCCTTCCGTAGAGTTTTCAAAATAACCCTCAGATGATCTTCATGCTCCTCACGACTTTTTGAATATATCAAAATATCATCAATAAAAACTACCACAAAGTTATCAAGGTAGTCCTTAAAGACTCTATTCATCAAATCCATGAAAATAGCAGGAGCATTAGTCAAACCGAAGGGCATAACAGTAAACTCATAATGCCCATATCTTGATCGGAAGGCAGTCTTTGGAATATCTTCCTTCTTCACCCTCAGTTGATGATAACCAGATCGAAGATCAATCTTAGAGAAGAATTGAGCCCCACGAAGTTGGTCAAATAAATCATCAATTCTTGGAAGAGGGTATCTGTTCTTCACTGTGATCCCGTTCAGTTCTCTATAATCAATGCATAGCCGCATTGATCCATCCTTCTTCTTCACAAAGAGAACTGGTGCTCCCCAAGGAGACACACTCGGTCGGATAAACCCCTTCCCCAACAAGTCTTGGAGTTGTTTCTTTAGCTCCTCTAGCTCCACATTTGCCATTCTATACGGAGTCTTTGATATCGGTTGAGACCCAGGTACGAGTTCAATGGAGAACTCTACCTCTCTTTCTGGGGGAGGTCCAGGTAACTCCTCAGGAAATACATCCATGTATTCCTGAACAATCGGAACATCTTCAATTTGTATGCTCCCCTTCCCTTCTTCCTCATCACCGATTAACTCCATAAAGAAAGCTATAGGAGGTGCTTCTAGATAGGGATCAGTTCGGGATATCACTCCTCGAAAGATAACTGAAGGTCGTTCATTCAAGACTACTGAGATTTCCTTACTTCTGCATTTGATCTTAGCATTATACTTTGAGAGCCAGTCCATCCCTAGTATAACGTCGAATTCCATCATGGGGATGACTACTAGATTTGCGATAAGATTGTGCTCACCAAAGTAAACACTAGAGTCTCTAAACACTGTTGATGCATGGATAATCCCACTTGGAGTCTTGACTGACAACTCTACCTCAAGCAATTCGGGGATTGATTCTATATTCTTTGCAAACTTGGAAGAAATAAAGGAATGCGTAGAACCAGAATCAAATAAAGCACTTGCTAGTTTTGAGAGGACAACAAGAGTACCTGCTACCACATCGTTCGGAACTTCAACTTCAGTTGTTGTGATAGCGAAAGCACGACCTTGCTCCCTTGGCCTCTGCTGAGGTTGATGGTGATTCCCCTCCACCACCCTCGGATTTGGACATTGATTAGCAAAGTGCCCAAGTTGTCCACACTTGAAGCATGTGACTTCGGGTAGGGCCAGAACCATCTTTCCTCTGTCGTTAGTGTTGGGAAGTTGAGGCTTCATATCACCACGACAATTCCGAGAAATATGGCCTTCTTTTCCACACCTATAGCACTTGCCACTTCCGATCAAGCAGTTCCCCGGATGCTTCTTCCCACATTTATTGCATGTGGCATGTTGCATATGCTTTCCACCTCTTTCCTGATCAAAAGTTCTTCCCAGGCTCGGTTCTAGAGTTCTCTTCTTCTCATTAGATTTGTGAGACCACTGTGTCTCCCCAAACTCTAGTTCAACTTTCATAGCACTTCGAACTATTTCTTCATAGCTATCGTAGTCCCTGTTGGCTAGATTCTTCCGCAGATGTGGTCGTAGTCCGCCAAAGAATCTATCAACCTTCCCATTAGGGTCCATGACAAAGCTTGAGGTATAACGGGAAAGCCTTGTGAAGTTCATCTCATAGCTTCCGACAGATTCGTTCTCCTTCTGCTTCAGCTCGAGAAACTCTTTCTCCATTTTCGTTCTCATGGAACGAGGGAAATACTTGTTAAAGAAAATCCCCCGAAATTCTTCCCACTCCATAGCTTCCATCTCTCCTCGTGGCTTCGTGTTTTTGATCAGTGACCACCACTGATCAGCTTCTCCCTCTAGGCAGTAAACAGCAAGGGTGAATTTTTCTTGTTCCGAACAATGAAGTACAGAAAAGATCTTTTCAATGGAGCTTATCCATTGTTCCGTAACCAATGGGTCAGTAGATCCACTGAATGTTGGCGGTCGTTGACGCATGAAGGACTCAACAGAAAGTTGTTCCCTTCGTGGTGAGGTCGGCCTCTCAGCTTGATTCAAGTTATTACTCATAACTTGAGTCAGTTGGTTCATCATTCGCATGAATGTTTCCATTCCGGCTTCCATCGGAGGGCCGTCAGCACATGGTGCATTGCGGTCACCATCGGCACGGTTTCTCCTATTGCCCGCCATTTTCTAAAAGAATAAAACCTTAGTGAGAAACTTATTTCATTTATGAATCTTTTAACTAAGACTTCGTGCTTAGACAATTATAGTTCTCTATAATTTCTTCATAATGATTCATAAAAAGCATGTGATTAACCAAACATATCCCCCGGGAGTGTCGTAACCAAGAGTGCAGCAAGGCCCGTTATCGTGCACCAGTTCCCGTTCGAGTCTAGCTCAAAGCGGTGTTTTCGGGTTTTACCCCTATGTACATCTGTGCCAGAGCCGCCTCTACCTGCTCGTATCCAGACAGGGATGTATTTGTTTGATAGACCACTTACTCAATACTTACCAAAATACCAGGAAGTTTTCCTATATTTAAACTTTTCTATAGGGTTCTTCCTAAAGTTTTTATATCCTAATTTCCACAAATAACTAAACCATCCTTTGATACCAACTATAGAATCCCGCTATTTTATAACAAAAACTTTCATTACATTACACAAATCTGAGGATCGTTAAGGTTTAGTGTCTTGGAAACAAGGATCATAATACATAAAAAAAACATAAAACATTCTTCTTAAACACTTGCAGGGCGTCTCCTTAAGTTCATTCTAGGTTCATTACTGCATCTCATAACCTGGGGACATACATCAAAAGAAAGGGTGAGCAGAAGGCCCAGTAAGGGAAACAAGAGGAACATTTTACATGTGAACTTGAGATACTTCAATAAGGACATGAAAAGAACTTTAAGGCATGAGAAAGAAATCATGAGGCATTTCATAATAAAAATAACATTTTTCATAACTTGAAGATGTGGCTACATCATTTAACATAGACAATCATGAACATATCACCAAGGTCCATCCCCAAGGTGTCATTTGAAAATTACCAAGGTTATTCACCAAGGTATCGTGAAAATTGTAATCTCTAGTGGTTACATCATTACCCAATGCATTGGAGCGCTATCAGGGCGCACCCTTAAATTTGCCTTTATTATCATGTGAGCCACATATATCATCATCAAAAATTTCATAAATAACCCACATAGCATAAAATAAATGGGTTTCATTTCATAATCATAACGTTTTAAAAACTGCTTTAAAGACATGATCTTTACGTCACTTTAAACCCACGGAAAGGGAAAGAGGGTCTCATGTATGTAAATCCCAGAATTTAAAATGGAACATTTTGATGTATATGTGAATACCCTTGTAGAAATAAGAGCTTTGAGTATTCACTTTATAACATAAAATAATTTTTGAGAAAAGAGAGAGGCATTTTGAGGGGAAAATTCTGCAGCATAACGGCTAAGTTTCGGGGTTTTAGAAAACATTGAAATGAGAGGGGACAGGGGTCACCCACTCATAAATGATCCATAAAACAGTAGGGTGAAAGAATAAGAATGACATATGAACATGGTAATGAAATTTTAGGGACATACCATTTGAAATGAAAAACATGGAAGGAAAAAGATTAGATTTCTCTTATGAAAATTCGGCAGCCTTACGGCGTCACTTAACTTCAAAAGAAAATGATTTGACAAGATCAAAAAGGGTCCCTCATCATATGATCATAAGAGATCAGTATGATTGATATAGATATCATACCCCAACATAATAAAAGGAACTTGAAAGACTTGACATGAAAATCGAACTTGAAAAATGAGAAGGGTGAAAGAATCCCTTAAAAATTCGGCAGCCTAACGACGTCACTTAAACTTTCATAAAGCGAAATGATGAGAGTAAGAGGGGATCTCTCATCATATAAACATGAAAGGGCAGTAAGAGGAATATAAAAGAACATCCTCTCACATAAAAACATGGAGCATAATAGGAATGACATAAAAGAGATTTCATGAAAAGAAAGAGAGGGGTCGGATCCCTTACCTTAAAACGTGACTCTTGAAACTCAAAGGATTGGACCTTGAGGGCTTGGGGGCACCTTGGGAGGACTCCTTGGAAGGTAAGAAGACCATAACTTCGTTGGGGGAGAGTTGGGAGTGAAAACTAAAGGAGGAAAGGGTGGGTATTTATAGGGAAAGTGAGGGGACAAAGCATTAAAGGCCAAAGGACACCTCACATGTGCTTTTCTCAAACCCATGGGCTCTCCCTTGGCATTTATCATGGAGTTAGGCCACATGGGGCCCCCAAAACAATTTTTCATCACCCTTGGCCGGCCAACCCTCAAAAGACCTCATGACATCATCATGACATCATTATGATGTCATTAAACATACCGAAACCCTAAAACGGTATTTTTACTATTCACTGAAAATTCAACTTTCTCAGAATAATCCCAAAATTTCACCTTAACCAAATATCAATGCTATGATTTCAAAAATGAACTCCATTTTATAAAAATAATTTTCTAAATATTTTTAATTTTATTTTTAAATAAATACACTATTCACCGAAAATTTATTTTTTTAGAAAAATCCCCAAAAATTACCATAACATAATATCGATGCTCTGAGTTCAAAAATAAAGTCATTTTTATAAAAATAATTTTCTAATTATTTTTAATTAAATTTTTAATTAAAAAAACACTATTCATCCGAAAAAACTAATACTTGAATAATAATTTATGAAACCGTTATTTACCCATTTTATTGAATCACATTACTTAATCAAGGTGCCTAGATTATATTAAAACATTCTTTGAGTGAAAATTACTAATCCATTTGGTCACATTCCTAATCCTAAGCGTAAAATCACTATTCATAATTTACTATTCATCAAAAATTAAGTTGATCTTATTAGACTCCAAATTCCTTACTGAACACTTTTGTAGAAGACCATTTTTTGAAAATCATTACACATCATTAGTTATTTAGGGTTTACATAAATATTTCAAAATATCCCATTTTCAAAATTCATCAATAAAATACATTCTAAAATTATCTAGACATTTGAAATTTCACAAACATCACTAAAGGAAGAAATCTCAATTTATTCACCCGAAAGGATTACACAAGGAAACTAGGGTCTCATCACATAGCCCCTTATAACACTGGCATAAGACCTAAGTGTAAGGTGTGCTATGGTGAGAGAATCTGAGGGAGTCTCAGATAACATTGCCCTAGTAGCAATCTCCACTAACTTGAACTTCTCCTGCAAGCGTTTTCGTTCAAGCTTGACACGCTGGAGCTCGGCTTGGGCTTGGTCCAAAGCGAAGCCCACAGATGCTACCTCCTTCCCAAGCTCTGATAAGTGGGCTTCGTAAGGGTTGAGTCTACTGGATGAAGCCATCAACTCCTCTTTCTGCATTAACCATTAACATCTTAATAAATCAATAAGAGTAAGTTAATATACTACTCAAAAAGATTGGGTCGTTACAAATGTTGTCCACAACACCCAACTTAGCCTTTTCTCCCATAGATGAATGCATAATTACCTTTTATAAGGGAGTGGGGCTTGGTGTTCCATAATTATTTTCAATGTGGGGTTATGGTTCCACATTTTCTAGCATTTGAATATTAATATTCTATTTCTTAGCGGCTCTGGTGCCTTTGTTAGTGTCTTTTGGGTAGTTGTGTTTTGTTTGTATTGTCTTTCTATGGCAGTGAGTTTTTCAATGTCTTTCACATGTTATCTCCCATTATAATGCTTTTCTTTTATTAAATAAATAAACCATAGGATTGGTTATCCAAACTCGTGATTTCAAGATATTCTTAATTATTGCTAATTACTATTTATATTATTAAATATTAATTATATTATTAATTACTAATTATTAATTATATTATTAATTATATTGTTAAATATAAATTATATTATTAAATATTAATTATATTATTAATTACTAATTATTAATTATATGATGTTGGTTACTCATTCAGGGCCTTTGGATTACCACCTTCTGAAGCCTATGGGCCACATTATGCTAAGTCTTTAGGTCATGGGCCTTTTGGCCAAGAAAATGTCTTTCAAAACCATAGGGCATTCAAACCATTAAAAATGTAATAAAATAGGTCTAGTTGGTGCTTATCATTCCTCATGTAAAGATATGGGACTTGAACCACTATGGTGTTTGGGTGTATGAGTTATTTTCAGTTTATAATCTCTTCTACTTAATATAAATTATATTATCAATTATTAATTATGAATTATGAATATTAATTATATTATTAATAATTAATTATAATAATAATTAATAATTGTATTATACTATCAATTATATAATTAATTAGTAATTATATTAATTATTATATTATTAATTATATTATTAATTATATTAATTATATTATTAATTATATTATTAATTATTAATTAAAAATATTATTTATATTATTAATTATTAATTATACTATTAATTATATTATTAGATATTAACTATATCATACTAGTGATTAATAATTAATAATTAATAGTATAATTAATCTAATTAGATTATCAGGGGTACAATATAAAGAAACACACACACACATGCATGCAGGCTGCAAGGATAGTTCATAGCCCACCCAATAATAATATGATTAATAATTAGTATTTTAATTAATAATTCATTTGTTGTTGGGTGGAACCAAAGGGGTAAACACCTTATAATCCTACATTAAAAATCCATGGTCAAATCTGGGTGGGAGCGGATTTTTATAAGTATGGTAGCAGTAATGTAGCAGCACTGTTTGACTATAACTATGTGGGTATTGTGGAAGTACTATAGCAGAGTGTTGTAATAGCGATACCATTCATCTCGAGTGGGCTTTTGGGTTAAAAATGGGCCTTCAGGCCACTCAAACTTTGAGTCATCCATCCATCAAAATGGATTTCGAGTCATAGGGCCTTTGGGCCATCATCTATGGAGAGAAAGTGCCATGGTAGGGCCAAACGAACAACTTAGCTCAACTGGTAGGCAATTTAGCATGGCAACATGTAGGCATTGTTGGGCGGGCGGCCTTGAAAGAGGGATGGATATGTTGGTACCTATCAACCAGTCATCCATCTATACATATTTATGATATGGGATATATGGGTGCTCTATCGTATGAATATCAATGCATTGGTATGAGTTAGATGGTGTGGTGAAACAGGCAGACGATGCAGCGGGGTGCCACACAATCACCGCTTGGTGGGAGAATCGAAAGTGAGATGGGTGTGCAGACACCTATCGTTCGACCCTCTCCTCACGCAAATCTCCAATGTGGGATGGAGGGGTGTCCTACCACGGTGTGTCGGAGGTCATCATGACACAATGATTATTGGGGGGGGTGACACAATTTTTAGATTAGTAACACGGTGTGATAACTACTAACAGGGGGCGACAATGCGTAAGATTAGTGACACAACATGATGAGATCTTCTCATTCAGGGGGAACCCATGTATTTGGACTCCGATCCACCCATTTTCTAAGTTTTTTTTCCTCTAGGACTTTGGACCATGTATCGTAATAAAAATAAGTCCAATGGGTGTTTTTCATTCCTTATAGGGAAGGATGAGACTTGATCCACTAGAGTGTTTGGCTGTGTTTGTTGTTTGATTTCCTATAATCCCCTCTATCTTGAATAATAATTAACAGTATAATTAATTTTGGGGCCTTAGCTAGCTTATAAATTAATAAGACGATTAATGATTAATTATATAATTAATATTTAATTATATGATTAATATAATTAGTGATTAATAATAATAATTAACAATTTAGTTAATAATACAAATTAATAATATAATTAATATAAATAAAAAAATAATCAATAATATATTTTTTATATAAATAACAATAATTAATTATTTTTATTATTAATTATATTTTTAATTATTAATTATTAGTTATATTATTAATTATATTATTAATTAAATTGTTAATTATATCATTATAATTAGTTAAAGATAGGGTAAATACAAAGGAAGACCACACACACACCCAAGGAGGTTTGAACTCGAGACCTCCCCCCACCGCCACAGAGGTGCAACCACTAGGTTGCGCCACATGGGGAATTAATTATATTATTAATTAATTATTTATTGCTAATTATTTTTAAATTGAAATTGGAATAAATATCTTTACTTCATCACCCCTATTTTATGTAGACGATCTACTTTTATTTAGAGAGGGTGTTGAAGGGACTTTTAAGGCTATTAAATCAATTCTTCATCACTACAAATATGTCTTGGTAAAATGTATAAATTGGGGTAAATCTTTTATTGTCTTTAAGAAGGGTGTATCAATAGTAATACAAAATAAAATTTAAATAAATCTTGGTTCCAACAAATGGGTATACCATTTACTTATTTGGTTATTCCCCTTTTCTAGGGAAAAGTTAAACCCTACTATCTATAGAGTATATGCTCCAATATTATTAGACAGATAGAAAACTAGAAAGGGAGATGCATGTCCCAAGCAGGGAGAATTTTTTTGGTTAATTTTTTTTGACTCCTCGATGTTTGTTTATGCATTCTTAGTTTATAGATGTCTAAGTAGTTTAATTAATATCATGTATTATTTTATCAATAATTTCATCTTAACTTGGTGAATCTATGATATGAAACTAATCACAGTCTCTTGTAAAGAATGTATAAGACCTTTGGACATGGGAGGAATGGGTGTGAAGGATCTGATAAAGTTTAATGAAGCCCTCATAGCTAAATTTACATGGACTTTTCTAACTAGTAATGATGATTCTCTATTTTTCTTGAGATCCAGATTCTTGAATAAGTTACATGATGGCTTTACTTTCTATGTGTAGCACCCCAACCCGAGAGCCACTTAACCTATGCTCTGGGCCAGAGGGCCACTAGTCCTTATGTGCATCTCCCTATATGTCAAAGGATTATAACTAGCAGCGAGAGTCCAATTAGGTGATAGTGGGGAGACTATATCATCTAGTGATGATTTGCTAATATTAGAAATGGTCATCATGAAATAAAACACTGCAGAAGCATATAAACAACTCAGCAGAAGCATATATAAACAATGGAAATAACAAGCCTAGGAAAATAACCATACATACTGGATAGTGTATACATGTCAGAAAGTCATAAAAAACATATAAAATTGCCTAAGGGTTGATCATATAAGGACGCGCTCAAAAGGACCAAAATGAAATTCCAACTCAATGAAAAGAACCCCCTGGTCCATCTGCCATCCATCCCTTTCACTCACAATGTATCCCTGATCACTAAGGTCCAACCCATGAGTCTGATCCCTTACTTGATCTCAAAGCCATAGAATATTCACATGTCTCGAGGGGCCTGTGCAGGGTGTGATTATGAACTCAGTAGGCCACCACCAAATGTGTGTTTATCTTACATATATATTTATACCAGTGTATTCATACACAAATAAATAAAAACTATAATCACACATAAAATTATATAACCATATTTACTCAAGCTCAATAGCCACAAGAAAGCATTTACCTGCTTTGGCCAATGTCAGAATGGAAGGATTTTTCTACGGTCATTCATTCCCTAAGAACCATTGGTCTCTCAGCCACATGTCACCCAACACCTCACACCAACCAATACCACATGTGGATTCATTTCAAGTACAACCAATGTCTCAACATAACACACAACAAATATGTCACAAGTCCCTTGGACTTCCGTTCATCAAACCACCATCATCTAAACATCCTGACGTCCCAAGGCACAATGATACCCATCCTTCCATAAACTTGGCCCATCATCCTCAACATCATAGAAATCCTTATCCCTGATATGATGGTCTCATATATCATCAATCATGGCTTTCTAAAATGAGAACCTCATCTATAACTGATTATGATCATCATCCCCTAAGTCACATATACTATGGAGGCCTCCACCCATATCAAGTGGTCAAAATCACCTCACTGAGTCCTTTCTTGTGTGAACATGAATCCAATGGTGCTATCAGTCAACATTAATGAGCGTAAATTACCAACCATACCTATGTCACTCCATCCAGTAGAATTCCATCACCACATGAAAACCTCATCACCCAAACACGACATTGTTCATCACCATCCACCTCAACTTGATGAACTTTGTCACCTCAGTTCTGATCATCAAAATCAATCTAAGCATCTCAGGCCAAGCCCAACCTATTCCCACAAAACCAATTAAATTATATCACAATTTAATTAATTTAAAAAAATTATTCAACTATTATAACCTGCTTGATGAACATTAGAAACCCCATTTCACTCATGTTATGCCATTTGAGGCTCTACATATACAACCAGACATGGAATTTCCCATAGGTATATTCCAATAATAATTATAAAAGATTAGAAATAAATTAAAGGTCTCACCCAAACCACCCCACTCATGCATATTTAAATTTTCATCCCATAACATGCATATAAATAATAAGAAATATAGGAACCACTTACCTTATGCTTGGAGGTGGTCACTCAATGAAGATTGTCCTCTAATTCGAGCTGTACCAGAAGAAAATGAAGAACCTAACAAACACCCTGGAAATATGGTAAATGATCTTGGATAGAAATGAAATTACAAGAAGTGATATAAAAGTAGAAAAGAAGGAAAAGGACTAGTAGCCTTACCGCTAGCTATCCAACACACCTGACGATGCTTGAATCCAAGCTCATGTGAAGGATATGGGATAAAGACTAGAGAATGAAAGAGAAACCCATGAATGGAGGATGCACACGAATGGGAGAAGAAAGGAGGAGGAAAATATAAAAATGGGGGAGGGTCAGTTTAGTAAATTCACCCCCTTTAATGAACTGTGCAGTTTGGATAACTGTGCGGTGCCACTATCCAAAGGGGTCTCCCCCTCGCACGGTTAGGTTCATGGTTTTTCAAACCATGTGAAAACCGTACACACCCTTTATAACTTATTGCAGGTGCCTTGCATAGTTTTTTTCTACCTCACATGGTTATATTAAACCATAAACCTTTAGAAAATTGACCATATGATTGTCCCACGTTGTTATCCCTAATCATGCGCCAACCATGCACCCAGTGTTGTGTCTCTCAGTTTTTTATTTTCGAAGCCCGACACTTCTGAAACCAAACTAAATGCCCAAGACACTTTTCAGGCATTAACCCCCATCTAAAAACAATGTGTTAATTTTTTGTAAATCTCAATATTTAATTTTGATGCTCAAGACCAAAGTTGGTCCGTCCACCAAACTCAAAATTCAAAAACTCTTGAAAATTATAACCCAACTAAAAACTCAAGATGTTATAACCTCCTCGCTTTATGATATCTCATCCCTGAGCTATGTGGTCTCATGTTGAGATGATACTAAACATACCCATATCATAACCATCACCCCAGACTACCCTAGTCACTTACTCATGGCTAATTCCTCTTGTGGCTCCCTACCTTAGGAATTTCCTACTGAGTCACTTCCTGACCCAAACCTCAAGCATTTCAATGGTCCTACTAACCATTTTTTAGACATGCATGTCCCCATATTGCATACAATCATTCCTAAATCTTATCAGGTGCTCAGTCACACCTACATCACACACAAAGCTCATAAGGTCCCACATCATAACTGATTCCCAAGGTTCTTGCATCACACATGATGCCCAAAAGAGATTTCACATCATATATATATATATACATGCCCACAAAATATCTTGATGCCCGCATATCTCATACAAGCCACATAACATACCCAATTCCCACATATCAACCCACAACTAATTAATTGAACTATCACACATGCACCTCATGCACCAACATCAGTCATATCAAAAACAAAAAGGAAATACGATCACACTCATGACGTACCTCTAACCATTGCCAGCTCACCGACCTACTCTAAGCCTGCCAGATCTACTACATGCACCTGGCCTAAATCTCGACTGCTTGAATTCTATCCTCTCTATAGAGCTACACTAACTACCAGACACTGACCCCATGGATGGGTCTCTCTCCCCTTGCACGACCTGCACGCATAGTAGTATCCCAACTACCATCTCCTAGCACCACTCCAAGTCCTAGCTAAGATCCCTAAGTTGGACTTGGTCCTTGATTTATAACTATCTGAGAATTATTCCAGTATAACCTCTCCAGATGTCTCATCTTCCCACACATATGACACTACTTCAGAGGTAGATCACACTGGGTCTAAACATGACCCGAAAGAACACTGTCGGCGACTCACTCCTTGGCGATCTACTTGAATCTCTAGACTAACTACTCAGATGAGGCTCCTCACAACCTTGATTTTTGGATACCTGAAGCATCACTAATTATCTCACTTGGCACCATAACCTAGCTCAAGTAGGTCCTATGTGTCAAATTCCCCTTAGCTATCAAACCCTAGTTCACCGCCTCTGAGAATGAGGAGTGCCTAAATATATTTACTTTCACCCTAATGGCATTCCTCAAGCCATCCTTGAAATGTATCACCCTGTAAATGTCATTGCCTACCATAGAGGGCATGAAATGGAATAGTTCTATGAACCTCACTGCATAATCCAAGATGAATGTATCTCTCTACTACTATTTCATGAACTCATAAGCTTGATCTTCCCTCAACGTCTCTGAGAAGAAATGCTCGAAGAATCTAGCCTTGAAATCCTTCCACGTGATTCCATCATGCCTACCTGCATGTACTTGTACTTCCCACTAGTGCTTTACCGATCCTCTAAAAATATTCATGGCAAACTTCCCCTCCACCCTAGGGGTGTCTCAATCTGATAAAAAATCATCTACACCAACTCGATCCAATTTTTTGTTGCCTATAGTCTACACTCACCCTAAAACAATGGTGGGTGTTGTGATTGGAACTCATGTATAAAATACTCCATGGATGAATCAACTCCCTGAGGTCCCCTATAAATACTCTACACAATGCATACCAATCTCGCCCTGAGTAGCCCTGGTATCCATGGCCCAAGATCTTCCCTTTATTATGGTTTCCCTACCTAACTCAGAGCCTCTACTTATGGCCCATGATCATACCAACCCTCAAGGGTCTCATCCTATTCATGCTCTTACGATACCACATCTTCTCCCTCCCAATGATCCTCCAAAATCCATCTAGGTGGAATCTCACTAAAGACCAGAAACCATGGTCAATAACAACAATAAAAGTATATATATCACAAGTAGGGAAATTTGTAATAGGAAACACATCTCACCACTCTTACACTTACCTATTGCACCCATATCACATGTCATCCAACCTCTTGGTCCCTTGCCTACCCATAACATATTCGGGAATCACATATCAATCACATCAAATGTCACCAGCCTAGGGTGGATGGGTAGAATTCCACCAAGAAGTTGTACAATAAGTGTTGTTTAGCTTATTTTTAACACTTTAAACTACTCACACCATTCCTTTATTCTTGTCTAACCTTATCAGAGTTAGACCTACATAGGATCACATATAATTATCATCAAGAACCACAAACTTGGGTTGGCTGATTGGAATTCCAACAAAAATCTATGTAGGAAAACACTATTTAGCTTATTATTAACACTTTAAACAGCCCAACCCCTTTTCACATATTCTAAGTTCCAAGCAATACTTAAAAGCACATACATATGTCACATAAACCTTAGTGTCTATCATGATATATGAATGTTCCTCCCCTACCATACCTATCCAAGGTTCAAATTCTCATAATCCAATAACATCACACCCAAGTGCGCCAATAGAAGTGTAAAATCAATCAACTATGAGAGAAAAAATATAAACATCATTTACCACCCCTAGAAACTCAGTCTATCCCCCGTGCATGGGGCTGCAGGCACCCAAACACAAGATCCTTACCCAGTTTCAACTAGATCCTAGTCTATGGTCTACTATAACCTAAATATCTTACCATTTTAAAACCAAACTTTAATACCACATGACAACCAACAAAATGTTATTTCCACCATTTCCCTAACCCAGGATCCTAGACATGAGTTTATTTGATACCATTTGTAGAACCCTAACCCGGGATCCACTTAACCTATGCTTTAGGTCGGAGGGCCACTAGGCCTTAGGTGTGCCTCCCTATATGCCAAAGGCTATTGAATAACAATGAGGATCTAATTGTGTGATAGTGGGGAGAATATACCCTCTAGTGATGATATAATAATATTATAAATGGTCATGGTGAAATCAAATACCACCAAAGTATATAACAACTCAGTGGAATCATATATAAACAATGACAATAACAGGCCCAAGCAAACAACCATACATAGAAAATAATGTATACATGTCAAATAGTCATACCAAAAATGTACAGGATTTCCCAAGGGACAATCATATAAGGACATACTCAAAAATACCTACATGAAACTCCAACTTGATTAAAAGAACCCCCTGGTCCATCTGCTATCCATCCCCTACACTCACAGTGCATCCCTGCTCGCTAATGTCTGGCCCATGAGTCTAAACCCTTGTCTAGTATCAAAGCCATAAAATTTGTACGCATATCAAGGGGGTCGTGTAAAGTGTGATTATAAACTCATTAGTCCACCACCAATGTGTGCCTATATTACATCCATATTTATAATAGTGTATGCATACATAAATAAATATAAACTACACTCACACATAAAATTACATAACCTGCTTTACTCATTCTCAACAACCACAAGAAAGTGTTTACCTTCTTTAACCAATGCTGAAATGGAATGATGTATCCATGGTCAGTCAATCCCTAAGAACCCTTGGTCTCTCATCCACAACATGTCACCCAACACCTTGTGATAACCAATACCATGTGTGACCTCATATCGAGTACAACTGACATCCCAGTAGCACACCCAAAAAATATGTCGTAGGTCCCTCAGACTTCCATTCATAAAACCACTATTAGCTCAGCAGCCCGACGTCCCAAGGCACGGTGATAGTCGTCCTTACATAAGCCCAGCCCATCAGCCTCAACATGACAACAAGAATCAACCCCCATATGATGGTCTCACATACCATCAACCATGGATTTCTACGGTGAGAACCTCCTCTATAACTGATAGTCACCACCATCCCCTAAGTTGCATATACTACGGAGGCCTCTACCCACATCAAGTGGTCAAGAAAACCTCACCGAGTCCTTTATTTTGTACTTAAGACTCCAATAATGTTATCATCCAACCTCAGTGAGCAAAAATCACCAACCATGACTAAGCCACACCATTGGGTATAACTCCATCGCCACATGAAAACCTCGTCACCCAAACATGACATGGTTCATCACCATCCACCTCAACCTGATAAACCTTGTTGCCTCAATTCAAGTGATCAAAGTCGACCTAAGCATCTCAGTCCAAGATCAACTTGTTCCCATAGAACTGATTCAGTCATATCACAATTTAATTAATTTAAACAATTTAAACAACTTGAATGAACTTCCCAAAAAACATTAGAAACCTTGTTTCACTCATGTTATTCCATTCAAGGATCAATATATATAAGCATACATGGAATTTCTCATTGGTATCTTCTGATAATAATTATAAAAAGATAAGTACTAAATTAAAGGTCTCACCTAGACCACCCTACTCACACGTATTTAAATTCACATCCCATAGAACGAGTATAAATAAGGAGAAACCTAGGCACGACCTACCTTATGCTTAAAGGCGTTGACTCATTTAAGACTGATCTCTAATTCAAGTCATATCAGAATAAAATGAAGAACTTTACAAACACCTTGTAAAATAGGGTAAATGAGATCAAATGGAAATAATATTCTAAACAGCAAGATAAAAGGAGAAAAGAAAGAATATGATTAATATCCTTACTTCTAGCTATCCAACACACCTAGTGACACTATAATCCAAGATCTATGAAGGATATAATCCAAATCCTAGCAGAGAATAAAATAGAAACCAAAAATTGGAGGAGGCACATGAATGGAAGAAGAAAGGAGGAGAAAAAGGTTTAAAAGAAGGGAGGGGAATTTTGGTAAATTCACCACCTTTAATGAACCGTGTGGTTAGGCCACATGGTTTGGATAACCCTGCGCCAACAATGCATTTCCACTGTCCAAAGGGGTCACCCCCTCACATGGCTAGGCACACTGTTTTTCAAACCATGGGAAGCTTGTGTGCACCCTCTTCAATTTATTATAAGTGACTCACATAGTTTGTTGGACACCTCACATGGTTAGACTAAACCATGCCCCTTTAGAAAATGGGTCTCACAATTATGTTGCACAGTTATCACTAAACATGCACTAACCGTTCACCTAGTGTTGTGTCTATCATTTTTTGGTTTTCAAAGATCAATACTTCCAAAACCAAACTGAACCCCCAAGACACTTTATGGGAATTAACCCCATCCAAAAACAATGTGTTAACATGTTGTAACTCTTTAAATTGAATTTTGATTCTCAAAAACAAAGTTGTTCCATCCAATAAACTCAAAATTCAAAAACTCTCAGAAAATTTGACCCAACCAAAGACCTGGGATGTTACACTATGTTTCCTTTATTGTTTGGTCTGTTGTGAAACAATCAATTTTTGACATTATTTTATGCTTGAAGTGGCTCAATAGTAGGGAACCTAACATAAATTTCTAGTTTACACCATGGATTGATAGATCGATCTGAGAATTAACCACGGTACCATATAGCATGAAGAAATTAAGGATTTGGGATGTTATGAACAACATAAGTATGGTCTCTTCGTTGTTTTTTGATGATATTATAGCATGAATTCATAAATACATCTTCATAAATACAAATACACTGATATGGATGGGGAACACCTCATGGGGGATGTGAAGCTGAGACCTATAAAGGTCAAAATATGATATCAGTGTCCAAGTTCCAAGGTAGATAATGATATTTAAAAACCCATTTATTTCTATAAGTAGATTCTTCCTTTTATGAAAGTTGTGGATAAATTGAAACCGATTAATGAATAGTTACATAAAGATGGAAGTCTCATGTCACCAATATATTTTTTCTGTAAGCACGATAATGAATCTGTTGAGCATCTATTTATTAAATGTGTTTTTGTAAGCTCTCTTTAGATTTATTTACAAGGGATTTTTTGAACAATCCTCTACTTATAGGATGATATTCATGCTTTCATGAACTTAGTTTTTTATGATACTTTTCATGAGAATCATTATAATCTTTTTTGGGTTATGATTACCACTATTTTTTCTTTTATATAGAACATCAGAAACAATATCATTTTTTACCAAGGTAAGGCATATGTAAAGGCTAATATTATGTTGGTGCATAAAGACTTACGAGTTGCTACTAATATTCAAAGAGGTTGTATGAACAATTATGTTTTTGACCTTTCCCCCTTAAAACTGTTTGGTATTGTTGAAAGATATAGGAAACCGGTGGAATTCAAGTTCATGATATGGATACACCCCCATATCATCCTAGATACACTACTGGAAAAATGACATATACCTACGGTTCAAAACCGTGGGTATAGCCCCCAAAACCGTGGGTATAGCCTATACCCACGGTTTTGGGAACCGTGGGCTGGAATGGCGTCGGTATAGGGGTCTCAGCCTATACCCACGGTTTGGAGAACTGTGGGTATAGGGGAGTCAAATGTGGCACACTTCTGTTCCAGCGTGGCACAAAGCAGACCCCATGGTTTGAAAACCGTGGGGTATTTTGATTTCAAAAAAATGCACCCAGGGGGTTTTGAACCCGCGCCGCGCGCTGAGCCTCGCAGCCGCGCACTGAGCCTCGCAGCCGCGCACTGAGCCTCGCAGCCACGCCCCACCAACAGACCAACCCAACTGTTATTTTTATTTGTTACTTATACATATATATGCGTATATATATTAATATAGGGTATTTAAATTCAAAAAAATGCTGACAAGGGGTTTTGAAACCGCGTCCCGCGCTGTGCCCCGCGGTCGCGCACCCCCAATGGACCAACCCAGCTGGGATTTTCACTTGTTACATATACATATATTTGCCTATATATATTAATATATCGTATTTAAATTCAAAAAATCGTGCTTAGGGGGTTTCGAACCCACGCCGCGCACTGAGACTCTCGGTCGCGCCCCACTAATGGACCAAACCAGCTATACAACTTTGTGAATTTATATTTATATGTATATAAATATATTAATCTAAACTGTAAAAAAATGTCATCCCAACCAAATTTTTTCCGTGCCACACCTAATTTTATTTTCCCTCCATAACACGGGAAAGCTATACCCATGGTTCTGGAGAACCGTGGGTATAGGTCTTCAAAAAAAACCGCAATACCTACGGTTTTCAAGAACCGTCGGTATAGGTCTTCGGAAAATACCCTATACCCACGGTTTTCTCCAAAACCGTGGGTATAGGTCTTAAAAGAAAACTATACCCACGGTTTTTGGCTCAACCGTGGGTATAGGTTCACATATTATCCCTATACCCACGGTATTGGAAAATCGTGGGTATAGGGGTACCCTATACCCATGGTTTTTTGCAAAACCGTGGGTATATACCTATTTTCCAGTAGTGATAAAGATTAACATTGATGGATTTTTTAATGGCTAGCCTAATGTTTTAGGTCATTTTGGGAATCTTTTACACATACAAAGGGTTTGTAAAGGGTTGTTTCTATCATTTATTAAGAAGTTTATCAGTGCTTGAATCCAAGTTATGGGAAGTTATGCATGCTTTGGATTACACCAAGTAGTTCAGATGTAAGATATTATGGATCAAGAGTAATTATACATTGGTGGTGGACATCCTGACAAAGAGATTGTGGAATTTACCATGTAGGATATATTAGGGGTCCTCCTCACGTGGGTATACCACATGTCTCATTAAAAAAAATAAAAAAAAGAAAAAAGAAAATGGGGTTACGAATTTGGAAGGGGTCAAATTCATTGTGTGACACTCTCATATCCTCATGCAGGCATCATGCGACTAGGGTTTTAGTCTGATTTTCATATCTCTAACCTATGGGTAATTATTCTGGTCTAATTGAATTTAATCAAGGGTAGTCTTTATTCTGATCCTGGCTATTTTTAGACAACATTGTCTTTTCATCCTTGATCCTATTTTATCAGAGTATTGTTTTTGAGATCCGACTCATATTTTAGAGTCTCTACTTTGTACTCTTGATTATTAGTGGATTATGCTTTCTAGACTAAGTCTCATGGTTTTCCCCTTTTAGATTTTCTGTGTTAAAAATCATTGATGTTGGTTGTTTATTTTGTGCACATGTATTTTGGTCTGTTGCACATCCGGTTTAATTTCCAAGCTTACTCGTAAGGGAAAGGAATTTTGATTATGTTGTGTGTTCTCTTTGTTGTTCTCTTATGTGTTCGTCACTCATCATCTTTCCCAACATCTAGTATCAAAACTATGGTTTTTGTTTTAGTAAATCATGGATGTGAGTTACAACTGGATGATCTTGTTAAACGATACCAATTATCACATGTGGTGATTAAAAATAAAGTATCTACTTTTTATCAAGAGAAAGCATTTGCTAGTGTTTGGTACCCAAAAGACAAAAAGAATGTTCGATGAAGAATGGGAGTTTTAACATGAGATGGTTTATGGGTTCATTTTTTGGTGGGTTGAAGATGATGTGATGAACCATATTATTAACATCTCTCACACCATAACTTTTTGGGTAAATCTTGATATTTCTTATGCTTTAAAGATGTGAAATAATAAATTATTTCTCCTCAAATAGGTGGTGAATTTGAGGTACAGAGAAGGTACATCAATTTTAGATTATTTAAGTGAATTTAAGGGATGTTTTTATGGGTTATCTAACATGGGTATTAATTTTTAAGATGAGTTTTTAGAGATTCGCCTTCAAAACACTTTACCTAAATTATGGGATAATTTATGTGTTCCTCTAACTAGTTTTGCTTCTAATGGTGTTGTGACATTTAATTTTTTCAAGTCTACTATTTTGAATGAATAGGTCAGAATACATACTCGGGAGAGATCTTATTCAGGGATTTTGGTTATAGAGAGGGAAAGAAATTGGGGACAAAGAATCTAAGGTAAAAGCAAGGGAATAAACAAAACCAGGTTGAAGAAGAAAGAGTTTAAGTACCATCATTGTGGTAGTAAAGGAAATTTCAATTTTTTTCTATCAGCTAAAAATGGAAAAAAATGAAAGAAAATCAACAGAAGAAAAATGGTGATGGAGATGATCATTTTGTTTCCACTATAGGGGTGATATTTTTATTGTTTATGATTCCATTAATATTGATTCTGATGATTCTTGTTGGGTTGTTGACAGTGGCACATGCTTTAACATGTCATCGATGAAGTATTTTTTTACATCTTACAACTAAGGTAATTTTGAGATTTTGAATATGGGTAGTGATGGTCATGTTGATGTTGTAAGTCTATAGACTATTTGTTTAGAGATTAACATGAGAAGTATGTTGATTTTAAATAAAGTTTGATGTGACCATGAGGTTCATCTAAGCCTCATTTCTACTAGTGTACTTGATGATGATGGTTTTATTATCACTTTTAGATATGTTAATTGGAATATTATGAAGGGTTCTTTGATATTGGCTTAAGGAAAGAACCAGTCGGGTTTGTACTAGACTAGAGATTCTATTTCTTGTGATACTGCTCGTATTGTTGAGTGTAATGTTTCTTATAAATTATGCTATAAGAGTCTTAGCCACATCAGTGAGAATGTAATTGGTTATTTATCTAAGATAAATCTACTTTTGGGTTTGAAGGGTGTCAGTTTGGACACATGTAATTATTGTATGGCAGTAAAATAGAGGAGAGTTAGTTTCAACAGTCATCCTTTACACAGAAAGTCACATGTACTTGAGTTGGTATATTCTGGTGTTTTTGATCCATTTAATTCTAAGACTTTCATTAACAAACTTTATTTTGTGAATTTTATTGATGGCTACTCACACAATATTTTAGTTTGTGTTTTGAATGAAAAAAAGTTAGGTGCATAGTACTCTTCAGTTTAGGTTTTTGTTAAGAGGGAGACTGGTAAGAAGTTGAAATGTGTTTTCACTAATAACAAGGGTGAGTAATGTGGTCCTTTTTATGAAAATTATAGGCAGGAAGGTATTCGATGTCAGAATAAACCTCCCAAGACACCTCATTTGAATAGTGTAGTTAAGCGAATGAACAAGACTTTTATCGAAAGAGTTTGGTGTTTAATTTCTAAACCAAAATTGCTTGGATATTTTTTGGGTGAGTATTTATTTGATGATTCATATATTTATTGTCTATGGTTTTTTTTAAATCAAACATTCCTGATAAGTTTTGGTAAGGAAAGGAGATCAAGTATGATCACTTGTGTGTTTTTAGTTTCAAGGTTTTGTTCATATTCCTAGAGATGGGAGATCTTAGTTGGATGGAAAGACATGACATCCTATTTTTATTGGCTATGAACATGATGTGTTTGGGTATAGGTTTTATGATCCATTTTTGAAGAAGATTTTTAGAAGTCATGATGTGGTATTCATAGAGGTTCAGACTATTATAGACATTGATATAGGGGAAAAAGATACTTCACCAAATTTTGATGGTTTTTTCAGGCTTAAGTCAGTTTCTAATTCGCATTTACCTCATGTTGTTGATTTTGGTGATCATGTTGATGTGCAGAATGATATTAAGGGTGAACAGGTTAGAGTTGAGGTTTTTGACACACTTTTTGTTTATCATGATCCAGTTCCTAGGGTTATTAATGAACCCATAGTTCTACTCTGACGATCATCTCGACATCGCATCACTTCTACTTGGCAATCAATTTATGAGTATGATCTCCTTACTAAAGGGGGGGACTGGAATATTTTGATGAGGTGATAGAAAGTAATCAGAAAAATAAATGGGTTGAGGAAATTGGTGATGAGATGAAATCATTGCATGAAAAACACACCTTTGAGTTGGAAAAGTTACCTATGGGTAAGATAGCTTTACAAAATCAGTGGATTTATTGGATTAAAAATGAAGAATTTGGTTTTTTTCTATGATATAAAGAAAAGTTATTTGTTAAATGCTTTCGTCATAAGAAAGGTATTTTTTTTGAAGAAATTTTATAACATGTTGTCAAAATGTCTTTCATTCATTTTGTTCTTGGTTTAAATTCTAGTTTGGATCTACAGATTGAGTATATGGATGTGAAGACCACTTTTCTCCATGGTGATTCAATAGATGAGATTTATATAGAGCAGTCTGAGGTTTGTGTTGAAATAGGTAAAGAGGATTATGTTTGTAGGTTGAATAAGGTTTTATATGGTTCAAATCAAGTCTGAGGTGGTGATATGAGAAATTTGAGTTCATTTTTTTTATCAGGGTTTCATAAATACCTCTTTTAATCATTGTATTTTTGTTCATAGATTTGTTGATGATGATTTTATCATGTTGTTTATTTGTGTTGATGGTATGTTTATTGTTGTTCATGATGCTTCTTGAATTAACATATTGAATAAGGAGCTTTGTTAGCCTTTTTTGATGAAATACTTGAGGCCAACATGATAGATTACCAACATGATGATCTACCATGGTGGAAAGGCCAAAAAATATGATTATATTAGGAGAGATACATTTAGAAGGTGTTTCAGATATTTTCTACAAACAAAGCCAAAGTGGTCAGTACTCCTCATACTCTGCATCTTAAGCTCAACTATAGTCAGCCACCTTCTACTGATGAGGAGAGAGAAGAGATGCAATACATACCTTAATCATTTGATGCTAACTATTTTATGTATGCAGTAATATTCACTAAACCCGATATACACTACTAGAAAAATGGATTATTGTGATGGGTCTTTTGTGATAGGATCCTGTCGCAATTAGTCTTTTGCGACGGGACTCCGTCATAAATGACTCGTTGCGGAAAATGGCATCGCAAATATTACTTTTTACGACGGACCTTCGTAAAAAGCTATTAGTTGCGACAGGCAGTAGCACCGTCGCAAAAACATTCGGCATATTTTTTAAGAAAGTATTTGTGACGGTCCAACGATTACTATTTGCGGCTGATCGTTGCAAATAGTTGAAAAATAAACCCTTTTGCAACGGGACCATCACAAATAGTTGAAAATTTAAATAATAATAATAATATTATTATTATTATTATTAATGATATTAATAAAATCATAATATTAATATTAATATAATAAAATTATTTATAAAATAATAAATATAATATAATATTAATATTAATAAAATAATAATATTAATATTCGTAAAATAAAATTAATTATAAAATAATTAATTAATATAATAATAATATTATTAATATTAATGAAATAATAATATTAGTAATATAATAAAAACTTGAGTATTCACAAAAATATAAAAATATATTAATTAATAAAATAATAAATATAATAAAAATGTTAAATAAATAATAAAAATCTATAATTTTCGAGACAATATAAAACACACACTATTTAAAACTTTAAATAGTTAATATTAAAAAAATACATTCAAATGTTTCATCATAAAATAAAAATGCATCACTGAGGGGGAGGGTCGTCTGGAGGAGCTAGAGGAGATGGTGGAGGGAACTCCATCTCTAAACTATGAGTCAGACATCGCATATACTTCATCTGCTCCTGCTCCTCCTCCTGCCGTCATCGATGAATCTCATCCTGCATATGTTGTTGTTGCTGTTGTCATAGGAACTCTTCATGTTGTTGCCGCTGGTGTCACTGACGCATCTCCTCCTGTTCCCTATGCATAGTCTCTATAATCTCACTTTAAGCTTGCAGCTGCTCCTGATACTGTGCATGAGATGATGATGACTCTCTGCGAGCTCCTCTCGAGTTGGACGCCGACATCGCAGAGGTTCCATAAAAACCCCCAAGGGTCACTCGAGAGCCGATACCAACAACTCGGTCTTTCTCGAAGCTATACTAGGTCGCCTGCATCCATGTTGCCTCATCAAATCGGGGGGCACTGGTCTAACCATCAGTCTCGGCCTAACTCTCAACATCTGTTTGAGATGATGCAGCCTCATATGACTCCTTCAATTGTAATTTAAAATTAAAATAGTTAAAATATTATTTGTAGTTAAATTTAAAACTCAAAAAAACTTATACTGGCCACAATCTAATGTTGGCGAGCACCTCTAATCTCCTTAGTGGCTGGATCACTATAAATCCTCCTATAAATGTCGTACTTTATAATATCAGATTGTGCGACTGCCTATATGAATATAAAATAAACCGTTTACATTTAAAGTTATATAAAATATTTAAAAAAAATGTACTTACCATATGCTTCATATGCGTACTGAATGTACGACTACCAGCTCGATGTGTCACCTCCTATCTCCCCCAATTTTGTCAACCTACTGATGATCTAATCTGAAACTGCCTACTCAACCAGTGTGTACATAATCCATCCCAAACCTAAGATTAAATATAATCAGGTCGGTGGACATGACATGAGTCATCAAACTCCTTCACTCATGCTTTCTCCATTGCTTTCCTTTTCAAATCTTGCAAAAACTGAGTGCAGTGTGGATGCATAGATCCCTGTCATGCCTTCCAAATAGCCTCACATATGCTCTCTTCAATGAGATACCATAAACCCTATAAATAATTTATTATATCAAGTTATTAATTAAATGAATTTCAAAATAAATATTATTTATTTACGTACCAGTCAATGCTCAAACATGAACTGCTGAACGTCAACGGAAATCTGATCTCATGACACTCATGCATCAAAAAAATAATCGCGCAATATAGCGCTCCCCTGTCCAAAAGCTATATGTGTAAAGATGTAAAAATAATAATTAATCAAACAATTAGAATATAAATAAATTAATGAAAACTAACTAAAATTCACAGGTAAACATACCTCTGTGTGTGTGGATCGAACCCAAGATGTGGACATCGCTTGGGGATAGAGTCGAGAATCATTAGTCAGGCAAGACCACACCCCCTCTGAGTTCCCCCTGAACTATCAATAGTTTGAGGGTCGACTGATCTGACCTCCTGCTTGTCTAAAGGTAGATCATCCTCTTGTAACATATGATATATATCATCATCCATCTGAAACACAAAATGATTATTATTAGAAAACAGTTGAAAATAACTATTATATATAGATATATATTATATATGATTATAACCAGCATTTTACTGTGTCAATGTCCATCTTTATCCTCATCTTCATAGTTTTTGATGTCAATGTCTTCATCTTCCTCCTCAGCATCATCAATTTCCATATTAGTTTTAGTTTTATCATCTCTTGTCATTTCAAATTCAGTTGTAACATCATTAACATCATTGTCACCATCGACCCTTAATTGTGGGGTGTCATCAATGATATTCATGTCTCTCCTTGAAAAAGATGGATTCAGAGCAGTCCCTTGAAAAATTTCAATTCCTTTCACTTCAGTGGAACTATATTCACTTTCAATAAACTGATTCTCTCGAGATTTAATTTTTATTATGATCCATCAATCACCCAACTCCCTTGAAATAGCATAGTAATTTTCATAATACATTTGATGTGCCTAATGAACCAATAAAAATGTTCCATTTACTGAAAGAAGTCTTTTATATTTAATATCAACGATTTCATGGATTGGATGAACACACAAGCCTCTATCAGTATCCAACCACTGACATTTAAACATCGTCATGTAATGTTGTCCCAGATAACACGGTTCAATGATTTCTTCCAACATGCCATAAAAGTCAACTTTAGTTTCTCTATGATGTGATCCTCTTAATAAAACAACACTATTCATTGTTTTTTATTCTACATATGAATGTTTATGAAATCAAAAACCATTAACTGCATATTCATTATAAGATTTAACCATTTTTTATGGTGAATTACTCAATACATACAATCAATTATCAATTTTATCAGTGCGTTAAGATATCTGAAAAGTTGTAAAATAATTATCATTATAACAAGTATTAAATTGATTTTTTATGTGAAATGAAAAATAATTTATGTTACTAGTTTTTGAAAATAGTAGTCGTTCTTCAAGAGCAGCTGCTGTAATTTATGGAACTGTTTCTTGATATGATTATCATATAAACTACAAATAAAATAAGATGCCAACGAACATGTACCCAAGCAGTGCAGGCTCTTTCTTGGCATCCAAAATACCCAGGATCAAATCCAAGCAGGGAGGAATTTCTGGGTTACTGTAGCAGCGGCGGACTGTAGAAGCGGTGGAACTGTAGTAGCAGTGACACTGTAGTGGTGGCGGTACTATAGCTGGAACTATAGAAGCCCGGTATTGTAGCAATACTATTTACTGAAGGGCCCTTTGGGCCAAAAAATGGGCTTTCAAGCCTTGTATTCAGGCCACCTGGCCTTGGGCGTTTGGGCTATGTAATGTGTCTTCCTCTACCCAGACAAAAAAAGGTCTTTGTTTTAATAATAAAATGAGGCTTCAACCCCAATCTTTAAAATAAAATATTATTAATGTATTGTTATAAAAATTATAGAATAAGTGATATGATCACTTATAGTACAAATGGTGTAATTTCTTCATAGTTGAGCAGAATATATGTATGAGCTCTGTGATGTTCATTATCTGAAATTCATCATTTATGAACTCCACCGAAGCCAAGTTCGGGATGATTGAAAACTGATAATTCATTGATCATGTCATCATCAACATTTTCCTCATTACATCTCATGCAATTTTGTTTTAAAGGATATTCAGATTGAAATTAATGAGAGCAGAAAAAAGAAATTTCCTCTTGCAAATAAGCTTCTACAATTGAGCCTTCAACTAATGCTTTTTTGCGTACTTTTTTTTCAATTTCTGTATGCATATCTCAAATGGATACATCCATCAGAACTGTATCGGACCTCCACATTTTGTTTCATGAGGCAATGTAATATAAAATATTCCATTAAGTCAAACAAACCTAACAGGAATATTTTTTCCCATTTACATAAAATTAAAACGACATCTTCTTACAGTTTTCTTACGGTATAGTAGTCTGTTGTTGACGCAAAAATGTCTCGAAAAAAATATGATATGTCTATAAACTCATCCCAAATCATAGGATTTAATAAACCTCTTAATCCAATTGGCATAAGTATTTCCATTAAAACATGACAATCATGACTTTTTAATCCAGTAATATGATCATTTCTGACACATCTACCCAAATTGGAAGCATAACCATATGGAAGTCTCAAATATACAATCCACTGAAAAAATAATAAGTGAGTCTCTTTGGACAGTGCATAAGTTTCTTTTGGATTCATTAACTTCTGTGATCTGATATTTTCAAACGGTTCAAGTTTTGGTCACTTACAAATTTGGTCAAGATCTAATCGTGCATTTACATTATCTCTGGTCTTATCTGGTGTATCTAAAACTGTATGAAATAACATATCAAAATAGTTCTTCTCAATATGAATCACATCCAACATGTGACGGACCATCAAATCAGACCAATATAGAAAATCCTAAAAAATGCTTCATTTTATCTAATTATGCTCTTTTCCAAACCCATCAATTTTCTATTGGTTTATTATTGTTCCAAATGTGATGAGAGGTAATGAAAAGACAATTGATTTCAACTCTATACCTGAGATCATTGTTGGAGGACCATCTTTTTCAACTGTTCCTTTTCTAAAATGATATTTGTTTCTTCAAAAAGGATGATTGTTTGGAATAAATCTACGATGATAGTTGAAAAAACAAGGTTGTTTTTCATTGACGGACATAAACACTTTTTTGTCTCTCATACAGTATGGACATGATTTTGGACCATATGTACTTCAACCAGATAACATGTCATATGTTGGAAAGTTACTAATTGTCCACATTAATGCAGCTTTCAGTAGGAAGTTTTGTTTCACAGCAACATAATATGTACTGATATCATTACTCAACAGTGAACTCAGCTCATCAATCAATAGTTTCAAATAAACATCGATATTATTTTTCGGGTGATCTGTAATTAATAAGGTTAAAAAGATATATGGATCCTTCATCAACATCCATATAGGTAAATTATACAGAGTTATAAAGATAGGTCAACATGAATACTGACTATCGTAAGAACCAAATGAACAGAACTCATCATTAAAAAGACCCAATCACATGTTTCGGGCTTCTAAAGCAAACGACAGATGCACTTGGTCAAAAAATTTCCATGAATCACTATTAGAGGGATGATTTAAACTTTTACTATTGAAATGTTGTTTTTGTGTCATGACATCAATGATGTTGTGTTTTGAGACATAAATAAACACTGCAATCTGGGTGTGAGCAGAAAATATCTCAATTGTTTTACAAGAACAAATCCAAACTTCCCTGGCTGAGCTTCTTTATACCTTGATTGTCCACATGTATGACAGTTATCCAACAACTCATTTTCACCATAATATAAGATGCAGTCATTTGAACATGCATGAATCTTCTGGTAACTAAGACTCAGATTATGAACCAACCTCTTTCTCTCATAGAAATTTACAGGCAACACATTTTCTTTAGGTAGTAGTGTTTTTAACAAAGAGAATATCTGATCAAAACAACTATTTGACATTCCATTATCTGATTTAATGGACATAAATTTAGCAACTGCTTTAAACTTGTTTATCTTGCAACCAGGATATAAGGCATTCTCAGCGAACATCAACAACTCATATAAATGATATGGTTCCAACTCAGAAATCAAATCAATATCATCATGAGTTTTAGTTTGTTGAACAAACGGACATGCCACATCATGTACTAAATTTTGAAACAATGTTGGATCTAGAACCAAATTATTAATATCTTCTTTGGAACTGTGTTCACTATGTTGATACCAAAAAACATAATTTGGTTGAAAACCAAAACGCAATAAATAAACTCTAACGTTGTCAAATGTGTCATACGTCCTCAGATCATATTTTTTACAAGGATACTTAATTGTCTCTTATAAAACAAATTTTGGTTTCGATGATGCAAATGATAAAAAATCTTCAACACCCTCAATATATACAGGATTTAAACCAGAATCGTTTGGATTCCAACATTGAGTTATCCAAGCATGATCATCTAATAATGACTATTATCGACTTCCTCATTCCATATTTTTCTAAAAAATATGAAATAATTAGTTATTCTGTGTAATTAGATATAAGATAAACACTATCCAAAAAAGATAATACAATTAAATTCTCTTTTATATGCAATTTATAATAATTTCTATTATTTTTTATTTATTTATACTATTTTAAGATTTTATACTAATATACACTCATTTATAAAAATTTATACTAATTATTATTAATTTCAGGTATTTTGTACTAATTATTCTTAATTATCGGCGGTACAATTTTCAACAGATTAGCGACATCTCTTTTGACCAACGACTCATCCCCTTGTAACTTTTTGTGGCTGAAAGCACTATGAAAAGTCTACTCCGGCGTACGAATATTCATTTTGTATGCACGAGGATGGAGATCAGGGAGGCCTCGTCGAGCTTCTCTCCATGCTCTCGTGCATACGAAAATGAATATTTGTACATCGGAGCAGACTATTCATAGTGATTTCAGTCGCAGAAATTTGCAAGGGGATGATTCGTCGGGCAAAAGAGCCTCTCTTGTCTGACAGATCACCTCATTGTAACTTTCTCTGACTTAAATCACTATGAAAAATATGCTCTGATGTATGTCTGAGCAGATTTTTCATATTGATTTCAGTGGAATAAAGTTGCAAGGAGTTGAGGCGTCGATCAAAAGGAATGTCGTCAATCCGCTGGAAATTGTGTTAGTTTATCAATGTACTCAAATTTATTATGACTTATTACTAATTATTTCTAATTATTAGTAATTATTACTAATTATTCCTAATTAATCATAGTTATTTCCAATTAATCCTAATTATTACTAATTAATCCTAATTATTACTAATTAATCCTAATTATTATTAATTATTCCTAATTATTCCTAATTATTCCTAATTATTTCTAATTATTCCTAATTATTACTAATTATTTCTAATTATTCCTAATTATTACTAATTATTCCCAATTAATCCTATTTATTCCTAATTACTACTAATTAATCCTAATTATTACTAATTATTCCTGATTAATCCTAATTATTCCTAATTATTACTAATTAGTCCTAATTATTACTAATTAGTCCTAATTATTACTAATTAATCTTAATTATTACTAATTAATCATAATTATTAATAATTATAGATAATTAATCCTAATTAATCCTAATTAATCCTAATTATTACTAATTATTACTAATTATTACTAATTATTACTAGTTATTACTAATTATTATTAATTATTCCTAATTATTCCTAATCATTCCTAATCATTCCTAATTATTACTATTTATTACAAATTATTATAAATTATTACTATTTTTTACAAATTATTACAAATTATTGCAAATTATTACTATTTATTACTATTTATTATTATATATTGTTGTTTATTACTATTTATTATTATTTATTACTATTTATTACTATTTATTACTAATTATTACTAATTATTACTATTTAATACTATTTATTACTATTTATTACTAAATATTACTAATTATTAATAATTATTACTAATTATTACTATTTATTAATAATTATTAATATTTATTACTGTTTATTTCTATTTATTACTATTTATTACTATTTATTGTTGTTTATTACTGTTTCTTACTATTTGTTACTGTTTATTACTATTTATTACTATTTCTTACTAATTATCACTAATTATTACTAATTATTACTAATTATTACTAATCGTTACTAATTATAACTAATTATTACTAATTATTACTAATTATTATAAATTGTTACTAATTATTACAAATTGTTGCTAATTATTACTAACTGTTACTAATTGTTACTAATTGTTACTAATTGTTACTAATTGTTACTAATTGTTATTAATTGTTACTAATTGTTACTAATTATTACTAATTCTTACTAATTATTATTAATTATTACTAATTATTACTAATTATTACAATTTATTACTAATTATTACAATTTATTACTAATTATTACAATTTATTACTAATTATTATTAATTATTACTAATTATTACTAATTAATTCTAATTATTACTAATTAATCCTAATTATTCCTAATTATTACTAATTATTCCTAATTATTCCTAATTATTCCTAATTATTTCTAATTAATCCTAATTATTACTAATTAATCTGAATTATTACTAGTTATTCTTAATTATTACTAATTAAACCTAATTATTACTAATTATTGATAATTATTACTAATTATTGATAATTATTACTAATTATTGATAAATATTACTAAATATTACTAATTATGAGTAATTAATCCTAATTATTACTAATTAATACTCATTAATCCTAATTATTACTAATTATTAATAATTATTACCAATTAATCCTAATTAATTCTAATTATTACTAATTAATCCTAATTATAACTAATTATTATTAATTATTACAGTTTTTTACTAATTATTACTAATTATTTCAATTTATTGCTAATTATTACAAATTATTTCTAATTATTGCTATTTTTTCTAATTATTTCTAATTATTACTAATTGTTACTAATTAATACAATTTATTACTAGTTAATACAATTTATTACTAGTTATTACTAATTAATACTAGTTGTTACTAACTAATACTAGTTATTACTAATTATTACAAATTATTTAAAATTATTACTAATTATTGCAATTTATTGTTAATTAACACTTAGATATAACTATTCATAAAAATAAATACTGGAAAACAAATATCTAATTATAATTTAACTAATTTTCATCTAATTAACAAAAATTATAAATAATTTAAAATAAAATAAATTGACTAAGCAATAAAAAAAATAGATAAACACCTCGAAACTGAAGCTTTCGGAGTATCAAAGTCGCAGATAATGCTCTGATTTAAAAGTTTAAACTATGAAAAAATATAGAAGAAAATTTTTCAGTAGAGATAGAGTGAGATATTGAGTAAAGAGTGAAATGAGAGGAGAAAATGATGGGGAGTATATATAGGTTAGATTAATTGCGACAGGGGTATTTGCGAAAAGCTACCCGTCGCAAATAGTGGTATTTGCGATGAGTCATATCGCAAATGACTCTGCTCGCATTAATTACAGTGGGTCGTTAAAAAGTTATTTGCGATGAGCCCCGTCACAAATGGTACCTGCCGACAAAGCATTTGCGACGGGGGAAGTATCCCGTCACAAATACTAAAAACTGTCGTCGGTTATTTGTGACGAAAATAAGAACTTATCACAGATAACTTTACCTGCAGTTTGGCGCGTATTTCGCGCCAAACCTTTTGCGACGGGCAGTAAGTGTTCATCGCAAATAATGGTTATTTGCGACGAGGTAATCTGTTCGTCGCAAATAACCACTTTCGACGGGTTATTTGCAACGAGCCTTTGACCCATCGCAAATATCCATTTTTCTCGTAGTGATAACTCATGTAGTTGGTGTGGTCAATTGTTTTATATCTAATCCAGGTAGAGAACATTTGAAATCAGTGAAGTATATTTTTCGATATCTTTATGGTGCTTATGAACTAAGTTCGTATTTTGGAAGTGAGAACCCAATGCTTTGTGGCTTTATAGATTTAGATATGGCAGAGGATATGGATTCAAAGAAACTAACTTCGGGTTATTTGATCACTTCTCCAGGGGGTAGTATCCTGGCAATCTAGATTGCATAGATATGTTGCTTTGTCTACCACTGAGTATGAGTTTATTGTAGCTACAGAGGCTTGCAAAGGGTTATTATAGTTGAAGAATTTTATTTACAAACTGAATTTTATTCAGGGCATATATGTTTTATTTTGTGAAGTGAGAGTGCTATTTGTTTGAGAAAAAATCATACTTTTCATGGCAGATCGAAACATATTGATGTTCGATATAATCGGATTCGAGACATCCTTGATTCTAGATAGTTAAAGGTCGATAAGATTCACACATATGACAATGAGTCGAACATGTTGACCATGATTTTATTGATAGGTAAATTTAAAACTTACCGACTTATTGCAGAGTTGATGATGATCCCCACTTGAGTCGGAGGGGAGTTTGTTGGGGGTCCTCCACATGTGGGGATCCAACATGTCTCATTTTAAAAAAAACAAAAAAAAAACAGAAAATAGGAAGAGGGGGTACAAATTTGGAAGGGGACGACTTCATTGTGCCACACTCTCATCCCCTCAAGTAGGCATCACGTGATTAGGGTTTCAGTTCGACTTTCAAATCCACAACCAATATAAAATTACTCTAGTCCGGTTGGCTTTGATCAAGGGTGGTCTCTATTCAGATCCCGGTTGCTTTCACGCTGTATCTACTTTACAACCTTGATCCTGTTTTATTGGAGTATTATTTTTGAGATCTCACCTGTTTTCAAGAGTCTCTAACATGTACTATTGATTATTAGTAGATTCTGTTTTTTTGGACCAGGTCTTTGGTCTTTCCCCTTTGAGTTTTCCATGTTAAAAATCTCTTATGTTGATTGTTTATTTTCTACACATATATTTTAGTTCATTGCATCTTCAATTCAATTTCCAGACTTGCTCAGAAAGAAAATAATTTTTTATTCCACCATGTGTTTGCTTTGTTGTTTGTTTGCACATTCATCCCTGTCGTCTTTCCCAACAGGACACCCTAGGAATGAGTATGCTGCTCGTATATTCTTGAGGATTTTCAAAAGCACGTTACACATATTTATCGTGAGACAAATCATGTGGTTTATACATTGTAAAAGAAGATGATTATTGAAGAGACTCCTTTGTGGTCCTTTGGTACTCTTGGTTTTTTGTATCCTACTTGTACATGTTGAATCACCAGGTGTTTTATACGCGCGTGTTTGTGATCCTTCCCTGCAACACTACTTTCAGCCTTTTAATGGATTTTTTGGGACCATGGTCGCTCGACCCCACATATTCTTTTATTAATTATTAATTATAAAATTACATTGTTAATTATTGATTATATTATTAAATGTATTATTAATTACGTTGTTGATTAATAATCTATATAAATTATATTGCTAAAGATATCAACTACATCATTAGTTTTAATTATCTTACTCTGTAGGTAGATCTTCTTTGTAATTTGTAAATCCCCAAATCATTTGTAATATATTATTAATTATTAATTATATTATTAATTATTAATTATATTAATTGTATTGTTGATTATATATTATATTATTAATCATTTATATATAATCAATTATGTACTATTATCAATAAAATATTAATATTCAAATGATGATTGTGGAACCATAATCCCATATTGAAACCCCCCTTATAAAAAAAGGATTGATTTAATGGAATTAATTTCCAATAAAATAACAATATTTTAAATACTTTAAACCCTACCCACTTTATCATACCTTTTTTAAAACCTATTTTAAAAAAAACTAGTACTCTGCCCGTGCAAATGCATGGGAATATTCAATTTTCTTTCAAATAATCTGGGTCTGCGTCATTCAAAAAAATTGTACTGTCGTTGTACTCAATATAATGTGTAGAATAAAATGATGATAATGAAGTGAATGGGGTGCCCGTGACATGAGGAAATGAAGTGAAGACTAATTGTGATGGAGATGGAACACAATGGAATGGAAGAGTTAGAGATAAGATACATTGATGAAACAAAAGGTGGAGGTGAAGGTGAAGTTGGAGGAAAGAGGTGAGATTGTGATAAATGGTGGAAGGCATCCTAGGGAGGGTTTCAAGGTTTCTAGATTTTGAACAGAGTTGATGGGCTTGAGAAGATGTTCTAGTGAGGATTGGTAAGAATCATGTTTTCATTCAGTTTTGTGTCTTTGAAAGGTAATATAGTTTGGAGTTCATATTTTTAACCTATCATCATCGTAAATAAATTTTACTTTATGATACAAATATTATAACACACCCTTGATTTAATTTCATAAGAATTTGTAACATTATATATATATATATATGTCATTATGTCCAGAAGAATACCAAAATAGTCCAATTATAGGATTATTAGTTGGTACTGTAATCATGGTATCATCCATGAAAACAAATCTATACTGTTAATACATAAATAAATTGGATAACACGTGAGTTCTCCAGAAATATTTATGAGTCTTTGGTGAACATTGAACCGGTGATAGTGGAAATATTCTATACTATTTTGATCAGTTCTCTCTAACCTAGAATCATCTAAAATATCTATGTAATAAGAAATAAAATTATTGGATGGTTCATACATATGGAATATTTCACCTAAAAATACCACTCACACAATGGATTTCATGATTTTATATTCCATAAAATATGATGAAAATTATACCCTACTGATGACATCCTTGCTTCTTTTAATGGTGTTTGAAAAACAACTATCCCTCATTGTAGGGCCAATGTCTGGTTTATATACTTCTACATACATACTGGTTTGGTCAGCTGAAAATTGTATATAGTTGAGTCTATTAGCAAGAGTATGTTGTGGAATGCTTTAACAATATTCAAGGATTTTCAGGTCACTGTCCCTTCCTCTTCCTCTTCTCTCCCCCCAAAGTAAAACTCTATTTATAAGCTTGATCAAGACTAATGGTAAACACTTCATTTATAAGCTTGAGTTGGGTTAATGATAAACACTTAATTTATGAGCTTGAGATGGGCTATTGAGAAATGGAGCAGAGGAAAAGTTGAAACAAACCATGGGAATAGATAACACCTTTTGAAACTGCTGAAATTTTAGGTTTTCTCCTTAAGTGAGGTTGATTTTGTGACAAGCTAATATTTGCAATGACATTTAATGACACGTTATCTTGAAAATGTTTTTGATTGCATCTGTTTTCAACTGTAACTTCAAATTGACTACAACAAAATAAACATAATAGAATACAGGCAACACTTCTCCATTTCATTTCTATCGAATCATTGTATGAAAACCGTAAATGAAGAGAAATAAACTAATAAAACAGTGCTCAGTAACATATGTGACTAATTTAGTGGGCGGTTCATTGTAAAGCATACAAGAAACTGAAATTCTAGAAGAAAGTAATGACTTAGACAAAGGAGGTGTCTTTATGGGCCTCTGCATATTTAAATTATACAATAAGGTGACAGGTTTCAAGCCATGACTACAGGAATCTGCATTAATGGACTCTCCATGCTTGTCTGATTGTCTCGGGTAGAGTGGTCTCCCCTTGATTAAATAATCTGAAGAAACTAATCAGCCCACAATTCAATTCAATATACATTTTAAAAATAAGAATATACTGTACCTGGAGCATGCACAATGGGAAGCCTTTCTAAGGCTCGTCATCTGGGGAATTAATAGATGAAGTAGTTCCTTAAAACCATGTCATTCTCGATGAATCATCCATATCCATCATCATCTTCACCTTCATTATTGCCTCCCAATACACGTCCAGTGAAGAATCCACTACCTCAGCACCCACCACGAAATCTGCAACTGAGCACGTACATTTCTCAAGATCACCCGTTTGCAAAATGCCTTTAATCAAAATGGTTTTTCTATAAACATCATGGGGTATTCCACGACTTTTCACTTCTTCAAAAACAACAAAAGCATAGGATAGTTCACCATTGAGTCACAAACCATAAATAACAGCATTATAACAATAACAGTTGATGTGAATCCCTCTAAACCTCAAATCCCTAATAAGTTCCAAAGCAAGCTCAGTACGTCCAAGACTTTAAAGCCCATAGATATATATAATATATGTTACTACAATAGGATTCATCCCACTAATTTCCAATTCTTTTAAAATATCATTATCTTGTGCAAGATTAATTTCACACTTCCCTTGATGCAGCTTATAATAAAAGTTCATCATAATGCAGAAGGTGTAAACATTTGGTGACAGTCTAGGTATCATTAATTCATCAAAAACATATTTGATGTATAAATATAAGACTGTATATTCAATGTAATAAAGAAGAAATATAATCAAGCATATTTAAGTGTAATTTTGTAGTTTGTTACTATATATGAACTGGTGTGAAAAAATATGAATAAATCTAAACCTATTTTAAGAAAACATCAACCTATGTGATCAATTTTGTTTAAACATAACAGAAAGGGGATATAAAATAAGAACAAACATGAAAAATATGAACATGTCTATTAAATTGGAATCACTTACTAAAAAATGTAGTCTATAAAATTTTAAGAACAATTAAATGTAAGAACAAAAAAATACGAACATGTATGAAAAAAATAGATCTGATTGAAAAACATATGAACAAATGATAAAAAAATATGAACCTACTGAAAATTTTGAATCTATAAAAAACCAAACTCACCATTACAGAAGAACTTAAACACCTCCACCATGGGATACGCCACGGGTGTTTTGAAGCCCAGATAGACAACACCTACAGCCAAAAACATACCTAAATTCATCATATTTTAAGAAAAATTAATCTTGCATTGCATCTATTCATGACCAATTGTATTCTCACCACTGTATGACATAAAGTGGAAATCATATTTGTCTTTTTTCACCAAAGCCTACATAAATAACAATCAATGAGAGTATATAAATCGATCATTTAAAAAAGTCTCAGAAATGAGGCTCAACGAATCTGTTGAAAAATTTCCAAAGCATAGCTATTGTGCAACCAAAACCATCTTCATCCATGTAGAATTTGTAAATAATGCTCAAAAAATTATTTAATGAACATTAAGAAAGATAGTTTTGTCAACATTCAAACTACAATCCCATAAATTATGGAGAGACAATATAAAAAAAACAATCAAAACAGAATCCGAACAGTAGAATATATAAAAATCTATTACAGAGAGTATAAAAACATTCAAAACAGAATATGATCAGCAGAATATATAAAAATCTGTTATAGAGAGTATAAAAACAATCGATGCAATATATAAAAACAGTCAAAACAAAATCTGATCTGAACTCATTATGTCAAAATAGAATTATTCAATTGATGCAGGGGTATACACATGTACCAACAGACAACAATATAATGAAAACTGAATCTGATCAACAGAATGTATAAAAAATTGTTACAGAGAGTATAAAAAGTGAGAGGAGCCAAAGTAGGAGGAGATGAAGTTGGAGGAGCGGAAGACGGAGGAGCCGAAGTCAGAGGAGACAAAGGCAGATCACGCGCAGGTGGTGTTGTGGCTGGAGAGGGGATTCGGGGAGGGGAGCAGAGCAGGAGAGCAGATTAGGGGAGGGGGGAATCGGGGAAGGGTGCGGGAAACCTAGAGCAGGGAGAAAGGAATCGAGGAGGTGAATCGGGGAGGGCAACGAACATCTATGGGAAATCTCAATCAGGTTTGAGGTCGCGGGAGGTATTTTCGAGTTTGGAGGGTTCGATGCGGAATATGTGCTGACGTGGATGCATGGTTTGGTGACATGTGTCTGGAAAAAATCCTTCTTTAGTATGTATATAGGTATAGAAATAGATATATAGATATATAGATATAGAATATAGATATGAAGACATTTCCAATAGAATAAATAAAACATTAGTATGTATTCTATATCATTATATATCATAAAAAAATAGTGAAATATATATAATAAAACCGTAGAAGAATATAACTGGAATGTTTAAGAATGCCATCCATTTTTAAGGTATCTAAATAGAAATTTTAGCCTTTCATGTAGTGTAATGAAATATAGATAGCAGTCTTAGATTTCTGATGCAACAAACAACCTATTATTATGAAGTATATCATGAGAGTTATCAGGGAAACAATATTTTTTTTTTGAATTCTATAATTCCTGAATAGTTGAATAGAAATAAGAGACTTGAAGGTGATTCTAAAAGAACATTAGACTATAATGGCTATAGTAGGCTAAATAAAGTGAGACATGATGTTATCCCTTGACAAATCTCAATGGTCTGACCCCACCTTCAAGCACAATAGCCAATAACACAGAAACACAAGGTATAGTGGTTAAACTCACTAGTTAATGATATATAAATGGAAAAGGCCAATAGTTAACATTACATTTGTTATTTAATTAATCTGGAAACATATAAACTAATAGGTTGATATGCGATAACCTACAAAGGTTTTAAAACATAAGTGCAGTGACACAACTGACTGAAACTATGAAAAAAATTCATGATATGCACAACTGTGAGCATAATACATGAAATATTTCTGGTAAAGGAAATCTGTAAGTCAACTATTCATGTTTCCAAAGACAATAAAAAGAAAATTTATGAAATTTATAGTTAATCTTCATGAATAAAACTGTAAGAATGAATTGTGTTGAATGAAATCAAGTATACATACCGAAAAATCCAGGTGCTCTAATGCGGTGGTGGAAATATATATCTAAGGTAAAAATAATAAATAAAGTAAAATTGATAGAACAGAATAAGGGTAGGGTTTAATTGGAGGATCAGAACTGGAAATGTATAATATTAATGCTTGAAAAGTGCATGTGTAAATGGAAATATTTATTTATGGACTGAAGGGAAGAACACACCTTTTTACGAGTACAAAGTTGGTTCCCAATTGAACCTAGCGAATCCCTAATTACTGATTCCTGAAGGAAAAAGTATTGAGATACAGTGTCGATATTTTGTATGAATAGAGTTAAATGGAATACTTAAAAGTGAAGGAAATCAATAGAGAAAGTTTTGAAGGAAAACTCACCTCATTGTGGATGTGTTCAGAGAAGGTTCAATTTGCCCGACGCATAAATGTTCACCCGGCTTATCAATATGAAAATAAAGAGGAAGATATATCTTCAAAGGAAATAGTAGGCGTCAAAAAATGCTGAAGTGCTTCGTGAATAGGTTGCTGGGCGACATCCACTGCTGTCAATTGTGAAGTAACAATCACAATGTTTCAAGAGGTAGAGCACAGACGATACTAAAGTAACCATGATTCGTATGAGAAGGAAATGGAAGTTGAGAATGGGAGGGTAGGGATTGGATCAAAATTGAGTGGTGTTAGATGGATGAGGAGTACCTGGTCGAAGATGAAGTATAAATCGAAGGCGTGGGAACCCAAGAAGACTACCGGAGTTTGAAGCAGGTAGTCGAGGACTTCATTGTGCTGGAACCATAGGTCGACTGGAGATGAAGCGCGAGCGAGATGACACTCGGGGTAAAACCGTCTGCGGAAGAGAGAAGAAAGGAAACCAGTTGATTGAGACGAAGGTAGACGATGAGTAGCTACAACGCGATCCCTAGATCGATAGCTCGAGCGGAAGGAGAAAGCAATGAGAAGTTGGAGGAGCTGAAATTGGAGGAGCGGAAGTCGGAGGAGTCGTATTCGGAGGAGCCGACGTCGGAGGAGCTGAACTTGTAGGAGCTGAAGGCGGATCACGCGCAGGTGAAGTTGCGGCGACGGAGGGGATTCTGGGAGGGGAGGGGAATGGAGCGGGAGAGCGGATTCGGGGAGGGGGGAATCAGGGAGGGGTACAGAAACCCTAGAGCAGGGAGAAGTGAATGTATGAGGTGAATCGGGGAGGGGAGCGAATTGAAACGGAACATCCCGATCGGGGTCGGGATCGCGGTACCTATATGTGGGTTAGGAGGGTCGGATGAAGAAAAATTGGTGACGTGGAAGCCTGGTTAGGAGACACGTTAGCAGAAAAACCCTTATTCAGTATGTATATAGATAGATATATAGATAGATATAGATATAGATTCCATGGACCGGCTCGGACCGGACGCCCGTGATAATCACGCGCATCTAAAACGATGACAAACCAGGGGAGTTTGGTTTGATTTCACTTGCAAATCGAATCATGGAGTGAGCAGCGGGTTGCGGGGAGGGAGGTCTGGTTATGGCGACGACGGGGGCATTGGCTCCTGGACTGGCCCGGAAGCTGAAAAAGGTTTTGGAATCGAGGACGGACTCTCCCGATGTATTGGCTTCGCTCAACACCCTCTCCAATTTTTACACCGAAAACTCACCTCAAGCTCGAAGGAACCTTAGATCCACCATTGAGAAGAGATCTCTCTCTATCAACCATGAGTTCCTTCTCTCCTCCAAGGCCGCCCAACAGGTTTATATCCCCCCTCTCCCCTCCTTTCATTTCCGCGTTTTTTTTGTTTGTTATCGGGTTAATTTTGATATCCCAGGCTTTGGATCGTGTCGAGGAAGAGGTGGATGCGCTCGCTAATTGCTGTGACAGGTCTATTTTTCCATCATCCTGTTAATTTTGGCCTGCTTTTCTAAAGCTGAATGCTGCGTGGTCAGTGCACTGCCTGCAACATTTATTTTGTGTTTTATTTCGGGATTCATCGCAATCAATTTAACCTCCTCAAAGAAGCTAAATTCAGCATTCATCTTGCAAAAAAGCCAAGCCAGTGGTTCTCCTTGCCGCTTTTATTGTATGCTTCTCATTTTCTTGATGCATTTTTTGTTGTCACCAGCATGTGTTCGGTTTCATATCTTTTTTATGAATATGTTTTGAGCATTTCCATTATATGATAAAAACTTTGTGTGTTTTCGTATGTGCATGAACATATTCAATGCTTGTTTTTGCTTTACCTGCATGCTGTTCTGTATGTACCATTTTTTAATCAAACCCTTCAGTTGATTCTATGATTATTTGTTATTTCTCCCGGAATGTTGAAATTGTTATTTTGTACTTTAACAGCATTGCCAAAGCACTCAATGGTTGCAATGCAAGCACTAGTGACATTGTCAGTACCACCGAAAGGCTCAAACAGGAACTGGAAGCCACGACACAGCGGCAAGAGATAGTCTCCTGCTTTCTTCGCGATTATCAGCTCTCCAGTGATGAGGTTTGGGATTTATTCTTAAATTCTTCACCTGCTGTTTTAATATGGAACTGTTAGTCCAGACGGTGCATTTTTATGGCATTTTACTCTTTGTTCCTTTACAGATAAATGCATTGAGGGAAGAAGAATTGAATAAAGGATTCTTTAAGGCACTTTCTCATGTTCAACAGATTCATGCCAATTGCAAGATACTGCTTCGGACCCATCACCAGGCAATCTTTCTTTTCACACGCGCGTGTGTTTGTCTATTTTTCTCAACCCCTTCCAGTATGTTGGTTTGTGAGGTCATTAATGGCTAAGTTTTAGGTGAATGATACTCTTCCTGTACCACTGCTGTTGACGAAAATAACCTGTAGGCAGTTGCACAGAGATTATTTGTTTCTTTAGATTGTACACATTTTATTGGTTTTTAACTAGAATTTTTCACTTTCCGTATATGGTCATATGACTGAAGTTACGAGAGAGGATGGTGTGGTTACTAAATGGTGGAAAAATTAGAGATAGTTCAAGAAATCCGTCCAGCCTCCATCACTTGGAGTCAGTTATATTTGGTGAAATATAAGATGTCCATTACTCAAAAAACTTCTCAAGTTGAATTTGATCCGCAAGCCCAATCCCTAAACTAGATATAGGTGAATTGAATCACAGTTGATTTAGAAATGAATTTCAAAAGGCTATTATAGGCAAAAAAGATAATGGAGGCATCCACAACATTTAAGAGCACATCAATATTCTCAAGCATCTTATCCTACAAGGAACTCATCCATGGTAGACAAAGACAACATGACAATCATTTCACCATCAGTGGGATATTTCTAGATCTTAGTTTGCCAAAGCCAAGTACATTAGCATTGTATCTGGACCACTCCATGTGGTTCTCATTAACATCCCTAACAAGTTACCACATTTAAGGATCCTAAAAATGCTAGGATAATAGATTGGAATGCTTTCTAATAATGCTTGGATCAGAGTAGTTTAATCCAAGGGAAATAAATTGTTCTCGGAACAATAGGCATAGCACGGGCTTAAGAAGTTTAAAGATTTCAATTAACCCCTCCTTAAATGATGCCTGGCTAGTTGAGAGGCCATCTTGCACCCAACATCACCATGGAAACAAGCATTTTCAAGTAAAAATGATCTAAATGAGGCTGAATTCTCACATAGCAGATGATTTAAATTCTGTCAGAATTTAAAAATGTAAAAATGCTGTGTGCCTTATCATCTTGCTATTAGATACCATGTTCATTTCCCGCAGGTATGATGCTTGGTTTCTTGGGTATTTTTGCTTTATTTATTTAATTTTGTTTTTCATTTCCAGTCTTGTTGCAGATGCTGCAATCGAGTATAATAATTTTGATGCTTCACTACTCTATAACAGCGTGCAGGTTTAGAGCTGATGGATATGATGGCTGGGTACCAAGAAGGAGCTTATGAGCGTCTTTGCAGGTAGTACTTTTTGCAATAGCTGTGTTTGGAAGTGTTTCAATGACTCCCATGCTTGTGAAATGTCAGTTTCAATTTTCACGTGTGAAAGCGTTAAGAGAAGATAGAATAAGAAATGTGTGTGTGTGCATGTGTGTGTTTTAGAAATGTATTGGTGGCACTTATTAAAGGCTAAATGGGAGAATTTCTGGAAGTAAAATATTGAACAGTCACTGAACGTGCATGAATTCAGAATTAGATCTTGCAAATAGAAGGTTGCAAGAAAAGACAAGGCTCAAGAACCAACCTGGTTGCAGGGAAGATGAAAAAGAATAATGAAACAAAAGTGATCTGTCAGGCTGAACTGAGTGCCGCTGGCCCGTTTCGCAGGGGTGATTTGAAAAGAAGACGAAAGAAATGAGTAGAGATTCATTTATCTCCCATGCTTGGTTTCTTCATATGAAGCGGGGAGAAAATAAATAGGGAGAAATGTGGAAAAATCTAGTTCTCCATATGGGGATTGTTTCCATTTTCTCAAAAAATGGGGTGATTTGGAGACATGATAATTAGCGTTTACATTAATATTGTTACAACCAGGTGGTTGTATGTTGGATTTGTTGATAATCACTGATGAGATGGTTGTTGGATTTGTTCCTTAGGAAGTTCAGAATACGATGATCTGGAAAGTCTGGAAGTTACAATGGCAGTGGAAGTCTGGATGTGAAGGTAAAAGTCCGAAAGTAGCATTCTAGAAGATAAGTAAATTGGATGTTCCGGAAATAATCACAGCAGAATGATATTCTAGTTGTTTTGAAGGCCAGGGTTCCGGAAGTTGGTCCTGAAATTGTTCTTGAAGCAGAAGTTGATACCAGAAGTTGAGAAAGTATTTTTTGGAAGTTCAGGTTGAGGCTGGAGATTTCTTTGAATTTGATGGTCTCTTGATGCGTAAAATTTTTATATACTTATATAGGGTTTATGTAGTTGCTGAGTTTTTGGGAAAATTGGCAGTGTTTGGTACGTAATATTCTTGGTTGACGCGTAATATTTTTGGTTGGGCCAGAAAATGGCAAAGGCACAGAGTTCCCTGAATAAGTAATATATTCTGGGAAGACGCAAAATTGGCCAAGTTCTAGAAGTTTCCCTGTATACGTAAGATTTTTCATTCTGGAAAAATGGCAGTCCTTTCATACATAAGGATTTTATTTGGGATGCGTACGGTTTTTATTGGGCATGTAAGGATTTGTCCTTTGCTGGTTTTGAGGAGAAGAGCAGAAGTCCCGGTTTACGTAAGGTTTTTGAGAGGATGCGTAATATCCTCCAGTTTACTGAAATGTGACAATGGCAGGTACGTAATATCTTCCAGATGGTTTTTATGCTTTGTCGCTGGGAGGATAAGACAAGTTACTCCACGGTGAGTCTGGCTACACTGTGAATATATGATTGTGGAAAACCTGGAGTTGATGAAACTACAGGCAAACCGTTTCACTGAGTGTTTTGATAATCATGGTGACTCTTAGTATAAGTGGCCACTAGTAATGTATGAGTTTACTATGTAAGAGTTTGTCATAATTTTTTAAAACTCTAAACCTAAAAGATCTTTGGTAACAAAAGAAAGAGAATTTTAGTCTAAAGTTACTAGAATATGTAATGTATAAGGCCGGGTTCTTACAGTTGGTATCAGAGCAGGGTTTAGTCAACTTTGGAGATTAGGATGTTTTCAGGAGAGGCTGTTTTAAGAGTTATAGACACCATCATGGTTTTACAAGTTTAAGGTTGATTATATGTTCAATGTCTTAGACATCCCTTCTATTGCTTTAAGTAATGGATTTAGAGGGAAATTCCACAAAGGACACGACCATTTACTTTCTAGAAGATTGGCATTATGTCGGAAGATAAATGGGATATCAAAGAAATCCTGATGTCTGGATTTAAGGTATGAATTATTTTCTTATGTTCTAAGCATGAAATATTTTTGGGTTCATATTGATGAATCATATGGATATAATTCATATCTTTGATTGTAGGGATGATGTATTAAGGAATAAGATGACGAAACATGGTTAAAGGTTTAAGAAGGAAGTTGAAGAAAATATGTGTTTATGTATGAGTTTTCAAAATTATGATATAGTGATATTTTATAAATATTATGGGAATCATGAAACATGTAAGGATTTTTCTATATTAGGTTTTGTTCTAAAAAATTTGGTAACATATGTTAGATGAAATCAATACCTTTGAAGAGTGGTGTAGTGAAAATGTGATAATTTTTGGGAGACATTTATTGAGTTTTGATAAATGTTTGAGGTACATGTAACCCTTAAGTTTATGATATGAAAAAGGTTATTTGAGGAACAATGCCTTTACTTTTGGTGACCATAAGTTTAAAGGTATTGATAGCCTTCATGGTTTATGATATCTGATTTTGAGGTAATTATTTGTTTTTACAATTTGGGTACATATGTTTTATTTGAAATTGATTTGGCGATCAATGTTATTTTGGGAACCTTATATGATACTATGTGATTTTATTTGAGAAATAAAGGTTGAATTAACTTTTGAAACCATATATGATCATAATGTGGCTTTATGATGATTTAGGTGATTTATTTAAATGATTAGCATATCTTGGAGATTATGTGATTAGGGCAATTACATTTTGATATGAGACATTTAAAGTGATTTATGTTATTTGGAGATAAATGTTGAAATTTATCTTTGAAGACTGTGATCAAATCCTTCTGATTTTTGGGTTTCAATCTTAATCTAATATATTTTGAGGAATTTTAAGGATAGTTATTTATTGAATGATCTATGTTGAACTTCGGGTATTACTGTTGAATTTTGGAGATTAAAATAGTTTTCTTCATATGAAGGTTTATTCTTTTTGGAGAATTATCTTATCTTGTACTAAACGTTTTGGTTTTGGTTAATGTCTAAAGACAGGAGAAATAAATTTTTATTCTTTTGTGGATTTTGTGATCCCCAGATGTTGATTTTAGTGTTTTAGGTCCATTGTTGTCAAAGTCGCGTGGCGCAATAAGGCGCAAAGACCGTTTGGGGATGCGGCGTGAGGCGTAACTAAGGCGCATGCGCACATAATTAATTATATATAGTTTTTAACAATATTTTAAATTTTAAAAAACTTAACTTTAATAAAAAAATATAAATTAAAATACATACCGATATTTTTTAGCCAAAATCATAATCAATTTGTGGTGGTGCGAGGTGGTGGTGTGAGTGATGTTTTTATGGTGAAAGTCCCAATTTCAATTAAATAATCTGCTGTGTTTTGCCTTCCAAAAAAGAAAAAATAGTATGCTGTTTTTTTATTAATATATTAAATATTCTATTTAATTGAAATTAGGACTTCCATGATCTCCTCCTCCTACCTCGATCTCCGTCTTTCTGTCTCCTACCCAACGACTTCATCTGTTCGCCTTACCGCCTCCTACCCTGATCTATGCTACAACGACTTTATCTGTCGTGCACTCAAAACCCCTGCCAGTGCTGTCGCCTCCCAACAAGGAAGATGAGGGTGAGGCGCGCCTAGCGCTTGAGTGCGTCAAGGAATGGCAGGCGAGGCTCGCGCCTTTGGCGCGCCTCAGCGAAGTCGCCTCGCCTTGTTTCTCGTTGCGTTTTGCCGGTTTAATTTTAAACCAAATTTTGCAATTTTTGTGTTTTGAATTTTGAAAAATGAATTCTATATTTAGAATCAGTGGATTCAAATTTAGTAAATAGTTTCCTTTTATTTTTGTACAATATGAATAATAACCTTAGTAATTTTTTTTATTACCACGATAAATGGGAAATCGGGTAATTTAGGTTAAAAATAAAATGATAAGAACTATTAAATGACCCGAATACTTAATCTTATTGGATGAGTATATCTCGACCATAATCATAAGGGTTGAATTTATGACCTTTTGGGGCCATCTGGATGAGATTATGACTTTTATAGTATTTTATTTAAAGAAATGTCAAATATGTCACACTCTTGTTTTTATTTAGTGTAATATTTTTAATATGATGTTATCCAGAGGATATGTTTGACTATATATAGTTTTTTGAAAGCTAAAAGATTTATCTTCATCATGATAATTTATTTTTAATTTTTAGTGAAGAAATAATTAACTTAAATGCTTGCACAACGCTAATGCTTTAATTATTCAATTAAAGGAAAAATCAAATAAATGATATTAAAAATATTAAAAGAAATATAATTTGAGATTATTAATGTAATCTACAAATTTTCTAAATGACCATGACATGTTAGGGATATAATAGAATATTTGGTTCGAATTTTATATGTTTTCTTGATATTATTATAGTCAAAATAATGGGTAGTTCTAAAAATTGACATTATGAATATTTTATATTAAATAATATTTTATTAAATGATATAAAATTCATAAAAATCTTAAATTCGGGCGGGCAAGTGATGAAGGATAAGGTTGAAAATATCAACCATGATTCATTTACGAGTCGTTTGTCATTTTATAATTACTATTATTAACACGAGTAAAAATTTATTTTGTCACGGTAAGAGTTAAAAGGTTAAATAGTGGTTAAAACCAAAAGACAAGAGTTGTAAATACGGGTTAAAACCAAAAGATAAGAGTTGAAATATAGTTAAAACTTATCTAATTTTTATTGGATGAGGGGATTTTTACCCTTCCTCATCTAATTTTCGAATTTACTCATTTTGGAGACATTTGAAATTGAAAATTAATTTATATTAATTTAATATTTTGAGAAATGCCAAGAGTGCCCCTCTCCTCTCTTATAAAAGGATACATTTTCGCAATCTTTCACTCTTCAAAACCCATTTGTTTCGGCCAAGCCCTTCCAAAATACCTTCCTTTAATCCCTCTCATTCTAGAGGTCTTGGTTTAGGCAGAATATCAACCTTAGAGGTCTTAAGGTGTTAAGCAAAAAAGGTTTTTCAAAGAAGAGATAGTTTTTATCTGCATGTTTTAGTTTTGTTTCTTCTTCCACATCCCTTAAACCTTCTTCAACCATGCTTATATAATAACACCAACATCTTCCATATACCAAGGTGTTATGTTAATGACACAATCTATATCCATTTTCTCTTCCATCAAATGAGAAATGAAATCATCATTCGTGTGTACGATGAACTGCAACCTCGCAAACTGATGTAATTCGTTTTCCATCACTGTCTCTTAAGACTGGTTATAATGATGAAATTAATTTTTATATATGATATTCATGACACATTTATTATTCTGAAAAGATAATATATCATTTATGTTCTTACATTTCCATGCACAGAAAAATGATAACGTCGTTCGTCTGTACGTGTGGATTATCACCTCCACGAAACGATTTGATTTGTTTTTCATCACCACATCACATGGATGATATATATAATTATATTTAAAGAAATAATATGATATATATGATATTATGATCATTTTGGAAAGATAAAATATTTTACCTATTTCCATGATTATCGTTGAAAAATGAAAACATTACTCACGTGTACGTACGACCTACTGTTTCCATGATTGTAACTTAGTTCATTTTTCATAACTATATTCAATGGGTGGAATTATTAATGTATAAAAATGATAATTATGTCATGATTGTTATTCCGAAGATGATGGAATGATGACCTCTTTGACCATAGTCAACCGTCTGTAGTCATTTGGGACTTAAATACCGAATATCGTCAAAACGTCCGATGTGAAATTAAGTGATTAAGTAATTGTATATAACATGGAAATAAGTGATATAAAATGAATAATAAACTTGAAAAAGGTTCTTAAACAATTAAATAATTGATCTAAGTTTATTCAGGAAGATAAAGAACGTACGTGACAAGTTAGACTTAAGGTAAGAGAGTTTCTTTTAAAAATTATCTATTAAAGTTTTCCGTAAAACTCTCTTTTTCTTCCATATCCATATGATTGTTTTCTAAAAAAGATTTAAAGAAAGTTTTTATTATTCTTCTATGATTGTTTGAAGTCATTTTTATCCATGTTTGACTTTTTACAAAACGGTTTGAAATGAATCTTTTTGCCGTTCTCCAAACGAGATACTTTGTAACTTTTCCGACAAAAATACAGAAACAATGTTTTTTTAACTTATACGGCAAAATGATTTTTTCTGCCGTCATGACGTCTTAATGCTTTGAAGTTTTCTTTACAAGTTTACATGGTCATTTTCAAAGAAAGTATTTTCTTTTGTATGTGCACAGTTTCTTTAAAAATAAGCGATTTCAAAATAAAAAGGTTATTTTCCTTAAAAATATTTTTATGATGCAAGTTTTCATGATATATGTTTATGTTATAGTTCTTGGGCATTGTTATGATGACGGGTAGTTACGTTATTAACCAATAATGAGCGGTTCCGTGATAAACTAATGACGGGTGATTACGTTAGAACTTCTAATGCATTGAGTGTGGAAGTCGACCGTATGATTATTCCATATATGAGACGGAGATAACCGATTAGGTTTCTCCTAAGAGATAATGAGAATATACTGCGATGGTTATTCTAAGACTAACTGCGATGGTTAATCCATGAGTAGCTGTGATGGTTACTCTAAGGTAATGTTCGAAAGTTATCCCTGAAGGTTTTCCATGAGTACCTGTGGTGGTTACTCCAATGATGCCCCAAGTTTCCAACATGTTTTATCTATGTTTGCTATGAGTTTTAAAAGTTTTCTTTGAGCAAAAAGAGTGTGTTTTTCTTATAGAAGTGATTTATTCCATAAAGAATAATGTGATAAAGGTATGTAAAATGGATTTTCATGTTTTTCATTGGACTAATGGTTTTCTTTCTTTTTATGTCCCTTACTGAGCTTTTTGTGCCCATTTCACGTTTTAAAATGTTTTTGAAAGTGTTTTGAGGAAGTGCTGGGACAAAGATGAGGCCAACATGAAAATTGTGAAGTTTTTTCACGAAAAGAAATCATGTTTTATTTTAAGAGTTGTTTGGTGGGAAAAATGGATACCGAGTATAAGTGATCACTTGCAATGTATGAGTTTACTATGTAAGCGTTTGTTCTAATTCTCTTAAAACTCTAAACCTAAAAGATCTTTGAGAATGCCAGAAAGAGAATTCTAGTCCAATGTCACTAGAATATGTAGTGTATAAGGCCTGGTTCTTACAAGATATTTTTAGAAATGTAAGGACAACCCTAGTTTTGGCCCCCTTGGATGCAAAGACAAGGGTGTTATGATCATTTTTAGGTGTGGTAGTGATTATTTAGAATAGAGTAGTGCAAAGTGGAAAGTGATTCATATGATATTTACCAAATATCGCGTCTCTGCTCGAGGGAGTTCCTGGTTTAAAGCATGGGGTACACACCAATGAATTTTATTTGGAGCACAAGCCGCCTATAGAGGATTTGCCATACTTCTTCGAGTTTCAAATTGCACACATGTGGGTGCCCGGGCAATCTAACTTCCACGGGAAGGAGCTCGTGTTCAGCTAGATGGGTCCCAAGCAATATGCCGACCCAAATCAGTTGCATTCCCTTGGTCTTGAGGACTGTTACCGTAAATCCCACTCATCAAAAGGATGTAGGGTTATTTATTTATAGATGGAGAGAACATAAATACAAGTCAACCCATTGACTCTTGTCATAAATGTCTACATATTCTAACACTTCCCCTCAAGATGGGACATGCATATTTATCATGCCCAGTTTGTTACACAAAAATTGAACACGTGTTCCACGAACCCTTTTTGTGAGAATATCTGCAAGTTGATCAGAGGTGCGAACGTGATCGAAGGTGATCCTCTTCTCATAATTTTCTCGAAGTGACAATCAACTTCAATATGCTTCGTTCGCTTATGAAAGATGCGATCTTGATTGCAGCTTGATTATCACACCAGGTATGTGGTGGTTTCTTGATAGTATACCCAATCTCCCGTTTCATCAATTGTCCAAATAATCTCTGTGGTCACATGTGCCATAGATGTTTTTGTGCTTTGATAAAAAATCATCATATTATTAAACATAACATGTCATAAAACAAATGTTTTATTGTTTAAAAAGTCACAATGCAACTATTATTGTGTTTACAGTTTGTGAGGATGAAAGTGAAGTTTGCAATTTGTGTTGTTAATTATACTATTTATGTGACCTATATCATTGTTAATTTCAGACAATTATTTAATTTTATAATAATATTACACACCAACTTCTTGATCGATGCAACAAAGTTGACGTGGTAGAAAAAAAATATAAATTGACCCGCAATGTTAGAAACGACTTGCAGCTGTGGAAAAATAAAGAACGAATCGCAGTAGATGCGGCAGCTGAGTCGGACGCATTAGAAGAGTTTCTTGATCGAGTGAGATTCTGGAAGTTGCGGTTGAGGCTGATTCTGTACGGAGTGGATCGAAGAAGGCGCAGTGGAGGAATCTAGAACCTATATGACCAAGCACATGGCGATACTATAAGCTTTGGTGGAAAAATTGAGTTCTGGTCTCAAACAGATGAAACAGGAGAATGAGGCGATGATGAAGCGGAGTGCGGCGATGCTGAAGCTGAATCGTGCGCTTCAGAATGTGCTGCAGCGATTTTCAGACCAAGCTTGGCCAAAAGAGGACAAGAGGCAGCCGCATGAGAAGCTGCAGTCCAAGCAGGCACAGTCACAGTGGCGCAAGACGAAAGATCCATAGCGAAAATGAGCGATGGATTCCGCTGCCTCGTTTGGATATCTGGAAAGTCCGAAACAGGTGCCGCAGATGAAAACCGAAGCTGAAGGACTGAGGACTGTCGAGGTAAGCTGGACCGGAAAAGCAGTGGAAGAACCTATAGAGATTTTTGTTTGATACGGAACGTCTGCTTCTTTGAAATTGCTTACCGCGGAAGAAACGAGACTGGAGGGTTCTGTTCTGTTTACCGGAAGCTGAAGGTAGTCTGCTGCCAGTGGCAGGAAGCAGCAGTCAGAGAAAGGCGCCTGTGACAGATGATTAGGGGCAGCAGCATGCTTCCTCTCCAGAATGGCCTGAAGAGGATCAAGCGAAGGCATTTGCTCAATGACAGTGGAGCTGGAAATTCCGGTAATGCGACAGGAGGACGAAGAGAAGGAAGCTGCTTCCACAAAGGGCCTAAACCCAGCTGGGAGCTTCTCTGGACTACACGGGCTTTCACATGGCACTCGGCCAAAGTGGGAGACGCCATGGCCGGCTCATGTGGCTGCAGTGGTATTGAAGGCATCTGTATTGGTAGTTTGCTGGAAGAAGGCCAGGGATGACGATGGTTTAAATTTTTCTCCAAGATAAGCAGAACTGCTATACTTTGACTGTGAGCAGAATAATAGTTGTGCTTTCGGAACCCAGTGAAACGAGTTCGAGTTGCTTGGCTGCTTCCACTTTTCCTCATGTTAGCGGCATTGTTGTCAAAGGCGCGCGCCTGGGCAAGAGGTGTTGCGAGGCGCACCTGGAGCGCCTCGCCACTGATGAGGCGCGGCGACCTCGTTGAGGCATGCCAAAGGCGCGTGCCTCGCCCACCATTCCTCGAGGTGCTATGGCGCCAGACGCCATAAAGGCGCGCCTCACCCTCCTTTTCTGTGCTGCAGGATCGGGGGGGGGGGGGGCAGTGCCACATCAATCAGCAGGGCGGGGGCTCTAAAAATAGCGTCGCATCGACCAGGCCGGATATCACAGGGAGGCGAACGGGAGGCGTGGCAGGTGCATGTGAGGCTGGGTGGTGAAGGCATCAGCAGACAGAGAAGCGGACGGTGCTGGCGGCTGCTAGGGTTCTGAGTGCGCGAGAGGGGAAAAGCAGAGCAGTGCAAGTGCAGTGCCCTTATCGCATGCGAAAACCAAAAACAAGATCTTCTAATTTTATAAAACATGCAACACATGTTTGACATAAAAAACACTTCAAATAAAAAACAAAACAATGAACAGGAATATGTATCCTACACAAATCATTTTTGCATGATAGATGTTTTTGATAAAAAATCATCATATTATTAAACATAACATGTCATAAAACAAATGTTTTATTGTTTCAAAAGTCACAATGCAACTATTATTGCGTTTACAGTTTGTGAGGATGAAAGTGATGTTTGCAATTTGTGTTAATTATACTATTTTTGTGACCTGTATCATTTTTAATTTCAGACAATTATTTAATTTTATAATAATATTACTATGTTTTATTGTTTTCACATTTTAGATGGATGTATAATATATATGTAGTGGTTTAAAATATTGTTGAAAACTGCATATATTTTATCATGTCATGTCTTGGCTTCGAGAGGCGTGCACCCCGCGCCACATCCCCAAGCGGCCTTTGCGCCTTATTGTGCCGTGCGCCTTTGACAACTATGGTTAGCCGGTTATACAGGCTGGCGTTGCTTCTGCTTCTCATTATTAGCCAGTTTGTCTGTGGTGTAGGTGTATGTTCTTGGGAATGCGGGCAATAAGCTTGGAGTGACCAAAGCTTCCCACCCAGCAGGACCATCCAACGCAGCAGTGACTTTGTAGCGAACTTCCAGAAATTCATCAAATTTCCTCACTTCGAGGACAAAATGGTTTTTAAGGGGGGAGGTAATGATAGGAATGTGGGGGAGCTGTTGTTACTGCTAGGTGCAGAATTGTCATTCCTGTTGTAAGTAGGTTGGGGCAGTGGGGGTGGCTGGGGTATTAAATAAGGGGATTGGCCGGGGAAGGGGTTTACTGATCATTTTGGGCATCTTTCAGCTGAAGATGCTGGACCGAGGGTTAGGCCTCGGTCTCCAGGGTGCTGCGTGTGCCGCGTCTCCCAGAGGAGTCGTTTTCTTCTCCATTTCTTCATCTCCGTTCTTTGTAATTCCTGTACATTGTTGCTGTTTCTATCAATAGAATCCCTAAGCATTCCTCTCTGCCACCTATCACAGAGGCTGTTAAAAAGGGGAGGTGAGGCTGGAGAGAAGGGTGGGAAAGAATATTATTTGGTGGTTTGACTTTTGAGCTCGGGCGGGAGAACCCTGGGGTCTCTCAAGTACTTCTTATATTCTTTTTCTTCCCCTGTTCTTTTTCTCCCTCCTCCTGTAACTCCGGTCCCTTGGAGTTTCTATATTCCTATACATAAAGAAGTCTGCTCTAGGTGTTCCGTAAGTGTGGGGGAATTATCACAGCCCCACTGCTTCCCTTTGCAACCTTTGTTCCTTGGTTGCTCGTAGTAAAATGGGGCTGGATGTCACGACCCAATCATGGGGGTCCTGTCCCACACCAGCAAGAACATCAAAGCTGCGGTTCATCTGGTTAGTCCCTATCTAAGAGACGGGAGTCGTCCCGACAAAGAGGAGGATGGTGCGTGTCAACCTTGACACCACTGGTTGGGAGTTGGGGCCACTCTCCTGATGAGTCCATGGCAGGACGAAACCAGTGAACCTCACATATGAAGAGCTGGACGACTGAACCCCGCCCGCCTTGGAGGGGGCTGGGGTGCCGCACGGGCGAACTGCTGTGCTGAGATGCTCAACCCGTGACAAGTGGTATCAGAGGGAATGTGCCTCGTGGTGTTGCAGAATGGTGCCGGACGGACCTTGGTGGTGGGAGCGGAGTCCCGGGGTGTCATGCAGAGGCGACACGACACAGATGGTTGCGCTTGCGAGATGTCCGAGGCAGAGACGCCACTATGAAGGGTGGGTCTCGTGGAGGTGGTTTTTGACCCTGAGAGAGAGGGCGGACCACGGTGGTTTGCGACCCAGAGAGTGGGTGGGCCATTGATGCCAACGACAAGGAGCGTCCCCTGAGGCCATGCTTGGAAGCCGGTTAGTTGGAAGCAGTCGCGGACACACAAAAGGCCACGATCCTGCATGCACGAGGGCGTGCATGAAATGGTGGTGGGAGAATGTCACGACCCAATCATGGGGGTCCTGTCCCACACCAGCAAGAACATCAAAGCTGCGGTTCATCTGGTTAGTCCCTATCTAAGAGATGGGTGTCGCCCCGACAAAGAGGATGGTGCGTGTCAACCTTGACACCACTGGTTGGGAGTTGGGGCCACTCTCCTGATGAGTCCATGGCAGGACGAAACCAGTGAACCTCACATATGAAGAGCTGGACGGCTGAACCCCGCCCGCCTTGGAGGGGGCTGGGGTGCCGCACGGGCGAACTGCTGTGCTGAGACGCTCAGCCCGTGACATGGAGCTTCATTAGTTTCAGCTCCAGTTTTGGCAGTGACACTCTCTCTTTCTCAGGGCGTGATCAAGTGCCCCATATGCTGCCACCCTGCCACCCGATAGCTTCCATTAGCGATGGTACTACCTGAGTTACACCCACACTAGTGGCAGCCCTGAGATATGCCACGATTGCAGGCACCTTAATGGAATTCAGATACAAAACTGTGGCAAGGTTTACCAGGCTTCCGGCAACTACTGCATTCCCTAATGTTCTCCCAACAACAGCTACATGAAGAAAAGTTCTTTCCGACTCCAGTGCTCGAACTTGGAGGTTCAATTCACCTTGCTCCAGCCGTTGTATGAATTCAGCAAGCTTATCAGCCCTGCCAGCCTGCCTTAGCAATTTGAGTGCATAGGGTTTGGCAATTTCAGTAATATCAAATCGATGGTCGTGCCCCTTCCGGATCCCATCTAGGACTGAAAATGCTCCAATGACATTTTTTTCCTTCTCTAACTGAACAATCCACATCTTCTTGGATTTCTGGCAACGTCTAGATGCAAGCTTGGAATGGCATTGTATTGCCGGTCGCTGCCAAGGAACTCCGGTCATTGGCCGAATTGGATGGCTTGACATGCCATCTAATCCATGAACCATAATGATTATTGTAGAATGATAAAATAGGAGAAACCGAACCCCCAAGGTGTACTCTCTAAAGGAGCCCTTGGGGTTATTTTATAATGAATATTAAACTCCACATCAGACCTCAAGTCCGACGTGGGATACAGACTCCAACACTCCCCCTCAAGCTAAGTGAACCTAGCTTGGACACATAAAGGATAAAAAAAGCCAAACCAATGAAGACAAAGCAATCAACAGACTGCAAACACTCCCCCTCAAGCTGGACATACCCAGCTTGATGACAAAACAAGACAAAGCAGAATAAAAGATAAAGCTGCAAGGCTGTTGCTCCCCCTCACGATCGCAGCTCCCCCTCACGATGATGGATGAATGATGTTGCGGGCACAACAGAAGAAACCACTCAGACCGGCCGGTTGACGGAGCGTCAGGAATGCCGCACTAGTGGGGCCGGTCGATGAAACGCCGGGAAATCCACACCAGCACCGGGAAAACCGCACTTGCGGGGTCGGTGACGGGAGGCGGGGATTCCGCAGAAGTGTTGCGGGAACTGGCGGCGCCAACAGACCCAGATCCTAGGTGGTCGAGCTGCTGCGCCAGCGCATGGGCGTGCCGACGGACAGAGATGCGGCTGTCGGGAGTCGTCGGGAGATGCCGGCGAGGCGGGGATTCCGCAGGAGGTGACCGACATGGAGGGAGCAGCGGTTCACCGGAGGAAGTGTCGGACAATGAGATTTGCCGGACTGGAACAAATGAAAACCGGGCTGCTGGAGGGGCCGACAGGGGTGGAGGCCGGCTGCTGGAGGAGCCGACAGGGGTCGAGATCGGCTGCTCGAGGTGCCGGCAGGGGAGAGATCCGCCGGGAGGGAAGGAGATCCAGCAAGGGGAGCCGATCGCGGAGGGAGGGAGGCGGGGCTGGAACGATGTCGGCATGGAGGAAGAGCCGCGAGAGAGACGGGAGCCGCTGCACGTCGGGCCGTCAGGGCGGAGCGCAAAAGGAGATGCGGGAGTCGCGTGGGAGGGCGGAAGGAGCCGCCATATAGCATCAGACCGCCGTCAGGATCTGGAGGCGCGACGGGTGGTGCGACCTAGGCGGGAGGGCCGAGACGGGCGCCGGGAGTTTGCCGGGAGCCGTAGGGCAGCAGCGATCCACCGGGATGGGGCCGTCGCGCTGGAGCGAGCCGCCAGACAGAGGTCGGCGGGGAGAGAACCGCTGGGAAAGAGGAGATCTAGTAGGGGAACTGCGTCTGAAAAGGGGCCGTCTGGGCTGGCGCACTAGATCTGGACGACGAGCAAGGAAGCGTCGTGCCGGTCAGGAGATCTGGATCGGGACGCCGGGAGAGAGCGCCGGGAAGAAGCCGCAAGGGAGGGCTGCGGCGCATGAGGCCGATCACGTGCGGGAAGAAGGCAGATCTGCGGCCGGTCGTCTGGGCGGAGAGAAGCCGGCGGGAAGGGCGGAATACTGTCGAGGTGGAGCGAAGCCGGCGGGGGGGGGGTCGCGTGCCTTCGTCGCGACGACGAATCCCAGAGGGCGCAGGGAGCCGGAAGCCGCTGGGCGGGACGCCGTCGGGAAGAGAGGCCGCGTGGGGCAGAGGGGCCGCGTGGGGCAGAGGCGCTCGATGGGAACCTCGTCGCGGAGGTTGGCCTGGAACCCGCGCTGGATCGCGAGCGGGAGACGCGTGCAGGGAGCAGCAGGGAAGAGGCGGGCCGTCGCGCGCAGGAGGAGTCTGGCGCACAGTGAGGGCGATACGCAGGGAACGACCACCGTCGCGCGCAGAGGACGCAGCGGGAGGGTCGGGGACGCCGGGCAAGGAGGTGCCGGCAGGGGGAGAACCGCCGGGAGGGCAGGGTCCAGACAGGAGGAGTGCTGCCTGGAAACGAGCCCGGAGGGGGGGATTCCGCCGGATGGGAGGGATAGCCGGCAGGGGGGGCGGCGGGAGATACCTATGGCTTGCTGGCCATGGAGGTTGCCGCCCCCCAACCGGGAGAAACCCTAGAGACCAACCGGAAAAAAAGAAATAAAACGGGAGGAGGGTTCGGGATTAATTTCCCTTTGATACCATGTAGAATGATAAAATAGGAGAAACCGAACCCCCAAGGTGTGTACTCTAAAGGAGCCCTTGGGGTTATTTTATAATGAATATTAAACTCCACATCAGATCTCAAGTCCGATGTGGGTTACAGACTCCAACAATTATCATACCAAGCCAACCTACAGCTCTTTCTCGGAGTTTTAAATCAGGATTGCTTTTTACATGGGAATCTGGTGCAGCTGTGCTTACCCTCAAAACTGCTGATATTACCAGTTTTCTGTTGTAGGACAGCCCTATTTCCCACAGTAGTAAAATAGAATGAAAGTAGCCGGAAAAAACCAAAAAGCCGGCGAGTCTGTAAACATCCCAGCTAAGAACATGTTTGTTACTGCTATCAGCAACTTGTTCACCAGCTGCAACCTCAATTTTCCCACTAGCCTGAACACTTGCTTGAATGCATGCAAGACTGCTGCTTTCAGTTGTTTTTTTCTTTTTCCAGCGATGGCAACAATAACCTTCACTTCTTCCACTACAATAGTATTAGGAACATGATGATGCTCCTTTCGGTGCAAAGGTTCTCGATCCCCTATGTCTCCCCTATGGACCCCAGCACCAGCAGTTTCTACTTGCACCTGTTTGCAGCTCCCTATTGCAGCCATCTGAGCTGCTTGTCCTTACTTGCATTCTTCCACTGCACCGAGAGATGAAAGAACGAACGTGAGCACTTGAGAAGATGTGGATGCAGTCAGTTTCACTGCATCTACAACAACCATTGCCATTTTGCTCTCCTTGCTCACAAGAGAAACCGTAGGACGACTTGGTTGACTCTAAGTTAAAGTTTGATCCAAACACATTTGGGATTTCTTGTGAAGAGCCATCATTGGTGGTCAAAGAGGCAGGTCGAGAATGTACTTCCCGCTGCCTCACACACTCTGCCTGCTCAATAAGAAGCCATCCAACCTCTTCAGACCGAACCATAATGGAACCAATCTGCACCTCCTTGTCGTTCCTTTCCCAACCAGACTGGAAAGCGACCAAACGTACTGCAACAGCTTTGTTACTTACAGCTTCGTTCTCAGTTTGTTTCAATTGTTCAGGAATTGCCTGACGTACTGAGAAATCAGTGAAAACCCTTGTTATTTCCTGCTGCATTTTCGGAAGCTCAGACTCTTTTCCTCACCACTCCTGTACAACTGGAGGATCTCTTGCTCTCGTTTCCACCGCAGACAAAGGCTGCAAAGAAAGAGAAGGATGTTGCCGAACAAGTTACTCAACCAGTACCTGTGTTTTTGCCTGCACGGGCCACAACATCTCTCGCGGCTGCCACTCTCTCTCTTCTGGCCGAACTTCATAAAAAGTTCCAGCTTTTTTTCATTGCGTTCAACAAGACTCGGACTAGGATCAAACCTGATTTCGCTGCTCTGGTCGCTTCTCCAATCGTATCCACTTCACTGCAGCACCTCCATAAACTCATGGTGCTGCTTCTTCTGCTTCGGTACGGCTTGCCGTACTGAGAGCTCAGCGAACATCTTTGTTTGTGCCTGCATCTGCCTCGTGAGGATTTCTAGAGTTGTTTGAAACTCCTGCATTCGACCTTCCTGAGCTGCCTGAGCTTGCGACATTCGTTCCAGGATTTGTTGCTTCTCTCTTTGTTGAAGTGCTTCGGCTGCCTGGGCTTGCAACATTTGTTCTCGTGCCATCTCTACTGAAGCTACTAGCTTCGTCTCCATTCTGGATGGCATTCACCTGCAGCTCCACCTCAATCCTACAGCATTCACCAGGATCTTCCCATGACCATTTCTCTAAATAAAAGCGCCAATTGATAGGATCGTAGGTGCAAAGTGAGAAGAAAGATTCTATTGAGAGCAATAGCGTAGGTTACATCAGAAACAAAAGAAGATGAAAGAAGAAAATGGAGAAGAAGAATATGAAAGAACTCCCCTGGGAAGACACTCTTGGAGGCAACAACCGAAGTGCCCGCAAACCAATATCCCCCCAGCCCACATTTATTATCCCCAACCCACCATCTCACAACCCTAAGGACTATCTATACCCCCCCAGCCCACATTTATTATCCCCAACCCACCGCCTAACATCCCGAAGGACTATTTATATCAATGTACAAAATTGCCCTTGGCAGTTACCAAACCTAGCCCTCTCACCCATAGTCCTATCTGTTGGAGTCTGTATCTCACATTGGACTTATGGTCTGATGTGGTCTTTATTATTCATTATAAAATAACCTCAAGGCCTCCCTTAGAGAGGAACCTTCGGTATTCGGTCCACTCTTTTACTTTAACATGGTATCAGAGTAGGTTTTGTAAACCCTACCCCCCATCTATTTTTTTCTTTCTTTCTCGGCGAACACTTAATCTCCCCCTGCTGGGGGGGGGGCTAGGCCATTGTCACAGTCGGCTGCCCCCCCCCCGTTGGCCTCCTGTGTGGTTCCTCTGCTGTGCTCCGACGCCAGCCCGAAGCCACCGCCTCCCTGTCGCCAGACTCTCATCCTGCGGGACACCCCCTTTCTTCTGTTGCCGACGCTTTTGCAGCTCTGTTCGCGACGAACCTCAACAACCCTCGCGACGACCCCACCTTCCTGCGCGCGACGCCCGTCGGTCCTCCGACTTCGTTTTTCTCCCGCGGCGTCGACTGCTGATCCAGCCTTCCAGATCTGGACCAGCGAGTGGAGGTCCTCGCGCGCCCCCTGCTGTGCACCGAATGCTCCACTGGATTCCCTCCGCCTTTGTGCTCCTCCCCTCCCGTCATGCTTGAGATTCGCAGTGCCAACTTCTTCTCTTGGCTCGCCCTGCTGTCGTCGCCCCGCCCCAGTCCCTACGCATCTCTCCTCTCCCGTCGGAGATCTGGCTAGGCATTGGAGGCCTCGCGTTGATGCGATCTGGTGATTCCAGATCCGCGGTGTTGGCTTTTGTTCCGCCCCAGATCAGTTCATTTCTGCTCTAGACCGGGCTTGTACTTGTTTGGATCCTCCCTGGTCGACGGTTCTTTGTGCGACGACTCCAGCCACGCTCGCTTCCTCCTCCCCTATGGCGACCACCCCTCCGCCCGTGAGCCTCTGCGCAACAACCGAGATGAGGTCGGATCTGCCCCGATCTGATGATCTCTTTGATATCCAATCAATGTTCTCCGCTGCTCCCTGGTGTTCATCAGCCCTTTGTTGACATCCACAATTTGGGTCCGTTAGTCGGGCGCCGTATCACCCGACCTTTTGGGTCCGCTAGACGGGCGTCGTATCACTCGACCTTTTGGGTCCGCTAGTTGGGTGCTGTATCACCCGGTCTTTTGGGTCTGCAAGTCGGGCGCCGTATCACCCGACCTCAGCAGGGGTTGTCCTCAGCAAGGGAGCATGTGAGTTCTATGGTGGTCATCATTTCTTTCGCAACCATGGAAGCGAGTGCAACAGGTGGAGCACATCTAGCAGACAATAAATTATTGAAGGGGAGCAACACCCATGACAATTTATCTTTTCTTTGTTTTGTCTTGTTTTGTAATCAAACTGGGTATGTCCAGCTTGAGGAGTGTTTGCAGCGTTTTTTTTTATGTGTTCAAGCTATGTACACCTAGCTTGAGGGGGGAGTGTTGGAGTCTGTATCCCACATCGGACTTATGGTCTGATGTGGTCTTTATTATTCATTATAAAATAACCTCAAGGCCTCCCATAGAGAGGAACCTTGGGTATTCGGTCCACTCTTTTACTTTAACACTATCAAATTACTATGGAAAATTTTGAGCTTTCTGTTACTTCCAATTGAAATTTGTATTTCTAAAGTAGGCATCACTAGGCTTTTAGTGGTTCCTGGTAAAACTATGTGTGAATTTGAGGGTATTAGCATTTAATATATATATTGTACCTATTGAGCCTTTGGGATTCATGTATGGTGTAATCTTGCTAGTACACCACTTCATGAATTAATGAAATGACTCAACTGGGCTTGCTTTCTAAATGGTCTATATATTTATTGGTTGAAAGTAGTAAGTGGCTTTGCCTCATTGGACCTTAAGACGTTTATTTGGAACTTTAATCAATTTCAAATGTTCCAAGTTCAATTGTATATCTTGTGAAAATATGAAATTTCACAAAAAAAAAAGCAAGATTGAGAGAGAGAAAGGTAGAGAATAAAGGTTATTTTGTTTCGGCTTAGAAAATAAGTGATTTTGCGGACGTTTAAAAAGCTGATTTAAAAAAAAAACAGAATCCATTTCTTGTTATAAAGATGCCCTGCATTAGAATATATTGAATTGGGCTATGATGTAGACCACCCTATGCATAGTGACATCAAAGAGTGGGCCTTGAATTATCCCACATTGTTGCTCAGTTAATTTTGCGGGAGAGTTGTATTGATCTTATTGTTAGATGTGTTATTATTTTGTGCGGCGAACCTCAGTTTTTAAGATGAGTAATTGTGAAATCTAAGCTTAGGCATTGAACAATCAACGAAGTCATCATTATGTGCATTTGGATTATGAACTCATGCTTAACATGCATCTCATTTCCCCAGCTATTCATTAAAGAGATATTTTTAGTTTTTATTAAAAAATTGTTTTGTTATGCCGGACTCGATCATATGATGTATGGATATTAATTTTATTCTTTTGGTTTTGCATTCAGGTGGGTTCAGGCAGAGTGTAGAAGATTAGGCGACAGCGATAATCCTGAAGTTAGTGAACTTTTGAAAACAGCAGTTCGCTGTCTCAAAGAGAGGCCTCACTTATTCAAGTGTTGTGCGGAAGAGGTGATATAGTATTCAATCATGCTTAACTGAGTCTTAAATATGTTGGGTAATTTTTAACTTACCATAGGGGCTCACATGCATCTCATACAGGTAGCGAATACGAGACATAATGCTTTGTTTAGAAGATTTATAAGTGCCCTTACACGTGGAGGACCGGGTGGATTGCCGAGACCAATTGAAGTGCATGCTCATGATCCTTTACGCTATGTAGGGGATATGCTTGGCTGGCTGCATCAGGTGAGATACTTGGATCACATGGTTTTTAAGAGCATTTTCTGTTTTTATTTTTCAAAGTTGTATTAGAAAATGTATTTGATTCTGTAAATGGAAAACATTTTTTAGAAAATGAAAATGGAAGTGGTTGATTTTTTGAAAAAAAACTGCCCCTCATGCTGAATTTGGTTTTGAAAAATGTTTCCTGTTTTCATTTTCCAAAAATATATTAGTGAATGTATTGAATTATCTAAATAAAAAGCATTTTTTAGAAAATAAAAATGGAAATGAGTGTTTTTTTGGAAAAAAACATGGGCTGCATTTGGTTATGGAAAACATTTTATGTTTTTACTTTCCAAAAATGTATTATAAAATTTATTAGATTATGTAAATGGAAAACATTTTTTAGAAAATGAAAATGGAAATGCAAGATTTTAGTTAACAAAAAAAAAATATTTTCATGTTTCTTGAAAAATCAAATTGCAATAAAAGATAAATCTCTTTCTTATTTTTTCTTACCATCCAAAATATTTTGTAACACATTTTTAATATATTTTTTGGAAAATGAAAATAGAAAATGTTTTTCATAACCAGACGTAGCCTTATTCATGCAGTAAGAGGTAAATCACATACTTTGTTTTCTCCTACCATCCAAAGTATTTTTACAAATTTTCTAATATATTTATGAAAAATGAAACTAAGGCGCATTTTTCAGAACTAAACATAACTATATTTTCATGCTTTTGTTTGCCCTCAACCTTTCAAAACATTTTCCAACATATTTTCTAATACATATTTGGAAACTGAAAACAAGAGATGTTTTTCAAAACCAAATTGAATCCTGGTTTTTGACCAGTTCCCACTTAATATTTTGACATTGTGCCTCCCTTCACAGATGCTTTATCAGATATTATGTATATGGTGAGAAATTGGCACTCTTGTTCTAGTTTCATCAACTTTTCATAGAATAGTTTTAGAATTTTGCGTGTTGCTGCGTATTTATTGCAAATCCACCAAATTATGAAAAATATTATCCGAATTGTTATGGCTGCATTTGGTTATGGCGAACATTTTCTGTTTTCATTTTCTAAAAATTTATTGGATAATGTAAATGAAACGCATTTTTTGAAAAATGAAAATGAATATGTTAGTTAAAAAAAAAAACGTTTTTCATGCTTTCAAGTTTATGAAAATGTTTGGATATGGAACTCTAATAGTTTCATGTTTTTAAATCCATTTTTGACATACATTATAATACAAATTTAGAAAATGAAATCAGAAAATGTTTTCTAAAGCGGATCGCAGCCTACATGATATTTTTCCGTTGCCATTGACATGGGCATTGTATCAGGCTTTGGCTTCTGAAAGGGAGCTTGTCCTCGCCTTGCTTGATCCAGATGCAATGGTCGACACGGGACCCACTGCGCGTCGTTTTTCCAAGAGCATTGCTGATGACTCCGGAGGCATGAACTCTGACCTAACATTTGTTCTCAACAGGATATTCGAGGGCGTTTGTCGGCCATTCAAAGTGAGAGTCGAGCAAGTTTTGCAGTCTCAGCCAAATCTAATTGTTTCCTACAAACTCAGCAACACTCTGGAATTTTACAGTTACACTGTGAGTTGTGTTCTCTTTTTTTTTCGGAGCTTTATCCAACTGTTGTGACATTTCCTTCTGTCCATTTATTCTTAGATCTCAGATTTGCTTGGGGAGAAAACAGCTCTGTGTAGTACAATTGCACAGCTCAAGGATTCTGCCCAGAGAACATTTTTTGATATTCTCAAAACGAGAGGTGAAAAGCTATCGCGGTATCCGCCTCTTGTTTCTGTTGATCTCTCACCCCCACCGGCAGTGAGGGAAGGAGTCTTGGCATTGCTTGAAATGATCGCGATCCATGACAGCATGATGGTTCCACTTTCGGGCAAGAAGGAAGTATTTGATCCAGTTATATCTGCGTTGTTAGATCCTATAATTCAGATGTGTGAGCAGGCAGCTGAGGCACACAAGTCCAAAAGAGGACTTCTCCCTTTGCCGGGAAACAGACTAGGTTCGGAGCCTGCCCGTGCCAATAGATCTTCCGTTGATGCCCTCTTGTCGAACACCTCTGCCCCGTCATCCAAGTTGCAGAATAGCGAAACAGCCTCCCATATATTCCTCATCAACTGCTTATGCGCCATCCAGCAACCTCTATTAGGCCATGAAGTTGCCGATGGGTATGTGAGAAAACTAGGGTTGATGATCGATAATCAAATCCACCTCCTTGTGGAGGAGGAGGTGGATAGCATTCTCAGAAGATGCGGCTTGTCACACAAGATGCCTCGTTTCCTTAGCTCACCTGATAATGATTCACATCCAAACTCATCAGTTCTTGCTGAGATTGAGGACACCTCCCCTGTGTCACTCTCCGATAATTTGAGGGCTCTCTTTGGGCTGATCTTGGGAAATGATAACTCGATGCCTGAGTATGAGCTTATGCAGGTTCCGAGGCTGCGGTCCCAAGCTTGCACCCAGGTGGCTGAGGTGTTGGCAGAGAGTTACGAGGTGATTTATAGGGCGATCATGGACCCAAAGAATGGTTATTCGGACCCCATGTCACTCGCCAGGCACCCGCCGGATCAAATTCGGACTATTTTAGGGATTTAATGGTTTTCTGTTGATGATTGTTGGACTTGGTCAGAAACTTGAAGATGCTTGGCTGCGTTGAGAATTTGGATGGCATCTTCGGATAAATTTTAAGGTATATTTTTATAACGAAATTATTTTTAGGTAGCTAAAAGGTTTTGAACTTTTGCTGGTGGTTTGATTGCCTTGTTTTTGTGTTTTCAATTCAATTTTTTTTTGGGTTAAATTGTTATTCATTAAGTTAATAATTTTCATTTCATTAGTTTTCATGATAGATAAAACACTATCAGCACATTGCCTGCATGATTCAACTGATTCACCTAAATCAGTTAAGCTTCATCTAGTGTTTCATTCATCTGATTGTGTAAGATGGTTTTGATAAAACTGAACTCATCAAGGCCAAGGATGACAATGTACCGGGTAGCCACTAAAATGGAGGCACCTGTACCCATACTTCACAACTGAACCCCTAAAACCTTGAAAATAAATACCATATTTAGTGGCGTATTCACACATATTTGAGTTAAAATTATTAGTTGATGCTAAGAAGTGTCATATCCCGACCATGTTCGAGCCCCACCTAGGTGGTCAATGGCACCAGTAAATGATCTATCCTAGTCCTTCAACGTTTGACTAATATTAAGAGGGCACTCACAAAATGAAGGCATTTGCTCATGAACTTATAACCACCACCACCCACATTCACAAACAAATGCAACGAATAGCCATACAAACATGAAATACATGGAATGAATAGATACATCTAACATCATCCATCAAGGAGAATCGATACATTACCAATGTCACATGATGACAATAATGTAATAAGAATGAAAATGCATGCCCCTAAATGCAAGATCTAACCTAAACATCTTGACTTACCTCGCCTTGCCAGCGTTCCACCTTTATAAGCATATACCTTCTGCTCCACAATCTTTGCGTACTCGTGCTAATGGTCAACGCCTACACCATTGTGAGTACGTCACCATATAGGTCCCCATGCATGTGAGTACAATGATTTAGGACTTTCAACGACTGCACGATTGTGACTATGTCACCATATAGGTAGGTGCCCATGCATGAGCAAATATAATGACTTATTAGGACTTTCAATGCCTGAATAGTTGTGAGTACGTTAGTAACAATTTGTGCCTTCCTATCTCGTTACTGTGTTGGTTTGGGCGTTGGAGTTGTTTCGCAGGAGGTTCGTCGAGGTTCTGTGGAGGTTGGAGTCAACAGGTTTTTCATATCATAAAAGAGGAATTTACGACGTAAGTGTAGGTTTTGGGCGTAGCGGAAACGAGGGAGGGTTGGTGCCCAATTTTAATTTTTACCATAATCAATGATCAATTCGAGATCAATATGACGATAAACGTCAGTATTTACAGAATTGAATAAAGGATTTAGACAAAGAAGAATTGCTCTTGAAACCAAAGAGAGAGCATCAACATATTTTATTTATAATTAATTTAATTAAATAAGAATTACCTCTAAGGTGATTCTTTCTTCGTTGATGCGTTCGACCACAGATTTGCAGGTGTACTGTCGTTGCTTTGTAAAGATCAAGAGTATATCTACTCTAGCGGTGATTCACACGTGTTCCACGTATCTTCGGACGTCGTCGAAAGAGTCTCTGGGTGTTAGCACGAAAGATATTTGCGCTTGCGATGTCCGCTTTCGATCGCATTGAGAACCGATTCCAAAACATTTTCCTTGATCCGGTGGAGGAGGATCTCTCTCGTTCTTAAGAGTGTTCTTGAAGAGAGAAGAACTCTTTAGGCTCGAGAGGTTTTCTCCAAATGTTGTGCACAACACCATCAGCGTCGCTTAGCTAGCGTTTGACTAATAAGAGAACAATATAATCAAGCATTTCATTCACTAGGGTAATAATAATTAATTTGCACAAGTGCCTTAATTATTTTATTAATCCCAACGAAACCCCCATGTCAAATAATAACAATATTATTATTTCTTGATATGTGCTTAACCTGCAAGTTATAATTAGATATTATTTAATAAAATAATATTCAATATTATTATTTCTCACTGGATCCTTAAACTCGGTTCGCCAATCCTCCTTAATATTTATTGAACCTTGAATAATGATTATTTATTTATTAAATAAATATCACTGTATTATTTGACAATAAATATATAAATATTATATTCACTAAATAACAAATAAATATTTATTAATTATTTCGTCAACAATATATTCTCTCGAATAACTAGTGTCGAAATAAATGCGATTAGACATCCATGAATAATTATTAAACTACAACTGAGAATAATTTTTATTCAACTTGTTAAATAATAAATAATATAATATTTAACTAAGATATTGGATACACTTAGTGTGTGACCTTCTAAGCCTCCTTCTCAGTGACATTAGGTGGAGCAGCCTAAAGTTCAAAAGTTAGCGATTAACAACACGGCAAGACACCCATAAAGAAAGAAGTTAATGTCGCAGCGACATGTCACTTCATACGAACGCTTATCGTGTAATATAATCATTTTGTCTCGATATCTTCAATCAAGCGGGTTGCATGCATATGTCATCTACCCATGTGCTCGATTTCTCATTCTTATTCTTTGACTTTCTGGAATTTAAACTTGCCTATACAACACCATGACCATGAATTTATTTAAACTATATCATTTCCATCAAATGACCTGAGATATCAACTTCTGTTATGGAACAGAAGAGACAAATCCTTTCTCGCATTATTTATTAATGTAGTATTACTCGTGACGCACCCAACACATCTTACTTCGCCGTGAACATACGTCATCACAGTTTTCATTAATACATTTAAGTGTGTGAGTCATAATACCCATCAGTAATAATCTTAAAGTTTAAGGACCAATACACACATCCACAGATAGGAACATCCAATAACACTTATAAATGTGGATTTCCTACCGGCGAGTCTCGTTCTCATAACATCTTTCTGGACATTACCAAGGGCGTATACCATGAGAAGATGCCTCAAAGTCTTATGAGTCTCCACCCCCGATAACCTGTATCATTTGTGTCCCTTCAAACGATATCACCCGACTATAGAACATATATTCAAGAATAGTGTCATGACACTTTCAGGTTCTCATCATTGCAGGGATCCACTATGACCTTTTAACGTGACAACTACTCTTAGGACATTATCACATACAATGTCATGCAGAAGAACAATCATGATGTGATAAAGAGTTTATTAATATCATTCCAATGAATACATGTTTATCATAAAGTATAAAGAAGTTGGTTTTAGGGCACCAACTCCAATAGACTTCCACTTGCACTAGAGTAAACTGCTAACTATCTTCAGTCCGCTAGCTCTCACATGATATTCATACTTCTGCTGAGATAAGTATTTAGTCAAGGGGTTCACCACGTTTTCTTCCGTGGATACTCTGCTCACTGCAACTTCACTCCTTTGATAGAAATCCCTCAAGAGGTGATATTTTCGGAGTATATGTTTTGTCCGTTGACGTGACTTTGACTCTTTTGCAAGAGCCACCACTACAGTATTATCACAATACAATGCGATAGTCTTTACTGTTAGGTACCACATCAAGCTCATGGACAAAGTTTTGAATCCAGACAGCTTCCTTAGCTGCATCCGAAGCTGCTATATACTCGGACTCCGTTGTAGAATCAACGACAACTGGTTGTTTTGAACTCTTTCAGCTCAAAACTCCTCTGTTGAGACAAAAAACATATCTCGATTGAGACTTCAGATCATTCTGATTTGTCTGAAAACCAACATCAACATACCCTCTGATGACAAGCACCTCGTCTCCTCCATACACCAAGAACATCCCTAGTTCTTCTCAAATACTTAAAGATAGTCTTAACAACAGTTCACTGTTGTTCTCCTGGATCTGTTTGATATCTGCCTACCATGCTTAGTGCATAGACAACATCAAGTCTAGTACATATCATGAAATACATGATAGATCACACCGCTGAAGCGTATGAGATTTTACTCATTCTATCTTTCTTCTGTTGTGTCTGGGGACACATTTTCTTAGAAAGATGTAAACCACGTGACACTGCAACCAATCCCCTCTTGGATTGTTTCGTACTAAATCTCTTTAGTATCTGGTTAATATATGTACTTTGACTTAGTCCAAGCAGCCTTTTGGATCTATCACGAATGATCTTGATCCCTAGAATATAGGCTGCTTCACCGAAGTCTTTCATGGAGAAGCACATGTTCAACCAGTCTTTAATTGACTGTAAGACTGGTATGTCATTTCCAATAAGTAATATGTCGTCAACATATACTACTAGGATAACGACCACATTCCCATTAAACCTTTTGTAAACACATGACTCACATTCATTCTTAATGAAACCAAATTCCCTTATGGCTTCATCGAATCGAATATTCCATGACCTGAATGCTCGCTTCAATCCATAAATGGACCTCTGTAACTTGCAAACCCTTTTGGTGTCACCTGGTGTCACAAACCCTTCTGGTTGTGTCATATAAACATCTTCTTGAAGATTCCCGTTAAGGAATGCAGTTTTGACATCTATCTGCCAAATCTCATAGTCATGGTAAGCTGCTATGACAAGTATGATTCTTATGAATTTAAATATGACAACTGGAGAAAAGGTTTCATCGTAGTCAATGCTGTTTAAAACCTTTAGCCACTAGCCTTGCTTTATAGGTACGTACGTTACCTTCCATGTCCAGTTTCTTCTTGAATGTCCATTTACACCCAACGGGCTTTACATCAAATGTCGCAATCACCAGAACCCAAACTTGGTTCTGATACATGGAATCCATCTCAGAATTCATAGCTTCTAGCTATCTTACAACTTTTGAGCTCTCTACTACCTCCTTATAGGAGAGAGGTTTATCATTGTCCAACAATAATGAGTCACCATCATCGGTGACTAGAAAACCATCTCTATGGTTCCCTTACCTCTCTTGAGCTTCTACGCAGTATTTGTGTTTCAGGACCTACTTCTTCCACGGGACCTGTGGAACTTGTTTCTGTACCAACTCCTGTATATCTTGAGCATCAACTTCATCGAAATCAATCTTGCTCCCACTATCCTTTTTGAGGACGTGTTCCCTCTCAAGAAAAAAGACTTGTCTGATGACAATCACTTTCTTATTTGAGGGGATATATAGGTAGTATCCTTTTGTTTCTTTGGGATACCCTATAAAGATACACTTTGTGCCTTGAGGTGCTAGTTTGTTGTCTGAGAAAGCCTTAACAAATGCCTCGCATCCCCATACACATGTATGCAATAAAATGAGTTTCTTTCCACTCCATAGCTCGAAGGGAATTCTATTTTTCGCTTTAGCTGGTACTCGGTTTAATGTGTATGCCGCAGCTTGTAATGCATATCTCCAAAAGGATAATGAAAGATCTGCACGACTCATCATCGACTATGACATCCCGCCTTTTTAATACATAACTTTTCATTACATTTTACATACAGAGGATCTTTAAAGTTTAGTGTCTTGGAAATCAGGAACATAATACATGAAAACAACATAAAACATTCTTCTAAACCACTTGTAAAGCTTCATCATAAGTTCATCATAAGTTCATCCTAAGTAGAATTACTGCATCTCATAATCTGGAGACATACATTCAAAGGAAATGATGAGCAAAAGACCCAATAAGGGTAAATGGAATCAATGTACTTGTGATATCAATAAGAACTTGAATAAAAACGAAAAGACATGAACAATGAAAGAATAGGCATATCATAATGAAAAGAACTTGAATCATAACTTGAATATGTGGCTACAACATTTCATTTAGACATTTATGAACATATCATCAAGGTCCATCCCCAAGGTGTCATAAAAATTACCAAGGTTATTTCCCAAGGTATCGTAAAACTTGTCATCTCTAGAGATTAATTCTTTACCCAATGCATTGGAGCGCTATCAGGGCGCACCCTTAATATATCTTTACTTTCATGTGAGCCACATATATCATAATCAAACATTTCATAAATAACCCAAATGGAATCAAAGAAATGAGTTTCATGTCAAAATCGTGACGTTTAAAAAGAGTTAAAAATAAGATCATTATGTCATTTATAACCCATGGAAAGAAGTGAGAGTTATATGTATGTCAATTCCATAATCAAATATATCATCTTTATATATTTATGAACACCCATGGAAACGAAATAAGTCTAGGTATTCACATAAATAAACAATAGAATTTCTTGAGAGAAAGAGAGAAATTTTGAGACGAAATTTCTGCACCATAGCGACTATATAATATGGTTTTAGAAAACATTGAAAAGAGATGGGACAAGGGTAACCCACTCATAAATAACTCATAATACAATATGAGTACTAAATAAGATCATGGTATGGATATTTGAATGACATACCACATTAAAAGGAAACATGAAAGAAAAGAGAAGATGCGATTTCTTTTACGAAAAATTCAGCAGCCTAACGACGTCACTTAAAAATTCAGAAAACAAATTGATGAGAGCGGAAAGGGTCTCTCAACAATTAGACATGAAATGGACAGAAATGAGAACATATAAGAACACACCATCAACATAAAGAGATGAAAATTATAAGACACAACATAAAGGAAGTCATGACTTAAAAGAGGAGGGTGAAAGAATCCCTTACCTTGAAGAGTAACTTCAAAAGCTTGAAGGTTGAGACCTTGGGAGGCTTGAGGGCACCTTGAGAGGACTCTTTGGGAGGTAAAGAGACCAGACCTTCGTTGGAGAGGATTTGGAAATGAAATGAATGAGTGAAAAGCTTGGTATTTATAGGAGAAGTGAGGGGACAAAACATTAATTGCCAGGGGACACCTCATCGGTGGTATTGACAAAACCATGGGTTTGCCAATGATATTTGCCCATGGTATTGGCCACTTGAGACACCTCATACCTTATCTTACTATTCACAAGTCGACCAGAAAGATTACATAATTATTACATCCTTAATGATGTCATTAAACACCCGAAACTCAAAAACTGTATTTTCACTATTCACTGAAAATTCAACTTTCTCAGAAAAATCCCAAAATTTTACCTTAACAAAATATCGATGCTCTGATTTCAAAAATGAACTCCATTTTATGAAAATAATTTTCAAAATATTTTTAATTTAATTTTTAAATAAAAACACTATTCACTGAAAATTCAACTGTTTCAGAAAAAATCCCAAAAATTCACCTTGCTTAATCAAGGTGCCTAAATTATATTAATACTTTCTTAAGTGAAATAACTTAATCAATTTGGTCACATTACTTATCATACGCATAAAATCACTATTCATAATTTACCATTCACCAAAGATTAAGTCGATCTTATTAGACTCTAAATTTCATACTGAACACAACTGTAGAAGACCATTTTTTTGAAAATCATTACACATTATTAATTATTTAAGGTTTACATAAATATTTTTAAATATCCTTTTTTCTAGAATTCATTAATAATATGCATACTATATTTATCCGGACATTTAAAAATTCACAAACTTCACCATAAGAAGTCATCACAATTTTTTTATTTAAATCAAACGATTACAAAAGGCAGTTACGGTCTCGTTATATAACCCCTTATAACACCATCATAGGACCTAAGAGTAAAGTGTGCTAGGGTGATAGAATCTTGGGGCGGCTCGACCAACATTGTCCGAGTAGTGATTTCTATCAGCTTGAACTTCTCGCGAAGGCGATTCCGTTCCAGCTTCACACGATGAAGTTCAGCTTGGGTTTGGTCTAGCGCAAAGCCCAAAGGTGCTACCTCCTTCCCGAGTTCCATCAGATGGGCTTCGATCGGCCAGAGACAACTGGATGTGGCCATCAAATCTTCTTTCTATATTTATTAATCAAGATCACTTGTATTTATAGACAATAATCGCAACATTTAGTTTCCAGTGGTCATATTGACCAACAATCATATAACAGTCGAAACCCAACGGTTTTATTTTAATTATACTCATTTTATTAAATGAAATAGTTTTTTGGAGTATAAAAAAAAAATAACACACAAAGTTAGGAAACAAAATTTATTCAAAATTTCAGATTGTTACAATCTTCCCCCCTTAAGAAATTGTGTCCTCACAATTTTAAAATTGGGCCTGAAAATTTCGTTGAAAGTCCCACATCAGAAAAAGAGTCAGTAAAACTATTATTTTAAAGGGAAGAAAGGGAAGTACAAAGGTCACCCGAGTTAACCCATACTAGGATTCCATGTAGGAAAACATGGATATGGAAGAGAAAACAAAGGGTCAAGTTCTGATGGAGTGATAGTAAACATGATTAGGAGAAAATTAACCACAAGAAGTCACAAACTTAAGATGTGTTAAACGGTCTTTGATTACCCAGTAGGAAACGTAAACCAACAACGTTTTTGTTTTACATCCCTTTTCATAATTTTGAGGAATTCATTTACTACATGGAATAAAAACATAAGGAAATATACTTACCTTCAAGTAGAGTTTCATCCCTTAATAAGTTTCCACCAAGACTAATCTTTTTTCCAAACAATGAGCATTCAAAAAGACTTGGTCTCATCAAAAGCACAAGAATCATCTTATAGAGAATCACATAATCCACAAAAGAATAACTATATTTTTTCCTTGTCTTTAGTCATAAACTAAAACTAAAATGGTTAGTACGAGATCATATAATCCCCAAAAAGGATAATCCTTTATAAAAAGAAAAAATGACTATTAATCTCCAAAATTCAACAAAAGTACCCAAAGTTCCAGAAAGACCATTCAATACACAACCATCCTTAAAATTCTTCAGAATAATCCAAACTAAGATTGGAACCCAAAACTCAAAAGGATTTAATCACATAGTATTCCCCAATAAATCTTAACATTTATCTCCAAATAACATCGACTAGTATTAAAGTCTCATACTAAAGTGTAATTAACCTATTCACATATTCTCTATGCTAGGTTCATCATTTTCCAGAAATAACCCAAATCACCATATGTCCACAATAAATACATAAATTCTTACAAAAAAAAAAAAATTCAACCATTCCTCCTCAATTTAAATCCTGTAGTATTTTATTTCCCTTAGGCATATAGTACTCCAAAAGAGAAAACATCGTCCAAAACAACCTTTATCATTTAATCACCAAATCATTTTCCTATACAAAGGATATCCATTTGATAAAACATAAGTTTCCAAAATCAACTTATTTTTGATCCATAAAAATAGCAGGTGCATTAGTCAGTCCGAAGGGCATAACAACAAACTTATAATGCCCATATCTTGATTGGAAGACAGTTTTTGGAATATCATCATTCCTCACCCTCAATTGATGATAACCAGAACGAACATCAATCTTAGAGAAGAATTGAGTCCCACGAAGTTGGTCAAATAAGTCATCAATTTTTGGAAGAGAGTATTTGTTCTTCACTGTGATCCCATTCAGTTCTCTATAATCAATGCATAGCTGCATCGATCCATCCTTCTTCTTCACAAAGAGAATTGGTGCTCCTCAAGGAGACACACTTGGTCGGATAAACCCATTCTCCAAAAGATATCAGAGTTGTTTCTTTAATTCCTCTAACTCCACATTTTCCATCCTATAGGGGGTCTTTGACATTAGATGAGATCCAGGTACGATTTCAATGGAGAACTCTACCTCTCTTTCTGGGGGAGGTTCGGGTAACTTCTCAGGAAATACGTCAATGTATTCCTAGACGATGGAGACATTTTCTAAAAGAATAAATCCTTCGTGAGAAACTTATTTCATTTACGAATCTTTTAACTAAAAAAGATTTTATGTCTTAAAACTTCATGCTTAGACAATTACATTTTTCTATAATTCCTTCATAATGATTCATAAAAGTCTTGTGATTAACCAAACATATCCCCCAGGAGTGTCGTAACCAAGAGTACAGCAAGACTCGTTGTCGTGTACCCGTTCCCGTTCGAGTCTAGCTCAAAAGCGGTGTTTTCGGGTTTTACTCCTATGTACATCTGTGCCAGAGCCACCTCTACCTGCTCGTATCCAGACAGAGATGTATTTGTTTGATAAACCACTTACTCAATACTCACCAAAATACCAGGAATATTTCATATATTTAAACTTTTCTACAGGGCTCTCTCTAAAGTTTTCATATCCTAATTTCCATAAATAACTAAACTATCTTTTGATACCAACTATGACATTCCGCCTTTTTAATACACAACTTTTCATTACATTTTACATACAGAGGATCTTTAAAGACTAGTGTCTTGGAAATGAGGAACATAATACATGAAAACAACATAAAATATTCTTCTGAACCACTTGTAAAGCTTCATCATAAGTTCATCCTAAGTAGAATTACTGCATCTCATAACCTGGAGACATACATTCAAAGGAAAGGGTGAGCAGAAGGCCCAGTAAGGGTAAACAAGAGAATCAATGTATTTGTGATATCAATAAGAACTTGAATAAAAACATAAAGACATGAGCAATGAAAGAATATACATATCATAATGAAAAGAACTTGAATCATAACTTGAATATGTGGCTACAACATTTCATTTAGACATTCATGAACATATCACCAAGGTCCACCCCCAAGGTCCATCCCCAAGGTGTCATAAAAATTACCAAGGTTATTCACCAAGGTATCGTAAAACTTGTCATCTCTAGAGATTAATTCTTTACCCAATGTATTGGAGCGCTATCAGGGCGCACCCTTAATATGTCTTTACTTTCATTTGAGCCACATAGATCATAATCAAAAATTTCATAAATAACCCAAATGGAATCAAAGAAATGGGTTTCATGTCAAAATCGTGACGTTTAAAAAGAGCTTAAAAATAAGATCATTATGTCATTTATAACCCATGGAAAAGGAGTGAGAGTTATATGTTTGTCAATTCCAGAATCAAATATATCATATTTATATATTTATGAACACCCATGGAAACGAAATAAGTCTGGGTATTCACATAAATAAATAATAGAATTTCTTGAGAGAAAGAGATAGAAATTTTGAGACGAAATTTCTGCAGCATAACGACTATATAACATGGTTTTAGAGAACATTGAAAAGAGAGGGGATAAGGGTAACCCACTCATAAATAACTCATAATACAGTATGAGTACTAAATAAGATCATGGTATGGATATTTGAATGACATACCACATGAAAAGGAAACATGAAAGAAAAGAGAAGATGCGATTTCTTTTATGAAAAATTCGGCATTCTAACGGCGTCACTTAAAAATTCATAAAACAAATTGATGAGAGCGAAAAGGGTCTCTCAACAATTAGACATGAAATGGACAGAAATGAGAACATATAAGAACATACCCTCAACATAAAGAGACGGAAATTATAAGACACAACATAAAGGAAGTCATGACTTAAAAGAGGAGGGTGAAAGGATCCCTTACCTTGAAGAGTAATTTCGAAAGCTTGAAGGTCGGGACATTGGGAGGCTTGAGGGCACCTTGGGAGGACTCCTTGGGAGGTAAAGAGACCAGAACTTCACTGGAGAGGATTTGGAAATGAAATGAATGAGAGAAAAGCTTGGTATTTATAGAAGTGAGAGGACAAAACATTAATTGTCAAGGGACACCTCATCAGTGGTATTGGCAAAACCATGGGCTTGCCCATGGTATTTTCTCATGGTATTGACCACTTGAGACATCTCATACCTTATCTTACTATTCACAAGTCGACGAGAAAGATTACATAATTATTACATCCTTAATGATGTATTAAACACCCGAAACTCAAAAACTCTATTTTCACTAACTTTTTCAGAAAAATCCCAAAATTTCACTTTAACCAAATATCGACACTCTGATTTCAAAAATGAACTCCATTTTATGAAAATAATTTTCTAAATATTTTTAATTTAATTTTTAAATAAAAACACTATTCACTGAAAATTCAACTGTTTCAGAAAAATCCAAAAAATTCACCTTAACCAAATATCGATGCTCTGATTTCAAAAATGAACTCCATTTTATGAAACTAATTCTCTAAATATTTTTAATTTAATTTTTAAATAAAAAACACTATTCATCCAAAAAAAACTAATACTTAACCAATAATTTCCGAAACATTTTTTTATCTATTTTATTGAATCACATTACTTAATCAAGGTGCCTAAATTATATTAATACTTTCTTAAGTGAAGTTACTTAATCCATTTGGTCACATTACTAATCATAAGCATAAAATCACTGTTCATAATTTACTATTCCTCAAAAATTAAGTTGATCTTATTAGACTCTAAATTTCATACTGAACACAGCTGTAGAAGACCATTTTTTGAAAATCATTACACATTATTAATTATTTAAGGTTTACATGAATATTTTAAAATATTCTTTTTTCTAGAATTCATCAATAATATGCATACTCTATTTATCCAGACATTTGAAAATTCACAAACTTCACCATAAGAAGACATCACAATTTTTTATTTAAATCAAAGGATTACATAAGGCAGTTATAGTCTTGGTACATAACCGCTTATAACACCAGCATAGGACCTAAGAGTAAGGTGTGCTAGGGTGATAAAATCTTGGGGCGGCTCGGCCAACATTGCCCGAGTAGTGATTTCTATCAGCTTGAACTTTTCGTGAAGGCGATTCCATTCCAGCTTCACACGATGAAGTCCGGCTTGGGTTTGGTCTAGAGCAAAGCCCAAAGGTGCTACCTCCTTCCCGAGTTTTGTCAGATGAGTTTCGATCGGCCCGAGACTACTGGATGAGGCTATCAAATCTTTTTTCTATATTAATTAATCAAGATCACTTGTATTTATAGACAATAATTGCAACATTCAGTTTCCAACTGTCATATTGACCAACGGTCATATAAAAGTTGAAACCCAAAGGTCTTATTTTAATTATACTCATTTTATTAAATGAAATAGTTTTGTTGATTATAAAATAAAATAACACACAAAGTTAGGAAACAAAGTTTTTTCAAAATTTCGGGTCGTTACAATCTTCCCCCCTTAAGAAATTGCATCCTCGCAATTTTAAAATTGGGCTTGGAAATTTCGTTGAAAGTCCCACATCGGAAAAAGAGTCAGTAAAACTATTACTTTAAAAGAAATAAAGGGAAGTACAAAGGTCACCCGAGTTAACCCATACTAGGATTCCATGTAGGAAAACATGGATATGGAAGAGAAAACAAAGGGTCAAGTTCTGATGGAGAGTGATAGAAAACATGATTAAGAGAAAATTAACCACAAAAAGATCACAAACTTAAGATGTGTTAAACGGTCTTTGATTATCCAGTAGGAAACGTAAACGGACAACGTTTTTGTTTTACATTCCTTTTCATAATTTTGAGGAATTTATTTACTACATAGAATAAAAAATAAGGAAATATACTTACCTTCAAGTAGAGTTTCATCCCTTAATAAGTTTTCACCAAGACTAATCTTTTCTCCAAACAATGAGCATTCAAAAAGACTTGGTCTCATCAAAAGCACAAGAATCATCTTCTAGAGAATCACATAATCCACAAAAGAATAATTATATTTTCCCCTTGTCTTTAGTCATCAACTAAAACTAAAATGGTTAGTACGAGATCATATAATCCCCAAAAAGGATAATCCTTTATAAAAAGAAAAAATAACTATTAATCTCCAAAATTCAACAAAAGTACTCGAAGTTCCAGAAAGACCATTCAATACACAACCATCCTTAAAATTCTTCAGAATAATCCAAACTAAGATTGGAACCCAAAACTCAGAAGGATTTAATCACATAGTCTTCGCCAATAAATCTTAACATTTATCTCCAAATAACATCGACTACTATTAAAGTCTAATACTAAAGTGTAATTAACCTATTCACATATTCTCTATGCTAGGTTCATCATTTTCCAGAAATAACCCAAATCACCGTATGCCCACAATAAATACATAAATTCTTACAAAAAAAAATTCAACCATTCCTCCTCAATTTAAATCCTGTAGTATTTTATTTCCCTTAGCATATAGTACTCCAAAAGAGAAAACATCGTCCAAAATAACATTTATCATTTAACCACCAAATCATTTTCCTATATAAAGGATATCCATTTGATTAAACATAAGTTTCCAAAATCAACTTATTCTTGATCCATAAAAATAGCAGGTACATTAGTCAGTCCGAAGGGCATAACAACGAACTCATAATTCCCATATCTTGATTGGAAGACAGTTTTTGGAATATCATCATTCTTCACCCTCAATTGATGATAACCAGAACGAAGATCAATCTTAGGAAAGAATTGAGTCCCACGAAGTTGGTCAAATAAGTCATCAATTCTTGGAAGAGAGTATTTGTTCTTCACTGTGATCCCATTCAGTTCTCTATAATCAATGCATAGCTGCATCGATCCATCATTCTTCTTCACAAAGAGAACTGGTGCTCCCCAAGGAGACATACTTGGTCGGATAAACCCATTCTCCAAAAGATCTCGGAGTTGTTTCTTTAATTCCTCTAGCTCCACATTTTCCATCCTATAGGGGGTCTTTGACATCGGATGAGATCCATGTACGAGTTCAATGGAGAATTCTACCTCTCTTTCTGGGGGAGATCCGGGTAACTCCTCAGGAAATACGTCAATGTATTCCTAGACGATGAGGACATTTTCTAAAAGAATAAATTCTTCGCGAGAAACTTATTTCATTTACGAATCTTTTAACTAAAAAGGATTTTATGTCTTAAAACTTCATGCTGAGACAATTACATTTTTCTATAATTCCTTCATAATGATTCATAAAAAGCTTGCGATTAACCAAACATATCCCCCGGGAGTGTCGTAACCAAGAGTGCAGCAAGACCCGTTGTGGTGTACCAGTTCCCATTCGAGTCTAGCTCAAAGTAGTGGTTTTGGGTTTTACCCCTATGTACATCTGTGCCAAAGCCACCTCTACCTGCTCGTATCCAGACAAAGATGTATTTGCTTGATAAACCACTTACTCAATACTCACCAAAATACCAGGAAGATTTCCTATATTTAAACTTTTCTATAGGGTTTTTCCTAAAGTTTTCATATCCTAATTTCCATAAATAACTAAACTATCCTTTGATACCAACTATGACATCCCGCATTTTTAATACATAAATTTTCATTACATTTTACATACAGAGGATCTTTAAAGTCTAGTGTCTTGGAAATTAGGAACATAATACATGAAAACAACATAAAACATTCTTCTAAACCACTTGTAAAGCTTCATCATAAGTTCATCCTAAGTAGAATTACTGAATCTCATAATCTGGAGATATACATTCAAAGGAAAGGGTGAGCAGAAGGCCCGGTATGGGTAAACTAAGGGAATCAATGTACTTGTGATATCAATAAGAACTTGAATAAAAACATAAAGACATGAGCAATGAAAGAATATGCATATCATAATGAAAGGAACTTGAATCATAACTTGAATATGTGGCTACAACATTTAATTTAGACATTCATGAACATATCACCAAGGTCCATCCCCAAGGTGTCATAAAAATCACCAAGGTTATTCACCAAGGTATCGTAAAAACTGTTATCTCTAGAGATTAATTCTTTACCAAATGCATTGGAGCGCTATCAGGGTGCACCCTTAATATATCTTTAATTTCATGTGAGTCACATAAATCATAATAAAAAATTTCATAAATAACCCAAATGGAATCAAAGAAATGAGTTTCATGTCAAAATCGTGACGTTTAAAAAGAGCTTAAAAATAAGATCATTATGTCATTTATAACTCATGGAAAGGGAGTGAGGGTTATATGTATGTCAATTCTAGAATCAAATATATCATCTTTATATATTTATGAAAACCCATGAAAATGAAATAAGTCTGGGTATTCACATAAATAAACAATAGAATTTCTTGAGAGAAAGAAATAGAAATTTTGAGACGAAATTTCTGCAGCATAACGGCTATATAATATGGTTTTAGAAAACATTGAAAAGAGAGGGGACAAGGGTAAACCACTAATAAATAACTCACAATATAGTATGAGTACTGAATAAGATCATGATATGGATATTTGAATGACATACCACATGAAAAGGAAACATGAAAGAAAAGAGAAGATGCGATTTCTTTTACGAAAAATTCGACAGCCGAACGACGTCACTTAAAAATTCAGAAAACAAATTGATGAGAGCGGAAAGAGTCTCTCAACAATTAGACATGAAATGTACAAAAATGAGAACATATAAGAACATACCCTCAACATAAAGAGATGAAAATTATAAGACACAACATAAAGGAAGTCATGACTTAAAAGAGGAGGGTGAAAGGATCCCTTACCTTGAAGAGTAAATTCGAAAGTTTGAAAGTCGGGACATTGGGAGGCTTGAGGGCACCTTGGGAAGACTCCTTGGGAGGTAAAGAGACCAGAACTTCATTGGAGAGGATTTGAAAATAAAATGAATGGGGGAAAGACTTGATATTTATAGGAGAAGTGAGAGGACACAACATTAATTGCCAAGAGACACCTCATCTGTGGTATTGGAAAAACCATGAGCTTGCCCATGGTATTTGCCCATGGTATTGGACACTTGAGACACCTCATACCTTATCTTACTATTCACAAGTCGATCAGAAAGATTACATAATTATTACATCCTTAATGATGTCATTAAACACCCGAAACTCAAAAACTGTGTTTTCACTATTCACTGAAAATTCAACTTTCTCAGAAAAATTCCAAAATTTCACCTTAACCAAATATCGATGCTCTGATTTCAAAAATGAACTCCATTTTATGAAAATAATTTTCTAAATAATTTTAATTTAATTTTTAAATAAAAACACTATTAACTGAAAATTCAACTGTTTCAAAAAAATCCCAAAAATTCACCTTAACCAAATATCGATGCTCTGATTTCAAAAATGAACTCCATTTTATGAAAATAATTTTCTAATTTTTTTTAATTTAATTTAAAAAAAACACTATTCACTCGAAAAAACTATTACTTAACCAATAATTTATGAAACAATTATTTACCTATTTTATTGAATCACATTACTTAATCAATGTGCCTAAATTATATTAATACTTTCTTAAGTGAAGTTACTTAATCTATTTGGTCACATTACTAATCATAAGTATAAAATCACTATTCATACTTTACTATTCACTAAAAATTAAGTTGCTCTTATTAGACTCTAAATTTCATACTGAACACAGCTGTAGAAGACCATTTTTTGAAAATCATTACACATTATTAATTATTTAAGGTTTACATAAATATTTTAAAATATCATTTTTCTAGAATTCATCAATAATATGCATACTGTATTTATCCGGACATTTGAAAATTCACAAATTTCACCATAAGAAGACATCACAATTTTTTATTTAAATCAAAGGATTACACATGACAATTACGGTCTCGTTACATAACCCCTTATAACACCAGCATAAGACCTAAGAGTAAGGTGTGCTAGGGTGATAGAATCTTGGGGCGACTCGACCAACATTGCCTGAGTAGTGATTTCTATCAGCTTGAACTTCTCGCAAAGGCGACTCCGTTCCAGGTTCACACGATGAAGTTCAGCTTGAGTTTGGTCTAGAGCAAAGCCCAAAGGTGATACCTCCTTCCCGAGTTCCGTTAGATGAGTTTCGATCGGCCCGAGACTACTGGATGAGTCCATCAAATCTTCTTTCTATATTAATTAATCAAGATCACTTGTATTTATAGACAATAATCACAACATTTAGTTTCCAACGGTCATATTAACCAACGGTCATATAACAGTCGAAGCCCAACAGTCTTATTTTAATTACACTCATTTTATTAAATGAAATAGTTTTGTTGAGTATAAAATAAAATAACACACAAAGTTAGGAAACAAAATTTATTCAAAATTTCGGGTCGTTACAATCTTCCCCCCTTACGAAATTGCATCCTCATAATTTTAAAATTGGGCTTGGAAATTTCGTTGAAAGTCCCACATCAGAAAAAGAGTTAGTAAAACTATTACTTTAAAAGAAAGAAAGGGAAGTACAAAGGTCACCCGAGTTAACCCATACTAGGATTCAATGTAGGAAAACATGGATATGGAAGAGAAAACAAAGGTTCAACTTCTGATGGAGAGTGATAGAAACATGATTAGGAGAAAATTAACCACAAGAAGATCACAAACTTAAGATGTGTTAAACAGTCTTTGATTACCTAGTAGGAAACGTAAACCAACAACGTTTTTGTTTTACGTTCCTTTTCATAATTTTGAGGAATTCATTTACTACATAGAATAAAAACACAAGGAAATATACTTACCTTCAAGTAGAGTTTCATCCCTTAATAAGTTTCCACCAAGACTAATCTTTTCTCCAAACAATGAGCATTCAAAAAGACTTGGTCTCATCAAAAGTACAAGAATCATCTTCTAGAGAATCACATAATCCACAAAAGAATAACTATATTTTCCCTTGTCTTTAGTCATAAACTAAAACTAAAATGGTTAGTACGAGATCATATAATTCCCAAAAAGGATAATCCTTTATAAAAATAAAAAATGACTATTAATCTCCAAAATTCAACAAAAGTACCCAAAGTTCCAGAAAGACCATTCAATACACAACTATCCTTAAAATTCTTCAGAATAATCCAAACTAAGATTGGAACCCAAAACTCAGAAGGATTTAATCACATAGTCTTCCCCAATAAATCTTTACATTTATCTCCAAATAACATCGACTACTATTAAAGTCTCATACTAAAGTGTAATTAACCTATTCACATATTCTCTATGCTAGGTTCATCATTTTCTTGAAATAACCCAAATCACCATATGTCCACAATAAATACATAAATTCTTAGAAAAAAAAATTCAACCATTCCTCCTCAATTTAAATCCTGTAGTATTTTATTTCCCTTAGGAATATAGTACTCCAAAATAGAAAACATCGTCCAAAATAACCTTTATCATTTAAGCACCAAATCATTTTCTTATACAAAGGATATCCATGTGATAAAACATAAGTTTCTAAAATCATCTTATTCTTGATCCATAAAAATATCAGGTGCATTAGTCAGTCCGAAGGGCATAACAACAAACTTATAATGCCCATATCTTGATTGGAATGTAGTTTTTGCAATATCATCATTCTTCACCTCAAATGATGATTACCAGAACGAAGATCAATCTTAGGGAAGAATTGAGTCCCACGAAGTTGGTCAAATAAGTCATCAATTCTTGGAAGAGAGTATTTGTTCTTCATTGTGATCCCATTCAGTTCTCTATAATCAATGCATAGTTGCATCGACCCATCCTTCTTCTTCACAAAGAGAACTGGTGCTCCCCAAGAAGACACACTTGGTCAGATAAACCCATTCTCCAAAAGATCTAGGAGTTGTTTCTTTAATTCCTCTAGCTCCACATTTTCTATCCTATAGGGGGTCTTTGACATCTGATGAGATCCAGGTACGAGTTCAATGGAGAATTCTACCTCTCTTTCTGGGGTAGGTCCGAGTAACTCCTCAGGAAATACGTCAACATATTCCTAGACGATGGAGACATTTTATAAAAGAACAAATCCTTTGCGAGAAACTTATTTCATTTACGAATCTTTTAACTAAAAAAGATTTTATGTCTTAAAACTTCATGCTTAGACAATTACATTTTTAATAATTCCTTCATAATGATTCATAAAAAGCTTGCGATTAACCAAACATATCATCTGGGAGTGTCGTAACCAAGAGTGCAGTAAGGCCCGTTGTCGTGTACCGGTTCCCGTTCGAGTCTATCTCAAAGCGGTGTTTTCGAGTTTTACCTCTATGTATATCTGTGCCAGAGCCACCTCTACCTGCTCGTATCCAGACAGGGTTGTATTTGCTTGATAAACCACTTACTCAATACTCACCAAAATACCAGGAAGATTTTCTATATTTAAACTTTTCTATAGGGTTCTTCCTAAAGTTTTCATATCCTAATTTCCATAAATAACTAAAATATCCTTTGATACCAACTATGACATCCCGCCTTTTTAATACATAACTTTTCATTACATTTTACATACAGAGGATCTTTAAAGTCTAGTGTCTTGGAAATCAGGAACATAATACATGAAAATAACATAAAACATTCTTCTAAACCACTTGTAAAGCTTTATCATAAGTTCATCCTAAGTAGAATTACTGCATCTCATAACCTGGAGACATACATTCAAAGGAAAGGGTGAGCAGAAGGCCCAGTAAGGGTAAACAAGGGAATCAATGTACTTGTGATATCAATAAGAACTTGAATAAAAACATAAAGACATGAGCAATGAAATAATAGACATATCATAATGAAAAGAACTTGAATCATAACTTGAATATGTGACTACAACATTTCATTTAGACATTTATGAACATATCACCATGGTCCATCCCCAAGGTGTCATAAAAATTACCAAGGTTATTCACCAAGGTATCATAAAACTTGTCATCTCTAGAGATTAATTCTTTAACCAATGAATTGAAGTGCTATCAGGGCGCACCCTTAATATGTCTTTACTTTCATGTGATCCACATAGATCATAATCAAACATTTCATAAATAACCCAAATGGAATCAAAGAAATGGGTTTCATGTCAAAATCGTGACGTTTAAAAAGAGCTTAAAAATAAGATCATTATATCATTTATAACCCATGGAAAGAGAGTGAGGGTTATATGTATGTAAATTACAGAATCAAACATATCATATTTATATATTTATGAACACCCATGGAAACAAAATAAGTCTGGGTATTCACATAAATAAACAATAGAATTTCTTGAGAGAAAGAGATTGAAATTTTGAGATGAAATTTCTGCAGCATAACGACTATATAACATGGTTTTAGAAAATATTGAAAAGATAGGGGACAAGGGTAATCCACTCATAAATAACTCATAATACAGCATGAGTACTGAATAAGATCATGTTATGGATATTTTAATGACATACCACATGAAAAGGAAACATGAAAGAAAAGAGAAGATGTGATTTCTTTTACGAAAAATTCGGCAGCCTAACGACGTCACTTAAAAATTCAGAAAACAAATTGATGAGCGCGGAAAGGTTCTCTCAACAATTAGACATGAAATGAACAGAAATGAGAACATATAATAACATACCCTCAACATAAAGAGATGGAAATTATAATACACAACACAAAGGAAGTCATGACTTAAAAGAGGAGGGTGAAAGGATCCCTTACCTTGAAGAGTAACTTTGAAAGCTTGAAGGTCGGGACATTGGGAGGCTTGAGGGCACCTTGGGAGGACTCTTTGGGAGGTAAAGAGACCAGAACTTCGTTGGAGATGATTTGGAAATGAAATGAATGAAGGAAAGACTTGGTATTTGTAGGAGAAGTGAGGGGACAAAACATTAATTGCCAAGGGACACCTCATTGGTGGTATTGGAAAAACCATAGGCTTTCCCATGGTATTTTTCCATGGTATTGACCACTTGGTACACCTCATACCTTATATTACTATTTACAATTCGACCAGAAAGATTACATAATTATTACATCCTTATTGATGTCATTAAACACCCGAAACTCAAAAATTGTATTTTCACTATTCACTGAAAATTCTACTTTCTCAGAAAAATCCCAAAATTTCACCTTAACAAAATATCGATGCTTCGATTTCAAAAATGAACTCCATTTTATGAAAATAATTTTCTAAATATTTTTAATTTAATTTTTAAATAAAAACACTATATACTGAAAATTCAACTGTTTCAGAAAAATCCAAAAAATCCGCCTTAACCAAATATCGATGCTCTGATTTCAAAAATGAACTCCATTTTATGAAAATATTTTTTTAAATATTTTTAATTTAATTTTTAAATAAAAAACACTATTCACTTGAAAAAACTAATACTTAACCAATAATTTCTGAAACAGTTATTTACCTATTTTATTGAATCACATTACTTAATCAAGGTGCCTAAATTATATTAATATTTTTTTTAAGTGAAGTTACTTAATCCATTTGGTCACATTACTAATCATAAGCATAAAATCACTATTTATAATTTACTATTCACCACAAATTAAGTTGATCTTATTAGATTCTAAATTTCATACTGAACACAGCTGTAGAAGACCATTTTTTGAAAATCATTACACATTATTAATTATTTAAGGTTTACATAAATATTTTAAAATATACTTTTTCTAGAATTCACCAATAATATGCATACTATATTTATCCGGACATTTGAAAATTCACAAACTTCACCATAAGAAGACATCACAATTTTTTATTTAAATCAAAGGATTACACATGGAAGTTACGGTCTCATTACATAACCCCTTATAACACTAGCATAAGACCTAAGAGTAAGGTGTGCTAGGGTGATAGAATATTGGGGCGGCTCGGCCAATATTGCCAGAGTAATGATTTCTATCAGCTTGAACTTCTCGCGAAGGCGATTCCGTTCCAGCTTCACACGATGAAGTTTGACTTGAGTTTGGTCCAGAGCAAAGCCCAAAGGTGCTACCTCCTTCCCGAGTTCCGTCAGATGAGCTTCGATCGGCCCAAGACTACAGGATGGGGCCATCAAATCTTCTTTCTATATTAATTAATCAAGATCACTTGTATTTATAGACAATAATCGCAACATTTAGTTTCCAACGGTCATATTGACCAATGATCATATAACAGTCGAAACCCAACGGTATTATTTTACTTATACTCATTTTATTAAATGAAATAGTTTTGTTGAGTATAAAATAAAATAACACACAAAGTTAGGAAACAAAATTTATTCAAAATTTCTGGTCGTTACATCGACCTTACCATGTCCAACAAGGTACAATTCCTCCTTTCACTGACACCATTCCACTATGGTGTATAAGGTGGAGTGAGTTGAGATAGAATCCCAAACTCTCGCATAAAGTTGATGAACTCTAGGTTAAGATATTCTCCCCCTCGACCCGATCGAAGCTTCTTTATCTTTTTACCAAGATGATTCTCTACTTCATTCTTGAATTCCTTGAATTTCTCAAAGGACTCAGACTTATATGTCATCAAGTAAATATGACCATATCTACTCAAGTCATCAGTAAAAGTTATGAAGTAAAAATATCCAACTCTAGTTTTTACTGGAAATGGTCCACACACATCAGTGTGTACCAATCCCAGAAGCTTTTTGGCCCTTTCACCATGTCCATCAAACGACGATTTGGTCATTTTTCCTTGTAAACAAGCGTGACATCTATCGAGAAGTTTTAACTCAGAAGAGTCTAAATAACCATCTTGATAGAGCTTTGTCACACGCTTCTTGTTTACATGACCAAGACGGTGATTCCACAACTAGGTGTTATATGAGTCATGTGAACTTGATTCGTTATCAATTTCCAACACTTGGTTTTCATAATTTAATACATACAGATCGTTATTTAAATGTGCCATACCATAACATATGTTGCCCTTATAAAAGAAACAACTTTTATTTTCAAATTTGAAAATAAACCCATTTGTATCCAAACTTGATATAGAAATTATTTTATTGGTAACACTTGGTACATAATAACAGTCACGTAAAACCAAAATCATCCCGGTCGGTAACAAAAGGTGGTAGTCACCAATGATAAGAGAAGCCGACCTCAAACCATTGGCAGCTCGTAGATCCACATCTCCTCTGGTAATTTTATGAAATCTACTTGGTTCCTGCATTTGAATACAGATGTGAGCACCACAAGTCGTATCTAATACCCAATGTGTAGAAATAGAAAGATTGCACTCGATAATGAACGCACCTTTGCCTTCCCCTTACCTCTGGGTGCAGTTCCTCTTCCAGTGGCCCAACTTACCACATGAAAAGCATACTGTCTCCTTTTCCCTACCCTGCATTTGGATCTTATTCTTCTTGTTCAAACGGTGCTCGGGGGCTTTAGACTATTTATAAGTCTTATGCCCCTTTGCATTGTCCTTTCTCTTCATATTCACCATAATGACTATGAGTTTTTCACGCCCCATGTCCTTATCCACTTGACGAATTAAAGTAAGAAGCTCCGATAGACTCTTCTCATTATTGCTAATATTATAATTCACAATAAAACTAAATAAGGTCTTGGGAAATGATTATAGTATGAGATCTGTATGCAACTCATCTAGAAATTTAATCCCTAAGATGTACAGACGCTCAATGTAGCCAATAAGCTTGACTACATGTGGCATAACTGGTGCAGACTCTCCAAGCTTAGTGGTGAATGAAGCGTTTAACCATGTACATAACTTGTACCTTGGAGGTAACCTGGTGAATACCTGTCCAAAACTACCCAATATGTATTATACTTATATACACTTTATTCTTTGTGACATTTATCATGCACATAGAATAATAATTGTAATACAACTCATACATGTGCAGATTTTGAATATTACGCATATGTTAATAAAACACACACACACACACACATTAAAGCCTATCACATGGCGTATCCCAACTTTAAGCCCACACACAAGTACATGTCTCAAGGGTTACATAATATAATAAATTTTAAATCTGCGTAACTGGTAACAGTACGCGGCGTGTAAATCTGATCTACACGGCGTGTACATTCTTCACTGTGTATCCGAAGTACACACTTAGGGACTCGACGTGTGAGGCGTACTTCAGAAATCTTGGAGTACACGATGTGTCCAGTGGGCCACACGTCGTGTTGACTCTGCGTTATACGGTCATCGGTCGTCTAAGCCGTGTATGAGATGCACGACCCGACCTTGACCGAAAGGGACTACACACCGTGTCCAGTGGGCCACATGACGTATAGTCTGGCTGACCGTGCACCAGTTTGTCCTGGTCAACACGCAATGTAAGAATTAACTACACCGCATGTCATTAATGCACACAGGTTGAATAATTTCCGAACTACTCCTGATTCATTGAACATAACTACACGACATGTAGATCCAATTACATGACGTGTACTGCTGTGTTACCTGGACAGAACCCTTGGCATCTCCAGATGAGATCCTCGATATAATTTTAATCATAAAATTAATCGTTTCTGTTAGATCTGTGAGAAACGATAGAGGAAGAAACAAATCTCGTTATCTAGATTAAAAGAGAACGATTAAACTTGAATCGAAAACTAAATTATTAAATCGTAAATCATCAATGAATTATTTAAATAATTATAAATAATAATATGCCTGCTCTGATACTATTTGTAGGTTTCAGGTGCAGTTGAAGCGCGGGAGGGTCGGTACCCAACTTTAATTTTTTTCATAATCGATGATCAATCTGGGATCAATATGACGATGAACGCCAATATTCATGGAATTTAATCAAGAATTTAGATAAAGAAAAATTGCCCCCGAAACCAAGAGAAAGGATCAACATATTTTGTTTATAATTAATTTAATTAAATAAGAATTACCTCCAAGGTGATTCTTTCTTCGTTGATGTGTTCGACCAAAGATCTGCAAGTGTACCGTCATTGTGTTGTAGAGATCAAGGGTAGATCTCCTCTAGCGGTGATTCACACATGTTCCACGTATCTCCGAACGTCATCGAAGGAGTCTTCGGGTGTTAGCACAGAAGATCATTGTACTTGAAATATCCGCATTCGATCGCCTTGAGAACCACTTCCAAAGCGTTCTCCTTGATCCGGTGGAGGAGGATCTCTCTCGCTCTTGAGGGCTTTCTTGGAGAGGGAAGAACTCTCTAGGCTCGAGATGTTTTATCTAAATGTTGTGCACAACACCATTAGCGTCGTTTGACTAGCGCTTGGCTAATAAGAGAATAATATAACCAGACATTTAATTCACTAGGGTAATAATAAATAATCTGCACACGTGCCTTAATTATTTTATTAATCCTAGCAAAACCTCCATGTCAAATAATAAAAACAATATTATTATTTCCTAACATGTGTTTAACCTGCAAGTTATAATTAAATATTATTTAATCAAATAATATTCAATATTATTATTTCTCACCAGACCCTTAAATTCGGTCCGTCAATCCTCCTCAATATTTATTGAACCTTGAATAATGACTATTTATTTATTAAATAAATATTATTGTATTATTTTTCAATAAATATATAAATATTATATTCACTAAATAACAAATAAACATTTATTAATTATTCCGCTCAATTCTCTCAAATAATTAGTATTGAAATAAATGCGACCAGACATCCATGAATAATTATTAAACCATAATCGTAAATAATCATTATTCATCTTATTAAATAATAAATAATATATTATTTAACTGAGATACTAGATACACTTAGTGTGTGACCCTCTAGGCCTCTTTCCCATTGACATTAGGCGGAGCAGCCTAAAGTCCAAGGTTGGTGTTTAGCAACACTCCAAGACACACATAAAGAAAGAAGTTAATGCTGCAACGACATGTCACTTAATACGAACACTTACCGTGTAATATAATTCATTTGTCTTGATATCTCCAATAAAGTGGGTTACATGTAAGTTCCATCAACCCATGTGCTCAATTTCTCATTCTTTGACTTCTTGAAATTTGAACTTGACTATAGAACACCATGACCATGGATTTATTTAGGCTATATCATTTCCATCAAAGGACCTGAGATATCAACTTCCGTTATGGAATAGAAGAGACAAATTCTTTCTCGCATTATTCATTAATGTAGTATTACTCGTGATGCACCCAACATATCCTACCTCACCGTGAACATATGTCATCACGGTTTTCACCAATACATCTAAGTGCGCGGGTCATAATACCCATTAACAATAATCTTAAAGTTTAAGGACCAATACACACATCTGCAAATAAGAACATCCAATGAAACTTATAAATATGGATTTCCTACCAGCGGGTCTCGTTCTCATAATATCCTCATGGACATTACCAAAGACGTACACCATAAGAAGATGCCTCAAAGTCCTATGAGTCTCCACTCTTGATAGCATGTATCATTTGTTTCCCTTCAAATGATATCATCCCGCTATAAAACATATATTTAAGAATAGTGTCATGCCACTTTTGGGTTCTCATCATAGCATAAATCTGCTATGACCTTTTAGTGCGACAAGTACTCTTAGGTAATTATCACATAAAATGTCATGTAGAAGAACAATCATGGTGTGATAAAGAGTTTATTAATATCCATCCAATGAATATATATTTATCATAAAGTACAAAGAAGTTGGTTCTAGGGCACCAAATCCAATAGTAAGCTTACGGGTTATGACTTGTGTAGCCGGCGGTTTACAACTTGTGTTCGTTGGAGGAGTAGCTCGTGAAACGGGTTTAAATCATAAATATAGAATTTACGTCGTAAGTTAATTCTGGCCGAGGTGCCATGAATTTCAGTGGAAAACCGAAACTTTGAGAATTCTCAACCTAAATTGGTTTTACGACTTGTAATCCACGGAGCCCACAAAATTTACGATGTAAATTTGGATTTTACACTGTAAAAAGGGAGACTTCTAGGTTGTTTATAACCCTTGTTTGGCTGACCTTTCCTTCATTCGACCGTTCATCCTCTCGTATTGTGGATGAATCCTAGGTGATTTTGGGAGACCTTTCAGCCCGTCTCCCCTCACCTTGGTCCTTGTATTATGACGATTGTTTTCTGGCGATCAGTGATGAGTTCTTCTCTATTTCTTAGTTGTTTCCTTGCGTTCTTCCCTTTGAGATTTGTTGTAGTATTATTGCTTTTGGTTTGGGGTGTGTCGGGCTATGTTTTTGACTATTCCTTAGTTTGGTTCAGGTTGATCCAGAATTTTCTTGTGCGGCTGTGGTTTCCGGGCTTATTCTTCTTTGTCCTGTGGTGCGCAGTGAGATCAGAAAGTTTTTTTAAGCTTGGGGATCCCTGTTCTCTCAGTTTATACGCACTATGTGTGAAGATTACATGTTTTTTGATTTCCTTTGAGTGGTTTGTAAGGGCCGACTTAATGAATATAATTAATTTACAGTCTAAAATTGATGGGGATGGGAAGAAGTCGCATGCTTTGCTGTTTTGTTGATATTTCTAATGATATTATGCACGCTTGTTGTGAATATTGAAAATCACGACTGTTGGGAGCATTGTGTGTGCTGTAGCTGATGTATGTGCGACCCTTGTTGTGTTATTTTTTGACCGCGCTCTGAATAAAAGGCTAAAAAATGTATATTTGGCTGATAAATTGGTTGCCCATGGAAACCTAGTTTGTGTGATAATACCCATGCTAAGTAAATACGTAATGTGATAAAATCCCTTGAATAAATGTGGAAGCCGAGATGTGTACTTCTGTGTGTGATTTTACTTGTTGTATTGACCTGCGTGGTTTGGGTTGTTGTGTAGTGATAGAGGTGACCGACTAAGCTGTGTAATGCGTGAGTCTATGATGCGGTGGTTGGTTGACATGGATTCGACGTGGGCAGTTGTGCGGTTGTTGTGCACGATGATTGTGGTGTGCGATGACTGTGGTGTCCTGACATGCAGTTGTTATAGTGAGATGACTTGTTTGACGTGGTGTGGCAGTGATGATTGATGTGATGTGGCAACGATGATTGATGCAAGTTGGTCCAATTGTGGTGTGGTGTGGTTATGTTAGTTGCTTGGTTATCCAGGGAATGAATTGTGATGTTGAATGAAATGAATAAACAAATGAGTTGATAATTGAATAAAAGAATGAGTTGTGTAATTGTGAAAGAATGAGTTGTGTAATTGTGAAAGAAACTCGTTAAATCTGGTAAGTGGTGAGACTTGTAATTGAAAGTGGACATGTTCAATTTTGTGTGGTGTGATGCATTAGTGGAGGCAACGGTTGTGACAGTTGATATGTGGTGCGATGGTGGTAATGTGGTGTACGCTAGTGTAGTTGTTGTGGACCCATAGGTTGGGTGTTGTGTTCCATTATATATATCATGTATTTTGTGTTATTTCTATACGCGGCTCAGTTGAGTTGGATAACCTTACCAATGCTCAAAGGTTTTGGGTTCTAGGTGTTTTCCCCAACACCCGGGATGGTGGTGATACGAATGGCTGGATACCCCCTCTTCCCCACTCTTCCTTCAGCAGTGATAACCCATGTGTGTTCAAGTGAGATGAGGTGTGATGAACCAAGTGTATTTAGGAAAGATGAGGCAGTGATGTGATGTGATGACCCAAGTGTATTCAGGTGAGACGAAACAGTGATGTGATGTGATAACCCAAGTGTATTCAGGAAAGACAAGACAGTGATGTGATGTGATGACCTTGGTGTCTTCGGGCGGCATGTGGTGTGATGTGATATGTGACGGGGGTCATGCGTGGTAGGAGGAGGGCACAAAGTTGATGTACGTCACGTTCATGATACCAAACTGCTTTGGTTATGTGATGAGTTGTGGTGTGATGAACCAGATGGATCCAAGTGTGATGAGATGTGATGTGATGATTCCTGATGCTAGCACTTGTGGGGGTGGGGTTGGTAGGGATGCGTCCTGACCCACATCTAAGATGTGTTGTGAGATGCTATATGTATGGAAGGGATGAGACCACATGATGTTTGATGTTGGGGCGTGAGAGCAGCAAATCAGCGGGGAAGTGGCAACGAGACACCTTGTTTTGTTATGATCTCGATGCTATATTACTATATTGGATGTGTGATTTGATGAGTGATCCATGATGAGGCTGATATTGGTTAGTTTATCTATTTAGGTGTTGTTGGTTATTCTATTTGTTCACTGGCGTATTGACATGCTCTTTTCACATGTTGTAATGCCCCGACCCGAGAGCCATCAAAACAGTGCCTTGAACCGGTTAGTCACACGACCTTAAGCACGCCTCATTGTATGCCAGAGGTTGCTGACTAGCAGCGATGGTCCAATGATGGTACATTGGAGAGACTATACCTTCATGATCAGAGTGACACAACGGTAAGTAAAATAAAGCAACAACGGAAGCAGTTGAATAACAAAGCAGCAGAAGATAACAATAACTGATAAAATAAAATACTGACAATTGGTCAACGTTAAATAGTACAATCATGCATATCCATGCGATGCTACCATATTCAAGCAGAATACATACAACAATCATTACATAAGCAATACATAAAGAAAAGAATAAAATCCCTAAAGGGTATCTCCACGAGCATCCCGAGCTTCGACTTAGTCCTGTGCTCCTAAGCTCCCATCTACAGAGTAACACCATAAAAAGAAAAGCGACGAGCATGCCAAAACCAGAACATGTTCCCGCAACTAAGAGGACTATTCGGGTACCCCAGTTAAATGACGACTCGAACAGGGTGTGAGATAAACTCAGCAGATCCCCACCAATGGTGTCTAGAGCTATCCAGTCTGTGAGTATAAAATACAACAGTGTGCATGTATAATACTAAAGTAGTAAATAAATAAATGTAAACAAGACAAACTCGGGTTCCTAAATGGACACCCGGCCGACAATACCTGTTTCTACCTAAGTCGGAATACTTTTGAGTAAGTGACAACAAGTATATAGATGTGTGTGTGTGTGTGTGTGTGTATGTATGGTCTATATACGTGGTGATGTTTATAACAATATATATAGATACTACCACTAGCTTGGACCCAAGGCGTAACTCAGGTGTCCATGTATAGTAGTATGAGTCTCATAGAATGTCAAGGGATGCCATGCCCGGGTGTCAAGAAACCTATGGGTCGCCATGATCATTTTGTAGAAACTTCAGGAGCAATGAAGCGTAAAATGGTTCACAGAAGAGTAAAAGGGAAAAAAACAAAAGAAGAAGATCTTGGACATAGAGATTTACGTGGTTCGAGAAATGATCTCTACGTCCACGGAGATACATAATCTCACTATGATTTAAGAGCACAATTTACAGGGAGATTTCATAGTTTTAAGCACACACAAAACCCTAGCCCAAAATGGGCTAATAATGAGGACGTACTATTCCACCAACCGCACATGAAGTCTACTGTGCGATAGTGAAAGGTGTTAAGAAGTCCACATCACTACAGTTCCACGACCACACAAGTCCAAGATGCTACAGTGGTCGATGACTGGAAGTCCGTGTCAGTACAGTACTATTGACTTCAAAGTCTGACCTGCTATAATAGTCATGCCCAAATTCTGCACTGCTACAGTGTCCTGTCGGTGTCGGTTGGTCAGCTTTGTGACCTGATGCATAGTATGGTCCGAAAGCATTCAACCTAATCATCATCCAGAACTGATTGGGATACACCAATCCAACAACCCATATATCACAATGTAGGAATCCATGCTTTATTATCACAGTTAACTAGGGACGCCATGCCTAGGGACACCATACCCATAAATTGTAAGGTAAGGGACGACATGACCAGGTACGCCATGCCCGAGTGTCACATTTAAATAGGTGACTCCATGCCCAAGTATCATGGATAATAATATAAAATAGGAACACACATTTAATAATAAAAGCACGAGCCATGTTTGGTAAGCATGCCGTATTACAATTCATTTATTTTATTAAGGTCCGTTCATTTGTAAGTAATTAGGAAGGTCATGGGAAAACCCATTCCATTTATCATTCCATTATGCAATTATAACATTTCTAATTTATAAATATATCGAGGGCTAATGGAAATATCTATGTCAACACAATTCATCACGATACATCTCATTTGACCCAACCCAAAACAATTCATCTAATTCCATTTATCACTTAACTTAAGAATGAAGGAGTCAAGCATTCCATTTAATAATTCATCCTAGACCAAGGGTAAGTCCTTGCCTTAATCATTCCACTCAATCTCAGTTATCCATTTCTCTCATGAAGGATGGATCTAGCGTATTATAAATAAATATTATAAACCAAGTGGGTCATCTGCACCACTTATAATTCATTTAATTTCATTTAATCAATTCATTGAATGAATGGTAAGCTAACATGATTCAAAGGGTGATTTTAAGTCCAAATATAAGGCACATGTTTATGGCACATAAACAACACACCCCAAGGGATGATTAGAGTTGAGGTGGACAATCTCCAATGGTTCAGTTAGATACACAATGACTAATTAATTTTAAGCATTGGGTTATATGCACTTAATTTCACATCAAAGGGTGACACATGGAGAATCCAACGCATGACACAATGACAGAATTTATAAAAATTCTAGACTTTAAGGGAAAAGAATGAGACCACCTACCTTATGCTTAAGGTTGGTCCACTCATCCAATACCAAACTTTGATTTGATCCGGTTCGAGAGAAATCACAAAAATATACAAACACCTTAAAAATAAGACGAATTAGCTTGCATGGATTTAGAATTCCATATAGTGAGAGAAAATGAAATAAGAAGAAAGAGGAGTTGAGAGCTTATTGACATGATTCCAACACACCCGACGACATTCAATTTGGAGCTCAAACGAAGGAGATCCCTCCATGCCTAGGAGGAGTGCCAAAGAGGAGCTCAATCGGAGGGTTGCTGTTCGCATGGAGGAGAAGAAATGGGAGAAGAAGGATTGAAAAAAAAACATGGTCAAAAGGGTAACTTTACCCCTTTTAATGAAGCGCACGGTTGGCCAAACCGTGTTTCAACCATGCGCCAACCGTGTGCCAACACTGTCTAAAGGGACACTCCTCTCGCATGGTTAGCGAACGGTTTGACAAACCATGCACAATTTGCATGTTTCCCCTTTGCAACATGTTTGAATATCTTGCATGGCTGTTCGCCTCCCCTCGCACGGTTAGACCAAACCGTGCGACACCCTCCCCTAGAGAAGGCTGCACAATTTCTCCTGGAGGGCACACAATTTCAACAAATAGTGTCCCTATATAAAACATGCCACACAATTGTGCCGCACGATTATTACTAACTGTGCACCAACCATGTAACCTTGTTTGCTTCTCCTGAAACTTAGTTTTCGGGGCACGACACTCTCAAAACTCATCCGAACACCCGAGACACCTCTCGATCCTTAAACCCCATCTAAAAAAAATTTATTATTGTTTCAATGCCCAAATTTACATTTTGAAGTTTGGTTTAATAATATTCCCATCCACCAAACGAAAATTTCAAAATCCTATGGAAAAATTCCATCCGGTTCAAAACACGGGATTCTACAATTTTCACATCTTAGAACTTCTCATCCCCATGAAACATTTGGAAACAACAAAACATCACTCGACCTATTTGGGTCAAGGAGTTCTCGCTTAAATGACCGTGTTGCGTTTATAAACACCCAACACACCTCCAAGAGTTCTTTTAAGCATACAATGCTTAAACCACCAAAACTTATGCCAAAGCTCATCAAAATAATTGAAACATCAAGATGAAACTTACTCGAGCCTGTCTAACCCGAGACACGACCATGTTGTCTTCTCTTTCATAAATTGGCCTATGGTGTTCCCATCATAAGTTCTACATTCCAGCGGCCAATTTCGATTCATGATAATCCTACCACCAGAATTGCGTATTTAAAGATGCCCCAATGTCCTAGTGACACTTCCGACACATTTATAAATTTAAAAGAGTATTCAAATCCCAATCGACCCAACTTAGTATGGTCACATCGACTTTTCCTTGAAAATCCATGATCAACACCTTTAAGTTGCACCCATCTCACCCTAATGACATGCTAAACACAATTTATTACCGACCACATTCAATTATTTAAGGAAACTCACATTGAACCACTTTTGATCAATTACTTTTGAAAATTCTTGGCTTAACAACTGCCATATCACCAAAACTAGATATTGAAACCTTATCCCAATGCGTACAGAAATTGTTTCAAGTGCGCTTACCGAAGCCTGTACCCGACCTCCGGTGATGTCTTTGGATAAACTGATTGATTTTTCCATTGTGCCTCAACACGAACATAGGTGTATACCTAATCCAGTATTCTTGGATCATTGCACTCAAAACATATCATCCAAGCCCGACTGGAAGTTCTGGGCAACCTCAAAATCAACTACTGGAATCCAAGTAGCTCATCCAAGGCAGTCCATTCACAGGAGTTTACAAGTGATATGTCGGTACGTAGTTGAAACATTCACGTATTAAGAACATTGACTAAGCCCAATGATGGTATCTCGCCTAGTGACCAAGTCAAATAATTGGTTTGTGTTCATGAGTCCGCCCAAGGCCTTCCTAGATGGGAATCCCATTATCACTTAGGAAAGTCCACACCTCTAAGATTTATCCATGATTCCAAAGTGCAACTCTGAATAGTCTATTCATCAGGCCAACAAATCATTTAACTCCTTTCTTTAGCTCGATGTATAACCGACGCTTTCCCATTGTACCATAGACGATGTCAAGATAAGAGACATGATCACCATTAAGCCAAGAGTACACTTCGAGAATATCAATGATTACCAATAAGGCCCAAGTCACTCTTGTCATATCCAAGATGAAGTGCCTGATATGGTTTCCTACTAACCATACCCAACTACCGATAAGAAGAATAGTTGAACCACTACTGGCTGAATTCCATTAAAGGAGTTCAGATGCACCTGCCAATGCATCGTTAATTACTGACCACCATGCCTTACTACCAAGGCATCCTGTGATTATTACGTATAACCGGTGAAGTCCAAACCAACTAACTTTATCCCTAAATGTTTCATGCACAACCAACCATTTCATCGTCGTGCTGCCTTGCAAGCACTGACATGCTTTAGAAGCACTATATTCCTGGGTCACTCACGCACCCCAAGTCTGAATCTAGCATCCAAACTCCATCCAAATCCATAACCAGGTATTGCTTCAAGGACTAGAAGCTCGAACTTACTATCCTCACGGGCTTTCCAAAAGTAGTAATGACCATCCCCAAATGGTCTTTTACAACCGCACTCCCTCTACTTGGAAGGACACACTAAAACACGTTTAACCCAATGCTCCCCACATTAGGAGTGTCCTAGTCATCGTTTACTGTGAATATGAACTCATCCCATGACATACACTTTCCACTGACACTAACCACGGTTTGGGATGTGGCCAACATGCTTTTACTAAGCTCCCATTACGAGAAGAGAGAACAACTAGTCGCTTACAAGCGCACTAGGTCAAGATCGCTCTTAGACGTATGCTTGAAACTCCTTTTGAGTAATTTCCACACATGTTGATTTTGTTAATATTTTAATGACTTATTATATACTCCCTTTACCGATTTTATATGAAATGTGCATAATCTGTGTGAAATATTAATGTTTTAATAATAAGTATATTTTTTGAGCATTTTTAGAAGTAGTCCAATTGAGTCACTTTACTATCTTATTTATAACTATCACCCTACTGATCCAAATTGCGTGGTTTTTGTTTTTAGGACTCCTAATTAAATATCCAACATTTCATTAGAAGGGAACATGGGCCAATGCTGCCATTTGAAGGGCCATATGGACCACACAAGAAGGCCTACAAAATCAATGAAGAAACTGGACGATCCATGAAGATTTAATTGCTGGGATCAATCTGGAAGTCCAAATTCATTTATTCTCCTAACATGTTTGGGATAAAATATAAGGAGTCTTGGATAAAAATTTCAAGGCCCAACTACAAAGACAAAGGGCCAAAATGATTCATTTAAACTCAACCCACCATTCTGGACGAGAATTAAAATCAGTACAGTACTCATGACATGTCTTCTGATCTAGTCATCAAATCAATATTATATTTTTCAGTGGAAAAGAGGGGAAATGGAAGACCAACTTTTTTGAAGAAAGCATTCAGATTTGTAGGCATCTTCCTATTAATAAACCCATTCACATTTCGGCCTTCTAAAAAGTATGGATTGAAATGGACAGTTTAACTTTGTTTAATCAAACCGCTATAACTTTGGATCCATAAGTCCAAATGACTCCAAATTTTGAGAGAAGTCAGAAAAAATTATTATATACAACTTTTAAGGATAGGATATCTTGAGATTCGGCTATCTGAATAGAAAAATTGGCGATGCAAGTGGAGAGACAGATTGAGAATGCAAACAGTCCACTTCCTTGGGCTATAAATACATTCCCCTCCTCTCCTTCAAAGGAGTTGGTATTTTAGAATAGGAGAACATATTGGAATGACCAAAGCCTTAAAAAGGGCTTGGGAGGACCTTCCATACTCAAGTTTTCACTTGATATACCCTTCCTCTTCTCTTTGTTTCTTTTTACTTTTGTGTTCTTCATTATTGTAATCTTGTAAGTCTTCTTTTTTGTAATTCTGTTTTAATGAAAGTTTCTTATTTAACATATCTTATTCTCATACACCTTAGGTAGTTTAATATCAATGTTCTTAAAACATTTTAAATATAGTTGAATCATCTTCACTTCTTTTGCTTTCCCATTCAATCTAAAGTTCGTTTTTAATTATCATCATCGTTTGTGTGTGTGTTCGACACACCACTTTTTTCTTATCCCTTTATTTTTCTTATCTTCTTAATTTATCATCATAATAATTATAACCAAATTACTAATCATGTCAATGACTTAGTAAATCTCTCATTGGGGTGAGTTATAATTTAGGCATGTTAAGCGATTGAGAGTTTTTTCTCGACGAGTATTCTTTGAATTAACATTGTGTATGTTGGACTTAACATGTCATTGATTAATGGCATATTTTTTTAACGTATGGATTACATGGATTATTGGAACCATAAATACACTACCACAATCAAGTAATGATTGAGATTAGAATCCTAGTTAAGTTAAGGCTTGTATTAAAGCCTTAACACTTAGGAATTCCAATTAACGACAACTTGTGACATGAGTGTTAATTTAATGCAATACAAAGCAAGGCTCAAGGATATCACAAGCTTAACTACCTATTGATGAACTCACCACAATATTTATCAAATTGTTAAATCAATCTTAATCAAATATAGTCTATAAATTATTTCATAAGCTCTGCAAAAAAAACCCCCAAACAGAATACAATCAACTAAAAACAATCGACTATTAAAAAGTATCATTGACGAGGATTTGACCCGAGTGATGTTATACACATTAGCAGAGCACCGAAACCTTGACCGGTCGATAGATGATAATCGGCCGCGCTTTCACACGTCATCAGCACCAGACATAGAATCCCAATCAAACCGAACGATAGCGTCACAATACCCGATCCCTTTACCACATCATCATGAGCACTGTGATGAGTTCGACTTCTTATAATTCCCAAGTAACTCTACCTCAGAGATGACTTGTAATCAAAGTGTAACAACTCAAGGCTTAATGATTTCCACTAAACTCATCCAGTTCACTGTACCATTTTATCAACTCGACGAGCACCACATGTATCAACGCGTACTTCCCCGATATTATATCAACACTACGAAACATCATCTAATACGATCTATAGGCCTATCAACCCTATGCATCCCATTATCCTATGGCCCATACAAAAGATTTAATTCCAGGTTCATATTACCCTATATGACTATTAATCTGGCTAACAACCTCCTGAGTCCTCCATTACTAAAAATGAAAGGTCACACAACCAACAAAGCAGCTAACCATGACATAGGCATGTCTAACCTGATGAACTGGAGCATTACATGATGCTCATGATCTTAACAAGGATAAAATTACTGAATGACCACCCGCCTATCCCAGGTTATTTTTTAGAAACTAAGAGTCCTACTCGACCACTGTAGCATCTCTGACCACTGTAGCATCTCTGACCACTATAGCAGAGTTGACTGACCGACATTGACAGAGTACTGTAGCAGTGCGGACTTCAAAGTCAACTTTACTGTAGCCTTTTGGACTTCTATACAGCAGCCACTGTAGAACTTTTGACTTGGGTGACCGCCTTTTAACTGTAGTGATGCGAACTTCTTGTGCGGAACAGTGGATCATCTTCCTCCTTTTGTAGCTCATTTTTCAGGCTAGGATTTGTGTGAGAAGTTTCTGTAATCTGTGCTCCCGAATCATAGTGAAGTTCTGCCTCTCCGTGGAGGTAGGGATTATTCCCGAACCACCTAAATTTGTGTGTTCTGTGTGTTTTCTTTTCTTCTGAATTTTCTTTCGTATCTCATTTCTATCATTGCGACTCCCGATGCTTCTGCAACATGAAACGGTTCACAAGCATTTAGCAAGGCCTTAAGTTTTGAGGGCGCTACCTCTACTGAGATAGCCCTGTACAAAAGCGGAAAGCGTCGACCCTGTAGCTAGGTCATGATAAAGAGGTCACTAGGCTCTACCTACTATCATTTAGGTTCAAGCAACAGAAGAAGAAGCCTACAGGCAACACTCATGTTCCCGCTCCAAGGAAACTATCAATGCAACATTTAAACTACCCTTACATGAGGGTAAAAACTAAATACACCACATTAATGTGTTTCTTTTTAAGCCAAAAAATCAATTCACATTTATTTTTAAACATTAGAGAGGATCAGACATAAGCAATTTAAGTACCACTTATATGGAAAAAGTGATTCATGCTTTATTAGCTAGTGCTATTAGGCTCACCGACGAGTTATTTTTAAACTTCCTTTAAAGCATTATTTCTTCCTCAGATTCAGTCCGATGGAATTTCTTTTAGAAAATGCGTCTAATAGATTAGTATATCATAACTTCATAACTTTGAACTTTACATCCTTTATCTTGACCCAATTAAAAATAATAAAAATTGAATTCTCACTCCTATGCTTCAAGTCAATTGAAAATGGTTGACTAAATTGTTGCAACTTCTATATACTTTATTCACTTGCAACTATTTAGTAGTGACTTCAACATTTCTCACATCTTCAATCACTTTATTATTATGATAGTAGTCTTCAAGAATTTGATCAGACTGATCATATGAGTTCGATTATAAAGATAAACTCCATATCTATCTATGCTTAGGTAAACTAAATCAGTATCATCAACTCTTTTGTTGGATCAATGTGAACAACTCTGGTCCATCTGATGTTCTGCATCTGATGTTTTATTGGTGTCGAACGCTGTTTGATGAACCAGTGCTTGCTTCATGCTCGATGGATCGACACCTAAATCTCATCTGATGAATCAGTCTCTAAAGCTTTTGCGATGAATTAGTCTCATCTAATTTATCATCCTATCCGATGGATCGGCCGATCAACACCTCTTGCAACTCATCAAATGAAAACTTCCAGCAACTTCTGCATCTGATAATCTACATCTAGAAAACAACTTCCTGAACCAAATATTCACTTTTCTTTCACAATATCCAGATTGTATCATGAAAATTCTTATGATTTAGTTCCATTGAATGATCAACAAAGCATCACCATATTTTCTTTGATCAAAACATGTGTCTGATCTCTTGCGTTCAGAGAAGAACTTTCTATTTCATAGTTCTGTATTTGGAAAGATTTTTCTGAAGACCATTAAACCATTTCCCCTCATTTACAACTTTCAAACTTCTACATAATGATCTATTGATAATAAATACACAACCAAAAAACAAATTGGTCCTTACAATACCCCCTTTTGTGTTTGTTTTCAATACCCATACACAACTTTCAAACATATACAAATTCAATGTGTATACTCATCTTTCTCCCCTACTCATTTTCTACTCCGCATATTTTTCTTTCCCCCTTATTGACAATCAAATTCAAAGGGGCCTCACATTTTCTTGAAAATTTTCTTCTAGAGAACAATAATATCATAAGAGTTTCTTAAAAAGATCCTTTAGCTAAACATTTCTAAGTCTACGTGGGCGAACCCGATGTATAAAAGAGGAGTGTATAATCAAGGTGATCAATGTTTTCCATAACGTAACTTTTCATCTAATACTTTTCTTATGATCTCTTCAAGATTCTCATTACTGGGGAAATTTGAGAATAAATTTTTAAGATAAAAAACAACCACCACCCATCTCAACAATCATATCAGAAAAGTTCAAGTGAATAAACACAACTTTCCATAATCTCATTTTCTTAACCTCGTTACTTTCTTTTACAAGAAGTGTAAGAGAATCAAAACCCAAGTTCAAACCATAAACTCCTTAAATTCCCTGAAAACTGGTATAAATAAACATATATTTTAGGAATAAGGAGGAACCATATTAGTTTCTTAGAAGCAACATTCAAATTACGAGTCTTCTCTCACTCTTTACTTTTTCTTCTTTTTCTTGGATTTTTCATTGGATGTATTTTATTCCTTATGTTCATCTTTCTTAGGTTTTGTAACAAGTTTCTTTCCATTTGTAGTATATTTTGATGAAGCTATCAAATTCTCTTCAACTTTAGTAAATTTTTTGTTATAATGAGTTTGTAACATCTTCTTCATGTTTTCTTATTGGGATGATAAGATCGTCATACAACTTTTAATAACATGCCCTTCTTGCTCACATCTCTTGTAGCTTTTCTGAATATTCAAATCACCATCTGTTGATATCTTTTTATCAACTTTGTTATCATCTTTAGAAACATTTTCTTCAACTTAATTTTATGTTTTTTCTAACTTTTTTTCCATGGAAACTTGTTCTGACCAAATAACTAAACACTCTTTATTTTTCCTGCTCATCATTTTTTACTTTGCCCAAATTTTTTAAAGTACTCAACTTTCTTTAGTTGTTCATTTGTCATTATTGAGGCTTCAAAATTCTTCACCTTTTGAATTTTATTTTCCAGTCCCACAAACTTTTTAGGAAAATTTGATCTTTCACTACTACAAAACAGGCCTTTAACAACACTAGAATTGGTCTTTATCAATGCTAAAAAAGCATTGACTATTGGAGCATAATTAAAAGCACTAGGATTTTATCAGTGCTGATAAAAGACCCCATTTGTCAAGTCTTTTATTTAGCGTTGATAAAGGGGTATACTTAGTGTGCTATAACAACACACTATAGCATGAGAAACAACACTAGAAAACAGAAAAATCTGGTACAAATATAGAATTTAAATGAAATAAAATTTATAACACAAATACAAGAAAAAACACTATTATAGAGTAAAAGAATGCACCTGTATAAAAGAAAAAACCACCCCTGCTTGATAAAAAGAACACATATGTATAAGAAAAAAATTCTTATGTTAGTAATAATATATAGAAATAAATTAAACAGAAAGTCTTAATTTTAAACTAAACTTTGAGTCATACCAGGAACACTATGTATCAGATTGAGTCGCGATTGATTATTGCATGTCACACCATTTCTTATTCCTCTTTAATCATTATATCTGTGAAAATTAACTAAATAAGTATAAGATAAAAATAAAAAGGAAATTAATTAAGTAAAGCATATAGAATGATGAGAAAACAATCTAGGTTCATTTCCTCAGTTTTGGCGATGTGATGCATATTTTAAAATAAATGACATAATATATTGAAAAGACGCACTTGAAGTCATATCAGTCGCACCATGCATCAGATTGAGGTGCGAATGATTCTTAAATGTCCCAATTTAATTATGGATCATTATCCTAATGTATCAAAACAATCCAAATGCGTTTTATTTCTTTTGAGTATGTCACTTTTGTTTTTTTATTAAAATGTCATTTTAAATTAGAAACACTCACTTTGAGTCATATTGGTCACATTTTGTGTTGATTTAACATTATATTGATTCTTACACATCAAAAATTACTTATGAATCACTGTCCAAAATTATCAAGACAATCCAAACATGTTTGCTCGATTTTTAGTGAGTGACACTTTTTGAACTAAAATGCCAATTTTAAACTGATAATGGACACTTTAAGTCATACCGAGAACATCATGTATTATATTGATGTTCAACTGATTCATACATGTCACAAATGACTTATGGATCATTTTCCTAAAATATCAAAACAATATGAATGTGTTTTCTCGGTTTTGAGTATGTTAGTTGTCTTTTTTTACTAAAATTAATGTCAATTTTAAATAAAAAAATGCATTTGGATTCATACCGGTCACACCGTGCATCAGATTGAGGTTTTAATGGTTTTTACACGTCCTAAATGACTTATGGATTGTTTTTCCAAAGTATCAAAATAATCTGAATGTGTTTTATTGGTTTTGAGTACGTCACTTGTGTTTTTTTACTAAAATATCATTTTAAATTGGAAACACACACTTTGAGTCATACCGGTCACATCGTATGTCAGTTTTATGTGAGACTAATTTCTACACATCACAAATGATATATGAATCGTTGTCCTAAATTAACAAGACAATCCGAGCGCATTTGCTCAGTTTTCAGTGAGTGAGACTTTTTGAATTAAAAATGTCAATTTTAAACTGATAATAGAAACCTTGCATCATACCAGGAACATCATGTATCAGATTATGGTTATTCTGATTTCTACACGTCACAAATGACTTATGGATCATTATCCTAAAGTGTGAAAACAATCTGAATACGTTTGATCAGTTTTGAGCATGTTAGTTGTCTTTTTTACTAAAATTAATGTCAATTTTAAATAAAAAGACGCATTTGGAGTCATACCGGTCATACCGTGCGTCAGATTAAGGTGTTGATAATTCCTACATGTCCAAAATGAATTATTTATTATTTTCTTAAATTATAAAAAATAGTCCAAATGTGTTTTCTTGGTTTTGACTACACCACTTGTGTTTTTTACTAAAATATCATTTTAAACTGGAAACACGTACTTTGAGTCATACCAGTCACATTGTGTGTCGGTTTGACATGAGAATTATTTCTACATGTCACAAATGACTTATGAATTGTTTTCTTAAATTATCAAGACAATATGAGTGCATTTTCTCGGTTTTTAGTGAGTGGCAATTTTTGAATTAAAATGTCAATTTTAAACTGATAACCGACACTTTGAGTCATACTAGGCACATTGTGTATTGGATTGATGCGAAACTAATTCCTACATGTCAAAAATATTTTATGGATCATTTTCCTAAAGTATCAAAACAATTCGAGTGCGTTTTCTCGGGTTTGAGTATGTCAGTTGTCTTTTTTATTAAAATTAATGTCAATTTTAAATAAAAAGACACACTTGGAGTCATACCAGTCATACCATGCATCTGATTGAGGTGAAAATTATTCTTACACATCCCAAATGACTTATGGATCATTGTAATAAAGTATCAAAACAATCCGAAAACGTTTTCTTGGTTTTGAGTCATCACTTGTGTTTTTACTAAAATATCATTTTAAATTGGAAACACGCACTTTGAGTCATACCGGTCACATCGTGTGTCAGTTGGATGTGATACTAATTCATACACATTACAAATCACTTATGAATCATTATCCTAAATTATCAAGACAATCTGAGCGTGTTTGCTCGATTTTCAGTGGGTGACATGTTTTGAACTAAAATATCAATTTTAAACGGATATCGGACACTTTGAGTCACACCAGACACATATTGTATCATATTGAGGTGAAGATAATTCTTATACCTCAAAAATGACTTATATATCATTCTATAAAGTATCAAAACAATCCGAATGTGTTTTCACAGTTTTGAGTCTGTGAGTTGTCTTTAAAAAAAAAATTAATGCCAATTTTAAATAAAAAGATGCACTTAGAGTCATACCAGTCACACCGTGTGTCACATTGAGGTGAAAATGATTCCCACACATCCCAAATGACTTATGGATCATTATAATAAAGTATTAAAACAATCCAAATGTATTTTCTTGGTTTTGAGTACGCCACTTGTGTTTTTTTACTAAAATGTCATTTTAAACTGGAAACATGCACTTTGAGTCATACTGGTCACATTGTGTGTCTGTTTGACATTAGAATGATTCCTACATGTCAAAAATGACTCATGAATCATTTTTTTATATTATCAAGACAATCCGAGCGCATTTTCTTGATTTCAGTGAGTGAAATTTTTTGAACTAAAATGTCAATTTTAAATTGACAACGAAAACTTTGAGTCACACCAGGCACATAATGTATCAGATTGAGGTGCAACTGATTCCTATATGTCACAAATGACATATTTCAGTTGTCATTTTTACTACAATTAATGTCAATTTTAAATAAAAAGAAGCACTTGGAGTCATACTGGTCACACAATGCATTAGTTTAAAGTGGAGATGATTCCTTCATGTCCCAAATGACTCATTGATCATTTTATTAAATTATAAAAATAGCCCGAATGCCTTTTCTCAGTTTTGAGTATACCACTTGCATTTTTTACTAAAATGTTATTTTAACTAGAAACACACACTTTGAGTCATACCCATCATATTGTGTGTCAGTTTGATGTAATACTGATTTCTACACATGAAAAATGACTTATGAATAGTTGTACTAAATTATCAAGACAATTCGAGTGCATTTGCTCATTTTTTAGTGAGTAACACTTTTTGAACTAAAATGTCAATTTTAAACTAATAACAGACACTTTGAATCATACGAAGTACATCGTGTATCAGAATGATGTGCGTCTAATTCCTACATGTGAAAAATGACTTATGGGTTGTTTCTATAAAGTATTAAAATAATCCGAATGCATTTGTTTGGTTTTGAGTATGTCAGTTGTTATTTTTACTAAAATTAATGTCAATTTTAAATAAAAAGACATACTTGGAGTCATACCGGTCACTCGTGTGTTGTATTTAGGTGTTACTAATTCCTACACGTCCGAGATGACTTATGAATTGTTTTCTTAAAGTATCAAAATAATCCTAATGTGTTTGATCGATTTTGAGTGCGTCACTTGTGTTTTTTTACTAAAATGCCATTTTAAACTGGAAACACACACTTTGTGTCATACCGGTCACATCATGTGTCAGTTTGATGTGATATTGATTTCTACACATTAAAAATGACTTATGAATCGTTTTTATAAATTATTAAGATAATACGAGCGTGTTTTCTTGGTTTTCAGTATGTTACTTATCTTTTTTACTAAAAATTATGTCATTTTTAAATAAAAAGACACAGTTGGAGTTATACCGGGCACACTGTGTATCAGATTGAGGTGCGGCTGATTCCTACACATCACAAATGACTTATGATTTTTTTTCTAAAGTATCAAAGTAATTTTAAGGTGTTTGCTCAGTTTTTAAGTATGTGATGTGTGTTTTGAAGTAAAATAAAAATTATAAACTAAAAACATAAAGTTCGAGTCATAATGCTCACACCATGCGTCAGATTGAGGTGCGACTAATTGAGTATGTGATGTGTGTTTTTCTTTTAACCATCTATTCCAAGCCGAAAAAGAAAACGTTCTATTTGTATGGAAGATGAAATCCCATGTTGCTTAAAATGCCACATCCAAAAACAACATGTTATCTCTTTTATAGCTCACTATAGATGATTGAAAGAAAAATATGACTTCCCAAAAGATTTGTGAAAATAATAATAATAATCAGATAAAAAATGATAAAGAAATTAACTTAAAAATAATAGTTAAAATGGTGAAAAAATTAACTTAATAAGAGTAGGAATTCACCTTTTCATGATGACTGTATACATTCTTGACCCATTTCCTTGCTGTTGTTATCTCAGCTGCAGCCTCAAAATCTAATCTCTCATGAGCACGAGTAGCTTCAAACAAACCATCCCAACTCGAGAAAAAGAATCCACCTATCTAAGAAAATAGTCCTTATATTATTAATACTATAAAGAAATAAATTAAACATAAATATAAAACAAGACATTAATAAAATGCCAATTTTAAACTAAAATCACACAATTTGAGTCATATCGGGTACACCGTGTATTTATTTAAGGTATGGTTGATTCCAACATGTCTTTTTTATCCTACAGTGCATTAAAAAATATGGGTCATCTAACAGTATTGCAGTTTGATAACCCAGAATGTTGAATGCATTGGAGAATAAAAAGAAAATTGCATCATCATGAGTGAATGATCCTTGTTGAGTACATGATCATAGTACATGAGTGAATCATCCTAGTTGACGAAGTCATTTATTCCTAGAAAACATTATCCATTAGTGTAAACCTATTATTATTCATTGATTGAACTAAAATAAATATTTACATGAGTTTTTATGGAACAAAATAAAATATATATTTCCCTTTCACCATAATAGAGAGTACAACCTCCATGATAAACCATTTACCTTCTTTGATGGAAAAAACTTTAGTGAGACCCATTATGTATTTTCAAAATACACTGAACTTAATTATAAATTTTTTACCCCTTTTTGATAGTATTAAACATCAGTATAGAACTTTATAACATCCAAATGACTCTAAAATCTAGCACATCCATTAAGTATTCTTGGATTGTGCTATAGATTAGTATATCCATTTCAATATTTTGGGTGATGATAAACTCTAACATAACATCATCATTATTTTTTCATCAAAATGGGAATATCCCTATTCTCATGTATTTTTTATTGAGAATGATGATAAGTTTTTTATTAATGATATTTTAAACATGGATTATTTTATATAGTGAATGTGTACATGTATAATGAATTTTACTTGTATGGATTTCACAAGCATTTGTGTTATTATATCATGAAGATAATTGATGATTGAATATCCCAAATAATTCCACCACCCACTAAAGTGAAACCACCATATTGTTTTTTATGAAAATTCACGATTCAGTCGATGAAATTTTGTTTTTCTTTATTTTTTAGAGGTTTTGGATCAAGCTACCAGCTTCCTTTTCAAAGGGGTATTCCTTTGGATTTTTGGTGCTTCACAATTTTATTTGAAGTGGGTTTTTCATTTTTAGGGATTTCTTTATAAACCAGTTTCTTTTCATTTGATGTCATGTTTCCTTTGATATCATCCCTCCTTGATGACCATGATCTCTCAATGCTGGTTTTACTCTAATAGTTCTCTCATACACATGTTGGATTTGGTGGTTGATTACACACATATTTATTCAAACATTTAAGCTATATTATATACCTGTTTGATGATTGGATTGGTGCTGTATGACTATCAAGTGACTATTGGATCCACTACTAAAACCCTTTTCTTTGCAGTGTAGCGGATCCATGGGCAAGAAAATGTATCTATTTTGTTGTTGTTCAATTTATTCTTAGTGAGGGGTTGGTTTCACACTTTAGTAATATTTGATAGTACTTGGAATGTGCTAATAGAAATTGTAGCCTATGATAATCAGTTTGAAGAAATAAGTTGTGTTTTTTCTTTGTTTTTGAAAAAAATTCCCCCACTTAAATTTCTGTACAAAATCACTTAAAATAGTGGTGAAAAACATTTTTTCAATAAGAAATCTGAAACACTTACACAATGGATCTTATGTTAAGTGACAGGTGTTGTGTGAACTTTTCAACAATTGTTCTCAAACATAACCTTGATATGATCCCCATTCTACTCCATAGCCCAAATTTTTTTTATTGTTTGCAGGCCAACACTTCGTCTCCTCCTCCGCCTTGGTCTTCGCCTCTTCCTCCTCCACCTCGGTCTATGACTCTGAATCCACTTTCTCCTACACATCTGACTCTGCCTCCAACTCTACCTCCACCTCCACCTTTGCCATTTCCCAACAATTTTATTGTTTTCAGACTAGTGCTTCTAAATAAATTGATTTTCTCCATTATAATTCTCTTTGAGAAATAGATCAAAAATAATATATAATCATTCTAACACTAATTCTTCACACCCCAAATATTTTTCTAAGATCATATCCTATACTCCAATGGCCCTAAGGCCTTCATTTTTTATTGATTTTTGATAATACACCTTTCAAGGGGTGAGGTGGAACCCTCACAAGGCCCGTAGGCGTAAGTATTACATGGTACGTAGGCCTTAGAGGAATTCATTCTGACACCATGTATGCTATCTGCTCATCTCTAAACAAATTTAATTATAATTTTGAGTACGAAGGTTGTCGGTAATCTTGGTAGTACTGAGAAAATATAAACAAAAAAATGATTAAGAAATATTTTTAATTAAATTGCGATTACCTTTGGAAATTACCTGTTCGGGGATGTTGGTCTTTTGATGGTTTATGATCTCTCTCATAAATTTTCAAATATAATATCCACAATTTTCTCCATTACCTTGCTTCAGAAACTACAAAAACATTGAAAAAAATAATTATTATTTTTGAAATATGTTTTGATAGTTAAAACTTTCTATATATACCTTAATATGTTTCTATTTTCAGTAATCCATAGGTTTTTTATGTTTAGTCATCGACTTTATGCCATGATTTAGCCTATATTTATCGACCGCCATATCATAACAAAATTCTTTTTAAAACATAGATTGAAACATATAATTTGAATTTTATATATAAAATTTTTATTGTAGTGTATTACAAATTCACAATACACATCATGTATAGCCAGTTTGTTGGATATCTATGCATTGAATCCAAAAAAATAAATATTTTAGGCATCTAGATTGATTGTGATCAACATCCAGTGCTACCAAAAAAAATATAAGTAATGCAAAAAATAAAAAAATATTTTATGTGATTAGATTGTAGAGTTTTACCTCTTCATTATAGGTATCAAAAAGAGTCCATCGTCTGTTATTTTTTCTCAAACACATAAAATAGATCACCTCTTTTCTTCTCAATTTCTTCCTTATCAAAAGTAAGTTTTTCCATAGAAATGATACAGGGATTAATGAATCCAAATTGTGTTTCTTAAAGTTTTCTCTTTATATAGCAGTAATATAAACACCTCTAGAAAATATGAATAGTTATTAATTTTAATGAACATATTATCTCACTATTTGGATAGACATATTATGAAAATGTTCCTTATGTATGTATTCACAACTGAGGCTCCAAGCTGTTCATGCTTGAGAATTTCATTTATACTCTCGATACCAACTTCATCTATCATGAAAGATCCATATATCTATTCTTCATATGGAATTTAAGACATATTTTCATCTTTAAATGTGAATTATGCATGAATTTGTAATCATAATAAATGTTGCGCTAGAACAGGCGGGGAGAAGGTACTCTCGGAAGGTCCTTTTGATTTATTGGTCAATTTACTAGATTGTCTTGATCTGACCTTCCATTTCCCCATTGTTTTATCCATATGTAATATCATAACTCACTTCATACCATTTTTCATCAATTGTTATAGATTTTTCATATGAAATAATTTTTTAAAGAAATACCTCATGTATCTTTATAATATTTGATGGCCATGCTATGAAAGTTGTTATTACATCATTGACCATTGTAATATCCAGACCATCAAGTGGAACAAGAAACCCAGTAGTCGGCCCATGAGCCACCACAATCGCCACTATCATGTGATATTTTTGGAGTTCTTTTTGGTGGAGCTTGTCTCCTGGGACATTATACACCACACTGCTCACAACAAGGTAGTGCGTGATTGTTGATAGATAGAAATCACATACAACTGTTCCTTACATAATTTTAGTAATATAAAGTTACCGGAAGTTTTTTAATTCACATTTAGGAGAAAGAGTAATGAAAAAATTGATTACCTCAGGTAATATATGCAGTTGAAAGGAGTGACTAGCCTCAAATCTAGCAGGGTCAATAGGTTCCTCATGAACAAATCTATGTTCAACCGCTGGTTCTCTTTGATCGTTTCTCATACATTGTTTTTCCAAACCGGACTAAAAAATAATATCTTGCAAAGATTCTATTTGTGCCTATAATCCTTTCATCATCTTATATTTATCTTCACATGTTTTTATCTTCTTGAAATATGTTTAAGGAGACACTCCAAAACCCAATCCTCCAATGTTACCATATTGTTCCGGCTACTTCAAAGCTATTGAAAGTAGTTTTTCTTCTGGTACGCTCGCTGCTAATTCTTATATCTAAATCATTTAAAAAAATATGAATATAAATAGATATTTTTATGTAATAATTTTATAAAGAATAATGAATTACTATTATGTAATACTTACGCATGTTTCCCATACTGGTTTTGGGTTTTCATCAACTAGTTTACCCCTCCATATTTACACGAGCCTCTTTCCATCACACATGATTTGAGATAAAAGTGGATTCATATTTTGATTCATCAATCTAAATATAAACAAAGAAACATATATTGTTTCATATCACATAAAAATTTTATTCTTGATTTAAAACACATACCAATTTCTTCTCTAGTGAAGCGTACCCCGTCCTTGATTTTCAATAGAGGTAGATTGGTTTTGATGCACGTTCTTTATTTTTAGCACTCTTTTTCTGTTTCATAAATTAACAATTTTGAATCAAATTGGATAAAATAAATAATTTCAAACAGTATATTATTGACTGCAATGAACCTGGATTTCTCATCGTGATGACTGATGAAAGCATTCCATGTTTCTCGCTTTATAATGTGTGTATAATTAACTGGTGGGTGGGGCTTTACTTTCCCCTCAACATCACTAAAATGTAACTTGATAATAAGAGTCCAAAAGTATCTATGAGATTTTCCAATGGCCATTAAGAAAAATTTCTTACAGAAATATTCTAAAATAAACAAACTCTACAAGGATTAATGAAAATTATACCTAACGTTTCATTATATAATTTTTTGATAAAATAGAGAAATTATATCGTAACATTAGCTTTACATCTTACCAAAGTGTATCCTTCATTACAGGATGGATTTGGTGCCATGAATGAATATAAATTAGTACATTCATCCTTATTGTGACCCCAACATAACTAATGAACATTAAATTTTTGGGGTCAACAGGTTGTTTGCATTGACTCCAGCCAACCTCAAATTTTATACCCTTACTTCCTGCCTTGATAATTTTATTCAACATTATAATGTTGTGCCATTATTTTTTTCCATCAACATGTTGTTGATCTCCTAATAATTCTGTAGTTTCATCATCAGCAGTCCATTCTTCCTATGGATTGGTAACATCATCATGTGTAGAATAAATTGTATTCATGATTAGTCAAACATTTAATTTTTCCTGAATAAAAATAATGTAAACATAGACAAAGGATTTGAGAAGGATTGTATGAATTCTCTATTTCAAATTTTATGAACACTTTAACTTCATCTTCATACTCTTTTGTCAAACGATTAACATACATCCATTTTTAATGAAATGGGTAACTGAATTTAAGAAAATAATTACTCCACTATGGTAGGTGTTATCCTATGAATTCATACAAAGGTGAAAGTTATAGACAAATTTTATCCTCATCAGCTTCATATCCTGAACAATTATTATTTCATTTTGTTACTTGAGACTCATCATCCATTTCTTCTGGACATGCACCTATGTTGCTTGAACTTCTCTGAGCAGTAGTCATACTATATTTGGTACTAGTGATCATTTTGGATGGCTACTACTAAGAGTATTTTAAGAAACATAAAAGAGATGAGGGATGAGTCTCAAGCAATAAAATGTAATAATAACTATTCAGGAGATGAAGATGAAGAGGATGAAAATTGTATCCTTAAAACTTTTTAAATTACCACATCTTAATTTAAAATTTCAAATCCCATATCAAAATACTAAAAGGTCTTTGACACTACCATGATAAGATCAATTCATCCCCACTGAGTTACACCAACTCTAATATATGTTATTAGTCCTTTTCCCTCACCTGTATCACAAATATAAGAGCTCTATTTCCACCGGGGTTTATGTGTAGGGTGTGAGTATAAAAATCAACAAGTAAATACTAACAGGGCCCTTAAAATATACAACAATTCATATATTTGAGTATATGTTCAAGGTAGAAACACTCAAAATACACATGTAAGTCAAGTCAGTGTGTACTAACCAAGAAAACATGATAATCAAATGTACCTACTTCATTTCATATCAGTGAATTATTCTAATCATACCATAAATTTATACCATGGTTGTTCACTGAAATTAAAATCATTTCAATAATAAGTGGTTAACATTTGAATAATAGGAGGAGAAAAAATTATTTATCTACCTCTAGAAATAACCAAAGCCTTACCAAGGGCTTGGGAGGACCTTCCATACTCAAGTTTTCACTTTATATAACCTTCCTCTTCTCTTTGTTCCCTTTTACTTTTGTGTTCTTCATTATTGTAATCTTGTAAGTCTTCTTTTTTGTAATTCTGTTTTAATGAAAGTTTCTTATTCAACATATCTTATTCTCATCCACCTTCTGTAATTTAATATTAATTTTCTTGAAACAGTTTAAATACAGTTGAATCCTCTTCACTTATTTTGCTTTCCCATTCAATATAAAGTTTGTTTTTAATTATCATCATCGTTTGTGTGTTTATTTGACGCACCACTATTTTCTTATCCTTTTTTTTATTATCTTCTTAATTTATCATCATAATCATTATAACCAGATTACTAATCATTTCAATGGCTGAGTAAATATCTCATTGGGGTGAGTTATAATTTAGGTATGTTAAGCGATTGAGAGTTTTTTCTCGATGAGTATTCTTTGAATTAACATTGTGTATATTGAACTTAACATGTCATTGATTAATGACATATTTTGTTTAACGTATGGATTCCATGGATTATTGGAACCATAAATACACTACCACAATCAAGTACTGATTGATATTAGAATCCTAGTTAAGTTAAGGCTTGTATTAAAGCCTTAACACTTAGGAATTCCCATTAATGTCAACTTGTGACATGAGTGTTAATTTAATGCAATACAAAGCAAGGATCAAGGATATCACAAGCTTAACTACCTATTTATGAACTCACCCCAATATTTATCAAAATTTTAAATCAATCTTAATCAAATATAATCTATAAATTATTTCATAAGCTCTGAAAACAAACCCCCCAAAAATAATACAATCAACTAAAAACAATCGACTATTAAAAAGTATCATCACCGAGGATTCGACCTGAGTGATGCTATACACATTAGCAGAGCACCGAAACCTTGGCCGATCGATAGACGAAAATTGGCCGCGCTTTCACACGTCATCAGCACCAGTCATAGAATCCCAATCAAACCGACCGATAGCGTCACAATACCCGGTCACTTTACCACATCATCATGAGCATTGGGATGAGTTCAACTTCTTTTAATGCCCAAGTAACTTTACCTCAGAGATAACCTGTAATCAAAGTGTAACAACTCAAGGCTTAATGATTTCCACTAAACTTATCCGGTTCACTGTACCATTTTATCAACTCGACGAGCACCACATGTATCAATGCGTACTTACCCGATATTCTATCAACACTACGAAACATCATCTGATACGATCTATAGGCATATCAGCCCTATGCATCCCATTATCCAATGGCCCATACAAAAGATTTAATTCCAGGGTCATATTACTCTATATGACTATTAATCTGGCTAACAACCTCCTGAGTCATCCATTACTAAAAATGAAAGGTCACACAACCCACAAAGCAACTAACCATGACCCAGGCATGTCTAACCAGATTAACTGGAGCATTACATGATGCTCACGCTCTTAACAAGGATCAACTTACTGAATGACCACCCACCTATCCCATGTTCCTTTTTAGAAACTAAGAGTCCTACTTGACCACTGTAGCATCTTTGACCACTATAGCAGAGTTGACTGACCGACACTGACAGGGTACTGTAGCAGTGCGGACTTCAAAGTCAACTTTACTGTAGCCTTTTGGACTTCTAGCCAGCATCCACTGTAGCACTTTTGACTTGGGTGACCGCCTTTTCACTATAGTGATGCGAAATTCTTGTTCGGAATAGTGGATTATCTTCCTCCTTTTGTAGCTCATTTTTCAGGCAAGGATTTGTGTGAGAAATTTCTGTAATCTGTGCTCTCAAATCATAGTGAAGTTCTGCCTCTCCGTGGAGGTAGGGATTATTCCCAAACCACCTAAATTTGTGTGTTATGTGTGTTTTCCTTTCTTCTGCATTTTCTTTCATATCTCGTTTCTGTCATTGCAACTCCCGACGCTTTTGCAACATGAAATGGTTCACAATCATTTAGCAAGGCCTTAAGTTTTGAGGGTGCTACCTCTACCGAGATAGCCCTGTACAAAAGAAGAAAGCGTCGACCCTATAGCTAGGTCATGCTGAAGAGGTCACTAGGCTCTACCTCCTATCATTTAGGTTCAAGAAATAGAATAAGAAGCCTATGGGAAACACTCATGTTCCCGCTCCAAGGAAACTATCAATGCAACATTTAAACTGCCCTTACACGAGGGTAAAAACTAAAGACACCACATTAAGGTGTTTCTTTTTATGCAAAAACATCAATTCAAATTTATTTTTAAACATTAGAGAGGATCAAACATAAGCAATTTAAGTACCACTTATATGGAAAAAGTGCTTCGTGCTTTATTAGCTAGTGCTATTAGGCTCACCGATGAGTTATTTTTAAACTTCCTTTAAATCATTATTTATTTAGCTGATGTTTTTTCATAATTTAGGTAATTTGTCTCATAAATTCCTTTTATCCATTTTATTCATCCATAATATCTCAAAATTGGGATTTGTTAAAGAAAACGTCAATTCCAATGTATAGAGGAAAACACCATTTAGGTTGTAATTGGAATTTTAATTAACTAAAGCCTCAAAATAATAAATATCAAAAGCAGACACAAGGTCTTTTGTTATGAAGATGGAACTGATCATGTGAGATACCACCATACATTTATATGTAACACCATATATGTGGCTGCATACATTTTAGATAACCACCCAATTAACATAAAAAATGCCCTCATGGGTTTTAGTACCAAAGAATAAAAGAATAAGGTGACCTATGAGGGTCCGTCTATTTCATTAAGGATTTTTAAAACACCCTTAATGGGTTTTATTTCATATGTAACATGCCCCAACAGATTTACTTGGGTCCAATTGTGCATTTAGGAAATTAATCATATGGGTCGTTATATCCAAATTATAGGGGCACAAGCCTTTATATAGGCAACCATTCTCTATGAGGGTTACAATCTCACATACATATATAAGCACCATGGTTCAGTCAAATGAATTACCATTCCTAAGTTATAAAGGTACCTTTCTTTGTAAATTACAATTGACATCCATGTATCTGCAACCAAGTTTTACCTTTTATTTTAGAATATAGCAAGTTCATATTTAATGGTTTGATTATATGGGTTACCCTTCCAAATTTTTAAGGACCGATACACCTTATAAACTATTATTGGCACCCATTTAATCACTACCATAAATGTTTCATCCCATGCGACCAATGGTCTATAACACAAACATCTAGTGATTGGTTAGTTAAGGTGCCACTATCAAGATATATGAAAAAACATCTTTTAGGTTGATGTCGACACTTTAATAACTAATCGTATATCACAACTATAATAAAGTGAAGTTCCCAAATAGGATCGAGATCACTAAGATGGGGGGGGGGGTAAATTAGTGATTATGTTTTCTTTTTTATAAGAAAGATTCTTAACTTCTTTAGAAAACTTTCTTAATCTCTAAAACTTGTTAGAGTTACGATCCCTTCAAGTATAAATCTCAATATCACCTTTCGTATGAAACAAATATAAGGGATAAGCACACAATATTTACAAGATTTGGTACAAAAACCCACTCCTTTCCATATTGGTTAGTCCCCCCAACATAGATTCCTTTACCAAATTCTTTTTTAGAATACAAAGGTAGAAGCAACAAACAGTTCTACAACCCAATAGACAACTTTTCTACTATAGTTGGTTATACCCCCAACTATCCTTTTTCGTATCCTCTTTCCCCATAGCTGGTTACACACCCCAGCAAACAAGCCTCTTCAGCAACTGGTTATACCCCCCGCTACAAGCTTCTTTCTTCTTATTCTTTTCTAATCCACTTCATAAAGTTCTTAACTTCTTCCACAAGTAATATATATCAACTTTACCTGTGTACGACCTTCAAGAACTTCAAAAATTCTCTTAAGAATTTGTTGGTCTTGAAACTTCCTCCAGATCTTTAGAAAATCTGAATATGCTTAATAAAAAATTCCAGAACTTATGTTTGGAAAACTTACTCAACAAAATCCAGTCCGATCGACCTCAGTCTAGTACCCTCAATTCAATGGTCTCTATTTGATTTTCTCCATCCGACTTTGATTCTGTTATTCTTGCTTCAATTGAGTAGAAACTCACTTGGAAATGCAAAAATTATCTGACTGATAGAGTTCCATTTGATGGAAATCTATCAGATGGATCTGGCTCCAATGGATCTTCGTCCAATGGAACTCGCTCCAGTGGCTCTCACTCCAGTTATCTCAACTTCAAGCTGAAACAAACTTTTGGTTGGGATCTCAGCTTGTCACAAAAATGTCTAAATGTAAACTCTTCACACATGTAAAGAGTTACAAAGCATGAATATACCATGATCTCTATTTATAGGCATCCTAGAATGGTAAAGGAAGGAAAACGAACTCTCCTTCCTGCTCAACGAAATTCATAAATATGAATTTCTATGATATTTGAATCTTCATTTTTTCCCATTTCAAATCCTATCAATATTTTTGGAGCCTTCTCAAATATTATTGAAACTTCTCAAACCTTCAACCATATTTGAATTTAAAAATAATTCTCCAATAAAATCATTTGAGTCCGATCCTTCTTTGTTTGGTGACTCCAATTGTTATTTCTGCCTCAAATTCCGTCTAATGGACTTTCTTTCAGAAAATGCGTCTAATAGATTAGTATATCATAACTTCATAACTTCTAACTTTGTATCCTTTCTCTTGACCCAATTAAAAATAATAAAACTTGAATTCTCACTAATATGCTTCAAGTCAATTGAAAATGGTTGACTACATTATTGAAACTTCTATATACTTTATTCAATTAAAACCATTTAGTAGTGACTTCAACATTTCTCACATCTTCAATCACTTTCTTATTATGATAGTAGTATTAAAGAATTTGATCAGACCGATCATATGATTTTGATTATAAAGATAAATTCCATATCTATCTATGCTTAGGTAAAGTGAATTAGTATCATCGACTCTTTTGTTGGATCAATGTCAACAACTCTGGTCCATCTGATGTTCTGCATCTGATGTTTTATTGGTGTCGAACACTGTTTGATGAACCAGTGTCTACTTCATGTTCGATGGATCAACAACTAAATATCATCTGATGAATTAGTCTCTAAAGCTTTTGCGATGAATCAGTCTCATCCAATTTATCATCCTATCCGATGGATCGGCCGATCAACACCTCTTGCAACTCATCAAATGCAAACTTCCAACAACTTCTGCATCTGATAATCTACATCCAGAAAACTACTTCATGAACCAAATATTCACTTTTATTTCACATTATCCAGCTTGTATCATGAGACTTCATCATGATATAGTGCCATTGAATGATCAACAAAGCATCGTCATATTTTCTTTGATCAAAACATGTGTCCGATCTCCTGAGTTCGGAGAAGAAATTTCTATTTCATAGTTCTGCATCTGGAAAGATTTTTCTGAAGACCATTAAACCATTTACCCTCATTTAAAACTTCCAACCTTCTACATAATGATCTATTGATAATAAATACACAACCAAAACACAAATTGGTCCTTACAATACCCCATTTTGTGTTTTTTTCAATACCTATACACTACTTTCAAACATATACAAATTCAATGTGTATACTCATCTTTCTCCCCTGCTCATTTTCTGCTCCGCATATTTTTATTTCCCCCCTTATTGACAATAAAATTCAAAGGGGCCTCACATTTTCTTGGAAATTTTCTTCTAGAGAATAATAATATCATATGAGTTTCTTAAAAAGAGCCTTCAGCTAAACATTTCTAAGTCTACGTGGGCGAACCCGATGTATAAAAGAGGAGTGTATAATCAAGGTGATCAATGTTTTCCATAATGCAACTTTTCATCTAATACTTTTCTTATGATCTATTCAACTTTCTAATTACTGGGGAAATTTGAGAATAATTTGTTAAGATAAAAAACAACCCGCACCCATCTCAACAATCATATCAGAAAAGTTCAAGTGAATAAACACAACTTTCCATAATCTCATTTTCTTAACCTCATTACTTTCTTTTAAAAGAAGTGTAAGAGACTCAAAACCCAAGTTCAAACCATCAACTCCTTCAATTCCCTACAAACTGGTACAAATAAACAAATATTTTAGGAATAAGGAGGAACCATAGTAGTTTCTTAGAAGCAACATTCAAACTACGAGTCTTCTCTCACTCTTTACTTTTTCTTCTTTTTCTTGGATTTTTCATTGGATATATTTTCTTCCTTATGTTCATCCTTCTTATGTTTTGTAACAAGTTTATTTTCATTTGTAGTATCTTTTGATGAAGCTATCAACTTCTCTTCAACTTTAGTAACTTTTTTTTATAATGAGTTTGTAACATCTTCTTCATGTTTTCTTCTTGGGATGATAAGATAGTCATACAACTTTTAATAACATGCCCTTCTTGCTCACATCTCTTGCACCTTTTCTGAATATTAAAATCACCATTTGTTGATATCTTTCTATCAACTTTGTTCTCATGTTTAGAAACATTTTCTTCAGCTGAATTTTATGTTTTTTCTAACTTTCTGGCCATGGAAACTTGTTCTGACCAAATAACTAAACACTCTTTATTTTTCCTGCTCATCATTTTTTACTTTGCCCAAATTTTTTAAAGTACTCAACTTTATTTAGTTGTTCATTTTTCATTATTGAGGCTTCAAAATTCTTCACCTTCTGAATTTTCCTTTCCAGTCCCACAAAGTTTTTAGGAAAATTTGATCTTTCACTACTACAAAACAGGCCTTTAACAACACTATAATTGGTCTTTATCAATGCAAAAAAATCATTGACTACTGAAGAATAATTAAAAGCACTAGGCTTTTATCAGTGCTTATAAAAGACCCCATTTTTCAAGTCTTCTATTTAGCATTGATAAAGGGGCATACTGTAGTGTGCTGTAACAACACACTATAGCATGAGAAACAACACTAGAAAACAGAAAAATCTGGTACAAATATAGAATTTAAATGAAATAAAATTTATAACACAAATACAAGAAAAAACACCATTATAAAGAAAAAGAATGCACCTGTATAAAAGAAAAAACCACCCCTGCTTGAGAAAAAGAACACATCTGTATAAGAAAAAAATTCTTATGTTAGTAATAATATATAGAAATAAATTAAATAGAAAGTCTTAATTTTAAACTAAACTTTGAGTCATACCAGGAACACTATGTATCAGATTGCGTCGCGGTTGATTCTTGCATGTCACACCATTTCTTGTTCATCCTTAATCATTATCTGTGTGAATATTAACTAAATAAGTATAAAATAAAAATGAAAATGAAATTAATTAAGTAAATCATATAGAATGATGAGAAAACAATCTAGGTCCATTTCCTCAGTTTTGGCGATGTGATGCACGTTTTAAACTAAAATGACATAATATATTGAAAAGACGCATTTGAAGTCATACTAGTCACACCATGCATCAGATTGAGGTGAGAATGATTCTTAAATGTCCCAATTGAATTATGGATCCTTATCCTAATGTATCAAAACAATCAAAATGAGTTTTCTTTCTTTTGAGTACGTCACTTTTTTATTTATTAAAATGTCATTTTAAATTGGAAACATGCACTTTGAGTCATATTGGTCACATTGTTTGTTGGTTTAACATGATATTGATTCTTACACGTCACAAATTACTTATGAATCGCTTTCCAAAATTATCAAGACAATCCAAATGTGTTTGCTCGATTTTCAGTGAGTGACACTTTTTGAACTAAAATGCCAATTTTAAACTGATAATGGACACTTTAAGTCATAATGAGAACATAATGTTTTATATTGATGTTAAATTGATTCCTACATGTCACAAATGACTTATGGATCATTTTCCTAAAATATCAAAACAATATGAATGCGTTTTCTTGGTTTTTGAGTATGTTAGTTGTCTTTTTTTACTAAAATTAATGTCAATTTTAAATAAAAAGATGCATTTGGATTTATACTGGTCACACCGTGCATCAGATTGAGGTGAGAATGGTTTCTAAACATCCTAAATGACTTATGGATTGTTTTTCTAAAGTATCAAAATAACCTGAATGCATTTTATTGGTTTTGAGTACGTCACTTGTTTTTTTACTAAAATATAATTTTAAATTGGAAACACACACTTTAAGTCATACCGGTCACATCGTATGTTAGTTTTATGTGAGACTAATTTCTACACATCAAAAATGATATATGAATCGTTGTCCTAAATTATCAAGACAATCCGAGCACATTTGCTCAGTTTTCAGTGAGTAACACTTTTTGAATTAAAAATGTCAATTTTAAACTGATAACAGAAACCTTGCATCATAACAGGAACATAATGTATCAAATTATGGTTCTTCTGATTTTTACACGTCACAAATGACTTATGGACCATTATCCTAAAGCTTGAAAACAATCTGAATACGTTTGATCAGTTTTGAGCATGTTAGTTGTCTTTTTTACTAAAATTAATGTCAATTTTAAATAAAAAGACGCATTTGGAGTCATACCGGTAATACCGTGCATCATATTAAGGTTTTGATGATATCTACATTTCCAAAATGACTTATGGATTATTTTCTTAAATTATAAAAAATAGTCCAAATGTGTTTTCTCGGTTTTGACTACACCACTTGTGTTTTTTACTAAAATATCATTTTAAACTGGAAACATGCACTTTGAGTCATACCAGTAAAATTGTGTGTCAGTTTGATATGAGACTGATTTCTACATGTCACAAATGACTTATGAATTGTGGTCTTAAATTATCAAGACAATCTGAGCGCATTTGCTCGGTTTTTAGCGAGTGGCAATTTTTGAATTAAAATGTCAATTTTAAACTGATAACCGACATGTTGAGTCATACTAGGAACATCGTGTATTGGATTGATGTGAAACTGATTCCTACATGTAGAAAATAATTTATGGATCATTTTCCTAAAGTATCAAAACAATTCAAGTGCGTTTTCTTGGGTTTGAGTATGTCAGTTGTCTTTTTTATTAAAATTATTGTCAATTTTAAATAAAAAGACACACTTGGAGTCATACCAGTCATACCATGCATTGGATTGAGGTGAAAATGATTCTTACACATCCCAAATGACTTATGGATCATTGTAATAAAGTATCAAAACAATTCGAAAGCGTTTTCTTGGTTTTGAGTCATTACTTGTGTTTTTTACTAAAATATCATTTTAAATTGGAAACATGCACTTTGAGTCATACTGGTCACATAGTGTGTCAGTTGGATGTGATAATAATTCCTACATGTTAAAAATAACTTATGAATCATTATCCTAAATTATCAAGAAAATCTGAGTATGTTTTCTCAGTTTTTAGTGAGTGACATTTTTGGAACTAAAATATCAATTTTAAACTGATAGCAGACACTTTGAGTCACACTAAACACATATTGTATCATATTGAGGTGAGGATAATTCCTATACCTCAAAAATGACTTATATATCATTCTCTAAAGTATCAAAACAATCAGAATGTTTTTTCACAGTTTTGAGTCTGTGAGTTGTCTTTTTTACAAAAATTAATGTCAATTTTAAATAAAAAGATGCACTTGGAGTCATACTAGTCACACCGTGCATCATATTGAGGTGCAGATGATTCCCACACATCCAAAATGACTTATGGATCATTATACTAAAGTATCAAAACAATCAAAATGTATTTTATTGGTTTTGAGTACACCGCTTGTGTTTTTTTACTAAAATGTCATTTTAAATTGGAAACATGCACTTTGAGTTATACATGTCACATTGTGTGTCATTTTGACATTAGAATGATTCCTACATGTCAAAAATAACTCACGAATCATTTTTTTAAATTATCAAGACAATCCGAGCGCATTTTCTTAGTTTTAGTGAGTGAAAATTTTTAAACTAAAATGTCAATTTTAAATTGATAACGAACACTTTGAGTCACACTAGGCACATAATGTATCAGATTGAGGTGCAACTGATTCCTATACGTCACAAATGACATATGTCAGCTATCATTTTTACTACAATTAATGTCAATTTTAAATAAAAAGAAGCACTTGGAGTCATACCGGTCACACAATGCATTATATTGAGGTGCAGATGATTTCTTCATATCCCAAATTACTCATGGATCATTTTATTAAAGTATAAAAATAGTCCGAATGCATTTTATCAGTTTTGAGTATACCACTGTCATTTTTTACTAAAATGCCCTTTTAACTAGAAACATGCACTTTGAGTCATACCGGTCATATTGTGCGTTGATTTGATGTGAGACTTATTTCTACACATGAAAAATGACTTATGAATCATTGTACTAAATTATCAAGACAATTCGAGCGCATTTTATCATTTTTTAGTGAGTAAAACTTTTTGAACTAAAATGTCAATTTTAAACTAATAACGGAAACTTTGAATCATAAGAAGTAAATCGTGTATCAGAATGAGGTGCGTCTAATTCCTACATGTGAAACATGACTTATGGGTTGTTTTTATAAAGTATAAAAATAATACGAATGAGTTTGTTCGGTTTTGAGTATGTCAGTTGTTCGTTTTACTAAAATTAATGTCAATTTTAAATAAAAAGACATACTTGGACTCATACCGGTCACTCGTGTGTTGTATTTAGGTGTGACTAATTCCTATACACCCCAGATGAATAATGAGTTGTTTTCTTAAAGTATCAAAATAATCCTAATGCTTTTGACCAATTTTGAGTGCGTCACTTATGTTTTTTTACTAAAATTCCATTTTAAACTGGAAACACACACTTTGTGTCATACCGGTCACATCATGTGTCAGTTTGATGTGATATTTATTCCTACACATTAAAAATGACTTATGAATCATTTATATAAATTATTAAGACAATATGAGCGTTTTTTCTTGGTTTTCAGTATGTTACTTATCTTTTTTACAAAAAAATTATTTCATTTTTAAATAAAAAGACACAGTTGGAGTCATACCGGGCACACTGTGTATCAGATTGAGGTGCGACTAATTCCTAAACATCACAAATGACTTATTATTTTTTTGCTAAAGTATAAAAATAATATTAAGGTGTTTACTTAGTTTTTAAGTATGTGATGTTTGTTTTGAAGTAAAATAAAAATTATAAACTAAAAACATAAAGTTCGAGTCATAAAGCTCACACCATGCATCAGATTGAGGTGCGACTGATTGAGTATGTGATGTGTGTTTTTCTTTTAACCATATATTCCAAGCTGAAAAAGAAAATATTCTATTTGGATGGAAGATGAAATCCCATGCTGCTTAAAATACCCCATCCAAAAACAAAATGTTCTTTCTTTTCTAGCTCACTACAGATGATTGAAAGAAAAATATGACTTCCCAAAAGATTTGTGAAAATAATAATAATAATTGGATAAAAAATGATAAAGAAATTAACTTAAAAATAATATTTAAATTGTGAAAAAATTAACTTAATAAGAGTAGGAATTCACCTTTTCATGATGACTGTATACATTCTTGACCCATTTCCTTGCTGTTGTTATCTTAGTTGCAGCCTCGAAATCTAATCTCTCATGAGCACGAGTAGCTTCAAACAAACCATCCCAACTCGAGAAAAATAATCCACCTATCTAAAAAATAGTCCTTATGTTATTAATTCTATAAAGAAATAAATTAAACATAAATATGAAACAATACATTAATAAAATACTAATTTTAAACTAAAATCACACAATTTGAGTCATATCAGGTACACCGTGTATTTCTTTGTGGTATGGTTGATTCCAACATGTCTTTTTTATCCTACAGTGCATTAAAAAATCTGGTTCATCTAACAGTATTGCAGTTTGATAACCCAGAATGTTGAATGCATTAGAGAATAAAAAGAAAATTGCATCATCATGAGTGAATGATCCTTGTTGAGTACATGATCATAGTACAGGAGTGAATCATCCTTGTTGACAAAGTCATTTATTCCTAAAAAACATTATCCATTAGTGTAAACCTATTAGAGTTCATTGATTGAACTAAAATAAATATTTACATGAGTTTTTATGGAACACAATAAAATATATCTTTCCCTTTCACCATCATAGAGAGTACAAACTCCATGATAAACCATTTACCTTCTTTGATGGAAAAAACTTTAGTGAGACCCATTATGTATTTTCAAAATAAACTAAAATTAATTATAATTTGTTTACCCCTTTTTGATAGTATTGAACATCAGTATAGACCTTTATAACATCCAAATGACACTAAAATCTAGCACATCCATTAAGTCTTCTTGGATTGTGCTATAGATTAGTATATCCATTTCAATATTTTGGGTGATGATGAACTCTAACATAACATCATAATTATTTTTTCATCAAAATGGTAATATCCCTATTCTCATGTATTTTTTATTGAGAATGATGATAAGTTTTTTATTAATGAGATTTTAAACATGGATTATTTTATATAATGAATGTGTACATCTATAATGAATTTTACTTGTATGGATTTCACAAGAATTTGTGATATTATATCATGCATCTAATTGATGATTGAATAGACCAAATAATTACACCACCCACTAAAGTGAAACCACCATATTTTTTTTATGAAAATTCATGATTCATTCGATGAAATTTTGTTTTTCTTTATTTTTTAGAGGTTTTGGATCAAGCTACTTGCTTCCTTTTCAAAGGGATCTTCCTTTTTATTTTTGGTGCTTCACAATTTTATTTGTAGTGGGTTTTTCATTTTTAGGGATTTATTCATAAAGCAGTTTCTTTTCATTTGATGTCATGTTTCCTTTGATATCATCCCTCCTCGATGACCATGATCTCTCAATGCTGGTTTTCCTCTAATAGTTCTCTCATACACATGTTGGATTTGGTGGTTGATTACACAAATATTTATTCAAACATTTGAGCTATATTATATACCTGTTTGATGATTGGATTGGTGCTGTATAACTATCAAGTGACTATTGGATCCACTACTAAGACCCTTTTCTTTGCAGTGTAGAGAATCCATGGGCAAGCAACTGTATCTATTTTGTTGTTGTTCAATTTATTCTTGGTGAGGGGTTGGTTTCACACTTCAGTAATATTTGATAGTACTTGGAATGTGATAATAGAAATTATAGCCTATGATAATCATTTTAAAGAAATAAGTGGTGTTTTTTTTTGTTTTTTAAAAAAATTCCCCCACTTATATTCCTGTACAAAATCACTTAAACTAGTGGTGAAAAACATTTTTTAAATAATCAATCTGAAACACTTCCACAATGGATCTTATTTTAAGTGACAGGTGTTGTGTGAAATTTTCAACAATTGTTCTCAAACATAACCTTGATATGATCCCCATTCTACTCCATATCCCAACAAATTTTATTGTTTGCAGGCCAATGCTTAGTCTCCTCCTTCGCCTCGGTCTTCACCTCTTCCTCCTCCACCTCCGTCTATAACTCTGAATCCGCTTTCTCCTCCACCTCCGACTCCGCCTCCGACTCTACCTCCACCTCCGCCTCTTCCATTTCCCAACAATTTTATTGTTTTTAGACCAGTGCTTCTAAATAAATTTATTTTATCTATTATACTTCTCCTTGAGAAACAGATCAAAAATAATATATAATCATTATAACACTAATTCTTCACACCCCAAATATTTTTCTAAGATCATATCTTAAACTCCAATGGCCCGAAGGCCTTCATTTTTTTATTAATTTTTGATAATACACCTTTCAAGGGGTGAGGTGGAACCCTGACAAGGCCCGTAGGCATAAGTATTACATGGTCTGTAGGCCTTAGAGGAATTCATTCTGACACCATGTATGCTATCTGCTCATCTCTAAACAAATTTACTTCTACTTTTGAGTAAGAAGGTTGTCGGTAATCTTGGTAGTACTGAGAAAATATAAACAAACAAATGATTAAGAAATATTTTTAATTAAATTGCGATTAACTTTAGAAATTACCTGTTTGGGGATATTAGTCTTTTTATGGTTTATGATCTCTCTCATAAATTTTCAAATATAATATCCACAATTTTCTCCATTACCTTGCTTCATACACTAAAAAAACATTGAAAAAAACAATTATTATTTTTGAAATATGTTTTTATAGTTAAACCTTTCTATATATACCTTAATATGTTTCTATTTTCAGTAATCCATAGGTTTTTTATGTTCAGTCATCGACTTTATGCCATGATTTAGCCTATATTTATCGACCGCCATATCATAACAAAATTCTTTTTAAAACATAGATTGAAACATATAATTTGAAGTTTATATATAAAATGTTTATTATAGTGTATTAAAAATTCACAATACACATCATGTATGGTCAGTTTGTTGGATATCTATGCATTGAATCCAAAAAATAAATATTTTGGGCATCTAGATTGATTGCGATCTACATCCAGTGCTGCCTAAAAAAATATAAGTAATGCAAAAAATAAAAAAATATTTCTTGTGATTAGATTGTAGAGTTTTACCTCTTCATTATAGGTATCAAAAAGAGTCCATCGTCTGTTATTTTTTCTCAGTCACATCAAATAGATCATCTCTTTTCTTCTCAATTTCTTCCTTATCCAATATAAGTTTTTCCATAGAAATGATACAGGGATTAATGAATCCAAATTGCGCTTCGTAAAGTTTTCGCTTTATATAGTAGTAATATAAACACCTCTAGAAAATATGAATAGCTATTAATTTTAATGAACATATTATCTCACTATTTGGATATAAGTATTATGAAAATGTACCTTATATATGTATTCACAACTGAGGCTTCAAGCTGTTCATGCTTGAGAATCTAATTTATACTCTCGATACCAACTTCATCTGTCATGAAAGATCCATATATTTGTTCTTAATATGGAATGTAAGACATATTTTCATCTTTAAATGTGACTTATGCATGAATTTGTAATCATAATAAATGTTGCGCTAGAACTGGTGGGGAGAAGGTACTCTCCGAAGGTCCTTTTGATTTCTTGGTCAATTCACTAGATTGTCTTGATCTGACCTTCCATTTCCCCATTTCTTTATCCATATGTAATATCATACCTCACTTCATACCATTTTTCATCAATTGTTATAGTTTTTTCATATGAAATAATTTGTTAAGGACATACCACATGTATCTTTATAATATTTGATGGCCATGCTATGAAAGTTGTTATAGCATCATTGACCATTGTAATATCCAGATCATCAAGTGGAACAAGCAATCCAATAGTCAGCCCATGAGCTACCATAATCGCCAATATCATGTGATTTTTTGGAGTTCTTTTTGGTGGAGCTTGTCTCCAAGGACATTATACACCACACCGCTCGCAACAAGTCAGTGCATGAGTGTTGATAGATAGAAATCACATACAACTGTACCCTATATAATTTTAGTAATATAAAGTTATCAGAAGTTTTTTAATTCACATTTAAGAGAAAGAGTAATGAAAAAATTGATTTACTCATGTAAGATATGTAGTTGAGGGGGGTGACTAGCCTCAAATCTAGCAGGGTCAATTGGTTCCTCATGTACAAATCTTTGTTCAACCGCTGGTTCGCTTTGATCATTTCTCATACACTGTTTTTCCAAAACGGACCCAAAAATAATATCTTGCAAAGATTCTATTTGTGACTATAATCCTTTCATCATCTTATATGTATCTTCATGTGGTTTTATCTTCTTGAAATATGTTTTAGGAGACACTCCAAAACCTAATCCTCCAATGTGACCATATTGTTCCGGATACTTCAAAGCTATTGAAAGTAGTTTTTCTTCTAGTACGCTCACTGCTGATTCTTATATCTAAATAATTTAAAAAATATATGAATATAAATAGATATTTTTATGTAATAATTTTATAAATAATAATTAATTACTATTATGTAATACTTACACATGTTTCCCATACTGGTTTTGGGTTTTTATCAACTAGTTTACCCCTACTTATTTATGCGAGCCTCCTTCCATTACACATGATGTGAGATAAAAGTGGCTTCATATTTTGATTCATCAATATAAATATAAACAAAGGAACATATATTGTTTCATATCACATAAAAATTTTATTCTTGATTTAAAACACATACCAATTTATTCTCTAGTGAATTTTACCCCGTCCTTCCTTTGCAATAGTGGTAGATTGGTTTTGATGCACGTTATTTATTTTCACCACTCTTTTTCTGTTTCATAAATTAACAATTTTGAATAAAATTGGATAAAATAAATAATTTAAAAAGTATATTATTGACTGAAATAAACCTGAATTTCTCATCATGATGACTAATGAAAGCATTCCATGTTTCTCACTTTATAATGTGTGTATAATTAACTGGTGGGTGGGGCTTTACTTTCCCCTCAACATCACTAAAATGTAACTTGATAATAAGAGTCCAAACTCCTCTATAAGATTTTCCAATGGCCATTAAGACAAATTTCTTACAGAAATCTTCTAAAATAAACAAACTCTACAAGGAGTAATGAAAATTATATCTAATATTTCATTATATAATTTTTCGATAAAATAGAGAAAGTATATCGTAACATTAGCTTTACATCTTCCCAAAGTGTATCCTTCATTACAGGCTAGATGTGGTACCATGAATCAATATCAATCGGTATATTCATCCTTATTGTGACCCCAACATAACTAATGAACATTGAATTTTTGGGGTCAGAAGGTTGTTTGCATTGACTCTAACCAACCTCAAATTTTATACCCTTACTTCATGCCTTGATAATTTTATTCAACATTGTAATGTTGTTCCATTATTTTTTTTCATCAACATGCTGTTGATCTCCTAATAATTCTGTAGTTTCATCATCATTAGTCCATTATTCCTATGGATTGGTAACATCATCATGTGAAGAAGACATTGTATGCATGATTAGTCAAACATTTAATTTTTCCTGAATAAAAATAATGTAAACATAGGCAAAGAATTTGAGAAGGATCGTATGAATTCTCTATTGAAAATTTTATGAACACTTTAACTTCATCTTCATACTCTTTTTTCAAATGATTAACATACATCCATTTTTAATGAAATGGGTAATTGAATTTAAGAAAATAATTACTCCACTATGGTAGGTGTTATCCTCTAAATTCATACAAAGGTGAAATTTATAGAAAATTTTTATCCTCATCAGCTTCATATCCCGAACAATTATTATTGCATTTTTTTACTTGAGACTCATCATCCATTTCTTCTGGAAATGCACCTATGTTTCTTGAACTTCTCTGAGCAGTAGTCATACCATATTAGGTACTAGTGATCATTTTGGATGGATACTTCTAAGAGTGGTTCAAGAAACATAGAAGAGACGAGGTATGAGTCTCAAGCAATAAAATTTAATAATAACTGTTCAGAAGATAAAGCTAACGAGGATGAAAATTGTATCCTTAAAACTTTTTAAATTACCACATCTTAATTTAAAATTTCAAATCCCACCTCAAAATACTAAAAGGTCCCTGACACTACCATGATAAGATCAACTCATCCCCACTGAGTTACACCAACTCTAATCTATGTTACTAGTCCTTTTCCCTCACCTGTATCACAAATATAAGAGCTCTATTTCCACCGAGGTTTATGTGTAGGGAGTGAGTATAAAAATCAAAAAGTAAATACTAATAGGGCCCTTAAAATATACAAAAAATGCATATATTTGAGTATATGTTCAAGGTAGTAACACTCAAAATACACATGTAAGTCAAGTCAGTGTGTACTAACCAAGAAAACATGATAATCAAATGTACCTACTTCATTTCATATTGGTGAATTATTCTAATCATACCATAAGTTTATACCATGGTTGTTCACTGAAATTCAAATCATTTCAATAATAAGTGGTTAACATTTGAATCATAGGAGGATAAAAAATTATTTATCTACCTCTGGAAATAACCACATCACAGGTTCCATGAGATTCGGCCTCAGACCCCTAGCATCCAAGACTATCCCTCAGGGATAACCATCACACGTACTTATTGCATCCAATTCATGAAATGGGTATAACGTAGCTATTTTTCTTAGTTTTTACATTTTATATATGGGGAAGTCTTAACATAATTGGTTACTATTACATCATTATCTTTTCTATTATTTATTTTGTTTATTTTTATTGGGAATCTGGAGGCTCGGGTTGATGCCCTAATTAAATTTGTTTGAGTTCTTATTTAAAAATGGATGTTTGGCCCTTGGTTGCATCCAGCACACCGTGGTCAAAGCCGTGCGGCCTCGCTTGGGTTTCCACGTGACCTCGCTCGGTTCACCTCACAGCCTGCCCGATGTTCAAGGTAGATGAAAATTATGCGATGGATAATAAGATGAGAATACAATGAAAATTGATACCGCACATCCTCGGGCGAGGCACGATTTTGAAATTGCGCATCCTCTCCTGGTACACCGGGTGACCTGCCGATGGTCAAATAATTAAATAAAATGAATTAATAATGCAGAAATAAAATTAAATGAGTGGTAAAAAAATAAAAAAAATAAGAAGAGTGATAAAATTCAATGAATTGTTTTACCGATAATAATAATATTATTGAGGATATTATTAATTATAATTGAGTATTATAATTATTTATATTAGTGAAGATAATTAAGTTATTTTATTTATTATTACTATTATTATTAGTTATTATCATCATTATTATTATTAGTTTTGTGTTTTATTTTTCATTATTTTTATTTTTTATTTCTCCTTAGGGTTCGGGTTTGGCAGGCGCCCCCCCCACTTTTTTCTCTTCTCCCGGTCGATCATCTCCTCCCCCTTCTCCTTTAAATCCTGCCGCACCCCCTAGTTTTCCCTCTTTCCCATCGCACTAACCCCCTGGCCTCTCCACAGTCCGCCGCACCCCCATGTCCATCAGCCTCCTCCTCCTTGGAACCCCATCGCGCAAACCCTCCCCTTCGCACCTTGCCTTACTCGGACCCACATGAACACCCCTGATCGGCACCCTCTTTCTGTCCAGTGAAAATGCCCCGCACCCTGCCTCCTTCGGATGAACCGCACCCGGTGACCCCTGCTGGTCGTACCCTACAGCTCCTCGACCGGCCTCCCCCATGCGCCACAACCTTCCTCCTTGGCCGGACTCCTTCCAGCGTGCTGCTGTTTGGTGGATCCGGCTCAATCCTGCTGCACCACTAGTTTGCCTCCCTCTCTCCCATCCAACCAATGCCCTGCCTCCCTCTATTCAGACCTGTGCTCTTCACCTCGACATATAGCTGCCTTTTTCAGTATTCTCTCAGTCGCACGCCACCCCAGCAGAACCCTCTTAGCGTCACCACCTCTCCCTCTCTGCACAGGGTAAACCATTATCCTCATACCTAGGGTTTTGATCCTTGTTTATGTGGGGTGTTTTTGGTTTAATTTCTTGTTTTATGGTTTAATCTAGGTTTTATGTGGTGTGAATTGTACGTGATAGAAGTTTCACACCAGGTTTTGGGGTTTTCAACACTCGAGGTAGGTGGTTCCACTTATAATTATTCTTTGATGAATTAATTTGTGTGTTTAATTAGCTTAGTGTATTATTTAATTTATTTTCTTTGTGTGAAATTGTTTTTCTTATTGAGATCTCATATGGGTTGATTTATTAGTAATGTGTTTATGAGATATGAGAGTGATTTTATGTGAAAAATATTGTTGAGCTGGTTATTAGTGTTATAAATTGTTCACCTGGCTTATTAAATCTGGAAATGGATGAAAATTATATTTTAGTACGGCGTTAGTGTATGTTTGATTATAAAAAGGGGGTTGGGTTGTTTTTGGGTGCAAATCAATGTTCTGCTTTTCAAAATTTGTTTATTAAAATCTTAAACGTTTTATTAAATAGTTATTAAGGATGGAAAATTGTTTTAATTGAGTTGTGTAAATATTCTTGGCATGCATATGATTATTATTATTATTATTGTTATTAATATTACTATTAATATTACTACTATTATCATTATTATTATTATTTTTAGAGAATTTGTGGGCGGGTACAATTGGTGTTTTGATGTAGTGTCTGTATGTGTTTTGTCTTAAATGAGTATTCAGGTGGATTTTTTTGGTGTTTAAAGACGTGCGACGTATGTTGAAATTGTTTAATAAATTCTTTAAATGGTTTTTTTGACCATGAAAGTTCTTTATTTGACCACGCATTGGTTTTAATTGGTTGTGTAAGAAATGCAGATTGAGTTTTGAAATATTTTAGTGCGTGTATTATTTCTAATGACTTTTGTGTGTGAAAATAGTGGTTTTGGTGTGTGTAATGTCTTGTTTGGTTTGAGTATATGGATACGACATATGAAATGAACTCTGAATCATTTGAGCACAAACCGGGAAGCCCTTGTAGCTAGGAGGGTGGACTAGACTAGTGGGCTAGTGTTCCGGAGGTGACTCGACCCAGTTTCACTAGCAGGACTGACCATTGCAACACTAACTAAACATATGCCTTTCTGAGGGTCGTGGTCTTCTAAGCCACATTTTCTGAGGGTCGTGGCCTTCTAAGCCACATTTTCTGAGGTTTGTGGCCTTCTAATCTACATTCCACCGAGACACGAAGATCTAGGGACCCAAGCTAGCTGATACCCATGCGGCCTCTCCCATATTAGTGCTCATTGGTTACTTTACACTCGTCGGTGTGACATATTGGTTATTTTAAAAAGTAAGGGTGTGTGTGTTCTAATTTAAGTTGTTCCATTTGAAACTATTTTCTTTAATTCCGTTTTCTTTTAAACTGATCAAGCATTTATTTCTTTTATTTAGTTAATATTTCAAATGTATTTTTCATTTTATAATTATGCATGGAACCTTTTTATTGGGTGATGTACTACTGGGCTCTTGGCTCACACCCTACATACACCTATCGGTGTATGTAGATCTTGTTTCTTGTGTATTCCATGTTGTGACATCGTGCTTAGTGTTGGTGGTTCTGGATGCTATTAGTCTTTGCATGCAGGTTAATGTTGGTAGCTTGGGGATGCAGCTTCTCGTATCGGTTGGAGGTTGGTAGTGGAGTTTAGTTCTCTATCCTTGTTATTGTTCACCTTGGATTTTTAGTCGAATTGTAGACTTTAAACCTATTTATAGTTTAAAGGTGTGTTTGGTTGTTTGTTTCCAGTTTTAGTTGTTTATATTGTGAGTTGTCTTTTTATATTTTATTTCACGTAAATCTTTTCCATTTGTTACTTATGATTCCCAGGAACTTGTGCCAGCTCGTGGGGATCAGGAACGCCCCTCGGGCCATGTCGCGGACTGGGTCAGGCGCTGGGTCGGACGACGACCCGACCTGGTTCGTGAAAAAATGGTATCAGAGTAGGTTTTTCTCTCTTGGGTCGTGTTATTTTGGGATAGAGTCAGTGTAGACCAAAGTTAAGGTTGTCGTAACTCAACGTTCTAGCTATGAGAAAGGTGCCTGGCCAGCACACCTCATGGCGGGAATCGAGTTATCAAAGTAAGTTGAGGTCTGTCTAAATCTTTGGTTCGTGTGGTTAATCTTTTTTAGGGGAAATGAAAAGAGAGTAGGGTCAGTGGTCTCAGTGAGATCGCATGGTCTAGAAAGCCATGTGGAGGCAGGTATGTTGTCCTAGAATACTCTCCGTGGTAGTGGCGTGATTGGCGTATGGCCACCAACCATATGTTCCAATCACCTGCTAACACTAGTTTCCTCCTGCATCGTTCCTCGTCCCTTTGTTTTGGATTCGTATAAATATGGTTTTTAAGTGAAAAAAAATATTTGGTCTTGGAAAATGTTTTTAAATGAAGCGCTTTAAGAAGGAAATGGTGTGTAAGGTTTGAAAAACGTGGGTTGAATATTTTGGTTTTGAAAAATGGAAAATGTTTGGTTTTGATCCTTGATTTTCTCATGGAAAACCACATGCATGAGTGTATATGGAAAAAAGAAATAGTCAATGGCATGAGTGAATAAATTCCTCGGTAGCTATGAGGTGGGTGCCAGTGTGGTACGAGAACATGCATGTGCATGGCCCATGGGACACCATTGGTATTTATGAAACCCACTAGCTTTTCTTATTTCTAAAATGTTTTGTTAAATGAAAATTTTGTGTTTTAGTAATTGGTGACTGCATGGTGTGTCTTGGTGTTTTTGAAATGTTTTGTGTGAGGTGTTTTGAGCTAAGAATCCTTTTTAAATGATTTGTGTCCAGAGTTTGAATTCATATTTTTATGTTGGTGTGAAAGCATCTGGTTAGTGAATTATTTTGAAAAGTGATTCAGGAAGCCCTTGCAATGGTTAACCTTGCACGTTTAGTGTTCGATTGTGGTATATCTTGACCATTGGACCAATTTGGCAGGGTCCATGGTTTTCTTTCTTGACTAGTGTACGCCCCCATAAAACGTTAACATGCGATTGAAGTGTGGCCACGGGAAACTCGTCGTTGGCCAACCCTCTAGTTGATTAGATGACTCTCTTCTTGAATTCTATAATTGAACCCACCTTTCCTATTTACAACTAGAGGGATCCTCTTGTAGCGGGATGACAAATGCGAGGGGATTTGATAGGATTTTTGGTCGCTTTGAGTTGTGTGAGTTGTCGGGTGTGAAGTTTGACATTGTTGTGTCTAAAGGTCCCCCTGGAAACAGTGAAGGGAATTCCAGTGGGGAAGGGTGAAGGTGGTTCGGAGTTGTCAGTGTTGGCCGATGTTTTGAAAGGATGGTAATGCTTCCATCGGCCACAAGGGTCATGTTTGGTGATGTCTTGCAATGTGAGTGTCTTTGAAGAGCAAGAGTGGATTTTCTAGGATCCTTCGGGAATCCCTGTTTTCATAGGAGTGTGTCCTCCTATTAGGGAGTTTTGTTTCTTTCTATTCAAAGGGGAGTGTTTTTCGTGCATCTTTCCCCTCTTTAAGTTCCCTAGTTAAGGTGAATAGGTGATGCAGGTGCATCATCTAAACTTTTTTTTTGTTGGATGTGCCACAAGAGAGTGGTTGGACATTGAGGTGGGTAGTGTCTGATGGTATTGTCTCAGTTACAGGATGGCTGTGCGTGACACTAAAAGAAGAAGCTCCATTTAGAAGTCTTCAATGCATGACTGTGAGGTAGGAGATGCTTCAAACATCAGGGATCTAGCCATAGGCCTTAGAGTGAAGCTGGCGCGTGGTCAGGAACCCCGAGAGTGTATGGGACCCCGACCTTATTTTTTTCATCGGTGTTGGAGGTGAAATCAGTTTAAATCATTTCCTGTAACTGTTCAATTCCAAATGAACCATTTGGGTGCGTAAGGATTCCGCGACTATGTGGAGGCGTGGTTGTCTTGTTACCTTAAAGTCCTGGGGGTTGCGTCCCATCGAATGCAATTGCTTTTGGTGGTCCGTATGGGAGTATATTGGGTGAATCAGTCTAAAATTTGAATAATGATCATCCAAGTATTTAGAGGTGTTGGTCTATCTTCGGTCGTGGTTTTGACGCCCGGTAGTTGGGCCCGGCCCTCCCCGCCCCCTGTGGTGGGGTGCTTGGTCACCGTCAGAAAATATTTTCAAGGTTTTGTATCTTTTGTCAGCTCTAATTGTGGGGAGACCTATGATAGGTCTTGCTCAAATGTCTCTGGAATGAATCAGGGTTGGTCGTTTTCATATTAGTGGGGAGTCTGCTCGGGCCTCCCCGTGTCGGTTTTTCAGTCTCGCCTTGGGCATTGATATGTTCTTAATGGTGGGGAGCCCCTTCGGGTTTCTCCATGATGGCCTTTGGGTCCTGTTCCTAGAGGTGATTTGGTGGTAGGTAATAAGAGTGTTCCTTGGGCGTGGTTGATCTTGTTTGTCTGTTTCAATCAAACAACGTGGTTTTCATTCGATGGTTCTTAAGGTGTTTTAGTTTGTGAAGTTGGTTCTCATGAGTGTGGGAGTTCCTATCCTTGATTAATCAACTGGAGGTGTTCTAACTTTTTAGGGCGGATGACACATAGAGGGAAAATCTTTTTATGGGTTTCTTGAGTTTGTCATTTAAGTCACCTTCTCTGAGCACGATGCATTTGCCTCTTCTCGCTTGTTGTTTGTGGGGATCCTCTCTGAACCTTAATGGGGTATCAGTTTCCTCTTTGAGTCTCAACCTTAGTTGTGGATTTACAGGGATATAAATCTTTATGGTGGGGAGAATTGTCACACCCATCTCTTTTCCATTATTTATTTTGTTGATTTTTATTGAGAATCGGGTGGCTCGGGTCGAGTCCTGAATTAAATTTGTCTGAGTTATTATTTAAAAATGGATGTTTGGCCCTTGGTTGTGTCCAGAACACCACGGTCAAAGCCACGCGACCTCTCTTGGGTCACCGCATGACCTCACCCGGTTCACCTCATGACTTTCCCGATGTTCAAGGCAGATGAAAATCATGCGATGGATAATAAGATGAGAATACAATGAAAATTGAGACCACGTAGCCTTGGGTGAGGCACGATTTTGAAACTGCGCGTCCTCTCCTGGTACACCGGGTGACCTTCCAATGGTCAAATAATTAAATAAAATGAATTAATAATGAAGAAATAAAATTAAATGAGTGGTAAAAAAAATAAAATAAAATAAGAAGAGTGATAAAATTAAATGAATTGTTTTACCGATAATAATAATATTTGTGAGGATATTATTAATTATTATTGAGTGTTATTATTATTTATATTAGCAAAGATAATTAAGTTATTTTATTTATTATTACTATTATTATTAGTTAATATCTTTATTATTATTATTAGTTTTGTGTTTCATTTTTTATTTTTTATTTCTCCTTAGGGTTTGGGTTTGGTCGGCGGCTCCCCCCTTTTTTTCTCTTCTCCTGGTCGAGTATCTCCTCCCCCTTCTCATTTGAATCCCGCCGAACCCCCTGAATTTCCCTCTTTCTTGTCACACTAACCCCCTGGCCTCTCCACGGTTCGCCACACCCCCATGGCCATCGACCTCCTCCTCCTTGGAACCCCATCGCGCAAACCCTCCCCTTCACACCTTGCCCCACTCGGACCCGCACAAACACCCCTGACCGGCGCCCTCTTTCCATCCAGCGAAAATGCCCCGCACCCTGCCTCCTTCGGACGAACCGCGCCCGGTGACCCCTGCTGGCTGCACTCCGCAGCTCCCCGACCGGCCTCCCCCATGCGCCACGACCTTCCTCCTTGGTCGGACTCCTTCCAGCGCGCTGCTGTTCAGCAGCTCCGACTCAATCCCACCACACCACTAGTTTGCCTCTCTCTCTCCCGTCTGGCCGATGCCCTGACTCCCTCTATTCAGACCTATGCTCTTCACCTCGACAGATAGCCACCTTCGTCGGTCTTCTCTTAGTCGCGCGCCACCCCGGCCGAACCCTCTTAGCGTCATCGCCTCTCTCTCTCTACACAGGGTAAAACCTCATCCTCATACCTAGGGTTTTGATCCTTGTTTATGTGGGGTGTTTTTAGTTTCATTTCTTGTTTTATGGTTTAATCTAGGTTTTATGTGGTTCTAATTGCACACTATAGAAGTTTCACACCGGGTTTTGGGGTTTTCAACACTCGAGGTAGGTGGTTCCGCTTATAATTATTCTTTGATGAATTAATTTGCGTGTTTAATTAGCTCAGAGTATTATTTAATTGCTTTGCTTTGTGTGAAATTTTTTTTCTTATTGAGATCTCATATGCATTGATTTATTAGTAATGTGTTTATACAATATGAGTGTGATTTTATGTGAAAACTATTTTCAAACTGATTATTAGTGTTTTATAAATTGTTCACCTGGCTTATTAAATATTACAGTGGATGCAGATTATATTTTAGTATGGAGTTAGTGTACATTTGATTATAAAAAGAGGGTTGGGTTGTTTTTGTGTTCAAATCAATGTTCTGCTTTTCAAAATTTGTTTATTAAAATCTAAATGTTTTATTAAATAGTTATTAAGGATGAAAAATTGTTTTAATTGAGTTGTGTAAAGATTCTTGGTGTGCATATGATTATGATTATGATTATTGTTATTATTATTACTACTACTACTATTACTATTATTATTATTATTATTTTTTTAGAGAATTTGTGGGCGGGTGCAATTGGTGTTTTGGTGTAGCATTTGTATGCGTTCTGTCTTAAATGAGTATTTGGGTGGATTTTTTTTGGTGTTTAAAGACATGCGACGTATGTTGAAATTGTTTAATAAATTCTTTAAATGGTTTTTTTGACCATTAAAGTTCTTTCTTTGACCACGCATTGGTTTTAATTGGTTGTGTAAGAAATGCAGATTGAGTTTTGAAATATTTTTGTGTGCGTATTATTTCTAATGGATTTTGTGTGTGAAAATAGTGGTTTTGGCATGTGTAATGTCTTGTTTGGTTTGAGTATATGGATACGACATATGACATGAACTATAAATCATTTGAGCACAAACCGGGAAGCCCGGGTAGCTAGGAGGGTGGACTAGACCAGTGTGCTAGTGTTCCTGAGGTGACTCAACCCGATTTCACTGGCAGGACTGACGATTGCAACACTAACTAAACATATGCCTTTCTGAGGGTCGTGGCCTTCTAAGCCACATTTTTTGAGGTTCGTGGCCTTCTAAGCCACATTTTCTGAGGGTCGTGGCCTTCTAAGCCACGTTTCACCAAGACATGAAGATCTAGGGACCCAAGCTAGCTGATACCCAAGCAGCCTCTCCCATATTAGTGCTCATTAGTTACTTTACACTAGTAGGTGTGAAATATTGGTTATTTTAAAAAGTAAGGGTGTGTGTGTTCTAATTTAAGTTGTTCCATTTGAAACTATTTTCTTTAATTCCGTTTTATTTTAAACTGTTCAAGAATTTATTTCTTTTCTTTAGTTAATATTGAAAATGTATTTGTCATTTAATAATTATGCATGGAACCTTTTTATTGGGTGACATCCTACTGGGCTCTTGGATCACACCCTAAATACACCTATTGGTGTATGTATATATTGTTTCTTGTGTATTCTAGGTTGTGACATCATGCTTAGTGTTGGTGATTCTGGATGCTATTGGTCTTCGCGTGCAGGTTGGTGTTGGTAGCTTGGGGATGCGGCTTCTCGCATCGCTTGGAGGTTGGTAGTGGAGTTTAGTTATCTATCCTTATTATTGCTCACCTTGGGTTTTTAGTTGAATTGTAGACTTTAAACCTATTTATAGTTTAAAGGCGTGTTTGGTTGTCTGTTTCCAGTTTCAGTTGTTTATATTTTGAGTTGTCTTTTTATCTTTTATTTCAGGTAAACTGTTCCCATTTGTTACTTACGATACCTAAGAACTTGTGCTAGCCCGTGGGGATGAGGAACACCCCTTGGTCCATCTAGTGGACTGGGTTGGGTGCCGTGTAGGATGGAGACCCATCCTGGTTCGTGAAAGTTACCTTAGGAAATAACCACACAATGGGTGCCACAATAGACTAGTTAAACCTAACTTCTAAAAAACCATAAAGAAGAACAAACAACAACACAAATGTCACATCACCCTCACCCTAGCCCTTGATGAATCACTAACATGTATATAGTAACTCAAATTCTAACATACCATACCTATCCCTCACATAATACCTATCATATTCTAATATACGATACCCAGAGATTAGCTATCTTAGGCATTGATCATATTTTTCAATGATCACTCATTAGATAATCTCACAGTCCATAGGCCATAATTCGTCACTCACACACCTCAAATATCAAGAAAAAGTAAGCCATATGATCAACCAATCCATTCTACCCTTTATAGGTTATCCCACTAGGTTTCATAGGACCATACTCGATTTTATACCAAATATCTAATAACTACTAAGGTGATCATATAATCCCTCTTAGCACATCACTACCCTAAGAAAAACATTCAAAGAGAAATTGATACATTGTTCTACCCTTATGGGCTACTTCCATTAGCCATGATTATCCTCACTAGGCCTCTCATAATCTAACCTATATACTACTAGACATTAACTTTCATGGTGATATCCTATGTCCTAAGTCCATGTCTCACTTTCTTCATGAACTATGGACCATAAGGAATCCATTTACAACAATCAATCACAAAATACACTCTCAAAGGTACCTCTCACACAATCATACAAGAACATCATAGGTTCACCCCCTTTATTTTATATTTTAACACCCCTTATGATTTTTCCAACTAACCATCCTGAGGATCATAAGGTGAAGAAACCACCGAGTGAGACTATAATCATCCCATAGAGTATGGAATGACTATTTTATTACAAATCATTGTCACCTATTATACATCATGATCATAAACCCATATCAAAACTCACTATGGTCTCCTTTCCCTGATTAGCTATTCCTACATACCACATTTCACACTAAAACACATATAAAACATTGCTTGATAATTTTGGCACCACCCACCTCTTTTATGAAGTTAACCATATGGGAATCACTTTTCTCATTCCATGCAAGCCTTATACATAGATCCTTAATCACATGATCCCATATATCACCAATAAAATAGTAAAATATGTAATTATAAAATAATTATAATTAATTTCCATATTTAATTTACCTACGAAGATCTTAAGAAAACCCATTAGGGAGTGCCACAACATCATAACCGCAACCAACAACATGGTAATGAACCAAGGCATGCTCTCAATAGTATTATGAGAAAAATTACCATTAGTAACAACCTAAATTATTTTAAATTTAAATAAAAATAGAAAATATCCCAAGAAGAATTCACCTAGATATTTACCAATTCCCCAAATGGAACAATTGAATGTAGATAGAGACACCTTCTTATTATTTTCTTTACTTTTAATTGTAGGTCTCTCAACAGGGGAGGGGTTTTCCTGTATCTTCCTTATCATTGGATGAAGGAAGAAATCCATTATACATACTTCTGATGATGGGGATTTCACCCAGTTTATAAATATCATAAGAGTTGATTCCTAACTCTCTATGAGCTAAAATGAAGGAGTTTATACCTAAACACCAACATCTAAACATATCTATGAGAATATTAGATGGACAATAACTCACAAATTAGAAGGTTCATACTTCCTCATAAAGGTAAAATACCCACAACCATTCAGTGAAATCAACACAACTTTGATGTGCCCAAAAATACTAGGCTCACTCATCAAAAAGACCACCACCCAAGTCAAAAACACCTTATGAGTAGGAGAAAATAGCATACATTGGATTCAAGCTTTGATTCATCCAAGAGAAAGTAGAGATATCATGTGTGAAAGCTTAGATTTGTTCGAGCCTGGAATTTGTTCGAGACTTGATTCATTCGAGCCTTGGATTCGAGCCTTGGATGTGTTCAAGACTTGATTCAAGCCTTGATTTGAGCATGGATTTGAGGTGGAGGAGCATCGACATCAAGTGACTTCCATGAAAAGCTTTAGATATCTCGACTGAAACTACCACAGTTAGGGTTCTTTAAATAGACTGGGAGACTTTTATCAGTGCTTCCAGAAAAGCACTGATAAAGATACATTTTATTAGCACTAAATTAATAAGCATTGATAAAATCTATCTTTATCAGTGCTAATAAAGATAGAGCTTTATCAATGCTAAAAAATTAGCACTGATAAAAATGGCTTTTAACAGTGGCTGTTTAGCGCTGATAAAACTCTATATTTATCAATGCTAAAGAAGCACTAATAAAATCCATCTTGCTAAAACTTTAGCGCTAATAAAGGTTTTATAATTTTAATTATAAATAAAAAAATAGTAAATATATTTATAGAATTATATATTTATTTATTATAAATTTATAATTATTTAAATATATAATTATTTATTTATAATTATATAAATACTTATTTAAAAAAACTATATTTTTTATTTATAATTATAAATATATAACTTTATAAATATAATAAATATACATTTATAAATATATTTGTAAATATATTTATAATTATAAATATATTTATATCATTATATATAATTATATAATCACATATATATTTAATAAATAAATATAAATATAAATATGTTAAATATATTCATTATTTAAATATATTTATTATGATTTAATAATTAAAAATATATTTATATCATTATAAATAGTTATATAATTATATATATATAATATAAATATAAATATAGTAAATATATTGATTATTTAAATATATTTATTATAATTTTATAATTATTTAAATATATAATTATTTATTTATATAGTTGGGGTTTGGATTAGTGATAAACACCCTGTAAATATAAATATAAATATAAATATAAATATAAATATAAATATAAATATAAATATAAATATAAATAAAAATAAAAATAAAAATAAAAATAAAAATAAAAATAAAAATAAAATAAAAATAAAAATAAAAATAAAAATAAAAATAAAAATAAAAATAAAAATAAAAATAAAAATAAAAATAAAAATAAAAATAAAAATAAAAATAAAAATAAAAATAAAAATAAAAATAAAAATAAAAATAAAAATAAATAAAAATAAAAATAAAAATATAAATATAGTAAATATATTTATTGTTGATATAAATTTATGATAATTTTATAATTATTTAAATATATATAATTATTTATTTATAATTATATAAATACCTTTTTAAAAAATAATATTTATTTATTTATAATTATAAATATATAAATTTAATGTAGTAAATATAAATTTATAAATATATTTATTTATAAATATTTATTTACAAATATATATTTAACTTTATTAATGAATATATAATATTAAATGCATGCATGTTAAAAATGGGTGAAATTAAATAATTAAAAATGATTACACTTTAAAAATATTTAAAAAATAGATAAGTTTTATTAACTAAATATAAGTTATTGAAAAAATATGGATATATATTGAAATAAAGATGAATACATGTTGAAAATATTAAAACTTAGTAAATATACATATTTAAATAAATAATAGAAAATGATTAAATTCATAAAAAATAAAAAATAAAAAATAAAAAAATATTAAAAATGAATTAATACATAAATGTAATAATATTAAAATTAAATAAATAAAATTTACCGATTAAAAACATAATATATTAAATGTATCATGTTATAATGCAATTCTAAAATACTAAAATTTGAATAAATTACATAAATATTAGGTGTATGTATTTATATATATATAAGATTTCATTAATTATGTAAATATTTGTGTGTGTGCGTCGTATATAAAAATAAATAAATTATGTATATGTATGTGAAATCAATGTAACATACATTTGATATATGTTTAATTGAAGAATCAAACAACATTCAATTATATCCATTACCCGATGCAATTAGTCAGTATTTTTAATTAATATTAATTTTTAATTATAAACCATTCTTCACTAAATATATGACTTCTTTAATATGCAATCGTAAAATTTTTTTATTATATAAATCACATTTTAGGAAATATTATACATTTATATATATATATATATATAGAAATATATATGAATATATTTCTACATTAATTATATTAATGAATAATTATGTATAAAAACCATTAAAAATGAATGACATTAATATGTTTTTAGTTATTTTTTATTCATTTTCTATATTTATATTTAATATATATATTTTATTACTATTTATAATTAATATATATATATATATATATTAAACTTATTCATTTTTATTAATAATTATTTCATTAATAACTTTCTTAATAATTTTTTAATTTATTTATTTTTAATTTTTTTATTCAATTATTACAATTTATTCATTTTTAATTTTTTTTAACTAATACAATTTATTCATTTTATATAAATATATACTATTTATTAATATTTATAATATATATATGTATGTATTTTAAATTTATTCATTTTTATCAATAATTATTTAATTAATAAAATGTTTAATATTTTTCTTAATTTACTCATTTTTAATTTTTATTTGTTTAATTATTTCATTTTATTCATTTTACATATCTATATATTTAATATATACTATTTATTAATATTTATAATTTATATATATGTATATTAAATTTATTCATTTTTATCAATAATTATTTAATTAATAAAATTGCTATTTTTTTAATTTACTCATTTTTAATTTTTATTTGTTTAATTTTTTCATTTTATTTGGGACCTTTATCAGCGCTAAAAATAAAACGATGATAAATGGAACCTTTTATCACTACTTAAAATAAAACGCTAATAAAGGGTACCTTTTACCATCGTTACAGAAAAGCGATGATAAAGATTACCATTTATCAACACTTATTTTTATCACTAATAAAGGACACCTTTATCAGCATTTTTTGCTAGCACTGATAAAGGTCAATGATGTTAAAGGTCTGTTTTATTGTAGTGTTCTTTTCTTATCATAACTCCCTCTCTATTCATACCTGTTTCCTGGTCGAGACATATTGTACCAACATGAATAAGCTCTGCATTTGAAAATTCCACAACACCAACAGTGACCTCTGAATCTTGATCTTTGGACTGATAGTAAAACTGCTTAGAACTTTGTTGTTACTGTTTTTTAATAAATCGTGGACCACTTTGCTAAGGGGGATACTTTCCTGAAGTATTCCACTCTTTCTTAGTGAAATATGTTTTCTCACAAATCTTACCTTTCATTTCTATAGAGTTAATAGAAACAGATGTACATTGTGATTGTTTGGAAAAGAAACAACCCACTTTTGTAAACTTTTCTTTTCACTATATTTTGAAGTTTCACCCTTTACCTCAACCGATTCAGTAAAGTCTTCTCTCATGTTTCTTAACTCACTTTTTGTTGTAAGAAGCATTGATTGTGTTTCGAATAACTCTTCTTCTTTCTCGACCAAACTATCTTTCAAAACATTTACCATCTTGTCAAACTTTATGATATTCAACTTATTATGTTTACTTTCCTCAATAAGTGTAGTTTTGAAAATGTTGAAATTTTCATCACTAGTTAATTTTTTTTCATAAAATTTCAGTTCTCTTTCAATCTCACCAATCTTTATTTTCTAAGCTCTAATCAAATTGAGGTTTATTTCCTCCTTGATCCGATCACCATTATCAAAAGTTATATCTTTAACATCTTTCTTCAAATTCTTTATTTATTTATTGAGTTGAGTATTCTACTCAATTTATTTTTCCAAATTTGTTTTAATAATCTGATCAAATTCTATTATCTCTTCACCATCATCATCACTATTTGATGAAATACTTCCATTTCTAACTCAAGAAAGGAATTTGACTTGTTGATGAGATTCATCACCAGATGAGGAATCATCCTTTTTTATTCCACTCATATAAATTTTATTCTTATTATTATAAGTATATTTTCCTTATGTTTCTTCCACTTTTATTTTTGAGACATTTTATCATCTTCCTCAGACTCATACTCTAGAATTTTATTCCTAGGATGATTTTTGTGCAAAATGCCCTTTCCCTTCACAATTCCAAAATTTGATAGAATTTTTAACTTTTCCATTCCAATTTCCATGGTTGTATCTTATAGAAAGGAGAGAAAAAATTGTGTTGAAATATTATGATTCTTCCTCTTCTTCCAAATTACTCAATTATTTTACTACTTATTTATCTTTGTTCTTTCCCTTTAACAAAGATATAAAGGCAATTTATTTTTCAGCTATTTTATTTAAAACATGATATTTTCTCATTTCATATGGAATAAGAATATTCTAAAGTTCATCCAAAGATAAATCTTCATGATATTCTAAAGTTGAAACTTTGGCATAAAATCTATCTGGAAATTTCATCATCAGTTTCTTGACAATAGTAGAGTCTTCCTGCTTCTCACCAAAACCTCTGATATTTCTCAAAATCTCATTTACTTTTGTAAAGTAATGATCAATACTTTCCTCATTATCTATTTTTGCATCTTCAAATCTACTCTTCTAGATTTGTAACTTGGATTATTTAACTTTATCATTTCCTTCATAGCTACTTCTCAACTTATCCCACATTTTATTAACTGTTGGAAACCCCATAATATTTGTATAAACATTTTCTGTAAGATTTATCAACATAGAATTATGATCTTTTCCATCGGTTTCTAAACTTCTCTTATCAGCAGCTGTCATAAAAACTTCATTGATGAGAGGAAATCCCACTGTTTCTACATCTCCAACTTCAAGGTCGAGAGATAGAAGATAGGGTAACAACCTATTATTCCAACTATGATAGTTTTTTCTATAAAAAAGGAACAACCCTATTGTTCACTGAATTAAAATTCTCTATTATTAGAGGTGGATCTTTCAGATAAAAACTCCCTCTGATAATAATTGAAGTTCCCAAATAGTATTGATATCATTGAGGGGGGGGGGGGGTGAATTAGTGATCACTTTTTATTTTCATAAGAAAGTTTATTAACTTCTTTATAAAAATTTATTAACCTATGAAACTTTTTAGAGTTATAATCCACTCAACTATAAATATCAACCACACCTTTTATATGAAACAAATATAAAGAATGAGAAATAAGAGATATTTACAAGGTTTGGTACAAATATATATTCCTTGCCATGTTGGTTAGTCCCCTAAACATGGATTCCTTTTCTAACTTATTTTCAGAATACAAAGGCACAAAAAAAATTCTACAACCCAATAGACAACTTTTCTGATATAGTTAATTATACCCCTCAACTATCCTTTTCATATCCTATTTCCCCATAGCTGGTTATAAACAACAAAAAACAATCCTCATCGGAAATTGGTTATACCCCTAGCTACAATTGTATTTCTTCTTATTTTATGATCCATTTCATAATGTTCTTCACTTCCTACAAAAGTAAGCTGGATCAATTTTACAAGTGTAAAACCTTTAAGAACTTAAAAAATTATCTTAAAAATTGGTTGGTCTTGAAACTTCCTCCAGATATTTAAAAAATCCGAATATTCTCAATAAAAACTTTCAAAACTTTTGTCTGAAAAAGTTACTTAGAAAATGTCAGTTTGATCGACCTCAATCAGGTACCCTCTGTTTGATGGTCTCCATCTGATTTTCTCTATTTAGTTCTGCTTTTTCTCTTCCTGATTCAACTGAGTAGAAACTCAATTGTAAACTCACAAATTATCTAACCGATAGATATCTATCTGATGGAACTCTATTTGATGGATCTTTCTCCGATGGATCTTTGTTTGATGGAACTTTCTCTGATGGATTTTTCTCTAGTGGATCTTACTCCGGTGGATCTTGATTCAGTTATCTCAACTTCAACCTGAAACAAATTTTGGTTGGGATCTCAGTCTATCACAAAAATGTCAGAATTTCATCTATTCACACACATAAACATCTATAAAGTACTACTGTACTATGCTCTCTATTTATAGTCATCCCAAAATGGAAAAGGCAGGAAAACCAATTCTCCTTCTCACTCAAAAAAATTCATAAATATGAATTTCTATGATATTTGAATCTTTATTTTGACTGTTTCAACTATTATCATTATTTATGGAGCCTTCTTGAATATTATTGAAACTTATCAAACCTTCATCCATCTTCGAATTTATAAACAATTCTATGGTTCAATCATTTGAGTCAGATCTTTCTTTGTTTGGTGACTCTGGTTTTTCTTTCTACCTTAGATTCATTCTGATGGACTTTATTTTAGAAAATGCGTCCAATAGATCAGTATATCATAACTTCACAACTTTTAACTCTACATCCTTTTCTCTTGACCCAATTGAAAATAATAAAACTTTAATTCTCACTCTGATTCTTCAAGTTAATTGAAAATGGATGACTATATTGTTGCAACTTATATAGACTTTAGTTTCCTACAACCATTCAGTAGCAACTTCAACATTTCTCATATTTTCAATCACTTTATTATTATGATAATACCCTTAAAATATTTTCTCATATCGATCATATGAGCCTGATTACAAAGATAAAATCCCCCTTTTTCTATGCTCAGGTAAAGTGAATTAGTGTCATCAACTCTTCTGTTGGATCAGTGCCAACAACTCTATTCCATTCGATATTTTTCATTTGAAGTTTTATCGATGTTGAACACCATCTGATAAACCAGTGCCCGATTCTTTTCCAATGTATTGAAAACTACATCTCGTTTGATGAATCAGTCTATGAAGCTTATGAAATGAATCGGGACCATCCAATTTATCGACTTGTCCGATGGATTGGTCGATCATCACCTCTTCCAACTCATTAAATGAAAAATTATAGAAACTTCTACATCCGATAATCTTCATCTTGAAACCTAATTCTTGAACCAAATATCCACTTATTTTATTTCAAAACCTCCAACTTTTATCATGATACTTCTTCATGATTTAGTGACATTAGACGATCATCAAAACATTATCAGATTTCCTTTGACCAAAACCTTTGTCTAATCTCTTGCATCTAGAGAACAACTTTCTATTCTAAAGTTCTATGTCCAGAAAGATCTGTCCGAATGATATTAAACCATTTACCTTCATTTATAACTTCCAAATTTCTATATATTGATATATTGATAAAAAATACAACCAAAACAAAACTTGGGCCTTATAATATCTCCATTTGTGTTTGTTTTCAACACCCACACATTACTTTCAAACATATAAAAATTCAATATGTATACTCATCTTTCTACCTAACTCATTTATTTTCTCCCCCTATTTTTCTTCTCCCCCTTATTGATAATAAAATTCAAAGGGGCCTCTCATTTACTTGAAAATTTTGTTCTGGAGAACAATAACATTACATGAGTTTCTTAACAAAGAGACTTTAACCAAACATCTTTAAGTATACATGGATGAACCTGGTGTATAAAACAAGATTTTATAATTAAGGTGATCAATTTTTTCTATAATAAAACTTTTCATGTAATAATTTTCTTATGATCTCTTAAACATTCTCATTACTGGGGAAATCTGAGAATAATTTGTTAAGATAAAAATGAACTTCACCCATCTCAATAAACATATTAGAAAATTTCAAGTGAATAAACATAAAATTCCATAATCTCCTTTTCTTAACCTTGTTACTTTATTTTATAAGAATAGTAAGAGGCTCGAAATCCATCTTCAAACCATAAACTCCTTCAATTCCCTAAAAGTTAGTATAAATAAAAAAATATTTTGGGAATAAGGAGGAACCTCACCAGTTTAGTAGAAGAAACATTCGAACTGAGAGTCTTCTTTCAGTATTTAATTTTTATCCCTTTTCTTATATTTTTCTTGGATGTGTGATCTTCCTTTTGTTCATCCTTCTCAGGTTTTGTAACAAGTTTCTTTTCATCTGTATCATCTTCAAATGAAGCTGTCAACTTCTCTTCAACTTTAGTAACATTTTTGTTACAATGAGTTTGTAACATATTCTTCATGTTTTCCTCTTGGGATGGATATATATTCATACAACTTTTAGTAATATTTCCTTATAGATCACATATATTGCACCTTTTTTTAATCTTCAAATCATAATATGTTGATATATTTTTAACAAATTTGTTCTCATCTTTAAAAAACTTTTATTCATCTAAATTTTGCGATTTTTATAACTTTATGGCCATGGAAACTTGTTCTGGACAAACAAATAGGCACTCTTTCTTTTACTACACAATTTTTTTTACTTTTCAAATTTCTTAAAGTAATGAAATTTCTTCAGTTTTTCATTTTTATTTGTTGAGGCTTCAACATTCTTCAAATTCTAAATTTTCCTTTCCGGTTCCACAATTGTTTTAGGAAAATTTGATATTCTTTTCTCATCATAAATCCCCTTGATTCATACATATTTCTTTATTGAGACATGTTATACCAACATTAATAAGCACCATTTTTGAAAATTATACAACACCAATAATGACCTCTGAATCTTGATCTTTCAGACTGATAATAAAACTGCTCAGAACATTTTTGTTGTTGTTTCTTCATAAATCACGGGCCAATTTGTTCAAGGGGATACTTTCCTGAAGAATTCCACTATTTCTCAGTGATAAATTTTTTCTCACAAATCTTACCTTTCATACCTGTAGAGTTAGTTGAAATATATGTAAATTATGATGTTTTAGGAAAATAAATAACCTTATTCTAGGAACTTTTCTTTTAAAAATATTTTTAACTTTATCCCTTTAGCTCAATTGATTTAGTGAAGTATTCTCTCATATTTATTAACTCAATTTTTTATTTTAAGAAGCATTGATTATTTTTTGAACAAATTTTCTTATTTATCAACCAAAATATCTTTCATAGAATTTATCATCCTCTCAAACTTTTCTATATTCAACTTGTTATGTTTACTTTCTTAAAATAGCGTAGTTTATACAATTTTGAAATTCTCATCACTAGTTTATTTTTATTCACAACTTTTCAGTTTTATTTCAAGATCACCGATCTTTATTTTCTGATCTCTAATAAAATTGAGATTTATTTCATTCTTCTTGATCCGATCACCATTCTCAAAATTTATATCTTTAACATCTTTCTTCAACCTCTTTCTTTCTTTCTTGATTTGAGTATTCCACTCAATTTATTTTTCCATTTTTTTAAGAATCCACTCTCATTAGGTTATCTATTCACCATTATCATCATTATTTGATGAAATACTTCCATTTCTAACTTGAGAAAGGAAGTTGACTTGTTGATGAGATTCATCACTGGATGAGGAATTATACTTCATTATTCAACTCAGATAATTTTTTTTCTTTTTATAATAAGGAAATTGTTCCTTATGTTTCTTCCAATTTTGTTTTGAATTCTTCTTATCATATTACTTAGACTCATAATCTTTGAATTTATTCCTTGGAAAATTTTGTGAAAAATTCCCTTTCCCTTCACAATTCCAACATTTTAGAGAATTTTTAACTTTGGCCTTCCAATTTATTTGGTTGTATATTTTTGAAATGAGTGAAAAAATTGTGTTTAAATCTTATAATTATTCTTATTCTTCTAAATTACTCAATTCTTATACTAATTTTTATCTCTGTTATTTCCCTTTAACAAATATTTAAAGGAAATTTCTTTCTCAGTAGTTTTCTTGAAAATATGATCTTTTCTCATTTTATATGCCAAAAGAATATTATGAAGTTCATCCAAGGATAAATATTCAAAATATTATGAAGATGAAAATTTGGAATCAAATCTATCTAGAAAGTTTCTCATCACTTTCTTGACAATAGTAGAGTCTTCCAGCTTCTCACCAAAACTCTAATGTTTCTCACAATCTTATTTACTCTTTTAAAGTAATCATCAATACTTTCCTCATCATCCATTTTTATATCTTCAATCTAGATTTTTAACTTGGATTATTTAACTTTATCATTTCCTTTATAGATACTTATTAACTTATCCCACAATTTATTAGCTGTTGGAAACCCTATAATCTTTGTATAATTTTTTTTGTAAGATCCATCAACATAGAATTTTGAGCTTTTCCATTGTATTCTAAACTTATCTTATCGATAGCTATCATAAAAACTTTATTTATGGGAGGAAAACCCACTATTTATATATCTACAACTTCAAGTTCAAGATATAGAAGATAAGGTAGCATTCTATTCTTCCAATAATGATAGTTTTTCCCATAAAAAGTAGGAACACCCCTATTGTTCATTGAATTGAAATTATCCATTCTCAGAGATGGATATTTTAGAGGTAACCTCCCTCTGATGCCAATTGAAGTTCCCAAATAGGATAAAGATCACTTGGGGGGGGGGAATTAGTGATCACTTTTTCTTTTTATAAGAAATTTTTTAACTTATTTAGAAAAATTTCTTAACCTATGAAACTTTTTAGAGTTACGATAAAATCAACTATAAATATCAACCTCACCTTCTGTATATAACAAATACAAAGGAGTATCACACAATATTTACAAGGTTCAGTACAATTTCCTACTCCTTTCCATGTTTATTAGTCGCCCTATATGGATTCCTTTACTAAATTCTTTCCAAAATAAAAAATCATAAGCATCAAATAGTTCTACAACCCAGGAGAAGCCTTTTCTACTATAGTTGGTTATACCCCCCAACTATCCTTTTCATATCATCTTTCCCCACAGCTGGTTATACACCCCAGTAAACAAGCCTCTTCAACAACTGGTTGTACCACCAGCTATAAGCTTATTTATTATTCTTTTCCGATCCACTTTAGAAAGTTCTTCACTTACTTCATAATAAGCTGGATCAAATTCACATATATACAACCTTCAAGAACTTCAATAATTTTATTAATATTTTTTTGGTCTTGAAACTTCCTCCAGATCTTTAGAAAATTTGAATATGATCAATAAAACTTCCAGAACTTATATTTGGAAAACTTACTCAGAAAAATTTAGTCCAATTGACCTCAGTATAGTACCCTATTATTGATGGTCTCCATCAGCTTCTCTTCATACTTCAACAGAGTAGAAAATCAATTGAAAACTCAAAAATTCTCTGATTGATAAAGCTATGTTTGATGAAACTCTATCTGATATATCTCCATCCATTGGAACTCGCTCCTTTGGATCTCTATCTGGTGGATCTCATTCCAGTTATCTCAAATTTAACCTAAAATAAAATTTTGGTTGGGATCTCACCCTATCACAAAAATGTCAGAATGTCATATCTCCACACATGTGAATAATTAAAAAGTATTAATGTACTATTATCTTTATTTATAGTTATACTATAATGGTAAAAGAGGGAAAATCAATTCTCCTTCCCACACAATGAAATTAATAAATTTTAATTTATCTGATATTTTAATCTGTATTTTGACCCTTTCAACTCTTATCAATATTTATAGAGCCTTCTTGAATCTTATTAAAACTTATAAAACCTTCATCCATATTTGAATTTATAAAAAATTCTATATTTCAATAATTTGAATATGATATTTTTTTGTTTAGTGACTCTAATTGTTCTTTCTGCCTCAGATTCAGTCCGATGGAATTTATTTTAGAAAATGCATCTAATGGATCATTATATTACAATTTCAAAACTTTAAACTCTGCATCCTTTTCTCTTTTAATTATCCCTTCGATAATTTAAGTCAATTGAAAATGGTCGAATACATTGTTGAAACTTCTATATACTTTAGTATAAACTTCAAAATTTCTTATATCTTCAATCAATTTCTTATTACAATAACACTCTTAAAACATTTGAAGAGTTAAATCACCCTCTATCTATTCTTAGTTAAAGTGAATCAGTTTCATCAAATCTTTTGTTGGATCGGTAAAAACAACTCTGGTCCATCCAATGTTCTACATCTAATGTTTTATCAGTTTCAAACACCATCTGATGAAATAGTTACTACTTCTTTTATGATGGATCAATATCTACATCTATCTCGATGGATCAGTCTCTGAAGCTTATGCAAAGAATTAGTCTCATCAAATTTATCAGCCTATCCAATGGATCATCCGATCAACACCTCTTGCAACTCATCAAATTAAAACTTCCATCAACTCCTTCATCCAATAATCTTCATCCAAAAAATTTATTCCTGAAACAAATATCCACTAATTTTATTTCAAAACCTCCAACTTCTATCATGAGACTTATTCATGATTTAGTGAAATTGAATGACTATCAAAGCATCATCATATTTTCTTTGACCAGAACCTGTGTTTGATCTCTTGTATCCAGAGAACAACTCTCTGTTCTGAAGTTCTACATCCAGAAAGATCTGTATGATGACCATTAAACCATTTCCCCACATTTACAACTTCCAACTTGATACATATTAATCTGTTGAAAACAAATACAACCAAAAAACAACTTGGGACTTACATAAATCATGCTATAAAAGGTGGTAAGGAATACAAACCTATAAAAGGAACTTACAGAAGTAAGGTATATAAGAAAATTATGATAAATAATCACCTAAACATGGTATACAAATAAACATGATTCTAAAAAACACAATCACATCCAACATGTTAATAGGCTGTTAAGAAATGAAACCTACATGACATGACATATGCATGACATGTGAATATCTATGTGCCTATAATGTTGCATGTATCAATACTTCTTTTCTAAACTAGGACAGGGATAAAATACCTTAAATATCATAAATCAGTAAACAGAAAAAATACCAATCACTCTAGGTGAAATCATAATCAACTGTAATAATGAGAAACATGAAAAACAGTCCCATCCCCGAACTCTTGGTCTTTTTTCCATGCATGGATTGATCACTCACAGACACGACTATTTACCGACCCCTGACACACTACTAGTTTTTTTGTCTACTATCACAAAAATATTATGATAAAAGGAAAATAATCCCTGATACCACTCTGAAACATCTCGAATCAGGATCCACTGAAATGGTATCCCAAACTAGTCAGTCACATGGCCTCAAGTGCACTTCCCTGTACATCAGAGGTTGATGACTAGTAAAGAGGTTCCAATGATGGTATGGTGGGGATACTATACCCTCACGACCAGAGTGACACATCGATAAGTAAAATACATAAATAGAAGAAGTAGTTGAATAACTAAATAGTGGAGGATAATAATAACTGATAAAATAAAATATTAACAATTGGAAAATTCCAAATAGTAAAATCATGCATGTCTATGTAATGATTCCATATACAATAATAATATATACAACATGCACTACATAAGAAATAAATAAAGAAAAGAATAAAATCCCTAAAGACTATCTCCATGAGCATCCAGAGATTTGGCTCAGTCCTATACTCCTAAGATCCCATGTACCGAGTAACAGAATAAAAGGAAAAGTAGAGAGTAATCTGAAACCATAACCTGATCCTACAACCAATAGGATTGTTCAGGTACCCTAGAGAAATGGCGACCCAAATAGGATGTGAGATAAAATAAATGGGATACCACCAACGATGTCTAGAGATATCCAATACATGAATATAAAATATATTAGTGTGCAAGTATAATACTAAATCAGTAAATAAATAAATATAAAAAAGATAGACTCGTGTTCCTAAATGGACACCCAGCTGTCAATACCTACTTCATCCTAAACTGGAATACCTATGAGCAAGTTAAAAAAAGTATATAGATATGTATATATATAGTCTATATACATGGTGAAGTTTATATCCACATATATAGATACTTACACTATCTAGGATCTGAGGTGAAAATCAAGCGTCCATGGATAGTAGAACGAACCTCATATTATATCAAGGGACTCCATGCCCGGGTGTCAAGAAACCTATGGTTAACCATGCCCATATATCAAAATTTTGTATTCTATGCTTGGTTATCACACTTAACTAGGGTATCCATGCCTGATTGTCATAATGTAAGGGACACCATGCCTAGGGATTCCATGCCCATAAATCGCAACGTAAGGTATGCATGCCTAGGGACGCCATGCCCAAGTGTTACATTTAAATAGGAGACACCATGCCCAAGTGTCATGGATAATAATATAAAATAGTCACACACATTTAATAATAAATCATGGACCGTGTTTGGTAAATTTTCTATATTACAATCCAGTTACATCATTAGGGTCATTTTATTTGTAAGTAACTAGGAAGGTCATGGGAAAACCCATGCCATTTCCCATTCCATTATTCAAATAGACCATTTCTAATTTATAAATATCCCAAGGGACAATAGAAAAATATATTTCAACATAGTTCATCACAATATATCTCATTTGAACCAACCCAAAACAATTCATTTAATTCCATTTATCACTGTACTTAAGAATGAAGGAGTCAAGAATTCCATTTAATAATTCATCTAAGGCCAAGGGAAAGTCCTTTCCTTAATCATTCCACTCAATAATAGTTATCCATTTCTCTTAGGAAGGATGGATCTAGCATATTATAAATAAATATTGTAAACCAAGTGGATCATTTAGACCACTTATAATTTATTTAATTTCATCTAGTCAATTCATTTGATCAATGGAAAGCTAACATGCTTCAAAGGGTGATTTTAATTACAAATCTAAGGTACATGGTTATGGAACATAAGAAACACAACCCAAGGGGTGGTTTGAGTTTAGGTGGATATGGTATAGTTAGAAACAAAATAACTAATTAATTTATTGTATTATGTTTTACACAATTTATTTCACATTAAAGATTCGATGCACGGATAATCCGACACACGACACAATAGAAGAATTTATAAAAATGATAGAGTTTAAGGGAAAATCATGAGAAAATCTACCTTATTCTTAGTATGGTCCACTCGTCCAATACTGAAATTTTATTTGAGCCGGTTTGAGAAAAATTGAAAAAATAAAAAAACATGTTAAAAATGGGGTTAATTATCTCACATAGATTTAGCATTCCATATGGTGACAAAAAATGAAACAAGAAGAAAGAGGAGTCGAGAGATTATTGATACGCTTAAAATGCACCCAAAGACATTCAATTTGGAGCTTAAAAAAGGATATATCTCAATTACTTGGAGTAGTGATAAGGAGGAGATTTAGAGGAGGGTTGTTGTGTGTTGGGGGAGAAGAAATGAGAGAAAAAGATTAAAATAAAACATGAGAAAATGGTATTTTAACCCCTTTTAATGAGGCACATGGTTTTCCTGCATGGTTGGACAAACAGTACATGAACCATGCACTAACACTGTCTAAAAGGACACTCCCCTCATAGGACTAGCACACAATTTGACAAACCATGCGCAACCCCTGCGTTTTCCCTCTGCAACATGTCTGCAATTTTTTTCACGGCTGTACGCCTCCCCTTGTACAGTGATACCAAACTGTGAAATACCCTATATTCCCCTATATAAGGTAGTATGGTTTATCCTTGAGGGTTTATGGTTCCAACAAACCATGTCCCTATACAAAACATTCCACATGTTTGTACCTCACGGTTAATACTAAACACATGCCAACCATGCATCCTTATCTACTTCTCCTGAAATTGTTTTTTCGGGGACCAACTATCCCAAAACTTATCCAAACACCCAATAAACCTCTCAAGACTTAAAATACATCTATAAAAAACACTTATAAGTGTTTTAATGCTCATATTTACATTCCAAAACTTAGTTTAAAATATATCTCATCCACCAAATATAAATTTCAAATTTCTATGAGAAAATTTAATCCGGTTCAAAACATGGGATATTACACATGTGAACTTGAGAAATTGGACATGATCATATTGAGTATACTTGTATTCTCACCATATGTATATAAACTATTTTTTAGGTTTCTAGATGACTTCGAGGATTGGGTTAAACATTACTAGCTTGGGTTGGAGTTGTTGTTGATTTGCTTCCATAAGACTTATCTTTTGGTATTTTAATTAGAGAATTTTATTTGTATATGTTAACATTGTACATGAATTGTGGTATGGTTTTAGGTTTACATTTATATTATATGTTGGATTTTCTTGGTGGTTGTTTATCATATCTCTTTATCATGTTTTATATTATAGGGTAATTCCTCTGATATGTGAGATTTTTATACCCTTGGTGCTTGTCACCTACCCCTATGAAAAGTTTCTATTGGGGTCATTATCTCTTTTCCTTAATTACGATATCTTTTGAGGGAGGAGGATGTGACAGATTGGTATCAGATCTGATGGTTGAGAGATATGATGAAGTTTTGAGTTAGGCACAATAAATATTACATGGGTTGGTAGGGAAACAATATTAGTTGATCCTGGTACGTGATGTAGGTTAGGAAGACTGACTACAATATAGGATTTTGGTCCCATCCCATGACTTTTAGTAAATAATCTGAGCTTATTGAATGATCAAGTGAGGCAAACCTATTTATACGGTAGAGATCTAGGAGAGGTACTTGCATGATGATTGATTTGTTCATGTTTTAACTAGGTGATTATGGAAAGTTAATTAAATAAAATGAATGAATTAATTAATATTTGATAAAATTTCCATGATATCAGGATTAGGATGTTATCCTTTCATTCCAGGAATGGCTCCTGGTTATCATTAGTGAGTAGATCAGGTAGTTGAGGTTCAGCAGGATGATCTAATTGATCATCAAATATTTGATCCAACAGAGGAGGATGATGTTTGGCAGAGCGATTTCATGCCTTCCAATGGTAGAGTTTGGGAAAATATGAGGGGAGTGTCTCAAATGTGGAGACAGAGCACTGGTTAGAGAATCTCGAGATTTCTTTCAATCTGATCCAAGCATGGGATGAGTTTTGGGTGTCATTGGTAGTTAGTCATTTGCGAGGAACTGCACATTGATGGTGGATGCTATATATTAGTGACTGAAAGGAGGAAGATGTGTTGTGTCCAGAATTTCAAGAGTTCCATTAAGAGTTCCTTTCATTGACGATATAGGAAAAAAAGTGACATGATTTTCTCTCTCTTCAATAGGGGAGCATGAGTGTGTGGGAGCTTGGGATAAGGTTCACAGACCTCTTGCGCTTTTCCCCAAATGTCTTTCCAGATGAGGAGTTTAGAGCATGACATCTGGTGGAGGTCCCATGCCTAGTGATTAGGTATTTGGTCACCCCATTTATGATTTATAAGTATCTAGAGATGAATAAAAAATACAATGTTATCAAGAATATGCTTTCTATGAGATTTGAAACTCAAGAGAGTGGCCGACAGGGTTCCTCGAGGAGTAGAGTTTCAGGCTATGGGCCACTGGTGTTTAGGCATTCAGGGTTTCAGCCATTGGGTAGCCGACTATGACATATATTTTCTCATCAATCTAGGGAAGGTGGATTCCGAGTGACTTCTATAGGTCTTATGTTCTTATAATATGTCAATGGGGGACATGGGCACCACTAGGATTAGTGTCTGACCGCTCAGGGAGGCTATTATCATGTGGGCATTTAGACCTTTTTTCAACAGCAAAATAGTTTCCTCTATACCGGTTTCAGTAGAAGGGACCACTGGTGATTTTTTGGAAGCTGAGAGTAGGTGATGTTGGATAAGGAAAACCTCATTATAGTTCTCATCCACAAGGAACTAGGCCAAATCATGGTCACAAAGTCCAACAACAGAGGGGAAGAGGAGCTGGGCGTGGTTAGGTGCACACGTTAGAGGAGATAGTACTAAATGATCAAGGATTTGTTTGAGGTACAATCAGTTTATTGTATACCTTTTTTTGTGGTTTGTTTGATTCAGTATCCTTTCTACCCTTTTTTACTCCTACTTTGGTACATTCCTTAGGACTGGATGTGGAGAGGATTCTAGTGCCCCTGTTGTTATCTACACCGGTTAGAGGTCAAACTACTTTATTTGATGTGTGTGTGTGTGTGTGGGGGGGTGTAAAATGGTGATGGGGTAACACCAGTCAGTGGGAGATTTATTCTTATCAAAGATACTTCCATACGATTTTATCCTTGGTATGAATTTACTATATTCCATGTATGAAGTCATTGTTTTTTTAGAGGAGAGTTCCATTTTTTGATGTGGAGGGCCAATGAGTGGCGTTCATTGGAAGTGAGGTTATCAGAGGGTGGTAGGAAAGTGGAGGCTATTTTTTCCTATTTGGAAGATATGTCAGTGGCATATTAGATGGAGGGAGTTCCCAAGGTCATAGAGGAGTTCCTAGATGTTTTTTTGGATGAGGTTATGACACTATCCTCACAAACTGATGTCAAGTTTTGAATAGAGTTTTAGCCAGGAAGGTCTCCAATTTTGATGGATCCCTATTTATTGATGCCTACAGAGATACATGATTTGAGGTCTTAGGTGGATGATATGATGCATAAAGGTTTCATCCAACCCAGCATGCCTCCATGGGGTGCTCCAGTGTTGCTCACCAAGAAGGTGGATGATGGTACAAGGTTGTGTGTAGAATACCAAAGGTTAAATTAAGTAATGGTCAAGAAGCATTACCCTCTTCTGAAGATAAATGATATATTTGAACAGTTTATGGGATATTTTTGGTTTTAAAAGGTTGACTTGTAATCAAGATATCACTAGATGAGGGTGAAAGATGAGGATATTTTGAAGACGACCTTCAGGTCCAGGTATGGGTACTTTGAGTTTGTGGTCATTCCGTTCGGTGTCATGAATGCACCAATTGTGTTCATGAGGCTCATGAACTCCATATTTTATGAGTTCCTAGATCAATTTTTTATTGCATTCATTGATGATATTTTTATCTACTTGAAGTCATAGGAGGAGCACATTGAGCATCTGAGAGTTGTTTTGATGGTCCTTCGACACCAACAGCTCTATGGAAAATTTTCCATGTAAAATTTCTATATGTGATAGGTGAATTTATTTAGAAATGTGGTGTATCAATAGGGTGTGATAGTAGACCCTTCAAAGGTCATGGAAATTGTTTCTTGGGCAGCACCCAAAAATGTGGCAGATGTTTGTAGTTTCCTTGGTCTCGTAGACTATTATCAAAGGTTTGTACCTAATTTTTATCATATTAAAGACCTACTAAAAGATTTAACTAGGTGTGACCAGACCTTCATGTGTATTGATCAGTTACATACAATTTTTTGTTACCTGAAGGATAAGTTGGTCAGTGAACTAGTGCTTCAATTACCCGAGGAGGGTGTGATGTTTGAGGTTTTCTATGATTCATCCTGCCTGGGCTTGGGATTCATGTTGATGTAGTAGGTAGATGTGATCTCTTATGATTCTAGGTAGTTATTTCCCCAAAAAAATAATTATGGAACTTTTGTATTGGAAATGGTGGCAGTTGTGTTCGCGCTGAAGTTATGGAGACATTACCTTACTGAAGAGTGCTTTGTGGTTTTCACAGACTACAAGAGCCTAAAATATGTCTTTTCTTAGTGAGATTTGAATCTACTCCATCATAGGTGGATCAATTTTCTTCATGATTATGATTTTTAGATCTATTACACCACTAGAAAGGGGAATTTTGTTGCTGATGCGTTGATTAAAAAATTCTGATGATATGTGGTTTGAGAGTCTACCAATTTTTGAAAAGGGATGAAGAAGCTTGTAGGAATTCATCCTGATGTGGGAGAGAGAAATTAATGAAGTTTTATTCATCATATGATTGTGGAATCATCCTTGATGTATAAATTATAGGATTATTTATAGGGAGAATCAGATATAGAGGTGATACGTGAATGTATTAGCCATAATGATTCCCTTAAGGGATGATCGAAGGATGGAAAAAATCAGGTTATGTTTAAAATAATGTTGTTTGTTTTGTTGGAAGTTTGTGAGGAAGCTATCCATGAGTTTTATAGATCATCTTTAGAAGTCCATCCTAGTGTGACCATATTATATCGCTGCTTAACTTTGGTGTCTAGGAATGAAGCGGTCAGTGGTATAGATTGTGGCAAGGTGTCTAGTTTGTCAACAGGTGAAAGCAGAACACTATTTTCCCAGATGATTTTTATAGTCCTTGGATATTCCCGAGTGGAAATGGAAGTAAATTTTGATGGATTTCATCACTGGGTTACCCCGAGATTAGGGAGGTTATGATGTATTTTGGGTGATATTGGACCGAATGATGAAGTCGAATCATTTTTTAGTTATTTTTGAATTGAGTTACATGGATATCATGGTGTGGAAGTATGTGGATGATGTGGTTAGGATTCACAGGGTACCAATGAACATCATCTCTGATTGGGATCCTCATTTTACCTCACAGGTCTGGAGGGGATTACAACATGATTTTGGATCCCAGTTTCACCTTAGCATTACTTTCCACCCTCAGAAAGATGGGTATAGGGAGTAGACTATCTAGATGTTGGAGGATATGTTGTGAGCCTACATCCTAGACTTTGGTGGATCATGGGTAAGGCACCTGTATCTGATTGAGTTTTCATACAACAAAAAAATCATTCATCCATTAGCATGGATTCGTTTGAGGTATTGTATGAGCAACCATGTCATTATCTGTTGTACTCGACATAGGTTGGGGAGTTAGCAGTTCTTGATCCTAATGTGGTATAGAGCATGACCGAGAATACAATGACCCAATTTTTTTAAATAATATTTATTTCCTTAATAAATGTTTGTTACATATTATATAATATCATACATGTTCAAAATAAATAGAAACCAACATAATTTTATCTCTTTAATAATGATCATTACATTAATCAACTATGAAACCAATTAAAGTGATAAACATTACAACTAGAAAAAGAATATAAAATAGAACAACTAAAATGGGAAAGTATGGATCACCCCAATATTCTAGAATCATCTACCCATTGCAAACACTATATAAATGAAGAAAAATATTATTAAACCAATCAAAATATTAATAAATGAAAATATAACGATAAGAGAAATTTTAGTGAATTTTGAGTGAAATGATGAAGTGGTATTTATAGGGTATAAAGGGAAATGTGACTATTGGGATTCGACCATTATATGACCATTGGTCAATATGACCATTGGTCAATATGACATTTAGTCAATATGAAAATTGGAAACTATACATTTGGTTGATAATTTCACCATTATAATTAGTGTTTATAAGTATGAATGATAAAGGATAATTGATATAGAAAGGAGAATTGATGGCCTCAACCAGTAGAGTCATGCTATTTGAATCCCATTTTTTAGAACTTGGGAGGGTGGTATCGTTAATGGGGTTCTTCCTTGACCAGGTTCAATCCTAGCTTCAACAAGTGAAGTTTGAGTGAAATCACCTACGAGAGAAGTTAAAATTAGTGTATATTACCACTCAGCCCATGTTAGTCGAGCCACCCCATGAAACTACCATCATCACACACCTTACCCTTAGGGTGTATTCTGGTGTAATAAGGGGTTACATGTCTAGGAATTAGTTACATAAAGTGTAATTTCCTCTGTATAAATAAAAGTATTATTCTATCAACTCATTTTAATAATAGTTTTTCTTAATAAAATATATGTTTAATTAAGATGAATTTGATAAATTGATTTTTGGATACAAATAAAACATAATTTTATTTTTATAAAAAATATACACAATTTTATAATAAAATCAAGTATTCTGAATAATACTTAATTTAATGAAATATTAATTTTAAAAACTTTTATTTAATTTCAAATGATAAAATGATTCAATAATGTCCTAGGATATTTTTTTATAAGTGTCAGAAATTTGACCGTGCCTTGAAAAATATTATTTTTAAATAAATAAGGTTTTTTATATTTAAAAGTTAAAATTATCATATTATAGAATTATTCTGAAAAAATAAACATTATATTTGAAATCATAACATTGAAATTAGGTTAGGGTGAATTTACGAGAATTTTATAAAATACTTTATTTTTTCATAAATAGTAAAAAATACAGTTTTTGGTTTTCAGTATATTTTATGGAATCATATTTATATCATAATGATTTAATAATTAATTAAACAAAATCCATGACCTAAAATATGTTATTTTATTAATATGATATAGTTTTATAGATGTTAATCAATTTCCAAAACTATATGTGACTTTCTAAAGTCTAAAAAAGAAAATTTGATTTTTAAAAACATTACTTTGTGAAATCTTTACTCTTCTATGACTAAAGAAGTATTAAAAATGGTGTTCGGTTCTATTGGATTAAAATAACTTAAAATTAGACCCAAATTTCTAAAAACATGAGAAAAAACCATGGGTAACCCAATGGTTTTACATTTTCCACAACCTAGTTTTCCAAGACCTATATTTGGAAATTATTAAACAATTCCTCCACTTTTTCTATAAATACCCACCCATTTCACCATCCCAATTCACTCCTAATCCATAATAAATGATGTTATGGTGATTTTTCCTCCCAATTGTTCCCCCCAAGGTGTCCTAAATTCCCCAAGGTTCTATCCTCATGTTTTAGGAGGAACTCTTCAAGGTAAGGGAAATCTTCACTTTTCTTTTCCATTCAAGTTCCCTTTTCATGTGGTATGTCTTATAATTTTAAAAAAAGTTATTTTGTACACTTTTTATTATACCATTATTTTAATAAGGGACTTTTATGAATGTGAGGCCCTTTTCCCCTCTCATTTTACCATTTCTTAAAACCATGTTTTATACCTGTCATGCTATCGAATTTACTTCTTAAATTTCCCTCTTTTACATGATAAATTATCTTTTCCTTTTTATTTGAATAAAATAAATCTTTTATTTTCAATGGGTATTCAAATAGATTTAAAAATAACCTTTTTATTCTAGGATTTTCATATATGAAACCCAAATTTCCTTTCATGGGTTAAAAATGACGCAACGATCATGTATTTAAGCTCTTTTGTATGCCAATATTTTGATAAGAAACCCATTATTAATCCTCCATGGTTTATTAATTAAATGATTTATTATGATCTATGTGGATCATATGAAATTAATACATATTAAGGGTTCACCCTGATAGAGATCCAATGCATTGGGTAAATAATTTAATCTCTAGAGATGACATGTTTTACGATACCTTGGTGAATAACCTTGGTAATTTTTATTTATGAAACATTAGTGATAAACCTTAGTGATATGTTTATGAATGTCTCATTTAAATATTGTATCCAAATTTCCATGTTATGACTCATCTTATTCTTATTATTTTATGTCTCTTGTTTGTGCCTTATTGTTATGACTCATGTTCTTATTGATATGTCTCATGATCACATGTTTTTTGCCTCCCTTACTGGGCTTCATGATCACCCCTTTCCATTGATTTATGTCCCCATGATATGAGATGTAGTAAAATTAAATTAGAGTGAACTCATAAAGATGTATTTCAAGTGTATGTAAAAGTATTTTTTATGTTTTCATGTCACTACCACAAAACTGGGCAAGGCCAGCGCCAACCTTTATCAGCGCTAACGAAAAAGCGCTGTTAAAGGGGGTACCTTTATCAGCGCTAAAAAAAGCACTGATACAAGTTCCCCTTTATGAGCGCTTTTTTTAGCGTTGATAAAGGCACCCCCTTTAACATCGCTTTTTTTAGCGCTGTTAAAGGGTACCCCTTTATCAAAGCTTTTTTAGTAGCACTGATAAAGGGGGGTTTTTATCAGCGCTTTTTTTTAAAAGCACTGATAAAGGGTCTACTTCAAAAAAAATCATTAAAAAAAATATATTAATATTTAAATATATAGATATAGTTATATTGATATAAATATAATATATATTTTTTAAATATAATTTTAAATATATTTTAGATAAGTATAAATATATAGTTACACTTAATATATAAGATATTTAGTGAAAATGGATTATAAAAAAATTAAAAAAATATTTTTAATAAATAATTTGATAATTATTATGGAGTAATAGCCATTTAATAACAATTTGAAGACCAAAATAATAAAAAAATTAAAAAATATCCAAAATATGTTGAAAACGCAACTCGAACTTCAAACGACCACAACTTTTGATCAGGGTGTCCGTTTGAGCTATACAACATATCAAATCAAATCCTACGACGAGATATATGCACTAATAACCTAGGAAAATCCTTTGTCACATTTTTCAAGGCTAAAAAAGGCCCATAAGGCCTCCAAAACTGAGTTTTTAGTCAGGATACCCCGATTTTTTGACATTTTGTGGATTTTCAGCCTCGTTTAAGGGGGTATTATTGGATTTTTTTGGTGGGGACTTGTAAAGACCCGTAAATTTCAAGGAAATTTTTTTTCTTAATTTTCTTTGGAATTTTACAAGGACGCAGTTTTTGACGGCGCCTGATTCCGAGGCCCGGTGTGCCCAGAATCATTTTCCGAAGTTTGGCTCGGGTACGTTCAGTGAACGGACGAGCGGGTTTTTCTAACTTTTAAACCGGTGCCCGGAATCGAATTCTGAGGGCACCGATGAAATCGCAGCGCCGGTATTCGCCTTGAAACACCTCTTCCAAAGTTGCGTTTTCTCGGGTGTGGTTTTTAATTTTCGGGCTTAAAGTTAAGAAATAAAATAATTTTGCGACAACTTTATTTTATTTCACTTAAGACACTTGGAAGCCACTTGAAGCCACTTAAAGGCGGCTTAAACTGAGTTGATCTGGATAGGATGCTATCCAGAAATATCCTACCCCCTTGGTAGGATATTTGTGAGGTGGAGCCCGCATAAGCCCCGCCGTTTCTTTCCGCTAAGTAACGCACCCGCGAAAACCCGTCATTATGAAAGTCAACTGACGCGTTTTCTTAATTTCTTAACAGACCATTTAATTGGGCAGTTTATTTCGTAAATTAAATGAGCTGTTTCCTTCGTTGAATTAATTCAACGAATTTATGGGTCGTTACTTACCCCTTTTTTGTGTGTTGGCATAATAATAAAATAAGACCAACCAGTCTTTTGAAAGTTTACTCGTTGAGAGAGGATCCTTGAACCTTCATCCTTCTTCGTGAAGAATGCGAAGAACACGAAGAACGCGAAGAACGCCGTCATCCGCGGAAATCGACGACGCTCTAATCTGAGACGTTCTTCCCCGCCCCGATCTCCGATCACCAACTGTTTGAGGTGAGTGATTTCGGGTTTCTTCTAAAAGTTCTTTGTGGTTTAAAACGAAACACGGATTTAATTATTTTATAATTAAAATCTGTTGTTTCTTGGTCCGTTGAGTTCGCCGACTCAATGCCGGTTTCCGCGATGACGTGACGCCCTTCCGCGACGACGCGACGACCCCCTTCTTCTGCGACGAACAATTCCGCGAAGAACTCTCACGCGTGCGACTACGAGGTAGGGGTTTTATTTCTTGGAAATGCCTCTTTTTCCCATGTCGTTTCCGTTCAAATTTGAGGAACCCGTTTTATAAAACAATTTTATTTCATTAAAAATTGTTTTCGGATATGCGTTCATGTGTTGAACTTTATTCCTCCCGTTGTTTATCTCTAACACGGAGGGTGCGGGCCAAACGAACACGGCCCGACGACCCTCCGCCGTTCTTCATTTTTATGCAGATTTGGCGGGCGACGACGGAACGTGCCGCAACGGAAGTTTGATGATCCGGCAGTGAAGAACGAGTCCCGGGAGGAGCAGCGGCGCAGACGGGAACAAAATCGGACAACCAGAGTGATCCCGGTGGCCCGCGGAAGCCGGCGGCGGCGCGGGTCGCCGGCACGGCGGCGCCAGCGCCCGGAGGCGGCGGTGCCCAGCGCGCTGCCGGACGAGACCGCCGCGGCACCGGTGCTCGCGGGACGCGGCTGAAGCCGCGTCCGGCGCCAGGGAGACACCCCGCGGGTGTCCAGTGGGTGTCCCGCGGGTGTCCAGCGGGTGTCCAGTGGGTGTCCCGCGGGTGTCCTGCGGGTGTCCAGCGGGTGTCCCGCGGGTGTCCCGCGGGTGTCCCGCGGGTGTCCCGCGGGTGTCCCGCGGGTGTCCAGCGGGTGTCCCGCGGGTGTCCAGCGGGTGTCCCGCGGGTGTCCCACGGGTGTCCAGCGGGTGTCCCGCGGGTGTCCCGCGGGTGTCACGCGGGGGCGGCAGCTCCTCCCGCGTCGGCCGCTCGGTCGCTCAGCCGAGCTGAGCCGGGCTGGCCGAGCCAGACCGGTCCGACCGGGTCGGACCGGGTCGGGCCGGGCCCGGACCCCCCGTCTTCGGACGGTTTTCGTTCAAATGGCCGTATCTTGAGCTACGGGTCTCCAAACGACTCGCCGTCAGCGGCAACGCGATCTTTGGATCGAGACGGTCGTTTCGGTTTATCGCACTCAAGGTTTCGGAATACTTTGAGTTCGGCCGGGTTGGTTCGTACACGAAACCAACCGGGCCCTCGGAGCGGAAACGCTCATATCTTGAGCCACGGACGTCCGATTGACGTGCCGTCGACTTCGTGGAATTCCTCTAAGTGAGACGGATCTTTTGGCATACTCCGCCCGTGGTTTGGATGTAGGTGGAGTACGTTCGGGTTGGTTTTTCCTTAAAAACCAACCGGGCCCCTGGGACGAAAAAGCCAATAACTCTCAGACCGGGCGTCCGATTGATGCGCCGTCTGCGACGTTGAGTTCCTGTTGACGATACGGAACTTTCGGATACATCAACTTCGGACTTTGTGACAGTTGATGTATCGGCCTCTCGGCTCGTGGAGCAGACCCTCCCGAACGATCTTGCTGTGTGCAGGAACCCTAGAGCTGGCTGCGATTGCTACTTCGACAGCGACGACTGTGCAGAGATCCTCAGTGGACTGCAGCGACGATTGTGCAGAGATCCTCAGTGGACTGCGACGATGAAGAGTGCTGGTCTTGTATCCTATGTGGGTCCTAGCTTAGATGATTCAATACTGGTCTTGTATCCTATGTGGGTCCCAGTATAGATGAATCAATGAAGACAGCTGGTCTTGTATCCTATGTGGGTCCTAGCTGTGCTGGTCTTGTATCCTATGTGGGTCCCAGCTTAGATGATTCAATACTGGTCTTGTATCCTATGCGGGTCCCAGTATAGATGAATCAATGAAGACAACTGGTCTTGTATCCTATGTGGGTCCTAGCTGTGCTGGTCTTGTATCCTATGTGGGTCCCAGTCGTGCTGGTCTTGTATCCTATGTGGGTCCCAGCGTAGATGATTCAGTATCCATACCTGATCGTCCCTTCCACCTTTTGACGAAGTATACCTGTGTGAGCTGAATCTTCTATTTACTCTCCTTTGTGGATTGTGTTGAGCTATCCTGTGTGGATTTACTGTTTACTCTCCTTTGTGGATTGTGTTGAGCTATCCTGTGTGGATTTATTGTTTACTATCCTTGTGGATTGTGTTGTGCTATCCTGTGTGGGTATACGTTTTGCTTTCCTGTGTGGACTGGGTTGTGCTTGGGCTTGGACGTTGGAGCCGAACGAGAATTGATGACTTAGGTATATGTATGAGCATATACCTAAGTCGTGTCAGATGTTACTTCGTGATTGTATCTTTCCTTTGTGGTTTATCCTTTGTGGATTTCGGGAGACCTTCGGGGGTCTCGGGGTCCCTACTGAGTAGCTTATACTCACCCCTGCACGGGCTATGCCCGCACTACGTTGTGTTGGTTGCAGACGACGGACAGCGCTGATCGTGGTGGAGGCTTGCGGAGCAGGACGGTACCTGGAGGTGGACCACTGGGCGGGACGTACTCGGAGCGGTCAGGTGGACCCGAGGAGCAGTGGAGGCTATCTGTACCCACCCTTCAGGTGGGACTTCCAGAGGATGGCTCGACGCTGCGGCTTTTCCTTTCAGTGGCTGTTTTTCCTTTCAGTTGTACTTTACAATTGGACTTGTATTTCTGGCCCTTTTTTACTTTCAGCACAGCTTGTACCGTTTTTACTTAGTGTTTACTTTTCCACTTGCTTACTCTGTGGTGCTTGTTTACTTTTCAAAGGCAATGCCTTCCCTTTTTGTTGGGATTTACACATTGGTGCTAGTCGCCAGCCCCTGACCTATGGAAGGTGGGCTTGGGGTAGTCACGGCACGGGCCCCGAGGGCGGGTCGTGACATGACTAAATTTATTCCAAGTTATTACATTCATATTGATATTATGTATTTGAAATTTTATCGTTTTTTATAATTCAATGCTATTTATAATCAAATATATAACAATATATACATATTTTTTATATATTCACACATAAAAATTTAATTATAAATATAAATAATAAAATATATTTACATATAAAATATATTAGCTTTATCTAAATGATAACTAATATCCATTTTATTTTAAATACAAATATATGAATATTTATATACCTATATATTAATCTAACAATATATATATATTAATATAACTACATATATATATTTATATAACTTTAAATATATATATTAATATCACTATAAATATATATATTAATATAACTATATATTAATATAACTATATATATATATATTAATATAACTATATATTAATATAAATATAAATATATATATATTAATATAACTATATATATATATATATTAATATAAATATATATTACTATACGAATAAATATAACTATATATATATATATAAATAGAGATATGATGAAATGGAAAACAAATCAAAATAGAGGAGTGGTAAGGGATTAGGCGCACATGAGGGAGGTCTCGAGTTCAAAACCTGGTGGAGGCAGGGGCGCGCACATGGGGGTGAATTTATGGGGCTAGTGCTGATAAAGGGTGGAGGGGGTGCACGTGGGCACTAGAGGGGCTGGAAAAGCGCTGTTAAAAGGGGGGCTCAAGCGTTATAAAAGCCCCCCGATTGGCATTATTTTTTAATTTTTTTTAATTTTTTAATTTTTTTTACTTTTATTAGTGCTAAAAAAGCACTGATAAAAGGGGTATTTTATCAGCGATAAAAAGAAAGAGCTGATAAATGACCCTTTTATCAGTGGGTTTTGGAGTGCTGATAAAGGGGACCACCCCTTTATCTTCACCAGCTTTAACATCGATTTTCTAGCACTGTTAAAGGCCATTTTTAGCACTGATAAAAGGCGTATTCTTAGAAGTGTGTATTATGTACCTCATTTTCAAGAAACTAAACAATATCCTCTGTTTGTACCATGTAATGAAAAGTTATATAATAAAATGGAGGGATTCCATAGATAATATCCAGTTAGTTCGAGAGAGTATGAGGGTGCCACAATACCATCATAAGTACTATACTGATCATAGGGATATGCCCTTAGGGTTTTAGGTTGGAGACCATGTGTTCTTGAGTTTGGAAGGGGGAGTAGGATTTCTCCCCAATCATTGGGCCTTTTGAGGCGTTGGAGCATTTTTTTCATAGGAATGTATCAATTGGAACTTCCACCTTGGATAGATGGGATTCATGAATTCCTCCATGCAAACCAACTTTGTTGGTATCCTAATGATGACTCTCATGTCATTGACTGCGAAGAGTTGAATATAGAGGACGACACAATGTTCTTGGAGTGACTAGTAGAGATCCACAATAATTGGGAGAAGGTGCTGTGTGAGTGAACCATTCCCCTAGTTCATGTGTTGTGGATATATAGTTTCCTGGAGAAGAAACAATTAGAGTGAGAGGTGTATTTGCGTGCCCAGTACATGAAGTTTTTTGAGGTTTTCCTCATTTTTTTTGTTGATGTGATATTTGGATATTGATGTTTTATGAGATGTTCTTTTGCTTGATGTTGTGATATGTGATAAAGTTTTTGACATATGAAAAGGGGAAAATTGGATTCAAAATTAATATGTGTTATATATTGACACGATTAAAACCATGTGGGTGAGTCAGTTCCATCCAAAGTAGATAATATCTTGATATGGAAGATGAAATTATCTGATTTGTGTGCTTGGGGCAGTGTTGTGTGTTGGTCATGGAAGTTTTTGGTTTGGGCTATGTGGAGGTTTATAGTTGTGTAGATGGTTGTGTGGAAAGGACATTATTTGTGTCTAGTTCTGGATGATGTGGTGTTATTCCCGGTGAGAGGTGGTGATGTGGTTGAGAAAGATGTTTTGTGGGTATTTTGGTTTGGGGTGTTTAGTTGGTGGTGGTGTTGAGGTGTAATTAACGAGAACCTTGATGAGTATCTCACAGGGTGGTTGTTCAAACCTCCTTCTTTTCTTTAGGGATTGGTTTTGATTATTTATGGAGAGAACCATTTGAGAGGTATCTAATGTAATAGTCCGTGCCTTCCCGACCTGTTATCTTCTCGGTTTGGGTTTTGGAGGTGTTTTACAAGAGGCTCATGGAGGTTCTGTGGAGGTTGGAGTTGCAACCAAATTGTAGCAGGTTTTTCACATTGTAGAAGAGGGATTTTTGATGTAAGATTGTGGGTTACAACTTGTGTAGCCAGTGATATACGACTTTTTTTAGTGGAGGAGTAGCATGTGAAATGGTTTTATGCCATAAATATAAAATTTATGATGTAAGTTAATTTTAGATGAAGCACCCTGAATTTTGGTGTAAAACTAAAATTTTGAGAATTAATGACCTAAACTAGTTTTACGTCTTGTAATCCATAGAGATTTCATAATTTACATTATAAATTTGTATTTTACACTATAAAAGGGATACATATAGGTTATTTATAATCCTTGTCCAACTTACATTTCATTTATTTTACCATTCTTCCTCTTATATTGTGGATGAAACCTAGGCGGTTTTGGGAGACCTTACAGACCATATCCTCTCACTTTGATCCTTGGATTCTAATTTTTGTTCATTGGAAATAGGTGGTGATTTATTATCCCTTTCTCTATTTTTTACTTGTGTCCTTCCCTCAGTGTTATGCTATAGTGTTGTTGGTTTTGGTTCAGGGTATATTGGGTTGTGTTTTTGATGATCCCTTGGTGAGGTTCAGGTTTGTACAGAGTTTCCTTATGCGCCTATGGTTTCCAGGATGATTCTTCTTCACCCCATTGTGCATAGTGAGATTATAAATCTTTCTAAAGGTATGATATCCTCGTTCTCTCCCTTTATACATGATATGTGTGGGGATTTCATGTTTTTGATTTCCTTTGGGTGGATAATAAGGGTCAAATTAATGAGTATAACTAATTATCATAGTCTAAAATTGATGGGGATAGAAAGAAGTTTCTTGCATTACTATATTTTTGATATTGCTGATGAAATTATGCATTCTTGTTGACAATACTAAAAATCATGGCTATTAGGAGCCTTACGTGTGCTGTAGCTGATGTATATGTGACCACTGTTGTGTTGTTTGATCACACCCTGAATAAAAGGCTAAATGATGTATATTTGGATAACAAATTGGTTTTGCATGGAAACCTAGATTTTTCAATAATACCCATGCTAAGTAAATAAGTAATGTGAGGAAATACCTTGAATAAATGTAGAAGTTAGGACGTGTTCTGTTGTGTGTTGTTGTGCTTTTTGTGTTGGTATTTGTGGTTTGGACTGTTGTGCAGTGATGGAGGTGACCGACTAAGTTGTGTGATGCATGGGGTTGTGATATGGTTGGTTGGAATTGATGTGACATGAGCAGTTGTTCAGTTGTAGTGTGCAATGGTTGTGGAATGCAGTGGTTGTGGCTTGTGGTTGTTGTGGTGAGATGGATCGTTTGGTGCGGTGGGGTGATGATGGATGATGTGGTGTGGTAGAAACAATTCATGGGAGCTGTGTTAGTTATGGTGTGGTTTGGTTTTGTTAGTTGTCTGATTAGACATGGAATGAATTGTGATGCTGGATGAAATGAATAAACTAATTGGTTGATAAATGAATAAAAGAAAAGATTTTGTAATTGTGAAAGAAATGGATTAGTAATGGGAGTCTGTGGAAACTCAATAAATATGGTAAGTGGTGAGACCTACAATTTAAAGTTATCATGTGCATCTTTCTGTGGTGTAATGCATTAGTGGTAGTAATGTTTGTGATGGTTGATGTGTGGTACAGTGGTGGTGATGTGGTGTGCACTAGTGGAGTTTTTGTGGACCCATAGGTTGGGTATTATGTTCCATTATATATATCATGTATTTTTTTTATTTCTAATCTTTCCCCACCTGAGTTTGATAACCTTACAAATGATTATAGGTTTTTGGTTTTAGGTGTTTTCATTAGAATCTGGGATGATGGTGATATGAATGACTGGATCCCACTCTTCCCCGCTCTTTCTTCATCAGTGATGACCCATGTAAAGACCCCAAACCCAGTTGGACAGAGTTGATGCCTTACTTTATTATATTGTTATAATAAACAAGGAATTTTCATCATGAAGGATGAAATAGTTTAGTAGTTTTAGAAGCTATATTACACACAAGAACTTTACATTACAACTTGAAATGAAAAACAACATAACAACTCCATTAAAAATATCCATAAATCTTAGATTATCCCTAAAAGTAATTCATAATATACATCTTCACATACTGGGGAAAAATAAAACATAAGGGGTGAGATCATATTCTCAATAAGGGTAAACAATACAATAAAATCTATCATAAACATAAACAATAAGGCAAGGTGAATAACTAAAACACATGCCAATAAAAAATAATCTCGAGAATAATATGGAAGGAATAAAAGATGTATTAATAATGCCATATAAATAATCACATAAAACTTAAAAATATATATTATACTTGTTTAATAATCACATTATTTATCAATTATTAATAACATAATGAGGGAATTAATAATACTAGACATTATAAACATACCGTTGAGGCCTCAACAAAGACATCTGAAAATAAATGGTTAAGGCATCAGCCAAATCCATTTCTGTTTTGTATCATGATACCTACTGATTCATCACGAGGATATAACGGGACCCAACCATCACTTATTAAGTCCAATTAATTCCTCATATGATTGGGGTTAAACATAATCAACATATACATATGAAATTTAAATAACTTTCCCCAATCTATAAGCATAATCACTAACCATTCTTAGTAGTATGGTGAATGGTATCAAGATAGTACATCCACAATCAAAATGATCATAAATCATTTAATAAAATATGATAGATTAAAAAAAATAAGATATAAATATTAATTAAGCATAAGATTCAACATAGGTTTTGTAATAGATGAAAAATACTCTAATAAAATCATCAAGGAATTCTTGAAAGAAATACCCTTTTTTACTTTGTAAAGAAGAGTTCTTTGGAAAAAATCATTTGTATTTGCAAAAATCTTTTTTATAAATCCAAAAATTAAAAAATATAGTTTTTAATGAAAAAATTAATTATTTTATAAAAATAATGGTGTCTTAAAATATTTTATGAATGGTACTTGAAAATGGGTAAGAAATTGCCTATTGGGAAGAATTGAGAAGGTAACTATGTAAAACAAATATTTCCCCATAAAAGAAAGATGAAATGATATGGATACATGAGTTTGGAACATGTACACATAATTTAGAAAAATTATATAAAAATAATGAAGAATTACATTCGTGTAAAGAGGTAGAAAACCTAACCTGAATGAAAATGGAAGTTCAGGAAGAAACCCTTACCTTATGTCTGAGAGTGTTCTGCACTTATACTTAATGTCATAGATAATGAAATTATATGCATTAATAAATTAATTTCAAACCTATTACACATGTATTTTATTTTTTATATTTTTATTAATTTCATTTATGGCCTTTTTTAGAGTTTAGATATTCAATTTCATCATTTAAGAGTGTTCTTTTCCTTGGTTTTCATGATCGGTTTACTTTTACACGTATATGGAAGATCATATAAAATGGAAATAATTATCCAGAATTAAAATTTTACGTTATTAATGAAAACTGATAATATTCAATGATCTTATATATTATTTTGTTTCAATATATGAGGATTATTCATTATATAGAACTTTAATGATAATTGTTTAGATTATTTTGGTGGTTTTTCGATCGTCATGATCTAGTTTTGTCTTATTAATTAATGTAATGTATATATAATGGTTCCAAAACAATAAATAAATTAATATATTTATAATAATTTTTTTTTAACTATAATAATGTTTTTATAATTAGTCTTGAAGTCGGAATTGAAAAATTAAAACACGTCATCCACAAAGGCTGTAAATCGGTACCTCTCGGACGATGTTTTCATCTTTAAAATAAAAGGAAAAATAGAAGATACTTGATGGTAGATTTTACATTAACATAATAAAATTATAGTATATAAAAAATAATGGATTTATAATTTCACTTTTGATAGGGGAGGTGAGGGAAGGATAATAAAATAAACTGAGAATAAAAAAAAGAAAAGAAAGAGAATTTTTACCTCTTGAATTCTCCTCCTTGAGAACCTTCTTAAGGGGATTGGGTTTGCTCTTTTGTTGAAGAAAAAGGATACTGGAAATGGGTTAGGGGATTGAGAATATTATTGGGCATAAATTGAACAAGAATCAAATCTTGGAAGGTGTGAGGAGAAGGGTTGGTATTTATAGTGGAGGAGAGTGGTGTTTTTTTGAATATTTTATTCATTTGTTTATTATTTTGGATCAAGAATATGAATAGTTTGAGAATTATAAATAAATATACTAAAATAATTAAGGTTAGTTATAGATTATTGTTCTTACATCATCAATGACTCACTGAATAGTTTATTTAACCTATAATGTATTTATACCGTAAATTACAGTATTTCACTTTTCACCAAAAAAAATTATTTCAGAAAAATATCAAAAATTCACCATAACTATTTTTGATGTTTATAATTAAAAAATATACTCTATTATATGAAAATAATTTTCTAAATTTTCTAAATTTAATTTTTAAATAAAATTATCATTTATTTGAAAAATACTAATTTTAAAACTATAACTGATTTTATAACACTTTGAAAAATTAATTAAGGTGTCATAAAATTATATTATAATCACAAGACCAAAAATTATGAATTTATGAATCTATTTTATGAAAATAAATTTATTTTAAATTATTATATTAATTATAAAATTTTAATTAAATGTTTATGACTTTTAAAAATACAAACACTTTTTTTTAAATCATTTAGTTACTTATATCTAGATATAAATATATCATACTTTCACTTATAAGATACCCAAATTTTATTTATACATTTATAAGTGAAGTTACTATTCTATTGGTCATATTACTATTCCTAATGGTCACATTACTATTCTAAAGGTCAAGTTACTATTCTATTAGTATAGGTTCCTTAACTTATAAAAATACCTCTTATTTCATTCATTATTCATTTATAAAGTTTGTATTGTATTGTATAAGTGATTTTATGTAATTAATACTATATAAAATAACTATAAGAAGGGAAATTTAATTGATATAATTCTGGGTCGTCACATTATCCTCTCCAACAAAAATTTTTTCCTTGAAATTTTCAAAATGTCACCTCATAAAAAGATTTGGGCAGTTCTTTATCATAACTTCCTCTACTTCCCACATTGCCTCTTCAATTTTATGATTTTTCCAATATAACTTTACCATCCGAGTCATCCAATTCCTCAACAACTATTTTCTAGTATCTATAATCCATATAGGATCTTCATAGTAAGATAAATCATGTTCCAATTCTATTCCTTCATAAGTGAGGACATGCAATGGATCTGGCATGTATTTCCTTAACAAATAGATGTGGAACACATTTTGTACTTTAGAAAGTCTAGGTGGTATTTCAAAATTATAATCCACAACTCTAATTCTCTCTAATATTTCAAAAGGTTCAATGTACTTAGGGATTAGTTTCCCTTTCTTTCTAAATCTTATAACACCCTTCCATGGAGATACTTTAAGAAAAACATGATCTGCCTCTTGAAAATCCAAATCCTTTCTTTGGTTATCAACACATATTTTTTTATACTTTGATCTGATTTGATATTAGTTTGAATAGTCTTTACTTTTTCTATTGTTTCCTCCATATGTTCCTGGCCTACAAGATTCCTTTCACCGACTTCATCCCAACGAGTTAGTTTACGAAATCTATTTCCATACAGTGCCTCATATAGTGCCATTTGAATATTTGAATGGAAACTATTTTTTGTAGTAAAATTATACCAAAGAAAAATAATTATCCCACATACCTTGAAAGTCAAGTGAGCGTGATCTCAATATGTCTTCAAAAGTTTGGATTGTCCTTTCTGAATGCCCGTTAGTTTGAGGGTGATAAGATGTACTCAAATGAAGTTCAATATCCAAAGTTTTATGAATATTTTTTCCAGATTTTTTTGTAAATCATGGATCATAGTCATAAAAAATATAAATAGGTGCTCCATGAATTCTTAAAATTTCATTAATATAGATTTCTGTTAGATGCACTAGTGGTAAATTCTCCCTTATAGTGAGAAAATGAGTAGATTTGGTAAGTTGATCTACAATTACCCATATTGCATCATTATTTCTTGGAGTTTTGGGAAATTGAGTGAAAAAATACCTAGTAATTTCATCCTATATCCATATAGTAATCTTAATAGGTTTCATGACTCCTCTAGGATGTTGTATTTCATCCTTCACCTATTGATAGACTAAAAATCTTGATACAAAATCATCAATTTCCTACTTCATATTATCCCACCAGAAATATTCCTTAAAATCTATATACATCTTAGTGATACTCGGTTGTATAAAGAAATTTGATCTATGAGCATCATCTAATAATTACCTTTTTAGCTCGGGTATAGAGGGAACACAAAGTCTCTTCCCAAATTTTAGAATTCCATCCTCATACACAAAGTATGTCTACTTTCCATCATTCACAGATTTAATTTTCCTTTGAAAATTATCATCTTCATATTGAGAACTTTTAATCCTTTCTACTAATGATGGTTGGGATACCAATTGAAAAAGTAATGATGTTTTTTCACGACCTGTCCCCTGGGGCTCGTACCGTGACTACCCCAAACCTGCCTTCCATAGGCTAGGGGCTGGCGACTAGAACCAAAGGTGTATTCCCTAAAACTGGGAAGGCATTGCCTTTATAACTTGAAAACTCACGTAACCAAGCACACAAAAAGATATGAACACAAGAAAAATATATAGTAAACAAGTGAGTATTGTAAAAAGGTGAGTATATTAAGTAAAAAGGGTCCAAAATACAAGCCCAACTGGAAAGTACAGGTACAACTAAAATGTAATACAACTGAAGAAATAGAAAGACAGCTACTGGGTCATCCTCCGGGTTCCTACTTGAAGGGTAAGTACAGATTGCCTCCTCAGCACTCCATGTCTGTCCGTCTCCTCTGTGTACCGACACGCCGTATGGTCCACCTCCGATCACCGTCCAGTCTTGGTACTCTCAGCCTTGATCTGCACTGTCCATCGTCTACATCCAACACAACAAGGTGCAGGTAAAGCCCTTATATGGGTGAGTATAACGATACTCAGTAGGGACCCCTAGACCCTCAAGGTCTCACAAAATCCACCAAGGATAAACCACAAATAATTAAATCAACAGATAACCTTAATTAGGTATATTCCCATACATATACCTAAGTTATTAAGTAATCCATCTCATTCATGAGGAAAACATAGAGGTATTGACTCAACTCACACTAGGATTTATTCTAGGGGTAGTATCATGTAACATTTCGAATCCTTGGCTGCTAGAGAACTCCTCCTAAATTGAGTACAATGGGCTTGCCATGTCACACAGAGGCACTTCCCACTAACCTTGGACTGTTGAGGTACTCTTCCTGTCGAGTACCATGGGTCTGCCACGTCACCAATGCTCTCCCCACCGTGGGTCTGCCGTGTCACCAAGGCACTCCCCGTCGTGGCCTTCTGAGGTACTCCTCCTGTCGAGTACCGTGTGTCTTCCATGTCACCAAGGCGCTCTTCACCGTGGGTCTACCACATCACCAAGGTGCTCCCCACTGGGCCAGTCAAGTCACTCCGAGTCGAACGGTCAGCAGTCGTCAAGTCTCAGCCAGCTACTAGGTTCCCATACTATGCTCGCTCGTCTCCGGGAGGATCTACTCCAAAAGCTACTAGTTGATGCTCCAACTACCATTAAATCCCATGAAGAAGTATATCAAAGGTCCGCTACGTCATATGGATCTCAACGCAACAGATAGCGCGTCAAACGGACGCCCGACCTGTGAGTTATTATCCTTTTTGTCCCGGGGGCCCGGTTGGATTCATGCTCGATCCAACCTAACTGTACCCCATATCAATCCAAATACCAGTGGGGGTATCACTCAAAGGGACTGTCTCGCTCCAAGGTTCCCAACACCGCTGACGGTTTGTCAAACAGACGTCCGGTGCCAAAGATATGGCTGAAGGAGCATAAATTTGTCGTAGTGGGTCCGGGTCCAGTCCGAACTGGTCGGACTGACCCGACCTTAGTCGACCCGGACCGACTCGGTTCGGGTCGACCAAGACCTACCCATTGGTTATGGCTTGGCCCACAGTGCGGTCCGGCCCATAGGGTACTGCGAGGGCGCGGACCGGCCACAGGTACCACGAGGGCGCGAACCATCCGCGAGGGCGCATACCGGCCGTAGGGGCATGGACCGGCCGCGAGGACGGAAAACTAGCTGCGGGTCAGTGAACCGGCTGTAGGGAGGTGGCTCGGCTCGGCCCGGACAGTGGTTCGACACAGTGGCGGCACTACTCGGCTCGGCCCGGACAGCGGCACAGCTCGGCGGACGGCGGCACAGCTCGTCGGACGACGGCGGCACGGCGGCGGCGTGATGAGGGGGTTTGGCCTGGGGCGGTGTGACGACTCAGCATGGCGGCTCATCATGGTGGCGGCACGATGGCTTGTCATGGTGGCAGCGCGACAGCTCGGCACAACGGCTGCACAACGAGGGGGTTTAGCCTGGGGTGGCGCGACGGCTCGGTCTGACCGCAGGTGGCTCGGATGGGTGCGGGGCTGATTTGATCAATCTTTCTCCTCAGATTATGTATGTAGTTTTTGTCATGCCTTGATAACCTTTTAAATTTGGATTCATAATTTTCAATGTTTTCATCCTCATTTTGTTTCAGACTCAATAATTTCCTCTCCATATCCGCTTTCTATTCATGAGGGAAATATTTTTCTAGGGAAATTTCCTTAAAACCTTTCCATTCTATATTTTCAATTTCTTCCTCCTCCTTTGTGTTTTCAATCAATGACCACCATTGATCAAAATATCCTAAGAGATGATAAAATGCCATAATAACCTTCACCCTTTCATTAATTATCAAATCCAGAAATATATTCTCTAAGGAACTTATCCATTGCTCTACTAAAAATGTTTTCGCAGTCCCGTTGAATGACGGAGGCTATTTTCTCAAAAAACAATATAATATTTCTCATCCAAATTGTGTATTAGGATGATCTATATGGTTAAGGTTATTGTTCATAACCTGAGTCAGCTATCCCAGTATAGTTATAAGTTTCTCAACACCAATCACAACTCTAGTACCAATATAATTATCTTACATAGGAAAGAAATTCTTACATGGGATACATGTATTGATAAAATTTCCATTACTTCCACTAAGATCCATTTATAAATAATAGAATACATTAAATTAGGTTATGAATCATAATGCATAATTTTGAACTAGAAAAACACTTGACATAAATTGGAATTTATGCATAGTTAATCTCATAATCATAAATATGGTTTCTTTGGGGAGATATTTACTTTTAAATCCTTCATAACGATTTGTAAAGAAAATGTGAAATATCCAAAGAATGTCCCCCAGGAGTATAAAACCAGGTGCATTGTAAGGACTATTGTCATGTACCATGTTACCTCGAGTTAGGCCCAGGACACCTTGTTGGAGTTGTTACCCCTAGTTACATCTATTCCAGAACCACGTCCACTCATCGTATCTAGATAAGGATGTATTTATAGGAATACCCACATAATATATACCTTACCAAATTCTAGGATGTTATTCTATTCTTATCCTCAAAGTCTATCTTAGGGTTATTTTCCCTAATATATGTTTTCAAAATATAGTTTTCAAGGTTCTTACTAAAATTCCTATAATACCAACTGTAAAGACCCCAACCCTAGTTGACCAGAGCCAGTGCATTACTTTATTACATTGGTATAATGAACAAGGAATTTAAATCCTGAAGGAACAAATAGTTTAGTGGTTTTGGAAGATATATTACATACATGAACTTTACATTATAACTTGAAATGGAAAACAACATATAAAATCCATTAGAAACATACATAAATCCAAGATTATCCATGAAATTAATTCATAATATACATCTTTGAATCCTATGGAAAAATAAAACATAAGAAAGGGGTAATCTCAGATGACCATAAAGGGTAAAAAATACAGAGGAATCTATCATAAACATAAACAATAAGGCAAGGTGAATAAATAAAACACATACCTATAAAACATAATCTTGAGCATAATATGGTAGAAATAAAAGATAAATAATTAATAACATATAAATAATCACATGAAACTTGAACATGGATATTATACTCGTAAAATAATCACATGATTTATCAATTAATTGTATCATAATGTGGGAATTCATAATTCCAAACATCATAAATATACCATCAAGGCCTCGACTAAGACATCTAAAAATAAATGGTTAAGGACTCAACCAAATCCATTTCTATTTTGTCTCATGAGACCTACCAATTCATCAAGGGGATATATAGGGCTCCCAAAATCACTTAATAATTAAAATTAATTCCTAATATTAATGGGTTTAAATATAATCAACATATACACATGAAATTTAAATAACTTTCCCCAATCTATAAACATAATCACTAACCATTATAAGTAGTATGGTGAATGGTATCAAGATAGCACATCCATAGTAAAACTAATCATAAACCATTTAATAAAATATGTTAGATGAAAATAATAAAAGATAAATATTAATTAATTATAATATTCAACATAGGTTTTGAAATAGATGAAAATACTCTAATAAAATCATCGAGGAATTCTTGAAAGAAATCACCCTTTTTTACTTTGAAAAGAGGAGTTATTTTGAAAAATCATTTGTATTTGTCATAATATTTTGTATAAAACTAGAAATAAAAAAATATATTTTTTCATGTTAAAATTAGTGATTTTATAAAAATAATGGTGTCTTAAAACAGATTATGTATGATTCTTAAAAATGGGTAAGAAATTGAGAAGTTCCCTTTAATTGGGCTTCCGTGTTGGGAAGAATTGAGAAGGGAACCATGTAAAACATATATTTATACATAAAATAAAGATGAAATGATCTAGATACATGATTTTGGAACATGTAAATAGAATATAGAATAATTATATAAAAATAATTAAGAATTAAAATGGTTTAAAGAGGTAGAAATCCTAACTCGAATGAAAATGGAGGTTCGGGAAGAAACCCTCACCTTATGTCTAAGGGTGTTCTGCACTTGTACTTAATGTACAGGATAATGAAATTAAATTCATTAATAAATTTATTCATAACATATTACACATTTATTTTATTTTTTATAATTTTATTAAGTTCATTTATGGCCTTTTTTTGAGTTAAGAGATTCAATTTTGTTATTCAGGAGTGTTCTCTTCCTTGGTTTTCATGATTGGTTTACTTTTACACGTATATGAAAGATCATATAAAATTGAAATAATTCTCTAGAATTGAAATTATATGTTATTAATGAAAATAAAGAGTATTAAATGGTATTATATATATTTTTTACATATATGATGATTATTCATTAGATATAACTTTAATGATAACCGTTTAGATTATTTTGGTGGTTTTTTGATCATCACCATCTAGTTTTGTCTTATTAGTTAATATCATGTATATATAATGGGTATATAACACTAAATAACTTATAATATGTATAATAAAATATATTTTAACAATAATTATGGTTTTATAACCATCCTTTAAGGTTTAATTGAAAAACTAAAACATGTTGTTCACGATGGCGGTAAATCGGCACCTCTAAGACGGTGCTTTCATCTTTAAAATAAAAGGAAAATGAGGTGAGACTTGATGGTGGATTTTACATTGACATAATAAAATAAAATTATATAAAATATATTATATTTATCATGTCACTTTGGACATGGTAGGTGAGGTAAGGATAATAAAAGAAATTAAGAAGAAAAAAAATAAAAGAAAGGGGATTTTTACCTCTTGAATTCTCCTCCTTGAGAACCACCTTAAGGGAATTGGTTTTGACATTTTGTCAAGAAAAAAGTATCATGGAATTGTGTCAGGGGATTTGGAAAAGTGTTGGGTATAAATTGGACAATTCTCAAATATTGGAATGTGTGAGGTTAAGGGGTGGTATTTATAGTGGAGGAGAGGAGCGTTTTTTGAATATTTTATTCATTTGTTTATTATTTTGGATCAAGACTATGAATAGTTTTCAAATTATCACTTAAATATATTAAAATAATTAATTATATTTTGATATTATTTTTCTTAAATTAGTTACTAATCAAGGAATAATGTATTTATACAATAAATTACTGAATTTTACTATTCACAAAAATCCAACTATTTCAAAAAAATACCAAAAATTTACCATAACCATTTTTTAACATGTAGAATTAAAAAATGGACTACATTTTATGGAAATAATTTTCTATATATGATAAATTTAATTTCTAAATGAAATCATCATTTATTTGAAAAATATCAATTTTAAAACTAGAAATGATTTTATAACACTTTGAAAAATTAATTAAGGTTTCATAAAATTATATTATAATCACAAGAAACAAAATTATTAATTTATGAATCTATTTTATTAAAATAATTTTCTTTTAAATCAGTATATTAATTTTAAATTGTAATTAAATATTTATGACTTACAAAAATACAAACACTTTATTTTTTATTTTTAAATCATTTAGTTACTTATATCAAGATATAAATATGTCATATTTTCACTTATAAGATACCCAAATTTTATTTATAAATTCATAGGTGAATTTAATATTTTATTGGTCATATTACTATTCCTAATGGTCACATTACTATTAAAAAGGTCAAGTTACTATTCCATTGGTATAGGTTCCTTAACTTCTAGAAATACCTCTTATTTTATTCATTATTCATTTATAAAGTTTTTATTGTATTTTATAAGTGATTTTATGTGATTAATACTATATGAAATAACTATAATAAGGGAAATTTCATTGATAGAATTCTAGGTCATTACAACCCCGGTGTATTCGGATGAGACATGGTGTGATGGCTCAGGTGAATTCAGGCGAGATGAGATGATGAGGTAGTGATGTTTTGGACTAGGTGTATTTAGGAATAATGTGATGTGATGTGATATGTGGTGGGGGTCATGCGTGGTAGGAGGAGGGACCAAGACTGATGTCCTTCATGTTCATGATATGCCACTACTTTGGTTATGTGATGAGTTGTGGTGTGATGGCCCATGAGTCTTAGGGTGAGATGAGATGTGATGTGATGATACCTGATGCTAGCACAAAATTCTAGACCTTAAGAGGGTGGGGTAGGTTGGGATGCATCCTAACCCACATCAGTGATGTGTTGTGAGATGTGATATTCATGGAAGGGATGTGAACAGATGACGTTTGATGTTGGTATGTGAGATAGGTAAATCAGTGTGGAAGTGGTAGTGGAGTGCCTTAATTTGTTATGATATCGATGATATATTACTATATTGGATGTGTGATTTGGTGAGAGAGCCATTGTTAAGGTGAGTTTGGTTTGTTGAAATGTTTAGGTTCTTGTTGGTTCTACTGTTTGTTCACTGGCGCATTAACATGCTCTTTTCACATGTACACTTGAGATCTTGGGTATGATCCTTGTGAGTGTACTTGTATAATCACCCTATGTATATAAACTATTTTTCAGGTTTCTAGGAGGAATTTGGGGACCAGTATAGACATTAATATCTAAGTTTGGAGTTTCTGTTGATTTGTGGCCTTATGACTTGTCTTTTAGTATTTCACTTGGATAATTTTATTTGTATCTGTTGACAATGTACATTAATTATGTGATGGTATTGGGTTTACTTTTATATTGTATATTGAAGTTTATTGATGGATTTTTATCCTATCTCTTGATCTTGTTTTATATTATAGGGAAATGACTCTTGTATGTGATATTTTTATACCCTCAGTGCTTATCGCTAGCCTAGGGCCTACTTTGAGGTAGGACTCAGGGGTCATTATCTCTTTGACTTGAAATATATTTGGAGGGAGGTGGTCATAGAAATTTAACCATAAAAGTGACCTTGAATGGGAAATCATGACTTAGTACGATTTTCTAAGTGCTGTGAAATGACAAAACCTAGCTTGTGCATGCATAAAAATGAGAAAATATGACGCAACAATCATGTATTTAAGCTCTTTTGTATGCCAAGATTTTGATAAAAAACCCATTATTTATCCTCCATGTGTTATTAATGAAATGATTTATCATGATATATGTGGATCATATGGAATTAATACATATTAAGGGTTCACCCAGATAGAGCTCCAATGCATTAGGTAAAGAATTTAATCTCTAGAGATGACATGTTTTACGATACCTTGGTGAATAACCTTGGTAATTTTTATTTATGAAACATTAGTGATAAACCTCAGTGATATGTTTATGAATATCTCATTTAAATGTTGTATCCACATTTCCATTTTATGATTCATCTTATTATTATTATTTTATGTCTCTTTTTTGTGCCTTATTATTATGACTCATGTTCTTATTGATATGTCTCATGATCACATGATTTTTGCCTCCCTTGATTATTCCCTTACTGGGCTTCATGATCACCCCTTTCCTTTGATTTATGTCCCCATGATATGAAATGCAGTAAAATTAACTCAGGGTGAAATCATAAATATGTATTTCAAGTGTATTGAAAAGGATGTATTATGTATTATGTACCTCATTTTCAAGAAACTAAACTTTAAAAGATCCTCTATTTGTACCATGTAATGAAAAGTTATTTAATAAAATGAAGGGATTCCATAGATAATATCCAGTTAGTCTGAGAGAGTATGAGGATGCCCCAAGACCATCATAAGTACTATACTGATCATAGGGAGAGGCCCCTAGAGTTTTAGGTTGGAGACCATGTTTTTTTGAGAGTCTCCCCTCGACGTGGGTAGCAGAGGTTTAGAAGTGGGAGTAGGATTTCTCCCCAATCATTGGGCCTTTTGAGGTGTTGGAGCATGTTATCATAGCAACATAATAATTGGAACTTCCACCGTGGCTAGAGAGGTCCAAGAATTCCTCCATGCTCTCCAACTTTGTTGGTATCTTAATGATGACTCTCATGTCATTGATTGCGAAGAGTTTAATATCGAGGACAACACAATGTTCTTGGAGTGACCAGTAGAGATCCACAATAATTGAGATAAGGTGCTGTGTGAGTGAACCAATCCCCTAGTTCATGTGTTGTGGATACATGGTTTCCTGGAGAATAAAAATTTAGAGTGAGAGGTGTATACGCGTGCCCAATACTCGATTTTTTTTGAGATTTTCCTCATTTTGTTTTTTTGTTGACATAATATTTGGATCTTGATGTTTTATGAGATGTTCTTTTGCTTGATGTTGTGATATGTGATAAAGTTTTTTACATATGAAAAGGGGAAAACCAGATTCATAATTAAGATGTTTTATATCTTGAAATGATTAAAACCATTTGGGTGTGTTAGTTCCATCCAAATCGGATAATATCTTGACATGGAATATGAAATTATCTGATTTGTGTGCTTAGGTCAGTGTTGTGTGTTGGTCATGGAAGTTTTTGGTTTGGGCTATGTGGAGGTTGATAGTTGTGTTGATGGTTGTGTGGAAAGGATGTTATTTGTGTCTAGTTCTGGATGATGTGGTGTTATGACCAGTGAGAGGTGGTGATGTGGTTGAGAAAGATGTTTTGTGGGTGTTTTAGTTTGGTGTATTTTGCTGGTGGTGGTGTTGAGGTGTAACGAGAACCTTGATAGGTATCTCACAGGCTGGTTGTTCATACCTCCTTCTTTTATTTTGGGGTTGGTTTTGATTATTGAGGGAGAGAATAATTTGAGAGGTATCTAATGTAATAGTCCATGCCTTCTCGACTTGTTATCTTTTCAGTTTGGGTTTTCGAGGTGTTTTACAAGAGGATCATGGAGGTTCTGTAGAGGTTGGAGCTGCAACCGAATTATAGTAGTTTTTTCACATTGTAGAAGAGGGATTTTTGATGTAATCTTGTGGGTTACATCTTGTGTAGCTAGTGATATAAGACTTGTGTTTAGTGGAGGAGTATCATGTGAAATGGGTTTATGTCATAAATATAAAATTTATACTGTATGTTAATTTTGGATAAAGCACCATGAATTTTGGAGGAAAACTAAAATTTTGAGAATTAATGACCTAAACTAGTTTTACGTCTTGTAATCCATAGAGATTGCATAATTTACATTGTAAATTTGGATTTTACACTATAAAAGGGAGACTTATAGGTTATTTATAACCCTTATCCAACTGAAATTTCCTTTATTAGACCATTCTTCTTCTTATATTGTGGATGAAACCTAGGAGATTTTGGAAGACCTTACAGATCATATCCTCTCACTTTGATCCTTGTATTCTGATGTTTGTTCATTGGAAATAGGTGGTGATTTATTCTCCCTTTCTCTATTTTTTCCTTGTGTCCTTCTCTCAGTATTCTGATATAGTGTTGTTGGTTTTGGTTCAGGGTATATTGGGTTGTGTTTTTGATGATCCCTTGGTGTAGTTCAGGTTTTTAAAGAGTTTCTTTATGCGCCTGTGGTTTCCAGGTTGATTCTTCTTCGCCCCATTGTGCACAGTGAGATTATAAATCATTATTAAGGTATGATATCCTCATTCTATCCCTTTATACATGATATGTGTGGGGATTTCATGTTTTTGATTTCCTTTGCATGGATAATAAGGGTCAAATTAATGAATATAACTAATTGTCATAGTCTAAAATTGATGGGGATAGAAATAAGTTGCGTGCATTACTATATTGTTGATATTGCTGATGAAATTATGCATGCTTGTGGACAATACTAAAAATCATGGCTATTGGGAGCCTTGCATGTATTGTAGATGATGTATATGTGACCAGTGTTGTGTTGTTTGATCACACCCTGAATAAAAGGCTAAATAATGTATATTTGGATAATAAATTGGTTTTACATGGAAACCTAGTTTTTTCAATAATACCCATGCTAAGTAAATAAGTAATGTGAGGAAATACCTTGAATAAATGTAGAAGTTAGGATGTGTTCTATTGTGTATTGTTGTGCTTTTTGTGTTGATCTGTGTGGTTTGGACTGTTGTGCAGTGATGGAGGAGACCATCTGAGTTGTGTGATGCATGGGGTTGTGATATGGTGGTTGGTTGGCATTGATGTGACATGAGTAGTTGTTCGGTTGTGTTGTGAAATGGTTGTGGAATGCGGTGGTTTTGGATTGTGGTTGTTGTGGTGAGATTAATCGTTTGGCGTGGTGTGGTGATGATGGATGATATAGTGTGGTTGTGATAATTTATGGGAGCTATGTTAGTTATGGTGTGGTTAGGTTGTGTTAGTTTTCCGATTAGACATGGAATGAATTATGACGCTGGATGAAATGAATAAACGAATTGGTTGATAAATGAATAAAAGAAAAGATTGTGTAATTGTGAAAGAAATAGATTAGTAAAGGGAGTATATGGAAAATTATTTAAATCTAGTAAGTGGTGAGACCTATAATTTAAAGTTATCATGTGCATCTTTGTGTGGTGTAATGCATTGGTGGCAGTAATGGTTGTGACGGTTGATGTGTGGTGTAGTGGTGGTGATGTGGTGTGCACTAGTGTAGTTTTTGTGGACCCATAGGTTGGGTATTATGTTACATTATATATATCATGTATTTTTTTTATTTCTATTATTTCCCCAACCTAGTTTGATAACCTTACCAATGATTAGAGGTTTTTTGGTTTTAGGTGTTTTCACTAGTATCTGGAATGATGGTGATATGAATGACTGGATCCCACTCTTCCCCACTCTTCCTTCATCAGTGACGACCCCTGTAATGACCCCGACCCCAGTTGGACAGAGTTGATGCCTTACTTTATTTTATTGGTATAATAAACTTGTAATTTTCATTTTTAAGGACCAAATAGTTTAGTAGTTTTTGAAGCTAGATTACATACATGAACTTTACATTACAACTCGAAATGAAAAACAAGATAGCAACTCCATTAGAAATATCCATAACTCCTAGATTATCCCTACAAGTCATTCATAATATACATCTTCACATCCTGGGGGAAAATAATACATAAGAAAGGGGTGATATCATATTCTCAATAAGGGTAAACAATACAACAAAAGATATCATAAACATAAACAATAAGGCAAGGTGAATAACTAAAACAGATGCCAATAAAACATAATCTCGAGAATAATATGGAAGGAATAAAAGATGTATTAATAATTACATATAAATAATCACATGAAACTTAACCATATATGTTATACTAGTTGAATAATCACATTATTTATCAATTATTAATATCATAATGAGGGAATTCATAATACTATATATTATAAACATATCGCTGAGGCCTCAACCAAGACTTCTGAAAATAAATGGTTAAGGCCTCAGCCAAATCCATTTTTGTTTTGTATCATAAGACCTACCGATGAATCAAGAGGATATAACGGGACCCAACCATCACTTATTAAGTCCAATTAATTCCTCATATGATTGGGGTTAAACATAATCAATATATACATATGAAATGTAAATAACTTTCCCTAATCTATAAGCATAATCACTAACCATTCTAAGTAGTATGGTGAATGGTATCAAGATAGCACATCCACAATCAAACTGATCATAAACCATTTAATAAAATATAGTAGATTAAAATAATAAGATATAAATATTAATTAATTATAAGATTCAACATAGGTGTTTAAATAGATTAAAAATACTCTAATAAAATCATCAAGGAATTCTTGAAAGAAATACCCTTTTTTCTTTGTAAAGAAGAGTTCTTTTGAAAAAATCATTTGTATTTGTCACAATCTTTTATATAAAGCCAAAAATTAAAAAATATAGTTTTTCATGAAAAAATTAATTATTTTATAAAAATAATGGTGTCTTAAAATAGATTATGGATGATACATGAAAATGGGTAAGAAATTGCGTATCAGGAAGAATTGAGAAGGTAACCATGTAAAACATATATTTACCCATAAAAGAAAGATGAAATGATATGGATAACTGATTTTGGAACATGTACACATAATTTATAATAAGTATATAAAAATAATTAAGAATTAAATTTGTGTAAAGAGGGAGAAAGTCTAACCTGAATGAAAATGGAGGTTTAGGAAGAAACCCTTACCTTATGTCTGAGAGTGTTCTGCACTTGTACTTAATGTCTTGGATAATGAAATTAAATTAATTAATAAATTAATTTAGAACCTATTACACATGTATTTTATTTTTTTATAATTTTATTAAGTTCATTTATGGCCTTTTTTTTGAGTTAATAGATTCAATTTCATCATTTAAGAGTGTTCTTTTCCTTGTTTTTCACGATCGGTTTACTTTTAGACGTATATGGAAGATCATATAAAATGGAAATAATTTTTCAGAATTGAAATTTTATGTTATTAATGAAAAATGAGAATATCCAATGATCTTATATATTATTTTGTTTCAAGATATGAAGATTATTCATTAGATAGAACTTTAATGATAATTGTTTAGATTATTTTGGTGGTTTTTCGATCATCATGATCTAGTTTTGTCTTATTAATTAATGTAATGTATATATAATGATTACAAAACACTAAATAACTTATAATATTTATAATAAAATATATTTTATCTATAATAATGTTTTTATAATCAGTCTTGAAGTCAGAATTGAAAAATTAAAACACGTCATCCACGAAGGCGATAAATCGGTACCTCTCGGACGATGTTTTCATCTTTAAAATAAACGGAAAATTAGAAGATACTTGATGGTAGATTTTATATTAACATAATAAAATTATAGTATATAAAATATAATGGATTTATAATTTCACTTTTTATAGGGTAGCTGAGGGAAGGATAATAAAATAAACTAAGAATAAAAAAAAGAAAATAAAGAGAATTTTTACCTCTTGAATTCTCCTCCATGAGAACCTTCTAAAGGGGATTGGTTCTGGTATTTTGTTAAGGAAAAATGATACTGGAAATGGGGTAGGGGATTGAGAATATTATTGGGCATAAATTGGACAAGAATCAAATCTTGGAAGGTGTGAGGAGAAGGGCTGGTATTTATAGTGGAGGAGAGTGGTGTTTTTTGAATATTTTATTCATTTGTTTATTATTTTGGATCAAGAATATGAATAGTTTGAGAATTATAAATAAATATAATAAAATAATGAAGGGTAGTTAGAGATTATGGTTCTTACATCATCAATGACTCAAGGAATAGTTTATTTAACCTATAATGTATTTATACCGTAAATTACTGTATTTCACTTTTCACAAAAAATACAATTATTTAAGAAAAATCCCAAAAATTAATCATAACCATTTTGATGGTTATAATTCAAAAATATACTCTATTTTATGAAAATAATTTTTCTAATTTTTTTAAATTTAATTTTTAAATAAAATTATCTTTTATTTGAAAAATACTAATTTTAAAACTGTAACTGATTTTATAACACTTTGAAAAATTAATTAAGGTCTCATAAAATTATATTATAATCACAAGACCGCAAATTATTAATTTATGAATATATTTTATGAAAATAAATTTCTTTTAAATCATTATATTAATTATAAAATTTTAATTAAATATTTATGACTTACAAAAATACAGACACTTTATTTTTTTTAAATCATTTAGTTACTTATATCTAGATATAAATATATCATACTTTCACTTATAAGATACCCAAATTTTATTTATACATTTAGAAGTGAAGTTACTATTCTATTGGTTATATCACTATTCCTAATGGTCACATTACTATTCTAAAGGTCAAGTTACTATTCTATTAGTATAGGTTCCTTAACTTATAAAAATACCTCTTATTTCATTCGTTATTCATTTATAAAGTTTGTATTGTATTGTATAAGTGATTTTATGTAATTTATACTCAAAAAATAAATATAAGAAGGGAAATTTAATTGATATAATCCTGGGTCATCACATTATCCTCTCTAACAAAAATTTTATCCTTGAAATTTTCAAAATGTCACCTCATAAAAAGATTTGGGGAGTTCTTCATCATAACTTCCTTTAGTTCCCACATTGCCTCTTCAATTTTATGATTTTTCCAATGTACCTTTACCACCCGAGTCATCCAATTCCTCGACACCTATTTTCTTGTATCTATAATCGATATAGAATCTTCATAGTAAGATAAATCAGGTTCCAATTCTATTCCTTCATAAGTGAGGACATGCAATGGCTCTGGAATGTATTTCCTTAAAAAATAGATATGGAACACATTTTTTACTTTAGAAAGTCTAGGTGGTATTTCAAAATTATAATCCACAACTCTAATTCTCACCAATATTTCAAAAGTTCCAATGTACTTAGAGATTAATTTCCCTTTCTTTCTAAATCTTATAACACCCTTCCATGAAGATACTTTAAGAAAAACATGATATCCCTCTTGAAAATCCAAATCCTTTATTTGGTTATCAACATATCCTTTTTTTCTACTTTGATTTTCTTTGATATGGTTTTGAATATACTTTACCTTTTCTGTTGTTTCCTCCATACATTCTGGGCTTACAATATTCCTTTCACCGACTTCATCCCAACAAGTTAGTTTATGAATTCTATTTCCATACAATGCCTCATATAGTGCCATTTGAATATTTGAATGGAAAATATTTTTTGTAGGAAAATTATACCAAAGAAAAATAACGATCCCACATACCTTGAAATTCAACTGAGCATGATATCAATATGTCTTCTAAAGTTTGGATTGTCCTTTTTGAATGCCCGTTAGTTTGAGGGTGATAAGAAGTACTCAAATGAAGCTCAATATCCAAAGTTTTATGAATATTTTTCCAGAATTTTTATGTAAATCATGGATCACAGTCATAAACAATAGAAATATGTGCTCCATGAAGTCTTAAAATTTCATTAATATAGATTCATGCAAGGTTCACTAGTGATAAATCCCCCCTTATTGTGAGAAAATGAGTAGATTTGGTAAGTCGATCCACAATTACCCATATTGGATCATTATTTCTTGGAGTTTTGGGAAATCCAGTGACAAAATACTTAGTAATATCATCTGATTTCCATATAGTAATAGTAATTGGTTTCATGACTCCTCTAAGATGTTGTATTTCAGCCTTCAACTATTGATAGACTAAACATCTTGATACATAATCATCAATTTCCTACTTCATATTATCCCACCATAAATGTTCCTTCAAATCTATATACATCTTAGTGACTCTTGGTTGTATAGAGAAATTTGAACTATGAGCATCATCTAATAATTACCTTTTTAGATTGGGTATAGAGGAAACACAAAGTCTCTTCCCAAATTTTAGAATTCCATCCTCATACACAAAGTATGTCTACTTCCCATCATTCACAGATTTAATTTTCCTTTGAAAATTATCATCTTCAGATTGAGAAATTTTAATCCTTTCCAAAAATGATGGTTGGGAAACCAATAGAAAAAGTAATGACGTTTCAACTTCTTTCACAATCCCCATATCCATCTTTACTAGATCCATGAACATAAGATCCCTTTTAATCCTCATTTGTTTATAACTCCATGATCTTTCTTACTCAATGAATTATCCACCTTATTTTCCTTCCCTGGGTGATAGTGTATTGAGGAATCATAATCCTTGACTAGCTTGATCCATCACCTTTTCATCTTGTTGAGTTCTTTCCATGATAAGATATATTTTAAACTCTTGTGATTTGTATATATCTCACATCTTTCACCATAGTGACAGTGTCTCCATATTTTCAAAGAAAAGATTACAGATGTTAACTCAATATCATGAGTTGGATAGTTCTTTTCAGGAGTTTTTAATAACCTTGATGCATAGGCAATAACTATATCATTCTGCATAAGGACACAACCAAGTTCTTTCTTTGATGCATCACTATAAATCACAAATCCACCATTTCTTGATGGTGGAGTCAATATCGAAGAATTCAATAATATCCTATTTAATTCTTAACAAAATTCTTCAAATTACTTTTTACATATGAACTTAACCCCTTTATGAGAAATATTGGTAAATGGGTTTGATAATTGGGAAAAATTATGAACGAAACTCCGATAGTATCTTGCTAAACCAATGAAACTACATACCTCGGTTATGTTTGTTGGTGCATGCCATTCTTGAACTACCTTTGTCTTTTCAGGATCTACAGAGATTCCATCTTTATAGATAATATGGCTAAGAAAATAAATTTTTTGAAGCCATAATTCACACTTGATAAACTTACCATATAACTCTTTTTTTCAGAGAGTCTCAAGAATAACCCTAAAGTGGTTCTCATAGCCCTCATAACTTTTGTAATATATCAAGATATCATCAATAAATACCACAACAAAATCTTCATGATATTCCTTGAACACTCTGTTCATTAGATCCATAAAAATAGATGGTTCATTATTCAGTTCAATTGACATTACTGTAAACTCTTAATGTCTATACCTAGTTTGAAATGATGTATTTGGAATATCTTACTTCCTCACACGCAATTAATGATATCCATATGGAAGGTCAATCTTTGAAAAATATTGATCTCAGTGAAGTTGATAAAATAAATCATCAATGTGAGGAAGAAGATACTTGTTCTTTATTGTAATAGTATTGATTTCTCTATAATCAATACCAAACCTCATGGATACATATTTCTTTTTAACCAAGAGAATAGGGTCTCCCCATGGAGAAAAACTAGGGTGAATAAATCCTTTATTACTCAACACCTCTAGTTATTTATTCAGCTCCACTAATTAAATAGTTTCCATTCTATAAAGAGTTTTTGATTTAAGTATTCCACTAGGAATTAAATCAATAGAGAAATCAAATTCTTTCTTTGGAGGATGTCCAGGTAAATCCTATGGAAATACATTAATGTATTCTTGAATATAGGTACATATTCAATTTGAAAATTCATATATTATGTTTTCTATTCCTCCTCAAGAATTTAATTTAGAAGAGCTACTGGTGGTGGATTTGAATGAGATCCATATTGTGAAGTTTCTAATCTAAAGATAAGAGATTATACATCTTCCCCACAAATTGTAACTTTGTTATTCTTACAATAGATTTTTACATCATATTTTGAAATCTCGTACATACCAAGGATTATATTAAAATCAACCATAGGTATGATGATAATTTTTTCAACTAAATAACATTTATGCGTCTTAAAGGGGACTGATCGACACATATTTGTTGCAATGATACTTCCATTAGGAGTTTTAACTAAAGCCTCCTTTATTTAATTAGAAGAGAAATGTCTAATTTTCTTCAAAAATTGAGAAGATATAAAAGAATGCATTGTTATAAAATAAAATAAAACATTAGCTAATTTTGAGGAAATGATTAAAGTACCTTACACCACATCATTAAGAACATAAAATTCCGTTGTTGTGTTGCGTAAGATTGGCCTTTCTCCCTTGGCCTTTTCTGGGGAAATTTTCCTTAATGATTAGGAAAATTATTTGCATAATGTTTCATCTCTATAAAATTTTATCATTGAACATTGGTAAATTATTTATTTCCCTTTCAATCATAGGATTAGTGGAATTTTTCTCCAAAATTGTAACACACTTCTTTTCCTTTTAAGTAGGAACTAGGGTGTTTCCTTCCACAAGTATCATATGTTGGAAAATTACCCTTTTTATTATTACCTTTATTCATTATTTCCTCTTACACCTTATTTTTCTCTATTTTTTACCTTAAATTCATAATACTTTGAGATTTATTTCTCTATATTGATAGCACATGAGACTATATTTTCATTTGATGAGAAATTTTAGGAGACTAGTTCCATTTGGAGGAATTGTTTTAAACCATCAAATAATTGATCAATATTTCTCCTTGGATTATGTATATAGTCTGTGGCATGCCTTTATAACCTTGTAAATTTGGATTCATAATTTTCAATTTTTTCATCGTCTTTTTGTTTCAAACTCAAGAATTTCCTCTCCAAATCCTCTTGCTGTTCACGGGGGAAATATTTTTCTTGGGAAATTTCTATAAAATATTTCCATTCCATATTTTCAATTTCTTCCTCATACCTTGTGTTTTTAATCAATGACCACTATTGATAAAAATATCCTAAGAGATGATAAAATTCCATAATAACCTTCTCCCATTCATTAATTCTCAAATCCAAAAATATATTCTCTAAGGAACCTATCCATTGCTCTACTAAAAATGGGTTTTTAGTCCCGTTGAATGGAGGAGGCCATTTTCTCATAAAAAAATATAATATTTCTCATCCACATTGTGTATTAGGATGCTCTATATGGTTAAAGTTATTGTTCATAACCTGAGTCAGCTATCCCAGTATAGTTATAAGTTGCTCAGCACCAATCGTAGCTCTAGTACCAATATACTTATCTTACATAGGAGGGAAATTCTTACATGGGATACATGTGTTGATAAAATTTCCATTACTTCCAATAATATCCATTTCTAAATAATAGATACATTAAATTAGGTTACGAATCATAATGCATAATTTTGAACTAGCAAAACACTTAACATAAATTGGAATTTATGCATAGCTAATCTCATAATCATAAATATGGTTTCTTTGAGGAGACATTTACTTTTAAATCCTTCATAATGTTTTGTAAAGAAAATGTTAATTATCCAAAGATTGTCCCCTGGGAGTATAAAACCAGGTTCGTAGTAAGGACTATTGTCATGTACCACGTTACCTTGAGTTAGGCCCAAGACACCTTTTCAGAGTTGTTATCCCCAGTTATATCTATTCCAGAACCATGTCCACTTATATTATCTATATAAGGATGTATTTATAGGAATACCCAAATAATTTATACCTTACCAAAATTCTATGATGTTATTCTATTCTTATCCTCAAAGTCTATCTTAGGGTTATGTTCCCTAATCTATGTTATCTAAATATAGTTTTCAAGGTTCTTACTAAACTTCCTATAATATCAATTGTAAAGACCCAAACCCCAGTTGCCCAGAGCTAGTGCCTTACTTTATTACATTGGTATAATGAAAAAGGAATTTAAATCCTGAAGGACCAAATAGTTTAGTAGTTTTGGAAGATAGATTACATACATGAACTTTACATTATAACTTGAAACGGAAAACAACATATAAACTCCATTAGAAACATACATAACTCCTAGATTATCCTTGAAAGTAATTCATAATATACATATTTGAATCCTATGGAAAAATAAAACATAAGAAAATGGTGAGATCAGATGACCAGAAAGGGTAAAAAATACAGAGGAATCTATCATAAACATAAACAATAATGCAAGGTGAATAAATAAAACACATACCAATAAAACATAATCTTGAGCATAATATGTCAGGAATAAAAGATAAATAAATAATAACATATAAATAATCACATGAAACTTGACCATGGATATTATACTAGTAAAATAATCACATGATTTATCAATTAATAATATCATAATGTGGGAATTCATAATTCCAAACATCATAAACATACCATCGAGGCCTCAACTAAGACATCTAAAAATAAATGGTTAAGGCCTCAACCAAATCAATTTATATTTTTTCTCATGAGACCTACCAATGCATCAAGGGGATATATAGGGATCCAAAAATCACTTAATAATTACAATGAATTCCGAATATTAATGGGGTTAAATATAATCAACATATACACATGAAATTTAAATAACTTTCCCCAATTTATAAACATAATCACTAACCATTCCAAGTAGTATGGTGAATGGTATCAAGATAGCACATCCACAGTCTAACTAATCATAAACCATTTAATAAAATATGTTAGATGAAAATAATAAGATATAAATATTAATTAATAATAATATTCAACATAGGTGTTGAAATAGATGAAAATAATCTAATAAAATCATCGAGGAATTCTTGAAAGAAATGCCCTTTTTTACTTTTCAAAGAAGAGTTATTTTTAAAAAAATCATTTTTATTTTTCATAAAATTTTGTATAAAACCAGAAATGAAAAAATATATTTTTTCATGATAAAATAATCAATTTTATTAAAATAATGGTGTCTTAAAATATATTATTTATGATACTTGAAAATGGGTAATAAATTGAGAAGTTCCCTTTAATTGGGCTTGCGTATCGGGAAGAATTGAGAAGGGAACCATGTAAAATATATTTTTATCCATAAAAGAAATATGAAATGATCTAGAGACATGAGTTTGGAACATGTACATAGAATATATAATAAGTATATAAAAATAATTAATAATTACATTGGTTTAAATAGGTAGAAATCCTAACCCAAATGAAAATGGAGTTTCGGGAAGAAACCATTACTTTATGTCTGAGAGTGTTCTGCACTTGTACTTAATGTACTGGATAATGAAATTAAATTCATTAATAAATTAATTCATAACCTCTTCAACATGTATTTTATTTTTTATAATTGTATTAAGTTCATTTATGTCCTTTTTTTGAGTTAAGATATTCAATTTTGTTATTCAAGAGTGTTCTCTTCCTTGGTTTTCATGATTGGTTTACTTTTACACGTATATGAAAGATCATGTAAAATTGGAATAATTCTCTAGAATTGAAATTATATGTTATTAATGAACATCAAGAGTATTATATGGTTATAAATATATTTTTTACATATATGATGATGATTCATTAGATATAACTTTAATGATAACCATTCAGATTATTTTGGTGGTTTTTTGATCGTCACCATCTAGTTTTGTCTTATTAATTAATATAATGTATATATAATGGGTCTATAACACTAAATAAATTATAATATTTATAATAAAATATATTTTAACCATAATTATGGTTTTAAAACCATCCTTTAAGGTGTAATTGAAAAATGAAAATATGTCGTTCATGATGGCGGTAAATCGACACCTCTCTGACGATGTTTTCATCTTTAAAATAAAAGGAAAATGAGATGAGACTTGATGGTAGATTTTACATTGAAATAATAAAATTAAATTACCCAAAATATATTAGATTTATCATGTCACTTTGGATAGGGGAGGTGAGGTAAGGATAATAAAATAAATTGAGAAGAAAAATGATAAAAGAAAGGGGATTTTTACCTCTTGAATTTTCCTCCTTGAGAACCTCCTTAAGGGAATTCATTTTGATATTTTGTTAAGAGAAAAGGATCATGGAATTATGGGAGGGGATTGGGAAGAGTATTGGGTATAAATTGGAAAATTCTAAAATCTTGGAAATTGTGAGGAGAAGGGGTGGTATTTATAGTGGAGGAGAGGAGCGTTTTTTGAATATTTTATTCATTTATTTATTATTTTGGATCAAGACTATGAATAGTTTTAGAATTATCACTAAATATATTAAATTAATTAAGGATTTTTTGATATTATTTTTCTTATATTAGTGATGAATCAAGGAATAATGCATTTAACTTATAATGTATTTATACAATAAATTACTGAATTTTACTATTCACAAAAATCCAACTATTTTAAAAAAATCCCAAAAATTTACCATAACCATTTTTAACATGTAGAATTAAAAAATGGAATCCCTTTAATGAAAATAATTTTCTATATATGATAAATTTAATTTCTAAATGAAATCATCATTTATTTGAAAAATATAAATTTTAAAACTATAACTGATTTTATAACACTATGGAAATTTAATTAAGGTTTCATAAAATTATATTATAATCAGAAGACCAAAAATTATTAATTTATGAATCTATTTTATTAAAATAAATTTCTTTTAAATCATTATATTAATTTTATATTGTAATTAAATATTTATGACTTACAAAAATACAAACACTTTATTTTTTATTTTTAAATCATTTATTTACTTATATCAAGATATAAATATATCATATTTTCACTTATAAGATACAAAAATTTTATTTATAAATTCATAGGTGAAGTTAATATTTTATTGGTCATATTACTATTCCTAATGGTCACATTACTATTCCAAAGGTCAAGTTACTATTCCATTGGTATAAATTCCTTAAATTCTAGAAATACCTATTATTTTATTAATTATTCATTTATAAAGTTTTTATTGTATTTTATAAGTGATTTTATGTGATTAATACTATATGAAATAATTATAAGAAGAGAAATTTCATTGACAGAATTCTGGATCATTACATCCCAGGTGTATTCAGATGAGACGTGGTGTGATGGATCAGGTGAATTAAGGAGAGATGAGATAATGAGGTAGTGATGTTATGGACCAACTGTCTTCAGGAAGAATGTCACGACCCATCCCTTGTGGTCCATGATGTGACTACCCCAAGCCCACCTTCCAAAGGCCAGGGGCTGACGACTAGCACCGAAGGCGTATTTCCCTAAAACCGGGAAGGAATTGCCTTTATATCCTATAAAAACACACAACCAAGCACACATCATGATATGAACTCAAGTAAATTGAATAGTAAAAGAGTGAGTACAGTAAGTAAAAGGGTCCATAATACAAGTCCAACTAGAAAGTACAAGAAACTGAAAGTACAAGTAAACTGGAACAACTCTTGTGATCACCTGCCAATGATCCTACATGAAGGGTAGGTACAACTCTCAAACAGTCATCTATATGTTACGCCTCATCTAGGGTCCACCTCCGAGCTACCTCCAGTCCTGGTACCCTCATCCACAGTCAGCACTGTCCTTTGTCTGTACCAAACACAATGAAGTGCGGGCATAACCCGTGTAGGGGTGAGTATAATGATACTCAGTAGGGACCCCGAGACCCTTAAGGTCTCACAGAATCCACAAAGGATAAACCAAAAAGCATGAAAACAACTGAAAACCCTAATTTGGTATATGCCCATACGTATAACTAAGTTATCAAGTAAACCCATATCAATCATGAGGAAACACAAGACCCAACTCATTATCCCAAAGCTCAACTGTTCCACAAAGGAAGGAATACCATGAAGGTAAGTACCACACAAGTACACCACACAGAAGAATACCACCAAGGTATTACCACGAAGGAAAATACCATAAAAGTACAGACTCATCTCACACTAGGTATAACTTAGGTACAGTATTAGAGATGATTAGATGTAACTACTGAATCATCTTACTATGTTAAGAGGAATACCCATAGAGGATCCTAAATCATCATCAGAACCACATAGGATCCTAGTGCATTGTAAGACCCACACATGATCCTAGTACATTGTCAGTACATCGTCAGAGCCACACAGGATCCTAGTACATCATCAGTACTTCGTCAGACCCACACAGGATCCTAGTACAACATCGATACATCGTCAGACCCACACATGATCCTAGTACAACATCCGTACATCTTCATACCCACACAGGATCCTAGTACAGCATCAAACGCACACAGGATCCTAGAGTAGTCTCGCATGGAATCATAGAGAAGTTCCATGTGGGATCCTCAATCACAGACCCACGAAGGATCCCCTTCTCAAGTCATAGCCAGCTAAAGGGTTCCCACACTAAGCTTGGTCATCTATGAGAGAGTCTGCTCCTCAATCCACTATTCGATACTCCAACTACCACGAAGTCCCATGAATAAGTATCTCAAAGGAAATCCACGTCATAGGGTTCTCAACGCAATAGATGGTGCGTAAATCGGACGCCCAGTCTGTAAGTTATTAGCCTTTTAGTCCCGAGTCCCCGGTTGGATTCATGCTCGATCCAACCCAACCGTACCCCAACTTTACCCAAAAATCTAGTGGGGGTATACCAAAGGGAAAATATCACTCCAAGGTTTATAGTGCTGTTGATGGTTTGTCAAATGGATGCCTAGTGCCAAAGTTATAGCCGATAGAGCGAAAAGATCGTAGTTGGCCCGGGTCCGGTCCGACTCGGCTTGGGCTAACCCGACCCGGTTTGGGTCGACCTGGCCTGCTGGGTCTGGCCTGGCTTGTGCTGGGCGGCACGGGGGCCGCAGAGCGGCATGAGGGCGGTGAAGGCCGCATGGTCCGTGAAGGGCCGCGGGGGTCGCGGAGGCCGTGAGGCCATGGGACGATGGAGGCTGTGGGGGCCGTGAAGGGCCGCGGGGTGGCGGGGCGCCGGGGAGACGTGGCCATGGGGTGGAGGGACCACGGGGGATGCAGAGGGCCATGGGGCAGTGAGGCCGTGGGGCAGCAAGGCCGTGGGGCCGTGAGGTCGCGAGATGACGGAGGCTGCGGGGCAGCGAGGAAGCGGGGGCCGCAGAGGGCCATTGGGCGGCGAGGCCGCAGGGGCCGCGAGGCTGTGGGATAGCGGAGGCCACAGAGGGCCACGGGGGCCGCGAAGGGCTGCAGGGCGACAAGATCGTGGGGGAGGTGGAGGGCCATGAGGCGGTGAGGCCGCAGGATGACTCAAAAGGCCGCGAGGGGGGGGGGGGGGGGCTGCGGGGTGGTGGAGGCCGCGGTGCGGCGGTCCGCCCTGGCTAGCCTTGCGGCGCGGTCGCGTGTCGTGCCTTCATCGACATCCGGTTTGTCTGGCCACCCTCCGTTTTTCTACTTCGTCGCGGCTAGCTGTGGTTCTGACTATGTTTCTCAAGTTCCACTGGTTCCAAACTCCGACACTGGTTGCCGTCACCATCGCGAAGAACACAAAAAAAAACCATAAGGTTTGCGGAGGGGTCGGGCTATATTTATTTGGCTCGTACCCTCCATGTTAGGGAGGTATCAAGCATCTCCAGGGGAATGATTCAATTTGAGTGGAAAATCAACATTGATCAATTTAAAACACACCCCTACCTCATTTGTTTGTTGACGTCGATGGGGAGGGAAGGATGGTCGTCGATTGAAGACGTCCCACATTTGAGGATGCCCTGAGGAAGAAGTCGAAGTCGTGCATCAGTGTTCTTCGTTGGAGGAGCGTTATTCATTGGAGAAGAAGAATTCCTCCAAGGTTCTCTCCCAATTTCCCTTTTCCAACACTTCCCCCCAATTCCACAAAAAAGAAATGGTAGCCAATATGATATGTTTCCCCAATTTAATTGTTGGCACAAATTAAATTGGCATCATAATTACATTGAGGTTGGAATAATAAATATTAGGTAAACCTAAAGGTCACCTCCCTCATTAAATAGGGAGTTCAAGAGGTTTCTCACATTAGGAGGGTTTGAGTGGTCCCCACCCTTAAATTCAAATTGGGAGTTTTAGGTTCGGTGGTCCCCACCTCCATAACCTTACATGGGTGGTTTAGTTTTGGTGGTCCCCACATCTTAACACTCAAATGGGAGGTTTAGTTCTGGTGGTCCCCACCTCTTAACATCCACATGGGAGTTACAAATGAAAATAAAATGTTACACAATTTTATTTTATTTTATTCTTTCATGAATAAGTGAAAAACTAACTTCCACCCTCGACCTACTGCGGTCGAGGTGAAGGTTTCCTTAAGAAACTACCGGAACTGTGAGTTCAATGGTGCCCTCAGATTTCAATTCCGAGCACTGGTTCAAATGTTAGAAAAACCCACTCGCACGTTTACTGAACGTACCTGAAAAAAAAGTTCAGAAATTAATTCCGGGCACTCAGAGTCTCAGAATCATGTGCCATAAATTTTCACAGACTCATAAAATTCCCATTTAATTAAAAAAAATTTACATGGAATTTATGGGTCTTTACATTCTCCCCACCTCAGGGCTTTACATCCCCGTAATCCACAACTCAAAACTAGGAAAACAAGTGGGGGTACTGAGCATGAATCTGAGCCTCCCGCTCCCATGTTCTCTCCTGGAGGTTCCTGTGCTGCCAGCGAACACGCACCAGAGGTATTGACCGCCCATGAAAGACCCACTCCTGTCGATCCTCAATCACTAGTAGAACCTCTGCAAACATCACCCCATCATCGATGTCCAGCTCACCGTGGTCGATGACGTGAGAAGGGTCGTGCACGTATCTCCTCAGATGGGATATGTGGAAGACATTGTGCACCTGATGCAACTAAGGGGGAAGTGCTAGGAGGTAAGCCACCTCGAAAACTCTGCTGAGGACCTAAAAGGGTCCAATGAACTTCAGAGATAACTTTCCGCCTTATCCAAATCTACGCATACCTCATCGAGGTGAGACCCATAGAAAAATGTGGTCACCATCATCAAACTCTAGAGGTCTCCGTCTCCAATCAGAATAAGACTTATGCCTTCTCTGTGCAGTCTTCACCTGTTCCTGGATGATCTACACCTTCTCTATGGTAGCCCATACCATATCTGGTCCCACTAGTGATGACTCCCTTGGGTCAGTTCAGCACAAAGGTGATCTGCAAGGTCGCCTATATAACACCTCAAAAGGTTCCATCCCAATGGTAGAGTGATAGCTGTTGTTGTATGAAAACTCCACTGAAGGCAAGTGATCCTCCCACCTGTGACCAAAGTCGAGGATGCAAGCACGTAGCATGTACTCGAGGGTCTGAATGGTCTGCTCAGTCTGGAAATCCATCTGAGGATGGAAGGCGGTGCTCAAACGAAGCTACATCTCGAAAACCTCATGCAACCCCTTCCATAGCCAGGAAGTAAAACATGCATCATGATTGGAGAAAATTATCGAGGGTAATACATGTAGCCGTACAATCTTCTACACATAGAGGCGTCCCATTATCTCTACTGAACCCTACTCTATGATCGTTAGGAAGTGGGCCGACTTGGTGAGTCGGTCGACAATCACACAGATAGAATCATGAAGTTTGGATGTATGTGGAATTCCTATTACGAATTCCATGGATATCCCATCCCACTTCCACTCTAGGACCTCTAAAGGCTGAACCAAGCCTATTGGTACCTGATGCTCCATCTTCACTTACTGACAAGTGAGGCATCGAGAGACAAACTCTGCTACTACTTTATTCATTCCCGACCACTAGTGCTATCGTCGGAGATCCTGGTACATCTTCGCCACTCCTGGATGTACCGCTAGAGGTGATGTGTGGAACTCCCTCAACACTTCCTTCTAAAGTGATACTGGTACCATGGTACATCCTATGAAGAGGATGACATGCTCCCCACCTTCATAAAATCCATCAGGTGCCTGTCCTGTGGATATCTGAGCACGTCATGCCTCGCAGTTAGTGTCCCCATACTACGCCTCCATGACTCGCTAAAGAAGGGGGGGAGTGATTGTAAGAGACTAAAGAAAAAATGCTCCATACTGATCCACAAAGGATATCTGCAAAGCGACCAGCTTCTCCGTCGCCTCGCCTAGTAGTTATATACCAGACCTCCTACTGAGTGCATCTGCTACAACGTTCCCCTTCCCAAGAGTATAGACTATCTCAAACTTATAGTTATGGAGGAACTCAAGAAAACATCACTGTCTCAGGTTTAGGTCCTTCCGAGAGAAGATATACCTGAGACTCTTGTGATCCGAGTAGAGTATAAAACACTCGCCCATAAAGTAATGTCGCCACATCTTCAAGGTGACGACCACTACTACTAACTCTAGGTCATGGGTAGTGTAGTTCTACTCATTCTATCTAAACTATTGAGAACCATATGCGATCACTGCTCACTCCTACATCAGGAAACATCCAAGCCCAGCCCCCTGATGCGTCGCAGTTTTCTACGTACCCTATGCCCTCCTCCGGTAGCCTCCAGATGGGGGCACTAGTCAGCCTCTGCCTCAACTCCTGAAAACTCTGCTGGCATTGCTCTGACCACATGAAGGGTTGACCCTTATTTGTCAACACTGATAGTGGTGCTACAACTCTGTAGAAATATGGCACAAATCTCCAGTAGTATCTGGCCAAACCCAGTAAACTCCGTACCTCCGTCACACTCCTGGGTGGATCCTAAGCAAGTACCACCTCAATCTTCGATGGATCTATTGCAACTCCAGCCTTCGATATGACATGTCAAAGAAAGTGAACCTCTTGGATCTAGAACTAACACTTCGAGAGATTACCATAAAGCTGGTTCTCTCAGAGTGTTTCTAGCACTACCTGCAAATGATAGGCATGCTTTTCCTCAGTAGTCGAGTAGATTAGAATGTCGTCGATGAAGACTAATACAAAACGATCAAGGTGTGGTTGGAAGATCCTATTCATGAGTACCATGAACACTGCTGGAGTGTTGGTTATGACGAATAGAATAACCAAGAACTCATAGTGGCTGTACCGACATCAGAAAGTCGTCTTCTGCACATCCTCATCCTTTACTCTAAGCTGGTGATAACATGATTTGAGGTCTATCTTCGAGAGCCACCGTTCCCCCTTCAGCTGATCAAAGAGATCGTCAATCCTTAGGAGTGGGTACTTGTTCTTCACGGTCACCTGATTCAGGTGCAGATAGTCAACAAAAAGTCTCAAGCTTCTATCCATCTTCTTAGAGAACAAAATCGGGGCTGCCCAAGGAGAAACACTGGGCTGAATAAACCCTTTCCCCTATAAGTCCTCCAGCTGTACCTGTAGCTCACAAAGCTCCACGGGAGCCATCCGATATGATGGTGTGGATATTGGTGCCATCCTGGGGTACAATTCAATGTAAAAGTCTACCTATCTATGAAAAGGTAGACCCTGAACATCATTAGGGAAGACATTCGCGTACTGGTCCACTACTGTAGGATAGCTCAGACTCTCCACATCAACTTCTCTGAGGGTAAGGCTAGCCAACTGATGAGTGATCGGCTGCACTCTCCTCTGGGTAAGTCCATCCTATGTTGAAAAGGCTCCCTTCTCACAGGTGAAGGTAAACCTGGTCCCATCCATGAAGACACACTACAATTTGCACCTAATACAATCAATCTAAGAATGGACTATAGATAATCAGTTCATACCCAAGATAACGTCGTAAGGCATCGACGCCACTACTAGGAGATCCCAGTCGAAGATCTCGCCTCCTAGAGTAAGCTCACACTACCAACACCAGTGTGTAATCATTGAATCTGCTCCCGTAGGTGTCTCTAGTAATAAGGATCGAGCCAAATACTCCATCGGAATATCCGAGCTCTGAATGAGGGAAGTGGCAATAAAATAATGACTGGAACCGGTGTCTATAAGTACTGAAACTAAGGTGGAGTAGACATAGATCGTACCTCATATCATCTTTGGAGTGCCGTGATCTTAAGCCTCAGCTACCTGGAGTTGAGCTCTCCCCTGTCCTTCTGCTCCCTCTGGTCGGGGTAGACCACCTGGTGGTGGTGGTGGTAACATCTTGAATCGTCGCCCATCTCCAGCTGCACGACCAGCTCCTCTGCCACGTCCTCCTTCTCCCTTCGAACCACCTCGATTGAACCTTTGTCTCTTCCTGGGAGGTCCTTAGACTGTCTTCTGATCATCCGTATGACAGGTCGGATAGTCACAAGCCATGTGACCCTGCCCGCCGCATGCGAAACACTACCTGTTCCTCGCGTGACTGGATCTGTCTCTGGTACCCCACACAACCGATCCCGAGTCATGCGATCGTCCACATGTAGGTCTGGTTATCTTGGACCTCTATGAAATATGTCTGTTTCCAGCTGTAGAAGACTCTTCTATGTGACGTCCTATGGTGGATCTCGCTGCCGGTGACAACTCAGCAAGAAAAATCTCCACTAAGAGGGCCCGCTTTAACACCCCCACCTACGTTGGGATGCTGAGAGAACTCAACGATGCCTTGATCTCTCACCTGAGCCCCTGCTCGAAGGTTCAGGCCCTAAATAATGGGTCCCGCACCATATTTGTGGATTAGGGTGAGAGGTCAGTGAAACTCACTGAGTACTGAGCTACAGTCATGATGCCCTGCTGCAGATGAAGAAGCTCCTGTATGCGCACTGTGTGAAGGGTCTCTAGGAAAAACTATACTCGAAACAGGCTCTAAAAGTTTTCCCAGAGAAGATTCACCTCATCATGAACTTGGAGCATCAAGCTCCACCATCTGCCTGTTGCTTCCTGTAGAAGACTAGCAGCAAGGATCACTATGAGATCAGCTGGTGTCCCTACCAGTTGAAAGACTCTCACTATGGCCTCCAACCAATCCTTAGACGCCTGTGGGTTCGTCTCACCCCTGAACCTAGGTGGCCTCTGGCACTGGAACTCATGAAATGCGCTCAAGTGGCATGTAATCTATGTTTCTAGGGCTGGTGCCATTGGTGGCCCAACGGTTAATGGAACCGTTGGTGCCTCCACTGGTGCCTCTACTGGAAAAGGGCCCTGCACCGAGGCCTCGTCGCTCGGTGGGCTATCAGTGCGTACTACTCTCGGAACCCTAGATGGCTATCTGCATGATGAAATCTTGAAAGTAAACAGGAATACCATGGTTAATAAGTTATACCTGGTGAGATGACTCAAAGAGATCACAAATAAAACTCTTGAAAACACACACGCAATCAGAATTTTTGTGCAATGAGTCGGAAATCATAAGTCAAGGTCCTGGTGTATGGATACGTCAGCTGCTGCACCAACACTGGATTCCCTAAACTGATAACCACACTCACTACACTTAACACTATTGCTGTTAAAAAGATCAGAGTACTATGTTATATAGTAGAACCAACTCCTATGATACCAATTTGTCATGACCCGTCCCCTGGGGCCCGTGCCGTGACTACCCCAAGCCCACCTTCCAAAGGCCAGGGGCTGGTGACTAGCACCAAAGGCATATTTCCCTAAAACCGGGAAGGCATTGTCTTTATATCCTATAAACACACACAACCAAGCACACAACAAGATACTAACTCAAGTAAACTGAATAGTAAAAGAGTGAGTATAGTAAGTAAAATGGGCCAGAATACAAGCCCAACTAGAAAGTACAAGAAACATAAAGTACAATTAAATTGGAACAACTCCTGTGATCACCCGCCAAGGATCCTACCTGAAGGGTAGGTACAAATCTCGAATGGTCCTCTCTGTGGTATGACTTTTCTAGGGTCCACCTATGAACTACCTCCAGTCCTGGTACTCTCATCCTCAGTCAGCATTGTCCATCGTCTGCACCAAACACAACGAGGTGTGGGCATAGCCCGTGTAGGGGTGAGTATAACGATACTCAGTAGGGACACCGATACCTTCAAGGTCTCACAGAATCCACAAGGGATAAAACACAAAGCATGAAAACAATTGACAACCCTACTTAGGTATATGTCTATATGTATACCTAAGTTATCAAGTAAACCCATCTCAATCCTGAGGAAACACAAGGCCCAACTCATTAGCCAAAATCTCAACTGTTCCACAAAGGAAGGAATAACATGAAGGTAAGTACCACACAAGTACGCCACATAGAAGAATACCACCAAGGTATTACCATGAATGAAAATACCATATAGGTACAGACTCATCTCACACCAGGTATAACTTAGGTACAATAGTAGAGATGATTAGATGTAACTTCTGAATCATCTTACTCTGTTAAGAGGCATACCCATGGAGGATCCAAAATCATCATTAGACCCACACATGATCCCAGTACATTTTCATAACCACACAAGATCTTAGAAAATTTTCAGTACATCGTCAGACCCACACAAGATCTTAGTACATTGTCAGTATGTCATCGGACCCACACAGGATCCCAGTACAACATCACTACGTCGTCAGACCCACACAAGATCCTAGTACATCATCAGTACGTCGTCAGACCCACACAAGATCCTATCACAACACCAGACCCACATATTATCCTAGAGTAGTCCCTCATGGAATCCTAGATTGGTTCCATGTGGGATCCTCAATCATAGACCCACGGAGGATCCCCTTCTCAAGTCATAGCCAACTAATGGGTTCTCGCAGTAAGCTTGCTCGTCTCTGGGAGAGTCTGCTCCTCAAGCCACTGTTCGATACTACAATTTCCACTAAGTCCCATGAAGAAGTATCTAAAAGGACCACCACGTTATAGGGGTCTCAACACAACAGACGGTACGTCAATCAGATGCCCGGTCTATAAGTTATTAGCCTTTTAGTCCCGAGGGCCAGGTTGGATTCATGCTCGATCCAACCCGACCGTACCCCAACTTTACCCAAAAATCAAGTAGGGGTATACCAAAGGGACCGTCTCGCTCCAAGGTTTACATCACCATTGACGGTTTGTGAAACAGATGTCTGGTACCAAAGTTATGGTCGATAGAGCGAAAAGCTCGTAGCTGGTCCGGGTCCGGTCCGACCCGGCCTAGGATGACCCGACCCGGTTTGGGTCGACCCAACCCACTGGGTCCAACCCGGCCCACACTGGGTAGTGCAGGGGCTGTGGAGCGGTGCGAGGCCGCGAGGGTGGCGAAGGCCGCGGGGGCCATGACGGGCCGCGAGGCCGCGGAGGCCCCGGGGGCCGCGGAGGCCGCGAAGTCGTGGGATAACGGAGGCCGTGGGGTGGAGAGGCCACAGGGGCCACGGTGGGCCATGGGGCGGTGAGGCCGCGGGGCCATGGAGGTCACTAGGCTATGGGATGATGGAGTCCATGGGGCAGTGAGGCCGCGGGGGCCACAGAGGGCCACATGGCAGTGAGGCTGTAGAGGCCACAGTAGGACACGGGCCGCGGGGGCCGCAGAGGGCCGCGGGGCGGTGATGCTACGGGGGCTGCTGGGTAGCGAGGCTGTGGGGACGGTTGAGGGACATGAGGTGGCGAGGCTACGGGATGGCGCAGAAGGCCACGTGGGGGAGGGGGGAGGGCGATTCCATGGGGTGGTGGAGGCCGCAGTGCAGTGGTCTGCTGTGGCTGGTCGTGAGGCGCGGTCGCGTGTCGTGCCTTCACCGGCGACCAGCTTGACCAGCCACCCTCTTTTTTATCGCGTTCTTCATGGCAGGAAGTGGTGCTGGCCGCGGTTCTTGAGTTCCACTGGTTCCAAACACCAGCACCGGTGGCCGTTACCATCGTGAAGAACACACAAAAGAACCATAAGGTTTGCAGAGGGGTCGGGCCATGTTTTTTTGGCCCGTACCCTCTGTGTTAGGGTGGTAGCAAGCAGCTCAAGGGGAATGATTCAATGTGAGAGGAAAATAAACATTGATTAATTTAAAACACACCCCTACCTAATTCTTTTGTTGACGTTGATGAGGAGGGTAGGACAATCATCGATTGAAGACATCCCACGTTGGAGGATGTCCTGAGAAAGAAGTTGAAGTCATGCGTCATCATTCTTTGTTGGAGGAGAATTCTTCGTTGGATAAGAAGAATTCCTCCAAGGTTCTCTCCCAACTTCCCTTTTCCAACACTTCCCCCCCAATTCCACCAAAAATAAAAGGTAGCCAATATGATATGTTTCCCCAATTTAATTATTGGCAGAAATTAAATTGGCATCATAATTACATTGAGGTTGGCATAATAAATTTTGGGGAAACCTAAAGGTCACCTCCTTCATTAAAGAAAGAGTTTAAGAGGTTTCTCACATTAGGAGGGTTCATGTGGTCCCCACCCTTAAATTCAAATTGGGGGTTTTAGGTTCGGTGGTCCCCACCTCCATAACCTCACATGGGAGGTTTAGTTCTGGTGGTCCCCACCTCTTAACACTCAAATGGGAGGTTTAGTTCTGGTGGTCCCCACATCTTAACATCCACATGGGAGTTTCAAATGAAAATAAAATATTATAAAATTTTATTTTATTTTATTCTTTCACGAATAATTGAAAAAATAAATTCCACCCTCGACCTACTACGGTCGAGGTGAAGGTCTCCTTAAGTGACTACCGGCGCTGTGAGTTCAAAAGTTCCCTCATATTTTAATTCCGAGCACCGGTTCAAAATTTAGAAAAACCCGCTCGCACATTTAATGAACGTACCCGAAAAAAAGTTCAGAAATTCATTCCGGACACTCTGGGTATCAGAATCATGCCCCGTCAATTTTCACGCACTCGTTAAATTTCCATTTAAATAAAAAAAATTTTACATGGAATTTCTTGGTCTTTACAAATAATGTTATGTGATGTGATATGTTGTAGGGGTCATGCATGGTAGGAGGAGGGAACAAGGCTGATTTCCTTCATGTTCATGAAATGCCACTACTTTGGTTATGTGATGAGTTGTGGTGTGATGGACCAAGAGTCTTTAGGTGATATGAGATGTGATGTGACGATCCCAGATGCTAGCACAAAATTCTAGACCTTACGAGGGTGGGTAGGTAGGGATGCATCCTGACCCACATCAGTGATGTGTTGTGAGATGTGATATTCATGGAAGGGATGCGAGCACATGACGTTTGATGTTGGGATGTGAGAGAGATAAATCAATGGGGAAGTGGTAGTGGAGTGCCTTAATTTGTTATGATCTCGATGCTATATTACTATATTGGATGTGTGATTTGGTTAGCAAGCCATTATGAATCTTATTTTGGTTTGTTGAAATGTTTAGGTTCTTTTTGGTTCTACTATTTGTTCACTAGCACATTAACATTCTCTTTTCACTTGTGCACTTGAGACCTTGGGTATGATCCTACCGAGTGTACTTGTATTCTCACCCTATGTATATAAACTATTTTCAGGTTTCCAGAAGGACTTTGGGAACCAGGCTAGACATTACTATCTAAGTTTGGAGTTTTTGTTGATTTGTGGCCTTATGAATTGTCTTTTGGTATTTCACTTGGATAATTTTATTTGTATCTATTGAAATTATACATGCATTGTGGGATGGTATTGGGTTTAATTTTATATTATATGTTGTATTTTTTTGATGGATTTTTATCCTATCTCTTGATCTTGTTTTATATTATAGGGAAATACCTCTTATATGTAATATTTTTATGCCCTTAGTGATTATCGCCAACCTAGTGCCTACTGGAGGCAGGACTCTGGGGTCATTATCTCTTTTACTTGCAATATCTTTGGAGGGAGGTGGTCATGAAAATTTCACCATAAAAGTGACCATACATGGGAAATCATGACTTGATATGATTTTCTAAGTGCTGGGAAATGCCAAAACCTTGCTTGTGCATGCATAAAAACTAGAAAATATGAAATCATAATACAATTGTAACCTCATAACTAAAAATCACCCTTGGTAATTTATATGTAACAATAACAAAGAGACTATATCATCCTCAAGGTCTCATAAGATATCATCTACAACTATATTGATCCCAAATCTGAAATCCATCAATTGTAAATCCATATAAAAAAATAATCTTGTTTCCAAGCTCATTACAAGGATTGATTTCCAAATAAAAATAGATAATATAAAAATAGATATAACCCATGAGTTAGAAATAATCACAATACAAGGGACCTTGTGTACTAAAACATTTTTGGGGACACCCAAACTCAAGAAATTATCTCACCCCTCAACCAATCCTTAGTTACCTGGGGAGTGGTAACAGTTCAACACACCCTTTTTATCTGGAGAAGTTCCTCAGAATGTATCCCTTAATGAATGTTGGAACTCACTTGACCTTGTATAAATGTGATATTCATAAAATTTTATGTGGTCACATACATCCCATTTGATATGACCTTGTTTACTCCTTTCCAATTTATTTATTTATTTTTGATAATTATATTTCTCTCTCATATCTTGTTTATTATTGTTTATTATATTTAATATTTTTATTTATTATTAATTGTTTATTATTTATTATCTAATTAATTGTTATTTATTGTTCACTATTTATCCGTTATTATTATTCTCTACTTATTCTCTATTATTTATTATTCTAGAATTTATATTCCCACATTTAGTTTATTCTTTAACCTTTTGGATTTATCATTCCTTGTTGAAGAAATTTCCAAGTGTAGAATGTCACACATATTTTTGATTTTAATAAGAATGTTTTATGTATGAGGATTTTTACAAATATATCTTATGTATGGATGAAGGATATTACATATCATATTTTTTAGAAATTTTGATATGTTTACAATATTACATATTCCCCTTAGGGATGTAAAAAGATGTTATATATCAAGGATTTAGAGACTTTAATAAAGGAAAAACCTTATGCATCCAAAAGAGGTTTTGAAAAACTTACCTATTGAATTATCTCAAAGTAAAAAAACTTACGCATTACAATGGAGATAAAAAACTATCTTACATATCAAGTTAAATTTCTTACAGATCAAATATTAAAAGTTATATATATATATATTACACATTTCTCTGGAGAAATAATTATGTTACGTATTGTTTGGAAGTTCATATTTTATGAATATATGGTAAGAGTTTAAGACTAAAAACTTACATATCAAGCAGTATATTATTCATGAAGTTGTTAGAGATTTATTTATCTTATTTTATAATTGGGTTATCTATTATTGGTTACAACTAATATTCATAGATTGTGATATTCAAATCAAAATATTTTAGAATATTAAAGGATTTATTGTGAATGATTTCAAGGAGTATTCTAATGATTTTATTGATGATTATTGTAGATATTTAATGATGATTATTTTGGTTTATTTAATGATTATTTAAATGTTTATCTAAATTGTTTACTTTGTGATATTTTTAGGTTTTAAACTTTAATATTATCATTTATAATTATAAAGGATACGCATGAAATATTGTTCGAGAGGGAAATAGTTGCTGATGATTTATTTATTTAAAGGTACAAAGTAATCAATAATAATACAAACACATTTTCATGGTTTGATATTGAAGTTATAAAACTACACTATTTACACTAATTTATTGAGGCATTATTGGGATTCCTGATCTAAAATTTTCAAATACTTGGAGGGTTGAATATCACTTTTCTATTCCAACATTTAATCTATAATTTCCAGGGTTTTAATATGTTTTGTTTATTTTATAACTAGAGTTAGATACACTATAGTGTTTCACTTTACATGGTTATAACACCCTTAAAAGGCACTAAATTGTTCTTCCCACCTAACCAAAAAAAATCTTTCACTGGCTTTATCTAATTTTGTTAAAAGACACTTTGTTAGGGTAACTCCTTAGAAATTTTGAGTTTTATATGCACTTTTAAAAATGTTGTGTTATGTTTGGGGTTGATCCTTTGAAAGTAATAGGTTAGGTTTGATGTCATATAAGAGTATTGGTTAGGCTTGATCCCATAAAATAGACTGGGTTAGGCCTGATCTCATTATAAAATATTGGGTTTGGTATGCACTCATTGTAAAAGACTATATATATAGTGGATATCTATAATATTGAGTTGAGAGTATGAAGAGTAAACATAGGATTGTTTGGATCCAAACTACTATAAAATCCTTATGTTCTATTATTTACTTTATTCTTCTTACACTCTTCCACTTGCTGCAATATTTCTATTTATGGTTGATTTTTTTAAATCTGATTATCCACCATACTACACATTATTATTTTAATTTCTTTAATTATTTAAGATTCACAATTCATCCCTTATTATCTTATCATCATCCTAGTTGAAAAAAAACTTAGTATTATAGCCATACTATTTTAAGAGTCTTGCTCTACTATTCTACCTGATACCTAATAATTGGTGTCAAGCAGTATATTACATATGAAGCTACTGGAGATTCATTTATCACATTTTATGATTGTATTATCTATAATTGGTCACGAATGATATTTATGGATTATGATATTCAAATTCAAATATTTTAGAATATTAAAGTATTTATTCCATGTGATTTCAGGGATTATTCCAAATATTTTTTTGATGAGTATTGTGGATATTTAATACCTATTATTGTGGTTTATTTAATAATGCTTTAAATGTTTATTTGAATAGTTTACAGGCTGTTATGATATTTATGGCTTTCCATGTGAATATTATCATTAATAATTATAAATGATAATCATAAAGACTATTCAAGAGGGAACTATCCATTGATGATTTATTCATTTAGAGATATGAAGTGATTAGAAAAAATACACACATGTTTTCATGGTTCAATACTGAAGCTCTAAAACTACACTATTTACACTGATTTTTTAAAGAATTACTGGAACACATAAGCTACATTTTTTAAATAATTGGAGGGATGAAGATCAATTTTATATGGAAGCATTTCATTAATAACTTCCAGGAGTTTAGTTTTTTTTGTTTATTTTTGTAACTATATTTTTCTGAACTATAACGTTTCACTTTACCTGGGTTATACCGCCCTTAAAATGTATTGATTGGTTATACCCATCTTATCAAAAGACAATTTTCACTAGTTGTGTCTTATCATGTTAAAATAAAATAGATTAGGGCCACTCCTTAGAAACCCTGATGCACTCACACAAATGTTGTGTTAGGTTTGAGGCTTATCTTTATAAATTACCATGTTAGGTTTGATCGCATGACAAATAATGGGTTAGGTTTGATCCCGTACAAAATATTGGGTTAGGTTTTTTCCTATTGTAAAAGATTGAGTTTGGTCTACACCCATTGTAAAAAGGTTATATCTATAGTGTATTTCCATTATCTTATGTTGAGAGTGTAAAAATTAGACATATGGTCATTTGGATTTGAACTATTATAAAATACATGCGTTCTCTTGTTTACTTTATTCTTCTTACACTCTTCCACTCATGACACTCTTTTTGTTTATAGTTTAATTGTTTAAATTTGATTATCCACCATATTCCACATTATTATTTTAATTACTCTAATTATTTAATATTGAAAATTTGTCCCATCTTATCTTTCCATCATCCTACTTAAGACTTGACACTTGGAATTAGAGCCAAACCCTTTTAAGAGTTATTTTTTATGTTCTACCTGATACCTAATGATTGGTGTTAGAGAAAACCCTTTGGATATATGATTATTTAGATTACTTATTGAATTTATTTTTTATATTATTTTTTTGGATCTAATCATTTTTTATAGACTGTAAAAAGGATTGGGAGATATTTTTTGATGATTGGAAAGAAATAAAAATTCAATGAAAGTTGCGAGAGGAGATTTTATAAAACAAGATGAATCAAGAGAACCATTATGCTTTAAACAAAGGAAAACCAAACATTTGAGACCAGATTATCCCATCAAGAAACAAAGAGGAGAAACTTTAGAAGGAATAAATCACATTGTTTAGAATCTATTGGTTTATCTTATAAGGTAAGGAAACATTCTAGTAATTTATATTTCATTTCTAAATCCATTGAGGAAACATATTCATATTCTGACCCTACTAATGATTTTATAAATGATAATATCAACTTTGAGGAGTAAAATGATATTTATGATAAGTATCAATAAAAAATATAGAAAATAAATTCCACACACAAGTCACTCAATTATAAATATAAGAAATTTATTGAAGAGAAAAAAATTATTGATTATGAAATATCAAAACTTAGAGAAGAAAATGAGAAACTCAAAGAAGAGAATGAGAAGTTTCAAGATTTGATTTCCAAAAATTACGAAGAGGAAAGAAATAAATTCACAATTATAATGGATGACATATTTTGGTTGAAGAAAGAATATAGGAAACTTAAGGAATAAAATGAAAAGTTTAAAGAAACCACTTACTATAGAAATGAGAAAGTTTTTTATGATCTTGAAACCATTCATAAAGAGAATGAAAATTAAAAAATAGACTTAGCTAAAATTATTGAAGAAAGTGACTATTTAAAGAATCTTATGTTAGGTAAGAAAATTTAAAAAGTAAACTTTGGTATAACTGTTCAGTTTATAATACGTGTTGATAAAAGTAATATAAAGGTTTATTATTCTTCTATTAATATCTTTTAATGTGACTTACATGGACACTATGCTAATAATTGTGTTAAAGGTTTTAAATAAACACTTGAGTTTAATAATGAATTTACTACTAAATGTAAAACAAGTTAAAATGTTCAAAGAGTTTATTTAGTTTTTGTTTCCAAAGGAACTGTAAAGAATTCACTAAAATCTACACCACTCTACTTACCTAGAGGACATATTTTTAATGGCCAAATCACATACCATTTATGTTTTTTTATTTTTAATATTGCTATGAGTTTATTTTGTTTATTTTTTTCCAGTGAGAATGTTTTATATTTTTTCTATAGGTTTTTTGGAATTTACTTAAATGTTATTTATTTTTTAATTATTTGAAAATATTTTTAAAGTCATTGAATATATTTTACTTTTTTGTGGATCTTAGATATTTTTATTTTTATAGTGGAGGAGTTTATATGAGAAGTTCAATATATTATCTATTCAAGAGATATATATATTGTATGGGGGGGGGGGTTATTATTTTCATTATTTATTTTACCCTTAACGATTGATATATTATTTTTATTATGCATGAGTTTCAGGGGAGTTGAGATTGTTGTCATTATTATTTCTATTGATTGGGGGATTTGTCTTATTATTCAATTTCATATCCTTTTGGGGGAGTGATATTTGATTTTTAAGAAGAGTTATTTTGGGGGGATTATTTTCTATTTTCCCCCTTTCATGTTTATTGGCCATTTATTTTTACATTGCATGAAAACTATTTTTTTGTTTAATTTTTTTGATTTTTACAAAAAGGGGGAGAATTATTGAGTTATTTTTTTTATTTTGGGGAGAAACATTTGAGATATTCTAGATTTTTTTGTAATTGTCAAAAATGGGAAGAATGTTGAGTGGCTCCTTACCACTATATTTATTTTGTTTTGATAATTTCATTTCTATCTCTTATCTTGTTTATTATTGTTTATTATGTTTAATTTTGTTTATTATTATTCATTGTTTATCATTTTATCACTAATTAATCATTCATTGTTTAGTATTTATCAATTATTATTATTATATATTTATTAAACATTATTTATTATTATAGAATTTATATTCACATATTCTGTTTATTCTAATTATTATTTATTATTCTAGATTTATCGTTCTATGTTGAAAAAGTTTCTAAGTGTAGAATGTTACACATATTTTGGATTTTGAGAAGCATATCTTATATATTATAATGTAAGTTTACAACTATATCTTATGTATGGATGACATATATTATGTATTAGAGTTTATAGATATTCTCTTTAAGTCTAGAATATTATATATTACCCTTAGAGCTAGAAAATGATATTTCATATAGAGGGTTTTGAGAATTTTGTAAAGGAAAAAACCATACACATCTAGAGGAGGTTTTGAAAAACTTACCTATTGAATTCTATCAAAAGAAAAAAAATGTACGATCCATAATGGATATAAAAAATTATCTTACATATCAAGTTAAATTTATTTATTATAAAATATTATAAAATTAATATATATTACAGATTTCTCTGGTGTAAGAATTATCTTATGTATTGTTCAGATGTTAATATTTTCAAAATATATGAGAATAGTTTAAGTCTAAAAACTCATGTATCAAGAAGTATATTACACATGAATTTTTTTAGAGATTTATTTATTGTATTTTATAATTATATTATTTATCATTGTTTATGAATGATATTCATGGATTATAGTATTTGAATTAAAATATCTTATAATCTTAAAGGATTTATTCTGTGTGATTTCAAGGAGTATTCTGAAGATTTTTTTGATGATTATTATGGATATTTAATGCTGATCATTGTGGTTTATTTAATGATTCTTTAAATGTTAATATGAATTGTTTATAGGCTGTTGTGATATTTTTAGGATCTCTACATGAATATTATCACTTATAATTATAAATAAGACTCATGAAGTCTATTTGAGGGGGGAAAAGTTTTTGATTATTTATTTATTTAAAGGGATAAAGAAATTAGGAAGAAGACACATACATTTTTATAGTTTGATATAGAAATTCTAAAACTACACAATTTATATTGATTTTTTGAGGCATTTTTGGAATTCCTGAGTTACATCATTCAAATATTTACAGGGTCAAAGATCAATTTTCTACACCAACATTTTATCTACAACTCCCAAGGGTTTAGTCTGTTTTGTTTATTTTGAAACTAAAGTTATCTGCACTATAATTTTTCACTTTACATGGGTTATATAACCCTTAAAAAGAACTGAATGGTTCCGTCCACCTAATTAAATGGAAATTTTCATCAATTTTATCTAATCTAGTTAAAATATACTTGGTTGGGGATGATCCTTAGAAAGTCTAGGTTCTGTTTTCACTCATGAAATGGCTGTGTTAGGTTTTAGACTACTTATTAGAAAATCTAGGGTTAGGTTTTGTTCTGTGTAAGAGATTGGGTTAGGTTTGATCCCATAAAAAACATTGGGTTAAGTTTTATCCCAAGAAAAATATTGTGTTTAGTCTTTTCCCATTTTAAAATATTGGTATTGGTCTACACCTATTGTAAAAGGATACATCTATAGTGAATATCCATGCTATTGGGTTGAGAGTGTGAAGAGTAGATGCATGATAATTTAGAAATAAACTACTATAAAATCTTTATATCCTCTTGTTTACTTTATTTAACTTAAACTATGCTACTCATTCTACTCTTTATATTTATTATTGAATTGTTTAGATCTAATTATACACCACATTACACATTATTATTTTAATTACTCTGATTTAAGATTTACAATTCACCCCCTCTTGTCTTTCCATCATCCCGGTTGGTACCTAACACTTGGTATCATAGCCATAACCTTTTAAGCTTTATACTCTACTTTTCTACCTAATACCTAAAAATTAGTGTCAAGAAGTATATTCTTCATGAAGCTACTGGAGATTAATTTATCATATTTTTTGATTGGATTATCTATCATTGGTTATGAATGATATTCAAGGATTACTGTATTAAAATTAGAACATTTTATAATATTAAAGGATTTATTCTATGTGATTTTAGGTAGTATTATAAGGATTTTATTGATGATTATTGTGGATATTTAATAATGACTATTATGGATTATTTAATGTTACTTTAACTATTTATTTGAATTTTTTAGAGCCTCTTTTATATTTTTAGTTTTTCTACATGAAGATTATCATTTCTAATTATAAAGGAGGCTTTTGAATACTATTATAGAGGGAAATAACCATTGTTGATTTATTTATTTAAAGGGATAAAGCAATCAGTCTGAAGAAAAACACATTTTCATGGTTTGATATTGAATTTATAAAATACACTATTTACATTAATTTATTGAGGAATTTTTGGAACACATGCACTACATCGATAAAATAACAAGAGGCCTAAAGATCAATTTTCTATGCCAAAATTTCTTATATAATGTCTAGGGTTTAGTCTATTTTGTTTATTTTGAAACTATAGTTTTCTACAATATAATGTTTTAATTTACATAGGTTATACCACCCTTAAAAGTTATTGACTGGTTCTTCCACATAACCAAATGGATTTTTTTCACTAGTTGTGTCTGATCCAGTTAAAATGCATTGGGTTGGGGATTATCATTATAAATCATAAGGCCTATCTAAAATTAAAAAAAGATTGTATTAGCTTTGTGGCTACACCTTAGAAAGTCTTAGGTTAGGTTTAATCCAGTGTAAATGACTGGGTTATGTTTGACCTCATGTAAAAAATTGGGTTAGTTCTTCTCATGTTGTAAAATATTAATTTTGGTCTATATCCATTGCAAAAGGATATATAGTGAATATCCATACTCTTGGGTTGAGAGTGTAAAGAGTATACATAGGATTGTTTGGATTCAAACTATGATAAAATCCTTGTGTTCTCTTGTTAAATTTATTCTTCTTACACTCTTCCACTTGTTTCACTCTTTCTAGTTATGGTTGAATTGTTTGAATTTTATTATCAACTAAATTCTACATAATTATTTTAATCACTCTTATTATTTAAGATTTAAAATTCACCCCCTCTTATCTTTCCATCATCATGGAAGGGTCCTAACACTTGGTACTAGAGACATACCCTTTTAGGAATTATGCTATGCTGTTCTACCTGATACTTAACAATTAGTGTCAAAGAAAACCCTTTAGAGATCTGATTATTTCAATTCTTTTTTGAATCTATTTCTTAAATTATTTTTTGGATCTAATCATTTGATCTTGAATATAAAAATTCTTTATATATATTCTTTGATGGTTGGAAATAAATATAAATATTCCAATAATGTTTCCAAAGGAGATTCAATGGACCATGATAAATCAAGAGAACCTATGTGATTTAAATGTATAAAACCTAGAAATTTGAGGATAGATTATCTTATAAATAATTGAAGAGGAGAAACTTTAGAAGTAATAAATTAGATTGTTCAAAATTTATTGATTTATCTTTTAAAAGAAGGAAAAATTCTTATAATTTATGTTTTATTACTAAATTTATTGAGGTAGTATCTTTATCTTAGGATTCTACTAATTATTTTAGAAATGATAATCCTTTTGTTAAGGAGTTAAATGAGATTTTTGATCAGTATCAAGAACAATTTGAGAAAATAACTACTATAAATTATTCACTCAAGACGAAATATAAGAAAGTTGTTGAAGATAAAAAGATTACTTGTTTGTAAATATCAAAACTTAGAGAAGAAAATGAGAAAATTAAAGAGGATAATGATAAGTTTAAGGATTTTATTTCCATGAATGATGAAGAGGGGAAAAAAATTAAATTCTTAGTTATAATAGATGATATATTTCTGTTGAAGAAATAATTTTGGAAGCTCAAATAAGAAAATGAAAATTTTCAAAACAACACTTCCTATATAAATGAGAAATTTTTTTATGATCTTGAAACTTTTTAGAAAGTGAATGAAAATTTGAAAATAGAATTAGATAAAATTATATAAAAAATAGACTATTTTAATAATCCTATGTTTGGTAAGATCTTTTCAAAAGTAAACTTTGGAAGATCTATTCATTTTAAGATATAAGATGCTAAAAGTAAGAGAAAGGGTTATTATTATTCTATTAATTACTTCAAATGCATCTTACATAGTCACTATACTAATAATTATTGTGGAGGTTTAAACAACTGCTTTGGTTTAATAATGAATTTTATTGGCACATCTCAAATGAGTTCAAAATTTTAAATAGTTTATTTAGTTTGAGTTCCCAAAGGAAATATGAAGAATTCTATGATATATAAACCAATCTACTTACCCAAGTGATATATTTCAAATGTCCATCATATATACCCATTATATTTTTTGTTATCTGATATCTTGGTTCGAGTTTATTTTGTAAGTTTTTTTATCTAGTGGGAATGTTTTATTTTTTTTTCTATTGGTTTACTGGATTAAACTTATTCTCATTTATTTTTTAGTTATTTTTAAATATTTATAAATTCATTGAATATATTTAATTGTCTCATGAATCCTAGATTATTTTATTTTTATATTGGAGGAGTTCGAATGAGAAGTTAATTGTATTATCTATTCCGGATATAGAAATATTATATCAAGGGGGAGCTTATTATTTTCATTATTTATTTATTCTCTTAAAAATCGATATAAATATTTTATTATGCATGATTTTCAAGAAAGTTTAGTTTTTTGAGATTATTTATTCTATTTATTGAGAGAGTCGTCTTATTTTTCTACTTCATGTACTTTTAGGGGAGAGAGGTTTTATTTTTAAGAAGTGTTATTTTGGGGGGATGATTTTATATTTTTCACTTGAAATTTTATTGGTCATTTATTTTTATATTTCATGAGAACTATTTTTTATTGTTTCATATTTTTTATTATTACAAAAGGTGGATAATTATTGGGTTATTTTTTTTTATTTTGGGCAGAAATATTTTAGATGTTCGTCTTTGTTTTGTAATTATAAAAAATGGGGAGAATGTTGAGTGTTGCCTTGATATTTTATTTATTTTGTTTTTATAATTCAGTTTTTCTCTCATACATTGTTTATTATTTCTTATTATGTTATTATTATTTTTTATTATTCAAAATTTATTATTTATTATTTATTAATTGTTTTTTATTGTTTATTATTTATCCATTATTATTATTCTCTATTTATTCAATGTTCTATATTATTCGGGAATTTATATTCTCATATTATTTTTATTCTGATTATTATTTATTATTATGGATTTATCATTCTGTGTTGAAGAAAATTTTATGTGTAAAATGTTACAGATATTTTAGATCTAAAGAATCATATCTTACATCTCAAAATGAAGTTTTACAACTATATCTTACACATGGATGAAAGATATTATGTATTGGAGTTTTTATAAAATTTTCCCAAGTTTTGAATATTATTTATTGACATTTAATATGGAAAAAGATATTACATATCAAGGATTTTGAGAATTTGGTAAAGGAAAAATCCAGACGCATCCAAAGGTGGTTTTGAAAAACTTACATATTGAATTCACTCAAAGGAAAAAAAATCACGCACCATAATGGAGATAAAAAATTATATTATGTATCAAGTTAAATTTATTTTGTATCAAATATTGGAAAAAGAATATATATTATTCATTTATTTAGAGTGTAAATTATCTTATATATTTTTCAGAAATTGATATTTTCCGAAGATTTGGGAAGAGTTTACATAAAAAAAATTACGAATCAAGAAATATATTATGTATAAATACACTATAGATTTATTTATCATATTTTAAAATTGAATTATCTATTGTTGGTTATGAATGAAATTCAAGGATTATTATATTCAAATTCAAATATTTTAGAATGATTTATTTCATGCTATTTTATGGAGTATTCCAAGGACTTTATTAATGATTATTATGGATATGTAATGCTGATTAGTATGGTTTATTTAATGATGCCTTAAATTTTATTTTAATTTTTTATAGACTATTGTGATATTTTTAGGCTCTCCACATAAAGATTATTGTTGATAATTATGAAGACTCAAGAATACTATTTGAGAGTGAACTAGCTGTTGATGATTTATTTATTTAAAGGATCAGAGCAATCAAGAAGAATGCACACACATTTTCATGTTTCGATACTAAAGTTTTGAAACTTCACTTTTAGACTAGACAAAGAGCCTGTACCTGAGTGGTAATGGCTCATTCTTGGAATCCAAGAGACCCAAGTTCAAAAACTAGTTGGAGGCTAATTTCCAGGTACTGTAGTAGGTACTATTCAGTACTGTAGCAGTCAGAACTATTCACATGATTTGGGCCTTCGGGCCACCGGTTTGGGCCTACAGGTCTCAGGGCCTTTGATTCATCAAAGCCCTTCGGTCCTCAGGGCCTTCAGGGCACAAAGACCATGGAGTAGCTCAGTTCACACAAAGCCGGCCCCAGAAGAGGATCAGAGCAAAAGAGTAACAGTCACTAGAATCAGAGATAACTGGATTAGAAGAATGAGAGGGTATGGAAACTTCCATCGGGACCAAGAACCGTACAACTTTTTATGGGTAAATTCTAGATAATCAATAATTCAAGGTCGGGAGCTAGGCGATCAATGATGCAGAAGCTAGGGTGGGGGCAGTTCTAGTGGGTTGGGCTTATAGGTCATGTAATGGGAATAGTATGCCTATGGGCCTTCAGGTCATGTATTGGCCTTCAGGTCATGTTGAGCCTTGTTAGTTGGGCATATGGGTCATGTAAGGGTTCCCCTTCATCCCTTAAAAGGGGAATTATCCATAATAAAATAAAAATGAAGGCCTTTAGGCCATTCAGGTACACTCTTTAGACTGATTTTATGAGGCATTGTTGGAATTCTTGATCTATATCATTTAAATACTTGGTGGTATGAAGATCACTTTTCTAATATTTCATTTCATCTACAACTTATAGAAGTTTAATATTTTTTTTTATTTTGTAATTGGATTTTTCTTCTCTATAACGTTTCACTTTACATGGGTTATACCACCCTTAAAAGTTACCAACTAGTTCTTCCCACCTGACTAGAATTCATTTTTCATTAGTTTCCTCTAATCTCATTAAAATGAACTATATTGGGGATACTTCTTAGAAAGTCCAAGTTTTATCTGTATTCATGAAAAATTTGTGTTATGTTTGGGGATGATTCTTAGAAATTCCTAAGTTTGGTTTTATCTCATGGAAAATACTAGACTAGGTTTGATCCCCTGAAAAAGACTAGGTCTAGTCTGATCCCATTTTAAAAGAATGGGTTTGTTCAATACCCATTGTAAAAGGTTATATCTATAGTAGATATACATGATCTTGGGTTGAGAGTGTAAAGAGTATATGTAATATTTTTTGGACCTGAACTACTATAAAATACTCTTGTTCTCTTATTTATTTTATCCCACTTACACTCTTACACTCATTTCACTATTTCTATTTATGGTTGAATTTTTTAAATTTGATTATCCACCACATTATATATTATTATTTTAATTACTCTAATTATTTAAGATTAAAAATTCACACCCACTATTTTTATTTTCATCATCCTGGCTGGGACCTAATAATAACATAGTCATATATAACACCCCACACCCATAATTCCACAAGTTTAATAGATGAACCTAAAAATGAAATCACTAGTCTCATATCATAGAAACAAATATACAACTAATATACCTCAATCCAAAAGTATTTTATGAGAAAATAGACCATCACTTGAATCTAACACCATAAATAGGACCATCTCATGCAAACAAGGTTGCTTATGTATCGACTCTCTAGATAACTAGAGAAAATAACTAGAAAACATTCCATCAACATGAATGTCTTGAAATATAGGAAATATCTAGGTCAATACTATATATTCAATTAATCTGATCAATGACATGTCAACTTATGTTGTTCACAAGTAGTTTATTAGAACATCCCACATTGGTTGGAGGTAGAGCATAGAGAACTCCTATTATTGGGTGAATGCATACCTCTCCCATCATGTTGTGTTTTCCGAGTTAAATATTGAGAAAAAAAAATCAATGAGGGTGGTGTCAAAAGCAGATAATATCATGGTGTAGGGTGTTATAATCCATTATAGATGATATTAAACCCATTACCTAGATCTATGGGCTTCTAAAAATATTGGCCCCTTTGCGGGGGTTGGGGGGAGGGGGTGGGGGGATTATAAAATCCTATATCTGTAAGAGGTGTAGCATGAAACACTCATATTAAGGGGGAATGTCTACCTATCCACTCATAACATTTTTATTAGGTATATAAATAAAAATTCATGAGGATGAGACCCAAAGTAGATAATATCATGGTATAAAAAATATACAATTATGCACATGTCATGCGATCCCCCTGCCAAGTATGATACAAGTACATATGTTCACTTTCCACATCAATATAAAAGTAAATAAATAATACATAACTCATAACAACATACTTTACAAAAACAACTCAACTATAACAACAAAACAAACAATGACAATCTCACTCCTTGGTAACACGGATTTTCATCATATGAGTGCTAGTCAAGCACATTCAAAATTTACATCCCAAGATCTAACCAACCTTTATCTCTCTATTGAATCCCAAATAAAACAACCTAAATAAGATTGATATCATTTTTTAATGTCACATGTTACTTGGTGTTGGTGGAATCTGGAGACATCAGATCTTAATTGATAGATATTTGATAGAATTTGTAATTTTGGATTTGGTTTGAAGGGGGAGATAATTGTTGGAATTTTTCGGGAGTTTAAAGTGAGTAATTGGATAAATAGAGATATGAAGAATAGTTCTAAAGTGAAAATTTTAGGTAATTTAGAATCGAGGGGGCTTATTAGGCTATAAAAACAGCCATCAGAACCCTATTGGCAGTCCACATCATTTAGGTGGGTTGGAAAGTGGCACAAATCCCCTATATAAAAACCCAAATTTTAGTTACATGACACTCTATTCATATATTTTGAGTTTATATAATGTTAAAGTTAATTTTTGGGAGGTTTTGTGGTGATTTGGAATTTTTTGGAGGCATATTTGGAGGTGCATGGTTTGTGCATGGTTAATAGAAACCATGCAACATCTCTAGTAAACCATAAATAGTAAAACTGTGGGCACTGGGCAAGCACACTGTTGGTGCATAGTTTGTCCAAACTGTATGAATTCATAGGAGAAACTGTTATTTTTGAAATAGAGGCAAATACACAGTTTGCGCATGGTTTGTCTAACCATGCAATCCAAACATGCAAGGTATGACCTTAATATAGTAGCACTGCACAATTTACACATGGTTTGAAAAATAGTACAAACTAAAAATGCGACGTACAAGAGACTCTACAAAAAAGTGGATCTAATCCTAATTATCTCATTAAGAACTCAATTTTAAACTAATCCTCTCATAACCCAAATTCATTTTTCTCCCTAGGAATGAGAGGCGACCCCCTTTGATATAGGAGAAATTCATAGGTGAATCAATGTGCATTGGTGGCTCGTATTATTAGTTAAGTGTTCTTTATTACTTGTTATTCTTATATACAAGGTTCTTATCTCTCTCAGAACCATAGATCTAGTCCGTTATAGATAAATCTCTATGTTATGAATGATTTTATGATGATATCATTTTGGATATAGTGAAGGGAACATGATTTGTGATTGGATCCTGGAGTTTTATTATATCATTCTTCATTTTCTCCAACCAGTGTGAGGTAAGTGCCTTATCTATTAACTCTAATTGATTTAGAACTTGAAGGATTAGTTTTAATTAAATTATTTTCTTGAAATGGTTGTGAAATGTTTGTGTGAATCTTGATGGAAATCATTTTTTGGTATTGGCTTATATATTTTGGAAAGTTGATTGGTTTTTTTGGAAAACACCTTGTTTATAATTTTAAAATGATGTTTTAAAATTATGGTCTGGTTTGACGCATGTAAAGTATTTGTTTAAATGATTTAAAGAAAGAAATGGTTTGATTGAAATGACTTGGAATAATATTGGCATAAACGGTTGGGCATGAGTTTAATAGGATGGAATATGTTTGTGAAGTACCACTGTAAAAGGGACAGAGTATGGACATGAAGTTCCACTATTAAATGGTGAGACCATGATTGAGTGTGTGTGTGGACATGGAAGTGAATATGCCAAATCAAATGAGAAATATTTTAAATTATTTTTTGATTATTTCCTTGGAAAACTAGTTTATGGATTTGATATAATTTTTTTATCTTGAAACTATTTTAATAAATATTCTAACAAGTTTTTTCTTAGTGGAATGAGTTGGGAAACCATTGGGGAAATCCTACTGAGTTTGAAATCACCCATACCTTGGGAACTATTGTGAGATTTCAGATGTCATCTATTGAGATATAGGGAAATAAAAGGCATCTCAGTTCTTTAGTGATGTTTCTTGATACCATGGATTGGCATGTGGAGTTGGAGCTTAGAGTGGGTTGGGTATTTCCAGTTGTTGTCACTTTGGAGTTTTGAGTTTTGTGGCCTTTTGGTTATATTGTGTATATATTATGGGTTTTTCTTGTAATCTGATGTGTTTTATTGATTTGGATTTGTTTTGAGTTGTATTCTATACTCATGCATTATATAGAGTTTTTTTGGATATTGTTTTTATGGTTTGATGTTTTATATTTCAAAGGTAAATTCATCCCCCAAATAATTTTGAGGCCCTTGGAATTTATTTCCAACCTTTGGTGTATTGGGGATGTCACTTAAGACCTAGTAACACCACCACCTCTTCCCAATCCAATGGATGAGGGGTAGGATGTTACAAATGGTATCATTTTTTTCAATCCTCTATATAAAAAATGGTATCAGTCTTGTTCAATTAAAATATATATTTAGGACAAATGGTATCACCATTATTTGGTTCTAGACATTTCTTGGTCTTGGTGTAAGCAATAGCATCAATATATCTCTTGAGATATTAGTAAGGATAATTATTTTCAGAACTTAAAATGTAGGTCATAAAAAGGTGTATCTGACATCTTTATGATGAACTTCAAGTTACCAGGGAGTTTGGGAACATCAGTGTTTTTAAAAACTTCTAGGTGAGTTGTCACCTCATCGTCACGGTTTTAGCTGATAAGAGTTGCAAGAAATGCATTAATAGTAAGACTTAACAATATTAATTCATTTTTCATTCTAAGATAATAGTTTATGAAATGGGAAAAAAGTTTTAAATTTTGAAAATACAGAAATTTTTTATTTTTAAAATCAAGGTGTTAGTATTTTTGAAAATGGTTAAAACGTTGACAATGGTTGAATTGTGGAAAGATATGTTAAAAAATGTGTTAATTTGGTAGATTGAAATTACTAAGCCTTCAGTTTCTAATGAGTGAGACAAAACTATTTTTTTTCGAGTTATAGTGAATGGAACCAAGTGGAAGTCATAGAAACCAATTAGAAGTGGCTGCTAAAAATGTGGTTGCACCTGATCCATAAGTGAACCAACAGTTGGTTCAAATAATTGTCTAGTATTTCCAGGTCATGGATAAAGGTAATAGAAATAATGGACCATGGATAGTGGACCATTTAGTTTTTTTCCAAAATTATAATCCACCCATATTTTGGGGGTATTCCAAGTAAAAAAAGTATAAGTTTGGTTAAATAGGATGAATTGAATCTTCGATTTCCTTGGGACACTAGTAGAGTTGAAAGTAAAGTTAGAAATTTATATTCTTGAGGATTTAACATTATAATGGTGGGAATTATAAATTTAGGATAATTGGACCAAGGCATTTCATGGGATGACTTTAAGGAATTATTAAATAAGAAATTCTATCCTCACACCTTTTAAATAGATAGATTAATGTACTTATTTAGTTTGAAGTAATAGAATCTATCAGTGAACGATCATGAGGCTAAATTTAGGAATTTAGTTTCTTTTTCCTAGAAGTTTCTACAAGTGCATCCTTGAAGGCATGCATTTTTGAATCGTGTTTGAGGCTTCACATTCATTAAAATATTACTATGATTTTTATAATAGATTATATAGTAATGGTCAATAGAGAGACTATAGAAAAAAGGGATATCTTGAGAAATAAGGTTGGAGGGAGAATGTTTATTCTTATGAGAATAGGTGGAGATTGTAATGCTGGGAATAAGTATAAGAGGGAAACCTAATTAAAGAGTTTTGGGGAACCTCAGAATCATACCTTGGAATTAGTAAATCTTTCTCCTCAACCCAAAATTAAGGTAGGATATTTTCAGTGTGGTTCAGTGGATCACAAAAAGTGAGATTGTATGACACCACCTAGAGCATGTCACAACTGCAAAAAGATGGGACATCTTTAGTTTTGTTGTCGCAGTGCTCTAAGGTTTGGTTCTAGAGAAACATCTCATGATTCTCAGGAATCTTATTCTTCGACAGGATGATTACAATAGAATAATTCTCATCATAAAAATAGAGATATCCATGGTGATTCTAGGAACACCATGACACCAAAAATAATTCAATATAAATATGGTAATAAAGATAAAAGTGAAGTGAGTAAGAAATTATATAGAGATGATAAAATGATCATGGATGATCAATCTGGTACTTCTATGGTGATAAGTAAGATTCTTTTAAATTTTAACCTTATGTAATATTTTTTTGATACTGGCACGTCCCACTCGTTTATTACTTCTTGTGTTGTTGATAATATGAGTTTGTATGTTGAGATGATGCCTTATGTTTTAAAACTAAAAAAAATCTTCATGGATAAAGTGAGTGTAAATATTTTTTGTGTAAAACTTATTCCATAAATATCGATGGGGATATGTTTATTTAAGATTTATCTATGCTTGAGATGAATGTCTATGACTTGATTCTGTGTATGGATTGTTTAACATAAATTAAGGATCAAATCGACTGTTATATCTGAAAGGTTAGTTTCACATATTTGGATGGAGTCGAGCATCTATTTTGAGGATATTAGGGTATGAAGGATACTAAATAAGGAATTTTAGAACCAGTGGTTGGAACCATATCTTATCAGTTAGTAGAACTTACCTTGGAATTTGTGGATGATATTGGGAATGGATATTTTCTACAACTATTGACCAGTTTTCTGAAATTTCCCTTGAACATTTCTTAGGGTTTCCACCCATAAAATAAGTGTAGTTTATGATTGATCTCCTACTGGGGAATTGTACTATCTCACTTCCATCTTATCATATGGAACCAATAGAACCAAGGGAACTTAAGGTTCAGTTGGAAGAGTTAGAAAGTAAAGTTTTTATTTAACCAAGTATGTATCTGTGGGAAGTACTGATTATTTTTTTAAATAAGGAAGACGAAATTATTAGACTTTGTGTGGATTATCATAATCTTAACCAAGTTATGATAAAGAATTAGTATCCTCTTCCATGCATTGATAATCTATTTGATCAATTGAGGGGATCCAAGTAGTTCTCTAAAATTAACCTATATTCGAGATATCAAAAATTGTGAGTTAAAAAGGAGGATATTATGAAGATATATTTTAAAACTAGATATAAAAATTATGAATATTTCATTATTACTTTTCATATTATGAATGTATCGGCCATATTTATGGCATTTATGAATCGAATCATTCAAAGACATATGGATTCCTTTATGGCGGTATTTTTTGATGATATAGCGGTGTATTCAAAGATAAAATCATATCATGAACAACACTTGGTGATAATGTTGTTTATATTGTGGGAACATCATATGTATACCAAGTTATCAAAGTGCGATTTCTGGATATAATAGGTACATTTCCTTGGACATGTCATTTCTAAAAAAGGAATTTCTGTAGATCCAAAAAAGATAGCAGTTGATATCACTTTGAAAATGTTAAATAATGTCTTTAAGATATTAATTTTCCTTGTATTAGTGGGACAATACATACATTTTATACATTATTTTTCATTTTTGGAATCACCAATGATATATTTAAAAAGTAAAGGATTTCCTTTCCCATGGAATGAAAAAGATTAGAAATCCTTTCAAGAACTTAAGGTTAGAATTACATCAGAACCTATACTCCTGTTTCTAGATAATATACAGAGCTATGTAGTCTATTTTTATGCATCAGGATATGGTTTGGGATGTGCTCTCATGTAGATAGATCATGTTGTTTCTTATGGATCATGATAGTTACGACTTCATGAGAAGAAATACCCAACACATGAATTGGAATTTGCTGCCACAATATATGCTTTGAAGAATTGGAATCATTTCCTCTTTAGTGATAAATTCACATTGTTTATAGATCATAAGAGTTTGAAACACATATTCTCACAAATAGATTTAGATTTAAGGTAGCACGGATGAATGTATTATTTGTAGATGTTTGTATTTGGCTTGATGTATAAATTGGGTAAAGGGAACTCTGTGGAAGATGCATTGAGAAGGAATTCATATACTCAGTTAGCTAAATAGGATTCAAATCAGTGGAAACTAATGTCATTCATAGTGGATATTCATATAGAATTCTTGGATAAAGGTGATGTGGTAATTTTCTTTCCAGTTTTGTTTGTTCCTAATTTGGTTGAGCAATTTAGAAAGGCTCATACATTTGATCATGATTGTGTGACTATGAGGTCAGAAATCAATAGTGGGGAGACCATTTAGGGATGAATTCTAGATGTGAATTCAATGTTATGGTTTGAATATTTTATGGTCATACCATTGGGTAAATAGAAACAACTTCTTAGTACTTACCACCAATCGAGATGGGACACAATTGACTATGAGTACAACTTATCATCCTCAAACACATGGAAAGTTTGAATGGAAAATTTAGACACTAGAGGACATTCTTAGGTCTTATTTCATGGATTTTTGTGGCTAATTAGAGGATCATTTACTGTTAATGGAGTTCTCATACAATAAAAGTTATCAGGCCTCGATAAATATGGACCCTTTTGAATCATTGTACGAGCATCATTATCATTATCTACTTTATTGGCTGGAAATAGGTTAAAATTAACTAATTGGACCCAAACTTATAAAAGAGACCAAAAATAAGATTCATTTAATGAGAAAGAAGATAAAGAATAATCATAGTTCTCACAAATCATATGCAGATCATCATCGACAACCATTGTCATTTAAGGTGACTGACCATGTGTTCTTGAGAATATCTCCAAGGCATGGGAATCTTCGTTTTATTAAGAAGGGTAAGTTATCTTCTCAATAAATATTCCATTTTGAGATAATTTAATGAGTTGGTGTGGTGGTATATCAGTTGTAATTTTTACCAAGGTTCAATTTAGTACACAATGTGTTTCATGTATCTCAGCTAAAGAAGTACCAATTTGATCCTAACCATGTGATTCAATGGGATTACATTGAACTATATCCATATTCTATGTTGATTCATGTGATGATATGGATTTTAGATAGGAAAGAGGAGATATTTTATGGGAAAAACATTGATCTAGTGTGAGTTTTATGGAAACATGATCAGATTTAGAAAGAAACATGGGAGTGTGAGAAGGAATTAGTGGAGCAATGACCTAGAATCATTTATGAAATAAAAGGTTTTATAATTTATGAGGTTGGAAAGGCTAATGGTGGGGAGAATTTAGCACCCCTAGTTTCATTTACATGACCATTTATCCATATATTTTGAGTTTATAAAATGTTTAGGTTATGTTTTGGGAGGTTCCATGTAGTGCTTCGACCCGTATGCCACTTGAAATGGTGCTCTGGGATGGTTGACCACTAGGCCTTAGGAATTCCTTCCCATATTCCAAAGGATTCCGACTAGCAGTGAGGGTGTAAAGAGGTGATAGTGGGTATACTATACCCACATGTGGTGATGATAATAATAGTCCATGTATATACAATAACAAAAGAATTCCATAATACAAAAAAGTAATAATGAGAAATAGAAGAAGAATAAATAGATGAAGGAAATAATAATAAACATGAATCAAATCACAATACCATTTATAGAATCATAAAAACATGGAATAGTAGGTCATATGGAGCAGGTAATCAGAAGGGTCGCCTATGGTTGACCATATCAGGATATACATATTAGGCATGCTGAAAAAAGGAAAAAAGTAAACTCTAGCTGATGTAAGAACCTCTAAGGTCCCTTTCTATCCATCCCATGAAAAAGGTCCAACTTCACCACTAAGTTCTAGCTCTTGATCTCATTCTATCACCTAATCGCAAAAGCATAAAGTCTACATGCACCTCAAAGGGCCTATGTAGGGTGTGGGAATAAATATCAACAAGACACTACTAACATGTTCCTATCTTCAATTCCTTGTAGTAATGGTGTTCTAAAATAAAGGAAAAATGATGCACATGAAAGATAAATAAAAAACCACTCCTATTGTTCTCAACATCCATAAGGAAGAAATCAATAGCTTTGACCATCACTGGCAGTGCTTGAACACATTCCCCCAATCATATATATGGCATAAAACATCTATATACATATATATAACTATAGTGGCAAGTATCCATGACATAATTACCAAGGAATCCCCTGAGTAAAGTCATACTAGGTGAACCCTTAGGTTCCACCTCCAAAAATACTATCTATCACCTCATGCCACCAGTTATAGAACTCGACATCCAAATGGAATACCCAATCAAAAAGTACCTAATCCCTCAAATCCCAACTCAAAAGTCCCCATGGGATCAAAGCCCAATGTCCCAAGGAATAATGATTTCTGTCCTCCAATAAATAATCACTATCATCTTAACAACCAATTTCCTGAGGTATGTATGTTATTAATATTTTCATGAATAATTATATACTCCCTTTACTTATTTTATATGAAATGTGCATAATTTGTGTGATATATTAATGTTTCAATACTAAGTATAATTTTTGAGCATTTTTAGAAGTAGTCCAATTGAGTCAGTTTACTATTTTATCTATAACTCTCACCCTAATGATCCAAATTGCGTTATTCTTGTTTTTTGAGGATTCTTTACTCAAATTAAAACATTTCATGAGAATAAACCTTTGGTCAAATTGTCCATTTCAAGGGTCATATGGACCACACAAGAAGGAATACAGAATCTATGAAGAAACTGGACCAACCATGAAGATTTAATTTTTGGGCTAAATCAAGAAGTCCAAATTCCTTTATTATCCTCCAACGTTCTGGGTACAATGTAAGGAGTCTTGGATAAAACTTTTAGGGCCCAACTCCAAAAAAGGGGCCCAAATGATGTTTTGAAGTCCAGACCACCATTCTGTAGGGGAATTAAAATCCAAACACTATTCATGACATAGCTCATGATGTAATCATAAAATAAAGTTGAGATTTTGCAGTGTCAAAGAGGATATATAGGCAGCCTAATTTTTTGAATAAATAATTCGTATTTGAAGGCATATTCCTATTCCAAAATCCATTCACATTTTGGCCATTGAAAAAGCATGGATAGAAATGGAAAGTTTTACATTTTTTTTAAAACCTCCAAAACTTTGGCTTGATAAGTCCAAATGACTCCTAACTTTGAGAGTAGTCGGCCAACATTATTATATACAACTTTGAAGAAGGAAATATCTCGAGATTCAGCTATCTGAATGTCCAAATCGTCAAGCCAAGTGGAGGAACATATTGGGAATGCAAACAATCCACTCCCTTGGGAGGACCTACCATATTGGCATAACCAAATCCTTTAAAAAGGCTTGGGAGGACCTGCCATACTCAAGTTTTCACTTGATATACCCTTCCTCCTCTCTTTGTTTCCTTTTACTTTTGTGTTCTTCGTTATTGTAATCTTGTAAGTCTTTTATTTTGTAATTCTGTTGTAATGAAAGTTTCTTCTTGAATATCTCTTATTCTCATCCACCTTATGTAGTTTAATATTAGTGTTCTTAAAATATTTTAAATACATTTTAATCCCCTTCCCTTATTTCACTTTCTCCTTCAATATAGAATACTTTTTTAATTCTCATCACCCTTCGTGTGTGTGTGTGTTAGACGCACAGATCTTTTCTTATCCCATTATTTTGGTTCTATTTATAATCATCACCATAAACATATATTACCAGATTAATAACTATATTAATGGATGAGTAAATCTACCATTGGGGTGAGATATAATTTGGGGATATTAAGTGATTGAGAGCCTTTACTTGATGAGTATTATTTGAGTTAATATTGTGTATGTTGAACTTTATATGTCATGGATTAATGACATGTTTTGTTTAATATGTGGATTCCTTGGATTATTATAACCAAAAATAAACTACCATAAACAAGTAATGGTAATTATTAGAACCCTAAGTTAATTTATGGCTTGAATTAAAGCTTTAACCCTTGGGAATTCCGATCAGAATCATCTTGTGAAGTGGGTATTAATTTAATACAATACAAAGAAAAACTCAAGGATATCATAAGATTAAATCTCCAATATTGAGCTCACCCCAATCTTTATCAATTTGTTAAATCAAACATCATCCATAAATTATTTAATAAGCTCTGCAAACAAACCCCCCAATCAGAATACAATTAACTAAAAACAACCGACTATTAAAAGGTATCATCACCGAGGATTCGACTAGAGTGCTGCTATACACATTAACAGAGCACCAGAACCTTGACCGGTCGATAGGCGATAATCAACCACACTTTTAAATGGATCCATTTCCGGGGATGGTGCTTTTTGTAGTCATTAGTTTCTGTTTATTGTAAAAAAATTAAAAAAAAACCAAAACAAAATTTAAAAAAAAATTGAAAAAAACACAAAGAAAAACCCGCCTTCTCATAAAAATAATAATCTGAAAAAACACAAAAAAAAAACCCATCTTCCTCTTTCTTCCAACATCTCTCTAAATTCCACGTAGCCTCCCAAACAATCCCTCAGATTTGTTTGACCCTGAAATTGAGTGAACTCTTCACCTAATTAGGAGGAACATTAGGGATAATCAAATAATTAAAGAACTAGTCCTTTTCCAACTAGTTGAATTAGAAATGGCCAATCCTAGGAAACAGACACTTAGATAACTTGCTGCCCCTAATATGAATTACCAACATCTTGGTATTCAATATCCAAACATAGAGGCTAACTTTGAACTCAAATTGGGTTTGATTCATCTTCTTCCTCATTTCTACAGGCTAGCCAGTGAGGATCCACATCTCCACCTTAAAGAGTTCCAAGTGGTGTGCTCTACCATGAAGCCTTAAAGGGTTTCTGAGGAACAAATCAAACTTCAAGAATTCCTTTTTCCCTTAGCCCACCAAGTCATGGATTTACTACCTCCCTCCTGGTTCCATAACCACATGGAATGACATGAAGTGATTCTTTTTAGAGAAATTATTTCCTGCTTCTCGTACTAATTCTATATGAAAGGAAATAGGTGGTATCTATCAATTCCCAAGTGAGTCACTCCATGAATACTGGGAGATGTTCAAAAATCTTTTTGCAACCTGTCCACACCACCAAATCCCTGACCAAATCTTGATCCAATACTTCTATGAGTGGTTATTGGCTATGGAGAGAACCCTCATTGATGCTGCAAGTGGCGATGCTCTTGTTGATAAAACTCCTGAAGCTGCAAGAGATCTCATAAGTAACATGGCTGCAAACACACAACAATTCCATACTCAAGAACATTCTCAATTAAAACAAGCTCAAGATAATCAATCCATATATCCAAACAAGATGACCGAGTGGATGAGTGAACTTACAAGTCTTGTGCGACAACTAGCTGTGGCATCCAAATCCCCAACCTCATCTTCTCCACAATCTTTGTTCCATGGACCTGTCAAAAATTGTGGAATCTACAACTCACCAGCTCATCCAATAGAAAACTTTCCACAACTTCAAGAGGTTACATCTGATTCATCTAGACCAATGGAGCTCAATGCAACATATGCTCAGCAGAACACCAACCCTCAACTATCAGGTCAGTTTGTTAGAAACTTCAACAAACCTCACTCTGATCCCTTCTCTTCCATCTTTAACAAAGGCTTGAGGTATGGTAATCCCATTTCTCATCCCCCTCAATTAATTCCTCAAAACCCAAACCAATTCCAATATGGTCATGGTGGTGGTAACTTCCATCAACCTTATCCTTTTTTTCCTCAACCTCAAAGGAACAATTATCATCCTAGATTCTACTATCCTAGTGAGCCTTCCCAATTCCCAAACCAATACAATAATTTTCCCAAGAACCAAAATAAAGGCAATCCCAATTCGAGATAAGCCTCTTCTTCCAAGAAACCATGAGAAAGTGCAGTGGAAGATCCTGCCTCTTTCACTCATTCCATCCTTAAAAACATGGAAACCCAAATTGGTTAACTTGCATCCCACCTTATTCAACAGCAACCATCCAATTATTCCCAACTCCCAGATCCACCATTATCCAACCCCAAAGGTAATGTAAGTACAATTTCACTTAGATCAAGAATTCAAATTGCTATGCCTCAAGATAAGTCATCTAAACCACCTTTAAATGTTGACGTAGAAAATGAAAATAAAAAGAAACCTGAAAAGGAATCTGAATCCATTCCCTTGCCTTCTTCCATTCCACTTAGGAATCCAATTCCTTTTCCTTAATCTATTTCTAAACCAAGGAAGTCCTTTGAACCTGATCCTAAAATGCTCGACCTATTTAGATGTGTTGAAGTCAACATACCCCTCTTAGATGCCATAAAACAAATACCTATGTATTCCAAGTTTCTTAAGGAATTGTGTATCCACAAGAGGCAACTTAGGACCTTCAAAAGTGTTTCCACCCAACAGTCTATTCCCATAAAGTGAAAAGATCCATGGACCTTTACAGTTCAATGCCAAATTGGAAGTTACAACTTCGATGATGCACTCATAGACCTAGGACCCTCAATTAATGTCATGCCAAAATCCATATTCTTCAACCTTAGTCTAGGTCTCTTACACCCAACAGGTGTTGGAAATCAATTGGCCAATCGAATCACTACTAGTCCTAAGGGTATAATCGAGGATGTCCTTGTTCTTGTCAATGATTTTATCTTCCCAGCAGATTTCTATGTCCTTGACATGGAAGGTGAGACGAACTCTTCTCGATCTCCCCTAATTCTAGGAAGACCATTCCTCATGACTGGTCGAACCAAGATTGATGTCCATTAAGGCATCATATCCATGGAATTTGGTGACCAACTGGTCAAGTTCAACATTTTCCAATCTATGCGATACCCATCTGAGGATCACTCTTCATTCTTAATACATGCTTCTGAGGACACTTCTGAAGTCAATTAAACCCCAATCCATCATGTTCTTCATGTTCAAATGATAAAGGATCTTGTGAAATATGAACTATGATTAACCAAGTCATAAATAGTGAAGTTGATGTGGACCTATCATTCATAGAATCCATCAATATAGAGGAACTTGAAAAATCTCTTAAATCCCACATCAACTCTGATCTCTACTGCTCCACCTTGGATAGTATTAAGGAAAATTAATATGAAGAAACTGAAGTCCCTTCCTCCATTTCTGAGTTGTCTAACCTGCAAATGAAATATGAGACTAATCTAAAACCTCTTCCTACACACCTCAAATATGAATTCCTTTTCCATGATCACTCTTATCCTTTCATTATCTCTACTTCACTTACTGAAACTGAGGAGTCCAAACTTTTTCAAGTGTTAGAGGAAAACAAAAAAGCCTTTGGTAAGACCCTAGATGAAATAATAGGAATCAATCCTTCCCTTTGCATGCATCACATACATCTTGAGGAATCATCCAAACCAATTAGACAACCACAAATAAGACTCAATCCACTCATACTTGAGGTAGTTAGGGAAGAGATCACCAAGCTTCTTCAATCTGGTATTATCTACCCAATTTTAGATAGTGAATGGGTTAGTCAAATTAAAGTTGTACCTAACAAGGTTGGGATAACTATTGTCACAAATGAACATGGAGAGGTAGTCACAACTCAAGTGGAGAACAAATGGCGTGTGTGCATTGATTACCAAAAATTGAATGTTGAAACAAGAAAAGATCACTACCCTCTTCCATTCCTTGATCAAATGCTGGAACGATTAGCTAGAAAGTCACACTATTGATTTCTTGATGGATACAAGGGCTACTTCTAAATCCCAATCGCACCTCAGGACCAAGAAAAGACTACTTTCACATGCCCCTTTGGAACATATGCATATAGGAGAATGACTTTTGGCCTTTACAATGATCCTGCAACATTCCAGAGGTGTATGATGAGTATCTTTTCTGAATTCATTGAACATTTCATGGAAGTATTCATGGATGACTTTACCATTTATGGAGAGTTATTTGAATCTTGATTGAATTCACTCTCTCTATCCCTTTAAAAGTGTTTCAAGTGTAACCTTGTGTTAAATTTTGAAAAATGTCACTTCATGGTTGCAAATGGGATTGTTTTAAGGAACATAGTTTCACAAGATGGTATTAAAGTTGATACTGCCAAAATTGAAGTGATCCAATCACTTCTGGAACCCACTTCTATTTGATACATCCTTTCATTCCTCGCTCATGCTGGTTTCTATCAACAATTCATCCATAACTTCAGTAGGATTTCCCTCCCACTCACTTGGTTACTCTAAAATGATGTCACTTTCCATTTCAATGAGGTTTGCACGAGAGCCTTAGTTGAACTCAAAACTGCTCTTACATCTACCCCGATAATCCAACCCTCAGATTGGTTCTTACCCTTTGAGTTGATGTGTGATGCTTCTGATAGGGCCATTGGGGCTGTTCTTGGTCAAAGAAGAGAAAAGATTCCTCATGTCATCTATTATGCCTCAAAAACATTGGATGAAACTAAATATCACTACACTGTAACTGAAAAGGAACTTTCAACATTAGTTTTTTCCTTAGATAAAATTTGGCCCTATCTCTTAGGTTCCAAAATCATCATCTTCATAGACCATTCTGATATAAAGTTCTTACTTAAGAAAAGTAATTCCAAACCACGACTAATAAGATGGATCCTAATTCTCCAATAGTTTGACCTTGAAATTAAAGATATATCAGGAAAAGAAAACCCTATGGCTGATCACTTGAGTAGAATTTATAATTCTTCTCATTCTGAAATAATTGATCCAGAATTTCCAAATGATCACCTCTCATCTATCACTCCAAAAATACCATGGTATGTCCCAATTGTAAATTACTTGGTTTCTGGTGTTTTTCCTGAATTTTTTTCAAAAGAACAAAAAATGAAGTTGAAAAGTGATTCAAAATACTATTTTTGGTAAGAAAATAAACTTTGGAAAACTAGCGCGGACATGGTAATTAGGAGATGTATTGATGAAGATGAATATTACCCCATCTTAGAATTCTATCACTCACTTCCCGGAGGTGGCCATTTTGGACCACAAAGGACCTCCATAAAGGTCCTAGACTCTGGATTCTTCTGGCCTTCACTCTTCAAGGACTCACATGAGTTCTGTCAATCATTTCCCACTTGCCAAAAGTTTGGCACAATTTCAAAGAGAAATGAAATGACCCAAAAGCCTTTAATTTTTTTGTGAGATCTTCGATGTTTGGGTAATCGATTTCATGGGACCATTTCCCCCTTCCAATGGATTCTCATACATCTTTATTGAGGTTGATTATGTTTCTAGGTGGGTTAAGGCTAAACCCACTAGAAAGGATGATTCACATAATGTTAGTGAGTTCCTAAAGACACACATATTCCACCAATTTGGCACACCACGTGCCTTGATAAGTGACTTAGGAACCCATTTCTGTAATAGAACCATGGAATCTCTTTTAAAAAATAATGGGGTTATACAACAAAAATCTACTAAATATCACCCCCATACAAATGGCATGGATTTACTTTATAATAGAGAAGTGATAAGAGTGATTGAGAGAATTGTAAAACCCACCATAAAAGACTGGCCTGAAAGACTTGGTGAAACACTTTGGGCTTATCGAACTGCCTATAAAACAACCATAGGCATGTCTTGTTTTAGGATAGTTTTTGGTAAAACATGTCATTTATTAGTTTAAATTAAACATAAGTCTTTTTGGGCTATGGACACCTGTAATTTTGATTGTGAAAAATCTGGTGAAGAAATATTGTTGCAATTGGATGAACTAGAGGAGCTTTGACTTGAATCCTATGAGAATTAAAATCTGTATAAAGAAAAGTCTAAGGTACTCCATGACAAACAAATCCTGAGAAAGTTATTCCATGAAGGTGAAAGGGTATTTCTTTTAAACTCTCAATTTCATCTTCACCTAGGTAAGCTTAATTCTCGTTGGGAAGGTCCTTTTATTGTTTCCCATGTTTACCCATTTGGTTCAGCAAGTCCAAGACACATATTCCAAAAGGACCTTCATGATTAATGGACATCGGTTAAAGCATCACCATGAAAGGACACACATCCCTGGAACCACATAAACTTCCATCAGATCCCCAACTTCTGTAATTGACCCACAATTGTATGGAGATGGCAACCCACCAAATCCAAACTAGGGGGCACCTCTTTTCCTTCAACTCCTCTTTTCTCTCTCTCTCTCTATCTTTATTCTTCTTCCTCCCTCCTCATTTTTTACCACTTTCTTCATCAAATTTTTTTAATTAATATTTCTATTTTGCGTGGGTGTGTCTTTATAGAAAAATCTATAAAAAAACCTAAAAAACTAAAAAATAAATCATAAAAATAAAAAATAAAAAATAAACTTACTCACCTTCCAATTTTCAAATTTTGTCCAACCATTTTTAGGAGTCAAAATACATGGTTTCATCTCAAAAATTTTGTGGTTTCTTCATAAATTTGGATAAAGAATATTGTATCAAACCCAATAAATTTTGAATGCTAAATTTTTTGATTTGGAAAATTATTTTCCCCAATCACGAGGAACACCATTTTCTTTCATTCCAAGGCCACCTATGTCCATATTTTCAAAATGTGTGTTTTTCACCCTCATTTTTGAGTCTTGAGTTTGTGGACCATCAATCTTAATTTCCTACTTTAGTGTGCATTAATATGATAGAGGAATTTTCTGAACCACATGAGAATCACAATAGCCAAATATACTCCCATTTCACTTACATCAATCCTCATTTTGAAAGCCCATTCAAGCCTATGAAAACCTTTTCTTTGATATCCACATTACAATCCTAATACCTTATCCCACCCAATATCTACATGGATTTACATTGCATTATTTTTTTAAATTTAAGTGTGGGGGGGAAAGGATTTCATTTTGGGTACCCTTTGTTGCTTTCACCATGTTATCATATGTTTGAGGGAAAGTATTTATTTTAGTGTGGGGGATAGGTTGTCATTAAGTGAGTTTTGGGGAATGTAATTTACTTTTATTTATTTAATTTTGTAAATGTTATTAACAAGTGTTAAAAAAATAAAAAAAAAATAAAAAAAGGAAAAAATGAAAAAAAGAATGGGTTGTGTCTTGGGTGGGTCAAAAATCACTCTTCCTCAAGCTTTGATCTTATTATAACTATTAAAATTAGTGTCATGAGGAGATAAATCATGGGTTGGGATATGAGTGTGAGATCTTTTTCAAGGTCAAATTTCAAAAAAAATTATAAAAAGAAAAAAGAAAAAATAGAACACTTGCATTATATTATTATGCCATTGAGATAAGTTTAGTGTTTTGTCAATATTTCATATTCTCATTCCCTTAATATTTACTTCCTATTTTGTGTCTTATTTAACATTTTAATTCCCTCATAAATATGTGTTTCCATTTTCTTTCATGACTCATTTCAAAAAAAAATGTGCATTGCTTTTTCCATGTTGGTGTTTTACCCCTCTTCTTCTATCTTTTGGATATTATATTCCTACTGTCCCATATCCCTAGAAAAACCCCTTCAAAATACCTCTTGATTCTTTTGCACTTTTTATATGGAGTATAAGATGAGATCTCTTACAAACTCTAAGATTTTCACTCTTGGTTGGTGAATGAGTGAACCTCCATATATTAATTTTATCATCTTGAGAGGAGTAAGTTTTGTGTGCCACCACTTACCATTTCTAAATTTGAGCATGAAAAAATGAATTGTTTTTGGAACATTTTTTCTGTGACAACTTGTGGTGGAATTCAATATGTATGAGTGAAATTGTCTAAACCTCCCCTGATTGGAGAAAACAAAATTTTAATATTTGTTGGTGAGTGAAAATGATTTTTTCATGTTTTTATATTTGTTGCACATGAGGACACACACAAGAATAAGTATGGGGGAGTTGATGTTATTAATATTTTCATGACTTATTATATACTCCCTTTACTGATTTTATATGAAATTTGCATAATTTTTGTGAAATATTAATGTTTTAATAATAAGTATAATTTTTGAGCATTTTTATAAGTAGTCCAATTGAGTCAGTTTACTATTTTATTTTTAACTCTCACCCTACTGATCAAAATTGTGTGATTCTTATTTTTTATGATTACTTACTCAAATTAAAACATTTCATTAGAAGGAACCTTTGGTCAAATTGTCCATTTTAAGGGTCATATGGACCACACCAGAAGGCCTACATAATCTGTGAAGAAACTGAACCAGCCATGAAGACTTAATTTCTGGGTTCAATCAAGAAGTCTAAATTCCTTTATTCCTCCAACGGCCCGAAGGCATTCAATTTTTTTATTATATGATAAGGCCCAATTTTAAGGGATGAAGGGGGTGGAAACCCAATTACATCATGGACATAGGACAATTACATGCAAAGGAAGAAAGAGTAAAACCAGGATAACAACGCTGAACTGCTCCTCCCCAGCAATTGAACTTGAAGTCTCTCTTCATCGTTGCAAGGTAATTCAGCAATAAAGTATCCTGAGTCAAATCTTAGGCCTGATCCGATGGCTGATGCCATACCCTCTCAAACAACCAAATCCAAAAAACACTACAAAGATGAATTGCCAGCTCTGAAATCCCCATGGAGTCAATTCATGAAGTCGAGTCCAGATCACAAACTTACCACCTTAGCAAACCAAACCTCACCTTACTAGAAGAACTCACAAAGCCTTACACCATTAAAAGAGAACACAATCAGAATCCTTCAACATGTAGTCATCCTAGACCAGCCCTGACAACCACCTCAGACCCCCATCACCGCATCCACAGATAACCGGAAGACAATCCAAAGAGCACGAGATCAATCCACCGTCACCTAGGACTGGATGGCCCAACCCCGCGCCAAGGGACTGTCACCAATGAGGGAAAATGGATCATCCTGGAACAAAAACACCACTCTGGGCATGGATCTGATCCGATCAGAACCGCAGAAACACCCTCACCAGACTCCGGCCAAGCCTCACAATGATAAGGGCAAGAAGGGCCATCACGACGAAGTAGAGCAATAAAACCAGATCAAACCAGATAGAAAATTCACCAAAAATCCAAAATAAATGCATGAAAAAACCACAGAATAAGAAACAGAAAAACCTACCCCTCCGTAGCACTGCAGATCATGCCCTAGACCACACCAGAGAGACCTGAAAACAGAACCTCTCAATGGATGTGCCGAACAAACTGAACCCGCCGATTGGGGCCACACCAAGCCTGAACGCCGTCAAAGGAAGAAGACCACACTGGGCCAACCGCCAAAGCTCCGTCGAGAAGTGGTGTATCCGACCCACATCGACAACCTCCAAGCACCATCGAGATGAGACTCCTCCGCACAAGCTTCATCACGAAAGACGAAACCCAAGATGAGCCGCCACTGAAGCTCCACCGGGATGCGAAGTTGCCGCACAAGTCGATCCAAATGCCGAAACTCCACCGAGAGGTGACGATGCCGCACAAGCAGCAACGCAATGTAGAGTCAAACCCAATCAGATCCAACCACTGAAGGTCCACTGATATGCGACGCCGCCTCCCACGCCGAGACAAATCCACAGCCATCACGAGCAGATCTTGGCCCGAAGGGGGAGGGAGGGAAGTGCGGGAAGAAACCCTAGTTCCACGGGAGAGGGGAGACCACGCCGCTCCGAGGCCGATTAATGAAGTCTAAATTCCTTTATTATCCTCTAAAGTTTTTGGGACAATGTAAGGAGTATCAGATTAAAATTTCAGGTCCCAAATACAAAAAAAGGGTCCCAAATGATGTTTTGAAGTCCATCCCACCATTCTGTCTGGGAATTAAAATACTATCACTATTCATGACATATATCATGATGTAATCATAAAATAAATATGATATTTTGCACTGTGAAAAAGGAGATATAGGAGGACTACTTTGTGGTAGAAATAATTAGGATTTTAAGGCATATTAATATTCGAAAATCCATTCACATTTTGGCCATCGAAAAAGCATGGATAAAAATGGATAGTTTAACATTGTTTATTCAAACCACCATAACTTTGGATTCATAAGTCCAAATGCTTCAAAATTTTGTAGTAGTCGGAAAAAATTATTATATACAAATTTTAAGAAGGATATATCTCTAGATTTGTCTTTCTGGATGTCAGACTCGTCTATTCAAGTGGAGGGACATATTGGGAATGCAAACAGTCCACTTCCTTGGGCTATAAATACAACCCCCTCCTCTCCTTGCAAGGAGTTGGCATTTCAGAAAAGAGAATAAAATATTGGCACAACCAAATCCTTTAAAAAGGATTGGGAGGACCAGGCATACTCAAGTTTTCACTTGAGATACCCTTCCTCCTCTCTTTGTTTCCTTTTACTTTTGTGTTGTTCATTGTTGTAATCTTGTAAGTCCTTTCTTTTTTAATTCTGTTTTAATGAAAGTTTCTTCTTGAATATCTATTATTCTCATCCACCTTATGTAGTTTAATATTAGTTTTCTTAAAATAGTTTAAATACAGTTGAGTCCCCTTCCCTTATTTTTATTTCTCATTCAATCTAAAGTTCTTTTTTAATTCTCATCACCCTTCGTGTGTGTGTGTGTTCGACGCACAAATCTTTTCTTATCCCATTATTTTTGTTCTATTTATAATTCATCACCATAAAAATATATTACCAGATTAATAACTATATTAATTTCCGAGTAAATCTACCATTGGGGTGAGTTATAATTTTGGGATATTAAGTGATTGAGAGCCTTTGCTCGAGGAGTATTCTTTGAGTTAATATTGTGTATGTTGAACTATATATGTCATGTATTAATGACATGTTTTGTTTAATATGTGGATTCCATGGATTATTAGAACCAAAAATACACTACCATAAACAAGTAATGGTAATGATTATAACCCTAAGTTAAGTTACAGCTTGGATTAAAGCTTTTACACTTGGGAATTCTGATCAAAATCATCTTGTGAAGTGGGTATTAATTTAATGCAATATAAAGCAAAGCACAAGGATATAATAATCTTAAATCACCAATAATAAAATCACCCCAATATTTATCAATTTTTTAAATCAAATATCATTCATAAATTATTTCATAAGCTCTGCAAACAAACCCCGCAATCTGAATACAATTAACTAAAAACAACCGACTATTAAAAGGTATCATCACTGAGGATTCGCCCCAAGTGCTGCTATACACATTAGCAGAGCACCAGAACCTTGACTAGTTGATAGGAGAAAATCAGACACACTTTCAGTATGGTGATATCAGTCCTCCCAATTCCCAGTTCAATGACCTCAAGCATAATGACAAGCCTCTACCCCCATCCGATGGTATCATCACTATCAACGGATGGTCCATCACCATCCACTTAGATTTATATGGTGATCACCCCCAAAAATAACTAATGGTAAACAACATCAAATAAGTCACATAGTCTATAGGTTTCTCTACCCACATGATTGGTCAACACCACCTTGATCTAAGTCCCAACTACGTGCATACAACTCCAACGGTGCATCAGCCAAAAAATGGTGAACATAAGTCACCCAAAAAGTACATAATCCATATTATCCGGCACCTCGTGCCCCTGCGACCATGCCACTCATCCCGATGCTCAACGCCATCAAATATCAAATAGGCATTTCCCTCATACTGACAACCACATAACCTAAATTCAATAACCATGTCATCTAACCTGGTTATCAATGTCACCCCAAGTATCTGAGCCAATCCCAACATGATGAACGACGTCATTTCAGTTTAGGTAGTCAACACCACCTCAATCCTCAGGCCAAGCTCAAAAAATTCCCAGAGAACTAAGAAATCAATATAAATAAATCAATTTAATTTAAATAAAAAACCTGACCTAAACTTCCCAGGCTATTCTAAGACCCTCATCCTATTTGACTATTTGTAGTGTAGAAATATCATAACCATAATCATCTCACATCGTCAATTGAATAATTTAAAAGACAATTAATTAATTAATTTTGCTCTACCTTAGACAACCCAGACGACACATATAGAGAGCATCCCTGAAACAATTGAAAAATCATGGAGAAATCTAGGCATCACCTACCTCAAACTGTTAGATGCTACCTCATTCGATATCAAAATCTAAATCAATCCAAAACAATAGAAATCATCATTTTAGATGAAATTGATAAAAATAGTGTAAAATGACACACCATATGGTGAGATAAAAGAATAAAATAGGCTATAGAATAGAAGAACTTACTAAGACGAATCTGTACCCACCAACGGATCAAAGATCAGATATTGGATGGTGGAGATATCAAGATATCTAGTAGGAGAGGTGTGTGATCTCCCTAGTCACTGCCTCTTCTGTTCGTAGAGGAGAAATAAAATGATGGGTCCAAGCCCCATGGCTCTTTTAAAAATAAAAAGCTACCCACAAATTACATGGTATGTAAATTTTTACACATAGTGTATTTGGTTCGTGAAATGTAACCCAATTACATGTCATGTATTCCTTGGGTAGACCACCTAATCCTTTCATTTCAGTAACCCACTATTCCACACCCCACAAAACCATTACACACCATGTAATTGATATACATGATTTGTAAATCTCTCATTAGATGTCTTTAGCATCCTGGTCGTCCTTTCTTCCTCCGATGTTCGCATGAACACCCGATACTTATAATCAAACATATAACACACCTGAAACAAGGTATCAGTTCAAAAAACTCCCGAAATGTGGATCTAAAGATAAAAAAGGGTTATCCCAACCACAAAAATCCAAAGTTCAAATTTAACTGAAAAAATGAACCGCTCAAAAACCCGGGACGTTACAATCTCCCCAACTTAATATAGCCCATCCCTGATCTATCAAGCCTTAGCTAGAGATATTACCGAACATAAAAATACCATTTAAATTAACATAGTCTTCCATGTTCATCAATTAATAGGTAAAATTCACTCAATGATCTCCCCACCATAGGTGTTACCTATCCGATTTCTTCTCAAACTAAAACAAGATATCCGATGGTCCACCAACCACCCCCAAACTCAAAATTCCTCATATAATGTATTTTAATTCCTGCACCTCATCATGTGCTCAAATTGTACCCATGTCATACCCAACACCCATCATTCCCCTCATCTCATTCAATTACCACCTCGTGCCCATGTCCCACACGACACCTCTCAAGGTTCTGCCTCTCATCAGATGCTCATAAGATGTCCCAGTGACACACACCTCATAAATAACCTACATCACATCGATGCCCATAAATAATCCTAATGACACACACCTCATATATATATATATATATATCACTTATCCAATCCGATTCCAACCTACTAACCAACACATGGTTAATACAATAACTATACATTTGGGCACCTCATGCACCCAAAATAAGAAAAATCCCCAAAAAAGAAAACCCCGGGCATGCTCATAATCACAGAATACCTCTGACTATAGTGGGAAACTTGGTATGATCTTCACCTAGAAGATCTACTACATGTACCTAGCTTGAATCCCACCAACCTGGGGCCTGGCCTCCCTGCGGAGCTGCACCAACTATCGATATAATATCCCAAACCCATGATTTCGGGTTCATTGCTTAAAAATGATGTATATATTTTTTAATAGAAGATAAATAAAAATACAAATAGCATTTACATTTCGAAGAACTTTTATTGTTCAAGGTTTCAGAGAATTAGTTTCAAATATTACATTCCAAAAAAACTAAACAAAATTAAATTTAATTAATAATAGAATCTTTAGTGCACTGCCTCCACATAGAAAAATACATCACTGATAAATCTACTAAACCTATAAAAATGAATTCAAAATATAGGGTGAGCATTTAAAATGACCACTAAGGGGTTTTTAAAAATTAATTCTAAATTATTTCAAAACATTTCCTTGAAATAAACATACATACATAACATTAGATTTTCATAACGTCTATATCCTAAATACAAATTTTAGAAAAACCATCATTTTTCAAAATAATTATAATTAAAAATATCATTGGGTTTTCTCCATTAAAATAATAATTTTTAGTGGGTTATTTATGATACTAGGAAGACCATAATAAAAACCATAAGGCCACTACTCAAAACTTATATGGAAAAAATTTCCCTTAAGACTTATTGGTTAAATCCCCACAACATAACATAACATTCATTATACTAGTGCTAATTTGTTAAAACACTTTCAATGGACCTGACTTTATCAATCCTAAACCAAAACATTTCAAAAATACATATATGAAATTAGTTTCTTAAAAAGAAAATAATATTTCTTATAACATGTCATAAACATATTATTGAGGGTTTCAAAAACTATTTTTAGGAGAATCCTATGCTTAAAAATTGAAATACTTATTTAAATGTTATAAATAAAATGAATAATAAAATATGTTCACACTTGATTAAAAATGCATGAAATGCCACTTATAAGTTAGATAATGACCATAACTAATTATGAATGACATACAAAGGGGTTCAGATACAATTTCACACATGAAATAATAGCTTGATTTAGATTAGAAAATAAAATGATAATAAATATCATTTATAAACAAAAGTTACACATAAAATATAAACCATAAAATGATATACTAAGAGAAATTTCAAACCTTAGCCCATGGAATTAAAAATCAATGTATAATCCATTTTATTTCTTAAAATAAATCTATACACACACACACACATATATATATAAATAATTATACATAAAATGATAGAATGAAAATATAATCAAACTCTTTGATAAAAATAAATGACCCCCTTTCAAAACACAGACTTTAAAAAAACCATATCTTAAAAATTCTAAAAAAATAGAAAATTTTATATAAAGATATCAACACACACACACACAGATATATATATATATATATATATATTTATATAGTTGTAAACAACATAATCTTATTATAAGCAAATAAACCCTTACAACCCGTAAGCTTTATAAATAAAATTTAAATCATAAAACCTTATCTTATATACTCTAAAAATAGGTAGTCATATACGTATATATATATACATATATATACACACATATATATGTATATCTTTGTAAAATGAAGATTAATTTATTAAAATAAAATAAACCCTTATATAAATCCATATTAATAAGGGATTTATAAGGAACATAAATTTAAAACAAATATTTACCCTAAAAATTATTAAAGAGAAGAAATAGGTATGTATATATTTATTTATATATATATGTTTAGATGAAATCAAACATAAAAAAATTGAATCCCTTAAAAAATAAAAGTTTAAAGATATAATTTAAAACATAACCCTTATATTATAACATTTGAAAATATTAAGTTATATAGATAGATATAAATTCACACACACACATATATGTGTATATCTTTGTAAAAAAACATAATTTTATAAAAAATAATTAAAACCTTACCTGATTTTGGATAAAAAAAGGGACTGAGACTTCTGAAATTAGATCAGAATGAAATAAAAGACTTTAGTAGGTGAGATCAGGTCTTTGAGGGTTTAATTTTGTTTATATCCAAGTAGCAATAAAGAAGGATACTAAAGGGATTCAAAAGTTGACCCAAGTTAGATCATAAAAAAATGTTAATTAAAGGAGAATATAAAGGGTTTGAAAAATTACACACACACACACACAAATATATTAAAATTAAAACTTAGAGAGGAAGCCAAGTTTGAGTCACTGGTCCAGTTTTAAAATAACCTCAATCTTGTCATTTTTGTGAAAAAAAAGTGAGCTGGGGCCATGGTGGGATAATTAATTCTATGGTGGGAAGAAATGGAGGAAGGGACCATGAAATTGACTCACTGGTGTGGTGCGACCTGATATCCATGGTATAATACAACTGAGGCTTGAAGTGGTGGTTTATATTGAACCTGGAAAAAGTCTAGGGCTAAGATTAGAACTGCAGGAGTAAAAGGGGAAAACCGATTTGGGATTAGAGGGGACAATTAAATAATTTGACTTGGATTGGACTGTTGGGATAAAACCCTACCAATTTAAATAGGAGGTCTGATCGAGGAAGATAAGGGGATGGTCTGGATCGAATAGGGTTCGATCAGATGGTCGAGATTAGCTCAGTCTGGAATGGATGACTCAGATTATATCCCACATTTTAAAAACACATCCCATATCAAAACCAATCAGTTTATGGGATTGCCTTATAAGGCCGGGTATGGCTGCCTTACTCTAAAAACACAAGCAAACACACACAACCGGCCTTATACATGGGCCGTGTAGGCTTTGGCCCAACTTATACATGGTTAGGTTCTCAATGTCCCTATACACGGGCTGGACTTACTACTCAAGATTTGCTTGTCGCATTTGTGCCTCCACCAAGACCTTGAGGGCTTGGCCTTATAGGTTTCTCTTGATTATGGTGTGAACATAGCCAAATTTTTAGTAAAAATTTGTTAAACATAAGCAAAATAAAATAAATATAAATATTTTTTTTATTTTTTTTATTTTTTATCACTTTAAACCATTTTCTATTTTAAAATTAGGTTTTCATTCTTATTTGGATATATATATATATATATATTTATCAAATCCAAATCTTATAATATTAAATTAGTAATTAAAAAATTAAATGTCATTGATTTTATTATGTTAAAATATTATTAAAAATTCATTTTAAAATTTCAAAACATACAATTGTAAAATTAAAATAAAACACAATGATTATAAAAAGAATTAATGATCACTAATAATTCCAACGTATATATATTATTTTTTACAAAGGTCATATAGACCATATAAATAACTATCTAAGGAATTCCAAAACACCAAAAATTATTTCATGCTTGCAGGAATAGTTCTCTACATCCCTCTGACTCTTAGTGTCTTTTCTATACTACTCTCCATAACCTTTTTAATTATGGTAAATCCAAAGGATATTAAACTACACATTTGGTCTTCTTGTTTTACTTGGTGGTGCTCTTGTTATTCTACTAGGTCTTGCAATGAGTTTTCTAGACTAGTTGATGTCTTTAGCTTTGTAATGCTATAATGTATTAGTACTCTATTAATAAAAGTTTCTCATGTGTTCTCATTTTCTTAAATTCGTTTGAATTAATAAAATTTATTTACATTAAATAATAATAATAAGTAATAAAATTAACAATGATTTTAATTACACTATTACAACATGGGTTCAGGGCATTATATTACCCCCCCTTAACAGAATTAAACCCTCACAATTTGTTGGTACACATATTCCCACAAGTTTATTCCTTTGGACTTCAATATTTATGTTCTTAAAAAAAACTTAATTATTATTAATTATCAAATTTAAATTATATCATTTAATTTATACCTTCACTAGATCCACCCGTATTGGAGATTCTCTGATGTCCTGATTCCTAATGTAGTTCTAAGTTATTCAATTTCTTTTATCCAAACACAACTTAAGAAACTAGGGTCAAACTCATGTATAAAATGATTGAATCTTAAGTAAAATTTAAGAGAGGTGAAAATATTGGAGACATCATAATGAATTCAATTTCTATAAACCAACCTAGATACCACATTTTCTAAAATTTTAAAATCATAAAGTATCCCATATGAATTGTAGTTCAAGACTTGATACAGATAAGATGCTTGGAGGTCGCCCTCTTCAGCAGCTTCTTGAAAATTTCTTAAATACTGGAACTTTTTAAATAGGGTAAAACATTTTAAGATACCCTCAAAATAGTTTCCTCAATGTGCATAGAATGAAAGTTGTGAATTCACTATGAGAAAACAAACAAAGCCTGATCCTTAGAAGAATCCGAGTACACTAGAAGTGTTGGATATTTGATAAAGATTTTTTCAAGTTAAAAGAAGATTTATGAGAGGGTCAAACATGTACAAACATGTTTTTAACATTATCTTTTCAATTATCTCATCTAGAAGGGAAAAAATATTAGTTTGTGATTTTCTACCTTCCATATTAAAATATCAAGGAAATTTTTTTATAAAGAAGGTATGCTTAATTTTTTAATTTGTTCTAATTTTTAAAAATTATCTAGACCATTGGTATGATACCAAGTAAAATATCCCAAACCCATGCTTACAGGTTTAGTTCTTAAAAATAATGTGTATATTTTTTTAATAGAAGATAAATAAAAATAAAAATAGCATTTACATTTCTAGGAACTTTTACTGGTATAGGTTATGGAGAATTAGATAAAAATATTACATTTCAACAAAACTGTACAAAATGAAATTAACTAAACAATATAATCATCATTGTTCTACCTCTACATAAAAAATACATCACTGATAAATCTAATAAACCTTTAAAAATAAATTTAAAACGTAGGGTGAGAATTTAAAATGCCCAATAAGGGGTTTTTAAAAACAATTTATAAATTATTTTAAAAAATTTCCTTGAAATAAACATACATACTTAAAAGTATATTTTCATAACATCTATATCCAAACTAAAAAATTTAGAAAAACCATAATTTTTCAAAATAATTATAATTGAAAAGATCATTGGGATTTCTCCATTAAAATAATAATTTTTGGTGGGTCAGTTAGGATACTTGGTAGACCATAATAAAAACCATAAGGCTGCTAGTCATAACTTATATAGAACAAAGTTCCCTTAATACTTATGGGTTCACTCCCTATAACATAACATAACATTCATTATACTAGTGCCATTTTTTTGAAAACACTTTCAATGGACCTGCCTTTCTCAATCCTAACCCAAAACATTTTAAAATTACATACATGAAATTATTTTCTTAAAAAGAAAATAATATTTCTTATAACATGGCATCAACATATTATCAATAGTTTTTAAAACCATTTTTAGGAGAATCCCATGCTTAAAAAGTTCTATACTCATTTAAATGTTATAAATAAAATGCATAATAAAATATGCACACACTTGATTAAAAATGCATGGAATGCCACTTATAAGTGAGATAATGACCATACCTAATTATGAATGGTATACCATGGGGTGAAGATACAATTTCACACATGAAATAATAGATTTATTTGGATTATAAAATAAAATTATAATAAATATCATTTATAAACAAAAGTTACACATAAAATATAAACCATAAAATGATAAACTAAGAGAAATTTCAAACCTTTGCATATAGAATTGAAAATAAATGTCTAATCCCTTTTATTTATTAAAATAAATCAATATAAACATATATATATATATATTATTATACATAAGATGATAGAATGAAAATATAATCAAACCCTTTGATAAAAATAAATGCCCTCCTTTCAAAACATATACTTTAAAACAAAAACCCATATATTATAAATTCTAAAAAAATAGAAAATTTTATAGATAGATATGAACACACACACACACACAAACAGATATATATATATGTATGTATGTATATGTACATGTATATCTCTGTAAGAAACACAATCTGATTAAAATAAAATAAACCCTTACAACCCATAAGCTTTAGAAATAAAATTTAAATCATAAACCTTTATCTTATATACTCTAAAAATAGGTATTCATATATGTATATATATATACACACATATATAAACATATATATGTAAATATTTTTAAAATGAATATGAATCGATTAAAATAAAATAAACCCTTACATAAATCCATATTAATAAAGGATTTAAAAGGAACATAAATTTAAAACAAATATTTATCATAAAAAATTATTAAAGAAAAGAAATAGGTATGTATATATTTGTGTGTATATATATATTTTTAGATTAAATAAAACATAAAAAAATTTAATCTCTTACAAAATAAAGGTTTAATGATAAAATTTAAAACATAACCCTTATATTATAACATCTGAAAATATTAAGTTATTTTTATATATATATGTATATCTTTGTTAAAAAATATAATTTGATAAAGAATAATTAAACCCTTACCCAATTTTGGATCAAAATAGGGACTGAGACTTCTGAAATTCGAGAAGAATGAAATGGAAGACTTTAGAAGGTGATCTTAGATATTTGAGGGTTTATAAAAAAATTGTATATCTAAGTTGCAATAAACAAGGATACTGAAGGGATTTGAAAATTGACTCGAGTTAGATCAAAACAAAAATTTTAATTAAAGGAGAATATAAAGAATTTGAAAAATTACACACACACACACATATTAAAATAAAAACTTATAGAGTAATCTAGGTTTGTGTCACATGTTTGGTTTTAAAATAACGCTAATCTCATCACTTCTGTGGGAAAAAAGAAATCTGGGACCATGGTGGGAGAAGGACTTCGATGGTGGGGAGAAATAGAGGAAAGGCTCGCGGTGTCGACTCACTCGAGCGGTGTGACTTGGTATCCAGTGGAGAATACAACTGAGGCTTGAAGGGGTGGTTGAGATCGCGCCTAGACAAAATGGAGGGCTGAAATTAGACCCACAAGAGTAAAAGGGAAAAACCGATTTGGGATTAGAGGGGATAGTTTATATCATCTGACATGGATCACATGGTTTGGATAAAACCATATTATTTTAAAGAGGAGGTCCTATTGAGGAAGAGAAGGGGATAGTTTGGATTGAATGGGGTTCGATCAGATAGTTTGGACTAGCTCGATCTGGAATGAACGACTCAGATTAGATCCCGTGTTTTAAAAACACATCCCACATCAAAACCAATAAGTTTTTGGGATCTCCTTATAAGGCTAGGTGAGATTTAATTACTCTAAAAAAATAATCACACACAAACAAGTGGCCTTATACATAGGCCCTGCGGGATTTGGCCCATCTTATACACATTTCGGTTCTTGCGGGCTCTATAGATGGACTGGACCTACTGCTCGAGATTTTCTTGTATCAGCTGTGCCTCCACATAATCCTTGAGTACTTGGCCTTATAGGTTATTCTCGGTTGTGGTGTGCACTTATCCCAATTTTTAGTAAAAATTTATTAAACATAAGAAAAATAAAATACATACACATATATTTATATTTTTAATTCTTTTTTATCACTTTAAAGAATTTTCTATTTTAGAATTAGTTTTTCATTCTTATTTGGAAATATAAAATTATTTTTTATCAAATACTATGGTTATAATTTTAAATTAGTAATTAAAACATTACATGTTATTAATTTTAATATTTTCAAATATTATTAAGAATTCATTTTAATTTTTCAAAACATCCAATAGTAAAATTAAAAGAAAATCCAATCGTTATCAAAATCATATATGATCACTAATAATTACAATGGCTATATTTTTTTACAACAGTCATATAGACCATATAAATACCTATCTAATTCATTCCAAAAAATCAAAAATTATTTCTTATTTGTAGGAAATGGTGATCTACATCCCTATGAATCTTAGTGTATTTAATATACTACTCTCCATAACCTTTTTAGTTATGGAAAATATAGAGGATTTAAATTACACATTTGTTATTTTTGTTTTACTTGGTGGTGATCTGGTTATTCTACTGGGTCTTGTAAAAAGTTTTCTAAAGTATTTGAGTTCTTTAGATTTGTAATTTTATAATGTATTAGTGATTTATTAATAAAATTTTCTCATGTGTTCTCATTTTCTTAAATTCATTTGAATTAATAACATTTATTTATATTAAATAATAATAATAAGTAATAAAAATAACAGTGATATTAATTATACTATTATAACATGGGTTTAGGGTATTACAACTGACCACTAACTCCACTATTAGTCCCAATGTCATTTTCATGACCTTTGCATGCAACTGACTCCTAAATCTATCTCCTGGTACTACTCCCATTCCTACCTTAGATGCCTAAGTCTAATATGGTCCCTAGCTTCCAGATGTTTGATTGGCTTCCTATAGAACCTCTCTAGATGTATGATCTAGACATATTCCTGGTACTCTTTTGGAGGCCAATCACACTGAGTCTAGGCATGACCTGGATGATCACATGAGAAACACAATGCTGAATACCCACTCCTCAGTGTTCTACCTAAATATTTAGCCTAACTCCCCTACTGAGTTTCTTCTCAGACCTTCTTCCTGCTACTTGAATCACCACCACTAAAATCACCTGGTGCTACCACCTAACTTGAATATGGTTGGTCTATTATATTTTCCTCAGCTATTTGTACCTAGTTTACCACATTTGAAAACACATCAACCTGAAAATATTGACCTACACCTTGATGGAGTTTCACAAGACATCCTAAAATCACTATACACTCTAAATGTTGTTACACACCATCACTGGAGAAAATTATGATAGGTTCATGAAGGTACCTGCATATTCCATAACTGATGTATCCCTCTATTAGATATTCATTAACTCCCATGATCTTTCTACCCTTAGAGTCTTTGGGAAGAAATTCCCAAATAACCTGGCCAAAATCCTTCCAAGACAGTCCCTCGTGTCTACCCTCCTGTACCTATACACCCCACTAGAACTTTTTCAATCCTCTGAGCATATATGTCTCCAACTTCACCCTCTAGCTTGGGGGTGTCTCGATCTGGTCAAAGATCTTCTGGACTTACTCAATCTAGTTCTCTACTGCTTGTGGTCCACCCTAACCCTAAAATAATGGTAGGTGCTGTGATTGGAACTCATGATTTAGGTATGCCATTGATGGATCACCTCCCTGAGCTCCCCTATCTATGCCCTGTATGACATGTACTAGGCTCACCCTGAGATGCTCATCAAGACATGTCCCAAAAGATGCCATATCCTATGGATATAATACCTATACTGAAGCTTGTATCTATGCTTATAACTATGAATCATGATCATCATGACCCTCCAGGGCCACATCCCGACTCTTAGGGGCCTCATCCCGTGCATGCTCATGCATCACCAAATAACCAACCTCATGATGCTCCACTAGATATTTTCTAGGTGGAATCCCATGGAATAATAATACCATATTCAAACAACCATAATAGTATATGTACACAATATCATAAATAGATGAAGCTGTAACAGTAATCTCATCTCACCACCCTTACGCTCCTCTACCGCACCCTATCATAAGATATCAAAACTCAAGGCCACTTACCCAACCATATCAGGGTTAGGTATCACATGTAACCCGACCTCATGGCCCCTTTACTACTCACATAAAATTCTAGAATCAAGTTTCATTTGGCCTCATGGACCCTCTCCTTCCCATAACTGGGTTAGGCGTTACATATAATCCGAGGTAGATGAGTAAAATTCTAGTAAAGAGGCTATGCAGGAAAAAATTGTTTATCTTCTTTGTTGACACATTAAATAGATCACCCCTATCATCATCCCTAACTACTAATATTAGAGTTAGTCCCATATATATATCACAACACATAGTCACACCACACACAGATCTCATTGGAACCACATGCCTGTGCTAGCTAAATTGAGTTCCACAGAAGAAGGATAAGTAGGAAAACACTATTTAGATTCATTTTTTACAGTTTAAACCACCCAACCCCTCTTAGAACAATCCAGGTTCCCAATGAAAATATCAAACAAAACACACCACATGAGACTAAGTGCCTATCATGATGCATAATCAAACCTACCTTTCCATACTGAACCATGGGTAAAAAACCACATAATAAATAACCATCACACCAATGGGTGCCACTCGAGGTAGAAATTGAATCAAAAGTTAAAATAAAAAAGTAGAGCAACAATTTCCCACCCCTAGAAACTTGGTCTTTCCCCCATACATGGGGATGCAGGAACCCAAACATGAGTTATGTACCCAATTCTGACTATATCCTAGTCTCTGATATATCATAATTCAAATAGTAAGACCAATTAAAAATAAAGTAATTTGATATCATTTTAATCACACCAAATACAGTTACGTTTTATTATCCAAGTCTTGTGATGATTCTAGAAAAAACTGATAAGATCCCACTCTGATACCATTGGTAGCACCTCAAACCAGATTATAATTTAAATGGTGCTCTAGGCTGGTTGACCATTGGGACTTTAGAGTGCCTCCCTGTATTCCAAAGGATTCCGACTAGCATTAGGGGTGTAAATAGGTGATAGCGGGGAGACTATACCATATGCTGGTGATAATAATAAGGGTCTATGTATATACAACAATGGAAGAAGACCATAACATAGAGGAAACAATAACAAGAAATAGCGAAATCATAAACAGATGGAAGCAGTGATAAAATACATACCACAAATCACAATACCATTTGTAGACTAAAAAAACATGGAATAGATGTTCATACAAAGAAGATAATCAGAAGGGTCACCCATGGATGACCATATTAGAATATACATAGAAGGCATACAAAAAAAAATGAAAAAAAAGTAAAATCCAGATGATACAAGAACCTATAAGTCTCTTTTCTGTCTATCCCATGTAAAAGGTCCAATTTGACCACTATGGTCCATCTTCTGAACTCAATCCCTTACATGATAAAAAAATCATAAATTCTAAACACATCTCAAAGATCCCATGTAGGGTGTGAGAATAAATCTTAGTAGTTCACCACCAATGCGTGACTATATTATATCCCTGGTAATATAGGTGTTCTAATATAAAGGAAAAAGTCTTATCATGTATAGTAAATAAAAACCCGCTTCCCTTGTTCTCAATAGGAATAAGTAAGCGATCACCTTCTTAGGAAATCACTGGTAATATCTGAACACATAACCCCCATTATATATATAGAATACAAAATCTATTTGTATATATATAACTATAGTGGTGAGGATATATGTAATAAAACCCAAGGCATCCTATGAAGATAGTCATCCCAAGTGAACCCTCAGGTTCCACCTCCAAAAATACCACCCAACACCTCATTCCATCAATTATAAAACCCAACATCCAAACGGTATGTTCAATAATCAAGTACCCGATCCCTCAGACCCTAGCTCGAAAGTCCCCATTGGCTCAAATATCGATGTACTAAGGCAAAATCCTATATGTACCCCTATAAATAATCACCATCAACTCAAAATATGATGTCCCAAGGTACGGTGATATCCTTCCTCCCAAGTCTTGACCCAACGACCTCAAGCTTAATGGAGAGCCTTTGTCCCTAATCGACAGTATCACCACCACCAACTAATGGTCCATCACCATCCATATAACTTTCTATAGTTATCACCCCTAAACATAATCGATGGTCAACAAAATATTCTAATATGCATAGTCTATGGGGGCCTCCACCCACATGAGTGGTCAACACCACCTTGGTATGAGTCCAAATTGTGTGCACACAACTCTAATGGTGAATCATCCAAGAAAAAGTGAGTGAAAATCACCCAAATAGCACCTAAGAAACATCATCCAACACCTCATTCCCCTTTGACCATGTCTCTCATCCCAATGGCCAACACTATCCAATATGACATGAGCCTTTCCCTTATTATGATGATCACATCACCAAAATCTGACGACCATGTAATCCAACCTGGTGATCAACATCAACCCAAGTATCTGGGATAATCCCAATATGAAAAACCACATCTTCTCAATCCATGTGGTCAATAACACCTTAATCTTTGAGACAATCCCGACATGTTCTCATAGAACCAAGAAATCAATATAAACAACTCAATTTAATTTAAACAAAACACCCGACCTAAATTGCCTAGGCTAGTCCAAGACCCTCACCTATCTTGACTACTTTTACTATAGTAATATAATTCCCATAGACATATCACATCATAAATTTAATAATTTTTAAGACAATAAATTAATTAATTTGAGTCTCCCTCATACTACCCACATGGTACATATAGATCACCCCCAAAACACTTGAAAAATCATGGAGAAAGCTAGGAACCACCTAACTTATACTAGTATATTCTAAATCCTCTAATATCAACCTCTAACTCAATCCTAAATGAGATAAATCATGATTTTATATGAACACCATAAAAAATAGGGTAAAAGGGATCACGTAGATTTTGCACACTGTATGGCTAGGGAAAATAAGAAAAGTGGCTTGTAACACCCCGAGATTTTATGAAAAATATTCTTTTAATTCCATTAATGTCTTGTGTTGTATTCTACACCAAGATTACCATGCGCTATACGCAACACCGTATTAGCTTGCAGTATACGCAACACTATTCTTGGATCGTGTTACACACAATTTTGATAATAGTTATTCTAGAAACATTGAGTATATATATATATATATTCAATGTATAAATGAAATATGGTTGGATTCTTTTATACGAAACAACAAAGGATTCTTTAACAACACGCAACCCTGACTTGGCTTGCATTACACGCAATCGCGACCTTCCTCGATAGCGTGTGTTGTACGCAATACCGGGTTTTAATAAACAACGATATATAATTATAATATTTTCATGAACTAGCCGTTATGAATAGTATTAACTAAATTTTGAATTTTATAACATTATTATTCATCTTACACATTTTCTAGAACATGGTATAATAACAAAATAAATTTTTCGGGTAAAATAAGTATTTTTCAAAAAATGCAGTTTTGCCGCCTTTTGATGGCGCACCCACTTTAAATATAGTTTTTGACATTTTTATATGTTCAATTTGACAAAATAAAATTCTTCTTTTGAATCAGGATATAAAAATTTACATTAGATAAAATTTTGATATTTTTCCGATAACTTTCATATTTTAATGAATAGTAAAAACACGCTATATTTTAATTAAATTTTTTTTTCATCGTAATATCTTATGTGGTAAAATTATAATATTGAATGGTTTTAAAGTATAACTAGAATATATTTTTACCATTTAATATAATTTATGTCATTAGCATTGATTTTACCTTGAATTCGTAGGTTAAATCAATTCAATCTTTTGTAATGTTTTAAAGAAAAACCCATTTTCTTTCGAACAACAGGATTAATTTTAATTTAATTTATGCATCTTTTGTGTATTTAATTTGGAAAAATGGATTCCATATTTTGAATCAGTGGGTACAAATTATGTTAATAAGCTACTTTTTATTTTTGGGCATTGTGAATAGTAACTACGGTAAATTTTATTTACTATAGTTAAAGATAAATCGGGTAATTAAGGGTAAATATAAGATTATAAAATTACCCTAAAACTTGTACAAATCCTATTGGATGACTAAAATTAGACCCATATAACCTAAGGGTCGGATTAGATTCATTTTATGGACTTTTTTCCATGAAAATAATTTAATTTTTATTAAAACCAAAGAATGTGACAACATGTCACTTTCTTAAATCTTATAAGTATAATAATTTTAATTTAGTGATAAACTTCATGAAACTTCAAACATGAATGGTCTCCAGAAATATAATACAATTATATACATCATAGGAATTTATTTAGATTTTTTAGGGATTAAATAATTATCATTTATTATGACACAAAGATGATGCAGTAATTGTCTTATTAATGAAATATTGACATAATTGATGTTATAAATGACCAAATAAATGTAATTTGAGACTTTTTATGACTTAAATTAATTTTATAGGTTAATATGACATGTTATTGTTGATATAAGTAACTTGGTTAGAACTTATCATTCTGTTATGAATTTCATAAAAATCATGTACCAAATAGTGTCAAAATTGACATAAACTAGTTTTTTTAAAAAATATTATATTATTAATTGTTATTTAATTCCTAAAAATCTAAGGTTCGTCCAAATTACTTAGATAAGGATAGATATATTAATAATAAACAACTTGGGGTTATATTGGTTTGTTATGGTAAGTTTATTAACCATATAGTGTAAGAAAACAAAAAGACACGGTAAAAGTTAAATTATTTAACTTAGAGTTAAATATAATTGATAAGGTTAAAATAATAACCTAAACTTTTCTAAATCCTATTGTATGAGAGGCTTTAGAACCATCCCCACTTTATCTTCGAAATAAGACCCTTTGGAACCATTAGAAACCGAATTTGACCTTAATATAAAATAATATTTTGAGATTTTCCTAAGGTGCCCCTCTCCTCCCTTATAAAAGGGCACCTCCTCCCTCTCCTCCTCACACCAATTTGAGCATTCAAGCTCGTCAAACCCCTGACAAAATCTCTTATCCACTTCTCTAGTATCATCCTAGAGGTCCTGGTCTTATTCAAAGACTATCCTTAGTTCTTTAAGTGGAGTTTAAGTGAAGGCACGCCAAAAAGAGGTAATATCCATTACCGATCGTTTTCAATTTCTTTCTTCTTCAACTTATTCTTATTTAGTTGTTTCATGATAAAGTAATAACATCAGTATTTATTATATACTGATATGTTATTATAAATATGAAACAACTATAATTAACCTTCTATCCATCCTACGGAAAAAGGAAATCACCGCGCGTGCGTACGTACGGAATACCGTCTCCACGCCGTGGTGTAATCTATTTTCCGCCACCACCTTAATTGGATGGGTATAATGGTGTAATTAGTAACTATATATGATTATTATAGATTTATATTGATACTTAAATTGTATACATACACTTCAACACAATTCCACGACCATGTGAACGATATCATCGCTCGTGCGTACGTACGGACTACCGTCTCCACGACGCGATGAGATTCATTATCCATGTTTACCATTCCAGAATGATTATAAAGTATATATAATGAATAATAATGAAATATATGACATGGTAAATCTACTGGATTTATGTATATATATATGTTATCTACTTACTTCCATTCAAGACAATAAGGAAAGGAAAACAGCGTTCATGCGTACGTACGGACTACCGTCTCCATGAATGGTGTGTTTCATTTCATTTATCTATATATTATATATATATATATATATACTGAATATATATGATATATAAATCATATTTTATATTCTGGAAGTAAGTAAATCATGATATAAGTAATAATAATGTCAAGAACAACAAGTCCAAACACCTACGATAAATGAAACGATTTTACCCAAAACGCTTCTTTAACATGGAATTTACAAAAGAACGGGTAATATAAAGTCATAAGTGAACCATATATGATATCATAACAATGAATATGATTCTTTAATAAGTTAATTACATTATTTAAATCATTATACAGGAGGTTCGGATACGTACAAAGCATATCGAACATAAGGTAAGGGAAATATCACAATCTCATTTTTATCTTAGATTGTTTATACTTTGGTATTTACTGGGGTGTATTTTATCATCCACATCCATGTTTCCTCAATATGTAATATTATTTCCATCCACCTAAAATTGTTTAAATCCAATTTTACCCTTCGGTGAGTTTTTAGTAAAAGATATGAAAGGAATCTTTTGTCGTTTTTCGTACGAGGTACTTTTTGACTTTTCCGAAAAAAGTACAAAGAATGTTTTTTTAACTTATACGTCATGAATGGATTTTTAAAACATTATTTCCAAGAATCTTCCTTTACAAGTTTTCATGTTTATTTTTAATCAACTTCTTTTAGTTTATAATTGTACGACATGTTAAGAAAGGAAAAGTGTTTCTGAAGCAGAAAAGATATTTTCCTCAAGAATGGAGTTCAAGTGTTTTATCAAAATTATTTTCCATATAAGATAATAAAGGGTTCTGTTTTTATCCCTATTATTACATTGATTTGATTATTTTGTGATGGAATTATATTTTTATGAATTCCTTTATCTTATATGAATTGTTTTATGATGCCACGATGTTTAAGATTCCCATTTTTATTACGTGGGTTATGAAATGATGTATGATTTATGACTTTGTGGCACACATAAGAATGGTATCATTATGAGATGGGTGGGACCTATATCTCCCTATAATTCATTGGGTAAAGATTTTATATCTCATGAGATAGACATGGCTGGAATGGTAGGTTATACCGGTTCAGTGAAACAGGATTGAAACGAGGGTGACTCCGTTCAGAAATGGACTTTGTCCACTAAGATAGTCTTGGCGATGAGTCTTGACTAATAAGATATGATTCTCTATGATTATGTGTGTATGACACAAAGTTTCATGTTTTAAGTTATGATTATTGGGATTTCATTTCACTACTATGATTTATCCCATGTTATGAAAGTATGCTCTCTTTTGCAGGTTAAGATTTCCAAAATGTTATGTTCTTATGAATATGATGTGATTGATATTTCTTTTGTTTACCCTTACTGAGCATTTGAGCTCACCCTTTTATGTTTTCTTTTCCCCAGGATATAAAGAAAGGTTTTAGGTAAAAAAAAGTAAGATCTTTATGGGAGATGTTGAAGATCTTTCACCACGATTAGAAGATTATATTCCGAGTTTCCAAAGACACTAAACTATTATGATCCTTGTGTGTGTGTTTTTGTTATGTAATAAGTATTCCGCAAAATTAATGTAATTTCCATGTACGTCAAGCTTCGGGTATCTACAGTTGGTATTAGAGGAAAGGTTTAGTCAACCTTTGGAAACTAGGATGTGAGAAAGTTAGTGAGATCCCTAGAGATATTTCTAAGGTATGTCTAGGGATGTCCCTAAGGATAAGTATACGTATAGGATATGGTCCTAGAACTACGGTAACGATCTTAGAATTTAACCTAAGATGTTAGATATTAAGGGTACTCTCCCTTTACTATGTTGTTTTCCCTAGCATTATTTTTGCCTCTCACACTATTCTTTTTGGGTTTTAGACGATGGCTGGAACCCGAAGGAACCGTGTTGATCACTGTAATGGACAATGCAATGATTGTCCTCCTGAACAAACAAGTGTTATGGGAGATGGAGTGAAAAATCTTATTGCTATACTTACACAAGCTATGAATCATTCTGGACTTCCAAATGAGAAGAGAAGGGAACAATATTCTATTGAGTCCTTCATGAGGCAACATCCACCTTCTTTTAGTGGGTATTCCGATCCACTTGTTGCTGAACAATGGACCAGTACTACTGAAAAGATATTTTCAGTTCTTCAATGTTATGAACATGATAAAGTCATCTTATCAGTGCATCGTTTGGAAGCTGATGCTGATCAATGGTGGAATCTTATCAAGAATACGAGGCCAAGAGATGAAATTGAGTCCATGGAATGGGATGAGTTCAAGAACTTATTTTTCAATAAGTACTTCCCTCATATTCTTCGAACAAAGATGTAGAAGGAGTTTCTTGAACTAAAGAAAAAGGATGATGAATCTGTTGGTATATACGAAGCGAATTTTACAAGACTTGCAAGGTATGCATCTGGCATTATCATCCAACCTGAAAGTAAAGTTGATCGATTTTTCAGTGGATTAAAGCCAAGTCTTCGAAGGGCATTAGCTATAAGAGACTTCAGTAGCTATGAAGAAATTGTGCGTTGTGCTATCAAGGTAGAAATGGAAGTTGGTGTTACTTATCCATATCATAGTTTTGACAAGAAATGAAAGATGGAGTTCAAGGAGAAATCTCATAATAATGGTGAAAAGAAGATGAATGTTTCCTTATGCTCAAAGTGTGGAAAGAAGCATGGTGGAGATTGTCTTAAAGGGACAAGTAAATGTTTCAAATGTGGAAAGGAAGGTCATCGGGCATTTGAATGCCGCAATGATGGGAAGAAGATGTCTAATGATGCAAACAAAGGAAGGGATACACAGAATGAACCTACTACACTTCAATGCTTCAAGTGCAAGGAAATGGGGCATTATGCTAATAAATGCCCTAATCCAAGGGTTAGTGATGATCGACATGAGCAACCGCTTAAGGCAAAGGACAAAGGGAAGTCACATGCGATCACTATTGGCGATGTTGAATATGACAACGATGTGGTGGAATGATTGAGTGTTTATGTAATGGGATTCCAAAATAATGTTGTATCATGGAGTATTGGAATATTTATGTATTGGTCTAATGTGGTATTCAAAGTGATTGAGATATTTTTGGAAATAAGATGATATGCGCATAATGAAGGGAAAACGAGAAAATGAAATGTTTAACAGTATTCATGAGCCCATGATTGATATAAGGACTAAGTGATATCATGGTTTGAGTATTTAGAATTTTGAGGATTTTGGTATGTGGAAAGTGTTAACTTTTAACTGCATTCATGTTTTCACTATGGTTCAATGGGTATTATTTTTTTCAAGAGAATACATGATTAAGGTATTCACATGATTGGAATGTGACCAACAATATATATATATGGGGGATAAATGATGGTATTCACATGCTTGGTTGATGACATTTCAAGTAATCGTTTTCTTTATACTATGAGCTTGGACCGAAGTATTTTAGATAAGCCTAAATATTGGAATGGATTATGTTGGACATATGCTAAGTATTGTTTAAGGATATAACTTTTTTCAATATTACTGATGGGATTTTATAGTAATGTAGTTTTAGAAAAAGGACAACCTGCAGGATGGGCGACAACCCATCGCGTCGAACAAGGTTGTGGGAATCGAACCCACAACCGAAGTGCGACTGGCCTTTATTGCCTACCACTGGCCTACATGAAGTCCCTGTTTAGTAGAAACTAGTTTTATTATATTAAGCAGTATGATATATGAAGTATAAGTCCATTTTAGGAACCATATATGATTAATCTCACTATAGATCGACTTATGTATATAACTTTTGCTAACCTTTTGTTTGAGACAGATGGAATGACCCATCATTCTATCACATGATCTGCTAACACATCACGAATAACAAATTCAACTTCATTTCTTTAAGAGATGAAGTGGAAATTGTCCAAAGAATGACCAACGGTGAGACTATACCGAAATCATGAAAGTATTTCTTCTAATTCCAATTTCATCAACTTTAGGGAAACAATATTGAAAACCAAAAATGTTGTCCTAGTTCTCTTATATCTGATGAATCAGATGGTACCTTAGATCGTCACAAATTTATGGCTTTGTGATTGCTGGCTTTTCCATAGCCATGTTCTCTACCACTCTCCATCATAACATGATGGTTAGATTTCTCTTCCATATCCATATTTTCACCTATGTGGAAACCCAGTGATTAGTTTATTTGGGTAACCGTTACGTTTCATACTTTTGTTTTTAAAGATTGGTTTTGGTATTCCTTTTTACGATGTGGGTTTCTATTAAAGAAACTTTTGAATAGTAAACCATTTATAACCCCGATGAATTTCGAGGGAGAAATTCATTTTAAGGGGGGTAGAATGTAACACCCTGAGATTTTATGAAAAATATTCTTTTAATTCCATTAATGTATTGTGTTTTATTCTACACCAAGATTACCTTGTGCTATACGCAACACCGTATTAGCTTGCAGTATACGCAACACTATTCTTGGATCGTGTTACACACAATTTTGATAATAGTTATTCTACACAACATTGAGTATATATATATATATATATATATTCAATGTATAAATTAAATATGGTTGGATTATGTTATACGAAACAATGAAGGATTCTTTCACAACACGCAACCCTGACTTGGCTTGCATTACATGCAATCACGACCTTCCTCGATAGCGTGTGTTGTACGCAATACCGGGTTTTAATAAACAACGATATATTATTATAATATTGTCATGAACTAGACATTATGAATATTATTAACTAAATTTTGAATTTTATAACATTATTATTTATCTTACACATTTTCTAGAACATGGTATAAGAACAAAATAATTTTTTCGGGTAAAATAAGTATTTTTCAAAAAATACAGTTTTGCCGCCTTTTGATGGCGCACCCACTTTAAATATAGTTTTTGACATGTTTATATTTTCAATTTGACAAAATAAAATTCTTATTTTGAATAAGGATATAAAAATTTACATTAGATAAAATTTTGATATTTTTCCGATAACTTTCATATTTTAATGAATAGTAAAAACACGCTATATTTTAATTAAAAACAACTTTTTTCATCGTAATATCTTATGTGGTTAAATTATAATATTGAATGGTTTTAAAGTATAAATAGAATATATTTTTACCATTTAATATAATGTATGTCATTAGCATTGATTTTACTTTGAATTCGTAGGTTAAATCAATTCAATCTATTGCAATGTTTTAAAGAAAAACCCGTTTTCTTTCGAACAACAGGATTAATTTTAATTTAATTTCTACATATTTTGTGTATTGAATTTGGAAAAATGGATTCCATATTTCGAATCAGTGGGTCCAAATTATGTTAATAAGCTACTTTTTATTTTTGGGCATTGTGAATAGTAACTACGGTAAATTTTATTTACTATAGTTAAAGGTAAATCGAATAATTAAGGGTAAATATAATATTATAAAATTACCCTAAAACTTGGAAAAATCCTATTGTATGGCTAAAAGTATACCCATATAACTTAAGGGTCGGATTAGATTCATTTTATGGACTTTTTTCCATGAAAATAATTTAATTTCTATTAAAACCAAAGAATGTGACAACATGTCACTTTCTTAAATCTTATAAGTATAATAATTTTAATTTAGTGATAAACTTCATGAAACTTCGAACATAAATAGTCTCCAGAAAGATAATACAATTATCTACATCATAGGAATTTATTTATAATTTTTAGGGATTAAATAATTATCATTTATTATGACACAAAGATGATGAAGTAATTGTCTCATTAATGAAATATTGACATAATTGATGTTATAAATGCCCAAATAAATGTAATTTGAGACTTTTTATGACTTAAATTAATTTTATAGGTTAATATGGAATGTTATTGTTGATATAAGTAACTTGGTTCGAAATTATCATTCTTTTATGAATTTCATAAAAATCATGTACCAAATAGTGTCAAAATTGACATAAATTAGTGTTTAAAACAAATATTATATTATTAATTGTTATTTAATTCATAAAAATCTAAAGTTCGGAAAAATAACTTATATAAGGATATATATATTAATACTAAACAACTTGGGGTTCTCTTGGATTGTTATGGTAACTTTATTAACCATATAGTGTAAGAAAACAAAAAGACACGGTAAAAGTTAAATTATTTAACTTAGAGTTAAATCTAATTGATAAGGTTAAAATAATAACCTAAACTTGTCTAAATCCTATTGGATGAGAGGATTTTGAACAATACCCACTTTATCTTCGAAATAAGACCCTTTGTAACCATTATAAACCGAATTTTACCTTAATATAAAATAATATTTTGAGATTTTCCTACGGTGCCCCTCTCCTCCCTTATAAAAGGGCACCTCCTCCCTCTCCTCCTCACACAAATTTGAGCATTAAAGCTCGTCCAATACCTGAAAAAATCTCTTATCCACTTCTCTAGTATCATCCTATAGGTCCTTGTCTTCTTCAAAGACCATCCTTAGTTCTTTAAGTGGAGGTTAAGTGAAGGCGCGTCAAAAAGAGGTAATATCCATTACCAATCTTTTTCAATTTATTTCTTCTTCAACTTCTTCTTATTTAGTTGTTTCATGGTAAAGTAATAACATAAGTATTTATTATATAATTATATGTTATTATAAATATGATACAACTCTAATTAACCTTCTATCCATCCTACGGAAAAAGGAAATCACCGCGCGTGCGTACGTACGGAATACCGTCTCCACGCCGTGGTGTAATCTATTTTCTGTCACCACCTTAATTGGATGAGTATAATGGTGTAATGAGTAACTATATATGATTATTACATAGTGATATTGATACTTAAATAGTATACATACACTTCAACACAATTCCACGACCATGGGAACGATATCATCGCTCGTGCGTACGTACGGACTACCATCTCCACGACGCGATGAGATTCATTATCATTGTTAACCATTACAGAATGATTATAAAGTATATATAATGAATAATAATGAAATATATGACATGTTAAATCTACTGGATTTATGTATATATATATGTCATCTACTTACTTCCATTCAAGACAATAAGGAAAGGAAAACAGCGTTCATGCATACGTACGGACTACCGTCTCCATGAACGGTGTGTTTCATTTCATTTATCTATCTATTATATATATATATATACTGAATATATATGATATATAAATAAAATTTTATATTCTCGAAGTAAGTAAATCATGATATAAGTAATAATAATGTCAAGAACAACAAGTCTAAACACCTACGATAAATGAAACGATTTTACCCAAAACGCTTCTTTAACATGGAATTTACAAAAGAACGGGTAATATAAAGTCATAAGTGAACCATATATGATATCATAACAATGAATATGATTCTGTAATAAGTTAATTACATTATTTAAATCATTATACAGGAGGTTAGGATACGTACAAAGCATATCAGACATAAGGTAAGGGAAATATCACAATCTCATTTTTATCCGAGATTGTTTATACTTTGGTATTTACTGGGGTGTATTTTATCATCCACATCCATGTTTCCTCAATATGTAATATTATTTCCATCCACCTACAATTGTTTAAATCCAATTTTACCCTTCGGTGAGTTTTTATTAAAAGATATGAAAGGAATCTTTTGTCGTTTTTCGTACGAGGTACTTTTTGACTTTTCCAAAAAAAGTACGAAGAATGTTTTTTTAACTTATACGGCATGAATGGATTTTTAAAACATTATTTCCAAGAAACATCCTTTACAAGTTTTCAAGTTTATTTTTAATCAACTTCTTTTAGTTTATAATTGTACGACATGTTAAGAAAGGAAAAGTGTTTTTGAAGCAGAAAGGATATTTTCCTCAAGAATGAATTTCAAGTGTTTTATCAAAATTATTTTCCATATAAGATAATAAAGGGTTCTGTTTTTATTTCTATTATTACATTGATTTGATTATGTTGTGATGGAATTATATTTTTATGAATTCATTTATCTTATATGAATTGTTTTATGATGTCACGATGTTTAAGATTCCCATTTTTATTACATGGGTTATGAAATGATGTATGATTTATGATTTTGTGGCACACATAAGAATGGTATCATTATGAGATGGGTGGGACCTATATCTCCCTCCAATGCATTGGGTAAAGATTTTATATCTCATGAGATAGACATGGCTGGAATGGTAGGTTATACCGGTTCAGTGAAACAGGACTGAAACGAGGGTGACTCGGTTCAGAAATGGACTTTGTCCACTAAGATAGTCTTGGCAATGAGTCTTGACTAATGAGATATGATTCTCTATGATTATGTGTGTATGCCACAAAGTTTCATGTATTAAGTTATGATTATTGGGATTTCATTTCACTACTATGATTTATCCCATGTTATGAAATTATGCTCTCTTTTGCAGGTTAAGATTTCCAAAATGTTATGTTCTTATGAATATGATGTGATTGATATTTCTTTTGTTTACCCTTACTGAGCATTTGAGCTCACCCTTTTATGTTTTATTTTCCCCATGATATAAAGAAAGGTTTTAGGTAAAAAAAGTAATATCTTTATGGGAGATGTTGAAGATCTTTCACCACTATTAGAAGATTATATTCCGAGTTTTCAAAGACACTAAACTATTACGATCCTTATGTGTGTGTTTTTGTTATGTACTAAGTATTCCGAAAAAGTAATGTAATGTCCATGTACGTCAAGCTTCGGGTCTCTACAAGGCTAGCGAATTGAAGGAATTACCGAGACAAATCTTTAGCCACTAACAGATCGAAGATCAGAGATTAGATGATAGAGATATCAAGATCCATAGGGAGATAGGGGGAGAGGCATGTGTTCTCCCTATATGCTACCTCTTCTATCCATAGAGGAGAAATAAATTGAGGGGTATGATCTCCCTATCTCTTAATAAAACACTACCTTCAATTTACACGACATGTAAATTTTTACACATCATATATTAGGTTAAAGTTATGTAACCTAGTTACACATCTTGTATTACTAAGGTATATCACTTGAGCCTTGCACGTCATGAACTCATCAGGACGTACCCCACAAAACCATTACACATTGTGTAAATCTAACAGTAGTTATCTTCACTAGCCTGGTCATCCGTTCTTCCTACGATGTTCTCTCAAACACACTATAATTCCACCAAAACATATTCCACACCTAAAAAAATGTTTCAGGTCAAAAAAATTCCAATAATGAGGTTTCGAAGATCAATAAAAAGAGATGGAACGTCTTCCAAACTCAAAAGTTCAATTTTACTTGGAAAATGGCCTGCTCAAAAAACTTGGTATGTTACATTATAAAGGGATTTTGGAATGTTTTAGAAGAATTTTTTTAGGTGTAAAGTTTGTGCATGGTTAGTATAAATCATGAAAGTTCTCCAAGAAACTATTAAAGGTAAAATCGCGGGCACTAGGCAGGTGCACAATTGATGCATGGTTTGGCCAAACCATGTGAATGCCGAAGAGAAACCATGCTTATAAAAATAGTGGGAAATTCATGTATGACACACATTTTGTCAAACTATGATATCCCACCATGTAAGGCATGACCTTAAGATAGTATCACACATGATTGGAACACAGTTTTTTAAACCATTTGACCTAATGATGCAGCGTACAAGAAGTGGATCTAATATGAATTTGATCCTTAAGAACTTTTTTTTCCATTAATAATCCTATAAATTAAATTTCCATTTCTTATAAGTCTTTAGAGATGATACAAATCAATCTAACAATGATCCGTAAGAGAATCAAAGTGCATTGGAGGCCCAAATTCATCGTTAAGTGTCTGGTTTCCCTCATTATTCTAGATCCAAGGTTCTTATATATCTTAGAACAATAGATCTAGTCTAATATGGATAGATATATGTGTTATTAATTATTTTATGATGAAATATTATTGGATCTAGTTAAGGTAATATGATTTGTGATCAGATCTTGAAGTTTTATTACACCGTTCTTCATTTTTTTCACCCGCTGTGAGGTGGGCGGCTTCTCTCTCGACTCCACTTAATTTAGAAATTTAAGGATAGATTTTAATTAAATTATTTTCTTTAAATTGTTGTGAAATTATTATGTGACACTTTATGGAAATCATTTTTTGGTATTGGATTGGGAATTTTGGAAAGTTTATTGGTTTTTTGGAAAACCACTTGTCTATAATATAAAAATGATGTTTTAAAATTGTGGTTTTATTTGAAGCATATAAATTATTTATTGAAATTATTTAAAAAAATAATTTTTTTTATTTAAATTACTTTGAATGATGTAGGCATAAACAGTTAGGCATGAGTTGAATGGGATAGATAATGGTCGTGACATACCACCATCAAAGGAATTGAGTATAGATGTGATGTTCCAGCATAAAATGATGACACCAAGCATGAGTGTGTGTGTGTGGACATGAAAATTAATATTGAAAATCAAATGAGAAATATTTTAAAGGACTTTTTTAATATTTCTTTGAAAAAATGGTTAATTGATTTGATATGAACTATTTTTACTACTTGAAACTATTTTAATAAATGTGATAACAAGTTTTGTATTAGTGGTGTGAGTTGGGAAGCCATTAGGGAAATCCTACTGAGTTTAGAGTCACCCCCTTCTTGGGAACTATTTTTTGTTTACAATTTCATCTATTAGGATATTGGGAAAGTAAAGGTATCTTAGTTTTTTAGTGATGTTTCTTGATACTGTGGCTTGTCAAGTAGAGTTGGAGATTGGAGTGTGTGTTGTGTTTTCATTTGTTTTCACTTTGAAGTTTTGAGTTTTTTTCCCTTTTTGGTTCTCTCGTGGATGTCTTATGGCTTTAGATTGTAATCTAATATGTTTTTTGGTTAGTCTTTATTGAGTTTTTCTATGTACTCATGAATCATATAGAAGTTTTTTGGCTATTATTTTTATGGTTTGATGTTCTATATTTCAAAGGTAAAATCATCCCCCAAATGTTCTTGAGGCACATGGAATTACAACCTTTGGTGTCTTGGGGGTGTCACCTATGGAATAGTGACACCACTACCTCTTCCTAGACCAATGAGTGAGGGGTATGATTTTACACCCTTCCACTGGGAGCTTGATAGTATAACTAGGATCTTGGTGAGGAAAAAAACTTTTAGTGGAAGGAATCACCACTTTTAACTATGGGATTTTTTGTCCTTTCATATGGGGTTCTTTAAAATTTGGTCTTCCTTGCTTCTTTTTATAGTAATATGAATAAGGGACCTGCTTACCTCAACTTATCTATTTTACCATTTGTTTCATATTTTTCTATACTTATTATTTAGTGATGGATAAGAGAATAATCAGTGCCTATGATCTTCTCTCTCTAAGACTAAGATAATGTACCCATTTATTATTGGTTTTCATTACTATTTGATGGATAATCTTCTTGAATCCATAATTTCAGTGATTTTTTTGGAATTATTGATATCTTCTAATTAAAAGAAAATTTATCCTTGATATCGGATGAGTAAACTCATATTGGATAAAAGAAGGTGGTCTCTAACATGTTTCATAATTTATTTTATGTTTCATGTGAATTGTGTTATGATGATAATAAGTAGAGAATATTAGGTTTGGAATGGAATTCCTTACATGATAGTTTGATATTAGGGTTTCTTGATGGCCATGTTACCTTGTGATCTATTGGCTAGTTGTGTGATATAGACCCTAAATGGGTGTCCAGGTATGATAGAAATTGTGAGGGTCCTAGAATTTTCCTTCGTGTTCATGTTGAAGCATCTCAATGATATCTTTTCCTTAAGTATTGAAACTAGTAAAGGTATAAGTCATAGTATAAAGACCTTGGATTTCATCTTATTGGTGGTTTATGAGAAAATTATGGAATGAATTGTGAAAGGCCTCAAGAGGCCCAATTTGAGAAAGCAAGGTGGTTTACCAAGAGTGGATTAGTGGGTTGACTACTTGATGAACAACTCAACTTGGTTATTTAGTGTATGGGATGAATAAATATAAGTCTTAAGGGATATGTTACCACAATAGAGGTGATTTTGAGTTAGGTATGGAGTTAAATTTAAGTTATTGAGTGTGGTTTTATGTGATTGAATGAGATGGCATGCTAAGGGGAGGATGATTTACTTACTATTTAGTGTTATTTCAACTTGAGAGTTAGGATGTGAGATAATGTGTTATTGTGAAATTTTATTATATTCATTTGAGATATGATCATGATCACAATGATTTTTGATTGGAATTGTCTAACTCGAAGAAGGAATCTTGGGATTCGAGATGCATGGAATACAGTAGTGTTAGCTGAGGGAAAAAACATTTTAATTTTTAATGACATGTGATTATTATTACTGATCCTAATTATGATGTGATGTGGTGCGGATGTTAGATGACATTTATAGAGGGATTTTGAAATGTTAATACTCTCCCATGATTAAAATTTACTTTCTAAGAGACCAACTATGTTACATAATAACCTAGACCTTTACCAAAGGTTTAGATATGTTAAGACCCTCCCATGGTTTAGATGTACTTATTAAGATACTGACTATGTTACATCATGACGTTGACATTTCCCAAGGGTATAACTATGTTAAACCTCTATTACAAGTTATATGAATGTTACTAACTCAGGGATCAACACTTGTGTCATGGAACCCCATGGAATTGATTATTTTCAAGGGTTTGGATATGTTAAGCCTATATCATTATTTTAATGCATGTTACTTACTGGGGGGATGAAAATTATACTATGTAACCCTATTGTATAAATTATTCCCAAGGGTTTGAATATGTAAATCCTATCCCATGATTTAGAAGCATGTTACTATGGTTAGGTACTCAACATGTGTTTTGTAGAACCCCACAGTGTGGATTATGATTGTTGTGGTGTACCAAAACTAGCTGCAATATATAGGCTTGAACATCATGGAAGCTTGTTAAGAACATGATGAATCAATTTTATTTTTTGTATGATGAGTGTTATGAATTTGAATATGATATTTCACATGAACTCACATATATTCATTATGATATATCTTATGAGATCATTTAAAATTACCAAATGAATTTCATATTCATACCTAACATATGAACCTTGGTGGATTTACAGACCTCATTTTTGAGAACAGGTCAGGGTAAGGTCCTTAGTATAATATATTAATCTAGAATAGCTTGATGGGTATATAGAGACAATACCTAGGCATTATCATGGTATTTTATAATAGAGTCTCCTTTTATTTACATTTTTTCTTTTTATATATTCCTTGAATTTGATCAGAACATCACAAATCACTATTTTGATGTATAACTATATATTTGTATGACATGGAATTAGGTTTATATGTTATTTCATGGTGATATGTAACTGATATGACTAACTTTCCATTGTAATTATATTTATTCAATCTGATGTAATTCTTTATGGATGTTTATTATCTATTTATTATTATTTGATGGTTATGATATCAATGACATAGTCTCCCCACTATATAAATTTGGAATTTTCCATTAGTCAACACCTTTTTGAATTTGGGGAGTCATGCTCGTGGTCATGTGAAGTTTCAGTCCAATCTAGGTAAATCAAGTTAGAAAATTATAAAATGATATCATAGATTTGTTCTAATTTTTTAATTTAATTGGGATTTGGTAGATGGAGATAGGCTGGTCATAACATGTGATGAAAGTTTCGTTTGTTCCTAACTATAACCTTTATGGTGAAAATTATATTTATTGGGGTGTGAGTTTGTGATTATTAATTTTTCTATTACAGTTGATCTATTTTTGAAAACTATAGTGTTTATGAGTTATGGTTTATTGATTTACTCTTATCTCGACTTGGAAGGAGGGTGTGTGTATCAGCATTACATGACATGTGCATGATTGTGTGTTATTGTAAAAGGTTTTAGTTAATTTTGACGTCAACACTAAATTATTTTATGCTTTCTTGAATATTTTATTGGTGAAACATTAATTAGTTGAAATGAAGATGATATTTTTTAGGTTATTTATGGATTTGATTATGATAGTACTATTGATATGTACACATAGTGTGATGATAACCCTAGAATTGATAATGCATACATGACATTGGATGCCCTAATTATGGATAAGAACCATTGAGTGGGTAGAGTAGACATGTGGACGCATTGGGTATTTATTTGAACAAAAGTGAAGATACTGCTTTGTGAGAATTTATTGACATGTGTGTGATACATGGTTAGTCGGATGCCTAACACAACCAATTAACTGTGTGATCCTAGTGATGATGGGATAGACTCATGGTTTCATGGGCCAAGTGAGTTTTCACGTTTTTATGAGAATGAATGTGTTTTTTAATGCTTTCCACTAGGACCACCATCATTGGATTGTGCTTGGATGGTTACAATCCTTCAATCTTACATTCCAACTTTCCAAATTTGAAAAACCTATCACCACTAAGGTTGATGGTGTCATATCCTTGATCAGAATGAGATAATGGGATGTTATAACTTCCATCCAAGCATTTCTCTATAGATCTCATTTTTTAGTCTGATTATCCATCTTAGATGTAAGATATACTCATGAATCCTATTCCCAGTTCCATATTTATGTGGACATTGGTTAATTACATCACTGGTTTCCTTAAAATAGTGAACAACTTCTATTTGAGAGGATGAGTCTTTTGTATTCATCTAACATTTTTGGGTACATTTGGAATCTTGAAACATCTTTCTTAGGATGATCTATGAGAAAATAATTTATTTTTAGTGTAAGGTATCTTAGGTTCAATACCCAAGGCATCCCATGATTGTTTCATAAGGAAACTTATAATTGTCACATAAGGCATCCTATTATTGCTTACTAGGGAAAACCTAGCTCGTCACTAGAGGCAACTCATTCTCATCACATGAAAAATCCTATACTCATTAAACAAGGGAACATAGGATCATCACCTAAGACATCCCTATCTCATCACCATATGCATATCATGATCATCAAACAAGGTAAGAATCATAAGATCATCACTTAAGAAGAGAAAGAATTAATCCCATTCTCATTACATATGCTTCTTAGGCACATCACATAAGGAATATCATACTCATTATATGGGGAGAGAAATTTGGATCATCACTTAAGGAAAGGGTGGAAAGATCCTATGATCATTATATAAACTTTTTATGATCATCACATAAGGCATATCATTCTCATAAAATGTGAAAATAACTTAGGATCTTCACCTAAGGAAAGGAAAAAGAGATCCCATGATCATCACATAGGATTCATATGACCATCACATAAGGTTCCCTAGGATGGTCACATAGGGATTAGTTTTTAATACATCAAGTGGGGGGTTATCATAGGCTCATCACATAGGATCTCTTAGGCTCATCTTACAAGAAAGGGTCATAGTTTAAATTCTAGTGGGTATGATTCCATATATTCTCAACACGTATGGGCCAATCACAGGCTAATGTCTAATGGGGACGAATCCACATATGATCATCATGCATGAGAAGGTATATATTTTATGTACAGTAGGGGATACTCTATAGTTTAGAGTCCTTCAGAGACTTGTGTAAGGCTTGGTGAGAGGTGATGTATACTCTAGGAAGATGACCAGGCTTCATAGATACCTCCTCTTGAGGGGGAGATATAATGGTGTTGATCTCAGGATTTAACCTCAAAGAGGAATCCTAAATATTTTGCTAAAAAAAGGGATCAAAACCCACATAGTTCAAGGTACATAGTTTAAGGCCATGTTATAGGACTACAACATCTAATTTAATGTCATTTGGTATGGATTATTGTGTCATAAAAGGGGTGAAAACAAGGGATGGCACGGGGGTTACAATTTAGGCTGCCCATAAGATAGTGGAAATCTCATAATCATCACATGAGGAATCTCATTTTTATCACATGAGACATCCTTAACTCACCAAAAAAGAAATACTATGTTAATCCTATAGGGTAAGATGCTGCTTAACATCTTGCATTGAGGATGATCTTGTTGATAAAGGGAAAAAATGAGGGATAAAGTAGGGCATAGAAATTAAACTACCCACAAAGATAATTTATTATTGTGTGTACCTAGGTGGTTTCCCTTAATAATGCCAATAATGGGGCTTAAACTAATAGGAGGACCATGACACTACACAGGAGTTGAAATAACATGAGTGGGGCTTACACATGTGTTTTTTTTCCCAATGTGAACTAAGGAGAAACACACATAGAGGATTCCCAAACCATGTTTAATATACATGGTTTGGGGGTAAGAGTTCTATGATTAGGAGTAACAAGAAATGACACTTCCTATCCCATGTTTTATATAAAGGTCTTGGGTATAAGGTCCTGTAACACTATTCGTGTGTATGTATTTATCATGGGTAATCCTATATCAAGTGGACAAGAGACCCATGATCCATCAACTTCCATAGAATTTTACATTATATAGGAGGCTTTAAGTGGATCACATTGGAATAGGGTTCACACAACTTATTAGTTGAGAAAAACTTCAAGTTTCATAAGTCATGGGACTCTAAAATAAATAGTATTTATAGAAATTAGGGCATGGGTTTTGCATAATTAGGGATTACATGAAACATGAGTTGCATAAAACTTAAGTCTCTAGTGTGGAGAGTTTTCATGGATGGCCATGGAAGGGATTTTATAGTAAGTTGGATGTTGGTAGGAACGAGGTGTTAAATGAGGATTAATCATCTAGCATGAAATATGTTCTTCATGGAGTAAATTTTCATGAAAAAACTCAAATAAAATCCAATAAATTTAAAGACTCATTTGAGGAAATTCACATAGTATTATCACCTAAAATAATCTATAGGGGTATTTGGTTGCATAAATTGATGAAATAAATAGTTTTATGAACCAGGAGAGTGACCCTTTGACTTTACGAGGTCTATCCCTAAAAATGGAGTGGGGGGGGGGGAGTAAGGTGGTGTTTATAGGTCTTTTTACTCATGGAATATAGTTGGTCATGGAATTATTATGCACTCGTGCAACTATAAACTTTCATAGATCCTTAATTTATAGGTTCCTGTAACTATGAGTTCTGTGAAATTATAGACTTTTCTATTTTAAGGACGTCTTGGTAGTGTGTAAAAAAACATCCTTGTATGGTACCTTTAAATACGAGTTCAAAAAAATCCAAGTTATGAGAATTTCATCCATTTTCTCTAAAATTTATTCCAATTTACATTTTATTCCCAGACCCTTCTCAAACATGTTTCTCAATGCCATATACACATGAATTTATAACGAACAAATGGCCCTTAAAAATGAGATCTAATGGAGGAATCAGAGGATTAAATTCTGAGTAAAATGAAAAACTCAAGAATTTTACCCTCCTATTTCACATAACTCAGGCTTATGTTTTCATAATTCATACTGGTTCACACAACTCCTGTAATTTTACACAACTTAGTTATGGTCCTTGCCTATAAATAGGGGTGGGTGACCATAGTTGACCCTGACCTATTTGCACAACATTGATCCTTCCTCCCTATTTTTGGAAATATGACTTGTATGAATTTTTTTGATTAAAATCCCCAACTTTTACACTACATTGTCTTACAAAAACTTGTTTATATGAAATAAAGGTATGCGAGAAAAAATGTTTCCAAATAAAAAACCTATAATTTCATAAGATAAGTTGCATGGAGTAGATTAAAGTTGAAAGAAAACAACTTAGAAATATTATCATAATCCTAATATGGTTAATTAGGAGGTTGATGCTACTATGATGTGATGGAAGGAGATATATAAGAACTTATAGATCACTTTATGTAGGAGAGTCACATATAAGAACCATTTGATGTTAGATTTTTTAATTGAGGAGAATAGAGGATACCTTATGACAACTGATTTCTACTATATGATTTTAGTTTGTATGATGAGGTTTTCCTCTCATACAATGACCTTGATGGCCTGAGGAACTAGGTAAGGAATTCATACAATATTCACTAGTAGAGTGTCATCACTGTTGGTCATGCTGCGAGGGACCAAAAATAAATGTGAATCTTCATGTTAAGCAAATAGACTAGAATGATTGATGGTACACATCCAATCAATAAAGTTTTTATGGTGTACTAATATAGAATATTTCAAGAAAGCATCGTAGATAGGTGTTGGGGCTGGATAAAAAGTTGGTACCTACATTAAGGAGGGAATTTCATTGATAAATGGGACTAGGTGTATTGGGTGCATCAAACCTATAAATATTTTGGAGAAGATCTGCAAAAAATCAGTCTATTAGAGGTAGTTTGGCCTTCCTAGTTTCACGTGTACCATCATCCAAACCTATTTCTAGAGCTACTGAGGAGATGGTTTCTGGACATGAACACCTTAAAACTCTATCACATGGTATTAGGGATCAACCTACGGTACCTATATCAAATTTTAGGGATCCTGATCACTAGATTCATGTATGATGAGTTCCTCTAGGTAGCTAATTTGGGGGGGGGGCACATTGCAGACCTCAATGCTAGTGAGGGTTCTGTTGGATGCTACTACAAGAATGAGACACCAAACTTCTACTGTTTAATCAAACATCCCATTTAAGAAATGGATCAATAAGTTCCTCAACATGCCTTGATATCATATACTAGGGAGGTCAAATAAGTATCTAGGGGTGAAATAGTATAGAAATATTGATTCATACTAAATTATTTTGGAATGAGAATAATATAGATAGAGGGGATTCGACTTGAAGAACTGGATCCTATAGGTCAGTTTCATGGAGTTTATAGAATATTTCCTGAGTATAAGGATATTTAAAATCAAATATTCACACATGGGAGTGTGGATAATAACTTTCATCATGAAATCTGTATTGCTGACTAGCAATTGGATCAACCTCACAATTCTAGCACTGGTCAAGATTTATGATATGCTGGGGAATATCAGTCAGGTGACATTCCTATGAGAATACGAAATACCTTCTAATTCTTATATATATGGTTCAATATTCACTTTATAGGGTATCAGTTTTAAAATATAATATCCCCTCTAGAAACTATATTTATTTCATATGTTCTTAATATCATTGGTGTACGTCTGATGTTTATTGATGATATGGGTTTGATGTCTTGGATCAGTGATCAAGAAAACCTTAATTTTCATATGTTACCTATTCCTATTGAAGATATTATTGAAAAACAATATATGTGGAATCGATTAGAGGTCATATCTAACAACCTTCCCAGGTGGGGTGACAATGGAACACATTGATGGAAATACTTATTTTGAGATGTACACCCTGTATAGGTTCTCCTGAAAATTCAACTGTCTTTAGTGTCTTATGACATGAATATACATTGGGGTCTATTTCCCTACCTTATTAAAAAAACTTTGGTGTATTATTTCTCATGAAGGCTCTAGAGATATGGTTATTCTTTAAATAGTTGGTGCTCTGATCATCTTGGTACTGGATTATGAACATTGTTGGGTGGAAGTATATCCTAGAGTCATGTTAAGGTGATTGGTGGTCCGAACATACCTATTAGAGAAATCCAAGAGTTGGAAAGGTAGAAAGTGAGATATAATTATAGGATCTCATCAAGTAGGAAGGAAGAACCATGTAGGGGAAACAACGACCAATAAGGGAGCCTATATGTCTCCTGTTTATCATCTGACCATGGCCTCTGGTGCACACACCCTTAAAGGTGAAAATATCACAAGTAATCAAGTACATTACAAATCGAAGAGCTTTAGGACTTATATTGATGGATCATCCATTCCCCCTAGGAAGAATTTGTATTTCTTTATAAAATAGGTGTAAGATATAATATTTCATAACATCTAATAGGAGTGGTATTGATTGTGGCTAACCTTCACGAGTAAGCAACTATGGTAGAAGATCATTGAGGAAGGGATAGAGTTACCAGATATCAGGTTCACCAAGAGTCCTTTTATTCTTAAAAAGGGGGAGAGGATAGTCTATATCATTAATCTATAGAAATTAGTGAACTAGAATAGAGAGGGTGATCCCTACACTAACTAGGTGCACCTAATGTTTGGTGAGAGACCTAGTGGGACACCAGCTAAAAAGATTCTTGTCCCATAAGTTCTGGTTCATGAGGCAGGGTCAGGGAATCCAAATGATAAAGGATTCTAGAGATGATACATAGAGAAAGGTATCTCTCCATCTGAGAGTAGTGAGATTTCACCTAATGATATATTAATTGAACTCATATTCAGGGAGGTAAATCTGAAACTTATATGTTTAATGACATAGCTAAAATTTGAGTAGTTCTAAATTGTGTTCACTAATTCATATAGGAATCAACAAGAAAAGAGGAGAAGACTTCTGAATATTCTTAGGAATAACCCATGAGGGAGGTAGTAGAGAAATATGGGAAAAAATATTTTGATTATATGACCTCAACTATTATCTATGGGGAGGGGGGACAATCCCAGGTATCATGAGGGAGACAATTTATTCTAGTAAGAAACATCGCCTAGGGTGGATGATTATCCATACCCCATGATTCATATAGGTAAATTTTGATATATCCTTCTCTTATTTACTTTTTTTATAAATACTTTTATGACATTATGTATTTAGTTTTTTTTCTTTGAATAGGTTCAGTACACTCAACTCAGGGGAGACTTGCAACAAATATTAGAGTTCCCATCAGTACAGAGGGGTCTTCAGTGGTGGATCTCACTTCTAGAACCTCAGGCCTTGGATTACTGGTAGACATGGAAGATGTTGGGGGTGATATATTCATAGGGATAATGATGTGAATAATCATTTAAACTATTAAAGTAGCGAATAGGGGTTTATCTATGGGGATGGACTCACATTACGTGTTAGTATGACCAAAAATACCAAAATAAAACACACCTAATAATGAAAAAAATGGTGATGCAATGATAGTAATGAAGTGATGATGGAAATTAAACAGCATAAATTCAAGATACATGATTCGATAGAAAATATATAAAGGAGTACACATGAATAAACAGTTGATGAGATAGGGGAATTTGGTTGGCTAGTTTTATATATGTTTTCCTTTATTAATGCATTTCAATTAAGTACATTGGATATGAGGATAACTGGTTTTATAGATTTGAAAACCTACGAGTGAATTAATCCTCTGGTTGTTAAACCTAATCACTCACTCAATCACATAGTGATGAATTAGTTTTCACTAAATCCAAGTTTTTGATTGAATTCAATGTGATATGATTTTGATCTTTTTTTCTTGTCATTATGAAAATCAGATGGTTAAATAGTATAAAGATGAATTCATTGAAGATTAATTTTAATTAGTACCCAAATTTTTGAAAGAAAACTACCTAAGGTTTGAATATTAGGGTAACATTAGTATATTAATACATAAATGAAGTAAAATTAATTACTAGTATAATATAATTCCCCACAGAAAATTTACTTGATCATGTTCATAAAATCAATATTTAGAAATTTCATTCCATAAGAATCCATTTAAATAAATGAAATAAGATAAATTGAAAAATTATGAATGAAATATTATTTTTTGAGTATCTTAAACTTCCACTCCAAATGCTCCAAGCTTTTTTCCAGCTTACTCTAATTAGTTATCCTCTAGTTCCTCAATTCACCTCATGTTACAATCCCCCAGTCATCTAGGAACACTTTTATCTCAGATGATTATCCAATTAATAATAGTTCATGAAAAAATACCCACCTTGATATCATATTCACATCTTTGATAATTTCTCCATGGTTTCCACATAGAACTTTCACTATAGACCATCTCCCTCGTAGGTGACAAAAACTAATCCCTTAAAACTAAATGTGCTCCCCAGCACATGGGAATGCTCCAAAAAAAGCAACAAAATTACACATAAACATTATTTTTGTAACTACAGTAATATATAGAATCTTCTAGTATATATTTTTCACTGATCACGACCCCCCCTCATGCTTTCGAATTTCTCTATTTTGGAATTATAGAACCTCACATTTTCAATTCTCTTTTTAGGCCTGACTTAACTTTTAATCCCAATAGAAATAAAATTCTATAATACCATTATTTTTTATCCTAGGTATGATTCAATAATCCTATTTTAGAGAAATAGAACATGATGTGGCATAGAGAACACCTGGTTTCATATTTTCGCACCTTTAATTTAAGTCTATTCATCAAATCATCTTCCTTGAGGATATGAGGTATGATCATTTCATTAAAGATATTTCAATTTTAAATTGTCCTTAAAATTTAACCACAATCCACATATGGTATTCATTTAAATTTTGTTTTCATCCTATGGTAGTAGATATTGAGTCTTGAGTCAAGATCCAATTCACTTTTTTATGGTCCCTGCATTTGATTTCAACTAAATTTCCAGAGCAGATCTATTATCCTTTAAGCTTTGAGCCATCTCAAGCAGATTTGAGGTATTCATCAATTAAAGGTATCTAAAATTTGGAAATAAAATCAATTATATAAGCTTCAACATATACTGAGCTAGTATTTCTCATTTCATTTTTATAGATCACCTGTATTGCACTCATTTTTGATTTTGTTGTCGTAATTATAGAGAACTTTGAGATTCCACTGTCTTCTTCAAATTGAACATGTTGGTAGAAAAAAAACTGAAAAAACAATCTTAAGATTAGTTAATGGTCTTCAGTAACCTTCCTATCATCTACAATCAATGTTGACATTATACTATTCTTCAATTATACATTGAATGAAATCACAACTACTCATTAATTCAGAATCAAAATCAAGCACCCGGTTAATAGAGGTTATTATCGATGAATCAACTTTGAGGTTGATATCAACCATATCTATAATTTAAGTTGATTTTTATCCTTTGATCATCCTTAGTTTGTTGAACTCAGGATGAGTTTAAAAGTTCACATATATTCTTGAACTAGTTAATCTAAGCTCATACAACTCCTTGATTCATAGGCACAACTTCAACTTAATTCTTAATTTTAAGTTTTGTTCCATGGATTCATCCTTGTCTGCACTGAGATTCCAATTTCAGTGTTCATATGTGGATTAAATTGTTTTTTCATTGATTTTGAGATTCTATAAATGATTCATTAATTGGGTATCATTTGTTTTCCATCAAATCTCAGGCTTTATTCATGGTTACTTAATTCTCATTTATAGTTTATTAGGATTAGATATTGTGGTCAATTGATTTTTTGTTTATGTGGTATATTCGGATTTTTTTCCATGGTAGTTTTAGAATATTAGGAACAATAATTTGATATTATAGTAATGAGATAGGTTGAAAACGTCACTTCACTATAGGTTAAGTTTACTTAGTCAAATAACTTATTTTATTTATGTGTTCAGCACATCCCAATGGTAAGTTGAGTTTTGGTCTTGTATTAAGTTAAGGAGTTTTCCAAATTTCATACACAATAGGTTGGAAGTTGGTCTTGTAGTTAGTTCATTCCGCTAATTTTTTTTACACATACAATCACTTATTTTTATTTATGTGGTAAGTTTGATCCTTTTCCAAACATCCTCACATGTGGTCAATTGAATAACCACAACTGCCTTATCATATCTTATTTAATTTGTTTCATAGAAACTCCCCATAGTTTCTTGAATATCAAAAAATACAATGTTTAATAAAAATAGATCAAATTAAATAATTAAATGATTTAAAAACATAAAAACATTAAAATTTATTATATTTACAAAACTTTTAATTCAATAAATAAATAAATAAATATGATCAAACCATTTAACTTTTTGAAATAATTATTTCTCACATATAAAACAATTTTAACACATAAAAAAATATATTCCAATTTAATTCACAACAAAAGTCAATTTTTTTCTAAAATAATAAAAAATTAAAATCAAGAACAATTTATCAGTTAGACTCATAGGACACCATTCTAAATAAAAAACAAAAAATTATATTTTCATCAAAAAATCTATCAAAATTAAATAATTCTTCATTATCAACACATTTTCACATCAAAAATTCATTTATTTAATATAAAAATATGTGTTCAGGTGTATAAAAAATGAGGCACATCAAACTCCCCCACACTTAAAAAACTACTTGTACTCAAGAAACCCATGCTTTTACTTTGTATATAGGAAATGAGATTTCACATATTAACCCACAATGAATCATGTTGATAAATTTATTTATATTGGAATAAGATTTTGAGATGGCCTAAATTTTTCAAATATTTTTTTTCTAGAAAAAGTCTTGACTAGGTTAAAATACACACTAGAAATCAAGGAATCACAAATTCATCCACCATTGAAAATGTCATGCCTCATAAATGAAAATCACCCACTACCTTATTTCTATATAAATTCATGTTTCAGTTATGTGAGTGAAGATAAGTCTGATTTAAGTGGAATTAAAAATATAACAAGAACACTTCTAGTTATCACTCTTCCCTAGGTTCCTAAAACCAAAGATTCTCTTTCCAATTCATTGATACAAATAAAATTATTTTTTATAATTCAGTTTCCTCATTATTCATTTGGGTTTAATATTCCTCTCACCTGAATAAATTAATTTTTGATAATTAGACACTTTATTTGAATTTTTACCAGCCATGATTTATGAATAATACATATTGAATTACAATTAGATTTTTTAGTGTCTACTATCTCATAGATTCATCATGGGATCCCGATTGACCATTTTAGTCTAGTTTTAAATAACTTATATGAATATCTTTTGAGTTGTCTCTCTAAGGTGTTCTATATCACAAATTATAAGTTACTAGGTTCAATTTTAACATGTAGTTTTGTCAAGTTCTAATTCTAATTACATAAATATCTATCCCATGACACTCCCTTTCCCAGTTCCTAAATAGAATTTACTTAAAAATTATAGGTAAAAATACTAAATAATCAAAAAAATCCATCAATTTTAGACACAATTTTAAGCTCATTATATAACATGAAATTATCTACCAAGCAGAGAAATATTTTTAAGAAAATTAATAAAAAATACCAAAAGTTTTGAAAAACATTTAGGGGGTGTTTAATGTAAAAAATTATTTAAGATCATCTTAGCACAATTTAGAGACCCTCTCTTTCACATGTAAAACTCAACATTGTCCCTAACGTTGAATCCTAAGGCATAGGAAGCATTTAAGATAGTTTGGTTCAATTTTTTTTTCAATTTAGCATCTCAAAGAATATTTTAAGGGTTCATAGGAAGGTGATAAATAGTACAATTTCCACATTTCCAAAATAATTTTGATAATAGAAATCAATAATTTCATGTTTTTAATTTGTAAATATACACACGAATTCATAATTCAAATAATAAAGTAGCATGATGAACAATGATATACCAAACATCAGAATTAGAATCAAAATTCATTTTTAGGGTTTTATCCAAGTTTGAAGTTATGTTCAAATTGATTTTCAACACTATAGATACCAGTAATCTAGAGACCCAATCGAAGAATCACAGATTAATTGAACTTAGACACCAATAGAAAAGGAACCCCCCATACATAATTTCCAGTAGCATCTACCAGAAGTAATGAAATAGAAATATTCCCATGAATGTGAAGCTTTTATCATTGGATTCTAGCCAAATGTATTCTTCTTTCTATCATTGAGAAGACCCTCTAATTTCTTTATTAAAGTACATACTCAATTGAAGTGGATTAACATTAATATGAAAAAATCTTAAAGATCAAATTTAATATAAAATAATGTTTGAGTTTAGGAATTTTTTTATAAAAATTTATAGGATACAAACCCTTAAATGGTTTTGAGAACATTATAAATTTCTTTCAGAGGATCCCTTTTTGTGGTTTCTTCAAGGCTTGGGTGAATTTATAGTTGAATTGATTGTCAATTGACATGAAAAAAAACTAAGAGAATAGGAGAATATATTATTCTTATTAAAAAAAGAGGAAAATAGAAAATTAGAACACAAACTATGGGATAGTTACCATGAAACACTAAAGTTATATTACTTAGCTAGACCTAATGATAGATCATATTTCAAGAAATAAGATGGCATCCAAGACCGTCAGTTTCCCTTAAATGTAATGTTTTATTCTCTGACCATTGACTAGAAATTGTCAATTATCCTCTCTAACTAGCTCAATAAAACTATGTACCAACACTCTTATAATGGTGAAGGGTCTAGAAAATTTGATCTTAATTTTTCTAGGAAATAACTTCAACCTATAATTAAACAATAAAAACCTTTATCCAACCTTGAAATTTTTATTTTTAATCATAGAATCATGAAATAATTTAGTTATATATTTGTAAATTTCATCATTCTCATAGGATTACCATCTAATTTCCTAAAATTCACTCATATACAACAAAATTATTTCACCAATAGACATGAGATCATAATCCCAAACCTTCACCACCCTAAAATACTTATAATGAAACTCCATAGGTATATTACATGCCTTAAAAAATAGAATTTTATAAGGATCCATCTCTGCAGGGGTCTAGAAAGAAGTTCTGTAATCCCACAAAGCTTTATCCAACTTTATTGAACAATCCTTCATATAATTGGACACAATATTTTCTAGAATTTTTTTGATATCTCTATTAGGAAACTCAACTTGACCAATATATTTTGGGTGATAATTTGTTTCATTTCCATTATTACTCCCATATTTTTTCATTAAGACATTAAATTTATAATTCTTGAAATGATTTCCATTATTAGTAATGAATGGTTTGGGTAGTTAAAATCTTGAAAAGACATTCTTATTTATGAATTTAAAAAAATTGGAAGCAAGATTTTTTGGAAGCATAATGGCCTCAACCCACCTAGATACAAAATAAAAAACCACAAGTATGTATTCATTCCCATTATAATATAGGAAAGGTGTTTTGAAATACATGCCCTATATATCAAATATTTCAACCCTCTAGAATCCCCTTTTGGGGTAGATTTTGTTTTAGACCAACATTTATAATCATTTGAAACTTTTCATAGCCAACTACCAGACTACTGGAATATTTGAATAGGGTGGTCCATACAAAACTATCCCATGAGACTTTCTAGGAAGTTCTATCATTCCCATTATATCCACCCCAAGGTGATGAGCGACATCTCTCAAGAATAGGAAAAAATTTCTCAACTACATGTATCCTTAGTATACCATAAATATATCTCCTAAAGATAAAGATCATCCCAAAATTAGTATTTTAATTTAGAAATAAATTTATTTATTTGGTTTTATTAAAGGTCTTTGGGAATGGATCCTATAACTAGAAAATTGGCATAGTTTTCAAACCAAGTATACTACTTAACCAAATTAGTAAATAATATTTCATATATAAATTAGTATTTATCTATTTCGGTTCTACAAATTGGGTGCTAGTTAACCTATATAAGTGTTTTGAATCCATGTTTTCAAATAATTTATTATCCTTTATTTCCAATTCAAATTCCTATAGCTCAAGTTTCCATATCATAAGCCTTTGTTTGGATTCTTTCTTAGCAAGAAAATATTTCAAAGCAGAATGGTTAGTGAAAATGATAACCTTAGACCCTATGATATAATAAAAAAAAAATTCTAGGGAAAAAATAATAGTGATAAACCCATTTTTAATAGTGGTGTAATTCTTTTAGACATCATCCAATAGCTTACTAGCATAGTAGATCACATAAAACTTCCTCTCATTTATTTTACCTAAAATAACACCCAATACCACATCACATGCTACACACATAACTTCAAAAGGAAATTTCCATTCTAGGTAAGTTACCACTGGTGAAGTTTCTAGTTTCTCCATAAGTAGTTCAAATGATTCCAAGAACTTATCAACAAACTAAAAAGGTTTATCATTTACAAGTAGTGATCATAAAGGCTTGGTGATTTTTGAAAAAGTCTTAGATGAATCTCTGGTAAAAACCAGTATGGGCTATAAGTATTCTAATTCATTACATATTTTTAGGAGGTGGGAGATTTTGGATCATATTTATTTTGGAATTTTATACCTCTATCCTTATATTTGAAAGTTTTTAATATAATATAATTCCTTATGTAACCATGAATTGAAATTTTTCTTAGTTTAAAACAAGGTTTTTTAGTCTCTATCGAAAATAGTTTCTAGATTCTCTAGATAGTTTTCAAAATTAGTTCCAAATTTTGAAAAATCATCCATAAAAACCTCAATTATCCTTTTAATAATATCTCATAAAATTTCCATCACATGTATATGAAATATGGATAGAGAACTACACAAGCCAAATGAAATTATATGATAGGAAAATTTCTTAAATGGACATGTGAAAGTCAAATTATCATAATCTCAAGCTAGGGATATGTGTTTTCACCCAAGAAGTTTCTTTTTGATAGGAAGTGTGGAAGGACCAGATGGTTGAGGTGATGGTTGTTGGATGGAATCTACTAATTTATTTTTAATGATTATATATCTATTCCTGAAACCTATATGGTCGTGTATGAGCTATAAAATAAATTAGTTAGATAGTATATGGATTCACATTGGAGGATACTACCTCATGAAGTTTTAATTTTTTATCCTTGAGTAATGATTTTCTTTTAGTCTCAGTAGTATATACATCATTTTCATAAATAACCCCTCATGAATTATTCTTACTGGAAGGAATGGTTACCTTTCATAAAGAGCATTGATGTGATGTTAGAGGAACTGTATGATGTGATTCATCTCTATATTATTCATAATGGTCCACTAACCTGATGGAATTGATGGAGGCATACTCGTTCTCTTCATCGGAGGAGTCCTCCGGGGATGGAAGGTTCATGGAACTCCCTATAAATTTTGGGGGAATAAATTCCATGATAGTAAATACCATTTTTGGAATTAAAATAGGTTCTTGATTGTCCTTGCATGGACAATACTGATTCTTTAGAGGCTTAGAAGGATGTGAATTTGATTGGGCCATCAGAGAGGGTGAGATGACCTTAGAGGGTTCCACTTGATTCAAACATGAACAAATGATCTTATGGACACGAGTGCCAAATTTTAGTCTATACAATCATTGAAATTAAATTATCCTCTATCAGGTACTTGATTCTATTCCTTAACACCTTCATCATCATTGGGTGTAGAAGAGATACACATGGCATGCACTAAAGGGTAATACAATTATACTATTCCATGATCTACCATGTCCTGGAGAAATTCATTGAAGATAAATCACTCTTTGATGATTTTTTTGAGAAATATGTGGTATGGGTAGTAGTTATGATGATTATTAAACTCAACCTCATATGTATTATTATTCTCCATGAGCTTGATTTAGTTCTTTTATAGGGGTTTGTTGAATAAACAAAGTACTTGTTCATCCTTGATGGTATATACCCTATTATTCTTATATATGAAAGTAAATCTATGTTCTTGACCTTGTTAGGGCCCTAAGAAACATTCTTAGTTAGAGTATACACCTAAATTCCCTATTCTAAGGGGCCTCCTAAAGCTATATTATCATGTAGGACAAAGTATGTATGAAAATAACTATTTTTTCTCTATTAGGATTTCATGTTAAAGTAGGAGGTGGTAATATGAGAGACTATTTTTGGTCCGCTGAAAGGTTTCTTGTGGAACTGAACTCTCTTAGTGAATTCTTGGAATCTTCCTAGATACTTCAGAGTGATGAGGGTTGGGACCATATCATCCTGAACATTTTCTATGAACATCCTCAATAACTATTCATATGGAATCTTCACATCCATAGAATAGGACAATACCTTCACTTGAGAAATGAAATTAATAAATAATTCATTATCTCTTTGCTTTCACTTATAGAGTTTATTGAAACTCATTATATGCAAGGTGGATCTGAACTGGTATAAGAAATGAAAATTGAGATCCTCCTAGAAAGTGATGGATCCTAGTGTCATATGGTGGTACCATACAAAGGAAGGGATTTCCACAGTCTATAAAAGGCACTAGATATTTTATGTATCTTGATACTCTGGGGTTCCTAGAATTGGGCCACACTATGAAGTAGAGTAGGAAAGGTGTTTCTCAGGGTCACCTATTCCATTAAAGGAGGTAATGATCAGGTTTTCAAAATTTGGTAGTGGAGGAGTATGATCCATGAATTCCAGATATGGATTTTTTTGAGCTCTAACAAAGATCACTGTATCTCTATGGATTCAAGGAAAGCTATTAAAACACTGATCATATCATTACAAGGGGATTCAACATGAATCTAACCTCTAATTGGTCAACTAGGTCATGAAGTGGATCAACTGTGATCTAAGGGTATAAAATCATGTGGGTACACTAGAGAGGGATCCAAAGGAAAGACTAGACTGTGTCTTGGGTGGGAAGAGCCACTAGACTTAGCCCTAGTTGGATGGTAAAAACCCCCTGCTTCAACCCAAGTAGATCAAATGAGAACTATCATTTTCCAGGATTCTAGAGGGAGAAGGATGCAGATATCTTGATTTTCCCTTCACTTAAGATGGTATCCTTGGAAGAACTTTATATTTATATGATTTTTGATCTCCAACCCCTAGATAAAAGTGGAAATTCAATAATCTATCTTCATTACCTAAATATATTTGGGAGAAACTAATGATTAAATAACCCATTTAATTTTTTCTAGAGTTTGACATATGACACTCGAGAGAGGTACATCATCAGGACTCTTGAGGACCATAGTCTATCTTTATTGATAGGTGTGAACACCTGCTAGAGTCTTCACTAGTTATTATCGACCCTCTCATGATAGACCCCCCTCACGTGCCTCTTCATTGAAATCAAAATTATGATCCATAGGTGTAGAACCCCAGAACACCCTGAGAGGGGAGGGGTGAATTAGGGTGTCAAATTTTTATTTTAAAGCAATAGATCTCATTACCACATTGGTAGGAACTAATTAAACCTATATGATGGATTCGGTCAAAAAAACATTAACATGCATAAAGACAATACAAAAGTTTTACATGGTTCACCACTAAGGGATAATCTAAGGATCATATGATGATAGTTGGTTAGTCATACCTAAGTCCACTAATATTCACTAGTTATGGAATATAATATTTCATACATAGTAAATCTGTGCCAGGTGCACTGCCTTTATAATATTTTAGTGATAGATCACTATGTCCCTTAGAATACTTTCATCGACTCCACCTAGCTCATTACCTTAGGTGAATTCTTACTTAATTTATCAACTTGAAATATGCTTAAATGGATTGGCATTAAAGTATTTGTCTATGACTATCATGAGACTCTGCTTTCACCATTGAACTGAGTTGATGCACTCTGAAATAACTGTTCACTAAAAACTAGATGTTCAAAACTACCTTTCACGAAGCTCTTTCATGAAGTTCAACCCTTCGCAAATATATTTGCCTTCACAGAACCAAATTCCTTTTCAAATCTCATTGAGTCAATTTGGAATACCTCATAATCACAAAGCTCTCATTAATCAAAATTATTGGCATCAGTTAATACTTAAAAAATCTTTTCATGATGCTCAATCTCACATGGAAAATCTGTTTCACAGAGCTCCCTTGGCTTCAAAAAATTATAGAGATTCTATATTTTCCTTTAAAAAATTCATGTCAAACAAAGTGTGGGTAAAATAATATTTATAGGCTCAACCATTCATGATGCTCTACCACCTCTTAGTGTATTTTCATGATCTTTCATAAAAATATTCATGGTGCTCCTCATTTAGCGAAGCTCCATGGAAATTTTCTATTAACAATTATTTTCATAACCACAAAGCTTTCTATTAAACCATCACACTATGATGCTCCAATTATCATAATCACTGAGATCACTATCAATGTTCATGATGTTCCAATTCTTCTTTGTTCACGATGCTCATCGCTATCACATAGATCACCGTCAACTTTCTTTTATACTTTGAGAAACTCATTTCATGAATCCCATATTCATGAAAGTCATGTATTTTCCATATTTTAATAAGGTCTTCAAGGAAATCCACTTTTCATGATGAAATTCATCCTTCAAATTTTAGACCCCAAATATTTGGAAAACACTAGGAAACGACACCCCCTCTAATACTGTTATTAGATTGAACTGTAAGATCCCTTTCCTTGAAAGCTCCCTAATATTATATGTAAGGATTTATAACAAACAAAAACCATACTCTATTTTTAGCAAAGAACATCCTTGGTTCCAATAATTTGGGTATTTATGGTGAAAATATTCACCATGGTAGTGGTGAATTGTGGAGGGATACTGCCCTCATCAGATGAAACAACTTAAGAAAATTTTCATTTCCATAGAAGATGAATAAATATCAGAGTATTATACTAACCCAACAACTTATTTTCACATGGATATATGCATCCTTAATGATTTGACATAACACTATAAGGATTTCAGTAGAGGTTTTCTAGAAGCTATGGTTGTACCCATATAAGCTAGGTTGCTGAGTTATTGGAATCACATTGATATAAAACTTTTAATAATTTTATTTAAGTGTTTTAAGGTTCTTAGATGTTCCTAGATAGGTAAAATAATGAGTTTTAATTCATTATAATGTATCCTATAGATCCTACTAGAGTCATGCTATATGATTTTCAATAAGAAACTCTAGGATGGAGAAGTGAAAGGTCATAGGAGGTGAAAACGCAACTAGAAACTAGTCAGTGGACATGATTTCCCATATGATATCATCTCCCTACTCTTGATCAAGAGTTTAGTATTTCTATTTATCTACCCAAGATTCTATATGAGACAATCGAGAAGATGGAGGATGAAGCGACACAGTTCTACTATGCTGCTGGTCCTCAGATGAGAGAGGTGTTATCCAAGACATCCTTCCTTGAGAAAAGGTTCCACCCTGCTTAGGTGATGAAAGATTTATCACCATGTCCATTTAGTATGGATTATTTCCACCTCTTTTTGATGTAGGAGTTTATTGAGAATTTATGGATAAATTAAACGTTGTTCTTCATCAGAGGGTTCCAAACCAGTCCTAAAAATATCCCATACTTCCAATGTATAGTTATAGAGAAGAGATGTTAATGGTGGTAGGGATGGATGCATAGTGAGTCCTCATAAGGATGAAAGTATTTCCTCTATATAAAAATATTTATGGAGGGACCTTAGGACTTTGTGGACCTCATCTTGAGGGACTATATTCCTTAGATGATGGGTGCCTGCCCCCAACTGTGGTGATTGAAAAGATAACATCTCTACTAAACCATCAGATGTTTCTAAATATATAAGATCAGGGGTGACCTGGGGTCAGTTCCCCCTATACCGCCTCTTTTTTCGATACTGGAGTTACCATAGTTTGAGATTATGAGAGTCACAGAAATATCCACCACATGCATTGTAGTTATCATTATAGGGAGGACCTCTGAGATGGCTAGTATCCCTTTTTCCCAGAGGAGGACCTTCAGGGAGTTGGAATTATTTAACACCTAGAGTACCTCCTTTATAGTTTGTTCTATCACAAGGTGGACCTTCACGGTATGAATCTTCATTAATGGGAGTACCTAAATGGTGATTAGTTATGAGGATATAGGTTGGTAGATCCAACATAGAATGGTTGGAGGGTAGCTAGGGTCTCAATACCAATTTGGATAATATGCCTCCCTATGTTTTGGTGAGGACAACAGGGGATGTGTTGATGTCATCATGGGATATATGAGCTATTGGAGGGATATTCTTCTAGGAAGGGTTGGTGGCCTGCCCCCGGTGTGGGAACCATACGGTCTAGAACGGGTTAGGTAGAGTAGGGATATGATTTACCTATTCATTTTTAGTGTGGCCACATTGTATTATTTTCAATGATGGGTGATAGTAGTCCCCCTTGGTGATCCCTAAGTAGTGTAAGTGGATGGAATAATCTGAAAATCAAGGTGTCTTTATTGCATTTTGGGGAAAGTATCCTGTAATAGTTGGAAGTGGTAATGGGGGGGGGGAGTATTTCCCCCTATATGATCCCTATTGACGGTGGAGTCAGTGTGAAATCACAATTTATTAGTCTTATCAAGAAATTTCCTAAGTGGTAATGACCCGCTATTTATTATATTGATAGACATAGGGTATTAATGAATCTCCCCTATATGTGTTCTGATGGGTAGATGGGTAGAGGGAACCTAGGATCTATGGGAGAAATCACTGTCTCCTATGGGGAATAGTTGTGTAGGATTTATGTATAGATGGTTTTCCAACCCTCAAGACTTTTTTGGGTGGTTGGGGAAGTTCGATGAGCATGACTAATGGTTGGAATTCTATAAGTAACATTTTAATCCGACCATAAGTACAAACTTTATGATAGTGATTACCAACATACCCAACATTGTAGATGTACAAGGATGGTGAAGCCCCAATATTTATCATCCTCTCACTATAAAATGAGAAGAGGTCCATATCAGTTATACCATTCTATTTTATTATGTTTTCTACTAGGACCACTGTCATTGGACTATTCTTGGATGGCCATGATCCTTTGGTCTCACATTCCCACTTTCCAAAGGAAGGCATCCAATTACCACTGAGGTTGATGTTGTTAGCTCCTTGATCATAATAGGATGATTGGATTTTGTACCTTATTTATATATATTCCTATATAGAGCTCATTGCATAGTTTGGATCTCCCTTATAGATTTAAGACATGCTCATGAATCCCATTACCAACACCATTTTTTAGTGGAAACTAGTTAATTATATCACTGGATGAATTAGTAGGGTGAACACCTTACATTAGAGAGGTTTAGTTTTTGGGATTCATCATACATTTTTGGGTATGTTGGGAATTTTTAAATATCTTCCTCAGGATAGGCCATGATGGAATCCTTTGTTTGACATGTAGGGAATATTAGGTTCAATACCCAAGGCATCCTATGCTCATCACATAAGGAAACTTATGCTCATCGCATAATTCATCCTCAGATTATTTACTTAGGAAACCTTGGCTCATCACCAAAGGTAACTCATGCTCTTCACATGAGGCATCTTATGCGCATAACATAAGGAAACTTTGACTTTTATCCTAAGGAATCTCTAGATTATCACCATATGCATCTCATGATCATAACACAAGGTAATAATCTTATCATCATTCCCTTAGATGTGAACAAATAGATCCCATGCTCATCATATAGGCTCTTATTCTTTTCATATAAGGCATATCCTACTTGTCACATGAAAAAATAACTTATCCTAATATCTTAAGGAAAGTGTGTATAGATCCAATGATCATCAAATAGAATTATAATTCTTATCACATAATGAATATCATTCTTGTTATATGAGGAAAGGGATTAGGCTCATCACATAAGGAAAGGGTGAAGATATAAAATTCTTGTCACATAAAGTGCCCTTGGCTTGTCACCTAGGGATTGGTTTTCGATGCATTAGTTGGTGGTTGTCCAAGGCACATAACATATGACCTATTAGGATCGTTACATAATAGGGGGTCACAATTTAATGTCTGGTGGGGATGATCCAACATATGCTCATCATGCATGGGCTGGTCACATGTTAAATTTCAGTGTGGAAGAACCCATATATGCTCATCAAGGATGGTAAATCATATATTTTATATCTAAATAGGGACTCTCTATAGTTTAAAGTCTTATAGAGACTTTTGGAAGGCTTGGTGAGAGGTGAGGTAGGCTTGAGGAAGACGATCAGGCTATAGAGATACCACTTCCTGAGGGGGATGTGAAATGGAATTGATGTTGGGATTTAACCTCAAAGGGGAATACTATGTATACTACTGGAAAATAGGATTCAATACCCACATATTTTTAGGCACACAGTTTAAGGTCACATGAAAAGACAGTACCATGAAGTTTAATTTCATGCAGTAAGGATGATTGTGTCGTGAAAGGGGAGATAACATGGGATAATTTAGGGGTTATATTTTTGGCTTCCTAAAATATGAGGGTCATCTCATCCTTATCAAATGAGGCATCTTGTATTCATCACATGAATCATCTTAAGTTCTCCAAGAAAATAATCCTATGTTATTAAAATTGGATAAGATACAATTTAATATCTTTTTTTAAGGATGATCATATTAGGAAAGGGGAAACAATGACAGGTAGAGTGGATATTTTTCCTTAAGTTTAACATGGGGATCATGGATTATTAATTGAAACATGGTGGTTTCCCTTGATGATACAATTATTAAGGATTACACCTAATAGGAGGACTATGACACTGGTCGAGAGTTAGGAGAACATGAGTGGGGATTAGGCATGTGTTTTGCTGTCTGATATAGGCTATGGAGCGGCACTCATAGAGGATCCCTAGACCATGTTTGAAATATTTTACCTAGGGGTGAGAGTACCAATGTATAGGAGAAACAAGAAAGGAAACTACCCAAAATGTTCTTTCCATAAAGGGATTAGGAATAAGGGTCCACGATATTAGTTGTACATATGGATTTAGAATGGTTAAGACAAGATGAAGTGGATAGAAAATCCATGAGACATCAATTTACATAGATTCATGCAAGAGGATAAAATTGGTTCATCCTAGAATAGGTTTTACATAACTTGAGAATTGTGTAGAACTTAAAGTTGCGTGAGGCATGGGATTCTAGCACAAATGGTCTTCATTGACACTAGAGCATGGGTTTCACACAATTTAGGGGTTACACAAAACTTAAATTTGCATGAAACTTGGGTCTCTTGAGTAAAGAGTTGGCATGAATGGCCAAAGAATAGATTTTATGAAAGTTGGGTGTTTCTTGGAACTTGGATCTACATGAGACTCAAGCATCTATCATGAACTATGTTCTTTATAAAAGAAAGTTTCATGAAATAATCTCAAACACAATCCAATACATTCAAGGAATCATGTGATGTAATTCATGAAAATTTTTCATTTGTGGGAATCCATAGGGGTCTCTGGTTGTGTGAAATCATGAAATAAAGAGTTACATGAACTTGAAGCGTGGCATTTTTATGTGAGCTGAAAAATTTAAACAATTTTTATCTATTATTCATTGAAAATACCCCTTAATTTAATCCAAACCTTAGATAAAATAGAAATTTTTATTGTTTTTTTGAATTTTTAATTTAATATGTAAATGGACCAGTTGGTGATATTAATTGATTTATTCATTTTTAGTTTAATAAAGAATCCATGCATTGAATTTGAATAAAGATGAAACTAAAATTTATTTTTTAAACTTTAATTTAAAATTATAAATATTCAATTTGGAAGTCACATGATTAAATAGATTTATTTTTTTGAGTTTACTTGAATTATAATTTTTGAATATAACTAAAATACATACATATAATTTTTTATAAAAAATAATTGTGAATTATAATTTTCAATTTGGAAATGAATTTGATTTTTAAAATGATGGAAATTTGATGTTTCAAAAAACCAGACTTTAAATTGGTTGATTTAAATTAATTTGAAATGATTTTTTGAATTAATTTTTTAGAGGATAAAATTTTAATTTCATTACTATTTAATGGATTTTTTTAGAAAAAATTATATACTAAAATTATATTTTTTTAAATACATGTTAAATTGTGGAAAAATACAAAGTGACTATGTGCAAAAATATATGGTAAGGAAAACTGACCATAAGAAAATTTTGAAGTGGCCACATGATACTCAAGGTCACTCAAGCAATTGAATGTAAAACCAATATCAAACTTACCATGATAGAAAAAAATTTAAGTGACCACACACATTGAATACAAGTGATTGAACCACCTTTTCATGGTCACTTCTGAAGTGACCACATGTGAAAAAATAATTGATAGCATGATCTTAATCAAGTGATTGTGGATGTCTACTCTAAGTAACCACAAGTAGAAAAAGAAACTAACAATAATTAAATTTCCAAGTGGCAAAAATACCTTCTCCAAGGTCACTTAAGTTAATGTGGATAACCTACCTTAAGTATTAAATTCTATCAACCAACCATGGAAATTCCTAATAAACTACCTCACATCTAGTAAGATACTGCATATTCATGATAACTTAATCTATTTTAGGCCTCCACTAAAGTACAACAGAATCCATGATTATTGAATCTTTCAAAGAGAAGCCAAAATATTGGTGAAGAAATATAGTGCCAATGTGAAAACCAAATACGAGATTGCTGGCATCGATTGAAATAGACATGCCTAATCCCTTATAGAACCATGAGATATTGTGTCGAATGAACCCAGATGAAGGAGACTCATTGGGGATAGATATTATTGGCATATATTCTATGATGATTTGTTCCAATAAATCTACAACACTATTGAAGACGAACATAAGGACCCTGTAGAAGACACCATGCCACCACACTACCTCCAAATAAGATCGGAGAAGACTAGATGCATGCACCACTAAAGAAGGCAACCACTAAGAAGATCAAGCCACACTTTTTAAGGCTGAACCAATCACTACTGTGAAGAAGATAAGAAAATTCTAACCATATGAAGAAGAAGAATGCACTTTATAACTGAATCTCACCTAATTTGAGCTGAATATCTGTAGGAGATGAGGTACCAAACTTGATTTCCAACACTTACTTGGATGAACCACTGAAAGAAACTGAAGCTCGTGAAGGGGGATGATATCTATTCTACTAAAAATCCTGATCCACACTTACATTATCAAATTCAAATATAAAGATGAAATTTTATTTTCTTGATGTTGATTTTTTACCTTTATAGGTATTATGAAAATAGTGAGGCCACACTCCATCCCTACACACCACTTTTTGGTCCATAAGAGAGTATACACAATGTTATTGGTAAAATTCCCCAATTAATACCAACACTATGATTTATCTAGTAATGATAATAGACCATATCCAGTGTAGTCTAGTTTAAATTTGTGGACTTGAATTAAAGAATAAACCTAAATTCAATTGCCGAGCTGAACCAGTTGTGGATCCATGGGAGTTTAAATATACCGAATTGATGATTAGAGGACTTAGAAGAACCTAAGAAGATAACAATCCATATATATTTTCTTATTCTAGCATAAATAGATTGAGCACTAAAATTTATTTGATTTTGATTGACCATGTTTTTTATTTTGCAAGACCATGTTTGAAAATAGTGAAACATCAAAAGCCTCATGATTTTGGATATGATATACCCTTAATATTTATAAATTTTAAACTAGAAGCGGTGTCATATAGTACAAAGTAAAAGATCAGGCACAAATCCATAAAATAATATCCTTCACTAGTAAAATAACAGTGGAACATGCAACTCCTCTTGTGATCTCATCAAATAGGGAATGAATTTCCACTACACCCAAAAAGCAGCACAAAATATAAATTGGAAAATTCTCAAACCTATAAAAACATGACAATGGGAGAATTTATAGAATATAAAGATACTCTCAACTAAATTCATCTCAACCATTTAATTTGACACTTGGAATCCATATGTGTAAATAAGGACTCACTACTCTACACTGAAGTTGAGGGTGATGAATAAGATGATCAAATAATTAAAAATATTTTCCCACTCCCCTACTTTTATATTATTCAGATCCCGACTGTTGAAACTTAGAATATTATATAATTAATTTCTATACTTCTACATTTTAATACATTTTAATTATGTTTAATTGTGTTGTTCTATCTCTCCCATTTTTCTTCATGTGTCTTCACCATTATGAAGTCCTGAGATCTCTTAAGATCCCGTCAATGATGTGAATCTAACCCTAGGATCACCTATAAGATTAAAACTAGTGATGAAAAGCACTTTCACCCAACTTGATTCATTTTATGTTTTTTGAGGATATCTGGATAGTAATAGATTGAGGATATGATCACCCCTCATGTATCTCTCCATCCAATTTTATTTTGTACTAATAAACACTCTTTCCTCTCCCATTGTTTGGATCAAAGTTATATGATGAGAGTAGTGATATTAACAGAGGATGAGATAATGTTTATAACCCATTTTATAGAGTGATGAGATGATCACCAAGGAGCTTCTCCTAAAGTTTGATGCTTATTTACAGAATTTAAGAAGTAATGTTGTGTGTAGATAATTGACACACATAGACAATAGAATTCAAGGGTTAAGGTTGTGAGATGAGGAAGGACCAAAAAGTTGAATCTAGGGATTTATTTATTTATTTCTTTTATCCTTTATGTCTTGAATTTTCAATTTTTTTCTTTCTTGTTTGAATTCCTCAAAAAAACCACCCCCTCATTTCTATGACTACTTTCAAAATTTAAAAAAATATACATATGTGATAGGATATGAAACTCCCAAACCCTAATCCTTGAGATATTTTTTTCATAAGCCAGTAGGATGGATTAAGAGGTTTTAAAACTTCTGTTTGACCATGGACCATGATAATTGTGTGATCAAGTTGATGCTATTTTTGGGGAGTTGTGTCGAGTTTTCACTATATAAAAAGAACTGTAAATATTGTTTTCCTATTTTTTCATTATTTGTTTCATTTATTTATTTATTATTTTTATCCAATACATGACAAGTGGTAAATAGTGAATATTCTATATAACGTATTACCAATTTTATACCCATATTAAAGAGACTTATAGAATCACTGAATAAGTCACAAACCCACACATTGACCATTTATTTTCTAACCAATCTATCTTCCAATTTGTCCCAATGGTTCCCTAGGAGGATCAACACTCACAAAAACCAATGGAAGACTACTTTTTTGGGGAGGAATCTAAGAATAACATATAAATAATCACGAGATGGATAAACTAGCTCATCATAACAATGCTTCCCTATCACAAGAAGTAGCGGATAAACAACACCAGACAATGGAAGAACTATAGAAACTAATATATTAAATAAAATACAATTTTTAGTCTCTTATAGAAAAAGAAGAAGAATAATACTATTTAGTGATAGTGAAAGATAAAATTCAATTGAATTTACCACTTATCATGAAAACCACAGTGGAGATGGAACTTGAAAATCTTGAATAAAAGGACAAAGTACCTCTGTTAACCATTTTGATTCCTCTACCTAATGGATTTTCACTTTGAATAGGAATTAAAATATGAAATCATTGAGGTAGTCTCGTTATGGAAATATTATTTCTAAAATTTTATTGAAACTAAATTTTCTTTTGACCACTCTTGTGATGTAGAAAAAAAATAAAGAAGTTAGCTGCATGACTTGGATGATAAATATGAAGGAGGAAAAATGAAATCTAGTTTTAAGATATAGTGGATACACAATTTTGGATACCATCTACAATTGAAGTGGGAGTTAAAAAATAAATCCAACTGAACATTGAGTGATCCTTTAAAAAAATATGATAATCTACTCCCTAAAGAAACCAATTCATCATTAGTAGGGTACACAAGTGTGTCAAATAATAAAGAGAATCTGGACGATCCACTTCTATCAATCACAATTATAGTATAATTCTAAGAGACAGAGAAATTTAATAATCAACTGGAACATCAATCAGAAATAATTGAGGAAAATTTCCTTATCTTGTTCACATTTTAATAAAATTTTTATAAACTACACTATGATTTCCTTGCTAATTCAGCACGATTTTCTCTTACCCAGGATGACAAAAAGAAGAGTTAGATGAATATTTTCTTTTGAAAATATGTGAAAATATACTTTGGAAGAAGACATACCAATGGATTAAAATCCTAGAATATATTGTAATACTGGAAAATTTTAAAGACAATATATACATACAACCATAGAAAGTGATTACAATACCACTCTAGTAGTGGAAAAACAAGAGGAATAAGTCTCATCAGTTATGGTGAAGAAATTACCCCCTCAAAATCACTATAAACATTAAATAGAGGGAGGTACAATAGTAAAATAAGAATTATCTGAGGATACTCATGAAGAGAAAAAAATTGAATATGCTATGTATGATGGGAGTAACTTTGAATTGAACTCAACTTGTTTTAATCTTATACAATGAAAAACTATTATTGAATCTCCCTTTTATGAATATCATGAAGAAAAATTATAAGAGAAGCCAATAGATGATGAGGAATCCACCAAAAATATGATATAAATGGAGGATACCCCAATACTAATATTTCTACCCCCATATTATAAAATAAATAATAAATCTAAGGGGTTGAACCTGAAGATCTTTATTAAAGGGGACCTCTAAAAGGAGAAACAAGTCAAGAAGAGATGTAGGAAAATCTAAATGTAGTGGTTCTTATCACACAATCCCAACCCAATAATGGATTGGGGATATCTACAAAGCTATCAATCCAGGAAAAATATAAACTACAACACCTATTTGGCGGGGTGTGGGGGTGTGGTGGGGGGTTACCTAAGATTATCCTTCAATCTCTTTATTTTTAATTTTTTTTAATTTTCATTTTAATAATTTTTTTTATAATTCTTAATTATTTTTTCTATAGGTTTTCTCTAAGTAGATAGAACCCAGGAGGAAATCTCAACTATATACCAAAATCTAGGAAAGTTCTTACCTCAAGACCGCTGGATAAAAAAATACACGGTGGTTTCTATCCTTATTATTTATTTTTAACACTAATAATTACTAACCTATATTTCACTGATAAAAATTCATGTTAAAATCATTGAGGGTATTGTTATTGATAAGCATGGGGGAGAGGATTCAGACCTATTTAACAATAGTTTTTAATACTTTTTAGGAACTATTTTAAAATATGTAAATAAAAATTTTCTATTTTTAGTAAATATATAATAAAAAAACTATTCTATAAATACTATATATATATATATTATTGTTTTTGAATATTTCATCTTTCTTTGAGGCAAATGTTTTCCTAACTAGTTTGAATTTCATGATAGAGTTGAGGAAGTTCAATGGTTTTGAATTATTGAATGTGAATTATTGTTGAGTAAACATAACCTATATTATAAGAAAATTCTATTTTAATACTAGGGAAATGGAGTGAGAATAGAAAATATATTTTTGGAAAAATAATTTTAACATGTGGTCACTAGAGTTTCAAACTCAATATCTAGTAACCATTTCTTTGCGATTGAATAACACCTTAGTGATCCTATCTAAAATAAATTCAAACAATTCATATAAACCTGGAATAAAATAGGTAATTGGGAACCACAATGAATCTCTATGAAAATGAATCTAGGTGTGTACTTAAGCCCATTTAACATATCTAATAAGTTATTTTTCATAGTTCCTTGCACATACATGGCTTGGAAAAATTCAAAAAAAAAAGAATAAAGTGATCATATGTCAAAAATGAATTCATTTAGGTGAGGGGAATATTGAACCCATGAAGGGGGGAATTGACTTATAAAAATATAATTTAGGAAGTATAAATTAAGTGTGAAAATTAAATTTAGTTTATAAAAATTTAGAATAAGGGGTAGATAGATATTTCACTTGTTAAAATTTTAATTCCACTTAAATCTATTGAATCCACTCGTGGAACTAAAATTTGAATCTGAATGGAATAAAAATAGTGTGTGAAATTCACATAGGTGGTATTAAAATTTAGTATAATAATTATATGACCTTATTCTATTTTGGATTATATATATATATCTAGATAGGATAAATTTATATTTTTTTTCTTTTTGAATAAATGAAATTCAATGATAAAATTGCCTGAGAGTGCAATATTTTAATTGTGGGAGAGTGATGTGAGATGAAAATTTTGAAAAACTTTATCCCTTATTAATTGAAAATACCTCTTAATTTAATCCAAAACCCATAAAAAATAGTGATTTTTTTGGATTTTTTGAATTTATAATTTAATTTGTAATTTTCTTAGTTGATTATTTTTATTGATTTATTGATTTTTGAGGTTAATGAAGAATCCGTACATTGAATTTGAAAAAAGTTTAAATTGAAATTATTTTTTTAAACATGAATTTCAAATTATAAATATTAAATCTGGAAATTACATGATTAAATGTATTTTTTTTGAGTTTAATTATTTTATTATTTTTTGAATTTAACCAAATTACATACATTAATTTTTTTTAAAAAAATTTTGAATTTTAATTTTTTAGTTTGGATATGAATGTGTTTTTTAAAATGATGGAAATTTGTTTTTTTACAAAATCATATTTTAATTTGGTTGAATTAAATGAATTTGGAATGAATTTGGAATTAATTGTTGGGAGGATGAAATTATGAATTTAATTTATTTATCATTTAATGGTTTTTTTTGTAAAAAATTATACACTAAAATTAGGTTTTTCAGATACCGGTTGAAATGTGGAAAAATACAAAGTGACCATGCATTGAAATAATCAGAAAGTGAATCTGACCTCAAGAAAATTTTTAAGTGGATTCATGTAACTCACTACCACTTCTGCAATTGGCCTTACCAACAATCTCAAACTTATCGCACTTCAAAAAATTAAAGTGATCATACACATTGAATACAAGTGACCATACTTCCTTTTTATGGCTACTTTTAAAGTGATCGCATGTGAAAAAACCAAGTTATCTCATACTATAAATAAAGTGACCATGGATGTATACTCTAAGTGACCATGAGAATCAAAAGAAATAGACCATAATGAAATTTCCATGTGACTACAACCCCTTCTCCAAGGTTACTTAAGTGACTTTGTATAACTTACCACAAGCCTTAACTTCTATCAATTGACTGTGGATTTTATAAATTACCTACCACACATATAGAAATCTACTACATATTTATGGCAGCGTAAGCTAATACTATCCTCCACTAAAGTCCAACAAAAAAATTCCTATTGAATTTTTCAAAGATAAGCTGAACCTCCTAGAAAGAACTAAAGTAGTTCCACTATAAAAATCGAATATGAACTTGTCGAAGTCCATTAAAGAAGATACACCCAAACCCTTATAGTACCTCAAGATACCATTCTGAATGAATCCATATGAAGGAGCCTCATTGAGGATGGAGATGACGGGGGAGATACTGCACTGCCTTATTCCAATGAAGTCATTGTTATAATAGTGGGTTCTCTAGACCCAACTTGAATTGTTCTTGTGATTACCATATCATGTATACAGTTAGATATATGTGATGTATTCTTACCATTATAGTGTAGATATTTTTTATTACACTATTTAATGGTAATTTCCATATATTAATTTTCGTATCAAAATTTTATAGTAGATCCTAGGCTATAATGAGAACCTCGAGATACTATGACATTAATCTTAAACATATGTTCTATATTCAAGATACATTATTCTAACTGGAAAGAGATGATGTCTAACTATTAGGTGCTATGGGATCACAAGCATTGATACTTCTTCTCATGAAGTTCACCCTTGAAAATATCTAGTAGTTAGATCATGAGGATAGAACCACCAATAGGAACACCACATGTTTCAAGTATCATTGGTTGTTACTATCTATAGACATGTGTATTGGTCTCCCTACTTGAGATAATTATCAGTGTGTGCCATTTGATCGTGTACCTTTATAAAATTAAAAAACCATGATAATGAAATAATGGAAAGGAATCTTGTGTTGGGAGCTTCATTGCTGGTATGAAATTGGTTGAATGGTCAAGAAAGGATTTGTTGTTTAAATATTAAGGAAGTAATATATCTCGGTCTTGGATGATCAGGATAGTAGTACCTTCATAAATCCATGGTCATGGTAGTAGAGGGTAAATCCATCCATTTAGATCAATAAATAATAAAGTAATAAAGGGAGTTGACATGGATTTTTATAGAGGCCCTATCCTTTTACATATAACATTACATGATTTTAATCATAATTATATATCAAAGTACAATCCAAGGATCGAAAAGTCTAGTGTCTTGGATGACTAGGTACATAAAACTGAAAACATGGAAATAAATATAAACTTTCTTTATTTACTCTTCATAAATATCCCATAACTTCCATTGTTATCATACATCTACATTGGATAACCTTGTTATAACATGAACAAAGGGATGAGCTAAAAATACCAGTAAGGGAATAAACATAAGAATAAAGCTTTAGCACATGGGTTAGAAGGCATAACATAATGATATAAAAAGGCATGGAACATATGGAATCATAACATATAAACATGGGATAATAAATTCCAGAATTAAAAGTAATGTGTCAGGAACATAAATCATGACTTTAGCATGAGTTATGGATCGTTTCACATAGAGGAGCACAAGTCAAGGTTAACCACCATGACCATTTCACGTTGTAGCATGATTCAAGGCTAACCGCCAAGACCGTTGCACATAACTTCTCATGAGACTCAAATTTTCCCAATGCATTGGAGTGATATTTGGGTGCACCCATATTAACATATTCATTAATATTATTTCCACATAAATAATCATACATAATCAATCATACATAAACATAAGGGAACCCATGGAGAGTAATGGGTTCACATTCATGTCATAAAGAATAATGAATGGGAGTATAATAATAGTGTACATGAGATAAAGTAATTAAAACATACATGTAAATTAATAAGGTAAAATAGGCATGTATCATGGTAAGTGATGTCAAATAGAAGTGACAACTTATAAGAAGAGTATTTAAGAAATTCTTAGCATTAAAACATTTTAGTGCGGTTTTAAGGAAAATACTAAAGAGAATTTAAAATTGAAAAGGGAATAAGAATTTATATTAAACCAGAATTGAAACAAGAATTATTTCATAATAAAAAGATTGATTTTATAAAAACAATGGTGGCTTAAAATAAATGGTATACTGCACATGAAATTGGGTAAAAATTCAGGAAGTTCTCTTAAAATGGGTTTGCTTATTGGGAAGTATCGAGGAGGGAATCACTTAAAAGAATGTATATCCCTGAAAGATAATGAGGTATGGATCTTGAAACATGTTTTTGGTTCATATAAACAGTATTTAGAAGTTTTAATTAAAAAGAAAACACAACTTCATTTGGGTAAAAAGAAATATAGGTCAACCTGAAGGAATAAAGGCGGTTTGGGTAGAATCCCTTACAGAATATCAACATGGTATCCAGTGTACTTAGGAGGTATTAATGAGAGAAATAGATTTATAATATTTTATAAATAATTAGGGTAGTATGTGGAAGGTTCTAAATCTTACCGCATCATTAGGAATTATATGTAAAAGGTCATGATTCTTGAATAAATTTGAGAAAGAGAGGATCCCTTACCTTAAGTCCGTTGGTGTTATACATTTGATATTAGTAACCTGAATAATAAAATTAGGTTCATCAATTAATAATTAAAGAACATATTTTACATGTAAAATATTTATTATAACCTTTTTTAAGTTCATTTATGACCTTTTTGATGGGTTAAGTGGTTCAATTTCATTGTTCGGGTCCATTTGTTTTCTTGGTTTTTATGATCGGTTTACTTATTTTCATGAATGGAAAAACATTTATGATGAGAATGGTTGTATAGAGTTGAAGTTATATGAAATTAGTGAACATACATAATATTACATGTTTGTAAATTTAATTTTTTTACTTGGAGTGAAGTTGAATCATTATTTAAAACTTTAGTGACAACCTTTTGGGATTATTGGTAGTTTTTGATCACTACGAACTCATTTTGAATTATAATTTAATATCACATGTACAAATAGATTATATAACCTTAGAGAGGATATATTAAATAATAATATGGTTAAAAAAAATGGTTTCATGGCCAAAATAGAATATGGTAAAATAAATTGAAAACACATAATCCTTGAATGTGGTAAATTAACAGATCTCGGATGGTGACTTTACTAGTAGTATAAAAGAAGAGTTAAGGAGATATGATAATAAATTATTCCATTATCATAAAAAAATCCCAGTACATGTAAGGTACTGGAGTTGTCAAAAAATTTGGATGAGGAGATATAAGGGTAGAAAATAAAACAAATGATCTTGAAAAGAAATTGAACAAAAAGTAAAGAGGAACTTACCTCTTGATTTAAATTTTCCTTGAGAGCCTTTTAAGGGGAGAGGATTTGGTATTTTGAAGAGAAAAAGGGTTTTTTGACGTGGGGTAAGAGCTTGGGGAGAGATTTGGTCAGAATTTAGGGAAGGAACAAGGCTTTAGAGGAGTGAAGAGAAGAGGTAAGGAGGGGTCGTATTTATAGTGGAGGAGAGGAGGGTTTTCATAATATTTAATTACTTAGTTTATTAATTTACCTCAAGACCAGAAATATTGATTATTAAAAGACCAAAAATTTTAATAAGTGAATTTTAGTTCAAAAAAAATGTCCATTTACATCATCCATGACTCAAGCATGATGCATAAATTCAGGTTTTAGCATTTATTGAGAATTATCGTATTTTACTTTTCATAAAAAATTCAAGTATTTTAGAAAATACCTAAAAATCACCCAAACCATTTTTTGAAGTGTAGAATCCAAAAATGAACTCCATTTTTCAAAAATAATTTTCTAAATATGATTAATTTTATTTTTAATTAAAATAATAATTTACTTGAAAAATATAGATTTTAAAAGTATAACTGATTTTGTAATGATTTCAAAAATTACATAAGGACTTATAAAATTATCTTAAAACTAGAAGAAATAAAATTGATAATTTATGAACACATTTTAGGATAATACATTTTTTAAATTAATTAATGAATTATAATTAATTATTTATGACTTACAAAAATACTAATACTTTTACTATGGTCATATTATCACTCATAAGATTCCTAAATTTTATTTATACATTCTTGGGTTAGGTTAATATTCTTTTGGATGATTTACTATTCATAAGGGTCATATTACTATTCATAAGGGTATGTTAATATTCATAATATTAGGTTACTATTCAATAAAAATTAAGTTTGTTCCATTAGACTCCAAACATCTTACTGATCGTAACCGTGTATATCAGATTTTCAAAATTCAAATCACAGAAGTGAAAAAATTATGTTTAAAGGTGACATAGTACATAGTAGTTCATTGTATTGTGATTTAATGTGATTATATGACATATTTATAAGAAATAAATTTCCATTGATAAAACATTGGGTCATTATATTATTCCCCCCTTATGAAATTTCACCCTTAGAAATTTTATTTTACATTCTAATCCATAAACAGGTGCGAGTACATTTCCTTCATTGCCTCTTCTAGTTCCCATGTTGTCTCTTCGTACTTATGGTTCCATCACAATAATTTGACCAGGTGAGTAGTCTTGTTACGTAGAACTTTATCTCTATGATCCAAGATCTTCACTAGCTAGTCCTTGTAAGAAATATCATTCTTCAACTGTACTAACTTTGAAGAGAGTACATGTGAAGGGTCTGGTATGTACTTCCTTAAGAGGGATACATGGAAGAAATCGTGTACTTTGGCCATGGTAGGTGGAAGTGCAAGTCGATAGGCCACAACGCCAACCCGATCAAGAATCTCGAAGGGGATGATGTACCTGGGACTTAGTTTTCCTTTCTTCCCAAACCTCACGACCTTCTTCCATAGAGATAAGCATAGAAATACCATGTCTCCAACTTTGAAATCAAGTTCTTGTCGACGATTGTCTACATAACTATTTTATCAAATTTGGTATGCCTTGATGTGCTGCTGAATGGTTTTCACCTCCTCCACCATTTCTTCTACCATTTTGGGTCCTAACAGCTTACGCTCACTGACTTCATCCCAACACGCCAGTTTTCTACACCTTTTCCCTAAAGGAATTCATATGGTGCCATTCAGATGCTTGGGTGAAAACTATTGTTGTAGGAGAATTAAACCAATAGAAGATGTTGGTCCCATAATCCTTTGAATTCCATAGAACATTCTCTCAACATATCTTCTAGTGTCTGAATAGTCTACTCATATTGGCCATCAGTTTGAGGATGATAGGCCATACTGAAGTTCAGTTTAGTGCTTAGAGCATATTAAAGACTTTTCTAGAACTTAGAGGTGAATATAAGATCTCTATCGAATAAAATAGATAGTGGTACTACTTTAGCCTTACCACTTATTTGATATATATCTATGCAATTTGATTCAATGTGAAGTCCTCTAAAATCATGATAAAGTGAGCTGTCTTTGTAAGATGATCCAAAATGACCAATATAGCATTGTTTCCTATGTATATCCTTGGAAGTCCAGTGACAAAGTCCATGATGATGTTCTCCCACTTAAATATTGGTATGCGTAGTGGTTTCATCATACCCTTAAAATTCTATATTTCAGACTTCACTTGTTGACATACCAGGCACTTTGATGTATACTCAACAATCTACTTCTTCATATTGTCCCACCAGAAGTGCTCTTAGAGATATCAATGAATATTTGTGTTCCCTAGGTGGATAGAGAAGGTTGATCTATGTGATTTATTTAGAAGATCCTTATTTATCTCTAGATTAGATGGTACACTTAACTGCGATCCAAATCTTAACTCCTTCCTAATCAATCATTAACTCAGATGATTTATCTTTTTTAATGGCTTCCATCCTTTTCAGAATTTACACATCTTTTTTTGATCATCCTTAATTTTATCAATGAGGGATGGTTGAGAAATTATTTGAGAAAGGATTGATGATGTTAATCCCTTAATGATTCCCATGTAAATCCTTTTCAAATCTAATAATATTGGATTATTTTCAATTATCATCACTGATAAAAAGGTAGGATCCCTTCTAGTTAGAGCATTTGCCACCTTGTTTTCCTTACATGGATGGTAGTAGATTGAGCAGTCATAATCCTTGATGAGCTCTAACCATCTTCAGTGGAACATATTAATATATTTTTGTGTGAACATATATTTGAGACTCTTGTGATCAGTATATATCTCACACTTCTCCCCATAGAGATAATGCCGCCAGATGTTTAACACAAAGATCATAGATGCCAACTCCAAATCATGCATAGGATAGTTTTTCTCATGGATTTTCAGATTCCTTGAGGTGTAGGCTATCAATTTATCATTTTTCATCATTAAAAAACCTAATACCATATTTTAAGCATCACTATACACAAAAAATAGTTCTCAACTTATTGGGAGTGTGCGTACTAGTGCAGTGATTAACCTCCTTTTCAACTCCTTAAAAACAGTCTTCACATTCTTGAGTCTAGAAAAACTTCACTCCCTTCCATGCCATCTTGTTCATTGGGTTTTAAAATCATGAAAAGTTATTAAAAAATCATCGATAATACCCAAATAATCCCAGAAATCTGTGGATCTCTGTAACAGATGTTGGCCTAGGACACTATTTAATTGCCTTTGTCTTGGAAGGGTCCATGAATACCCCTTTTCTAGTGATAAAATACCCCAAGAATGAAAATTCCTCCATATAGAACTCAAATTTACTGTAATTTTCATATATATTCTCCCTTAACAAAGTCTTTAACATAGTATTCAAATGCTCCCTATGTTCCTCCTTGTTCTTGGAGTATATCAGAATATCATTGATAAAGACTACCACAAATTTGTTGAGGTAATATCTAAAAAATATATTCATTAAATCCATGAAAATTTCTAGAGAAATAGTGACTCTAAAGGGAATCACTATGAACTCATAGTGTCCATACCTCATTCAAAAGGCAGTCTTGGGAATATCTTCATTCCTTATCTTTAATTGGTGATTTCCCAGATGAAGGTCCACCTTAGATAAATAACTGGACCCGTGAAGCTGATCGAACAAGTCATCTTTCTGTGGAAGAGGATACTCATTATTTTTTGTGATTTTATTGGGCTCATGATAATCAATTTATAGGCACATTTATCTATCCTTCTTATTGATAAAGAGGACTAGAGGACCCCATGGTGAAGTATTCAGGCATATAAAACCCTTCTCCAGATTCTCTTGTAGCTTCTTCTTTATCTCTTCCAGCTCTATAGTGTCCATTCTATAAGGTGTCTTTGATATAGGTAGAGATACAGGAATAAGTTCAATTGAGAACTCAACCTCTCATTCAGGAGGAAGGCCAAGAAAATCTTCAAGGAATACATTAGTGTAATCCCTCACAATGGGTGTGTCTTCAAGCATGATTCTCTCTTTTGTATCAATCATTTGAGCTAGAAATTCTTTCTCATAAGGAATTAATATCGACACTTGAGATATTGATTCTAAAGGAGATTCATATTTCTCCTTACACTTGTAAAGAATTGGAGGATGCTTCAGGATGTGAAGAGTGATCTCCTGTTTCCAACAGTTTATATTGGATTTGTATAAATATAGCCAATCCATGCTCAAGATAGCGTCTAGATTCACTAAAGGAAGTATGGAGAGATTTTCTGGGAGGTTCAGTCCACAATCATTAATTGGGGAGGAGTTATAAACCATGGATGCAATAATTTTTCCATTCTCTGTCCTCATAGATAACTTATCCTCAAAATTTTGAGGCATTTCATGAATAATTATACTTAACTTGAAAGATATAAAAGAATGTGTAGAACCAGAATAAAATAGTAAATTCACTATTCTTGAATGAATAACTAGCGTATCTGTCACTACATCATTTTATAGCTCCACCTCAGTAGTAGTGATAACATAATTTCTTCCTTGTTACCTTGGAGGTTGTTGTTGATTGCCTCTGACAACTCTCACCTTAGAGAAATTGTTTGCATAATACCCATGCTCATTAAAGTTGTAACAGTGGACTATATGTTGAGTGTTAATATGAACCTTCCTTTCTTCTTCCACATTAGTGGGATTTTTCTTATCTCTTTGGAAATGTTTAGCCAGATATCCCAACTTTTCACATTTTTAGAAATTATTGGTTCCCTTTAGACAGTTCCCAAGACGATTCTTCCCATAATTTTTACACGTTGGATGGTCGGGCTTCTTTCCATCTTGGAATTTATTTGTTGAACCACCCGCATTAGATTCCATTTTCCTAGTTTTGTCACTAGGCGCATGATACCACTGAGAGTCTCCGATCTCCATTTTAACTTAAGGGCACAAAGGAAAATTAACTCATAGCTGTAGAAGTCTTAAATAACCAACTCTTTTCATAGAATCAACTTTATTCATCTAAAGAAGGAATCCACATTACTTTTAGTGTTCATGAAAAATCCATAGGCTTACCTTGAAAGCCTTGTAAAGTTTTATTCATATTACCTGATTGACTAATCTTCCTTCTTCTTGAGTCCTAGGAATTCACTTTCCATCTTAAGATGGAGGATTTGAGGAAAATATTTATTGAAAAACATTCTCTTGAATTACTCCCAATCCATGGAATAAATTTCCTCATGGGGCTTCGTATTCTTGATCAGTGTCCACCACTGATCAGCTTCACCATAAAATTGATAGACCACTATTATGAATTTCTCTCATTCTGAGCACTGGAGGACATAAAATATATTTTCAATGGAGTTAATCCACTTTTCTGCTAGGAGGGGATCCGAAGATCCACTAAAAATGGGAGGCCTTTTCAACATGAAGGATTCTATGGGAACTTTATCCTTCATTTAGGTAAGAGGTAGTTCCACATGATTGAAGTTATTATTCATAACTTGAGCCAGCTGAGCAAGTATTGTCATGATGTTTTGAGCACCCGCTCCCATCATATTTGGCATATCATTAGGGAAATCATCACATTTACTATCACATTTATTATTGGAATGTGTTCTTCTATTTCCCTCCATTAACTATGAAAAATAATTTACAATTAGAGGCATTGAATACTTAGATATTGAGCATAAAAAAGAAAACTTTTAACATAAAAGGATAAACTTGTAAAAGAGAAGTATATCCTAACTTGTGATTCTCTAGAATTAAATCTAGGTTATCCTTTATCTATTTATTAACTTATATTCTTATGGGATTTTTAATTCCCTTAATAATGGTTTGTACCAAGCTCATTAATTTATCAAAGCATATCCCCCAAGAGTGTCAAAACAAGAGTGAAACAAGGCCCATTATCGTGAACCAGTTCCCATTCAAGTCTAGATTAAAGTGGTGTTTTTGGGTTTTAAACCTAGATACATCTGTGCCAGATCAACCTCTACTTTTTTGTATTCAGATAGGGATTTATTTTATTGATAAACCACTTAATATATACTTAACAAAATTTAGGGGTGTTTTCTTATACTTAGTCTCATCTTTAAGGTTCTTACCTAAGTGATCTATTCCTAATCTCCAAAAATAACTAGAACATCCTATGATACCAACTATAGTGACTCTATCCTTTTACATATAACATTACATGATTTTAAGCATAATTATACATCATAGCACAAGCCAAGGATTGTAAAGTCTAGTGTCTTGGAGGACTATGTACAAAAAATTGAAAACATGGAACTAAATATAACATTTCTTTATTTAGTCTTAATAAAGAGACCCTAACTTCCATTGTGATCATACATATTCATAGGATAACCTGGGATAACATGAAAAAAGGGATGAGCTAAAAATCCCAGTAAGGGAATAAACATAAGAATAAAGCTTTAGCACATGGGTTGGAAGGCATAACATAATGACATAAAAGGCATGGGACATATGGAATCATAACATATAAACATGGAATCATAAAAACAAGAATTCAAAGTAATGTTTAAGAAAAATAAATCATGACTTTAGAATGATTCAAGGCTCATTGCATATATAGGATCACAAGTCAAGGTTAACCACCAATACCATTGCACATGGTTGCATGAGTCAAGGCTAATCGCCAAGACCATTGCACATAACGTCTCATGAGACTCAAATTTACCTGATTAATTGGATCACTATCTAGGAAAACTCATATTATCATATCCATGAATATTCTTTACACATAAATAATCATACATAATCAATCATACATAAACATAAGGGAACCCATGGAGAGGAATGGGTATCACATTCACGTCATAAAGCATAATAAATGGGTGTATCATAAAAGTGTCCCTGAGAGAAATGAATTAAAACATACATAGAAATTAATAAGGTACAATAGCCATGTATCATGGTAATTTATTTCAAACATAAGTGACAACATGTAATAAGAGTATTTAGGAAATTCATAGCATTAAAACATTTTAGTTTGGTTTTAAAGAAAATACTAAAGAGCATTTAAAATCGAAAAGGGAATAATCATTTATATTAAACCAGAAGTGAAAAAATAAGGTTCTCATAATAAACATACTTATTTTATAAAAGCAATGGTGGATTAAAACAAATGTTAGATTTCACTTGAAATTGGGTAAAAATTTGGGAAGTTCCCTTAAAACGAGTTTGCTTATTGGGAAGTATCGAGGAGAGAATCACTTAAAAACATGTATATACCTGAAAGAGAATGGGGTATGGATATTGAAACAAGAATTTGGAGCATATAAAAAGTATTTATATGTTTTAAATAAAAATAAAATACAACTTCATTTGGGTAGAAAGAAAGATAGGGCAACCCAACGAAATAAAGGCGGTTCAGGTAGAATCTCTTACGGAATATTGACATGGTATCGAGTGTACTTAGGAGGTATTAATGAGAGAGAAATGGATTTATAGTCTTTTATAAATAATGAGGGTATTATGGAGAAGGTGTGAAATCATACCCCATAATTATGAATTATACATAAAAGGGCATAACATAGGGGAGATTATTGAATAAATGTGAGAAAGAGAGGATCCCTTACCTTAAGTCTGTTGGTGTTCTCCACTTGATATTAATGAACTGAATAATCAAATTAGGTTAATTAATTAATAATTCAAGAACCTATTTTACATGTAAAATAATTATTATAACCTTTTTAAGTTCATTAATGACCTTTTTTATGGGTTAAGTGGTTAAATTTCATTGTTCGGGTCCGTTTATTTGTTTGGTTTTTACGATCGGTTTACTTATTTTACTGAATGGAGAAACTTGTATAATGAGAATGGTTGTCCATAATTGAAGTTATATGAAATTAGGTAACATCTATAAGATTAAATGGTTGTAAATTTAATTTGGTTACTTGGAGTGAAGTTGAATCATTATTTAAAACTTTAGTGATAACCTTTTGGGTTTATTGGCAGTTTTTGATCACTATGAACTCATTTTGCATTATAATTTAATATCATGTGTACAAAGAGATTATAGAAACATAAATAGGATATATTAAATAATAATATTGTTCAACCATAACAAAAATGGTTTCATGACAAGAATCAAAGATGGTAAAAGAAATTGAAAACCCATCGTCCTTGAAAGTCGTAAATTAACACATCTCGGATGGTGTCTGCACTAGTAGTTTAAAATAAGAGTAAAGGAGAGATGATAATAAATTATTAAATTATCATAAAAAATCCTAGTACATGTAAGGTACTATATTTTTCATTAAATTTGGATGAGGAGATGAAAGGATATAAAATAAAACAAATGAACTTGAACAGAAAGTGAAAGAAAAGAAAAGAGGAATTTACCTCTGGATTTAATATTCCTTGAGAGCCTTTTAAGGGGAGAGGATTTGGTATTTTGAAGAGACCAAGAGTTTTTAGACATGGGGGAGGATATTGGGGAGATATTTGGGTATAATATAGGGAAGGAACAAGGCTTGAGAGGAGTGAAGAGAAGAGGTAAGGAGGGGTGGTATTTATAATGGAGGAGATGAGGGTTTTCATAATATTTAATTCCTTAGTTTATTAATTTACCTCAAGACCATAAATAGTTATTATTACAAGAAAAAAATAGTAATAAGTTCATGTGAGTTTGAACCAATGTAAATTTACATCATCCATGACTCAAGAATGATGCATAAATTCAGGTTTTAGCATTTATAGTGAATTATCATATTTTACTATTCATAAAAAATTCAAGTATTTTATAAAAATACCCAAAATTCAAATTAACCGTTTTTTGAGATGTAGAATAAAAAAATGAACTCCATTTTTCAAAAATAATTTTATAAATATGATCAATTTAATTTTTAATTAAAATCATAATTTACTTGAAAAATATAGATTTTAAAACTATAATTGATTTTATAATGATTTCAAAAATTACATAAGGTCTTATAAAATTATCTGAAAACTAGAAGAAATAAAATCAATAAATTATGAACAAATTTTAGGATAATAAATTTTATTTTAAATTAATTAATTAATTTTAGTTAATTATTTATGACTTACAAAAGTACCAATACTTTTACTATGGTTATATTATCACTTATAAGATGCCTAAATTTTATTTATACATTCATGGGTGAGGTTACTATTATTCTGGATGATTTACTATTCATAAAGGTCATATTACTATTCATAAGGGCAGGTTACTATTCATAAGGGTTGGTTACTATTTACTAAAAATTAAGTTTGTTCCATTAGACTCCAAACATCTTACTGATCGCAGACATGTATTTCAGATTTTCGAAATTCAAATCACAGAAGTGAAAAAATTATGTTTAAAGGTCACATAGTACTTAGTAGTTCATTGTGTTGTGATTTCATGTGATTATATAAAATATTTATAAGAAATGAATTTCTATTGATAAAACATTGGGTCGTTACAGTGTACATCATGATTTATGAGATATTTTAGAGAAATAGATTATATTACACAGTGCGCACTCATAGGTTGGTTGTCATTTCTATAAATAATCTTTTCTCTTTAGGGGACATGATGTGTTTCTAGATCCCACTCTTGGTCTGTGAATATTATTCACTATTATCGAGATAAGGTCCTAGAGTATCACACATAATAGTATATTCTAAAGTATGACATATTCTGGTGAATATGATTTTTGGACATAGTGGCCCACACCACCGGGGTCTGGGTATTTTCCAAGGTTGTACAATCACCAAAGGAATAAATAAATTCATATTATTCAAGTTAAGAATAATTGGTGTTGAATTTATTTATTAGGAAATATATTATTTGAATTAATATTAGTTTAAAATATTCAAGGTTCATTTAATATTTATGGGAACAACGAGTTGAGTTAATGTCTTGAGTTTTATCATGAAATATATTTATTATATTACAGGAAAGTGATAAAAATATATATGATATTTATGAATTAGTACAATAGTAAAAATATGTCATTTATTTAGTGAGAAATAAATATTCGGGTAACAAGAGTTTATTTAGGACATTTATTGACTCACTATAAATATAGGATAGAGCTCTCATAAAAACTATTATTCACTGCTCAATGGTGAGAGATTCTCTATCCTCTATCTCTCTCAATTTTTAGAGAGATACACTCTAGTTCTAGGTGCTTGAACATAGTATTTATTCATGGATTGATGGAATAGAGCAGTGATGGTCTTCAAGACATTGAAGGCGTCATCAAAACTCCAAGCTAGCACCCAGATTCTAATGATCGACATTCCCATAGGCTTTCGTAGAATGTGTGGACAATCTTGAGGGATTTGACTTCAGATCTTTTGATCAATGATCACCAATGAAGAGAAGCTATCCAACACTACTTCATATCTAAAAAGGTATTTATTCAATTTATTTTTGTGCTTACATTATTCACAAAAAGATCCCAAGGCTTATTCCAGGCAGCATTTCACCGATGATGATATTGTCATGTCGATCATCAGTGGGAATAAATTTTAAAACACAAGTTTTGAGTATTACACTATGTGCTCGATTCCAATAATTGGTATAAGAGTCGACAAGTGAAAAGTTTAAATCAATATGAAATTTAAAGTTTCATTAAACTATGAAGAAGTCATCGTTACGCTCCCAATGCCATAGACCGTTTTTAGATCTGACCCCGGATGACCAGTCCGCGAACATCCAAAGTTTTAAATTTGTATTGAATCAAAATTTTATGGTGAACCAAATCACTGGTGGGATTCCGGTCACTAGAATAGTAATTTATGGCCACCATATATTATTCCACCCATGAGTATTTCAAAATTAATAATATTTTTTATTTAAGCCTAAGTGATAGGCTTAATTTTTTTTGGCCATACCATGTAGATTTATCCACACAAAATAAAAACCTACAAAAATGAGGATTAACTTATCAAAAAAACAAGAGGAAGGTAAAGTTTTTAAAGTAGTAGGTCCCCACTATTGGACCACTCGGTCGGACCTCCTCCCTTCAGCCTCTGTCTGCCACTCCTCGGAAGGTGCCTCACATAGCCACCCTTGGGGTCTCCCATATCCCTCCTTGGCCAACGGATCGACCACGACGCAGCAGACCCTCTTCCTCAATGGTAACCTGACCGATCACTTCCATCCATGGTGGGTTACCCAAGTGGACAGTTTTCCCTACTTCAGGCCACCCTGATAGTAACCTTGCCTCTCCCTAATCAAACTACGAGGCCCTTATCGGTTGTATCTTCCCAGTCAGCCTGCTCTCCACTTCGAACTAGGTTCCACCTCTCACTTCCATCAGTCGAAGCATGATGGAACACCGAGAACGAACCCTGGAAGAAATTTCCTACACCGTTTCTAGATCTAGGAGCCATGGCACCTCCTATCATTAGATCTGGTCGAGCCGGTATCCATCTACAAAGCTTTTTGTTGAGCCATCTTGTTCCACCATGCACCTCCAATCCCACCTTCCTCATCTGGAGATTCTCATTGCCAATCCCCATGGCCATGATAAGCTTCAGTCTTCCTCTCCAACTACAGGTTCCCAGTGGATACCCCTAAGATCAAACTCTACCAAATCTAGTTCACTGATGAACCCACCTCTACCTTTGTCTTGCAACGCCTTCATGACCGCCGCCTTATTCAGACTTTTTGTCTGCCGACCACTACTTACAAACCCGCTACCTCCCACGGAGATCTCACCCTCACTAGCTACATTAATTTCTCCACAATTGACTAGCCGCTGTGCTCCTAATTTACATTTCACAGAGGTAATATATGTAGTTTTTTTTGGTCTGGAGATTCCCCAAAATAGGTCTAGGTGGGTTGGACTGACTCGGAACGGGTATGGGAAGACCTGCCTAGCCCAGAACAACCCTGTATGTGGTTTGTACGACTTGAAATGAGAATTCATAGGTTTTACCCAAGCCACATAGGCCCTATCCGGGGTTTTCGAGGCATAGCTAATTTGAAATAAACAATAATCAATTAAAATTATTTATTTTTTGGTTTTAAATTAAATTCATTAAATATTATTTTTGGTTTAAAATTAAATTTAATTATACTAGATAAATTAATTTAATTTTTTTATTTAATTAAATAAATAAAATCAATTTAATTTTAAGTTTTAAAATTAAATTAATTAATGGGACCGAATGAAAAAAATAATTGAATTAAAATTAGAGTGAATTTTAATTCAATAAAATACCCTCATAAATAATTTTAATGAAAGTTTAATTTTATTTCTTCATTTAATTTCAATACACAAGTTTAAAGTGTATTGATTGATTATGATCCATAGACTAACCAATGTATGTATAATTCACGATTAATTATTTTATTTGATTATTGTAATGGTTTGTAATAATTAGTTTAATAAATATCAGTTTGCGAATAGTCTTTTTCATTAAATGTATAAGGGCTTGTGTGCCCATTTTTCATAGTTGTATTTTATACACCCAATTTGCTCTCATTTGTGAGTGAGTGTCGTCATATAATTAAGAAGATGAGCAGTGACATAATTTGCGCTGAGCTATGGAAGCACACTAGACAAGAGTTTGATGCATTGGATGGGCATTCACTGTAACTCAAGTCGTAAGGGACAAAAATCAATGTATTAACTCTAGGGTTTAGGTTGATCCATTATTAAATTAATTGATCAACCATTTTTATTGTATCACGATCAAATATTCATATTATTTTTTGAATGTATAGTTTATGTGCGATCACATCAAATAACAAACAAGAATGCACAGATAAAATGAACATGTGACGTGATGAATATTTTTCTATTTATTAGATAGTCAGATGTGAGTGAGATCCTACTGAACATTATTATCAAATAGAAAATTATTTTTTTCACAACTTATAAATAATAAAACCCTCAAAGAAATATTAAGTCGTAACCGCCTTCCATCATTTGAATTTGGACAAAATTGGGTGTTCAAGGTGCTCGCTAGCTAAAATTTAGAGTGCCTCTTATTATTAGGGATTTATTATGAGAGTGGTGGGTTGAATTAACTATAGTGATAGTAATAATTATCCAAATCTAACTAGATATAATTTTAGAGGCAAGTGTTGAGTAAATCAATTTATGATTTTAGAAGATGATACTTTACTCAACAGATCGAGGAATAGTGAGTTAATGTTGTTGGACATCCAAACGCCTACCTTGAACCCTATGAGTAGTGGCATAACCAAAGCTTGTAGACTATGAGGGGAGGTTTAGGGATCCTTTCTGCAATGACCCTAACTTTTGAATAATATTTGTTTCCTAAATTTGTGTGTTATTTCATTTTCTACTCCACAAAACTATATCCTTTAATTAATGAAGTGATACCATTGGGTTTCGACTGTTATATAACCATTGGTCAATATGACCGTTGGAAACTAAACTATTAATGTTATAATTATTGTATATAAATAAAAGTGATCTTGTTTAATTAATACAAAAAGAAGAGTCGATGGCCTCATCCAATAGACTCGGGTCGTACGAAGCCCATCTATCAGAGCTTGGGAAGGAGGTAACACCTCTAGGATTTACTATGGACCAAGCCCAAGATGAGATTCAAAATGTAAATCTTGAAAGGAATCAACTAAGGGAGAAGTTCAAGCTGATAGAAATCACCACTCGGGCAATGTTGTCTGAGCCGCCCCCAGATTCTATCACCATATCACACCTTACACTTAGGTCTTATGCAGGTGTTATAAGGGGCTATGTAATGAGGCCTTAGATACTTTTTGTAATCCCTTGGTATAAATAAAATTGTAATTACTTATTGTGGTAAAATTTGTGATTTTCAAATGTCCGGATAAATATAGGATTAATATTATTGATGAATTTTTGAAAAAGGCATTTTAAAATATTCATGTAAACTTTAAATAATTAATAATGTGAAATGATTTTCAAAAAATGGTCTTCTAAAGTTGTGATCAGTAAGAAATTTAGAGTCTAATAAGAACAAAATTATTTTTGTTAAATAGTAATGTATGAATAGTAACATACACTTATGAATAGTAATGAATAGTAAATTGGCCAAAAAAATATAAACTTCACCCATGAATGCATAAATACAATTTAGACATCTTAAAAGTGAAAAAATGATCATAATATAAGTTTTTTTTTATTTTTGTAAGTCATAAATATTTTATTTAAAATTTTATAATTAATTTAATAATTTAAAATGAAAACGTATTTTCATAAAATGTAATCATAAATTATTACTTTATTGTCTTATGGTTATAAGATAATTTTATGGAACCTTGATTACTTTTTCAATGTATTACAAAATAAGTTATAGTTTTAGAGTTGTTTTTAATAAATAATGATTTTATTTAAAAATTAAATTAAAAATATTTAGAAAATTATTTTCATGAAATAGAGTTCATTTTTGAATTAAGAGCATCAATATTAGGTTAGGGTGAATTTATGATATTTTTATAAAATGTTTTGTTTTTCAGTGAATAATGAAAATACAGTTTTGAGTTTCAGGTGTTTATTGACATCATTAATGATGTAATAATGATTTAATCATTTTGGTCGGCTTGGGAATAGTATGATATTCTATGAGGTGTCCCAAGTGGTCAATACCATGGGAAAATACCATGGTCAAGCCCATGGTTTTTCAAATAATGAGGTATACCTTGGAAATTAATTAAATATTCCCTCACTTTTCCTATAAATACCAAGACATTCCCTCATTCATTTCATTCCAAAATCCTTCTTAACGAAGATATGGTCTTTTTTACCTCCCAAGGAGTCCTCCTAAGGTTCCCTCAATCCCCCCAAGGTCCCAACCTTCGAGATTTCAAAGTCACTTTTCATGGTAAGGGAACATTTCACCCTCCTCTTTTATGTCATGACTTCATTTATGTTATATGTTCTAGTTTCCATTTTATTATGTAAGGGTATGTTATTCTATATCATTATTACTATCCATTTCATGTTCAACTTATGAGATATAATTTCCCCTCTCATAAACTGATTTTCTGAATTTCTAAGTGACACCGTTAGGCTGCCGAATTTTCGTAAAAGAAATCACATCTTCTCTTTTCCTTCGAGTTTCATTTTCATATGGTATTTACTTAAAATATCAATACCATGATTTTATTCCTTTTTATTATGTACCCATAATCTATTATGAGTTATTTATGAGTGGTTGACTCCTGTCCCCTCTCTTTTCAGTGTTTTATAAAACCATGTTATATAGCTGTTATGTTGTAGAATTTTCGTCTCAAAATCTCTCTCTTTTTCTCAAGAAATTATTTTGTATTATTTATGTGAATAACCAAATATATTTTCATTCCCCAAGGTATTATCAATACATAAAATTGATCTATTTGATTCTGGAATTTACATACATATAACCCTAACTCCCTTTTCATGGGTTATAAATGACATAATGATCTTATTTTTAAGCACTTTTAAAACGTCACGATTTTGAAATGAAACCCATTTATTTTATTATATATGGGTTATTTATGAATTTTTTTATTATGATCTATGTGTCTCACATGAAAATAAATACATATTAAGGGTTATCCTTGATAGAGATCCAATGTATTGGGTAAATAATTAATCTCTAGAGATGACAAGTTTCACAATACCTTAGTGAATAACCTTGATAATGTTTTATGACTCCTTGGTGATGAACCTTGGTGATATGTTCATGAATTTCCAAATGAAATGTTGTATCCACATATTCAAGTTATGATTCAAGTTGTTTTCATTATGATATGCCTCTACTTCCATTTCTCATGTCTATGTTTTTTGTCAAGTTCTTATTGATTTCACAAGTAAACTGATTCCCTTTCTTTCTTTACCGGGCCTTCTGCTCACCCTTTCCTTTAATGTATGTCTCTAGGTTATTATATTTAGTATTTTTACATAGGATGAACTTTTAAAGAGGCTTTTAAAGGGTATTTAAAAGATTTTTCTAAGTTTTCATGTATTTTGTTCCTAATTTCCAAGACATCGGAATTTAAAGGTCCTCAGTTTGTAAAATGTAATGAAAAGTTATGTAATAAAAAGGCAGGATGCCATAATTTCCACTAGAATACTCAAGAAATAGAGTATTAATATTATAGTGTAGAGGGTTCTTAAAATTTTATAAAATAGTGGTATACATTTAACAATTTAATTAATTAATCAAAATGTATAAATCAGTAATCAAGATAAAAAGTACTAATATACTATAATTGTTTTTTTGTAGAAAATGGAAAGTTTTACCATAATAAATACTATAATAAATAATTGATAAAGTAAATATATTAAATGGAATGATTTGTCAATAATATTATAGGCACTTTCCCACAATACTATGACATAGGTAATTCAAGGTGATGGTGTCCCTATAACTGTTAAGAAACCTCAAGAAGAAAGGGTAAGAAACAAGTTTACAAGATACTAATGTGTTAAAAATATGATGGTTATGCCATAATTATATCATCTACATTTTATGTGAGTTATAGATACAAACATCGATACATTAATGATTTTACATGTCGTCTCAGCTCTAAGAAGTTTTCAAGGAGAAAGTGGAGCACGATATGAATAAGGTGATGATTACACAAGAAATGTGTAAATTGAAATATGGATCATGATATTTCAATGAATCCATTTATCATATCATTATCACCCATTTACTCTAGTTTTTTAGGTTACAAAACATACAGTATTGATTAAATGATTAATTACATATTTAAGTAAGGTTTCAAAAGTAAATAAAAATATAAAATATATTTTAATCTTTAATTATTATAGAAAAAAATTGAAAGGAAAATAAAAAAGGAAAATGGAAAGTGTAATGTCAAAGACACATTCACAACATCCTTTAATGCAATGAGGTTGGTTAATTAACAAGAGGTTATTTTCATTTCATATTATGAAATAAACTATGGAAGTTTAATCACAATAAACTGAATTAAAAAAAGAAATCTATTGCTTTCTCTTCAGTTTATATTAATTAAATATTAAGTATTGTTTTATACACACTTCTTGGGTATTAAATATAATATGACTATAACATATCTGTATTTAAATACAGTAACCAATTAAGTAATAGAAAAATTACAAGATGTAAGGTGTAATATCCAAGTGGCTGAGAAAGGATGATTCTTACATTAGTAGTGAGAAACACATAAATTATAATTGATAAGTTAATGATTCATGTAAAACTATTATTGTGTATAACCAAAACATTTATCTCACATTTCCATTGTATATAATGAGATATTATTCTAGGTTTAGGAATGAATATTTTTTATGGTGTTTAATACTCAACTAATAGTTTTAGTAATACTTGAATCATAGGAAATACCAAATTAATATAAATTTAATACTTTTTACTCAGTTTGGGAAAGATAAATATTTGTAAAAAAACTAAAAGTAGACATCTAGGATATACCTAGTTTGGTATTTAGACTCAACTGAGCTGGACACCTAAGGTATTATCAATTTATATACTTAGTTTTGGATAAATAAACCTTTATAAATAAAGGTAAGCCAAAAATATTTCATAATTATTTCTACAAGAGACTGTGAACTATTACAAGGGTAATATTGATGTAGATATACTTCATTAGATTTCTTAAAGTCATTAAATAATGGTAAAATGAAGTATGATAAATGCATGTTTAGAAGATATGAGTTGCTTCGGGCTGACATGCCGAAGAATATCTTGACCAAGCAATCATCGATCAATATAATGTAGCATAGAGTAATTCATAAACACACATTACCATTTATACACCACATACTTTATGTAAATGAGGAGGATCAATAATAAATTCTTATATGTTAACATTGATTAAATTTTTTTAGCATTGATAAATTTCTAAATGCATGTTTTATACATCAGAGTCATGATGTAAGTAGTATCAATATTGAAACTTGTAGAAAATTAATTTATATTTCATAACATGCTTTGAAAATGATGGTGATATCCCCTAACCATATTCCAAATATAATGAAAAATTGAAATCATATGAGTCTAAATATTATTTAAATCCATTATTTCATAAGGAAATGTGTTTAAATGAAAAGATTTTGTTGGGATATAAAAACAATTGCATCAAGAATGAACACATTATGCATCTATTTTAATAATCCTATATTTTTATAAGGATATTATATAAATACTAAAGATAGAAAAGTAATAGTCAAGTGATAGACTATATTTCAATATAAGAGTGCACATCTCTATTAGAGATAGCGGGAGCCAAATTGAATTGGGTTTAGTCAATTCCATATATGCACATGCAGTTAGATTAGGAACAAATTTCATAAGTGTATGTGGAACAAGAATTTTCCAGAGACACATACTATGTAGGAAGGTTAAAACCATAGTGGCGGTTTTATATTTTCCATGGTCTATGATAAATTATCCATTGTGAATAATAAATCCCACAAGAAAGAGATATATGGAAATCAACTAAGATCAACAAGATAATTAAAATTAAATAATGGATTCCATGTATCAAAATGAAAAGGGGCATATAATTTTTTATAATGTGATGTGTTTTCAAGAGAGATGATACATGGGTGGTACAAGTGTGGTACCAATAAGGCTTGATTGGTTACACCGGGTTGTTATTCCTAAATACATTATAATTTTACTTGTCATAGATAATATATATGATCATATTATTGAGAATTGGATGTCATAACCACCAATCATGGAATTTATCTATATAACTTAAACAGAAAGGGATGGTCATGTCACAAAATGCTTATAAAGGTTACAAGTTATTGAAATCTATTTTATTATTGAATTAAGAAACAAGAACATATAATATTCATTTTTAATGAATCATTTCCATGTGTCTACTATATGTTAGTGGGATCACCATTGTTTTTAGGTAAAATATGTTTGGAAATATATAGAAAACAATTAGTGATCTTTAAGTTAGTTAAGATAGAAATGAAACTATTCTGCAGTGATCGACTTAAAGTAGCAACCAAAGTTATTGAGAATAGGATCTACTAAGGTAGATCTAATGGTTTATTGGACCTAGTCAATCATACATATAGTGACATGGTAATGAAAAATACAAGTTGGAACAATTTGAGGGAGAATTGTTACTAGTGTCACATGACATAAATCTCTCCATGTAGACATGAAATTGTATAGGATGAGATTAAGTGATGATTTGAGATCTATATGATTCAACGAATGGATCAATCACATATTCCAAGATATGTAAATGAATTTATATTTTTAGAAGGTACTCAACAATATGAAAATATTAGTTATATCTAGGAGAACCGCAAGTGAAGCAGTCAGAACAATCTGATTGTACTTTGGAAAGTATAAAAGATATGTACTTGGGATATTGAGAAGATAGTATACTAGTTTTTAGGGGACACAAAATAGTCTTCCTTAGATCCATTTTATCTAGTATCGAAGTTAGGATAAAATAATGATCAAGATAAATCTCATACAAGCTAGTGGTAGCCATAGCTACAAATACCGAGTATGTTGGAACTTCTGAGGTGGCTAAGAAGCAGTTAAACACATCAATTTGTTCCAGTTCATGGAATCTCACCTAGTAAATAAAGTGTTATCATAATGTAAATTTTGATATTATTACAATCCATGATGTCAAGTTTTTATAGTGGAAAAAATTGATATAATTGGAGGTACCATCTCTTTACTAGTATTACTCATGGAGATAAGGTCACATATAAAAGAATAGTCATGCGGTGGAAATGTGTCAAACCCAACAACTAAATCCACAACTCAACAAAAACATGATCTCAATAATGTGATAGCTAACAAGTATGGTTAGCAAGTTGGATCAAGTTAAAGTGGGAGTATTGTAATAGTGGTTTCCCTAGACCTACCTTGAACAATAATTATGATTACCATATCATGTATACAGTTAGATATATATGATGAATTCTTAACATTATAGTGTATATATTTATGCATCAACTATTTAATGGTAATTTCCATAGATTAGTTGCCATATCAAAAGGTTACAGTAGAGACTATGATATAATGAGAACCTTAAGATACTATGAAATTAATATTAAACATATTTCATATGGTCTAGATACATCATCCAGACTGGACATAGATGATGTATAAATATTAGGTGCTGGGGGTTCATAAGTATTGAGACTTCTTCTCATTAAGTTCACACTTTATAATATCTATTAAGGAGATCATTAGGAATGACCCACCAACAATAACACCATCTGTTTCAGGTGTCATTGGTTGTTCCTATCTACATACATGTGTTTTGGTCTCTTTATTTGAGATCATTATTACTGTGCTCCATTTTATAACGTACTTTGATGAAATTCAAAAATCATGATAATTAAATCATGGTGAGGTATCTTGTGTTGGGTGTGTCATTAGTGGTATGACATTGGTTGAATGGTCAAGAAAGGATTTTTCACTTCCAGGTTAAGGAAGTAATATATCTTGGGCCTATTTGATTAGGATGGTAGTACCTTCATAAATTCATAGCCATGGTAGTCGAGGGTAAATCCATCCAGTTAGACCAATAAATAATTAATCAAGAAAGGGCAATGACATGGGTATGCATCCTACTTTATGAGATATTAAAGAAAAAGATATTATATTACACAATGCATGTTCATAGGTTGGTTTTCATTTCTATGACTATCATTATCTCTTTAGGGTCCATGATGGGTTACTAGACCCTACTCTTAGTATATGAATAATATTAACTGCTATCGAGATAAATTCATATAGGGTCACACATAATAGCGTATTCAAAATTCTGCCCTATTATGGTGAATAAGAGTTTTGGACATGGTGGGCCCCACCAATAGGGTCTGGGTTTCGTCTAAGATTGTACGATGACCAAAGGAATAAATAAATTAATATTATTCAATTTAAGAAAAATTGGTGTTGAATTTATTTATTATGCAATATATTATTTGAATGAAAATTAGTTTAAAATAATATAGGTTCATTTAATATTTGTGAGAACAATGATTTTATTTAATTTCTCGAGTTTGGTAACATAATATAATTATTATATTATAAGAAATTGATAAAAATATAAATTATATTTATGACTTAGTATGGTATTTATAATATTTCATTTATTTAGTAAGAAATTTTTTTTTTGGAAATGGGAGTTTATTTATGATATTTACTGATTCACTATAAATATTGGGGAGAGATCTCATGAAAACTACTATTAACTACTAAATGGTGATAGCTTCTCTCTCATATCTCTCTTATGATTCCCAGAGAGAGATTCTATGGTTCTAGGCGCTCGATGCTAGCACCCAGTTTCCGACGATCGATATTCCCACATGATTTTGAAGAACGTGTGAATGATCTAAAGGAATTTGGATTCAGATCCTTTAAGTAATGATCACTGATCATGAGTAGATGTCCAACACCATTTCATATCTAAAGAGGTATTTCTTAAATTCATTTTTGTGCTTAAATTATTCATTTGAAGACCCTCAAAATTATTTTGAGTATCATTTCATCGATAACAACATTTTCATGTCAAACTTTTATGGAAAAATCTTAAGAAAACATGTTTTGAGGCTTCCACTGTGCACTCAGTACCAACATTTGTGCCACTATTGAAGTTGAACTAAAATCCCGTATGGAAGCTTCCACACTAAAACATTCCCTAGAACAAGGATTGGAGAATACTAGATATACAACCCACTGAAGAAGATGACCAATAAGGAGATAAAACTTCACTTTCTGAGGCTGAACCAATTGCATCCATAAAGGAGATGTCTGAACATCAATTGTATGAATAAGAACATCACACCGCCTATCCAAATCTCACCAAATCTGAGCAGAAGATTCACTGGATATGAGGTGCTAAAACTGATCATCGAAACTTCCCTATCTGAAAACCCATAGAAAACAAATATCCTAAAGGAGGATGAAATTCATTCCACTAAAGATTTTGAATCGTAGTTCCCCTATCGAATTCAAATACAAAGATAAAATTTTATTTGGTGGCTATTGATTTTTCCTATGTGTAGTAATTATGAAAATGATGAGGCCATAATCCATTACCTTAAACTAGTTTCAGGTCCATAAGATAGTACACAAAATGTGTTCAGTAAAATTCCTCAATGAATTTTGACACTAATTTATCTAGTAGAGACATAAGACTATAGCTAGTGCGGTCTAGTTAAAAGCTATAACCTTGAATTGAAGAATGAACCTAAATTCAATTACCGAGTTGAACTGATAGTGGATACTTGGGAGTTCAAATATACCAAATTTAATATTGGAGGACTCGAAAGAACCTAATGGATCCAAAGCTAGCTAAATCATCCCATTCCAACACAAATAGACCGATCAATGATTTTTTTTATTTTTACTAACTATGATTTTTATTTTGTAGGACCGTATTTGAAAATAGGAAAGCATAAAAAAGACTCATGATTTTGGATCTATGATTCCCCACATTTTTATAAATTATAAATTAGAAGCAATGAAATATAGGACCAAGTAAAATATCAGGCCCAAATCTATCAAATAATTTCCTCCACTAATAAAATAATTTTTGACTAGTAACACATTCAACTCTTCATGTGATCTCATAAAATAGGGTATGAATTTCCACTCCACCAACAAATTAGAGTAAAATATCACTAGAAAAATTATTAAACCTATACAAATATGATCATGGGAGAATTTCCAAACTAGAAAGACACTGTCAACTGATTTAATCTCAACTTTTGGGTGTGAAAATTAGAAACCATATGAGGAAAGAAGGGATCACTACTTTGAATTTAATTTGAGGGGGCTGAAGAAGTTTCTTAACTGCTTATAAATATTATCCCTTTCCACCAATTGTATGTTATTTTTCTTTTACAAATTGAAAATTAGGCTCTTCTATATTTTTTTTTCAATTTAATACATTTAATTATATTTTTTGGTTTTATTATTTCTCTCCCCACATTCTTCATGTTTCTAACTCATTGTAAAGTTATGTGATCTGTTAAGATATCATCTATGATGAATATAACACGAGGATCACCAATCAGATGAAAACTAGTGATAAAAATTCTACACACCTGACTTGATCATTTCTAATTTGTACTGAGGATCTTTGGATAGTGAGTGGATTAGGTCCTGATTCTAACTCATGTATCTCTCCTTCCTATTTTATTTCATTCCGCTAAACACTATTTCCTCTACCATTGTTTGGATCAATGTTATATGATGGGAGAAGTGATTTGAATGGAGGATAAGATCATGATTATTAAAAATTTGAGAGAGAGATGAGATGATCACCCAGGAGATTCTCCTTAAGTGTGATTTTTATTCCCACAATTTAATCAGTAAGGCTACGTGTAGCCGATTGGAACACACAAAGAATATAATTTAAGGGTTAAAGTTATGAGATAAATAAGGATCACAAAGTTTAATCTTGTGGTGTCTCCCTTTCTTGCATCCATTCTATCCCGCATTTTCATTTTTTTATTTCCTATTTTCATTCAATAAAAAAACCAAACTACTCATTTCTATGGATACTTTAAAAATTAATAAAAAAATACATAAGTGATATGATAGTGAAACTCCCAAACCCTTGTCCTTGATAGATGACCCTGGTCAGCCACTTAGATTCATTTTAAGGTTTTAGATGTTTTGTTTGATTGTGGTCTGAGCAAATAATAAATTACCTTTTAACTTCTTGAGGTACATCCTTAAAAATGGGGGGGGGGGATGTGATATTTATAGGCCTTATATCTCATGAAAGATGTATATTTTTGGATGTATTTTAGATTTATGAAACTATAGACTTATGAGACACTTTAAGTTACAGGATCATGTAACTCCAAGTTCTTCAAACTTATAGAATTTTATATTTTGAGGTGGGATTGAGTTCGTTTAGAAATATATCCTTGTGAAACACCTACGACAATAAGTTCTCATAACTCTGAGTTTCCTAAAATTCATCCCTTTTCTCTATAATTTCTTCCAATGGCCATTTTCTCCCAATCATTACTGGACACATTTATTGATGCCACATACATTCATTTTCATCACTAACTGTATGACTTCTTGGGTGTATGATTAGATAGAAATTTAGGTTATTTATGTATTAATATGATATTTTGGTTTATGAGATTATCTCTTACCATGTTGGTGAGATTATGTGTGATAAGGCATTTTATAAGGTATGTAGAATGGTATTACTTGATTTAATTGTGTTATAATGTTCTTATTTATATTCATTTGGATATAAAAAGTGTGGGAAAGTGTATTATGGATGATGATATGAAATCATGATCGACTGGGAAGTGATTATGGGATTATTGTGTGTGTAATGAAGTTTATATCATGCTGATGTGCGGACTAGTAAATATATTTATGTTTTGAATATTTTTGAAAAAGCATGACTGAAGGATCATCATGGGATTTCCATCTAATCTGAAACCTTATTTTTTAGAAATATTTTTGAGTGAAAATCATCCATGGATTATTGAGTAGATATGATGGATATATCTTTGAGGGATGTAACCCTAGTGGATTTACCCTTTGTAGTGAGCGTACTGTGATTCTATAGGGATTTTGATAAAGGATTTATAAAAGGTGAAATGGAAATGAATAGAGAAATTCATGAGTTACAAGTGTGATCTTACCCAAATTTGGGGGGGGGGTGTGATATGATATCTTAGGATGTTAAGAATTAGATTGAAAATATTCAATTTATGTTTGAAAAAATTGGAACTCCATGAGAAATGTAAGTTCAGTTGGATATTTTTAAACATGAAGGTGCGGATTATGGATAGTGGAGTACCATGGAGATGAAAGAGAGATTTTAATATGTATTATGGATATATTTACACTATATATTTTATGAGATATTCTAATTATAAATGTTACACCCTATAAAATTCTAAGTGTTCATGGAGCTATAAAAATTTGGGTAGTCAATGATAGAGTATGTTGTTGATTTTGAGAGGTTATTTCAATTCATATCAGCATTGTATGGGAATGATTTTATGAAAATATTCTATTTTGAGAAGGACCTCAATGATCCATTGTGATTATGTGTTATATCTTTCCACCTTGACACTTAATCACATGTATTTTATCAAGAACTAGCAGTGGAAGTAGAGATTTTTACATCTCTTGAAACTGCTGAAAGTGGAGTGACGATTAGGAAGAAGTGGGAATATATTGAGTAACATCATAATGATGGTGGTCATACTAGTCAGTGGGGTAGTTTTTTTTACCTCCATGATCCATGATTAAGTGACAGATAGAGTGTTTTCAATGTCGAAGGATTGTGAATATACGATCACATTTTATGAGTTTACTAAAGGAATATATCATAAGATGTGATATATGGAATCTATGGAATTTTTTTAGGACTACTCACAAGGAGGTACAAATTACACTAGTATTATTGAATTCAAGTATCAAATGGAAATTTGTTGGTAATCTATTATTGAGGTATGTTATGAACACTCATGTTGATTTGGTGGAGTTAAAGGTTATTTGACTATTACATTATTGTTTTTATGATAATTGCATATGTTTTGTCCATTGGGACTTGAAGGTTGTGATGTATTCTATAACTATGGAGAGTGATGACATGAATCACCATGTTATATATATTTTTATCCTAGAGTAAGGATTGTGGGTTGGGAATGTTGGGTTATATCAAGTTGGACTTGTGAGCAGTGTTTTTTGGGTGATGTTGGAATTTAAGCATATCAGCATTAGTGGGTTGAAGATATGGGAAATCCTATAGTCCATATAGAGTTAGTGAGTATGATGGATTATGATATGTATATTTTGGTGAATAATTCATGTATGATTTAAGATTGTGGGGATGTCGGTACTCATGAGGATCATACTATGAAAAGCATACTGAATAGAGATTTTATGTAGTAAACTGAGTCTCGAGTAGTAGAATGTGGATTTGGGTGTAAATTATTAGAATATTTTTGAGTAAAACCTAAAGAAGGAAAAACTATTTTTCATATTGGATACGTCAACCATTAGAGTTCGATGTTGGTAACTGGGTGTTTCATAGTATGTGTGACCATTGAGATTCTAGAGAAGGTTAGTGCTATAAAGTATTGATTAATACTTTATACATGTGTGATTAATTATAGTGTGGTTAAATTGGAATATAATTCATCGTTATAAGAATGACTAGCCTTTATTATAGACTATAGTGAGAGACCAATTGAAAAAGTTTTTTCCTGTCACTCGGGTGCGATAAAAATATGATCATATCCAATAGAAACCCTAAAGTGTGAAGTTGAAATCATATTACAATGGACAAAGCTATTCATTAGAGATGAATTATGACACTTCTCAAGGATGAGAGTCCCTATAGAGGGTATTTTCTAACACCCAATGTTACCTATTATTGGAGGAATTGAGAGATTTATAATCTCTATTAGATCTTATAGAATTGGAAATTTTGGATGAGGACAGAGGGGAAGATAATTATAAATGTTTTTTAAGAGCTTAAAGTAAGTAATTTGTCGTGGAAATATGGGTAGAAAAGGCCTGGAGTGAGAATTTTTGTATTTATAATTATGGGTGTTTTGTGGGATGAAACATCATCCACTAGAACCTCGATGCACATCCATTGAAGTTCTGATGTGTTGGGTAGTGGTATAGAGACACTTCCCTTTCAACTGTAAGTCTAATGGTCTAAATGAGAGTTTAGGTAAGGGTCAACAAAATTTTAGTGGAAGGCCCAACTTCAACTTTTAATTGAGATAATTGTGGTCATTTCACTCAAGGTCTTATTTCAATTTTTTTATCCCTCACCTTTTTCAATTGGTCGACTAAAGAGACCTCTACCATTCATTTCTATCCTTTCCCCTTAGTCTTATACTACACCGTACTTCTCGTTTGATGAAGGATCAAAGAATCATCAGTGGATATGGTATTATCTCACTAAGACTAAGGTAACACTCCCATAAATCATTGGTTTTTATATCTATTTGATATTGACTCTTGTAATATCCCTAATTTTAGAAATATTATAGGGAATCTCTATATCCTATGATTGAGGAAAAATTGGACTTTGATATTGGATGAGCTAACTATTATTTTCTAATGATTTATGGTACATAATATATTTTTTAATGTATTCTATATTTTTTGTGTAATTTGGTATGTGAGATAGGAAGATATAAAGAATAATTGGGAGGTTTTATATTTGTGTAAAATAAAAAATAGAGCCTATTAGGTTTGGAACATATATTCTTTACATTAGAGTTAGATTTTAGGCTCACTCAGTTATTACATTTCCTTGGGATCCATGGGTTAGTTTTGTGATATAAACCTCAAATGGGTGTCCGAGCATGGTAGAAATTGTAAGGGACATAGGGTAGTCTATTGTGGCTATATTGGAGCGTATGATAATAGTGGGATATGTTATTGATGGTTTGGTGATATTTTTACCTTGAGAATTAATATTAGTAAATATAGAATTCATGGTATAAAGACCTTGGGTTTCACCTTAGTGGTGATTTGTGAGTTGAGTATGGGATACATTTTATTATACATCAGAGCCCAATGTGAATAGGAGAAGTGGTTTACCGAGAGTGTATTAGTGGGATAACTGATTGATGAATAGTTTTCCTTGGAGGTTTAGTTTATGGTATGGTTAGAGATAAGTTTAAAAGGCCATGTAAAAACTTGAGAAGTTATTATGAGTTGGGTATGCCCAATGAGATAAACTAACAAGAGTAGGATGATTAATTGATTGTTTAACATTAATTTTACTTGAGAGTTTGGATGTGTGAATGGTTTATTAGGACCAAATGACTTTATGTTCATTTGAGATATTATCATTAACATAATGAACCATATATAGGATAACCAATATTTTTAGAATGGTGAATTTGGATTTGGGATGCATGGAATGTGATACTTTTAGTTAAGGGATAACACATTGGGATGCATGATTCCATGCAATTATTGTTTATTATTTTGAATATGATATTATGTAGTGTGGATGTTAAGATGAATTTTCTTGAGGTAATTTTCTAAGTTAAGTCTCACCAATGATTTTGATTCATTTAATAAGAAAATGAATATGTTATTCCATGATCTCATCTTTTTCCAAAGGCTTGGATATGTTATGAATATATCATGATTTAGATTGATTTACCAAGAGGTTGAATATGTTACATTATAAACTTATACATTACTAAGAGTTTGGTTAAGTTAATCATCTCTCGTGAGTCATACTCATGTTACTAGTGAGGAGGCCAACATTATTCCATGACACCCTACGATATAAATTATTCCAAAGGGTTTACCTATGTTAAGCCTCTATCACTATTCAGATGAACATTATATGATATTTGTTTGACACTTATGTCATGGAGCCCCATAATGTAGATTATTCCCAAGGGTTTGTATATTTTAAACCTCTCCCATGATTCAAATGCATGTTGTTATGTCTATTGGATTTCATGTGTTTCATGGAACCCTATATCATAGACTATGTCTTTTGTAGTTTACTAAAATTGGGTGCAACATGTAAGGCCAAGAATCATGGTATCCTAGTAAGAACACAATTAATTGGCCTAGTAGTTTTTGGGATGAGTGTTATGTATTTTTATATGATATTGAACATGATCCCACATATATATATATATATATATATTGTGTTATATATTAGGGTTCTGTTTGTGGTGTCCTATTAAGTTTCATACTCACACCCTACACATACACCATGGTGGACCTACATATCACATGTTTGAGATACAAATCAAGGAAAGGGCCCTAATATATGCCCCAAGGAGAATAGTTAAGTGGTTACACTACTATTTTACCCATCGTAGTGAGTTAAAGAGGTATTACTTTAAAACCTCTAAATCTGCACCTTTCTTTACTTTGTACCCCCATCCCTAGGCCTACCATGTAAAGGGACCCAATATAGGCGATTGATCTTGAACATATTGATAGATATGTGGAGATAATATAAAAGAAAATGTGAGTTTTTTTTATAGAAAAGTATCTATATATTTACATTTATTATTATTTATTAATATTCCTTCTAATTCATTGACCTATTAAGTGATCACTCCTTTGATGTATGACTATATGACTATATGATATGAAATGAGGTTCATATGTTATTTCATGGTGACATTTTACTGATATAATTTTTTTTCATTGTAATTCTATATTTTCACTCTAATTTTCTTTTTTATGGATTTTCAATATTTATTTGTTATTGTTATATATATATGATATGGAAGGAATATATCCCAAAAAATAAGGATTAGGTATCAGTTACTAGCCAAAGTATCTGGAATATGAGGAGGTGTGTCTGAGGTCATGTGGTGTTCCAATGTGTCCAAGATAAACTAGTCCAAAACATTATATTTATCATTTCATGGTCAATAATGAACTATTGGATAATTTCCCACCCATCATGGAACTACAATCCATGCATACTATCCTTATGTAATAAATAATTCAATATATATGATTATTATAAAATTAACTATTACATAAAATAATGCTATCAAGATCAAATGTTTGTAATAACCAATTCCCATCTCATAAAACTCATTGAATATTCACAGATTAATGAACCTATGGAAGGTTCATCACTATATATTATTATAAATAACATCATAAAAAATTCATGTTATGTTGAATAATTTATCTAAAATAGTAATCACACTTTCACCAAAGATTCTAGGTCCCACTAAGAGCTCCTCATGCATTATCATCATCACAACTGTCACCAGATCATGTTCACACATATCGACATCTATTTTTTTTACTAAAACACTCTCTTAGAAGTTACAAATGGACAAGTAAAATACACCATATAATTCTAATTTAGAAAGAAAAACTATACTCTCATAATTTCTTAGGTATATCCATTGTGAAATTTGTTTTTGGAAATATTTAATAAGTTAAAAAACCCTTCAAATGATATAAAATGGCCTTGAAAACCCCATCAGGGAAATATACATGAAAAAAGTAAAATATAATACTCATTTTTTAATAAAGGATAATAAATTGAAAATAATTTTTTTTAAAAAAATTAATAGAAAAGGATGACTACATGGTGACCACATGGCATGGAAGTGGGGCTATGACGTGTGTGTATTACATATGATTTCCCCATATTTGATGTGTTATAATTGAACTTGTAAAAACTTAAGGTTTATTAGGTATGTTTTGATTTTATTTTTAGTGTTTTTAAAATTATTATAATGTGTTTTTATATGAATTTTGATGTTGGAGAAAAAGGAAAAATGGAAAGAATTATGGGGCGAGGGGTATGCTATTTTACAACAAATTGTTCCACTGAGTACCAAATAGTCTGCACATAATACTCAATGGTTCAAACTATGGATGCAATGAGTTTCAAAATCCACCACCAAGTAGACAATGGGTTTTCCTGACCCCAATTTTAATAGATGGTAAATTAATAATTATATATTGTGATTTTCTCTTTAAACCTTTTATTTTCCCTATGAATCAATAGTGATCCATGTATGAAACTCTCTATTTTATATCTACTGCATTTGCTTCAAAACTTCTCATTTTTTGATGTATTTATGATCCATAGAGTGCATTGTATTTCTTATGTTGAGATGAAGTCAATATTTATGGATTCTTCTTTTATTGTTTCAGTTTTATTACATTTTTATCTAAATTAAACATTCTTTTTATAGTTTAGAAAGATCATAAAAATCCAATGATTGGTGGGTAATTGGATTTACATATCTTGTGTGGAATGTTGATTTGACATAATGCAGAAGACCTAATTACCCCAATTTATTTTAATTAAATTATTTTATGTGTTTTATGTTGATGTCATGTGTGATTTTACACTCAGGTTTTCCAAATGACAATAGAATGCAATTTGATATTAAGAAAAATTGTTTAATTGAATTTTTATGATTAAAATAGACATTACATAGTTTTAAAAGTGATGAAAAATGAATTTATTGGATAGATGATGTATATTACTAATGATTGAAGTGAGAATGAATTATGGTCAAATTTTCTCACTAATAAACATAAGGTTCAATGGTGGATGCATGCTTGAATTGATGTTTTTCATTACTTAATAGAAATGTTTTGGTGCTTTTAAATTTTTTATAATGTATATTTATGTTTTAAGATTTTAAATTATTTAAAGGTACATGAAAATTAGGTTTAAAATGATAATATTGTTTTACATACTGTAAATAATATTAGTGATTTATATAGGGGTGTTTGGGTATTATTATGATGTTAAATTATTTTTAAATGATGGAAAGCGTATAATGAAAAATAAATGGAGGTTTTAAGTGATTTAATGCTTCATATATTTATGTTATTAAATTTTGAAATGATGGTGTTAGAGTATTATTATGATATTTATGACTTGTAATTTTTGATTAAGTGAAATTGGAAGTTTAAACTGAGATTTTTGGAAAGGAATTATACATTGAAGTAATTTTTTAAATTTGGTGATATGAGTACTTGTATGGTGAATATTCTTAAATGAATTCTGAAGAGTGTATATTTAATATGTAGAGTAATCCATGAGTTTTTATTAAAAGTAAAATAATCCATGTGTTTGAATAATCCATAAGTTTAGCTATGATGGGAGGTACACTACATGTTTTACTACATTATGGGTTGAGACATGTGTTTGATTATAGAAGTGTAACATCCCATATTTTTATATGAAAGTTTCTTACATAAAACTTATATGTTTCATATTTATTTATTTTATTTAAAATACTAGAGTATATTATTATAAATTCTAATAAATAATATAAATGGAATTTCATTTTATAATAAAAAATTGAAAACAAAGGATAAATATATTCCATAGGATCGATACAAATATAATTGAAATATAAAAACAATTACATAATAGAGCTCAAATTTATAAATCTGATGGGTGGTGGTCTCTTAGAAATACCACAACCGTGAAAAACACTATAAAAAAGCAAAACATTAGAAACATGATTTCCATTTTATAAATGAAATAAAAATAACTTTTAGAGAAATCAAGTGAATTAAAAATAATTAGTAAACAGGCAGTATTTATAGAAATTATAAAAATTATATGACCATTGGAATAGTAATTGATCATTGTAATAGTAACCCGACCATTGAAATAATAATCTGACTGTTATAATAGTAACCCGATAATTGGAAAGACTAAAATATATAATAATTAATATTTATTATGAATAAAGTAATTAAATATAAATATTAGAATCTTATATATTGATATCTCAAATTATATAACTTAAATTATGTATATGTATAAATTTTTAATGGGGCATGTTTTAACTTATTTATTAAAATATTAATTTTTAGATAATATTTAAATATTAGAATTACATAATTTATAAATAAATTTTTATAAAATTGATCTCATTTTTGGAATTGTTATATAAAGAATATATTATTTTTATTTTTTGGTATTTTTTGTAAAAAATGAATTTTAGGTGAATAGAAATATTTATTGTTTGCATATACAATAAATTTTATGACATCATTAATATTTAAAAAATACCAAATAATTTATAATTTTTTTTTCACGTCCTAAAATTTATTTAATAAGTAAAATAATGCATTTAGAATTAAAAAATTGAATATACAAACCCATAAATGAATTTTCAAAGTCAAAATTATATTTTAATTTAATATATAAATATTTTTGATTCTTTAGACAAGTGATTGAAGGGGTGTCTAAAGCAAGTTAGGACTTGAGATAAGGGGCTCTCCCACTTGTTTTATTCCTTTTGGTTACTCTCTCTCTCTCTCTATATATATATAGATATATAGATATATATCTATATATATTTATTCCTCTTTATCTTTTTATCTTATTCTATATTTATGTTCTACTTCACCTTCCTTTTTCAGGGATATGAATGTGTTTATGGTTCTCTTCCTATTATTTATTTTAGTCAAATTCTATAAAGTTTATAAAGGAAAATTTTTTATTTTCTTTGTTCATCTTCTTAATTATTATTATGTTATTTCGTCTAGACTTATTATTTACCTCATAGACGATAAAAATTTATTATTTGTGACCTTTTAACATCTGATAAGATTCATTACCAACCTATTTTTGGTATCTACATGATTCAACATTTAACTATGCTTTTTGACATTATTATGTATCTCATTTATTTCTCATGGGTTAATTTCATGTTTATGATTTATGTATGTTTTTTTCTATGTGAAACACACACAAAAATATATAAATATATTATATTTTATTATGTTATAGGTGGACCTAGAATTATGAATCCCCCTTATTGATAGGGTACTACTTATATATCATGATATACTATATATGGTGTACAAGAAGTGAGAATAGTATGTTATGTTATGATGTCTTAATAATGAGGATCGACTTATTTTTATAATAAAATGTTTAATGTTTATTATATATTCTTATGATTATCATGATTAGAATATTTTTGTGATACCATTTCCTAATTTCATGCTTATATGTGATAATTTATGACCCATTTCATTATTAATTCCATTTTATTATTATAAAATATTATGATAGCTCACCCTTATGTACCCTAATTCATCCTCTTACTAGGCTTTTAGTTCACCCCTTATTTTATGTATTTTCCCATTGTATCTCATACAGTGTTAGGATTATAATTTAATCTAGGGGAATATTATAAATATGGTATTAAAATAATATGAAGTTTATTTAAAAATATTTTATCCTATACATAATTTTGGATCAAAAGAGTAACTCAGATGGTTACTATTACAAGAGGGGGTGAGTTGTAGTTTAAAATTTTTTTAAAAAAAAAAAAACAAAACACAAAACCTATTTAATTAAAATATCAGACTCAAACTTCCTATGATGATCAGAATGTTTTAATAATAATTACAAAGGATTCGATTATATCCGAGTATGTTTTTATCAATTTCACATTGTACCTATAAAACAAATGTTAAAAAAGTTTTGTAAAACAAAATTTCTATCATAATATACACAATAGAATAAATACTAATAAAAATAAATAAATAAAAAAGCTTATAACATAATAATGACTTACAAGATATATTAAAAGAATAAAATCTTTTAACCTTAAGAGTAAAGGTAGTCAACAACCATGACTAAGATATTCCATAGTTTTATACTTGTAGTAAAGTTTGTCTTTCCTTATTAGTAAATCCTTTAATACGACGATCAGAATAATCTTTGTCTTCCTATCCTTGGAATCACTTGTTCAAAAAATGATCATTTTTTGTATCCCTAGCCCCAAAATCCCTCGATCTTATGGATTTGATTCACCGTCTTCCTTTCCCCAGAATCCATCGATCGTAACAATGATCAGATGCATAATACAAAAGAAAACATTCTAAAGGAAACAACCATGATAAGGATTCATTAGAAAAAATATAAATAATTAAAAATAATAGGAATGACCAGTTCACACTAAGAAATATTCACAATACTTGAGTTGAAAAAAAATACATCAGCTCTAAACTATTCAAATGAACTACTATTTATAGTAAAAGCTCCAATGGAAATATTTTTAAGTTTGTTTCAATAGAATCAGATAGATAACACTTGAAAACTCATCTATAACTGAATGTATAACATTATTTTTATTTAGCACCATTACAATGATAAATTGAATTCCATATGATAGAAACAATTTATAGGTACATTTATTATAAAATTTAGTTAGTCTGATGGACATCCTTATAGAATATCAATCTGATGAACTGAATGAGGGTTAGTCCAATGTATTGGTACCATGGTAAGTCTGATGGTCATTACTTTTGTCAGTCAGGTAGACAAGACATAAGATTAACCACTGGTATGAAAAAAGGTCATTCTAAGGGATTGGACGCACCTTCGGTTCCATGGAATATATTGATTAATATAAAGTTTATATTTTTAATAAATTATAAAAATTTCTATGTATGGTATAAAGTAATGTTTTTTATAAAAACATACTAAAAAACTTTGGTCATAAAATTTAAGAAAACATATTTTTAAGAAGGTGTTTTTGATTTATAAAACTAAAGGAATGGAAAAGTAAGAATTAAAACTTCCAACTCAACAATCTACCCTTTTTAGAAATCACAAAACACAACACTTAAATGAAAAATAATAACTTAAAAAACTTACAGTCCTTTTTTATTTTAATAACATTAAATACATATTTTTCTTATAACTCCCACTAAGTTTATAAATAATTCAGAATATGATGTTGTTTCCGACGCTTTCGCCGGGGCGCGCGCCCGTCAATCCATGGGGGAGGACGCGCGACGCTTCTGTTGCCCCACATTCCCGCTTTCCAAAGGCGGGCGGCATTCGCTCCTTATTCAGGGACGTCTGCTCCTTGATCGAAACGGGATGATGGGATGTCGGTTCTTCCTCCTGTGGATTACTCCTCAGAACTCATCACCTAGTCCGGGTCTCCCTTATAGTTTTAATACGTAGTTCGTGAAACCCTTCCCAGTGCCATGTTTCCATGGACTCCGGTTAATTACACTGCTTCTGTCGGGACATTCCAAAGGGTCCAGTCAGGGCAGCAACCTTCAGTCAGGGGAGTAGTCACGTTGAGGCATCAGTAGCGTGTCTGGATGCTGGGGTACCTGGCATGTCTGTCTGTTTATCCTTGACCACTAGGCTTCTCGAGGGCGTGGAAGCCCGAGGCATCCCACATCGAGCGTGGGGAATTATATGTCGTAGACACATATATGAGGTTTTCCTCAGCTTCCCGTGCGCAACACAGGGTATGCCGCAAGTTTAACGTCCAGCGGAGACGGATCAACCCAACCAGAGCATTAGCTAGGATAGATCGGATTGAGGGATCCTCCTTGAAGGGATATCGATACCGGGGCCAGCCCGTGGGCGACAGTGAAGAAGAGTGTACCGACATGGTCTCACCAGGATAAGACGGTCCGGGCGAGAATCGGAACGGGTGGTAGGTTGATGAATGGAGTGGAAGGAGAGTGAAGTGGAACCATCTCAGGGGCGATAGTGAAGTTGGGCTTGAGCCTTGATGAGGCTTTCTACGTATCCCCGTGGCAGGGAATCAAAGTCCGCGTAGTTCGGGATGACGTCGATAAGCTGACGTGAAGGTGGAGCTTGTCCCGATGGGTATCGTCAGCGTACCGACGTGAAAGTAGACCCGTGGGTCCACTAATGGTGGGATTGAACCTTGGGAAGGTTTCCTACGTACCATGCCTTGACATGGATCAAAGTCCTCGTAGTTCAGATTAGGGAATACAGTTTAACGTCGTGCGGGACGAGGGTGAACCGATGTGAATGAGGTCGGGACGACCGGATGGTGGACTTGAACCTTGTAGAGGCTTACTACGTACCATGCCTTGACATGGATCAAAGACCTCGTAGTTCGGGTTAGTCACAACGGCTTGCCGTCGGACTGGAATTGCAGTTTAACGTCATGCTGGATGTAGGTAGAACACGACGTGAATTGGATGATGGGTGGGCTTGAACCTCGTGGAGGCTTCCTACGTACCATGCCTTGACATGGATCAAAGACCTCGTAGTTCAAGTGGGATGGGTTGCAATGGCTTACCACTGGACCGGAGTGCAGTTTAACGCCGTGCTGGACGGGGGTGAAACCCGACGTGAAAGATGGGTGGGCTTGAACCTCATGGAGGCTTCCCATGTACCATGCCTTGACATGGATCAAAGTCCTCGTAGTTCACTAGGATTGGTGTCAGGGTCGGTTCTCACTCTAAGCCCATGCGAGTCATGCTCGGTGTGAGAAACAAGAGGTTGCAAGGACCTGACGATCACGTCGCGAAGGATGCGTCCGTGAGAAGTGAAGAGGGGCTTACGCGTTAGGCGGCCCATGGTGTTGGGACTTACTCCAGGATGGAGGCCCAAAGAAAAGGATGATGATGATTTCAGGCTTGAGCCTTGAAGAGGCTTCCTACGTACCATGCCTTGACATGGATCAAAGACCACGTAGTTCTTCTGATGACGGCTTACCGCCAATTGGTTGGTTTCAACGGCTTACCGCTGGATTGGGTGTGAACAGCTTACCTCTAAATTGGGTCATAACGGCTTACCGCTGATTGGGATCACAACAGTGAATGGGGCTTATACTAGGAAGCTGCCCGGGTGCCCCTAAGGAGTGGAACTGGTGAATGGGGCTTACGCTAGGAAGCTGCTCGGGTGCCGCTAAGGAGTGGCACTGGTGAATGGGGCTTACGCAAGGATCTACCCGGGTGCCACTAAGGAGCGGCACTGGTGAATGGGGCTTACGCTAGGAAGCTGCCCGGGTGCCGCTATGAAGCAGCACTGGTGAATGGGGCTTACTCTAGGAAGCTGCCCGGGTGCCGCTATGGAGCGGCACTGGTGAATGGGGCTTACGCTAGGAAGCTGCCCGGGTGCCGCTAAGGAGCGGCACTGGTGAATGGGGCTTACGCTAGGAAGCTGCCCGGGTGCCACTATGGAGTGGCACTGGTGAATGGGGCTTACTCTAGGAAGCTGCCCGGGTGCCGCTAAGGAGCGGCACTGGTGAATGGGGCTTATGCTAGGAAGCTGCCCGGGTGCCGCTATGGAGCAGCACTGGTGAATGGGGCTTACGCTAGGAAGCTGCCCGGGTGCCGCTAAGGAGCGGAAATGGTGAATGGGGCTTACGCGAGGAAGCTGCCCGGGTGCCGCTATGGAGCGGCACTGGTGATTGGGGCTTACGCTAGGAAGCTGCCCGGGTGCCGCTAAGGAACGGAAATGGTGAATGGGGCTTACGCTAGGAAGCTGTCCTGGTGCCGCTATGGAGTGGCACTGGTGAATGGGGCTTACGCAAGGAGCTGCCCGGGTGCCGCTATGGAGTGGCACTGGTGAATGGGGCTTACGCAAGGAGCTGCCCGGGTGCCGCTATGGAGCGGCACTGGTGAATGGGGCTTACGTTAGGAAGCTGCCCGTAATGTCTTTCTCATGTCTGGTCATGAGGGCATCCCAACTCACTGGTGGGGTGAGGTATGTGCCTATGCGCAAGTGCACAAGCGGGATAACGCCAAGGGTGTTGGAATCAGCCCAAACAAAGGGACAAGAAAAGTGTGAATCACATGCCCGACATTCGGAATGCGATGAGAGTGGCATGGCGATAGAGGATAACTGCTGACCATGTTCGCAACACAGCATCCTATCGCGTTAGCCTAAAATGGGGACAAACAAATGAGGGGTCGACTGCTGACCGTATTCGAAACACAAGACCTCAAAGTGTCACCCGAAGCCTTTTGGGGCGTTGGCCCAGGACAGCAGGGGGACCATGGGTCTACCGTCCATACTGTTAGGGGGTCCCTTCAGACTTTGGAAATGGATGCAGATCCGAATGAAGGACACGCAAAGCGTGGGGTGGAGTGCTGGAATGTTTGAACGGATTCCAACGCTCTTGAAACTATGCCACTGTAAACATGGCATTAAGCATCTTATGCTAGGAGCATAAGGCATCTCTTGTTTAGGGCAAGAGGCATCCTATCATTTGTTAGATAGGGATAATGCTACAGTTTAGAGTCATGTAGGTAGGACTATTGGCATCTCATGCTAGGAGCATAAGGCATCTCTTGCTTGGAGCAAGGGGCATCCTACCATTTGTTAGATAGGGTGTACTACAGTTTATAGTCATGTAGAAAGGACTGTTAGGCATCTTATGCTTGGAGCATAAGGAATCTCTTGCTTGGAGCAAGGGGCATCCTATGTGTGGATCACAGGGAGAATACTACAGTTTAGAGTCATGTAGGTAGGACTATTGGCATCTCATGCTAGAAGCATAAGGCATCTCTTTCTTGAAGCAAGGGGCATCCTATGTTCGGAACATAAGGATAATACTGCAGTTTATAGTCATGCAGAAAGGACTGTTGGCGTCTCATGCTAGGAGCATAACGCATCTATTTCTTGGAGCAAGAGGCATCCTACCATTTGTTAGATAGGGTGTACTACAGTTTATAGTCATGTAGAAATGACTGTTGGGTGGAAGGTGCCTAGAAATGGTTGGTGTTGGGACTTACGCAAGGGGCAACCCTTTCTGGTTCAACCTGGCTTAGGGGCCAAGTGATTGGGTTTGGAGGAGTCGCCTGAGGGATGGTTCGACTCAAGGTACTCGGGGAATTGATGATGAGAATCTCGACTCACGACATGGAATGAAACCAAGAGGATATGTCAACTCAAGGTGTTTCATGGTGTGTGGAGGAGTATCTCAAATCATGGTGTTCCGTAGGTGGAAGGTGGGAGCGCATAAGGGCGCAATGGAAAACGCAGCCCCCGTGGTATGGACCGGTGGGTGTGAAGGTAGGATCCTTGCGAAGGATAGGTCTTCGCGAAGTAGCTTCGCGAAGCATGGCCTCGCGGAGCAATAGTCTCTCGAGGAGCAAAGTTCTCGCGAAGTAGCTTTGCGGAGCAAAGGTGTCTCGCGGAGCTTGGTCTCGTGGAGCAGCATCACGGAGCTTGGTCTCGCGGAGCAGCATCGCGGAGCATGGGCTCGCGGAGCAAAGGGCTCTCGCGGAGCTTGGTCTCGCGGAGCAAAGGGCTCTTGCGGAGCTTGGTCTCGCGGAGCAGCAACGCGAAGGAAGCTGCTTGCGGAGCATGGCTTCGCGGAGCCGCAATGCGGAGCTCCGCTCGGCCGCCCAAGGGGCGAAGTGGCCGTGGCCGTCCTCTCGGAGAAGGGGGTGAGCTGGGTATTTATAGGCAGGGGTGCCGCGAAGAAGAAATCCCGCGCCGCCTCAGAAGCTTCGCGGTGCGCTCGCGAACGTCAAATTCGTTCGCGGAGAGGTACCGCCTCCGGAGCTTCGCGGTGGGCTCGCAAACGTCAAATGCGTTCGCGGAGAGTTACCGCCTCCGGAGCTTCGTGGGACCGCACTGCACGGGTGCTTCGCATCGGTGCTTCGCATTAGTGCTTCGCGAGGGGTCTTCGCGGCGCATCGCAAACATCAAACAGGTTCGCGGAGCCTCTCGCCTCATTACTTCGCGGCGGCGCTCCGCGATCACGGAGGGGGGCTTCACGAATGGGCTTCGCGAACCAGATTTCCAGCCAAACTTCAAACGTCCATAACTCCTAATCTGTAGCTCCGTTAGGGCCCTACGACCTACCAAATCGAATCTTGCGAAATGGACTACGATCTTGGATCATGTATGGAAGCATTTGGAAAATTTTGGGGACGCGTTTTCCGGGGTCTATAGATGTAAAGTATTAGAAAAAATCCCCCTTAAAGAATACTTCTCCCCTTTATGGATACTTCTTCCCCCTAAGGATTTCATCTCCCTTTTTTTTTAAAAAAAATTATCCCCATTTATAAATTTTTTCTCCCTTTGTGATTTTAAAAAATAAATGAGAAATAATCCATTTTTTTGAAATGTTAGAGGATAAATTACATACAAAAATTTTTTAACATATGAACTAACTATTCTTCCAAAAATAATAATAAAGAACATAGATCCAATCGTAATTGGAAAAAATTCAAGAACAAAGGATTTGGATGAAAATTATTTCATAATAATAAACCATTAAAATGTTTTAAAAAATATACATCAGGAGTTTAAATGAAAAGTTTAATCGTTCTTCATGAGGTTCTTCACAAAGGAATTCATCCTTTTTAACTCATGCTAATCCTTCTCAAGATTCATGATCTTTTCTCAAAAAATATCCTAATTATGAAAGTCCTCAATATTTCAATCTCCTATGAATAATTTTTATTCTCTTACTTCATGAAGAAAATTTCAGTTTCACATGATTTGAGATGGGTAATCTCCAGCTACAAATTTTAAACCTTTTATTTTAATAATTTTACTTCCTCTATCCAATCATCAGTTGTATCTCTAAATTCTTCGATAAAATTCCCTTAGCCAGATACATAACAAGATAACTGATTAAAGGAATTTTCTAATTTTAAAAGAGTTTCTTTACTTCCAAAAATTGATCATCATGTTCCATGATATCACAATACACTTGATTGGACCACTTAATCATCTAAATATATGATATTTTATGAGTCTTTTAATTTTATTAAAAGGTTTTTAACTTGACTTCAATATGGATAACTGATTCAGATAACACTTTCAATGATTCTAATATCTCACTGAGGCTATTTTGAATTAGTTGACACCTTGTTTCAAGCTTGGGAAAATATGGAATGGTGTCTTCTAACCTTTTGAAATATTTTAAATTACAATCAAAACCTTTTTGTGCAATGTTTGCCTCTAAATATGATGAAAAAGTAGAAGGTTTGCGAGGTTTCAGTCTTGAGGATTCAACACCAGGCCTGGAAAATTCCTAAGATTTCTCTTTACCTTTTTTTAAAACATTCTTATCATATTAAATTTCAATAAAAAACACATCCTTATCATATTTTACTTTTTTAGAAACCTTTGTCTAAGAATGTTGACCTTAATCTTCTTCCTTTGAGGATGAATTTCCTTCCTCTTTTATTGATGAATTTTTGGTTCTTTTGATGAGGACTTTTCTTGGGATCCTTCTAAGATTTCATCCTTATCATACTTATAAGGTAAATATGATAAAGCTGAAGTTGATTCTAATGATTATTTTTATTTTTATCCTTTTTATATATGGATTTATTCATCATCAAATTCATATGTTCATTCCTGATCTTCTTCTTCTTCTTATTCATCTCCTACTTCTACTTTTTCTTATACTACTTCTTCTATTTATTCTTCAAATTATTTTTCAATCTATTCATATAATTCTCTAGTTTTTATGTAAACTCCCTTTATAACTATTTTAGATACCAATTATTTTTCTTATATGGATCATGATACTTATTCAACTATTTTTCCACTTTTTAGAAACAAAAGGGATACATGATGGAACAACTTAGGTTTGCTCAAAAAAAATTCTGACATTAGGATTGATTTCATTAGTATTTAAAACTTGTAGATCTATATTCTCAGATGCCCTTTCTAGTAATTTTAATAAAATTTCACAATTTTTTTTCTTCTTGTAACCTTTGTTTCTGATTATTTTTCTTTTCCTTATTTCAATTGATTAGATGTTTGAATTATTAAGTCCTTTTCCTCATCTATATCAATTCCAAACTCTAGTTCCCCTAGTTTTTTTCCTTATAAACCATGAGTTTTTCAAAAACATCATCCACTATTTTATTTTCTTTCTTTTGTTTCACTGGTAGGGATGATTCAACGTTTCTCTTTTTCTTAATATCCTCAACTTTATTTGATAGTTATACCTTTTTTGTAGTTACATCAATATTTTCAACAAAATTATTTAATTTAGAATCAAAAACCAATTTCATCCTTGAAATTGTTCCTTCAATAATAAATAAAATATTTTCTGTTATAGGGTAATGATTATTCTTAATTTTGAAAATTTCCATACATTTGAAAATCAAATTACTAATGAAGGCTCGAAACATTATAATATTTCACTTTATTAGAGAACTTTTAATATTCTCTACCATAATGAAAATAAATTTCACCAAATCTGTTTTCCACATATTGAAAATCAATCTAAAATAAAAATAACATAAACTTTTAATGTATCTATATCACCCTTCCTGGGGATTAAATAACCTTTATTACATAATGCTATAACTCTATTGTCTTATGATAGATGAAAATTTTTCTATATTTCTCGTAGTATTAAAAAAATCTTCAACATTATTCTTCTTGAAAGTTCATAGTGTGTCCTGTAACTTGTGAGAAGGTAAATATACCTCACCAATAGAAGTAACACCCACCAAGTCAGCTAATATTTTGAAAAAAAGCTTACATCTCTTCCCAAACATGGTGAAGGATAATTTACCCTTACCTTATTATTTAACAAATTGATTATAGGAATAAACTTATATAACCATTTGGGGATAATACTAATTTATATCTTTATATGGTTTCTCTATGAAAACCCTTTCCAAACCTTGAAACGAAATTATCCATTTGATAATAGTATCGAACTTATCAAAACATGATCTTTCAATTAGTATTTCTCTAAAAAAATAAAATTTTGTGTAATCTTCTTTGGTTTCCATCATAATGGGAACCAGAAGATCAAATGAAAAGAAAAAGAATCAGGCTAAAAAATTTTAAGGGTTTGAGATCTTGGGAACAAAAACCTTGAGAACCGACGTGATACACATGGTGAACCACCTTTATATAGGTATAATAAAACATCAGTTTGTATTCCAAAAGACTTTCAACAACTGAGATTAAACCTTGGCTGATCTGCTGACCATGATTTTATTGAAGAAAGTTTAAATTTTTTACTTGAACTATTAAAGTTCTAAAACTTTTGATTGGAGTGAGGATTATTCTGATTAGAAAAACTTTTAAAAGTTTGAAAACAAATCAAATTCATAAAACTAAAAGAATAAGTAATTGAAAACAATTATAAACTAGAGTAATTAATTAGTTCAAAAATTAAAAGATGATTACCTTTTAGATTATAAAGTTTTATTAGCATGAAAAACCTATTCTTCTTTGTTTTTTTAACATAAAAAGATTATGATAGTTTTATAATACAAACATATTATGATAGTTTTATAAGAAAAATATATTATGATAGTTTTATAACAGAAAAATGATTATGGTCATTTTTAAAAATTTTTGAGTTTAGAAAATTTATAACAATTTCTGATTCTGGAAAGCAATTTTAGAATTATCAATCTAAACATTTCATAAAATTTTGAGTCTAGAAAAGTTATTATGATAAAAACTTTTTAGAAAATTTAAATGTTTAGAAAACAAAAGTTTATATAAAACAAACACATATGTATTCCCATTATGAAAAAAGGTTTATTAATGTAAGGAGATATGAAAACAAGAAGTATATATGGATGATTACTTAACATTGATTATTCCAAACTTCTGTTTAATGTATTCAAATCTCTCTGAACTAAAGGGTTCAGTAAAAATACCAATAAGTTGTTCTTGCATTTCGATGAATTGTAAAATTTTATTTCAATTAAGTGCGTGTTCCCAAATCAAATGGTGTCTTATATATAAATAAATAAATATATAATTAAGTGCGTGATCCCAAAGAAAATGGTGTCTTATATATAAATAAATAAATAAATAAATAAATAAATATATATATATATATATGTTTTTATCACATGAGTGATGTGATGGGTTTTTTCTTAATGTAGTGTAAATTGTGTTATCATAAAGTCTTTAAGTTTTATTAAAATGCATGCCATAGTATGTGAGTGTGTGTTGAATCCACAAAACTTGAGAACAAAAACTTCCAGTTACTATATATTTGGATTCAGTAGTGGAAAGTTATATCGAGTGTTGTTTCTTACAAGACCAAGAAACTTAAGAGTCACCTAATAAATTAAAATTTTCATATGTACTTTCCCTCTCCATTATACATCCACCAAATTCAGCATCTAAAAAAAATTTAAGTTAAAAAACATTTCTAGCAGAAGAGAATAAGCCTAAATCCATAGTTTTCTTAAGAAAACAAAATATTCGTTTAACATATTTTAGATGGAATTATTTTTGATTGGATTAGTATCTAGAACTTAAAAATACTGAAAAATTAAATCTATATGACTAATTATTAAGTATAGTTTGCTTCCAACCATACCTATTAAATTTTTCTAATCAACTGGTTTCCCAACCTCATCATGATCTATAGTATTGAAGGTACCAATTCGAGTACTAATACTTTTAGTATTTTCATACCTAAATTTCTTAAGTAAATATTTTATATAATTATGTTGAGATACAAAAGTACCTTCTGGTTCTTGTGATATTTGAAAACCAAGAAAATATATTAACTCACCCATCATACTCATTTCAAAATCAAACTTCATAATATTTGCAAAGGATTCCATTAAAGTTTTTTTTGAGTTAAACCCAATATAATGTCATAAAAATAAATTTATAAAATCATAATTTTTTTATTTAGTTATTTTATGGAAAGAGTTGGATCCATAGCTTCCTTAACAGTTTTTTTTGGTAACAAAAATCTAGTTAATCTATCATACCAATCTCTAGGGGATTATTTAAGTCCATAAAGTTCCTTGGAAATCTTATAAACATGTTTTGGATGTTTTTTATTTTCAAAACTAGGTAGTTTTTCAACCTAAAATTCCTATTGAACATAACCATGATTAAAACATACTTCACATTAATTTGAAAAAGTTTGAAATAAAAGAATGCTATAAAGGCTAGATTTATTTGAATAGCTTAAGGTCCAAATACCAGTGAATAGGTTTCTTCATAATCTATTCCCTCTTATGGGTTATATCCCTTATAAACAAGTATAGCTTTATTTCTAACTATTATTCCATTTTTATCACATTTGTTCCAAAAAACACATTTTACTCAAATTATAGAAGTTTCTTTAGGTCGTTTAACTAAAGTACATAACTGGTTCCTTTAAAAATTACTGAGTTCATATTGAATTACTTTTATACAATCCTCATCACCTAAATCTTCATCAGAATTATTAAGTTAAAATTGGGATAAGAAATCCAAATGCTCAATTTCATTTCTCAAATATATTCTAGTACTAACTAGTTGATCTACATCAAAAATGATACATTCACTAGGATGATTCCAAAGAAACAACTAACTTCTTGGATTTTAAAAATCTTGTTCTTCAATAATAGGTAAAAAATATTATTGGGGAGTAACTTCAGAAACAAATTCTTGAGTTGTTTTCTTACGAGAAGAAGTTTCTAAAAAAATATTGAAAATCTATTTTAGAAATAACATATGAGGATATAGGTTAATTTTGTTTCAAAATAAAGGGATCATTTTCATAAAACTTAACATGCACTATTTCCTCAATAATACAATAATTTTTATTAAAAAATATATAACACTTACTAGTAGTGGAATAACCTAAAAATATCCCTTCATCATATTTTGGTGAAAATTTATTTAAGTTATATTTATTATTCATAATGAATACTTTAAAAGCAAAAACATTAAATTAATAAACTTTTGGTTTTCTTTCTGTCCACAAATCATAAAGAGTTTTATTAAGAAAAGGTCTAATTAAAAGTCGATTCATAGTATAAAAAGTATTACTAACTAATTCATCCCAAAAATGTTTAGCAACTGAGTATTCTCTCAGCATGGTTTTAGTAATCTCTTGAAGAAATATATTTATTATTTCAAATACACCATTTTTCTATGGGGTTCTAGGTGATGGAATGTTATGTTCAATATTTTTCTTACTACAAAAAAGTTTTAGAATCAGAATTTTCAAATTATCCACCCTGATCAATATGAATAGTTAAAAAGGAGAGGTTTTTCTCATTTTTAACTCTGGATACAAAAGATTTAAAATAACCAAAGGCTTCAGATTTCTTTGTAAGAAAATAGACCCAAGTGTATTTAGTGTAATCATCAACTAATCCATATACATAGTATTTTACACCAATACTTCTAGTTTTTGTAGGACCAAATAAGTCCATGTGCACTAATTATAAAGAATCAGAAGTTGAGACTTCACTAATAGATTTAAAACACGACTTATGTTTCTTACCAAATTGACAAGGGTTACAAACTTTGGAAGTATCAAACCTAAGTTCTAGTAGATCTTTAACAATTTATTTCCTAGTCAACTTAGCTAAGTTTCTAAGGTTATAATCTCCTAAACATCTATTCCATAAAAATTATTGATCTTCCATTGTAGTAAATCATGGTTAGTATTTGATCCTAAGATATTATAAGTTTAGTGTGTAAACATTCTAATACCAATTTGGTATAAACAATAAACTCATTCTTGGAACTATGTACAATACATTTATCATTCCTAAAGTTCACAAGGTAACCTTAATCACATAATTGACTTATGCTTATAAGTTTTTTCTTAAGTCCTATAAAAAATAAAACATTTTAAATTAAGGCTTTTATAATAAGTAAAATGTTACCTATACCAATGATTTCTCCTTTAACATTATCTTTGAAAGTTACTTTTCCACCTTATATCTTGATAATATTCTTAAAGAAATATTTATTTCCAGTCATGTGTTTGGAACATCCACTATCCATATACAAAATATTTTTTTATTGGTACAATATTTCTTTTTCATTAAAACCAAATAATTAGTTTTTTGGAACCCTAACCATATTGGGTCCAGTATTATTAGAAAATATAATTTTAAGAAGCCACATTTGAATAACATTATTTTGTTGAGAAAGTTTTATTTCCTTATAAAATTAATTTTTATGAAAACTGAGAGACTAAACCCTATTCAAAGAACAATATTTCTTCCAATGTACACTACTTTGGAACTTCGTTCAAACTAGATCAATTTTAAGAATAAAATAGTTGTTACTAAAAATTGGTTTTTGATTTGTATAACCCATTCCAAAATTATTACCAAGAGGTTTAATTTGTTTGTGCATCTTATCGATGTTTTCATTCCCTGAGGTAAAATTAGAGAGAAGTTTCTTCAAAATAGATATTTCATACTTTAGTTTGATAACCAAATTCTTATCCTCATTAGAAATATTATTAGAACTTAGTATTATAAAATCTTTTTGTAAACTATTTTTCTTAGAAATAATTTTATCAAGTTCTTTTAAAATATTATCCTTTTCAATATTTTTTATCAGGATCCTTAGAATGATATAATATTTCATTAGTTAGAAGAGTAATTATTGAATCTTAAATTGTAAGTTTTTCTTGGGTATTATCAAGTTTTTTACAAATCACATACTTTTTATTTTCAATTTTTTTTTGAAAATATAGAAATCTCATCTAACTAGGTAGTGTATTATCTTTTGTTGAGAAATATTATTTATCAGAAGATGTAGAACTTCTCTCATAAAAATAAGTTTCATTTAAATAAATATTATTTACAGATTCAAAAGTGTGTAACTTTTCCATTATACATTGATTTACCATATGTACTTTTGTAAATAGTATAATGTTCCTTTGTCCGAAACATTCATTATCAGAAGAATTTTATAAAGAATCCATACCACTGGAAATAAATGTTTCAGAATATTTTAGGACGTTATTTTCTTTTTTACTTATAATACTTATTTGTATTTATATCAGAATTCATTTCCTTTCTATCTTTACTTTTCATCTTAGGATAATGAGGTCGGATGTGACATGTTCTCTTACATTCATAATAAGTATCCCCAGAACCCTTCTTGTCACTTTTATCTTTACAAACTTTATTATATATATACTGAAAATATGTCTTTCACACAATATTTTTCATTATTACAGAAGGATTAGCCAACTCATTTTTTGAATTTTTTGATGAACTATAATTAGATTCAACAACAAATTTCTTCTTTCTTGATGATTTTATAACTTTTTATACTGACTGAAATTTGGTAGGAATAGTAAATGTTGTAGTAAAAGCAACTCCACAATTTTTATTTTTATATTTTTCAGTATCTATCTTTAATATTCCTTTATATTGAATTAGTGTTTCAATTAGATCATCAAGAGTTAGAATATTAATCTTCCTTGTGTCATACACAATAGTTATTTTAGATTACCACTCATTTAGCATTATATCATTAATATTTTCTACCAAAATATAATCATCAGATTTTTTTTCACCAAGAGACTATAAACTATTTATAATTTCCATAAACCTTTGGTGGATCTTATAAATTTATTCAGAAGGTAGAAAATCAAAGGATTGGTAATCAGATCTAACCAAGGATCTTCTTATTTCAATAACTTAGGATGTGCTAAAATGAGTTACTTCCCACCTACTCCAAATACTATTGGAAGCATCATAGGATGATATCTGACTGTAGATATTCCTCACCATAGAACAAAATAAAGTATTTATGAATTTTTAGTTCAATTGATATTCTAACTTCTCAGCATTAGTAAAAGCAGAAACTTCCTTATCATGAATCTTTTACTTCCCATTTTTCATTAAGAAATTATCAACTCTACTATTGATAAAAAAAGTTTTAATTATATCTCTCTAATATCCATAATAATTACCATAAAAATTTTGTGGTCAACTTGGATTTATATTGTAAAGAGATCCAATATTCATACCTTCCATCTTAAAAAAAACAGATACTCTTTTCTAAAAGTACACATTACTGTAAAAAAAATTTATAAACAAAGAGTTTATAACAAAACTTTATAAACTTTTCATTAATAAAGAAATTAAAAACTTAGGACTCTATAGCATTATAATATGATTTGATACCAATTTTTGGATCAAAAGTGTAACTAATATGGTTACTATTACAAGAGTGGGTGAATTTTAGTTTAAAAATTTTAAACAAAACCAAACACAAAACCTATTTAGGTAAACGATCAGAATCAGGCTTCATCCAATGATCAGATTTTTTGAATTGTAATAACAAATAATATGATTATATTAGAGTATGTTTTTATCAATTTCACAGCCGTACTAATAAAAAAATGTAAAGAATTTTTTTTAAAACAAAATTTATATCATAATATTCACTATAGAATAAATACTTGTTAAAACAAGAAATATAAAAGATTATAATGTAAGAATGAATTACAAGATATATTAAAAGAATAAAATCTTTTAACCTTAAGAGTAAAGGTAGTCAGAAACCTTGACTAAAGGTTTCCATATTTTTATACTTATTATAAAGTATGTATTTACTTACCAGTAAATCCATCAATACGATTATTAGAATAAGTACTATCTTCATATCCTCAGAATCACTAGATCATAACAATGATCAGAGTCTATCTTTATATCCCTAAAATCCCTCAATTTGATGGATCATATTCACTATCTTCCTATCTCTGAAATAATCTGATTGTAACAATTATGAGATTAAAAATACAAGAGAAAATTTTCTAAAGGAAACAACCTTGACAAGGATTACTTAAAACAAAAACTCTCTAAAGAATTAGAAATACAAAGAATGAGAAATTCACCCTAATAAATATTCATAATAATTGAGTTGAGAAAAATGTATTAGCTCTAAACTATTAAAATGACTTGATATTTATAGATGGAGCTCTAATGGTCATATTTTTTAGTTTGTTGCAACGACCTCAGACAGCTAGCACTTGACAGATCATCTATAACCGAATGTTCAACATCAATTTTATTTAGCACCATTATAATGATAAAGTGTATTCTTTATGATAAAAACAATTATTAGTTACTCTAATTATATATTTTATTCAATCCAATTGACTTATTTATATACTATCAATCCTATGAACTGAATGAGGTTTAGTCTGATGTATCAGTACCATGGTCAGTTTGATGGTCATTACTTTTTTTAGACAAGTAGACAAGACATAATTTTAACCACTAGTTTGAAAAAAGTTCATTCCAATGGATCAGGAAAACCTTCATTCAGATGGATCAAATTTATTAACACAAAGTTTATATCCATAATACATTAGAAACATTTCTATGTATGGTAGAAAGTAATGTTTTCTACAAAAACATACTAAATCACTTCAGACATAAAAATTTAGTAAAAATAATTTTAATAAGGTGTTTGTGATTTCTAAAACTAAAGGAATGGAAAATTAACTAGTAATATCAAAACATAAAGTCTCTAGGTTTCTGAGCAAGTATTATAGACTTAATGAGAAAAATGTTGTAATATTATGTGTATGAGATGAGGGTCATTATAGTTGGTATCATATAAATGTTTAGTTTTTTAGGATTAGGTTTTTATAGTTATATTAAATTAACTACAAATATCCTATATTGAAACAAAGTAATCCATAGGTTATCATATACTTGTTATTTATGAGTTATTATTTTTAAGTGAATAATTTTCCTTTTATATTTTTATTAAATCGTGAATTATCATCCCTAAATTTCCTTTATTCTAGTAAATGGATGGAAATAGGAGGAATCATGTTAAAAAAATGTAATGAATTATTTATTTATTATCTAAAATATATGCCTAATATAATAGGATGTTAAGTCTAGGGTAGTTTATTCCACCATTGGGGGGGGAATCAATGGTGAAAAAACATTAACTATCACAAACCAAAAATGTGATTCCCATTTCTGGTCAGTGTGAAATTATCATGATGATGGTGATGTGATTAAATAGGTTAAGTGAGAAAGAGAAAACATAGACACACAGTGTTTTTACAAGGTTCAATCACTCTTATTATTAGGTGGATAATCCTTGGTGTGTAGTGGTTTCAATTTCACTACCCATGGTTCAAATTTACTATCAATGGAACCAATGGGGGAGCAGGTTTATTATCATGAACTTTGATTATAATATGAAAGAAAAGTGATAACAATTTAATGATCATTTATTCCCATACCTCAAATGTAAATAGAATTTGGACTTGGTGTACACCCTTGTTATTATACTCAAATCTTACTGAATTTCTCTTGGAATACTCCTAGAATAGTTGGATCTGTCTTTTTTTATTCACACATACTTTTATAGGTAAGTAACCTATTTATTTATATTAATTTACATGCATTCCAGCATGATTCCCTTTATATTGGTGTAATCCCAAGGTTCAAAAGATATATAATAAAAAATCCCAAGGATCTCAAAGTATCTCAATATATAATTGATTATCTTTATAACATGGAATATTTATTTCGACGAGGCACCTTTGATTTCTATAGAACCACAGATCTACCAATAAAACTCATTTCTTCATGGAAACTTTCCCATGACATGTATTTATTAAATTCAATTCCCATTATAGTGTGAACTAGTGTCTAACAACATAGGATCAATTAACTCTCCAAAATACCATGAACCTAATTCTCCTGGGGTGGTCTTCATGACACAATCCACTTCTCCTTATTTCTTTAGATTCATTATTGTAGCATAATATTCTATAATATGATTTGATTTATCTTTAATTATGTGAAATACTTCGACATTCCAGATTAACTTTGCAGTATAAACCTCACATATGATTAACTCAATCCTTTAATAAACATCATCTCGGTGCAACCAACTTATTCATGACATGATTTTCTCATTTGATGTTAATTCATTTCTATACCAGAATAAGGTATAAATGATTCCCTCAGGAATCATGTAATGTATTCCCTATGTGAGATTAACTCAGTCTAGTTATGGAGTGATTATCCCCTGTACACTGTGATTTGACATCCGAAATGAAAATCCACTCCTTTCATTCCTATGCATCCCCAATCATCTCTAATGTGATTCCAAATCATCCATGAGCATGTTTCTAATGAATAAAACATGAAAAAAATCCCAAAATCATGAATGAATGTTTATAATAAACTAATTCATAGCATGACTTCAATAAAAAAGTTATCTAAGTACCTCACCATAGACTTGAATGGTTATTATGAGATAACTACATCCATCGGTGTATAATAAATTTCATACTAAATATGTATAAATTTAGATCAACTCATCTTAGTTCAAATCCTCATTTATCTATTAAAATTCATGAGGGTTTTATAAGATTAAATATCTCAAAGATCTATTTAACACCCCCTTTATATTTTTAGAAACATGAAAATAAAAAAGAGAGCTCTTATCTAAACTTCAGATACCAACACCTCAAGATCCTCTAATTTTGAATACTCCTCATCTCTTATATCCCTTTATTATCACTTAAAATATAACATAGAATCTCTACACATTTATAGTAAGATATCATTTTGTATTATATTCCTTTGTGAATAAATGAAAATGAATGAAATATGGAAAATATCCATGAAATAATTACATGGATTTTAGGGAAGAATAAAATCACAAAAACACTCTTAAGTGCCTGAAGGAATCCTCTATGAGATGATTCATCAAGGTTTAGTTGAATTTCTAATTAGTTGAAATATATTCCAAGGAAATATCACCATTCTACACCTTCTATTTGATGAAGTGTTACTTGATATCAATAAGATTTTACCTTCAATATTTCACTTAATTATTTAATAATTTGATTTGAACATTGATTACCTCACCCAATCACCAATGATTATGAAACATCAACCCTTATATATTCAAGCTAAAAATTCATCCATATAGTTTGAGTTTTGTATTGTAAGGCCACAACATAATCAACTTATATTGAAGTAAGAGTGAATAAATCTTTATTATTTGTGATCCATTACACACATATTCCTTTAATAAAAAAAGAAACTCAGAAGTATAATTTTTATCACAAATATATCCTACCAAATATATATTGGTATAACTATAATGATATAATTATTTATATTTTTCATTACTCAGGATACAATAGAGAGCTCCTTTAATTTAGTGCAAGGTTCACTTTGATTCTACAAGATGTAACTCCTTTATGTTAATTTGGAATCATATAAAATTTGTAACTGAAAAAAATATATCTAGTCTTGATTCCATCAAATAGAGTAATATACCAATGATCCTTGAAACTCTATTTCATTTGTAATTATTTTTTCTTTATCTAAGGAAAACATAGTCCAATGTGCTATAAGAGTGGAAAAATATCTTGATTCTTCCATACAAAACTTGTTGAGTAACTCATGAGAATAATTTTCTTATGAGAGAGATTCAATATATTACTTTATTAACTTGTATTCCTAAAATGAATTACATTTCACCAATCATTTAAATTTCAAGTAGTATCCTAATTGGGTAGAAAATTCCTCAAAAATTCCTTGTTCATGATATAAAATATGTCATCGACATACACAATCACAATGATATTTTTTTATAATCTCCCTTAAAATATATATTTTAATCAAGTTTTCCATTCTTGAATCATATGATCTTTGAGCTACTTTACATCTTTTAATAACACACATATGGATCTTGTTTAAGTCTATAAATCATCTTATTTAGTTTTTACTCTTGAGAAACATCATAATCAATGATAAAACCTTTTGGTTTTTTAGTGAAAAACACTTCCCAAAGTTCACCATTTAGGAATGAAGAAACCACACCCATTTGGAAAACTTTTTAATTTCATTGAGCATAAATTATAATAAAGATTTAAATTATTTATAATATTTTGATTTGAGAAAAAGTATCATCAAAATAAATTCCCTCAATTTGATAATATCATTTGTAAATAATATGAGATTTATTCCATTCTAATGAACCGTTCTCATTGAAATTATAAAAAAAACCCACCACGACCCAACCGCATTTTTATCTATGGGATATAAAACTATCATGGGCTAAAAATTTCAAAAAAAAATCTGTTATTCTTTGAAAATATTCCTAATTTAATTCCATTCATGGGTATAAATAGTGGTTTTTCTGAACTTTGTGAATTAATGATATAATATGAAATTGGATTTAAATATGTTTTTTTAATGATTTACTCATTTTTATGTTTAATTGACCATCTATACAATTGAAATTGTAATTGGTTTTTAATATGGGAACTTAAATTGTAAATTTTCATTTTAAAATAAAATTTATTAAAAGGATTTAAATTTGAATTTTAATTATTTCAAACTTTTTTTTATTAAATGAAATTCATAAATTAATATTAAAATTTAAACTCTCTAATTGTGAAATGAAAATTTAAATTGAATTGGAAAATGATTGTTCAAATATTGTTATTTGAATTTTATTATTTTTTTAAATTATTTTTTTAGAAAATTTCACTGAAAAAATGATTTTTTTTAAAGTTTAGTGTATAAAAATCTATTCTATTTCCACCCATTTCTAGAACCACTAGCCTGCTGACTGTAATAGTCTGCTACAATTCCTTCTATGATAATAAAATCATCTACTTCTACCACCCTTTTATGATTCAGCTCCAATTCCACTCATGATATCACACCAAGATACCACCACTCAAGTGATACCACTAGATCAATAAAACCTACTACCTTTCGTTTAATTGTAGAAAAACACCTTCCAATACTATAAACTAACGAAACATACCATGAAACCCTACCACTATTCCTACTTCCACCTCCTCCATGGTAGAACACCACCCATGGTCGCACCAAACTGCAATCCACCTCCACCCTATTTTGACATGGGATCCAAAGAAGATAGTCCCATAAAATATTTTCACCACCAGATTTGGTTGTCGAGGATGTATCACCACCGATCAAAATAGATCTGATGTCACATGTTGTCACTGTTGGTCGAGTCCATACCACCAATCATTACCGAATCTAAACCAATCATTACCAGATCTAAACCAATGATCTCCACTACATATTCAAGAGTTTCCACAAATTTTATTTGGATCTAATAGATTATTAATATCCTCAATGAATATCGATGTATGCACACCTCCCGTTTAAAGTCAAACCACCACACTGTCTGTCACTAATAGAAGAATCCGCACCACTCCTATTACCGATCCAAATTCAACTAAGACTATATGTGAATATATGGATGAATAATCCATCATGATTTCTTACCCTATTGATCCCACACCATTGGATAAGAAGAATCGACATCCACATTGAGATTCCCCACCATCCAAGGAGAAGAAGCTATACCCAAGAGTTGGTGCTTGGATTGAGAAAGAAATAAAAAACAAAAAAAGAAACAAATTAAAAAGAAAAAAAATGAATATATATACACACATTTTACGAAATAAGAAAATAAAACAAAAAAGAGTAATAAACAATTAATTATTTTATGGTTTCTCTTGTGTAGGTACATGTATTTTTTTTGAAGGAAGTGATGTATAGGCCTGAGACCCTGATCACAAATCAAATTATCCATCCCAACTGCCAGCACATGCAATTATTCAAATGAACATTCTAGGAAACAACTGAAATTCCATTACACCTGGGGAATAATATCAAACACCTACATGTGATAATAGGAAGGAATTTATCTCAATATAATTGATCACACCCTTCATAACTGAACATGTGGATCCCATCCAAGGAATAAGGAACTCATTGTTGAGTGTTGATTTTGAGAATAATGAATAAGATACTACCAAAATTATATATAAACATATTCCCATTCTTTCACATAGATTTATTTGGAATCTAAAAATAATTTCTCTAATCTTATTTAATTTAATTTTTCATTTTAATCCATGTTCTATTTTTCTAATTATTTTGTGCTTATCTTCTTCCTGTAATTATATTTATTTTTAGTCAAAAATTTGTTTCATAAAAAGTTTTTTGATCTCTTTAATTCCACAACTTTGTAGATCAAACCTAAGGGATAGGGCCTTGTGGGAGATCACATGTGCTCCCATTCCTTTTAATTTTCTAAATTCCATCCTTGATGTCATAAAGAATTGTTTAGAAATAGATCAATTATATTTACCTTCTCTTTCTAATGAATATATACATCCTAGAATATATCAAATCATTTCTAAATCCCCTATCTCAGTCTACCATTAATATTATTATATCACAATGGATTTATGGATGAACACCATACAATGGTGTAGGGTGTCAAGATGGCGAATTCCTTGATTAAGTGTGTTCATTGTCTCTTCACCATAGAGGATGTGTAACTAGATGGACATGGGGAAATTAAATATGTGTGTGTTCATAACCATAACATAGATATAGGAGAGAAATTTAAGAATGATAGTGAATTGATTTTTCAGATGAAAATTTAAGAATATGATAATGAGTCTTTATAATCAACCCAAGATCACATCGCCTTTCACCCATTGTGGTGTTTGAATTCTATTTCATTTTTTTAAATTCATTAAATCAAAAAATATAGATTTTTTAAAAATTGATAAAAAAAGAAAAATACATAAGTGATTTAGAATAGTGAGACTCTGACCCACACACACTCCTTGAGAAGTGATCTTATTTATCATTCTATTTCATTCTAAATTTAAAAAAATATAAAAATTCTGTTTGATCATAGACCATGAAAAATGCATGATCAACTTGGTTCCATTTTTGAGGAGTAAGGTTAGAAATTCATTGTTCATTTTCACTTTGTAAATACTTTATACTTTTAAAATTTAAAAAAATTTAAAAATGACCATCAATAAATTTCATAGAAGGTGGAAGAACTAATTTATTTACTCAAACAAATAGATAGAAGTGTTATAATTGAACACTTTTATGAAGTAATGAAACAATAAGAAAAAATACTATTGAGTTTTTATAAAACTAAAAATGAAAGGAGAGTATATGAGTATCATGAACCAAAACTAAAAAAATTACGAAAATAAATCCTAGTGGTGGAATTGATGAAGGATCCTATTATTCCACTCATTCCAGAGATGATACCCAAGGCACTCAAGGAGAAACAAGAAATACTAGCCAAACCACTAGAGGGAGACACTCGATATATTAAATATCTTACATTAAACTCTTCACTATTGGAGTTTTCCTCGAATGGAGATAAAATTAATTCTAATTAATTCTATATTAATCTCAATAAAACTGAATTCTCTTATGAACCAATGTGTGTAAATATTATAGATTTGGGTGTATTACATGAATTCCTCATTTCTGAGGAGGAAGATCTACCTTCGTAATACCCCAAACATAAAATGGAGGAAGATACAGTAGAAGAAGTGTTTCTAGTGTCTTCTCATGAATAAAAATAATAATATTCTACATATGAGGAGGAGAATTTAGATTTAAACCCAACATGCTTTAATCTTATTCAATTTTTTTCTAACACTTCTTTTTTATAAAGAAGCATATTTGGAGGATCCACTAAAGGAAGAATCCGTTAATTTGGCTCTAGAATAAGTTAAGGAGACACCATATATAATCCTTCCACCCATACCTTACCAAAGGATTCACATTGATTAGGGGGTCGAAAAGAAGAACACTGTTTATAGGTACCTCCATAAAAAGTCAATATAAAGAGATATGGCAGAAAAAACATATGGTGGTTCTTACCACATAAGCCCAATCCATCAAAGAACTGGGGATAATCACAGGACTGTAGTTTCAATCAAGCCACTCTTTTTGATGAATGAAAGAATATTTAAAATAAATAATATTTTAATAAATTATTTTTAATAAATAATATTAATTAAATATAAATGATTATATAATTTTATAAAGTCAAATTCAATTTTTATAAGTGTAAAATAATTATTATCGTAAACCCCCTAGTATTTTTCAATAAATAGTTATTTTTGATTTAAAAGTTTAAATTATTTTATTTGTATAATTATTTTGATAAAATAAATATGAAATATTAAATTAGAACATTGAAATTATCCCATGGGGAATATTTTATAATTTTTTGAGATAATTGATTTTTTAGATAAAAATTAAATACAGTATAATTATATGGTATGTATTACAACATCATAAAAGTCTAAAAATGATCAAATAAATACTATAAAGAGTATTGATGAAAAAAATTATGTTTTCTCTTTAAAATATTTTTCAAATATATTTTATTAATTTTATAAACCCTTAATGAATTCTCCAAAAGATATATTATTTTTTAATGTTTTACAATAAAATCTTTATAAACATGACTCACATCCACATCCTCAAGGGTCTTATTTTATTGAATTAGGTTCATATCCTTATAAAATAAAGAAAAAATATACCCTTTGGTAGAAACCATGGTAAAAAACCATGGGAAGGTTTGTGGTTTTGATTAATTTATCATATAGAGTCCAAAACCTAAGTTTTAAAATTAATAAAAAATTCTCCTCTCTTTTTCTATATAAGCAATAAAAACCTACCATCCCCCTTTACTCAAAAATCTTAGATCATGAAGTTAATTTACAATTATATCTCTATATTCCTCCTAATGTGGCCCAATCTCTTAATAATCTCCTCTAAATCTTTTAGAAGCGCCCTCTCAAGGTAAGAGTTCCTCTCATTATCCTCTATTCAAGAGACTTCTTTATATTATGACATTTAATATCCAGTTTTTCTTGTTGTGTTATACTCTTACATATACATATTATATTACTTATTATTTCCAAGAGATGATATAAAAATTTCTATCACATTAATCCCTTCTATGATTTTTTTGTATCACCGTTATGTTGCTAAAATTATCCTATGAGTTTTCATGCCAAAAAATTGTGTAGTGAATACCCATCCCCATTTCCACTCAATGGTATTAACCTAGTTTCACATATCCTTAATTTATTGGGGATTTACATTTATGTAACCTAGAATCTTTAATCACGGGGTTAATATTGATGAAATACATCCTTATGTTGTATGATCTATGTGGAACCCTTATACATGTACATGATATAAAAGTGGTGGTGGTCGCAAAATTATATATCCCTTGGGTAATGTTTTTTTATCTTATGAGAATTAATTTATAGTATTTGGGAGGTTATCCTAATCACACTATATTATTATGTCTTGGTTTTTATCCTTTACTTATGTTTATGATGACATGTTTTATGTTGTTTCAACAATCCCATATTGCTTTTAAACTATCATGTTATATCATGCCTCATTGTACAAGATTATGATTCTAAACCCAATTATGTTACCTTTATATGTGTTCTAGAGTACATGTACTTATTTATCTTATGCTATGCTCTATTTATTCCCTTATTGGTCTTTATAGCTCACCCCTTTCTTATGTATGTCCCTAGGTTATCCCATGCAGTTTTGGAATATCTAAGGAATATAAGGGAATATTTTTAAGATTTTAAATAATGTTACTGTATTTATGTTTCAAGTTGTAATGTTATGTGAATAATTACCCAAATACACTAGGAATAATGTTTTTTGGGGTTTTATTTAGTGTATCTTTATATGAAAAATCATTAATTAAGGTGTAATAAAATATGGGTTGTCATAGTTGGTATCAGAGGGAAGCCTAGTTATTTTTGGGAAATAGGATGAAAAAAATAAAGTAAAAGACATAGAGATAATACTAAACACAAAAAAATATCCCTAATTTTTGGTAAAGTATATAGTAAGTGGTTTCTAGGAAAATAAATCCCTGTCTGGATACTAAAAGTGTATATGGATTTGGAACAGTTGTACCCTGGGATAATAACCCTGAAAAGGGAGCATGGAGTTGGATTCGATCATCACATGGTGTACAAAAATAGGACTTGATGAACACCTGGTTTGAAACTTATAGGGGATATTCTTTGGCAAATTTACAAGTTCCTTATGAACCATTATTAAGGGAACAAAAATTCATATAATATTTTATGTTATGAAATAGATCATGGATAACATAGATTTAAAACTAGAAATTAATAAGTTAAAGAATATATGTAATTTATGAGTTATCCCTTTAATGTTAATGGTTTCCTATTTATCTGTTTAATAGTTTAAAAACAAAAATACATAATTTTATATTTATTTTTTATTAAGGGTTTGAAATAGGAGAAACTGAACCAACAACCAATGTGAGGAGAAATGTGATGACTGCCCAAATGAGATACCCAACAGAATAAGAGTGGGAATTTAAAAATTAATGATAATAATTTCTCAATTGAATCAGGTTTTGAATAGAAACATAAATTATTAGTAACTCACAAATCCCCCTTAAAAAAATAAAGTTGCAATTGAGACCTTTATTTAAAAAATACCTCTAACTTTCAGTCGATCTTCTGATCCTTTAATAAAAAAATAGTGGATCAACTCTATCAAAAGTATCTTGTCCATAATTCAATGTTTTGATTAAGAGAATTTCCTATTGTATTTTTACTATATGGAAGGAGAAGATGATAAATGGTGGACTTCAGTAAAAAATAAAAAGATCGAGGAGGATATTGAATCAATACAGTGTAAGTATTTCCAAAAAATGTTTTTTGATAAATAATTTCCTTTCACTATTTGATTGGAAATGGAGAGGGACTTCCTTATCCTAAAGAAAAAGGATGATGAATCATTTAGGTAATACAAGGAAAACTTCATAAGACTTTCAATATATTCCTACTCCCTTTTCATTACCCTATAAACTAAATTTGACCACTTATTTGGTGGAAAAAAGATGCATGTAAAAAAAGAATTAGTTATTGAAGACTTTGAAAACTATATGGAAATTATTCAATGTGACCTCAAATTTTAAATGAAGATCAGTGAATCTCACAGGTCTCCTAGGCCTAGATATATGAATTGAAAATGGATTTTAATTATGGTGGTATGATGGAAAAGTATCATGGGGGAAAGAAAATCCTAAACCCCACTTTTCAAAAGTTTGGGAAGAAACATCTCATTGATTTCTTTAAGGGGTGATGAAATGAATTATGTTTACGAAGGAAGGGCACCTAGTTAGTGATTTAAAATAGGATAAACCTACAAATGTGATAGAATTAATTAATGCTTCAGTCAACCCATATCCTATTGTCTAATGTTTCAAATGAAATGAATAAGAATAATATGTGAATCAATGCCCTAATATAAATATTTTAAATGAAAACTGATGAAAAAATATCTATGTCCTAGAGATAAATAGAGATATTATTACATGAAAACTACTGAGGTGGATCCTAATAATGGAGTGGTGACATGTATGCTAGTTATTTATTCAAGAATAGTGGTCATACTTTTTTATTATGGTTCTACACATTCTTTCCTATGAAATAATTTTTGTAGATCTATTCAAACACAACAAAAAAACATGGAAGTTGAGTTATCATTGAATATGATGAATTGGTCAATTTTTACATCCCAAACAAATAACTCAACCATTTCCAAATTTGTGGTATGAATTTACAAGAAAAATTTATGATACCCGTTTTAGTAGAATTTGATACAATTTTGGGTATGGATTGACTTTTCTTATATTGATCCAATACAAATTTCTGAGTGAAGGAAATAAACCTTTGTATCATGAATCCTCTTCTATTTCTATACAATTTCATGGAAGTGGATGAATATACTTTGGTATAATAATCTAAATAATGGGTATTATTTCCCTATGAGAAATCCTATCTTACTGAAATCATTGAGGCTAAGTAAAAGATCATCCTTTAAGACATTCCCATTGCGAAGGAATTCACTGTGGTGTTTCCTAAAGAATTTCCCTGTCTTCCTACTAAACAAGAGTTTTAGTTCTAAATATATATCATACCTAAATAGTTTTCAATATCCAGGACTCTAAATAGAATGAAAATTGTTGAAATTGTAGAGATGGAGAATAAGCTATAAGAGAATATAGATAAAGGATTCATATGCCCAAGTGCTTCACCATAGGATGCACCAATAATTTTCATCAAGAATAATGATAAATCAATGTGGCTCTATATTTATTATCAGGAGTTTAACAAGATCACAATAAAGAAAAATTATCCCTTTCCATAGATTGATGACATGTTAGATCAGTTAAATAGATCCCAGTACTTCTCTAAAGTGAATATATTTTTCAAGATAGAATCAAATAAAGGTGAAGAAGGAGGATATCCCCAAGACTGATTTTCATATAAGGTACATGAACTATGAGTTCACAGTGATTTCATTTGGACTCAATAATTCTTCAAAAATATTCATGGACATAATGAATAGAGTACTTAGCGATTGAATCCAAAAACTTATAGTACCATTTATAGATAATATTCTTATCTATTCCAAAATAAAGGAGGAATAAGAATATCATTTAAATAATGTACTGAAGACATTAAGGATAGAAAAAATATATGAAAATTATAGTAAATGTGAGTTTCACTTTGGTAAAGTGACTTTCTTGGGGCATGTTATCAACAAAAAAAGATATTTGAAAATCTATCAAAAGTAGAGGCAATTGAAGGATATACCAAACTAATATCTATGATGGAAATAAATGGTTTACTTGGATTATCTAGGTACTATCATTAATTTTTGAGAAACCTATCATGATTGTCAATCCCACTTACCAAGATTACTTGGAAGGAATCAGATTTTTTTGGACCGATGAATGTGACAAAATCTTTAAAGGTATGGCTAAGAGGCTAATAACTGCACCTATGCTCACATTACCCACTAACAGGAAGGATTTATGATCTAAAATGACACATACAAAAAGGAATTTGGTTGTGTACTCATTAAAGATAACAAATTGGTAGTATATTCCTCCAACCAATTAAAGATCCTTGATTAGAACTACCAAACTCATGATCTAGAATTGGCAGTAGTGATTTTTCATTGAAGATTTATTGATATTATCTCTATGGAGAAAAGAATTATGCATATAAAGATCATAAAATCCCAAAGTATATATTCACACAAAATTATATTAATATGTTCTAACAAAGGTGGTTAGACCTGATCAAAGATTATGATTTTCAATCCATTACCATCCCGAGAAGGAAAAAAAGTGGAAGAGACTTTGAGTAACCCAATCTATGGTGAGGATTGGAAGGATCCAATATTCTTGGACATAAAAACAATGGATATGGGAATAATAAAAGGATTTTCATCATACATTTCTCAATTAACTGATCAACCATCTATTCATGAGTGGATCAATAACACCCATAAAGTTGATGAGTTACTACAGAAGAAGGTATTGAATAAATAAGAGTTAAACTTTATTGAAGATATAGTTATAATGTTTGAAACTTTGATATGTGTCCCATAAAAACTGGAACTAAAGAGGGAACTTATAGATGATCTACATAGATCATCCTTCTCTATTCATACATAAAGTAGTAAGATGTATATATATATATATTAAGAAATGATTTTGGTAGGATAACATGAAGAGGGAGATGGAAGAGTTTGTATCTTGATGCTTGGTATACCAAAAATTCAAGCCATAATAATAGAAGCCTAAGGGTATGATGCAACCATTACCCATACTAGTATGGAAATGGGAAACAATAACCATGAATTTCATCAAAGGACTCCCAAGTGACCTAAAGGAAATAACAACATTTGTGTGGTAGTCGGTCACCTTTCCAAGTTAGTAAATTTCATTTTTATCAAGGAAGATTTATCTCTTGGAAAACTTGACAAGATATACATAAGGGAATTAGTAATATTTCATGGATTTATAATCTATTTTTCATCTAATTGATATATATGGTTTACCTCAGGGTTTTAGAGAATCCTTTATCAAGAGTTGGATACAAAATAGAGCTTCGACACTACTTATAACCCTTATATGGATGGTCAGTCTGAAAGGACCATGCATAATCTGGAGGATATATTGAGGTCAAGTTAAATGTATTTCCACCTTCCCCTAGTGGAGTTATCATATGACAACATTTTCCATTCAAGAATTCAAATGTAACCTTATGAGGCTTTTTATGGGAATATGTGTCAGACACCAACATGATGGGACGAAGTTAGAAAGAGGAATCTGATGGGACATGATCTTATCAATGAGATGACATAGAAGGTTCAAACCATTCAGAATTGTATGAAATCCACACAAAGTCAATAAAAAATATCTTAATATAATCATCGATGAGACCTGAAGTTTGAGGTTAAAGATAAATTATTCCTAAATCACTGTGGAAGAAATTTCTGAGATTTGGGAAGAATTGAAATCTTAATCCTAGATACATAAACACCTTTGATATCCTTGATCACATTAGAGTAGTGGATGATCGATTAGAACTCCCACTTAACCCATCTCAAGTACATGATGTATTCCATATATCCCTATTGATTAATTACATACCATACCCATCAAATGTACTAAATCTATAGGTGGTACCATTAGATAATGATATTTCATATGATTAGAAACTAGTGAAGATATTAGATCATAGAGACAAAGTTCAAGGAAACAAGATAACTCACCTGTTCAAGGTGTTGTGGCAGAACCACAAGTTTAAGGAAGCGATGCGGGAACCACAAGAGGAAAAAAACATAAGTACACTAATCTATTTTAGTTCATGAAATGAATATTTTGAGGTTGAAATTTTTGAATTGGGAAAAATGTAATGACCCAAACTTTTATAAATGAAATTCTATTTTTAATGAATAAATTATTTATTAATAAATGAAGTTATAGATAACATATGCACTAATTTGGATTTTGGACCATTATAAGTTATATCCTATCAAATTTAAAATACCATTAATAATCACAACCAATTATATTATATCCATTACACAATGTTCATATGATTAGTATATATAGAGGGTTCTGATAAAGTCCAATTGATATAGGAAAATGAAGTGATGGACTTGACCGATAGGATCACACCCTATGAATTCCATCTATCAGAGTTTTTGAGGGAGATAACATCACTGGTATTTACCCTTGAAAAATCCCAAGATAATATTGAATAATTAAATAATGAGTGAAACTGTTTATGGAAGAATTTCAAGCTCATCAATACCACAACCCAAACCATGTTCGCCGAATCAACCCATGGAAATATCACCGTTAGACACCTTACCCTTAGGGAATTTTCTGATGTAAAAAAATTACTATGTATCTAGACCCTAACAATATGAATTTTTATATTTTATTTGTAATAAAAAAATTAATATATTTATCCATTTTTAATATTACTTTTTAAATCATTAAATAATGAGTTTGATAAAAATTAGATTTTGATTCGATGAAAAAAAATATATTTTTGGGAGATATATATTTTTAACAAAGAATATATTTTTGATGAATTCAATAATATTAAAATAAATTTTATTTTAATAAATTATTATTATTAAATAATATTTATTTAATATAAATGATAATATAATTTTATTAAGTCAATTGAAATTTTTATAATGGTTAGAAAATAGTTATTATTAAAAAGCTGTATTTTACAATAAACAGAGATTCTTGATTTAATTTTTTTATTATATTTATATAAATATTTTTATAAAATAAATATTATCTTTTAAATTAAATCTTTTAAATTATCCAATGGTTAATTTTTCATAATTTCCTAAGACAGTTGAATTTTTGGGTAAAATTTAAATATGGTATAATTATAAAATATGTATCATAACATCATAAAAGGTAAAAAGTGATGTAATAAATACTATAAAGAGTATCCAAAATCAAAATTATGTTTTCTATTTGAAATATTGTGTTTTTGAAGTTATTTTATTTGTTTTATAAACCCTCAATGAATCCTACAAAACCTATATTATATTTTAAGATTCTAAAATCAATTCTTTATAAACACGACTCACTTCCACATCACTAAGGTTATTATTTTACTATGTTAGTTTCTTATAATTCTAAAATAATTAAAAACAATATTATTTTTCCAAAAACATGGTAAATAATCATGGTAAGGTTTGTGGTTTTTATTACTTTATCATAGAATGTCCAAAACCCACGTTTAAAAATTAATAGAGAATTATCCTCTCTTTTTCTATATAAACACAATAAAACAATAATTACTCTTCAATAAAATATCTTTAATCATGACATTACTCTTAAATTACCTCTGTATATCCCTCAAAAGGTTACCCTAATCTCTTAATAATCTCATCCCATGCTTTTAGAACTGCCCTCTCAAGGTAAGGGATCCTATCCATCTCCTATTTATTCAAGAACCTTCTTTGTATTATGCCATTTAATTTCAATTTTTTTATGTTGGGTTATGTTATTACACATCCATATTAAAACCCTTAATATTTCCATGTTATTATATATCCATTTAACTCTCATTAATCCCTTCTATGAATCTTTATGTACCGCTGCTATGCTGCCAAAATTATTCTATGCTTTTTCATGCCAAACAATTATGTAGTGAATACCCATCCCCATTTCCACTCATGTTTATTCACCTAGTTATAATTATCCTATATTTATTGGGTATTTACATTTATGTAACCCACACTCCATAATAATGGGTTTAAAATTTATTAAAGCCATCCGTATGTTGTATGATATATGTGGAACACTTATTCACGTGCATGATATGAAAGTGATGAGTGGGTTTGGAATTATATATCCCTCCAATGCATTGGGTAAAATTTTTACCTCATGATATTACATGTATGTTTCATGAGATGTTATACTAGAAAACTATTCTATGATTTCATGGTGGTTATACTTAACTTATGTTTTGATGTCATTTTTTGTGTTATTGCCACATTCCCATGTTTCCTTTATGCTATTATATTATATCATGCATCATTATTCAAGATTATGATTATAAATCCTCTTATGTTAAATTTATATTCCCATTTTCCCACATGTACCTCTTTAACTTAAGATATTATTTGTTTATTCCCTTACTGTGATTTATAGATCCCCCATTTCTTATGTACGTCCCCAGGTTATCCAATGTTTTTAGAATATCCAAGGTATATAAGATATTTTTTTGGAGATTTTAAGTAATATTATTGTATTTATGTTTCAGGTTGTTATGTTATGTGACTAATTACACAAATACAATAGTCCTTCCAATATTCTATGGATGTATTAAGTGTATCATTTTATAATAAATCATGAATTAAGGTGCAATAAAATATGATTTGTCATAGTATATAACATGATTTATGTCATTTCTAAGTCCAATTATTTATTTTTCACACCATTTTTCTCTAGATAATTCTCTAAAGTATAGAAATAAATTTATCAATAATTATTTAATGAAAAAATATAGAAGATACTCCTCCTCTCAAAATTGAGAAAACTATAATAAACCCTTCATGTCTAGAAGGAATTCTTACTAAAATCAATAATGAATGACACAAGAAGTTTAATTCCTCTACACTAGAACATATTGATCCGATGACAAACTTTTGAGGTTCATGAAGCACTAGTGAATATTACTAGAGGTATTATATCCATGGATCCTTCATTGAAAAAAATTATTATAATAAAGGTTGATTAATTCATCAATGATGCAATAATTTCATGTTAAGGTAATTATTACTTATATAAATCAGTTATAAATTATATATGAAAATATTATCTCTATAAATATTCTAGGGTTTTATTCTATAATTTATAAGGATTTAATTTTATGAAATTGATGAATTTTTTTAGGCATGTGCCTAACCACTTATTTTGTCCCCCAGAACCATTGATATTATTTTGTTCTCAGAAATAATTTTAAAGAGTTTGATATTCTTAAGATATTTTGATTTAATTAACACAAAATATAAATAATTCATACAAGTAAAATCATAAAAAAAATCATAAAATACTTATCTCCATGGATTAATTTAACCTCATATATCCATGTACATATTAGTGTACTAACTCAAGAGAATTATTAGTTTCAATTTAGATCTAATTGTGAATTTAATTTACTATATTTCCTTTTTGACATAGAGCACATGTGTTGAGTCTTTCACATTGATGCTTTGGTAGATTTCTTATGACATCATGTTTGAAAATCTAGACTATATTCTTCTTCCAAAAATGGATAATTATTCTATTCTATAGATTATATTACTATTTTATTCTCACAAATCCTTAATTTTTATATCCAAAAATCTAAAAAAAGTTGTTATTTCATCACAACACCTTCAATGTAATCGCTCCATCCTTTATGATTATTATGACATAATAATTATTACAGAATAACACTTCATTCCCATTATAACAAAGATAAGAAACACAATTTTTTTTCCAAAACCCATAGAAAAGGATAACACCTACAATTTTCTTATTTCCAAATTTGGTGTATCCAATTTCTTGATCGTTGAGTTATCATCATTATTGAAATCTCAATCATACTATTAGATATCTGTAAATATATTTTTTAAGTTCACTTATATTTTTTTGAAGAAGTTGTATTTATCTTTAACCCAATATAATAAATATGTTGGGTTAATTTAGAAGTTTTATTAAGGATATTAATAAGGCTTAGTGTTGAATTGAGGAAGTTATGAAATAATTTAAATAATTCATGGAATTATGGAGTTGAATTAGAAAAATAGAAAAGTCCTTGTTTTTATGACTTTTCCTATTAACCTTAAAACTTAATCATAAGACTTCATGGGTGATCATTTGAATTTATCTAGACTATAACACTTTAGTGTTAATTTTTGGTTTAGTGTATGGATTTGATATGAGGTAGGAAAATATAAAAGGAATGACCATATGACTTTAGAATACAGTGTCGTATTTTATTATAAGACTTATTTGTACAAATTAGATGGATGATATGACTTCAATATTAGATTTTCATCGAATTATATGAATTAAATGGCATCACATGAATTCATTATATTACTTTAAATTGAATATATATATTTTATTAAAAATATTACTTAGGGACCATATAAATTTAATGTTATATAAATAAGGGTTACCTGAAGGATCACCACATAACCGAACAGATTGTATGACTTAAAAAGTCATACTATAGACTAAAAATATAGGATTTCTAGAATTTAAAATTATAAATAAAATAGAAATTTAAAATTTATGATGATTTTTTGTTCATTTATTTATAAAATATCATGAGCTCAGTTAAAGTCATGATTCAAGATGAGATTCATGGGATTTCAGATGAGTTTTAAATGGGGAGGATTGTGTACAATTTTTAAAGGATTTAAAATTTAAAATTATAATCATATTTCACAATAAATGATGGTATTATTTATGTAACATAAATTCAATTGTATTTTTATAAATTTTTAATGAAAATATAATCTATGAATTAATGATAATATAAAAGAAAAAATGAAGAAGAATAATTTTTTAAGAATTTTTAGAGGAGTTTATATCAGATGTATCAATGTGAGAGAAGTTGAAAAATATCGATCATTGATTCATTATTGTTTCTAAAGAGGTTTATGCAATATGTTTATTTTTTTTGATCTAAATGCTTTATTTGGAGAAGGAATAAGTCTAGTTTGTGCATGCATAATATCATTCATGGGTTGTTTTTTAAACTGGTGATAAGAAGGATAATCTATTGATGCTTCAATTTATTTGTTATATAAATTAATTAACTTCTATAAGAATATATTTTATTTGATTTAGAATTATACCAACACACATTGAATATTAGATTCATTCTAGAGTAAATGAAAAATATTTGGAGAGCTTGTGGTTTATGTCTAAACAACCCCAAGAATTAAAATAGTGGAAAGTTGATGAAACCCATATTTATAGAGAAGTAGATGATACCTACTTAAACCTTATGCTCCAATTTTAAGTGTTTACCATCAACTAAGATTATAGTGACAATAAAAGATTTGGAACAACCATAGGTTGATCAAAACAAGGAGTAGTCTCTCATATCGTGGTTAAACCTTATAAAAAATTCTCTTGTACTATTTGTATTCTTTTATTTCTACATAATGAAAAGTAGGTGTTTATAAGAGTATATCATGATTGTAATGAGTTATAAGAGTTTAATTTGAAAATAAATAATCTGTAAAAACAAGTACCACAAATTCACCCCCACTCATAGAGTTACAATATCTAATATGAGAACTATATGTGGCATTTAATTGAGTTCACCAATGAGATTCTACAATTTAAAAGTTTATCATAGAGAATTTTAATTTTATGAATACCAGATGTGTTCCTGTTTTTGATGGAAAGAAATTTCATGGGTGGAATAATCAAATTATACCATTTATATTGTCATAAGAAATATAAATGGGAGATTCTATTACTATGGGTTAACCAATAATTTCAAGGGATGGCGATATGATATTTACATACAAGAGGAATCATGAGGTTGATGAGAAAAAAATAAATTCCATATTGTCATCTTTGTATGAAAAAGTTTATAATAAGGTGATACATATACAAATATCCATAGAAATGTTGGAGAATCTTGAGAACATGTCTGAGGGAAACATCAAGATAAAATAATTAAGATTAAAAAAATAGAAGGGGAAAATTGAAAAAATATAAAAATGGTAAAATATGGAATGTTAATGACTTCTAATCAAGGGTTAATAAGATAATAATTAATATAAAAGTATTTAGGGACATTATTTATGATTCTACTATGGTTAGAAAATTAATGGGAAATTTTATAGATAAATTTGACCTAAAAATATTAACTTTGGAGGATATAAATGATATTTCCCTTGATAAGATGCATAATACACTTCTGAATTATAGGATAAGAAAATAATAAATTTTAAATAATAAATCTAAATTGGAGATGAATTTTAAATCCATTAATAAATTGAAGACCAAGGAAAAATAATATGACTCATTAAGTAACTCAGATGGAGATGATGAGAGTGATAAAAAATAAAAGAAACTCATATATCTCTTATCTAAAAACCTTAAGAAAAGGAGGTGAAAAAAATAAAGGAAATCTTTCACTTAAATGTTTTGAATGTAAAATAATTGGACACTTTGATACATATTTTCCAAGAAAAATAATAACATGTAATTTTAGGATAAATAAGATGAAGATGGTTTAAATAATTACTAATAGGAAATTTGGAAAAGGATGTTAGAAATTTGATGATGGTATAGGAAAGCTGTTGAAGAAAAAAAAGTAATTATGCTCAGTAGGGAGGAGGAAGATAAATATTCATCAGGTAGTGAGTCAAATAAAGGTATTAATATAAAATGCAACAACTTTATGGAACATGTTTAGAGAAAAGAAGGCAACTCTATTAATAAATAATAAGAGGAAAAAGATGAAGGATATATGATTCAAATTTCATGGATAAAAGTTTAATTCTATATTGAAAGGAATACTAGGATAACAAAGGAAAATAGAAATTTTAAAGAGTTTTATAAGATAAAAAAGGTGAAGATAAAATATTAAAGAAAATGAGTACATTGAGGATATCAAATGTATCCGGGTGAACATTGATGAAAAAGAAAGGGATATAATAGAATTAAAGAAAAATATGGATAAGCAAGTAAAATAACTTAATAAATATGAATCAAGGTATCTCAAGATTAAAAATTACCTTGGAAAATTAAAATTTTTCTATGAAAATGTTGCTAAAGTAAGGTCATATTAATCACAAAATATTTATAATCCTTGTATGTCAGCTCAGATAAAACCTGTATATGTAATTTCTAAAAACACTAAATCTATCTCATCTAACAATACAGGTCCTAAGTGATAAGATGAGAAATAATGGGTTGATAAATACCTTGATATTAAAACTCCTAAATCAAAGGGAGTTAAGAACTATCATAATAATAAATATTTCTTAAAGACCAAGATAAGTAATAGAGATTTTATGGAAAAATAACAACTATATTTTCAGGGAAAGAATTAATAATTTTCTAAAAGAACTAGTTTTTGAGGCTACTATTAGTGCTGTGAAACCTATGTATTCAATGCCTATGTTTTATGGTAAAATATATCTCTCCATAGTAATCAAATAATTTTTTAGTTTAAAGGAAGGTATTTAGATAATAGAGGCAAACATCCTACAAAAACAAAAACTATAAATGATAACTCATATGTGATGCTTGTCCAAAAAATGTTTTAAGGGATTGATGAGATTTGTATAACGTGTGACCATTAAGTTCACTATGAGTGGGAATTTTTTACAATGATTCTAAGTTAAAAATAAAAATTTCTAAAGGTAAAAAAATTAAATAGGGAAAAGATTTTGAAAAATAATTAATTTTGGAGGTTGCCTTAAAGGTTAGTAAAAGAAGTAGACTCTATATTATTGATAGTTGTTTTATTCACATTTTAAAAGATATAACAAGACTCTTAAAAATATTTAGAATCATAATAGAGGTGATATATCCTTTGGGAATGATAGATCTTTAAAAATTAAGGTGATTTATTTTTTCTAAAATTAAACCATTTGGACTAAACTGATATGAGGTTTTATTTGTTGATGGTCTCAAACTTAATATGTTGAGTTTTATTCAATTATGTGATAAAGGAAATTTGATAATATCTAGGAGTAAAATTTTTCTCATTAAAATAATTGATGATGGAAGTTTTTTTTACAGTAGGATAAATAAACAATGGGAATTTATTTTAGATCATAAATTGCATTAATTATTTCTATCTCAGTTCTAGAGAAGAGAAAAATATATGGCATAAAATACATAGCCACATTTTCTTAAAATAATTTTAGTAATATATCTAGATAAAACGTGGTGATATACCTGCCCCAATTTATCCAAGATAGTGATCAGGTTTTTACAATGTAAAAAGGAAAAAATGGATAAGGGGAATCACAAAAGAGTGGAGACATAATCAAAAATACCTATTAGATTAATTAACTATAATTTGTATATTCCAACGAGGAAAAAATAAATAAGAGGAGAATTAATTTTCATCACATTAATTGATTAATATAAAAGGATGAAAATATTGTTATTCATAATGTTCAAGTCATAGGTAGTGGATATGTTCAAGATTTAAGATGAGAGGTTGAAAGAAAAATTGGAATATTGATCAAGAAATTGATAATTGATAATAGTAAGGAGTGAACTGTAAATGATTTTGATTATTACCTTGGAATTTATAGGATTTTAAATCAACATAACACCCCTCACATACCTAAAAAATGGAATTGTTGATATATTTAAAACAACCATTGTTAAAATGAGTAGAACAATGCTTTCAAAATTTGAATGATCAAAGTTATTTTGGAGAGAGGCTATTTACACCACTCTTCACATTTAAAATAAATGTTTTTTGAGACTAAACATAAATAAAACCTTATAAAAATATGGTATAATAATAATCCAATATTTAATTACATTAGAGTCTTTGAAAACTCATAATTTTTCAAAATCCAATATTTGAATCAAGGATATTTTGATGAAAGAGAAGAGGTGGGTATTTTTATTGGGTACCTATCTAATGTAAATGGCTATAGATGTTGTAATAAAATAATTCACAAGAGGTTTGATTGTTTTGATATCAAAATTACTGAAAATAAACCCATAAATAGTGTTCTATATGTAGTAATTTGTGATGAAAGTAGTGAATACAATGAAAATATTTCTTAATAAAACAGTGAAAAATATATTTAGTTTAATCCAAAACACATTAGGTATGAATTATAAAAAAATGATGATTAATAATTGGTTTATAATAATGATAAATTAAAGTATCAATGGATAAATAATCATGTTGATATATAGAATATCACATGAGAAAAATATGCTCTTGTACCGACTCGAAGGAAGATGAAATTTGATGAACCTGTAGTATAAGTAACAAGATGGATAATAAGGTTTGAGAATACAACCTCTATTATTAATGAAGTTTAACCTCAATTAATGGTATAAGATTTTAATAATTAAGACTATATTGGGGCTATAGAGGATAAGACAAATGAGATTGAGAGTAATGCCACTTAGGACCATGTTCTAATACCTATTAACAAAAATATCATTAGAACGTAGTGAGTATTCCTGAAAAAATTAAATGACATAGTTAAAGTAATAAGGGAAAAGTCTAATTTTTTTCAAGGGTTATTCCCATGTTTAGGTATTTGAATTTTAAGTTACTTTTACACCTATATAAAACCTATCAATATGTTCCTTATTGAAGAAGCTTATTGGAAGTATAAAATCTATCAAATTGATGTCAAATTTACATTCTTAAATAGAGATCTTGAAGATGTGATTTATATTTATCATCCTAATAGTTTTTTCATGATAATGATTATTCAAGAGTGTGAAAGTTAAAATGGACCTTTATATATTAAAACAATCCCCAAGAGTTTGGTATCCAAGGTTGAATAAATAATTGAAGGGGATAAAATTGAACAAAGGTAAATTGAATAAAAAATTGTATATCAAATATATTGTGACATATAATCTTTATATAATTATATATGTTTATTATGTCATTTTTTAGGTGGTAATGATTATGATTTTCAAGATTTTATAAATCAAATTAAGAAAATAAGTTAAGATGCCCATTCTTGGTGAGATGAGATACTTTTTTGGATTACAAGTGATGAAATTTCTTTTATTTTATTTTTTTCCTAGAGAAGTATTATATAGAATTATTTAATTAGTTTTATATTTATTATTAAAAGATAGTGTCTATACCCATTCAGTTGGGTATAAAATTTTTAATGATTGTGAAGGAAAGAGTGTAAATCAATGAGAGTTTATAAGAATGAATAGGAGCCTGATTTATCTAATAACTTTTAGAGTTGATATTTTTTTATGATATGAGTCTATATTCAAGACCCAAATTACCCACATATTATCATTTCCAAAATATTTATTAAATATATTAGAGGGATTTTGATCTACGAGCTACATTATAAGAAAGAATTTGAATCTTTTAAAATTTATATATAATGATTGGGAATGTGATTGCAATGATAGAAGGCCCACTTTAGTTAGAATTTTATTCTTGGGAGATAACTATGTGAGATGGATTTATAAAAATAGAAGTCATTTAAACTAATTAATATAGAGTATTAATATATTACTACCAAAAATTATTTCACTTAGATGATTTGGATGAAGGATAAGTTAGATGATATGTGGGAGAAAGTTGAGAAACCTCTCAGAATTCACTAGAATAATCAAAGTGATATATTGCTTTATAAAAATACCACAAATCAATCATGGTTTAATAATATTGACATATAATTTTACCTTATCAAATAGAAGGTGTAAAATTGAGACATAAAGTTGGAATTTATTCTGACCCAAACCAATTGGCTAATATTTTCACTGAGTCTATCTTTAAGGAATATTTGAGTACTTGAGGCTGAACATGGGTGCTTTGTCCCTCTCACATCATTAAGAATATTTGGGAGACACCCCCAATTTTCCTTGGATTATATTATAAAATGGGAAGAATTAAATTAAAAAAAATTCTTGGAATATGGTTTGTATTCATTTCTATCCTTTAAATTTTGTGTCTATGTTTATTTTGAAAAAGGGGAGTGTGTTTAAATAGGTGAGTACATGGTTTAAGGGGGAGAGAACATGATCACTTGGAAAAAATATTTCATATCATAGAGATATATAAATATATAAAAAAAACTACTATAACCTATGGTGTGGTTTCAAGATGTTTTTATTTTTATAGAGTATTTTATTTGGTATTTTTTTTGCATATGAATATGAGCATAAATATGATGTTGAGAAAGAGTTTAATGTGTTGAAAATAAATCCAAATGGGGGTATTTAAGTTCTATTAGATTTTTTGAAGAGTTTATTTTTGTTGTCACCTTATATGAGAAATATGTTGGGTTTCTTGAATTTTTTAAGGAGATTTAGGAGTCTTGTATTTAGTTTTAGGAAGTTTTTAATTCATTTGAATAAGTCTATAATTATAGAGTTGAATTAGAAAATGGTGAAGTCCTTATTCATATTACTTTGAGTACTGACTGTAATAATTCATCATAGGACTTATTGAGTGGTCATATGAATTAATCAAGACTGTAATACTTCATCATAAATTTTTGGATTAACATATAACTTTTATTTAAGGTAGGATAATGGAAAAGGTATGAGCATACAAACACAAGATGGAGCATCAGTCTTTGTTATAATACATCAACACGAGACTTGATTGTATCATATTATTTTACCATAAGACTTTGAGTTTATCATAGGACTTTTAAGTAATTTTATGACTTAATCATACAAATGTTTACTAAATGTAATTCCATGTTTCAATGTACGACTTGGATACTATATGAATTTAAAGTTATATAAATAATATATATCCATAGTTTGAGCATATTACTTCATTAATCATATGAATTTAAAAGTTATACAATAAAAAGAAAATGTGGGATTTAATGAATTTTGAATTTTAAATAAAATTTAAATTTAAATTTGAAAATTATTCATAGTTTATGTATTTATAAAATATCATGATCCCAATAAAAGACATGATTCAAGACAATAATCAAGGTAGTTTTAATAAATTTTAATTGAGGATGATCATGGGTTATTTCTCAAGAATTTTAAATTCAATATTTAAAATTATATTTCATGGTAAAATATACTATTTTATAAGGATTATTTACAAATTTGACAATAATTAGAGTTTTTATAAATCATTATGGAAATAAAATTTATGAAAAATGAGGATTTAATGGGGAAAAATGAATAAGAATAAATTTTTTAGACTTTTTTGTGGATCCAATATATCTTGTATCAAAGATAGATAAGTTAAGGAATATCAAAATATACTACATTATTGTTTCTAAATAGTTTAAGGCAAGATTTTTAAACTACTATTATTCTAGATACATGTTTTGGAAAAGGAATAAGTAAATTTCGTAAGTGCATAATCTCATGAATGGGTTGTTCATTCTGAACTGGTGAGAGGATGGATGGTCTGTTACTACTTCAATTCATTTAATTTGGAAGTCAAGGAAATTATAGAATAAGATATTATATTTGGTGAAGAATCATACTAACATAGATACAAGATTTATTTCACTCTAGATAAAAGGAAAAGGCTTTGAATAACAAGTGTTTCCTTTCCAGAAAACGCCAAGCATTCAAATAATGGGAATTGAATAAAACCTATCAGAATAGATAAGTGGATAATACATGATCAAATATTAAGCATCAATTTTAATAAATTTTAATCACTTTAAATTATAGTGATAATAAAATTAGTGAAATAACCACAAATTGATCACAATAAAAAGTATGCTCTTACATCAAGACCAAATAGTGTAAAAATTTTCATGTAATCTTTGTATTATTTTATTCCAATATATGGGTAGGAGTTTTTTTAAAAGAATGGATAATTACTCTAAAAAGTAATATAGTTTAATTAAAAAAATAAGTAATCTATAAAAGAAGAAACATTGATTCACCCACTCTCAGTGGTACACCCTCTGATCCTGGAGCTATAAGTTTCCATGAATTATGTCCTTTAACAACCATGTAGGCCACATTAAACACCAACACATGTTATTGATAATTCCTTAAATTAAAATATTTTGAACCATTTTGTTTTAGTTACTTTGGTAACATTTTAATACCCTTGTTGGAATTGTGTCTGAGTTGATCAAACAATCCACAATTTTTCTCAAGAGAATCTAAACATTTTTCATTTTTACCTTCTATTTTGGATTTAGTTTTAATTGTCCATTATGAATTTAATGTTTACTACCCACTGAACTAATTCATATCTTAGATTGAGGGAGTGAGATATTATTTCCTAACCCATGCTATTTATTACCATATAATCTGAAACACCAACATATTCTCTCAAATTGAAATCTTCTTAGATAAAAAATTATACCTCCAAAATATGCTAATTTTTTATTTCATACACATTTTTGTTTTTCAGTATTATCATATTTGGAAACCTTTTATTTTACCTTGATTTTTCCCTTAGTATTAGTCTTGTAAACCTTCTCTTTCCACACCTTTATTCTTTTTAAATTTTTAATACCATCACTGATTTTGGCATTGGGTTCATTTTCCTTAGTTAAATAAATCACCTTAGTCTTTCATTTTTAACTGATTCAACTACAATAATTAGATTCCTAAGTGACCAAAATTATTTTTATTGGAATTATAATACAATAACTGGGATTCCAAGTAGAATTAAAACCTCATATACTATTTTAGATCTCTCACCAGACCCATTCATCGAGTTATTGAACTCCAAAACTTTGGATTTTCATTAGAAATTTTCAACTCCAATGAGTTTTTCTTCAAGAGTATTCAATTAATACTTCTTGTTAATTAAATTTTTAGTGGTAATATCAAAAATTATATATATATTTTAAATAATTTCATCATTATATACCATATTTTATTTGAACTAAATTTTTATCTTTGTAATTTATTTAGATTTTCACTCATTAATGGATTTTTTAATGAATAATTTTGTGTTTTCAATGCCTTCTTGTAGATTTAAAGTATCATATTTTATTTCAAGTACACCATGATCTCTACTCTATGTTGAAACTATTTTGGTGTCTCCTGAAAACTGATTTATTATTTATTTCACCCTCTTTATTCTTTACCACTTGATGAATATTTAAGTTTTTTAATTTTTCTATAAAGGTTATTTTCCCCTAATTCTCTAAGTCATGGTTTCTATTTCTCTTTACTCATCATAAGATGTGTCTTTATAATGAGAGAATATATTTTCTATTATTTTATTTTCCTTTACCTTTTAATAATTTCCCTCTATTATCTAGTAGACCATCTTTCTCTTCCTAGGTTATCTTTTTGTTTGACCATACTTCTCTTCCTCTTCTTACATCTTAGAGAAACTTGTTTAAAACTAAATAATATTTTCATAACTAAAGCATTTAAATAGAATCTTATATCTATATTTACCTTTTTCATAATATATGTATTTTAATAATAACGAAATAAATTATTCAAAGTCTATGACATCATCTTTAAAATTGGTTTCTTCTTCATGAGACTACTTTGAATCAAAATGAGTTGTGTCTTTTATTTATTTCAGAGCTACCTCATTTTTTAATTTTCCTTTTTTCCTTAAGGATGGACTTATTCTCATCTCATAAATGATTGAAAAATTATTTAGTTTTTTGATGCTCCACTGATCGAAATATTGACCTTCAAGTGATGAAATATTTACATTAAATTTATCCGAGATTATTCTCATCAACTTTTTTACAATGGTAAAATCATTAATATTTTCATCATATATTGGAATATAACTCATTATTTTGTTTACTTGAAGGAATAATTCATAAATTTATTCATCTTATCCCATTTATATATATTCAAATTGGGCCTTACTAGTTTGTAACTGAGACCATTTCATCTTATTGTCTCCATCATGGATATCATTGAGTTTCTTATAGATTTTGTTTTCTATATTAATTATTTCTAATGGGACTTTGGGGAAAAGAAACCACTCATGTGAAATAAAATTAAATGGTCCAGTAAGAACTGGGCAGTCTATATTTTTTAGCTTATAAAGGTGATACCACATTTAAATGATTTCTTATCTGGTTCGCCATTATTGTTTCTTCTGAAAGACGTGGATGGCCTGACCCAACAGGTTGATTATAGTGGGAGTTCAATATCTTTGTACAATCATTCAATTTATACTTACCATTTGTTTATCCTTATAGGAAACTCTTAACGGTTCCCACATCCATAATTGGGTATGTAACTACTTTCCAAAGGTAGGTGTTCCTTTGGGGTTTCAGAACCAATGAAGCTTAGGATATCACATTGGTCGAGAGGATGAGAGGTTGGGCTCATCAGACACTTTTTGGGAGGAATTATTTCCTACTCTGGGACTCTCTTATAGATTTAATATATGATATATAATCTCTCACTAATCCAAATACGAGGCTGGTTACCCAAACAAAATGATCATAGTTTATGTAACTTCATATGAAAAGAGAGGGGGGTCTTGTTGGTGATTTTTTTTGTATTTATATGTGGTTCTTCATCCATTTCCCTTTAGTGGGTAGAAATTTATATGATGAAGTTGTATAATTAGATAGTTTAGTGTTTGTTTCTATCCATAGAGACAATTAATATTTCATGTATGAGATTGATCTATTATGAGTCATCCTACGTATCCTATTTTATAGTAGGAATCAAAACCCATGTAGTTCATTAAACTTGTTTAGTTTAACATCATATGGAAATGAAATATATATGGGAACTTGGGAACTAGGTGTTGAGATCAATCCTTGGGGAGGCATCCTATATATCTTGGTTATATAAGGAATCAGAGTTATATAGTTTCGTCATTCCCATAAGACTGACCCCAAGGTAGATACCCCTATGTGATGGGTAATTGTATTATACCACTGACCAGGGATTATACACTAAGGTTTCCCTTAATGGTAGAGATTCATGATCCTAATGAGGTTCTAATTGTGAATCCATAATCCCACATGATCTATTCTTAGTGTGGGAAATAAGAGATAACAAATAATCAACCTCATTACATATGGGTGTGGGGCTTACGTGATGAGATAGCCCATCAAAATTTTAATATAGGGATCAGTCCTTTGGAAGACGTCCTACATATCCTATTTATTATAGGAACAAGAGTCATCATATTTCAATGATTTCTCAATATGTTGTTGGAAGAGGAAATATTATCAGCCCATGAGAGAGATTAGGTCCCGATGGTCAGAATATCGAAGACATGGTGGTACTTAAACCGAAGTGGATTCCCATTTAATATTGAGCCTTAAGAATACTTCCAATGTATCTTGGTTATAAAAGGAACCATAGTTATCATAGTTTATTGATTTCTCAATATGTTTGTTGTTGATAAAGGATCATCATCCCATGGGAGAGATTGAGTCCTAATGTTTAGAATTCCAGAGATAGGGCAGGACTTACATGGAAGTGGATGCCCATTTGAGCTTGAGCCTTAGGAAGTCATCCTATATATCCATGTTATGGATGGAATCAGAGTCATAAGGTTCATTGGGTCATGGATTAAACACAGAGGCTTCCCTTTATGAATGATTTTATCATTATAATTTCATAATCCCATGTGTGTTATGCTCTGTGTTGGAAACAAGGGATGGAAAATAACTAGTCTCACTAATTTTGGATGTGGGACTAATGTGTTGGGACTAACCTTTGGATTTTTATTATAGATATTGGGTCTTAAGAAGGAATCCTATATATCCTAGTAATATTATGAATCGAAGTTATCATTGTTCAATTAAAACAGGGCTTACACATTAAGATTTCACCTTATGGAGGATGGAAAAGGTCATCAAGTCCTAGGATGCCTATTTGACCTAGCCTACTTCTCTTCCGAACATATATTAATTGTTTGATTGATATCCCTTGATCATATACTTGACATGTATAATTATGTCTACCTGACATGTCTAAATATAATCACATGGTCAAGTTTACTTTTCCGAGGGACATAACATAATCTGGATGGAATTTCTAAAGGTTGTCACATGACCAAGGCTGAATTATCTGAATAACATCACAATACTTGGCTAGTTATTCCTAGAATCCATCACTTGATCTCAGCTAACATGCTTGAAGGGTGTCTCATGATCTAGTTTACTTTCCCTGGTTTCATCATGAAAGATGGTTGACACACTTAGATGGCATCGTGAGAGTCAGTGTGACTTGTCTATAGGGTGATATGTGTCCTAGATGACTTATTTGGGTGTCATCGTGGAATCTATATAACATATCTAGAGGATGTCTCAAGATCTAACTAGTTATTCTATAGAACATCTTGAGATCTAGATTTATTGTATGGAGGATGTCATGAGATCCATTTGACATACCTAGGTGCTATCGTAAGACTTAGATAACATGTACCAGTACTATCGTATGATTTGGGAAATAAGTTTGAGGGACATTACAAGGCCTATATGGTGAGCCTGAAGGGTTTCATGAGACTTGGGTGGCATGCCCAGGGGGAACCATGTGACTTTTTCTAACATGTCCATGGGACTTCATATGATCTAAATAGTATATGAAATAAACATCATGTGATCTGGCCAATATGTCCTAGTGCTGTTTCATGACCTGGGTGGTTCACATAAAGCACATTAGGATCAATGTATATGTTATTTTCATAAGTCTCCAACCTTTTAGTCTTTTTTCCATCATTTTATTACATATTCCTTAGATTTTTAGTGTTATATTGTTTTATGTATTGTTTGATTTAATAGATACATGGGATGTCCTTCATGTAACTTGGTAGAAGTCCTTCGCATGTTCTATGAGTGATCATGGGAAGTGCCTATTCATTATTCACGATCACGCCACTTATTCCCCAAATTTTACCTAATGGAGAACCTTTATGGTTGCGAGATCAATTGCTCTAAGAAATCCAATCAGATTTATGGGTTCACCAGTGTTAGGATCCAATGATTATTTTTTGATTCTGGGATATCTGATTTATGGACCTATCTACCCCGATTATTCACTTCTTAGTGAAACACATATCAAAAATATCTAGGATGGAGTTGGTGGAGGGATTTGAAGTCAAGAATCATGTGAGATCCTACTGTAGGTAATTATAAGGGTGTCACATGATTTTTAGAGACCATGATACCATCCTGTCAATTCCCTATTTATTAGATTATATCCAATTAATGGGGTATTTTTTAATCATGTGGGAATTCAAAGGGAATTTCACATTTTCAGGCCAATATGTCCAAATAATATCACAAGATTAGTATTCCTATCGAAAGGATTTCACATGATTTGAGATGACTTGTCAAGGACCTTTCATGAGAGAAGGATTGATTGATAGGGGGAATTTGTGAGACCAGGTTGTTATACTTAAGCAATTTTGAGAGGTTTTGTAGAGTGTACGAGTGTGTCACATAAATTTTACGACCGTAAGGGGCTCCCTCCCTTTATATTTTATTTAATTATTTTATTTTTCAAAGTTTTGGGGATCTTGTGTAGTTTCATAGGTTTTTTTTGAAGAAAAACAATCTCCCCATCGGTGATGCATCACCTGACCAACAATGGGTCCTATGGTGATGCATAATCATTTCATGGAAAACCCATTATGTTTTCCTTATGGAGCTGAAGTGGGATCACCAAACCACTTGGACATGTCCAAATACCTTCACATGGCACGTGTGACATGTTTTTATGGGGTTTTAGTGTCTTGGAAACCATATGAGGTAAATCACATGATATTTATGACTGAAAGTGGCTTTCTCCATTCCCCTTTTTTTATTTCCTTGTTTATTGTAAAGGGGAATTGGGTCTCATGATTTTTCTTGAGTTTTATTGAGGAAAATAATTCTTCCCATCAGTGATGTGTTTCGTGAAAAAATGTTCTTATTGTGATATTTAAGCATTATCAATGAAAAACACTTCTTCTTGTTTTTCGATCCAATTAGGGAGCACAAGACTAATTATACATGTCTTAATCCCTTTACGTGATGGGGGAGACATGCTAGCGGGATCTTATGTGACCAAGAAGGTATTTCATTGGGGCTACCGCAATGTCTCGCGAGCTACATGGGTCCATCACATGAGTGTTATGAATTAAATATCTCTCACCTTTTGGATATTATCTCCCTATTTTTTAGGGATTTCTAGATTGTTTTTTGGGAACCCACGACCTGACAATTCACATGACCTGGGGGTGTTCATCTGGAAGTATCTGTGTGATCACTGATTATATTTGAAGCCTTTTCAAGAGTTTAAGGACTTATAAAAGGGGATATATGGGATCTAAAACATGTTATGTGCTTCACATGGCTCCTTCACATGACCTTATAAAGGTGTCCTGATCACATGTATCTTGGAGGCTCATGCGATCTGTGAGTTCTAGACATATTTTCTTCCTTTTCTTTACAAGGAAAATATTACACATATTCATGTATTTCCTAACTTGTGAATTTTCAAATTCTTATTCGGAGGGTATAAACAAATTCCCCCCTTAAGAGTGACGTTTTTAGGGATAAGGGATTGCTTATGAAGAAAGTAAATGTTCGGCTAAGGATTTGGAAGTTTCAGTAATAAATATCTTTGGGTGACACTTGGTTTTATAGGAAACGTTTGGTATTTAAAAGAATTCCCTATAAATAGGGGAGCATAGAGAGATTCATTCACTAAATACCCTACATCTCAGAGATCATGCACCCTACCTCTTTTTCAAGACCCTTTTGCAAGACCCTTTCACAAAAAACGATTGTGAGATCCATTCTCAAGATCCATTCACAAGATCTTACCATGAGAACTATTTCACATGATTGTTCTTACATAGGATATTGTTTGAATCAACCACAAACTAAATTTTGGTAATTTCTTGAACTTTCATCTGTAAGGGTTCACAATTTTTTTGAAGGTTTTGTGGGATCTTTTAGCTTGTTCACATGATCAATTGACTATTATGTGTGTAATGTGACCTTGTATAGGTAATGTGATCACTTATCTATTAATGGGTCATGCATTTTCATGATGCCTTATGGGTTTATGTAATCTATATTATATTTGCGATCCATGCATTTTGTGAGACCTTTATGCGATCCCAGATCCTATGATGGTTCATGCGTTGCACATGAGAATTCTAGAACTCATGAATTTCCTTTGATGATATTTTCACTCATTTGACTAATGTTTCTTGTTTTTGTGAATATGGATTTAATATCTCATCATACTTATCAAAATACTTTGAAGAAGGAGGAAAAGGTAGTGATGGACCATCATGATGTTATTATAACAAGTGTGGATGCTAACTTCCACTATGCTATTGGGTCACTTCAACTAAGTTTGATAAAGCTAATGGGAGTGATTCTCAGTGACTATCCCCTTTTAGATTTTATTACCCTTTATGGGTTTGGTATTTCCAATTATACTAGAATTCCTTCACCATAGTCATCATTCATTCCCTACTTTTGGGTTTGGAAAACCCATGAAACATTAAGGGAGAAAATCTCTCAGATAGGCTATTTTATTGCCAAGGGAGACCACAAAGATGGGAATATATTGATATAAATGACTATATAATTAAAAGAGAGAAATCACAAACTTGATTCATATGTTGATATGTAACATTTGATAATGTATAATTCTTCCCCCAACCAGAAGTTTGGGTGGGTCCCCAACTAGGAATTTTGATCAGGGGAAGCTATGAAATGGATTGGAGATGACTATTCTGGGTTAAATAAATTGATTTTGAATTCATTGAGGAGTTGAATCAAATTGGGATGTATGAGTTTGTTTGGATCTCACATACATTTTCTTATTATAATAAGGGTTTTATGACAGACTTGTTTAATCATTAGAGTATATACATGAACACTTTCCACCTCATGTATGGTGAGGTGGGTGACAATGTATTGGATGTTGAATAGATATATGGTGAACATATATTTGGTGGAATATATAATGAATATTTTTCCACTGTGGTCCTCCTGGGATGATGTAATAAGGACTCCTCCTTACAACCGATAACTGATCATGATGGATAGAAAATCCCTCAGGAAAGAGCCACTTCTTGGAGAAGATATCCCATTCAAGACATGGTCAGGATTCATTCATCAAGAAGTCTCACTTTAATCCTGAAGATAAGAATCCAAAGGCCTATCCTATGAATTACTCCCATAGTGTGGTGGGAACTTATTATCCTATGATCAAAGAAGCCAAAATTAAGGAATGGGGATGAGAAATTGTCCACAATGTTGACTGGGCTATCCAACTGGCCGATTTTCTCTCTATGTACCTAAGTGGGTACTTACTTTTGATGAAGGAAAAATGTGGAGTTAGAGTTTCCAATTTCATGATGGCGACCTCCATGGTGGGGTGGGAGCATATCAGGATAGATATCCTTGTGCTATCCAAACTTCATCACCTTCTTCATCAATTTTATAAGGGAAAACCCCCGTATAGGATCTCATGACCCTTTCATGTATTATAGGGTTGGATATGGGATTATCTAGGAGGCTAGGAATAATTGAGAATCCAGGGAATCCCAAATGTTCATTTTAATCTATACCTGTAGTGTATCAGTGGGGTAAGACCTGTTACACTGAAGGATCGAGATGTCAAGGATTCTATGATCCATTATGAACATTTTTCATTCAAACCCTATGGGACAATGACAACGAATGATATGTTTGATGAATGTGGGACCAACATTGTGGCATAGGATATATGATGTCACTTTGTAAGGGTGTCATTTCCACCCATATTGACAGGGGCCTCCTTTCATAATGATATGAACCCTATCAATTTAGTCATCAATTTATATGTGTCTAGTTGAGATGTACTCTATCCATTTATTTTCAATCTAAGGAGAATCTAATGGCGGATTTCCAATTTTGGGTGATGTTAACCAGGGAGGAGACTCAAGTAGAGATAAATTTTCATCCCTATGATGCGGTAATTGGTTTATCCCATCATTATTCTGAGGTTTGGATATGCTCATATCCTAGTGGGAAATTATCCATTCTGGTAAGAAAGGATTCCTAATTACCTCCAGTTTTCAAGGACAATATGAGGTTTGGAAAAGAGCTGGCTTCAAGAGGACTTACAACTTCCGAAGCACCCCACAATGAAATAAGGCATTTTCCATTACCGGTAGGAGTGCTAACCGATGTAGATGCATTTAGTGTAGTACCAGTGGGTAAATCCATGTAAAATTTATTATTTCCTATCTCATATTCAAATTGGATGACTTGGAGGATGCAAAAATTATAGGCTGATATATGGGGTATACTACACCAATCAGAGTTACCTTTGGAAGGTTTTCCGATGTCACCGCCCCTCTAGGTATCAATTTCAAAGATTGAACTAAGGAGGTCAAGGATTTATTTAGAGATCTTGAAATAAAATTTTACATCATTAAGGGTTATATATTTTATTCCACTTTGGTCCACCAAATGGGTGTTTGGGGTATGCTCTAAACTTTTGTGGATGAATAGGGTTTTCTCGTCATCGAGGAAACAATAAGGATGACCTCACTACTATGTTTAAAGGGTCATGGTGTCATTGAAACTATACTTATGTATTTTGTGTATTTTTTTGACATAGAGTGAATCTTTATAGGACCACAAAATCCTTCCTCCCCCCATATGTTCTCACCAGGGTATGTCTATGGGGGAGGAATTTAGAAGCAACTGGGAGACCGATGATGATGGATCCCTAGGTTAACTAGCCTAGATGAGGGAAGAGATTTCTATTTCTATAGTAATGACCTCAGTATTAGTACCCTCTTGATATCCTATCCCAAAAGGTAAGGGAAAAGGTAAGTGATTTGAATTGTCAGAGTCATATTCTCTAGGAACCCCATGTGTTGAATTTCACCCTTATATCATTTTGAATTATTTCAGTACCACATCCTAGATTTTCAAAAATGTGCAAGTCCCCATTGATCCTACTTAGAGGATAATGTATCCACTCCTGAGGAAGTAGGAGAGTAATCAGTTTCTTTATAATACACTTCTCTATTAGGCCCGACCAATTAAGAAGTGGGGGTGGATGATGTTCTGACTCAATCATGCTCGTTTCCTACTACAGATTTCATGGTGTTCGTACCACTTGATTCGGTGTGTATGTACACACTTTTGGAAGATACTAAAATAGGTAGATATATTGATACCAAATTATCTCTAATGGAAGTGAGTTTTGGATGAGGTGAATACTTCTTCAAAACTGGAAACTTTATTTATTTGTGTCATATAGCTTGACATTATCTTTTGCTTCTATATCCCTCAAGGGTGGAGAGAAAAGTACATATTTGGGAAAATAACTAGAGGTTCTATGAAGTTTCTCGTCACAAGAGGGTGTTTCCTCTTCACCAGAAAATATAGTTAGCGCAGTAAATGTTTCCAGTGATGCAACCGAGAAAGTTATGTTTCCAACATTGGTCATATCCACTGGTTTCATAGAGATACCATATTATTTACCTTTTGGATGATAAACTACTGCACTAATTTTATCTAATGACTTCTCCCTAAAGCTCGGAGGTTCCATTATATTCTCTTTTGGGAATTTCTATGCTTGGTTCGACCAATGTAGAGGCCAACTCCCTTCATTCATCATCGAAGACTATGATCACCTCTCCCTCTCTTGGATACCTGGTCCTAGAATATGTTCCTATTCCCAGGATAAGATTAGATCAAATATTGGGGTTTGTATAATTTTACCATTCAATGCAACATCATATATGGAGTGATATCTGGACCTCAATCTTGGATACCCCTTTGGAGGAGCCGAAGGATCAGTTGGGTCACCTTTGGTTCATGTTCGGTACCCTTGGTTATGAGGGCTTTGACTATAATTCCATTCATACCTGAGTGAAAGATGTGATCTCTGTGTGGTAACAGAAGATTGAAATTTTATTGAGGGTGGTAGCTACTAAGGCTTCTTATTTAATGAAGTGGAACTGGTATGAGGCTATAAATGAATCTTCTCAGCATGTAGTGGATGTGGAAGCTCATTGATATGTATCCAATTCCATGAAGATTGAAATTGACCGTATCTAGTATGTGATCATCTATCTTCAATATTAGAACATACATCTTCAATAAGAGATATCCTAGTTTTAACAAGCACTCAATATATCAGATTAGACTATTCTAGAATAACAAGTACTTATTGACATGGTGAAAAAGGTGAGGCTTGTATCCATTACTATGGTGGAGGAGTTGCATTAGGTTACAAAGGAAGAGACTGAATCTATCGATCAATTATTTTAGTACATTACTTCCCATGAGAGGAGGATTTCATAACTCAAGGACTCATATGATCACATTCTATTATGGAATTATAGTTTTGAAACTTTTCCTTATCCTGTATAATCATGGGAGAGAATATGATATCTTGAGATTTATCCTTTAGTATTCTATCAAGGAATAGATCTACTAAACTCTATATATTGTTGTCTGGTTTTATTTCATTCATGATGTGATTTACACTTATCTGATAAAATGTTATATTAATCACTAACAATACCCATCCTTTACATAATATCAAGTAAACATGAATATATGGATCTGAATATTTAAATCCTAACATATTCTTCTAAAGAAGTGCTTATGAATTCCCACCAATCATGAGGTTCCTCATTGATGTATCTATTTTATTAATTTTGAGATTACCTATTTTTAAAAAGGACAATTGGGTATAATATATGTCCTAGAGGGAGAGTGCTCTATCTTTTTCCAAAGCATGTATCTTGATTTTTTCCAAGGCCATATGGTGGTCCTTACAATATTTCCCATTATTACAGATTAAATTACTATTATGCTATAGTTTAGGATCTTTTATCTTGGACCTTTTATTGTTGTAGTTTATATTAATTTAGCTTGGACCTTCTATTATTGTAGTTTAAGGTCTTTTAGCTTGGAAATTATATTGCTGTAATTTAGGGTCTTTTATCTCGGACCTTTTATTTCAATAGTTTATGGTCTTTTAGTTTGGACCTTATATCGTTGTAGTTTAGGGTTTTTTTTAGCTTAGACCTTCTATCACTATAGTTTATGGTCTTTTAGCTTGGACCTTCTATCACTGTAGTTTAAGGTCTTTTAGCAAAAATATTATATTACTGAAGTTGAGGGGTTTTTTTCTCATACCTTCTATTTCTATAGTTTAGGGTCTTTTAAATCAAACCTTCTATCTCTATAGTTTAGGGAAGTTTATTTCAGAACTTCTATCACTGTAGTTTAGGGTATTTTAGTTTAAAACTTATATCACTACAGTTTATTTTCTTTTTTATCGGATCTTAGCATGCCATGTAGTTTATTGTATTACTACTAGGAATTGATAGATGATAATAGAATATGGTGTAGACATTCCAGGAATGAATCAAAACACACTAGGATAAAGAGTTTTTCTGTGGTGTTGCCGAGACTGATGAGGATTAAAGATCCTTTCCGACAAGGATGATATGCCTTTGGTTGTTATGTAAAAGACCTTATGCATCATTATAATTTTCAAATAGAGGTTTATCTACTCTTTTCCAAGGTCTATGGAAGATTTATAGGGGAAATATTTTCTAAAGGAGAAATACTAAGGATTCTAAGTTCACATGGATAGTTGGAATATGGGTGATATAATTCATAACCCAAAAGTTTCAGTTAATGAATATGGAATGGGGTAGACATGCTGAGGAGAACTTCAACACCATGAAGTGCTAGTTTCTACCATGGTGTTTCCTGGGCTCATAAGTATTTGAGCTCCTTTCTTACAAGGATGATATGCCTCTTGTTGGTAGGTCGAAGCCCTTATATATCGATATCATGGTCAAGGAAAGATAATCTCCACTCATTTAAGAGGTCCATGAAAGATTCATGAATACTCAAACATCCAGATGATGAGGTTGAGTATGGAGGAAAACTTTCCAGGAAGGGTTCTAGAACCCCAGGAAAGTTTAGCTCTTAATTGTGAAGCTCGATCCCTATGCCCGGTGGTTTCAAATCATGAAGTGTGGGCCATAAAAGGTTCAAGAATGGAGTTCCACATTCCTACTTTGATAAAGGTTACATAACATTTTGTCATAATGTCGAGGATGTCAAATCCTCTTTTAAAGTTGGGTATGGGGATTGTAAATCATGGTCCAAAGTTCTCAGGTTAGGAGGATGATATGGGACAATCATACCTAGAATGGCCTAGAGAACATTGAGGTTATTAGTTCCACCCCAATGACATCATGGATCACAAGGATTATAAATACCTTTTATAGAGTGACATATTTGGTTGATGACCATAAGCACATATACATAATCCATATGCATACATGCATAGTTAAGAAAAGGGTCCCTTGAAGCCAGGAATATTTTCCAAGGGCTATATAAGGTTTGTGATGATCCAAGGTGCTCAAATCATGAAGTGTGATTTATGGAAAGTGTAATATCCAAGAATGGTTTTGATAACACTAAAAGTTGTGTCACTACCTTGTGAATATATTTTTATGACACGAATATATGAAAAATCATTACTCTAAGTTTTTCTTTAACCAAGGGGTCTAGAAATCATAGCTTGGATTTCACTAGCGATATAGTGTAGAAGCTATGATCTTTATGCTTTATTTATTTACACCCTAATTGTTTCCATAAATCTGGAGATGAAAATTTTAGAGATAGAAAACATAACTTTTTCTCAGGATTCCCTTTTTGGGTTTTGAACTTGAAAAGCTTTGTGTCTCTTTCACTAGTAGTTTAAGGTCTTTTGATTTGGAACTTTATAGGTTAGAGTTTAAGGTCATACAACTTTGAAGGAAGTGAAGTAAATTTAAGGTCATGGAACACATGGACCTAATATGGGGGATGTTACACAAGAGCCAAATTAGGATACTGATGGTCAAGAGCACTCTAACAGCCTTCTGAATGGGAGATGATTTTTTAAAATCATGACTTGAGATTCTCAGGTCATGAGTAATGATATGGGAAAATCATACCAGGGATGGACCAGAACACCCTCAGGTGTAGAGTTCAACTACAATGATGTTAGGATCACAAGGATTAGAAAGGCCTCCTTATAGATCTAAGATTTCTATGGTTGGTAGGTCTGATCCCTTATTCATTGATATCATGGTCAAGTAGATATATTCCTTTTCCTTTTTCAAGGGCCATAAAAAGTTTGAAAATACTTTAGGTATTCAACACATGAAGTGTAATTTATGAATTGAGGTGATTAAAATATGGTGGAAGCTTCCCATACTCTAGATAACCAGGGTAAGGATATTTTGGTCCTTTGATAAGGTATGATAATGGATGATGGTCTACAATTTTTAACATCATGTAGTAAAGACATAATTTCTTCCTTGTATTTTAACATCATGTGGTAAGGAAATTTTCCTTGTAGTTTAACATCATGTGGTAAGGATATGGGAATGAATGTAAAAAATTTGAGAGATATATTACATGCACAAGAGGGACGCATGTAGATTTGAATAATACATAGGAAATATAATCTTGAATGGATCTATCCCTATGTAGTTGGGGTTAATTTTTTATTTGTTGTTATAGCTGTGACCAGGATTAGAGATCTGAACATCACTATGTATCCTATGATGATAGGAATAAATCCATATGTAGTTCTTGAATGGGAAAATATACAAAAGTTTGAACAATATTCATAGGTTGGAATTGTTTCCATTGATTTTTGTAGCTGGACCTAGGATTGGAGATCTGGGTGTCACTACATATCCTGTAATGATTGGAATCAAGCCACATGTAGTTCTAAAGGAAGCATGTAGTTTAACACCATGCGGTAAGGATGTAGGATTCCCGACATGAAAAATGTGTATTATAGCTAAACAAAAAGATAAAAATATGGGTGTCACTAAATATCCTATTATAATAGAAATCAAACCACATGTAGTTCTTGAGGAACCAAGTTTACTGCACAAGTGTGAACTATATACAAGGAGGGGGTATTTTTATTCTTATTTGTTATGGATGGACCCAAGGATCGAGATTAGAGTGTCACTTTATATCCCATGATGTCAGAAATCAAGTCACACTTAGTTCTTTAATGGAGGTGTGATAGGAGACCAATCACCTACAATAGCAGTCCTCTTAGGTGAGGTCCATAGGAATGTGAAAGTTTATGTTGTTAAAGGGACATCAACCATGTAGTTTAACATCATGAAGATAAGACTCATGATATAACTTTTAAATTCATTCATTCAGGACCATGATGACCATATCATCAGATGTTATTACTTGTTCATGTGGGGAAGCCTTTACTGAAATTCATAATCTCATGTGAGCTATTCTCAATGTGAGAAACAAGGAATGTCAAGGGTTCCTATTAACACTCAGAAGAAATTATGGACATGAGAGGGGGATTTTATATCATGTGGTGGTTAGAATAAGATATATGATCGAGGTATCCCTACGTATCTCATGGAAATGATAATCAACCCTTACATAGTTCTAGAAACCCATGCAGTTTAATGTCGTGTGACATGAACATTATTTTTTCAATTTAATACCTTGTGGTAAGGACATGGGTGTCTAAATGTGAAAGAGGAGGAATGTTGTGGATGGAACTGAGAATGAAGGTTTGGGTTTCACTATGTATCCTTTGATGGAAGGAATCAAGACACACATAGTTCTTGAGATCTGTGCAGTTTAGTGTCATGTGAAGAGGCCATCAGCCATGTATTTTAATGTCTTACCATGGGGAAAAATGTTACCTAAAATTAAATGAACATATGGATGGGACCAAAAATATAGGCTCATGAATCATTGTGTATCCTGTGTTGGTAGGAATCAAGAAACACATAGTTCTTAGAATAATATAATCTCTATGGGAATATGATTCTTACATGGGGATGGGGGAATTTCATACCTCTTTTGTAAGGATCTAGATCATGTGTGGTGAGTCTTTAGTGATATGGTTCTTACTATGCAATTTAACATCATGCAGTGATGACATATTCTGTGCATTTTAACATGGTATGGTAAATACCTATTTCATATAGTTTAACATCATGTGGTTAGGATGTGAGACACTATTTAGTTTAAAGTCTTACTACTAGGTTATGGGTCACTTGATATGAATGAAGATGAACCATTGGGGGTTATGTATAGTTTAACATCATGCGATGATTACATGATCTATATAATTTAGCATCATGTGGTTAGGATGTTCTAGCATAGTTTAAAATCCTAATACTATGACACATTTATGAATCTTAACATCATATAACCAGGATGACTCTGTACAGTTTAACATCATTTTGTTCGGATGTGATATGCTATTCTATTTAACGTTTGGCTTCTAGGAATTCATTCTTGATGATAGCTATGAAAATATTTTTTAAGAAACATTTCATTGGTGGGTGGTGTGACACATTCCCCATCCATTGTGGCCAATGAGTATGGTCCATTGTGATAGACCTTATGTACTATATAAGGCCGTTCCCATTTGGGTTCCAACTTTGGATCATTCTTCCCTATTATCATTGGGGTTCTGGGAGATAATACCAATTCTCCTTGAACGAATAAACAAAGTAAGACCTTTTTATTGAAGGCCCATGCGATTCGATTATGATGGAATACAAGGTTGGGAAATGTATGCAACCTATTCTCATCAATTCATTCTAAATAATCTAGAAACTTTTGTGATTTATCATAATTCAAGAGTTTTCTACAAATGTATATTTGTAGTGAGGTTAACTGGAATTATATGGGAAATACTACCTTAGTCCCATACACCAATGAGTACCGAGTTTATTTTGTAGTAGTTGTATGGTGGTATGCTAGGCCCATAAAGCATGGAATAGTTTATCCAGTCATGAATTCTTGTCTTTATTAACTATCTTTAGGAGTATGTTTGACAAGGTCTTATTTAAGGATTATATTTTTCCATTTTCTACTACATAATATCGGGATGAGTGATTGGAATCGATGCTTTATTCCTAGTACAATGTTTTCAAATACATAGAATAAAATTTAGCGATGTTGTCCATTAATATTGTGTGAGGGACCCAAAACATTATGATGACATGATACTTTATGAATTTTATGATATTATTCGTTCTAAATTCTTTGAGGGGTATTTTCTCAGCCCATTTGGAGAAGATGTCAGTAGCAGTAAGGATATAATTCAACTACTTAGATGTGGCTAGGAGATATATCCCCACATAATCTATTCCCCCAATGAAAAACAACCAAGAATATATAGCTATATGTAGAAATTATGGGGGGGGGGGTGTTGGATGAAGTTTTCATGGATTCGACATTCATGACATTTCCTAGTGAATTCCACATAGTCCTATATCACAGGTTTTCAGTAATAACCTAGCCTCATAATTATTTGAGAGAGCCTAGTCCTAGATTGATGAGTGCCACAGGAACTTGCATGGACTTATTATATGATAGCATGGATATCCCTTTCTAATATTATTCCAAGGATAATTCCATAAAATCCTCTTTTGTAGAAGGATTTTTTACTCATTTGGGTCATCAGATAAGGTAAAGGTCACTACACGGTGCTGAATTTGTTCCCTTACAGCTCTGTCTATTGGGAGAGTCCAGTTTTGGAGATAATCGATTATAGGATCCATCCATCTATGGGTAGATATTGGTTAATCACACTCTAGGGAAGATTTTACCTAATTTATTTCTTCCATATCATAAATAATGATCGACAAGACCATTATTCAGTGCATGATAAAGAAGATTACTTCTTCCTAATCAGGGTATTTCAGGACTATGGTTTAATTATCCAATGCATTGATGAAATAATTCTATTATCACAAAACATGATTCCATGTGGGATAAAAAGGTAATTGTTTCATTATTCCCCGACATATCAAATGATATGGGCCAATTATTTCTTTTTGATGGAATATTTTCCATTTATATTCTTTATCACTAGTTCCAAATCCCATTTGATATTTAGGTAGACTTTCTGCAGTGGTAGGGAAATTTCTAATCCAATGATGAGGGATTGATATTCTACCTCATTATTTGTCTATCCTTTAGATAGTGAGAAAGATAATGGAAAAATTACTTTTTTGGAGAAACAAATACAATCCCTAAGCCAACCTGACTGAGCATCAGATTTTCCATCCTTTTTACAATAAAACTAAAGGAGTCACCATCAAAATACATATACCATGTATGGGGAGTTTCATGGGAATAGAAAACCTCTTTATCTTAGAGTTTAGTGTTTACTAGTGTACTTTCTGGGTTAGAATGTTCCATGGAGAAATTAGCTATGGATTTCCCTTTCACGCCCTTATGTGATGAAAACTAGATGACATATTCTTGCAAAATGAATGTCCATTTGGTCCAGAAACCCAGTTAGCAAGGGGTGGACAAGGATGTACTTGAGTGGATCAATATAAGAGACCAGATGTAATTTTTGTTTCTTCAAGTAATGACTTAGATTATTCACTGAAAATAAGAGTGCAAGATAGTTTTTCTTGATATCCAAGTATCGAGTTTCAGTACCTAGCATTGTTTGGCTGCAGTAATAAAGACTATTCTTACTCCCCACATCATTATTTTGTGCAAGGAGGGTTCCAAGGACTGTTTCATAGAAGTCACATATAACATGTGTGGATTTCCTTCCACTGGGGGAATCAGGCTCAGTGGGTGTTGTAGATACTTATTGAGACTTTTGTAACATTCTTAGTACTCCCCACTCTATTGGTAGACAATTCGTTTCTTTATTAGCCTAGTGAAAGAGATAGATTTTATCACTAATTTTTCTATGAGATGAAAAATGTAAGCGAGGTTCCCTTGGAGTCCCCTAATTTATTTGAAACTTATGGGGGATGAAATTTCTAAAATAACACTAGTCTTCTATGGTTTGACCTATATGTTGTGGTGGTATAACAAAAATCCAAGGAACTTCTCTAAGTTTACCCTAAAAGTGTATTTCAATTGATTCATCTTCAGACTGTTCTACCCAATATTATGGAAGACTATTTTAAATATCCATAAAGTGAGCACATCTTTGTCATTATTTGACCACCGAGTCATCAAATAACATTCAGATATTCTTCCTAAGAATGAATTAATGACATGATGCATGATGTGTTGATATGTGGTGCGCCTGTTCTTTTAGAAAAAGGGTACAAACTGATAGAAAAATATCCCTTAGGGGTGATATTAAGGCAATTAATTCTTCATCTTCAGGGGCCATATTTATTTTATTGTACCTTGAATACCCATCCATGATGGAAATATATTTAAATCCAGTAATTACATCAATGAATAGTTCCATGATCTAAAATATAAATTCATCCTTTGGGAAATATTATATAAGTTCTCTGAAATCAATAAAGACCCTAATCTTCCCATTCGTTTTCTTGATGGGGACAATATTGGAAATCCATCTTGGGCATTTCACTTCTTGGAAAAATTTAAATTCAATCAATTTTTCAACTTCTGACTCTACCTTTGTAGCATGAGAGGGGTGCATCCTCTTGGTTACTTGCTTTAATCCTCAATGGTCATCAGGTAAGCCAAGATGGTGTATAGAAAAATTTGGATTCTTTCTAGGAATTTTTGTATAGTTCCAAGTGAACACATATAGGTGTTTCTTTATAAATGTGATGTACAACTCTTGAACTTAATGGGTCGTGGTGGAACTAATTTGTATAAGCCATGGGTATTATTATGATACCATATTTAACTACATGAGCTCATCGATGGTGGTAGAGACACCTTCCTTGAATTCAAGAGGTGCGTTCCTAAGGCCATCATCTTCTTATTCCATATTTGAATATTTAGAGGAATTTTCAGGTGAGGTTGGAATGATTAGTGTATATCATTCACTATCGGGGTGAGAGAATCCATGAAAAAAGAAATTAGAATCCCCTACTACCAGATTGATTATAGAGTGATGCCAGAGATGATTGTCTTTTGTAATGTCACTAGGTATAAATGGGTCTTGGATATCTTGGATCTGGTCTATTACCTCAACTATATTTATGGGGAGCACATAGTCCTTGTTGAGAATACTCCAGGGATTTGAAGGGGTGGTCTAAAAGCTGTTGGGGGATGAAACTTGTATATCATCATCCACTATTGGTTTTTTTCCTCTTATTTTATAGAAAACTAATTTAGTATATGTGGCTTCACAAGTCTTAAATGGGGAACTGCCACCATGTAGTATGCTGACTTCTCCATCAATGGGGTATTTTATAAATTGATGGAATGTTGAAGGTACTGGCATGTGGCTATGGAGCCAGGGTATTCTGAGTAAGACAATGTATCTAGTGTCTTATTGGTTAACCATAAAATTATAATCATATGTGAGATCCACAAATTGAGCTTTGAGTTTGATCTTCCCAAGAGGTATTTTCTCACACTTATCGTACCCTTAAATGGGAAGATTTGTGTGAGACAAATAACCTTAACTATATCCCAAAAATTGTAGGGTTCAAATCGATATGAGATTAATCTTGAAACAATTTTCAATTAGATCCCTTTGGATATCAACATTATCAAGTCTACTCGAATCATATATGAGTTTGATGTGTCCCTAGATGAACTCTTCCTGATCCTATTCTGTGAATGAGATGGTGAGATGTAATTTGGATGAAATGGTATCTATTTGATAAACCTTAGCTGCAGATTCTCATGGGCTTTGGAGAGCTTAAATGAGTACCTCACTGAGTTATTCTGAAATATGGAGCACATCAAGGATATATAGCTTGGTTGGGAAAAATTCTAGCTAATTAATAATGTCATACTTTTGTTCCATAGGTTGATGCTTCCTAAGGTGGAGTTGTTCCTTGATATATGGTTCAAGAACTGATGAATTTTAGGTAGATATGTCTGGTTCTTGTGCAGATGTTGAGGAGCATCTGCTTCTAGTGGCACGATTCATAACATCCTTCCTCATTACTTGGGATGATTAGGTAATTGAACCTCTACTAGGTGATCATGAAAGAAAACTGGGCGCATACAGCCACTGGAGGGTTTTGAGACACATCCATGTCTTTGTTTGTCTTGATGGAGCACTTTCCCATTGGTCTCAACTACATATATGTCCTCTATGGGGATGTGACTAAAATATTGGTTCCGACCATGCCTGTGTTGTCCCATGTATCCTTGGTTCCTACACATGCAGCCTCCTGTTCCCTAGTTTGGTGTGGGTAACTCATACTCAGAGGCATATTCATCATTGGAGTAGGGTTCTGGAAATTTTATCATGTTTATATAACCCAATATGAGTTCTTCTTCCGATGAGGGTTCCTTTTTGTGGGGTGGTTTCTATGTTTTGGATGTTGTAGGGAAGAAATCTGCAAGAGTCAGAGATTATGTTGGAGTAGAATATAAATCTTCCTATTCTATCTTTTCCTATATCTGATGATTTCATACAACTTTAGGTGGAATATATGATGTCACATTCTTGGGTGGTGGGGCTATTTTGGTTCTTTACAACTATTATCTCAAGGTGTCATGAGCTCAATCTACTGTTTTATGAGCCATCCATTTTTTGAACTTCTATCCACAGCTAGTGGAAACGTTTTGCCAATCAGCCTCTTATTCTTAATGGGTGACTGTTATGCATCCCACATACACTAAGGAGTTATTTAACACCACCTTTCTATAATCGACTGTTCATTGAATGATGTCTTTTAAGATAAAGCAGTCTTGGATATTATGACCCATCATTCTACAGAAAAGGAATTAGTTGGGAGAATCGGTGAGGTTGAACTCATTGAGATTCCTAGGATGTGGTAGCTTGAGCAGGTTATTATCCATGACTGAAAGGAAATAACTAGGGATTTGTTCATTTTGGAAGGAGTAAGCTTTATTCATCTGTTCATCAAATCTTATAAGACCCTGATTTCTTTGTGATTTTGATCGAGAATGATTTTGTGGTTATTTTTTATTGAAAGGATCTACTGGGCAGTTTGGGATCTACATGGGTTCTTGAATGGACACTATTGTTGGTTTGAGGGTAACAATGTCAACTTCTACCTTACCAAGCCTTCTCCCCTGTATTGAAGGCATGTGGAAATGTTTAGCCCAAGTTCACTGAATGGAATATTCCAAATGCTGGGACATTTCTGCAAACTCACGAAACTCACATAGATACTTTATTGGGATCAAAGGTGTCCTCAAATCATCTTAGATATTTATAGAATAGAGTTCCAACAATTTTTCCTACAAGAGAGGGATGTTGAGTAAATATGTTAAACCCTTCCACATTGATATGAAGTCATACATACTCTAATTTATATGTTGATTTTAGTTTATTAGGATGATGATTTTTTTCCTCAGCATAAAGTTGAACTGATAAATGAATTGATGATGAAGGTCTTCCCATCTTGAAATGAAACATCCTGGAAGGATTCTATACCAAACGGAGGCTGGACCTACCATATTCTATACAAAAACGTTCATTTTAGTCACCTCATGCTAATATTGAGGGCCTATCATTATCCCACATCAGGATACGAAGTGTCTGAGATGCTGTTCATGGTCTCCCACATTGTCAAAGGTGGAGAAGGTAGGATTTCCAAAATTGGGTGGAGGAAAAGATTCATCCACACATTTAAGATATGGATTCTTATTAGGCTACACATGTGTGAGTCTCCCCTCCATGGTTTCCATTCAAGTATCCAAGGACTCGATGTCATTGAGAAGTTCTGAAGGTACTACTGTTTTAGATACCTACCATCTATAGGGAGCAGGTGAGGCTATTGAAGTGGTCTCATTTTTATCTCCCACTAATTCTCAACCAGTCTATAGACTGGGAGACTACCCTGGAGAGGGATAGGCTATCACCATAATGGATGAAATTCATGATCATTTTCAACTTCCTCATTTATGTAGACTAGCTTCCTGGATTCATAGTAGTATGATGCTTATATACCGCTATTGCTGATAGATTGTATCTTATTAGAGGATGAATATTCAACTTAACCTGAGATGATACCCATTGGGAATATTTCCCCTAAGTAGATCCTCACTGAGTTGTGTGAGAGTGTTTATCTCATTATCATATTGTGACAACTATTCCTCCATGGAAGGAACTTTGAATCTTTTAGGAAGTGATTGGTGTGTATCCACACTTTTCCTTTCATCTTTTACAACTTTTCTCTGGATATGTGGATACTTGATATTCGGAGGTACCATATTTTGTAGCCTTCTTTGGTTTTGGGTTCGTGCAGCCTCAATTAGTGCATCTAAATCACCTTCCTCTCAGGGTATGTTTTCTGTGTCATGGACCTCTACATATGTGTCTTGATCTACCATATCTATTATGTTGAAAGTGATGAAATTCATATAGGTATATCAGGAAATATTTATTGTACCATTACTTTGAATGCAACATGATGATTCTACACTACCTAAATTAGGGTTTTTCCCAAACCCTTGTCCATATTGGGCAGTTTTGTCTTGTGACCCTAGAAAGGTCTATTTTCCTTCACTGCACGCTCCTCCTATCTCAACCTAGGCCCCAAATAACATAGGTTTGTTTTATAGTGGGAGGAATATATGGGATTCTGAATTCCAATTTTTACCTCCCAACCCAGAGAAGACTGATTCCTTCTATGGTGGCGATGATGATGAAAGTGCCACAAGCCCTATAGGATGGGAATTATTTGGGGAAACAATTGGTATTGATTGATACTATTATTGGCGATCAGATTCTTTAGGTCAAGGATTTGATGATTCTTAGGACAAGCATTGATATTTAAATGAACCTATCCCAATGGTTGTAATTTCCATTGATTTCCCCAGGAACCTCTCGGGGGATGATGAAACTAGTGATGGTGATTGAGATATAAATACCCCTATCCTAGTTAGTTGGTTTTTTTCATCTACTACTGAAATGTCACAAACACCCTTTAGAATTGACAATATGAGTGGTGAAGGTGGTGGAAAATATTCCCTCAACCCGTTAGGATGGATTCTCTCCTAGATAGCTACTATGAAAACTACTAATGTGGTATGTTTGATGTGTCACATTTATGATCATGTAGAAGATGGGTGAAATGGAAGCCCATGATGGGAGTCGGTTTCTACAGGATGATGCTGAGTTAATTGTAAATTTATCTTCCATGTCTTAAATGAATTTTTGTTGCTTTGATGGGACCAGTTCAAAGACTTGTTGGATATCCTCTTCCTCCATTAGTGATGTCTCAACATCATTAAAGCTAGATTTTTTTTTGTAGTGACCAATTGGCCCAAGTATTACCTGGTCCCCTAATTTCTTAAGAGGCTGTGACATTTCAAGATATCATATCTTAGGGGTTCTGATGTTCTATGGGCATGGTGATGTGAAATGCTCAATACATTCTCCATAATTGAATAAATATACATAACATGGATTTGACTATCAATTTCTAAAGATATTTGATGCAATGTCATCAAAAATGTTATATATTTGCGCTGTGATTTTTCGATTTTGGATCCTAGTCCATGGAGATAGCCACCGAGTCTAGGTGAGAATAGAGTATCTTGATGATCTGAAGGTGACCCTCATATCTTGGATAAAAGATGTTTCTATTCTTCATTTTATGATGAGTTTCCCACATATTTTAATGTAGATAATACATGAAATCCTTCTCTATATCATCTGGGATCACACAGTTCAAAGTGGAAAGTAGAAAATCATGATAGAGAGGTTTTTTGGATAACTCTCTCCATATATCAATGTCAGCTTCCTCATCACCAGACATATACACCTCCATCTGATCAGACTACATATGATTACTGGAGTGGAGTTCTGCTGGATGTTGATGGGTAACTAAATTCAGTTGACCTTAATGTTTTGAGCACCTCTCTACAAAAATGTGTCTCAGTTTTGAACAATTGTCTACAAAAATGTGTCTAGGAAAGGGGATTATTTTCTTATCAATGGGATATATAACCATTGAAAGGCTGACCACAATGGATGTTAGAAGAAGAGTCCTTGTGATCCATCTTCATGCTACAATAAGGGGGACTATCACGATAATGATCATCTTTTACTTTGGTTAAAGAGTTTATGGAACCTTTAGGTATTGATAATGTGTCTCAAACAACCTCAAGTACATTGGTATTAGAAAGATTAGGGTTATGAGTCTTGTTTTAAATCATGGTTAGAATATTCAAACCCAACTTATGGAATTTTGCAGGGATATAAGCCTACTATATGATGGTTTCTAGACCTTGTTTATAACTATCTGGTGCTATAGGAGTATCATCCCATTGCTGAGAAGCTTCTAAAATATTCCAATGATATTCGTCATTAATGATTGGAATATTATCCTATCTCGAGGCATGTTACATTTTCACTCAGTGAGAATCATTCAGAACAATAGTATAATATTGATCTTTATAACAACCCAGTCTTAATTTAAATAGGAATTAAATCATTATTTCAGAAAACTTAGTACATTACTCAAAATATTACCAAAGACTGTATTAGTTTATTTCCTTTGGAAAATTGGAACAAAAATATTTTAACTTAGTGAATGATCTTCAATTTATCCCAAGAATATTTCCCCCATAGAAATTCTACTTAAAAACTGTTTTTCATAACCTAGGGAAAGAAAACATAAGAAAAGGGTGATCTCAAATTCCCAGTAAGTGTAAATAAAGGAAATATGTAAGGATAACATGAATATAATGATACAAAAACATGATCATATCATTAGAAGATCACACCCTATATATTATATATCACAATCATGAATCATGGAATAAATATTAGCAATTCATAAGACATGAATCATAATATGATAGGGAACATAATCTAGAAAGGAATAAAAAATTAATAATACATGGAATTGTGGCATACACATCAACATATAACATCGGGAACATGTATAATTAGAAACAAGTTCACTCATTAAGTTAAGGACATGAAATAAAGCCCACATATAGACTTATGGACATGCAAACAGGTTCATGCATAATATTGTGAAAATAAAATCAAGTTCATGTATAAAATTGGGAACATGTAATCAGGTTCATTCATGAACTTATGGACATGTAACCAGGTCCATTCATAACATTTTGAACATGTAATCAGGCTCACTCATAACATTATGAACATATAATAAGGTTCACTTATAACATTATTAACATGTAATTAGGTTCATGTATAAACTTATGGACATAAAACCAGGTCCATGCATAATATTGTGAACATGCAATCAGGTTCATTTATACATTTACACTCATGGTTCACCCATTTTTACCTAATTCATTGAAGGGTGATATAAGTCCCACACATCACATAATATGCATTCCAAAAGATTATGAAAAACCATCATACACATGAAATGAAATGGGCATAAAAAACATTTCATTACATCATTACCTATGGAAAAGAGATAGGTATGATAATCATCTCATCAAATCATAACCTATGAAAATAAGAGGGTTTAAAAAACATATAACTTTTGGAAAATAAAAAGATTTTATAAGAATCATTCGATCAAAACATAAACCATTTAAGGGAGAATATTAATAGAACCTTTGGATCATTTCCTAGAAGGGAGTGAGTAATATCAGCTGATAAAAACATAGATAGAAAATAATTTTGGAATATATTTTAAAACATTTATTGAGGAAAATATCCTTTATTTTTTGAAAAGGTTTTTTTAAAACATAAAACCTTTAGAAAACCATTTTCTTTAATGTATTGATTTTTTTTAAATAAGGCATGAAATCATTTTGAAAACTATTTGATTTGAAAACATATAAAAGAAGCCTGGAATTTTTTTGAAATCTATTTTCATTGAAAATACATTAAAAACATTTAAAATAATATTTTATATCATTTAAATCCCTTTATTAAAAAAACAATTTGAAAACATATAAAAAAGCATTTAAATCATTTAAATAATTTTTTTAACATAAAAATATTTTTGAAAACCCTTTTTCTTTGAAAAATATTTTAAAATAAAAAATTTACAGAATATTAGGAAATAATTTTCTTTAAAAAATCTTTTAAAATTAAAAAATTAGTAATCAATGAAATTATGGCCTTGACGGTGGGTAGGTCCGTACATACCGAACATTACTTTTACACCTTAACATTTTAGAAAAGTGCCTTAATTGGAAAATGACAAGAAGATTAATTTTAAGAACAATTTTTTAAAAAGTAAATACATAAGTACAAATTTCATTTTAACATAATAGGTTAATTGTAAAATATTTTTGAAACCTTCTTAAGAAAACACAATTTTGAAAGAACATAGATTTTTGACCGAAAGGGGAAATTAAATCAGATTTTCATAAATTTTTTTATTCATTAGATTAACTACCAATGATTTGAAAAATGGTACCATTACTTAGATATTACTTTAATATCTAGAGGTTAATAATTTTCATGAGATTTATTAAGATATATATCATAATATTTCATCAATGGAAGCATAATCATAAACAATATCGAAAAACAATGAGATTGAATCTATAAACTATAACCACTTTGGTAACATTAAATCGTAGTAAAATTAAAATAATAAAATTAAATGAAGCTTAAAATATATTTAGAATAATGATAATAATGACATAACATTTTAAAAATAATTTTATACACATCATAGAAAAATATAGGTTCATAACACGACATGTGTCTTAAAGAAATAAAATTGAGACAAAATTACTTTACTGATTTGGTAACATTTGAAACATAACCCCATGAAATAAATATAATGAAATGTATATGCAAATACCCATAAATTTAATTAAAAGAATTATATAAAACATATATGGTCATTATACACACCACACAAATGAAACGAGTGGTGAATAATGCATGTATCTCACAGAAATAAAAAGTGAGATGAAACTCCCTTACCTTAAGTCTTGAATTTATTCATACACATTCAAACCTCCAATATAATAAATTTAATTTTATTATAAAAATATTAAATAGATATATTATTATATATAATACCATATATTATTTTTTAATGAATTCATATTACCCATTCATTAAAAACTATATGTTAATGTTACATTTTGGGTCATATCCACTTTATTTTTCATATATGATTTGAATTTTTATTCTTGATCCTCTTTCTTAGATCATGATTTTATTAATTAAATAAGGTAAAAATTTTATAAATTTAATATATATTCAATATATATGTATTTATAATAATCTATATAGTATATAAGTATGAAATGGAATACACCGTTCATGGAGACGGTAGACCGTATGTACGCATGGATGTTGTTTCTATTTTATTAACATATTGAATGAAATAAATTAAATGACATATATAAATATTATAATTAAATTAGAAATATTATTTCATATATATCATATAATTTCACTAAAATAATCCTTAATATAATCCATGTAAGGTATGGATGAACCACATCGCATTGAGGAGGCGATACTCCACACTTCCCCAAACGAAATTAGCATACTTATACAAAATGGAAAGAAATAAGGTATGTGTTATATAATAATTAAAAAAGAATAAATACATAATAAATATAATATATAAAATATAAAAATAAATTTTCTATCATAATTCCCAATCATGATAAGTGAAAAAATGAACATCATTTCGTGAGGTGGTAGTTCACCGTACACAAGAACAGTAAGTTCGTTACCCATTAGATGGAAGTGCGTGTAAGTTTAGGATGAAAAATTATAATAAAAAATATAAATATATTTAGTATATGGGTTTTATTATATAAAAATTAATTAATTATTATTTATGCAGTGGATAATGAAAATAGAACTAAATATCTTGAGGAAGGATGTGACCTCTTATTCAGGTAACTCCTTTTGGTTTGCACCAAAGGGATTCCTTGGATGAATTTATGACAAATATGAGGACTATAGGTTGAGGGGATATATTTTTTGGATATATTTTGGAAGATATTGGTTAAAAAATTATTTATTGAAACGTGTGATGGAGTGCGAGGGGTGAGCGCCGTTTTATTGTGGTGGAGGAGTGACATTCTTGTAAATTTTTGGAAAGGGAATTCCACACATGTTTTTACAATAAAAATTGGACCCAATAATGGTTAAAAAGAAATAAAATAGAGGATATGGTCTAAATATTTCTATAAAATTCATTTTTTATAATTCTCTATGTTAGTTTGTCTCTTAAGTTTAAGTTTTAGTCTTTTATTAAGCTAATCTTCTTCTTAATTACTGTAATTAATTTTAACTATTTTCACTAATAGTTTTGGTCAAAAACTAAGTTAAAATTATTAGAAATTAGAAATTATTCTGATTCAAAATACTTAATCCATTTTTCTACATTCCAATCACACAAGTTAGTTTATCCTATTCATAACCACCAAATTAATTTCTAGGTTATATCTTATTATATTAAATAATAATATTTATAATAATATATTAATGTTTGTTAAAACTCAGTCTTGTGTGTTACACAAGCCATCGAGGAAACCAAATCTTGCATGTAATGTAAGATAACCTCAGTGTTATGTGTAGATTAAGATAAAATTTATGTTGATTTTAGTGAATTATTAACTTGGTGTTATTTATTACATAATCTGAACATAGTTCTTTAATATAAAATAAACTATTTTTAGTGTTGTGTGTAATGAAAAATATCAAAAAGATTAAATTACTTCGAAAAAATATTTCACAAAATCTAGAGGTGTTACATTCTACATTTCTAAATATGAATTTCACCCTTGAAATTTTACTAGGTATCAAAGGTTTAATACTTAAAATTTCCTTTCAAAGAAACACACATCATAAAAATGTATACTAAAACTTTATTTAAAAAGGAATGTTGGAAAAATAATGGTTACCAAAATTAACATATAACTAGATTTACACATAGGAGAACATAGGTGGGAAGTGAAAACTTGGAAATGGAAGAGAAATATAACTATCAAGTTCTGATAGAGAGTGATAGATAACATGGTTAAGATAAAGTTAAAAATCAAATCCATAACCCAAAGAGGCTTGAAAATTCTCATTGACATCATAAGAAATGATGATAACATGAAAACCTTTTATGTCAATATCCTTTCATAAAATTTATTAATTTTCACATAGAGATATACTTACTTGATTTTAGCACAATACAACCATTATTTTTGACTTTATCAACTTCCAATTTATCTCTTATTCTAATAAATAAAGGGTAATTCTTCATTCTTGATGCACTAACAGATCATGAAATCCATAAATAGAATTATAGGTCATTTCGTCTGTACTTATCAAAATAAAAAGGATAGAACCTATTATCCACTATACATAAATCCTTACATGGTGAGATAATATCTTAAATATCTAAAAACTCATATAAATTTTAACTCAAACCATTTACTAAATAGTTAACCTTATAACTCTTCCAAAATATAATTCACTCTTTATTCCTTAAATATGTTCTTAACTTATACCAATTTTTTTATTGGACACTTGGGTTCATACTTTCACCAATAGAACATTAAATGTAATTTTATTATTCCAAAATCTATGTAGAGGTATATAATCACATGAAACTTCACTAAAGAATGAACAATAAAATTTTCATAAGTATTATTTATACAAAATCAAACATGAAATTACCAATATAGAAGTAAAGGATAAGTGTTACCTAACTATCATGATTCACTTCATACATTGTGATTGTATAAACTTTAAATTTATCCATCAAATTAAGATATTTTTGATGTTGATATTCATCATTAACATTTGGTTTTAATCACTTTATAGCATAATGAATATACTCCTTACATATGAAACATTGAATCATGAGAGGTGAATTCATTAGAGGATTCTATTTATTCCAATTAATTCATCATTCATATGCTTGATGAAATTTATTTCCAAACTTAAAACATTTAGAAATTACCCTAAGAAAATTTAATCCTTGTTTCCTCCCACACTATTACCATAACGTATATATAATCTTCTTCTATACATAGTCTTTAGAGTTTCCTTTGAATTCTATCCTTCTTTTCTTATCATAACAACATGATTTATGGGAATCATTAATCTCTATTTTTGTAAGAATAATATGAGGAAGGTACATAATAAAAAATAAGTTCTTAAGCTCATCCCAATCAATGGATTAGATTTTATCTTGTAGCCTTGTATTCTTAATGAAGTTACACCGTTGTTTATCTTCACCTTTAAATCAATAAGTTTTCAATATAAATTTTTTCAAATTCGAACAATAGAGAATGAAAAAAATATTTTCAGTGGTATAGATCAATTTATTATCAACTAGTAGATCAATCGTTCTAATAAAATAATGTGGAAATTTCATTAAAAAGGATTCAAGGAAACTATTTTCCCTCCTTTGGTCATTTGTAAATTCATCATGTTTCATGTCTTGATAAGACTGTATAACAATAAAGTTTTTAAATCCATCTTCCATAGAATTCTGTTTCTTAGTGGGGACATCATTTAATTTTATATTGATTTCCTCATTAAAATATTTACTTTGTGTTCCATCCATTTACTAAAACCAGGAAGCATAGAATATGAAACATTTTTCATAGTGAGGAACCACAAAATCCTGAAAAACCACTTAGAGGATGTCTAAATTATGACACCTTCCTTAATTTATGACACCCTGGGTTTATCCGAGATTTTAATAGAAAACTTATTTTTAAATCCTTATTGATGGTTCATGAAGATTTTGTGAATTCCCAAAGAATATCTACTTGGAGTGTCAAACTAGGTGTGTAGTAAAGACCATTTTTGTATACCAGGTTGTGCTTGAGTTAGGTCCTCCACACCTTGTTAGAGTTATTACTCATAGGTAAATCTGTGCCAAAACCACATCCACTTATAGTATCCAAATATAGATGTATTTCTAGGAAACTTTATCTCTATTCTTTACCAATATTTTATACATTTTATAATACTTTTCTTTATCCTTATAATTATCCTTAGACATTCCCTTCGAGTTATCACTATGGTTTTCTCATTATACTTTCCATAGGTTGACTAAAAATTCACTTTGATACCAACTACAATAATCTAGTATTAATGTAAACAGACATTACGTCATTATTAAAGAATACTTAGTACATTACTGAAACAGACTCCTAAAGACCTTATTAATTTAGTTCTATTGGAAACATGGAACAAAAATCTTCTAAATCAGTGAAATATCTTCAATGTTTCCCATGAATATCTCCCCCATTAGAAATTCTACTTAAAAACATTTCTTTATAACCTAGGGAAATGAAATATAAGAAAGGGGTGAGATAAAATTCCTAGTAAGGGTAAATAAAAGAAATATGTAAGCATAACATGAAAGTAAGGGTACTAGAAAATTATTGTATCATTAGAAGATCATACCCTATATATCAAAGATCATAAACCTGAATCATGGAATACATATTAGTAATTCATAAGACATGAATCATAATATGATCAAGAACATAATCTATGAAAGCATAAAATATGAATAAGACATGGAATTATGATATACATATCAACGTATAACATCGTGAAAATGAATAAGTAGAAAAAGGACCACTCATTAAGTTAATGACATTAAATAATCCTTCCAGATAGACTTATAGACATCAAAATAGGTCCATAAATAATTTTGTGAACATTTAATCAAGTTCACGCATAACATTGTCAACATATAATCAGGTTCACACATAAACTTATGGACATGAAACGAGGTCCATGCCTAACATTGTGAACATGTAATTAGGTTCACTCATATTATTATTAAAACATAATAAGGTTCATTCATAACATTTTTAACATGTAATCAGGTTCACACATAAACTTATGGACATAAAACTAGTTCCTTGCATAATAATTTGAACATGTAATCTGGTTCACACATACATTTATACTCATGATCCATCCATCGTTACCTAATGCATTGGAGGGAGATATAGGTCCCACCCATCACATAAGATGTGTGCCACAATATTATAACCAATCAATATATCATAACCCTTGAAATAAAATACATATCATAAAAATTTCATCATAGAATTACCTATGGAAAAGAGATAGTTATCATAGTCATTTAATCAAATAATATCCTGTAAAAATAAGTGGGTTTCAAAAGCATATAACACATGGAAGATAAACAGGTTTCAAAAGAATCATTCCATTGAAACATAAACCATTCAAGAAATAAAATGAATTGAACCTTTGGATCATTTCCCAAAAGGTAATGAGTAACCTCAATGAATGTCATATTATATGGAAAATAATTTTGAAATATATTTTAAAAACATTTCTTGAGGAAAATATCATTTATTCCTCGAAAATTATTTTTAAATCATAAAACCATTAGAATTTTTTTTGAAAAAGTATTGAAAACTTTGAAAGGAGTCTTGAAATCATTTTGAAAATCATTTTCCTTGAAAAATTATAAAATAATCTTTAAAACATTTTGAAAACTTTTTTCCTTGAAAATAATTTGAAGAAATATAAAATAAAATTTTTGATCATTGAAATAAATTTCTTTGAAAACAACCATTTGAAAAAATATAAAACATGCTTTGAAATTCATTTAAAACCTTTTTAACATAAAACAATGTTTGAAAACCCTTTTTATTTGAAATAAATTTTAAAATTAACAAATTTATATAATATTTGGAAAAAATTTTCTTTAAAAAAATAACCTTGTTAACTTACATAGGAAGCATCAAAGAAATGACAGTCAGGATGGTGGTAGGTATGTATATGTCAAACATTCCTTTTACACCTTAAAATGTAAGAAACGTTCCTTGATTGAAAAAAAACATGAAGATTCATTTTATTTTTTTAAACAGGTAATACATGGGTAAAAATTTCCTTTAAATATCATAGGGTAATATTAAAAAAAATTAAAATCTTTTATAAAACATGGTTTTGAAATAACACATATTTTTGAACGAAAGGAGAAATAAAGTCATATTTTTATAAAAACATTTTATTTAATATCTTAAGTACTAAAAGGTGAAAAAATGTTACTATTAATTTAATATAACATTCATAACTCAATTTAGTAAATTTCAAGAGAGTTATTGAGATATGGATCATAATATTTCATCAACGGAAGTATAGTCATAAATAATCTCTATAAATGATGATATTGAAGCTATAAACTATTACCACTTTGGTAATTTTAAATCATAATACAATGTAAATAATAACATTAAATAAAGCTTAAAATATCATGAAAATAAATATTTTCATGGTATAAAATTTTAAAATTCATTATATATATCATATAGAAAAATATAGGTGCATAACATGACATGTGTCTCAAAGAAGTAAAAATTGAGACAAAAATTACTTCCGATTTGGTAACTTTTGAAACATAACCCACATGGAATAAATATTATAAAATAAATTTTTAAGTACCCATAAATTTAAGTAAAATAATAATAAAATACATATATGGGAAGTATAAAAACCACACAAATGAAATGAGTGTTGAATAAGTCATGTATCTTACGGAAATAAAAAGTGAGATGAAACTCCCTTACTTAAATTCTTGACTTTCTTCATACACATTAAAAACTCATGTATAATAAATATAAGTTTAATATTCATTTATTAAATAAAAATATTAGTATATATAATAATATATATTATTTTTTATTACTTTATATTAACCATTTATTAACAACTCCATGTTAATGTTACGTTTCGTGTAATATCTGCTTTATTTTTCATATATGTTTTGACTTGTTATTCTGAATCCTCTTACTTAGATCATGATTTAATTAATTACAGAATGTAAAAATGGTATAAATATCATATATATTTATTATATAAATATTTATAATAATATATATGCAGGATAAAATTATAAAATGGAATACACCGTTCATGGAAACGGTATTCCATACACATGAATGAACGCTGTTTCCATTTTGTTGACATATTAAAAGAAATAAATTAAATGAAATATATATATATATATATATATATATATAAATTATAATTACTGTGTAATTATTATGTAATATATTTCATATAATTTCACTAAAATCATCCTTAATACATTCCATGTAAGGTGTGGATGAATCACATTTCTTTGAGGCAACGTTAGTCCACACTTCCCCAAATAAAATTATCATACTTACACAAAATGGAAAGCATGAAGGTATGTGTTATATAATAATTAAATAATAATAAATAAATCATAAATATAATATATAAATTATAAAAATATAGATTCCATCATAATTCCCAACCATGAGAGGTGGTAAAGGAAAAACGAACAACATCATTTCATGAGGTGGTAGTTCACTGTACACAAGAATGGTAAGTTTGTTACCCATTAGATGACAGTGTCTGTAAGTTCAGCTAGAAAACATAGAATAAAAACATAAAAGTATATTTATTATAATTTTTTATTATATAAAAATTAAATAAGAATAATTAATGGGGTGTATAAGGAAAATAATACTAAAGATATTGAGGAAGGATGTTACCTCTTATTCAGGTAACTCCTTTTAGTTTGCACCAAAGTGCTTCCTTGGATAGATTTATGCACAATGTGAGGATTATAGGTTTAAGGGAGAGATTTTTAGGATATATTTGGGATGATATTGGTTGAGAAAAAATGTCTTGAGAGGTGTGAGGAAGTGTGAGGGGTGAGTGCCTTTTTATAGTGTAGGAGGAGTGCCATTCTTATAAATTTTTGGAAAGAGAATTCCACCCATGTTTTCCTATGAAAATTGGATCCACTAATATTAAAAAGTAGATAAAATAGATTATAGGCTATATATATGTTCATACAATGGTTTTTACTTGTTTCTAGATCATTTTTTCTCTTAAGTTTATGGTTTAGTTTTGTATTTAGAAAATTTTCCACTTAATTGTTGTAATTAATTTTAATTACTTTCACTAATATTTTTGATAAAATATAATTTGGCCATATTATAAATTATAAATTATTATGATTCTAAATATGGAATCCATTTTCCAAAATTCCAACCACAGAAGTGTCAAAAATTAATTTAAATTTAATATATAAGATAGGACGACAAAGCGAGGTTTTAAAGTAAAAATATTCAAAAGTTTGGTAAGTTTATATATCTAATTTCAAAGTGAAATTTATCCCAATGAACTAAATTGGATTAATTTATATATACTTTATATAATTTTACATTAAAACAAATTATAAATATAATTTAACCTTGTAAATAAATTAGACGAAAAAGTAGTTTTGAATTAAAATTCCGTATTTTCACTATTCATCAAAAAATGAAACTTCATAAAAAATACCAAAAATTCACCCTAACCTAATTTTTATTTTTATATTTAAAAAATAATTTTTATTATTACATATAAAATTTATAAAAATTTAAAAAATTTATATTTAAAATAAGTTTTCCATTAAAAGGTGGTAAAATTGCATTTATAAAAATATAGGTTTTTAGGTGTTATATTGGGTTTGTTTATATCTTATTCATATTAAAAATATCGAATGAATATAAAAAAATATTTTATTTAATATATAAAATATATAATTAAATAATATAAGTCAACAGTAGTAATTAATTTAATTTATCTGGATAAAATTCCTTTGTGAGTATAAAATTAGTTTTTATAAAAACAATCCCTTTATATTAAATTGGTTATTATATTTATTTATAATTAATTTGTAACCAATGAATTAAACCATGTATTTTCATAATTTATTTAGTCTATTCATAACTAGAAACTTAAAGACAAAGTTATTTATTATTATATTAAATAATAATATTTCTAATAATATATTAGTATTTGGTAAAACTCTGTCTTGTGTGTTACATAATCCATCAAGGAAAGTAAGTCTTTCATGTAACATAATATAACCTTGGTGTTCCTTTTAGAGAAGGATAAAATTTATGTTGTGTGTAGTACATTATTAACTTGGTTTTTCATATAATGCACACAAAAAATAGTGCTTTAATATAAAATAAACTATTTTCAATGTTGTGTGAAATAAAAAATATCAAAAAGATTAAATTAATTTGAAAAAAATATTTCTCAAAATATCAATATGTTATAATCCTTATCCTTTGGAATATTACACTGTTATTTGGTGGTAGGGATATGAGCCTACCCTGAAGAATGTTTCACTATTACTTGGTGATCCCCGGTTGGAATAGGAATATGAGCCTAGTACGGATATAAATTCCCCACTAGAATATGATGATGGACCTCTGGAATGGTATAAGGGATGTGAGACTCCTCTTATAGCGCCTAATAATGATTTCTATGTAGTCATTTGTAAGTGGAAGTAGTAATATGTTCCTGGCTTCCATGATCTTCTAGAATATGAAATGAAGATTCACTAACAAGAATATAATCATGTCCCAAGGCATGTTCCATTATCCCTTGGTGTTCCCTAGCTATAAGGGGGATGTGATCCTATTCCTAGGCCTTTGACGTATGCTACTTGTCTTATTCAACAATAATATGAGTCTGTACCTAGGTATATGACTCTCTCACTTAGTGATCCCTAGCCAAAATAGGGATATTATCATGATCCTAGGCCTTTGGAATATCTCTATAGAACTTTTTGATAGGCATGTTCCCCTATTTAGAGGCATGTTCCACTTTCACCTAGTGATCCTTGATTGGAATAAGAATATTACCTGGTTCTAATTCATTGTCCTTTACCATAATATGACAATAATCCTCTTGGACGAGAGCAAGAATGTGATCTTACTTTGGGGAAGAAACTTTTCATAAATATCAAAGTGTTGAGTTTCCCTTATTGTAGGGATAAAAATATGTGACTATCCCTAAATCTTTACCAATTTTGTGATATACTTCCATATTTATTCAGTTACTTCTAAGATGTAATAAATTTTTAGAAAAGTGTGCGCAAGGATATAACCCTACACATTTTTCATCTACAATATATATTGGAAGATATATTTGATTGAAGTGGGGTTATGATCCCACCTTTTCCCTCATTATTCCATTGAAATATTCTGATGGAATTTGTTCATGGGGATAGAGATATGTGACTTCCCCATGCCCAATGCAGGATTATACCAATAGATTGTTTCCGAGTGAGCATGGTTATGATCCCATTCATTGGATATTAGTAGAATATGCCGGTAGACATCATTGGTGGGAGTGGGATTATGATCCCACTCAAGATTATCCAAATCCTTCCATGTCTGACGCGTCTTCCTTGTTTCCCATGCAAGAGTATTAGAGGTGGAAATGCACCAGGTGGTACCTTTAGCAGGTGACTGATGCATACTGGTGGGATGAGACTGGAAATAGTGGTTGATAGGAGCCCTCCTTATCATCCCCTAAACTATAAGGGAGCCATAGTTGGATCCTTGATCCATCTTCATCAAATACTAAATGTGGTGATTGTCTTGCCTCATGGATAAACTTATGAAGTGGTTGGATATGTAAATAAGGTCCATTTGTTTTATTGAAACTTTCTTTGGATGATGAGGAATCATCAATTTTAGTAATTAAGGACCCTTATGGGTAGCCTTTATGGTCAGGATCATACAATGATGATGGTATTCCTAGACCATTTCATTTGCTACCCTATGTAGAATATTTCGGGTGAGTGAGGTCATTCTGAGGCCTACAGGGGTTTCATTTATAGACGATTTTCCAGAACAATTACTAGATGAATATATTATCTTAGATCAGGGTTTTATTGACGAGAGTATTATTTTTAGTCATGCAAGAAACAAGGAACAAGGTCACCAATTAGTGAACCATTGTAGGCATGATATGTGCTCAATCAGATAAGCATGTGTAACACAATTGTCCTTTAATTCTTGATCCGAACATTCTACTCATGTGGAATTTTCAAAATTATAAACAACTTATTTCATGAGAACCCTGACTAAAAATGATAATCCATAAGATCAATGTCATGGTCAACCAATCATCTTTCTATTTGAGAGTTTCCAATTGGGTTTACCATTTTTGTTTGTATAAAAAATGAACAAAGGCCTAATTGATAATAATCAAATAATTTTGTTATTTGAGAGTTTAACATCGGGTTTAACATTTTTGTTTACATAGAAAATACAAAAAAATATCCTGAAGGATAATAACCCAATAATTTTTTATTTGATACTTTCATGTTAGGTTTATATTTTTTGTTTCTCAAGAGTTTTTAGGGATAAGGGACCACTCATGTGGTGGGAACTTAAATGGTTTGATGAGAACTGGGTAGTATATCATTTTTATCTTATAAAGGAGATACCACAGTTAAATGATTTCTTTTCTGGTTCTCCATTCTTATTTCGTCAAAAAGACATGGTTGTCCTGAATTGGTGAGTTTATTATAGAGGGGTTTTAATGTATTTGTAAAATAATTAAAATCAGGACTACGATTTATTTATCCCTAGTAGAAAATCCCAATGTATCCCATGTCCATAACTGGGTATGAACCTACTTTATAAAGGTAAGAAGTACTTTTGGGTTTCTGACGTAATGATACTTAGGAGATCACATCTGTTGAGAAGATGGGAGGGAGGGCTCATCACACCATTTTTGTGGGGAATTTTTTCCTACTCTATTACTCTCTTATAGATTTAAGATATGTTTAAGAATCTATTACTAATACTGATATTGGAATAGTTACCCTAACAAAATGATCATAGGTTATGTCTCTTTATATGAAAAGAGAGGGGGTCTTGTTGGTGAATACATTTGTATACATTCGAGGTTATTCATACATTTCTCATTGGTGGGTATTTACTTATATTCTAAATCCATATAACTAGGCACTCCAGAGATCATTGCTATCCAGGGAGACAATTTATTTTTCGGGGATGGGATTGAGGCATTATGAGGCGTCCTGCATATCCTATTTTATAATTGTAATCAAAACCCATGTAGTTTTTTTATACCCATCTAGTTTAATGTCATACAAAAAGGACATATATGTAAGAAATTGGGAACTAGGTGTTGAGATAAAGCCATAGGTAGGAGTCCTATATATCCTAGTTATAGTAGTAATTAGACTTATCATAGTTCATTTATGCCCTTAGGACTGACCCCAAGGTAGATACACCTGTGTGATGGGTAGTTGCATCATACCACCGACTGGGGATTATGAACTAAGGTTGCCCTGACTGGTGAAGATTTATTATGCCAATAAGGTCATCACTATGAATCCCTAAAACCATGTGATTTATGATAAATGTGGGAAATAATAGGTAACTATTAATCAACCTCATTTCATATGGATGTAGGGATTACAAGCCGGAACAATCCATCAAATGATTAATATAAGGCTCATGCATTTCAAAGGTGTCCTACATATCCTAGTTATGGAAGGAATCAGATTCATCATAGTTTTTTGATTTATCAATCTGTTGGTTGATATGGATGGATCATCATCCCATGGGAGATATTGGTCCGTGATGGTCAGAATGTTGGAGACACGGTGGAACATAGACTAAAGTGGATTCCCATTTGGTCTCAGGACTTATAAAGGCATCCTATGTATCCTGGTTATAGTAGGAATCAAATTCATCATAGTTCATTGATTTCTCAATCCGTTGGTGGGTACAGAAGTGTCATCAGACCATGGGTGATATTGAGTCCCGATGGTCATAATGTTGAAGACATGGCGGGACATACACTAAAGCGGATTCCCATTTGAGATCAGGCCTTAAAAAGGTATCCTATGTATTATGGTTATAGAAAGAATTAGAGTCATCATAGTTCACTGGGTTGGGGATTAAACATAGAGGTCCCCCATTGTGAATTATAAAATCAATTTGATAAGCTAATCCCATGTGAGATATGCTCGGTGTGGGAAACAAGGGATGAAAAACGACTATTCTCACTACTTTTGGATGTGAGACTTATGTTCTAGGACTTCCCCCAAGATGTTTATTATAGATATCCGGCCTTAATAAGGTATCATACATATCTTGGTTATATATGGAATCCGATTCATCATAGTTCAATTAAACTAGGGCTTAGACATCAATATTTCACATTATAGAGGCTAGACAAGGTTATCAAGTCTTAGGATGATTGTTTGAACTGGAATTATTGTCTTACCGATATACGTTAACTGTCTTCTAGACATTCCTTGAGTATCTTCTTGAAATTTCAGAGTATGTCTGCCTGACATGTCCAAATAAAATCACATGGTCCATTTTACTTGTTCAAGGGACATCACATAATCCGGATGACATGTTTGAAGGCCATCACAGGACCAAGGATGAATTTTTTAGAGGATATTTACATACGTGGCTAGTTGATCTTGGAAGCCATCGCATGATCTCATAAGAATTTATTGTAGAGTGTAGCATGATCTAACAGAATTTCCCCAGTGTCATAAAAAAATCTAGATGAAATGCTAGGAGGGCATCGTGAGAGTCAATGTGACATGTCTGGAGGGTGTTACATGTTTTGACTGACTTATTTGAGTATCATTGTGGAAGTCGACTGGCATGTCCATTGGATGTTGAAAGATTTGGATGGTTTGTATAGAGGGCATTGAGAGATCAGGTTGTTTTTTTCCGAGGACATCGCAAGATCTAGTTGACATAACTGGGTGCTATCGTGAGACTCATCTATCATGTGTTGGTACCACCATATTATTGGGGAGACATGTTTTAGGGACATCGTAAGTTCTATATGATAAGCTCAGAGGGTTTCATGATACTTGGGTGTTATGTATGGGGGCACAATGTGACTTTCTCTGACATGTCCAAGGGACTTCTCATGATCCAAATAGTATACCAAAATAACCACATGTGATATGGGTGACATGTTCTGGTACTATTTCATGACCTGGGTGGTTCATGCAAAGAACACGAGGATCAAAATATATTTTCTTAACATAAGTCTGTCATATTTTAGTCTTTATTCCAGCCTTTTATTTCATATGAATATGATTTTTTCAATGTTATCTTGTTTTAATTTTCACGAGATTTAGTAGATATGTGGTTTTTCTTCATGTAACCCTCCATAAGTCCTTCATGTGATCTATGAGCGATCATGCGAAGTGCCTATGAGTGATATATGACCACTACAGTAGTTCCATAGATTTTACCTAATGGAGAAACTTTTTGGTCGTGAGATCAGCCACTTGGATAAATCCACTCTTATTAGTAGGTGCGCTAGTGTAAGGATCCAAGGATGGTTTTTTTGATGCTGGGGTGGGTATTTATAGTCCTTTTTACTCCGATTATTCTTCTCTTTGTGCGTCACGTGCCACAAAATTCTAGGCTATAGTTAGTGGAGGTATTTGAGGTCATTTGTTTCATAAGATTTTAATATAGGTCATTCTAGGGAATCACATGATTTTCCAAAACCATGAGACCATCCTATCAATTCCCCATTTAATTTATTATATCTAATTAATGTGGTCTTGCCTAATCATGTGGGAATGTCAAGGTACTTTCACATTGTTTGGAAGATATGTCCAAGGACTTTTGTGAGATCAATATGCCTGCTAAAAGGATTTCTTGTGATCTGTGAAGACTTTTCTAAGACCATTCATGAGACAATTATTTATTTCTAGGGGGCCTTCATGAGATCATGTCTTCATACTGAAAATATTTTACGAATTCCTACAGAGTGCATGAGTGCATCACATAACGTTTATGACCAAATGAGGCTCCAACCTTTTATCTATTATTTCCTTAATTTTATTTTCAAAGGATTGGGGATATTGAGAACTTGAACGATTATTGTCTAAGACAATAATTCTCTCCACCAGTGATGCTTCACATGACCAAGAAAGGGTCCTATGGTGATTCACAAGAATTTCATGGGAAAACCTTACGTCTTTCTTATAGAACTGAAGGGGGAGCACCATACTTCTTGGACATGACCGAAGTCCTTCACTTAGTGATGGTTACATTTATCCATGTGATTACAATGTCTGGTGAACCATATGAGGAATATCACATGATGTTTATGACTTCAAGAGTTTCTTACCTTTTCCCCATTTTATTTCCATGGTTATTTTACAAGGGTTTGGGGTCTCATGATTTTTTTTGAGTGTTTTCGAGGAAAATCATTCTACCTATAGATGATTCATCATGTAAATAAAAATGGTATTATGGTAATGTGCAAGAATTATCATGAAAACACCCTTATGATTGTTTTTGGAGACAATGGGGGAGTGTGAGATTTCCTAGACATGTCCGAAGCCCTTCACATGATTGGGGTGACATGACAGTGAGCTCTTGTGCAACTAGGAAGACATGTCACCGGCCCATCCATGGTGTCTCAAGAGCTACATGGGTGCATCATGTTAGTTTTAAAACTGCAAGAGTCTCCAACATTTTGGAAATTTTCTCCCTATTTTCCAATTATTTTTGGATTGTTTATCAGGCACCTGTTGGTTGGAAATTCGCGTGACCTAGGGGTTCTCATATGGTATCCACCACATGATTAATGATTTTCTAGGACACATTTGAAAGATAATAAAGACTAATCAAAGGGGATTCATTGGATATTATATAGGTTATGTACTACACATTGATCCTTCATGTGACCTTTCTAAGGTCACACAATGATATGTCTCTTGGAGGCTCATACAATCCATGATTTCTGGACACATTTTCTTCCTTTCCTTTGTAGGGAAAATAATAACCATATTCATGTACTTCTTACCTTGTAAATTTTTTGAGGATTATTTTTTAGGTTTCAACATTCATTCACATAAATCATGATTTTTTTTCTTAAAAATTAATTAGAGTAACACATTGCACACTCTCCCATAGATGTTCATATTATTCTATTCAAGGAAAGTGTAGGCCATACAAATTTTGGGAAGATTAACACCTTTCTCTGTGATTTCAAGAATATCTAGGCTGGGTGATATAAGATATAAAATCATACTCTCTATCCATAGATAGAACCCATTGCAGTCAAAAATAGGAAATACCTTGTTGTTGATGTTATTAAAAGATATATAAAATTATAAAAAAAATAGATATTTGTGAATTATACCTTGAACCACTATTTAATAATTTCCATGAAACCAATTTAAATGAATTAGTTATTTATAGAATTGGAAAAATATTCTAGAGTTTTCAATATGATACCACTTTTTTAGTATCATATATTCAAAGTGATGAAAAATATTTTTAGTAAATGTAGCTCTAATACCACTTGTTAGATCCCCTGGAGAGTATACCACAATTGAAAGTGGGAAGGGATGAATCTATTGTGATCTAAAACACCAATTTTCACTTTCAAACAATGTGATTCATGCCACTAGTTAGTGTGAAATGATATCTATGGTGATGATGAGAGATTGATTCAGAAATAATACATAAAACACTAGTTTTTTACAAGGTTTAATCATCCTTATTATCAGGTGTGAAATACTTGGTGCATAGTGGTTGTGTTCCAGTACCCATTATACTAATTTATTATCAAATGAATAAGGAGAGTAGTAATATATATATATATATCTCTTTGTTTCATTACATAATATTTTAGAGGTTGGCATTATATTTATTTATAATTATTACATGTACTCCATCATGAATCACCTACTTGGGGCATGATCTTTAGATATGAAATAAATATAAGACTAAATCCCATGGATCTTGAAGTATCTAAAAATATTTTTGACTATAATGGTGAAATCCATTTATTATCTAATGCCACCTTTTATTTCTCCAAAATCAGAGATCCACTAATTGAACTCATTATAACATGGAGTCTTCCCTATGACATGGACTTATTCTCTTCACTACCCATTACTGCATGAATCAATTCCTTATGGTGCATGATCACTTAACTCCCCAAAATTGTGCTAAAGATACTTATTGTAGGGTGGTATTTAAGAAACAATCCTTTTATAATTATCTCCTCAGATGTAATATTATGGAATAATCATCTCTATTATGGAATGATTCATCTCATATTAGGTAAACTTTCTATTAATATTACATTAACTCTGAAACCCAGAACCGTTCTTCACTCCTTTAATTCTTATACATCCCCACTTATTTCTAAAGTGATTCCAACTCATACATGAGCATGTTACCAATGAATAAAACATAAAAAAACTTGAAAATCATGAATGAATTATTTTCAACAAACAATTCATAACATTCCTTTAATAAAAAGGTTATTTAAACACCAAAACATTGGCTTGAAAGTTATTGGGAGAGAACTATATCCCTTAGTGTATGTTCAATTCCATATTGAATATGTCTCAAATGATATAAAATCATCTTAGCTGAACTCCTCATTTTTCAATTCAACTTCATGAGGTCTCTATAAGACTCAATCTTTCAAAGGGATCTTTAATTGTCTACAGGTCCCAACATTCCTCCATACAAGATATTTTACACTATAGAATCATACCTCAGTGTGTTTTCCCTAGGGATCACTGCCCATCATTAGAAAAGGCCTATTATGGGGTGGGGTATCCATACGATATTTATACTATATATGAAACCTCACCCACCACATGGGTGACTTAGGAATTAACATCATAGTGTAACCTATCAAGTTCATGGCATGGTGCCTAATAGACTCATAGAATGGAATTTGGTCCCATATAAGGAATCATAGAGAGTGTTAAACTTTGGTTCAAATAAAAACCCTCTCATGATCACTTGTTTTTTTAACCCATGCTATAATCCCTAATAAAAGTATAAAATTCATTCCATCCCCAAATATAAGATATTATTCACTCTATCATCACACCTAAAATTTGTTTTCCCTAGGGACTACTACCCATCACATAAAAATTCATCTTATAGAAGGAGATATTTTCTATATGATATTTGTAGTACACATGAAACCCCCAACCCATGTGGGAATTTGAACTTATCATCATTGAATGAACTGTTAAGGCCATGATGTGATGTCTAAAAGTATCAAAGGAGGGAAGTTATTCTAATTTCACAAACCATAGGGTGCACTAGACTTTAGTTCCCAAATGAGATAGGGAGTAGAAAACCCCATTGAAGTACTTTCTTAGTTGGTTTATGTTACGAATAATAACATAAAACATGTGGAGTGCCTGAATTCTATAAATAAGGGATACATTATGGTTTATTAATTTATATAATGATAACCACACTATTTTTAGAATATTCTAATCCTTTAATTATAGATAAATGAAAAAACCCATTACAAAGATATTTTTCTTGCTCTAGTGATATGAGTAAGATAAAGTGATCTTGTCCATTTATCTATTAGAGGGAAAATCCGGTTAGTGGCATAAAATAATAAATGATAATAAGCCTAAGGAATCCATTATCCCAATGGTATAGACATAATTCAATATTTTATTCAATAAATATTTTACTCACACTATCTATATTAAAGTGGAGAAATAATTCTTCTGTTTTATCTAAAGATAAGTTGAATCAATTGGGTTGTATGAGAAAAAATTCACAAGGATTGCAATTTGAACCATTGGATTTTTCACTAACCCTATAAATATGGCTGACCACTTATTTATCTAAAAACAAAGTATTAAAAAAATATAGAAATTTTGGGATTTTATAGTTGCGATGAAACAATTTGATGTTCTTATAGATCCCCATGTTAGTTGACCACGGAGGGGGGAGGGGGTTAATCAATAGTCTCTTTTTATGAATTATATTTCTCTTCAATTCAACCTCTTAAACCTATTATATTTCTTGATACAATCAATATAATCTCACAACCTCACCTTATGTTCAATGATAATGAATGAGATAGAAGCACAAAGTATTTACAAGATTCGATATAAATACTTACTCATTTTAATATTTATTAGACACCCCAACATAGATTTTCCACTATAATTTTCTTTTGGATTAATATGTCACATGAATCAAATGTTATACACCCCAGTAACCTATCCTCTAGTTGACCCTAGTTATACACCCTAGCCACCAATTATTCTTCCATAATTGGTTATACATCCCAACTATACTTCTCATTCTCTTCCTAGACTGGTTATAAATAATTATCCCATAGACTCTTCCGTAATTGGTTAGAAACTCTAGTTATAATAATCTTCCCTTCTTGTTGATCATGTATCAGATGAATCTTCTTCTTCTTCTTCAAATGATCCTTCTACATGAGTATATAGGTACAAGAATCCTCTTTTATAATTCCATGATCTCAAAAAACTACTTGTAATATAACTAATGGTCTTAGAACTTATAGATTTGTTGGGATTTGGATTTTAATCAGTCTTCAAATACTCAAGTAGATCTCATTTTGGGACTCTTAGCTTCGAATTACCTTCTTCTCTCCTCTATATTTGATGTATCAGTCTCTCAGAATGATCTTTAAAAATTCATTAGATTTATCAATTATAATTTGATTCTTTGTCACATGTATGATATTTATATATTCATAATAATAATATATTGAATATTATCCTTATAATTATTGTAGTAATTATTCCATGAATATGGAAACACCATGATTATTTCTATAAGGTGATTTAATATTTTTAATTAAGTCAAAGGATCAAAATTATCTCCTCATTTATTTTGGATATTAACTAATTTTTAATATCCCAAAATTATTCTTTATTAAATTCTATATGAGTCATTCTCATATATCATGATATAATTCATTGAGAAATCAGTAAGGATGCATCATTACACTTAAATATATTCTCATTATTTTCATGGGTATTTTGATGTCCCATAATAATTACTCATTTTAATACTCAACTGGCATGGTTATTCTTCCTTTAGTTTCTTCACATGGTTTCCAATAACCATAGCCTAATTTGACTCCCTGAAGAACTCGGGCATCTTCTTCACATGCCTTATTTTTACACTATAGATCCTTCATTTTATCATGAGGTTATCATAGAACCCATGGAATGAATGATGATTCAGGAAATATATTATTGATAAATGAATAAATATCATCACTGATATATATGATGTATCTTACAATAACACACTTTTATGTTTCTTCTCATGTATTTTATGACAGATAATGTGTTTCGATGTTTCATGTAATTTTAACCCTCTATTCACATGAATGCATGTGAAATATCATGAATGTATCAATATATCCAAATTATAACATGAATGTATGACATCATAATTGTATTCTTGAAATCATCAAGATTGAAATGACATAAGACACTGCTACTTCTTCTCTAAGAATCCTAGAATTCTTTCCAACCTTCCCGTGTATGTATTGATCACATCCCACAAAATCAATGGATTTAATTATGTTGAGTATCTCAATTATGAAAGCTTTCACACAATCTCTATCATGTATAACATTAAAAATTCACAAGACTTCACTATTTTCTTAAAGATTATTTTAATCGCAAACTCAGAAAGAATCATGATCATTTTGTCGATCAAAATATTTAGGAAGATTAGAAAAAATAAGCATCATATTCTATCATCCTATGTTTATTTTTTCAAATTTCTATTCATTAAAAAAAAATTATAGGTCTGTCTTAATGAACAGAAGCTCTATGCCCTCTATTTATCATAGATTATTCGTGGATGATCCTTATCCAAAAGGAAGATCCATGGCCTTATTATGAAATATTGATTCTTGATACAAGATCTATTCTGATTGATTCTTCATGTAAGTTTCAAATATTCTTCATGGAATATATATTATCATAATCATAGTGGATCCTTATATGCATGGATGATATATGATATTCATCCTTCATGGAATCTCCTCAAATGAACTTATAGTCAATATAGGGGATTATACATAGAAGGATTTCATATGGTAGCTTAGAGATGATGACAAGGAAGATCTAATGGCACTGGATCTTCCATGATCTTACAATTTTAATTATAAATGAATTATTAACCATGGAGGAACAATTACCCATGTCTCACAGTCCAACATCACTTTTATTTTGAGGCTATATCTTATTGATAAATAATATTATACCATTATTTACTTGATGCGAGTAAATAGGTTTACTCTAAAACACTTCACGCACATTCTCATTATGTATTATTCCCTTCATGAACTATGCACCACTTTTTCACCACCCATGCATGCTCATGATTTCCCATGTATAAGTTCTTCCTCCACTCTGATCACCTTCCACCTTAGGCAATCCATGTGGTATGGATCCCATGAGGGGAGTTCTACTCCCACATGTTCCATTGGGTTGGTCCCTTTACTTTCTTGGGGATGACTAGAATATTTACTGAACTCCTTTAAAATGAGTTAGTAATGATATCAATAAAGTGTAAGTCCATATGAAATATTATTCAATTTATTCATGAAAAAAATATATTTTTTCCTGGAATTATCAATAAATCTCACTAATATTCTCCTCATCCAATAATAGAATATTTTATAAACCTATTCTTCAAATATTATTCATGAAATAATTTCATGGTCTTCTCAAATAAACATCATTAATCACATCCTTCTTTGTTTTTCCCCAAATCAACATATATTAACTTATTGATAAAAAATTAAATACTATCAATCAATACTATCCAATTTTTTATTTTTTTATCAATATCAATACACATCTTAAAGTAAATATTTAGGATCATTTATTTATCCCCTACTGAAAATCAAATTAAAATGAACTTGTAGGGAGTCTTTTCATATTATTCTCTTAACATATAAAACTTATCATCCCTTTTTTTATATTTTATTGAAAAGTGTTCAAGAGAGTGATGATATCACATATTTTTTTAAAAATAACTTCTAATTATTCAACTCTAAGTATACATGGTCTAACTTTGTGTATAAAAAAATATAGATACAATCAAAGTTATCTATTTTATCTATAAAAATACATATATATTATACTATTCCGAGAATCTATTTATTCCTCAAATAGAGGTTGTATAAAATTTATTATTTTAAAAGAAACATGTAACTTGCACATATATTGACAAATGATCCAAACAGTTTATGTGAAAGTTAGTTAACTCCACCTTTATTGATGTTATTATCAAAAAACACTATACCTTCATAAATATTCTTGTTATAAATATAAAAATGGGATTAAAGTTTGATCATAGAACCTTTTACTACAACTTTGTTAAATTGTTATAGAAATTCTAGATTTACTAGAAGTAATAAGATGATATATTCTACTCATATATTATCCCCCTAAAGGGATTCACTCACTCCTCCACTACATGATAGTTGGGATAATACATTAAAGGCTCACTTATTTATTATAAAATTTATACAATCATCATTCCATTTTCTATTTAGAGGAGACAAGTTCAACTACCTCATTCAATTCACTACATGTTAGCTGAAAAACACATAAAATAATAGGGAATGCGAAGGATCCTCTAATGATTATTTAAAATAAAAACTCAATGTGATTGTTTCCTCGCATCCTTAATTCCTTCATATTTCTAATATCATAATGGGATGTGATCCCTTATTTGTTGACAACCTTTATAGACATTCCACATATTTTCTCCCATGAATTGGAACCATATGTGGAGTTTTATTCTCCATCTCAGTTTTCAAGGAAACTTTTATGGATGAATACTCATAAACATCATCTAGAATTCATCATTTATTCTTAGAACTAACTATTACTCCCACAATTTCTTTAGCTTCTCATCTTTCTTCTTTACCACTTTAATTTTGTATGATTTTATTTCTGATTATCTTTTGAATCTTGTTTCATTTCACACCATAATGAAATTTTCCTAGATGAATTTTCATAAAACACACATATTTGTGACCTTCTAATCCATATATACTACATAATTACTGTAAATATCCAAATCTATTATGGTTGAAAATATCTGGCGAAGATACAGTCACTGATTTTTTGTTATGAGTTTTCTATTAGTTTCTCACCATAACTACCCCTTGGTTCTTGACACTTTCTTGGAAAATACATATTAAACCATAAATAGTATTATTTGTGTCTATATCTTCAAAAAATATAGAATAACCCTTGTAGTTTTTAATTTCTAGGTTGATGTTAGATTTGTTCAATTTTATGTTTCTACTTTCCTATTAAAAAATAATCTTTAATTATTCTTGGGAAGTTGTTTTCTTGGAACACTTTTCTCTCTATTTGACATGGATTAATTCCTATAATTTTTATAAGTCTATATATCCTTATATTTTCTTTTAGTATATATACTATTATAAATAACAGGTTTGTTTCCAAGATGATAATGTGTAGATTTACATTACTCATTTGGACCTCTTTTCCCAAAAGCTAGAGAGGACTCTGCTTTTACTTCAACTAAAATTTTAAAGTATTATCAAGATTTTTAGATCATATTGAACTAGAATACATATTTATTTTCTATTATCTAGTTATTGTTACCTTATAGTTGGCTTCTCCTTGAGATCTACCACATTATTCTCAGGGTTTTCCACCTTCATTCAATTCTTCTTATTATCATATAGAATTGCTTCTTACATGTCTGAAAAATTATTCCTTTTATATTTATAAACATAAGAAGAGAAGTTGATTTCGTCAAAAATGCTACTTCTTGTTGCTGATAAATAAACTTTATATTTTATTCTCATCCGATTATTAATGGGCTAATTTATGGTAAGATGATATTGTCATTACAATTCAAGTACTTTGATAACTATTTGGATTTATGTTTCACTTTAACATTTTTTAACTTTCTTAGAATAAGGTAAATGATCTCATTGAGATAATTATCAGATTACATCTTTAAAACTTCTTGGATATATATAAAGAAACAAGATTTGATACAACTTGAATATCCTTAGGATGGTTGAACACTGTAACATCCTAGCTCGACTGACAACTGTAACGTCCCAGCTCGACTTACCACTACAACTGTAGCTAGAATATTTGACACATGAACTCAAGAGAATCCCTCCATACTCTAAAGGCTACTGATTAGTAGATAAGGTTTCAATGTAGTTCAATGGAGAGACTATACGCTCAAACATAATGTTTCAAAACAATAAACATATAGTGAATAACAAGTAACAATAGATGCAATATAAAGCAATGATAAAGAAGTAAAAGAAAAAGGTAATATCAACTGAATATATAATATGGAAAATTTCGGTTTATATAAAGCATACATGGAAGATGGTGGTATATAAACAAAAATAGTAACATACAACATTCTTTACAATTTAATACAAAATAAGACTTAGGTAAAAAAACAACTAAAAAGACCAAAGGCAATCTCCACGAGCATCCTAAGATCTAGATCAATTCTGTGATCCTAACTCCTAAAGTATAAGAAAAATATATAGGAAATGGTCTATATCTATGAAAATAATTAGGTCTAGTCAGGTACCAATGGTACCCGAGCATGGTGTGAGATATAAATCTCAGTAGTCTGGCACTCACAGTGTCTAGCCCAATCCATTTTGTACTATGTAAATTTACCAGTGTGCAAGAAGATATATGATAAGTAAGGAAGTACTCAAAAGTAAACATCCCATAAAGTCCAGTTTCATACTTATACCCAAATACGATTAATAAATTTCATTTAAGAAGAAGAATCTGATTTAAAAGTCATGCCTGTGTCATTCTAACCGAGATCATAATATAATTTAAACCACTAAATTAATTACTTTCGAGAATCTACACATAGCCTGATGTACCCTATAAGTAAGTAATCAAAGATACCTAACCGTGCCATCTATGAAGCATATAAAGACTAAATACAAGCTTGTGTTTTGGTTTAGAAGACGCGTTACATGATTTATTTCATTATTTAATCAATTTAGAACCCAATCCCATCCTTGGAATTCCTAAGTTGGAATCCGAGTATCGCTCCCAGTTGAATATGAACCAACAACCTACAATACCATCCTTGGAGAAACTATCAAGACTAGATATCACTCTAGCTATGGTATAATGTCTCATTCACCTGAGTCCATCCTTGGCGGTCCACTGAGGGAGCCCAAGTATCACCCATGGCATAATAATCAATTCTCTTGAATCCTTCCTTAGCATCCTCTATGGGATCAAAGTATCACTCGACATATAACAATAAAAATTCCCTATGAGATCGTCCATGTAATTCTAATATGAATCCACGCATGACTTGACTTATAAGCCATGCCTCAAGAGTCCATCCATGGAATCCCTCAATTGGATCTACGTATCATCCTTTATACAAACATGGTTCAAGTAAATTGAGTTCGTCCGTGGCATTCTAATATGAATTCATGCATAAACCTAGGATCTTAACCATTTAATCATCTCAATAATCATTTAATCAATTTCATTTAGCATGCCATGGTATAAAATATTGTCATTTTATATCAATCTCACCTCAAAATGCGACTCAAGTATAAACCAACCTCATATGTCTTGGCCTTTCAATTACTCATTTGTGTGTTTAAATATACAAAGCATCACATGCATCAACAAGCCATTATATGGAATAAGCATCAATTAACTCACATGGTAAAATATTTATTACAAGATTTTCAATATTTAATAAACTAATACATGGCATAGTATTATCTATCACACATGGAAATAAACATACAATGGAAAATCATTCTTAATCAAGAAATAACATAACTAGGTCCAAGGGTCATGTTAACTCATCCCTTACCTTTCAATTCATTCAATTCACAAATCAATATACAAATAAATTACATGTTTGAAATCACATGACATGGGGTAAAAGACATATCTAAGTATTTCAAAGTCCAAAAGGCATTGAAGATCCATTTAATAAGAAAAAACCAAAGGGTTGCTTCATGTTCAAGTTATTCAACCTATAAAGTACATAAACATGCCTCTTTGAAAGAACAATCCAAGCCTAGTGATTCTAAGAACTTAATTTCATTTCAAGAAATCCCATTTAAAAATAACAAGAGAGGCTATATTCTATCATAACTCATATCAACAATTCTACTCATGTATATAGAACATCCAAAAAATATAGGAAATCATGATTTAAAATAACTAATAATTACTTTTCATCTTGTAAGATAGTACACCTACGTTGGAGGGTTTTATTATAAAAATATGACTTTGTATATCAAAAAATCATTGAACATCTTAATCATTTAATTAAAGAACTCATAATACAATTTATCAAAAAAAAAACATGATTCAACTTATTTGAAGAAGACCTTAAATCATTTTTAAAATTTAAAGGTTCAATGATAAGGATAGTACCTCATAAAGTAGACCAAGCTGAATTACTTTGGCACTTGATGATAATTTAACTCAAATATTCTCCACACTTTTATGCACATAAATTATTATATATGTATATATATACCCCTAAATATGATGTAAATATTCCTCTATCCATAACAGAATATGTATAAGGAATACACACACACACACACACACAAACATACCTATGTATATGAGTGAAAGTTCTCATAGAGTTCCCAAACACTGTACAAATAAACTCAGGGACTCAAAACCACTTAAAGACCCTATATAAGTAGGAAAAACAAAAAAAAAGGTGTATAACCTTAGAAAAATTTATGGAGACAATCTAAAATGATATGAATCACTTCTTCTTTAGTAAAAATTGACAGAATATGTAAGAAGATATCCCAAGATACCCTTTCTACACCCTAACATGGAAGAAAACCAAAAATTGAATCACCCCAAAAACCTAGTTTTTAGCAGCACCTCATTGGGTGATGGAGAGAGGAAAAATAGCTAACCAATGGAAGGATAAGTGAGCAAGGGTATTACCTTAAATATTTATGGATAATCTGAAGGAGAACTGGTGGAAATTGGAAACTGTAGGAGGTACCGAGGAGGGGGTGTCACACGTCGAGAGAGAGAGGGGGCACGTGTGTTGCACGACTTAGGTAAGGGGAAGATGAAGACTTAATACACTTTTTTATTTTGTTTTATTTTTTAATTTAAATAATTCATTTTTTTAAAATAGTGTATCATGTACGGTTTGGACTACACAGTTTAGAAAACCATGTTCCCTTTACTTTTCACTTGGAGCACCCTGAATGGGCTGGCCGCACGATTTGTAATCCTTCCACATACCTTGTGGTGAATAGTGTTTATGTACTGCCCAAAACCACTAACCGTGCAAGATAAGTTCAGGTTTTGGAAAATCGTGTGCAACCCGTGTGATAACTTTTTTCCACCTGCATAAGGTTTCATGATTTACTTCTGTGGACTAAACAGTTTTAGACAAACTATGCACCCTCTACAGGTCTTTTAAAACCTAAATATTCTGGGTCTAGTTCTTCCGAGACGCCTTGAGACTCTCGAGAAAATTCTTGGGACTTCACCCAAGTCTAAATTTTTTTATAATTATTATAACTCTCCTAATTTAATTACGAATCATGTTTTGTAAAATGGCCCATCGAGTAATCAGAAAAAATTTAAATTCCCTTGGAATTTCATCTATTAAAAAAACAGGTCCTTAAAAACTCCCCCTTCTTAGAACTTCTCATCCCCAATAAGCCTTGGGGAAACAATGAAGACATCAACCAACCTACAAGGGTTATGATGTTTCATTAAAATGGTCACATCGTGTTTCCAAACACGCAATGCACCTCAAAGCACATGGAACATAAGCCGTCAAAACACAATACAATGCTCAATTTCCAAATTAAAAATCAAATAAGCACTTACCATATCCCGATTAAACAAAGACATGATCACATTTTCATCTATTTAATCATCTGAAAAAAGGTGTTCCCCACATTAGTATTTAACTTGTGAAAGAGGACAATTCCTAGTCAGGGTTTTTACCCACCATTGGAATTTACTTACAAAGCACGCCCCTAAGCATTTTTATGATTCTCCCGAAATGGTGTTTTGAAACGGCCGATGTATTTCAACAAAACTACAATGCCTTCCTTAATGTCTTCTTATTTTATGGAAAACAAGTCCACCAAAGATCAAACTTGACTTACAGTGACTTGTTAAGACTAATCCAAAACATGGAAATTTAAAATTATTATGCCTCAGTATAAGTAAAGGCATAGTATGATTCTAGCCTAATGAAAACATTAAACATAAAGCATTAAATCCTAGCCTAACAACATGAATGTGATATCCTCAGAGTCAACCCACTGGAGTCCATGGAACTATCCCTAGGTAACCAATTCCCCATGCGATAAGTGAGATATTGGTACAAACCCAAGATATCCACGTAAGAACATTAACTGAGACTAGAGAGGCATCCCCCTGATGGTTATGTCAAAAGAAGTCACATGTATCCAAGAGTCCATACATGGAATTCCTACATGGGAACCCAAGTATAAATTAGGCATAAACATTCCTCAACAAAACCCACACATTTGTGTGAAACTTAATAGATATCAAAAACCAGCCCAACAAATTTCAATCTTTTGCATGGTGTATAATAGATGCTCTCTTAGTGCATACATGAAAATGTCAAGATACGAAAAATTCTCATCACTAAGACAAAAAACTAATAGGATCTCAGGGATTACTAGAAGAATAATGGAAAAACCATTTCCGGTAGACCTTTTGAAATAAGACTAACTTCACCCTACCGATGCATCACCATTAACAGATCACATGCCTTTACCACCTGAGGTGCCTTGCGATCACTCAAGATTAACCAAAAAAGTACCTCTAAGAAGAACAGTGTTTCCAAAGGTTGCATACACCCCAATAAAAAGAAAATAGTTATTATAATAAAGCACCGCCATATATTTAAAACCAGAAATCCTCAAAGTCATTGAAACAAAACCAACCATTTCCCAATGATCTTATTAGGTTGTGCTCCTTCTACTTGTAAGGGCACATAACCACGAAAACTGATGTGATGATAACCACCTAAGGAGTGTCCTATTTATCAAAAGAAAGGATTAAACAACTGCTCATAAAATTGATATATATAGATTCTCCTTAAAAACATGTGTGAAATTCCACAAACCATGATCACCACATAAAATCATTTATCATGAAAGTCAAAATCAAACTGATTGGGATGTCAAAACACCTGAGTACTAGATAGTCCTCCTGAGCAGTGGGAAAACTTTATTTTTCAAATGCTCAGGTTACTCTACTCTAGAGATGACCAAATAACATACTCAAAATATCAAATCTCAATGACTTGACCGAACTCAATTGGTTATTTAAATCTTTAAACACTCGACGAGAATCACATATACCAACACATACTACCCTAAATTTATAAGCGAAAATGATAAATCACGAGTACTATATATAGGATTTCCACCCTATAAAATCATGTATAATATGGCTCACACATAAAATGGCTCAAAAGAACATAATCTAAAATAATCAGTGACTTGGATGAGGATGTACCGATTCGTCCATCACTAAAAAAGGAGGTTCACATGACCTCTTAAGTAGCTGACCATGCTCGAGGAATTTCTAAAATGATAAACCCATCATTCCTTAATGCTTATTCCTACATCATGATTCAATATTCAATGACCACCCATCCAAACAAGGGATTATTTTTAAAATATAAAAGTCATACTAGGGAAAATGGCACCGGAGCAGCACCCAGTGATAGAAAAATAATGATATTAGAAATAATTGCAAGCTTTAAGGGTGATACATACCACAATATAGAACCTTATAAAGCATAAGCATCAACCCTATCACTAGGTCATTAAAAACAGATTCCTATATGTTCAAGATCCATTTTTATCTAATCTATTTCTAAAAAGAATTAGCCTACAAATAAACACTCATGTTTCCATTCCAAGGCATAACATGAGAAACATTTTCACTACCCTTAAACGAGGGTCTAAACAAAGGACACCACTTAAGGTTCCATTTTAAATCTATTTCTTTAATTCACTTAAAAAATTAATTTTTTTAATGAATTTTAAACAGAACCATAAGTACCATTTTATTAAACAAGGAACTTGGTATACAATTTAGCTAACAACTCAAAGTGAAAAAGGCAAGTCTCATCAACTTCCTTTTTTAAGATTTAACATTCATAAAAATTCCATCATAATTAAGAAATTTTGTATATAAATTACTTTTAACCAATAAGGTGACCTATGAGTGTCCCATTAAACAAACCTAGGTTCTTCAAAAAGAAACTCAATAGCAATTGTTTAACAATATAAATCATAAACACCACAACCATTTATCTCAGAAAATCAATCCCCAACTAACCTAATTGGGTCCAATTGAGAATTTTAAAATTTAACCAATTTATTTAAGTTCAAAACTTAATTGAATTCATATTTAAAACCTTATCCAAATATACCATGGTTAAATAATGGGTTAGTCTTATGGGTGGAAATCTACCAATCCATAAGGCGCCCATACAAATTATGATTGGAATTTGGCTCTTATTAATCGAAATCGTTACACTTTAACATTTTACTTTAGAAGCATTTTTCATTTAAACAATGTCTATAAGAATTTATAAAGGTCTAGAGATGGTTCGAGTATAATTTTTACCTTTTTTTTCTAATAATAAGGCACCCATACACTATAAAATTGAAAACTAGCCCCCGTTTAAGCCGTAACCAACAAATTTCTTCCCATGCAACCTTTTATCATATATCAAAACTATCATGATATAACATGAAGTACAAAAATAGAGAATGATAAAAAGTAAAAAATCATGTATATAATCACTTAAACATGTTACACTATAGGAAATGCATACTAAATAAACATGCATGCTAAAAGATTACCTAAACAGTTATAAAACTAAGCATGACATCACTCAACACACAAGATAATACTTATTTGGAAACCTAATAATGAAACTAAATGGCATGAAAAGTGAATTTTTAATTTCCTATAATGATACAGGTCATGTCACTTCCATTCCATCCTAGGCCAAGGGTAAAATACCATAAATTTTCATAAATGAATATGCCATAGAAAATAAACCATTCACTCAAGGTAAAATCATATCAAATATAAATTCTAATAGTATATACATCAATTACCATCCCTATACACTTGGTCATTTCCCATGGGTGGGGTGATCAGTAACCAAAATGACTATTTATGAAGTAATGAAACATTCCTCGTCTCTTGACTACCAACCCAAAATAGTAGGACAAAAGGAAAAATACCTTTGATACCACTTTGTAACATCCTGGATCGACTAACCACTTAACTGATAGCCATACCAGTCACCACATGGACTCAAGCATTTCTCCTCATATGCTAGAGGCTACTGACTAGAAGTGAGAGAGTAAAGTTAGTTCAGTGGGGAGACTATAACCTCAAACGTAGAGTTTCACAGCAGTAAATAGATAGTAAATATAATGAAAAAATTGATGTCGTATAATGAAATGATAAAGTAGTGGAAGACAATGGTAATATCAACAGAATATAGAATATGACAAATAAAAGTTTATTCAAATCATGTTTATTAGAGGATGGAACATAAGATAAAAAAGTAACATACATCATTATTTACAATTCAGTACAAAATAGGGCTCAAGTAAGAAAATAACTAAAAAGACCTAAGGTGATCTCCACAAGCATCCTGAACTCTAGCTCAGTCCTATGCTCCTAACTCCCCAGGTACAAGAAAACATCACAATCAAAGGTCCATATCCCTATAAAAAATTAGGTCTACTCGGGTACCAAAGGTACCTGAGTAGGGTGTGAGATATAAATCCTAGTATCCCGACACCCATGATGTCTAGTCCAATCCATTCCATGCTACATAAATTTATTTGTGTGAAAGAAGATATATGAAAAGTAAGGAAGTACTCAAAAGCAAACATTCTATAAAGTCCAGGTTCCCACTTATACCCAAATACATTTAATCAATATATTTTAAGAAGAAGTATCTGATTTAATAGTTAGTCTAGTGTTATTCAAACCAAGTTCGTAAGATAATTCAACCCCTTAAATTAATAAGTATCAAGACCCGACACATATCATGACGCCCCCAGAAGGATGTAATCAAAGATACCTAACTGGGCCATCCATAAATCATAACAAGACTTAATCCAAGCTTGGGATTAGGTTTGTAAGACCCCTCACATTAATAATTTCATTCATTAATCAATTTAGAACTTGATCCGGTCCTTGGAATTCCTAAGTTGAAATCCAAGTATCACTCTAGGTTTAATATAAACCAACACCCAATAAGGTTGTCTTTGGAAAACCTATTAGGAACCTGGTATTTCTCTAAGTGTGGTATATTATCTCATACACCCGAGTCTATCCTTGATGGTCCACTGAGGGATCCCATGTATAACCCATGGCATAATAATCAATACCCTTGAGTCTATCCTTGGAATCCTCTATGGGATCCAAGTATAACTTAGCATATAATAATAAAAATAACCTATGAGTATGTCCATGGCATTCTAATATGAATCTGTGTATCACTCATATTATATGTCAAGCCTCAAGAGTTAGTCCATGGAATCCCTTAATTGGAATCCATGTATCACCCTTAGCATAAACTTGGTTCAAGTAAATTGAGTCTATCCGTGGAATTATAATATGAATTCACATATCACCCAAGGATCTTAACCATTTGATCATATCAATTATCATTGATTAATTTCATTTATCATGCCAAGGTTGAAAACATTGACATCTTATATCAATATCACCTCAAAAGGTGACTCAAGTATAAACCAACGTCATATGGATTGACCTTTAAATTACTCAAGTGGGAATTTCAATATACTAAGAATCACATGCATAAAAAATCCATTTCATGTCATAAACATCAATTAACTCACATGGTAAAATATTTATAACAACCTTATATTGCTTTAATAAACCACTATATAGAATAATATTATCTATATCACATGGAAAAATATTTATAACAAGCTTCTCATGCTTTAATAGAATACTACATGGAATATTATTATCTATCTCAAATGGGAATAGCCATACAAAGGCAAATCATTCTTAATCAAGAAATAGCATAATAATGGCCAATGTTCATGGTCACTTGTCCCTTCCCATTTAATTAATTTAATTTAAAATTAAATATATAAATAAATTACATGTTTTATATCCCATGACATGTGGTAAAAGGCACACCTAATGGTATCCATGGAAAAAATCCATTCATGTTCCATTCAATAAGAAAAACCCAACGGGGTGCATCAATTCTAAGGTATTAAACCTATAACCTACATAAAAAAGCCTCTTTAAAATCATATTCCATGTCTAGTGATTCTAGGAAGTTAATTTTATTTCAAGAAAACCCCTTTAAACGTAACATGAGAGGATATATTCTATCATAAATCATATAAAAAATTCTACCCAATCATAAATAACATCCAAGAATTATTACAAAGCATGATTTAAAATAATTAATCATTATTTTGGAGCTTGGAAGACAAAGTACCTCTGTTGGAGGGGTTTTATTATAAAAACATGACTTTGTTTATCAAAAAATCATTTGAACTATTAAGAATTTCATTCAAGAAAAAATAATCCAATTTATCAAACGATAACATGATTCAACTTATTTAAAGAAGAACTTAAAGAATTATTAAAATTAAAAGGGAAAATGATAGGGATCATACCTAAAAAAGAAGACTAATTTGAATTACTTTTGAAATCTATGACAATTTAACTCAAAGATGCTCCAAAATTTAATGTACATACATAATTATATATATACCCCTTAATCAAATTTAAATATTCCCCTCACCATGATGGAATATGTACATGGAATACACACACACACACACACACCTATGTATATGGGTGAAAGTCCTCATGAAGTTTCCAAATTCTCTACGAATAAACTTAGAGACTCAAAAACACTTAATGACCCTAAATAAAGTAGGTAAAACCAAGAAATGGGTGTATAAAATTACCCAAATCAATGATGAAAAGCCAAAATGATCCAAACTACTTCTCCTTCGGTGGCAGTATCTAGAATAAGCAAGAAATGTCCTGAGGGACCCTTATCACACCCTAATAATGGAAGAAAACTGAAAATAAAATCACCCCAAAACCCAAGGGTTCAGCCTCATCTCATCGGACAATAGAGAGAGGAAAAAATGGATATCCAAAGGAAGGAGAAGGGATCTAGGTCAAATCTAAAAGATCGATAGAGAATCCAAAGTAGAATTGGTGGAAATTGGTAACTAAAGGATCTGACAAAGAGGGGGCATCACACATTGAGAGGGAGAGGGGGTGTGTGTGTTGTGAAACCTAGGTAAGGGGAAGAGGAACAATTAAGCCCCTTTCTATTTGATTTTGATTTTTTATTTAAATAAATCAATTTTTTTAGAATAGGGTATTGTGTACGGTTTAGTTCTAATGGTTTAGAAAACTGTGCACCAACCATGTTCCCTTTACTAGCCACCTAGTGCCCCCCACATGGGATGGATGCATGGATTGAAAACCATGCACCAACTATGCAGTGAATAGTGTTTAGGTACTTACCAAAACCTCTAACCATGCCGGCTAAGTGAAAATATAGGAAAACTGTGAATATCCCATTAGACAACTTCTATACACCTACATAAGGCCACACTGTTTCCTATTGTGGGCCACATGGTTTTTGAAAAACTATGCACCCACTATAGGTCCCTTAAAACCTGAATTTTTCGGGTCCGGTGCTCCTGAAACTCCTCGAGACACCAAGTAAAATTCTTGGGCCTTCACCCAAGTCCAAAAATAAAACTAAGAAGTATTCCAACTCTCAAGATTTCATTCTGAAGCCCATTTTTTAAAATAGACCGTCCTGTAATCACCAAAAATTTAAATTCCCTTATGATTTCATCTGGTTAAAAAACATAGGACATTATAACCACTGGTGGGGGGTTGATGAGTCAATGCTCTCATTTTATTAATTATAATTGTCTTAAATTAAACCTCATGATCATGTTAGAATTATCAATACATGCACTATAATCTCACAACCTCACCTTGTGTGCAATGATAGTGAATGTGAGATCAAAACACAATATTTAAAAGTTTTAGTACATAGAACTACTTCTTTCCATTTTTATTGGACACCTTAAAATGTATTCACCACTATAATATTCTTATACATTATAAAGTCATAAATAAAAATTGGGTATACAACCTGATACTTTATCCTCAAGTTGACCTTAGTTCCACTCCCCAGCTAAAAACTATTCTTCCATCATTGGTTATACACCACAACTATCCTTCTCCTCCTCTTACTCGACTGTTCATACAACCATGTCCTTGAGATTATTTAGAAACAAGTTAAACAACCTACTTACAATCTATTTATTCTTTTTGTTGATATACTATTAGAAGGACATTCTTCTTCTTTAGATGATCCTTCTCCATGAAAATTTTGGATTTGGATTTCCCTTATAAAAATTAAATATCTTTAATAGATGATTGGAAAATAATTGATGGTCTTTAAACTCCTTCCAGATCTAGTGGGATCTAAAATCTCTTCATCCTTCAAATACTCAAGTAGATCTCTTTTAGGGACTCCTGGCTTCATCTCACTTTCTTCTATCCTTAATACATTATGTATTGGTCTCTTAGAGTTATCTTTCATTATATACCAAATATATCAATTATAATTTGTTTCTTCATCACTTATATGATCTTTATATAATAATAATAATAATATCATGAATACCACCATCATAATTATCTTAGTAATTATTCCATGAATATGAAAACACCATGATCATTTCCAATATGTAGTTTATTTTTTTTAATTCATTCAAAGGATATAGATTATTTCCTCATTTACTCTATATATTAACTCATGATTAATAGCCTAAAATTATTCTTCATCAAAATATACATTAATCATGAAACATATATCATGATATTATACACTAAAAGCTCAGTACAAATTCATTATCACACTTAAATACTTTCTAATTATTATCATGGGTATTTTAATGTCACATAATAATTCCTCATTTTAATACCCAAAAGATGCAAGTATTCTTCCTTTAGTTTTTTCATGCGGGTTTCAATAACCAAAACCTCTTTTTACTCCTTGAATCACTTAGAATTATTTTTTATTCCCATAATTTATTTATAAATCGTAACTTCTTTATTTTCTCATGTGGTTATCATAAAACCCATGGAATTCATGATGTTTTATGAAAAACATTCTTCAGACATGGATCATTATCATCACTAACCTAGATTCCATGTCTTAATATAAAACACTTGCATGTTTATTCACATGATTTTTATGGTAGATCATGCTTATGGATGTTTTATGCTGTTTTAACCCTTCATTCACCTACATACATGTGAACCTATGTACATCCGTTAATATATCCAAACTTTTACACATATTAATAACATCAAACTTGTTTATTAATATAATTGATCTCTAAATTAACTAAAACATTATGATTTATTCTCAAATTTTTGTATAAGTCATTCCATCCTTCCCATGTATGCCCCAATCTCATACCACAAAACAAGTGGCTTTAATAATTTTAAATATATCACCAGTGGAATCTTTAACAAAATTTATCTCATGTATTAAATTCAAACTTCAAATGACTTAATTATTTTCCTCAAGATTATCTAATAAAAAACTAAGAAATAATTATGATCATTTCATTGATCATAATATCCAGGAATATTAGATAATTGAAATATCATCTCCGATTATCATGTGATTTTATGGAAACTCTCTTTATTCCAAAACATGTATAATTATAGATTTTTCATGATTCATGTAAGTTATATTCCATTAATTCCTCATGGAAGATATATGGATGATACTCATCTATACAAAAGATATGTTGCCTTCCTATAGAAGATACATGCTTCATAGAAGATCTATACTGACTCATTATTCATAAAAGTTTTGTATATTCTTCACAAAATCTTTGTAATCACATACTCATGATTGATACTTATATTCATGGAAGATCAATTATATTAAACTCTCATAGAATCCCCTCATATGAACTTACAGTAAATCTAGAAGTCTTCACATAGACAACATCCATACAGTATCTTGAAGAAGACACTGTGGAAGCTCATGTGGTATTGGATTATTTGTGATCAGATAGGTCATATTATAAGTGCACCATTAACCATAGAGAAATATTACCCCATGTTCTGTAGTCCCACATCACTCTTTTTTTTTCAGGTTGTAACTCATTAATAAATAATATCATCCCTTCGTTTTCTGTATTTGAGTAAGCAGGTCTACTCTAGAACACTATACACACACACCCATGACGTACGCCACCCCGTGTGAACCATGAACCTCTTGTGTTTCATCCATGTGAACTCATTATTTCCCATTTAGGTGATCTTACTACACTATTATCACCGAACATATCTAGATAACCATGTGGGATAACTCTCATGTGGTGATCTCTAATCGCACATGTTCTGTTGGGCTGGCCCCTTTGATTGCTTAGGTATGGACTTATTTTTTACTAAACTCTTGTAAAAATAGTTAGTAAAATTATAAATAAATTTTATGGTTGTCTCAAATATTTTTCAATTTCCACATGAAAAATAAAATATTTTTTCATGGACTTGTCAATGAATCCAACCAATAATCTCCACATGAAATAATAGAATATTAAATGGCCCTATTCTTCAAATATTCTTCAAGTAATAATTGCATGGAATTATAAAATATACTTCTTAAATCATGTCCTTCAATAGTGCTCACTAACTTAACACATATTGGTTCATTGATAAAAAATAAATACATGGGATCAATAGTTCACTTGTGATGGAGATAGTGATTGATGAATCTCAATGGTCTCATGAGAATGAAGATAAGAAGAGAAGCGAAGAGTTTAATTCCAAAGGTTCAATTGAAAAATATCACATATGTAAGAAGATTCAATTAACAACATGTCAAAAGTGTAGAAAAAACACCCTAGGAATAACATAAAAGGAATGAGAAATTTTTTTCATGTTTGGTAAAGGAGGGTATCAAGCTCAATATTTCCAAAGATACATGAATAATTGAATTAATATACTAGAAAAATGGAAGGATATACTCAATTATAGACCCATATTCCAATGTTTCAATTATAAGTAAAATGTAAAATATGAAAGTCAATAAACCAGTCCAAAAGTTGTTGAGGATAACCGAAAATGAAAACCTCCAATGCTAATAGAGAAAAGATGATATTATATTATCACTATTATTCAGGTGGATTATGAATACTAAGTTGTGATCATTATACTTTCTATTCTTTTAATAATAAAAAATTCCCTATTTGATTATGGGTATACACATTCATTCATATTATACAATTTTATTAAAAATATTAAAAGACCATAAAAAAATAAGAAGGTGGAGTTATCTATGAAAACACTAAGTAGTGAAGTAATAACATATCATTTAACACCCCAGGTAAATAAAGAATATGACATCTTTATATTTATCCATATTTGTGAATCAAATATTAATATTACTTTAAAGGGGATTCTATGCTTGATGGCGTACCCAATACGCAACAACGAGTTTCTTGGGAATCTTACGTTGCACTCTAATAATAAAATAATATTATTTTAAATGGTAGTTAACATGTAGACGTTGTATTGGCGGGAATGGATAGAAATAACTAAAATATGATTATATATGTTTTTTAAATGTTTTTACATTTATCCAAAGGCTTAAAATACGGAAAGAATTCAGTTTTAGGCGTATATGCCCTAGTTTTCACTAAAGGTTCACTTATCACCTTTAGATGTTGAACCATCATTAAATATAGTTTTTTTCACTCTTAAACATTATTTTGGACCAAATAAAACTCTTATTAAGAATCGAGACATCAAAATTTACTTTGTGTAATTTTTTGGTATCTTTCCGATAAAGTTCATTTTTTTTAATGAATAGTGTAAAATGTTGTATTTTAATTCAAAACCTCTTTTTAATATAATTTATTTATATGATTAGATTATCTTTTGAATTGGTTTTAAAGTTAAATTAGAATATATTTTTACCATTAAATCCAATAGTGGTCGTTGGAATTAATTTCACTTTGAAATCAGACTTAAACCAGTGTCAATCTTTTGATACTTATTGTTTCATAAAAACACGCTTTTTGCTCTGACAGCGGGAATTAATTATTAAATTAATTAATGAAACTTATATGTTGTGAATTTTGTAAAATGGACTTAATTTTTGAATTCAGAATATCAAATATAGCTTAGGGTGATTTTTTGGGATTTTTCTGAAAAACATCAATTTTTGATGAATAGTGACACCACTAAGTGGTACTTATAAAAACTGATTTTTCTGTTTAAATGAAATTTTGCCATCTTTGGGTTTTGAATTTCAAAAATCCGACATACATGGTTTTCATTAAGAAGTGAAATGTGGTTCAATGGGATAAAAATAATTTTTGGTGAATAGTAACTTATTATGTTTTTAATCGCAATTAGAGGTAATTAGTGTAGTTTAAGGCAAAGATGATATTATAATAAAAAGAAAATACATTGAAACATGTCCTAACCTCATTGGATGTTTCATGGCCGACCAAGACAACCAATGGGTCAACTTGGGGACCCCATGGAGCCACTTTGGTTGGAAAATGACATAAATAACTTTTTATTTAATGTAAAAGAAAAAATGACACAAACATAATATATTTTACGAAAACAATTTTTACATGGGGTTATAAAGATCATATTTTTGATTATAAATTGTCATTGGAAAGATAAAACTATTTCCTACATCATAGTATTTTTTTTATAATTTTTAGACTTTAAATAAATTAAATTATTGATGACATCATGATGATGCAGCGATGACCTCATTATTTAACGATTTAAATAAAATGGAAAGATAATGTAAAATATAAGACCTACACATGTCCAAAACCAATTGGATGGGTGGATTTCGAAACCTTATCACCTTATCCTTGAATTATATCAATGTGGGACCCTTTAAATCCGAAACTCATTTTCAAATAAAGTAATGTTTCTTTACTTTCCAAAAGTGCCCCTCCTCTCCTCTTATAAAAGGCCCCCACCTCTACTTCTTTTCCACACTCCCAAAGCATTTGGATCGGCCAAACTCTACCCATTTTGGCTCTACACATCCCTCTATTACTCCTTGAAGCCTCACTTTGGGCAGAAGTATTCCCAAGTAAGCCTTTGAGCTCAAACTAAGGGGAGTTACCCGATTTTAAGGTAATGTCTTCTTTTGAGTCCTTTTGTTTTATTTTGCTTCTCCAACCCCCTAAACTCTTTTTATTCTTTTCTTTTGTAACAAATCCAGTATCCTAAATATACTAGGATGTTTTTATAAGAAGTATTCGAGCTACACTTACACACACCTACATCTAATGGTTAAAGAAAATACTGTTTCCGTGGATGGCGAATTTCTACCTCCCGAAACGATGACTGTTCAACATTCTTTTAACACCTTCAAAGGTGGCCATTATGATGACACTATATTTATATATGATATATAATATGTTTATTTTTTCTTTAAACTTCTGTATTTTTCATTTTGGGAAAACCTTTATGGTTTCCATTATGGGTAAACACGATATCTTCATTTAAGGAAGTGCGGACTACCGCCCCCTCAAAGTGATGTGATTCGTTAATGCCATATGTGGGAGGTGTAAAGGATGGATTTAAAGTTATTATATATGATGTTATACTGGAATTATAATACACCTCTATGTCATTATTATTTATTTCCATTAAAGTATGAGATAAAAATGAAAGTAGCATTCATGCGTATGTACGGCTTACCGTCTCCATGAACGGTACATTTCATTTCTTATCTTCAAATGTAATGTACTATTAAAAGTACATGTATATAATGGATAAATATAATGAATGATATATCTAAAATGATTAATATAATTATGGAATTAAAATATACATACCTCTCATTTATTTTTAATTCCATTAATATGACAAAGAAATTAAAATAGCGTTCATGCGTACGTACGGCTTACCGTCTCCATGAACGGTGTATTTCATTTCTTACCTCTAAATGATTATGTAATATTATAAATACATGTATATTCTGGATATATATGATATATATGATATCCAAATCAGGAATGTCATTCTAGATATAAAGAACCTTTGACCACACGAACATCATGTAATTGTAAGAAGTCCACTTTCGACTTAAGAACCAAATATCGACAAAACAAACATTATTAACTTAAATGGTTAAATAATGTTTATATCATGGAAATAAGTGATATAAAAGGAATAATGAACTCTAAAAAGGTTCTTAATCAAGTAGAAATTAACTCAAGTTTATTATTCAGGACGTTAAAGAACGATCGAGTCAAGTCGGACCCGAGGTAAGGGACTTCGTCTCAATCTCCTTTCATTGAGGCATATTTCGTTTTATACACAACTTTCTTTTATATGGTGTATAAACCCCTTTGACTTTTACTTTTATACAAAAGGAATATTTTTCTACAAAGCGTTTTACAAAACGACAAAAAGGAATGTTTCTTTTAACGTACGCGGCGACAAAGACCTTTTCCACCACCGCGAGTATTATTTCATCTTTGGCTTCCTCAATAAGCCGTAATGTTTTTAGAATAAAATTAATACCATATACTATTTTATGTATTTTGGTATTGAAAATGGTTTTGATAAAGGGTTCTATTATGTCAATATATTTATGATATATTTTGATTGAAATTTGGAAATGTTATCATTCCTTTATATTGGTTTTATGTTTTATGATTTTATATTGGTACTTGGACATTTTAACGGGTGGTTACGTTATAAATCATATGACGGGTGGTGCCGTGAATACCAGGACGGGTGGTTACGTTATAACCTCCAATGCATTGGGTATGGAAGTCGGCCGTATGGCTATTCCATTAAGTATGTATGGAAATTGGCCGTATGGATATTCCATTAAGTGATATGTGTGGGAGTCGACTGTATGGTTATTCCACTTAAGTATGTTTATGTCCTAGGTTACCTTTATATATGTTATGTGTTCTTTATATGGGTTTTATGGTAATTCTTTGGTTACAGAAAGGTAAGTAATGAAACTTTTTTTTCAGCGAAGAGTTTTTACTACTTCATGAAGGAGAAAAGTATTACATTGATAAAGTATTCATGGTTTACTTTTTGTTTTGAAAAACTAACAGTTTTCATTCTTTGTGTATCCCTTACTGAGCTTCTTATGCTCATCCCATGTTTTTGAAATGTTTTTCACAGGACTTAGCATGGAATAGGGTCAAGGATGGGATCAAGGGAAAGTCATGCTACCTAAAAAATGGAACTATACATGTTTCTTTTTAAGAGTTTTTATTTTATGGAAATTTAGTAGAAGAGACTACTTTGTAATCTTTTGAGATGTAATAGTTATGTCCTAATTATCTAAAACTCTAAACCTGAAAAGATCCTCAATGTGAATTAGTCATTTAATTCAATATTAAGTAAGGTTTAAGGATGGGGCCTTATAGTTGGTATCAGAGGTCGGTTTAGATAACTTTAGAGGTTAGGGTATTCTTTAAGCATAAGTGACCTTACCATAATGGTTAAGATTTCAGACAGAGTCCTAGTTTTAGATAAAGTGAATGAGTAAGAATATCTTAGTGTTTATCCTCCTCATTAGTACATAATGGTTTTGTTGTTATACTCACACTGACCCTTTTTGGTTTTAGTAAATGGCTGGATCTAGCAGGCACCAAGGTAACGGTGGATGTGCAGGAAACTGTGACAGTTTTCTAAGCGAGCAACTGAATGATATGGGAGCTGTAATGAGAACTCTTGTGTTTATACTCAACCAACTATCTGGAGTTTTGATTGACCACCTAAACCTTGGTGATTTCTATAAGGCATCATATATGCGAGAAACAAATCCCTACGGAACTACAGGTAATAATCATAAGGGTAAGTGTGTTCAAAAACCTATGTGTCAAATATGTGGAAAGAAACACCTAGGAAAATGTTTCAAAGGGACAGAAATGTGCTATAGATGTGGAAATGAAGGTCATAAAGCAAGAACCTGCCGTGGAAAAAGGAAGCATCCAGTTGACTCGAGGAAAGGGAAAGAAGTTCTTTCTAAGGGATCAATTGAATGTTTTAAATGTGGTGTGCATGGTCATTATGCAAACACATGTCCCATTAAGAAGTTTCGTGAATGGGATCAGTAAGATCATACAAATACTCGTTTACCAATACCTAATGCCATTCCGATTGAGGATGAAGAAACTGACAATGACCAATCAAAGGTATGTATTATTTCATGACTATTGTTTTCCTATTTTGGAATCTTAGGATATGATTCATGATTTTGTTTGTAGGAAAGAGGTATTTCGGAATAAGTTGTAAAGGAATGGTTAATGGATCATGAAGAATGTTGAATGAGTAAGATGTCAAAATATAAGGTCTTCAAGAGTTATGGTGAAATTCTTAAGAGTATTAAGTCTCTTTTGATGATGGGGTTACATTATAAGACTTTTTATATTATGTGTAACCCTGATGTTTAATATAGGCAACTTTTATTCATGGAATAGTTATCTTTTCTTTTGTGGACATAGTTATAAAGAACCATTTGGGTTTATATGATCCTTACTTTTGAGGTAATTATGGGTTACTATATGTTATGATTGAAGTGAAAGGAATGAGACAAAATTGAGGTTAAATTATGTTATGGTTATTTTTGATGATTTTATCCCTTTATGGGGAATGATTTAAGAATTATATAGTTTTGGAAAAAGGACAACATGCAGACCGTGTGACAACCCATCACGTCGGACAAAGCTGCGAGAATCGAACCCACAACCCAAGGTGCGACTGGTATTTATTGCCTACCACTGGACTACGTGAAGTTCCTGGTTAGTTTGACTGATTCTTTTTAGTTATATGATTTTATGAATTAAGAGTAAGTTGATTTTGGGTTATTTATGAAAATGATTAACCTATCATGGAGGATATGTGATTAGGATAATTACTTTTCAATGCGAGACTTTAGGAGCGACTGATGTTGTTTGGAGATAAATGTTACGATTTAACTTGGAAGACTATGTGACTAAATCCTTCAAATATTTGGGTTTCAATCTTAGTTTGGTTTACTTTGAAGGATTTTATGGACAAATTGTTTATTTAATGGTCCTCGTTGAACTTTGGGTTTTGTTGGACAAATTTTGGAGGTTAAGAATAGATTTTATTTTTATAAAGGGTTATCCTTTTCTGGATTATCTGATCTTGTACTAGCCTTTTTGGTTTTGGTTTTGGTTAAAGTCTAAAGACATGGGAAGTATATAGTTCTCTTTTGTGGATTAGGAGATTCTCTAGAAGTTTATTATAGTACTCTTAATGTGAACAAGTGTCCCTAAATACTCGTCTTTTGGAAAAAAATATGAGTTTGATTAAGGAATCTAGTAAAAGTTGAAAGTCAACATGATAAGTGATTATGTTTCCTTATGAATAAATTCCTCAATAAAAATTAGCTTAAAACCTAAACGTTGTCTATTAACTTTTACTACTGGGGAATCGAATACCATTTAACCCATCACAGGTTTTTTATTTTCTTATTGTTAACTTTCTCCTAAACATGTTTTCTATCACTCTCCATCAGAACATGACCCTATGTTTTCTCCTCCATGTCCATGTTTTCCTACATGGAGTCCTAGTATGGGTTAACTCGGGTGACCTTTGTACTTATCTTTCATTATTTTAAAGTTATTGTTTTACCGACTCTTGTTCCGATGTGGGACTTTCAAGGATGTTTTCAAGCTCAATTTTAAAAATTGCGAGGACGCAATTCCCAAAAGGGGGGAAGGATGTAACACCCCAGGTAAATAAAGAATATGAAATCTTTATATTTATCCATATTTGTGAATCAAATATTAATATTACTTTAAAGGGGATGCTATGCTCGATGGCGTACCCAATACGCAACAACGAGTTTCTTGGGAATCTTACGTTGCACTCTAATAATAAAATAATATTATTTTAAATGGTAGTTAACATGTAGACGTTGTATTGGCGGGAATGGATAGAAATAACTAAAATATGATTATATATGTTTTTTAAATGTTTTTACATTTATCCAAAGGCTTAAAATATGGAAAGAATTCAGTTTTAGGCGTATATGCCCTATTTTTCACTAAAGGTTCACTTATCACCTTTTGATGTTGAACCATCATTAAATATAGTTTTTTTCACTCTTAAACATTCTTTTGGACCAAATAAAACTCTTATTAAGAATCGGGACATCAAAATTTACTTTGTGTAAATTTTTGGTATCTTTCTGATAAAGTTCATTTTTTAATGAATAGTGTAAAATGTTGTATTTTAATTCAAAACCTCTTTTTAATCTAATTTATTTATATGATTAGATTATCTTTTTAATTGGTTTTAAAGTGAAATTAGAATATATTTTTACCATTAAATCCAATAGTGGTCGTTGGAATTAATTTCACTTTGAAATCAGACTTAAACCAGTGTCAATCTTTTGATACTTATTGTTACATAAAAACACGCTTTTTGCTCTGACTGCGGGAATTAATTAGTAAATTAATTAATGCAACTTATATGTTGTGAATTTTTTAAAATGGACTTAATTTTTGAATTTGGAATATCAAATATAGCTTAGGGTGAATTTTTGGGATTTTTCTGAAAAACATCAATTTTTGATGAATAGTGACACCACTAAGTGGTACTTATAAAAACTGATTTTTCCGTTTAAATGAAATTTTGCCATCTTTGGATTTTGAATTTCAAAAATCCGACATACATGGTTTTCATTAAGAAGTGAAATGTGGTTCAATGTAATAAAAATAATTTTTTTGGTGAATAGTAACTTATTATGTTTTTAATCGCGATTAGAGGTAATTAGTGTAGTTTAAGGCAAAAATGATATTATAATAAAACGAAAATACCTTGAAACATGTCCTAACCTCATTGGATGTGTCATGGCTGACCAAGAAAACCCATGGGTAAACTTGGGGACTCCATGGAGCCACTTTGGTTGGAAAATGACATAAATAACTTTTTATTTAATGTAAAAGTAAAAATGTCACAAACATAATATGTTTTACGAAAACAATTTTTTACATGGGGTTATAAAGATCATATTTTTTATTATAAATAGTAATTGGAAAGATAAAAATATTTCCTACATCATAGTATTTTTTTTATAATTTTTAGACTTTAAATAAATTAAATTATTGATGACATCATGATGATGCAGCGATAACCTCATTATTTAACGATTTAAATAAAATGGAAAGATAATGTAAAATATAAGACCTAAACATGTACAAAACCAATTGGATGGGTGTATTTAGAAACCTTATCACCTTATCCTTGAATTATATCAATGTGGGACCCTTTAAATCCGAAACTCATTTTCAAATAAAGTAATGTTTCTTTACTTTCCAAAAGTGCCCCTCCTCTCCTCTTATAAAAGGCCCACACCTCTACTTCTTTTCCACACTCCCAAAGCATTTTTCTTGGACAAACCCTGCCCATTTTGGCTCTCCACATCCCTCTCTTACTCCTTGAAACCTCACTTTTGGCAGAAGTCTTCCCAAGGAAGCCTTTGAGCTCAAACTAAGGGGGGTTACCCGATTTTAAGGTAATGTCTTCTTTTGAGTCCTTTTGTTTTATTTTGCTTCTCCAAACCCCTAAACTCTTTTTATTCTTTTCTTTTATAACAAATCCAGTATCCTCAATATACTAGGATGTTGTTATAAGAAGGATTCGAGCTACACTTACACACACTTACATCTAATGGTTAAAGAACATACTGTTTCTGTGGATGGCGAATTTCTGCCTCCCGAAACGATGATTGTTCAACATTCTTTTAACACCTTCAAAGGTGGCCATTATGATGAAAATATATTTATATATGATATATAATATGTTTAGGTTTTCCTTAAACTTCTGTATTTTTCATTTTGGGCATACCTTTATGGTTTCCATTATGGGTAAACACGATATCTTCATTTAAGGAAGTGCGGACTACCGCCCCCTCAAAGTGATGTGATTCGTTAATGCCATATGTGGGACATGTAATGGATGGATTTAATGTTATTATATATGATTTTATACTGGAATTATAATACACCTCTATGTCATTATTATTTATTCCCATTAAAGTATGAGATAGAAATGAAAGTAGCGTTCATGCGTACGTACGACTTACCGTCTCCATGAACGGTACATTTCATTTCTTATCCCCAAATGTAATGTACTATTAAAAGTACATGTATATAATGGATATATATAATGAATGATATATCTAAAATGATGAATATAATTATGGAATTAAAATATACATACCTCTCATTTATTTTTAATTCCATTAATATGACAAAGAAATGAAAATAGCGTTCATGCGTACGTACGGCTTACCGTCTCCATGAACAGTGCATTTCATTTCTTACCTCTAAATGATTATGTAATATTATAAATACATGTATATGCTCTATATATATGATATATATGATATACAAATCAGGAATGTCATTCTGGATATAAAGAACCTTTGACCACACGAATAACATGTAATTGTAAGAAGTCCACTTTCGACTTAAGAACCAAATATCGACAAAACAAACATTATTAACTTAAATGGTTACATAATGATTATAACATGGAAATAAGTGATATACAAGGATTAATGAACTCTAAAAAGGTTCTTAATCAAGTATAAATTAACTCAAGTTTATTATTCAGGACGTTAAAGAACGATCGAGTCAAGTCGGACCCGAGGTAAGGGACTTCGTCTCAATCTCCTTTCATTGGGGAATATTTCGTTTTATACACAACTTTCTTTTATACGGTGTATAAAACCCTTTGACTTTTACTTTTATACAAAAGGAATCTTTTTCTATGAAGTGTTTTACAAAGCAACAAAAAGGAATGTTTCTTTTAACGTACGCAGCGACAAAGACCTTTTCCGCCACCGCGAGTATTATTTGGTCTTTGGCTTCCTCAACAAGCCGTAATGTTTTTAGAATAAAATAAATACCATATACTCTTTTATGTATTTTTGTATTGAAAATGGTTTTGATAAAGGAATCTATTATGTTAATATATTTATGATATATTGTGATTGAAATGTGGAAATCTTATCATTCCTTTATATTGGTTTTATGTTTTATGATTTTATATTGGTACGTGGACATTTTAACAGGTGGTTACGTTATAAAACATATAACGGGTGGTGCCGTGAATACCAGGACGGGTGGTTATGTTATAACCTCCAATGCATTGGGTATGGAAGTCGGCCGTATGGCTATTCCATTAAGTATGTATGGAAATTTTCCGTATGGATATTCCATTAAGTGATATGTGTGGGAGTCGACCGTATGTTTATTACACTTAAGTATGTTTATGTCCCAGGTTACCTTTATATATGTTATGTGTTCTTTATATGGGTTTTATGGTAATCCTTTGGTTACAGAAAGGTAAGTAATGAAACTTTTTTTTCAGCGAAGAGTTTTTACTACTTCATGAAGGTGAAAAGTATTACATTGATAAAGTATTCATGGTTTACTTGTTGTTTTGAAAAACTAACAGATTTCATTCTTTGTGTATCCTTTACTGAGATTCTTATGCTCATCCCAAGTTTTTGAAATGTTTTTCACAGGACTTAGTGTGGAATAGGGTCGAGGATGGGATCAAGGGAAAGTCATGCTACCTAAAACATGGAACTATACATGTTTCTTGTTAAGAGTTTTTATTTTATGGAAATTTAGTAGAAGCGACTACTTTGTAATATTTTGAGATGTAATAGTTATGTCCTAATTCTCTAAAACTCTAAACCTGAAAAGATCCTCAATGTTAATTACTCATTTAATTCAATATTAAGTAAGGTTTAAGGATGGGGCCTTATATATCATGTATATAAATATTCCTCAATTAAAAAATTTTGGGGATAATTTTAAGAAAATATAGTTATTCTCTTTTTAATAGAATTCAATACTATACTAGAATGATTATACTTAAAGAGAGGTAATATAAATTTCCAGGAGAGGAAAATAACTTTCCATATTCCAAACCACCCTATGATTCTATAAAAATTTAAATAGAATTATAAATCATTATTAGAAACTCCTTCTCAAGCATGGATGTAATTTCCTTATTAGAAAGCATGTCTAGCTCAAATGGTTGAGACAAATGAATGGTCTATCCTTGAAGACATGATGATTATAAGGGAGTATAATATTGTATTACATGAAGAAATTTTTATCATTCCTCCAAATTAAGAGGTTTATAACTACATATGTGTCCATATATAATATTTCCTAAAGAATACCCCCCATTGAACTAAAATAATTGAAGAAGAAAATAAAAGATAATATGGACAAGGTTTTCATATAACCAATTGCTTCACCACAGGGTGACCTAGTTTTATTTTGGAATAAGAAGGATGGGTCAATGCATTTATATATTGATTATCATGAGATTAACATGATCATAAGACAAAACAAGTAGCTATAGTTGATTATTGTGCACTAAATCGCCCACTATGATATGGTGAGTGTCCCCAAATCATGGTTCATGTCTTCCCAATGTTATTAGTTTTATGTTGAAGTGACCATGAAGAATGGTATATGATATCATTAGATCAACTCACCCATACATATTATCATAATTATTTTATATCATTGAAATATCACATGATGATGTGAATATAGAATATTTATTTATACAATAGTTTAATAATCAAATCAATAAATGAGGTGGAGGCCAAAGTTTTTTCCATTTCATAAATTATAATTCATTAAAACTCTAATAGGATCCTTAATTCAATGAATACGGCCTATAAATGGTTTTTATGGGAACAAATCAGTAACAATGATGTTGTAAATTTATTAGATGAAATTATCTAAGATTATATTCATTACATTTAACTTTAAAGAGATGGTGTCAGCACACCATTATAGAGAATAGGTCCTACCAATGTTTTTATTGATTCTATTGGTTGGTGGATACCATCAGAGGTAAGAACCATTTAGTTGTTTCTAAGGGAACTTGATCAAAATCATTACAAATGAACATAAAAATATTATATAATAAGGTAATAGATTTTATAGATTTTATACTTTTATATTATCGAATACTATGTTAGTCAATATTGACATAGATTTTGTGCATTCTTCTACTATAATAAGATATAATGATGTCCCACAAAACCCATTAATGACATCAGAGAAAATGATGACGATGAATCGATAAGATGAATATCAGTTTAGGAAAATTGAATTATATTTTTCCTGTAATACCCTGAGATTTTATGAAATATATATTTTTTAAAATGTATTAATTTTTTTGATAGATTACATTACATGAAACACCGAGTTTTAATGAACTGTGAGAAACTATTAATATTATTATTTTAAAAAGAAAATTATTAGTTATACTTTAGACATGGAGGATTGAATAGAAATAATTTTTCTTAAATATTAATTACAATGTTTTTATATAAATAAAACATACTGATAAATAAATACTTAATTTTTTGTAATGTCTTTATATGTTTGAAAATACTATTTTCTCAAAAAATACTTTTGTATTTATTTTTTGTGTACAATAATAAAATTAATTTTTGAAAATTTTATAATATTAATTTTATTAAATAAACTTCATTTTCTAAATTCTAATTTCAAAATTATATTATTGCGATTTGTTTTTGTATTTTTCGGAAAAGATGAATTTTTTGATGAGTAGTGAAAAATAATGTTTTTTTATTGAAAACTACCTTTTAATTTAAAGAATTTATAATGTTAATTTTTGTTTTATAATGGTATTTAAAGTGAAATTAGTTAAATTATATATCAATTAATCTAATTTATATCATTTAAATCAGGTTTATATTCAATTGATATAAAAAGTTTTTAAACTTTTGAAAATTTTCTCTTTGGAAAACCGCTTTCAAATCACGTATGTAGGTGTAATCTTAAATTACAGTTTTCCACTTATGTTAACATAAATTAGAAAAATGGATTCCATTTTAGGAATATTAATAATTTATATTATCTAATAAGGTAAATTTAATTTTTTACCATAATTAATAGTAAAAACAATAAAAATTATTTACCATGTTTAAGGTAAAAATGGGCATACTAAGGGGTAAAACAAAAAAGGCATGGGTTAAAAATGACACACACATTTTAAAATACTAATTTTATTTCCATATTTATAAATTATAATGTCTAATTATTTATAATTATCTATTTTTTATCATTTTAGAATGTAGAAAATGTGGGTACACCTTTTCCCTTCTAAAAATTTCAAGTATGCCACCAACCTCACTTATAAAAGGCCACCCGTTATTCTATCATATAAACACTACCAAAACCATTTAGTTTGTCCAATAACTACCAAAATATATTCCCAAATTCACTACTATAATCATATAACCCTTATTTTAGTGAAAAATTCCACCTAATAAGGCTTTTGGTGAAAACCTAAAGAGGTTACCTGAAGAAGAGGCTATGTTCTTCAAAAAGCATTTTTATTTTATTTCTTTCTAGACATCCTCAAATTATTATTAAATCATGACTAAATACTAATAAAAGTATATTACATATAATTATATCTTTTTATGTTAATTTAATTATCTAAAACCATATACTCTTCCATGAAATTAGATGTTAAATCATTATTTGTGTACACGACAGACTACCACCTCGAGAACTGAAGTTATTAATTTTCCATCACCACCTATCACATATAGATATAATGATGGATTAATTTTTTTATATTCTATTTATTATATTATTATAATTTATTAATTATTATATCATATATACCTTCTTAATTTTCATTATGTGGGAGTAAGATAAAGTCGCTTGTGTGTACGACAAACTGCTGCCTCACGAAGTGATGTGATTCCTTCAAACTTTACATATAAGAAAATAAGGATGGTTTTAATGAAAATATGTGATATATACATCATAAAAAATATAATATAATGGTAATATATTATTTACCTTTTTAATCATTCAAGAAAACCGAAACAACATTCATGCTTACATACAGACTACCCTCTCCATGAATGGTGTAATTCATTTTTTATCTCTAAATTTTATAGATTACTCTAAATACATATATAATAAATATATATGATATTTATTTCATGGTTACAATTTTATATATTATAGAACCATTATCAAATAACATGACCAAAATGATAATAAATTAAAACATACATGAAAAATAAAATAGTTATTACCCGAAACATGACTTTAACATGGAATTGTTAATAAATGGGAAATAAAAGGTTATAAGTAAATAATACATGGAATGAAAAATATATATTCATGGTTATATAATATATTTATATATATGATACATGATTTTTTAACATATAAAAAGGAATTGGAGACTTAAGGTAATGTATTTTTGTCTCAATTTTCATTCTTTGAGACATATGTTATGTTATGAATTAATCTTTTTTTATATGGTGTATAAACATCTCATTTGAAATATAATATCATTAATTTAATTATTATAATGATATTATAAGTTTCATTTTATTTTATTATTTCATGGAGCCTATGATTCAAAATTACCAAAGTGGTAATGATTTAATGTTACAATCTCATCATTTATTAAGATTACTCATGATTATGCTTACAGTGATAAAATTTTATGATATATCTCAAAATAAACAAATTTATTATCTTATAATATTTTTATTTTTTAGATTTCATGTTTCCCCGTCATTTTTATCTATTTATGTACTCAATAGTTCAAAATTATATTTTTAAGAAAAATTGTCTTTATTTCTCTCTTCAGTCAAAAACCCCTTTTCTTACAAAACCATGTGTTATAAAAATGTTTTCAAAAAATGTTTTTAAAATTATCACAATTATTTATTAAATACATTTTACCCAGGTTTAACTTTTTTTTGAAATGAATCTTTTTTTTGTTTTCAAAACAAGGCTTGTTTAGCTTTTACCGAAAATATGAAAGGAATATTTGTTTTTACATGTATTACATGAATGGAAATTTATTGAATTCATGCCCATTATTTTCTTTTAATATTCATATATAAGTTTTAAAGGTTATTTAAAAAAATTATTTCCCTAATATCTTATGAAATTTTAATTTTAGAAAAGGTTATTTTAAAAGAAAGAATATTTTCCTCAAGAAATATTTCACGTGATTTTTTTTCAAAATAATTTTCTATCTAAGAAAAAATCCTTTGATGTTACTTATTAATTAATTTGGATACGATATAGGGATACCATAATTATTATTTCTTTGAATGATTTAGGTTTATGATGATAATATTTTTATGAAACCTATTTCTCTTCTACGAGTTATACCATGATAAAATGCTTTAGAAACCCACTTATTTTTACATAGGTTATGCTTTGATTAAATAATGAAATGAATTTGAAACCTATTTCTTTCCCATAGGTTATGTTATGAGGAAATGTTTATGAAATCCATTTCATTTCATGGGTTTTAATATAATGAATGTTTTATGATCTTGTGGTACAAATATATATGATTTTCAATATGTGATGGTTGAGACCTATATCTCACTTTAATGCATTTAGAATATATTGATATATCATGATATAAAAAGTATTTTAATTGGGAGTGAACCTAGTTTAGTAAGGGACACTATCCACTATGATAGTCTTGAGAGTGAACCTTGACTTCTATGATGTTTGGGGAGTGGACCCAATCCACTATGATAGTCATGGAAATGATCCTTTAACTACTAAAGAAATGAATTTCTATAATTATGTGTATGAAAAAAATCTATGTGTAACACCCCAGGTAAATAAAGAATATGACATTTTCATATTTATACATATTTCTGAATAAAATATTAATATTACTTTAAAGGGGACTCTATGCTCGATGGCGTACCCAATACGCAACAACGAGTTTATTGGGAATCTTATGTTGCACTCTAATAATAAAATAATATTATTTTAAATGGTAGTTAACGCCTAGCCATTTTAATGGCGGGAATGAAAATAAATAAATACAAAATGATTATATATGTTTGTCAAATATTTTTAATTTTTAAAATAAATGTTAAAATTTGAATGAATCCAATTTCAAGCGTAAATATTCTAATATTCTTTAAAAGGTCGATTAACCGCCTTTTCATGGCGAAACCCTTTTAAATCCATTTTTTTGACAATTTTATATGTTATATTTGATAATATAAAATTATTTTTATAATTGGAACATCAAAATTTACTTTGTATAAATTTTTGGCATTTTTCTGATAAAGTTCATTTTTTAATGAATAGTGAAAATGTTGCATTTTAATTCAAAACATGCTTTTAATCTGATTTATTTATATGGATAGATTATATTTTTAATTGAGATTAAAGTGTATTTAGAATATATTGTTACCATTTAATCCAATGGTGGTCATTGGAATTAATTTCACTTTGAAATTGGACTTAAACTAGTGTCAATCTTTTAATAGATATTGTTTCTTAAAAACACGCAATTTGTTTTGACAGTGGGAATTAAATATTAAATTAATTAAATGAAACTTATATGTTTTTAATTCTGTAAAATAGAAATCATTTTTTAATTCAGAATATCAAAAATAGCTAAGGGTGAATTTTTGGTATTTTTCTGAAAAACATCAATTTTTGATGAATAGTGAAACCATTAGGTGGTGGTTAATAAACTGATTTTCGTTTAAATGAAACTTTACCACTTCCATGATTTGAATTTCAAAAATCTGACATAAATGGTTTTCATTAGGATGTAAAATGTGGTTCAATGAGATTGAAATAAATTTTTGGTGAATAATAACTTTTAAGTTTTATTAATCGCGATTAAAGGTAATTGGTATAATTTAAGGTAAAGATAATGTTATAATAATTTTAAATGACCTTGAAACATGTCCTTACCTTATTGGATGAGTCATGGCCGACCAAGAAAATCCATGGGTCAACTTGGGGACCCCATGGATCCACTTTGGTTGGAAAATGACATTAATAACTTTTTATTTAAAGTTAAAATTAAAATGTCACAAACATGTATTGTTTTAATAAAACAATTTTTACATGGGGTTATACAAGTCATATTTTTGACTATAAATATTCATTAGAAAAATTAAAATATTTCCTACATCATGATATTTTTTTTATAATTTTTAGACATTAAATAAATTAAATTATTTATGACACCATGATGATGCAGCGATTATCTCATTATTTAACGATTTAAATAAAATGAAAAGATAATGTAAAATATAAGACCTACAATTGTCAAAAACCTATTGGATGGATGTATTTAGAACTATTATCACTTTATCCTCGAAATATATAATTTTTGGACCTTTAAAATCCGAAAATCATTTTATAATAAAGTAAAAGTTTATAAATTTCCAAGAGTGCCCCTCCTATCCTCTTATAAAAGGCCCCCACCTCTACCAACTTACCCACACCTATAAAGCCTTTTTTGTAGAGACCCGAAGCCTGACGTACATTGAAATTACATTACATTTGCGGAATACTTAGTACATAACAAAAACACACACATAAGGATCGTAATAGTTTAGTGTCTTTGAAAACTCGGAATATAATCTTCTAATCGTGGTGAAAGATCTTCAACATCTCCCATAAAGATCTTCCTTTTTTTATACCTAAAACCTTTCTTTATATCCTGGGGAAAAGAAAACATAAAAGGGTGAGATAAAATGCTCAGTAAGGGTAAACAAAAGAAATATCAATCACATCATATACATAAGCACATAACTTTTGGAAATCGTAACCAGTAAAAGAGATCATAATTTCATAACCTGGGATAACTCATGGCAGTGAAATGTAATCACAATAATCATAACTTAAAACATTAAACTTTGTGTAATAGACACATAATCATATAGAATCATTTCTTGTTAGTCAAGACTCATTGCCAAGACTATCTTAGTGGACAAAGTCCCTTTCTGAACCGAGTCACCCTCGTTTCAGTCCTGTTTCACTAAACCGGTATAACCTACCATTCCAGCCATGTCTATCTCATGAGATATAAAATCTTTACCCAATGCATTGGAGGGAGATATAGGTCCCACCCATCTCATAATGAAACCATTCTTATGTGTTCCACAAAATCATAAACCATACATCATTGCATAACCCATGTAATAAAAATGGGAATCTTAAACATCGTGACATCATAAAACAATTCATATAAGATAAAAGAATTCATAAAAATATTTCCATCACAACATAATAAAATCCATGTAATAATAGGGATAGAAACAGAACCCTATATTGTCTTAGATAGAAAATAATTTTGATAAAACTCTTGAACTCCATTCTTGTGGAAAATATCCTTTCTACTTCAAAAACATTTATCCTTTCATAACATGCAATACAATTTTAAACAAAAAAGAAGTTGATTAAAAATAAACATGAAAACTTGTAAAGGAAGCTTCTTGGAAATAATGTTTTAAAAATCCATTCATGCCGTAAAAGTTAAAAAAAACATTCTTCGCGTACTTTTGTCGGAAAAGTCAAAAAAGTACCTCGTACGAAAAACGACAAAAGATTCCTTTCATATCTTTTACTAAAAACTCACCGAAGGGTAAAATAGGATTTAAACATTTGTAGGTGAATGGAAATAATATTACATATTGAGGAAACATGGATGTGGATGATAAAATACACCCCAGTAAATACCAAAGTATAAACAATCTCGGATAAAAATGAGATTGTGATATTTCCCTTACCTTAGGTCCGATTTGCTTCGTAAGTGTCCGAACCTCCTCTTCTTTGAAGCGCCTTTTTGAGACCTCCTCTTAGGGCACTAAAATTGGTCTTTGAGGAAGACCAGAACATCTAGGATGTTTCTAGGGAAGTGTAGAAGAGAATTTTGTAGGGGTTGTCCGAGCTTGAAGGCTCAAAGTTGTGTGAGGAAGAGAGGAATGAGGTGCCCTTTTATAAGGGAGGAGAGGGGTACCTTTGAAATAACTAAAAATATTATTTTATTATAAAGTCAAGCTCGGTTTTAAATAGCTCCAAATTGATATATTTAGAATCTAAGGTGGGTATTGGTCGAAATACTCTCATACAATAGAATTTAGACAAGTTTAGGTTCCTATTTTAACCTTATCATTTAGATTTAACATTAAGTTAAAAAATTGTACTTTTACCGTGTCTTCTTGTGTTCTTACACTATAAGGTTAATAAACATACTATAAGGAGCCAAACTAACCCTAAGTTGTTTATTATTAATATATATAACCTTATCTAAGTCATTTGGACGAACCTTATATTTTTAGGAATAAAATAACAATTAATAATATAATATTTGTTTTAAAAACTATTTTATGTGAATTTTGACACTATTTAGTAATTGATTTTTGTGAAAATCATAACAGAATGATAAGTTAGAAAAAAGTTAATTAAATCAATACTAACATGTCATATTAACCTAGAAAAGTAGTGGAATTCATTAAAAGTCTCAAATTATATTTATTTGGGTATTTATAACATCAATTATGTCAATATTTCATTAATAAGATAATTACTGCATCATCGTTGTGTCATAAATAAATTAAATTATTTAATGTCTAAAAATTAAAAATAAAATACCATTATGTAGGAAATATTTTTATCTTTCTAATTAATATTTATAGTCGAATTTATCTTATGTATAACCCCATATTAAAAATGTTTTAGTAAATAAACTTTGATTTTACCTCTTTTAACCCTTCTTTAAATAAATTAATAATAAATGTCCTAATCTAATCCAAGTGGGCCTAAATGGTCATATTTTATTCCTATGTTTGTTTTTGGTCTAATTACACTTTTCCAATAGAATTAGGACATGTGTTAGGGTAATAATAATATCATTTCTACCCTTAATTACCCTATTTACTTTTTACCGTGGTAAAAAAAGTAAAAAGTTACTATTCACCAAAAATTATTTTCATCTCATTGAACCACATTTTAGTCCTTGATATTAACCGTGTCTCTCGGATTTTCGAAATTTCACTCACAGAAGCGGTAAAATTAAGTTTTATGAAAAATTCAGTTTTTTAACTACCACTTAGTGGTTTCACTATTCATCAAAAATTGAAAGTTTTCAGAAAAATACCAAAATTTCACCCTAGGATAATTTTGATATTCCGAATCCAAAAATGAATTCCATTTTGAAAAATAAAATTTACAAAATTTTAAAAAGTGGTTATTACTATTCATAACGGCTAGTTTTAATAATATTTTAATAGCATATTGTTGTTTAGTGAAACTCGTTATTGCGTACTACACACGCTATCGAGGAAGGTCGCGATTGCGTGTAATGCAAGGCAAGTCAAGGATGCGTGTTGCGCAAGCTCTTTTTGGTGTAGCGTACAACACAAGACATTAGTGAAATTAAAAAGAATATTTTTCATAAAATCTTGGGTTGTTACATTCTACCCCCCTTAAAATGAATTTCGCCCTCGAAATTCATCAGGGTTATAAATGGTTTACTATTCGAAAGTTTCTTTAATAGAAAGCCACATCGTAAAAAGGAATACCAAAACCAATATTTAAAAATGAAAGTATGAAACGTGACGGTTACCCAAATAAACTAATCACTGGGTTTCCACATAGGTGAAAATATGGATATGGAAGAAAAATCTAACCATCATGTTCTGATGGAGAGTGGTAGAGAACATGGCTATGGAAAAGCCAACAATCAAAAATCCATAAATTTGTGACGATCTAAGGTACCATCTGATTAATCAGATATAAGAGCACTAGGACAACATTTTTGGTTTTCAAGATCGTTTCCCTAAAGTTGAAGAGTTTGAATTAGAATAAATACTTACTTTATTTTGGTAAAATCTCACTGTTGTTCATGCCTTGAACAATTTCGACTTCATCTCTTAAATAAATGAATTTGAATTTGTTATTCATGAAGTGTTAGCAGATCATGTGATAGAATGACGGGTCATTCCATCTGTCTCAAACAAAAGGTTAGAAAAAGTTATTAAATATACATAAGTCATTCTATAGTGAGATTAATCATATATGGTTCCGAAAATGGACTTATACTTCATATATCATACTGCTTAATATAATAAAACTAGTTTCTACTAAACAGGGACTTCCTGTAGGCCAGTGGTAGGCGATAAAGGCCAGTCGCACTTCGGTTGTGGGTTCGATTCCCACAGCCTTGTCCGACGCGATGGGCTGTCGCCCGTCCTGCAGGTTGTCCTTTTTCTAAAGCTATATTACTATAACATCCCATCAATAATATCAAAAAACGTTTTATCCTAACTTATGTCCAACATAATCCATTCTAATCTTTAGGCTTATCTAAAATACTTTGGTCCAAGCTCATAGTATAAAGAAAATGATTACTTGAAATGTCACAGAACAATCACGTGAATTCCATCATTTATCCCCCATATATCATAAGATATATCTTGTTGGTCAAATGTGAATACCTTAATCATGTATTCTCTTGAAGAATGTATACCCATTGAACCTTAGTAAAAACATGAATTCAGTTAAAAGTGAACACTTTCCACATACCAAAATCCAAAAATTCTATATACTCAAACCATGATATAACCTTCTCCTTATATCAGTCATGAGCTCATGAATACTATCAAACATTTAATTTTCTCCTTATCCCTTCATTATGCGCATATCATCTACATTCCAAAAATATCTGAATAACCTTTCATGGATACTGGTAACATTAATCATACACTTTCAAAACTCAAGGAAAGGAAACAGTGTAACAATCCTTAGATGTCTCTTTATTCCATAGTACCATGAGATTACTTATACAACATTACACATGATAAACATGTAATCATTCCACTACATTCTTAAACCATTGACCGAGCTTCAACAATTATTTCATCTCACATATCATTTGTAGTCTCTTCATCATCATCCACATAAATAATACCCATACGACCATACTGATTCTCTTCATGAGACTTTCCCTTAGGGCATTGGTTTGCATAATTCCCGTACATTACACATTTAAAACATTTAACCATTGCTGATGTCGTAGCAATACCATTATCCTCATCCCTGGTGTTAACTGAACCTTTTCCTTTACACTTACTGGCTTTGTGTCCTTCTTTTCCACACCAAAAGCATCTTCCAGTTACTTTGAAACATTCTCCTTGATGCCTTTTCCCACATGATTTACATAGGAGAAATTGAACTTTCTTTCCTCTATGATCATCATGAAACTCCATATTTATCTTATTAGCCGAGTCAGGAAACTTACCAAATTTTACTTTATTGATCATATTATGAGATTGCTGATTCGGCATAATAATGATGTTTGGACTTCCAGATCCCATTTCATTTGGTTGCTCATGAAGAATATCATTCCATTGTCCATCATATCCTCCATTATCATGAATCATCTTGTTTCCAGCCATTTTCTAAAACCCAAAAAGAATAGTGTGAGAGGCAAAAATCATAAAAAAGGGGGAGTAACTTCAATATCTAACATCTTTGGTTTAATCTAATATCGTTGCCATAGTTCTAGAACTATATCCTATACGTATACTTATCCTTAGGGACATCCCAAGACATACCTTAGAAATATCTCTAGGGATCTCACTAACGTTTTCGCATCCTAATTTCCAAAGGTTGACTAAACTTTTCCTCTGATACCAACTGTAGAGACCCGAAGCCTGACGTACATTGACATTAAATTACATTTGCGGAATACTTAGTACATAACAGAAACACACACACAAGGATCGTAATAGTTTAGTGTCTTTGGAAACTCGGAATATAATCTTCTAATCGTGGTGAAAGATCTTCAACATCTCCCATAAAGATCTTCCTTTTTTTATACCTAAAACATTTCTTTATATCCTGGGGAAACGAAAACATAAAAGGGTGAGCACAAATGCTCAGTAAGGGTAAACAAAAGAAATATCAATCACATCATATACATAAGCACATAACTTTTGGAAATCTTAACCAGTAAAAGAGATCATAATTTCATAACCTGGGATAACTCATGGCAGTGAAATGTAATCACAATAATCATAACTTAAAACATTAAACTTTGTGGAATACACACATAATCATAGAGAATTATTTCTTGTTAGTCAAGACTCATTTCCAAGACTATCTTAGTGTACAAAGTCCCTTTCTGAACCGAGTCACCCTCGTTTCAGTCCTGTTTCACTGAACCGGTATAACCTACCATTCCAGCCATGTCTATCTCATGAGATATAAAATCTTTACCCAATGCATTGGAGGGAGATATAGGTCCCACCCATCTCATAATGAAACCATTCTTATGTGTGCCACAAAATCATAAACCATACATCATTTCATAACCCATGTAATAAAAATGGGAATCTTAAACATCGTGACATCATAAAACAATTCATATAAGATAAAGGAATTCATAAAAATATTTCCATCACAACATAATCAAATCCATGTAATAATAGGGATAGAAACAGAACCCTATATTGTCTTAGATGGAAAATAATTTTGATAAAACTCTTGAACTCCATTCTTGAGGAAAATATCCTTTCTACTTCAAAAACATTTATCCTTTCATAACATGCCATACAATTTTAAACAAAAAGAAGTTGATTAAAAATAAACTTGAAAACTTGTAAAGAAAGCTTCTTGGAAATAATTTTTTAAAAATCCATTCATGCTGTATAAGTTAAAAAAAACATTCTTCGCGTACTTTTGTCGGAAAAGTCAAAAAAGTACCTCGTACGAAAAACAACAAAAGATTCCATTCATATCTTTTACTAAAAACTCACCGAAGGGTAAAACAGGATTTAAACATTTGTAGGTGAATGGAAATAATATTACATATTGAGGAAACATGGATGTGGATGATAAAATACACCCTAGTAAATACCAAAGTATAAACAATCTCGGATAAAAATGAGATTGTGATATTTCCCTTACCTTAGGTCCGATTTGCTTCGTAAGTGTCCGAACCTCCTCTTCTTTGAAGCGCCTTTTTGAGACCTCCTCTTAGGGAACTAAAATTGGTCTTTGAGGAAGACCATAACCTCTAGGATGTTTCTAGGGATGTTGAGAAGAGAATTTTGCAGGGTTTGGCCGAGCTTGAAGACTCAAAGTTGTGTGAGGAAGAGAGGGAGGAGGTGCCCTTTTATAAGGGAGGAGAGGGGTACCTTTGGAATAACTAAAAATATTATTTTATTATAAAGTCAAGTTCGGTTTTAAATAGCTCCAAATTGATATATTTCGAAGCTAAGGTGGGGATGGGTCGAAATCCTCTCATCCAATAGAATTTAGACAAGTTTAGGTTCCTATTTTAACCTTATCATTTAGATTTAACATTAAGTTAAATAATTGTACTTTTACCGTGTCTTCTTGTGTTCTTACACTATAAGGTTAATAAACTTACTATAAGAAGCCAAACGAACCCCAAGTTGTTTATTATTAATATATATAACCTTATCTAAGTCATTTGGCCGAACCTTAGATTTTTAGGAATAAAATAACAATTAATAATATAATATTTGTTTTAAAAACTATTTTGTGTCAATTTTGACACTATTTAGTAATTGATTTTTGTGAAAATCATAACAGAATGATAAGTTCGAAAAAAGTTAATTAAATCAATAATAACATGTCATATTAACCTATAAAATTATTGGAATTCATAAAACGTCTCAAATTATATTTATTTGGGTATTTATAACATCAATTATGTCAATATTTCATTAATAAGATAATTACTACATCATCGTTGTGTCATAAATAAATTTGATTATTTAATGTCTAAAAATTACAAATAAAATACCATTATGTAGGAAAGCTGTTTAGATTTCTAATGAATATTTATAGTCGAATTTATCTTATGTATAACCCCATAGTAAAAATGTTTTAGTAAATAAACTTTGATTTTACCTCTTTTAACCCTTCTTCAAATAAATTAATAATAAATGTCCTAATCTAATCCAAGTGGGCCTAAATGGTCATATTTTATTCCTATGTTTGTTTTTGGTCGAATTACACTTTTCCAATAGAATTAGGACATGTGTTAGGGTAATAATAATATCATTTCTACCCTTAATTACCCTATTTACTTTTTACCGTGGTAAAAAAAGTAAAAAGTTACTATTCACCAAAAATTATTTTCACCTCATTGAACCACATTTTAGTCCTTGATATTAACCGTGTCTCTCGGATTTTCGAAATTCCACTCACAGAAGCGGTAAAATTAAGTTTTATGAAAAATTCAGTTTTTTAACTACCACTTAGTGGTTTCACTATTCATCAAAAATTGAAAGTTTTCAGAAAAATACCAAAATTTCACCCTAGGATAATTTCGATATTCCGAATCCAAAAATGAATTCCATTTTGAAAAATAAAATTTACAAAATTTCAAAAAGTGGTTATTACTATTCATAATGGCTAGTTTTAATAATATTTTAATAGCATATTGTTGTTTAGTGAAACTCGTTATTGCGTACTACACATGCTATCGAGGAAGGTCGTGATTGCGTGTAATGCAAGGCAAGTCAAGGATGCGTGTTGTGAAAGCTCCTTTTGGTGTAGCGTACAACACAAGACATTAGTGAAATTAAAAAGAATATTTTTCATAAAATCTTGGGCTGTTACATTTTTCTCGGCCAAAACATGACCATTTGATCTCTCCAAATACCTCTCTTCATCATTGAAGCCTCAACGTTTTCACAATGCTCTTCAAGAAACCCTTTTGGTTCAAACCAAGAGGAGTTACCCGATTTTAAGGTAATGTCTTCACTTGTGTTCTTTTGTTTTATTTTTCTTCTCCAACCCTCTAAACTCTTTTTATTCCTTTATTTTGTAAAAAAAGAAGTATCTTCAATATACTAGTATGTTTTTATGTGAAGGATTCTAGATACACTTACACACACCTTCGTCTAATGGTTAAAGAACATACTGTTTCTGTGGATGGTGAATTTCTACCTCACGAAACGATGATTGTTCAATATTCTCTTAACACCTTTCATGGTGGCCATTATGATGTCACTATATTTTATATATGATATATATGGTATTTAAGTTTTCTATATGCTTCAGAATTTTATATTTAAAACATGCCTTTATGCTTTTCATGTTGTGCAAATGCGATAATTTCATACGAGGAAGTGTGGACTACCGCCCCCTCAAGTGATGTGACTCATTCATGAAATACATGGAATGTATAATAATGAAACTAATGAACATATGTGACTTATATAACATATATATTTTACTAGAATTATAATATATATATATATATCTCTCAATTATTTTTAATTCCATTAATATGACAAAGAAATGAAAGTAGCGTTCATGCGTACGTACGACCTACCGTCTCCATGAACGGTGCATTTCATTTCTTTTTATCTCCAAATGTTGTGGAGTAGTATAAAATGAATATGTACTGGATATATATGATATTTAAATCATTAATACTATTCTGGATATTATTTACTTATAACTACATGGACAATCATTTTCAAACATGTTCATTTTTGACTCATGTACCAAACATCAACAAAAACGTCTGATATGAACTCACATTATTAAACAATTATTATAACATTATAATATGTTATATGAACTGAAAAATAATCCTTAAAATAGGTCCTTAAGAAATTATAAATTGACCCAAGTTTATTATTCAGGAATATAAAGAAACAAACAAGACAAGTCGGACTTGAGGTAAGGGATCCTACCTCTCTCTTGATTTTTAAGTACTCCCTTTTATATCATTTCTTTTAAGCTCATATTTATTATGTTTGGGGATGTTATTTTATATTCATCATTCTGTAATTTTTATGTCCATATTACGAGAGACCCTATTTGATCTCATAAATCCATTTTTGGATGTTCTAAGTGGCGACGCTAGGCTGCCGAGTTTTCGTAAGGTATTTTTCATCTCACTTTTATTCCTGTGAGATTTATGCTACATTTGCCACCATTTATTTTGAGTGGTATATGTACTGCCCATTATTCTAATATTTTTTTAATATAATTTCTTTTATTGGTATTTACATCAATGTTGTATAGTCCTTCTTTCATGGGGTGTATGATTCGAAAGTTACCCCAATCGGTAAGGGAACCTTTCACCTTCCTCTTTTTAAAAGAATTATTTTGTTTTGTCTTTTAATTTACATCTTATTATATTGGTATATTTTATTATATGTCCTTATTGATTTAAATTTTATTTCCATGTGATGAGATACCATTCTCTCTCTCATCGACTAATTTCCTGAATTTTGAAGTGACGCCGTTAGGCTGTCGAATTTTTGCAAAGGAACTTCTTAACTCAATCTCAATTCTCTGGGTTAATCCTCTACTTCTTGATTTTATTATGCCAAGATTATGTGTGGAATCTCTATGTTGTAATTTCCACAAACCTTTGTGTGGATATACTATTTCTACACATAATCATCTCAATGATAAATTCTTACGTCATTTATACGAACTTGTATGGGAAATCATAACTCAATATCATTTCATTGAGTTAAATATCTATGTCATTGGTTTTGTTTTTTCAAGAGTATGTGTGAATTAACTCTGATTGTTTTACACTTAATATTCAATTATATTTGGTGTCTTTATATTTGTCACACATAATCATGTAATTGATTTATCCTTAATCTAAGGATACCGAATTTGTAAGGGACTTCGTCTCAATCTCCTTTCATTGATGCATATTTTGTTTTATACACAACTTTCTTTTATACGGTATATAAACCCCTTTGACATCTACTTTTGTTCGAAAGCAATCTTTTCAATATGAATAATTTTACTAAACGTCAAAAAATATGTTTCTTTTTAACGTACACGGTGACAACGACCTTTCCGCCGCCGCGAGTATTATTTGATCTTTGGCTTCCTCAACAATCCGTTTTATTTTTTAAAAGTAAATAAATAACATATACTCTTTTATGTATTTTGGTATTGAAAATGATTTTGATAATGGATTTTTTATGTCAATATATTTAAGTGATATATTTTTCTTGAAATGTGGAAATGTTTTCTTTCATTTATAATTGTTTTTTGTGTGATGATTTTATAATGGTACTTTGACATTTGACGGATGGTTACGTGATAAACCATATGACAGGTGGTGCCGTGAATACTAGGACGGGTGGTTACGTTATAACCTCCAATGCATTGGGTATGGAAGTCAGCCGTATGGCTATTTCATTATGTGATATGTGTGGAAGTAGACCGTACGATTATTCCATTTAAGTATGTTTATGTCCCAAGATACCTTTCTATGTTATGTGTTCTTTATATGAGTTTTATTGTAATCTTTTGGTTACAAAATGGTAAGTAATGTTCTTTTATTTAGTGAAGAGTTTTTACTACTTCATAAAGGTGAAAAGTATTACTTTGGTAAAGTATTCACGGTTTACTTGTTGCTTTGAAAAACTAACAGTTTTCCTTCTTTGTGTATCCTTTACTGGGATTTTTATGCTCATCCCAAGTTTTTGAAATGTTTTCCACAGGACTTAAAGATGAATAGGGTCAAGGATGAGATCAAGGAAAGGCATGCTATCTAAAACATGGAACTAGACATGTTTCTTTTTAAGAGTTTTTATTTTATGGAAACTTAGTAGAAGTGTCTACTTTGTAATCTTTTGAGATGTAATAGTTATGACCTAATTATCTAAAACTCTAAACCTAAAAAGATCCTCTATGTGAATTATTCATTTAATTAAATATTAAGTGAGGTTTAAGGCTGGGTCCTTATAGTTGGTATCAAAGGTCAGTTTAGATAACTTTAGAGGTTAGGGTATTCTCTAAGTATAAGTGACATTACCATAATTGTTAGGATTTCCGAAAGAGTCCTAGTTTTTGATAAAGTGAATGAGTAAGTATATATTAGTGTTTATCTTCCTCATTATTAAATGATGGTTCGGTTGATATACACACACTAACATTTATGTTTTTAGTAAATGGATGGATCTAGAAGGCACCAAAGTGACAATGGGTTTGAAGGAAATTGTGGTGGTTCTCTGATTAAGAGACTGGATGAAATGGGGGATTCAATGAGTAATCTCATGGTTGTTCTAAACCAACTATCAAGGAGTCATGATAAACCACTTGAACCTTGGTGAGTTCTCTAATGCATCATGTACGAGATGACCAACTCGATGCGGAAGTTCAGGTAATAATTATAAAGGTAACCATTAGGGTTTATATGATCCTTACTTTTGAGGTAATTATGGGTTACTATATGTTATGATGAAATATGAACGACATGAGATAAACTTGAGGTTAAATTATGTTCTAGTTATTTTTGAAGAATTTATCGTTTATTGGGGAATGTTATAAGAATTATTTAGTTTTGGAAAAAGGACAACACACAGACCGTGTGACAACCCGTTGTATCGGACAAAGCTGTGGGAATCAAACCCACAACCAAAGTGCGACTGGTATTTATCGCCTACCACTAGACTACGTGAAGTCCCTGGTTAGTTTGACTAATTCTTTTTAGTTATATGATTTTAGGAATCAAGATTAAGTTTATTTTGGGTTATCTATGGAAATGATTAACCTATAATGGAGGATACGTGATTAGGTTAATTACTTTTCAATTTGAGACTTTAAGAGAAACTAATGTTATTTGGAGATAAATGTTAATTTTTACCTTGGAATACTATGTGATTAAATCCTTCAAATATTTGGGTTTCAATCTTAGTTTGGTTTACTTTGAATAATTTTATGGACAAATTGTTTATTGAATGGTCTTTGTTGAACTTTGGGTATTGTTTGACAAATTTTGGAGATTAAGAATAGATTTTTTTATAAAGGATTATCCTTTTTGGGTATTATTTGATCTCATACTAACCTTTTTGGTTTTAGTTTTGGTTAAGGTCTAAAGACATGGGAAGTATATAGTCATATTTTGTGGATTAGGTGATTCTCTAGAAGTTGATTATAGCTCTCTTAATGTAAACAAGTCATCCTAGATACTCATTTTTTGGAGAAAATATGAGTTCGTGTATGAAATCTAGTAAAAGTTGAAAGTCAAAAAGACAAGTAAGTATGTTTACTTATGTTTTAGTTAAGATCAAAAATAAATTCCTCAATGAAAATTAACTTAAAAAAAATGTTTTCCGTTAATTTTCCTACTGGGGAATCCAATACCGTTTAACCCATCACAAGATTGTGATTTTCTGGTGGTTAACTTTCTCCTAAACATGTGTTTCTATCACTCTCCCTCAGAACATGACCCTTTGTTTTTTCTTCCATATCCATGTTTTCATAAATGGAATCCTAGTATGGTTTATCTCAGGTGATCTTTGTACTTCCCTTTATTTCTTTTAAAGTGATAGTTTAATTTACTCCTTTTCTGATGTGGGGTTTTCAAGGAAGTTTTCAAGCCCAATTTTAAAATTGCGAGGACGCAATTCCCAAAAGGGGGGAAGGATGTAACACCCTAGGTAAATAAAGAATATGACATTTTCATATTTATCTATATTTTTGAATAAAATATTAATATTACTTTAAAGGGGACGCTATGCTCGATGGCGTACCCAATACGCAACAACGAGTTTCTTGGGAATCTTACGTTGCACTCTAATAATAAAATAATATTATTTTAAATGGTAGTTAACGCCTAGCCGTTGTAATGGCGGGAATGAAAAGAACTAACTACAAAATGATTATATATGTTTGTCAAATATGTTTACTTTTTAAAATAAATGTTAAAATGTGAATGAATCCAATTTTAAGCGTAAATATTCTAATATTCTTTAAAAGGTTGATTAACCGACTTTTCATGGAGAACCCCTTTTAAATCCATTTTTTTGACAATTTTATATGTTATATTTGAAAAGATAAAATTATTTTTAGAATCAGAACATCAAAATTTACTTTGTATAAATGTTTGGTATTTTTCTGATAAAGTTCATTTTTTAATGAATAGTGAAAATGTTGCATTTTAATTCAAAACCTCCTTTTAATATGATTTATTTATATGGATATATTATCTTTTTAATTGAGATTAAAGTGTATTTATAATATATTTTTACCATTTAATCCAATATTGGTCATTGGAATTAATTTCACTTTGAAATTGGACTTAAACTAGTGTTAATATTTTAATAGATATTGTTTCTTAAAAACATGCTATTTGTTTTGATAGCGGGAATTAAATATTAAATTAATTAAATGCAACTTATATGTTTTTAATTTTTTAAAATAGACATAAATTTTTAATTCTGAATATCAAAAATATCTTAGGGTGAAGTTTTGGTATTTTTCTTAAAAACTTTAATTTTTGATGAATAGTGAAACCACTAAGTGGTGGTTAATAAACTGATATTTCGTTTAAATGAAACTTTACCACTTCTGTGATTTGAATTTTAAAAATCCGACATACATGGTTGTCAATAGGATGTAAAATGTGGTTCAATGAGATTAAAATAATTTTTTGTTGAATAGTAACTTTTATGTTTTATTAATCGTGATTAAAGGTAATTAGTGCAATTTATGTTAAAGATAATGTTATAATAATATGAAATTACCTTGACACATGTCCTACCCTTATTTTATGAGTCATGGCCAACCAAGAAAATCCATGGGTCAACTTGGGGACCCCATAGAGCCACTTTGGTTGGAAAATGACATTAATAACTTTTTATTTAAAGTTAAAATTAAAATGTCACAAACATGTATTGTTTTACTAAAATAATTTTTACATGGGGTTATACAAGTCATATTTCTGACTATAAATAATCATTATAAAACTAAGAAGATTTCCTACATTATGATATTTTATTAATAATTTTTATACATTAAATAAATTAAATTATTTATGACACCATGATGATGTAGCGATTACCTCATTGTTAAATGATTTAAATAAAATGAAAAGATAATGTAAAATATAAGACCTAAACTTATCAAAAACCTATTTTATGGGTGGATTTATAACTCTTATCACCTTATCCTAGAAATATATAATTTTGGGACCTTTAAAATCAGAAAATAATTTTATAATAAAGTAAAAGTTTATAACTTTCCAGGAGTGCCCCTCCTCTCCTATTATAAAAGGCCCCCACCTCTACCACCTTACCAACACCTCTCAAGCCTTTGGCTCAGCCAACCCCTACCCATTTCATCTCTAAAAATACCTCTATCCATCATTGAATCCTCACATTTAGCAGAATGCTCTTTAAGAAACCCTTTTGGTTCAAACCAAGAGGAGTTACCTTATTTTAAGGTAATGTCTTCACTTGTGTTATTTTGTTTTATTTTGCTTCTCCAACCCTCTAAACTCTTTTTATTCCTTTATTTTGTTACAAAAACAGTATATTAAATAATCTGTGATGTTTTTATGTGATGTATTCGAGATACACTTACACACACCTTCATCTAATGGTTAAAGAACATACTGTTTCTGTGGATGGAAAATTTCTGCCTCATGAAATGATGATTGTTCAATCTTCTCTTAACACCTTTCATGGTGGCCATTATGATGTCACTATATTTTATATATGATATATATGGTATTTATGTTTTCTATATGCTTCTTAATTTTATATTTAAAACATGCGTTTATGCTTTTCATGTTGTGCAAATGCGATAATTTCATACGAGGAAGTGTGGACTACCGCCCCCTCAAGGGATGTGACTAGTTCATGCGATACATGGAATGTATAAAGAATGAAATTAATAAAAATATGTGACCTATATAACATATATATTATACTGGAATTATAATATATATATCTCTCAATTATTTTTAATTCCATTAATATGAAAAAGAAATGAAAGTAGCGTTCATGCGTACGTACGACCTACCGTCTCCATGAACGGTGCATTTCATTTATTTTTATCTCCAAATGTCATGGAGTAGTATAAAATGAATATTTACTGGATATATATGATATTTAAATCATTAATACTATTCTGGAGATGATTTACTTACAACTATATGGACAATCATTTTCAAACAAGTTCATTTTTGACCCATGTACCAAACATCGACAAAAACATCTGATATAAACTCACATTATTAACCAATTATAATAACATTATAATATGTGATATGAACTGAATAATAATATTTAAAATATGTCCTTAAGAAATTATAAATTGACCAAAGTTTATTATTCAGGAATATAAAGAAACAAACAAGACAATTCAGACTTGAGGTAAGGGATGCTACCTCTCTCTTTCTTTTTAAGTACTCCCTTTTATGTAATTTATTTTAAGCTTATCTTTATTATGTTTGTGGATGTTATTTTATATTCATAATTATTTAATTTTTATTTTCATATTACGAGAGACCCTATTTGATCTCATAAATCCATTTTTGGATGTTTTAAGTGGCGTCGTTAGGCTGCCGAGTTTTCGTAAGGGATTTTGCATCTCACTTTTATTCCCGTGAGATTTATGCTAAATTTGCCACCATTTATTTTGAGTGGTGTATGTACTGCCCATTATTATACTCTTTGTGTAATATAATTTCTTTTATGTGTATTTACATCAATGTTGTATATTACTTCTTTCATGGGGTGTACGATTCGAAAGTTACCCAGATCGGTAAGGGAACCTTTCACCCTCCTCTTTTTAAAAGACTTCTTTTGTTATATCTTTTAATTTACATATTATTATGTTTTTATATTTTATTCTATATACTTATTGATGTAAATTTTATGTCCATGTGATGAGATACCATTCTCTCTCTCATCAACTAATTTCTTGAATTTTGAAGTGACGCCGTTAGGCTGTCAAATTTTTGCAAAAGAACTTCTTAACTCAATTTCAATTTTTTGGGTTAAAACTCTACTTCTTGATTTTATTATGCCAAGATTATGTGTGGAATATCTATGTTGTAATTTCCACAAACCTGTGTGTATATACTATTTCTAAACATAATCATCTCATTGATAACTTCTTATGTCATTTATACGAACTTGTATGGGAAATCATAAATCAATCTCATTTCCATGAGTTAAATATCTATGTCATTGTTTTTGTTTTTTCAAGAGTGTGTGTGAGTCAAATCTGATTGTTTTACACTTAATATTAACTTATATTTGGTGTATTTATATTTTTCACACATAATCATGTAATTGATTTATCCTTAATCTAAGGATACCGGACTTCGTCTCAATCTCCTTTCATTGAGGCATATTTTGTTTTATACACAAATTTATTTTATACGGTGTATAAAACCCTTTTACGTCTACTTTTTTTTTTCGAAATGAATCTTTTCTATATGAAGCGTTTTACTAAACGATAAAAAATATTTTTCTTTTTAACGTACGGGGTGACAAAGACCTTTCCGCCGCCACGAGTATTATTCGATCTTTGGCTTCCTCAACAAGCCGTTTTATTTTTTAAAAGTAAATAAATACCATATACTCTTTTATGTATTTTGGTATTGAAAATGGTTTTGATAATGGATTTGTTATGTCAATATATTTAAGTGATATATTGTGCTTGAAATGTGGAAATGTTTTCCTTCCTTTATAACTGTTTTATCTATTATGATTTTATAATGGTACTTGGACATTTGACGGGTGGTTACGTGATAAACCATATGACAGGTGGTTCCGTGAATACCAGGATGGGTGGTTACGTTATAGCCTCCAATGCATTGGGTATGGAATTCGGCTGTATGGCTATATCATTAAGTGATATGTGTGGAAGTCGACCGTATGGTTATTCCATTTAAGTATGTTTATGTGCCAAGTTACCTTTATATGTTATGTGTTCTTCATGTGGGTTTTATGGTAATATTTTGGTTACAAAAGGGTAAGTAATGGTATTTTATTTGGTGAATAATTTTTACTACTTCATAAAGGTGAAAAGTATTACTTTGGTAAAGTATTCATGGTTTACTTATTGTTTTGAAAAACTAACAGTTTTCCTTCTTTGTGTATCCTTTACCGGGATTTTTATGCTCATCCCAATTTTTTGAAATGTTTTCCACAGGACTTAAAGATGAATAGGGTCAAGGATGGGATCAAGGAAATACATGCTATCTAAAACATGGAATTATACATGTTTCTTTTTAAGAGTTTTTATTTTATGGAAACTTAGTAGAAGTGTCTACTTTTTAATCTTTTGAGATGTAATAGTTATGAACTAATTCTCTAAAACTCTAAACCCAAAAAGATACTCTATGTGAATTATTCATTTAATTCAATATTAAGTGAGGTTTAAGGCTGGGTCCTTATACTATGTATTATTCCAATGTCATGATCTCATGGTTAATATTATTTTATTACATTATGATTAATGTTTTATGAACATCCATGATTTATTACATGACTAAATTTTAGGATTTATGATCCGTAGGGTATGGTTTTCAAATTTTATTCCCATGTTCTCATACCGCTATGATCATGATATGTTGATATCTCCCTTTTTTACCCTTACTGATAATTTGAGCTCACAATTTTTTATATTTACTTTCCCCAGTTTATGATTAGAGGTATTATGTTTTATAAATATAATATTGGTGATAGCTATGAAGAACATAGTGGGAGATGATGTAGCTCACTTCTGGACCAGTTGTTTATGTCTAATTTTCTAAAGGCACTATTCCTTTATGATCTTCATACATGTATTTGTGTCATGTAATGAATATTAATCTAAAATGATATAATATTTATATATGAGAAGTTTTATCCTTTACATTTGGTAACAATTATAGGTTCAATTAATCTTTTGAATCCTAGATATGAAACATTTATTGATAACTCTAAGGATATATCTGAGGATAAGTCTAAGTATGAGTGAATGTATAGAAAAATTTCTTATAAATTTGGTAAATGATATAGAAATTGGTTTCCAAGAAACTACATCCCTGTATGGATATAACAAGTTGATGTGGCTCTAGAAAAGAGGTACCTAGGTGTAATAATTCCAAAAAAGAAGCATTGATATGAGATCTATCATCACTTGGTGTGTGAAAATGGTCCTTTCTACACACCTGGTTTGACACTCCTATGTGATATGCTTAGGAAATTCAAAAACACTTTACAAAAAGCCATGAATTATTTAAATATACGATTATTATGAATGACCAAGGATAAATCTATGGTTTCATATATTAAAAATAAGTTTACCTGACTTATACATCCTTTAAGTAATTTTCATTATTATGTAGTTCCCCAATATGATTATCATTTCTTACACTATGATTTTTAGTTTTATTAAATGGAAAGAACCTAATGGAACCATGTTAATACAGAGTGCGATGGACTATTTAATTATTTTCCTCTTGAGTAGAAAAATAGTATGGGAGTTGGAATACAAAATATCATTATTATTTTTCACACAAATTTATCAATCTTTGAATCATGTAGAACTTCCAAACAAGAAAAGAAAGGAACAACAGTCTATTGAGTCCTTTATGAGGAATCACACACCTTTTTCAATGTTTCTTTTAATTCTATAGTTTATTAAAAATGGATTATTACCACTAAAAATATAGTTTCCATCGTACAATGTTCAGAACATAAAAATTCATTTTTTCTATCTATTATTTGGAATGTGAGGCAGATCAATGGTGGACTCTCATAAAGAATACAAGGGAATATGATGAAATTTACTCCACAGAGTGAGATAAATTTTAGATCTTATTTTTCAATAATTACTTCCCTAGTATCCTTCATACAAAAATAGATAAGGAATTTATTAAGGTAAAGTACAAGGTTGATGAATATATTAGTGCCTATGTGGCAGATTTTAAAAGACTTTTGAGGTATGATTCTGGCATTATTATCAAAATAAAAATTATGGTTGATTAATTATTTAGTTAATTAGAACCAATTCTCTAAAATGAGTTATCTATAAGGAACTTTAGTTGATATTGAGAAATCATTCAATGTTCTATGAAGGTGGAAATTGAGATCAGAGTTACCCATTAATCTCATGGTTTTGACAAGAAAAGGAAGGAAAAGTTTAAAGGAAACTCTAAAAACTATAGAGAGAATAAGATGATATTTTCTTTATTATTTAATTGTGTATGGAAACATATTGGAAATTTTATTTAGGTTACTAGTAAATATTTATTGTTTGGGAAGGATGTCCATAGTGAAATTGATTTCTAAAGTGATGGGAAGAAGTTATCTAACAATGTGAATAGAGGGAAAGATGTATAAAATGAACCACAAACACTTTAGTGTTTCAAATTTTAGGAGTATTGGAGCTATAATAACAAGTGACCAAATATAAAGTTTAATGATGACGATCAAAATCAGCAACCTCTTAAATAGTGGGATGAGGGGAAATCTTATGCAATCATTATTTTTGATGGGGGGTGTGATAACGACTTGGTGAAAGGTACACTTAACGTCCACCTTAGAACCACTCATGTATTATTTTACCCTATATCTACCAATTATTTAATATTAGAATAATTTTAAATAGGTATAAATATTCCACCAAAACGAATAGATGTAGAATTAGAAATGAAAACCAGTAATTGTATGATAATAATATCTTAAGAATATAATTCCGATCTGGTTGATGTTTGTGAGAATTTGATTCCTTTAAATTTTTTCATTCTTCCTCTGGTTTAATTTAATGTTATCTTGGGCATTGATAAGATTTATATGTATAATTATGATATAAATTGTAACAAAATATATATCTTATTTGATATTCCAAACCAAAACATGACTTTCTATCAAGGTGATGATAAGTATGAACTTCCAATTGAGATCACATCTATTTTATGGGTATTTGTTTCCATTTATAAGGGGTTTTTATCTTATATGGTTTGGGAGAAACTTGATATCAATGATATTCATATTATGTGGGAATTTTTTGATGTCTTACTAGAAGGGTTTCTTAGTCTTCCGTTGAATCTTAACGTTTAATTTTTAATAGAACTCATACCTGGTGCCACCCCAATTTCAAATAATACCTATAGAATTGCCTCAATTGAGTTTTTGTAATTGAATAAGAAAATCCAAGAGAACCTTGAAAAGGGATTCACTCGGCTAATTACCTTGAGGTACACCTATTTGTTTTGTAAAAACTAAAGGCAAATCAATGTGACTATGCATTAATTATTGGGAGTTGAATAAGATAACAATCAATAATAGGTATCCTCTACCATGTATTGATGACCTATTTAATCAACCGTGTAGATATCAATACTTTTACAAGATTTACCTTCATTCTCGATATCATCAATTGAGGTTCAAGAAGGATATACCCAACACAACATTCCATACAAGGTATGGATACTATGAATATACATTAATTCCATTCAGTATTAATAATTTCCCTCCTATATTCATGTATTTTATGAATATAGTATTTAGAGATTACATTGATCAATTTGTGGTAGTCATTATAGATGACATTATTATCTATTCAAAGGGAAAATAAGAGCATACATATCACTTTAGAATTTTACTAAAGACCCCAAGGAAGAAGACATTATATAAAAAATTTAGAAAATGTGAATTATAGATTTAATTTTTTACATTTTTGGGTCATACAATATCGAGAGTGGGTATATTGGTAGATCCATAAAAAATAGAGGCTATTGAATATTGGCACAAATGAACCAAAGTGACTAAGATCCATAATTTTCTTTTTTTAGATGGATATTATTGATGGTTTGTGGAGAGTTTCTCATGACTATCTAATCCACCCATCAATTTAACTTGAAATGGATCCAAGTTCCTCTCGATAGATAAATGTGAGGAAAATTTCAAGGAATTTGAGAGAAGGTTAGTTATCCCACCTATTATTATAGTACACTATAGTGGAGAAGGGTTTTAAATCTATTATGATGTATCCAAAAAGGGATTGATATGTGTTATTATGTAGAATGAAATGGTTATAGATTATGCCTCATGAAAATTAAAGGTTCATGAGAAAAATTACCCAAAACATGATTTAGATTTAGTTGTGGTAATTGTTTTCATTAAAGATATGGGGGAATTATCATTACAAAGAAATGTGTGATATATATACCGATAAAAGAATTTTAAAGTATATATTCACACAAAATATTTTGAATATGCACAATATAAAATGGTTATATCTGATTAAATATTAAGACTTATCAATTCATTACTACTCTAAGAAAATGAACAAGGATAATGATGCTTTGAGTTGAGATGATCAGGATAGCTTATCCATGATTGAGATTACAAAAGATCCATTTTTTTGGGGTTTTAAAATGATGAATTTGGAAATATTGAATGAAGAGGTGAAATATTATCTTTCTCAATTGAATGTTCAACAATCTATCCAAGTGAAGATGAAAGAGGAACAAAAGGAAGGTGTAGATCTATAAAAGAAGGTTAGAATTGTTCTTGAGTTTAACCTTGGTCACAATGGAATGATAAGATTTTGAAACTGTGTATGTGTTCCATCTATACCATATTTGAAGGTGTTGTTAGAGGAATATCATAGTTATTCATTTCCTATAAATCATGGAAGTACAAATTGTATTGATATTTGAATGATTATTTTTGATGGGTTATCAAAAAGAGAGATATCATATAATTTTTATCTCAGTTCATGGTATTTAATAATGTTAAGGAAGATGGAAATAATTCTAAGGAGATGTTACATCTATTACCCCTAATAGAATGGAAATAGAAAAACGTCACCATGTAATTTTCCACTGGTCTCCCCAAAATGTCTAAAAGGAATAATGTTATATAGGTTGTAGTCAATAGTCTAACATAGTTAACACACTTCATGACTATCAGAAATTTTTTATCTCTAGATCATATTAATAGGATATACATTAATGAAGTGGAAAGGTTTCACGGAGTAACAAATTCAATTGTGTATGATTGGGATCTAAGGTTTACCTCAATGTTATAGATAATTCTTTAGTAGGATATTGATATAGAGTTGTGTCTCAAAAATTAATATAATCCTGAAACTAATTTCTAGTCTAAGAGAACAATTTAAACCCAATAAGATATGTTGAGATCTTGTTCCCTAAATTTTAAAGGTGGTTGGTATCAACACATTCCTCTAGTTGAGTATTCTTTAAAAAATATCTTTCACTCAAGTATTTAAATCTCTCTTAATGAATCCCCCTACTAAAATAAGTGTAGAGATCCAACGCGTTGGAATGAAGTTTAATAAAGAAAGATATTGGGACCTAAAAAGTCATATTGATAATCATTGACGTGTTATGAAATTTGATGTTAGTGAAAAGGTGTTTCTAATAATTTCTCCATGGAATATGGTAATGAGATTTGGAAATAATGGAAAACTAAGAACTAAGTATATAAGTACCTTTGAAATTATTGATTATATCCGGATGATAATCTATTATTTGGAACTACCCCCAAACATCTCTCAAATTCATGACGTGTTCCATGTATATCTCCTAAGGAAGTACATACCTGATCCTTCACAAGTACTGAACTCATAGGCCACACTACTAGAGTAAAATTTTTCTTATGAGGAACAATTTATGGAGATACTATATCATTTAAGGAATTTTATTTGAAAAAATACCACTCACCTAGTCAAAGTTTTGTGGTGAAACCATTATTTTGAGGAATATATGTCGGAACTTTAGGATATGATGAAGAAAAAGTATCCTCATTTATTTTTATCAGTGTTATTGAATTTCGAAGAAAAAAATAATTTTAAGGGGTGTAGAATGTAACAGCCTAAGATTTTATGAATTATACTTTTTAAAAAAAATTAAATTTCTTTGATATCTTAAGTTACACGTAACCTCGAGTTTTAATGAACAGTGAAAAATTATTAATATTATTATTTAAACCAGACCGCTATTACACAACCAATAAAATTGATGGAATTAATAGTAATAAATAAATTTTAAATATTAAGTATAATTTTTTTATATAAATAAAACTTATTTATAAAAAAATACTTAAATTTTTTTAAAGTCTTTATATGTATCGAAAATACTATTTTCTCAAAAAATGATTATTTATTTATTTTTGAGAACGATAATAAAATTAATTTTTTACAACTTTATAAAATTAATTTTATAAAATAAACTAAATTTTAGAAATTATCATGTTAGGATTATATTAGGATAATGTTTTGATATTTTTCTAAAAAATATCAATCTTTTGATGAATAGCGAATAATACTAAATTTTATTGAAAACTTCCATTTCGTTAAGAGAATTTATAAGGTTATTTTTTTTATTTTAAAATGGGTTTTAGGGTAAAATTAGTTTAAAAATATATCAATTAATTCAATTTATTTCATTTTAGTAATTTTTATATTGAATTTTTAGGCTCAAACTTTGTAAACTTTTGAATATTTTCTCTTTGGAAAACAACTTTCTCGTTGTATTTGTGGGTTTAATTTTAAATTAAATTTTACCAATTAAATAAGTGGAATTTAACAAAAAGGATTACATGTTTTGAATAATAATGATTTATATTATCTAATAAGTTAAAATTAATTTTTTACTGTAATAAATAGTAAAAACAGTAAAAATTATTTACCACAGTTAAGGTAAAAATGGGTTTACTGGGGGTTAAAATAAAAATCTATGGGTTTAAAATGACACAAAAATTCTCCAAAAACAATATTATAGACATACAATGAACTTATAATATCTAATTATTAATATTGGTAAATTTTAGAACCTTTTTTCATGTGAAAAATGCGTACACACTCTCTCATTTCAAAACATTACAAGTATGCTACTCACCTCACTTATAAAATGACACCCATTATCCTCTCCTATTAACACATCAAAAAGCATTTATTCAGCCAAAAAATACCCAAATATATTTCTTAATTCCATCCTATCATTTTAGAGGCCTCAGTTTTCTCATAAAGACAACCTAAATAGGATTTTGGTGCAAACCTAAGGAGGTTACTTGAAGAATAGGTAACATTCTTCAATGAGCATTTTTATTTTATTTATTTTTACACTTCATAAAATTATAATTAAACCATGATGATAAAATAAAATCAATATATTCCATAAAATTATATGTTTTTTATGTTAAGGTAATTAACTTCAACCATATCCACTTTCATCAAATGGGATAAAAAATCATCAACCATGTGTACGGTGGGCTAACGCCTTGCCAAATGATGCTATTTGTTTTCCATCACCACCTCTCATAGATGGATATAATGATGTATTAAATTTTTGTAGATTTTATTTATGATATTATTATAATTTTTGATTTTTTATGTCACATATAACTTCTTACTTTCAATTCTGTGGGAATACAATAACGTTGCTTGTCTGTACGATGGACTACCGCCTCACAAAGACATGCGATTAATTAATGCTTTACATTAAACGTAATAAAGAATATTTTGATAAAAATATGTGATAAATATGAAATAAAAAATTATTATGGAATGTTAATATATTATTTACCTTTCATTATTTCAATCTATCATGAAAATGAAAAAAAGTTCATGCGTACGTACGACCTACCGTCTCCATGAATAGTGTATTTCATTTTCTATCTATAACTTTTATAGATTACTTTAAATACACATATACTGAATATATGTGATATATATATCATATTTAAAATATTTTAGATGATTTAACCATGATAAAATTTATAGAAACAAAAAAAAATCAAAACATACATGAAAAGAAAAGTGGTTATTTCCTAAAACATGACTTTAACATGGTAATTTTAATAAATATGTAATAAAATGTCATAAGTAAACCATTTATGGTATGTTATATATATATATGTATGTATGTTTATGTAATAGATTTATAATAAAATTATATGTATTACCAAGAAATTTTGAACATTTACGAAAGAATTTGAGACTTAAGTTAAGATATTTTTGTCTCAATTTTATATGCTATGTTATAAACCTATCATTTTATGAGGTGTATATAATTCCCCTTTTACATGTAATATAATGAATTTATTTATTATCATGATATTATATGTTTTATTTAAAATTATTCTTTCATGGGGAATACGATTTGAAGTTACCTAAGTGTTAAGGGTTTTATGTTACAATCTCATCATTTATTTAGATTGCTCTTAATTAGGATTCCAATGATTAAATCATATGATATATCTCTCAATAAAATCATTTTTTATCTTCAAGTATGGTTATTTTTTTGAATAAATTTTTTGAATTCATTTTCCACTCTTTATGTACTCAAGATTTCAGATAGATGTTTTTTAGAAAACCCATCTGTATTTATTTCTTCAGTTAGAAACACTTTTTCATACAAAACCATGTTTTCTAAAAATGTTTTCAATTTTTTTTGATATTCTCAAAATGATTTATTAAATAAATATCAACCAATTTTTAAATTTTTACCAATTTTTGAAAGGAGTCTTCATGTCATTTTCCAAACAAGACCCATTTTGATTTTACCAAAAATGAGAGAGTTATAATTTTTTAAATATGTATGATATGAATATAATTTTACCAAAATCATGAACATTATTTTATTTTTAGTTTGATTTATAATCTTTCAAGGTTATTTTCAAAGAAAATAATTTCTATAATATTTTATGAATTTTAAATTTTAAAAAAGGTTATTTTTAAAGAAAGGATATTTTACTCAAGAAACATTAAAAGTGTTTTTTAATTCAAAATTATTTTCCACCTAAGATGAAATCATTTTATGTTACATATTATTTACTAGGGATATGATCTATGTATACCATTTTTATTATTTCTATGAATGATTTAGGTTTATTATGACAAGATTTTTATGAAACCTATTTTTCTTCCATGGGTTATATCATGATTAAATTCTTATGAAACTAGATTATTTTTCCATGGACTATTATTTGATAGAATGATGAAATTATTATAATTTTTTTTTCTACAGAATATGTTATGATGAATTTTTTTTGAAACCCATTTAATTTCATGGGTTATTATATGATGAATGTTTTATGATCTTATGGAACACATATGTATGATTTTTAATATGTAATGGGTGGGACTTATATCTCTCTTCAATGACTTAGGTAAATATTGATATCTCAATAGATAAATAAGACCAGAATGGGGATTGACCACAGTTCTGTAGCGGTATCTTTCCACTGTGATAGTCTAGGGAGTGAACCTTAACTATTACAATGGTTTTTGGAGTGAACCCCATCCACTATGATAGTCTCGTTAATGATACTTGAAATACCATGTTAGTGATTTTATATGCTTATGTGTATGCCAAATATCTATATCTTATACCAATTTTATGCTCTCATGGTTCATTTTATTTGTTTCCATTATGATTCACGTCTTATGAACTACCATGATTTATGAAATCTCTCAATTTTATGATATATGATTCACTAGGTATGGTTATTAAATGTTATTATCAAGTTCCCAAACCCCTATACTCATGATATGTTGATATCTCCCTTGTTTAACTTTATTGAACATCTAATATCACCCTTTATTATATTTCCTTTCCCCAGATTATGATGAAAGGTATTATGTATGATATGTATAATAGGGGTTTTAGTTGTGAGGAAAGTAGTGGGAGATGATGTAGTTCACTTATGGACTAGTTATTTACGTTTACAAGTTTCTAAAGTCACTATACCTTTATGATCCTCCTATGTGTGTTTGTGTAATATAATGAATATTCATCTAAAAAGATATAATATCTATGTATGATAAGTTAGGGTCTTTATAGTTGGTATCATATGATAGGTTTAGTTAAACTTTGGAAACTAGGATTCAAAAAATTATTGAGAACTCTTAGGATATGTATAAGGATAAGTACAAGGATGATTCAAAGTATAGGAAAACTTCTTGTAATTTTGGTGAAGGATAAAGTGAGTGGTTTCTAAGAAATTACATCCCTATTTTGATACAACAAGTGCATGTGGATTTAGAACATATGTACCTAGGTGTAATAACTCAAAAAGGGCACATTGAGCTGGAATTGACCATCACCTGGTGCATGAAAACGAGCCTTACTACACAATTGGTTTAACACTCTCAGGGGTTATGCTTTGAAAATCCACAGGTACTTTATGAACCATCATGAATTATTTAAATATATGATGACTATGAATGAATTAGGATAAAAATAGAGTGTCATATATTAAAAATAACATTAGATTATTTATAGATCCTATATGTACTTTATGGATTATGTGATTCCCCACTATGATTATTGTTACTTACACTATGGTTTTTGGTTTTATTCAATGGATAGAACGCAAAGGAACCATGTGAATACTGAGTGTGATGGAAAATGAAATGGTTTTCCTCCTAAGAAGAAAAATTTTATGAGATATGGAATGAAAAATATCATTTAAATGCTCACAAAACTTTCTCAAGCTATGAATCATGATGAACATTCAAATGAAAAAAGGAGGTAAGAACATTCTATTAATTACATTATGGGGAAACACCCAAATTTATTCATTTTTTAACTGATCTACTAGATAATGACTAACAGATCATTACCATTGAAAATATATTTTCCATTCTCTGATTTTTAGAACATGAAAAATTCATTTTGGATGTATATAATTTTGAAGGAGAAGCAAACCAATGGTGGAATCTCATCAAGAATACAATGGAACATGATGAAATTGAATCCATGGAGTTTAATGAGATTAAGAGGTTTTTTTTCAATAATAAATCCCCTTATATCCTTCACAAAACGGTAGATAAGTAATTACTTTAGCTGAATCATAAGGATGATAAATCTATTGGTTCTTATGAAGAAAATTTTACAAGACTTTCATGGTACACTTCTAGCATTATCATATAACCTCAAAGTAAGGTTGATTGATTATTCAATGGCTTAAAAAAAATTCAATAAAGGTATTTATCCCTCAAGGGACTTCAGTATCTATGAATAAATAATTTTTTTTGATATAGATGTGGAAATGGAGATTAGAGTAACCCATCGATCTCATGGTTTTGACAAGAAAAAGAAGATGAACTTCAATGGAAAATCTAAAAAACCATGGAGAAAATAAGATGATCTTTCCTCCCAGCTTGAATTATGGAAGGAAAAATAGAGGATATTTTATTAAGGGTACTTTTAAATGTTTTACATGTAGGATTAAGGGTCATCAAGAAATTTATTGATGAAGATTTGGGAAGAAGTTAACTAATAATGAGAATATAAAGAAAGGTGAACATAATACACCAGCTACACTCCAGTGTTTCAAATGCATGGATTATGAGAACTATTATAACCATTACCCAAATATGAAGGTTAATTATGAAGATCAATTCTAGCAACCTCTTAAATGGAGGAATAAGGTGGAATATCATGTGATAACTATTTTTGATGTGTGGTGCAATAACGATGTGATGAAACATACAATTAACATCCAATAGATAATGTAGTATTTGAACTAGGATTTTTCCATTATTTCATATCTAAATAATTTTATAATGGTATCAATATGCCACCCAAATGATTAGATGTAGAATTATTTATGAAAATGTATATCCAAACATAACTAACTATGGAATGAGTAGTCGTACAAATTGCCACATGGCCTCAAGACTACCCCCATACACAATAGCCTACTAACTAGTAGTGAGGGTCTAATGGTGGTGTAGTGGGGGAGAATATACCCTCTTGATCAGAGTTTCACAATGGTATAATCAAGTGTACATAAATAGATAGTAGTGAAAGCATTAATAAATAATGAAAAATTAGCGGAATATAAATATAATAAATTAATTAATGTGACACAAAAAATGAGGTATAGAAATGAATTCATATCCAGATGATGATACATAATATAAAATAGAAGACACACAACTTGCAACATGATATAGTGAACTACATGAATAAATAAAGGAAATAAAATTTGATAAGGAAATCACCATGAGAGTCTTGATATCTAGCTCAGTCTTGGGTTCCTAACTCCCAAGTACAATCTTGAAAACACAATAAATAAAGCAAGGACCTACAAACATGAAGATCTACATGAGTACCCCAATGAAATGGAGACCCAAGAAGGATGAAAGATATACTTAGTAGGATACCACCAATGGTGTCTATGAATGATCCAGTTTGTACATATAAAATAAGAAGTGTTCATGTATATGAAAAGTAAAGCAACAATGCGAGATAAATAAATAACTAAGTTAGGATTAGGTTCCTCATGGACACCTAGCCTGACTATACCTATTTTGGCCTAAGCTGGGAATTTCTGAACCAAAGGAAACCTTTATAAAAGAGATATGGAGAAAGTGATAACAAAACATCATAAAACTGGTATCATGAGATAGAACAAATCGAAGCATGTGATTTGGCTTGGAAGACACATCCCTTAGATATCAAATATGCATCATTATCCTTTTCTATAAAAGTAATTATCAAAATTAAATATGTAACATCCTTGGACCATCCAATGAGAACCTTAACAAAGAACCCATGAATCACACCTGGAGTGCTATAAAATATCACCATCATTGGAATCCATCCAATGAGATCTATGAAAGGCCTCATAAGTATCACCCCAACCTAATGTGTGACAAAAACCTCTAATACTGTACCTGATATCTCATATAGGGGATTAATTCTCACTCATGTCTCGGTACAACCATCTCACCAATGGTTTTGTTGAAGGTGTCTCCCCTAGGGAACCAGTATTTCTCATCCATGAGTGATTCTCCTTCAATTCTAAGGAATTTGAAGTTCCATTTACTATGAATTGAAGCTCTAAGTAAGTCTTTAATTCTATTTCCTTATATTATTTAGAAGAGGCTTAATGTGTGGGTTTCTCTCTTTCTAAATCCCTAAAAATAAAATTTTTTCCATTAGATTATTGGATGAATATTTGATTGTTTTTTGAGTTTGAATCAAGGGACAAAATTAAGTGAACGATTGTCTACAAGCATGAGGTAGGTGGTCTTTAAGCTATTTGACATAGTCTTGATGTTTTATAAGAGTATGTGGTTTTTCTAATATACTTCCTTGCTGTGTTTGGTTTTATTTAGTAAGGAAAGCGAGATTTGGCCTTATATTGAGTTGAAAAACCCTCTACAGACCCCATTGGATCTGTTGGTGATTGAGACCAGATATAGGGATACCCTTGGGGTACTCCAAACCATTAAGGATGGGGAAATAATTTTGGTAAATGTTAAAATAGTATAATTATTAAATTTATTGGGTTGTGAATTTTATTTGGGTATGTGGGAAATATTAATAGAATAATTGAAATATTAAAAAGGTATCTTTTTTGAAATTCCTAAAAATATCTTAAAATAATTTAAATGTTGTGTTTTGTATTTTGATTTAGTTATGGTTTATAATGAGGGGAAATTATGTTTTTTATGAATTTAATGTTTTAAAATGAGGCGTTGACTAAAAAGTATTTTATAAAAAGGGGTTCTATTAATAGATTTCGATGAATATTTAAAATGAGATCTTGACACCACTTTTAAAAAATGATTTAAAGGCCCCTTTTGTGGTTGTAAATAGAAATTTAGGTCTTGGGTAATGTTTGAGATTTCAAATAGAAAGAACCATGTTTTAAAGGGTGGAATCAAGATGATTTCAAAAGAGTATTTTGAATTGTGTTTTATGCCAAAATTTGGTTTTAAGGGTACATTGGGACAATAGTAATTGAAATGATATATGTGTTAGAGAGATAATACCCATTATGATTATGTTAGAATGTTAACATGGTTTATGAAATGAACTAAATTATTAACACAATTAGTTGATGACAAAGCATAATGGTATTTGTGTTTAATGGTTATGGTTTGTGTTTTGTAAATTTATATGGTAAAATAAACTTGTTCACATGTCTTGGTGGTATTTGGGGTATTTACTTGAGGTTCTACTCCCATGGGATGGGTTAGACTGAGGCTCTAAACCGCACACCTATGATGCATGGGTTAGGGAGTCAGGCTAAGGATCTATGCCCTTAATAGTTGCATTTGATGATACTACCTGGACTAAGGATCCAAGGTATGTGTTTTGTGATGTATGGTTGGAATATTAGACTGAGGCTCTAGGATTCCTAGTGTATAGACATGGTGTGGTTTGGGATAGTAGACAGAGTCACTATACTTCTCAAATAAATGGACATGGCTTGAATACCATACTGAGGTTCTGGGGTATGTTGATAAAATATGATTAGTGAATACCCTTGTGATTAAAAGTGTATATCCCATTATTCCTTGGCTTAGGTATCGAGTGTTACCGAATCTATTTGAGATAGTTATTTACACCTTGAGAACATAAAGAATAAAATGGTTACTTTTTAGTTTCATAAACTTAAGACACATTTATATTTATTTAGTTGCCTTGTTTATTTGTGAATATTTTTTATCTATATACATTACTATATAGATAGTATATTTATTTAAACAATGTTGGTCGTGGCCTATTGAGTTGTACTCATACCCTACTCGGGCCACCATGAAACTTGGTTAGCTAAGTAGATGCTACTTATTTTATGATACATGGTTTTGATAGGGAACTGGTGTTTGGTTGTTCATGAGATGAAGGGTTGGAAGATGGGAGGTCATGACTGGGTTGAGACCTGGGTCCATGTTTGGGATATTTTGGTAGTTTTGGTTTTGGATTTTATTTGTATGAAAGCCTGACATGTAGAGTATATATATCATTGTTGTATCTATTCTTCAATTGTAATAGCTGGCCTTTGTTGCATGATATCCATTTATTTTTTCCTACTGGTTATTATATCTATTGATATTATTTCTATTATAGAATCACTCTGATAATCAGGTATAGTCTCTCCAACATTTCTCCGTAAACCTGGGCTTCTAGTCAACAGATTCTAGTGTACGAGGAGGCATGCCTCTAGTCATGTGATGACCTGGCTCAGGGAATTAGATATAGTGGCCACCGGGTTGGGAACATAACACATACCTGGTGCCACACCAATTTTAATTTATCCCTATAGAATGACATCTATTGAGTTGTAGGAATTGAAGAAGAAACTCTAGGTAAACCTTTATAAAGGATTCATTCGGCCAATTATGTCACCTTGGGGTGCACCTATTTTTTTATATTAAAAATATAGATGGATCAATGTGACTTTTAATTAATTAATATGAGCTAAAAAAGATCAAAATCAATAATAATTATCCTATACCTCGTATTGATGACCTATTTGATCAACTGTTTGGATCTCAATACTTTTTCAAGATTAACCTTCATAACAGATATCATCAATTGAGGGTCAGGAAGGAGGATATAAACAAGAAACAATTCCATACATGTTATGGAAACTATGAATATGTAGTGATTACATTAGTTCTTACTAATTCCCCCATTATCTTTATAGATTTAATAAATAGAGTCATTAGTGATCATCTTCATTAGTTTGTTGTTGTCTTTATAGGTGATATTATTACCTATTAAAAGTGGAAGGAAGAGAATGAATATCACTTTATAATTATACTAAATATCCTAAGGAAGAATAAAATATATAAAAAATGTAAAAAATGTGAATTTTAGTTGTAAAAGGTTACATTTTTAGGTTATATAATCTCCAGACAGGGTATATCGGTAGATCCATCAAAGAAAGAGGCCATTGAATGTCAGACCATTCCAACCATGGTGAATGAGGTACATAATTTTCTTGGTTTAACTATATATTATCAATGGATTGTGGAGAATTTATCATCACTATCTAATACACTCACTAATTGAACTCATAATGGAACCAAGATTATTTGAACATATGATTGTGAGGAAAATTTAAAGGACCTAACGAGAAGGTTAGATAGTGCACCTATACTTACATAACCTTGTAGTAGAGAAGGGTTCTTAATCTATAATGATTCATCCAGGACGTTATTTGGATGCATTCTTTTATAAAATTACATGGTTATAGCTTATGCCTCATGAAAATTGAAGGTTTATGAGAAATATTACCCAACTCATGATTTGGATTTAGCTACGGTAACTTTTTTTATTAAATATGTAGTTACATTATCTTTATGGATAAAATTATAATATATATAATGATTACAAAAGTTTAAATTATATATTCACACATAAGGAGTTGAATATGCACCAGAGAAGATAGTTAGATTTTATTGATGATTATGACTGCTCAATACATTACCAACCTGTGAATGCCAACTAGGAGGCCGATGCTCTGAGTAAAAAGTATCATGCTACCTTATCCATTATGAGTATCACAAAAGATCCAATATTTTTGGATTTTCAAAATATAGATTTGGAAATATTGAATAAAGGGTATAAATCTTACCTTACTCAATTTAATGTTCAACCATCTATCCAAGTGAAGAATATAGAGGCACATAAGAAAGTTGTAGAGATTAAAAATATGGTTAGAAATGTTTCTATGTTTAATGTTTATCATCATGGAAATATAAGGTTCATTAACCATTTATGTGTTCCATACATACTATATTTTATGAATGAGTTGTTAGAGAAAGCACATAGTTATTCATTATCTATTATCCCAAGAAGTATGAAGATGTATAGAGGTTTTATATTGTATTTATGGTGGGATGAAATGAAGAGAGATATAGTGGATTTTATATCTCAGTGCTTGGAATGAAAGAAATTTAAGGCCTTGATACAAAATTTAAGGGGATGTTACATCCATTACCCAAACCAAAATGGAAATGGGAAAACAACACCATTGATCTTGTCATTGGACTCTCCAAAACCTAATAAGGGTATAATTTTATATGGGTTATAATTTTTCACCTTAAAAATACAACACAATTCATTAGTATTAGATAATATTTATCTCTTTATTATATTACTAGGATATACATTAAGGGAGTGGTAAGGTTTCAGGAAGTACCACATTCAATTATGTCTGATCGAGATTCGAGGTTTACCTCAAAGTTATAGAGGATTCTTCTACAAGATCTTGATACAAAGATGAGTTTTAGAACTACATATTATCCTCAAACATATTTTCAGTCTGAGAGAAAAATTAAAACCCTATAGGATGTGTTCATATATTATTCTTTCAATTTTAAAGGTGATTGGGATCATCACCTTCCTCTAGTTGTGTTTCATTATAATAATAGATTTCACTTAATCATTCAGATGTCTCTTTATGAATTCCTCTATGAAAATAAGTATAGAGATCCAATTTGTTGGAATAAAGATAGAGAAAGAAATCTATTGGGACCAGAAATAGATAAATAAATGTAATAGAAGGTTAACATCACTTAAGGGTGGTATAATGGTGATAGAAAAGTTATGATGATAATTTTTAAATTCATCTAAAATTTGAATTTGGTGATAATGTTTTTATAAGTATTTCTAAATGCATGAATTTAATTATATTAGTAAATAAGGTTAATCTTATACCTAGGTTTATCGATCCATTTTAATTTATTTATCTTATTAGGATGGTAGTCTAGAGATTCCACCAAACCTCGCTAAAGTTCATGATTTGTTCCATGTATCTCTCTTGAGAAAGTATATAACTAATACTTAACATATATTTAACTCGTAGTTCATATCAATATAGAAAGATATTTTTTATTAGGAAATATTAGTATAGATTCTGAATCATATAGAGAAATTTCTGTGAAATAAGACCACTTACCCGGTCAATGTTTTGTGACAAAACCACTAGTTCGAGGAAGTTATGCTGGAACTCAGGGATTTGATGAGGTGGAAGTATCATCATTAATTTTTATTAGAGTGATAGAATTTTCTAGACAAAATTAATTTTAAGAGGGTTATAATATAACAACCTAAAATTTTATGAAATATTGTTTTTTAATAATTTAAATTTATTGGATATCATGCATTACACGCAACACCGAGTTTTTAGGAACCACAACAAACTATTAATATTATTATTTAAACAGGACCATTATTACATATCCATTAATATTGTAGGAATATATGGGAATAATTATTTTTTAAATATTATGTATAATGGTTTCATATAAATAAAACATATTTATAAAAAATACTTAAATTTCAGTAAAATCTTTATATTTTTTGAAAATACTATTTTCTCAAAAAACGTTTTTATTTATTTTTGTGAGAAGTAATTAAATAAATTTTAAAACATTTATAAAAATAATATTTAAAAATATAATTAATTTTTAAATTAATTTATCAAAATTATCTTACAGTTATTTTTTGGAATTTTTTCTAAAAAGATTAATCTTTCGATGAATAGTGAAAAATATTTGTTTTTATTGAAAACAACGTTTCCATTTAAAAAATTTATATGGTTATTTTTTTTGTTTTAAAATGGTTTTTAATGTAAAATAATTTGAATAATATATCATTTAATCCAATTTAGTTCATTTTTATCATTTTAATATTTAATTTTTATTTAAAACTTTTTAAACTTTTGAACATTTTATCTTTGTAGAACCACTTTCTCATCATTTTTGGGAGTTTAATTTTAAATTAAAATATAAATATTATGTAAAAGGAATTGGTAAAAATTGATTCCATATTTGGAATTAAAATTATTTATATTATCTAATAATTTCAACTTAATTTATTACGGTAATGAAAGTAAAAACAATAAAAATTATTTACCACAGTTAAGGTACAAATGAGTTTACCGAAGGGTTAAGATAAACATATATGGGTTAAAAATTACCTAAAAATTTTCCAAATATCATTTTATGGCCTTATTTAGACCTTATATTGTCTAAGTCTTATTAAATTTTAAATTTTGATCCTTTTGGATTGTGAAAAATGTGGGTACACCTTTTAGTTTCCAAATATTACAAGTATTCCACTCGCCTCAATTATAAAAATCCACCCCTTCTATTATCCCCTTCACACATAAAAAACTAGTTATTCTAGAAATAAAATACCCAAATATCTTCCTTAATTCCCTAATCTCATATTATAATCCATGTTTTTGTCAGAAATCAAACATATTAATGCTTTTGGTGAAATCCTAAGGAGGTTACCCGAAGAAGAGGCAACATTCTTCAACAAGATTTTTTATTTTATTTATTCCTAAGACTCATTTAATTATTATTAAAACATAAAGATATAATATCCTATTAATATTAAATAAAATTATATTTTGTTTTATGTTAAGTTAATTACCAACAACTATCTATACATCCATCAAATGGGATATGAAATCACCATTCATGTATATAGAGGACTACCTCCTCATGAACCGATGTTATTTGTTTTCCATCACCACCTCCCACATCTGGAAATAATTTTGTATTAAATATTTATATATGATATTTATTAAATTATTATGTCACATATACCTTCTTAATTTCCTTTTTTTTGGGAATACGACAATGTCGTTTTTGTGTACGGCGGGCTACCGCCTCACCAAGCGACGTGATTCATTCACGCGTTACATAAAAGGTGATAAGGGTTGGTTTAATTAAAATATGTGATATACATGACATAAAAATTATTATATAATGTTAATATATTTAAATTTATTTCTTTAAATCCATCAGAAAAATGTAAATAATGTTTATGCGTACGTACGACCTACTTTCTCCATGAATGGTGTATTTAATTTTCTATCTCTAGCTTTGATAGATTACTATAATTACATATATAATGAATATATATGATATTTATATCATGTTTAAAATTATTTAGATTATGTAACCATTATTAAAAAAATTCCAATCAAAACATACACAAAAAACAAAGTAGTCATTGCCCAAAATGTGACTTTAACATGGAATTGTTAATAAATGGGTAGTAAACAGTCATAAGTAAATCATATATGGTATGATATATATATATATATATATGGTTCTATAATAAATGTATAATAGAATTTAATTTTTTATAAAGCCGATTTTAATAAGTATGATGGAATTCGATTCCTAAGGTAAGGGATTTTTGTCACAATTTTCCTTCTTTAAGACATATGTTATGTTATGCACCCATATTTTTTATTGGGTGTATATAAATCCCCTTTGATATTTAATATAATTAATTTATTTATCTTCATTATATTATAAGTTTCATTATAAATTATTCTTTAATAGAGCTTAAGATTCAAAGTTACCAAATTTTTAAGAGTTTTATGTTACAATCTCATTATTTATCGGTATTGCTCATGATTATGCTTCAAATGAATAAATATTTTCATCTACATATAAATAAACTATTAAATTTTATTAAATTTAGTTATTTCTATAGAATACATGTTTTCTCTTAATTTTCATCCCTTTTTGCACTCTAGAGCTCAAAATGATGTTTTTAATAAAAATTGTCTTTATTTCTCTCTTCGATCGAAAACCTTATATATTTCAAAACCATGTTTTCTTAAAATTTTTCAAAAAAATGTTTTTCAAATTATACAAATGATTTATTAAATACATTTCTACCCATTTTCTAGTTATTAATTTTTTGGAAGTAATCATCTTTTCATTTTCAAAACAAGGCCCATTTGGATTTTACAAAAAATATAAAAGGAATATTTTTTTAACATGTAAGACATGTGTGGAAGTTTATTAATTTCATGAAAATTATTTTATTTGAAGATTAATTTATATATTTTTAATTTAATTATCAATGAAAAATATTTTCCCAAGATTTTATTAAATTTTCATTAAAAAAATATGATTTTCAAAGAAATGATATTTTCCTCAAGAAATGTTCCAAGTTATTTTTCTTTCTAAATGATTTCCCATTTAATATTACATCGCTTGATGTTAATTATAATTTAATAAAGATAATATCAAAGTATACTATTATTATTCTTACTCTGAGGGGTTTATATTTATTATTTCAAGATTTTTATGAAAACAATTTCTCTTCCATGGGTTATACCATGATAAAATTCTTATGAGACACAATTCTTTTTCCCTTGGTTATAATTTGGTGAAATGATGAAATCATTATGAAACTTGTTTATTTTACACCTATTATCTTATAATTAAATGTCTATGAAACCCATTTAATTTCATGGGTTCTTATATTATGAATGGTTTAGGATCTTGTGGCACACATATGTATGATTTTTATTATGGGATGGGTGAGACCTATATCTACCTCCAATGGATTGGGTGAAGATTAATAACTCAAGAGATATAATGTTCTAGAATGGATAAGTAATTGAGTTTAATAAGGGACAATATCCACTATGAAATTCTTAAGAATGAACCTTGAATACTATGACGGGTTGGGGAGAGAACCCAATATATTATGATATCCATGGTAATGATCCTTGAACTAATAAGGAAATGATGTTATTTGATTATGTGTATACCAAAAATTTACGTATTATGACAATATTATATTGTCTTGGTTCATTTTTATTGATAATATTATGATTCATGTCTTATTAAGTGACAAGATTTATGTCATGACACATTTTTATGATCTATGACATGAAGGGTATGGTTTTATAATGTTTTTATCATGTTCTCATACCCTTATGCTCATGATATGATGATATCTGCCTTGTTTACCTTTACTAAGCACATAATATCACCCTATCTTATGTTTCATTTTTCTAGTTTATTATGAAAGGTACTATGTATGATATGTATAAAAAGGGTGCTAGTTATAAAGAACATATTGTGAGATGACATAGCTAACTTATGGAATAGTTTTTTTATGTGTCCATGTTTCCAAAGGAATTATAACTTTACGATCCTCAAGCATGTGTTTATGTGATATAATTAATATTCATCTAAAATGATATATATATATATATATATGAAATTTTTGGGCCTTTACAGTTAGTATTAGAGGACTATTTAAGTTAACATTTAGAAACTAGGATATGCAAAATTTAGTGAGAAATCTAAGGATATGTATGAGGATAAGTCCAAGGATGAGTCAAAGTATATGATAATGTTATGGAATTTTGGTAAAGGGAAGAGCAAGTTATTTACAAGAAATTACATCCTTTTATAGATAAAAAAATTGGATGTAGATATGGAACATAGGTAACTAGGTGTAATAACTCCAAAAATGGTGAATTGTTCTATATTTGATCATCATCTAGTGCATGAAAACGGGTCTAGTTACACACTTGGGTTGACAATCCTAGGGAATATTCTTTTAAAATTTAAAAACTCTTTACATTACATCCAGAAGGATTTAAATAGATGATGAATATGAATAACCTAGGATAAACCTAAGGTATCATATATTAAAATAAAGGTCCATGATTTATATATCCTACAAGTAATTTTCATGATTATGTGGTTCCCCACTATGATTATTGTTTCTTACAACACTCTTTGGTTTTAGCCAATGTCTAGAACCCAAAGAATCCATGATAATTCTATGTGCGATGAAAAATGTAATTATTTTCCTCTCATGTTTATAAATGTTATGGGATCTAGAAAGAAAATATCATTTCTATGCTCACATAATTCTCTGAAGATATTAATCATTCTGAAATTCCAAATGATAAAAATAAGGGAACAATGTTTTGTTGAGTCCTTAATGAGGTAAAACCCACATTATTTCAATGGTTCTGCGTACCTATAGTTTTAGAAAAATGGATCTATACCAATGAAAATATATTATTCATTCTATGAAGTTCAGAAAATAGACAAGTCATTTTGGATATCCTTTATTTGTAAGGTTAAGTAGATCAATGGTAGACTCTCATCATGAATACAAGGGACCATGTTGAAATTGAACCCATTAATGGGGATGAGTTTAAGTGATTATTTTTCAATAAGTACATCCATCATATACTTTTTACAAAAAATGACAAGTAATTACTTTATCTAAAGGAGAAGTATAATGAATATTTTGGTTCCTATGAGTGAAATTTTACAAGACCTATAATGTATGCTTATGGCATTATCATCCAACCTGAAAGTATGGTTGATTGATTATTCAGTGGCTTAAAACCAAGTATATAAAGTGATTTTTCCTTAGGATACTTCATTAGATATTATTAAATCATTTGTCTTTTTATGAAGGTGGAAATGGAGATCAAAGTTACCCATAAATATCATGGTTTTCTCAAGAAAAAGAAGATAAAGTTCAAAGGAAACTCTAAAAACTATGGAGAGAAGAATATTAGATTTCTTTAATGCTCAATGTTTGGAAGGAAACATGGAGGAAATTATCTTAAGGGGGCTATTAAAGGTTTTATTCATGGTAATGAAGGTAATATATAAACTGATTACTAAAGTGATGTGAATAAGTTAGCTAACAATATAAATAAAGATAAATCTTCACAGAATGCACCACCTTCACTCTTATTTTTCAAATGCAAAGAGTATGGGAACTATGCTAACCAATGACCATATATAAATGTTAATAATGATGATAAACATTATAAATCTATTAAACTAATGTATAATATAAAATCCCATGAGATCACTATTTATGATGAGTAGTGTGGTAATGATATGTAGAAAGGTACACTTACCATCCACTATAGAATTGCTAATGTCTTATTTGGAATTGGATATACTAATTATTTCATATCTGAATAATTTTATAAGGTTATCAGTATTCCACCCAGATTATTAGATGTATAATTAGTTGTGAAAACCCATAATGGAATGATTATCGCATATCAAGTATATGATTCCTCCCCAATTGACATTTGTTGAAATGTGCATCCTATAAATATTTAAATTCTTCCTATGGTTGAATTTGATGTTATCTTATGCATGTATTGGTTTTTTATACTAAAATTCCACATAAATGTTCTAGGAAGGGATTCCACATTTGATATTCCAAACCAACATATGATTTTCTATCAATGTGATGACATGTATATACTTTAAATCGGGACCACATCCATTGTATGGTTCTTTATTCCCATTCAGAAGTAGTGTTTTTATTATATGGTTGGGGAGAAACATGACGTAAATGATATTCCTATTTTGTGTTAATTTTTTGATGCCTTTCTAGAAGAGTTTCATAGTCTTACATTGAATCCTGTAGTTGAGTTTTCAACAGAAACTATAACTTGTGACCAATTTCAAGTAACCCCTATATAGTGGCCTCAATAGAGTTATAGGAATTGAAGAAGAAACACCAAGAGAACCTTGAGGAGGAATTAATTCAGCCAAGTGTGTCACCATGGGGTGAAAATGTTATTTTTAAAAAAATAAATAAATACGGATCGATGAAACTCTTCAATAATTATCAGGAGCTAACTAAGATCACCATCAAGAAAAAGTATCCTATACCACGTATTGATGACCTATTTGATCAACTACATGAAGCTCAATAATTTTCCTATATTTTACTTTATTTTTGATATCATCAATCGAGGTTCAAGAAGGAGGATATAACCATGAAAACAATCCATAAAGGGTATGGAAACTACGAATATATAGTGATTTTGTTCAGTCTTAATAATTCCAAAAATATATTCATGTATTTAATGAATATAGTCTTTAGAGATTATATTGATAAGTTTGTGGCGGTATTTATAGATGATATTAATATCTATTCAAAGAGAAAGTAATATCATGAAGATATCTTCAGAATTATACTAAAGACCCAAAATAAAGGAGAAAATAGATGAAAAATTTACAAAATTTGAATTTTAGGTGAAAAATGATTCATTTTTGGGTCATATAATCTCAAGATAAGGTATATTTGTAGATATATCAAAGACAGAGGCTAATGAATGTTTTAAAAAACCAATAATAGAGACTATTATCATTATTTTTCTTGGTTTTACTGTATATTATCGATAGTATTTGGATATTTTTTCATAACTATCTAATCCACTCACCAAGTTAACTTTTAAGGGAGCCAAGTCCCTTTATATAGATGAATGTAAGTAAAATTTCAATTAAATGAACAAAATATTAGCTATCACACCAATTATTATATTATCATATAGTGGATTGAAGTTTTTATTCTATAGTAATGAATATTGGAAGGTACTGGGATGTGTTATTATGCATAATGACTTGGTTATAGCTTATGAATCATGGAAATTGAAGATTCATGTGAAAAATTACCTAAATCACGATTTAGAGTTAGTTGTGGAAATATTTTAATTAAATATATAGAGGCATTATATTTATGGGAAACATATGATATATATACCGATCATAAAAGTATAAAGTATATATTCCCACAAAATGAGTTGAATATGATCCATAGAAGATGGTTATATTTGATTAAAGATTATGACTACTCAATACATTAGCACCCTTGGAAAGAGAATAAGGTGGCTGATTATCTGATATGAAAGGATCATTCTGGATATCAATGATGAGGATCATAAAATATCCAATAATTTTTTATTTTCAAAGGCTAAATTTGGAAATCCTTAATGAAGGGGAGAAATATTTTCTTTCTCAATTAAATGTTTAACCATCTATCCAAGTTAATATTAAAGAGGCTTTGAAGGAATATAGAGATCTGAAAAAGATGGTCTGAAATATTCATGAGTGTAACCTTGTTCATAATGTAATGATATGGTTTAGGAAATATGTATGTTTTCTTTCCATACCATATTTTAAGAAGGTGTTATTAAAGGATGCTCATGGTTCTTCATTTTATTTTCATCTTGGAAGCACGAAGATGTATAAATATATGAAATAGTATTTCTCGTGGGATGACATGAGGATAGATATCACAGACTATGTATATCGATTATTTATATGTAAGAAAGTTAAGGCTAAGATACCAAATTATAAGGGGATATTACATCTATTACTCATACCAAAATGAAAATAGGAAAAAATCACAATAGATTATGCCATTCGACTCCCCAAAATGTCTAAAGGTCATAATGAAATATTTTTTATAGTTGATCAACATAAAAATATAGAACACCTCATTGCATTAATATAAAATTTATGCCTGGATCATCTTTCTAGGATATACATTAAGGAAGTGGTATGATTTCAAGGAGTACCACATTTAATTATATCTGATCAGGATACATGGTTTAACTCAAAGTTTTCAATAAGTATTCAACAAGCTCTTGATACAATACTATGTTTCTGAACTACATATCATACTCAAAAATACGGTTAGTCTGAGAGAGGAATTCAAACACTATAGGATACATTGTGAACTTTTTCTCTATATTTTAAAGGTTTTTAGGATGAATACCTTACTCTAGTTGAGTTTTCTTACAAAAATATCTTTAACTCAAGAACTTATAGGGTTATTTATGAATCCCTATATAGAAAGAAGTGTAGAGCACAAACTTGTAGGAATGATGTTGGAGAAAAAAATATTTTGGGAACTAAAATAGCTTAAGAAATAGTATATAAGGTTAGATACATTCAACAACACTAAATGGAGGCACAAATTTGATAGAAAAGTTATGATGATAATCATTAACATTATCTAAAAATTGAAGTTGGTGAAAATTTGTTTCTAATAATTTATCCAGGGAAGAAGGTAATGAGATTTGTAAAGAAGAGAAAAATAATCCCTAGGTATATTGATCACTTTTAATTTCTTGATCGTATCGAGATAGAATCCTATCAGTTGGTGCTTCTACCAAACTTCTCTCTAGCTCATGATGTGTTTCACGTATCTATACTAAGGAAGTACATACTTGATCCTTCACATGTACTTAACTTAGTTGTCACACCACCAGATAGATATCTCTCTTATGAGTAATAACCAGTGGATATTCTGGATTGCATAGATAAATTTCTATGAAACAAGACAACTCATCTGGTCAATGTTTGGTGGCAAAACCACAAGTTTGAGGAAGTTATGTGGGAACTTCATGATATGATGAGGAAGATATGTCACCATTTATTTTCACTGAAGTAAAATAATTTTAAGGATACGATTTATTTTAAGGGGGGTATAGTTTAACACCTTATAATTTTATGAAATATATTTTTTCTGATAAATTAGATTTATTTGATAGCTTATGTTATACTCAACAATAAGTTTTAATGAACCATGAAAAACTACTAATATTTTAATTTTAAAAATACTATTATTATCTATGCATTAAACATGGTGTAATGAATAGGAATAGAAAAATTTTAAATACTATGTATAATGGTTTTATATAAATAAATCATATTGATGAAAAATACTTAAGTTTTGGTAAAGTCCTTATATGTATAAAAAATAATATTATCCAAAATATGTTTTTATTTATTTGTTTGAGAATTATTAATAATAATTTTTGATATGTCTATAAAATTAATTTGATAAAATAAAATTCATTTTTGAAATAATCATATTGAAATTATTTTAGGGTTATTTTTTTTGGATTTTTCTAAAAAGATTAAGCTTTTGATTAATAATTAAAAATACTGGTTTTTATTGAAAACTTCCTTTTCATTTAAAGAATTTATATATTTATTTTTATTAAAATGGGGTTCAAAGAAAAATTAGTTGAATTATATATAATTAATTAAATTTAGGTAATTGGAATCATTTTCATACTAAATCTTGATATTATAACTTTTTAAACTTTGGAACATTTTCTCTTTGGAAAACCACTTTCTCGTCATGTCTACATGTTAAATTTTAAATTAAATTTTACAAATTATGTAAATGGAATTTTGAAAAATGAATTCCAAATTTTAAATTATAATAATTTATATTATCTAATTATGTGAACCTAATTTTTTCCCAAAATTAATTATAAAAGTAGTAAAAACCATTTACCATGGTTAAGGTAAAAATTAGTTTACTAGGGGGTTAAACTAAAATGTTATGTGTAAAAAATAAATAAAAATGGTAAAAAACCCATTTTATAGCCATATTTAGATATTATATTGTATAATTCTCAATAATGGTCAATTTTTTAGCCTTTTCCCTATTTAAAAATTTGTTTAAACCTTTTCCTTTCCAAAATTACAAGTATTCTTGTCATCTCACTTATAAAAGGACACAACTTCTCCTCAACTATTAGAAATTTGAAAACCATTTAGATCAGACCAAAACTACCCAAATATCTTCCTTTATTACATAATATCATATTAAAATCAATATTTTTCCTATATATCCATCATATGAAGTGTTTTTGTGAAAACCTAAGGACGTTACCTCAAGAAGAGGTAATGTTCTTCAGTAAAAATTTTCAATTTATTTATTAATTAAATACCTTAAGTTCTTCTCAAAACTTGATGATATAATAACCCAAATATCTTCCATATACTAATATGTTTTTATGTTAATTTAATTAATTACAACCATCTCCACTTCCATCAAATGGGATATGAAATCATCATTAGTGTGTATGGCAAACTACTATCTCACGAACCGATGTTATTCATTTTCTATCACCACCTCTCATGGTTCGATATAATGATTAATTAAATGTTTATGTATTATATTTATGATATTATTATACTTATTTAATTATTATATCACATATACCTTCTTAATTTCCATTTTTTAGTAAAACGATAACGTCGCTCATGTGTACGACAAATTACCACCTTGCTAAGCGATGTGGTTCATTTGTTTTTTACATGGAAGGTAATAAGAAATTTTTAAATGAAAATATGTGTTATATATGAAATAATAATTATTATATAATGGTAATATATTATTTAATTTTATTTCATTTAATCCATCAATTAAACGAAAATAATGTTCATGCGTACGTACGACCTACCATATCTACGAATAATGTATTCCATTTTATAACTCTCAAATTTTTAGATTAATATAAATAAATATATAATTAATATATATGATATTTATATAATGGTTAAATTTATGGATATCAAGGGACCAAGATCAAAGTAATAGGTCCAGAAAAATAACATATCAAATCATACATGAAAAAAGTAGTTATTGCCTGAAACGTTACTTTAAAATGAAATTTTTAATAAACGGATAGTAAAGGGTCATAAATAAATAATATATTGTATGATATATATATATATATTTAGAGTTATTTAATATATTTATAATAAACTTATATTTATTATGTAGGAGGTTTGAACGTGTACGAAGGAAGTCAAGACTTAAGGTAAGAGATTTAGTCTTGATTTTCCTTCTTTGAGACACATGTTATGTTTTGAACCTATCTTTTTTATAAAGTGTATATACATCCATTTTGAAATGTAATATAATAAATTAATTTATAATCATGATATAATAATTTTAATTGTATATTATTTTTTCATGGGGCTTATGATTCAAAGTTACTAAAGTGGTAAGGGTTTTATGTTACAGTATCATCATTTATCAAGATTTATCATCATTATGCTTAAAATAATGAAATAATATGATCTATATATCATGAAAATAATTTATTTTCTTATCATATTATTATTTATAGATAATAATTTTTTCCATTCATTTTACTCTCTTTATGTACTCAATAGTTTGAAATGGTGTTTTTATAAAAAACCATCTTTATTTATCTCTTCGGTCGAAAACCCTTTTTCTTCCAAAACCATGGTTTATAATAATGTTTTAATTTTTTTAATATTAATTTTTTTTATTAAATATAGTTTTTCTCGTGTTTTAATTTTTAGAAAATATTTTGAAGGGAATATTCTTGTATTTTTTCAAACAAGGCCCATTTGTATTTTACCAAAAATGTGAAAGGAATATTTATTTTAATGTGTAGGAAAGGAATGTAAATTTATTTATGTAATTAACATTCCTTTATTTGAAAGTTCCCTTATAAGTTTTCAATTTTCTTTTAAAAGAAAATAATTTACACAATATTTTATGAATTTTTAATTTTTAACAATGTAATTTCCAAGGAAAGGATATTTTCATCAAGAAACATTCCAAGAGATTTTTATTTCAAAATAATTTTCCATCTAAAATGAAATTCTTTGATGTTAATTATTATTTATTGGGGATATTATCCAAGGATACCATTCTTATTCTTTCTCTCAATGTCTTATGTTTATTATGAAAATATATTTATGAAACCCATCTCTCTTCCATGGGTTATACCATGATAAAATTCTTATGAAACCCACTTATTTTTCCATTGGTTATACTTTGATGAAATGATAAAATTATTATAAAACCTATTTATTTTCAACTAGTTATGATATGATGAAATGTTTATGGAACCCATTTAATTTCATGGGTTCTGATATGATGAATTATTTATTATTTTATGGCACCCATATGTATGATTTTCAATATGTGACATGTGGGACCTATATATACCTAAAATTCATTAGGTAAAGATTGATATTTAATGATATAAATAGGAATATAATGTGATGTGAACCTATTTTATTAAGGGAATATATATACTATGATATTCTTGGGATTAAACCTTGAATACTATGACAGTTTGGGGAGTGAACCCAATCCACTATGATAATATTATAATTGAGGCTTGAACTACTAAGTAAATGTTTTTCTATGATTACGTGTATTCCCTAATCTATATATTATTCCAAATTTATGCTCTTATGGTTTGTTCTCTTTGATTCCATTATTATTTCTGCCTTATGAAATTACAAGATTTATTCCTTGACTCAAGTTTATGATCTATGATACATATGTCATGGTTATAAAATGTTATTATACTGTTCTCATACACCTATTCTCATGATATGTTGATATATCACCTGTTTACCCTTAATAAGAATTTTATATAACCATTTATTTTGTTTCCTTTCCCCAAGTTATGATGAATGGTATTATGTATAATAAATCTAAGAAGGATTGTAGTTATCAATAAAATTGTTGGAGATGGCGTAGCTCACTTATGGTCTAGTTGTTTATGTATATATATTCCACATGCACTATACCTTTATAATCCTCAAGAGTGTGTTTGTGTAATACAATTAATATTATTATAAAAAAATATAATATCTATGTATGAGAACTTTGGGATTTAAATTTCATAGGTACTATGTTATAGTCACACCACTACACCGTGTTCTGTATGGTTTTCATTCTAAAATAGAATGGTCAGCTCACCACCATGCTATAGTCAATTTATTTTTATATGAAAATGATCTTTTTTTGGAAAAGTCACATTTCTTCATAACAGAAAAATAAAGAATTATTTAGATTCGATAACAACATTGTTATTCTGTAATTATACCATAGTTAGAGCCACCATAGTGAAAAAAACATTGTGGTGGGAATAAATAATCTATTATAGTTCTTAGTGAGATTAATGATCTATAATAGATTGTGGATCCCAAATGAAATCCCAAATAGTTCAGACAGGCTACAGTCCTTGTTAATACTAAAGGTACAAAACAACATGTGTCACTTTACTAAGACATAGTTAATGGAGGTTTATTCAAATTATAAAAAAATATTATACGATTCCATCATGTTTTGGTGTAATCCATGATATATAAAAAGAGTTAAAAACAATTTTGCACCAAAAAATATTTTATGGTGTGGGTTGAAAGGGACCAAACCAAATTTTTTTGACTTTAGACCATATCAAAAGTGGTTTTAATGATTTTTTTGTATAATGGTTATATTTATCATGTTAAATAATTTAATCATGCATTTATTTATGAAAATTATATTTAAATATTGATGTGTATAAATTGTTATGTGATGTGAATATTATGAATTGATTAATTTATGTGATAATTTATTAGAAGAATGAACATATGGATAACATAAGATTTAAATATTTTATGATATTAAATAGTTACAAATAATAAGATTATAAAACATATAGAAAATGTGATAGTAAGTAAATAACTCAAATATTAAGTGTGTTATTACTTATAAATCAAGAACATGTCATGACCTAAATAATAAAGAATGGTAATACATGTTAAATATTTGTGTCCATATATTATATTATGTAAGCAATATAGGGTATTATTGACTATAATAATATTAGTTACTAATATTCAACTATAATATTTTTGTTGCACTAATTTTTGGAATCATAATAGGATTAGGTTAATAGAGGAATATAATTGAGTTTATCCATATGATGGATTTGGCTAAAGGGTTTTCCACTCAGATATCCAATTTTTTTATTTGATATGATTAGCATGAAAGCCTATATAAATAGTTAAGTAATGGTAGAAATGCTAAAGAGATCTAGATATTAGTGAAATATGAATATATTCCTGATAAAGGTAATGATGTGTGGGCTCATCATTTTAGTGGGATTACTTTCATTAAAAGATTTTAATGAAAAGATATAAAACATTATTATCACCCATATATATATATATTAATTACAGATTATGGAATGTATCATGATTATCATATTGATACATATCATATGTATGTATTACAAAGTATTTATACATTGGTATTTGATATTGATAAGTGTTCTTAAAGATAAGCACAATGAAAATATAGAAGTGAATTTTATAGAAATAAACTTCTTTAATTATAACTCATGGTTGTTGGATAAAAAATGTGAATAATACATTTGTGATCATACAAAAATTCTCAGAAATAATAGATATTTGGTTAAATTTTAAATAAATCTATGTATTTTCAATGAGGCAAGAGTTGCTAAATTAGAGATTGGAACTTATAATATAAGTATACTAAGTGGATTATTCCTGGAAATAGAAAACTGTTACTATGTTCCGCTAAAAAAAAGATTTATATACCTAGTTTAGATAATATTTCATTTTACTTCATTATTATGAAAAAAAGTTGTACTATATATAGGAATTAATATCTTATGGAATTGAGAATACGATGATTGGTTTATACATTCTCTATATGTATAATCTAATCTAAAACATTTTAAATAATAAGGTAAATATTGATTATAACACCACTTATATTTGGCATTTCTACCATAGACTTATAAATGAAAAAAAAGATTCAAATAATTCATTTATATGGATTATTGAATTATTATATAATGAATTATTTGATATATTTGAATCTTGTTTTTTTGGAAAAATAACCAAAGTACATTTTAGTGTAAAATTAGAGAGGATTAGTGGATTATAAGATCAAATACATAGTTATGTATGTGTTCCAATGAGTACCTAATAATGTGGTGGGTATTGGTGGTTCATAAAATTTACTATTGAAATTAATCAGTATGGTTATGTGTTTATGATGAAAAACTTTAGAACCTTTAAAAAGTTCAATGTATTCAATAGTGAAGTATATAATCAACTGGGTTAAACTATTAAGATATTTTTATTAGATTGGGGAGGTGAATACTTGAGCCACGATTTATTGATTATCTGAGAGATTATATAATTATTTCAAAACTCATTCATAATAGAACACCAAAATGGATTGTTATTTCTGAGTGGAGGAATATTATCTTGTTGTAAATGGTTCTATTGATGATGAGTTAATATAACATTCTTATTTTTATCTAGGGATATGATCTAGAAACAAATACATTTCCAATTAATATTATTCCATATAAAGTATTCATAAATAAACCATATGAAATTAAACTGGTAAATGTACTAAATTGTATTTTATAAGAATTTTTGGTGGTGAATCATATGGAAGTTGTTTAGTTTCTAATAAATGTAATCGTAAATTATAAAATTACATTTAGTTATCCTAAGGAGACCATGAAATATTATTTCTATAATCTTCTTGAGAAAAAATTGTTTAGGTCCCTAAATGGTATATTTATTGAAAATGAATATATACATTGAGGTTTCAGTGGGAGGAATATTGAACATGGATAAGTTCAAGGAAAAAAAAGATGTTTTTCTGAGGTAGAATTTGATGAACTTTTATAAAGATTTGTGGAAGAATAACTGAGCCTATAGGTAAAGGTAAAGGACCAGAAGATCAGAACTCGAACTGCTAAGGTCTACTTCCTACTGGCAGAAACCTAGAAGCCCATGATGCCAGAGACGTGATGCTAATGGCCTTACCCTTTAACTAACTAGGCCGAATCCCCTATTGTGACAAAACTCCCAACAAGTGCATATATTCCACCACCTCGACATTCTTATGGACCTCTAAGTATGTTGGTAGAGTGAAAGGAATGACGACATACTGAAGAGAAGGTTGGAGTGCCACCTCTAAAGATCTCTCTTAGGAGTCCTCATCTAGAAATAGATCCAATGTGAAGGGTAAGGGATCCTTGAAATTGATCCTCAATTCCCTTACTAACATACTCCCCTATTTGAGGGAGAGTATCTCCTTCCACTTCTCAGCCTTCATCACGAAAGAAAGGAATTATGCCCCAAACTCCTTCTCAATGTTAGCCCCTGAAACATCAGTTTCCTTCCTCTCCCTAAAGTAAATCATCCACCCCTAACACAATGCTCCTCATATCTGGATCACCTCTAGAGGAACCCAATACTCTAATGGATCCCAGATCAAGTTGAAATTGATCACCATCTCCTTGAGGCAACTCTCTATCTCCATGTATGAGACAATTCCCTCATACTTCCCCAGAATCTGCCAACAGAAGTCATGAAGTGCCTTCTTCCACTGGTCATGTTCTTCCCTTTAATAGGACATCCAATGATCAACCCGTTAACCCTGATGGCCTTCAACATCTCATACCACACATGGGTGATGTTAGAGTTCCATAGCTAAAAATTCAAACAAAGAACTCCTAGTCTTGGAAAGTGTGGAAATTTTCTTTTAAATTCGTTTTATCTCTTCATTTATTTAAATTCCCAAAACACCCAAGAAACACAAGAAGACAAGTCATTATGATTCATGTACCTTTCCTAGGGTATCTACTCTCTAATCAGTGTAGCCTACCTTTGTTGTTCAGTAGTTCTAGAGTGCTTACATCAAATCATGGGGGACCCTAAAATCATGTGTCCTAGTTGGTATTCTCTGGCCTATTTTACATACCAAGATTTCCTAACAACATTTCCCTACCATACCATGAAATTACCACTATACCTAAATAAGAACTCCATTCTATCTCTGAACTCCAAAACATCCCTTTGATACCATTTTTTCATGACCCACCTTCTTGAAGATGAGGGAAGGGACAACAGAGTGCCATGCCATTCCTTCGTCAAGATGAAGGAGAGATAATGATCTCCATGTCCTATATTAAATATAACATAGAGTGGTGACTATTACCAAGGGTATATAATCCCACATAATATGGAAGGAATTAAACTTTCTCATAGGACAAGATCAGGATATAAGATGGTAAATCTGAAGCAACTCCAAATACTAAAAGTAAACATAACCCAAAATCCATTCCCACATGCATGTTCAATAAGTAAAGATGATACAAAGTTAAAAAAACTCCAAGGTAAAGTACAAGAAGAAAAGATACTAGGAATCAACATCATCTAATCCCACCGAGCAAGTAAAGTCTGGCACGAACCTCAAAGTCCTCATGAAAACCTGAAAATAGTTTTAAATACGTAGGGTGAGAATACAAGTATACTTAGTAAGGAAAATAAAGCTAAACATGCATAAGTGGGGGAACACACTAATGTACCTATGAGAAAATAGTATATCCTCAATGAAACAACCAAGGAATACTAACCAGCTCCGACTTCGCAAGACACACTCACCAAATAATGCAAGTCAAGTGAAGTAGCAGTATAAGAACATCGACATTTGGGATCCCCAAACCACTATCCCACTGGTGAACTACTCATCCATAATGGATATCAGCTTGATGGCACCAATATTACCACATGCAGTCCCATTTCCACAACCTTCCTGCACACACTTGTGTCTCAAACCACACATTATCCCGCCCGCAAACACTTGGTCCCCAACAACCACACCTCTCACCCGAAAACACCTGGGTCTCATCACGAAGACACTTGGGAAAACAATCTTGGCCCACAAACACCTATGAATCCAATCCAAAACAAACCTGTTAGAAGGATATAGGACTATGTTAAGCCTCAATACATTACAAACATCCCAGATACGCTCAAGCAGTAAGAACCGGAAGAGGGTGCGAGGAAGACATTTAGTAACCAACCATCAATCATCTGACCGGGATGTTGGGAAAGACACCCACCCCTATTAATGGGGATGTTAATTACATGGTTCTCAATAAAGGTGGGGTACGTATAGAATCACAAAGAACTAAAATTTATATATATATATATATATTTATATATGCGTAAGAAAAAAATCAACCCCAACCTACGGTTCCCAAAACAAACAACCAAATCATACAGAACCACATTGCTGCTACCCCTATATGCACAACCACACAACAACCACTACTAAGTAATAATCCCAACCCCTATTTATCTATTCACTTTCCATTCATTAATTAAGGTATTCAATTTAATTTATTCTGGCACTACCAGAAAACTACCAAGCACTACCATATCAAAATAATAAAAAAACCCGATTTTCAGTACCATATCAAAATAATAAAAAAACCCGATTTTCAGTCCTACTGTACACCCCCATTCAACCACTACCAACTATCATTATTCAAAGTTATACCAAACAATACTAATATCTCCCTGATGTAGTCCCACTACATAAAATTCCATAACCACACCATAGTCCCACTGCCCAATACGGTTCGACAACCACAACACAAATAAAGGCAGTTTCGCTGCCTACAAGTCCATCTATTCTGAAATAAATCAGTATCTCAGACTCGGATAGCAACACACCACCAGTACCAACCCACAAAAAACCCAAAGTAACTACATTTTAACCAAAACCCTACTGAACACCCATAACACTCCCTTATCACAGAACCAACTCCCTTTCCCACCCCTATACCCATAACCATGCTCCCAACAGCAACACCACACAACTCACACAAAACCCAATAGAACACATCACTCAGCCACACCTAACAACAGGATATATATACATATTCAAATTTGGTAAAAACTGTTCTTTAATCATATTGATAAATAGGGGTGATCATATAAGGGTTTTAATCCTAAGGCATTAATTTTGTTTAATAGGGTTTACAAGATTATCCAAATTAGGATTTACACAAATTATTCATAAGGAAACAACAATAGTTATAAAGTGTCACCCATTCATAGACAAATACCACCAATGAACATGATTTTTAGAAGGATTTACAGCCACACCAGATCTTAATATAAACAAGGATAATAAAATGAAATAGACAATCAAACATCAATCCACTCCCATCCTGTTATTTCATTACCCTATTATATTTTGATAAAATTACCTTCTTATTTATTTATTGTTTTAAGAAAAGTGTTCATATGTTCTTCAAAATGAATCATTAGAAAACCCACCCCGCATGATGTACAATTTAAAAGTGGCATAATAGATACCTACAGGAATTTCAAAGGACTAATGTTCCTCCTTGATCCAAGAACAAGGGATCACAAGAGCGACACACGACTCTAAGAAAACCGAGCAGGCGGGGATCTAGCATAGGGAAACAACTTTTCTAGGGATGGAGGATCTATACTCACCAAGGAGAATAGGAAAAAACACTAAGAATGGGAGATCTTAACCTTGAAGAGCCATATCCTATATTAAAGGAAGATCGGTTTCCAAAATTCATTAATATAGGATCACGATCAAGATCACACAGTTTGATTATCTCAAATCCCCCATAATGTTAGGATATTAAATATATAATTAATATCCTTTGAAACACCCATAAAAATGATCAAACAAGGCATTAAAATTTTTCTACATAAAATAATTTGTAAGATGGGTGAAACTGGAAAATTGAGGAAAGCTAGGAAAACTACAAATGAGTCACCGAGGGGTGAGTCACCAACGGGTGAGTCACCAATGCAGAGCCACCGACTGGTGAGCTACCGATGTGAACTATAGACATAGATCTACCGACATAGATCTACCAACTTAACGACCTAACTACACTGATCCACCAACACTGAGCTACTAAAAAAACAACCTACTGATGCCTTGACTTATCAATGCTCTGACATACCGATGACCCTAACACACTGATGCTTATTCCCTTGACTCACTAATACACAAACTTTCCAACACATAGACATGGCGATGCACCAACATGCTGATGAACAGACATGTCGAAACACTGACATTCCAACGCACTGACATGTCGATGCCGACATCCAGAGTCACCAATGAAAAAACTGGAAATTTGGATAACTCTATAAATGATCAAAAGTTGCCTCTTAGGACACCTTAAACACTGGTTTTTCACAAAGTAGTGGTTTGAGGAAATCTTGGTCATTACACAAATGTTTACTTTATAAATTCTATAAATATAAATTAGTTCAAAATGAAGGTAATAATAGATAGAGATTTTAGTTTCCCTTAATATATAGTAGAAAAGGTTTTTATTATAAATATTTGGAATGTAAAGGAATATTTTAATCATATATGGATCTAAATAAATAATGTGTATAGTTATCTGATTTCTCTTGTGGGATAAGTTAAGTTATTTTTTAATAAAGAGTTTTTATGAATAAATGAGATGATACCCATGGTTTATGATTCATTAAATTTATTAACATGTTTTATAATGTGAAAAATATTATAAAAAATTAACAAGGTAAAAACATATTGTCCCAGATATTTTTAAAAATATGAGGATTTGAGATTCTATTGCAAATTAGCGGTATATTTTAAAGAATAAAAACTAAAATTCAGAATTATGTTCCAAAAACATAAAATAACATATGATATATAATTAGTTAGAATTTATCTGTAAATTATTATCACTAAAATAAATTCATTGTATTTCTTGAACACAAAGTTGTTTGTGTATCATATCATGATATTATAAAAAGAATATAGTCTATAAGTTCCTAAGGATAGTATTTTTATACATATATAAGTTAAAATGTTAAAAAATAATATATTACACCCGTAATAATAAAAATATAATGTTAATGAATATTTTAAAAGAGATTAGGGTATTCTAGTAAAGAGTAATAATGTAAAGAGTTAAATTTATTTACCAAAATGATCCCAAAAATTATATTTTGAATGGAAATGTTTCAAAAAATGATGCTAATAAAGTTTGAAAGAGTTTTAAGTAGTATTTTCTGATAATATATTAACATTTAATGTTGTGAATTAAAGAAGATCACATAGATATGTGACAAGAATTATATAAATATGTAATGAGTCTCAAAATAAATAAAATTTAACAAACTTAAGGCATTATGATAGTCCTTCATATGAGATATGAGACTAGTGATTATATATATTGTTATTATGTATTATTAAAATAGCCTAATAATATTAAATTTATCATATTATACAAAGGAAGACACCGTTTTATCATAAAATTATGTTGGTTATATCTTACACATGAAGTGAATAATAAATGACATCTCAAGGAATGACTTTGATTTATCCCTAACTAATGTTTATAATGGATTATTATTGTTTTTGGTTAAATATTAAGGACAACATGATTATTATATCATATTAAGAAATGGGATATACTCACTAGACAAAAAATTATTTTTTTCTTGATGAGAAATGAATTATATGTGATAGACTTCCAAAAACCTTGTTTTTGGTATATTAGGGGTTAATGTTTAATATTTGGATTTACACAGTACTTGAGGTTGAAAAATATATCTAGAATGAGAAACTTTTAACTTTCATACCTTTCACACACCATCCTTAAAGTTGAGATAATTAGGGGTGGTTGGGTATTTTTCTGATCATGTCATCAATTGAGTATTCAATATAGGATTTATCCTTTCATATAAAGAGTGTGATATCTAAGCCCTAGATTGAGATAAACTAAATGAGTATAAAACAATTTGTAGTTAAGTTAATTGTAACATGATTTTATATTAGATGTGGGTCATGTGATATGATAATCCATTAATGGGAATGACATGTGATGTGTTCATTCACATGGTCTGTGTATACTCAAAGGATTGAGAATATATAAGGATCAATACAAGATTGAAATAATCCATGCCCTATAATTACTTGATATTTTAGAAAAAGGGGTAATATGGAAATTTATTATTGTATATGAGGTACTGAGATTTTTATGTTCAATAATGACCTCATCATAATTATTTTTATCTTTTGTAGTAATGATTTTCTAGAGTCCATTATTTGATTACATCTATGAATTTAGGAATTAGTATTTTTTGTCAACACTACAACGACCCATGGGGTTAAACATTGTGTTTGAATAAATTGGTATTGAGTTTAAATAAAATCATAGAGATTCTATAATTTTTTTTAGAATTTATCCCAAATGTGTTTTAGATAGATATTCATAAGATATTACATGTGACATGATAAAAGGTGAAGTTGATAATAGCTTTTGGAAGTGTTTTAGAAGATATAAAAAGGTTTTTTGTGTAAAATTTCATAATTTATTGTATATGAATAATATAAGGTAAAATAGTAAAACTTATAACTGGATTTAGTACAAGTGGTAGATTGTTGAAGATATTCTTAAAATCCTATATAAAAATAATGCATTTTGGGAAATGTTAGTGTCAAATATGGTGATGTAGTAAGGTTTGTCATCCATGATATAAAAGGATTATAGTATATATTTGAACTGATTTTTTAATATGAAGTAGTGATATTGTGTTATAGATTCATAATTAATCATAATGTATGATTTGGATATGCTATATGGTAGTGTTGTGTGTATAATTTTATTGTACTATTCACATTTTCACTCTAAGATTGATTAAGAAGTTGAATGTTAAGTGTTAAAAATTTTATCTATTACATATAAAGTTTATCATTAACATTTCATATTTTGAAATGTATAGGAGATTTTAGAATTAAATTTTATGATAAATGAATGGTTTATTGAAGGGTACACACATTATAACTATTATTCCATTTAATTTTATATTATTTAATGTTTTAGTAAATTCATAGAAGGATTAAGGAGTATCCTATATGATACCTATTTTTATTTTGAGGTTAAAATATTCTAAATTTTAGTTTGAACCCAACTTTTGATCTATATGAAAATGCCTAAGAGTGAATGGAAGGTTTTAGAAAAGTTCAGGATCGTTCAGAGCCTTAATTTCTGAATTTTGTAAGGATAGGGTGAGAAACTTGGTTAGCGCATGATTAGTGATAACAATTAAGCTCAACCATACAAACAAAAAGTGAAGGTTCATTGTTAGTTTAACTATGTGTGGGAGGCTGCATAGTTGTGTGAAACTGATAATAAATTTCAGGGGTAGTGTGCATGATTTGTGCACAGTTTCTTAACCATTTTCTTAATTGTGTGAGGGGTGAGTTTTATGGGAAATGAGTGCACAAGGGCATCACACAGTTTGAAAAAACATGCACCGAGATATGCAATGGGGCATGTCACTTAGACAGTGACAACACACAGTTAGCATACAATTTGTCTAACCATGTGGTAAATCGTGCACCCATTACCAATGCGTGAAATTTACTTTACCCCTATTGGCCTTTAAATATTCTCCCTCATTTTTCCTATTCTATTCATACAAAAATCCTCCCCCACCACATTGAGATATAATCCTCCTTATCTCTAACTAGGTTTTGAGATATCATCTTCATCGGATGTCTAATTCAAGAATCGCTTATCATGTTGGATAGCCAATAGTAAGTCTATAAATCCTCTTTCTTCTTTTCTCATTTTATCATGCCTTATCAAACACTAAATATACTTCAGCTAATATTCTATTTTTAGTGAATTTTTCCATTTCTCAAATTTATCATGTCCTATCTCAGATTAGAGGATGATACTCGATAAGGAGTAAACTAATAGTCTAAGTTATGTGGTATTTATCTTTTACCTAAAATTTTGTATTTGTATATCATTTTTTAATTCCACTCATGATACATTCCATGTGATAACATTAAAATTTTAAATTTAATTATTAAATTATTATGACCTTGTTTAGGTTGGTCCTTCCATCCTAATTTCACTATTGAAATTTTTTACCTTGATGCGAGAAACCCCTTAGGGCGTGTCCCTTTAAATTTATATTGACATTACACATTATTATGAAATCAAACCAATATTGAGGTGAATTGATTTTTCTTTATAAATGGAATTGATTAATTGAATTAAATGGAATTGTTTGATACCTTTCTAGGTTCCTAAGCCTTAAATATGTAATTAAACCACCTTATGAGGTGTATTGACTCATCTTTATTTTTTAATATCTAAATGATTTAAATGAAAGGTGAATGGTTTACCATTCCACATAGACCTTGTTTAATTATTAAATCAAATCATGGATATCTTCATAATTTTAGAAACTTTATTATTATTATATCATTCTTATATGTATTCATATACCTTGAATTTACCCTTAAAGTTGTGGAAAACCTTGAGTAATATTGGGGATCCTATTATGGTTTTCCATGGATAATCTCATGGGATTCCAATTGATTCATGGACACATATTACTAGTGTAAGACCACACTTGGATTCAGTCTTTATCATATAATTATGAATTCCCCAGTTTAACATTGAGGGTACACTTTTATTTTTGGAAATAAAAAAATTGAATTCCTAGGATGATTATCCTTGAACTAATATTGATATTACAAAATAACTTTTTTACATCATTAGGCTCATTTAAAGTCATCCACTATAGCTACTTATGAAATATTCCTAGGTCTTGGGTAATACTTTTCTCATAGGGTAAAATTTCAAGGGTACACCCCTGTGGACTTCACCTAATTTTTAAAACTTATATTCCCAAGAAATTACGGGAGTTCATATGAATTTTACTATGTATAAACTCCTTAGTTGGATGTATTGGGTCCCAAAAATATATAAACAATTTTAAAATGAAAATTGAAGAGAGACATTCTAGCATAGGATGAAGCAGGTAGTATTTGATTAGTTTTCTATGATGAACCCAAACTAACATGGTATATTCATTTTACTTATTTATATGATTTATTACTTGTACACTACTCATGATATATTTAAATACTGGATATTTCATAGCATCATTGGCAGTGGCCTACAGATTTTTAATCGCACCTTGGTTAGGAAAAAAATTGGTACCCAAACAATATTTTTGGGTTCAGTTAGTGAAAAAGGGAAGTTTCCTATTACACACACTTGATATTCTGTACTAGGATAGTGTATGAGAGATTAGTGACCAGCTTATTCTCTCTATGAAATTGGAGATATCTTTTGGAATTTTATTTTTTATTTTTGATAACATGTACTGTGTATGAATGATACTCAATTCCCCCTTTATTCCTCCATTTTTTTATATAATCATGATATAATTATCTTTTATATAACATTGGGAGTTATTTATATTAGTTTAATTTTTTGTGGATGTTTACATCCATTATTTACATTATTAAGTTTTCATGTTATTTATTAATATATTTCACTACTATGAACTAATTTTATCATGAGGGTATAGGATCCATAATGTATACCCTTAGACCCTTGTTACTAGTCAACAACCTATGGAATACAGGGATGCACGCTTGAAGGTATGTGTATAAATGAGTTTAATTACTTATGAGTGAAATGGTTCTAGGATGTTACATATCCTAATGGAATATATAAATAGGTTGAATAATTTATAATGGTGTTATATCTAATTTTAGAATCTTTTTATGATTATCATTAAAAAATATATTATTTGTCATCATTTTCCTTCCTAGATACTATCATATCCTGGTTCAAAGAATAATCCCACCCAAATATCTGGTGACTCATGCCAGCTCATGGATACACCATAGAGGGAGGATTATTTTGGTTTCTTCTTAAGTATCTTCATCAAAATCATTATTGAATATAGGAGTGAAACAATATTTGATATAACTTACACATGATTTCATTGTATATTATACATGGATTCTATTTCATAGTATGGCGATCATGAGTTTTTTAGTTCTTCGTTGTCTTTATATATGTTAAGTATGTTCTATTTATTACTTATATACCATTCACATATAATTTTTTTTTCATTGGTACTAAATATATGTTTCATTATAGCTACAAGAGTAACTAAACTATTTTTCATCACACAATAATCATCACTTTATGTTATATATAATGTATAGTCATTAATTACATAACAACTATAAGTCAAAAATGATAAAATGTTCACTTGTAAGACCATCATACTCTTTCAAAAATTAATTATACATTTTTAGATAACTCCTTGATAATTGATCTAAAAATAATCTTTTAATCACCATTTTTTTCAAGAACAATTTATTATGTAAATTTAAAATCCATATTTCTACCTTTTTCAGATTTAAATTTCTAATAATGTTTCCGTGAGATTTTATTTATGGTACAACATTAAAACAATTATTACAAACATATAATTTATCTTTAACCTAGTATATGATAGGTATTTAAATATTTTCTCTTCATGAAACTACATTACCCTCATTAAACCTAATGCGATGAGTTTTTGGGAGAAAATTTTTATCAATACTAGATATACATCTTATATAAAATTCAATATCTTCTTCAGAAATATACCTCCCCAAAAAATAACATTCTGAAAGAATTTTGTTTTTCATGTACCACCTTTTAGTGTAAACCCATATGAAATTCATAAGTCCACAAAATAAAATATCTCTCACCAAGTGAACCATTAATTATATCATAATATAAACAAAATATAGTGGGAATAAGATATATAGTTTATATAACATTATAATAATTTTTTATTGTGGTAATCTTTAGCTGGTTAATTACTTTTCCATATATGGATTTGTGAAAGAAATAAATCTTAGTAAATATATGTCACATATGTTTTTGGTAAAATTATTTAATATAAACACAAACATTAAATATTTTATCAAAAAAATATAAATGTGATTCTAAAACATTAATTTAAAATCATTATTTGATAAAATGTTATTTATATTTGATGAATACTACAATAGAACCGACACACCACTTAAAAAAAATTCAAAAATAGAAATATATCCTATGTGGAAAGAGTGTGAGCCACATAAAGAATAAAATTCATCAATCCCTCATTTATCAGAACCAACTCTTCCATTATCCCCATGTAAATCATGTTTAACCATGAATTAATGAAATATTTGGTCCTTATTTATATAATTAGAAACAATGACACTATCACATATAATAGTTCTAATATAAATGAAAATAAAAAATGCATAAAAAAAATTCCAATAAGGTAATTTGAAGAACATTTATCTCTCTTTACAATTCAATTTCATAATTTTTTAAAGAAATGCTTATAAAAAATAATAGAAATAACCATTACCTTATTATATTATTAATTTCATATTAATGAAAAATGTGAAACACCATATAAATTACTATCAAATTATTTTATCCTTGATATATATTGATATCATGGAGTTAAAAAGTAGAGATATCCATGTAACAAGATCTTTATACAATGTTTCAAATATAGGACTCCCTAGCCTTACTTTAATGTTAATTATTTGAAGTTACCATAAATTAAAAATCCATCTATTTTTTGAATAAATATATATCTCAATGTGAAATATTTTTTTGAGCATCATACATCAAAACACATGTAAAAAATAAGTGCTAATATAATTACACGGTTGTTTCATTCCTAAAATAAAAAAAGACAACATAATGAACTTACACACTTTGTATATATATGGTGGAAATATAAAATAAACTAACATAATTTTACATATTCCATGAGTGATAATTTTTATAATAAAAGGATTCATTCAATCCATATATAATGAAAGATAAAATTTTAATATCATATTTCTTAATTCAAGGATACTAAGGATCAATTTTATTATATTAATTAACATATTTTGGGTGAAAAAGTTTCTAACCATGAATTATTTTATCTGTATTCCACAAAAATTTAATATTTTACCAAACATCCATACTATCATCCAAATCTTGGAATGATTTTAAAGCACTATAAAACTTCTAATAAACCCCTTTTTTCTTTTATTAGATACATCATACTTATGACTTTTTTTTAAAACTATAGTATTTGGATAATAATATCATCCAATTAAGAAATGAATATAATTTTTTTATATCTCATATACATAGAACATAAATATCATTAAGATTAAAAATTTTAGTTATAAAAGGAATTATCATATGGTAACTATCCTTCAAGAGAGAAAGTAGTTATATAAAATTAGAGTGACTCCATTAGTTGTCCATTTTCATATTAAAGGGGTTTAGTACCACTCAGAGTGTTATATATTTAGTACATCCAACATATAATGAAATATTTTTAGAGTTATTTAACCAATTATTTTTTTTGAAAATCTATATGTTAATCTTTAACCATAGTGGTCATTTTATTAATATGATATACATTATTGTATATTCTAGTAGAAATATCAAAGGATCTGTAAACTACAATCTTATTCGACAAACTAAATACATTTAATTTTTCTCTATGTTTATTATAATATTTATAACTTTGAAGGATTATTTAATAGATCATGTATTCTTCTCAATCATGTAGACCAATTTTTCTTATTAACAAGATTATAAACAAAAACACATAATTCGAGAAAGGTCATTTGCATGGTCTATTAAAAACATAATGAAATATTGGACCCCATCCCCATAATATTTTATAATATGATTCACATTAATCAATTTTTAATTCATATTAATTATAATTGGTTCTAAAATATCTACATTTTATTGTAAAGAAACTATAAAAAATTCACTCAAGTATGAATTTTTTTTAGACATGCACACACACACACACGACGAGATACATCCATAGACATATAAAAATAACCCAACACTCACACAATGTACATATATATAATAATTTATATATATAACGTATAAAAAGTTAATATATAAAAAATAAACATATTAAAACATAATATAAACCATACATATAAAGTATAATTTAAAATAATATATAGCAAACATATAAATTAAAAACTTAAAAATTACATATACACATGAAAGGAAAGAAAATATTTCATGTATATATATATGTATAAATTATGTATTATATATATATATTATTTATTTTATATGCACACACACACACATACAAAAAAATATAAATTTAGTTTAATATAAAAAATAAAAGCTTTAATAAAATACTATATAAACTGATTTTGATCGATATATTGAGGCTTTATGAATCAAAACATCCCGGAAAGCATGAAGATCTAATAATAACTCACTAGATCTCTATATGGTGAATTGTTTTTAGTAAATAATTATATTAAAATACATAAATATTATTAATAAAAAAAATTAGATCCTTTTTGAGTGATACCAGTACAAATTGTTGAGAAATGTATTCTTTCTTAGATTTAAAAACATCACTAGTAATAATGGTTCCCTTTCTTAGCCTTTTTCTATTGCTAAAAAACCACTTCTCTCAATACCTTTTATTTTCATGGAGAAATATGTTAATAAAAAAAATCAAGGACTTGAATATTGATAAGGGTAAAATTATTTTTGTTCAATCCAAATAATGGTTATAAAACTTGTTCTCCCAAAAATCTCATATAATATATATAGACCCAACCTTATTCATTATATAATATAGTTAATTCAACTAGAATACACATATTACATTCCCAAATATCTTTTCAGTTTAGAGTTTTATATTATTAGGTCATAATTTATATATAAAAACCAATAAGAATAAAAGTTGATACTACTAGAACAATGTTTTATTATTCTATAATACAATATTTTTTAATGAAACATGAATTATTTTAATTAAAATTCTTTAGAAATTTCAACTTATATTCTTATTTTTAATTTCCAATACATAAAACCTTTGATTCTTTTAAAACATGGGATGATCAAAAAATCTTATTAAGAGGCATCAAAATAAGGGAATAAAACCATTATTCTATGAATAATTACTAACACATTAAGGATAAACTTCTCTCCCTTAAACGTAACATATAATTACTTTGTGAAAACATAAGGTTTCAATAAAATATAGAAAACATAAATAAAACATTAAGGTAACTTAGGTAATCATTTTATTACCATAAATACATAGTTTTTTTTACCCTAATGACTATATTATTATTTTTAATCCTCACAACTACCATACAATGTTATCCTCACAACTACCTTATGATGTAACCATCACAATTACACTTGGAATAACCATTACAGTAAACTTCTAACATAAACATAACCAATGAATTAGAGGGATATCAAATAACCACCCATAATTATAAAAAATAACAAATAACCAATTTTTTTTATAAAACATGAATAAATGCATCACAAAAACATTCCTTTTGAATTTTGTAAAAATAGAAATTAAAAAGAGGATTTTAAAAGAGAAGTCCCTTACCTCAGGGTTGACTTCCTTAAAATATGTTGAAACCTCCTATATAATGGTTTAAAGAGTGTTATTAATTTATTAAATAACTATATTAACATTTATAGTACCTTATATCATCTTTTTATAACATCCTTTCACCCATTTATCAATAATATTTTATCATTTTCATTATTTTGGGTGCGTTTATTTAATGGTATCCATTGTTGGTTCGTTAGGGATTTTTTCTGAAATGGAAGAAAAACAAAAGAAGTGGAATGAAATGGTATTAATATGTTTCCATAATTTTAAATGACATGATATATCATTTTTCTGATATAAGTATGATTCATTATATAAAACATTAATGATAAAAGTTTGATTTTTATGAGTTTTTCTAACCATCACACACTAGTTTTGTTTTATTTAATGTCATGTATATAAATTTGTTTCAGAACATTTAAAAAGTTATAATATAAATATTAAAATAATTATAATATTTCATTTTTAGGATACCTACAAGAGCGTTATCATAATATTTCTATATATGATATAAAACACAACTAGTAAAACATAGTTTCAAGTGATGTGATAAAAATAATATGATATATCACTTGATGTGATATGTGATGTCTCTATCAATGATATAGGAGTAGAGATATTAGATATCACTTCGACAATACAACATAGGATATAAGGGTAGACTATATCATAGACAATGACAGGATGATATCCTATCTTACTATATAGATGTATTTTTTTTCATTAGGGAAATGAATTATAATATATAATGTTTTTATAAATTATAAAAATATGAAATATGAAATTATTTTATTTAATTTACAATTTTTTATTAACATTATTTAATTATGAACTATTTATCATATATTATTTTATGTATTTAGGAAATATTTAATAAATATTAATTCTTCATATTTTTAATGAATTTTATATTTTAATAAATATTAAAGATAATATTTTTATCATGTCAATATAAATTCAAAGTGTTCATATTTATATTATGAAAGTGAATTGTTCATATTTATATATTCATATAATTTATATAATTGTTATATTTATGACTATATGAAGCCTCATATTGTTATATGATTAAAATACGATGTTTAATTTTTACCATGCATAAATATATAAATTGTTAATTTATTTATTCAATTCATTATTTTAGATATTTTTAAATTTATGTTTTTTATAAAATCAATATTTTTATACTTTACCTAATTTATATAAATTTATTATTCATATATCTAAAAAATCATTTATAGAACTTCATGTTAGGTATAAAATTATATTCAATTTAGTTTAAAAAAAATTAATTATTTACTAATAATAATTTTAAATAACATTTTTGGTATAATTAATCTTACATAATTATATTTAAAGTATTATTGGAACTATAGAAATACTCTTGAGTAATGATATATGGACAATGATACTTATGGATGAGCTTCTAAATAGTATAAAGGTTAAGGCTCTCACTACACTATCATATCATGTCAAAGTAATTTAGTTTTTATTGTGAGGCCCAAGATAGAGTATTAACACTACAGGGGGGGGGGTGAATTAGTGGATTCCAAAAATACCAACTATCAAACTACCTAAATATGATATATAGTTAGTGTGAATAAATCAAAATAGTGATGATTTTAGATAGAGAAATAAATAACACATACATATATAATGGTTTTTACAAGGTTGAAACCCACTTATTTTTTAGGTGGATAATATTTGATTCGCAATAATTGCAATATCACTACCCATATTCAAATATATTTCCAAAGGAACAAGGAAAGGTGTAGTATTATTTTCATAAACTGAAATTATTAGATGAATAATGATCATCAATAATTTGAATAATGTACGATTTTGAAACCATATGTGACTCCATAATTTACATTTGGTGTGAACACATTTTCTTTCTCTCAATAGGATAAACAATACCTACCTAGAATTTTGGCCAATATTTTTTTCTCCACACTCATGCACAAAAACTCTAAGAGGCTTGTGATATATTTATAGAAAGATTACTCATTAAAATATAGTTCCTATATTTTTGGTGTAAACATAAAATTAGAAATATATGGAAGGATAAATCTCATAGATCTTGATATACATTTTACTGTCTTTTTTAGGTGACCACTATATTATAGAATGATATGTTTGATATTTTCAGAACAAGTAATCCACTAATCTTACGTATCCAGACTCATTGTGACTAGAATATTCTCTATGTTATAAATTTTTTCTCCAAAACCAAAAAATTATTTCAACATTATATATCGAACCATACCTTTTAAACATAAATTTTATATCTTATGAAATTAATATTCAATAGATAACATAGTTATCCACACCATAATAATTTTGGTTTAGTGTCTGTGGAAACATGGATACTTAAATAATAGTCTCATAAGAGATCTGTATCATTTCCCACTATGTTCTTACTGAATATCACCCTTTGTAGTCATATCATACTTAAAAACTCTCTTCATAACCTGGGGAAAGGAAATATAATAAAGGGATAGTTCAAATGCTCGGGAAGGGTAAATAAGGGAGACATCATTGATAACTTAAGTATAACATGAGAATAGTGGAATGAGGACTTGAGTATAAAAATTGAAAACCAAACCATGCATATCGTAGATCAAAATATCAAGTCATGGAATAAATATTGGATTTTGATAAGGCATGAATCATAAAGTAATCGAATATTGTGATCTATGATATCAGTACATTGGTATAGGACATAAGTTTGTGGAATGCCCACAAGTATAGAAAATCATTTGTTTAGTCAATGATCACTATCATGAATTTCGTAGTAGACGGAGTACACTACTCATTACATCACATTCTTACTTAAGGTCCATTACCTATACTATCATAGTGGATGAAATCCTTTACTAAACTGGGTTCACTCCCCATGCCAGTCCTTATTATCTCATGAGATATCTATCTTTACCCAATTCATTAGAGGGACATATAATTCTTGTCCCACCCATTACATAATGAAAATAATATATGTGTATGGTAAAAGATCATAAAACATTCATAATAGAATAACCCATGGAAAGGAAATGTATCTCATAAACATTTCATCATTTCATCATAGCATAACCTGTAGAAAATAAACAAGTTTCATAAAGGTTTCATCATAACGTAATTAAATCATTGAAAAGAAACATGTTTCATAGAATCAACCTTAAACAATCACCATCATAAGATTTTTATATAAATAATAAGGATGATATCATTTAATCTATCCCCAAAAAAGCATAAGTAACATACAATTATGTTATCATAGTTAAAATATTCATTTAAAACATTACTTGGAAAATTACATGGAGAAAATACCCAATTTCATTTTTAAATTACATATTTAAAATATAAAAAATTCCAAAATATTAAGGAAATAATTTTATTTATAAATAACATTGTACAATTTAAATGAAATATTCAAATAATTTATCAGTCATGATGGAAACTAATTTTGTTCACGCCGAGTATGTTAAAACAAATATTTATTTCACATTTTTCAATATAAATTCTAAGGTACCTAATTACAAAAATGACAAGAGGATTAATTTTAATTTTAAAAATAATTAAAGAATGTGTGAAAATGGATTCCAAAAATTATATATGGATATTTAGAAATTTCTTGAATACATTTCTATAAAACATGGACATGAAATATAAAATATTTTCAACCAAAGAGGGAAATAATTTCGGTTTTCCTTAATAATATTTTTTTCAGTATCTTGGGTAATTATAGAGAGTAAAATACAATTAAAAAATATAATCTATAGAAACAAAAATATGATAAGAAAATTAATTAGTTTCTTAGGAGGTAGATTGTAAAATATTATCCTTTAAAACTTATTCATAAATAGTCCTAAAAACGATGAGTTTGTAAAAAAATTTCCTCACCTTAGGTTCAATTGCTTAAAATGTGATCTGAAATCTATTATCTTAAATTTAAATTTATTATCATTCAATTCCATAATCAGATAAATAATTATAATATCATATATTATCCACTTATAACATTAAAAAACCAATTAATTAACAATTTATTATTAAAATTTCCATTTCTAGGTGTGAATGATTTTATTTTTTCATGAGAATTACAATTCGGTATTCCAGGTCATTATACCTTGATCATAATTCCATAATCTATATAAATTTAATAATGATATAAATATCATATATATTCAATATATATATATATATTCATCCATAAAGTATTGAGTTTAAAAAATGAATCACACTATTCTTGTAGATGGTAGGTCGTGCATACACATGAATGTTGTATAAACTTTTTGAAGGATGGAATGAAGGAAAGGAAAACAATAATTAAGTTTTATAGAATCATTATAATACTATAAATATATTTTTTATTTAATAAATCTCTCAATATTACAATCATTTAAATTAGATTTAAAAAATGAATCACATCACATTATGGAGGTGGTAGTCCATACGAATGCATGAGCGGTGTTAGCATTTTTCAAAAGATTGGAAGGTAAGAAGGTAAAAATTATATTATAAATATATAATGATAATTTTATCGTAAATATAATATATAATTATTAAATACATCATAATAACCATCCATGATTTTTTATAATGGAAAATGAATTGTATCACTATGTGGAGGTGGTAGTCCACGTGTACGCGCGAGTGATACTTTGACGTCCCATTTGATGAAAACAAGGGTGGGTAATGTAAGTTACATTATCATAATAAACTTTTAGTATATTTATTATACTGATGTTATGATTTTATGATTAAATTCACATATTTATATGAGATAGTTTAAGAAATAAATTGAAATTGGTTGGCTAGGAAGATTACATATTCTTTAGTGTACCTATTTTATATCCCTTATTGAGGACCCTTAGAATTATATTTTAAGATTAAGAAAACCTATAATTAATATATAGGAAAACAAATAATATAATTGGGTATGATTTTGTTGATCTATATGGCTCAAGAATGTGTATTGAAAAGAGATAAGGGGTGTCATCTTATAAGAGAGGGAAAAGACAAATTCTAAATTACTTAAAAAATTTAATTATAATTAAACATTTTCTCTTGTATAATGATTCCCAATAGAAATTAATTAGATGAAAAATATTAAACGGTATAAATATAATAATCTAATGAAATTTATATATGGTTTTTTTCATTAAAAAATTTATCATTTGGTTTAACCCATTGATTAACAAATTTTTACCTTAACTGTGGTAATTAATTTTTTAATCCTAAAGAGATATAATTTTACAAGTAAGAAGACAATTGGATCATAAATGGCTAATTTATAAAATTTTAGAAAATTTATCAACATAATATTACTATTTAAAAGTTTTTATATTTTTTAAATTATTTAATAAAATATTATTTTTTATAAAATATCATTATAGTTATTTTCAAAATATTCATTTAATTTGACTTTAAAAGAATCAATATATAAATTTAATATTTATATAAAATGTTTAAAAAACCACTAATATGATATATTGATTTATAAAATTAATGGGTAACTATAAATCACCAAATAAATATTAATGTTAGATTTTTTAAAACCATTTTGATGATTTTTTCAAAAACTTATATAAGCACTCTGTCGGTGTTGTGTAAGAATTTATGTAATTATTTCATCACTAAAAATTGAAAATAAATTACTATGATAAATAAGATAATTCATATTTGAAATAAAAATTTATAAGTGAACTTATAATATTTTTATCCTTACGTAATGTTTTTTAATATAATAAATTCAAGAGAGTTATATTTTGAAATTTTAATTACTTTAAATAATATAAATGTCATTATCAAGGGGAAACAACACCAAAATTCCATGTAATCTAATTTTTTAAGTACATAGTAGTTTTATTATGAGGTCACCCTAGACCTACATTTGGGATTGGATGATATGATTAGTGACTAACTATCCGAGGTTGATGGATCTGGTATACACCTATGTTTGTTTTGTTGAACAATGACATAAATGAACATTTTGGTTAGAGACAACACTAGAAGTTAGTTATGGGATTTAGTGAGAATGATAGAAGAAATACCATGGAATACCATGGATTAAAGGTGTTGTTATCAGGTTTCAGATAGATTATCTATGAAGTCCAAGTGTTTTTATAAATAGTCGACCTTTAGTGGATCAATTTTTTTTTCTGTTTTTGGGATAACTGAAATTGTTAAGGAAATTATTATGGCACATTGTTGGGAAGATGTGAGTGCAATGTAAATTTTATACAAGTGTTTTCATGTCTCACACAGAATTAATAAGGTCTACTGGGAATCTACCATTCGATCAAGTTTAGAAACATGTCAAACTGTGTCGTTAGAACACTTTGTGCAAGATTAAATACACAATTATGATGGAGGAGATACTGTGACTTGATATTGGCTCTGAAATGTTGAAAGCTATGGTGGGGAGAACTATATTCTAGTTGAAATAAGAGATGGTTATGGGATCATTTCAGAGGATAGACTTGCTTGGGTAAGCATCATCTCAGTGTTTCTTTATTGGTCACAAGTGTTGGCATGAGTTTTGTCAATTTCATCACTGTGTACTTAATTAACACCTGAAAGAACATGGGTGTTTTGAAATGAAATAAATAAAAATTAGTGAAACAATACTGACCAAAGTAGGTAAATTTAGTTATTTTTCCCCAAATTCTTCGCAGGGATGTGAATTTCTAATATGGAGAGGTTGTAAGGTCTCATGTTTTGGATCGGGATGAAAAATTCAATGATAGTATTGAATTTTTAGAGGATGGGTGGAATTTTAATCTAATATTAGGAAGAAAATTATTATAGTTAGAACATTTATTTTTTTATTTAGATGGGGGTTATGGCAAGATATTTTTCTCAGGTGTTCAGGTGAGTTTTAGAAGTGTCGTTCCTCAAAAGACTAGTTTTTTGGAAATGTAGTAGGAGGTGAATAGTTGGTGTATGGTTAATGATAACCATGAAACTAAACCATGAGAACATGAAATAGATGAGCTAAGTTTTAAAATTCATGAAAGGTTGAGTTCATGATCATGATATATGAATAAATAATGTAGTAGTGGGATACTATAAAGGATGCACATGGTTTTTTGAAAAGTGTGTTAGCTATGTAAGGTAGGTGCCACCATACATAGTAGAAATGCATGGTTGGAGCAGAAAAATCAATATTGTGAAGCCAAATCATGAGGCTAATTAACCCTCCAGTGGTGGCATCATGCGGGCTCGTCTCTCTTGGTGTTCTGCATCATTTTCTTCCTTCTTCTCACCCTATCCTTCTAGTCGGCTAGGGTTTTCATGGCGGCGTGGTGTTATTCCAGAGATTGAGCTCCAGATACTAAGGCTTGAGGTTTCTGTCACGTTTCATGTTGGATATGGATGTGATGGGAGGATTTGGTCTCTCTGTGTGAGTTCGAAGGTGGTGTCAGTATATGCGACTCTGGATTTCCATGAGGTCTTCTTCCGGAGAGACTTGGGAGGTCCCCTTTTCGGTGTTAGATTTGTTTTTATTGTTATTCTTCTACATTTTCTTTTGGTTTTTGTCATGCGATGGGTAAATGCCGCCAATGATTTTGCGCTGGTTCTGGTTTTGATTTCTGGTCGAGGGTGATGGTTGCTTCTGTTATTGAAATTAAATGTTGAGGTGAGTTGCTGAAGGCATAGGAGCAGTATGGACTAGTTCTGTGAAGTGGTGGTGGTGATCTCTATTTGGGGGGTTTTGATTCTAACAGTGAGGTGAAGGTTGAGGAACTACAGTTTCTCCTTGATTTCCTATCCTATTTTGATGTTTGAGATTATGCTTCGGGATTTCTGCTTTTTTTTTGGAATTGGTATCGCTGTTTGCGATGGATGTTTGGATGTGAATTAATTGTAAGGTTTTATGATTTTGGTTGGATGGAGAGCAGTGAAGATTTTATAATGTTTTGGTCTCAATGGGCTGCAAGTCCAAGGATTTTTCAATCGTTATCTTTCAAGAAGATGATCTATATGAGGTTCATGGCAAAGAGTTTTCATGGTTTCATGGATTTTCAGAATTGGATGTTTGAGAGTGTATGGACTTGGCCATCGGTACCAGGCTCGTGCTCTTTGGCATGGGACATCTTTTCATGCTGCGATGAAACAATGTAAGCTGGTCTTAATGGTTATTTTTGCTGGGAGGAGATTCTATATTGTAGTGAGTGCTGCTTTTGATCTGGAGGTTCGGTTGGTTGAAGACCTGTTTATTTTGTTTAAGTCTTGATGTCTTGATGGTTTTCCCCTTAGCCCTTACAAGGGGGTTTATTTCAATAAAAAATAATTTTCAGTCAGTCTCTAGAAGACTCTCCCACATTCTTTTCCTCTTTCTCTCTCTCTAATGGGTGGATTTCCTCCATTTTGATCTAAAGAGAATGTTGTTTCATGCTTTAGAAGTATATTAGTAATTATATGATTACTCTTGATGATTTTCCTTGTTTATATTCCCATATAGGATGCTATATCTATGTGATCTCATATTCCCTATTTTAAGGGTGTTTGTGAATTTTTCCATTTCCTCTCATTCCAATTCAAATGAAAGCCCAATAATAGATGAGTGGAGCTTTCTAAGCATGAGATATGTGGTATATATTATTTTCCATAAAACATTAATTGTTTAATTTTTTTTGTGTCACATTTCAGACCTTCCAGATGGTGCTCCTAAATTTTGAATTACCATAAAGCAAATGTGTACACCATATCATTGATATTCTCTAGACCCTTAAACTCAATTTGAGGTTCGTGAGCTCAATTTGGACCACCCATTTGGGTGTGTACATTAATTTGTCACATTTTCCATTGGATTAATTTTGATAAATAGATTCATTCCAATATAATAGGGAATGTATACTTACATACTTGTCCTGTTTTAAGTTATATATTATGTATTGTTTCAAAAAGGGTTCTAAATTAGATGTGAGGTACATATAATCTAATTACTAGGTTCATGCTTCACCTAGGTAACAAATAACCATCATTAGGTTTGTATGTCTATCAATAATTAATGAAAACCTTGGGTGATTGCAAATTATAGGATTATAAGTGAGCTTTGAATTGTGTTATGGCTGGGGTGTTTTCCAGATCCTTATTTTTTATTTATAAAGGAAATAACCTCATCACATTACTGAATTGAAAATGAATTATTATAAATGATTATCAAGAATGTATTCCCTTATTATTCATGATTTATGGTCATGGAGTCCCATATAATTTTATGATTGATGGGCATGCAGTTTGTTATTATTCTGTGATTGATGGGAATGGTGTCCCTTATTATTCATGATTTATGGGACAACCTTACCTTGTTATTCGATGATTGATCGGAATAGAATCCCTTATTATTAATGATCTTCAATCATGATGTCCCTTATTATTCTATGAGAATGATGGGCATGAATACCCTTATTAAACTACGTGACTCTTAATAATAATAATAATAATAATAGTAATAATAATATTATTATATGTGGATGCCTTGGATATATGCCTTGGGTCCTCGTAGGTGCTTGTATATATATATAGGTCTACATATATTCATATATATACACACATGATGGTTCATGTTTAGACACATTTCTACTAAGGCTAATGTAGGTATCGTCATCCAAGTGTCCTTGACATACTTGAGCCTGACTTGATTACATTTACATTTGTTTCACTACCATAATTATTATTATACATGCAAAATTATTATTTTATATTCATAGTATATACTAAACTATACTACATTGGTGGTGTCCTACTAGGTTTTACTCAAACCCTATTTAGGATTTTGAATAGTACCTGAACATATCTCTTGGTTTTAGGTGTGGTATTGGACTGTGCTATGTGTAGTATTCATTTATGTGATGTACACTTGGATATTAGAGATTAGGAGAACATGACTGAGTTGGATCTTGGGATGCTCATGGAGATAGACTTTTAGGTTTATTTATTTTTATTATGCATGTACTATATTCTTGCTTCCATATATGTCAGTTTTCTTTTTAGTAATAAGATAACATCATTATATATATGATACTGTTTATGGTTTTGACCATTTATTATTTTTGGGTTGATTTATTTATTTTTATTTCTTTTTGATTACTTTTGAAATTGTTTTATAGATTATATATCATTGTTATTCCTTGATCATAAGGGTATAGTCTCACCACCATACCATCATTGTACCCTCGTAGCTAGTTGGAAGGCTTTAGATTATAGGGAGACATGCTTTAGGATATGTGATTGACCATGTTGGGGAACCATTTCAATGTATCCTGATGTGATAAATTACCAATGTTATATCATGAAATAAACATTTTTCTTTGTATTAATCCATTTCTTTCAATGGGGTTTTATTTAATTACTACACAATCGATTTGCGATAATTTTCTGTCTCAATTTTCATTCTCTCGGAATCATGTTCTATTCTCCCCCTTTTTATTTTTTGTGGTGAATAAATTTACATGGAATAATTTTTTCCATATTAATCATGAAATTTATGGGATTTAATGATCTATCTTTTTATCCACTATCATATTATTTTTGATTCAAGAGTTAATAAAACCATTGCGGAACTCAATATTTTTCATGGTGTAAAACCATCCTATATTTTGTATAATTAAAAGCGTGTGTAATTTCCTATCAAATGCATCCCTTACTAAACACTCAAAAGTACATGTCGCTATCGAATAGATGCACCTATGGGTAATCAACTCAGAAAGGATAGGTTGAGTAGTGAATCAATCATCACCCTCATGCATGATGAATTGTCCAATGACTTAACACTTGGAAAGATATTCTTGGGGGATATGCTTTAGAATATTCACATGACCTTAACATACTATTAAAAAGGGTTTTTACTACCATTTCTTTGGTCCCATACTAATAAAAACCATTCAACCCGATTACTATCTTCCATGGATAATTTATCAAATCAGAAGTACCCTCTTACATATTTAAATTTTATTATGGTACTTCATGTAAATACAAATATACCCCACATCTTCAAAATTAATTAAGATATTTTATCCTAGATATACATATTATTCTATGATATTGAGAAGTATTTAATTTCCTTTTTTGTCATTATATGTATAACTATATTTTTTTGAATAAGAGGTTTATTATGGAATGGTATGAATGGTATTGATGACTCTTATGGGGAATGCATTGTAGATAATTAGGTGATGAGTGAAGCACATAATTATACAACTTCTTGATGTATTGATAAGTATCATGCAACAAAAAAGTTTGGTTTTAGAGGTATGCCTCTTCTTATAATAAGATATTTTCTTGGAACAAGGCATTGATATCATGTTTTTTGTCCAAAATTATGAGATCCATTAGTATAAGATCAATAATTATTGTTATCCATGTTTCCATTTATTATCATGGAGATAAAATGACCTATATTTTGATTGATTATGGATTCATGTTACTTTCTTATTCCTACGATATAACTTATTTCATGTTTTCATAATGAATGATTATGCTATATATTACCCTTTATAAAGTATTATAGGTTTCCCTAATTTATTTCACTTTCTATAAGAAACCCAGTAGAAAGCTAGGTGTAATATTAAAATATATAATTGAAGTGATAACCATTTTCTTGTAATGTGTTCATATGGTATCTTATGTTATCAAATTTTATATATGTATGTATTTAGTCCTCCAAGACTCTTATGATACTGGATTTGATGAAAAATCTTGTATTATATTCCAATAATGTAATATTACTAATGGATTTTTGTTTCTAGAGTATTGGATGTAGTAGTTGGTATTAGAGCAAGTATAGTCAAAACATTGGGACTAGTTTCAGAGGAACCAATTTAGACAAATAAATGTCTGTGAAAACCTCCCAATATTTATAAGGAACACTATTATAAAAATAATTGTAATTGTAATTTATAATCAAATATCATGAGGTAAATTTGTGTATATCATTGTCGAAGGATGATGAATAATGGGAGGAGGAGAACTCTATCAATGCATGTATTAAATTTAGTGATATTTTCCTAGATCAAGTCAATGAAGATGAAGTTGACGTTATCCGGTTCATAACCATATTTGGGAATTTGACCTAGGTTATGAAAAATAACCTCACCTATAATGAGTGTAATGCTGATCTATAACATGGTGTAACTATGACGGGTCATTCCATGTGGCGAAAACCCTTAGAATTTTATGGAAATACCGATCCATTAATATTTGAGAAAATGGATCAATTCCCTAGAGAATATATTTCTTAATTTGGGATGTAAGGAAAATGAAAATTTCATTATAGTGGTATCCCGTTCCAAGGGATAAGCAGAGCAATGATGGATTTAAATTCATATCACAAAATAGGAAGATGAGATAAAGAACATGGAATGAGGAACTTTTAAGGTGGTATTAAATGAAGAATAGTTTCCTTATGAGAAAATATTATAAATAGAAATGATGTTCATCAATATTATACAAAAAGAGGAGGAAAATGTTTTTGAGCATAAGGCTTACTTTACATGGTTTGCAGGACGTGTTGTGGACTGTGTATGTAAACTAGAAAGAAAGATTGATTATTACTTTTATGGGTTAAATGATAGCCTTTTATGGGAAATGGTCTCTCAAAAATTTCAATCATATGATGATATACTATCAATATCCATCAATGATGAATAATATTTCTCTATGATATATGTATTTAGGAGAAATATGAATAAGAGTAGGAATATTTATCATTAGGGGAAGAAGAAAATGGTAATGGGGAAGAATGTGATGATGTGATTTCTCACTTGTGATGACCATTGGAGGAAATTCCCCAAGAATTATTGTAAGTGAACATGAGTTTGTTACAAGTGTGAAAAAAACAAACCATCAAGCTCATGAATTTTGGGGAAAGGAAGAATATGTTGATGTTCAATGTTTTACCGATAGAGATAATGGGAATTATATGCACTAATTCCCAAAACGTCAAGGGAATTCACTTCAAAAATGGTTGAGGGAGAAAGGCCATGATTATTCTATTACCATAATTAACATAGAAGTTTCAAATGATGTAGCAGAAAATACATTGATCATATACTCAATTTTATCAAATGTTTTATTTTATTTTGGATCATTACACTCTTTTATAAATTCTATCTTTCAAAAAAATCTCTATTTTCCTAGAACCCTAGTAATGGAATAATAAATTAAGACATAGAGTGGATTTCCTATTTTAAGAAATATGTGTTTGGAAGTTCCATTTATAATTTAGGGGTGTACCCAATTTTTAAACATGGTTATTCTACCTATCATTTAATTTCATATAATCCTTGGTATGGATTATTTATCAAAATATAATGGAAAAATTATTTATGTCTATATGAGATTATGATTCACAAAGGTGAGGTTGAATATATTGTCTTTAGAGTGATAAATTCATTATTTATATCATGTTTGGTTCCTCCCCTAGCAGCTAAACTAAAATAAAGAATATGAATATATTATGATCAAGATAGATATATGGATAAGGAAGATATCCGAATAATGGATGATGTACTTGTGGTATAAAAATTCATCAATTGTTTTATAGAATAATTACATAGTAATTCATATGATCATGGAGTTAAGTTACAAATTATAGTCATATATAATTTTAGTACTATATCTAAAAATCATTTTAAAGTGGAACTAATGGAGGTGGCGGAGTGGAAGAAACAACTACATGAATTGACTGATAAGGGATTTTTATGCTCCAGTGTTTCACCGTAGGGGCCCTTATTTTATTTATGAAAAATAGGGATGGGTCTTTTAGACTGTGAATAATTTATATGGACATAAATTACATTAATATAAAGAATAAATATCCTTTACCACACATTTATGACTTATTTTATCAACTTCAAGGAGTCCAATACATTCCAAATATATATTTACACTCTGGTTATCATTAGTTAAGGGTGGATAAATATGATATACTGAAGATGACATGTCAAACAAGGTATAGATATTACGAGTTTATTGTAATGATTTTTGGATTGGCTAATGAATCTTCTATCATTATGGAACTAATTATTATAGTATCCCAGTAGTATCTTGATAACGTTTTAGTTATATTCATTGATGATATGTTGATATAATCTAAGAGATATTTAGGGAATAAGAGTCATGTGAAATAAAGTAAGGAGACCAGTGGGAAAAAGGAATTATATGGGAATCATAGTAAATTTAAATTTTTTCTTGATGAAGTATAATTTATTAGTTATATCATATATAAGGATATAAAGTGTTTTGATACTTCAAAGTAAAAGGTAGAAAAATAATGTCGTACACCTATGAACATAGCAAAGATGAGAAGTTTGTTGGGTTTAGCAGGTTACTATGGGAATTTTATTCAAGGTTTTTCCCTATTCACCAAATCATTTACAAAGTAATCATGTAAAGGGGTTAGATTGAAATGTTTATGGGAATTTGAGAAATTTTTTGAAGTGATGAATAAGATAATGATTAATGAAACAATATTAAATGTACTATCAAGTCAAAGAAATGAATTGGGAATTTCATTATTCCAAATGATAGGATGATTGCCTATACATGAAAGAAATTTAAAATCCATGATTAGAACTATATAACTCATCAAGGGGTGATAGATCCTCGATCTTAGATTTGATGATATAGAGAAACTACCTCAATGTAGAAATATGCGATATATATATGGAACATAATGCTGTTACAGAGTTATGATTGAAAAATAGGAAATATAGAGTTAATTTTGAATTTTTAAATATTTAATTAATGAATTTAAATATTTAAATGTTATATTATAGTTATTAAAGTTAGTGTAGTATAAAAAATAAAAATAAATGAATACATATATTTTTATAGTCATTCATAGCGAAATGATCCTAGTCCAATCATCCCGCTCTCTGAAACTATGAGTGATGAAACACACTATAAACTTATAATAGAATCTTAGAATTTATTTTTTCCACCTAGATTCATAACCTAAATGAAATTATCTTTCCTCCCTATATTCTTAAAGCCAAACATAACTTCATTTTTCAGACTTTGAAGAAAAACATGATAAACCAGACTTTTACCCTTGGAGGCACAACCCAATGCCTATCTTTTTTTTGAGTCACAACCTAATTAAATACCTTATAATGGGTAGTATAACCCTTTACAATCATGCACATAGAAAAGGAATATGAAGAAGTAAAACCAGAAAACCATAATGAATGCTTTATAGTCTTATAGTCATGACAACAAGTAGTTCTCCATCAGAAAAGGATCAAATGATTTGAGTTCAACTGGTTGTAGTGGTTGATCACTATATAAATAAAAAACCTATATAACTCAAGAATATACTCAACTTTATGTCTATCTCTTTCAATAGTTATATTAAATCTATATATGGAGTTTATTTCTGCATAACATCTTTCAAATGTGAAGACCATTACATCTCATGTTTTCTTAAAGAAGGAGCTATTCTTGCAACATAAAAAAACTATATTAGAGTAATCCAATATTATTTTTGAAATAATAATCTATGTGTAAATGAGAAATTATATTACTATGAGTCTTTATTTATATCCTATAAAATTAATAACAACTACATAGTGGAACTTGTTACAACATTTAACACACCATTATATATTAAGAACTAATATCCTTGGAATACTCGATGATAATAATAAAGAGTAACCCTTCGTATTTAATTCGATTTGAATTTGGATATTTCAATTCCCAAAATTTCTATGTGAATATAGATACATGATAAATCCCATGTGAATCTCATTTAATTCATTATAAAACAGTTTAAAACATGTTCACATGGATTATAAATATTTAATTGGACATTTTATAACAAACAATACATAATTAATATCCACAATAAACTTCTATAAAATTGAATTACCAAGTAATATGTAAAAAAACATATTTCTATGTTTTAGATTATCATGTAGAAATTTACAAAACAATGCAGGAAAATCCATATATATTATTTTCATGTAGCCATTTTTTACAATGTAAGTGAATCAACATAGCTAAATCTATATATCCAATTTAGATAATAAAATTTAGACATTTGGATTTAGCGATTCATGTAACGTAATTCACATAGTTTTTTCACATATCCAATTTCACATAACCGATTTTGGAAATATGAAAATATATAGACATATATAATTTTTGACATAAAACATAACTTCTAAATGAAAGAATCAAATTTCTATCAATTTGAATTATATTTACATAATTTCATTTTAATAAAGAACAATTAATCAATTAATTGGACTTCTTTATCTCAAGTTATCATAAAAATACATTATCAAACAAGTTTTAGAAAACTCATGAATTTAGACTGAAAATATTTAGGGAATTATAACATAATTTATAAAATTTTATAAATAAATTCTGGACTTTATATATTGTAATGAAATATAGATAATTTTCTTTAGCCATAAAATTCAATAAGAATCACTCAATTTAGAGTTCACTAGCCTATGATATGGCTGAAATACAGAAGGGAATATTCCAAAAAATTATATATGTCGTGCACAATACATTTACTACATGAGAGATTTAGTAATAGAGATAATATATCCTTATTTTTCATGTGTTTTTCAATGATTTAATCCCTTCCAATTAATTAATTGGAGATTATTTGCATCTTTTTTGTATTTTTAGTGGATTTTTGGCTTAATTTGGGAAATTGATTAATTTTGGAAATTTAGGAGTTTTATAGATATTCTGTATTTCATGTATATATTTTAAAAATTTGATCTAATTTGAGTGAATCAATTTTAATATTCCTATGTTTGTGGGATTCATGTTTGTTTTCTTTACCAAGATCCAATTATAAATCCACTGGCCCAAGAAAATCAATCAAGTGGACAAAGTTTGCTAGCTGACAGAATGGACCCCAAATCAGTTATTGAATCATATATCAGCCTAGATAACTCTAAATTAGTTTATTCAAGCTGTAATAGAAAAATTACTCCTCACAAAATATTCGAATTAAATTTGAATTATAATTTCGGTTCTTAAGGTATACATTGAATGCACCAAAGTGGAGGGATTCGAGTAGTCTACCTTGGAAGAAAAAGTCTTTATTAGTAATTAAATCATACTGTTTTGTACACTTGTTCAAATCTGATGAGATTTTATACTAGGATGAAAAATAGAGATTGGAAAAAAATTTAAGAAGACAACAAGAAAATATTAGGCCATATAACATGAGAAACAGACACAAAATTTCGGTGGAATGAATCTGGAAGGAATTTTTTCGACCTCTAATTGCTATTTATATAAGTGTCCACTTTTATTAAAGGTCATTGAAGAAGGTGAAAGAGGGGATGTGCTGGTGGATTGGAATATTTAATTTTTTTTATTTTATTTTTTATTTTTTCTTATTTTCATTATGATCTCTTATTCACCTTTCAACTCTCTTACCCTTTACATGGAGGGGTAAAGCCTTTGGGTGATCTGGGAAGGTGGAGTGTCACTTTTTTTTCATATTATTTCACTTTAATGTAAAATTATCATTTTCTATTGAATTATTTATATTTTCACGGGTTACTAATTCTATTAATGTGATCTTTTTGGGTTTCTGTTTATTTATTGATAATATATTTTATTGAATATCATTAAACTCCATCCGCCTAGTGAAATTTGCCTCGATCTAGAAGGCTGTGTTAGGTGGTGAGTGTCTAGAAACCATTTTCATGTGTCATTTATCTGCATGGATAAGATTCATGGGAGAGAGGAATATTTGAAACGACTATTCAAATAGAAAAAAACATGTAAAAATATAATTTTAATGTCTTAAATGATGTATTTAGCCTATGAAATAAATATAAGATATCTTGAACATGAAATGAAGAATAAAAATAGAAATTTAAAAGTAATTTTAAGAAAAATAAACATTATGTTCTAATCAATATTATTAATAATTTAATAAATACATAAGGCAAAATAGTAAGAATTTTAATGAAAATAAAACAATTATTTATTAGTAAAAAAATATAAAGTGATTTAAGGAGACACTCAATATTCTCCCATTTTTTATAATTAATAAACCAAGTATAATTTCAAAACTTATCCCACTATTTGAATTTATCAAAAATATAAAGTTTCAATATAAAAAGTGATCCCAAGAAAATTAATGTAAATAGTGGGTAAAATATTTTTAGACTTTTATATTTATAAACTTATGTGAAGAAAGCTCTATAAAGCCTTAAAATTTTCATAACTTGTATCAAGGGTATATAATACAATGAGAATAATTTTAAAATATGTTTGTGAAAAATAATGATAAACTCTTCATAAAATATTATTTTATGCAAACTAAAAGTTTAAATTTTAATTTAATTTCATCTATCATGTATTAAATGTCCCAAAATAGTAATATAATACCCAAATATCTATAGAAATAACGTAATTTTTATATGAAAAATAGATTCTATATTTCAAAATTTTCATGTTCATATAAAGATATCAGAACATAACTAAAGAAAAAAACCCTAAATTCATTCCATATAAATGAAAATTTAAATCAATAAAACAACATGTAAAAAAAATTATTTTATAAAAAAAATGAAAAAATTAGCGGGTAAGTAAAGATTACAATGATATGACTTTTTTAGAAATAAATTCGAGATTTAAATTTCCTTTTAAAACATGACCTATAAGAAATTGAAATTTTACATCAATGTGTTTAGTTATAGAGTGTTTTAAGGGATTTTTGGAAATAGAAATAGAAGAATGTTTATCATAGAAAATATGAATCTTAACAGAATAAAAACAAAGCATGAAAGAGTTTTCATAATCAATAGTGACTGAGAAAAACATAATGGATCAATTATATATTAATATTTAGTATTTGAAAGTGAAATTGAATTTTTTTCTTTGAGTCCCATGAAACTGAATATTTATGAGGCAAATGACACATACCCGAATTACTCTTTCTATCTATCTTACATCCATACAAATCAAAATCCTAATAACTTTTAAAATGAATTTTAGTTTTAGAAGAGTAAGATAAAACTATATTCAATGATCCTTTGACATATCTAATTATCTTTTAAAAATATTTAATATGAATTAACTTAGGGTCACATTGATATCTAGCACACATAAAAACTAAAAACATTAAATCTATCATAGAAGCAGTTAAATATAATAAAATTACAATAACACCTCTATAAGTTTTTATATCAATAAATTATCTAGATATATCTAAACTTAATTTTCAAGTAGTACTCATGTAAATATTTTATCATTTATAATATTTTAATCAAAATATCATAACTATATTTTTATAATACTAAGATTGATTTAGAAAAATACCATCATTTATTTGCAATATTTTCAATCTAAGAAATAATTTCATTTCCCCCATCATAATCATATCAAATTTAGAAGTTGTAAAACATAAAAATTATTTATAAATATTTTCATTTAAATATCCAAATATAATATCATCAACATAATTTTTTACAATAAAAATATCATTATATTTATTTTATTAATAACGAAAGTAGGATCAAACATTCCATTTTGAAAATTGTATTTGAAAAGAAAACATGTTAAACATTAACACCAAGTTCTTGGTGATTTTTAAAAGACATATTAACCATTAGATAGTTTAAAAACATTATCAAGATGATTTTAATTTTAAAAATGAGGAGGGTAATTAAGAAATATTTCTTCAATAATACAACCATTTAGAAAATAAATTTTTACATCTATTTGAAATAATATAAAACTATGAAAAGCATTATAAGAAAATGATATAAAAATTACTTATAATCTATAAAAAAGTGTAAAATATTCTTCAAAATATATTCCCTCTTCTTGAGAATATCCCTAAGTAACTAATATTGCCTTATTTTTACCATTACTTCAGGATTAATCAAGATTATTTATGATGATCACTTTTTTATAATAAAATGATAATTACTTTGATGAATAATTAAACTCCATGAATTATTCCAAGTAATTTGATTTAATTCATCTTACATATATAATATCTAATTCTAATAATCTCAATATTCTTAAATGTTATTTTGAAAAAAATAATAACTACATTCATGAAAAATATAAACATTCATAATAGATTTTCTAATTTGAGCTTTAGATTTAACACTACCAATCACATTATCTTCGGGATGATCTCTATGAGTTTTATAAAATTTTTAATGAATGGGTTTTGATTGAGAAAAGTTATTATCCCCCAAAATATGTTCATTTATTTTATCTTTATGAATGTATTCTTAAAAATTAATATCTATAAATTCTTTCTCATACGGATCAATATCATCATCTTTTTATTCAAAGACAATTCAACAAAAATAACATGAATAAATTCTCCAACATCCATGGTTCATTTATTATATAGATTATAAGACTTTCTATTATTTTAATATCCATTTAAAATTCCTTCATTATATTTTTCATCAAATTTATCTAATTTATCCTCAGCTTTAAGAATTAAAAACTTACAACCAATGTCTATAAAATAGAAAATTTTAGGTTTTATTACTTTCCGAATATCATAAGGTGATATTTCAAGAAAATATCACAAAATAATTAAATTTATTACATAAAAATAAGTATTCATAGATTCTAATTAGAAATATTAATGATGGATAAAATTATTTAACAATATCTTATCAATTTCATAAAGTGTTCTATTTTTCCTCTTCACTACAACATTTTGTTGTGATGTCTTAGGGGATGGGCTTTTATTTGAAAATACACATTTTCATTATGAAACTGGATAAATTCTAGATTCTATAATTCACCACCATTATCACTTATAATTTATTTAATTATATTTTCTTTCTCATTTTAAACCAACTTTAAAAGGTGACAAACCTAGTTATGTTTCAGCTTTTAGTGTATGAAAATAAACCCATGTGAATCTAGTAAAACCATCAATAATAACTAAAAAAATATTTTACCATCCAAATTAGTAGGTCTGATAGGGACAAATAAATATAAATGTATAAGATCAGGTGGATTTATAGTTTTTTCTTTTTTATGACTTGAAACTTATTTTGGTTTTTTTACTATTCAAGAAAGATTCACCAATAATGGTGTTGTTGTATTTATGTTTATATAACTATAGAACAGCTTGGTTCTAGGAAATCGTTTGAATAAACTTGAAATTATTATGTCCTAACCTCTTATTACAAAAAAATGTTATCAAATTTTACAAAATTCAAAAAGTTTACATTATCATCACTTAATTATGAAAATTAACCGAATAAACTTTGTCTTTTGAGTTTTCATAAAATAAAATTGATTTTTTCTTGAAAAAAATGAATATATCAATTTTAAATTTAACAAACATTATATCATCACATAGTTGTGAAAATATTATTAAACTATTTTTCAATCATTAAATATATAAAACTTTTTTAATAATAACTGAATTTGAAATTCCAACCTCCCCCAAACCTTTTACCTTTTTATTAGTTATCAATAAATGTAAAATCAGCTACATTAAATTGATTTAATGATAAAAAATTATATTTTTCACCAGTCTTGTGTCTTGATCATCCACTTCAAATTTAATAAACATCCTTATTAATGTTGTTAAGACACTTTTCCTATAAAAATATATTTAAAAAATATTTTATACCCATGAAAATTTGGTTCTGATGGGATTATCATATGAATTCATAGGGACCCAAACTGATTTCAAACTTTTATTAATAGGAAATATAGAATATAATGATTTAGAAATAAAATCATTTGTATGACCATGATATCTTAAAAATTTCAAAGAAAAAACATTTATATAATGACCATTAAAATGAAATAAAAAACATGTTGTAGTAGATGTCATTCCATTAGTGGTTTTGAGAAATAAATTCTTATATATTATGGGTAAATTATTATCATAACCAAGACCCATTCTATTGTTTTAATTTTATTGAAATTCACCATTCTAGAAATTTTTTTACCATGAAATTTTATTGATGGATTTTATTTTTATCTTTCAACTTTAGTTTTGAGATGTTAATTTTTCTAACGACCATTATCTAAATACCTTATTTTTTATTCATGAAACATAAATATGAAATAAACCTCTCTATTTAATTTAACATTTTAATAAAATTATTATTATTTATTTTCTTGGGAATTTAAATATATTTATGAGAAATTTTCTTGTCATCCTCGATAGATTACTTCATATTTTAAATCTCCTTAGGAACACCATTAGGTTTTATCTTAAGGTTCTTGTGTAAACCAATGAATTTTTTAACTTCATGCTCATATATATCAAATTATTTAATAAATTACTCAACAATGGTGTTTTTAGATATATATTCATAGGATGTGTAATAAGTAATATAACTTAATTTTCTTGATGCAGGCATTAATCACTGTTTTCCACATCCTTTCCAAAACCAGATACTTAAGCTATACTTGAATCCCATGTACAAATACATTTATCTTCCATTTCATTGTTTTATTTATTTTATTACATTCTCTTATTATTTTATTTCTTTATTCTTTGGTAATAAGGCTTTATATTTCGAATTTTCCTAAACACATAGCAAATTTCATCTTCACCATCATTAAATATGAAATTGCCTTTCTTATTCTCCTTATAATCAACCTTAGGATTGTTTTTTTGGATATTTATGATTATAATTTATTCATTATATATCCTCATTTTTTAAGATATAAAATAGAATTCCTATTACTGATTTGTAACATAGAATTCGAAGATTAAGTGGAAACATTTGATTTATAATCAATTACCTTCTTCTTTGAATCAACTTAGTCCAAAATATATTTACATCCTAACTCATATTGAAATATCTGTATAATAATCTCAATAAATGTTTTTTACGTGACGTTATCACTTTCATATACAGCTACCTATTTATCATGCCAGTTTATAGAAATTTCTCTATGCACTCTTTCTACAAGAATATGATTTTCAAGAGCCCCTCCTAAAGAACTCATACCATTTACAGTACTGGTAAATCTAGAAAACATTTTATTTAATGTTTCATATTCTACCATGATAATTTTTTGATATTATTATCTTTACATACCCTAATTAGTTATAATAATTTTATCCAACCCAAGATGTGTAACTTGTAGAATTTTCTAGTTTTCAGTTGCAGTTTTACATGCTGAAACATGATTATACACATGTCTATTTATTGCAAAATTTAAAGAATTCATCACCTAATAATTCAGACTATAATTTACTACATCATTTATTTCTAACTATTTTGGTTAAACTATGAAAATATTATATGCATTTACTATAATTTTTCCATGATAAATGCTAAGTTGATTTATGAATTCTTGCATCCATGAATTCCATTATCCAAAATCAGTACCATCAAAATGAGGTGTTTTTTGAAGTATCCATCCATCATTTGAGATATTTCCTTATATATTAAAATGATCTTTCCCCTTGATAGTAATTTTAATAAATATTTATAAAAAATAATATATATATATTGAGATTAGGGTGTAGCTCTGATACCATTTTTTTGGGAGTTAAGATAGAAAAATATCCAGGGGTGAATTTTATTTTTTTAAAATTGAATTAATGAATTTAAATATTTGAAGGTTATATTAGATTTAATAATTTTAATCCATTGTAAAACAAAGAAATGAAAAAAAAAAATATTATTATAGTTGTTTGGATTTAAATGATCCTAGTCCACACATCCACCCTCTCATGAACTAAGAATGATAGAACCAACTATAACCAATATAATGGAATCTTAGAATGTAATTTTCCCACCTAGAGTCACAAAAAAATTAAAAATACTTTTTTTCATTTGATACTGACACCCCAATATAACCATTTCTTTTACCACCCAGAGGAGCAACCTGATCAACCTTCATTTTTCCCATAGAGGTACAAACTGATTCCTAGATTTTTTTGGGAGTTACAAACCAATTAAATACCTTTCTAATGGAAGTATAAAATTTAAAATTGTCAAATAATAATAATGATAAGAATATTTAAATTCATAGAGCAATAATGAATTCTTCAGAGTCTGAGAGTTAAGGTAGAAAACAATTCTCTAGATGGAAAAAATTAAATGATTTCTATTTAGCTAGGAGAAGTAGTTGATCACCCCAAAAATGAAACACTTATACAATTATGTAATATCTAAAACCTCATGTATACCAATTTTACTGGTTATTTCATCTCTATATATAGAGTTTCCTTATGTTCAACATCTTTAAAACGTGAAGACTATTCTATCTCACTTCTTCTTAAAGAATGATTTGTGCATACAACTTCTATAAACTGTATTAGAGTTTTCCATTATCATTTCCATAATAATAATGTCCATGTAAATGATAAATAATATTCTCATGATCCATTAGTGATATCCTATACCATTAATACAAACTTTATAGTGGAACTCATTAGAACATTCTATACACAATAAAAAAAAATTAATATCCTTTTTATACTCCCTGATAATAATCAAGATTGAACCTTCATATTTTATATATTATGAGATAAGATGTTTTTCCCAAAATTTTAGTGTGAATATAAACAAATTATAAATCCCATGTGAATATCAATTAATTAATTATAATATTGTTTGAAAGCTATTTTCAAAGATTTTAAATAATTAATAAGTCATTTTAAAACAAACAATATAATAATTTTATCCACAATAAACATGATTTAAATTGAAATGTCATATAATATATAAAACATATTGAATTTACATGTTTAAAAATATCCTATAAAAATTTATATAACCACATAGTCAAATCCACACTGGAAATTTTCACATAGCTGTTTTTTCACCATCTATGTGAATTGATGTAGCTGAATATACATAACCGATTAATGTAAGGAAATTCACATAGATTAATATACATAAGCAATTCACATAAGGTAGTTTTCATAGCCATTTCACATATAAAATTTCATGTATCCAATTATAGAAATTGGTAAAATTATTGAATTATAAAATATCAAATTTAAAATAAGCCTTCTAAATGGTAGAATCATCATTATCTCTAGTGGAATTAAATTACATAATTTCATTATATTTAAAAATAATTAATAATCAACATAATTTTAATTTTATAGCCAAATTTATCATCAAAATATAGTATCAAAATAGTTCAGGAAAACTGAGGAATTTAGACTAAAGACATGAAGTGACTTATAACCTAATTTATAACATGATATTGATTGATTAAGAACTTTATTTATTATAATTAAATGTAGATAAGTTTTTTATATTTATTACCCAACAAGAATCAACAAATTTAGAGTAATTTATTCTTTTTTGGCATACATAAATAAATAAAATTAATCTATAAAATTAGAAACATTTTGAATAGTACATTGGCTACGTGGGAAAAAGGGATTGGAAAATTTTCTATGTAGTAATAGTAACAAATATGTAAAAATGAAGGCCCAAATGTCGTATTTATCTTAGTAACTCAACATAATACTTTTAGAACATGAAATTACCAATTGAAACAAGAATTTAAAAGTTAGTTTAAGGAATGAAAAATTAAGATCTAACCAAAATTAGAAATACTTTAATAACTATATAAGGAAAAGTATTAATAATTTTAATGAAAATAAAACAAATTTATCTTTCTAAATATCAAAGAATAAAGTGGTTCCCCGAGCCACCCAAAATTCTAGAGTTCGAAGTATATCTTATATAATAAACAGCTCAACATGAGGAAAATAAGATGGTTGGAACTATTGAATGACCTGGATTTCTCAATAACATACCACCATTGTATGGTAAACAAGGTGGTTGATTCATTGAATAAGAGAGTTAACAGATTTCTGACCATGTTATTGATTAAAATAAATCCTATATACAGAGATGTAATAAATATGGATATGGTGATTTATAGGAAAGAGGAGATTTCAATAATTTTTCAATAAATTGATAATCTATAATTGCTATAAAAGATAGAGAAATATTACCTAGATGATGTGAACATACAAAGTAATATTAAAGTAGTAAATTAATAGAAATTGAAAAACATCTTCTATAACGATAGAGTGTTGATGTTAGGTAAGAGGTTATGTGTTCTATTCATATGAGTGATGAAACAGGAACCACTAGATGAACACATAGCTAAAATGTCTCTTTACACCCTGGAATCATGAATATGTATATGAATCTAAGAGAGTATTTAGGGCGGAATGATATGCAGTAATAAATTTCTGATTATGTTTCTAGATTCTTAGTTTTCTGATAGGTAATGGTTAAAAGACAACATCATAATGGAGTAATTAAACCTCTTATTATACATATATGGAAGTGGGAAAATGTTACATTGGACTTTTCACTAGACTACCAAAGAGTCAAAGGAATAATGATTCTATGCAGGTCATCATTTGTCATCTTACTAAGTATGAACATTTCTTAGAGATAAGAGAAGATTTACCCCTTGAGTGCCTTTCCGGATTTTATGTCAATGAAATCTTAAGGCTTATTAAGGAACCTATATTAATTGTATTTGATCCGGACCCTTGGTTTACACAAAAATTCAATAGGAGTCATGAAATGGATATCAACACAATAATACATTTACGAACCACATATTATAAGTAGACTAATGGGTATGGTGAAAGAACTATCCATACATTATAATGCATAATAATATAATGTTTTCTTGAATTCCATGGTATGAGGGATTGGTATCTAACTTTTGAGGAATTTATATACAATAATAACTTCCATTTTAGTATCCATATAATTCTATGTGAATCATTTTATGGGAAGAGGTTTCATATTCCAACATGTTGGGATGAAGTTGGACAAAGAAAACTAGTTGGCCAAGATATTTTTGAGGAGATGAATGTCAAGGTATAGACTATTTAGGATAATATCAATGAAACCCAAAGTATAAAAAATATTTATGTTGATAATCGATTTAAATAATTTTAATTTTAATTTTCATATAATGTATTCTTGAAGGTTTCACCATGGAATGGAGTTGTAATATTTGATAAAAATGGGAAACTAAGACCTATGTATATTGGTCCTTATGAAATACTAGAATGAATTGGGGATTTAGCTTACTGATTAGTTATATCAACCAAACTTTATAAACCACATGACACCTTACATATTTTATTTATGAGTAAAAATAGCTAGATAAAATGATTATACTCCTCATATGAGATAATCGAGTTGGAACTTGAGTTTTCTTATAATGAAGTACCAGCTCAAACTCTTGAAACTAGAGGGAGAAAATATTGCAGAATCGATCAAATCGATTGGATAAAGACCTCTAGAGAAATACAGAATTATAAGAGGAAAACTTGGATCCTAAATAAGATATAAGGAATGGACATACACATTTTTAATGTCTTATGTATACCTTAATTTCTTGTTAAAAATTATTTTGGGTGTATTTCATACTCGAGAACCTACTATATTAGGTAAACCCCATATCCTAAACTATCACAAATTACACACTCTAAAGATAATTTATTCATAATTATATTTAAAAATATTAATTTTTGAATGTTATAATTTATTGTTTAAAAAATGAACTTTACTTTTGAACTTTTGGTGAAAATATTATCTTAAGATTTTTTTTTCTGAATTTTCAAAAAAGGGGGTTTATGCATGAAAATATTAAAATTAATTTTACCGAAACATTATAGTTTTATTTGATAAATTAGAATTTATATTTAATATTTGTAGGAAAAAATTATATAATTATTATAATATTATTTTTATGAATTAAAAATAAATTATTTTGGATAAATACTAATTAACATGGTAAAAATAAATAGTTGTTTTCAAAGAATTAATTTTGTAAGAGTATTATAATTTTCATAAAAATAAAATGGATTAATATAATTCAAAAATATAAGTTTAATATGATTTTATAAAAACAGTAAAAATATAGAAAAATCATCTAATTAATAAATATGAAATAACAATAAAAAATATTTAATATAAAAAAATTTGTTTATATAAAAACTAATTTCCCGATATATTATGTTATAATTTAAAGTTATTTTTCTCACATTCATAAATTGAATTAGGTTAAATGGATCTCTAATTAAAATTCAAAATCTCAAATTTTGGTATTAAGGGCCCCCTTTTATTTTTAGTAATCAAATAATTACAATGATTAAATTTTCAATCAAGATTAATAAGGGTAAAATGGGTGAATGAGGTATCTTTGATTTTTAGTAAATAAAAGGTCACATTCAACAAATAGAAATAATTTATATATATAAAATTAATACCCAAAAATATCACCTAAAATATCACCACCAATTTCACATAACTTACCAAACCCACCTATCACCAATGTGATTCCATTCCTACCCCTTACCCACCTTCAATTTCCATGACAATCCCCCCTTTTTACCTATAGAAGCGTACTCAAACCACCCCTTCAATACCACTATAGAAATTAGATTTTATACAGATAACCTACCCTATTTACATCCCCTATAATCTCATTTCACCATAATAAGGCTCTATTCATTGGTGATGATCCCAATCCCTTCGTTTCTGAGGAATCATCTATGAGAAACCAAACGTTCTCAACGTAAGTTAAATCTTTTCACTAACACGTTTTCTTTTATCAGCCCATTTAAAATTTATTTTTATACAATATTATATTATTTATTAATTATTTGTAGTATACATAATATTTTTATTTTGTGGAAATAAAAAATGATCACATTTTTCCTTTCCCTTAAAAAAATGAAACAGTCATTCGTGCATTGTTCGGACTATCGCCCCCATGACACAACATATTTCATTTTCTTTCATATCCTTTCAAGGATAAATAAAATTATGTGATTAAATGATAAAAATTATTTTTATGATTTCATTAAGTTTATGGTATCAAAAATTTTAGAACCTATGAATGATATGATCAACAAATGATCATTGTTAATTTAATCGTTTAAAATAAGTGTACTAAGAGGATAATCCTTAATTAAAATTGTGAAATATTTCATATCCATTAATTCATATTATAAATAATTAATGTTTGATATATCACAAATATAAAACATAAATAATACCATTATGATTCTATTATAATGATATTACAACAAACCACCTCATAATCATTCATTAAATCAAGGTATGCTCATGTTTGGGTCTTATTAACCACTTACATGAAAAAATACTATAAATCTATATCATGAATGCGTATAGGAACATAATAAATATTATAATATTAAATGGATGTGTAAATAATGATTTATTTTTATTATGCAGATGTTATATAAATGTTTAATTCATCAATTAATAAAACACACACTGGTTATCAAGAATTAACAAAACACGATTGTTATTGATTTCATTTTCAAGGATAAATATTAAGTACTCATGAAAGGAATTTGGAAAATCATGAATAATTATAAATACTTAATAATAGTAACTTTAATTATCTATTAATGATAATTTTTTTAAGAAGAATGAATAAGGGTACCAAAATTATGAAACTAGTACAAACAATAAAATCTATAAACACCCGATGTGAAAAATCAGTCAAATTCATATATAGAATTAGTATTTTAAAATATTATAAATGAAAATGGATATGATTTTTAACACCCCAAGTTTTTGAAAATTAATTTAATTATGAATTCATGTATCAAAATGTCTCTAAAAAATACCACTTTGTTATAACATAGCCAGGAATCATAGTTTTACCACCTATGTGCTTGAAATTTCAAAAAATTGACATAGATGATTGCATTATACATGATATTTAGAGTCTGATAGAATCAAATTAGTTTTTTTATGAATAGTAACATACCCTTATGAATAGTAACACACACTTATGAATATAGGAGATCTTGAACATGAAATGAATAATCCAAATATGAATTTAAAAGGTATTTTAAGAAAAATAAAACATTATGATCTAATCAATATGAAGAAAAATTTAATCAATACATAAAAAAAGCAGAAATACGTTAAAAGTAAATAAAACAATTATTTATCAGTAGTTATAAAAATATAAACTGATTTATGGAGATAATCAACATTCTACTCTTTTTTATAATTATAATTTCAAAACATCTCCTACTTTTTGAAATTATCAAAAAGATAAAGTTTGAATAAAAAATGGATCCTAGAAAATTAATGTAAATTGTAATGACCTAGGTATTTAGAGAATAATATTTTTTGGTTTCTATTAATACTTATGAATAGGATATTAATTTTACTTTGAGTGAGACCCTTTTTATGATAGCGTACTCGACACGCAACAGGGGGTTTCTCCGAAATCTTACGTTGCACACAATATTGAGATATAGCAAAAAAATAAAATCATAATATTGTTATTTTAAATGTTATTTAACACCTATAATTTCTAATGGAGGGAGTGATTAGTATCAACTAAATTTTGAAATATTGTTTACACATGTTAAAATTATGATTCAATTAGTTACCAAATTGAATAGAAATGGAAATAAAAACCAATTGAATATAAAGGATGCATTTTTATAAAAACCTATAATTTTGTTTTCATATCACTATTTAAGGATTATTATGAAAAATATATGATATATATTAAATTTAATGTTTTAATTTCAACTTATATTTTTTCTAGATATGACATAAGAACAAATTAAAGTTTTCAGATAAAATATGTAACATTTCTAAAAAAGAAGTTTTTCCGCCTTTTGAATAAGAACCTCTTTTAAATCTATATTTTCTCACTTTTATATGTTATATTTGACAAAATAATCTTATTTAATAGAATAGGGACATCAAAATATACCTTGGATGAAATTTTGGTATTTTTCTAATACTGTTCAGTTTTTAATGAATAATGAATAAATACTACATTTTAACTGAAAATTGCCTTTTCATCTAAATTATTTATATAGTTTCATTGTCCTTTTAATTGGATTTAAAGTATAATTTGATTATTGTTTAATAATTTAATCCAATTATGGCCCTTTTAAGTAATTTCACATTTAAGTTGGACATAAACACATGTAATTCTTTTGATAGTTATTACTTCTTAAAAAACCCTCTTTTTGATTTTGACAGTTGGAATTAATTGTAAATTAATTTCCACCACTTCTGTGTTTTCAATTTGAAAAAATGAATTCCATATTTGGAATTAGGTGTTCCATTTTTTTAAACTATTACATTTTATTTTTATACATTGTTAATAGTAAATTTAGTAATTATTTTATTTACAATGGTTAAAGGGTAAATCTGGTAAATAAGGGTATAAAAATATTATTATAATAATATAAATCTACCCTAAAACGTGTTTTAATAATATTGTATGATATATTTCTATCCATTGGAATCATTGTGTCGATTTTCGGACCCCATGGTTCCACTTGTATGTGAAAATTACATTTTACAAGAATTAATTTAATATAAAGAAAAATATATCATAATCATATATCTTTTACAAAAGAAATTTTTATATGAGGTTATATAAGTGATATATTATAATATAAATATTAAATAGAAATATAAAAATATTTAATAAATTAATGGATTTTATTTATCATTTTTAGATATCAAATAAATAAATATATTCACGACATAACGATGATGTATTGAATACCTTATTAATGAATTATTTAAATAAATGAGATTATAAATATTACAATAAATTTATTTTGAAACTTTTTTTTATTATAAAATAATTTTAGGGATATTATGAATTTTTATCTTTTAATTAAATATTTCTTTTCTATTGAATAATGTTTTTAGGGATTTTTAAAAATTCATGATATGAATAGTATAAAAATTGAAATAAATGATTTTTTAAAATAAATACTATTTTATTAAATAATACAATAGTCCTAAAAATATAATATTAAAAAAATGACCTATATAATTTTTCAAATTTCACTAATGAACCATTTTTTGTTAGATTTGAATTTTATGGTAACTATATTAACCATATAGTGTGAATACACAAGAAGACATGGTAAGAGTTAAATTAGTTTACTATGGGTTAAAGCTAAATGATAAGGTTAAATTTGAAACCAAAACTTTTCTATAAAATATTGGTTGAGATTATTGCAACCTATAATCATCTTATCTTTGAATTAAATGAGTTATGTACCTTTTTAAATGTAAATTCATTGTATAATAAAATAATCTATCCAAACATTCCTAAAGTACCCCTCCTCCCCCTTATAAAAGGACACCACCCAAACCCCTTACTCACACCTATAAATCCCCTTGGATCATCAAAAATCTACCCAAATAAGCTCTAAAATTCCCTATATTTCTCCTAGAATCCTTACCTTGGTAAGAAGACAATTAAATAAAGCCTTTAGGATCAAATCAAATAAAGTTACCCGATTTAGAGGTAACCTCCTTTCTCAAGTTCTTTTCTTTTATTTTACCTCTCAACTCCATACGATCTTTTTATTATTTTATTTAATAAAAAATAAATTATATTAAATAAAATAGTATATTTTATGATAAGTATTCTAAATACAATTACACACACCTCCATTTAATGGATACGAACGAACTGTTTCTATGTACGACAAACTACTGCCTCCCAAAATGACGATTGTTCGATTTTCCCCTACCACATTTCATGGTGGACATTATGATGAAACATTATTTATATATGAAATATATTATATTTATATTTTATATATGATACTGTAATTTTTATTTAAAAACATACCTTTATTCTTTTCATGATGTGTAAATTTGATAATTTCATTTGAGGAAGTGCGGACTACCACCCCTTTAGGTGACATGATTCATTCATGCCTTTCAAGGAACATATAAAGGGTGGAGTTAATGAACTTATTTATCATATATATATTATTATATTATAATGTAATTATACAATTCTGATGTATCAATTATTTTTCATTTATTTAATATGACAAATAAATGAAAGTACCATTCATGCATACATACGACTAACCGTCTCCATAAACAATGCATTTCATTTCTTATCTCCAAATGTGATAGAATATTATAAATACATATATACTGGATATATATGATATTTAAATCCTGAATAATAATCTGGAGGTAATTTAATTTTGACCACATGGATAATTTGTAATTATAACAAGATCATTTTCAACTCAAGTACCCAATAACGACAAAATGACTGATTTGAACTTAAATAATTATGTAATTTTTATAACATGGTTATAAATGATATAAAAGGAATAATAAAATAAAAAAAGGTTCTTAATCAATAAGAAATTAAATTATGTTTATTATTTAATAAGAACAAGGAACATGCATGATGGATTAGACTCTAGGTAAGAAGTTTCTTATCTCACTTTTAATTCTGTGAGATTTCCATTGTTCACCACTTATTTTTTGCATGTGGGGTATTTTTTACTACCACTTGATATATATTATCATGATTATATTTATATTCAAGGTATTATATGATTCATTTGGTGGTTATTAATTTTTGTACATACGACTCGATTGGTTACAACGTGGTAAGAGAACCTTTCACCCTCCTCTTTTTGTCAAAGACTTATTTTATGTTATGTCGTTTAATTTACATTTTTTATGTTGGGATATGTTCTTATATATCCTTATTTATATACATTTTAGGTCCAAATTATGAGATACCACTTTCTCTCTCATCAACTCATTTTCTGAATTTTTAAGTGACACCGTTAGACTTCCAAATTTTCGAAAGGGAATTTCTAAACTCAATTTCTACTCATTGAATTTTACTCACACTTCATTTATTATATTATTTCATGATTATGTATGCAATAATTTTTTTTTAATTTATACTGTAATTTATACTTCTCTTTGTGTCGATATACCTTTTCAAAACATAATCACCGCCATTGATAAATTTTTATGCCATTTATACAAACTTTGTAAGTGAAATATTAGCTTAATCTCTATTCATTGAGTTAAATATCCAAGTCACTGGATTTGTTATTCCAAGAATATGTGTGAATGACCTATGATTATTTTATAATTAATATCCACTTATATTGGGTGTATTTATATTTTTCACACATAATTATGTCATTGATTTATCATTCATTTAATGATATGATCTTTGTAAGTGAATTCATCTCAATCTCCTTTAATTGAGGCACATTTTGATAATATAAACCGCCTTTTTTATATAGTATATAATAAACCCCTTTGAGTATTAATTTCATTAAAAGGGAATCTTTTTTTCTACGGAGCATTTTAAGAAACAAAAAAAGTAATGTTTTTAACTTATGCATCAACAACAGCCTTTTCCCCGCCACAAGAATTATTTGATATTTGGATTCCTCTATATGCATTAATGTATTTAAAAGGAAAATAAATACATTACTCCATGTTTTGGGTTTTTTGGTATTGAAAATGGTTTTCAAAATGGATTGAGTATTTCAATATCTTGAAATGATATATTGTGATTAGTGAAATGTTGATATTTTCAAAATTTTATGTGTTATAATTATGTAATGGTACTTGGACATTTGAACGGTGGTTACGTGATAAACCAATGATAGGTGGTTACATGATAAACCAAATGATGGATGGTTCCATGATAAACCATGGATGGGTGGTTACTTTATAACCTCCAATTCATTGGGTATGAATGTTGGCAGAATGACTATTCCATTTAGTGATTTGTATAGAAGTCGATCGTATGGTTATTCAATTTAAGTATTTTTATGTCTCAAGATACCTTTATATGTCATATGTTTCTTTGTATGGTATTTATGTTAATATTTTGGTCACAAAAGGGTAAGTAATTAGTTTCTATTGAGTGATGTATATTTACTACCACAAAAAGGTGAAACGTATTACTTTATGATAAAGTATTCATGGTTTTCATGTTATCCCAGGACTAAAAATTTTCTTTCCTTATGTATCCCTTACTAATATTCTTAATCTCATCACATGATTTGAAATGTTTTTTCATAGGACATAAAGAAGAATAGAGTCAATGATGGTTTCAAGGAAAATTTATGCTGTTAAAACATGAAACAATGTCATGTTTCTTTTCTAAAGAGTTTTTGTTTTATGAAAAAATAGATAGTGAGTAATAGTGACTAATTGTAATATTAAAAATGTTATATATATGTTATGACCTAATTCTCTAAGGCTATGAACCTATAAAGATCCTCAATGTGAATTAAAGTCAAATTATCGACTTATCTCAATATTAAGTAATGTTTATGGTTGGGGCCTTATATAAATAGTATATATATTTTTTACTTTTATAGTTATAAACTTATGTCAAAGAACCTCTATAAACACTTAAATTTTTTAAAAAATGTTTCAAGGATCTATAATACAATGAGCATAATTTTAAAAGATCATTGTGAAAAATAATGATAAAACCATTATAAAATATCATTTTATGCAAACTAAAAGTTTAAATTGTAATTTAATTTTATACATCATTTATTAAAAGTCTCAAAAAAGTAATATAATACACAAATATCTACAGAAATAAAGTAATGGTAATAAAAAAATAGATTCTAGATTTCACAATTTTCATCTCCATTTGAATATATCAGCACACAAAAAAAACTCTCATAAATTCATTCCATATACATGAAAATTTAAATCAATATCATAACATGCTAAAACATTAATTTCTAAAATATAGTAAATTACAATGGGTAAGTAAAGATTACAAGGATGTGATTTTTTTAGAAAAAAATTACCAATTTATATTTCCTTTTAAAACATGATCTCTAAGAAAGTGATGTTTTACATCAATGTGTTTTGTTATAGAGTGTTGTAAAGGATTTTTGGAAATATAAATAGAAGAATGTTTTTCTTAGAAAATACGTATCTTATCATAATCAAAACCAAATTTGAACGTGTTTTCACAATCAATAATGATTGAGAAAAACATGATGCATCAATTATATATTCATATTTATTATTTGAAAGTGAAATATAATTTTGTTTCATTGAGGCCCATGAAACTGAATATTTACCAAGTAAATGACACATACCTTAATTTCTATTTCTATATATCTTTGATCCCCCAAAATCAAAATCTAAATAACTTTTAAAATGAAAGTTATTTTTATAAGAGTAAAATAAACATATATTCGATGATCCTTTTAAAATATTTAATATGAATTTACTTAGGGTCAAATTGATTTTTAGCACACATAAAACTAAAAAATTAAATCTATCCTAGAAGTAGTTAAATATAAAAAAATTCTAATCAGGCCTCAATAGGTTTTAACATCAATAGATTATTTAGATTTATCTAAATTTAATTATCAATTAGCATTCATGTAAATATTTTCATTTTTAGAATACTTTAATCCAAATCTATTATCTATCTCTTTATACTATTTATATTGATTTTGAAAAATACTATCATTTAGTTGAAATATTTGAAATCCTAGAAATTATTTCATTTACCCCATCAAAATAATATCAAATTCAGATGTTGTAAAATACAAAAATTCATTATAAATATTTTCATTTACATATCCAAATATAATATCATTAACATAATTTTTACAATAAAATATCATTATAATTTATATTAATAAATAAATTACGATCAAACACATCTTTTTGAAAATTGTTTTTAAAAAGAAAACTAGTTAAACATTCACACCAAGCTCAAGGTGATTGTTACAATCTATATGAATCCTTATATTGTTTAAAAACACAATCAACATGATTTTAATTTTTAAAATGAGGATGATATTTAACAAATACTTCTTCAATAATACAACCATGTATAAAATAAGTGTTTAAATCTATTTGAAATAATTTAAAACTATGAAATTAACTATTAGTAAATAATAAAATTATTAATTTTAATATAGAGGAAGGTGTAAAATATTATTCAAAATCGACACCCTCTTATTGAAAATATCCCTAAGTAATTATTTTTTCATTGATTTTAGATATAGTTCAAGATTAATCAATATTATTTATAATGATTGTTTTTTATAATAAAATGTTAATTACTTTGATGAATAATTAAAGTCCATGCATTATTCATAGTAATCTAATTTAATTCATCTTACATATATAATATACAATTAGAATCATAAAAATATTCATAAATATTATTTGGAATAAAATAAGAAAAACATGCATGATAATTACAAACATTCATAATAAGTTTTCTATTTGAATTTTGATTCAAAATTACAAATAACATTATCTTTGGGATGATCTCTATGAGTCATATCAAATTTTAATTGAATAGGTTTTGATTGAGATGAAATATTATCCACCTAAATACGTGAATTTTTTTTATCTTTTGACACTTCTTCTAGTAAATTAATATCTCTAAATTCTTTCTCAAGTTGATAAATATAATTATCTCTTTATTCAAATACCATTCAAAAAACTTAATATGAAAAGATTATTCAACATACATGGTTCTTTTATTATATATTTTACAAGACTTACTATTATTTTAGTCTCTATATAAAATTCCTTCATTATATTTTAAATAAAATTTATCTAAATTATCCATAGTTTTAAGAATTAAAAATCTACAACCAAAGTCTAAGAAATATATTTTTTTGGTTTTTATTACTTTCCAAATATCCTAAGGTGGATTTTTCAAAAAAAGGCCTTAAAATATCTCAATTTGTAACATAAAAAATAGTATTCATATATTATATCTTGAAATATTTATGAATGATAAAATTATTTAAAATGATCCTATCAATTTCTTTAAGTGTTTAATTTTTCCTCTTCACTACACCATTTTGTTTTGGTGTCGTATGGGATGAAAAAAATATAGAAATACCCATTTTCTAGTCAAAACTGGATAAATTCTAGATCTAGAATTCCACACCATGGCAACTTCAAATTTATTTAATTATATTTTCTTTATCATTTTGAAACAACTTTAATAGGTGACAAACTTAGTTATTTTTCAGATTTAATTATAAGAAAATAAACCCATGTCAATATTTGAAACCATCAATAATAACTAAAAAATTATTTTACCTTCCAAATTAGCAGGTTTGATAGGTCCAAATAAATATAATAGTATAAGATGAAGAGGATTTATAGTTTTTTATTTTTTATTGACTTTAAAATTATTCTGTGTTTTTTTCCATTCAAGTAAGGTTCACCAAAAATAGTATTATCATATTTATGTTCTTATAACTAAGAAGAGTTTGGTTCTAGGAAATCTAGTGCATCAACCTGAAATTATCATGTCCAAACATCTTATGCCCAATTTTTTTTCTTTAGATTTTACAAAATTTAAAATGTTGACATTTTCATCACTTAATTCTGAAAATTTAATTGAATAAACGTTTCATTTTCACTTTTCATAACAAAATAGATTTATCGTTGGAAAAAATGAATTTATCAGGTTGAAATTTAACAAAAATTCAATAATAACATAGTTTTGAAATTATTATTAAACTATGTTTAAATCATTAAACATATAAAAACTTCTGAAATTATATCAGAATTTTAAATTCCAACCTCACCAAAACCTTTTTCCGTTGTTTTGGATTTATCAACAAATGTAACATCAACTCCATAATATTGATTGAATGATAAAAAATTTGATATGTCACCAGTAATGTGTTTTAATCATCCAATTTCAATGTATTAAACATACCTATTGATGTTGTTAATATACTTTTCTTATAAAAACAAATTTAATTAATATTTTATTCCCATGGGAATTTGGGTCTGATGGGATTATCATATGAATTCATTGGGGCCCAAAATGATTGCGAATTCTAATTTTGGAATCGATTTTTCATATTATGATTACATTATTTCTGTAAATATTTGTGTAATATATTACTTTTTTGGAACTTTTAATACATTATTGATGAAATTAAATTAAAATTTAAACTTTTAATTTGTATAAAATTATATTTTATGAAGGGTTTTTCATTATTGTTCACATTTATCATTTAAAATTATTCTCATTCACTATATATCATTGATACATATTTTAAAAAATTTAAGACTTTATATAGGTTCCTTGACATAAGTTTATAAATATAAAATTCTAAAAAAATTTATCCAATATTTACATTCATTTTCTTATGATCATTTTTTATATTGAAACAATATCTTTTTTTATAATTTAAAAAAGTGGGTGAATTTTTGAAAATATACTTGGTTTTTTTATTATAAAAAAGGGGAGAATATTGAGAGTCGCCTTAAATCACTTTATATTTTTATAATTACCAAGAAATAATTGTTTTATTTACATTAAATTTCTTACAACTTTTCCTTATGTATTGATTAAATTATGCCTCATATTAATTAGATCATAATGTTTATTTTTCTTAATATACCTTTTAAATTCATGCTTTGATTCTTCATTTCTTGTTCAAGATATATTATACATTGAGTGAATAGATTTTTAAGATTCCCTTTTTCATGAGATAATTATTTTTTCTTTACCAAGATCAAATTAGAAATATACTAGTCTAGAAAAATCAATAAATTGGACAAAGTTTTTTGGCTGTCAGAATGGACCACACATCAGTTATTGAATCATATCTCATCCTACATGACTCTAAATTAGTTTATTCAAGTTGTAATATAAAACTATGAAATGAATTATAGACCAATAATATTACAATTACTTATAATATAGAAACATTTGTAAAATATTCTTCAAAATCAATACCCTCTTACTTGAAATACCCCTATGTAACTAATATTTCTTTATTTTTATCTATAGTTAAATATTAATGAATATTGTTTCTAATGATCACTTTTTATAATAAAATGATAATTACATTGATTAATAATTAAAGTCTACACATTATTCCTAGTAATTTGATTTAATTCATATTACATATAAAAGATCTAATTATAATCATGTAAATATTATTAAATATTATTTGGAACAAAATAATAAATACATGCATGATAAGTAAAAACATTCATAATAGATTTTATATTTTGAACTTTTGATTCAATATTACTAATCAAATTATCTTTGGGATGATCTCTATGAGTCTTATAAATTTTTTCATGAACATGATTTGATTTAGAAGAAATATTCTCCCCCTCAATATGTACATTTTTTAATTTTAGGCATTTATTCATCAAAATTATTATATCTAAATTAATTATCATGATGATCAATAGAATATACATTTCCTTAAATGAAAATTCCTCAAACATAACTTGAATAGATTCTTCAACATCCACAGTTTTTTTATTATATACTTTTAAAGACCAACTATTATTTTAATATCCATATAAAATTCCTTCATTATAATTTTACTCAAATTTATCTAAATAATACTTAGTTTTAAGATTTAAAAATCTACAACCGAAGTCTATAAAATAGAAAATTTTATGTTTTATTACTTTTCAAATCTCATTAGGTGGATTTTTTCATCAAAAGGTCTTAAAATAATTCAATTTTTGACATAAAAAGAAATATTCCTAGATTCTATCAAGAAATATTTATGAATTATAAATTTATTTAACAATATCCTATCAATTTCTTAAAGTGTTCAATTTTTTTCTTCACTACACCATTTGGTCGTGGTGTTTTATAGGATGAAAAAATGTGAAAATACCCATTTTCATTATGAGACTAGATAAATTCCAGATTCTAGAATTAACCACCAATATCAATTCTAATTTATTTACTTATGTTTTATTTATCATTTTGAACCAACTTTAAAAGGTGACAAACTTAGTTGTGTTTAATATTTAAGTGTTAGAAAATAAACCCATGTGAATCTAGTAAAATCATCAATAATAATTTAAGAAAATTATTTTACCATTAAAATTTATAGGTTTGATAGGACCAAATAAATATAAATGTATAAGATCAAAAAGATTTATACATTGTTATTTTTTTATTGACTTGAAACTTATTTTGTGTTGTTTAGCTTTCAAGAAATATTCACCAACAATGGTGTGATCCTATTTATTTTCCTATCACTATATAATAGTTTTGTTCTAGGAATTCTTGTGAATCAACTTGAAATTATCATTTCCCAACCACTTATGCCAAAAAATTCTCTCAAATTTTACAAAATTCAAAAATTTGACATTTTCATCACTTAATTCTCCAAAATTAATTGAATAAATGTTGTCTTTTTAGTTTGTATAAAACAAAATAGTTTTATGGTTGAGAAAAATGAAATTATCAATTTGAAATTTAACAAAAATTCTATCATCACGTAGTTGTTAAAATATTTTCATACTATGTCTCAATCATTAGACATGTAAAACATTTGAAATAATAAAAAAATTTAAAATTCGAACCTCACCAAAACCTTTTATCTTTGTTTTTGAATTATCACTAAATGTAACATCTCCTCCATCACTATGTTTTAATGATAAAAAATTTAATATGGTACCAGTAATGGGTCTTGACCATAAACTTTCAATGTACTAACCATCCTTATTGATTTTATTCAGAAAATTTTCATATAAAATCATATTTAATAAATCTTTTATACCCATTAATATTCAGGTTTGATGGGATTATCATAAAAACTCATAGGGACACAAACTGATTTCAAACTTTTATTCATTGGAAATATGTAAGATAATGATTTAGAAATAAAATTGGTAGTAGGGCCATGATATTTTGGGAATAACAAGGAACAAGAATTTATATAATGACCATTAAAATGATATCTAATACATGTAGTACTAGATGTCATTCCATTAGTGGAATTAAAAAATAAAGTCTTATACATTATGGGTAAATTATTATCAAAACCAAGACCAGTTCTATTTTTTTAAAATTTATTAAAATTCATCATTATAGAAAAGTTTTCTATAGAATGTAAAACATTTAATGGATTTTATTTTTAACTTTTAAATTTAGTTCTGAGTCGTTCTTTTTTATTACGGCCATTATCAAAGTACCTTATTTTTTCTTGATGACACTTAAAGATGAAATCAAACTATCCCTTCAATTTAACATTTTTATAAGATGAATTTTTTATATATTCTTGAGAAATTTAAATATATTTATGAAAAGAGTTTTAGTTATCTTAGATATATTTCATTATATTTTCAATATTCTTAGAAATACAGTTATGTTTCTCTTATGGTTATTGTATAAAACAGTAACTTTTGGAACGTTATGTTCAAATATATAAAAATATTTAATAAATTACTAAACAATGTGGTTTTTAGATTTAGATTCATCATAAGTGTAATAATAATTATCACTTGATTGAATGAAGGAATTAATCACAATTTGCAACATCCTTTCCTAAACCGGATTTCATCATCTATACTTGAATCCCCAGTACAAATAAATTTATCTTCTATTTCATTTTTTATTTATTTTATTACATTATCTTATCTTTTTGTTTCTTTAGTATTGGGTAATAAGTCTTGATGTTCTCTAATTTCTAGAACATATAATGAATTTCATCTTGTCCATCATTAGATATGAAATTTCCTTTATTATTCTCCTCATAATCGTCAATATGATAGTTTTTGAGATCTATGTGATTAGCCTTTATTATTTATATATCCTAATTTTTTAATATATAAAATATAATTCCTATCACATATATATAACTATAAATTTGGAGAGTAAGTAGATACATTTAACTTAAAATCAATTCCATTATTCTTTGAATTAAATTATTCAAAAAGATAATTAAGTTCTAACTCATATAACAATATCGGTCTAATAATATCAACAAGTGTTTTTCAATGAATTTTTTAATTTCATATATATCTACCTAATTATCATTCCACTTTATAGAATGTTCTCTATGTACTTTTTACAAGAATATGATTTTCATAAGACCCTCTTAAAGAAGTAATAAAATTTTCAATACTATTAAATCTAAGATATGTTTGATTTCATGTTTCATATTCTACCATGATATTTTTTTTGATATTCATATGTTAAAATACCCTAATTAGTTATAATAGGTTTATCCAGGACAAGATGTGTATCTTGCAGAATTTTCCAGTTTTCATGAGCAGTTTTACATGATGAAACATAACTATACACAATTCTATTTAATATAAAATACAGAACATTAATCACATTTTAAATTAGAATATAATTTACCACATCATTGTTAACTAACTATTTAGGTTCAACTATGAAAATATTACATGGATTTAATATAATTTTCTATTGATAAATGGGAAGTTGATTTAGGAATTCTTGCATCCATTAATTCCATTATTCAAAATCAGTACCATCAGAATGAGGTGTTCTTTGAAGTATCCATCCATAATTTTAGATAGTTCCTCCTATATTAAAATGATATTTACCCTTGATATTTATTTCATTAAATGGTTTGTAAAAAAATGTAATATATATATATATATATAAATATAAATATAAATATATATATATATCTAGATTAGGGTGTAACTCAGATACCAATTTTTTTCTGAAGCAAAGATGGAAAAATATGCAGTGGTGAATTGTCTTTTTTAAAAATTTAATTAATTCATTTAAATATTTAAAGGTTATAGTAGATTTATTAATGTTAATCTAATGAAAAAAATAAAAATATATGAACAATAGTATTTTTATAGTGGTTCATATTTAAAGGATCCTAGTCCACTATAAAACCCTTTCATGAACTGAGTGTGATGGGACCAACCATAACCAATATAATGGAATCTTAGAATGTAATTTTATAACATAGAGTTACAAACAAATAAAAAATCCCTTTTTTCATGGAGACTTACACCCCAATATAATTATTTTTCCCACCCAAAGGAACAACTTGAACAACCTTCATTTTTCCCCTGGACGTACAAACTAATTTTCAGGTTTTTTAGAAGTTACCACCAAATTAACTACCTTTTAAATGGTCGTATAACATTTAAAATTTTTAAAAATAAGAATAATAAAAATATTTAAAATCATAGTGCTAGAATAAATTCTTCACAGTCTGAGAGTTGAGGCAGAAAAACTTATCTTGAAGGAAAACATTCAATAATTTCTATTTAGCTAGGAGTGGTAGTTGATCACCCCAAAAAATGAAACACTTATAAAATTATATAATATCAAAAAAATCATATATAAATACTTTATTGGTTATTACATCTCTACATATATAGTTTCTTTATGAGAAAATGTTTTAAAACTTGAAGACTGTTGCATCTCACTTTTTCCCTAAGAATGATTTGTGCATAAAACTTAAATAAAATGTATCAGAGTTTTCTATTCTTATTTCTATAATAATAATCTTCTTGTAAATGAAAAATAATATTCTCGTGAGTCATTATTTATATATTATACAAATGATATAAAATTTATAGTGGAACTCATCAGAATATTCAATAGACACTAAAAAATAAGAATTAATATCTTTAATATACTCCCTAATAATAATCATGATTGACCCTTTGTATTTTATCTAAAATGTGTTAGGATGATCCAATTTCCAAAATTTTAGTGTGAATATAAACAGATGTTAAATCCCATGTGAACCTCATTTAATTAATTTTAATTTTTTTGAATCCTGTTTTCAAGGATTTTAAATAATTAATAAGTCATTTTAAAACAAACAAGACACTAATTATATCCATAAAAAACACGAATTAAATTTAAATTTCGTGTAATGATTAATAATTATGGAATTTCCATGTTTTAAAATATCATATATAAATTTATAGAACCACATAGTCATATCTACATAGGGAATTTTCACATAGCTGGGCTTTCACCATGTGTGTGAATTGATGTAGCTGAATATACACAACAGATTAATGTAAGGGAATTCACATAGATAAATATACATAAGATATTCACATAAGGTAATTCACATAGCCATTTCACATATCTAATTTCAAGTATCCAATTATGGAAATAGGTAAATTATAGAATTATAAAATTTCAAATTTAAAATTGACTTTCTAAATGGTAGAATCATCTTTACATATGGTTGAATTAAATTAGATAATTTCATTATATTTACAAATAATTAATAATTAATTTAAATTTAATTTTATATCCAAATTTATCATCAAAATATAGTATCAAACTAGTTATGGAAAACTAATGAATTTCGACCAAAGACATGAAGTGACATATAACCTAATTTATAACATGATAAAAATTTATTAAGAATTTTATTTATTCTAATTAAATGTAGATAAGTTTTTTATACTTATTACTCAAAATAATAACCAAATATAGAGTTATGTATACTTTTTTGGAATAAATAAATAAGAAAAATGATTCTATAAACATAGAAACATGGTGAACATTACATTGGCAACGTGGAAAAAAGGGATTGGAAAATTGGCTATGTAGGAATAGTAAGAAATATGTAAAAATGATATTATAAGGTCCAAATTATGTATTTATCCTAGTAACTCAATATAATAATTTTAGAACATGAAATTACCAATTGAAACATGAATTTAAAATATATTTTAAGGAATGAAAAATTAGGATCTAATCAACATTAATAATACTTTAATAATTATATAAGGAAAAGTATTAATAAATTTTAAGTAAATAAAACATGTATATCATTGTAAATATCAAATAATAAAGTGGTTCAAGTATCCACTAAAAATTATTGAGTTAGAAGTATATCTTATATAATAAAGAGCTCAACATGAAGAAAATAAGGTGGTTGGAACTATTTTAGGACCATGATTTCTCAATAAACTACCACCATGGGATGGTAAAAAAGGTGTTTGATTCATTAAATAAGAGAGTTAATGGATTTAAAACCATGTCATGGATTAAAACAGGTCCTATATGTAGAGATATAATAAAGATGGATATGTTGATTTCTAGGAAAGAGGAGCTTTCAATAATTTTCCAAGAAACTGATAAACTATACTTTCTATAAAAGATAGAGAAATATTACCTAGATGGTGTGAATATAAAAGGTAATATTATAGTATTAAATTAATTCAAATTGAAAAACTTCATCAATAATGATAGAGTGTTGAAGTTAGGTAAGAGGTTATGTGTTCTATTCATATGAGAGGTGAAACGTGAACCTCTAGATGAAGCACATAGTAAAACTTATCATTATAACCTGGAATCATGAATATGAATAAGAATCTAAGAGAATATTTAGGGTGGGATGGTTTGTAGAAGGAAATTTATGATTATGTGTCTAGATTCTTAATGTGCTAATAGGTAATGGTTAAAATACAACTTCCTATGGGAGTAATGAAACCTCTTACTCTAAATATATGAAAGTGGGAAAATGTTACATTTTACTTCTCACTAAACTACCATAGATTTAAAGGTATAATTATTCTATATGGGTCATCATTTATCATCTTACTAAGTCTGAACATTTATTAATGATAAGAGAAGATATACTCCTTGAGCGCCTTTCCCAATTTTATGTAAATGAAATCGTAAGGCTTCTTAAGGAACCTCTATCAATTATATTTGATCAAGACCCTTGGTTTACACAAAAATTCCATAAGAGTATTGAAATGGATCTCAACACTGTGATACATTTACGAACCACATATCATACCTAGACTGATGGGTATGGTGAAAGGACTATCTATACATTGGAATGCATACTAATATCTTGTTCTCTGGAATTCCAAGGTATATGGGATTAGTTTATACCTTTTCTGGAATTTGTATACAATAATAATTTCCCTTTTAGTATCCATATAATTCAAGGTGAATCATTTTATGGGAAGAGGTTTCATATTCCAACATGTTGGTAAGAAATGGGACAAAGAAAACTAGTTTTCCAAGATCTTTTTAAGGAGATTAATGTCAAAGTATAGACTATTTAGGATCATATCAGAGAAACCCAAAGAAAAAAAAGAGTTATGTTGATAATAGATTAAAATAATTTGAATTTTAATTTTTTGGATCATGTATTCTTGATGTGTCACCATGGAAGGGAGTTTTAATATTTGATAAAAATGGAAAACTAAGACCTATGTATATTGGTCCTTATGAAATATTAGAATTAATTGGGACTTTAGCTTACCGATAGGTTATATCACCCGACCTATATAAACTACATGACACCTTCCATGTTTTATTAATGAGTAAAATCTCCCTGATCTAATGAATATCCTCCTCATATGAGAGAATCAAGTTGGAGCCTGACTTTTCTTAAAATGAAAGAACCTGTCCAAATTCTTGTCACTAGAAGAAGAAAATATTACCGAATCAATCAAATCAAGGGAGAAAGTCCTTCAGAGAAATACAGAAGTATAAGAGGAAACCATGGATCCTAAATAAGATATAATTAAGGGATATACACATTTTTTAATGCCTTATATATACCTTAATTTCTTGTAAAAAATTATTTAGGTGGGATGTCATACTCAAGAACCTACTATATCCGGTAAACCCTATATCCTAAACTATCACAAATTACAGTCTCTAAAGGTACTTTATTCATAAGTATATTTAAAAATATTAATTTTTGAATGTTATAATATAATTTGAAAAAAATTAACTTTATTTTTGAACATTTGGTGAAAATATTAGTTTAAGATGAATTTTTTTAAATTTTCAAAAAATGGGGTTTTTGCATGAAAATGTTAAAATTAATTTTACTGAAACATATTAGTTTTATTTAATAAATTAGACTTTATATATAATATTTTTAGGCCAAAATTATATAAGAATTATAATATTATTTTTGTGTATTGAAAATAAATTATTTTGGATAAATACCAATTAACATGGTAAAAATAAAAAGTTATTTGCAAAGAGTTAATTTTGTAAGAGTATTATAATTTTTATAAAAAAAATTGGATTAATATAATTTAAAATATAAATTTAATGTGATTTTTTAAACACCTAACAAATATAAAAACTCATCTAATTAATAAATATGAACTAATAATAAAAAATGATTAATATAAAAAATATTTTTTTTCTATAAAAAATAATTTTCCATTACATTAGGTTTTAATTTAAAAGATAATTTTCACACATTCATAAATTGAATTAGGTTAAATGGATCCCAAATTAAAAATAAAATTGTAAAAATTTGGTATTAAGGGCCACCATTTACTTTTAGTAATCAAATAATTACCAAGGTTAAATTTTCAATCAATATTAATAAGGGTTAAATGGGTGAATGAGGTATCTTGTATTTTTAATAAATAAAAGGCCACATAGAACATAAAGAAATCATTTATATATATAAAATTTATTCCCACATATATCACCTAAAATTTCTCCACATTTTTCACATAACTGACCAAACCCACCTATCACCCATATGATTCCATTCCTACCCCTTACCTACCTTCATTTTCCATGAAAATACCCCTTTTTACTTATAAAAGTGTACTCAAACCACCCCTTAAATAACACTATAGAAATTAGATTTTATACTGATAAACTACCCTATTTACATCCCCTATAATACCATTCCATAATAATAAGGTTCTATTCATTGGTGATGATCTCAATCTCTTCATTTATGAGGAATATTCTATGAGGAACCCAACATTCTCAAAGTAAGTTCAATATTTTCAATAACACATTTTCTTTTATGAATCCATTTAATATTTTTCAATAATATAATATTAATTATTAATTATTTATAGTATAAATAGTATTTTTATTTTATAGAAATAAAAAATAATCACATTTTCCCTTTCCTTTAGGAAAAATGAAATAGTCATTCGTGCGTTGTTCGGACTATCTCCCCATGAAACAACATGTTTTATTTTAGTTCATATCCTTACAATGCTAAATAAACATATGTAATTAAAGGATAAAAATTATTTTTCATGATATAATTAAGGTTATGGTATGAAAAGTTTTAGAACCTGTTAATGATATGATCAACAGATGATCATTGTTAATTTAATTGTTTAAAATAAGTGCACTAAAAGGATAATCCTTAAGTAAAATTGTGAAATATTTTCATATCCATTAATTCATATTATACATACTTAAAATTATGATATATCACACCAATAAAAAATAAATAATACCATTATGATTCTATTATAAGGATATTACAACAAACCACCGCATAATCATTAATTAAATCAAGGTATGCTCTTGTTTGGGTCTTATTAACCACTTAGATTAAAAAATACTACAAATATATATCATGAATAAATATAGGAACATAATTAATATTATTATATTAAATGAATGTGTAAATAATGATTTGTTTTTATTATGTAGATGTTATATAAATATTAATTTCAACAATTAATAAAACACACTTTGGTCATCAATAATTACCAAAACATGATTGTTGTTGATTTCATTTTATAGGATAAATATTAAGATACTCATGAAAGGAATTTGGAAAATGCTGAATAATTATAAATATTGAATAATATTAACATTAATTATCTAATAATGATAAATGTTTTTAGAAGAATGAATAAGGGAACCACTATTATGAAACTAGTACAAATAATCAAATCTATAAACACGAGATGTGGAAAATCAGTAGAATTCATATATAGAATGACTATTTGAAAATATTATAAATGAAAATGGATATGATTTTTAACACCCCAAGATTTTGAAAATTAATTTAATGTGGAATTAATGAAACACTATGTCTCTAAAAAATACCACTTTGTTATAACCTATCTAGGAATCATATTTTTACCAGCTATGTGCTCGAAATTTCAAAAATTTAACATAAACGGTTGCATTTTGCATGATATTTAGAGTCTGATAAAATCAAATTAATTTTTTATGAATAGCAACATAACCTTATGAATATTAGCATAAACTTATGAATATATGGGATCTTGAACATGAAATGAATAATCAAAACATGAATTTAAAAGTTATTTTAAGAAAAATAAAACATTATTTTCTAATCAATATGAATCAAAATTTAATCAATAAATAAAGAAAAGTAGTAATAATTTAAAAGTAAATAAAAAAATTATTTATCGGTATTTATAAAAATATAATGTGATTTTAGGAGACACTCAACATTCTACCCTTTTTCATAATTAAAAAACCAAGAATAATTTCATAACATCTCCCACTTTTAAAATTTATCAAAAAGATGAAGTTTGAATATAAAAAATGATCCCTAGAAAATTAATATAAAATGTAATGACCCAGGTATTTGTAGAATAATATTTTTTGATTTCAATTAATACATATGGATAATATATTTATTTTATGTTAAGGGGGACCCTTTTTATGATAGCGTACTCGATACGCAATAAGGGTTTTTTTCCTGAAATCTTTCGTTGCACACAATATTGAGATATACCAAAAATTAATAACATAATAATATTGTTATTTTAAATGTTATTCAAAACCTATCCATTGGAATGGAGGGAGTTACTATTATAAACTGAATTTTGAAATATTGTTTACACATGTTTATATAATGATTCAATTTGTTACCAAATTGAATAGAAATAGAAAAAAAAACCAATTGAATATAAAGGAAGCATTTTTATAATAACCTATAATTTTGTTTTCATATCACTATTTATGTATTCTTATGAAAAATATATGTTTTATATTAAATTTAATGTTTTAAATTCATCTTATATTTTTTCTAGATATGTCATAAGAATAAATTAATTTTTTCAGATAAAAGAAGTAATTTGTCTAAAAATGCAGTTTTACCACCTTTTGATGGAGAACATTTTTTAAGTATAGTTTTTGTCACTTTTATATATTAATTTTTACAAAATAAAATTATTTTATAGGATAGTTACATCAAAATATAATTTGGATGATATTTTGGTATTTTTCAAAAAAAGTTCCTTTTTAATGAATAGTGAAAAATACTACATTTTAATTCGAAATTGTCTTTTCATCTAAATTATCTATATAGTTTCATTGTAATTTTAACTAGTTTTAAAGTATAATTGTATTATGTTTTTATAATTTAATCCAATTATGGTCATTGGAAGTACTTTCACTTTTAAATTGGACATAATCACATGTAATTCTTTTGATAGTTATTACTTCTTCAAAACACTCTTTTTGGTTTTGACAATGGGAATTAATTGTAAATTAATTTCTACCACATATTTGATTTGAATTTGGAAAAATGGATTCCATATTTGGAATTAGGAGGTCCATTTTTTAAATAGTTACCTTTTATTTTGATAAATTATTAATAGTATCTTCAATAATTATTTTATTTACCATTGTTAAAGGTTAAATCTGGTAAATGAGGGTATAAAAATATTATTATAATAATATAAATCTACCCAAAAACGAGTCTTAATCCTATTGTATGATATAGTTCTAATCATGGGAATCCTTGTGTCGATTTGGGGACCCCATGGTTCCATTTTTATGTGAAACTGAAATTTTATAAGATTTAATTTAATGTAATGAAAAATACAACATAATCGTATATCTTTTACTAAAAGAAAGTTTATATGGGGTTATATAAGCGATATATTCTAATGTAAATTGTAATTTTAAAGGAAAAAATATTTAATACATTATTTTATTTTATTTAAAATTTTTAGATATCAAATAAATAAATATATTCATGACATAATTATGATGTAGTGATTACCTTATTAATGAATGATATAAATAAATGAGATTATAAATATTAAAAGAAATTTATTTTGAATCTTTTTGTGTTATAAAATAATTTTAGGTATTATTATGACTTTTTTTAAATAAATAAGTTCTTTCAAATGAATAAGTTTTTTATGGATTTTTAAAAAGTCACGATATGAATAGTATAAAAATTGAAATAAATGAGTTTTTAAAATAAATACTAGTTTATTAAATTATATAATTGTCTTAAAAATATAATATTAGGACAAATGAATTAGATATTTTTTAAAATTTCACTAATTAACCACTTTTGTTTTGATTGGAATTTTATGGTAACTATATTAAGCATATAGTATGAATACACAAGAGACATGGTAAGAGTTAAATTAGTTAACTATGGGTTAAAGATAAATTATAAGGTTAAATTTGAAACCAAAACTTGTCTAAAACCAATTGGTTGAGAGTATTTAAAACAATAATCATCTTATCTTCGAATTAAACGAGTTATGGACCTTTTTAAATCTAAATTCAGTTTATAATTAAATATTATTTCAAGACATTCCAAAAGTACCCCTCCTTCCTCTTAGAAAAGGAAACCACCCCTAACCCCTTACTCACACCTATAAATCCCCTTGGATCATCCATAATATACTGAAATAAGCTCCTAAAATCCCTATATTCCTCTTAGAATACTTACCTTAGGAAGAAGACAATTCAATAATGACTTTCGGCTAAAATCAAATGAAGTTACCCGATTTAGAGGTAACCTCCTCTCTCAAGTTCTATTCTTTTATTTTAACTTTCAACTTCATATGATCTTCTTATTGTTTGATTTATAACAAAACCAGTATCTTAAATAAAATATTATTTTTTTATGATAAATATTATAACTACAATTACACACACCTCCATATAATGTATACGAACAAACTGTTTCTGTGTATGACGAACTGTTGCCTCCCAAAATGATGATTGTTCGATTTTCCCCTACCACCTATCATAGTGTCCATTATGATGAAACTTTATTTATATATGATATATATTATATTTATATTGTCTATATGATAATATAATTTTTATTTAAAAACATACCTTTATGCTTTTCATGATGTGTAAATACGATAATTTCATTTGAGGAGGTTCGGACTACCGCCCCCTCAAAGTGATATGACTAGTTCATGACTTTAATAGAACATATAAAGGATGGAGTTAATGAAATTATGTAATATATATATTATAATATTATAATTGAGTTATAAATTACCCATGTATCTTTTAGTTTTTATTTCTTTAATATGACGAAGAAATGAAAGTAGCTTTCATGCATACGTACGACTTATCGTCTCCATGAACAGTGCATTTCATTTCTTATCTACAAATGTTATCAAATATTATAAATACATATATACTGGATATATATTATATTTAAATCATGAATAATATTCTGGAGGTAATTTAAGTTTGACCACATGGATAATTTGTAATTATAACTAGATCATTTTTGACTCAGGTACCCAATAAAGACAAAATGTCCGATATGAACTTAAATAATAATTTAATTTTCATAACGTGGTGATAAGTGATATAAAAGGAATAATAAAATAGAAAAAGGTTATTAATCAAGTATAAATTAAATTATGTTTATTATTTAATAAGAACAAGGAACATGTGTGATGAATCAGACTCTAGGTAATGTGTTTCTTATCTCACTTTTAATTCCATGAGATTTCCACTATTCACAACTTATTTCTTGCATGTGGTGTATTGTGTACTAACATTTGATATATATTATCATTATTATCTTTATATTCACAGTATTCTGTGATTCATTTGGTGGTTATTAATTTTTGTTCATACGACTCGATTGGTTACAACGTGGTAAGAGAACCTTTCACCCTCATCTTTTACTCAAAGACTTCTTTTATGTTATGTCATTTAATTTACATTTTATTATGTTGGGATATGTTCATATATATAATTATTTCTATATATTTTATTTCAAAATTATGAGAGAACACTTTCTCTCACCTGAACTCATTTTCTGAATTTTTAAGTGACACCGTTAGGCTGCCAAATTTTCAAAAGGGAATTTCTAAACTCAATTTCCACTCATTGCATTTTATGCATAGTTCTTTAATTATGCCAAGATTATGTATGGAATAACTCTTTTTTTAGTTTATATTGTAATTTCCACTTCCCTTTGTGTGGATATAGTTTTTTAACACATAATCACCCTATTGATAAATTCTTATGTCATTTATACAAACATTGTAAAGGAAATATTAGCTTAATCTCTATTCATTGAGTTAAATATCCTGGTAATTGGATTTTTTCTTCCAAGAATATGTGTGAATGAACTCTGATTGTTTTATAATTAATATCCACTTATATTGGGTGTATTTATATTTTTTACACATAATTATATCATTGATTTATCGTTCATTTAATGAAATGATATTTGTAAGGGACTTCGTCTCAATCTCCTTTCATTGAGGAATATTTTGATAATATACACCACCTTTTTTATATAGTATATAATCAGCCCATTTTACTATTAATTTCATTCAAATAGAATCTTTTTTCTATGAATCATTTTACTAAACAACAAAAGGAATGTTTTTAACGTATGAAACAACACCGACCTTTTCCCTGCCCCAAGCATTATTTGATATTTGGATTCCTCCATAAGCCTTAATGTTTTTAAATGAAAAATAAATACATTAATCCATGTTTTGGGTGTTTTGGTATTGAAAATTGTTTTTTAAATGGATTGATCATTTCAATATCTTGAAATGATATATTGTGTTTAGTGAAATGTTGATATTTTCAATATTTTATGTGTTATAATTATGTAATGGTACTTGGAAATTTGATGGGTGGTCACATGATAAACCAATGATAGGTGGTTACATGATAAACCAAATAATAGATGGTTCCGTGATAAAACATGGACGGGTGGTTACATTATAACCTCCAATGCATTGGGTATGTAAGTCGGTCGAATGACTATTCCATTTAGTGATTTGTGTGGAAGTCGATCGTATGGTTATTCCATTTAAGTATGTTTATGTCACATGTTATCTTTATATGTCGTATGTTTCTTTCTAGGGGATTTATTTTAATCTTTTGGTTACAAAAACGGTATGTAATGAGTTTATATTCAGTGATGTACATTTAATACCACATAAAGGTGAAAAGTATTACTTTATGATAAAGTATTCATGGTTTTCATGTTATCCCAAGACTAAAAATCTTATTTCTTTATGTATCCCTTACTGATATTTTTATACGCATCCCATGATTTGTAATGTTTTTTCACCAGACATAAAGAAGAATAGACTCAATGATGAGATCAATGAAAAATTATACTGTTAAAACATGAAACGATGTCATGTTTTTTTAAAGAGTTTTTGTTTTATGAAGAAATGGATAGTGAGTAGTAGTGTATAATTTTAATATTAAATATGTTATATATTTGTTACAATCTAATTTTATAAAGCTATAAACCTACAAAGATCCTCGATGTGAATTAAAGTCACATTATCCACTTATCTCAATATTACGTAATGATTATGGTTGAGGCCTTATATACATAGTAGATAAAACATTTTTCGACTTTGATACTTATAAACTTATATCAAAGAACCTATATAAAACATTAATGTTTTTAAAACATGTACCAAATATCTATAATACCATGAGCATAATATTAAAAGATGATTGGAAAAAGTAATGATAAAACTTTTATAAAATATCATTTTATGCAAACTAAAAGTTTAAATTGTAATTTAATTTCATATATCATCAATTAAAATTCCCAAAATAGTAATATAATACACAAATATCTATAGAAATAAAGTAATAGTAATAAAATAAAAGATTCTATATTTCACAATTTTCACCTCCGTTTGAATATATCAGCACATAAACAAAACAAAACTCCCCTAAATTCATTCGATATACATGAAAATTTAAATAAATTTCATAACCTGTTAAAACATTATTTTCTAAAACATATTAAATTACAGTGGTTAAGTGAAGGTTACAACGATATAATTTTTTTTAGAAATAAATTACATATTTATATTTCCTTTAAAAACATGATCTCCAATAAAGTGAAATTTTACATCAATGTGTTTTGTTATAGAGTGTTGTAAATGATTTTTGGTAAAATAAATAAAAGGATGTTTTTCATATAAAATATGTATATTATTAGAATCAAAAACAAATTCTAAAGAGTTTTCATAATCAATAATGATTAAGAAAAACATTATGCATCAATTATATATTCATATTTAGTATTTGAAAGTGAAATTTAATTATGTTTCTTTAAGTCCCAAGAAACTTAATATTTACCAAGTAAATGACACATACATGAATTTCCCTTTCTATATATCTTTGATCCACCAAAATCAAAATATGAATAGCTATTAAAATGAAAGTTAGTTTTAGAAGAGTAAAATAAACCTATATTCAATGATCATTTGACATATATAATGATCCTTTTATTTAATATGAATTTAACTAGGGTCAAATTGATGTTTATCACAAATAAAACTAAAAACATTAAATCTATCATAGAAGATTTTAAATATAATAAACTTATAATCATGGATCAAAAAGTTTTAACATCAATAGATTATAAAGATTTATCTAAATTTAATTGTCAATTAGCAGTATTGTGAATATTTTCATTCTTAAAATACTTTAATCCAAATCTCTTATATTTCTATTTATAGTACTTATATTTATTTTGAAAAATACCATCATTTAGTTGAAATATTTTAAATCCAGGAAATAATTTCATTTCCCCCATCAGAATCATATCAAATTCATAAGTTGTAAAATAAAAAAATTCATTATAAATATTTTCATTTAAATATCCCAATATAATATCATCAACATAATTTTTTACAATAAAATATCATTACAATTTATCTTAATAAATAAAGTAGGATCAAATATTCCTTTTTGAAAATTGTTTTTGAAAATAAAACTTGTTAAACATTCACACCAAACTCTAGGTGATTGTTACAAGCCACATGAATCCTTAGATTGTTTAAAAACAAAATCAATATGATTTTAATTTTTAAAATGACGATGATATTTAACAAATACTTCTTCAATAATTCAAAAATTTATAAAATAAGTGTTTACATCTGTTTTAAATAATTTAAAACTATGAAATTCACTATAATACAATAATATAATAATTAATTTTAATCAAGAATAATGTGTAAAATATTATTCAAAATCAACACCCTCTTGTTGAGAATATCCCTAAATAACTCATCCTTCATTATTTTTAGCTATAGTTCAAGATTAATAAATTATATTTATAATGATTTCTTTTTAATAATAAAATGATAATTACATTGATGAATAATTAATGTCCATGCATTATTAATAGTAATCTAATTTAACTCAACTTACATATACAAGATCTAATTAGAATCATAAAAATATTCTTAAATATTATTTGGTAGAAAATAAGAAAAACATGCATGATAATTACAAACATTCATAATACATTCTCTAGTTTGAACTTTTGATTCAACATTACCAATCAAATTATCTTTGGTATGATCTCAATGAGTCTAATCAAAATTTTCTTGCATAGAGTTTGATTGAGATGAAATATTATCCACCGAAATATTTACATTTTTTATATTTCTACACTTCTTCTATTAAATTAATATATTTAAATTCTTTCTCAAGTTGATTAATATTATCTTCTTGGTATTTAAATATCATTCGTCAGACATAACATGATTATATTATTCAATATAAATGGTTCTTTTATTATATAATTTACAAGACTTAATATTATTTTAATCTCCATAAAAAATTCCTTCATTATATTTTAAATCAAATTTATCTAAAGTATCCTTAGTTTTATGAATTAGAAATTTAAAACCAAAGTATGCAAAACATTTTTTTTTTGGTTTTATTACTTTCCAAATATCATAAGATGGATTTTTCAAAAAAAGGCCTTAAAATATCTCAATTTGTAACATAAAAATAATTATTCATATATTCTATCATGAAATATTTATGAATGATAAACTTATTTAAAATGGTCCTATCAATTTATTCAAGTGTTTAATTTTTCCTCTTCAAAACACCATTTTGTTTTGGTGTCTTAGGGGATGAAAGAAATGTGGAAATACACATTTTCTTTATAAAACTGGATAAATTACACAATTTAGAATTCAACACCATGAAAACTTCTAATTTATTTAATTATATCTTCTTTCTCATTTTGAAACAACTTTAATAGGTGAAAAACTTAGTTATGTTTCAGATCTATGTATAAGAAAATAAATCCATGTGAATATTGTTAAACCCTCAATAATAACTGAAAAAAATTTACTTTACCATAAAATTACCAGGTTTGATAGGAACAAATAAATATAAAAATATAAGATCAAGAAGATTTATAGTTTTTTATTTTTTTATGGACTTTAAACTTATTCTGGTTTGTTTACCATTCAATCAAGATTCATCAAAAATGGTACTATAATATTTATGTTCTTATAATTGTAGAATAGTTTGGTTTTAGGAACTCTAGTGAAAAAACATGAAATTATCATGTCCCAACCTCTTATGCCCAAAACTTTTATCATATTTTAAAAAATTCAAAAAGTTGACATTTTCATCACTTAATTCTGAAAATTTTATTGAATAAATGTTGTATTTGCAGTTTTCATAAGAAATAGATTTATCATTGAAAAAAATAAATTTATCAGTTTGAAATTTAACAAAAATTCTATAATAACATAGTTTTGAATGTATTATTAAACTATTTTTAAATCATTAAACATGTAAAAACATTCCAAATAATAATAGAAATTTAAATTCTAACCTCACCAAAACCTTTTACTGCTGTTTTTGATTTATCACCAAATGTAACATCACCTCCATCAAATTGATTGAATGATAAAGAATTTAATATGTCACCAGTAATGTGTCTTAATTATCCACTTTCAATGTACAAAACATACCTATTGATGCTGTTAATACACTTTTATTATAAAAAAAATTTAATTAATCTTTTATACCCATGGGAATTGGGGTCTGATGAGATTATCATATGAATTCATTGAGACAGAAACTGATTGGAATTTTTTATTTTGGAATTGATTTTTTCTTATTATTATTACATTATTTCTGTAGATATTTGTGTATTATATTACTATTTTGTAACTTTTAATACATTATAGATGAAATTAAATTACACTTTAAACTTTTAATTTACATAAAATTTTATTTTATGAAGCATTGCTCATTATTTTTCACAGTTATCATTTAAAATTATTCCCATTCCATTGTAGATCTTTGATACATGTTCTAAAAAATTTATGACTTTATAAAGGTTCCTTGACATAAGTTTATAAATATAATATTCTAAATAAATTATCCAATATTTACATTCATTTTCTTATGATCATTTTTTATATTGAAACATTTTCTTTTTTATAATTTTAAAAAGTGGGAGATGTTTTGAGATTATACTAGGTTTTTTAATTATAAAAATGGGATAATGTTGAGAGTCTCCTTAAATAACTTTATATTTTTATAATTACCAAGAAATAATTGAGTTATTTACATTAAATGTATTACTACTTTTCCTTATGTATTGATTAAATTATGCTTCATATTGATTAGATCATAAGGCTTATTTTTCTTAATATACCATTTAAATTCATGTTTTTATTCTTCATTTCATGTTCAAGATCTCTTATATATTGAGTGAATAAATTTTTAAGATTCCTCTTTTCATGAGATTAATGTTTGTTTTCTTAACCAAGATCTAATTAGAAATATACTGGTATAGAAAAATCAATCAATTGGACAGAGTTTGCTGGCCGACAGAATGGACAAAACATCCGTTATTGAATCATATCTCGGCCTACATAACTTTAAATTAGTTTATTCAAGTTGTAATAGAAAAATATGAAAATAATTATAGACAAATAATATAATAATTACTTCTAATATAGAAACATGTGTAAAATATTCTTAAAAATAAATACCCTCTTTATGTGAATGTCCCTATGTAAATAATCATTCTTTATTTTTACCTATAGTTCAATATTAATGAATATTATTTCTAATGATCAATTTTTATAATAAAATGATAATTACATTGATTAATAAGGAAAGTCTATACATTATTCTTAGTAATCTGATTTAATTCATATTACATATATAAGATCTAAAAAGAATCATCTGAATATTTGTAAATATTATTTGGAAAAAAAAAGAAATAAATGCATGATAAGTAAAAACATTCATAATAGATTTTATATTTTAACCTTTCTATTAAACAGTACCAATCAATTTATCTTTGGGATGATCTCTACGAGTCTTATAAAATTTTTCATGAACATGATTTGATTAAGATGAAATATTCTCCCCCTCAATATGTAAATTTTTTATCTTTAGGCATTTCTTATTAAAAATTAATATCTCTAAATTATTTCTCAAGTTGATCAATAATATCATCATTTTATTCAAAGACAATTCATCAAACTTAACATGAATAGATTCTTCAACTTATATGATTCTTTTATTATATACATTGAAAGAACTACTATTATTTTATTATCCATATAAAATTACTTCATTATATTTTTCCTCAAATTTATCTAAAATATCCTTAGTTTTAAGATTTAAAAATCTACAACCAAAGTCTACAAAATAGAAAATTTTAGGTTTTATTACATTCCAAATCTCGTTAGGTGGATTTTTCAACAGAGGTTTTTAAAATAATTCAATTTGTGACATAAAAAGAAATATTCATAGATTCTTTCTAAAAATATTTATTAATGATAAACTTATTTGACAATATCCTATCAATTTCTTAAAGTGTTCTATTTTTTTCTTCACTACACCTCTTTTTCGTGGGGTTTTATAGGATGAAAAAAATGTGAAAATACCCATTTTACATATGAAACTAGATAAATTCCAGATTCTATAATTCACCACCCTGATCACTTATAATTTATTTAATTATATTTTCTTTCTCATTTTGAACCAACTTTAAAAAGTGAAAATCTTAGTTATGTTTCAGATTTAAGTGTAAGAAAATAAACCCATATGAATCTAGTAAAAACATCAATAATAACATAAAAAAATTATTTTACGATCAAAATTAGCATTTTTGATAGGACAAAATAAATATGAATTTATAAGATCAAGAAGATTTATACTTTGTTATTTTTTATTGACTTGAAACTTATTATGTGTTGTTTACCTTTAAAGAGATATTCACCAACAATGGTGCTACAATATTTATTTTCCAATAACTATAGAATTGTTTGGTTCTAGGAATGATTGTGAATCAACTTGAAATTATCATGTCCCGTCATCTTATGCCAAAAAATGTTATCAAATTTTACAAAATTAGAAAATTTGGCATTTCCATCACTTAATTATCCAAAATTAATTGAATAAACATTGTATTTTTAATTTGTATAAAACAAAATAGATTTATGATTGAAAAAATGAATTAATGAATTTGAAATTTAACAAACATTCTATCATCACATAGTTGTGAAAACATTTTTAAACAATTTTTCATACATTAAACATATAATATTTTTGAAATAATTAAAAAATTTTAATTTCCAACCTCACCGAAACCTTTTACCTTTGTTTTTGAATTATCACCAAATATAACATCACCTCCATCACTATGATTGAATGATAAAAAATTTGATAAGGTACCAGTCATGTGTCTTGACCATCCACATTCAATGTAAAATCCATCCCTATTGATGCTATTAAGACACTTTTCCTATAAAAACAAATTTAATAAATCTTTTATAACAATTAAAATTCGAGTTTGATGGGATTATCATATGAAATCATAGGGACACAAACTAATTTCTAACATTTATTCATAGGAAATATTTAAGATAATGATGTAAAAATAAAATTGTTAGTAGTAACATAATATTTTGGGAATATCAAGGAACACAAATTTATATAATAACTATAAAAATAAAATATAAAACATGCAGTACTAGATGTGATTTCATTAGTGTCATTAAAAAATAATGCCTTATACATTATGGGTAAATTATTATCATAACTAAGACCAGTTCTATTTTTTTAAACTATATTGAAATTCATCATTCTGGAAAATTTTTCTGTACCATGAAAAATATTTAATGGATTTTATTTTTAACTTTCAACTTTAGTTTTGATCTGTTCATTTTTCTTACGACCATTATCAAAATACCTTATTTTTTCTTCATGACCTATAAAGATGAAATCAACCTCTCTCTTAAATTTATCATTTTTATTAGAATAATAGTTTATATATTTTGGAGAAATTTAAATATCTTTAGGATAGGAATTCTAGTCATATTAGATAGATTTCTTTATATTTTTAATCTTATTAGGAACACACTTATTTTTCTCTTATGGTTATTGTATAAACCAATGAATTTTTGAACTTAATGTTAAAGTTTATAAAAATATTTAATTAATTAATAAAAAATGTGGTTTTTAGATTTAGATTCATCATAAGTGTAATAATAATTATCACTTGATTGGATGAAGGAATTAAGCATAATTTTTAACATCCTTTCCTAAACCCGATTTGATTAGCTATACTTGAATCCCCAGTACAAATAAATTTATCTTCTATTTCATTTTTTTATTTCTTTTATTACAATATCTTATTATTTTGTTTTTTAGTCTTGGGGATCAGGCTTGATGTTCTCTAACTTCCAAAACAAATAAAAAATTTCATCTATACCATTATTAGATATGAAATATCCTTTCTTATTCTCCCTCTAATCATCATTTGGATAGTTTTTGGGATCTATGTGATTAGCCTTTCTTATTTATATATCCTTCTTTTGTAACATATAAAATATAATTCCTATCACCAATATGTAACTTAGAATTTAAATAGTAAGTAGATACATTTGATTTAAAATCAATTCCATTATTCTTTGAATTAAATTATTCAAAAAGACATTTAAATTCTAACTCATATTGCAATATCAGTCTAATAATATCAAAAAGTGTTTTTCCTTTAATTTTTCACTTTGATATATAGATACCTAATTATCATTCCACTTCATATAATGTTCTATATGTACTCTTTCTACAATAATATGATTTTGATAAGCCCCTCCTATATAAGTAAAACCATTTTAAATTCTAGAAAATCTAGGATACATTTGATTTCATGTTTCATATTCTACCATGACATGTTTTTGATATTTATCTCTTAAGATAACCTAGTTAGTTATAATAGGTTTATTTAGGTGAAGATGTGTATCTTATAGAATTTTCTAGTTTTCATGAGCATTTTTACATGCTGAAACATAACTATACACATTTCTAGTTATTAAAAAATATAGGACCTTCATCACATTGTAAATTAGAATACAATTTACCACATCATTGATAACTAACTATTTAGGTTCAACTATGATAATATTGTATGTATTTACTATAATTTTCCAATGATAAATGAAATATTGATTTATAAATTCTTGCATCTATTAATTCTATTATACAAAATGAGTACCATCAAAATAAGGTGTTTTTTGATATATCAATCCATAATTTGAGATAGTTCCTTCTATATTAAAATTCTATTTCCCCTTGATATTTATTTAAATAAATTGTTTGTAAAAATAAGTAATATATATATATATATCAGTATTAGTGTGTAGGTCAGCTACCAATTTTTTTATAGAATAAAGATGGAAAAATATACAGGGGTGAATTGCCTTTTTAAAAATTTAATTAATTCATTTAAATATTTAAAGGTTATATTAGATTTATTAACGTCAATAAAATGAAAAAAATAAAAATAAATGAACGAACATATTTTTTAGTGGTTCAAATTTAAATGATCCTAGTCCACTATTAAACCCTGTTATGAACTGAGAGTGATGGGACCAACTATAACCAATATAATGGAATCATAGAATGTAATTTTCCCACATAGAGTCACAATCAAATTAAAAATCTGTTTTTTCCTTGGAGACCTACACCCCATATAATTATTTTTTCCCACCCAAAGGAACAACCTGGATAACCTTCATTTCCCCCTGGACATACAAACTGATTCCTGGGTTTTTTAGGAGTTACCACCAAATTAACTATATTTTAAATGGTAGTATAAAATATAAAATTGTAACAAATAAGAATAATAAGAATATTTAAAATCATAGAACTAGAATAAATTCTTTATATTCTGAGAGTCGAGGCAGAACAAATCATCTAGATAAAAATTTAAATGATTTCTATTTATCTAGGAGCAGTAGTTGATCACCCCAAACAATGCAACACTTATAAAATTATATAATATCAAAAACCTCACATATAAATCTTTTATTGGTTATTATATCTATATATATAGAGTTTATTTATATTCAAAATTTAAAAAACTATAAGACTTTTGCATCTCACTTTTTCTCAAAGAAATATTTTTGCATACAACTTAAACAAAATGTATCAGAGTTTTCTATTATAATTTCCATAATAATAATGTTCTTGTAAATGAGAAATAATATTCTTGTGAGTAATTATTGATATCTTGTAAAAATAATATAAACTTTATAGTGGAACTAATTAGAACATTCAATAGACAATAAAAAAATATGTATTCACAATTTTGATATACTACCTAATAATAATCAAGAATAACCCTTCGTATTTTATCTAAAATGAGTTAGGATGATTCAATTTCCAAAATATCAGTGTGAATATAAACAGATGTTAAATCCCAAGTGAATCACATTTAATAAATTTTAGTTTTTTGAAACCAATTTTCAAGGATTTTAAATATTTAATAAGTCATTTTAAAACAAACAAGACACTAATTATATCCATAATAAACATGATTTAAATTTAAATGTCATGTAATACTTAAAACATATAGAATTTCAACGATTTAAAATATCATATATAAATTTATTGAACCACATAATCATATCCACATAAGGAATTTTCAGATAGCTATTTTTTCACCATGTATGTGAATCGATGTAGCTGAATATACATAACTGATTAATGATAGGGAATTCACATAAATTAATATATATATTTGATTCACATAAGGTAATTAACATATCCATTTCACATATCTAATTTCATGTATTCAATTATGGAAATTGGTAAACATATATAATTATAAAATTTTAAATTTAAAATAGACCTTCTAAATTGTAGAATCATCTTTATATATAGTTGAATTAAATTAGATAATTTAATTATATTTACAAATAATTAATAATGAACATAATTTTAATTTTATATCCAAATTTATCATCAAAATATAGTATCAAACTAGTTATAAAAAACTGAAGAATTTAGACCGAAGACATGATGTGACTTATAACATAATTTATAACATGATAACGATTTATTAAGAACTGTATTTAAACTAATTAAATTTAGATAAGTTTGTTATATTTATTACTAAACAAGAATAACAAAATTTAGAGTTATTTATTCTTTTTTGGAATAAATAAATAAGGAAAATGATCCTATAAACTTAGAAACATGGTTAACAATACATTGTCAAAGTGGAAGAAAGGGATCGGAAAATTGGCTATGTAGGAATATTGAAAAATATGTCAAACTGATATTATAAGGTTTAAATGTTGTATTTATCCTAGTAACCCAATATAAGAATTTTAGAACATGAAATTACCAATTGAAACAAGAATTTAAAAGATATTTTAAGGAAATAAAAATTAAGATCTAATCAACATTAAGAATACTCTAATAATTATATAAGGAAAAATATTAATAATTTTGAAGGAAATAAAACAAGTATATCATAGTAAATATAAAAGCATAAAGTGGTTCAAGGAGCCACTAACAATTCAAGAGAATAATGTATATCTTATATAATAAAGAGATCAACATAAAGAAAATAAGGTGGTGGGAACTATTTAAAGACCATAATTTCTCAATAAAATACCACCATGGGATGGTAAAAAAGGTGGTTGATTCATTGAATAAGAGAGTCAATGGATTTCCAACCATGTTATAGATTAACACATATCCTATATACAAAGATATAATAATGATGGATATGGTTATTTATAGGAAATATGGGCTTTAAATAATTTTCCATGAAATTGATAAACTATAGTTGCTATAAAAGATAGAGAAATATTACCCAAATGATGTGAACATAAAAAGTAATATTAAAGTAGTAAACTATTGGAAATTGAAAAAATTCATCTATAATTATAGAGTGTTGAAGTTAGGTAAGATGTTATGTGTTCTATTCATATGAGAGATGAAACAAGAACCTCTAGATGAAGCACATAACTAAAATTTCTCTTTACACCCTGGAATCATGAATTTGTATAGGGATCTAAGAGAATATTTAGGGTGGGATGGTATGCAGTAGGAAATTTCTGACTATGTTTCTAGACTATTAGTGTGCCAATAGGTAATGGTTAAAAGACAACATCCTAATGGAGTAATGTAACCTCTTACTATACATATATGGAAGTGGGAAAATGTTACATTGGAATTTTCCCCAGACTACCAAAGACTCAGAGGAATAATGATTCTATATGGGTCATCATTTATCATCTTACTATGTCTAAACATATCTTAGAGATAAGAGAAGATATACCCCTTGATCACCTTTCCCAATTTTATGCTAATGAAATCGTAATTCTTCTTAGGGAACCTATATCAATTGTATTTTATTAGGACCATTGGTTTACAAAAAAATTCCATAAGAGTCTTGAAATGGATCTCAACATTGTGATACATTTACAAACCACATATCATACCTAGACTGATGGTTATGGTGAAAGTACTATCTATACAATGGAATGCATACTAATATCACGTTTTCTAGAATTCCAAGGTATGTAGGATTGGTATCTACCTTTTGTGGAATTTTTATACAATAATAACTTTCATTTTAGTATCCATATAATTCTATGTGAATCATTTTATGGGAAGAGGTTTCATATTCCAAAATGTTGGGAAGAAGTTGGACAAAGAAAACTTGTTGTCCTAGATCTTTTTGAGGAGATGAATGTCAAAGTATGGAATATTTAGGATCATATCAAAGAAACCCAAAGAAGAAAAAAGTGTTATGTTGATAATAGATTTAAATAATTTTAATTTTATGTTTGGGATCATGTATTCTTGAAGGTGTCACCATGGAAGAGAGTTGTAATATTTGATAAAAATGGGAAACTAAGACCTATGTATATTTGTCCATATGAAATACTAGAATGAATTGGTGCCTTAGCTTACCGATATGTTATTTTACCCAACCTTTATAAACTACCAGATACCTTCCATGTTTTATTTATGAGTAAAAACACCCAGATCTAATGAATATCCTCCTCATATGAGAGAATTGAGTGGGAACCTGACTTTTCTTATAACAAAGTACCTGTCCAAATTCATGACACTAGAGGGAGAAAATATTGCTGAATCGATCAACTCTATTGAAGAAAGTCTTTTAGATAAATACAGAAGTATAAGAGGAAACCTTAGATCCTAAATAAGATATAAGGAAGGGATATCCACATTTTTTAATGTCTTGTATATAACTTAATTTCTTGTAAAAAATTATTTAGGGGGGATGTCATACTCGAGAACCTACTATATCAGGTAAACCCCATATCCTAAACTATCACAAATTACACTCTATAAAGATACTTTATTCATAATTATATATAAAAATATTAATTTTTGAATGTTCAAATTTAATTTTTTAAAAAATAACTTTATTTTTGAACTTTTGTTGAAAATATTAGCCTACGATGATTTTTTTCAAATTTTCAAAAAATAGCGTTTATGCATGAAAATTTTAAAATTAATTTTACTGAAACATATTAGTTTTTTTGATAAATTATAATTTATATTTAATATTTGTAGGCCAAGATTATATATGAATTATAATATTATTTTTATGCATTGAAAATAAATTATTTTGGATAAATACTAATTAACCTGGTAAAAATAAATAATAGTTTTCAAAGAAATAATTTTTTAAGATTATTTTAATTTTTATAAAAATAAATTGGATTAATATATTTTAAAATATAAATTTAATATGATTTTTAGACACCTAAAAAATATAATTTTTTTTTCTAATTAATAAATATGAAATAATAAAAAAACCAATGATATAAAAAAGATTTTTTTTCAATAAAAAATAATTTTCATATATATTATGTTTTAATTTTAAAGTTATATTTCACATATTCATAAAATGAATTAGGTTAAATGGATCCCTAATTAAAATTCAAATTATAAAAATTTGGTATTAAGGGCCACCATTTACTTTTAGTAATCAAATAATCACCATGGTTAAATTTGGCAACAATAACCTCCCAAGATCCTCCCCTACTTCCAACAGCCATTGGTCTCATAAAGAGACCAAAAAATCTTCCCTAAAGAGGCTATCAAGGAATATAACTTCAATAGGTAAACTCATATTTTTATGTCTTTTATTTCATGTTACTTTATTTTCTTTTTATTTCCTCACCCCCTTTCATCTAATTTTTTTTATAACTACAGTACCATATATGTACTAGAATTTTGTTATGATAAAGGAATAATTATACATCATCAATCCTTTCCCCTTATTTTATACTAGAAATGAAAACACCATCCGAGATGTGTTAATTTATGACATTTAAGGATGATGAATTTTTAATTTCTATTACCGTCTTCAATTATAGTCATGATAAAATTGTGATAGTTGAACCAAACTATAATATATGTAATTATAACTTATTTAAGGTTCTGGAATCCTTTTTTAGACATGATATAAATTTATAAATCAAAGTGAGTTCATTGTGATCAAGAACCACCAATTAACCCAAACAATTGTCATTAATGTTTTATATAAATATTCATCTTCAATCTCAATATCCAAACAAATTTTATTACCATTTAATCTTCTGGTTGTTTATTAATAACATACAACTTCTTTTCTGGAAAACCATTCTCAATCTACATGTTTATCCATACATGAATATAAGTAAACAGATCATGAAAACCAAGGAAGAAAACCCTCCCAAAAAATGAAATTGAATATCTTAACCCATAAAATGGACATGAATGAACATAATAAGGTTATAACAAATAAATTAAATATATAAAATGTTTTGGAATCATTAATTTATGAATTGTTTTTTTATTATTCATGTAATTAAAATCAAGTGAGGAACACCTTTATTCTTAAGGTAAGGGGTTTCTACCCGAACCTCCACTTTCATTCGGGTAACTCAGATTCTCTACATAACTCAATTAAAATTCCTATTTATTCATATTTACTCCTAATATATTATGTGGTAATGTTATATATATTTCTAAATACAATAATCCTAATTTCATTTCTGTGGAGTTATATGTTTTAAAAGGACATTTCAAAAATTCTTCCAATAATACAACCCCGATTCAAAGGAATTTCTCAAATTCTTACCTATTTTCAAAGGACACTATATAATATGTTTTTGAAACCATTATCTTTATAAAATTAATCATTTTTTATGAAAATAATTTTTTACTTCAATTACTATTTTATACAATGTTTTTTCAAAAATTAATCTTCTTTTCAAAGTAAAAGAGTATTTTTCTCAATAAATACTCGATGAATTATTAAGAGTATCTTCATCTATTTCAAAAATCCTATTGATTATTATATATTATTAGGATTAATATTTTATGATATAATCTACCATATTTAATTTAATTGTTTATGATTAGTTTTATTATGGATGTTCAATCATAAAATTATTCACCAATTTACTCTGAAGGGTTAATGTTTATGCTTAATGTTCGGGGAAAGTTATTTACATTTCATACATTAGTTTTAATATGAATTTATATGTAGTTTATGTTTATACCCATTCATATGGAGAATGTGTTGGAATTATTAAGTGTTGGTTGGGGCCCACTATTACCCCTCAGTGCATCTGTAGGTCTCATGAGACAAACTATGGTTTTCGCACGAGGCCTTGACAAAATGGATATTTATGGTCTTGGAACAAGGCCTTGACAGTATGGTTATGATTCCCCATATTATTCATTCCATAATTGTGAAAATATTATTGATATTTCATGTGGTTATTCGACTAGTATAATACCCATGATTATGTTTTTTATGGAATTATTTATTCAGCTCTTATTCCCACCATAATATGTTCAAGTTTATTTTAAAAAGAATGTGTTTTTATTTATTCACCATGACCAATGCTTATGTTTTTGATATCATCTCTTATATTTATTACCCTTACAGATATTTTGAGCTCACCACTTTCTTATGTTTCATTTTCTTCAAAAATTAATAAGTTTATTATGATTGACCTGCAAGGATAATGTTAGAGTTGAAGATATTCCGAATAAAACTTTTATGTTGTCATTAATTCCAAGATGTAATATTGAACTTATGTATGTATCTAGTTTCCAAATATAATAAACTTATCAGTCCTTCAGGATGCATAATTATTGTTTAAATTCCAATGTAATAAAATAAGGCACCGATTATAAGAAACTAGGATTAGTTACTTACAATTGGTATCAATGGAAGTTTAGTAGAAAACTGGGAAACTAGATTTAGAAAACGTATATTAGTGAAAAAAAATTTATGATAATATTTGAGGATAAAAATATAAGAACTTCCTGGAATTTTTATTTAGGAGAATATTATGGGGATCTTTCTAGAAAATACATCCTTGTATGGATACTATAATGGATGTGGTTCTGGAATAGATGTACCTAGGATTGAAAACTCTAACAAGGAGTTTTGAGCATGACTTGAGGTATCCTGGTACCTAAAAATAGGCCTTACTACACAGCTGGTTCAACAATCCCATGGGATATTCTTAGGATAATTCCCATTTTTTTTAAAAGACATTATGAAGGATTTAAATAAAAAAATTTCATCAAATAAACCATGTATATGATTATGAGATTAGAAATGCTAATTATTTTTATTTATTGAGATTATACATAATGATTTGTAACCTAATATAGTATATGAAAATATTTATAAATGGATCATAGTGGAAGGAATAGAAACTGCATTAATGCACATACCCATTATAGGGATTTCCCTCTAATGCAAGATAATGATGTAAGATCTGGTGTTGTGTCTGGTGTTGAGTAGCTTCTAACTATTCTGGGATAGTTAAATTAGGTTATAAACAATGACTTTACCCGTATGGAGAATCCAGATCCAAAACGTGGAGGATCTATTCTAGACCACTATATGTGTAATATCCCCCATAATTTAATGGGACTAGAAACCCATTCATAACCGAGAAGTGGATAAGTACATTAGAGAAGATATTTCTTGCTTTGGGTTGTAACAAAATAGAGAATGTTTTCATTGTAGTTTATCGTCTATTGGGATATGCATATCAGTGGTGGTCTTTAATTCAAAACAAAAAGGAGGATGAAGAAATATAATAAATACAATGGAGGGATTTTAAGGAAATATTCCTAGAAAAAATTTTCATGCAAACAACGAGATGATTTGGAATGAAAAATATTGAATCTAAGGTAGAAGGAGGATGAAAATGTTTCCAAGTATAAAGTTAAATTTACAAGGATGGAAAGGAATGATGCAGACTACATTGTTAATCCAAGGAGAAATATTGATCGATTATTTGATGATTTAAAACCATTCCATTGAAGGGGACTAGTATCCCACAATTCCTTATCATATGAAAATATAGTATCACACACTATCAAGAAAGAAAAATAATTTTCTAATTCATATGTATTTAAAGGAAACAAAATTAAGAAGAGGGATACTAAAAAATATGGAAAAGTAAATAAGGAAATGGGGAATAAGGGAAAACTTGACCTTCCAACCTGCATTAATTATGGGAAAAAGCACCCTAACACTTTCTTGAAGGGAATGTGAGTCTGTTTTGAGTGTAGATAAAGAAGCCACCAATATCGTGATTGAAAGGGGAAGAAATAAAAAACAAATGTTCCATGCTATAGTTGTAATGAGATGGGTAATTATGCATGTTAAAGTGCTAAGTGTCAAGGAAAAATTCCCTAATGAAGGCCAAGGGAGAAAGGCCAAGATTCTGTAGTCACAATTGCTAAGGTTGATGTTCCCAATGTTATGGCGGTAGGTACTTAAGTCATTGAATCAAACCTATCCAACTCATTATTTTATTCTGGATCATCCCATTTTTTATATCTTAGAAATTTTATAAGAAAATTATAAGTGTTCAATTTGATTTAATAAAGTAATTGTCAGTAAAAACTCCTAGGGGATGTATCCTTGCAACAAAGATGTGTCAATCAGTCCCCCTCATGACACATAAAAATGATTTAGTTTCTAACCTTATCATTATACCCATGATTGACTTTGATGTAATCCTTGGTATGAGTTGTATTTCATGTTACAATGTGAAGATATATTACAAGAAGTGGGATGTTACAATTTTTGAGAATGGTGTTGAATCCCTTATCTTTAAATATGAAACCTCGCCAGTTGATTCTTATCTAGATCTACACCATTAGTTCCACTGAATTAAACTATTGGGGAATAATAGAATGTAATATCTATGGGTGATGAAAATAATTTCAAATATAGTACTTACATATTGTGCAAGAATATGTTATTGTATTTGCAGAGGATTTACCTAGACATCCTCTAAAGTGGGAAATTGAGTTTTCAATTGGCTTAATTCTTGATTCAAGGCCCATATCAAAGAACCCTTATAGAATGGCCACTGTGGAATTAGTATAATTGATGAAAAAACTAGAGGAATTGAGTGATAAAGGATTCATCCTCCCTAATGTTCCTCCATGGGGAGCCACTGTCCTTTTCATGAAGAAGAAAGATGGATCTGGGGGGTTGTACATTGACTAAGGGAGATAAATGCTACAACAATAAAGAACAATTATCTGCTACCTCACATTGATGATTTATTTTATTAACTTCATGAAGCCCAATATTTTTCAAAGATTAAAATTCGATCTGGATATCATTCGTTTCTGGTAAGGAATGAAGACATTCCAAAGACAATGTTTCAAACAAGTCCTGGGAAATACAAGTTTACAGTAATTCCTTTTTGATCGACTAATGCACCCACTGTTTTCATGGATCTAATGAATGTAGTTTTGAAGGAATATCTTGATGAATTTTTGGTGCTATTTATTGATGATATCTTAGTGTACTAAAAAATCTATGAAGATATGGAAAATTACTTCCGCACTAATCTAAAGACTCTTAGATGAAATAAATTATATGGGAAGTTTAGAAAGTGTGAATTGTGGATTCAATTAGTTTCTTTTCTTGCCACATTGTCTTTAAGGATGGAATATCTGTTGATACTACGAAGACAAAGCCTATTCAAGAGTGGCCTACTCCAACAGACCTAACTGAGGTTGGTAGTTTTATTGGTTTTAAATGTCATTATTAGAGTTTTATTCATAACATCACCCACTAAGACAACCCCAATGACAAAGCTTACGCATAAATGGGTTATGTTCATATAGACAAAAGAATGTGAGGACATTTTTGAATAATTTTAGATGAGATTATTGAATGATCTAATCCTAACTCTACCATCATTGAATGATGGGCTTGTGATCTATAGTGATGAATCAAAGAAAGTACTATGTTGTGTCCTTATGAAGAACGATAGAGTTATTTACTATGCATCATGGTAGAAAAAAATTCCTGAAAAAAACTACCATTCTCATGATCTTTAGTTAGGGGATGTGATATTTTCTCTAAAAATATGTAGACACTCTCTATGGTGAAAGATGTGAGATATATACAGTTCACAATAGTATGAAGTATCTGTTATCATATAAATAACTCAACATGAGGCATAGGAAATGACTAAAACTTCTCTAGTATTATGATTGTTCCATACACTACCACCAAAGAAATGAAAATAAGGTAGCTGATGCATTGACAATAAAGGATCATGGAGTTTAAAAGAATGAGGATTGAAAGAGATCCTATGTTCAAGGATATAATAAGGATGGACTTGGTAATTATCAAATAAGGTGAAATATCATTACTTTTTAATTGGTTTCCCAACCATATTTATTATAAAGGATTAGACGGTCTCCACCGGATGATGAGAACCTTCAAAAGAAAATTAATTCTTTGAAATATGGAAAGTTGGATGACTTCATATGAGAAGATGGAATTCGGAAATTTCGGAAGAGATTATGTTTTCCCTCTATACCAGAGATAAAAAGGGTGTCATTGGATAATTACCATATCTCTATTTTCTCTATACACCCTGGTATCAAAAAAAATATAAAGAGATTTGACGGAAAATTCTTAGTGGGACAACATGAAGCGAGATATTGCTGATTATGTATCAAGATGTTTAGTCTGTCAAGAATTGAAGGCTGAATCAAAACATTATAGAAGAGCCATGAAACCTATACCCATTCATACATGGAAATGGGATGACATCACCTTGTATTTTTTCACTAGATTAACCAAAACACTAAGAAAGAATGATTCAATATGGGTAATTATTTACTGAATTAAAAAATCAGCACATTTACTAGCTATAAGGGAAGATTTTCCACTGGAGAAGCTTTCATGACACTATATCAATGAATTTGTAAGACATCATAGAGAACATATTTCAATAGTGTTTGATTGTGATCCTCAATTTACATTAAAATTCTGGATTAGTCTTAAAAAATATTTGGATATTAAGCTTCGTTTGAGTACTGTTTATCATCCTCAAACTAATGTTCAATCAGAAAGGACAATCCAAACAATAGATTACATGTTGAGATCATGCTCACTTGACTTACAAGTCATGTGGGATCAGTATTTACCCATGTTGGAGTTTTCATACTGTAATAGTTTCCATTCTAGTGTTCAAATGGCACCATATAAAGCATTATACAGAAAGATATGGCATACACCAACATGTTGGGATGAAGTTGGTGAAAGGAAGCTTGTGGGTCCAGAGCATATGGAGGAAACAACAGTGAAGGTATAGACTATTCAACCCCATATCAATAAAACTCAAAGAATACAAAATATATATATTGATAATAGAAGGAAGGATTTTGAATTTCAAGTGGGAGATCATGTTTTTTAATAGTATCTACATAGAAGGGTGTTATAAGATTTGGATAGTAAGGGAAACTGAGCCCTAGTTATATTAAACCTTTTGAAATTTTATAGAGAATTGGAGCTGTTGCATATTGTTTGGCTATGCCACCTAGACTATCTAAATTAAAAAATGTGTTCCATGCCTCATTGTTGAGAAAGTACATGCTAGACCCATCATATGTTCTCACTTATGAATGAATATTATTGGAACCTGAACTATCATACTATGAAGAGCCTATTTGGATTTTGGACACAAAAGAATAAGTGTTGAAGAATCAAATGACTAAACTGGTAAGGATACTTTAGAAAAATAATAAAATAAAAAAGGCAGCATGGGAGCATGAGTAGTATATGATGAAGAACCACCTAAATATTTTTGTGAGGTAATATTCTGTAAATTTCGATAATGAATTTGTTATAAGGTGGAGAGAGTGTAACATATCAATATTTTGAATATAAATTTAATATTGAATGCAAAAAACAATGAGTCCCAACAAAACACCACTTTTTTATAACCTATCCATTAATCATTGTTTTATCACGTATGTGATTGAAGTTTCAAAAAATTTATATACACGGTTGTGTTTAGTATGATATTTACAGTCTGATAGGATCAAATTAGTTTTTGATGAATAGTAACAGAACTTACGAATAGTAACATACCCTTATGAATAGAAATGAATAGTAAATTGACCAAAAAATAGAAACTTCATCCATGAATGTATAAATACAATTTAGACATCTAATATGTGAAATAATGATCATAGTATAAGTATTGGTATTCTTGTATATCATATATATTTTAATTAAAATTTTACAATTAATTTAATAATTTAAAATGGAAATTTATTTTCATAAAATGTAATCAAATTTTTTTATTTTATTTTCTTCTAGTAATAAGATAATTTAACAGGACCTTGATTAATTTTTCAAGGTGTTATAAAATGATTTATAAATTTATTGTTGTTTTTTTGAATAAATTATGATTATATTTAAATATTAAATTAAAAATATTTAGAAAATTATTTTCATAAAATGGATATCATTTTTGACTTCTACACGTTAAAAAATTGTTGGGGTGATGTATTGGGATTTTTCTGAAATTCATTAATTTTTGGTGAATAATGAAATTCAATATTTTAAAAAATATTCTAAATAAGTGAATTTATGGATCATTCTTGAGACATGGATGATTTAAATAAGCATTGGTTTAAACTCACATTCACTTATTACAATTTTTGGTCACAATAATCAACACTATTGGTTGTCTTAGAAAAATAATAAAATAATGATTAAAATAATGGGAAAACACTCCTCTCCTCCACTATAAACCCCCTTAACTCCATCTTTTATTCACTCCCCTCAAGCCTAGTTCCTTGTGTAAATTCTACTCAAATATCCTCCCAATATTTTCTTCCACTTCTATCATCCCATGGGCACATAAAAAGACCAAAACTAATCCCCTAAAGAGGATCTCAAGGAAGATCACTACAAGAGGTTAACTCCTCTTTTCATTTCTTTTATTTGAAGTTCTTTATTTTATTTTTTATTTCCTCACATCATTTAATAAAATTTTTTTAATGACTCTAGTAACATACATGTACTATAATTTTGTTATTTAAATGAAATAATTATTCATAATCTCTTCTTTCCCTTTACATTATACCAGAAATGAAAACACCATCTGAGATGTGTTAATTTGTCATAGTCTAGGACGACGGGTTTTCAATTTCTATTACCGTCTTAAATTATTGTCCTAAAAACATTGTGATTATTGAACCAAACTATAATATATTAATTATATCTTATTTAAGGTTCTATAATCCTTTTCTACCCATGAAATTAATTTTCAAATCAAAATGAGTTCATTGTGATCAGGAACCTCCAATTGACCCAGACAATTGTCCTTAATGTTTTATATAATAATTAATCTTCACTACCAATATAATTTTTTTATTTCCTTGTAATATTTTGTTTGGTCCCTAATAAAATAAAACATATATTCTCTAAAAATATTACCATCCTATATTTTTATCCATACATGAATATAAGTAAACTGATCAGGAAAACCGAGGAAGAAAACTCCCCCAAACAATGAAATTGAATCTCTTAACCCATCAAAAGGCCATAAATGAACCAAATAAGATTATAAAAAATATATTAAATGTATATGAGGTTATGGAATAATTAACTTAGGAATATTAATTTTATAATTCAGGTTATTATGATCATGTGAGGTACACCTTCAGACTTAAGGTAAGGGTTTTCTACCCGAACCTCCACTTTCATTTGGGTTACTATTATTCTCTACATACCTCAATTAGATTCTAATTTATTCATATTTACTCCTCATATATTATTTTTTAATTATATATATATATATGAAAATACTAGAATCCTAATTTCAGTAATGGGGATTTATATTTTTTTAAAAGGATCTTTAAAAAATTCTTCCCGTAATACAAGCCAGATTTAGGGGAATTTCTCAAATTTTTACCTATTTTCAAGGGAAATATATAATATGTATTTTCAAAACATTATCCTTATAATATTACGCATTTTATTATGAAAATAATATGTTACTTCACCTATTGTTTTATATCAATATTTTTCCAAATGAACTCTTCGTTTTAAAGTAAATGAATATTTATCTCAATAATTACTCGATGATTTTATAAAAGTATCTTCATCTATTTAAAAAATCATGTCGATTAATACATATGATTAGGATTAATATTTTATTATATCATATAAAATATTTAATTTAATGTTTTATGATTAGTTTGATTTTGGATGTGCTATCTTAAAACCATTCAACAATTTACTCTGAATGGGTAGTTTTTATGCTTAATGTTCAGGGAAAGTTAATTACATTTCATAAATTAGTTTAAATATGAATGTATATGTTGTTTATGTTTATCCCCATTCAAATTAGGAATTAATTGGACTTCGTTAGTTCTAGGTGGAGCAATATATTTCCCCTTAGTGTATCAGTATGTCTCATGAGACAAACTATGGTCTTGACATGAGGCCTTTACAAAATAGATATTTAAGGTCATGGAAGGAGGCCTGGATGATATCATTATGATGTCCCACATTATACATTAACTAGTTATGAAAATAGCATTGATTGTTCATGTGGTTATTAGACTATTAGAATACCCATGATTATGTTTTATTATGAAATTATTTATTCATCTCTTATTTCTGCCATAATGTGTTCAAGTTTATTTTTAAAGGCATGCGTTTTTAGTTATTCACCATGCCTAATGTTTTATGTTTATTATATCATATTATGCATTAATTACCCTTAATAAATGTTTGAGCTCTCCCGTTTCTTATTTTTCATTTCTCAGGACATGAGTAAGTTTATTATGAGTGACCTACGAGGATAAACTTATAGTTGTTGATGTTACCAAAAAAACATATATGTTGTATTTCATTAAAAGTTGTAATGTTAAACATTTTTATGTATCTTGTTTCCAAATATACTAAACTACTTGGTCCTTCAGAATGCTTATTTTTTTATATTATAATGTAATAAAATAAGGCACCGACTCTAGGCAACTAGGGTCCGGTCCTTACAGTTGGTATTAAAGGATGTTTTGTAGAAAACATGGAAAATAGATTTAGGAAATGTTGATTAGGGAACAAAACCATAAGATAAACTTTGAGGACAAACATTTAAGAACATCCTGTAACTTTTGATAAGTAATATATTATGTTGGTATTTCAAGAAAATACATCACTATCTGGATACTACAAGTGGATGTAGTTCTAGCACTGATGTATCTAGGAATGAAAACTCTAACAAGGAGTTTTGGGCTTAACCCAGGGTATCTTGGTACATGACAACATGACTTACTGTGCACGTGGTTTCACACTCTCAATGGATATTCTTAGGATAATTCACATTTTCTTTACAAGACATTATGAAGGATTTAAATGTAGAATTTTCCTCAAAGAAACCATGTATATAATTATGAGATTAGCTATGCTATTTATTTTTATATGTTGAGATTATACATTATGATTCATAACCTAATATAGTGTGTTCCATTATTTAGAAATCACTCATAGTTGAATGAATGGAAACCACATTAATATGTGGGTCCCATGTTTGCATTTCCCTCCAATGAAGATTAATGATGTTAGATTTGGTACTACATTTGGTGCTGAGAAGATTATAACTATAGTAGGATAGTTGAATCAGGTTGTAAACAATAACCTTACCCATACAGAGAATCTAGATCCACAACATGGTGGATCTATTCTAGACCTCTTTATGAAGCAACAACCTCAATCATTTAATTGGAATACAAACCCATTGGTAGAGGAGCATTGTATATGTTCATTAGAGAAGATATTTTTCACTTTGGGATGTATGAAAAGAGATAAGGTTATCATGTTGGCTTATCATCTATCTAGATATGCAATTCAGTTGGGGTCTTTAATTCTAAACACAAATGAAGATGAATAAATAGTATAAATGGAATGGAAGTATTTTAAGTAAATCGTCATAGAAAAATATTTTTCCCACAAACAACAAGATGATATGGAAAGTAAATTATTGAATCTGAGTTAGAAGGGGGATGAAAATGTTTCCAAGTATGAAGCCCACTTTACGAGGCTATAAAGGCATGCTATAGACTAAATATGTAATCCAAGGAGAAATATTGATCCATTATTTGATGGTTTGAAACCATTTCACTGAAGGGAAATAGTCTCAAAAAATTTATCATCATATGAAGATATTGTATCATGAACTATCAAGATAGAAAAATAATTTTATAAGTCTTATGAATTTAATGGTTGGTTGGAGAAGAAGAGGGCTGATGAAAAATCAGGAAAAGGAAATAAATAAATGAGGAAGAAGGGAATAGTTAACCTTGCACCTTGTAGTAGTTGTGGGAAGAAATTCCCTAACAAATTCCTAAAGGGAATGTGATTCTATTAAAATTATAGAGAAATAGGCCACTAATATCATGATTGAAAGGGGAAGAAAGAAACAAGCAATTCTTGATGATATTATTGTAACGATATGGGACATTATGAACATTAATGTTCTAAGCATCATGGAAAAATTCCCCAAAGAAGGATAAGGGAGCAATGCCAAGCTTATACGGTCACAACTGTTGAGGTTGACCTTCCTAATGATGTGGTGAAATGTACTTTAATCATTTCCTAAAACTTAGCCGATTCTTTATTTGATTCTAGATTATTGCATTCTTTTATATCTTCTGAGTTTTCCAAGAAATTTAGACATGATCAATTTGATTTAATAAAGGAGTTGTAAGTCAAAAATCCTAAGGGATGTATCATTAAAACGTATATTTGTCGATTAGTCCCCCTCATGACACATAAACATTCTTTATTTTCTAACCATATCATCATACCCATGACTGACTTTGATATAATCATTGGTATGAGTTGTCTTTAAAGTTATGATGTGAAGATCTATTGTAAGAATATGGAAGTTACGATTTTTGAGAATGGTGTTGAATCCCTTATATTTAGAGTAGAAACCTCGCCAACTAATTCTTATCTAGATCCACTACTAGTAGTTCAACTGAATTAAATTATTGAAGAGGAAGGGGATGCAATAACTATGGGTGAGGGAAAGAATGTCCAAATAGAGGATGTACATACTGTGCAAGAATATGTTGATGTCTTTCTAGAGGATTTACCTGGAAATCCTCCAGAGTGGGAAATTGAGTTTTCTATTAAATTAATTACTAATTCAAGGCCCACATAAAATACCCTTTAGAGAATGGAAATTGTGTAATTAGTAGAATTGAATAAAAAACTAGTGGAATTGAGTGATAAAGGATTCATCCACACTATTGTTTCTCCATGGAGAGCCCTTATCTTTTTCATGAAGAAAAAGATGGATCAACAAGGGTGTGAATTGAATATAGGGAGATCAATTATATACCAATAAAAAAAATTATCCCCTACCTCACATTGATGATTTATTTGATCAACTTCATGAGGCCCAATATTTTTTGAATATTGGCCTACGATCTGGATATCATCAGATACTACTAAGGAAGGAAGACATTCCAAAGACAGCATTTCAAACCAGGTATGTACATTATGAGTTCACAATAATTCCTTATGGACTGACTAATGCACCCAATGTTTTCATTGTTTCAATGAATAGAGTTTTAAAGGTATATTTTGATGACTTTTTAGTGGTATTTATTGATGATATCTTGGTATAATACAAAATCTATGATGATCATGAAAATAACTTACACACTATTATGAAGACTCCTAGAAGAAATTATATATATGCAACGTATAACAAGTGTGAATTTTGGCTTTAATTAGTTTCGTTTCTTTCCACATTGTCTCTAAGGATAAAATATCTGTTGATCTTGCAAAGACAAAGGTTATTCAAGAATGGCCCACTCCAATGAACATAATTGAGGTAGGTATTTTTTTAGGTTTAGTAGGTTATTATCAGCGTTTCATTCATAAATTCTCCCATTTATCCAACCTAATGATCAAGCTTACATGTAAAGGGGGTAAGTTCATATGAACACATGAATGTGAGGACTGTTTCAAATAACTGAAGAGGAGATCAATGAATGCACTGATCATAACTCTACCCTAAGGGAATGATTGATTTGTGATCTATAATGATGCATCAAAGAAAGGAATTGGTTATTTACTTATGAATAATGACATAGTTATTGACTATGCATCAAAGAAGTTAAAAATTCATGAAAAAAAACTATCATACTAATGATCATGAGTTATATAATGTGATATTTTCTTTAAGAATATGGAGACAGTTTCTATATGGTGAATGATGTGAGATATATATGGATCAAAAGAGTCTGAAGTATATCTTCTCATAGAGAGAAATCAGTATGAGGTAAAGGAGATGGCTCGAACTACTCAAGGATTATGATTGTTCCACACACTACCACCCATGAAAGTCAAATAATATAGCTGATGCATTGAGTATAAAGGATCATAGAGTTTTAAACAAAATGAGTATTGAAAGAGATCCTATGTTTATGGATCTAATAAGGATGGATTTGGGAATTATCAAACAATGTGAAACATAATTACTTTTCCAAATGGTATTATAACCATATTTATTAGAAAGGATTAAAATCTCTTACCCTGATGATGATAACCTTGAAAAGAAAATTAATGATGTGAAAGATAGGATATTGGATGACTTCATATGTGAAGATGGAATTATGAAATTTGGGAAGAGGCTATGTGTTCTCTCTATATGCAAGATAAAAATTGAGTTATTATATGATTAAGATAGCTCAAATTTGTCTTCACATCATGGGAGCACAAAAATATATAGAAATTTGAAGTAAAATTTCTAGTGGGACAACATGAAGTGTGAAATTGCAAATTACGTATCAAGATGTTTAGTCTATCAAGAAGTGAAGGTCGAACGAAAACATCTGAGATGATTCATGTAACCTATACCTATTCTTACCTAGAAATGGGATGACATAACCTTGTATTTTGTCACCAGATTACCCAAAATCCAAGAAACAATGATGCAATATGGGTAATTTTGGAATGACTTACAAAATCTGTTCATTTCTTCACTACATGGGAGGATTTTACACTAGATAATTTTTCATCAATCTATATCAATGACGTTTTAATACTTCATGGATCACCTATTTCAATAGAATTTTATCGTGATCCTCAATTTACATCTAAATTCTATAAAGGTCTCCATAAATCTTTGGATATTGAGCTTCATTTGAGTACTTTTTATCATCCTCCAAAAGATGGGAAATCAGAAAGGATGATCCAAACATTAAACCATGGTGGAATTTGGCTACAAAAATAGTGTCCATTTTAGTATTCAAGTGGCACCATATAAAGCATTTTACAAAAGGAGATATCAGACCCCAACATATTGTGATGAAGTTTGTGAAAGGAAAATTGTGGGTCCAAAGTTTGTGGAGGAATCACTAACAAAGCTAAAGACAATTCAACCCCATATCAAAGTATATCAAAGAATACAAAAAATATATGCCGATAATTGAAGAAAAATTATGGAATTTCATGTGGGAGATAATGTTTTCTTAAAAGTATCTCCATGGATGGGTGTTAAAAGATTCAGGAAGAAAGAGAATCTGGTCCCTAGTTACATTGGACATTTTGAAATTATGGAGAGAAATAGAGCTGTTTAATATCATTTGGCTATTCCATTTAGCCTATATAATGTTCACATTGTGTTCTAGGTCTCATTGCTGAGAAAGTACATGCTAGACCCACCGCATGTTCTCATTTTTAAGTGATCGAATTCAAACATGACATATCATGTTGTGGAGAGTCTATCTAGATTTTGGACACTCAAGAACAAGTGTTGAAGAACCACATGACTCGAATGGTAAAGATACTTTGGAAAAATCATAATATCAAAGAGACAACATGAGAGCCTGAGTAGCTTATGATGATGAACAACCCAAATATTTTTCTGAGGTAACATTTTGTAAATTTTGAAGAAGAATTTTTTTAAGGAGGGGAGAATTGAACAACCCATGATTTAGAGAATAAATTTAACATTGAATTCATAAAACACTGAGTGTCTACAAAACACCAATTTATTATAACCTAGCTACTAAACATAGTCTTACCACCTATGTATTTGAAATTTAAATTTTTTTTACATAAACAGTTGCATTAAGTTTGATATTTAGACTCTAATAGGGTCAACATAGTTTTTGATTAATCATTACATACCTTATGAATAGTAATATTCTTTTATGAATAGTATGAATCGTAAATCATCCCAAAAAATATAATCTTCACCCATGAATGTATAAATACAATTTAGACATATTAAAAGTAAAAAAATGATCATTGTATAATTATTTGTATGTTTGTATGCCATAAATATTTTAATTACAATTTTATGATTAATTTAATAATTTCAAATGGAAATTTATTTTCATAAAATGTAATCATTAATTTTTATTTTATTTTTTTATAGTTATAGGATAATTTTACGGGACGTTGATTAATTTTTAAAGGTGTCATAAAACGATTTATAGTTTTAATGTTGGGTTTTCGAACAAATTATGATTATATTTCGAAATTAAATTAAAAAATAGTTGGAAAAATATTTTAAGAAAATTGATTTCATTTTTGAATTCTAAATGTTGAAAAATGGTTGGGGTTCATTTTTTTGATTTTTTTAAAATACATGAATTTTTTTGTGAATAGGGAAATTCAATAATTTACAGAATATGCTAAATAAGTGATTTTATGAATCATGCTTGAGTCAGGGATTATGTAAATGACCATTTCTTTAAACGCACATGCACATATTACTGTTTTTGGTCACAATAATCCACACTATTGGTCTTCTTTGAAAAAATAAAAAAATAATGATTAAAATAATGGGAAAACCCTCTTCTCCTATACTATAACCCCCCCCCCCCCAAACTCCCCCTTATCTTTACTATGGTCAAGCATTGTTCCTTGACTAAATTATTATTCAATATACTCCCAAGAACCTCCCTAATTTCTAGAATCCCCTGGTTTCATAAAAAGTCCAAAACCACTCCCCTAACAAGGATATAAAGGAAGATAACTTCAAGAGGTAAACTCCTCTTTTCCTATCTTTTATTTCAACTTCCTTCATTTTCTTTTTATTTCCTCACCTCATTTATTACAAATATTTTGATGACTCCAATACATGAAATGTAAAGGAATTTTTTAATGATAAATAAATAATTATTCATCATCTCTCTTTTCTCCTTCTTTTATACTAGAAATGAGAACCCCATATGAGATGTGCTAATTTATCACATTGAAGGACGACGAGTTTTCAATTTCTATTAACATCTTCAATTATGGTCATGAAACTATTTTTATTGTTAAAAAAGACTATGATATATTTATTAGCACTTATTTAAGGGTTTTTAATCCTTTTGTACACATGATATTAATTTATAAATCAAAACGAGTTCGTTGTGATCATGAACTGCCAATTAACCCAAACAATTGTCATTAATGTTTTTTAAAATGATTCATATTCTCTACCAATAACCAAATAGATTTTATGAACAAGTAATATTATGTTTTTTTACTAATAAAAAAAAAATTATATTCTAGAAAACCATACTTATTCTACATGTTTATCTATATATGAATATTAGTAAATCAGTCATGAAAACCAAGGAAGAAAACACACTCAAATAATGAAATTGATTCTATTAACCCATAAAAATACAATGAATGAACCTAATAAGGTTATAATAATTAAATTAAATTAATAAGAGGTTATTTAATCAATAATTTATAAACCTAAAGTTGATTATTCAGGTCATTAATATCAAGTGAGTAACACTTTTGGACTTATGGTAAGGGTTTTCTACCCGAACGTCAACTTTAATCCGTGTTACTCTTATTCTCTACATACATAAATTAAACTCATATTTATTCATATTTAATCCTCTTACATTCTATTATAATGTTCTATATATGTGAAAAAACCAGAATCCTACTTTCATTTATGGGTAGTTATATGTTTAAAAGGATCTTTTAAAAAAATTTCCTATAATACAAGACCGATTCATGGGAACTTTTCAAATTCGTACATATTTTTCAAGGGAACTATATAATATGTTTTTATAAACCATTATCTTTTTAAAATCACTAATTATTTTATGAAAATATGATATTAATTTTATTCTTGTTTTATAAATAGATTTTCCAAAAGAAAAATTCTTTTAAATGTAGAGTAGTATTTATCTCAAGAATTACTCGATGATTTTATAAGAGTATCTTCATCCATTTCAGAAATATTGTTTATTATTTTGTATTATTAGGATTAATTTTTTATGATATCATCTTCCATATTTGATTTAATGGTTTATTATTATTTTGATTATGGATATTCTATCTTAAAACTATTCACCAATTTACTCTTAATGGTTAGTTTTTATGCTTAATGTTCGGGGAATGTTTTTACATTTCATACATTAGTTTCAATATGAATGTATGTTTTGTTTATATTCATCCCAATTTATATGAGGAATCCATTTTACTTATTAAGTGTTGGGTGGGGCCCCCTATAGCCCATCGGTGCATCGGTCGGTCTCATGAGACTAACTATGATCTTGGCATGAGGCCTTGACAAAATGGATATTTATGGTCTTACCACAAGGCCTTGATGGTATGGTTATGATGTCCCACATTATGTATTCCATCATTATGAAAATTGTATTTATAGTTCATGTGGTTATTTGACTAGTATAATTCCTCTAATTTTGTTTTATTAGGGCATTATTTATTCATCTCTTATTCCTACCATCACGGGTTCAAGTTTATTTTTAATGTCATGTGATTTTAGTTATTCCCCATGCATAATGTTTGTGTTTATGATATCATCTTCTATATTGCTTACCCTAAATAAACATTTGATCTCACACCATTATTATTTTTCTTCTTCTAAGGACATGAAAAATTATATTAATAGAGAACTACAAGAATTAAATTATAGTTGTGGATGTTACCAACAACATTTATATATAGTATTTCATATCAAGTTGTAAATTTGAACTTACATATATATCATGTTTCACAATATAGTGAACTAATCGACCATTCAAGATTCATATTCCTTATCTATATGAAAATGTAATAAAATAAAGCACCGAATCTGGGAAACTTGGGTAAGGCCCTTACATGATTACTCTTCTTAATTAATTGATTAATACAGTTATGTTTTTGATATTTGAGTTTAATTTATATTATTGGATATCAGGCTTAAATGTAAGGGGTTTCCATAAAAAACTACTCTCTCTAGATGACATGTTTTTTTAATGCAAAAAGTTTCCTTCATGTGGTGTATATAATTCTTATGTGATATGTTATATCATGGAATTTATTTTATTCATGGTATTTGACAATCAATTTTAAGGCCTATCTTTCAAGGTGTTTTGATTTAATTTCTACCCAATCCATATGTGTGGGTTTTCCAATTCAATATTCATTATTTTGGATACATGTTATATTCACATTCTTTTTTATTTTATGTAGGGCATAAATTTCCATGAAATATATTTTTTCTCATATTACTCATAAAATTTATTGGATTTATAAGTCTACATTGTTATCGAAATCTCATATTAATTAGAATCATGATTTAGAAAAAATCATTATAAAGATATATATGTTCTACTTTGGAACACCATCATATGTTTTATTAAATTCAAAGTGTGTGTCATTTCCAAGAAAATAAATCCCTGCCTGGGTAGTGGAAAGTGGATGAGGCTGTGGAATAGTTAAACCCATGATTAATCACAATGAAAAGGGTTTGTTGATAATTTACTCAATAATCACTCTAACGCACAATGAGTAGGCCTAGTACTTCACACCTAGGGTGAAAATAAAGGGGGATATGACTTAAAATATTCACATTCTCTTAATAAACAATGATAATAGAATTTCCTACTATTGTATTTATCTCCTACCAATATATATTAATGAACCCAATTACTATCTTCTATGGACAACTCAACACATTAAAAGTACCCTCACCCCTGTATCTATTTAATAAGGGTAACTCATTTTAATTTTTTGATACCCCATAATTCTTATTATAATTAAGGTATGATCTACTAAATATCTATATTACTTCATTGAATACAGAATTATTTGATTTATGTATTTATCATTCTTTGGATATCCATGTTTTATTCAGTAAGAGGTTCCTTAGGGAATGGTATGAATGGTATTAATGAATCTTATAGGGAATGAATTTTAATTAATCAGGAGATATATTGGAAAAATGATATATATCCCCTCGATGAATTGACAAATATCATGAGAAAAAATTGGTTAGGGTTTGGTTTATGGCTCTTCCCACAATATGAAATTTTCTTAGAACATAGATTTGAACCCATGTTATGTTGTCTGACATTATACATTTCATTAGTATGTGATCAATGGTTACTGTTATAAATATTTTCACCTATTTTAAAATACATATCATTCCATAAATTTGAATTGATTACGAATTTATTCTGGACATATCACTTATTTCATCTTTCAAGGATATGATGGAATGAATAATCATGTTCTCACAAAATGAGAATATTTTATGTTAAGTTTTCTAATGTTATATATTTATTTATATAATCTCTCAAGACTAATAATCTATTTTATATTTTGTAAACTCGTGTTTTATATATTAATAAATTAATATAACTTCTGGATATAGATTTATGGAGTCCAAGATGTTTCAGTTGGTGTTAGAGTATGTTTATTAGAGAACTTGGGGATTAGATTTAGAGTAACCATGTTAAATAGAATACGTTACATAAAAAACACTAAATATTTATTGGAAACACTCTAGAAAACATAGTAGTAATTATATTTTTCAATTTAATATCGTGGGATTATTATGTGTTTTCTATAATAGAAAGATGTAGACTAACTAGAAGAATGTGAACAATATCAACACTGATTATCAATGCCTGAATATTCCTACTAAATAAGTTAATGATAATAGATTTGAGGATAATTAGTTCATAAATATATTAGGTATGTTGAAAGATGTTATAATGAATAATATCACCTGTATAAATTGACCTTTTTATAAATAACATGGTGTAAATATTGTGGATCTCTTTATTTGAAAGAAACCACCCATATTCATTGAATCTAATAATATATTTGTAGCTGAACAATGGATAAATTCTATAGAGAAGATCGATCTCACATTATGAATTAGTAAAAGGGAAAAATTCAGCATGGTGGTTTCTCATCTAAAGGGATATGTGGACTAATTATAGTTTTTATTTCCAAAAACTAAAGAAAAAGATAAGATAATACATATATAATTGGAAAATTGTAATAATTCATTCTATGAAAAATACTTCCCTCATAAGAAAATAGCATAAATGGAAATTAAATTCTTTAATTTTAGAAAAAAGTGGAGGAAAATGTTTTTAAGAATTAGAATAACATTTCAGAGTTATATGGACAAGCTACATACTATAGACATAGACCAAAAAAAATATTTCTTATTTTTTTGATGGGTTAAATCTAAGTCATCGAAGGGAATTGGTAACTTTGAACTTTTTATAATATGAGGTTATAATATCAAGAACAATTTTTATAGAAAAGTAGTTCTCTAGGATGTATATATTTAGGTGAAATCAGGATAAAAAGTTGTCGACTAATCATCATGGTATGAATATTGCAACAAAGTTAAAGAAAGTAATGATGATACTTCCCATAGGTTATTACTATGGTAATAAACACCTTGTGACTTGTAGGAAGGGAACATGAGTTTTTTACAAGTTTGAAGAAAAAGTCCACCATGATTATAAATGTAAGGGCAAGGAAAATTATACTGATGTTCAATGATTTAAATATAGATAGAATAGATATTATGTGAACAATTTTACAAACACCAGGTAAATTTATGTCAGAAAAGGCCAAGGGAAAAAGAAAAATATTAGATGACTACCAAAGCTAAATTATATGTTCCTAATGATGTAGTGGTTGGTAATTTTATCATAACATGAAATATAACCAATGTTTTATTCAATTATGGATATTCAGTATGTATTATATCTTTCATATTTTCCAAAAAAATTAGATATTTATATCGAGGCCTAGTAAGTGAATTATCAATTAAGACCCTAAGTAGAAGTCTTATTAAAACAATATGTGTGAGGTAGTTACAATTTCCATTCATAGGCATATATTATTTGAAAAGTTGGTTATCATACCCATGGTTTAATTATATATGATCCTTAGAATGGATTGGATATTAAAGTATAATGAAAATATTTACCATCTATAGAAGAAGATTATTATTTATAAAGGGGAGGAGGAATCCCCTATATTAATAGGGGAAATTTCATCATTTAAATATTGTCTAGATCCTCCCCCAGTAGTATTCCATAATAAAATTTTAGGTATATTGGATAATGGAGTATGATATATGGATAAAGAATTTATAATAAGAACAGAGGATGTACCTATGGTACAAAAAATCATTGATGTTTTTATAGAAGAATTACCTAGTCATCCACCAAAGTGTGAAGTTAACTTCTTCATTAAACTCATTACTAATACAAGGACCATATCTAAAAATCCTTATATAATGGAACTAGTTGAGTTGGTGGCATTGGAGAAAGAAATGTAGGAATTTAGTGATAAGGGATTCACACACCTTAGTGTTTCCCCCTGGGAAGCTCATATTTTAATCATGAAAAATAAGTATGGTTCTCTGAGACTCTACATAGATTATAGGGAGATAAATTCTGTTACTATAAAGAATATGTATCCTCTACCAAACATTGATGACTTATTTGATCGACCTCAAAGATCACAAAATTTTTCAGATATTTATCTTTACTATGGTTATGATCTCTTAAGGGTGAATAAAGTTGATATACGAGTGATGACAAATCCACCAATATGTGGAAGTTATGGGTTCATAGAAATTCCTTCTAGATTGACTAATTCACCTTAAATATTCTTGATAACATTTTTATGGTATTCATTGATGATATATTGATATACTATAAGTGCTATGAAGATCCTGAGAGTCAAATTGAAAATAATTTTTGGGACCCTCAAAATAAATGAATTATTTAGGAAATACAGTATGAATGAATTTTGGATTAATTAATATTATTTTATTTTACTAATTCTCTATAAGGATGGAATATTTGTTGACCCATCAAAGAAAAAGGTAGTCAAATAATGGGTTACATCAGCAAACATAACTAAAATTTGATGTTTCCTGAGTTTATAATGTTACTATCAAGGGTTTATTCAATATTATGCTTTTTTTAGACCTTTTACTAAGAAAACACATAAAAATGTTAGATTCACATGGTTAAGGGAATGTGAGGAATGTTTTTAATAGATAATTCATCAGTATTAATTTTACCATCAGGTAAGGAAGGTTTTTTAATATATAGTGTTTCATTAAAGAAAAGACTTGGATACATAATTTTTCAAAATGAAAGGCTTATTACCTATGCATAATGGAAATGGAAAATCAATAAATAGATCCAACTCATTAACTTGAGTAGGAAGTGATAATATTTTCTTTGAGAAAAACAAAGACACTACCTCCATAATAAAATATGTAATATATATATGGACCAAAAGCGTTTTAATTATATCTTCTCTAATAATTAGATCAATACGAGACAAATAAAGAGGTTGGATCTGATAATGGAATTAATTTAAAATATATAATACCACCAAGGGAAGGAAAATAAGGTAGCTGATTTATTGAGTATGAGGGGCAATATAGTTCTATCCTTGATAAGGATTAACAAGGATCCTATATAAAGAGACATAATAAATATTGATATGGTGGTATATTGGAAAGGGGATCTATCATTAATTTTATAAGGCATTACGAAACAACTATTTCAAGTAAGGATTGATAAGTTCCAACAGAATGATGATAACCTAAAAAGAAGTCAAAATCTGTAAATTACGGGAAATTGATAGACTCCATATATGAAGATGGAGTGTTGAAGTTTGGGGAGAGTTTATATGTTCCATCTATATTAGTGTTACAGAATAGATATGAAGCATATAGCTCAAATTTCTATGTACACGCTGGTAGAATAAATATGTATAGGGATTTAAGAGAACATTTCTAGTGGGATGGTATAAAGTGGGAGATTGTGGATTATGTGTATATATACTTAGTATTCCAAAAAATAAAGGTTGAGATAATATATCTAAAGGTAGTAATTATACCTCTTATTATACTTATATGTAATTGGGACAATGTTACATTGGAAAAATGACAAAAGGATCGATGTGCTTATCAACAGGTGGTAGCACTACTTAGTGCCCTCTTGGAGAAAACACTGCATGCTGGGTCCCTGAACTGAGACCTCATCGCTCAACCTGTTGGCTTCATGAAACTTTCTTGAAATCATAGATTACGGTAATCACATAGTAATCTTTTAATTTAGAAATACATACCACGGTCTAATAGAATATCTGCGAAGATGAATCAAGAAGGACAATCGAATGACTCAATCCTATATGATGCATGTACAGGTGATCCATGAAACCAATGTATCAATATGATTAGTCTTTAAGAAGGTAGTAAGAGTCTTTTTCTATGGTTATGATAGTCTCCACACCAAAACTAGGTCCCCTATCCAGAAAAATTCACTCAAGACATTTGGAACAGTTTCCCTAAGTCGCAACCAAATCCTCATCATGAGGATAAATCCAAACACCAACTCGAGGAAGAATATAAACCTCAATCCCAGGATGTTTTACAACACTTCAGACTGGGTATTCACTATGATACTAATATATCATAACCCGAACCACTGAGGTTTTTCTATCTAGAATAAGGATGAGAGAAAACTACCCCAAGCCCACCATCATTGGCCAGAGGATGGCGACAATGACTAAAATGAATAACTAAAACAAGATTACTTTTCCTAATTTACATGTCTAAAAACACCCAAAAATCTCCATGAAGATGTGTAGTGGAATAATAGTCAATGAATATAATATGTAGAGTAAACACCCTGCATTTAATAACTCATAGGGAATAAAAAAGAGTATGAAAACACAGAACAAAATTTAAAGGAGAAAAATACATGACAAACTAGAAAAGATGTCACAACATAACAATAAATGGAAAAGTAAATGGTAAGGGAGCCCATATACAAATATCTATGATTGAACACCATATTTATTATTTGAAACTGGGTCTCCTTATGATCTTTTAAAATCACCTCTTACCTATTTTTTCTCTATATAAAACATGACACGTTTGGGAAAATCCCATGCTTGGGTGAGTATATACATACCCAATAGCATGCAAAAAAAAAGAATAAGTAGCGATAAAATTCATGATAGATGTGGTAATGTCATCAAAATTTAGGTATTTAAATCATTATATGAGACAACAATCATAACTAAAAAAACATATATGTTTAAAAAGAACCCCAAATGAGAGAGAAAGAGGATCTCCTTCTCCAAAACCTAGCTAAGAATAATGAGTCCACCAACAACTCTAAAAAGGGACCATATCTGATTACCATAATCTCATATATACCTATAATGGAGTAACCATGAGGAGGGCCAAAACCTTACCACGATGTCACACAATTGAGGAGGATCACTCTCCAAGAAGAGGAAATGCACTATAGTGTATCTGGGGGTACTAATCTATTGGTAGAGGATTTGTTCCCTAGTCAGTCATGGGGGTACCACTTAGTTGGTAGAGGACCTGCGGCCTTGTGCAATAGGGTGGTACCACTTTGTATGTAGACAACCCATACCCGGGTGTGTCATGGGGGTACCTCTCAGTAGGTAGAGGACCTCGACCCTGGTGCCTCAAGGGGTACCACTCACTAGATTGAGGACTCGGACCCTCATACGTTAGGGGTACCGCCATGCAAGTAGAGTAACCATTCCCTCATGAATCATAAGGGTAGAACTCAGAAGGTAGAGGGACCACACCCTCATGAATTAGGGGGTACCACTCAATAGGTTGAGGACCCAACATTGATACGACAATAGAGCTCCATATCTATTTGAGCTCTCTAATGAACATGGGCGATCACTACCATCGTCATGTTCTACCAAAATATTCATCATACTCAGGAAATCTCGCATAATATATCAAAATCCACTATTAAGGACACCATCATGTTCTACATTTAATATCACATTGGATAGGCTACTCATTGGAAAAAATTTGAGTCCAAATGAAAAAGATACAAGGGGTATATGACCTCCAAGAAGTATACATTGAGTAAGGGTGTGTGCACATCATGTGGTACCACTATGCTTCCTGGACATTCAACTAGACATTCCAAGGTACCGGGACTTTGTCATGTACCCTTGGGAATTCTCATGAACTCCTAGAGTACATGACCTGATGTTCCAATAATCCAACCAACACACAGGCCTTATCATCCATCCAAAAGGTGAAAACATCAATCCACCAATAGTCATTAAAAATGACCATGAATGGAGAAATGGGTAACACCATTGTGATCATTGTAAAAAAATTTCAAGACAGACTATTTATTTTATCAAATCAGACACTTGATGAGAAAGTCACATTTCACAGTATAACTCTTGAATGGTGCTTGGGGGCCCATGCCACAAACCCAAATTAAGTACCCAATATTGTTCTTGAAATATGAACCTTAATATATGGGTCCTGATTCCATAGATGGTTTAATTTTCCAATAGTTTATGTAAAAGATATGTCAGATACTATATTTAATAATAATAATAATAATAATGTTCTTTTTTGGACCTAATCCATAAGCTAGAAAAAGGTATACGGAGTTGGTCTTAAAATGAATGAATTTAATGCAAGGTCATGATACTATTAATAGTTTTTCAATTTGATATCACAAGAATATGTTAAGACCAGATTAAGGTTTTACCAATAAAAATAAATAATAATATTATTTATATTATAATAATTCTTTATTTGTTTTTTAAATATTATAGGCTCAAACCCCTTATTGCACATAAGGAGTCCACATGCATCACCCATACTTCCCATATCTCTATTAATTTAACAAAACATAATAATAATAATAATAATAACAACAACAACAACAATAATAAAAATAATATTATTTTGTTATTATATCATATATTATAATGTGAATATGGGTTACACATGTGTCAACTCACTAAGGGTGTCAACATAAGAAGGATTCACACACCCATCATTAATCATATGAATTAAATTGCACATATTGTTATTATAACTAATAATTTAATCAATATTATTATTATTAAAAAACTAATAGAACATTATTATTATTAAAATAAATAATAATAATTCAACTCCCATAAATTATTCCCATATCCAGTTTTGACCATTCCCAAATTGGGAAGAGACCTTCACACCATTGAGCCACCAAATCATCCACACTGAGTAGCATCCGAAATGAGGCCCTGTGCACGACCTCTATATAGAATTGATCCCAGGACACCACTCATCATCAGCACATGTCAAACAAGAAATCTAGGATTGCTGAGACAATCCTAAACCACCTCCGATCAACTGCTATCTTCATTGAACCTCTATCACATCCTTGATCATGAACCCTAACCCATGGTACTAATCTGATCCATTCAAAAATAACAATCCTAATCATTGTTCTCAAAACTATCATGATTCCAGGGGTTCAATCATGATCAAACCTACCCTAACAATGTCAAACCACAACCCCATGTTCCAACAATGAAGAATAAAAAGTGGTCGCATATTTTCCATTTGAGTCCCCTTTTTTGAGTTATTTGTGGTAATATTTTCAAATAAATAAATTAAATAAATTAGTTTATCAAATTCACCTATCCACAACCTCCTTAACCGAATACCCTATGATGACCAACTATAGGTTGAAATTAGTGTTAAATCAATGAGCCAGATTCAAACGTGATCTCAAATTTCCTATCCAAGACTCAATTTAGGGGATATGTTACTTTTTCAAGAAAAATACGTGTGAATAATATAAAAAATATTTAACATTTCTATAAAATTATTTCTGGGCTCACCGGGCCTCAGAATTGCATGTCGTCTTAGCATCTAGTTCTGAAAATAATCTTAGGAATATTCAAAATTATTACATAGAAAAACTATAGAATCTAAAAACCCACCTCATAATCATTCATTACATTAGGTTTTGTTCATGTTTTAATTTGTTTAACCACCTAATTGAATAATAATATGAATTTATATCTTGAATGGATATGGGAAAATAAAAACTAGTATAATACGATAAATATGTGTAACTAATAATTATTTTTTGTTTTAGGAGATTTTATATAAATATATAAATAAATAAATATATATACATATAATTAATTAATTATTAAGACACACTTAGATCATTAAGAATCATTGAAACATGCTTGTTATTGATTTCATGTTCATTGATAAAGAGTAAAAAACTCATGAAAGGAATTTGGACTATTATGAATAATCATAAATCATATATAATATAAAATTTTATGATATTTTAATGATAAAATTTGTAATAAATATGAATTATAACACCACTATTATGAAACTAGTAAAAACAATCAAAACTATAAACACCTGATGTGGGAAATCAACAAAAATCATATTAAAAATGACTATTTATGAAGATTATAAATTAATATATATATATATATAACTATGGTTATAAATTAAGTTATTAATATAGTTATATTTATGATATGAGAGGTGAAAATATTTTCATGGATGAAAGTACAAGACACATGGGTTTTCCATCTCAAATTCCTCTCTTTGAGATATGTATTGTATTATGAACCTAATTTCCTTAATATGGTGTATATAATTTCAATGTGACATGTTTTTTCATGAAATTAAATTTTTTTAATTTATTTTAATATAAATCCTAATAACTCTTTTTCAAGGTGTTTATATTTAATTTTTAACCAAGTCATATGTGGGGTTTTTCAATCTCAATTTTCAATATTTGGGACTCATGTTATATTCACCACCAATTTTATTTTTTGTAGTGTATACATTAAAAAGGAATAATTTTATTTATATAACTCGTGAAATTTATATGATTTAAAATTCAATATTTATGTCCCTTTCTCAAATTATTTTGATTTAAGAGTTACCAAAACTATTGTAAAACTCAATCATTCCATAGTGGAAAAATCATACTAGGTTTTTGGTAAAGTAAATGTGTATATACATTACTAGAAAATAAATATCTGTATGGATACTGGAATGTGGATACCATAGTGGTATAAATTCACCTAGGTGTAATCACCCCCAAAATGAAGGGTTTATCATTAAATCTATCATTTTTTTGGTGCAAAGTGAGTGGGACTAAGACCTCATGACTGGTGAGATAGTCCTAGGAGTTATGATTTTGAATATTAAAATGATCTTAATGAACCTTGAGAATATATTTTCCTCCCATTTCCTTGATCTCCTTCCAATTAAAATAGTATGCCCAACTATAATTTTATATTGATAACTCGTCTCATTTGATGTACCCTCACCCCTATATTTCTTTTTTGAGGGTATGTTATTCCACTAAATGGGTAAGTACAATATTTTCATATTTATTATTATAAAGATAACCATGTTTTATATGATAATAGGTTACATAGGGAATAATATTAAATTTATTTATGAATCTCATAGGGAATGAATTATACTTACTTCAGAGATGGGAGGGACCCAAAATTATATAGACCCTTGATGCATCAATTGGTCATATGAGACAAAAAAGTATTGGTTTTTTTATGCCTCTTCTCATTATATGATAATGTCTTGGTACGAGACATCAATAAAATATTTTGATGTGTAAAATTATATATTTCATCTATATGATATTAATGATTATTATTATATGTGTTATCATTTATTTTTATGAATATAGAATTACATCAGTTTTAGGTGATTATGTCTTCATGTTACTAATTTATTCCTTCCAAATATCTTATGTCATATTTTTGTTATGAAATATTCTACTGTATGTTACCCATTACTAATAATCCAATGTCACCCTTATTTTTTTTAATTTCTCTAGGAAAGATCGGGGATAATTATGCATAGATTTAAATGATATCTTGGAATGGATAATCATTGTAACACCCTGACCCTCGTTACCCAGAGTCAGTGCATTATTACAGAACATTGGCATGATCAGAAGGAAATCATGTCTTGAAAGATCTATTAGTTTAGTATTATTGGAAACAAGATTCATACATAAGTTCAACATTACAACTTGAAAATAAATAAAACACGAATTTATTCCATTAGAAACATCCAAGCCTCCTAGATTATGCCTGCAAGTCACTCATAACTAACTTCTTCATATCCCGGGAAAATGAAACATAAGAAAGGGGTGAGCTCAAATGCTCAATAAGGGTATGAAATATATCATAAGAGAACATAAATATTAAGCATGGTGAATAATTGAAGCCACATGCCTTTACCAATAAAAAACATGAAAACTTTTGTGGAAGGAATATGAGATGAGTAAATAATTCCATAATAAAATATAATCATGTGTATTCTACTAGTCAAATTACCACATGAACCATCAATATTATTTTCATAATGAGAGAATGTATAATGTCGGACATTCTGAAACATTTTTTCAAGGACACGACCAAGATGTCTAAAAATGATTAAGGCCTTGGCCAAAACCATATATCAAATTGGGAAAGGCCTTGGCCAATTCCACGTCTAGATGTCTCATGAGACCTACCGATGCATTTAGGAGTTATAGACGGCTCCACCTATCACTTACTAAGTCCAATAAATTCCTTATATGAAAAGGTTGAAATATAACATTAAAATTTATATTAAAACTAGCATAAGAAATGTCAATAATTTAACTATAAACCATGAATTGTATAAAAATAGCACATCCACAGTCAAACATATCACAAAACCTTCAATACAATATGGATGTTTTGTATCATAATATATCAAATTCAAATAAACTTAAAATCCATTAAAGGATGATGATATAGATGAAATCAAAACCTTTTTTTAGAGAAATATCACTTTCTATTTTGAAATCATTTAAGAGTCACATAATTATATAGAAACAATTTATTTTTGAAATATTTTTATAATCTTGTATGGGAAGACTCGACAATGTTATAACGGCGGAAAATAGCCACACCCATCATATAAGTTAAAAAAATATTCTTATTTTAATTTTGTCGAAAAGGTCATAAAGTAACTTGTTTGGAAAATGACGAAAAGAATAGTTTAAAAACTTATAAGGTTAAACAACATTATAAATTACTTTACCCCTTTATCTAGTAAATATTTTTTTGAAAAACATTTTTAAGAAACATGGATGTGCATGATAAAGAGGTCCCATTAGATACTTACATAAAAACATCCTTGGATAATAAATAGATTTTAGAATTAACCTTTAACTTGTACTTTTCCTTTGTTGAGTGTAGGTTAAACTCCTGTATAATGGTGAAATAATTGTTATTAAATTATACAATAATCATACACATTAATATGATATCATATATGATCTATTAATATTGCATTGTTAATAATATCTTAGTATTATCATAATTTCGGGTGTTAACTGACTCATTTTCCATTATATGATTTGTTACATAAGTAAAGTTTTTTATGGATAGGATGTATCTTATTTATATTCATAATGATTTTAATTCTTTAAAAATTATTTTTAATCATCTAATGAAAATTATTCTTGAATGGATATGATGGGGAACAAATCTCATCACGTTTGTGGAGACGGTAATCTGTACGTACACACGAGTGAAAATATCATTCTTTTGATATTAAAATAACATATAATTGGATGGTATATCATATATAAATAATCATTATCATGTTATATTTATTATTAACATCAATTACACATCATTATTATATCCATCCAAATAATAATGTATTGAATAGAAATTACACCACGACGTGGAGACGGTAAGCCGTATGTACGCACGTATGGTGACATGTCATTGAAAGTATGGATAGAATAATGAATATGGTTGTAACATATATATAATAACATCACAGTATATAGAAAATACTAGAGTTATTATTTTAAAATGGAAACAACAAAGAATGAGGAAGTGGAAAAAGAAAGTAATTTGAAAGAGGTTATGAAATATTTACCTCTTCTTCGGGTTTTTCCTTCTGATTTGATCAAAAGGGCTCCATAGGTTCTATTTATGACTAATGGAAGGCCTCTAAGATGATGGTAGTACAATTTATAGGGTATTGGGGCAGTGTTTGGCTGAGACAAATGACTTTTAATGTGAGAATTAGAGAGAAGGTGGATTGCCCTTCTATAAGAGGGGTGAGGGGCACCTTAGGAAAAGCTAGAAATATTATTTTATAATAAAATAATTTTCGGTTTATAATGGATAAAAAATGTATTATTTAATTTATAAGGTGGGTATGGGTCGAAAAACACTCAACTAATAGGTTTTAGATAGGTTTGGGTCAGTATATTAACTTTATCTTTTAGATTTAACTCATAATTAAATAGTTTGACACTTACCATGTATCTTTGTATTTTTATATTATATGGTTAATAAACAAACTATAAAATTCTAAGGGAACAACAAGTGGGTAATTAATGATATTCCTATCATTATATAAGTCTTTTGGCCAAACCCTATATTTTTTGGACTAGAGTATCAATTAATAAAATAATATTTGTTTTAAAAACAATTTTATGTCAATTTTGACACTATTTGGTATTTTGTTTTTACTAATTTTATAACATTATTATTACTTATAAAAAAATTCATATAACCAACCATAATATGTCATATTAAACTTGGAAATAAGTTTAATTCATAAAAAGTCTCAAATTACATTTATTTGGATATTTATAATGTCTATTATTTTAATCGTTCATTAATTTACTAATTATTGCATCATCATTGTGTCATAAATAAATTTAATTATCTTAAGTGTAAAAATTATAAATAAAATACCATTATTTAATAAATCCTTTTATATTTATAATTAATATTTATAGTATAATATTTCTTATGTATAGCCCTATATTAAATATGATTTAGATATTAAACATTGATTTTAACTCTTTTAACTCTTCTTTAAATTAAATAATAATAAATCTCCTAATCTAATCCAAGTGGACCAAAGAGGTTCATATTTTATTCCAAAGGTTGTCTTTGGTCGAATTATACTTATCCAATGAAATTAGGACATGTGTTAGTGTAATAATAATATCAATTTTACCCTTAATTACCCTATTTACTTTTAACCGTGGTAAATAAAAGTAAAAAGATACTTTTCACCAAAAAATATTTTCATCTTATAGAACCACCTTTTACTTACTGATATCAACAGTGCCTCTCAGATTTTTGAAATTCAACTCACAGAAGCGGTAAAAATATTTTTTATATAAATTTACAAATGGACCTAAGAGGTGGGTAAAAGACGGTAAAAAGTTCAATAAAAATTTTATATATCAAAAATTATTATAAACTGACTCTAATGAATTACATTGAACTTATATAGGTATTATGTATCTATTTTGATCTAAAATAAATTTAAATAAAATAAATAATTATTTAAATAAATATTCGGTTTTAAACTATAACTCAGTGTTTTTCACTATTCATCAAAAATTTAATGTTTTTAGAAAAATACCAAAAAATAACCCTAAGCTAATTTAAATATTCCGAATCCAAGTGTAAATTACATTTTTAAAGTTAAAATTTATAAAATTTCAATAAGTGGGTATTACTATTCATAACAGCTAGTTTGATTGGTTGTGGTGTGTTAGAACTCGAAGTTGTGTACAACACACGCTATTGTATTATTCAAAGAGAAGTGTACCATGGAAGCTTGGGGTGTTACATTCTCCCCTCCTTCAAATAATTTTGTCCTCGAAATTTATAGAATATTACTAGATAAAATGACACGGGTGGTTCTTCATCATAAGTTCCTTGAGTTCCCATGTTGCCTCTTCCTTCTTATGGTTTCTCCATAGAACTTTTACCAGTCATGTCGTCCGGTTTCATAGCACTTGTTCTATTGTATCAAGAACCATGACAGGCTCTTCGCAATAAGATAGATCAGGTTCCCGCTCTACTTCTTCATATGTGAGTACATGCATTGGGTCAGGCATGTATTTTCACAATAGTGATATATGGAACACATCACGAACATTGGAGAGATTTGGCGGCATTTCCAACTGGTAAGCTACAGACCCAATTTGTTCAAGAATTTTGAAAGGTCTGATGTACCTGGGACTTAGTTTTCCCTTTTTACCAAAATGTATAACACCCTTCCATGGAGATACCTTCAAGAAAACATGGTCTCCTACCTGAAATTCCAAATCCTTCCTTCGATTATCGGCACAGCTCTTCTGCCAACTTTGATCTGCTTTGATGTGGGTTTGGATTACTTTCCCCTTTTCCATCATTTCCTCCACATGTTCTGGGCCTACGAGTTTTCTTTCACCAACATCATCCCAACAAGTTGGTGTGCAACATCTCCTTCCTTATAATTCTTTATATGGTTCCATCTAAATACTTGAATGTAATCTATTATTATAGGAAAATTCTATTAGAGGTAAATATTGATCCCACATACCTTGAAAGTCATGTGAGCATGATCTCAACATGTCTTCTATGGTTTGAATAGTCCATTTTGATTGTCCATCAGTTTGGGGGTGGTAGGAAGTGCTCAAATGAAGTTTAGTATCTATGTATTTATGAATACGTTTTCAGATTCTTGATGTAAAACAGGGATCACGATCAGAAAAAATCGATAGTGGTACAAAATAAAGCCTTATAACTTCATTATTATATAGTCTTGGTAATCGTTCAAGTGGTAAATCTTCTCTTATAGCAAGAAAATGTACTGACTTTGTAGGACGATAAACAATGACTCATTTTGCATCGTTTTTGTCTAGGTGTATTTGGTAGTCCCATGAAACTTCCATCGTAATATTATCCCATTTCTACTCAGGTATGGGAAGAGGTTGCAAGAATCCTCCAAGTTGTTTCCTTCCAGCTGTCACTTGTTGAAAAACCATACATCTTGACACAAAATCAGAAATTTCCCTCTTCATGTTATCCCACCAAAAATATTCCTTCAAATCTCTATACATTTTGGAGCTCCTAGGGTTATAGGGAAATTTGAGCTATGAGCATCATCCATCAATTCTATTATTAGATCGGGTATATTGGGAACACAAAGTCTCTTCCCAAATTTAAAAATTCCATCTTCATACACAGATTTAGTCAATCTCCTATCATCCACAACTTTAATCTTCTTTTGAAACTCTTCATCATTGCTCTAAGAACTCGTTTCCCTTTCTAGTAAAGAGGGTTTGGCAACCATTTGAAAAATTATTGATGTTTCACATTCCATGGTGATTCACATATCCATCTTTACTAGATCCATGTATATAGGATCCTTTTAAACTCACATCTTGTTCATAACTCCATGATCCTTTCTGCTCAAAGCATCTTCCACCTTATTTTCCTTCCCCGGGTGGTAGTGTATCATGCAATCATAATCCTTGAGTAGTTCATGCCATCTACTTTTCCTCATGTTGAGTTCTTTCTATGAGAAAATATACTTCAAACTCTTGTGATTAGTATAAATCTCACATATTTCACCATAGAGATAGTGCCTCTAAATCTTCAAAGAAAATATTACAGCTTTTAACTCAAGATCAAGAGTAGGATAGTTTTCTCATGATTTGTTAGGTGTCGTGATGCATAGGCAATAACTATATCATTCTACATAAGGAAACAACCAAGTCCTTTCTTCGATGCATCACTATAAATAACAAACCCATCATTCCCGATGGTAGAGTCAAGATAGAATAATTGACTAATATTCTATTCAATTCTTCAAAAAATTCTTCACACTCTTTTTTCCAAACAAATTTAACCCCTTTTCGTGTGAGCTTTTTTAATGGGTTAGCCCACCAGGAAATATTCTGTATGAAATGTCAATAATAACCTGCTAAACCAATAAAACTGCATACCTAAGTTATACTTGTCGGTGCTGGCCATTCTTGGATTGCCTTGGTCTTAGAAGGATCAACGGAGATTCCATATTTGGAGACAATATGGAAAGGAAAAGAAATCCCCTAAAACTAGAAGTCACACTTTCTATGCTTCCCATATAATTCATATCTTCTCAGAGTCTTCAGGAAAATGCACAAGTGATTTTCATAATCTTCATAGATTTTAGAGTACAATAAGATATCATCAATAAATACCACTACAAAGTCATCAAGATATTTCTTGAAAACTCTATTCATTATATCCATGAAGTTAGAGGGTGAATTAGTCAATCCAAAAGGCATTAATGTAAACTCGTAATGCCCATACCTGGGTTGAAATGCTGTTTTTGGAATGTATTCCTTTTTCACCCACAACTGATGACATCCAGATCGAACATTAATCTTTGAAAATTATTGAGCTCCATGAAGTTGGTCAAATAAATTGTCAATGCGAGGTAGGGTATACTTGTTCTTTATTGTTATAGCATTGATCTCCCTGTATTCAATGCACAACCTCATAGATCCATCTTTCTTCTTAACAAAAAGGATAGAGGCTACCCATGGAGAAACACTAGGGTGAATAAATACTTTATTAATCAATTACTCTAGTTGTTTCTTTAGTTCCACTAATTTCACAGTGGCCATTCTATAAGGGGTCTTCGATATGGTCCTTGAACTAGGAATTAAATCAATGTAAAACTCAATTTCTTGGTTGGGAGGATGTCCAGGTAAATCCTCTAGAAATACATCAACATACTCTTGCATAATATGAAAATCCTCTATTTGAACATTCTTTTCATTACCCACAGTTATTACGTTATCTTCCTACCCAATAATTGAATTTAGTTGAGCTACCGGGGGTGGATCTAAATAAGAATTTGGTGGTGACGATTCTGCTCTAAAGATAAGGTGTTCTTTATCATTGTCATCAAAAATATTAACCCCCTTCTTCTTAAAATGATTTTTTTCATCATGGTCCAAAATCCAATCCATATCGAGGATTATATCAAATTCAATCATGGGTACGATGATGAGATCTGTAGATAAAGAACATTTATATGCCTTAATGGGAACTGATTCACAAAACATTATAGCAATGATAGTTCCCATTGGAGTTTTGACTGACAACTCCCTTGTTAAATAAAATTGGAAATATCTAATTTTCTTAGAAAACTGGGAAGATATGAAACAATGTGATGATCTAGAATCAAATAAAGCATTGGATAAACTTGAGGAAACCATTAAATTACCTGCTACCACATCTTTCGAGGCTTCAACCTCAGTAGTAGTGATCGCATAAGCTTGAACTTGATCCCTTGGCCTTTTCTAAGGTAAGTTTCCCTGATTCTTAAGAAATTAATTTTCATAATGTCACACCTCCCTACAATTTTATCATTGAACATTGGTAGTGCCTTTCTTTCCCTTAATATCACTAGCAAGATGGACTTTCTATCCAAATTTGTCGAATACTCCTTTTTATTTTAGAAAGGAACCAGGGTGCCTCCTTCTACAATTATCACATGGTGGAAATTCAATTCTTCCCTTCTTCCCTGTTTCCTTATTTCTTTTCCCAGAGTGTTCAGCTGATATCTTATTCTCTTGATTTTCTTTAAAGTCATAAGACTTGGAGAATTCCTTTTCTGTCTTGATAGCACATGAGAAAATATATTCGTATAATGAGAAGGATTGTGATAATAATGCTCGATGAAGAAATGGTTTTAACCCATAAAAGAAATGGTCAATCTTACTTCTTGGGTTATGTATATAATCTGCAGCATGCCTTGCTAACCTTGTAAAGTTCTCTTCATACTTTGCGACATTCTCATCCTCCTTTTTCCTCAGACTCAAGAATTGTCTTTCCATATCCGCTCGATGGTCATGAAGAAAGTATTTTTCCAAGAAAATTTCGTTAAACTCACTCCATTACATATTTGATACTTCATCATATTTTTTTTGTGTTTTTAATCAATGACCACCATTGATTAGCATCTCTAGTGAGGCGATAAACTTCCATGACAACTTTTTCCCTTTCGCTACTCCCCACAGAGTGGAATATTTTTTCTAAGGAATTTATTCATTCCTCATCTACTAATGGATTTGTACCCCAATTTAATGTTGGTGGTTGTTGCCTCATGAAGAGATCTAACATTGATCCTCTGTATTGTGGATCAGGGTGCTCCATACGAGTAAGGTTCTTATTCATAACCCGTGTGAGTTATCCCAGTATGGTGATAATATGATCAACACCAGTTTTATCACCATCTTCACTATAATTATCTTAATCATGAGAGAAATCTCTACATAGAGTATGTGCATTGATATGGTTTCTATTCCTTCCATTAGGAACCATTTCTAAATAATGGCATACACTGGATTAGTTTATGCACCGCAATATATAAATCCAAACTTGTAAAACACTTAACCTAATATGAACAATTTATGGATATAATCTATAATCATAAAAATGTTTTCTTTGAGGAAGTATATAATCTTAAACCCTTCATAATGGTTTTTTAAAAATTGAGAATTTTCCTAAGCATGTCCCCTGGGAGTGTCATAACCAAGAGTGCAGCAAGGCACGTTGTCGTGAACTAGTTCCCGTTCAAGTCTAGCTCAAAGCGGTGTTTTCAGGTTTTACCCCTAGGTACATCTAGGATATAGTGTTATCTACCTGCTCATATCTAGACAGGGATGTATTTCTTGGAAATCTCACAAAATATCTACCTAAACAAAATTCTAGTAAGTTATTCTACACTAATCCTCAAAGTCTATCTTAGTGTAATGTGCTCTAATCAGAGTTTATCTAAATCTAGTTTCCAAGGTTTGTAATAAACTTCATTTGATACCAATTGTAACGCCCTGACCCTAGTTACCCAAAGTGGGTGCATTATTACATAACATTGGCATGATCATAAGGAAATCATGTCTCGAAAGACCGATCAATTTAGTATTATTGGAAACAAGATTAATGCATAAGTTCAACTGTACAACTTGAAAATAAATACAACATGAATTTATTCCATTAGAAACATCACTGCCTCCTAGATTATGCCTGCAATTCACTCATAAATAACTTCTTTATATCCTTGGAAAATGATACATAAGAAAGGGGTGAGCTCAAATGCTTTGTAAGGGTAAGCAATACAACAGAAGATAACATAAATATAAAGCATGGTGAATAATTGAAACCACATTCCTTTACTAATAATAAACATGAGTAATTTTATGGAAGGAATATGAGTTGAGTAAATAATTCCATAATAAAACATAATCATGGGTATTCTACTAGTTCAATGACAACATGAACCATCAATATTATTTTCATAATGAGAGAATGTATAATGTTGGACATTATGAAACATTTTTTCAAGGGATTAGCCAAGACATCTAAAAATTATTAAGGCCTCGACCAAAACCATATATCAAATTGGGAAAGGCCTCAGCCAATTACACTTCTTTTTGTCTCATGAGTCCTACCGATTCATAGAGGTGCTATAGCGGGATCCACCCATCACTTACTAAGTCCAATACATTACTCATATGAAAAGGTTGAAATATAACATAAAAATTTGTATTAAAACTAGCATAAACAATTTCAATAAATTAACCATAAACCATGAATGATATAAAAATAGCACATCCACAGTCAAACATATCACAAAACCTTCAATAAAATATGGAAGTTGTGTATCATAATAAATCAACTTCAAATAAACTTAAAATCCCTCAAATGATGTTGACATAGATGAAATCAATACCTTTTTTAGTGAAATATCTCTTTCTATTTTGAAATAATTTAAGAGTAACATAATTATAAAGAAAACATTTAATTTGAAAATATTCTTATAAGCATGTAAGGGAAGCTTCGACAATGTTATAATGGGGGGAAATAGCCACACACACCGTATAAGTTAAAATAACATTCTTATCTTAATTTTGTCAAAAAGGTTATAAAGTACCTTGTTTGGAAAACAACAGAAAGATTCCTTTCATAAAATATATGGTTAAACGAGGTTATAAATTACTTTACCCCTTTATCTATTAAAAAAAATGTTTTGAAATAAATTTTTAATAAACATGGATGTGGATGGTAAAGAGGTCCCAGTAGATACTTACGTAAAAACAACCTCGGATAATAAAGAGATCATAGAATTAACCCTTAAATTTTACTTTTCCTTGGTCGAGGGTAGGTTATCTACTGTATAATGGTTAAATAATTGTTATCAAATTATTCAAGAATCATATACAATAATATGATATCATATAAGATCTTTTAATATTGATTTGTTAATAATATCTTAATATTATCATGATTTTGGATGTTAACTAATTGATTTTCCTTTATATGATTTGTTATGTAAGTAATGTTTTTTATGGATAGGATATATCTTATTCATATTCCGAATGATATTATGTCTTTAAAAATTATTTTTAATCATCTAATGAATATTAGTCTTGAATGGATACGATGGTGAAGGAATCTCATCACGTTCGTGGAGATGGTAATCCGTACGTACGCATGAGCGACCATATCATTCTTTTGATACTAAAATAATATATAATTGGATAGTATATCTTATATACAGAATCATTATTATGTTATATTTATTATTTACATCAATTACACATCATTTTTATACCCATAAAAATAATAATGTATTGAATAGAAATTACACCACGATGTGGAGACGGTAAGCCGTACGTACACACGTATGGTGACATGTCATTCAAAGGATTGATAGAATAATGAATATGGTTGTACCCTATTTATAATAACATAACAGTATATATAAGGTATTGTGATTATTTTTTTAGAATGGAAACAACAAAGAAAGAGGAAGAGGAAGAAGAAATGATCTTAAAAGAGGTGATGAAATATTCACATCTTCTTCGGGTTCTTCCTTTTGATTTGATCAAAAGGGCTCCATAGATTGACTTTCTGACTAAAGGAAGGCCTCTATGATGAATTTAGGACAGTTTAGAGGGTATTTGGCTAGGGTTTTTCGTATTTAAATGACTTTGAATGTGTGAATTAGAGAGAAGGGGGAGTGCCCTTTTATAAGAGTGGTGAGGCGCGCCTTAAGAAGATCTAGAAATATTATTTTATAATATAATCATTTTAGGTTTCTAATGGCTCAAAAATGTATTATTTAAAGGATAAGGTGGGGATGGGTTGAAAATCACTCAAACAATAGGTTTTAGATAGGTTTGGGTCATTATATTAACTTTATCTTTTAGATTTAACTCTTAGTTAAATAGTTTGACATTTACCATGTCCCTTTAAATTTTTATACTATATGGTTAATAAAATAACTATATACTTTAAAGAGAACCCCAAGTGGTTCATTAATCATACAAATATCACTACATATGTATTTTTTCCGAACCTTATATTTTTAGGAATAGAATATAAATTAATACTATAATATTTGTTTTAAAAACTCATTTATGTCAATTTTGAAACTATTTGGTATTTTGTTTTTGATAAATTCATAACAACATTATCAATTCGAAAAAAATTCATCTAACTAGCCCTAATATGTCATATTAACCTATAAAATTCGTTTAATTCATAAAAAGTCTCAAATTATATTTATTTGGATATTTATAATGTCAATTATTTTAATCATTCATTAATTAGGTAAATTACTACATCATTATTGTGTCATAAAGAAATTTAATTATTTAATGTCTAAAAATTATAAATAAAATACCATTATGTAGGAAAAAAATTTATATTTCTAATGAATATTTATAGTCTAATTTACCTTATGTATAACCCTATATTAAAAATTTTTAGTTATTAAACTTCGATTTTAACTCTTTTAACTCTTCTTTAAATTAAATAATAATAAATGTCCTAATCTAATCCAAGTGGACAAAATAGGTTTGTATTTTATTGATAATGTTGTTTTTGGTCGGTTTATACTTATCCAATAGAATTAGGACATGTTTTAGGGTAATAATAATATCATTTTTACCCTTAATTGCCATATTTACATTTAATAGTGGTAAATAAAAGTAAAAAGTTACTATTCACCAAAAATTATTTTCATCTTATTGAACCACATTTTACTTACTGATATCAAATGTGTCTCTCGGATTTTTGAAATTCAACTCACATAAGAAATAAAATTCTGTTTTATGTAAATTTGTAAATGCTCATAGGAGATGTGTAAAAGACGGTAAAAAGTTCCATAAAAATATTATATATCTAAAATTTTTATAAACTGACTCCAATGAATTACATTGAACATATATAGGTATTATGTATCTATTTTGACCTAAAATAAAGTTAAATAAAACAAAAAATTATTTAAATAGAAATTTGGTTTTAAACATTAACTCAGTTTTTTTCACTATTCATCAAAAATTGAATTTTTTCAGAGAAATACCAAAAATTCACCGTAAGCTAATTTCAATATCCCGAATCCAAAAGTGAAGCCCATTCTGAAAGATAAAATTTATAAAATTTTAAAAAATGGGTATTACTATTCATAATAGCTAGTTTGATTGGTTGTGGTGTGTTAGAACACGAAGTTGCGTACAACACACTCTATTGTATTATTCAAAGAGAAGCATACCGTGGAAGATTGGGGTGTTAAAATCATGTTTTAACAATGTGTTAATATTTAGATTTTCTATTTTTAAATGTTATGTATATATTTATCTAGTACTCCTTGACTACGGAGCGGTTGGATCAAAAAATTTTGTGTTATATACAAAAAATTTAATATAAATACTGGCTCTAAATTTCAAGAGTCTTGAATGTTATAATAACTTCTATTGATTTTGATATTAATTAAAATTTTGAAACAACTACAGTTTTTTAACACCAATTGATTCACACCCCTTCCTTCTTTATCCAAGGAAAATATCATCCCAAGTGCAATAAGAATTGAAAATTCTCTTGAAATCTCCATTTAAAACATTTCATGTACCTCCCATGATTGAGAAACCAATTACCTAGAGTCATTATTGTAATTATGGTATAGATATTATTTAATTTTTGAAAATCAATGCTCATTTTATAGAGATTTATCAACAATATTTGGTTTAACTTGTGAAATCAAGATGTTTTGGTTTAAAATTATCAATCTCCTCTAAGTTTCCACTCTATTTATTCCCTATTTAATATTTTTAAGCTCCAATGGTTTTATAAATCTTTGAAACTTTGAACTTCCTCACTCAGAGCCTCCTCATCACTATAAATTTTAAAATCATCATCAGAATTATGAAAATATACATGATCATATGTAATAGTCTCATACTATCCAACTTCTCAATTCTACAATATTACATTATAAATGGGAAATTATTTATGAAATTTATTTTTATTATCTAACCGAATTTCAAATAATCTATCAATAATAATAATTTGATTCATTTTTTACCAACTGTATCTTCTTCCTCCATGTCTATACCTAAGAAAAAAATGTATTTTTCATCACTCTCACAAAATATGAACAAATTTTTTCATTTATTCTTGATACATTTCTGTATTTTGAACACATTTATAATAATACATCATATATTATTCGCAAAACATAACTCATATAGAATTTTGATAAAATTATGTCAGAGTACTAAAAAATTTAGTATATATAAAATTGTGTTTGGGACTTATATCCAATTTGTTTTTGAATTGTCATGTAGCATCAACATTTTTCATCTCATTTCTACAACACTTTGATTATTCTACTCATCAACTCAATTTTTCTTGTAGTGTGTATGCATAACTACATTTATGTGTTATATTATGATTATCGAGATATGACCTGAATTCTTCACTCATCTATTTTCATAAATTAATTGATTAGAAATTTTTTAGGAAATACCTTATTTGATTCTCAGAAGTCCTGTGAAAGTGTTCAAATTTATCAAGATCTTTTGATATAATCCATATAAAATAAACATAAGTCATACGAGTGAAATTATTAAAAAAACTCATTAAATAATTATCTCTCTATTGGTGGATTTCATGATTATTGGTTCACAAAGATCTGAGTGTACTAACTTAAGAAGTATCGTCATTTATGTTTCCAATGAATTATGTCTCTTATTGACCATTTTTCCCTTATGAAACGTGACATGTGTTTCATGTCTCTCACATTATAGTTTGATATATTTTTCACAACATCATTCTTAACAATCTTAACCATATCCTTTTACCCGAAATGGCTATGAATTTTATCCCATGTCTTGTTTTTCTTCTCTATTATTACATAATAATAATTTTAACCATTACAAATTTAATTATGTTTCCATTAGTTCACTACCCCTTAATTATAATTATCCCATACTTAAAACTATTTATATAATATTCATTCTTCTAAGAAATCACCTCATTCTATTTATAAAAAATATAAGGAACACTAATGCGATTACGCCTCAACCCACAAAAAGATAACATTTTTGTATTTATTTTCACCAATATTTATTTATCCAAATACTTGAACATTGAGTGATCTATTATCATTAAAATTTATAGTTACTCCATTATTTTATTGGATATATTTCCATAGAATTTTGTTATTGATCATTTATGATGAAAATACACTATTTAGCATCAGAAACTTCTTACATTTTATAGCCTTGTAGACATCCAATATAACTAAATCATGATCATGATTATTATTTATGTTAAGAGAATAAGATCCTTCATTTTACATCATCTATTCAGGTTGTAGTAAACACAATTTTTTGGCGGCATTTCATGATTAATAAATCATCCCAAAATTTTCCTTAAAAGAATCAAATTCTTTTTTCAAATTCACCTTATTAATTAGATGTTTTATTGTCTAACCTCTAGAAGCTTTAACATCAATACCCATAAATTCTACAGATCTCTTTAATTGATGGAGTAATATATTTTACTAACATACATATGCTTTGTTTGTAATGACTCCAAAACACCAACATCTTCATTAAAAGTAAAATATACTTAGATATAAAATAGTCTCTTTAAATATTATCATCATATTTCTCTGTGATTTGATAAACACTTATTATTTTCAACCATCCCATCATTAGGATCCCTCTATTTTACCCTGATCTTGACATTAATCTTAGCCTCCATATTCTTCTCTTTTTAAGCCTCATTACCTTTATAATTTCTAGTACCATCATTAACCTTAGTCGTGGTTGTGTTATCCATTTTTAGTGATTGAATAACTTCTCATTACCTTTATCATTTATTATAACATTTTAATTTAAAACTCTAGAGTACAATTAATTTATTCACACCAAAGGGTAATTACTGTTCTTTTTAGTATCATTAGAAACTTTCTCAACCATTTTCAACTCCACAACCTCACTTAATTGTTTTTTCAACTGCATAAATTTTGATTTTATAAATAAATTTGTATGTTCTACTATTTTTTTCTCAGGAGAATTCATATCATCATTATTTGTAACAATATTTTTAGTGTAGATCTCTTGAATTGTGTCTCTTTCTTAAAAAATTTCATTGATATCTACTATATTTCATTTTAACTCAATTTACCTCCACATAATGTCTTTATCTTTTGAACTATAAATGGATTTCATTAATGAATAAAAATATATATTCAATTATCTATTATCTCTGTCAAGTATCATATTTTATTTCAATCACATAATGAAATCCACTCTAAGTTGAAATTATTTTATTTTATCCTCATCACTATATTCTTCGTCACTATTCCCTTCATCTACTCCACTTTATAAATCATTGGTCTATTTTGATTGTTTGATGAATATTGTTTTCCCTTCATTATATAGGTAATATTGTTCTCTTTAAATTTTCTCATCACAAGTTTTTAATAGATCCTTTACACTTTATTTATTTATGTTTTAATAATTAAATCTCTATTACTTTGTATATAGGTTTTCACTAATTATTGGATAAAGTTGATTTTTTATTTTTTATTTATTATTATTCTTTATTTCAGTTATTTACTACATTTTTTTGTTTGTGAATCTTTTCTCAGTGTTATAATCTTATGAATTGGTAATTTAATCATTTAATATTTTAGTTTTGAAATATTTTTATGTCATGAATATTATGAATAAATTTAAATTTCTCATATATTCAATGAATTTAGTTATGTTTTCACTTTTACAATCTAAGAGAATAATCTTTTTTCGATAATCCTTATATTTTTTAAATGAATCCTAAGCACTCTACTTTTTTACTATTACATTTTCTCTATTGATACTTATTTCCTAGTATGTTACCTTTACATATTTTGTGCTTACTATTACGTTTCAATTTTTCATAAAGGAAATCACTCATATGATTTATGTTTTTTTTCTTTCATGTTAATTATTTACTTTTATCTATAATTTTTTCTATTCAATATTTTACAAAGTATGTTACCCTTAAATTTTCAGTTTGAATTAAAAATTTACTTTTATAGTGATAGTTAGTGGGAATCTGGTAAATTATTTTACTCTTATGATTTATATATTTACACTTACATATTAAATTTTTACTGAAGTATTTTTAAGTTTTGTAAAAGTATTTATCAAAATAAGCAGATCACTAAAATTTCACTAAGGAAATTATAGAACGAACTGTAGTAGCATAAGTGGTTAATGGTGTGAACCTATAATTACATCATGTATTAATCATAATATCTTATTTTTAGAAGATATTACTTTTATACAACATAGACTATTATTTAATATTATTTATTTGAATTTTGATATTAAAATTCAAATTGTTGGTTATTTGAAGATGAAACAATAATTTGTTTCTAATGATATTTTATTTAAATATGAAACTTATATTTTATTGATTTTTATGATATTTTAGGAGGATAAATGAGAATTATTTTTTAGTTATAATGGAAGGACTATCATGGTATTTGAATTAAAAAATATATTCATTTATGCATTATCAATTTAAATATGACTGAATAAATGGTAGTGAAAGATGAGACATATCTAATATGTGATAGATTAAATATAGAACTATAATAAAATTATGAATTTATAATTTACTTTGTAATTGTTTTTTTAGCCTATATCATTTTATATAGTCATTGGTTTGAACATTTTCTAACATTATCTAAAATCTTGTCAGATTATACTTAAATGAATTAAAATAATTTCAATGGTTCTTCCTATAAGAATAAAATGAATGGTTGGTTGTTTTTACACCTCTAAAGGAAATATTGTTTGGGATAAATCATTGAATGTTCAGTTTCGGTCTCATCCGATTAAAAGGCTGGGGTCTGTGTACTCTTATAAAGGGCTGTTTTGGTTTTGTGTCTTTGGGTTGAAAAAGGATGATTGTATGAATTTTAACTCCCTATTAAAGTTTATATAATTATTTACTGGGTGATATATCGCTCATAGTAGAGAGGTGGGAATAATAGAAGTCATTTAATTTTGATCTGAACTACTTTAAACATATTTATACTCTGTAGTTATTTATCTTAACCGCTTATACTTTTCACATCCCTAAACCTATTTGTTTATGGTTGAATTGTTTAATCTCTTTATCCACCACTTTCCACATGATTTCATAAATTAATATGATTATTTTATGATATAAAATTCACCCCCTTTGGACCAACAGTTGGTATTAGAGACAACCATTTGAAGCAGTTGATGATTTAATTTTTTTATTTTATCCATTGTGTATTTTAATTTTTATTGATCTAATAATTTTCAATACATTTATAAATACATGATATGTATTTTTTATGGTGGTATTTTTTAAACAATGGAAATTTATTGAATCATACACTCCGACCACACTTCAATGATAGTAATTATTCTAATTGGATGATTTTTATGAAACCTTATCTCAAGGGTATTGACATTTTATAATGGGATATAGTGATAAATTATAGTTTTTTTCCTGAGTCTAATTTGGTAAATTTGAATGGTTTAGATACTATTATATTTGATCTTGATTTCAATGTTATGAATATTATTTTCTTATCTTTTTAAAAAAACATTATTGATAAGATATATAGATACTCGAATGATAATGATATTCGATATTATATTGAAAAAATCTTTTTAAAGAAGAAAATTGTTAGAGTAAAGTAAATTATTATATGAAAGGAGAATATGGTGTGCATGATGATGAAAAAAATCTTTTTTCTTTTAGTTATAGGATTCATGGATACATGTAAAAATAATTCCTAACTAAGAAAAAGGAGAAAGAGTAATATATGATAGGAATGAAGTACCGTGTAACTATATTTATTTCTCATAAGGTAGTTTAAATATAAAGTTGATACATTTATATATTACATGTTATTATTATTATAATAAAGGAAACATCAAGCATAATGGTTCAACGACGGGCACTGTAGCGGCAACATGTCACTGTAGAGGCGGCATGTCACTATAGTGGTGGCAGGTTACTATAGAAGTGGCTGATACAGTGCAGTACTGTAGCAGGTGGAATAATGTAGCAGTACTATTCATAGAATGGGCCTTGGGCAAAAAGGTTGTGCCTACGGGCCATGTAGTGGGATAAATGCCCACTGAGCCTTTAGGATATGTAATGGGTCTCCCTCTATCGAGTTAAAAGATGTATTTGTATTGATTAAAATAATAAATGAGGCTTTTACCCCAAACTTAAAAAAAGTTAAAAAATAATACATTGGGTATTATGAGCGATTAAAAAAATATATTCAAGTGATAATTTTGGATGTGAAATAGAAACTATTATTCTTTATTTTATAGAAACATATGATAAGGTAACATATTTAGCTTCTAAATCCTCTATAGCATGTGACCTTGATGAATCTATGATGAAATTTAGGAATAATTTTTTGCTAGGTAGGCTATATGAGGACAACAATTCTAGTTTTGATTTAGACTGGAAATATTAATTATTTTATAAGTAGTAAGTATGATGTTAAAGAGTTGGAGAATAATATTTAAAAATTATTAGATAGTTTTGCTACTATCAAAGATTCTTATATGAAATTAAATAAGGTACAAAAATATTTGTCAAATATAAAATGAAAATTGATTCTGTAATTTTGAAACTTAAATAGAAAAGTTAAAATTTGGACAAGGGTAATAGAAATAAGAAATTAAATGTTTTCAGTTCTTCTAAATAAGTGTTTTACTATTTAAAGGATGTTAAAAAATAAATTCATAAGCTAAAATTTAAGATCAAAAGTATTATGTAGAACCTATCCACTTATGTTCAAGGAAGGAAATATATGAAAAGGTGTTATCTATAAATTAAATTAACAAGAAGAAAAATAGACCTGGTTATGATGATATGTTACCCATGATGTGCAAGAAAATATTTATAAAAGTTATAAAATAAGGCATTTCATCTTGTTATTTTTTATAATGTGGATGACTTGGTTATTATGCTAGTGATTATTCATTAATATTTTTCAAATATCTTGGGAAATAAAGGCCTTTTTATCTAAATATCAATTCAAGGTTAAATGTTATAAAACTTTAATATCATGGGATCTTAAAGGTTCCTTTTAAAATATTATTAGACCTAAAGTTTTCAATATTATAAGGTAATTATTTTATTTATAGCTAGCTTGAATACCCATTTTTGATTAATTATATGGTTTAGCGGCATGATATGAAATATTTTTTTTATTTATTTCTAATAATAATACCTTTTATTATTTTATTATTTGGTATGTTGGAATGAGTTTAACTGTAGTTTCCATTTTTGGCTAGTGAAAAAGCATTCAAATTTTTATCTTTTGGGTTACTAGAATATGTGTTAAATTTAGGGTATATTTATTAATTAAAAATATATTTTAAATTAATTGAGTGTCATCTAACCTCTTTTTTTGATCATTATACTTTATTATTTCTACATAGGATGAATTCATTAGAGTTTGTTAGTTTTTCAAACTGTATGAACTATTTTAAATTCTATATGCATTGGTTTTCTTATTCATGAAAGAGAAAATAAAATTTAGGACGATCTTTTATATATTTTTATAATTATTTGTATATTATTCTTATTATTAATTAGTTTAGGGTGATTTTTTCATTAATCTTTGGATACCTATTTCTGTTGAAGAATACTAAAATCTTTTATTCTTTTAAAATTTTCCTAGTATGATTTATATAGAATTATATTTATTTTAAAATGTTTTATCATTCATGTTTATTCATTTCTATATTATTCTTATATATTATAATTTTTATTTATATTTGAACATGGTGAATCTTCAATCTTATATATTTCTTCTAAATCTTTCTGGTTTTTCACTAAATTTATTATCGTCTAATTTTTTTGGTGTTATTCTTATTATTATATTAATTTTTCTGAAACCATGGTGTGATTATAGAGTTTCTTTTTTTATTTACATGTTTAATATAATCTATAAATGGTTTCTATATTTAGTTGATTATGTTGTGATTTCTATGGTCTATACATTAGCTAAGCATGTTGGTTGATTACTTCTTAATATAGGTCCAGAATGTTTATTATTTATCTAAATTCATTCTAGTTATTTAAAAAATGGGTAGAACAATTTATTTATTTTCTAATGGGTCTGTTTTTTTAATTATGTTAAATTTGAATTATTTACTTTTCACTTTTTATTTTTTCAATCAATTGGAAAAAGGGAGAGTTTTTTATTGTGTTTTTTATGTAATTTTCTGAAAAGGGGTGATTATAGAGTATCTAATTTAAAATATATTTACTTATATTTTCATAACTATATCACTCTAACTTTTTTTTAAATATTACACTACTTTTAGTATAATTTTATATTTACTAATTTCTTATTTATTATTTTTTATTTATATTATTTCTTATGTTTTGTATTTGATAATTTTGCCTAAGTAAAATTTGATTATGAACTTGTATATTAATCTTATCATTTGTGAGATTTGAAATATTTCTATGTAATGAATCAAATAAATACCATGGAATGAATCTTACTTTCTTTAAATTCAGCTAAGTATCAATATAATTTTTTGAGAAAATACCCTTCGGTTTTTTCAGTAGCTATTATGTCTTCTAATGATTCTAAAACTCTCTACTTTTTTACAATTGTGTTTGTAAATTGAGTCATAAAATTCAATATGTTAAAATTATATGTTCAGTGATTACTCTTAGATTTTTATTTTTCATCAAGGAAATCATTCACAAGATTTAGAGTTATACTCTTATGTGTTGATGATTTAACTTTATGTTTTCTTTTTGTTGTTGAATATTTTTCAAAATAAGATATTCTTATATTTTTATTTAAAGTATATATTTACATTTACAATGATTCCTATTAGATATATGGTAAATTATTTTATTCTTATTATGTATATAATTAATCATACATATTTGTTCTTTAATGATGTATTTTTGTAACATCTTGACCCGATGTCCACTTAACTATTTCTCCAAGCCGGTGGGTCACATGGCCTCAAGCACACCTCCTTGTATGGAAGAGGCTACCAACTAACATCGATGGTGTAAAGGTGGGACATTAGGTATAATATAACCCTATATTATAGTTTTTCAACGAATAACCCAAATATGCATTCAATAATAGAACCATGATATAATAGACACTAAATTATTGGACCTATAACCCACTATAGAAGAAGCACATATAAAAAATTATAAAATACGGAAGAAAAATTAATCGAAAAACTAAATAGTAATATTGATATCCATAAGGTAGTGTCATATACATAATGGCATGACCCGATGATATTAATAAGAGGAATAAGAAATAGGCATTTACAACATGTTATACAAAAAAAATAAAAAAGGAAAATGACTACTCCACTAGGATCTTGAGTATATTCTTAGCCTTATATTCTTGTGCACCAACTAAACGTAAAGAATATCAAGAATTTGTAGTAGGGAACTTTACCTTATCCATTCTTACAGACTTAAAATCTAATCAGGTACTAAAGGAGTCCTGAGTAGGGTGTGAGATAAAATCCAAGTAATCCACCACCAAAAAGGTTTAGAATAAATCCAATTAGTGTACATAGATAAGAAATGTGTTTGTTTAACTGAATTATAATAAATAAAATAAAAAATAAATAAAAAATCCCACTCAGGTACTTATAGGAAACCTAGCAGCTCTACCCACATCAGTTCAAGCGAAAATCATAATTTGATTAGTAACAATATATATAGTAAAAACATAAATATATAGTATAGTCATACATTGTATCGAAAAATATTCACTAGGTATGTGAGGATGTAAGCATCCATATAACTGGATACTAAATGCTGGCTAGACTGGGGAATAACTCAGTTATCCATAAAAAGTCTAAATGAGCCTATAATCTCAAATAGACGGTACAAGCTCTAAATCATGTGATGAATGGGAGACTTCATTCTATTAAATAAATATAGTGGGTGATTTATCAATTCAAAAACCAAATCAATGGATGTGGGGTGTCATTCCCACCATCCAAATAGTGTCAATTGGGTGAGACAACATGATCAAAACCCGATGAAAGGGAGAGTGAGACATCAAGACCAACAAGTCCCTTAACCATCATCCCATGTCCAAAATAAATGGCATAATATTAATATAATAATATCCCTGAGGTATCACCTCACATTAATTATATTAACCACTCTCAAAAATTACCAAGGGAATTTCAATTTTTAAAATCTAAATAGACACGATAGAAACAACTAGCATGGACTATGCACCCATTAACATTTTATCATTTAGTCCACATAATTTTTTAAACCAAGGTAAACCACAATGAATAAATCCATTCAATTTAATATAATCCATTCAATAAATCAAGACACGTAAATTCAATTTCATTATTCAATGAGGTACATATAAGGAGTCATTATCAATTAGGAAATTACTTATAAGGTAAATTCCATTTATAATTAAATCTAGGAACTTATATGGATCTTTGGTTCAATAATCATTTATATAGAAGTGAGAAATTTCAATTACACCCCAAGAAAAACACTTAGGAGGTTTTATAGTCATTTAATGAATTAATTACATAGGTCATTTAAATATGGACCATTTAAGGGGAGTACATAAGTGTGGTTGAAATCCTCTAATTACTGAAAAATTATCATATGGTGTATAAAAATATGTGAAAATTAATTTCGATAATAAGTACACAATTTAAAGAGAAAATCCGCTAAGGTCGGTGTGCAACACAAAGGTGAAACTATGAAAACAAATCACTTATATAGGTAAATAGCTAAACCACCTACCTTAGTTCTTTAGAAGACTCCTCATCCAAAAAAAGACTTATATTTTATTTAGAATGGAGAAAATACAAGAAACATCTCAATTTTTGGAAAATAGAGAAGATGATCTTGCACCTAAATAACAAAAAATATATGAAGATAAAATTGGAATGGAAGGAATATGACATGAGATATTACCTCTAGATATCAAATTCATTCAATAGATTTTAATTTTATGTCTGGACGTGTGAGATATCTGAATTAATATATTGAAGAAGATGAGAGCTCATAGGAGGAGAGAAGAAGTGAGTCCAGTAAAAATGAGTTAGAGAAAGAATGTGTTTAGAATTAAATATCATTAAGGAAAAATTTGTAAATTTATCCTAAAAAATAGGAGTACATAGTTTGACTACACAGTTTGGATAAAATTTGTGAAAACTCTGCTCAGATCTCTATCCAAATAGAGACCCCACACGATTAAGACACATAGTTTCCCAAAAAATGAACATACCATGAAAAAAATAATCTGTCCAAAAATTACAATTGGCCAACACAGGTGTGCTCTTTGGGTCATGAGGTTGTAGAAAACCGTCTAGTCTATTATTCTCAAAAATTACCCTATATGGTTACCCAGCATGATTAGCACTAACCATGAGGTAAACATGCATTTTACTCTATTTTCCCATTTTCTAGAACTCTAATATCTGAACAAGACTGAGATACTCTTAGGACCTTCCTTAGGATATAGTTAATGTTTACCATGATGAAACAAAGAAAGAATATTGAGTAAGAAATGATCGACACAATTCTCAAATGGTGGGTCATTAAAACCTCCCCTACTTAAAGAAACTCATCATTGAGTTGTCTTTTTGAGGGTAAAGAGGTATCCTTAGAAAAGAGTTCTGACCATTAAGCTCTTATTTCAGCCTTACACTCCTAGGTCTTGTCCTAAACTCAATCAATCTTCCATGAACCCATACAAAAGGAACTGACCTGCCTAAGATTGTATTCATGCTCCAATAAAAAATATGATTGGGATATTCCTAAAATAAAAAGTTTATGTATAACATAACTTCATAAAGCAGAAAGACATGTGAAAAGTCTAAATAATTTCAATGAAACTGAGATAAGTGAAAGAAATCATAAATAGACTGGTATCTATGAGGAAGTGATATCTGGTAAGCCATATGTCTGATCCATTTCAAAACCATAAAGGGTCCAACGAACCTAGTTGAAAGCATACCCTTCCTCTGAATACATAGATGGCCCAAATTGGGTGGGGATTGAAAGAAAACCTAATATCCAACCTCAAACTATAGAGGTCATTGGTGTCTATTGGAATATAACTGTTGTTCGGATTGAGCTATGAACATGTTCTTTCTAATCAACTAGATATTATTGGTAGTCTTCTGAATGAGATTTGGTCCCATCATAGCTACCCCCTGCCTTTAGCCAACACAGAGGTGAATGAAAAGGATTAACATATAAGGCTTCATAAGTATCTGTCCCGATGGTAAGATAAAAGTTTTTATTACAATATAACTAAACACAAGGTTTGTGTTTCTTCCAATAACCCTTGAAGATAAGGAAATAATCATGAATAATTTCCTCCAACGCCAGAATTGTACGCTCTGTCGGTCCATCGATCTGGGCGTGATAGGTGGTGCTTAAAATAACCTATGCACCAAAGGTGTTCTGCAACCAATTCCAGAACTGTGGCATGAAGTGTGAATCACTGTCAAAAATTATAGAACATGGATCTTGATGAAGGTGTATGAACACTCTGACGCATTTTATGGATGACCACCAATACTGTTTCCATAGATCTGTATAAATCATGGTGACCCCAGGATGAACCTCCCAATCTGAGGAAAGAAATTACATCATCATATCCTCTCTAATGTCTACTGGGACCCATATAAACCCATAGAATAACATATTATCATCCACACCCCTAGGTAAACTAGAAGATGCATCACCATTCGAGACACTTTGTCTAAGGAGAAAGCCCTCAGAATTTGATAGTTTCTTAATTATTATCCGTTCTAAAAGAGTAGAGGTCACTGCTAAGGATGTGAGGATAGTCTGCCCATGATCCTCCAAATCCTCAATGAGCACCTCAATATGAATCTTCATGGGTCTGTGTCTTCTAACATAGAGAATCAAATACAACATTACCTTTATTAGATCTGCAAGCAGTCCCAAAGGAAAACAACCGTATGTTCTTAACCTACATTATCATCATAAGATTCATATACCACAGTGTAAGTATGAACTTGAGAATTTTGATGTCAATAAATACCACAAAACTCTCTCTATGTAGAAAGTTTCTCAATCAACGTAGAGAATTAACGGCATTTTCTAACATAAGGTCTTGTGTTGGGTAATTCTTCTCACGAGACCTAAACTAATGAGACATGTATGCTATGGCTTGCTCATCCGACATTAAAAAAGATGCAATAAAAATACATGATACATCTAAGTAGAATTTATATCACCCTACCTGCACTGTAAGAATTATTATTGGTGCTGAAGTCAAATAAACCATAAAATCTGGAATGGTTTCTCCACAATCTTCCAACCATAAAAATTTTACACCATTTTTATCAATCCCATAAGAGTACTACAAGGAATGAAAAATACTGGATGAAGAATCGGTAATACCCGAATACAACTAATAAAATCAAAATATCCAATAATTTATTGGTATACACCCAAGAGACTACTATTATCACTTTATTTGGGTCTATTAAAGCACACGACTTTGAGATGATATGACCTAGGAAATGGACTTGGTCGATCCAAATGTTTCATATACTGAGCTTAAAATAATGTTAATGATTTCATAGTGCATTCAACATGATCCCAATATGGTTGGCATGGTCATGTCTAGAAAGAGAATACACTAAGATATCATCAATAAATACTAAAAAAATGAATCTAGATATAGGTGGAAAACCCAATTCATTAGAGCTATAAAGGCATTGGGTGAATTCGTGAGACCGAATGACATAGCTAGGTAATTGAATAGATCCTACCTAATCCTAAATTCTATGAGAGGTATGTATGAAGACATGAAAATAACCTGATGATATCCCTATCTCAAATCAGTATTTAGAAACACTACTTCTCCATGGATCCGATCAAAGAGGTCTTCTATTCAAGCCATTGGATACTAGTTATTTATCATAAGCTGGTTCAACCGATGTTAATAAATGAAAAGTATGATGGTACCATCCACATTATTAGAAAAAGGATATGTAAACCCCAAGGATAAGTGTTGGGGTGTGTAAAAACATTTATCCCCCACATCCTCTAAGTCTTTATTGAGCTCCATAAGCTCCATAGGTTCCATCTTATAAGGAGGAACGGTTATCGGTGCTTCTCTTTGCAAAAAAACAATTGTAAACTCTAACTATAATGTAAGAGGTATTATTGAGAATTAATAAGTTAATAAGTTCCTAAAAGGATTAATTATAGGAGGTAAAATAGTGGGTTGTAACCCCAGATCATCCAAGAAGAGACTAGTGATCTGAGTTATCACACTACACATCCTTTGCTACTTGGGTCCTGCTCATGTCACGTGAACATCCAATTTTCTCTTATACATGTGTTTATATCCTTCTAGTGACATAAAATCACCCTCCTATGATAAAATTCATTAAGGGATCGATAGAGAACAAACCAGTCCATTCTGATGATTACATAAAATCCTATCATGTTGAGGAAAATAATATTCCACATGAAGAGATATCCAGCTATCTCACGGGGACAACACTTAAAATGATGAATGATCTCAGATCGGATACCTAACAGAGTATCACGTATCATAACACAACATAAGTGTTCAATCTTGTGGCTGAAACTCTCCATAATAGTCTGAAATATAAAATAGTGAGACATGCCGATGAAAAATAAAGAAGACACTAATGTGGAGGCTAGTAGAATAGTAATTAGAATAGTAGAATGTCCAGAACTCTGCTCCTACAACATAGGATAAACTACATGTAATAGGACCATACTATGTCCTTGAGTCATAAACTAACTTTCCTGATCAAGAATTATTTATTTGTGTCGAGAATCATGATTTTGACTACCTATGGCTCAGCCACTGCCTCAACTTGAGAGAACAGTGGTATTCAAAATGCCTTCATGGAGAGTTCCTAAAATCCCCACTCCTAAACATAGAGTAGGTGTAGATCCCCTCTTGTTAGAAAATAAAGGAAAGGTCATAGAAAAGTGATGGATGTGTCCCATATGACCATAGACTTTGTATTCCGTTGGATCTTATAAATAATGAGGTTTCATATTTCATATATTCCCACAATAGCGACATGTTAAGAAACCGTTAGATCGAGGAGCTTGAATGCTACAATTCCCATGAGTAAACTTGAAGTAATGATTGCCCCCGTTATAAGAACCACTAATAGATCTTGTTGTTGAACCACCTTGAATCAAACCATCATCTTCCCTATGATTTTTCTTTGTAATAAGGGCCTGGTTGACTATCTTAGAAATAATAGTAATCTTGAAAATGTTGATCTACATTCAGATGGTTTATATTATCCCATCCTTGAATCACCTGGTGGTCATAAGATAATCACACTCTAGAGTTAGTGAAAACCAAAAAAACATTGTAAATTGATAAGAATACTCCATGACATACATGGATCCAAACTGTTGGTTTATAAACTATCTATCTTGATCATCCCTAAGAGTCTATGGGAATAAATAGTCATAGAATATAGTTTATAAATCCTCCAAAACCATATCTCTAGAAATATATTCATGGGTAATTACATCCCACCATCTCTTGGATGAACTAGAAAGCATACAAGATTTATATTAAACCCCCCACTCTAGAGGTGTCTCTATGTGCTCATATATAGAAATATTAACTTCTCGTTAAGACTCAACAGAATGAGTTCCACCCTCCTCCTAAATGGAAGGAGGATGTTGTTTCTATAACTCCTAAGTCAACTCTTCCATAGTCCTGGAAGGTTGATCAAAAAAATTCATTGAATTTAACATACAAGTATTTCCCCCTCAGAGTTGGGAAGTGGTTCCCATATCAGAAATAGGATGAGGTACCATAAGTGGAACTTATAAAGGAATCACTGGGGGATCAGTGACCACCAATGCTAGTGCTTGGTCATCACCACTATCAGGGCATACGACCAGGGGACTTCATGGAGTCATGATGCTAAAATTCAAAACAAATTCCTCAGAAAAGGTTTTAAAAGACGAATGAACACATATTGAAATCTAGGACCGGTACATATCCTTACTATGAATATGATTAAACCTATATTCCTACTTCAAAATCTTGGTCTAGGCGGTAGGAATATACCATAGAAGGCTTTAAGAACATAAGAGACACAATAATACCCAATACAATGTCTGGGTTCAGGTATAGGTCTCACATCACACATATAAAATAACCATTTCATTCTATAAAAAACATTTTTGTATGTTCATATTCATTTATGTATTTAAATATTTTTAAATGGTTAAATAATATGGATCACCATTTTCGATCCATAAGGGTCCCTAACCCTCATTAAATGAAATATTGGGTCCACTTAATCCAACCATAACACATTCCAACTCATGCGATCAATTTTACATGGATCAATATGCCTTAAATAATAGCATAAGGTGTAAGATTTAAAATATGCAGGAAAACAAAATTAGGTTAAGGAAAAAAATTTAAGTTACAATTATGTTTTCCTAGTCATACAAATAATGTCAGAACATTTCAACAGATAATCAAGGAATTAATAATATATAGTAGGAAAATGCATGCCAAAAGTAGAAATGACATGAAAAAATACAAGGCTTATTAGTCATATTGTGATTATAATTATTCATGAAATAAAACACCATAAATTCATTGGGACATGGTAAATAAATCATAATTTCAATAATACCAATATCAAAAACATCATAAGACATACGAATCACCAAATGGTAAATTCATATCAACCATAACATTCATAATAAATAACAACAAATAACCATTCTCAGAAATTTTGGTTTCCCTTATACAGTGTTTAGCTACGCCAATGAACATGCTCATTTTCCAAAGACCCTTAACACCTAGTATCCTATATAAAACCCAAATAATGAAAAAAGAAAAAAGAATTCTCTTATACCACTTTGTAATGTTCTAAATTACTGCCCACTTAATTGGGACCCTGATATGGTGGGTCATATAGCCTAAAGTGCTTCTCCCCATATTCTAGGGGCTATCAACTGGCACTGAGGGTGTAAAGGTGGTATATTAGGGAGTCTATACCCTCATATCATAGTATAATAATGGAAAACACCAATACGAATACAATAGTGGAAACATGATATAATAGTAACTAAATGTATAGACCAGTAATAAACCATTGCGGAAGCACATACCACATATATAATAATAAACTCTGAAAGCATAAATAACTAAACAACATAATAATAATATCAAAATGCACAAAGCAGTTTCATATATATGATGGAATGGCATTATCATAAATAGAAAATGGAATAGGGAACATGAATATACAACCTACTATATGAAAATACAAAAAGAGAAAAAGGATTCTCTGCTAGTATCTCAAGAATATGCTCAGTCGTCTTCTCCTATGATCCAACTTCAAGTAAAGAATATCAATAATTTGTAGTTGGAAAATTTCACTTATACATACCTACAGACATATAATCTACATGGAAACAAAGGTGGCCTGAGTAGGGTGTGAGATAAAATCCTAGAATTTCACCACCAACAATGTATAGAATAAATCCAAGCAGTGTATATATCTTAGTAGTGTGCAAGTATAAATGAATAATAAGCAATGTTGGAAATAAAAAAAATCCTGGTAAGGTTCCTATAAGACACATAGTGGCTCTACTTCCTTCAGATCAAGATGGAATTATAGTCTGACGAGTAACCATATATATAGTAATATATATTGTATAGTTATATACTGTATCAACCTACATGCATTGGGTATGTGAGGACGTAAGAAGCTATATACCTGGATACAATATGTGAACTTCATTGGAGTGTAACTCAATCATCCATAACCAATTTAAAGGAGGCTATAAGATTATGTTGAGTTTATAATCCCTACAATTCATAATTAATGTGAGATGTTATGCTTATCACTTGAGATGGTGGGTGAGTTTTCATGTAAACACCCAATGCAATGGACTTGGTACATCATTCCCACTATCAAAATTGTGTTAATGGTGTCAGACCTCACGATCAACACCTGATGTAAGGGATAATGATATGTCACGCCCAACAAGTCCCTTAACCATCATCCTAAGGCCAATATCAATGGAATAATAATAATAATAATATGCATGAGGTATCACCTATCATGAATTATATTAATCAATCCCATAGATAACCAATGGTATAAAAATTAATAATCCATATAAATAGTCATGAAATAATTCTCATCGATTTTCAACCCATTAATTTCTTTTCATTTAGTCTACTTAATTTTATAATGCTATGAAAACCACCATGAAGCAATCCATTAAATTTAATAAAATATATTCAATTAATCAAGGAATGGATATTCAATTTCATGTTTCAATGTGGCTCTTATAAGGTTCCATTATCAAATTAGGCAATTACTTAAAAGGGAAATTCCATTTTTAAGCCTATCCATGAACATACGAGGTGATTTGTTTCAATAAAATTTTAAATAGAAGTGGGAAATTTCAATTAGAAAAATATCTAAACACTTAAGAGATGTTCCAATCATTTAATCAATTAATTTGAAATGGAATTTCAATACATCACACCAAATGGGTGTCAATAATTGAGTTAAATATCCTCTAAATACTAAATAATGATCCTCAATTGTACAATAATATGTGAAAACTAATTTAGAGAAGAACTCATTTAAATGAAACTCCCAAAAAAGGCTGTCATGTGCCATAATAAAGAGACTATGAAAACAACATGATTTTCATGAAAAACAATTAGAACACCTAACTTAGGGATAAATATGTTTTTTTTATAAAAAAATGGACTCAGATTCAGTGTATATTGGAAGAAATCGAAGAAATAGATTGATTCCCTAATGATAGGGAAAATGAGAATGCACCTAAACAATAAGAAAATATAAAAATTAACATATAAAATAAGGAATATGACTTTTAATTCTTACCTATATCTATCAAATTCTTCTATGAGATCTTTATTTAGTGGTTGGATGTGTGAGATATTTCAATGCCTAGATTGTAGAAGATGAGAGATCATGAGAGGAGAAACCAGTGGAGTTTTTTTGGAAAAGTGGGGGGGGGGATAATGGACTTATAAATAAATATCATTAAGGTTATGATTAGAAATTAAACCAAAAAAAGGGAACATGGTTTGGAGAAACCATGCACAAACCATGCTCAACCCATTATCCAAAGAGAGACACTACACGGTTAAGGAACATAGTGTCCCTAACGGTGTGAAATCCATGTTAAAGTCTATATCAAAATATTTAGGTAGCATGAATAGGTGTGTGTATTGGTTGACATGGTTGTAGATATACCGTGTGGCCCCTAATTCCCAAAAAGTGTCTCGTACATTTACCCCACATGATTAATTTAAACCATGTGGTAACCGTGTGACATACCCTATTTTCCCATTTTCTGGATGTCTTAGGAAACCTTTTAAAAAGTGGTTGATCATTCCATAATTAGAGAATTTAAATTGTATCATTCCTCTATATTTATCTTTTCCCCATTCCATACATTTTGGGAATAAAGATATGAATTATTCAAAATTCATGGAATCAACATCAGCATTGGTTTATTCATCATGATAATTATTTGACTCAACATTAATTGATCAAATTATAGAATTCAGTAGAATGTTATTCTTCCTTTAATTTACTTCTTAGTACCTTCCCTATTCTCATATCATATGTGTTCAAAAAATTATTGAGTTTATTATGGTACACTCATCCATGTATTAATCCTCAATCTAAGTAATATTTATGTTGAATTTATATGAGGGAATTATCCTCATCTTATTTATAATGGTGAAATATTCAAGACTTTCACCATGCATTTGAACTGAGTTTACAATTTTTTTCACTTGAATCCAGAAATCATCCACTAATTTATCTTCTACAATTTTAATATCATCAAATTGATCTATTCAATGATGTAAACATGACTAAATTACATTATTATATCCTCAATATAGGTCATGTAATTTTCTTTAGATTATGTCTGATGTATTCATTACTATAGTTTGAGACAAATATTTCTTCTAGGATGATGAGAGTAATTCATTTCATATTTGGCCACCAACTTTTATATTCTTCTAATCAAGATTAGTAATGATTTTCCCAACTCAAATAATACGAACAATATTTTCAATGATATCAAGAACAACCATGATAAGAAATAGAATATATAGAATGATTATTGTGGATACCAACACATAACATACATAATATTACATCATTTTGGATGAATATTCAAAACATTTCACAATAATACACACTCAAGGAACATCAACGATTAGTTTCTTTGTATACTATATACACAATAAACATTTATTATAGAATATATTTAAAATATACTACAATGTTCTTATCTAATAGAACCATTTTTAGAGATTTTTTACTAATTAAAATTCATCATAACCTCGGGAAAATAGAAACATAATAAAGTGATAGATCATATGCTCAGTAAGGGTATTGATTGGAGACAACGATCAATGATTACAAGTGAGAATAAAAATATGGTAATCGGAACATGATCATAACTTAAAATTTTAATAGCTATGTAGTCAATGAAATTTAATCATTTCTGATGGAAAAATGTTTTCTCATAACAAAATACATAAAATATAAATGTGTAAAATCATCAATAATCAATCATCATCTATGATTATATATCATAATCATAAGATATATGTTTGTGGCATACACATAGTCATAGAAAATAATTTTCTCAATCAAGGATCACATCCAAGGCTATAATTGTGGACTGAATTCCCTCCCCATTCCATTATTTACTTATTCAAGTTTCTCTCCCATGACTATCATGGTGGATAGGGTCACAAACTGGTCCAGGTTTTAATACAAACCAACACCCAACCTGACATGTCGCATGGCCTAAAGAGTGTTCCCGATCCATAATGGAAGGAAACTAGAGTATGGGTATCAAATATTTCTTTTTTATAATGATTTCTCCCATGAGTTTCAACTATAAACATCCAAAAATAGTAAAACATCTAAATAAGACCAATAAACATAACCAAAAAAACAAAGCTATCACAAATTAACAGTCTTGAAAATTTAACCAACAACCAAAGACACAAAAATTAGAGTGGGAAACAACTATACCACAACAGAAAACATCCATAAGACATGCAGTCCAACACACTCAAGAAACCTCCACTAACACCTGTAATCAGAGGAACACTAGACACGAGATGCACCAACACCAACATATAACATCTTTCCTTTACCAAGGTCAAACATAATAAGGTCTACATACTTTTGAGGGTGTATATAGGGTGTGAACCAAATTCTAGTAATATAACACCTAAAAGAAAGATTACATGCCATAACATAATAAGATATATCAACATGCATTTTTATAAAAAGTAAAGGAAAAATTTTAGGGAAGAATTTTCTCATAAAAAAATCTCTAAAAATTAATGTAAAAATTAATGTACACTGTATGCTGACAATAAACATAACATCACAAGATATGATCACCATGAGAAATCCCTATGGAACTAGTGTTAATGGGACAATAGGAACCTCATATATTGGTGACATGATATAGAAACCAAAACCCAGAACATCATATTGAACAAACTATTATACGAGAACCCATCCAAAAGACTATTGGTCTTTAATAATCAAAGGTTTAGTTAGTGTTATAGAGTCAATCCTACTAAATGGAATTGGGCCTCGACCCCAGTGATCCTACTAGAGTACTAGACCTAGTCCACCAACCTAGTCACATATGATTACCTTTTCTGCTCAATTTCCACTTCCCACGTGAAAATATCTACCTCTTACAAAAATAAAATTCCAAAATTGAAAATTGATGACCTCACCTGTTTTGATAATCTCAATTATGTTTCAATATGCTTTGATAATCCCAAATAATGATTATCTATATATTAATTCTTTCAATATATGACATCTTACTATTAAGTTGATAAAAATATCAAAATAATCATTGGAATATGTTAATAAATGTTTATTTATGTTTATACATATAGACAAAAAGTTATAGAACTATTGATATGCATAAGTCCAATAGTATGTAGATAGTCACCGTTACACCTGAGCTACCAATAGAATAATTCTACCGGTAAGCAGACTGGTACATAGTCTACCGATCGAGTAAGTCCATTGATATGAATAAGTCCACTGGTATGCATAATAATCACTGACACAGAAGACAGTTACTGATACATACAGAAAAATAGTTAACGATACATACAAACAGATAGTTAAAGATACATACCGACAGACAGTTACCGATACATACAGACAGACAATTACCGATACATACAGATATACAGTTACTGATAGAAGGAGTTACTGATTGAAGGAGCTATCGATAGAAGGAGCTACCAATGGAAAAGAGTTACCGATATATAGAGCCACTGTTATAAAGAGTAACAGCTACCGATACCAACTGACTCAATTGCACTAAAACAAGATCATTTATACTAAGAGCTACTGATGGAAACCAATCACTATTTCTCTACACTCTATTTCTATTTTTTTATTTATCAAACTGTCATATTTGATGTTTTTAATCCACCTGTTATAAATTAATGATAGTGGTTGTAATTTTAGGAACCATACCTCATACCTATAAAAAGGTAATCATTCCCATTTCCATAACTCAAGGTATAAAAGGAAGATCAAGAAAATGAAGAAAAAGAGTGGAATATACATGTGCAAGTGTGTGACAAATGAAATGAAAATAGTAAAGAAGAACACGAGAAGAAATGAAAGGAGATTCATACAGATCATGAAAATGTTTTCAACGAAGAAGATTAAGTGTTACAAATAACACTCAATGAATCGAGCTGAACATCTACACTGTAAGTGAAGGAACAAAAACAGCACTCTATTTTCAAGACAAAAACCATAGAAGGACTTAGGAGTATTTCTGTTTAATCAGAAGGAGTCCAGAGCTGCACTTCAAATCACTAGAGCATTCTAAACTTATATATTCTATTTCTCAGTGATTCTTTTACTTACATTTGAGCGATGTGTGTAATCTGTATATTTCATACACACACTGACTCTTGTGCTAAACTATAGGATTTCTATATCCTCACACAAAACTTCTATAACTCTCTTGTTTCCCACTATGGATAGTGGTAGAGATCAAGTGTGACCTGGATAGCCTGTGTGCTATTGTTTTGTATTCCCACGTAGAACTTTGGTAGAGGTCATAGGACTTGGAAAGTCTTTGTACTATTGTTTATCCCTGATACAGGGTGTGGATAAAAGTTTATATAAACTATTTAAGAGGACTAAGTCTCATCTTGATACTGAACCTCTTGGTTAAAAATGTTCTACTTGTTTATTGTGTTTTAAACTATATTGAATATTTCACTGCTATGTACTTTGAAATATAAATCTATTTTAAAGTTACTCTAATAGTTAAACTATAAAGTGTTTATAACTTTTTTTATCCAGTAAGTTAGTTTCAAAAGTTAATCAATCCTTAGATTGAGTTAACTGAGAAATAATCAATCTCTTGAGAAACCAATTGAAAACTTACCATCTTTATAAATTCACTAGAGTTTAATTTGTATTTAATTTGGGAGATTTTAATAATAAAGTTTATAAAATAAATTTTTAATTGGAACTCAATTCGCCCCCCTCTTGAGTATCCACTCTGACCAACAATTGGTATAAGAGGTATTGTTTGTTTATTAATAAAGGATTTCCAAATACTTTGTTTTTCAACTGTGATTTTAGTTGTATCTTAAAGATCTTAAATTTATGTTAGTTATTATTATTTTTTCTCTTTAAATCTTTTTTCTAAAATCTAATTATTGATAATAGATTATAAGGTTCTGCTACCAACATGTCACCTTTCGTTAATGGTGTTAATTATACCTACTGGAAACTAAAGATGAAAATTCATTTATAAAGTATGGGGTTTGATATCTGGACAACCATAGAGACTCAATATAAGATTCCAGAAACTGAAAGAACTACTTGGGATGAACCTACTAAAACAGCTTACAATAATAATTGTAAAACCATGAATTCCATGTACTATGCTTTAGCAGATGAATAATTTAATTGAATATCTACTTGTAAAACCACTTACGAAATATGGGATACGTTGGCTATTTCTCCTAAGAAAACAACTAATGTTAAGGAAATGATATTGAATAACTACACTATTAAGTATGATATTTTTAAAATGAAGCCTGATGAACCTATTTCTGACATGTATCTCAGGTTCAAAAAAATTGTAAATACAATGAGATCACTTGGAAAAGTTGCTCCTGCAAAATAAAAAAATCATAAGGATACTAATATGTCTTCCAGAGAGATGGAGAGGCACATCAGTCTCAATAAGAGAATCCTGTGACATAAGTTCACTACGTGTTAAAGAGATGATTCGTATGTTGATGACGTATTAAGAAGAACTGAAGGTAAACAAAGAGGAAGATGATGAACCAAAGAGGAAGTCAGTGGAATTCATGTCTACTGCCTCAAAGATTAAAGACAAAGAGAAAATTCAAACTGCAAGGGATAGTTCGAGATGTGATGAGAGTGAATCTGATAGTGATGCATAGATGGCTCAAATAGCCAGGAGATTCATGAAATTCTATAGGAAGAAGAAATTCTTCATAAAATCAAACTACAAAGGAAAACATGACAATATAGGTCAGTGGAAGAAATATTGAAAGAAAGATGATAATGATGATGATATAGAATGTTATGAATTCAAAAGGAAAGGACACATTAAGGCTGACTGTCCAAAGTTGATGTTCAAAAAGAAAAATGACTACAAGGATAGAAAATATAAGAGATCCATTAAGGTAACATGGAGTTCTTTAAAAGAAATCAAAAGTGAATCTGAGACTTTTGTTTCTAAATGGAATCATGCCAACATGTGTTTCATGAAAAACACATCTAAGGTAACATTGGATACTCCTTCTTTAAATTCTTATTATTCTGGATATGATTTTGAATATGAAAATGTGTCTAGTGAAGAATTATTTTAATATTGTAATATTCTAGAAGAAACCTGTAATGAATTGAAGTACAAGTATAAGGCCTTGAAGAAATAGCATGCTTTTACTAGCTCTGTTAAATCGTCACTTGATATAGAAAAGGAAAAGAATGCTCAATTACTCAAGGAAAATACTGAACTGAAATTGTCAAATGAAAAACTTAGAAAAGACTTTGCAAAGTTCACGAATGGAAAGTACACTCTTACTCAAATTCTAGGAAAATAAGTGGCACCAAAATATACCACTGGAATAGGCTATCAACATGGAAAGAGACAGATTACTAAAAATAGATTTATTCATAAATCTGGATAGAATGCTGTTAGTTTTAGTTCATGAAATTCATATGCCTCAACTAGTTATTCCCATGGTTATAGATCAAAAAAGTTTATCTTTAAAAATATTTTGAATCTATTGATTTTATGAGACCCATTAGACAAATCTAGGTACCAAATGTTTTTTTTGCTAACCTGTCTGGACCCAAGAAGATCTGGGTTCCAAAATCATTTTCTGTTTAAACCTGTTTTGTAGGAAACTTTCTTGAAGATTTCCTATAAGAAGATATGGTACTTGGACAGTGGACGCTCAAGGAATATGACTAGAGATTAATCATGTTTCAAGAGTTTAATCAAGGTTGATGGAGGACATGTCACCTTTGGTTATAATTCAAAAGGAAGAATCATCGGCTTAGGACAGATTGGTAACGCTGATTCAGTTTTAATTTCTAATGTTTTATTTGTTGATAGATTAAAATAAAACCTGTTAAGTATTTCTCAGTTGTGTGATGATGGTTTCAATGTTAAATTTGAAAATAATTATTTTCATGTTTTTAATTCTAAAAATTCTTTGGTATTTTCTACCTTGAGAAATGAAAACGTTTATGCGGTCGATTTAATGCCTTTATCCAAACAAAAGGTTACCTATTTAAATGATTTTCATAAAGAATATTGGCTATGTCATAGAAGATTAAGACACTGCAATATACATTTACTTATAAAATTGAATAGGAATAATTTAGTTAGAGACCTACCTCAACTAAAATTCCCATCAGACAAAGTTTGTACTCCCTCTCAAAAGGAAAAGCAACATAATGTTTCATTCAAAATAATGAAAGATGATTTAACTTCTCAACCTCTTGAGTTGGTTCACATGGGATTTTTTGGACCCTCTAGAGTTTCTAGTTAAAATGGGAAGCACTATTTCTATGTCTTAGTTTATGACATTTATAGATATACTTGGGTATACTTTCTTTCTCACAAAAGAGAAACATGTTCCTATTTTGTTAAATATTTCAATTCTGTAGAGAACCATAGTGGACTTATAATTTAGACCCTAAGAAGTGATCATAGTCATGAGTATGAAAATCACGAGTTTGAATCTTACTACTCACACAATGGATATAGTCACAACTTTTTTGCACGTAGGACACCTCAACAGAATGGTGTAGTATAAAGAAGAAATAGAACCCTTCAAGAAATTGCAAGAAATATGCTCAATGAATATGATTTAACAATTAATTTTTGGGCTAAATCTATGAATACCGCTTGTTATATTATAAATAGAGTATTGGATAGACCTGTTCTTAAGAAGACCCCTTATGAACTGTGGAATAACTGGAAACCTAATGCTAGTTACTTCAGAGTTTTTGGTTCCAAAGTCTTTATTCTTAATACTAAGGATGATCTTGACATGTTTTCTTGTAAAAGTGATGAGGGAATCCTTTTAGGTTACTCTATAACCAGTAAATCTTATAGAGTCTTTAATAAATAGAACCAAATGTGTGGAAGAATATGTTCACATCAAATTTGATGAAATTGATCCACATGAACCTAAGTCTTCTCTTGAAAATCATGAAAAAGATCTGTCTGTTCTGGACCTTAATTATAAAATCAATGAACCTGTTGTAAAGACAACCAGTTCTGGACATATTCTAGAATTTGCTTCGAGTGAACCCGAACTTAGAGAAAAACCCAAAATTTCTCGTCCTATCTTTACTAGATCAACTAGGATTCTAAAGAATCATCCTTTAGATGCTGTTGTTGGTAATATTGATAGAGGGACACTGACTAGAGCTTCTCTAAGAAATCTGGTTGAACATCAAGTCTTTCTTTCACAGTTAGAACCTAAAAATATCAATGATGCAATCAAGGATGAATTTTGTGTAATGGATATGCAAGAAGAACTAAATCAATTTGAATGGAACAAAGTCTTGGAATTAGTTGAAATACCTAAGGATACATTGACCATAGTCACTAAATGGGTTTTTAGAAATAAGGTTGATGAGTCAGGAAACATAGTTAGAAACAAAACAAGGCTAGTTTCACAAGGATATAGTCAAGAGGAAGGAATAGTCTATGAGGAAACCTTTTCACCTATAGCTATATTAGAATCTATTAGGATTATACATGCCTATGCTGCTCATCTGAATTTCAAGTTTTATCAAGTGGATATTAAAAGTTCTTTTATAAATGGTTTTATAATTAAAGATGTTTTTGTTGAAAAACCATGTGGATTCATTAATCCTAATATTCCAAATCATTTTTAAGCTTTCTAAAGCTTTATATGGTTTAAAACAAGCCCCACGAGCTTGGTATGACAGAATTAGAAAATTTCTTATCTAAAAAGGGTTTTCTAAAGGGATTTCTGATCCAACTCTCTTTATTAAAATAATTTACAAAGATGTTTTGATAGTAAAAATCTATGTTGATGATATTATTTTTGGATATCCTAAAAATGCTTTGTGTGTTTATTTTTCAAAGAGTATACAGAATGAATTTGAAATGATTTTAATGGGAGAACTCAAATATTTTCTTGGATTTCACATTTTTCAAAATAAAGATGGTATTATCTTAAATCAAAGTAAATAAACAAAGGATCTATTAAAACATTTTCATTTAGATAGTATTAAGGAAAGTGATGCACCTATGAGTTCTACTTGTAAGTTGGATACTGATGAAACTGGAAAACCAGTGGATCAATCCAACTACACAGGTATGATAGGGTGTATGCTTTTTCTTAATACTAGTCGACCTGATATTATGTTTAGTGTATGTATGTGTGCAAGATTTCAAGCTAATCCAAAAGTGTCACACTTGCTTGCCGTTAAAAGAATTTTCAAATATCTTTAACATAGTACTAAAATAGGATTATTCTATCAAAAAGGACACTATTTTGATTTAATAATTTATTCTGATGCTGACTTTGCTAGTTGCAAGTTAGATATAAATCTCTCTTCTGGAACATGTCAAATTCCAGGAAAGTCCGTAGTATATTGATGTAGTAAAAATCAGAACTCTGTTGCATTGCCTACCGCCGAAGTAGAGTACATTGTTGCAGGTAGTTTCTATGAAAAAATTCTGTGGGTGAAAAATACTTTATTGGACTACGGATATCATTTTAGACATGTATCTATAAACTGTGATAACACTAGTGCTATTAATAACTCTAAGAAACCCGTGTCTCAATCTAGGACCAAACACATTGATGTAAGGCACCATTTTTTGAGAGATCATTACCAAAAGGGTGATATTACTCTTGAATTTATAGGTACTGAACATCAATTAGCTAAAATTTTCACCAATCCTTTATGTTTAGATAGGTTATGTTACATTAGACATGAGTTAGGAAAGATAGACTCTGTTTACCCAAACATCACGGTTATACCTCACGGGTATAAACCTCACTGTTATAACTCACTGGTATGAACCGCACTATTATAACACACTAGTATGAACCTCACTCTTATACCTCACTAGTATGAACCTCACCGTTATATACCTCGCGTTAGGAGTCCTCACCGATATGTGTTACCGTTAGGTTGCGCTATTTTTTAAAATTTTGTATCCTTAGCTGCCAGAATCTGTATCATTTATATTTTACTTATCATGATTTATTTATTTATTTTTTGATTCCTAAATGATAAAACATAAGATTCGACATCTCTTAATCCACCTCAAACCCTTTACCTTCAAGCCTTAACCTTTTCTTATCTCAAACTCTAAGCCTTGTGATTTTCAAAATGGAAAGAGTAAAGAGACCTTCAGTCAGCAAAAAGGATGATGAGCCGAATGCCAAGAAACTCAAAGGAGAGTCTAGTGGTGGAAGTGAAGTGAAAAAAAAACAACAAATATGCATCTCATTCAAAGGGAAATAGTAGTTGAGAAAGAGCTATGCGCAGAATGGCTGATGTACAGTAAATCTTTAGTTATAGAAGTACTGGAGAACTAGAAATGGGTAGAGTGATTCTCGAATAACAATGACCCCTATTATCCGAAGATGGTAAAATAATTATATGCGTCTATGTGATTTGAGAAATCTAAAGAGGAGAATAGAATGGTCTCAGTTGTGAATGGAAAAGAAATAGCTTTTTCCTCTACTGAATGGGTTGAATGCTTGAAAGTACCTCCTACCAGTGACATATTTGAATATGAAGTAGCTCTAGAAGAATTAAATGGAGATGGTACACCAAGAAAGTTAGTTTCTATAGAAATGTATGGAGAGAATGAATTACTATTCAAGTTCATTTAACATGTTCTAAGTCCAAGAAGAGGGGACTTTGCAAATATAAAATACCAAGATATTTATTTACTGCATCTGTTAAGACATGGTGTCAAGGTAAATTTGGGTAGGCTTCTGATAACTCAGATTGATGATATGACCAGGCCATAATAAAAAACCAATGCTTTATTCTTTGCAAAGCTAATTTCTGTTGTGATCAAAGTGAAGGGATTAGCTGAGTCTCAGGTTGAGACAGTGGTGGTAATAAAAAATTATTTCATCACAAGCACTGTTTATAAATACATGAAGATAAATTGGAATCCGTGGAGATGATAATGGTTCAGTGATGATGAGAAGCTATATGATAAGTTTAATCCTGTGGATCATCCTTCTAGGCCTAAGGATGTGAGGGATCCCGGTCTAGGACCTGATTAAGAGGAACCTCAGTATAGTGATGATATTGATGAAGAGGATACCTCTGTTGCTGATCGAAGGGATCCTGACTTACCTCCAAGTCTAGTTGCTGATGTGGTATAATCTATATAGGAAATAGTGTTGGGAATAAGCAATGAAGAAGCTCCAATTGATAAGGAAGACCAACCTGCTCCAGAGAATGAGGAAGAAGAAAGTGAATATGAAACTGAAGCATCTGCTTATTCCAACGTGAGTTTGAGTCCATTGATTGGAATTACTACTATGCTAGAGGCTATTCTAGTTGAATTAGATAGACTTAATCCTATTCCTAAGGAGCCTCATGCTGTTGGAGAATTGGATATGGTTTTACATTATTTTTCAGAGGAATAACGAGCTGCTAAGTGTGATGTTTCTATACATATATAGGATAATTCACCAGGTGAGGGGTAACATCTAACTAGACATGGAAATGTTTCAGTAGCTGATGCAATTGAAGACTGGGCAGAAAACCCAGGTTTTGTAGTTTGCGGGTTGGACTATCCTGACTCTCAAGATGAAACAACCATCAATAGACCACAAGATGACTATAATATATTTTCTATGTTTTTACCTGAGGATGTGGTAAGAAAAGATGATCTGGATCAGTTGAAGACTGATCTTATGGCCTTGTTTGTGGAAACAGTTAGAATAATGGAATCCTCTTTCATATCATCCATTCAATCTATTATGAATGAATCTTTGGATAGTATTGTGACAGAAAGAGAACCTGTAGTTGTGACTGACAATCTGGTTACTAAGGCTGATCTTGCATCTTTAAAGGCAAAGTTGAAGGAGACTTGGATTTCTTCTGTTGCAGATTTAAATATCAATTTTATTGAAAAACCGAGCAACATGGAAAAATATTTACAATAATCTATCATATGTATATTGTCAGGCCCTCTGAAAAAGATGATGAATGAGATCAGAGTGTGTTATACTCAGATTGAGAGCTGGACAGGAGCCATTGTTGCCTTGAAGCAGTCCGTTTTTTCTCTGACTACCTTGAGTAGTTCACAAGATCAATTGAATACTGATATAAATTACATTAAAGGTGTAGTAAGGCAATTTGTGGATGTTTTTTAGGGATTTAAGAAATCCATGGATTAGCATGTTATCACCCAGGAATCTCTTGTGAAAAATCTTATCCGTGGGATAACTAAAAGTTTCAAGGAAACTGCATCTTTTTCTATTGTTTCTCTTTCTTCCAGACCTTCAATAGAACTGGATAATATTAGAGCTTTGATGAAAGAGGATATTGGTTCAGCATCAACAAGTGACTCTGTGGACTCACCTTCCCTAACTCAAGTGGTGACTACCACTAGGGATATAGGGAAAATTGTTCATAATTTTATGAGAGATGCCACTACTTTTGAGAAAGAGGTAAAAGACAAAGTAGATTACTATTTCCAAAGGGTCTATACCAAGCATCAGCTCAACAATCATTTCAAGATTATATTAGAAAACATGAAGCTAACCCTAGTAACTCATGATTTCAAAGAACAAGTAAGAAAGCTCAAGGGGTTGACTCCTACCCTAGACAAGTTTATGGAGAATAAGGATGACTTCATTTCTGCTATGGAAAGAGGAGGAAAAATCATTATGGACTTTAGGAATCTGTTTCTTCCATTTTTCATGTAGACAGTACTCCTATCATTGCACCTCTAGCTCTTCCTACCTCTACTCAGTCTGCCTCCATTCCTCAGATGACTCTAGTCCAAGCAATCCAGAGCCTCACTCCTATGATCACATAGAGAGCTACCCAATACAGGCTAAGAACAGTCTCTGTTGCTCAACCACCAGTCATGCTTTTTGGAATTCCCAAGCCTTATACTAAAGCTATCCAGCCTGAGTCAACCTCCTAACCCAAATCCAAATCCAACGTTTCCATTCAATAAGTGGATGGATTAGTGTCCAGAACATTTTATGGGAATCAATTTAATTTTTTTTGGTTCACTTCTGCATTTCTACGTATTTTATTCCCTCAAGTAAAATATAACTGCCTTCATTCTTTCCTTTACCTTCTGTTACTTCTCTTTTCCTGTATTTAATTTCTGTCCCACTTTTTTCTAATCACAAAGGGGGATAAATAATATCTAAGTAGGAGAAATATGAGAGAAATAAGATAACAGGGGAGTAATAATAAAAATGGGGAGAAATGATATGAAGAATCATTATATTTTATGAGTATAATACATTTCACTCTGGAAAATTTGTTTTATATTTTTATCTCTAATACAGTTGTTTCATACCTCTGATACATTTTCATCAAATAATCTCTTCTCTGATACATTTGTTTTGTAACTCTAGTACTTTTTTTATCAGTACCTTTGATACAATTGCATTTAATACTATATCCTCTAGTACTTTTAAAATCACTCATTTGAAAATGTCATTACTCACACTGATAAAAAAGTCCCACTATATTTTATACTGATACATTACTGGTTATTTTGGATTATAATACCATAAGTTGTGATTATCAAAAAGGGGGAGATTGTTGAACTCACCTATTTTGATAATCACAATTATGTTTAAATATGCTTTGATAATCCAAAATAATGTTTATCTATACATTAATTCTTTAAATATATGTCATCCTACTATTAAGTTGATAAAAATAAAAAACAATTCACTGGAACATGTTAATCAATGTTTATCTATGTTTATACATACAGACAAACAGTTACACAACTACTGATATGCATAAGTCCACCGGTATGCAGATAATCCTCGTTACCCCTGAGCTACCGATAGAATAAGTCCACCGGTAAGCACAAGTCGACTGGTACATAGTCTTATGATAGAGTAAGTCCACTGATATGCAGAATTCCACCGGCATGCATAATAGTCACCGACCCATAAGACAGTTACCGATACATATAGATAGATAGTTACCGATACATACAGATAGTTACCAATACATACAGACAAACAGTTACCGATAAATACAGACAGAAAGTTACCGATACATATAGACAGATAGTTATCGATACATAAAGACAGACAGTTACTGATAGATGGAGTTACCGATAGAAGGAGCTACCGATGGAAAAGATCTACCGATAGATAGATCCACCGTTATAAAGAGTAACAACTACCGATACCTACTGACTCAAGTCCACCGAAACAAGCTCACTGATACTAAGAGCTACTGATGGAAACCCGTACCTGTTTCTATAAACTCTATTTTTATTTGTTTATTTAGAAAACGGTCATATTTGATGTTTTTAATGCACCTTCTATTAATTAATGATAGTGGTTGGAATTTCATGAACCGTACCTCGTACCGGTAAAAAGGTAATCATTCCCATTGCCAGAACTCAAGGTATAAAAGGAAGATCATGCTAATAAAGAAAAAGAATAGGAATATACACGTACAAGTGTGTGACACCTGAAGTGAAAATCATAAAGAAGAACATGAGAAGAACTCAAAGAAATTTCATACAGGTCAACCAAAAGTTTTCAAAGCAGAAGCTCAAGTGTTAAAAGGAACACTATGTGACTCGATCTGAACATCTAAACTGGAAGTGAAGGAACAAAAACAACACTCTTTTTTAAAGAAAAAAACCATAGAAGGACTTAGAAGCATTTATGTTTAATCAGAAGGAGTCCAGAGCTGCACTTCAAATCACTAGAGCATTCTAAACTCATATCTACTCTTTCTTAGTGATTCATTTACTTACTTTAGAGTGATGTGTGTACTCTATATATTACATACACACACTGACTCATGTGCTAAACTAGAGGATTTCTAGATCCTCACACAAAAATTATATAACTCTCTTATTTCCCACTTTGGATAGTGGTAGAGGTCAAGTGTGACCTGGATAGCCTATGTGCTATTGTTTTGTTTTCCCATATAGAACTATGGTAGAGGTCATGGGACCTAGAAAATCTTTGTACTGTTGTTTAACCCTGATCCAGGGTGTGGATAAATGTTTATATAAACTATTTGAGAGGAGTAAGTCTCGCATTAAGACTGAACCTCTTGGTTAAAACTGTTTTTCTTGTTTATTTTGTTTTAAACTATATTGAATATTCCGCTGCTAAGTACTTTGAAATAATAATCTATTTTAAAGTTAATTTGATAGTTAAACTAACAAGTGTTTATAACTTTTGTTAGCCAGTAAGTTGGTTTTAAAAGTTAATCAATCATCAGATTGAGTTAACTGAGAAATAATCAATCTCTTGAGAAACCAATTGAAAACTTACAATCCTTATAAATTCTGTACAGTTTAATTTTTATTAAATTTTGGGGATTTTAATCATAAAGTTTTTAACAGAAATTTTTAATTGGAACTCAATTCACTCCCCTCTTGAGTATCCACTCTGACCAACAAAAATTACCAAGACAAACTACCACTCTTAATTGGAAAACCATATTTAAAGCCTCTTACAAACACATCTCAAACATTAGAAACATTCATTAAAACCAACCATTATAATATTTAGAATCCCCTATCAAAAAATACGCACACAAAAACCTATTAAATAATGATTCAAACCATACAAAAAATCCATGGAACACCTTTAGGATGCCATGAAAGAACACCAAAATAATCCAATGGTGATATAGAATGGAATCACCTACCTAAAGCTTGGAAAATTTTGGAATCCGATGTGAAACCAAAATCACACCACAAAGAGACCCTATAAATGTAGGACCATACCATTAAAATCAATATAAAACCCAAGAAATAAATATTTAATGCTTACTAGGTCAACCCATATAATGGATAAAGGGGAACCCAAATAATAAGGAAGGAGGAACCAAGAATAAGAAAGAAACTATAAGGGAGAATTATTACTTAGTGTTTCTTTGAATATATTATTCCAAATCCTCCATGAAATGGGAGTTAAAGGGATCCGATAGAGAGGGGGAGTGATTCCTAGGGATGTAGATCCCAAATGGTGGTGAGTTAGGGTGGATTTGGGATAAAAAGGAGGACAATAGTTTAAGAAATTAGACATTTTTATGTTCTGAGCAGTTTATATGGTTTGGAAAAACAGTTTTCCAAACCATTTAGGAACCAGTGAAATATAAAACTAATGGAAAATGAGGCTCTATAGTTTATTATAGATAGAAGAATTCCCATGTGGTCATAATTGATCCCTAGACATAACCACTGGTGTTGGCACACTATAATGCCCCAACCCAGGTGTTGCATACCAGTTCCCCAAGAAGGTCGGTCACATGACAGCAAGCGCACCTCCATGTACGCTATTTGATTCTAAATATAAATGTGGGTCTAGTATATGATCTTGGGGAGACTATACCCGATTTATAAAATTAGATAATTAGAGGAAATAAATATGAATAACCAAATAATATAACCAATAACCCAACAAACTAGTATCACATGATTACCAAAATAGAAAATAAAATATAAAAATATTCACACTAGATATGTACTTGCAAATACATGCTAATTGTCAATATAAAAAACCAAAAATAAAAAAATACACCAAAAAATACCAAGTGGTTTCTGAATAACATATGGTTCCCTCATCCATACTCCATCCCAACTCGTCTATCTAACATAATACACTTTCCCTTATCTTTCCCTGCAAACATTATGTCTATTTGGGTACCAATCAATAATCCTCTTTAGGGTGTGAGTAAAACTATGTAAGCCACCACAAATGGATTCTAAAACAATATCCAATCAATAAGAGTGTGTATAGTTTTTTAAGGAATAAAGTACATGCAATAATGTTAACAATTTATAATTATTCAATTATTCTTTATTTAACCACATAAACCCCTGGGTTCCCAAGGACACCCAAACCCTCAATACCTACTTCAGCCCGTTCTAGAGTCTGAACCATGTCAAATAATCAATTCATATTTTATTATAACACTAGGGGTTTCTTTATCCATCTCATTTAAATTTAATCCATATTATGACCAATTGGAACATAGTCCGATGCATACATTTTCATCCCAAAACAACATTTCTAGAACACCATAGGTATTTAAAGCACCAGTCTGTGTCCAATAACTCATTTATCTCTATGAGATTTTGAAGTAGTATTCCATTCCCCAAACCCATATATCAATCAATCAAATATGATATCTTAAGCCTTAGTCCATGTCCCACACACATACATCACAAAATCACAGAAGTGGGATTTTGAAGCAATTGTATGTGTCCCAAACTCATTTATCAATCAGTCACACAATTCATGTATATCACAATCAATAGGGATAATAAAAAATATCACTATTATCACATTTAACATCATGGATCCCTGTTCATTTATCAAAAAAATCATGGGTCAATACTACAATTACATGGAATAATATGAACAATTTACCATTAAACCATTTTACGATATTTAATTCGTATAACTCATTAGACCAATAAAGTAAATCCAACCATCTCATAATCCCAATTGTGAAATTATACATAATCACATTAATTGACCAATTTGAGAATCCCATTTTCCCATTAATTACATAATCACAATACTCCATTAACTAATTAACAAATTAATTAATCCAATTCCACTAATTTCAATTTCCCCAATTAAACCTGAATCGTTATCAAATGATAATTTAATTACATCAATTAAATAATAAATTTCAATTTCCCAATCATGGAAATTAAAATTACATAATTATATTCATGTAATTAAATCATGAATGTGGGATTTAAAATTTAGACCACATACCTCAAGATTTATGAGGAATTCTCTCAAACCAAAATCCCCAATTGAAGATAAACAACCAAGATCACGATGATGGAAGAGATCTGGATCTGAAACCTCGATACAAGATCAAACAGATTAGGTCAATCAAAACCTAGATTTAGATCCATCTCTAACCTGGTATAAATACTTTCAAATAATGAGATAAATACAATATAGAGGGAGGAAACAACAAATGATGAGGATCTCTTACTAGGAGAGGTTCATGTCATTAATATGGTCTTTGATTCATCAAGAATGAATATTGGAAGGCATTGTAATCCATATGAGATCCTAAAAACATGATATAGATTAGTTTAGGGTTGATCTATGCGGTTTAGGGATATAATATGGGGGTTTGGGAAGTTTTTAATGATTTTTAGTTGGATTAAATTTCCACGTGTATGGTTTCCTACTTGGGGTACAGAGTTTCCCCTAACCATGTGCCCAATCGTAAACCTCCTCTTAGGGGGGAAACTATTATTAATAAAAGGGATCACAAATTAATTTTTTTTTCTATCCATGTAATCCCTCTCTATATGGGGTTTCATGGTTTTATGTGGCAGGGTGCATAGTTTGGTCAAACTGTGCACCAACTGTTCACATCCCAAACCCTTCCAACATTTTCCAATTTCACCCAAAAAATCTCCTTGGTAAAACCCAAACAAAATGTAATCAAAATAGGGTAAAATAGTACCAGAAATAAATATTGAGACATCTCTAGAAAAGGTTGGGTTCTTACAATCTAACCACCTAATAAAAACTCATCTTTGAGTTGTACTCCCATGTATAACTAATATTCCAAGTCAAAAGGTTTGGGCCATTGATCTCTTATATCTGATTCTCTCTCACATGTTTCCTCCTAAACATTTACATGTTTCCATAATAAAAGAACCATTGGAATAGTATTTACCATGAAAAAATTCTCATTGTGATCCATAACATTTATAAGATGATCCTCAAAGGATTAATCAGTCTCATGCTCAACATCATACACATATATCACATGAGAATGGTCGGGTGGATACTGTGGAAGTTTTGACACATTAAAAACATCATGCATGGAACTATACCTCCATAAAATAGAAAAATGATATGCATATGACTTGATTCTCTCTAAAACCTCAAACTATCCAACAAATATGGTCGCTGACCTGCATTATCTCAATATCCAGTGGTTACCCAATCTAGGAGACACCCGAAGGAAAACACGATCAACATCTATAAACTCTAGGTCCCATTGATGTCTTTTAGTATACAACTTATGTATAATATGAACCATAGAAATATGTTTACAAATAATCTCAACATATTCTAATGTATCATTCATGAGACCTGGTCCTATAAGCTCAAACTCACAAGCCTCTGTCTAGCATAGATGAGATTTTCATAGCCTATTATAAAGAGCCTCATATGGTTCCATATGTATAGTTTCCAGATAAATGTTATTACAGGGGAACTCCACCAAAACTAGGTGCTTCTTCCAATACCCACCAAAGTATAGGAAATATCCTCGAAGCATATCCTCATGAAACTATATAGTATATTCTGACTGTCCGTTTGTCTTTGGGTGGAATGCCATTCTCAGGAAAGCCTACATACAAGGAACCTTCTGCAATCCCTTCTAGAAGCACAATGAAAAACAGGAGTCACGGTTTGAAACAATATTTCATGTAACCCTATAAAAATGGACTATCTTTCGAACATAAAATTCATCCAACTAATCCACTGAGAATGTATCCGGAATAAGAAATATATGCACTAATTTAATCATTCAGTCCACAACCACCTAAATAGAATCATTCTTCCATGGAGACCTAGGGAAAACCACCAAAATTTCCAAGGTAACATCATCCCACATCCATAATAGAATGGAAAATGACAGTAGTAAACAACCAAGTAATTTATGCTTAGCCTTAACATATTGATAGGTGTAAAGTTGTTTCATGAACCTTTCTATCTCAGTTTTCATGCCCGACCACCAATATTGGAATCATATATAATGGTAAATTATCATAAAACATGGATGTACTACCCACTTTGAGGAATCAAATTGATGAATCATCTTATGCCACATACTCATAGGCACATAAACCTAATTCCTAACATAGATTATCTCATCCTCATCTATAGTCTAGTGTGAATGTGTCTCCTCAACTTCAAGTATTTACCTCAAGTACAAACATTCTGGATCGTCATACTACCTATCCCTGATCTGGGACAAAAGTTTAGAATCCACTAAAACTATTATGAGTGTCATATTCTCCTGGCCCTTCTAAACCACAATGAGAATATCAGCCAGTAAAGTCATCACCTTTCTCTCAGAAATAGTATCCTAAAGTACCCAAATAAGATTTTTCCTATATAAATGTCAGAAAAACTATTTACCTTCTTAGGGGATATTTTTGATCAAAGTCAAATGACTACATATGTCAACCAATATCCACTACGAGGTATTCAAATATTTCTATGAATATATTTACATTGCTATTATGATTATTATGGACAATGATGTATTCTCACAATAGATAATTCTACCAACACTTCAAAGATTATACTATTAAATATAACATTAGGTCATACGTAAGGTATTTATGTTCATGTGGCCTCAACTAGTAAGACCCATATGCCACATATTAATCTCCCTACATCAACAATACTCCCTATGTGATCCAAAAAGATTCAAAAAACACCATGTACTCCACACATGGCTCCTGTAAGATCCAGATTAGTGTAGTTGTCAAATTCTTCTTCAACTCTTAGAATGAACTCTCATATGATCCATACCATTCAAGCATCACTCCCTTCTTGGTAAGTTCTAAAAGTGGTGATTCTAATTAAGAAAATTCCTGGATGAACCTTTAGTAATATCCTACTACCCACAAAAATATACTTATATTAAAAATATTCTTGGGCAGCTCCCAAGAAACCCAAACATGAACTCTCTCTGGGTCTACGGAAACACCTTCCTTTAGATGATGTCACCCCAGAAGTGTACGTGATTAATCCAAAATGGAAATTTAGATATATTAGTGTATATCCTTACTCTATCAATGTACTTAGGATAATCTCAAGATATTAGGCATGATCTTCATGATTCTTCAAGTACATGAATATGTTATCCAAAAACAAAACCACAAAATAATCTAGGTTTCGGTGGAAGATTCTGTTCATGAAGTCCATAAAAACTACTGGTGAATTCTTAATCCAAAACAACATCAAAATGAACTCATAAAGTCAATGCCTTCATCTAAAATAAGAACTCTATATATCAGATGTTCAAACTCTAATCAACTAATACCCTGACCTCAAGTTGATTTTGGAGAAAACTCAAGCTCCCCTCACATGGTCAGAGAGATCATTGATATGTAGAAGAGGATACTAGTTCTTCACCATCATCTGGTTAAAATTCCAAAAATTGACACATAATCCCAAAATCGAATCATAATTCATAGGAAAAAAACTATAGAACCCTAAGGCTATGTACTCATATGGATAAATCCCTTATGCATAAACCTTTTCTGTTGAGTCTTGAGTTCCTGAAGCTCTCTTGGTTCCATCTTGTATCGTGTAATTGAAACTAGATCATCCCCCAACATGATTTCAATTGTAAATTCCATAGATCTCTTAGGTGGAATCCCAAATAAATCATTAGGAAAATAATCATAAAACCAATACACTATGGGTGGAAAGAAATATTGTTTCACATCCCAATCATCTAGAGAAATACTTGAAACCTTGGCAGTGAGCTCCCCCAGTTGATGAAGAATTATCCATGTACATCCCGTCGTGATACACCAATCTCTGTAGTGTACATAATTGTCACCGTCAGGTGATGTAAAGGTCACTCTATTATGGTAACAATCAATGTGGGATTGGTAATATACAAACCAGTCCAGACTCATAATTGATTCAACACTTAGAATATCGAGGATATAAAGATCCAAACATAAATGATACTCCCCATCCTACGAAAAACACCCCTTTCACAAATAGATGTCTCTCAACCATACTCCCAAAGGAGTAACTATAATCATAATCCCACTCGAAATCTCCACCACCAGTATTAAACAATTCAAAAGTTGGGTAGATATAAAATAATGAGAGGGACCAATATAAAATAAGGCAATAGAAATCATGGAATCTACAAGAGTAGTATCTCCAACTATCGATGGTCCATGCTCGCTATCCACAAGTGTATAATGAACTACATGAAATTGTCCTTCCCCTTTTTTCTATGATGCAGTATGAGTTCCCTAAGTTTTACCACTCTAATAATATTGGTGGTCTTTCCTAGAAGAACCATTTCCAACACCCTTACCATGATTTCCAATAGTGATCCAGCTGTCAAACTGATACTTTGTAGAAGAACCCCCTTCCCACTCTCTGATTATACATAGATGCTCCGTCATTACCCATCTATCATAGGTTCTTGAAGAACCACTATCTATGTCCCATACTTATGCATGCTCGAGTCTCTACCATTGGTCGAGGAAACTATCTATGGATGTGACTTGACATACTACATTGGTGAAAATTCACCCAAATAAGGTCCTATATAAATAATAATTCCCTTTAACACTCTTCCTTACAAAGATATATTCAAAATTCTCCCTAGTCATCTTCCTTATCTCAGAAGTTATACCCCCTGACCATCTAGTAGAAACCACCTATCCTCCACTAGAATCCTCTTTCAAGTTCCCCTCAGAAATGAGATCTTAATTCCCCACTTCTGAAAAATTTATCATCTTGAATATATTCACTAAGAAATTAATTTCACATTTAAGTCCATCTTGAAACCACATTTCTATAATATCCTCATCTCTTTATAACACTAGAACAAAGAACTATAATTATATAAATTGGCCAGTACAGTACATCATGGACATATTCCCCCGAGTCATCCTCGTGAACTCAGTTTCTATCTACTACTAGATAATTTAGTGTAAATGTTCTCCAAGAACTTCTCCTCAAAATCCTTCCACTTCATATTCTCTAGATATCCATCCTTTGTTTGGATGTCCATCGAAATCAATTTTTGACCACAGAACATGTTAGAAACCAACTTGAATATCTTATCTGAAAGAGTCTCTAAGTGGTCAAGAATAGTCGGTATTGACTAAATCAAGAACATGACTACATCAAGCCCACCCTATATAGTATAATTCATAGGTTCCTACAACTAAAATACCTCTGTCATGTTTGACATGTTTTTCAAAACCCACATTGGGTCTCTTTCAATAAATTTCTTGAAGGGTGCAATGTTAACATAGAACTTCTCTCCAAATTACTTTCTTATCACTATTTAGTGCTTGAGGTTCCACTTCTGATGGATTATCTCCAGCAATAATCTCATGTCATATTTTAGAAAAATTCCATCATGGAGGCATATATCTATGATTACAAACACACTTCTCAGGAAACATTACAAAACAACAACACATTTAACAAGAGGGTATCACAAAATCCATAACAGGACATTTTCCCAAACCCCACCACATGGACAAAACTAAGGAACTATCTATACCCTTAAATATCCTACATCTAGGTCATGGTTAACGTAGGGTAAAAAAATTAACATTATTCAATTTCCTCATTATAAAACAATTTTCCACACTTATCTTCACTTCAAAATTATCAATTAATATTAGGCACCGATTTTATTCAAAATAAACAATTTCAAAAACACATTTTCATTTAAACAACTAACTCAAAACTTTATTACCCCATGAATTCCTAAAATGATGCCTAACACAAAATAATTCAATGTTCTTAGAATGATGTAAGGATATTCAAATCTCATTCCACATAGGGACACAAGTAAAATCACATAAAACCTCAAAAAAATCACATGACAAAACAAGGGCATCACTCGAGGTGAAATATCGAACAACCATAACAGCAAACACCAATAATAGTAATCCCACCCTAATTACTTGTCTTTTACCCTTGAACATGGGATAACTACTCCCATGTACAATATTATAACAAATTATTGGATAATCCTTTTATCATTTCTACCTTTCCAAAATAGTAAGATAAAATAAAAGAAAAGAAAATATACTTTGATACCACTTTGTAATATCCTAACATGGGTTCCACTTACCAGTTCCCAAAGATGATCGATCACATGACCTCAATCACACCTCCCCATTCACCAATGGCATCAAACTAGCATCAAGGGTCTAATATATTAGCATGGTGAGACTATACCATATTTATAAAAGTATCTCAATAATGGAAATAAATAAGAATAAAAAATTGATATTACTAAAAACCAAACCAAACTAGTATCACATGATGAACAAAATAGGAAATATAATATCCAAAATTATACATTAGATATGTCATTCCAAATACGTGTCCAGTGTCAATATTTAAAACCAAAAATAATAAATACATCGAAAACTTCGATGAAGGCCCTGAATAATTTCCAGTTCAATTATCCATGATATATCCCAACACAAACATATATCATAGGACACTTCCCCGTATCCTATATTGGAAACATGAAGTCTAATTGGGTACTGATATGGCGACCCGAGTATAGTGTGATTACAACTAATTAGGCCACCACCAACGACAACCAAAACAATAACTATCCAATAACAATATATTAAATTTTATAAGGAATAAAACACAAGCCATAAACTAAACGATTTATATATATTCAATTATTATTTATCCAACCACATAAATCACCGAGTTCTTGAGGACACTCGAACCCTAAATACTAGATTTGACCTTTGTCGAAGTCTAAACCATATCACATAAACAATACCCATTAATTTAAAAAACATGGGATTTCAATAACCATTTCATTTCGATTTAATTTATATTATTTCCCATTGGAACTGTAGTCCAATTCCATCATTTTATGTCTAGAACACCATGTATAGCAATGCATGTGTATATGAAGCATCAGTCAATGCCCCATAACTCATTTATCACTATGAGATTTTAACGCAGTAGTCCATATCACACACACCTATATGAATCTATCACATATGGGATTTTGATGTAGCAATACATTTCCCAAACACCCATATCAAAAAATCACAAAAGTAGTATTTTGAAGCAGTAGTCTATACCTGACACTCATTAATCAATCAATCACAAAATTCACATAGATCACAATCAATAGGAATAATAAAAATTAACACTCTTATCACATTTCACATCATGGATTCCATTTTAGTTTTCTAAAAATACAAGGTTCAATACTCTAATCACAATTAATAATAAGAAAAATTCACTATTAAACCATTTTACAATTTGAAAATCATATAACTCATTATCCCATTATGGTCAGGTACCCAATATCATAATCCCCATTTTCAATTAACTCATAATCACATTAATTGACCAACTTATCAATCCCGACAACAAATCAATTCCAAAATCACCATAATCCATTAAATAATTAACCTACTAATTAATCTAATTCTACCAATTTTATTTGGAATAGTTTAATATGAATCATTATCACATGAAAAATAAATTAAATAAATTAAATCTTCAATTTCAATTTCCCAATCATGTAAAAATAAAAGTCAGTGATAAAGTTCTTGGAAGACATAGAAATAAAGGTATCATTTCAAAAAAACATTACTAGACATGATATGCCTTATTTTCAAGATGGAATTCAATTAAAAAATTACATAAAACTAATTAGACCATGACTCTAGGATTTTCAATTTAGACCACCTTACTCAAGTGTGATGATGAACGCCCTCCAATAAAAATCCCCAATTGAAGTGAAACAACCAATGTCCAGATGAAGGATGAGATCTAGTTATGAATCCTAAATACATCATAAAACTTATTAGTACCATCGAAACATAGATCTATATCCATCTACCACTTTGTAAAACATCACATTAAAGGATAAAATATAGACAGAATCATGGGATGAAATTTCATGGGATGATAATCTCTTACCGGGAGAGGTGCAGATCTTCAATCTAGGATTTGATTTGTAAAAAATAAAATTTTTAAGGTTTCAAAATCCATCCAAAATCCTCAAAAAATTATTTAAATTTGTTTTGGGTTGAGATAGGGTATTTAGGGATATATGACAATGGTTCAGAAAAAATTTAATTAATTTTTAGGAGATTAAATTTCCACGGGCATGGTTTCGTACTCGGGGTGCATAGTTTCCCCTAACCGCGCACCTAGTTGTGGGCCTAATCCCAAAAGGATACATTATTACTACTAATAGGGTGTATGGTTTGAAAAACCATGTACCATCCAAAAAATATCTCTTTTTATGGGGGTTCAAAGTTTTCATGGATATGGTGCATGGTTTGGGAAAACTATATGCCAACCATGCAATTCCCAAAACCCTTTTAACATTTTCCAATTTCATCCCAAAACTACCCATGAAAAAACATAAAAACAATACTCAAAAAAGGTAAAAGAATACATAAAAAATCTTAGTACATCTCAATAAAAGGTCACAATCTTTCACGCATGGTTTTCCACATGCCAGTGTAGTAGGCTGTCTGGATAGGACAATCCCACTATCCAGGGCACACATTTTCTTCTGCGCTAACATATATTTTCTACTAACCATGTTCCACCTACTGTCAGGTCCAAAGACTCCAATTATCACATAAAAAATCTTGTAAAGATAAAGAACCATGATAAGACCAAAATAAACATGAAAATAACTCAAAAATAAATCATTGATGTAACAGTTCTCCCCACTATAGAAACATTCTTCCCTTAGAAAGTCAAATCAAAGATTGATCAGAGAGTAAAAATGGGTACGGATCCTCAACCCAAGGATTTTTCTCCCATGTATCATGATCATCATTCCCATGAAACCAAGGAACCCGAACCAACCATATTGACTTACCATAAAGATACTTCTTTGGGAATCCTCAATCCACACTCGACACTTTAATATATTAAAATCATTATCCAACTCCAACTCTTACCAATTCAACACATGGGACATATATGGGTTATACATTTTCAAATGAGAGACATGGAACACTTCATGGATTAACGTTAATTTTATAAAAAAATATAAATGTTATTGAACCTTACAAACTTTTCATGTAATCTCCAACGGTCTGACATACCTCAACATCAGCTTCCCTTACTTTCCAAGATAATGTTGAACCAAATGAGTATACATCGTCAAAAAAACGTAATCACCAACCAATAATTCTAATACACTAAAATTCGGGTCACCATAAGACATATGGAAATTATGCAATGTTAATAACTTCTACCATATCTAATCAACATTCTTAGATGTCTCCTTCATGAGACTCCGTCCCAATAATGAGATCTCACCTACCTATTCGTAGAAAAAATGCTACTAACATGGACAACCATTAAATTAATCAAAGGGTGAAATTATTATTAAGGATTGTTAATATTTATTTTTTTAAAATTCCACCAACCCAAAATATAAATCACATGACCTTCCAAAATCCAACACACATTCTTAGAGTACGTCTTCTAAGATCTAATTTCCCAACTCAGTCTAGAAATACGTTTAAGGATGGTAATATATACTCAACATAACATGTGAATCCATTTACATATAAAGGCCTTCCCAAAACCTGAAGTTAAAAAGGGTCCTTTACGAAATAATAGAAGGTGGCACACCATGATTCCTCATTATCTCTTGAATTTACAACCGATCCAATTCTTCCACTTTGGTTGAATCTATGATTGGGATTATGTGGGATGGTTCTGTGAAAAGGTAAATCACTAACCTTATAGAGATCCTTCTCCGTGGTGTATGAGGAAATAAAATGATGAAATATATGTAAATATCATCACATTTTCATGTAATAATGGGTAATATATGAAAAACAGAGGTCCTTTTGTCATCCACTTGAACCTGTTGACATGTGTAACAATGAGATACAATGTCAGTGATGTCCCACCTCATTTCGAACCACTTATATCGATGAAATATATCATTGAGAATTTTGGTGATCTCGGCATGAACAGACCATTGGGAATGACGGTTATCCAACATCACCACCTTCCATAGTGATAACAACACCACAACATGGAATTTTAAGAAACGAACTCCATATGAAGTCAAAAACCACTCATGGGTCCGCTCCCCACCATTTGAGAGCGACATAGAATACTGGATGATTTCATCACTAATATTCTCTTTCCAAATAAACTCTTGGAGGGAGGGTTTTTGCTAAACATTGGGCAAGTATTCACCTCAATTGGCTCCTTAGTATCTAGATACATCCTAGAAAAAGATCCACCAAGGAACATTAATCACTGGAATCTTTCACTTTATGCACCAGAATTTACTACTCAAGGAATATGCTTCCACATTAAATTTTCCCTAGGTATAGATGATATCAAAATCTAACCCTTGAATGTTTTTACCCAATAATGATTCCTCAAATTTAGATCCATCTAGGTGAAAATATAGGTTATGACCTTATGGGAAGAGTAGACAACAAAATTCCCCCCAAAGAGGTAATGACACCATTCCTTCATGTCATGCATCAATGTCACTAATTCTAGGTTTTGGGTAAGGTAGATCTTCTCATTTGGTCAGATCAACAGGAAAACATATTCCACCACATGATCATCCTTTATCTACACACACCCAATACCCATACCCGAGGCATAAAATTAGACCATTCATCCCTTTACAGTGTTCAGTAAGATCATAAAATGTGTTGTGGTCAACCTACTCTTTTGTTTTTTTGAATTTTTGATGGAATTATAAACTCCATTAAAACATTACCACTTTTTAGGTAGGTGTAGTTAGTAGATAATAAATCCAAGAGAAATCTATAACAAAATTCTTGTAATACCCTACTAGGCCCAAATTTGTTTTGATCTCGGAAACATTCCACATCTTCTACCATGAAATCATAACCTCAATTTTCATAGATTTTACTGAAACCAAAATATTTGAGATAACATGTGCAAAAAACTTCACCCATAACCCCAAAGGTATACTTTGAGAGTTTATCATAAATGTGTTGATACCGATGCGTCCCCTATGTGATCCTCAAGTGATGCTCATGCTATTCCACAGTCCCAGAGTATACCAGGATGTCACCCAAAAATTCTAAAACCAAATATTCATTGTAATGATGGAAAACCATTCTTATGAGGACCATGAAGACTTATAAAGAATTCTTCAATCTAAAATTGGTGATGAAATACTCAAAGTGGTCATACTTTCTTTATAAGGTTGTTTTCAGAACATTTTCCTCTCAAATACTGACATGGTGATACATGGAAAACAAATAAACTTTTAAGAACCACCTTTACCCCTTGAGTTTTTCAAATAGTTTTTTAATATAGGGAAAGTATAATTTTTTGATTATTACCTTGTTCTGAATCTAGTAATTAATACATTATCGGAGAGATACATCGTCCTTCTTTTCAAATAGAACTGGGATCACCCAATGTGAGGCTCTCGGTCAAATGTATCCTTTATATTCCAAATTACCAAGATGTATCTTGAATTATTGCGACTCGGTGGGGACCATACAGTGAAATGGAAGATATATCAGCTCTATCTCTGACACCAAATCGATGGTGAACTCCACATCCCTCTCCATAGGCCAATATGAGATTAAATTTGAAAATATCATTTAGATCCCATCCACCAAAAGAGGAAATACACCCTCATAATCACTACCATTTTCCTAGAACATGAGTGACTATATTTGGAAATTATGATTTCCAAATTCTGGAAGTGGAGGTCCCTAATGTCCTGACAGAAAATCCCATTCAACTTCGACTAGGACCTTCAAATGATATTAAAGAAAATTTTATTTTAACTGTCTCAAGATTTTCAAGAATCATGAAAAAAATCTTTATCTTCTAAATAAAATTTTCAACTTCCTATAGATCTATACTATCCAAAAATCAAGAAGGATTATTCTTGAGAAACTCTTGAGAATTATCCTTTCCTAGGCCAATTTTGGATTCCCTAACATGTGCAAGACAAGTTCCCACTCCCAGGACCAAGGCTTAGACAACCCAAACAACTTCTTCTTCTAGTATCTAACCAACTAGGGAGGGATAAATCTCTCTATCCTCTACCGAAAATTTTACATGATGTATCCAGGGGAGTGTTCTTGTTACATCAAGAAACAACCATAAGGAAATAATGTCAATAAACCATTCTATTTTTTTTTCAAAAACCACCAAAATCCAAAACAATTTTATAAAAAAAACATAACAAGAACAACAAAAGTCCAGCCAATCCACCCCAACTTTGTGTCAATGCATAGTCTGAAACCTATACATCTCACATGGAGGAGTAGTAAATCCAAATTCCATCATCCCATGGTGACTCAAGGCCTGTCCCAAGCTGTTCTATCATGTAACCCTACTCGAAACCAGGACAACTATCCCCAATAGGCTAAGCTTAGGTATATCATGTATCTCACAAATAAAAGAACCTAAATAAATTATGAAACAATGATTTGGTACAATTTTAAATGAACTGGTCTAGGATTACACACGAACAATACTTGACCCGACTCATGGTATGGCTCGAAGGGCCTTTTTGATCTCCATAGGCTAGAAATAAGTGCCTGAGCATCAAATATTTCTTTTTGGGAATGATTTCACCCATGAGATTAAATTATAGAAATCCACAAATAATAAAATATCTCAACATGGTAATTAACTATAATCCAAAGAAACACAACTATCACAAGTTTATAGTTTTTCAATTTAACCAAAAACAAAAGGCACTTGAATGGGATGAGAAAACAACTTGACCACAACCAAAAAACTCTATAAAACATGACGGAAAACACCATCAAGCCTCCTCCACCAACATATATAAGGATGGGAATACTAGAAAACATATCCACTATCACCATGACGTAACATATTTCCTTTACCTGGGTCAAACATAAACTGTTCTACATACACCTACGAGTGCATGTAACGCGTGAGCCAAAACCAGTAGGATATCATAAAAAAGATTTAATGCAACAAAACAATATAAAAAACATGAAAGGTTTTATAAAAAGTGAAGGAAACATTATAGGGAATAAATTCACAAGAAAAAATTATTTTAATGTAATTCAAAAACTAAATTCCACCATAGGATGATGATAAGAATAACAACCTATGAGATGAGGACCATGTGTAAACCCTAAGGCACTAGTGTTATAAGGAACCATGAAACCTCATATCTGAGTTACATGGTATAGAATACATAACCCACAATGTACTCCTACATGATCCACTAGTGGGGAACTAATAGAATGTTTTTTTGGTCTTAATCATCAAATTATTAGTTAGTGTTGTAGTGCCAATACTTCTAGAGGGATTCAGGCCTTAGCCCCACCGACCCGACTAGCATACTCATCGTATTCCAGCAACCAACTCTCATAGGCTTATGTCTTTTGATCAATTTAAACTTCCAACATCAAAATATCCTCTACTTATATATAAACACTTCCAATAATGAAAAAAATAAATCCATAACATCCAATTTCAATTCGAAAACCATTTTCCATTCCACTCTCACACACACATGTCAAACATTAAAAGCCTCCATGAAAACCAACCATTACCATTTGGAAAGCCTCCTCTCAACTAATACACACACCAAATACCTCTGAATGGTTGATCTTAACCATACAAAAAATCCATAGAGAAAAAGTAGGATGCAAAGGATGAACACCAAAATCATCCAATGATGTTAAAGCATGGAATCACAACCTCAGGAATGAAAAATTCTAGAATCTGGTGGAAACAAAAAATTCCCCACAAAGGGACCCTATGAATGAATATCATGCCATAAACATCATGATTAAACCCATGAAACCAATATTTAAACCCTACTAGGTCAACCCATCAGTTGGATAAAGTAAAACCTGAAGAAATAGAATGGATGAACTAAAAATAAAGAACAAACCCAGGGATAAAATAATTACATGATGATTCGTTAAATTACCAAGGATCCATCCACCAAGAAATTAGAGTCCAACGAATCCAAGAGGAAGGGAGACAGGTTCCTAGGTCTAGAGATATAGAATGATGGTGAGTTTTAGTGTATTTGTGTTAAATAAATAGCAGGGTAGTTCATTAAATTGTACATTTTTATGTTCGAGGGAGGCCACATAGTTTTCCAAACCATGTAGAATCCATGTATCACCTACTGAAAAAGGCAAATGAGTTTTTATGGTCATTGGGAGAGGGATGAATGTTTGTGAGGATTACTATACACCCAATAAAAAAACACTAGTATGGGTTTATTCCTTTCCGCATGCCTGTGAGGTAGGACATATAGAATGAACAATTACAATATATAGGGTGCATAGTATAAACCATGTGTCACCTACTGTTGGGGTCCAAAAACTCCACTTTTAACCAAAAACACCTAGTAAGGATAAATAACAATGAAAAAAATGAAACAAGAAAACTATAAGATCAAAATAATTATGTATATGCTCAATTACAAGGGGGTGAATTGTATGTTTAAAAACATTCATTTTTAACCTTATGGAAAACTATGTTTAACAAATTCAAACAAGTTAAATTCACAAGAACTATTTTAGTTCTACTAAAAAAAATTTCTTGGTTCCGGAAATATGGTTCCAGAAATGACACATAAATTATGTTTAGAAATAAAATATTTTACCCTAAAGAATATAGAATCTTATTTATCAGAGTATACAAAAGTAAACGAAAGTATAAGAAAATTATTCTTTCTTTCATTATCAAAATGTAGCATAAATAAACCTGAAACAAAAAAATTAACAAGTATAAATTCTTCTAACCCAATGAGTAGGGTATCCAAAAACCATGGATAAAGGTTACTTGATTTATAGTTTCACGAAAGTCTTTCTTAACCACACCAGGTTAAGACCTCGATAGGAATATCAGGATCTGTCTTGCTATCCCCGCAATCCCTCAATCTTTATGATAGTTGGAACCTCTGTCTTCCTATCCTCGGATGCCTTGAAACATTAAGGTAGTCGACACCTTTATCTTCTTATCCCTGGTAGCCCTTAATTGTACTTAGCAACAATCGTAGTTTCATGAAGAAATCTGAATAAAATGCTTAGATCCTCACAAACCATGCAAGTCTCTCTCTCTTGAAATCACTTCACATCATGTAATATCTAGATTAATGGAACAGTTATGAGCTCATTTAAAAGAGATTATATTTATAGGCACCTCTCAAATGGTCGGCTCCCTACTCCAATGGTCATATTTTTCCTTGAATTTAGGAGGTACCTATACATGTGTCACTCAACCTACAGTTAGTTAGAACAAAATTTCACGACATAGTTTAATAATAATAAGATGTAAAAGGAAAATAAAGTATCTAAACCAAATCTATTTTTTTGGATTCTAAGGAAAAATAGAATTTATAATCTAACCAAATAAACATTCAAAGTCTATAAGAGATGGATAATCAGATTTCGTTTTAAAAAGAATTAGGAATCTGAATTTTATAGATTCCAGAGTCTAATTTTCAATGAGTTTCGAATCATACTTCTATGGAATTCAGAGTCTAAAATCTGATTAATTCGGAGTCCGAATTCTAATGAATTCAGGGTCATAATTCTGGGGAATTATGAGTCCAAATTGTAGAGAATTTAGAATCCAAATTTCAGAGAATTCAAAGTCCGAATTCCAGAGAATTCGGAATCTGAATTTTAGCGAATTCAGAGTCAAAAAACAGAACACTCTATATCCAAGGAATTTTAAGATTATGAGGTTTTACATAAGAATATAAATTTTAGGCTTAGAAATAAAATGAGTTTTATTTAGAGATATTGTAAAATTAAACAATGAAAAACAAAGTTAAAGATAAAAATTTCTCTAGAGAAAGGAAATTTTACGTATGAAGATAATCCTTAGGGAAAAACAGTTTTCCATAAGATAAAGTGTTTGTGATTTTTAAAACATAGAGTAATGGAAAATTCATAAGGAAACCTTATTGACTCAAAAATATCCCCTTTTTTGGAAAGCACAAGAATCCTTACTAAATAGAATATAAGGTCTTACAAGTTTTCTTTATAAACATAAAATAAAAAATTATCTCACATTTATTAGGGATCATGGTGAATACAACTAACTCCCCCTTAGGTTTTTAAATCCTTAAAGATTGTATTCTTGACTTCATTAATGAGATTTTTCTTTTTCTTGCGAAAGGAAACATTCTTTGATAAAATCCCCCTTAGATAGACTCCCCTTACTTAGGACATTTTATTCTTCGCTTATCATTATTTATTAATCATTCATTTTCTCCCCTTTGTGATTTTAAAAAAGGAATAGAGATATTGGAAAAAAATATGGTACTTGAAATATTAATACTTTACAATAAAACACAAGAAGAATAACATGAATTTTCTTTATGATTGGAAAACATTGTACAGTAAAGGTAATTCAACAAAAGATCAGAGTGAAGGAAAAAACATCCTTTTTTTCCTTTGGAATAAGCTTCTTGACAATGGTCTTCATCTTTTTATTCTCTTTATGATCCTATTAAAATTTTTCGAGCAGTTTATCCTGATCTTCATTTTTCTTCTCTGAAGGTTCGATATTTTCTTCATGAGCCTTAAGAATTTATCCCTCAGTCTTTAATATGTCATCTTTCTTATTGAGCTTTTCTTCAAGCTCGATTCTGAGATCTCATTCCATGTTCAGAGTCAAAGCAACTGAATTATGTTTCACATTTAAATACATTCCTTTTTTAATCTGAGTTGATTGTTCAAGATTGAGTTTCTCATAGAAATTTTTAGTAAGATCTTTGATCTTGAAATCTTCAGTATCAAAAGCATCCTTCACATTATCTTTAACATCATCAAATATTATCAGCTATTCAATTTTATTCTTGGACCACATAGTGATTTCCTTACACAAACTCTTGTGAGTATCATACCCAATCTAGAAGGATTTAAAATAGGCCTTAATCCTGGTGAATTTGTCCATAAGCATTGATACAATATCTGATTTCTGATCAAATGAATGCTAAAGCATCTGAAATCTGAACTTAATACTTAGAAAAAAGGAATTTTATCAACCAATTTATTCATAGATTAAACAAAAAAATCATGACCCATAGAATACGATTCTGAATCAAATTCCCTTATTGGTGAGGATTCTTTATCAATATCTTAATTATTTCTTTTAGAATATCCACCAACATTTTTTTAGCCTCCAATGCCTCTTTAGGTGTATCATCTAAAAAATATTTTCCTTTATCAACTCCCAGAATAATCTCAGTATCCTTTGGAGATTCATGTTCACTATCTGATAGTTGGACTATATTATCATCCTCAACCTTTTCCTTTTCAGCATCTTCCTACAGGTTCTCTAGTTGAACCAATTCATGGTTGATGTTTTCTTCCTTTGATGGTTTTTTTACTTCTTTATAACTCTATTCTTCTTTTCCTGGGGTAGAAATTTTAGAATATTCGGCCTAGGAAGTTTGGATCGATATTTTTTCAGAAGGAATGTCCTTCTCATGATATTCTTAAATTTTCTTTATCATATCGTTAGTATTGTAAATTACTTTCTCTTCTTCTACTTAGACTTCCTCTTCCTAAACCACCTTTTCTTCTTCCAGTTTTGTAATTACCATATTATATCCTGGAGTCTCTATTGGTACTGGTTCATTGAGAAATGTTTATGTTAGCTGAATCTACTTAGAAGCTTTCTTAGTATCTTTGAGAATAGCTTGAATCATTTCAACCTCAGACATATTCTTCTTTTTATTCTTCTCTTTTTCTTGTTTTTCATACTCCTTAGCAGCCTTAATCTTTAATGAATTTTCCTTAGAAGGGTCCAGGCCAAAGCTAGGCTCTCATTCCTTATTAATCTTTTTATCTTCTCCCCATATAGCAAAAAATTCATCGGGATAAGTATTTTTCTTTTTAGATTTTGGAGGTTCTGATTGGGTTTCCTAAACTACATGAGTTTTTTCTTTGGCATCCAGTTCATTCTTATTTCTCTTCCTCTAACCCTTCTTGTATGTATTTTCTATTTCCAAATTCTGGGATAAGGATTCGATCTCAATTTCAAACAAGTCATAAAATTCTTTGGATATGCTGTTAAATCCATCCTTCATCCTCCTTAGTGTATCATCACTTAGAAACATAACCTTGATATTCCATGGATTAGAACTGCATGGGATTTTGAATGAATCTTGAAAAAAGAAAATGATCTTGGAAATAATTTATAAATAAATAATAATTGGTTATTTGATGGTCCCATTTTTGGTGTTAGAAATAGTTAGAATGATATACTAGACCATGTTAATCTTCCTCAGGTTTACCATAGAATACATAATGTAGATAACACTCTTTTTTAGGGTATCCTTATCAAATTTTCTTAGAATTATAAATCCTTGAACACATAATTATAAGATCCCAAGGTTCATAGAGAGATGGTTGATTTTCAGTGTCTTCACCACTGAGAAACCAAGGCACTCTATGACCTCCTCCATATCAAAAGATATTGATATATTTGGTAGCTTGTGTGTGCAAAAATCAGCTTCCCCATCATATATAATTCCTATAATGATTGTATCCAAGCTAAAGGAAAGGGAATAAGTTTTCTAATAACTCTTAATTGAAAATTTATCTTTCCATTCTTGAACAAAAAAACTTACAGTGTAATAAAATTCTACCAGAAACTCCATATAAACCAGATCTCGTGACTTTTGTTTGGATACACACAGACTCTCCCAACCATTTGACGTGATATTCATAGAAATGAGAGAATCAGACATAGAAAAAAACATCAGATCTACTAACATCTCTATGTAGATCTTCCATTCTAAAACTTCTTTTGCTGGTGTCATTTTCTTATGCAAGGATGCTTCCAAAGACATTCAGATTTGAGTAAACTAGAAAATTCGGAACAACCATTATATAGAGAGGCAGAACTTCAATATGAAAAATACTGATAACCTATTTGGGACAACAAATTGGGGGGCCTTTATATAGGAATTAATGTGACGGTTCATATTCCCCGATTGATCCAACAGTTGAAAAAAGCAATTTGATCGGATGACTGCGATGAAAGACGAAGATGTATTTTTGATAGTGTCTGTTCTTTTGGTGAGTTTGAAATCATGTTCATGATGTTTTTTGTTTTCAAAACCAGGTGGTTGTTAAACATAAAATTCATATTGAAGATATCCATTATGGAATGAACATTTTACATCCATTTGAAGAAATTTAAAATTAAAGGATGCTGCATTGGAAAGTAAAATGTGAATAGATTCAAGACTAGATACTGGAGCATAGGTTTCTTTATGGTATATTCCTTCTTGTTGATTATATCTATTAGCTTCTAATATAGATTTATTTCTCACAATGATTCCATTTTCATCAAATTTATTTCTAAAGACCCATTTTACTCAAATAACAGATGTTTCCTTAGGTGTATCAACCAAGGTCCAAAATTTATTCCTTTCAAATTCATTTAACTCATCATGAATGGATTTTATCTAATCATCATCACCTAAAGATTCATCAGTGGTATTTGGTTCTAATTGGGAAAGGAATGCTAGATGTTCTACTTCATTTCTTAATTAAATTCTTCTATTTAAATTATTTCTTGGTTTTGAAGAAGAATACATAGACCATGATGGTCATTACGAGCTCATAACTTTGGATATCAGATGGGTCACAAAATTAAAATTTCTTTTTGGTGTTCATTTTTGGAGACCATTACATGCATTAGTTTTATTTATACACACTTCTGGTATGGTTTTTTATTTATTTCATATTATTTTATGCAGTTTATTATCAATGAATCATCTTATCTCCCAGTCATTTTGACATTAAAGAGTGTAATTCCTTTGGTACATGAGATTTTTATACCCTCAGTTCTAGTTTCCTTCCTGGGGCCTACTTGAGGTAGGACTCTATGGTCAATATCTATCTTCCCTCATAATGATGTATTTGGAGGGTTGGGGTCATGATAGAGTGGTATAAGATTAGTGGTTGAAGGATATGTTGGATTTTTCTATTAGTCATAGTGGGGATTACCTGAGTCGGTATGGAAATAGTTTCAGTTGACCATGGTATGTGACATAGTGCAGGGAGACGTGCTAGGACATGGGATTTTATGGACCCCCATGATCTGATTCACAAACTCTGATCCTATTAAATGTCCTAGTGATGAGGTCATTCTTACATGTTAGATACCTAGGAGAGGTACATGAAACATAATGACATGTTTTATTGTGTGGATTTGGGTTGTTCTGGTAAGGATAAAATAAATGAAATTAATTATGATGAATCTTAATAAAATTACATACTACTAGGTATAAGAAAAACAACTATTCTTTCAACTATGGATCATATTCTTCATGCACTTGTGACTCAAGAAGTTATGTTTTAGAAGGATAATTTGGTTTATCGTCATAGAGTCGATCTGATAGAGGGGGTTGATTCTTGGTAGAGGGTGTTTTATTCTTTCCAATGATATGATTCAGGGAAGTATGAGGGGTTTTTTCCAATGTGGAGAAAATGTTATGGATGGTGGAGCTTAAGATCACTTTTATTTTGATCTAGACACAATGGGATTTTATGAATCTTTTCCCATTAGCCTAATGTGGGAGCTATGCATTAATGGTGGATGCTATATCCAGGTGATCAGAAAGATATAGATGTTTTTTGTATGACTTTATGAAGGTGTTATGACCAGTGTTCCATTCCTTGACTATGAGTGTAGCGAAAAGGCATGAGCTTAATTCTCTTTAGGATGGGAGTATGTCAGTGTGGTCTCTTTGAATTATGTTCATGTGCCTTTTACAATTTCCCCAACCATTTTATTGATTATAACTCTTGTTCAAGACATCTTGAAGAGGCACACAATCCTTTTATCTGATATTTAGTTACTCCTTTTACATTTCCAATATATTTTAGGGTTTATAAAATGGTGTTTGTGATCAAGAAAATTCACTCGTGAGGAGGTATTCTTAAAGAAGGAAATTAGTTGGGTTCCTTGAGGAGTATAGTTTTTTATATAAGGTGTTGGGAAAAAATACCTTTTAGGTTTCGATCAACAAGGAGTCGACCTCAGCAGCTTCCTTTTGAGCAATTTTGGACATGTGTTTCCATGATTTTTCATATCTATTTGTGAAATCGTGTTTTGTATGTGGGGTTCATGTAAATTTCCAGAACTAATGAACAATGGTACTATGATGTCAATTCCATTGAGGTGGACAAGTTTATTTCCAACCTTTATAGAAGTTTTCAGTGAGGTTGTTTCTGTAGAAGGGGGGATATGATTTTTCTCTACAGAGGGGGGTAGAGAAGGTAGCAGCTTGCATTAATATGTTCCTTATTTTTAGGTTCCCCAACCATATTTTGGAAGGGGAGACATTCTTCATCAGATAGGTAGCAGAGCTGGGTGTGGTCAATTTCATGCAGTGGTGGAAATACTGCTAGAGGGTCCAGAGATAGTTAGAGGTTTGATCGACTTGTTTAATACTCTTGTTTGTTCCGTGTATGATTCAGGATATTTTCACTCCTTTATTGTGGCTAGTATATATCTTACTATGGGACTAGACATATTGAGGCAACACATGCCCCTAGTGATTACTACACCAGTTGGGGGGACATACTAGATTATTTTATGTGTGTTGAGGATGTATAATACTTATGTGGTTTCATCACTGCCATGGGGATATTTTTCTTCTATAGATCTATCCATTAAATATTTTCATCAGCGTTGAATTATTTTATTCTATTCATTTTTTATCTAATGCTTCTGGAAGAGCGTCTTTTTTTCATATCTGTATTTCTAGCATGTGGTTTTCATTGGTCTGTTGGGTTGTCAGGTGGGATGTCTGTGTGTGGATCCCCTTATATCTTTGCTGGAAATGTTTCTTATAGAATAGTAGAGTCTAGTATAGTAGCAGTTTGTATGTTCATTGGAGAGATATTATTTTTTATACCAGATGATGTTGTGATGTTATCCCCTCAATGTGAAGTTGAGTTCGGGATAGACATGCAACTAGGTGAATCTATGATTTCGATGGATCCTTATCAGATCGACCCCTCATAGTTTTTGGAATTTAGGTTTTAGATATATAATTAGATGTATACGGGTTTTATTCAGCTTAGTGTGTCACCATGTGTCACTTCAATATTTTTCTCAAAGAATAAGGATGATATAATGAGGTTTTGCATAGACTATCATATTTTTAACAATGTGATTTTCATGAACCACTACCCTCTTCCAAGGATATAAGAAATTTTTAACCAATGAAGAGGGATGAGTTTGTTTTCAAATATAGATATCTGGTATGGATATCTCTATTTGAGGGTGAAATATGGAAATATCTCGAAGACTTCCTTCATATATAGGTATGAGAAAATCAAGTTTGTAGTCATGTAATTCAGTGTTATGAATGAATCATCCATTTTCAAGGGGATTATGAACTCCATGTTCTGTGTCTTCCTAGACTAGTTCCTCATCATATTCATTGATGATATGTTAATTAACATGAAGTTAGAGGGGGAGAATTATGATCATCTTAGAACTATATTATAGGTTCTTTGTCACCACCAACCATATGGAATGTATTTCAAGTGTATCATTTATAAATGAGAGGTTAATTTCCTAAAAAATATGGGACTCTAGAAGGTTGTGGTAGTGGACCCATCAGAGATCAATGAATTTTTTTCATGGGAAGTACTCATGAATTTTCCATAGGTTCAATGTCTTCATGGTCTTATATTCTATTATCAAAGGTATGTGCTTGATTTATCTCAAGTTATAGCCTTCAAATAGATTTCACAAGAATGATCAAAATTTTATATGGAATAATTAGTTCCATGTGGTGTTCGGTTACATGAAGGGGAAATTGGTCGGTGCACCAATGCTTTAGTTTCCTAAGGATGGTGTGATGTTTAAGGAGTTTTGTTATACTTATCATCTCATCTTGGGATGTGTTTTAATATAGAAATAGGAAATGATATCTTATGGGTCTTGTAAGTTACCTCCCCATGAGCATATTGACTCCACCTATGACCTTTATTTAGCTGCAATTGTGTTATCATTGATGTTGTGAGGGCATTACCTCATTAGGAAGTGTTTTTAGTCTTCTTGAATCACATGAGCATGAGGAATATCTTTTCTCAGCATGATATGAACTTGTGGATGCATTGGAGTATGTAGTTTCATTAGTATTACAATTTATAGATATAATAAATATTTAAAAATGGGAATTTTTTGGGTGATTATTTTTGTAGGAATTTGTTGAATGGATTTCGTCTTGAGATTAGGATGATTGAAGGGAAATGGAGGAGTTTGATGACTTTAATTAGATGAAATGATAGATAGTTGTAGAATATAGTTGTGTTAGATTAAAGTGGTGTATTATCTTACATTTAAGGTGGAAAAGAGTTAGTGGGGATACTCAAATGCATAAGTGATGACCAATCATGTTGTCCATGGTGATGCTCTGAAGGGATAGTTGGAGGATGGTCAAAATCTGGTGATTCTTTATGGGAGTTATTTTTGTTCTTGTAGTGATTCATGGGGGATTACTTCACGATTCTCATAGGTCACCATTGATAGTACGACCAGAAGATTCCAAGATGCAATTTTGATTTGTGACGGTGTTTTGGTGTTCTCAGATGAAACAAGTTGTGGTGGAGTTTGTGAAAATGTTATTGGTTTTCCAATAGGTTAATGATAATCAACATATTATGGGTAGTTTATTATAGAATATGATATTCCTAATATGAAATTGTATGAAATTAAAATGTATTTAATAATAGGGTAACCCAATTCTCAGGGTGGTTGTGATTTTCTCTAGGTGGTCATGGTTTGGATAATGAAATCCGCCCTAATCTAAGAGATCAATGAGTCAGGAAAAGTTGATGAATTGGAAAAGAGGTATGTTGATGAGGTGGTGTGATTTCATGGATTTATGAGATCTATTATCTCAGATCGGGCCACACATTTTATCTTGTGATTCTATATGGTATTAAAACATGATTTTCAGTCAGTTATTCCTTAACACTACATTTAACCCAAAGAAAAATGGGAGTATGGAGTGAACTATTCATGCGTTGGAGGATATTTTGTGAGCCTGAATATTTGATGTTTTTGGATATTTTATATGACACCTTACTTTGGTTGAGTATTCTTATAATAATATTAATCAATCATCCATTATCATGGATCTTAATGAATCTTTGTATAGAAGGTTGTGTTTTTCTTTGTTGTGATGGACGAAAGTTGGTGAGGTAGATGTTCTTTGTTGTGATGTCATGAAGAGCATGATTGAAAAATGTTAGCTTGATCGTGATAAGATGAAATTAATTTAGGACCATCGTAAATATTATTCTCATGATAGGAGGAGGCCCTTGTATTTCGTTATTCGGGACCATATGTTCATGATGTTTTCCTATTGATGTGGTCAATAGAGTTTTGGAAGAGGGAGTAATATTTATACAAGGATTTTTTGTCCCTTTGACATGTTGGGAAAAGTTAGTGAGGTGGCGTATCAGTTAGAATTTCCACCATGGACCGAGGGGATCCATAATATATACCATGAATCTAATCTTTTTATGTGTCTTCATGATGACTCCCATGTAATTTACTGGGCAGAGTTTTATTTTGAAGATGATTTGGCATTCATGTAGTGGCCAAAAGAGAAATAGGATCACCATGAGAAGGCGTAGAGTTTATTGACCATTACTATGGTTCACGGGTTGTGGAGAAATGTTTTAATATAGTATTTTACATGATAGAATGATATTTATATGTATTCCTAATACCAAAAGTTGTTTTCAGTTATTCTTTTCACTAATTTTTTTCTGATGTGATTTTTGGAAATTGTTTTATCTGAGGTGTTTTCACTATTTTTTATGTCTGATGTTTGATGTGTGATAATGTATTGAGATATGAAAATGGGATGAATCGATTCCTAATAGTGATACATTAACTATGATTTTATTAAACCCTTGTGGGAAAGTAAGTGCTGCCAAGAGTGGGTAATATCTTGACATAGATGATAGAATTCCCTAATTTACGTGCCCAAGAAAGTGTGGTATGTTGTTTTTCTTGTGTATGTATGTTAGTTTGGTTATTTTTGAGGAGACAGTTTTTGGTCTTCTGGTGATGAGGTTCTGTGGGATGTTTTGTGGTCATTGGGTATAGTGTGTTGGATGGTGGTATCATTTGAGTTATGAAGAGACCCTTGAGAGGTATCTCACAGTGTGGGTGTTCAGAAAAATTTCCTTTGTGGTTTTGTTTTGGATTACCACGGGGCAGAATCATTTGAGAGTTATCTGATATAATTTTTTATGCCTTCTAAGTCTATTACTTATTCGGGTTTTGGTGATGGTGGTGTTTGGATGAGGTCTAGAGAGATCATAGAGGATTTTGGATGTCGAATGTTATAAGTAGTGTGAATACACGATGTGTTAATATTATACACCATGTAAGTATGTTTCATGGACTATGAATGAGGATTCATGTTGTTTTAAATGAAATGTACATTATCTGGGATAAATAATTAAAATATGTATCATTTTTTGGTAATTGTTGTAATGTTTTGAAACCCGACGATTACACTCCACGTAATGGTTACAAGACATGTAACCTAAAAGATCCAAGTTATTTTTATACAAATTATAGACAAGTTTTAAGTTATTTGGAAACTCCATCACTCTCCCATTTTCGAATATCCCTAGGTTCCCTGAGAATTTATTCAATCCCACTTTTCCCCTCTTTGATATATTAGTTTTGGTTTTTGTTTGTCGAAAATACTTGGTTTTCTCTTCCTTATTTGGGGTTTGTTTCCTCTAATTCCTTTTTGGATTTCCACATTGGTGGTGAAGTTTGATTTGGTCATTGTGGTTGGGTTGTGTTTTTTATGGTCTCTAGGTGTGGTGTGGGTTGACATATAGTATCTCATGGTGCGATTTTAGTTTTTAGGTGTTCTTCTATTCTCTATGGTGCACAATGAGTCAGAAGAGATTATTTGAGGAAGGGAATCCATAATTTCTCTTTATTATGTATCATGTAAGAGGGATTTTCTAGTTTTTATTAGTGGTTTATAGTTGTTTGATATTAATCAATCTCAATCAATTGGATAAATTATATTGAAATGTGAAATGGAATTGTTTTGTATGCTTTTACAACATTGGTATGATTGCGACATTGTGATCATATGGCCTTGATTCCCCACTGAAAATTATGATTCTTGGGGAATTGTTTTGAACTAGATGATATTTACTATGGTTTTTGTTCATGTTTTTATTATTTTGATAACACTTAACAAAGGAAATTGTTTAACCAATTATATTTGGAAAATGAAATGGTTTCCATGGGATTATGGATTGTGTGATAACGCTTCTAAAATAATGTGTAATGTGATAAAATCCCCTTTTTAAATATATAAAATTATCTAGATATGTTCTGATGTGTGGATGTGCATGTGGGATGTTGATGTTTGGTTGAGTTGTGAGAGGGTAGTTGTTTTTTGGTCATGATCTCTGGAAGGCCTATGGTTTTTCTTGGTCGTGCTTATGGGGCGGCAAGGTGATGGTACAATTGGAATGTTGAGTTTCATGTGATGTGTGGTTTTTTTATTCTAGATTTCTAAATAGTTATGGAATAAATGACTTATTTAATAATTCTTGAGATGACATTGGTTGGTTTAGTTAATTGGTTGGAAATAGACGGTGTATAATTATATATTTTGTTCTATGATTAAATGTGGTTTATTCTAAATAATGAAAATAACGGTAAGAATAAATGAAATTGTATGGAAATGAGAAATGTAGATTATGGATTATTATTTCATGTTAAGAATTAAGAGGTGGCTGAAAAAGTGCTGATGTTGGTTAGTCTTTGGTTTTGAACCTATAGGTTGGACTTGTGTGTGTTTCTATATGTATATAATTGTATATTCTTTGTGATTTATATATACACCCCCTATGTTGAGCATTATGTTCTGACACTAACATAGTCATTTGTTAGTGGGTGTTTCCCAACATTCAATGTGGAGGATGGATGGTAGGGTACCCACTATTTCCCTCTATCTCTTAAAGGTCATTTAGGTATTACACCTATTATGACGGTTGGAGGTCGGTTAGTTCATTAGATGGTGGTTGTGATAGCCCACATGTTTTGGGGGATATGTGACAACCATTGTGTTTTTTATAGAGATATGACCAATCTTGTGGGGTGGTGTCCAAGGTTTCATTGGGGGAGATGTGATATAATTGTACATGTGGGGTGGATTCTAGTGGGGGATGTGCATGTTTAGAGAAGGGAATGAGGTTTATGTCCTAAATTTTCATGATACCGCCCCCTCTATTTTTGGATGTGGTTGTGTTGTGGCCCATGTGTTTTTGTTCAATACATGATGTGGTCATTATTGTTGGTGGGTGAGCTCATGTTCCTATAGGTGAGAGTTTTTGTGAATGTTCTTGTGAGACAGTGTGGTGTATAGAATATATGGGAGCACTATGATGTATGATGTTTTGGTTTGAGAGTGGAATACAAGTGGGAAAGAAGCACGAGGTTCCCTTATCAAGGTGATTATTGTTATATTATATTACTTTTCTTATATTATCTAGTGAGCGTTCCTTGGTGAGGTTGGGGTGGATAGTTGACCTATTTCGGTTCTGTTGGATATACTGTTTTCTCATGGGTGAATTGGTATGCTTCTTTTACAAGTGCACATGAGACTTTGGTTTTCCTACTATGTATACATGTATGATCACCCTATAAATATAATATATTTTCAGGATATCCAAAGGACAATATTGTATGTTCTAAAAACAACTTCTTCAGACCTTTAGATATGTATTGTATTGATTCATTAGCTTTACATTTGGATATTTACTTTAGGAGACTTTTCATTATATTAGTTTTATTTATACATGCATGTGGGATAGATTTTGATTTATTTTATATTATTTCATGGATTTTATTGCTCATGATTTATCTTATTTACCGATCCTATTTACATTATATATGGTACTTCCCCCCATACATTATATTTTTATACCCTTAGTGCTGGTCGCCAACCTGGGGCCTACTAGAGGTGGGACTCGGTGGGTCATTATCCCTCTACCCTCATTGATGAATCTTTTATGGGTGGGTGTTATGACACCTTTTTCAATCATCATGTGTTTTTAGGGAAAATAATCTATATGATTTGAGTGGAAGAACATATTTTCAAAGTTCCTTTGGTAGGTATAACTTATAATGGTTTTAGATCATTCCATTTTACCTCCAACTCATTTCACATCATGTAGATAGAATATTTATCAACTTTAACGGACTTCAATCTCTCTCCACCATCAATTTTCATCTTTTAAAAAATTTCATACTGAAAATTAATTTTTATTTATTTTATTAAACTATAAAGTTCATTTATTCTATCTTAATTCAAGTCTATTTATTAATCCTTGACATTCACTATGAAGTTTTATAGTCTTCACAATGCATTTTTTACCTTACTAAAAACATTAAACACTTACTTATTAATAAGTATTCATTTACATTTTTCATCAATTAGATACATGTAAACATTGTGGAGTGAGGTTGTTTCTTCATTATAATTCACTAGTTTTCATAGGATGTTCAATATTCTAACTTGTTTGTCCAATTAATTCTCCACAAAATCATATTGTTCTTATAGTTGTGATTTTATATAAAAGTGATCCATGATAAAATAAATTATATATTCAAAAAAATAACAAGGAACATTTTTCAAATATGTTCTTACATGAGAGTGTAAGACTTCAACAGTTTGATATCCCCACACCCTCCACATCTTGAAATAGAGTCATAAAAATTATCTCTAAGAACAGATTAAATAGGTGAGAACATTCCATTATAAGTGACTCCAGATAATGGTCTATCCCATTAATTCTGTTACACTTGCCTAAACATCATAACTTATTTATTTTTTCTATTTTCAATAGTATTTTGAAAAACATCATGTTTTGTAATAATAAGTGTAGAATATTATTATTTTATATAAGGCTCAACAGGTAACAACTATTGAAAGATACAATTCTTTAAACCATGTAAAATTTAATGAGACATCAACATTATATCTAATTATATTGTAGCATCGCTATGATTAAAAATGAAATTCCCAATATGATTGGTTTTGTCATATGAGAAAGTGGGTGAATTGGGTGTTTCCTAGTTTTACCAAATTCTAATTTATTTCTATATCTTTTAACCTGCTTGAAATTTAAACTCTATTTTCAGTTGGTGAAAGTAGATCTATTTGTTTTTAACCTATAATGTAAATATTATATAATATGTTGTATGAAATGTAAATGATGGACACTTAATTTATAAGGTATGGTAAAAATTCCTTCTCCTTTCCTTCCATATAATATCCATGTCACATATTCATCTCTATAATCCTATCATTAATACATGTGGAGTTAGACCATGCATCATCCATGAACCCCCGATGTATACAACACTGACACATTAGACCATTTTGTTTACAAATACATACATCAAATAAGATTTATTAGTAGTGTCGCCCTATTTTTACAATATCCCACTAATATTTATGTGTTTAATAAGAATAGTTCAAGTTCAATGAAATCCTGCAATGTATAAGGAAGTGTTTTTCCAGTTACTCCTTTGAAGTTGATCACTATTTTTCCATATAACATGTAACATGCCACCCCTACTCATTTTTTTTGAGAAGATGGAAGGATATTACATGGCCTTAAGATCTATCCCCAAGGTGCCAATGTCCCTAAATCAATTCCAAGGGATTCAATAAAATTAGGGGACGATTTTACCTTTATTAAATAAAACCACCCAACCAAACATGCTTTGGAAAAACAAACCAATACATGATGCATTACAAAAATGTAATAAAATTAATGAAAAATTATTGATATGAAATCAAAACTATGATAGAGTACTACAGTGGAAGGAAACTAACAGTAGTGTGGACAACATAAGACAGACCAAACAAAACTCAATGACAACCCACAACACTTCAAAGCCCCAACATGATAAATGATCTAACTTCACAAAACATCCGATATATCACGATGCACCACTAATGAATTGTGATACCATACCATTTCATGTGTCCTGATAAATGATATCTGTAAAAGAACCAAAGTTACAAAGAAGGGTTTATTAAAAAATGTTAGTAGACTTTTCCCAAATGAATTCCCTACTCTCGCAACTATGATAGAAAATTTTAGAAAAATTTTATAATTCAATGTATATAAAACATTTATATGAAACAATTTAAAATAGTATATCACAAACTAAAACCATTTTCCATGGACGAAACGAAGAAGGGTTTCCATAATACCTCACAATTAATTTGGGATAACCCCCTCTAATCCACACAACACTACAAGAATTCACATATGATAGTTCCATACTCATGTGCTATTTCTCATCAATCTACCAACTCATCACAAGGTAATTAAAATCTCATGTTCTATTACACCATTGCCACCAAGAACCATGTCATATTTCAACCAGGCCTATAGAAATTCAATATGATCACACACCAACCCATTATGCCAAAAACTAAATCCAAATCAACCATTTCATCCCATCTCAATAAAACCATTATATTATTGAAAATTTTTACAATAATTTTTTTAATAAAACCCAAATTTTATTTAAAAAATTTTTAATTACATTAAAACAAAACAACCATTTTAAAAACAACATTTCAAAATAATTTACCAAATCACATTGCACTACAATTCAAATTTTTTCCAAAAACTCAAAAATTATTCAATCAATCACTAAAGAGTTTAACATAGACGCTTTTCACACTAATTTCAGAATCAATTTAAATAAATTTAAGCATTTTAAAAATAAGAATTCATTTTTTAAGAGTATGAGTTGATATTGAAGCCACATAACTCAAGAATTACAGTGAAAATGAAGAACAGCATGATAACACCCAAAAACAAGGATGAATATCCAAAACAAGACAACGTACATATATTATTCTATAATCAACAATGAAAAATATAACCATGATTGACATCAAAAAACTTATATCTTCCCACAATGGAAAATATTATAATAAATAGAGAGAGGGACGAATATAGATATAAGAAAAACCATGAGAAACTATCATAAACGATGACATACCATGAGAATCAGGCATCAACGAACCGAGAAATGCCTCTGAATCACTTCTGATTTGATGGGGGATGGTTTTAGAAACATTAGGATGAAGAAATATTGATTTATGGTCTACTTTGAGCAGAAACCACAAGTAATAAGATAATCCCAACCTAAATGCACTTTTCTTGGATTTTTTTGGAACTGTTCATCGTTAGTCACACTGTTAGGAATAATTGTGCACTAACCATGTGCAAGACACTGCCTCAAAAAGTACCTTTCATAGTTGTCATGCATGGTTGGACAAATCATGCACCAACCATGAAAAATACCACTATCCCATAGTGCAAAATTTATCATGGGTGGCCATACAGTAGGAAGAAACCATGTGCATACATTTTCACCTTCCGCTTAGCATTTGTCTCACTGTGCATGATATTGTGTCAGACATTCATGGTTTCCATGAACTATGCTCAAACCATTCAACTATAGAACAACCCCAAAAAAATGTTCCAAAATTCTTCCAAACCATCCTGAACTTCCCCCAAACACAATACAGACTTAAAATATATAAATCAATGGATATTAACTTGAAACCACTGGTGTTACATTCTCTCAACCATTTTTCATTCCATTGATGAAAATTAAAAAACCACTTATGTACTGAAAGAGTCTAGGTCATTGCTCAACCATTTCCTTCTACCATTCCCATTTCTCTTCCAGAATCTACCCATGTTGCCACAAATACTGTAACACCCCATTATTTCATAGTACATTGTCTCTTTAATGTAATTTTATACCTTATACTACATGTAACACTGAATTCACTTGCATTATACACAAGATTGAGTTTCTGTGAAACAACACATTAGTATTATATCTATTTAAATGATATATTTATTTATCAATTAAATATTATAATATTAATTGAAATAAATGAATTATAAATGATATTTATAATTTTTTCACATAAATAAGAAATATTTATAATTAAATGTATAAGTTTTGTTAACATTGTTATATATTTTGAAAAACTATTTTCTTAAAAGAACAACTTTTTATATACTTTTGTGAACAATAATAAAATAAATTTTAGACACTACTAAATATTTAATTTGATAATATAGACTTCATTTTTGAATTAGTAATATCAAAATTAGATTTAGGTTACTTTTTTTTATTTTTTCTAAAAACATTCAATTTTTTATGAATAGTGAAAAATACTCCATAGGGCATAAAAATGACATTTTAATTTAAATAATTTTTTAATTAAAAGTTATATTAAAAAATATATCCATAATAAATATATTAAAAAAATGTAATTTATTTGAGTCATTTTATAATAATATTAGATATATAAAATTTTATTTAACTTTTTAACATTTTTACCCACCTTCTACGCACATTTGTAAATTTGTGTAAAACATAATTTTACCGCTTCTGTGAATTGAGTTTCAAAAATACAATAAACATGGTTGTCATTGTTCAGAAAAATGTGGTTCAATATTATGAAAATAATTTTTGGTGAATAGATACTTTTTTCTTTTATTTAACATGGTTAAAGAAAAATAATGTAATTAAAGGTAAGAATAATATTATAATAATATAAAATTACCCCAAAACATGTCCAAATTTTTATTAGATATGTTTTTTAGACTTAAATAAACATTAGGAAATAATATGATCCTTTTTCATCTACTTGGGTATGATTAGGACATTTATTGATATTTATTTATAGAAGAGTTAAATGTGATAAATAAAAATTTTAATAACTAAATCATTTTTAATATAGGGTTACATATAAGATAAATTATACTATAAATATTAATTCGAAATATAAAATGATTTCAAAAATCATGGTATTTTATTTATAATTTTTAGACATTAAATAATTAAATTTATTTGTGACAAAGTAATGATGCATAATTACCATTTTAATGAAAGATTAAAATAAATGATATTTTAAATATTAAAATAAATGTGATTTGATACTTTTAATTCCATAAAGTAATTTTATATGTAAATTTGACATGTTTGGATTTATTAAATGAATTCATTTTGAAGGAATAATGTTTTTATTCCTTTTTAAAAAACAATTATTAAAAAGTAACAAAATTGACATAAATGATATTTTATAATAAATATTTTTTTATTAAATAATATAAATTCCATAAAAATAAAATATTATTCTAACTAACTTATAAAGTGTTAATATTTCTAAAATTATCCACTTAATGTTCGTTTGTATACTTATAGTAACTATTTTAACCTTGTAGTATAAAAATACATTAAGACATTGTGAGTGTTAAACTATTTAACAAAGGGTTAAATCTAATAGATAAGGTTAATATGATAAACTAAACATGTCTAGAACCTATTTATTGATAGGATTTTGACCCATATTAATATTATTCTAGAAATAAATAAATTTGGAGATATTAGAAACAAAAATGTATTTTATAATAAATTAATATTTCAGCAATCTTCCTAAAGTGCCTCTCACCTCTCTTATAAAAGGTATTCTCACTTTTGTGTTAGTTAATACATAAAATTCCATTTGTCTCAGCCAAAACCTACCCATATATCCTATAAACATCAATCAGTTCAACTTAGAGTCATTACAATGAGCATAAATTCAATCAATGGAGCCATTATTTCAAATCAAAGGGAAACACCCGAAGTACTGGTAATTATTTTATCACCCCATTCAAAGTTATTTTCTTTTTCTATATTATATTTCATTTTTGTTACCATACTAAAATAATAAATTCAGTACCATATACATTCTGAGATGTAATTATAACTATAGTACAACCATATTCATTATTCTTTCCATCCTATGAATGACAAAGTCACCGTGCGTGCATACGTATTGCATACCGTCTCTACGCCATGGTGTACTTTGTTATTCAACATTATGTTATTTTTATGGATATAATGATGATGATTATTTATATACATAATGAAAATAACATGATAATTTTTCTATATAATTAATATACAATCATATTCTATACCATTTTATCATTTGGAAAATGATATTATCGCTCGTATGTACATACGACGTGCCCTCTCCACGACGCGATGAGATTCATTTCCACATTCACCATTCAATAATGATTATAAAAATATATATTATTAATAATTATGTCATATGTGACATAATAATTGTAATTGAAATATATATATATATATATAAACTTACAAATATTTAGTTCACTTACTTCTATTCAATACGATATGAAAATGGAAACAACGTTTAGGCATACGTACAACCTACCATCTCCATAAATAGTGTTTTCCATTTCATATATATATATATATTATACATATTTATATTCTAAATATATATTATATATAAATAATTTTTTATACTATTTATGTAATCAAATCAGGATATAAGTTATACGATCAAGAATAATAAGTTAAACACGTAGGATAAAGAAGCGATTATTACCAAAAAAGTTACTCTAACATGGAAATTATTATTAAATGGGTTGTATAAATTCATAAATGAATGATATATGATATAATAAATATGAATATGGTTCTAATATAATTAAATAAAATAATATGGTGATGATATAGTAGGTTAAATCTACACTCAACTAACGAAAAGTATAATGTTAGGAATTTCCGTTTAACTTTTAATATTCGTGAGATATAAGCCATGTTCACCAACTATTTCTAGTGTGTGGTGTATGTAATTCCTCTATTGTATTTAATATAATTAATACATTTATCTTCATGGTATTTATAGATTAATTTGAAGATATCATACCTATTATTTAAATGTTCAAAGTTGTATGGGACACTTTGAATGTTTAATGAATTAATCCTTTCTCCATTTCAAAATTCATGATATTATTTTACAAAACTATTTATTTGAATATAAAATTATTACAAAGGGAATTTGATTTCTATTTTAATTTTCATTCATTTTTTTAAAAATATAAATCTTATAAGGTTTTCCAGAAGGGACTCTTTAACTATAACATAATTTTAAATGTTTTAATGATTTTTTTTCTAAATCGTATTAATTAATGTCTATTTTTTCAAAATTATTTTAAGGGTTTATTTATATAGAAATTATTATTTTAAAATGTCAATTACTTTGAAAAGTTTCAATGTGTTAATGGAAACTATGATTCAAAAACCACTTTTAAATTAATTCCTTTATAAAATGTGTTACTTTAAAATGATTTCATGAAAATGGACATTTCTCCCAAAGATTTTTATTGATTATTTTCTTCTTAGTCAAAATCCTTTATTGGATATTATTCTTAATTGAGGATGATTAATTATTATAATATATTCTATAATGTATTGAATGAGTTATGATATGTTTGACTGTGGATGTACTATTTTTAAACCATTCATGGTTTATAATTAAAGTATTGATATTTCATTTTCTAGGTTTAATATGAATTATTATGTTGTGTTTTGACCTTTTCATATGAGGAATGTATTGGACTTAGAAAGTGTTGGGTGAGGCCCTATATAGCCCCTCAATTCAATGGCTGGTCTCATGAGATAAACTAGTTTCTTGGAACACGAACGTGATGAAATTAATATTTAGGGTCTTAGAATGAGGCCTTGACTTTGTGGTTAAGATGTTTGGAATTATGCATTCCATCATTATGATGTTAGTCATTAATGTTACATGTGATTATTAGACCAGTTGAATATACATGTGATTAAGTAAATTGTATTATTTGATTAATCTTTTAAATATTATGATGAATATTATGTTTAAAGGGCCTGTGTTTCAATTTTTAACAATTCCATAAATGTTTATGATTATTTATGATAGTTTCCACTATATTGTTTACCATTAATAAGAATATGAGCTCGCCCGTTTCATATGTTTTATTTTCCATGGATTCCAAGAAGTGTATTATGATTGATATGCAGGGTTAGGATAGGTTTATAATGGCGTTCTCAAAGGATTATTTATTGTAACATCCCCAAATGACAAATGGTTAAATGACTAAATGATATGACTCATGTCAATAAGGTTCACCTTCCTTTTTAGGAGCGTGTCTGATTAGAACTCCACAGTTAAGCGTGCTTGGCCTGGAGTAGTGATCAGGATGAGTGACCCTCTGAGAAGTTTCCCAGGGTGTGTGTGAGTGAGGAAAAAACACACTGGAAAGGACATGTGTTGGCCTGTGGGGACAATCATTAGTCAGATGACCCATTCAGGCTTGTGGGTGGACCCTAGGGTGGGCCTCATGTGTCTGTGGGGCAACTGGTGGTACCTGGTGGGCCAGGACCTGACGACCATGTTAAGGCGAGGTGTCTGTGTTGTCACCGGGACCCAGTTTTCACATTTGGTATCAGAGGAGGAACCCAGCCTTAAGTGTGGTGCACTACCTGGGTTGAGATGTAGATCCCACAATGAGGGCATTGTGCTCTAAGGGGGGGGGGGGTGATTGTAACATCCCCAAATGATAAAGGGTTAAATGACTAAATGATATGACTCATGTCAACAAGGTGTACCTTCTTTTTCGGGAGCCTGTCTGATTAGAACTCCGCAATTAAGCGTGCTTGGCCTGGAGTAGTGATCATGATGGGTGATCCTCTGGGAAGTTTCCCAGGGTGTGTGTGAGTGAGGAAAAAGCACACTGGAAAGGACATGTGTTGGCCTGTGGGGACAATCATTAGTCTGATGACCCATTCAGGCATGTGGGTGGACCCTGGGGGGGGACCCACGTGTCTGCGGGGCAACTGGTGGTACCTGGTGGTCCAGGACCTGACGACCATGTTAAGGCGGGGTGTCTGTGCTGTCACCGGGATCCGTTTGTCACATTTATGATGTGTTTTATGTTAGAATGTGTAATGTAACGTTCATGTATATAATCTATTTTCCTAGACTACTAAACTGATCAGTCTTTTAGGACATGATCCCTTGTATCATGCCAATAAATTAAAGTAATGCACTAACTCGAGGCTTCTGGGTTTGAGGCATTACAGTTGGTATCAGAGGAAGTTTACCAATAACAATGGAAACTATATTTAGAAAAACATTGAGTAGAAAATATTACCCTAAGATAGAATCTGAAGATTAATATTGAATAACATCCAAATTTTTTTAGTAATGTAGATATTATGTGGGTTTTCCGAGAAATACATCCATGTATGGATACTAAAATTGGACATGGTTTTGGCACAGATGTACCTAGGAGTGAAAACTTTGACAAGTATATTGCGGCATGAACTGGGGTATCTTGGTACACAACATTGGGTGTTACTTCATACCTAGTTTGACACTCACAAGGGATATGATTAGGATAGTTAAAATTTTATTTACAGACCATTATGAAGGATTTATGAGTATATAAGTTATAAAATAAACCATTTTTATTATTACAAGACTATATGTATTGAAATAATCAATTAATGTTGGTAATTTTTCAAGTTTTTGGATTATATATTGTGATATTATCTAACAGAGTGTATGTCATCATTTAGAAATTGTGCCTAGTAGAAGGAATTAGAAATCTATCAATACGGATGATCAATAGACTATGAAAGATCATAACTATCAAGGTATTAAGCCAACATTTCAAAGGGAAATATCCTCCCATGTATTCTCATTATATGAGGAAATAGTATCACATGTTAAAAAGCTAGGTAAAGAAATATCTATGTCCTATGTATTTGAAGGGAAGTTAGAGAAGAAGAGGATGACATAGAGAAATTTAGATAAAGGGAAGAAGGGAAAGAAGTATTTTTTCATATGTGATGATTATGGACAGAATCACCCTGGGAAGTTCTTGAAAGGACTGGGAGTTTGTTATATGTGTGGTGAAAAGGGCTATCGGGAAAAAGAATGCAAATGGAACAATAAAAAGACTAATATTTATTGTTTCAATAGTAGTAAAACGGGGAATTACACAAATAAATTACCAAATAATCAAGGAAATATAGCTCAGAATAATCAAAGGGATTAAGGTCAAGTGTAAGTTGTAACTACTATTGACGAGGAATAGTTAATGTATTTGTGTTTCTAGATTGAAAAATTATGTCATTTGAGTGTTGTATCAATGATGTTCTAGTTATATGAATTATGGAAATAAATAAGGATTGTATTTCATTACTATTTCATTAAGGATTTGAGATTTTGTACTACCAACAAAAGTGAATTAATAAGAGGTTAACCTTTTTTGGAAAATATATGGTTGAGAGAATGATAAACCTTAAAATAGCAATGAGGTTGAGGTAATAAATTTGAAATAAGAGAAAATTGAGTTGGATAATGTATATTGAGTATTATTGACTACTTTGGAATTAATTAATTGTTTTTTATTCCATTATTGTTGGAGATTACTGCATTTTTTGGATTTAAGGAGTATATCTAGTATTCAATGTCTTACGGAAGGATTATGAAAGTACATACCAATTCGGAAAAGGTTTTATGGTAATTCACGTTGTAACCATGTTTGAATAGAATACCTGGAGATGGTATTCACATGTTGTTATGTTATAAAAGTAATCTTCATTATGTTATGTCGACTCTCCTTTTAAATTTTGGGACTGTGAGTTTAGATACAAGTATTTTGGATAATTCTAATGGTTGTAATTGGGTAAGTCGAACACTTGATATTTTGTTTGAGGTTAAAGTATGATTCATTTGATACTTTGACCTAAAATTTTGATTTTCATTAATCATATTGAGGATTAAGGGAATACTTGTTGACCTTATGATTTATTAAATGTACTTCTTGAATAAAAAATTATTTTTGAACATTCATTTCATAGTGTATGGGATGAACTGAAAATAGATCGAAGCATACTCTGTGAATCAGTAATGGAAGAGTTTTTTATATGCGATTGACATGATTCATGCCCCATGGTTTGTAAATGTCTTGGAAAAAGTTGTAATATGATAATGGGTGTTTTCATATGATGTATATTGGTTTATATAGGTATAAAGATACATGTTTTTGATAGATATCCTTTGAAATATCTGTGTTGATTGAGTACCATTGATACATTCAAGAGGCTAAACTTTACTTCCAAATATGGATCTAAATATACATGTTCTTTCAACATAATAATGGCATGTGGGGTTAGTGTTTTTGGTCAATAGAATGGGAATTGAGTTTGACTCATAGATCCACACGAAAATTATTTTAGATTTAACCCATTAGACTTTTCAAATGGTGTTCCCAAGTTACAAAATATGATGTAATACAAAGTGATTATAATGATATCATTCTAAAAAGTGTTTTGGAAAAATATTGAAATTAGTTTTGAATATTGTTTTACATGTTATTTTATATATATAATATAACGTGAAATGGAAAAAAGTCTTATAGGATTTAGTTAATGTGGGATATTTAAGAATATATTCCCTAAATACATATATATGAAATATATATATAATCTATCCCATAATGCATGGAAATTATGATTTTCATGTATAATTGGTATTTTATTTCATCCATCTTGTTTTTCAACCAAATGATTAACAGTTATCATTCAATTCATTCTTCCACATAGAAATCATTTAATGAAATGTTTTATGATATGAAATGTTTGAGATAAATTACATTCATATATATGATGCATGAACTAGCCTTAAAAACCATATTCATGAATTTATAATGCATAAGTAAATGAAATAGCCCCTAGATAATCCTCAATTCATATAAATAATACTGTCATATGATGTCTGTGGATGTAAATGATCTCACGATGCTTGGGAAAAAATCTCCTCCACTAAAATATCTCTCCATTCTTCTCTTTTGGGTTTGGGGAACTATAATTTCATGGTTATTACATGGATATCATCCAAACATTAGATGATTCCCTTTATAAATGGATACCCTAGGATAATGGATTCCTTTTTTATTCTTTTGGAGTGATTTTTATTAAACACAGTCAAATATTTTCAAATATGGAGATTAAAAAGTAGATCCCCATTGGTCAAAAGTAAACATGTTTACCCTAGTTCTTAATTTCATTTTTATCTCAATATTATTTATCGAGAATGGGAAATATTTGAAAAAGTGTTTAAACCACTGTTGTATGTTTTGATTATAATTATTAGTGTCATTCAAATTACTTCATCAAAAAGTCTACTAGGAATGAAAAGTCTGCCTAAATCAGATTGAATAGATGGAAATATTATGTTTTTCACAATGAAAAGTAAGTGCATATGGTGACAAATGAAATATATAAGAAGTTGGTTAATGGTCATATGTCTTTTTGGGATGTTAAACTGAGTGATGATCTTTGACCTCTACAGCTTTCAAATATAGTGGTGGATTTTTACACCTATATTTTCAATCTTTCTCCTATAACATATCTAATTTTTTTATTTAATTTAATTGGAACATATTAATTTTATCCATCACCTAAATTATTTTATATTATATTATGAACAAATTTTAAAATTATGAATTATGAAAGGAATCATTGGTTGGATGGATCAAAAGTGGAATGAGTGTTTGAGTTCTTATTATCTGACCCTCTACCTACACTGTTGATGTGGTAGGAGGTGTTTCCATACATGCTGTGTTGATGAGAAGCACAATGCATCAATATTTGGAAGGGTGGATGAATAATTAAAACTAGTGACATGGTTTTATGACTATTGATAGTGTGGAGAAAAAGTGTTTTACTGGTGAAACTAAATGATGTCAGTTTCTCCACTTGGATTTCAGACCATATGTCAAGCATTCAATCCAACGGGCCTTCGGACAAAGTAATGGTCTTCTGGTCAATGGTCCATCAAAACATCACATGTAATAAAATTGTTTTATTCAGTGATTTTAATTCCTTATTGAGAGATTTTAGTCTTGACCCACAAATATTCAGGTGAGTATTTTTTTGGTTTCTTATAACCCCTACCCTCAATAATGTTTTGGGTAGGTATCTGAGGAGACATAGAAAACTCCCAGGTAGGAAGAACTATTCAACAAACCCACCCACAATTGAATAAAAAAGAAGGTTTGATACAAATATGAAATTACAAGGAATAATATAAACACAACAAGAATAAGTAAAATGAATAACTTATGAGAAAAATGAAAATATAGTTTCAAATGAAAATGTGATAATGGAATGAACATGGGTGAACTTACATTGATCAAATCACTTTGGACCTACTCTACGAAAATAACACAACCCGTCCATTTATTATAATTCATAGAAACAATATAAGAATACAAACTTGGATAAGAGAAAGGTATTAAACAAAAATAAAAACTATTTGAACTAGAGGAACAATGAAATAACACTCACCAAGTAAAAAAAATAAGAATAAATAATTCACAAATGTAAAATAATCAATAAAAAGATAAAATCAAGAAGAAACACCCTTAATAAGGATTTGAATCACATGTAAAATACCATCCAAACTATTAATCCTCTATCATCCTCCTTAGAAACCATACAAACTCAAGCTCTCCAAAATAGCAATATCCCCGAAATCAACCATGAGTTTCATCACCAACATGGCCTTGAGTGGACCCCCCTCACTCTGGATCATCTCCTTCCCCACACTCAATCTATTTCATATTCAACTCTATTTTATTCATTCTACCCAATGAATTTGAAATATTGGTGAATTAAAAAAATGATTCAACCTCTCAAACAACATCCTACAACAATGAGTACACATTTTTGGTTGAGCTACTTACATAAGAAGCTATTGCAACTAACCTACAGATGGAAAAACAGAATACAATAAAAGGTATGTTTGGTTATTGAGTGAGGGTCACTTTTCCATTTTTTATTGATAATTAAATGATATTCACAAGTAATATGATCTAGTACCTTCTCATATCCCACACATCACTATGGATACATACGGGTAGCCATCAGGAACTCATATAAGGGTATAACGACCCCCTGGTTATTGAGTCAATAAGGTTTTCCTTTTTAATTTTCCATTCCTTCATACTTAGGGGAGATTGTTAAGTCATTAAGGTTTCTTTATGACTTTACCATTCCACCTTGCTTTGAAAATAAAAAACAACTTATCTCAAGGAAAAACTCTTATTACCCTATGTTTTACTTCTTTAAGGAAAATTTTCTTCCCTAAGGAAATTTATCCCTAACATGTTCACTGTCTATATCATGATTTTTCTAAGTATAAAATTCGGTTTGAAACCAAAACCTCAGAATCCTATAATTACCTAGATATGAATCATCCTTTTTTAGGATCCAAATTTTGATTACGAATTCTGGATACGAACGCTTATAAGTTCTGACTTCGAATTCTGATTACGAATTATGGATACGAACTCTAATGAGTTCTGACTCCGAATTCTGATTACGAATTCTGGAAATGAACTCTTCTGAGTTCTGACTCCGAATTTTGATTACGATTTCTGGATACAGACTCTTCTGAGTTCTAACTCCGAATTCTGATTACGAATTCTGGATAAGAAATCTTCTGAGTTCTGACTCTGAATTCTGATTAAGAATTCTGGTTACGAAATTCTCTGAGTTCTGACTTCGAGTTCTCTGAATATAGACTCCAATATCTTATGAGTTCTGACTCTGAATTCTCATGATCTCTGACTCTAAACATTGTGAGTACTGGTTCCAAATTCTCATGAATCCAGATTCGGAATTTCCTTGAAATTCAGTCTCTGGAATTCTATAGAGTTCATGTTCAGAATTCCTAGAAAATAGAATCCGAATATCCTTGTATTATACACTCTGAATTCAATTTTGGTTAGACTTCGAACTTTCCTTTACTTACATTCGGAATATTGGATTTTAGTTATATAACCATATTTTTGTTAACACTTGTTTTTTTATAAAATGGTGTCATGCATTCAGTTACTAACTAACTATTGTTTGAGTGACACGTGTACAGGTACCTTCAAAATTCAAGGAAAAATATGACCATTGGAGGAGGGAGCTGACTATTAAATTCATGACTATAAATAGGAGCTCATTTGAAAGAGCTCAAAACTGAAATTTGACAATTGTTATTACATGCTGTTGAAGTGATTTCCAGAGAGAGGCTCTTACAACCTCTTAGGCTTCATGCAGAATGTTTGAACGGATTGGTCAAAAATTTATTCGAGCAGATTTTCTTAGTGCAGAGGTGAGATTTCTTTGAAATCAGAGTCTTCAGGTTGTGAAGTCAAAGGTGTCGATTTCCATACAAATCAAGGGTTTGCAGGGATCAAAAGATAGATACCAGTCTTCAGATTGAAAGATTACCTAGTTTTGGGTAAGAAAGACTTTCTTGAAAGTATAAATCAAGGGACCATTTATCTAGGGTTGTTAGATTCTATTCTCTTTGGGTTAAAAGAGTTACTACTTGTTACTTGTAGTATTTCCATTTTGTTTTCCACTGTACTTTTAGTTGTTGAAGAAATTTTAATATTCTTATACTTCCTTAGACTTATACTCTGGTTATATAGGAATCTATATGCTTTATGGTAGAATCATAGTTGTTGTAAAATTTTGTTAACTTTCATTTCTAGAATCAATTTTCCAGAATCGAGCAAGTTATTAGAGCATAGAGGTGTTGTGAACTTTGGTTATCCAAAAAATTCCTTTGGTATTTTTAAAGTATACAATTCATCCCCTTCTTGTATTTGAGAATCTCATTTTTACATATTCGATCCAACAATTGGTATTAGAGGAGGGGACCTTGAATCTAAAACCAATTCAACAATTGGCCTCAGAATTTTTGTTTCAATATGAATTAATCTCATGATTAGATTCAGAAGAGAATTATTCTTCTTCTTATTTTCCGGAATAAGTTTTTCAGACTTGTATAGTTCAGATTCATTTTTTATAGAGATACCCTTGTTCTATATTTTCTTTTCTTAGGAATATTCTCATTGTTTACGAAATTTTCTATTAACATGTTTTTTGGGAAAAACATTTCTTTAGGATTGAAGGAATAAATGTTGGTTCCATAGAAAATCTCAATCCAACTAGACCACCATCATTGGTGGAAATGATTACAAATATTGGAGAGATCACATAAACACTTTCATTATCAATACTGGTGTTGAAATTTTTTTTATTCCTAATAGAGGATACAAAATCCGTGATAAAGAAGTTAGTACCTTTACCAATCAAGAAAAGCAAGAATATCAACTGAATTATAAGGTAGACAGTACATTGCTTTTCTCCATGAATAGAAATATATATAGCCAAATTTTATCTTGTGAAGCAGCAAATAGTATTTGGAAGATACTTGAAGTTACACATTTTGGTACTTATAAAGTTATAGAGATTAGAAGATCTATGTTGAGAGCTGAATACCATGGCTTTAACATTCCTTATGGAGAACCCATATGTAAGGTGCGATAAAGGTTCATGACTATTGTGAATAGTTTAAAATCCATTGGTGATAAAGGATTAGATGATGAATATCTTTTTGATAAGATCATAGAAATCATGTCGAATGAATAAGAATCCAAGAGGACTGTTATTTATGAGAATAGAAAAGTTACTCAGATTTACTTAGATGAACTGTTTGGAACTCTTCTTCAGCGTGAGACTAGAATGAAGAGAGATACTGATAACGTAAAGAAGAATAATGGAAATGGCAGTGTTGCTTTTACTACAACATCTAATCATATGAAAGATAAGACTCATGAGAGAGTTACTAGATCCAAATATAAGAAAGTTTTTATCCAATTTGAATCTAGTGGAAGACAATCCTTAGAAAATTAATTAGAAAATCTTGCTCGAAGGATGAACAATATAGCTGGATAGAGGAACTTTCAGTCCAGATATAAGAAAAAGGAATGGAAATATAAGAATTATTTAGAAGTCACATGTTATGAATTTAAGAGAGCTAGACACATAAGACCTGACTGTCCTATGTTTAAGAGAGAAGAAAGAAAGTAAAGGCATTCAGAGAGAGAAAAAAACTAGTATTACAATGCTAAAGCTAAGAAAGTTTTGAAAGCTAATGACACCTGGAGTGCCAGTGGTGGTGACTCTTCAGATGAATCTTCATATTACGAGTCTTTTGGATAGAAGAATCTTGGTCTAATAGCCAGACTACCTATTGAAAATCATTTCGTAATGGATAAGGTACACAATACTGAATCTATGACCAATATATCTTTGAATGCTAATGATAGTAAATATTATAAATCTTTCGATGAAAAATCTTCTTCTGATGACGATAATAATTTACCTTCCTATGAATAAGTTTCTAGGTTTTCCAAACTCCATGACATTGAGAATTCAAAACTCATGAAAAAGCATGATAATGCAATATATAGGAATACTATTCTTACTAAGGAAATATCAGATCCCTATAAAGATCTTGATAAGAAAAATGATGATTTTGCAATTATTTCAGCAAATCTTGAGGAATTAAATTCTGAGAAGAATAAACTTTCTAAAGAACTAGAAAACGTAATTTCTAATAAAAAGGATTTCAAGCCTAGATCTAGTTCAAAACCAAATGTTTTAGAAGACAAGAACTTGGTTATCAAACTGAAATCCAAAATATTTTCCTTGAGGAAGTGTTTGTAAAATGTTTCCTTAGGTATAGAAAATTTTGATAAAATATATTCTCAAATCCAACCTCTAAGGAATAGTTTTGGTTTTGGTTATACTGGTTCTAAACCGATTTTTAGTAACAATTATTTTGTTCCTCAAAGTTCTCCGTTTTGTAATAAGTGTTAGTATGGTGGACACTGGGAAAAAAATTGTTCAATAAACATAACCCAGTCTTTAGGATTTCATAAATCATATTTTTCCAAAAAGATGTCGGTGCCTAAAATTTTTCTTTATGAGATTTCCAGATCCAAGAAAGTTTGGATTCTGAAACCTAACATTTTCGTATTTTCAGGAAAATAGAGAAATTACCAACAACAATACTTGGTACATGGATAGTGGATGTTTCCGAGATATGACTGGTAACAAAAACTATTTTGATAAGATTATCAAGATGAAAGGAGGAAAAGTAACTTTTGGAGATAATGCTCAGGGAGAAATTAATGTTATAGGTAACATAGTTCTTCTTGAAAAAACATTTATTTCAAATGTTATATTTATTAAGGGTCTTAATCAAAACCTCATTATCATAAGTCAGTTATGTGTTGAAGGTTACCTTGTGAATCATAGGAATGATAAGTTCTTAGTACACAATTCCAAGGAAGAGTTTATTCTTTCTGCCCATAGGCAAGAGATTTTTTACACAAAAAACATAGAATACCCTAGGAGCCGAGATCTACCTTGCCTTAGTGCAATGGAAGATCATTCTTGGTTGTTGCATAGAAGGTTAGGACACTGTAACCTTAAGAACTTATGCAAACTTTCTAATAAAATATTAGTTAAGGATCTACCGGAGCTTAGATTTTATTCTTCCAAAGTATTTGATCCTTGTAAATATTAAAGGCAAAATAAATCAAGTTTTAAATCAGTCATTGAAGTCTCAACTATTGATGCATTAAAGTTAGTTCATATCGATCTCTTTGTTTCTACACAAACTGGAAGCATTGGAGGCAAGTATTATGTATTTGTCTTGGTTGATGATTACACTAGATTTACGTGGGTCTATTTTCTAGCAAAGAAGTCTGAAGCTTTTTCTTATTTCAAAATTTTTAGATCCCATGTTAAAAATGATAAAAAACTTCCATTGAAAACTATTCATAGTGATCATGGTGGAGAATTTCAAAATTCAGATTATGAAACTTTTTGTAGTAGATAAGGCATTACTCATAACTTCTCAGCACCCAAAACACCTCAAAAAAATGGTATTGTTGAAAGAAGAAATATAATTCTTCAAGTGATAACAAGAATCATGTTGTGTGAGTATTCTGTAGCAAAAAATTTTTGGGCCTAAGCTGTAAGTACTGCTTGCTATACTGGAAATCGAGTTTTGATTAGACCTTTTCTTAATAATACTCATTATGAGTTATGGAAGGGTAAAAAACCTAGACTTTCCAACTTTAAATGTTTTTGGTTGTATGGTATTCATCCTGAATACTAAAGATAATCTACATAAATTCACACCAAAATCTGTTGAAGTAATTTACTTAGGCTACTCCACAACTTCTAAGCCTTATAGAGTATTCAACAAAAACACATGTACTATTTAAGAGACAATACATGTGAAATTTGATGAAACTAATCCTTTTGTTTTTAAATAACCCCAACCAACATCTTCGGATGTGTTTTCAAAAATTGATGATCAAACTTTGTTATAGGATCATTCTAATAAGGAAAATGCCCCAGAAAATTTTCTTGAAGAATTTACCCTAAAATATTTTCTACCCTATGTTGATGAACAGGTTTTACAAAACCAAAATCAGCTGTTTCTAAAGAATCATCCTAGTGATAGAATCATTGGTTATGTGTATCAATATGTGAGGACTTGAAGTTCCTTATGAAATGAAGTAGAACATCTAGCATTCCTTTCCCAATTAGAACCAAAAATCACAGATGAAGCTTTAGGTGATGATTATTGGACTAAAGCCATCCAAGATGAACTAAATGAATTCAAAAGGAATAAAGTATGGACCATGGTTGAAAGGCCTAATGAAACTTGTGTTATTGGAGTAAAATGGGTTTTCAAAAATAAGTTTGATGAAAATGGAATCAAAGTTAGAAATAAAACAAGATTGGTTGCTAAAGGCTATAATCATGAAGAAGAAATAGACTATGAAGAAACCTCTTCTCCTGTAGCTAGAATTTAATATATTTGTATCTTACATGCCTTTGCAGCATTATTCAATTTCAAACATTTTCAAATGGATTCGAAATGTTCTTTCCTTAACGATTACATTCAAGAGGAAGTATTTGTTGATCAACCTTCTGGTTTTGAAGATACAAAACATCTTGATCATGTTTTTAGACTTACCAAAGCCTTGTATCGACTCAATCAAGCCCCTCGAGCCTGGTATGATAGACTTATAAGATTTTTTCTTCATAATAGTTATGTTAAGGGAAATGCAGATCCAACCCTTTTTATAAAGAAAGATAATAAAAATGTTTTCATTGTTCAAATTTATGTTGACAAAATTATATTTAGTTCAACTTAGAATTCTTTAACTGATTTCTTTGTGGATCTAATGAATTTTGAGTTTGAAATGAGTGTGATAGGTGAGTTAACATTATTCCTTGGTTTTCAAATCTCTCAAAAAACCAAAAGTAATCTATATATCCCAACATAAGTATATTAAAGATCTTCTTAAAAAGTATGGATATGACAACACTTAGAGTATAAGTACTCCCATTGGTACCCCAAACACACTTGATCTTGATGAAGATGGGAAACCAGTAGATCAACCAACTTTTAGAGGTATGATAGGAAGTTTACATTACTTGACAGCTAGTCATCCAGACATAATGTTTTCAGTATGCTTATGTGCAAGATACCAATCTATTCCTAATGAATCTCATTTAAATGTAGTGAAAAGAATTTTTAGCTACTTAAAGGGAACCATGGATTTAGGACATTTCTATACTTTTGGAAATTATTTTGTTTTGAAAAGATTTTTAGATGATAACTTTGGTGGATGTAGAATGGATAGAAAGAGTACATCTGGAACTTGTCATTTCTTAGGAGATTCATTTGTTTCATGGTCATGCAAGAAGAAACACTCAGTAGCACTTTCCACTGCTGAATCTGAATATGTAGCAGTTGGAAGTTGTTGTGCTCTATTATTGTGGATGCAACACACACTCATAGACTACAGTATGAGTTTTACCAGAACATAGAATATGTGTGATAATAAAATTTTCATTTCTCTTAGTAAATACCCTGTACATCACTCTCAGGAAAAACTCATAGATATTAGGAATCACATTCTTCGGGATCACACAAAAAAAGGAGATATAATTCTTCAATTTATTGTAATGCAAGATCAACTTTCTGATATTTTCACAAAATATTTACCCTATGATAGATTTTAATACATTAAACAAAAGTTAGGAATGATAATTGTAAGGTAATCCTCCTCAATAACTTCCTGTTGAACCAATCTCCTTACAGTAATAAACTCATTTTCATAAGGGGAGTACATTTTCTTTCATGTTTTTCATATTTTTCATGATGAAGTGTTTCATATTCTTCGTAATGAAGTTTTTCATATTTTTGTTAATGAATTTTTTCATATATTTCATAATGAAGTTTTTCATATTTTTCTTAATGAATTTTCTCATATTTTTCGTTATGAAGTTTTTTATATTTTTCGTAATGAAGTTTCTCATATTTTTCTTAATAAATTTTTTCAAATTTTTTGTAATAATGTTTTTTATATTTTTCATAATGAAGTTTTCAAATTTTTAAAATGAATTTTTTCGTAATTAAATTTTGTGTAATAAAGTTTTTCATACTTGAAATTTTCGTAATGAAGTTTTTCATACGTAAAATTTTTGTAATGAAGTTTTTCATACTTGAATTTTTTGTAATGAAGTTTTTCATACTTGAAATTTTCATATTGAAGTTTTTCATACTTAAAATTCTTGTAATGATGTTTTTCATACTCAAAATTTTCATAATTTTTTTTACTTGAAATTTTTTTCGTAATGAAGTTTTTCGTGCTTCATATTTTCGTAATAAATATTTGCATACTCATTTTTTTTGCACTCAGGTTTTTTTTCGGAATCTAAAATCCATCAAGAAAAATATCCCTCAATACGGATAGCTATCTTAACAATTCGAAAGGTATGATTACTTCTTGAGTTTTAGTAATCACCATTTATTTTTTGGTAGTTTCTTTAGTTTTTAAAATTTCATAGATTCTAGTTTCCTTAAATCCAAATGTTTTAAAAAACAAATAAAATGATTGGATCCTACAAAATTTTCCATACGACTATATTTTCAACCGTCAAATCTGATCTGAAGAATTATCAGCCATTGGATTGAGATGGGAAGTTCAATTGTCACTTCAAAAACTTATTAAAGGGACCCCCGATGGTTATCCCACATCGGTTTGCAATCTTTTTCATGCTGAAGCTCTGCCTCACTTCAAAATCCCCTTACGTATCTTCCAAGTTTTCCAATTCCGAATGTTTGGTAAAGTTCCTTCTCAAGATATGTCTACTATCAAGCTGATTGTAGAGTGGAAGATATACATGTAGAGGTTGGTACATCCGAACTTCTTTAACATGTTTGAGTCTATTATTTCAAAGAATATCAAGACAAACAGATGGGAGAGTGTATCCATATCAAATCGAGGAGTTCAGGATGTAGTGTGTCCGGATTTTCTGATAGAGTTTTATGAGTCAGCTTGTTTTTTAAGGAAGATGGTTGAGAAATATTTTCCTTCAAGAGTTATGGAAAAATGTATGCACTCTCGTACACTAAGGCTTCTAGCTTGGTAGGGTAATACTATGAAGGAGAGGAAGAATTTTGTTCCTACAAGCTTCCAGATGTTCAAGGAACTTTTCCATGGTAAAATTATGTAGTGTCTTGGACTTACAGATGTCAAGACCACAAATATTTCTCACTTGTCTACCAACAATCAGATCCTTGAGTTAGGGGTTCATGGTTTTATCGTATCGAGAAAGGGTGATAAGGAAACCCAGAAGAAAAATGATATGTAAATATTAGACTTTTTGGTAAATCTAAGAAAGATCAATATGTTGAAGCATATTCTCATTACGATAGAGAATATCAAGAATGGAAATTTGATAACATAGATAATCATGTATCATGCCCTACTCTCCAAGTTGATGGTTTGGTGCCTTGAATCTTTCAAGATCCCTTGCAGCTCCAAGACGAGGAATTTCAAAGTAATGCTAATCAGTGATGATACCCTCAAGGGGATGAAAGTTGATTTCTCTAAGCAGTCAGGAGAGTTTTATGATCTACTAGTGGATGAAACAAAAATCTTTCTGAAGAATACAAAAGTGGATGAACCGTCTAATAAGGCTGGAAAGAAAATGAAATTGAAGCAAGTAGAAGCTAAAGGTGAAACCCCTAAAGATAAGGAATCTCAAACCGCACCTCCAAAGTCCAAGAAATAGAAAGCTTATCCAGATGAGGTAGTAGCCAAATGGAGGGAGGATAAGAAGAACCGGAAATTAGGGGAGCCATAGTTTGTCCTAGACCCTATAGAGGAAAAAGCATTGAAAGAGAAAGCTACTGAAGAGCTTGAGAAGGAATCCAAAGAGAAGAATCTTAAGAAGAAGATGCCGGAGGCAGAGATTGTGAAATATCTTTTCAAGGTTACTGAAGTAGCATCCGAGAATATTCCGGTACTAAAATAATTTTTAGTTAAACCATTACCAGAGACACCGGGGAAAAATTTTATGACTCTAGAAAAATCCCAACAGAAGGATGTTGAAAAGAAAGCTGTGGAAGAATTACAAGAAGTTGAAAGCACTGTGTTGGGAAAAAATATCTCAAGGTAACATTGAAAATTTTTTGGGTTGATTGTGTTTGTTGACAAAGTAGGTTTCCATGAAGAATTTTTGAGTTCCAGAGAAGTTGTTGACAATCCATGTTGACAAATAACGATGATAAAGGAAAGGATTATCTGGAGGTGGTACAAAAGATCATTACATGGTGGCGTCGTTTCCCAGTGTTTGCCAAATTTTTGTGGTCCAAAATTTGGAGGTTGGTGAGCATTGCGAAAATAGGATTTCCATGAAGATAATATTTTAATATGGAAAAGGAATGCATATCGAGAATAGAGGCTTCATGGTTTGAAATTCATGAAGACCATAAGAATGATGGCGGTGATTCTTCGTGATTACATCAAGCCTAGCGAACGACAGAGTTGAAGCGCATCACGGCGATGAAGGGGTTTGGGAGGGAACTTCATGGCGCAGGTGCGAAGGGAATGACAGGATGCTCCGCGATTATGATGAGCTCCGCAATCGGAAAATTTCCGCGGTGCTTCGTGATTTAGAGAGAATTCTGGAAGAAATTATGGAGCATCGTGATTAGCAATGATGTGGTGCTGACTTCATGCTGAAGGGTCGAGGTTCGGTGGAATTTCCTATAAATAGAGGCCAACCCCCTCGAGAGAAAGAAATATAATTTTTAGAGAAAATAATTTGCTCTCGGCTTACGAAGGAAGTTCGTGAAGGCAGTGTGCTTCGCGAAAGAAGAGCTTCACGGCAGCTATTCTAGCTCGACAAAAGTCGTGTGCTCCGTGTTGGCTCAGTGAGCTTTTCAAGGGAAGTCGCTTTGAGACGAATTGAGCTCCTCGACGGCATAAGCATTGTGAAGGATTGAGCTTTGCGATGGTCTGAGCTCCATGAAATTGTGAGCTTCACGGAAAGGAAGGTGCTTCGCGAAGGCTTGTTTGAGCTTCACGAAATTGGGAGCCTCGTGAAGTAGGGTGCTTTGTGAAGGTGTTTCCAAAGTGAATTGCCCAATGGTTAAAAGGGAAAGGGGTATTCATCAGTGGATTAAAGTTGGACTTTAACAGAGAATCTATCAGCACTTGAGGATGCGTGAATTCATGAAAATGAAGAGACCTACAAGTCTATAAACTATGAGTGGATCCTTTCCAGAGCCGTGAGAAAAGGAAGAGGAAGAAGGTGATCGCCTCCACCGGCAGTAGGCTAAGGAGAGAGAAATAGGGAGTGACCTTTGGGAAATGAGTGAGCTGACCCTAAACATTGTAAAGGCAGTGAGCCTGGGCATAGAAGTGATCGAGCACGAACATTATTGGCAGTGAGCCTGAGTGGATTTGGTACAGCGGCACATCATCTTTGTATGCTCCTTGGACATAGCCTAGTGAGGGTGAACCAAGTAAAAATCTCTGTGTCTGCCTGGTTTCTTCCCTGCATTGCTTCTAAAGCATAACCATCAGATAAAGATAAAGATAAGTGATCAAAATAAACACATAATAGCAAACAAAGTGACCCGTGTAATAAAGAGGTCAAGATCCAGTGGGGAAAGAAGAATTTTAGAAAAGAATATTCATACCCTGATTCACCCCCACTCTTAGGGTATATAGGCCCCTATTGGTCCTAACAATTGGTATCAGAGGGATAGGTTTTTTTATCAGATTTGTTTTTCTCTGACTTAGTTTAGTCAATTTGTGTGGATACAGATTCAGTCTTCTCTTATCATATTGTTCCATGGAAAAGGGAAGAACGTCAAAGAAGAAGCAGATGTCGGGTGGTATCCCTCAGTGCAGATGTGTCTATGGAGATAGTGTGATTCAGTTAAAAGAATCTAGTAGTGAACCAAATGTTTATTTGGATAAATTATATACTGAAAATGAAAACTCATTCAATGATGCTGAGGGAATGAGTGAAGAACCTGATATTCCAAGTGATTTTTAGACTACTGATGATGAAGAAACTCCCAGAAGTTGAAATGTGGAAGTTGTGCACAAGGAGAAGGAATTGGATCAGAAATTCACTGATGAAATTAAATCTAAAGATATTTGGATCCAAGCACTGGAAACTGAGATCAACAAGCTAAGAGGTTTGAATCAAAGGCTTATTGATGTAGCTACTGATCTAAAGGAGAAAAATGATTCTCAAGATGAAGAATTCTGAAAGAGATCTGGAAAGGTAGAAAAATAAAAAACTGGTGTCAAGGGAACGAATCTGAACTCAGATGAGATTCAAAATTTGATAGCCAGAAATGATGACCTTGATACGCAGCTATCTGAACTAGTTTGGAAGAATCAATGGCTACAACCAGAGAATGCATCCGTCTCTGAATCTGTTGCTCAGAAAAATTTGAAAGTAAAGGAGCAAAGTGACATGAAGGTTAAGCTGACACATGAATTGGAAGATGAGATGAGTAGAGGGAAGCTTTTCAAGATATAACTCGATGTTCAAATTGAATCAAGGGATATAAGGATTCAAAATTTGGAAGAATATCTTGAATCAGCAGAGAAGGAAGTAGAGAAATCCAATATCAAAGGAAAGTCTAAAATAAAGGATGCATTGCACTTACTATTTGATTATACTTTGACAAGTGATGATAAAATGAAGAACATATATTCTATTTCTAAATAGAAACAATAGAATATTTTCTCAGCTCAGAGACCATATAGTTTGGGAAAAACCAGTATTGGATTTGATGAATCCCCTCTCGTGCATGATAGAAAGAGATCCATGAACAATTCAAGAAGTGGAGAAAAACTGTAGGTTCTGGAGAGAGACCTAAGAAGACATTTATAAGAAGTAGTGAAAACATGTGCTATTTCTATGGGATTCATGGCCACAACTCAAGCTTCTATTCAGAGGCCCGGGAATACATTTTAGGCTGTGATAATAGAATCTTTGATAAATCTAAGAATAAGATGAAACGTCATGGGAAATCAGAGAGAAGAGTCTCTCAGTGGAAATCATTCTTTAGATTCTATTACTGTGAAGAATGGGACACACCATGAGTATGTGCTTGGAATCTCAAGAGCCTCATGTCAGAATAAGAACTCAAGGTGTATTAGCTTCTCGACATAGAAATGACGAAACAAGGTATTCCTTTGATGGAAAATGTTTTATATGTTCATATTATGGTCATTTGACAAGAAATTGCATCAAGAAGAACACAATAAAGGAAAGGGAACTCAAAAAGAGATTCTCGAATCCAATGATGCATAATGAGAAATTCTACAATGAGAGACAAGTTGTTATGGAGAAGAATGGGCTTAGAGCCTCAGAGGAATCACATGGAGCTGAACATATGGTGTATCAGTCATTTCCTCTGTCATACTCATAACAAATCTCAAGGAGAGAATGTGAACAAACCTGGAAGATTAAGGGGAGATCTACTCCAGTTGTGATAAATATGAATAAACATTCAATAGAGGACTCATCACTAGTGAAGACGAGTGTAGTGACTTAGACATCTGATAAATTAAAGATGAATGAAGAATGTAATGAAAAATTCACATGTCGTGTTCCACATCGAAAAGTAGAGGAAGGTGCAAGATCCTTGCAATGGTGGAAGAATCAAGGGAAGATGGAAAGAAAAGATATTCCTTCTCAGAGTAGGAATCATGGGAAATGGAATTTTGGTGGAACATCAAAGATGGAAATCTGTACTAGTGGGTTAAAACCCCAAATAGTGAGAAAGGCCAGGCCTGTAGAATCATCATATCAGAAAAGACTCAGCATGTGAGTAATGAATGATTAGTCATATGGCCAGCACAGTTGAAGTTGGCTAGGAAGCTAGAAGAATCCAGGAAAGAGTTTGATGCTCTGCAAGAAAGAATCAAAGGGTTGACCCATCAGGATCAACAACAATCCTCTTCTTGAGAATTCCAGAAGCAACCCTCTCCTTATGTATATAAATGCTACTAACTAATGATTCATGTGTTTCAGGTTTTTGGGAGATACGATCCAAGGAGAAGTGGCATATAATGATGGAATGTAGAGATGTGATATGCTTCATAGGTTGTGTTGGGTCAAATCAGGTACCAAAGTTGAAGGAGAAAGGGAGAAACGGAGCACAATAAAAAGTGATTGTGTTATTGACTTTGTCTCTTGTTTCATACATCGAGTTCCAACTCAGTAGGCTTAGAGATTTTGTTAATGGCTCAATTCTAAGTAGAAGATGAGAATATATGGTGAAAGAGAAGAAGAATGTTTTTGGGTCTAAACAGTGGGCATAACACCATGAATTATTGCATAACATGGGGGGAGAATTCAATAACAAAATCAGACGCAAGAGCCATGAAAGCAATAATTGGATGACTCAGCCCAGGTGTTGCCTATTGGGGGAAGAAAGAAACACAGGGAGAAGCAGAAATAATCATGCATCTCATGCTTATATATTTTGTTTTAACAATGTGGTATCGGCTGACTACTTCCAGGATACCAAGAAGATGCGAGATAAAATCAAAGGTGTGTCAACAAAAAAAATTGAGAGATGAAGTTCAAAGAAATTACGTCATTGAACAGTGACACAATGAAAAGTTTTCTGCTGAAAGTAAGGAAGTGGTAATAAATTTAGGGAGAGAAGAAGTATCTAATGATGATTTAGAAAAGAATCAGATGTGGGATATTGTTTTGAGGCCAGCAGATAAGAATGTCATTAGGACTAAATGGGTCTATCGCAACAATATGAATGAAGATGGCACAGTGATTCCAAAAAAAGCACGACTAGTGTGCAAGGGATACTCCCAGATAGAGAGAATATATTTTGATGAGGCATTTGCACCGATTTCGAGGCTAGAGACAATCAGACTATTTCTAGCCATTGCAGTGCAACGAAAGTTCAATGTTTTCTAGATAGACATCAAATATAAATTATTGAGTGGGATTTTGGAGGAATAAGTTCACATCGAGCAGCCAGATGGTTTTCTTATTCATGAGGATGAGAATAAGGTTTTTTGGATGAAGAAGGCATTATATGGGCTAAAACAATCACCAAGAGCATGGTACTCATGGATCGATCAATATTTGAAGAAGCTTGGTTTTCAACGTGGTGGATTTGATTACAATATCTATTTCGACAACAACAATCAATAGATTAAGGGGATGGTTAATGTCGATGACATAATATTTAGTGGATCAGATGAAGCAAAGTGCAGACAGTTTTGTGAATTCATGGAACATAACATCGAAATGTCTATGATTGGTTAGCTTACGTTTTTCCTTTATTTACAGGTTACACAAGGAAGGTATGACACTTTCAAATCTCAATCCAAATACGCCAAGAAGATTCTGAGAAGGTTTGGAATGGATAATTACAAGGATATGAAGACTCTTGTTTCTACCCGGATGAAATTATCAAAAGATGAAGATGGAAAGGAAGTTAATATCATAGAATACAGGCAAATTATTGGAAGTTTGTAGTACTTGACGACAACAAGTCCTGACATTTTATTCGCCACATGCCAAGTAGCGAGATATTAGAGTAATACCAAATAAAGTCACAAGCTTGCAGTGAAATGAATACTTCAGTATATCAAGGGGACAATGGATTTCGGCTCTATGTATAATGTGAAATATCAGATATAGTTATTGTGATATAATGATAGAGATTGGTCCGGTTCAGAGGATGAAAGGAAATCAAAATCAGGAGGTACATTCTATCTTGGTGGACTATGTATTTCTTGGATAAGAAAGACCCAAGATTTCATTTCATTGCGCACCGCAGAAGCTGAGTATATTGCGGCCACTCAAGCATGAAAACGGTTATTGTGGATGAAGCAGAAGCTTGATGATATGGGAGTGAAAGTGAAGTCTCCGATCGGAATCCAGTGCGATAAATCATGTGCTATAAATCTCAGAAAAAATCCAGTCCATCTCTCAAGGAAAAAGAACATTGAGATAAAGTATCATTTTGTCAAGGAGAAGGTTGAACAGGGGATCATGAAGTTGGGGTATGTGCTTACAGAACTAGAGGTTACAGACATCCTAACAAAGCCCTTACCCAAGGAAGCTTTTGAGAGGCATCGACTGGCTCTGGGAGTCCAGTCGTCTCCCCGTAGTTGAAAAAGTGTGGATGTGGGACCCCCTCCCCCTCTCCCCAAGGTATGATGTGTTTTTCCATACTATGCTGATATGCGTTCTCTACTCTATTCCAGACTACAAAGGAGTGACCTTTGGGTTCGTTGACAAATGGGGAGAAAATAGTGATGGTTCATGGGGGAGACAGTGTGGCTATTTGAAAAATCATGGATGATATAGGGAGAAGATGACATGTGGAGTAGCGAGATAGGGAGAGAGCTTTGAGATAGGGGGAGAGTTTTGAATCTAACAATGCTATATGTGATCGATAAAAGCATATATATCATGACAATTGAGGATCGTGATAAAAGTAGAATATTGATGTTGGAAAGGTGAGAGAAGGTTTCCAGTTATCACCAATTGGTATCAGTGTGGTTCAACAATTGGTATCAATTTAGAAATTGGTAGCAGTTTGAAATCGAAAATTGGGGTCTGACATGAAGTGATTCATTGATGAACTTTTCATACTACTCTTGCTTCTCACACTGAGAATTGCTCACGTGGGCTTAGAGTACGTGTTAAGTGAATCCTTGAATGCTATCAGAATCACAAGAGGCGAATGGTGGTTGCGGCTGGAAGAAGACTCAGTGAGGTATCAACATGCGGAAAATCATTCTGAGAAGAGTTACGAAGAGTTTTCAACAAACCCAAAGGGGGAGATTGTTGGGAAAGAATCCATCAAGGTAACATTACAGAATTGTTGGGTTGATTGTGTTTGTTGACAAAGTAGGTTTCCCTGAAGAATTTTCAAGTTCCAGAGAAGTTGTTGACAATCGATGTTGACAAAGAATGATTAAAAAGGAAAGGACGATCTGGAGGCGGTACAAAAGAGCAGTACAAGGTGGTGCCATTTCCCAGTGTTTGCCAAATTTTATGGGTCCAAAATTTGGAGGTTGGTGAGCATCGTAAAAATAGGATATCTATGAAGATCATATTTTAAATTGGAAACGGCATGAATTTCGCGAATAGAGGCTTCATCGTTTGAAATTCGCGAAGACCAAAATAATGATGGTGGTGATTCTTCACAATTACGTTAAGCTTCAAGAAAGGAAAAGTTGAAGCGCATCGCGGAGATGAAGGGATTTGTGAGGGAACTTCACGGTGCTGGCGCGAAGGGAATGACGGGATGCTCCATGATTACGACAAGCTCCGCGATCGGAAAATTTCCATGGTGCTTCGTGATTTTGAGAGAATTTCGGCGGAAATTTTGGAGAATCTCCATTGGCAATGACGTGGCGTTGACTTCGCGACGAAGGGTCGAGGGTCGGTGGAATTGCCTATAAATTGAGGCCGACCCCCTCAAGAGAAAGATAGATAATTTTCAGAGAAAATACTTTGCTCTCGGTTCGCGAAGGAAGTTCGCGAAGGTAGTGTGCTTCATGAAAGAAGAGCTTCATGGCAGCTATTCTAGCTCCAAGAAAGTTGTGTGCTCTGCGTTGGCTCATTGATCTTCGTGAGGGAAGTTTCTTTGCGACAACTTGAGCTCCGAGATAGCCTAAGCATTGCGAAGTCTGGAGCATTGCGACGGTCTGAGCTCCATGAAATTGTTAGCTTCGCGAAAAGGAAGGTGCTTCGCGAAAATAAAGGTGGTTCGCGAAGGCTTGTTTGAGCTTTGCAAAATTGGGAGCCTCGTGAAGTAGGGTTATTTGCGAAGGTGTTCCCAAAGTGAATTACCCAGTGGTTAAGAGGAAAAGGGGTATTCATCAGTGGATAAATGTTGGTCTTTAGTAGAGCATTTATCAACAGTTGAGGATGCGTTCATTCATGAAAATGAAGAGACCAACAAGTCTATAAACTGTGAGTGGATCCTCTCCAGAGCAATGAAAAAAGGAAGAGGAAGAAGGTGATCCTCTCCACCGGTAGTGATCTAGAGAGAGAGAAATAGGGAGTGGCCCTTGGGAAAGCAGTGAGCTGACCCTAAACATTGTAAAGGCAGTGGGCTTGGGCATAGAAGTGATCTAGCCCGAACATTATTGGCCATGAGTCTTAGTGGATTTGGTACAGCGACACATCATCGTTGTATGATCCTTGGACATAGCCCAGTGAGGGTGAATCAAGTAAAAATCTCAGTGTCTTCCTGGTTTCTTCCCGACATTGCATCTAACTCATAACCATCAGACAAAGATAAAGAGAAGTGATCAACATAAACACGTAAGAGCAAACAAAGTGACCCTTGTAATAAAGAGGTCAAGATCCAGTGGGGAAAGAAGAATTTTAGAAAAGAATATCCATACCCTGATTCACCCCCACCCCTATCAGGGTATATAGGACCCTATTGGTCCTAACACACTGAAGATACAGATGATCTGATAAAGAAAGTATAAGACTTTCATGAGAAGGAAAGTGCTTCTGTAAAATTTTCAATCAGGACTTCTCAAGCCGGATCATCGAAACTTAATACCCCTGGAGTTGATGAGAAGGCTGAAGAGGAAGTGAACAAATTATCTGAGGAAGAGAGTTATAATCATCACTTCATTCACCCTAAGGATATTGAGGCAGGAGATGAGAAAGAAAAAAATAATGAAGATAGGATTTTTCATTTGTCTGAGAGTGAGCATGAGCCTCAAGATGAAGAAGCTATTTCGAAAACCGAAAAAGGAAAAAAGTGGTCGTTGACACACCAACCAAAATTCATTTAAGGAAGAAACAAGCTAGTGAATCTTTTAAAAGGAAGCTTGTCGAGTTAGTGAAAGAACCACAACCTAGAATAGTGTCATATTCAGAGTCATCAGCTCTAGGACATGAATTTTTCATTCAATCCCTGAAGAAGCTGGTGGACACCATTCTGATCTTTCCAATAATTTACTTCAGATTCTAGATCCTCTAGCATAGCATGAATCAGAAATCAAACTATGTATCCATGGTTATGTATAGGTGTATAAATATTGAGGTCGAACAAAAGAATTTCCTTATCAACTATGAAGCCCATAAAAAATCTTGTAAGAAAATGGTCAACTGGTAAAAGAATATAGTTGAATATTTGAGAGAGCTTGATGACTTTCAAGATGATGTTAACGAATATTTTGATACTCAAGATAGAAAAATCAAGGATCTAACAAATAGCTTTGAGGAAAATCTAAATCTTGAACAGAATACTAGAATTCAGGATGTCAAAGATATAAATGAGAAGTTGAATTATGTTGTCCAATTTTTGAAAACAGAAAGGGATCTCCGGATCGAGATTCAAGAAAAGCTAGTGAAGCAAGATAACCTATGGAAGGTTCAGGTAGAGACTCTGAAGGCTCCAGATGATAGGATCAAAGCATTATAAAAACAAGTAGAGGAAGATCACAGGGAGCTGTAGAAGATGAAAAAAATAGTAAATAAGTTAATACCCAATGAAAAAAAAGAAAAATAGATCCAAATCTGATCCTTTTTGTATCTGTTTTCCTTGTAAAAATTCTTCCAATCTTAATGAAATTGTGGTTTCTCGTTTTTGTCTGGATGTTTGTACTAATATTTTAGGTACCATAATTTTTTTCCATTCCCTCAAAATCTTTTTGAAAATCACAATGGGGGAGAAGGAAAAAGAATTCTATGAAAAGAAGAAATATCCCTATGTAAGGGGGAGTTTATCTAAGGGGGTGTTTTCATTACAGAGATTTCCATACTCAAGATAATGAAAATTATCATTCCGGAAGTCAAGAATACGATCTTTAGTGTTTCAAAGCCTAAGGGGGTGTTACTCATATTCATCTTTTCCAATTTAAAAAGGGAGATAAGTTTTATTTTCAAAGTCTATAAAAATATTTTCTAAGTCCTTTTATTATTTTTCATAAGGATGTTTTAGTTTTCCAAAAAGACGGAGATTGTTGATTAAATAAAGTTTTCCCTATGACTTTTCCATTCATTCATACCTCGGGGATATTGTTAAGTAATTATGGTTTCCTTATGACTTTACCATTCCTTCGTGTTTTGAAAATCACAAACACCTTATCTCAAGAAAAAACTCTTTTTACCCTATGTTTTACTTCTTTAAGGAAAATTTTCTTCCCCATGGAAATTTATCCATACCATGTTCATTGTCCATATCATGATTTTCTAAGTATAAAATTCAGTTTGAAACCAAAACCTCAGAATCCTATAATAACCTAGATATAAGGCATTCTATTTTAGGATCTGAATTCTCATTACGAATTCTGGATATGAACTCTTCTGAGATCTGACTCCGAATTATGATTACGAATTCTGGATATGAACTCTTCTGAGTTCTGACTCTGAATTCCGATTATGAATTCTGGATATGAACACTTCTGGGATCTGATTCTGAATTCTGATTATAAATTCTGGATACGAACTCTTCTATGTTCTGACTCCAAATTCTAATTATGAATTCCGGTTACGAACTTCTATGAGATCTGACTATGAGTTCTTTGAATATAGACTCTGAACTCTTATGAGTTCTGACTCTGAATTCTCATGAACTCTCACTCCGAACTTTGTGAGTTATGGTTCCAAATTCTTATGAATCCAGATTAAGAATTTCCTTGAAATTCAGACTCTGTAATTCTATAGAGTTTAGGTTCTGAATTCCTAGAAAACTGAATCCGAATATCCTTGTATTATGGACTCCGAATTCAATTTTGGTTAGACTCCGAAATTTAATTTTCTTATATTCCGAATATTTCATTTTAGTTACGTAACCATATTTTTGCTAACACTTGTTTTTTTATTAAATGATGTTGTGCATTCAGTTACTGACTAACCGTTGTTTGAGTGACATGTGTAAAGGTCCATCCAAAATTCAAGGAAAAATATGACCGTTGGAGGAGGGAGCCGACCGTTGAAGTCGTGCCTATAAATAGGATATCATTTGAAAGAGCTCAAAACTGAACTTTGACAACTATGCTTACATGGTGTTGAAGTGATTTCTAGAGAGAGAGAGGGTCTTATGAACTCTCAGGCTTTGTGCTGAAAGTTTGAATGGATTGTTCAAAATTTTCTTCGTGAAAACTTTCTTAGTGAAGAGGTACGATTTCCTTGAAATCAGAGACTTTGGGTTGTGAAGTCAGAGGTGTTGATTTCCTTACAAATCGAGGGCTTTTAGTGATTGCAAGATGGATGCTGATCTTCTGATTGATGGCTTACCTGGGATTGGGTAAGATAGACTTCCATGAAAGTATAAATCAAGGGACCTTTTATCCATGGTTGTTGGATACCCTTCTCTTTGGGTTAAAAGAGTTACTACTTGTTACTTTTAGTATTTGTATTTTTTTCTGCTGTACTTTTAGTTATTGAGGAAAGTATAATCTTCTTATACTTCTTTAGACATATACTCTGATTATATAGGATTCTATACAGTTTAAGGAAGAATCTTAGTTGTTGTAAACTTTTGTTAAGTTTCATTTCCGGAATCACTTTTCTGGAATCATGCAAGTTATTAGAGCTTAGAGGTGTTATGAATTTTGGTTATGAAAAAATTTCCTTAGGTATTTTTAAAGCATATAATTCAACCCCTCTTGTATTTGAGCACCTCATTTTTACATATTCAATCCCACAATAGTAATGTAAATCCCTACTTCTCAATGTTTTTTATGGGTAACGTACCACATAAATAAGGGAAAATAATACCTCATGAGAAGGTATGAATACCCCATTTATGGTAGAAATAACACAATATAAATTTTTTCTAGTATAATTTAATGAAAAAAACTAAAAAAAATTGAAGTCTCATGAAAAATAATATTAAAACACCTAGAATTAATTGATTAAAAAATTAATCATTTTAATTTTTAATAGTCGAATCATGCCAAAAAATAAAAAATCATCACTGAAATATATATATTGTAAAACACATCAGAGTGATATTCTTATAAACATACACTTTTCAAGCTTATGAGCTAGTACATAAACTATTCATTAACAAAAGGTACTATGATAAAACTTGATCAGCCCAGCCTAACCTACTACCTATCGTGTACATCAGTGGAAAATTTATTCCCATAAAAAAACAACAACTACTATCAACATCTAAAATCATTTAGAAAAAATATATCATACATAATTAATATTAAAAATAACTTTAATTTCCTGGGGTTATCATTGTAACATAACTATAACCAGGAGAATATATTGAATTAGAGCGATCAATAATATGTATTATTCCTAAGAAAATACCAATGAAAAAAAACAGTATCCAGTATGAAAAACGAAAATAAACATGAAAAATATATAACACAAATTATACACATGAAAAAAATTTAGATAGTTCCAATGTATGTAATAAAACCACCAAAAAACACAAAATAATCCAAAAAACAAGCTAACATGAGACAAGTCTTCACCTGATCCTAAATAGTGTAGAAAACTAGCCCTAATCACACCCTCACATCCAACTAGGGGCCCATGAAAAGCACATGTAGATCCAGTCCAATTATCTTAAAAGAAAGATAACCTTGATCTAAATGAACTTTATACTAAGGGCTTCTCAAAATTTTATAGAACACTAGAACTATCATAACTGAGGTATAAAACGTTTTCATGGTCTATAATGTCCCAATATGTATCCACAAGGCAGTATCTATTAATGTTGTAGGGATTTATATACTAATAGTAGTTAAACATCATAATCCAACTACCATCCTTCTTTTGTTTTATTTTACCCATTGGTCGACCATTCACACTTAAAATCTCTTTCCAAGACATCATCTTAATACCATCCACCCTCAAACCATGAATCAAATGACCCTTAGACAAGATTTCTCACTTCACTTCCACTAATGTCACTACTGGAAAACTACCCTCTACTAACAGTTATAAACTATTGGTATCGGATAGAGTACCATTTGTATAGCCTATACTAAGGGTTCTTCAAACATTCATCTATATTTTCATGGTGATTGACCTATACCAATTGTTTCCTTTGATTTATTGGTATATATGACATGGATTTACACTATAAAAATAGTTTCATTAAACCCTTCATATAGTTCTATACCAATGATTTAATAAACCATTGGTATATCCTTCATTTATCTTGGAAGCCAGAATCACCTCCCACCGTGGCCCAATACAAGAACATAGCTTGAACACCTTCAAACACACCCCAAAAAAATTACCAAAAAATATAGATATGTTCAAAAATAAATTAATCCCTTAAATCAATTAAAATAAAATATAAAAAGAGAATATATAGGAAATCAGATAAATTTATCAAAAAACAAGTGTCATAAATTTCATTCATAAATTTAGAGAAACAATATACCTCTCACAAAAACCAATATGATCACCATTGTCATTACCATCAATACCGTCATTGTCATCATCATCTTCATTATCTTCACCATCACTATAAAAATCACCATCACCATCACCATCACCATCACCATCACCATCACCATCACCATCACAATCACCATCACCATCACGATCCCCATCACAATCACTATCACCATCACCATCACCATCACCATCACCATCACCATCACCGTCACCGTCACCATCACCATCACAATAAATATCATCATCATAACCATCATCACAATCTCCCATTGTATCATATAATTAATCCATTTACGACATGCATGTATCAAAAACCAGGGTAGTATCTGGTGGAAGTGATGGAAATAATTATACCATAACTTTCATAAATTTTTTGTTAGCCTTATAATTTTTTTCACTCTCTTATATGAATTTTTTTGCCTCTACATTCTCTGTAAAATCCTGTTCCACCTCTACATGAGTTCTTTCCACCTCAATGCTACCATAACTAGCACCTGATGTGGGAAAATACCTAGTGGGCACAATACTCTTCCCTAATAATCATTGTACTATTTCATGGGGCCCATCTCCTAATACCTAGTCAAAATTATTGGTTTGGAGAAAATTATTATCATACTTTTCCTCAAGGGCCTCTAAATGACATTTATGTAAATATAAATTAATGATTTTGTTTAAAAATATATATTAAAAGTTGAAAAAAGTAATTTGAAACTTAAAATTAGTTATTTGAGTCTGTTATTTTTTTGTAATCCCATAATTATTTCTTTTTCATGAGGAAAAAATATCAATGTACACATCCTTCAATGTTTAATACATCCAAATATAATGAAATTAAATATATAAAACCATTATTCAGTAATACTATATTATTATAAAAAATTTAATCATTATAACTAATATTTTATTGAAAATAACTTAAACCAATTGATTACAATTTCAAAATAATGTAAAATTTTATCCCTAATTTTTTAAAGCTTTAATCATTTAAACTGGAATGAAAAAAATAAAATAGTACTAAAGTTCTTAAATTTTTCTATATCTCATCATCTTTAAGAAATATATGTGCTTATTTTTTTCAATTATAAATCAAGTTATAGATCTTGGAATTACACATAGCTTATTTGGTTTGAAATAATAGAAGTTTAAATTAATTTCATTCATCTATATTAATGTTAAAAATGTATTTTTAGATGATCTATAAATTGTGAGTTACTCTGATAATTTTTCTATCCAATGTATGTCTTAAAGAATATGTGTGATTCTTTTATTTTGTGATATCATGTTATAAAAATTTGTATTAATTAGTTTATTAGTTTTTTTGGAAATTTAATGAAATTATATAAATACATTTAAATGGGACCAAAAGTTGAATATGCTGATTAGGGGGATTAAAAATCACTAAATATTATGATGGAAATAAGTTCCAAGTTCCAGAATTTTACATAATTAAATGAAAATGTTGATGAAAAATACATGATTCCTCTCATGATCTGGCATCATCACCCACCACGAAGTGTGGGGATACTTCATATCAGCCTTATTTTTTATTTTTTATTGATGTTCAAAAAAAATATTCAATAATAAAAAATCATGTACTGATGAAAATCATCAAATTTTTTTGATAAAAACCCAAAAATTTGATTAATACCTTAAACTCAATACTCTTACAATGAGAAATCATTTCCCCATATTCTGTTGTTGGAAACTCAATGAAGATATGTATTTCTTGTAAATCTATTCAAACTTTAGAAACCCAATCATTGAAGAAAGAAGGATTATATTCTATCTATGGCTCACCTAATTACATTAGTCTTTCTTTCCTCATAGCCTCACCATTGGAAAAATTATAACAATGTTTCTACCAAAATATTAATTCATATAAATAAAATTACAATATTAAATTAAATTTAATTAATTTTATTATATATAATTGTGCCCATGCATTTTATTTTAATTCATTTTGAATGTGTCTCTAGAAGAGTGAATTGATGTGAATGATTTCAAAGTATTTGGAAAGTGTCACCATAAAAATCCTATATTCTCAGTTTTTTTACAATGCATTTTATTATCCTTATTATACTCATCCATTACCTAGGTGCAGTGGTTCCAATCTTCACGTGTGTTTGTAAGACCATTCCGCCTTATAGTGGTCAATCCATCTATGAATAAATAAAAAAATATTATACATATTATAAGGAAAGTGAATTATTCTTAAATGTTTACTAGTGTTCTATAAATATACATGAGATATAATGATCAGTGGGTACTACTAGATACCTAGCATATGAAGTATTATAGAATTGTGTAGTACCAGTGGTGTTCAATGTCTTCTCATGAGGTTTAGAATGTTTTAGGGTATAATTAGAAGAAGAATAAATATAAAATTCGAGATAAAATTAAGTAGTATGAAAAGAAGTTTCTATAAAATTATCTGTAAAAGGATAATATGGATGGGGATTGGGATCCATCATTAGATAAGTAAAAGAAATAAATATAGGATCAGACATAAATGGAGGAAATAATATCTGAAATCTAAATTTTAGGAATGTATCTAATGGAACTATTGGATAAGAAACGTTTCAATAAGGTATATATGATGATGGGGTAGGGTGTGATAAGGTATAATGAGCGGTGTGAGATGCTCTAGTACAACCCCAACTCAAATCGTCTTGTTGATCACCGCTTATAGTAGGTTGGATGAAGAATAATTATCTCATAGGTCTTGGTTCCTCATTAAAATTTAAATAAATATTAATGGAATGACATTTTATGTTATTGATATATATTTGAAATAGAATGCTCACAATAGGAACTAGAAGATGAATTCACATCTCTCTCATGTAGTGAATATTATCAGACATCCACTTCTATTATATATCTTCAATGTTTTTCATTTCCTGTATTTGAGAAGAAATATACATTTAATTATTAATTTTTAAGTACAGTGTTAGAAAAACAAGAAAGAATATGAGATTTTTCTTAATTAAGGGAAATTATATTTCATGTAAAATAATGTATACAATGTGAAATTACAAAATCATATTATATTCAGTTTCAAGAACAAGAAATCAAAATAAATGTTCCATAAAAAATAAAGTCATTATAAATAGCTTGTTAAAAATGGGTATGATATTGTTTTCATCATCAATTTTCTATTCAGCCCAATTTATATTTTATAGGTCATTTCTATAATTTTGGTAAACTAATTAGGTCATTTTTATATTTACTGGGGTTGGACTTTCTGTTCTTAATTTGGGTTATGTCATTTGGCCATTTTTTGGTTGGTTCATTCATTTCATTGTTTTTTTCATTCTACTCAATTTAATATGTTTTTTTAAATTCATCTTGTTTTTTTATAATTGGATTATTTCAGTTTTTTGTTATGTACAAATATTGTTCAAAGAAATATTATAAAATTGAACTCAATGAAAACTGCAACCATTTTATGTGGAAAATTAACATGAAGGTCATGATGGATAAGAATATGTTCAACCATCACTATAGAAATTAGAATATAACTAACCTAAACAACCCAAGTCAAGAGAAATAAAAGGAAATGAGAACACATATGGATGATTATATATATTACCAACTAGAACATCAATTTCAAAATCAACTCCAACAATTAAACTATTTGATTCATCATATGTAATAAATCGATTGAGTCTAATAGTGGATGTGACAACATCAATTTCAACCCCACCATCACCAAATAATATTTCTTGGGATAACACCAATAATGACACAAAATTCATTTTTGGAATGATCTTTCACATAAAAAAATTATTTCTCCAATAATATGAGATATATAGATCTTCTATATAAATAATGAGATCCATATCTATAACTTAAAATACATATTCATCAATAAATGTGACACATATCATCATAAAATCAATCAACCTATATTTCATCATCGAGGATCGACCATCAAAATAATCATTTAATATTGGTATTTTTTAAAAAAATCATAATAAGATAAATTTTAATATTTAAGCCTACGATCAAATGAAACAGCATAATATTATGTTCTTACATTTACCATAACACCATAATATTGTATTCTAATATTCATTTCTTAGCCAGTGACAATAAAATTTCTACCCATTAATCAAAATTTATTTTCATTCTTGAACCCTTAAATTTGGAAAAAAATACAAAGCTCTAACTTCTTTAGAGTCAGATTCAATTGATAAACTCAACACCTTGAATATAAATGAAAATTAGAGTTAACTGAATATTAATTTTTTAATTTTATTATAGTAATACTTCTACCATCAATTTTAAGAAAATATAAAAATATTTTCTAGGAAATGTCTCTCTATTTCTAAATGGTAATAAAAAATTATTACTATTTATGATTTTTTTATGTGCCCTATATAAAAATATTGAAATAGATTAACACATGTTTACAATTACATGGGTTAAGATAAAATATACATGTTCAATTTACTTTATTGATACATTCATCGAATAATTCATAATTAAACAAGATTGGGGAATGTTCCATATCCCACTCTACAAGACCTAATGTATTCAATGTATATGATACAAGAATTTCTTATGTTTTGGGATGTGGTGGAAATATAAATTCAATTATCTCATACTGATCTGTAGATTTATTATTGTTTTATAATTTTTTATGATCACATCATACAAATATATTGAATAGAAATTTATACATTCATGGTCTATATAACCTTTTATAATGGAACATGTGGGATGATTCATGTTCCAAACAAAATACTTCAATGTGAACATATTATTTTATGTTGGATACATCCAACAAATATCAATAGCTCATCTAAGAAGTTTTGTGATTGGAAGAAGGACAATTAGATGCAACATGCATGTGATAATGTATTGTGAAAAACAATATCTTTAACTCACACAAAATCAATGGTTCCACTTCTAGTATTTTTTAAAGAAAAATAATGAATCTTTTTAGCATAGTGATATCAATAAAAATTTCACAATATAAACAACTATACAGTTAAGTTATTTTTAAAATATATATTACATTTCTATTAAAATCAACTCTTTAAGAATAATGTGACAATTACGAGTCTTCAATGATTTTATCTTCAACTCTATTATGTTGACCTATTTTGATATGTTTATTGAATATACAATAAGAACTATGATAGTCTCTAGTAATTATAGAAATTTATTATTTCTAAAGGCTTTAACACAGAGCAAGCCCACTGAAATTTTCATTTATTTTCACTGATACACACAGGATGCAACTTTTGAATGACATGCCAATCCACCAAGTCATTATTAGATAGTAAATCATCTTTTGTCTTCCCCATGAAATTTAGATGAATTGAAATCATAATTTTAAATTTTTTTTCAATTTTCATTATCTATACGTATTGAAACTTGAAATATTTTATTATAGGTTTTAAGTATGGATCTATATCATTTTCAGGAAAGTGGGTCCAGATAAGAGTATACTCATGAAAGTGAATGGTTTTTTCGTATATATTCATGGAGGAAGATTCAAAATGTGTCTAAAAGATAGACATGTGTTGGGAATATTAGTAATTTGACCAAATATATTAAAACTATAAAAAAAGTTAACTAAACTCACATTAAGAACCTCTACTACAAAATCAAGATATCGATCATGAATTGTTCTCTGAGTTATTCCATCCATAGGATGAACAAACTCAACATCATCCTTATTTATCTCAGTATCATGAAATCTCATTTTTTTATTAGACATGAATATATTTTTGATTATAAAAATAAATGTATAGTGAGACATTACTTATTGTGGTTCATGATATAGCATTCCATCAGCATTTGGCTCCTATCGAGATATGCCAGATTTTACACAATCATTTAGGTAATATTTTTTCTTCCAGAATAAGATTAATCTTTTAGAAATGTATCAATTATTTTATGAAATCCACGTTGGTCAATTAAGAAAACAATATTTCTTCACTTTATTTAAGTCACTTGGAAAAAATGGAACTATGAATCAAATCAAATCCCTTTTAAATCACTCTTTGAATTTATACTTAATACCAAATTTAATATACATGAATATATAAATATAAAACAATAACCTAGTTTATAATGGAAAAAAAACATGATAAGGAAAAATTCCATTCCAAAATTATTAAATCTTTATATTTATCACATATATACATAATTTCATAACTCAAATCCATTACATAAAAAAATACGATATATATAAAACCATAATATTGAATTCCATTATATCAATGACTAATAAATATAAATAATACCACCAAATAAAATATATTTACAATATATCAGAAAAAATTTTAAATATGAAAATTATAATATTAATGGTAACAATGTATATAAAACATGAACCAGTCTATATATTGTGGTCTAAATATCACAAGTTACAAACCAAACACATATGTAGTTGAGGTTTGTCAGTAACTAGATTATATAAATATTAATTTAACATTGTGTTTAAAATGGAATAGGTCATAAAAAAAATTTCGAACTAGAAAATAACATCAATGAATGGACTAATGGCTATTAATCTAGATCCAAAATCGTATATTGTTTCAAAGGGTTAAATTTTTCTAGTCGCAGAGCCCGAACAGAAGTACAGATATGGTGTAAGGGCCATATGAAGTTATGCTAACAAAAAATTTCTACAGAGGTCCTTTTTTTGAAGCTATATTCATGGAGTCCCTTTCACAAAGGTCCCATTTATAGAGATTTATTCAAAGAGATCCAATTCATAGAGTTCCCATTCTTGGGGCACCCTTTGCGATCATGTGAATAGTTGACTTTAATCTCCACAACTGACATTCAGACTCATGGAGCTCAAAAGCTCACGAAGCACCGAAATCATTATGAAAGCCTCCAACCATCATTAAACCCATGCCCTAAAAATAAACTCCAACATCAGTACAAATTTTAAGGGATAGATTAAAACCATTTATCAACTGAAAAATTCTCTGTAATTGGGAACCCCATAAGCATCCCAAATGAAAGAGAAAATTGATCATCCATCGTATCCAATTCTCGTATAACCACATACTACGATTTCATGATATCCTCCACCTAAACTGGAGATTCATTTTTCGAAGTCTAATGATATTCATGGAATAAGTGGACCCTCTTAGGAACATGAGGCTTCAAGAATCCTTCATCCATCGTGAAGCACTCCCCCTCAGAATCAATACTTCAATCTAATGTAGGGACACCCTGTTTTGTGAACCATACTCCTTCACGAGGCCCAAGTACCTTAAGAGACCCTCATCCATAACCTTTGTGAGCCCATAAGCTCTATGAATCCCAAAAATTTGTGAGACCCCTAAGATCCAAAAATCCCTATCTTTCACTAATATCCTAACTTTTATCTAACTAGTTTATTCCACGTGGGTTGAGCCCCTACACCCATGCTCATGATTAGTGTCAAGCTATAGTTTGGGTCCTTTTTCTTGGCCCTATAACAACTATCACTATCCCCAATAAAAATTGGAGAGTCACACCATCAAAATTTTATTCAAGGTTGATGAAATTTTGAGTTTCACCATATATGGCCCCAATTCCCCCACTGAAAGTACTATGAATTGAGATGCTCCACTACACTCATTGAAATTCCTTCTATCGACCTAGTCCCCATTTTCCCTTTTCAACTAATGAGTTGGGATTAAAATCATGGATCCCCTAAGAACCTTGAGTTGATACAATCCACAAGAAACTCCCCCAACCCCATCACATGACTATTCTTCTAGGCAGAAATAAAGAGAGATTCTCATGAATAATTCCCACACCATCCTTTTCAAGGCATCCTTTTCCTAGTAGTCCTCACAACAATACATTAAACTATATCATAACCAATATGTAGATTATATGATGTTTCATCTCATAAACATGAGACTTCATATGTACTTAGTATAAGATGCCTCCTTCCATGCTCATGAGAAGAAATTACATTTTCCTATCTATATGATGTTAAACTGTAGTATACCTTACATGTCAAAAAATGATATGGATCCTGTTATAAATATGATATGCCTTATGGATTAGGAATAAGATTCCTTAGAGAATAATCATGACATGGTCCCTTTAGACCTCACTACATGATGTTAATCAGTATTAGACCCTACAATACACCTTATAATACAATAATAGTATGCATCATATGGAAACCATGAAATATATTATTTTTCAAAAGTAATATGAATCATATAATGATCATGAGATGACCACCAAACAACAACCATGTGACACCTCATTAGGTGTAATCCCAAATCATATACCTCAACCCACTAGTGAGTTGGAATTCTGTCATGACCTTATCTGAGGAATAAAGGAAGGGTAAATCAATACAGAAACCCCCCACACCACATCCATTCACATCACATTAAACTGTAATCTTACCCTATGTAATTAAAATTGGATTTACTCTTAATATGATATGAGGGAGAAATGGTTAGAATCTTATAGAATAATCCTTAGAAACCATGTTCATTTTCATGATATTAAAATATAATCTTACCCAATGAAATGGACATGGGATTCCATCATGGCATAACATAAGGAAGATAGAATGGGAAGATTATATGTGTACAACCCAACCATATGACTAATGCTCTTATCATACATTGGGAAACGTCCATGCATAACCCCCAAACTATCTTTTCAGATCATCAAATGTGACACCTATTCAGAGAGGATCACATGTGTAAGCCCCATATAATTCCACCATGAGAAATCCAATTGTCAGGATAATCTTCCGCACATAATCCACACGACATACCTTTTCGACTCAAATTTCACGACACAAGCATCCTTACCACTGTACATTAATATACATGGATTGATCCTTTCAAAAAACACTAAATTGAGACATCAAACAACATAGGTTTTTATCCCTATCTTCTAAATATGGTATGCAGGACGCCTCCGACAGGTTCAATCCCAACATTTGAAAATTATCTTGGTGTTCCACCCTAGGTGTAATTTTTTGAAGCATACCTCCATCGATATTCTAATCCATTGGTAAACTATCTTGTTGTTACCTACTAGGGAAACACCTCCCAAATCCCACTCCATGGGGAATTCTGATAAAAAAAACTACATTCATACCCCTGGGGAATTTTGATTTATCATTAAATTATATCGGTGTTTTCTCCTAGTAAAACACCTCCCAAAAAAGGCTACATGGGGAGTCTAGATCCATCCATCCATTATATGATTCCATGTGGAATTATGGTCTCCAAATATTCATAAATAAGATGTTAAACTCCTACTCCCATCTATCTCAAATAGATGTTACGATATATCTCAACATGACATAGAACTTGTGACCTAAACAAAATTACCATCTACAAGAAATAAACCTGATATACATGAGGAAAAAATCCTTGTAATAATTATGCCCATGGAATCAATTACCTTGTAATCGACCCAAGATACCTTGGGTTCTATGTCTAAGATGTCTCACACATTAGATTCCTCCAAATTCAAATCGAGATACGTTACATGTGACCAAATCACCAACTTTCATGTGATGTCTAGAAATTCCCAACGTTATCATCTTCTCTGATGAAAGGTTCCTCCCCTTTCAATATAGAATAATAATTTTTAAACGGAATCCGCATAGGGATGTAACTGGGAATGTGTTTCATAAATATTACTCAAATCTCAAAGGAATACGTGAACATGGAAACGATCTCAATGGTGGAATCCATTTAATGAGGAACCAATATCCCATTATCTTGTTTTGATAAATGATAAGTCACCATAGATGAAAGTTATGAAAGCTTCCCACCTTTGGAAAGTGGGAAGGTGGGGAAACAAAAAGTCAACACATGCATTTCTATGCATGGGAGGGCCCAAATGAAATTATTAGTAATAAAAAATATTACCCATAACAACTCACACAAAGAATAAGGCATAACATAAATATCTCTTTTTAGATATAAAAATTAACGAAATTATACATTATTTAAATATTATTTCCCCAAAATTTAAATAATTTTTGAAAGATATTCCAGTAAAAAAAAAATTCCCCCCATATTCAATATTTTATAAAATAAATTCCAATCAATATATTCAAAAATATATTAAATTTAAAATAAAAACCTGATTAAGAACAAAAATAAAAAATTTCATTTATTAAAATAAAACATTGAAATGGGTAATTTCAAAACCCCATATTATATTCAATAAAAAAACAAAATATTATGATAAATAATTACATATTTAAGTCATATATCACACAAAATAATATGTCAAATTATATTTATATTGAAGTAACGAGTAACAAAATTAAAAAATGAATCTACAATAAAAATATTTATAATGAAATAAAATAAAAATGTAATTAAAAAACACATCATTCCATGAATAAGTAGGAATCCGGATATTAAATAATATATTTTAGTGCTATATACACAGAAAACAAATTATGGTTGAGTGAGGAGATGAAGGATTTTGATCTCACTAATTTTATGATTAAGAATAATGTAATTAAAAAAATGTGAGAGTTTTTCCTAACTGGGGAAGAAAGTCGAATGCCAAATCATAGGGTTAGATCTGGATGGGAGTGATATGGGAGGATGGGAGGTTGTGTGGGGAAGGATATACAGACAGTTTTTTAAAATTTTCAATATTGCCTTACTCTATACTAATGGTTTTTAAAAACTATTTGTACAGAATCATATATGCCAATGATTTAAGGAAATTATTCGTATATCCTTCCAAAAAATAGAATTTTCCTACTTTTTTGAAAATAGTTATTATATTTCCATTGGTATAGCTACCATATTAAGTAGAGATTTATAGAATTCCTACCATACATGACAAAATCTGTAACTGGGTTGAATGCTTTATCTAAGGACTTTAACAACAAACAAACCTAGTCATCATCCATTATTTCAACATCTATATTTTTAAATCTAAAACAATCATAATATAACAATATAAATGAGTAAAAAAATGTTTCAAGGACCATTTTGAAATTATTAAGATTTTTCTTTTAAAATATTCCAAAAAGAGAAAAATTTAGGTAAAGATGATCATGTTTCAACTGAATTATATTGGAAGATGTCACTTGGAACACTTATCGCTATCCTTTTTCACTAATGTTCATCAAAAAAAGGTAATGATCCATTTTTAAAATATTATTCTCAACATCCTAAACAGTATATAGAGGTATATGTAATAGTAGAAACAGTGGTGATCTTCATATTAGATCAATTCATATCATTATAATGTCCATTTGGAGAAGAAAATAATTCATTTTACCTCTCTTTAAATTTACATAGTTCTATCGATACATTTTTTCCATTTTTTGTTTAGATAGAGACAAAAATATACATGAAAAGTCCCTCTAAGAACAATTTTTTATAAGGAGGGATCTACAGAAATAGACAAAACTTTTAAGGCATGAGTCAATATTTTACAAGGGCACCCAAAATAGAAAAATAAAATAGTTTGAGTGAAAGTTGAACATCCCAAGAAGAAGAGAAAAAAAAACACAAGCACAGTGATGTAGATATGGGAAAAATGTAAAAAAATATATAAAGATAATAAAATAATTATAAGAAAATAGGATAATTTATGTTGTTTGAACAAATTTTTTACTCCTCGGAAAGAACACTGCCCCAAACCTTAATTATATTGGAAGGAAACAATGACAGCTTGTAAATAGGGATACGATGAAGGGAAAAAAGTAAAAATATACTAAAGTAGATGAACAATTAAATAGAACTCATGTATAAAATATGTAGAATACATAAATAAAAAATATTTTCAAATAATCAAAAACAAAAAGAAACTAGGCTGAAACACCCTTACCGTGTATCATTCTCTTCTTTTTAAGCCCTTAAAAAATATTACAGTCACTTTCCTCCTCCTCAAAAATTGCACATCTACAAGCTCTCCACAAAAAAAGATTCATATAGTTAGACATTAGTGTCATCTCTAGAAGGTCCTTAAATGATCCATCCTCACTCTAGATGCTTTACTCTCCTCTCTTGATCTCTCTCAGCTTCACGTCTCTAATATTCATTTTAGTTATGGAATGTGAGGTCTTGAGGGGCTTAAACTCAATGGAATCAACCTCTTGAACATCCTCCAAAAACAATGAGTTCACTTGTATGGAAAATCTTATTACATAATAAGTTGTAGCTTAAATTTCACAACTACAAAAACAAAAATCATGTAATCGTATGTTTGGCCACTGCATAAGCATCATTTCCCACTACATAATGTTCTTTCTATGTTGTGTAAGGGTAGAAAAAACTGTGGCCCACTAAATAATGGTAGTTCCACCCATTTCATATGTAATGGCATCTCACACCAAATTATTATGTTGTAAGGGTACAATGACCCCTATATAATGGTAATCCTTACAGCTCAAATCTTATGTACGAGTAACGTTCCACTTTTGTAATGGTAAAAAACACTTCGCATAAAGGAATATTATCCTCATATGGAACAAAAATTCTTCCAAGTCAGTAATGAGCACAATAATAATGAAATACCTAATTTATCATGAAACATGAGATTAAAAAAATTACACTAACAAATAAAATAAAGAAAATACTAACATTTAAAATTTTTACAATCAAAACATGAAAAAACAACAAAAAACAAATATATAAGAAATTTAATATATTATAAATTTATATATTCAATATATACATATATATAAATATAAATATGAATACTATATTTTGATACTTAAATAATAAATACAATATTTAAATACATTATACTTTTGAAAAATATAAAAAGAAAAATTATTATGAAATGAATACTTCTAATGTTTTGATGATTATGTATCACTTAGTGGTCATCTTCTTGAATTCAAATAAAATAGAAAGAATGTTTGTAATGATTTACTAAATTTTATTGTTCGATATCTTAGCTTGTCGAGCATGAAATATTAGAACTAGAAGAAGAGTATAATGCTAAAAAATGGAATTGTATAAAATATATTTCTTATCCAGCATCCTCACAAAAACTGTGAATTAAAAGGTCGAAACAATTTCTCTTTGAAATAAATGATATAAAAAATATTTTGAGTGCTTTAAAATAATTTTTCAATATAATTATTTCCTTGATATATTTTTTAGATAAATATTCCATGAACATGAAAATTAGACAAGTGTATTTATGGATGTCCAAGCGGGGAAATTAAAGGACAAAATAAAGAGGGTAAAGGTTCTTGATAATTCTTGATAGGAATACATAAAATTGAAGGAATTAAAAATAAATAAGATGAATCAGGATCAAGAAAAAACCGAGATCTTTTTAGGATGATAATAACTCATTGAACATTATGTGTTTATATCTATAAGTGATATTTAATAATTAAGAATCATCACAATATGTAATATACCATAATTTTGGAAAAAGAGATATTGTAAGACAAGTTTTCATTAAGATAAAAAACTCTCAGTAGAGCATGAGACCATCTTGTAATGAAATGAAAACATCCTTCGAGAAGAAGGTTTCCTATTACCCCAAAACTATCTTCTGTAATAATTTTTTTTCAATCACTAGTATAGGTTTTAAACTAAACCCTAGGGAAGTATATATTGTAAAAAATACTAAAAAACCCACTACATAATGGGTGGATAATAAAATATTTATACATATATGATCCCAATAAAGTATCTAAAAGGTGTGCTGTTTTTTACTAAAATATAAAGATATAGATACAATGAAATATTAATAGACTACACTGGAGAAGAAGAGAAGAATATTAATCATAAATTGTTGGTTTTTTTTAATGATTGGGCACAAAACATTGGAATATTGATATAAAATGATGGTTTATAAAAATAATATAAAACCAAAAGTAAGGGGATAAATGGTAATAAAAATAGAAAATATAATATAAATAATGAATATTTCATCAAATCAACAATGGTTAAATTTGAATCTTCAAATTATGGAAAAATTAATAGTCTATATACAAAATATGAATTGATAAACAATATATCTTAATGAAAAACAATTGTTTACAATAGTTTGTGTGAAAAAATTAAAGGTCAACCTGGTTAGACCATGAAGAGGATTGATGGATCATATCCTAATAAAATAGTGAAATAAATATGTCAATAAAATCACTATGCATAGGGAATAGAAGGATCTATTGGAATAAGTAAAACAATGATATCATTCTCAACATAATATATATCAAGGTGAAAGATATAATATTAGTTACCTATTACTTGTTTTGTAAATTTTATGTGAAAAAATACTACCCTTGAGGGTATAAGAGGAAATATTCCATTTAATGTTCATGAATAAAGAGGGATTCATAGTGAATTAATGAGAAAACATTATCAAAATAATAAAATTTTAACCAAAAATCAATCTAATATTTCAACAGAGTATAAATATAAACTCATTGAAGAAATTTTTAAAGGGGAATCAAGTAGGGTTACAAAGTGTATAAATTTATGGAAATACTTCAAGAATATATTCATTATGTTTTGAAATAGAAGAGGCATAAAATAAAAATTAGATTTATTTCAAAAAATGATTATAAGAAGAAAAAAATTTCATGAAATATTTTATAGTTGTTTGGAAAAATCAATTTAAATTGGATAAGAAATTAATGGAAGACTAAAAACATTTAAAACTAGAGGAAAAATATTGGATATAGAATCTGAGTTGTAAAAATTATTCTTAACAAAAAATAAGTTCAAGGGAAGAAATATGATAATCAAATAGAAGAGACTCATAATAAAAGTATGTGTCTAAAGAAATCATCACGTTAATATATTAGAAGAAAGGAATGGCCTACGATGAGAGGAAATTATTATACTGAATTTTACTCCAGAATAATAATATGATACCAAATTATTCACTAATACGTATTATTTTTTACTAGCATGTAGGTGATTAATGTATATGAATTTATACCTTTATGGTGGGGGGGAACTAATAATATGATGTTTTTAAATATTCACCACAAAATGAATTTGGGTTTTCTAAACATCTTTATAAAAAAATATGATGTATGGAATTCACTCCCATTTATATACTAATAATGAACTTTTAATCACTATCAAGGGGGAATCAATATTAATCTAAGAATGGGGGATATATATTTTAAACCCAATTTTTTTATGTGTTTGTTTAAGTGTGTGTAGGATTTAGAATTTTATTGATAAATATGATTACTTGTTACCACTAAAAGGTGTTTTGAGAATGATTTCACAAATATTATAGTTTATGGACAGTATTGAAAACCATTTTTATATCTATCTTGTTTTCTACACAAGATTATCCAATGTAGAATTATATATTTTTATCTCTATCATATTTTATAAAAAAACCATGTGATATCCAACCTCTCTTAGAAGTGTTCATGAAAATATTGTATAAGGTAATAGAGTATGTTTTGGGTAAAATGATGAGATGAAAAATAGCCGCAATTTTCCATTTCATTTGATTATCAACAAGGTGGAAATGAAATGGTAGAAAATTCGTATATTGACCTTTTAAATTATTAATGGTATTAACAAAATATATAAAGGGTGATATTGTTTAACGTATTGTAAATGAATTGTATATATCTTTCTATAAAGGTTCAATATTAAATAGATATTATATGATGATAATTTGGGGTTTTGTTGAAGAATCATGTATAATTACCATTCTCCATATTAAATGTAACTATGGATTAAGAGTTTCTAATTCCATTAACATGTGATAATTTTGTTGGAAGTTTATATAATTTTTATAACATGTGAGGACATGAATATGAGTGTTGTAATTTATATAAATCAATTAGATAAATGATGGATGATTACTAGTTGTGAATAGTTGAATATGATGTTTGGACTTCTCAAAAATAATTTTTATTATAATAAATGGATAATTAGTTGTGAATTTTGGATTAGGATTTTAGTAGCTTGACTTTTTTCTAACACATTGTGTTGGGCTCATTAAAAAATGGCCAAAAAATTAATAAAAAGGACTAGATGAATCCAAAATACATGAAAATAAACCTCAATGCGAGAATATTTGAGTGGATAGATGCATATAACCAACTATATGATAGTGAGGGAAAGTGGTGTAGCCTAACCCATTTATGTGTGTGATATTATATCTAGGTGTTGACCCCGGTAATGAATCGAGTGTAGGAATACATTGAGAGAAATAATAACGAGTGTCATACTAGTTAATTAATGATGTGGCATGCGAATTAGTGTCGTGCATTGTTTATCCAAATACAAAGATAAGTATAGAATGATAATTTTCCCATTATATGTACCCCACATTATTTCTTGATGTGGTATATCAACATTAACCACTATACATCACCTAAAGGTCTTCTACATGTATCATAAGGCTTTCATGCCATGATGTTGTTGACCTATTTAGATTGAACCAATCCCATGTTAGTGAAATTTTTCATTCGTAAGATACATCATAAATGTAAATTGTATTTTTAGCTATTATGAAGCTAGAACACCATGTATAATTTATAGGTTATTTAAGATGCTGATTTTCATAGTCATTGAGAAAAATATGATATGGAAGACAATAATAATTGATATTGTGAGCATGATAAAAGTCTGGGTGATATAGTTCGGTGATTCTTTTTTATAAATAAATGACACCTCACTAATTTTTCGTAATTTATAAAGTGAATATGTGAGAGATATATTGAGAATGAAAAAACATAGTGGAAGAAAAGTTTATTTTTGAAGTGAATTTTGTTCATAATTTTTATTTGATTTCATAATCTTCATGGTTGCATGAATGATAATTCGGTTGAAAAATCTCATATTTTTTAAAATTTCATTCAATTAGTTATGAAAATAATTATGAATGTTATATAATGTTCAAAAATGTTTCTAATGGTGAACACTAACTGATATGTGCGGAATAATGAACCCATACAATTCTTTATGAATTCGTGATAGAACATTAGTAGTACTAGGTGTTTCATAAAAACCTAAAAATAGTTAAGTAGTACATGTGATAGAGTTTCCTAATTTATATAGTGAATATGTGCTTTGGAAGTGTGAAAATAATGTGATGGTGAATATATATAGTGATGGAAAGATGTGATGTAGTGTAATTTGTTTACACCATTCAACACATTCATGCACAAGAAATAATGCTTGTAAAAAGATTATGATGGCTGTGAATTTTTATTGATTTCACAAAGAACAATAAAGAAAAAGAAATAGTGTAATGATTTTTATTATACATAAATAAATTTTAAGAAATTAAATTGAAATATACATTAAATAAATATTTCATAGGGAATTTGACATTAAAGCTAGGAAGTATTTCAAAAGGCATTTATACCCATGTTATCCATGTGCTGATAAATTCAAGACATATCATATTGAGTTTATATGCATTTTATCTTTCCGAAATTAATATTGAAGATTTTTTTGTGAATAATAAGAACCAATCCCAATTTGTTCATGACTTCATCTAATAGAAGGAAGCATTTACCATTTATTATTTCATTGAGGAAACTGACCATATACAGGTGATTAGAATTATTGAGAAAGACCGACAGACCTAATCAATGATTTTTGAAGGCACGTGACATTGTAAAAGATCAAGTAAAAACCATAAAAATCAGGGATGAAGATCAAGATTCCATCCTATAATGGATCAATCCTTAATGAAAGAGGTTTTCACTAGAGAGTCTTACCAGTTTCTGAAGAGGACCGAGACTCTAGGGTCTAACTGGTCAAGATGGTTGGGGGGTTGACCAAACGATGGAAAAGATTTGGAATGCGGGGTGTATAAGAAGGATGTACTATAGGATTGAATACTGGGTTTTATAATCATTTATTCATAAAACACTACAATTGGGGATATGTTTATAGTGGATAACCTATTTTTAGGTGTCTAAATACATGAAAAAGATTAGGTCTTTGTATTGAACATTATTGATAATGGGTTTTGTGCACTCATTTATTTTTTTATGTTTTGAGAATATGAGATAACAATGAGTGAATTTAGAACCATAAAAACTCACGATGATGAATTAAAAAGAAAAAAATCATAAAAATAACCCACTTATTTACCCCTATTGTTCAATCCAATAGGGTGACACACACACACACTACATAACTGAATTATCTTAAAAACATTTTTTTGGACCTCAATAATCTATTTAGAACCATATGTATCTTAGGCACACATGTTAAATAATCCTTAGGGCTCCATAAACATCTATAAAATTAAAGAAATCATACTATGGGCTCTATAATCATCCAGCACATAAGATAAATCCATTTATCAATTTTCCTTCAAGCATAGATTCCATTGAATTATTATCATGTGTTGTTTCAAATCATCATATAAACTTTTTAGATATTATATGAGGATCCAAAAACAAATATATTTGTGGTTTTTTTTCTATAATTTCATTAAACATCTTATTTGTAGATAAATTGAATTATGTGGGCCTTGTCATAGAGTATTTTCCTTTTCTTTTGTTTTGATTGTATCACATTACTTCCATACTAGCTTTAAATAAATGTTCAGTTTCTTTAATGGGAATTCAACCATTATAAATTATATTAAAACATTATATAAGGAATCATTAGTGAAATATTTCATCTTTATAACCAAAAACTCTCATATTTTTACATAAAACATCATAATCCTTTAATACTATTATAAATAGTTCTTCTATAGCTCTAGTACTTATCATATCTCTATGAAGATCATGACATCAGTCCTAAATCTTATATAATTATCGCTAAAAAATTCAACAACTTCATCAAGGGTTCAATATATATTATTAAAACTAATTCAAACTCTTTACCCCAAGTGTGAAGATGGGGTATCGGTACGTCATATTGGGCATGTAGGGATTACATGACTTATGCGTGTTAATTTTGATTATTTTTATCTGTCTAGAGTAAATTATAAGGGTTAATATATTAATGTTTAATGAAAAAATATATGTAGTGTTTTCATATATAGTCTTTAGTGGAATTCTAATCTGATTAAGTAATATAGGTAGTGGATCGATAAACAAAAAGGGGTTGGTTTGTTTCATGTGTCAGCAATTTCCCATATATTTTTTTCATTTATATATTCCTGGTTGAATTATACTTATCATTCCCAAGTAGGTAATTCCTAGTGTGATGGTTACGTGAATCATGAATGGGTATGATGAGTGTGGTTGCTATCGCTAACATGGGAACACAAGGGTAATATTGTCGGATGAAACATGTCTTGGGGTTGGTAGGTCAGTGTAAGGTATTATGGGTTTTTTCTTCATGTTACAACATTTTCGGTATTTGATATATGTATGTATAAATCTATATTTATTGTGTTATTTAGTTCTCTACAATATTCCATCTCAATTCCCACCGGTGAAGAATCAGGATGGAAAATATTTGGTTTCACTAGGGAATGTATTGGATTCGGCCTCTATGAGTTATGGGTGAGAATGGTCGATCGGTAGAATCACCAAGGAAGTAAGGATTGAAATAATGGAAAGAGGGAGAGGGAAAGGTTTTATATTATCATTTCATGGTGACCTAGGTACATGTTATATAGATTATTTTTTTAACAAGTAATAATTAGATATCATGGATTGTAAATATGAGAAGCATTTTCCTCAAAAAGTGTTGTGGGAATCAGCTAAGTGTGGATTAAAAAAGGAAATTAAGAATGATGTGGGATAAAATATTACATTGAGTATAATATGGGATAAAAGTTGTAATTTGGTATAATGCAAGATGTAATAGGGCATTTGATATGATGAAGGATGAGAAAAATGTAATAGAATATGTAGGGTAATGATGGATTATGATTACTGTCTATGTGTGGAAAGTTAATGTGTTCGGAATATATAGGTAGGATGCTGCCAAGTTTTCTTGTAATTTATGTCTGGTGATACCAAGAAAATAATTCCTTTGGCGGGGAAAACCTATAGAAAGATTTTTTATGTTGTGTAACGTAACATGGGTAGTTTTAGTATTTTTCAAGGATATATATGTGTGTGGTTCCATATTAGTATTTTTCGAATATGAGAGTTGGAGTCTTAGGTTTTATATGAGACTTAGCCTGAAAGTGTCCAAGATGGAATAGGGATGAGATGTCATAATATTGGAAGGTTTTAAAGTCCATTGTATTTGGAATGGTTAATTATATTAGGTGTTTTATTTACCATTTTTGTTAGGATCTAGTAGAGATTTTGGAAGTGTCATTATAGGCTAAAGAATGAGTCTTGGTAGTTGGCCTAACCTACATGGTTTATTTTTTATAATTCTTTTAGGTTTAATAGAATAAAATTTTATTTATTTAGGATTTTGAGATGATTTAAGGGATTTAGAAATTAATTTTTAGAGTTTATGGGTGTTATTGGGAGATGGATGATTTTGAGTAAGGATCATTTTATCCTCAATAGATTGAGAAATAATCATTTATCCTTACACATTTGAGTAGTGTTCATTTATCCTTACTCATTTGTGTAATTATTATCTCATATGAAAGGTATTTATAGGATATAAACTATTGTGATTAGGGGATATTTTCTCCATAATCATTTATGTATGGATCATTTATCCTTACACATTTGAGTATCAAATAGATCATTGGAATAGAGTTTCTATAATACTCACTTTTATTAGTAAGGGTCATTTTATCCTCATTCTTTTGAGTTGGATGGATTGAATGAAAAATGTTTTTAAATCATTCCAATTTATAAATAAATGATAAAAATACATTTTTAATGGGGTTTTTGGGTTTCCCATAACCTATACATAGAATAAAAAATTGTCCAAGAGTCCATAAGGCCCTTATATTCTTATTCTTATATGACATAAATCAATTTTTTATCTCCAGAGTAATATTTCTTCTAAAGTGGGAGAAAGATATTGATTTTGTTAAATAATCTTATTAAATCTGAACTAGTTGGAGATTCATAACATGTGGAATCCATCACAGAAGAATTTAGTGGTTCTAGGATTATTCTTGAAACAAACATGTGTCATCTAATCTGTGGTAAAGAACCATGTGTGGGGTGGTATGGGTAAGGTCAGTTATGAACTAGATATAGGTTTTATTCTTCCTATGTGATACCATATGGTAGTATCATTTATAAAATAGTGTGGTTAATTTGGTATGGAATCAAAGGTATTATATGTGGTTCCTTTTTTGGTTGGGAATAATCAAACCATTCATTGACATTTTTTCATGGTATAAGGTCTGAAATAGTTTCATGGAAGCATTTTTTGGGGCGGACCATGTGTCTGAGGATGATTTTGATCACAGGAATAAGGTGATGTGGTTTTACAGGATAGATTTGATGGTGTTGACCATTACAGGAGATGGTCTATAAGGTTTATAGGTGGATAAATATTCTTTCCTGAGGTGAAGCTTATGATGTATGTGGTGGCTCTTAACATGAATGGATAATGGGATTATTGGGGTTGTGTACAAATATTTTATGACTCACAACATGGTGTTTACATCTTTTAATGGGTGGAGGATTTGTAGATTAGGCGTCATAGGTGATGGTGTTGGCTATTAGTTTGGAGGAGGTTCTCAAAATAGAAGGCCACAGGTTTTTGCAACATTAGAGAATTATTTAGGATCATGATGCTTTCAATTTTTTTGAGGATTTGTGGGAATGGAGTAAAAAAAGGGTGGGTATCATTGTACGCTGGGGTCACCTTGTTATTGATCTAGTGGTTATAAAATGAGTGTTGAATACCTTGGGACTTATCATATCATTTATAGATATGGATTGGGGAATTATGATTACTCAAGAAGGTCACGTGGTTATGTAATAATATGATGCAGATAAATATGGGCTTATTTGGAAATATCATATCTCTACTAATTTAAAAGACAATGGATGTATCATTCCACTCTGTTATTATTTGAGGCCAGAAAAAGCTCACTATTGAATCTTGAGAACAAGGTGACACGTTGTCTAATATATAGGTGATTGTGGTATTTTTATCTTATTAAAACACTAATAAATGTACGGATGTAACACTATAATAGGTGGACTATAGAGTTTATACTCACACCCTACACTAGACCTTTGAGACACGTGATGACTTTATGGTTCCTGATATTGGGTTTGGAGAAATTTCTACATCTATACCACAGTGATGTGTGGAGGTATAGATAGTGAAGGAGATTGATACAATATTTTTTATAATGGGTTGGGGAGACCCTCTATGTCAAGATGATAGTTCTTATTTTTTATGTTTTATATCTACATATATTATTACCCCACATGTGATCATGTTACTCTTTTATGACCACATGACATGGTAAACGTTTATTAAACTGTCACCATGTTTATTCTATCTTATGATTATGTTATTTATCCTATCATGATATTATTACTATAATTAATATTTTTAACTTGAGATGGTATAATCAACTCACTATCACATAAAAAACCATCACTATTAGTTAGAAAACATTTTCATATAGGGAGGCACATCGTAGGTCTTTTCATGTAGTTCTAGTTAGGGAACAAATTGAGATGTCAAAGGTGATAGTGAATGATTGGGTTCATTGATAATTATATTTGAATAAATTTAAGTTAATATTTTTATTTTAAATTATGTTACATGTATCTATTTGTGTTATAATAATTATAGATATAACAAAGTCTTTAAATTTATATTTTATTTATTGTAAAAATTTTAGTCATACAGGATAACATATATTTCTTTAAAATCAAATACATTATATGATGTTTAATTGTCATGATATTCTTTATAAATTTTAAATTTGAAGATAAAAATAACTATAAATTTGAAAATGTATGGAATTATCAAAAATTAAAAAAAATTAGTATGAGTAGAATATTAAAATTGTTTAATTGAGGATGAATCATGTATATAATATTTTATTTTACATGAATTTTTTTTCATAAAAACAAATAAATTAAGCATTCCCATGATTATTAGTTATCAATTTAGTCCAAAAAATATAAATATTATAATGGCTTGTTTTAAATTATAGATTTTCTTGAAATGAATTTTTATTAAATGTAATAATTTAAATAATTTAAATTAACTACATGTAGTAATTATGATTTAATTTATCTAAAATATTTCTAGAGTTATAATTTTCTTATATTTAACATGTATGACTTAATGAAATATTGTGATGAAAGCCTAATGAACATTATATTTAAAAGGCATTGATGATACATGATTTTAAATCCGATATAATGGGTTATATATAAACTAATTATTCTAGGTAGAAAGCATGAAATTATTAAATGTTATATGTGAATTATTATATTCTATGTTTATTTCTATTTATTAAATGTTCAACTAGAATTAAATTTTATACATGATTTAAAATACCGTGATTTTAGTATGAATAATTAATGAGATGATGGTTTTGAATAATTTTTTATGGTGTAAGTATTATAATATAAGCCAAAATATTAATATTCTATGTGAAAGTTATTTTAATTTTTTTTTCATATAGTAATTATGTATCATTTTTTGAATTATTATCCTCACTAGTAAATATTGTATGGCCTTATTGACAACATGAATTATTTTGGCCTTGGTTTGAATAATGATATTCCCTTTTAAATTAATGAATTGTGAAATAATTTATTATCAAAATGATAATGTTATTTTTATAATAATTTGATATGCTATTTTTTAAGGGGTGTTGTGGATATTTTAGTAGTGTGGATGGCTTGATATATATGTGGTAGTTAGATTTTAGTGGATTCACTATATATTTTCTAATAGTTTTTTTTTTCATATTTTGTAGCTGTTATTTTATAATTTTCTAGTTGTTTCAATATAAATTGACTGATATGATAGATAAATCTATTTCTCATATTTATTTAGAGAATATTAAAGATATTAGTTTATATAATAGGTAATTTTTATGAAATACGTAAAAGTTTTAAAGAATTTTAAATTGTTTGTAAATTTTATTCAATTATTTTGGAATCTGCCTTTTTTATAGTATTTGGTTTTGCATAGTTGATATGTTTTTTGTTTGATAGGTATTTCCCCATGGTCATTATGTTTCAATCGGCTATTATAATCATTAATTTTTTAGGCTTTTAAATTGGGTTTTGATTCTCAAGGGTGAGAATAATTTGAGAAGTATTTATTGTCAAGACTCATGTTTTTATTTCATTTTTTGTGTTAGTTTTTTCCCCTCTATGGTTTATTTTTATTCTCATGGATGAGAATTATTTAAGATCTATCTAATATAGAGGCCTACATTCTCCCAAAAACATTGTCATTTCACATATATAGTGTGTGTTTAATATCATTTTCCTTGTTTTATTTAAGAAATATATATTTTCTATTAATTTAAGATAAATTATACAAAACAATTATTAATGGATTAAATATTAAATATTGGAAAAATATTCTATTTTAAATTTTGGAAAATATTATGAATTATGAATTTAATTATTATTAGTTATAACTTAATACACATTAAATGAAATGTATTATTATATAATTCATTGATAAAATATCATACGTATTGGTATTTTTATGAATAAAATAATATTACAACTCAAACATATTTTTTATGGTTAATTTAATTACTTAGTAGTTGATTATATTGTTATAGTTAATTTTATGTTATTTATCTTATGTTTATTTTGGATTTATAATATTTTTTGTGGTTATCAAAATTTTGAAAGTATTGTTTAATGAATTTAATTATTTTATTTTTCAGATTTTAAATAGTGTGGGTCACATTTTATTCATTAGTATATTTGAAATATTAAAAAATATAAATTCATTGAAGATTTAATTTATTTATGTGTGATGTAAGGATGATTATTGAAATGGATTATGAGATGGTATTAATTAATATTAAATTATATGAAAATTTCATTAATGATGAGTGTAATGTATAGAGAGGATATATATAAAATAAATAAAATTATTATAATCAATATAAAGATTCATATTATCTTTAAAATATAAAAATTAAAAAAATTAAGGTTTAATAAAAGTGCCATTGGGATGATTTAATAAGAAAATTTACTTTTTGAAGAAAATAACATTAGAACAAGGGTGTAAGGTTATATAAGATTTGAGTTTGGAGTGGATGCATGGTGCTTTAAAAAATATTAATAAATTAAAATATATAACTCAAAAAAGAAATGATAATAGATAAAATGAAGATAAGAAGACATAACTCAATGATTTATAGGAAAAATAGAGGAAATAAAGAATAAAAAAACTATATTTATAAAAAACATATTAACAATAACTAATAATATATATGTAGTATATAATTTTAATAAATAATATTTTACATAAATATAACTTAGTAAGGTTAAATATTATTATCATCAATCTTGGATTAAATAAAAATCTAAGTGGTAGACTAATATTTTTAAATAAAAAAATGTGTCTTGGTGGGAACATCAACATAGTTCAAACATTATCCTTCTTGAAATTATAACAATTTTCATTAGCATTGAAAATTAGAATTAATCAGGTAAAAATAAATATCACAGTTTACACATGAAATAAAATTTCCAATAATATATTGATGTTATATTAAAATATATATAATATATCTTTCATTGATTAATTGATGCTATAAAATTATAGAAATTATTGCTATTATTTATTTAAATATTTATGGAATCATTAATTTATAGGAATAAATGTTTTGGGGGATATAATTATATTTAAAATAGTGTTCATGGAGTAATTTTTTATTCCCACATCAAAGATATGCCTCGTTATCCCATTGTTTCCTTATTTTCTCAACCAGGATGATCAAAGACGTGTCTCTGGAGTATTGTGAGTCCCTTCGATATGTTACAACCATTTCACAATGACTTTATACTTACATGATTTTGAAAAAATTATATTAAGGATGATGCAAATAATATGTAGCAGGTCGGAATGATGCTCCGTGTAGCTTCATTAGTGTTCACTTCAATAAGGAATGACTTCTCATTATGAGGTAAAAGATTTCTATACCCTTTTATTTTTTTCATCTGGAATATTTTTTTCATCGCATGATATGAAACCTACTAACTATTATTATTGATTAGTAAACAATTTATTTTTTATCCCCTTAAATCTTCTAGTTGATATTATCATGATTACCAACAACTATTATCCATTAGAAATGAATAACTAGGGTCATCATCATTCATCTTGCATGAAACACACAGGTAGTGTCCTACTAGGTTTTCCTTTAATATCACTCCAATGATATTTAATCTACCTATTCCAAACGCCATAGATCAAAATAATATTATAATCTCCCCATATGAATGATAGAGATGTTTGTTCTAGGGGAGAGGTTAATACATATTTTTTATATTTTTATAATCATACCCTCTCTCGGGCCCATGTTTCTTCTGAGGTAATGGATTATTATATGTTTCTTATTTATTTAATTCCTTATTATTTCAATTTAAAAATATGTTTATTGTAATAGTTTATTCTTGGATAATTTATAATTATGAACAATAATATTATTATTCCTTATAGTTGAGTTTATTTTTTATATTTATAACATATTAATACCATCTTCTGTGAAGTTGTAAATGTTCTATAAATATAAATGAGGAAGGGAATTTATAATGTTAAAGGATAACACAAAAATATTAATATGATTAATTGTTATATTCTTTATATAACTCTTATAATTTATTATGTATATATTTTACACTTCATTAGAATGTTTTTTTCTATTGATAATATGATTTCTAATATTTTTTGATATATTGTATGTTACATTAAAAAGATATCGTTTTTCTACGTTATATGATTAAATGTAAGATACAAAATTTTCATGTAATTTATAATTATTAGAAGTATAATAAAAATTACATTTGGTAGGGATATAAATAATTAATGGTAAATGATTACTAATATAGATATTATAGTAATATTTAGAAGGGATTTCTTAGATGTTGAGTATTATTATGAATTTTTAATTTTATATTTATTCGATTATTATTACTTTTTATTATGTGTTGTGATGTCATATTTAACTCTATTTTATGTGTTTATTTTTTATGTGTTTTATTTGATGATTGTGTGTTTTTTCATACTTCTTTATGTTATGGTGACATTGGGATGTGTTCAATGCAAAGATTGTGAGAGTTGAATCAGTTTTGATATACATTTCATTCAATTTAAAACATTTATCCCTTATTTATTATTTAATTATTTAGTGAGTGGATCTCTATTTTTTTATATCACTATTTTTTAGTATGCATTTAAATATAAGGATGAATGAAACACAATAAAACACCTTCGTTTATAAATGATGTTTTCCTATTCTGTAGGATGAGCATGTCCCTGATGATATGCGGTTGTTATCCCATGAACCTTGCATCATTTTTTTATCCAAAATTATAATAGATAATGATATTACATTATACTAGATATTCATTCACCAACTAGATAGAAATAAAGCACCAACTTGTGGTTTCTTTAAGTATAAGAGAGTGTGCTTGTACTTGTTTAAAGTAAGATCATTTTTTATGGCTCCGGTACCTCCTGGACTGTTTGGATTTATCTTCTTCATGGAATTACAAAATCATGTGAGATATCACCAAAATATATAGACCTATACAAATATTTGATGGCTACAGTTTGAATCCTTAAATCCCTTTCCCTGAATAAGATCAGCTGAAGGAAATTCTATGAACTCTGATTTTAATATTATTCTATTTGTTCATCGTCTTATTCATCACAAAAAAAGTTTGTTCTACATGATGTTTTTGATATCTATCATTATATCTATAATAATTCATGTTATTTAAGGATTTTTTGTATTGTTTTTAACAAAACGTTTTCATTTACATATAGATTATTCAGTATTTTTGTTGTGTAAGTTCATGTTAATCTGATCTACCCCCTTATTTATTATTTGATGTTTATCTTAATCATATAAATGTGAATATTATTCCCACAAGTAAATACATAAAATATTAACACTTTATAAGGCAGTTATTATATTTAAAAATCATAAAAACTATTCTAAGGTATTAATTAAATTATCCATTCAGACATAGGATGTTCCCATATTAATGTGATATTTGTATATTGTAGTCATATATTTCTCTAAAAAAACTATTCCACCTAATCCAATGGATAAATCAATGAATGCATGAATTCATGTAGTGTGAAATGTAATCTTATATTCCGATATGGAACTCAACACAACACTAGATTCATAGTTAGTTATTTTCCACTTCATTATTTCCTTAAACCATGATCTACATAGATTAATGATGTTGTTTGAACCCTTGATGATCATAGTAAAAATCATCTGATTTTATTAATTTTTTAGAATATAATTTATTGAAATCTCAAAATTCATGTAAGAATAATTTATCCACTTATATAATTATCCTTACATTAATAATTATGACATGTGCCACCTTATCTCGACGTCCAAATGACAATCCCCCATACATATATGATATTTTGATCGATCCCTTTATGTGGCTCTCTATATGTGGAATCCCCTATATGGTGGCTCAACTATGTATCGCACTACGTAAATCCATCTATATGGATCACTGCTGTTGTATATCCCCATATGAGAGGAATTTATCCATTTTCCATAATTCCATGCTTCTTATTGATTCTTTCAAAACCTCTTCAAATCACTTTATTGTATTCTCAGCTACTCAAAAATAACTCAAAGTAACATCCAGCAATTTAAAATCATCATTCAAATATTTCTATCACTTTTCTAATATATATACTCTCTTTAGAAGCTTAATTACTAAGAATGAAACCCAATTCCAACTCCCACACTAGCTAGAACCGTATAACATCCATAAAATTTTATAGATAATTATCTTATCACCAGTGTATATGATTATCTTGAGTAGTGGAACATCAATCATCCCATTTATTTTCAACATCATGTATGTTATTTTTCATATGATATTGTACGTATTAAATCCATATGAATCGTTCATTGGAAATCATCTTAAACCAAATATGTAGTTCATTTTCCAAGCATTGGTCTATTTGAAACGCTCATTCCATTTGAATTAATATCCAATCATATCTTAAATAATCACCTAAAATCACCTTATTCCACTCACCAAAGCTAATCCAACATAATCTAAACATGAACACCAATAAACCTCCTCATTATTAACCATATTAATAATGAAAACAGAAACCCACAACTTCATCCATATTCTCCATCATGTGATTTGATAATCTAGATTATAATATATAAACATAATTTTCATTTCCTCTAACACCCAACAAATCAATGTTACAAACTTACATCAAATTTATGATTACAAGGTAAATTATTAATCCTAAATAGATATTTATAGGTTATTACATATCCCAATTCCTTCCTTAGGAACACTTTGATAGTTTATATAAATCATGGGAAATTCCAAATTCAATATCACTTCAAATACATGTTGAAACCATGTGACCTACCTAAAGGCATTTGATACGTATGGATAAAAAATAAAACACAAACAAAATTTGCATATATTAATCTACCCATTTGTATTTGTTTTCAATACCTCCTAGAATATTATAAATTGATATTTGATCATACATAACTATGATTATATTCCCCTTTATAATGGTATTATTCCATTTTCATATGTACCACTATTGGATAATAAATATAGTTTGACAATTAAGATGATGGTACATCCTCATTCATGAAAAATGTTCCATCAATCATTACACACAATGTATAATTTACCCCTTCTCAGTGAAAAAAATATTATTCTAACAAATAAAAACAACCATATTTCATTAAATGGATGTACAAATATGCTTAAGATACCTCCAAGTGACACTAATTAATATCTTTATTTCTTTTAGAAATGAAACTTGATTTTATTCCCCAATTATAGTAGAGATATAAAAACATTAAATACATATAGTAGTTTTTATAAATCATCCCTACAATCATCTCCAATATTTATATTTTCAATTCATTAATTAATTAAAAAAATCCCTCACCATCTGAATTTATTCATTTATAAATAGTGTTGAGAGAATATGCATACATACGTCATCAATATATTTTTCAATCACTTTTTAAATATTCCATATGTAGAAGGAATAAATAACTTTTTAGTCATTTCAAAAATTATTCACTTGTATCCCTCTTAAAAAGACACTTTACAGGGTATTCATCAAGGTGGATCTCTTCCATATAAGGATTTAAACATGTCTCATGTAATGAGTACACCTACATAGATCATATCATGTTTCATTCCATATTTTATATCGTCTACATCATCAAAAAGGGTTATATTATTCATAATATGGTTTTTAGAATATTAAACGATAGATAGTTTGAAGATGTGGTATGATTAAGATATAGAATGTGATTCCAGCTTCTTTTCATTATTATTCCCCCTTTTTAGAATAATAATCACCATCAATTACCTACAATATAATCATAAAAATTCAAAACAAAACTATAGGAATAAGGTTGAACTTTTTTTCTTAATAATGTGAGAAACAAGGAATAGAATTATTTATCAACCAGATACACTTTCCTTTTCTTCTCTATAACCAAGAAACTTCTCTATTCTATTTTGGTTGGATTTTATAGTAGTATAGGGTGGCATGTATCTCTTAATTCTATTCCTATGTGGGACATTCTTTTAACATTATCCATCAATGAACTTTTATCTAGTGTTTATTTCCTATAATTATTTAATATATCTTCATGGGATGATGTAATTGTTAAAAATTATGTTTAGTTATTTTCATCCAACATGAAAACCCCACACAGTTCATTTAAGTCACATAGGTTTTCATTTATTAGAAACCATTCATGAAATTTGACACCTTTATGTGTATTCTCTTTTTTTCCATTAGAACACAACTTTGTGTGTGATTATTACATATTCATTCCCTTATCCAAATCTAAAAGCCAAATTATCAAAAATTCATTGGATGTGCCTCTACATTTTTTGTTACTCCACATGGAGTCTTGAGAGAGTTATTTACTAAAATAATATTATTTCTTTCACTTTATACATATTTTTTATTTTTTTACCCTTTATCCCTTGAATACATCGATACCATGATTTTTTACATGTGTCTATGATATTTCCCATTCTTCCATACTAGAATTATATGATATTTTTAGTGTTTCACTCTATTTTTAAATACTGGTATAATTTGTAATAATTTTTATCCTTCTTTTATTCCCAAAGGATAACCATACTATATATCTTCTTATCAACCTTAAAAAAATTTCCAAAATATTTTTTTCTTTTATTAATTTCATTTTGTATATATTAATATCTTATTTGAAAGGATATTATTTTTAAATTATGGTATTCTATCTTAACCTACACATAATACATACTCAGTGGATTTATAACATCATACCACATTCATATGACCTCTCTCATTGAATGATTCATAGATATCTCTTGGTATTTTAAATATATTTGAGAAGAACATATTTTTATTTTCCTTCTATGATATTTTCATTATTATAGATGTAATCCCTCTTGATGTAGGCTCCCATTTTCTTCCATTTACAGGAAATGTTTTTTTAACAATAAATATGTTTATTCAAAAGCTTATTAAAAAAATCAAACAAAACATAATTTATTCCTACTTATAGTAGTCTAACCAAATTTTTTTGCATGTAGTTTGTGTTTCTTTTCATTAACTGTATGAGATTATTTTAGGGATCAAAAACCCCTACTCATTCTTTCACCCCAAGATGTATTGGATGCATTCTCCATATTTTTCTTCATCCTCTACTATATATGTTTTTAGATTAATAATACAATGTGAATAAAAAAGGATTTAGTAAAATCATTATCAAACAATACAAATTGTACCTTTACATTGGCATCTAGTGTATATTTATCCTTCAATGATCTAAACTCTTTTTTCTTTTTGATAGAGAGAGGTATTATTTTACATGTATCATCCTTGTACTTTCTAGTGTCAACAACTTTCTTTTCAGATAGTTGTAAAGAACTAACATGAACAATTTCTACGTTTGAATGTTTTTAGGCACACATAATGTTATAAAGTGTAACACCTGAGATTTTATGAAAAATATTATTTTAATTTCATTAATGTCTTGTGTTTTATTCTACACCAAGATTACCTTGCGCTATACGCAACACTGTATTAGCTTGCAGTATACGCAACACTATTCTTGGATCGTGTTACACACAATTTTGATAATAGTTATTCTATGCAACATTGAGTATATATATATATATATTCAATGTATAAATGAAATATGGTTGGATTATGATATACGAAACAACGAAGGATTCTTGCATAGCACGCAACTCTGACTTGGCTTGCATTACACGCAATCACTACCTTCCTCGACAGCGTGTGTTGTACGCAATACCGAGTTTTACTAAACAATGATATATTATTATAAAATTATTATGAACTAGCCGTTATGAATAGTATTAACTAAATTATGAATCTTATAACATTATTATTCATCTTACACATTTTCTAAAACATGGTATAAGAACAAAATAAATTTTTCGGGTAAAATAAGTATTTTTAAAAAAATGCAGTTTTGCCCCCTTTTGATGGCGCACCCACTTTAAATCTAGTTTTTGACATGTTTATAAGTTTAATTTGACAAAATAAAATTATTATTTTGAATTAGGATATAAAAATTTATATTAGATAATGTTTTGATATTTTTCCGATAACTTTCATATTTTAATGAATAGTAAAAACACGCTATATTTTAATTAAAAACAAGTTTTTTCATCGTAATATCTTATGTGGTTAAATTATAATATTGAATGGTTTTTAAGTATAAATAGAATATATTTTTACCATTTAATATAATGTATGTCATTAGCATTGATTTTACCTTGAATTCAAAGGTTAAATCAATTCAATCTTTTGCAATGTTTTAAAGAAAAACCCGTTTTCTTTCGAACAACGAGATTAATTTTAATTTAATTTCTGCATATTTTGTGTATTGAATTTGAAAAATGGATTCCATATTTGGAATCAGTGGGTCCAAATTATGTTAATAAGCTACTTTTTATTTTAGGGCATTGTGAATAGTAACTACGGTAAATTTTATTTACTATAGTTAAAGGTAAATCGGGTAATTAAGGGTAAATATAAGATTATAAAATTACCCTAACACTTGGAAAAATCCTATTGGATGGCTAAAAGTAGACCCATATAACCTAAGGGTCGGATTATATTCATTTTATGGACTTTTTTCCATGAAAATAATTTAATTATTATTAAAACCAAAGAATGTGACAACATGTCACTTTCTTAAATCTTATAAGTATAATAATTTTAATTTGGTAATAAAATTCATGAAACTTAGAACCTGAATAGTATCCAGAAATATAATACAATTATCTACATCATAGAAATTTATTTATAATTTTTAGGGATTAAATAATTATCATTTATTATGACACAAAGATGATGCAGTAATTGTCTTATTAATAAAATATTGACATAATTGATGTTATAAATGCCCAAATAAATGTAATTTGAGACTTTTTATTACTTACATTAATTTTCTAGGTTAATATGAAACGTTATTGTTGATATAAGTAACTTTTTTCGAACTTATAATTCTGTTATCAATTTCATAAAAATCATGTACCAAATAGTGTCAAAATTGACATAAATTAGTTTTTTAAAAAAATATTATATTATTAATTGTTATTTAATTCTTAAAAATCTAAGGTTCGGCCAAATGACTTAGATAAGGATATATATATTAATAATAAACAACTTGGGGTTCGTTTGGCTTGTTATGGTAAGTTTATTAACCATATAGTGTAAGAAAACAAAAAGACGCGGTAAAGGTTAAATTATTTAACTTAGAGTTAAATCTAATTGATAAGGTTAAAATAATAACCTAAACATGTCTAAATCCTATTGGATGAGAGGATTTGGACCCATACCCACTTTATCTTCGAAATAAGACCCTTTGGAACCATTATAAACCGAATTTGACGTTAATATAAAATAATATTTTGAGATTTTCCTAAGGTGCCCCTCTCCTCCCTTATAAAAGGGAACCTCCTCCCTCTCCTCCTCACACAAATTAGAGCATTCAAGCTCGGACAAAACCTGCCAAAATCTCTTCTCCACTTCTCTAGTATCATCCTAGAGGATCTGGTCTTCTTCAAATACCATCCTTAGTTCTTTAAGTGGAGGTTAAGTGAAGGAGCTTCAAAAAGAGGTAATATCCATTACCGATCTTTTTCAATTTCTTTCTTCTTCAACTTCTTCTTCTTCAGTTGTTTCATGGTAAAGTAATAACATAAGTATTTATTATATACTGATATGTTATTATAAATATGAAACAACTCTAATTAACCTTCTATCCGTCCTACGGAAAAAAGAAATCACCGCGCGTGTGTACGTACGGAATACTGTCTCCACGCCGTGGTGTAATCTATTTTCCGCCACCACCTTAATTAGATGGGTATAATGGTGTAATGAGTAACTATATATGATTATTATAAATTTATATTGATACTGAAATAGTATACATACACTTCAACACAATTCCACGACCATGGGAACGATATCATCGCTCGTGCGTACGTACAGACTACTGAAACGCACGGCCGATTGTCGCCTATCGACTGGTCAAAGTTCTGGTGCTCTGCTAATGTGTATAGCAGCACTCGGGTCGAATCCTCGGCGATGGTACTTCGTAATAGTCGATTGTTTTTAGTTGATTGTATTTTGATTGGGGGGGTTTGTTTGCAGAGCTTAATTGAAATGTTTAATGAATGATTTTTAATTTAACAAGTTGATAAAGATTGGGGTGAGTTCATCATTAGGTTAGTTAAGCTTGTGATATCCTTGAGCTTCACTTTATATTGCATTTAAATTAACACCCATGACACAAGATGATGTTGATTAGAATTCCTAAGTGTTAAGGCTTTAATCCAAGCCTTAAATTAACTTAGGGTTCTAATCTTGATCAAATATTGTTTATGGTAGTGTATTTATGGTTCCAATAATCCATGGAAACCACACGTTAAACAAATCAAGTCATTAATCCATGACATGCTAAGTCCAACATACACAATGTTAATTCAACGAATACTCATTGAGCAAAAGCTCTCAATCGCTTAACATAACTAAATTAAAACTCACCCCAATGAGAACTTTACTCAGCCATTATGATGTTTATTAATCTGGTAATATATGTTTATGGTGATGAATTATAAATAGAATAAAAAGAAAGGGACAAGATAAGAGTAGTGTGCCAACACACACACGAAATATTTTGAGAATCAAAAATGGAATTTCGATTGAATGAGGAAGCAAGATAAGGTACTGTAATTTAAAATGATTCAAACTATTTTAAGACCATGAATATTATACTTAAGAAGGTGGAGGAGAATAAGAGATATTGAAGAAGAAACTTTCATTAAACCAGAATTACAAAATAAAGGACTTACAAAATTACAAAAATGAAGAACACAAAAGTAAGTGAAAACAAATAGAGGAGGAAAGGTCTCTCAAGTGAAAACTTGAGTATGGAAGGTCCTCCCAAGCCTTTGGAAAAGCATTTGTCATTCCAATATGATCTCATCTCTTCTGAAATGCCAACCCCTGTCAAGGAGAGAAGGGGAGAGTATTTATAGTCCAAGGAGTGGACTGTTTGCATTCCCAATCTGTCCCTCCAATTGAATCGCCAATTTGGATATTCAGACAGCCGAATCGTAAAATATATCCTTCTTCAAAGTTGTATACAATAATGTTGGCCGACTACTGTAAAAATATGGAGGTATTTGGACAAGTGGAGCCAATTTTATGGCGGTTTTATTAAACAAAGGTAAACTGTCCATTTCTATCAGTGCTTTTTCGATGGCCAAAATGTGAATGGATTTTTGAACAGGAAGATTCCTTTAAATCCGAATAATTTATTCAACAAAGTCGGCCAAATATATCTCCTCTTTCACACTGCAAAATCTCAGCTCGATTTGATGCTTACATCAGGAGATATGTCATGCATACTATACTGATTTTAATTATCGGCCAGAATGGTGGGCTGGACTTCAAAGATTTATTTGGGCCCCTTGTACTTGGATTTGGGCCTTGAAATTTTTATCAAAGCTGACATGTAGTCTCCCCCGAATAATGGTGGAGAGTTAATGTTTTTGGACGTCTGTATTGAGCCCAGTAAATCAATCTTGAAGGCTGGTCCAGTTTGTTCACAGATTCTTTGGTCTTGTTTGTGAGGACCATATGACCCTTCAAATGGCAGAATTGGATCATGGTTCCTTCTAATGCAATATTTTATATTGAAAGGAGAATCCTAAAAAATAAGAAACACACAATTTGGATCAGTATAGTGATAGTTATAATTAAAACATTAAACTGACTCAATTTGACTACTTCTAAAAATGCTGAAATATTATACTTAATATTAAAACATTAATATTTCACACAAATTATGCACATTTCATATAAAATAAGTAAAGAGGGAATATAATAAGTTATGAAAATATTAATAACATCAACTCCCCCACACTTAGATTTGCGTGTGTCCTCATGTGCAACAAATATAAAAACATGACAAAATCATTTTCACTCACCAACAAATATTAAAATTTTGTTTTCTCTAATCAGGGGAGGTTTAGACTATTTCACTCATCCATATTGAATTCCATCACAAATTTGGTTCAAAATAATGCATCAGAAACAATTCATTTTTTCATGTTCAAGGTTTGAATTAGAAAATGTAGGCACTTAAAACTTACTCCTCTCAAGATGATAAAAATGTATTTTAGGTGGTTCACTCATTCACCAACAAAAAGTGAAAATCAAGAGTTTGTAAGAGCTCTCAGATTCCATTCCCAAATCTAATGTGTAAAAGTATCAAGATGTCTTTTAAGGGGTTTTTCAGTGGCTATGGGACGGTAGGTATATAATATCCAAAGGAAAATAGGGGTTAAAAACACCAACATGGAAAAATCAGTGCACATTTTTTTGAAATTTGATTTGAAAGGAAATAGAAACACATATTTACAAGGGAATGAATGTGTGATGAATGAAAAGTGAGGAAGATAGAAAATGGAATAGGGTGAGATGATGGAATATGTACAACATGGAAGACTTCCAATAATGACACAATACAAGATGATTCAAGTGTTCTTTTTTTTTCTTTTTTTGCTTTGTTTTTCGAAAGTTGTGCTTGAAACAAGTCTCACAGTCATATCCCAACCCATGTTTGATCTTCTCATGGAAATAATTTTAGTAATTATAACACGATCAAAGGTTGATGATGAATTATTTTTGACCCACCCAAGACACAACCCATTCCTTTTTTTTCATCATTTTTTTTAATATAATTTTTTTTCATTTTTTTTGAACACTTTTCAATGACTTTTGTACAAATGACAATTATACATATACACCCCAAAGCTCACAGAATTACAAACTCTCCCCCACACTTGAATGGATTCTTTCCCTCAAGCATATGATGACACATTGGAAATCAATGGAAGTACGCCCAAAAATGAAGTCCATTCCCCCCACACTTAAATTTCAATAAATTGTACAATGAAAATCCATGAAGATGTTGGGTGGGACAAGGTATTAGGCTTGTAATGTGGCTATCTAAAGACAGGATTTCATAGGATCAAAGGGGCTTTTAAAAGTAGGATCAATGTAAGGGTAACAGGAGGCTATTTGGCTATTCTGATTCTCATGTGGCTTAGAAAATGCCTCTATCATATTAAGGCACACAAAAGATGGAAATTCAGCTCGAAGGTCCACAAACTCAAGACTCACAATCAGTGGTGAAGACACACAATGAAAAAGATGGCCATTGACGACCTTGGCATGAAGGCTAATGTTATTCCTCATGGTAAGGGAGAATCATTTTCCACCAAAAATTGTTCATTCAAAATGTCTGTTATTGACACAAAATTGTTTACCCAAGTTTGAGATAAAAATTCAATATATTTGAGTTTAAAACAAGCCTTTTGACTCCCCAAAATGGTCGGACAGAATTTCAATATTGGATGATGAGTAATTATGACACCCCTTTTGTTTTGTTAATTTTCATTTTTTTTAATTAATTTTTTTTTAATTTTTTTTTTTAATGACACATCCACACAAAAGAGAAAATAGAAAAAAAAAGTTGTGGAAGAATGTTGTAAAAAAAATGAGAGGGAGAGAGGAAGAAGAAGAAATAGAGAGAAGAAGAGAGGGAAGAGAGATTGAGGAGAGAGAGAGTTAAAGGGAAAGAGGTGCCCCCTGGTTTGGATTTGGCGGGTCTCCATCCAGTGGTGGTTCTATTAAAGTGGTTGGGGTTTCGATGGAAGTCGACGTGGTTCCTGGATTGTGAGACCTCTCATGGTGATGCTTTAACCGGTGTCCATTTACCGTGAATGTTCTTTTTGAAGAAGGGTCTTGGACTTGCACTGAACCAAATGGGTAAACGTTAGTAATAACAAAAGGACCTTCCCAACGAGAATTAAGCTTACCTGGGTGAAGTCGAAATCGAGAATTGAAGAGCATTACCTTTTCACCTTCATGAAATACCTTTCGAAGAATGTTCTTGTCATGGAGTGACTTTTCCTTTTCTTTGTAGAGAATGGAGTTCTCATACGAATCGAGTCGAAGCTCCTCCAATTCAGTCAACAGCAAAAATCTTTCTTCACCAGATTTTTCACAATCAAAATTACATTTTTTGACAGCCCAAAATGACTTATGTTGGATTTCAACTGGTAAATGACAGGCTTTACCAAAGACTAGCCTAAATGGAGACATCCCAATGGGTGTCTTATAGGCTGTTCGATAGGCCCAAAGTGCTTCACCAAGTCTACCGGGCCAGTCTTTTCTTGTGGGCTTAACAATTCTTTCAAGCACTCTTTTCACTTCTCTGTTAGAAAGTTCAGCCATTCCATTTGTTTGAGGGTGATATGCAGTGGATGTTTTATGTACAACCCCATTCTTTTTCAAAAGTGACTCCATGGTTCTATTACAGAAATGAGTTCCTAAGTCACTTATCAATGAACGTGGTGTTCCGAATCGATGGAAGATATGGGTTTTGAGGAACTCACTCACAGTTTGAGCATCATCTTTCCTAGTGGGTTTGGCCTCGACCCACCTAGAAACATAGTCAACAGAAAGGATAATGTAGGATAATCCATTGTAATGGGGAAAAGGTCCCATGAAATCCATGCCCCAAACATCGAAAAGCTCACAGAAGATTAATGGCTTTTGAGGCATTTCGTTTCTTTTGGAAATTGTGCCAAACTTTTGGCAAGTGGGACATGATTGACAGAACTCATGTGAGTCCTTGAAGAGTGAAGGCCAAAAGAATCCAGAATCTAGGACCTTTCGAGAAGTCCTTTGTGGTCCAAAGTGGCCACCTCTAGGCATTGAGTGGCAGAATTCCAAGATGGAGGATTGTTCAGTTTCATCAACACATCTCCTAATTACCATGTCAGCCCCAGTTTTCCAAAGTTTATTATCTTCCCAAAAATAATGCTTTGAATCAATTTTCATCTTTTCTTTTTGTTCTTTTGAAAAATATTCAGGGAAAACACCAGAAACCAAGTAACTGACAATTGGGGCATACCATGGTAACTTTGGAGTGAGAGATGAGAGGTGTTCAGTTTGAAATTCAGGATCAATTATTTCAGAATGAGAAGAATTAGAAATTCTGCTCAGGTGGTCAGCCACAGTGTTTTCTTTTCTAGGTTTATCTTTTATCACAAGTTCAAACTCTTGGAGCATTAAAATCCATCTTATTAGCCTTGGTTTGGAATCACTTTTCTTAAGTAAGAACTTTAATGCTGAGTGGTCCGTGAAGATGATGATTTTGGAACTTAAGAGATAGGACCAGAAATTATCCAAGGCAAAAGCCACAGCTAAAAGTTCTTTTTCAGTCACAGTGTAGTCTGATTGAGTTTCATCTAATGTTTTTGAGGCATAAAAGATGACATGAGGAATGATTTCTCTTCTTTGACCAAGAACAATCCCAATGGCCCTATCAGAAGCATCACACATCAATTCAAATGGTAAGGACCAATCTGGGGGTTGGATTATTGGAGCAGATGTGAGATTAGATTTGAGTTCAATGAAGGCTCTCTTGCAAGCCTCATCAAAATTGAATGTGACATCATTTTGAAGTAAACGAGTGAGTGGGAGGGAAATCTTGCTGAAGTTCTGAATGAATCGCCGATAGAAACCGGCATGACCAAGGAAGGACCGAATGTCTCGAACTGATTTGGGTTCAGGAAGTGATTGGATCACCACAATTTTGGCTGGATCAACTTGGATACCCTCTTGAGAAATTATGTGCCCTAGAACAATCCCATTTGAAACCATGAAGTGACATTTTTCAAAATTCAGCACAAGGTTGCACTTGACACACTTTTTAAGGACCAAAGAGAGTGAATGGAAGCAAGATTCAAATGAATCGCCATAAATGGTAAAGTCATCCATGAAGACCTCTATGCAATTCTCAATGAATTCAGAAAAGATACTCATCATACACCGCTAGAATGTTGCAGGAGCATTACAAAGGCCAAAAGGCATTTGCCTATAGGCATAGGTTCCAAAGGGGCAAGTGAATGTGGTCTTTTCTTGGTCTTGAGGTGCGATTGGAATTTGGAAGTAGCCGGTGTAACCATCAAGAAAGCAATAGTGTGACTTTCCGGCCAATCTCTCAAGCATTTGGTCATGGAAATGGAGTGGGTAGTGATCTTTTCGTGTTTCAGCATTCAATTTGCGATAATCGATGCACACACACCATTTGTTTTTCACTCGAGTTGTGACCACTTCTCCATGTTCATTTGTGACAACTGTTATCCCGCCCTTATTTGGAATTACTTGAATTGGACTAACCCATTCACTATCAGAAATTGGGTAGATAATACCAGCTTGAAGAAGCTTCGCAATCTCTTCCCTAACTACCTCAAGTATGAGTGGATTGAGTCTTCTTTGAGGTTGCCTAATTGGTTTGGATGATTCCTCTAGATGGATGTGATGCATGCAAAGGGAAGGGTTGATTCCTGGAATATCCTCTAGGGTCCAACCTAAGGGATTTTTGTTTTCCTCTAACACTTGAACAAGTTGGGACTCCTTAGTTTCAGAAAGTGAAGCAGAGATAATGACAGGGTAGGAGGGATCATGGAAAAGGAATGCATACTTGAGGTGTGAAGGAAGTGGTTTTAGATCAGTTTCAACCTTGATTTGAGAGCTAGACAAGTTAGGAGTAGGAGAAGGGATTCCATATGGGTTTGGATCATTTTCCTCAACACTGTCCAAGGTGGAGCAGTAGAGATCAGAGTTGATATGGGATTCAAGAGAGTTTTCAAGTTCCTCTAGATTGATGGAGTCTATGAATGAGTGGTCCACATCAACTTCACCATTTATGACTTTGTTAATCACGGTGCAGATTTCACAAGATCCTTTATCATTAGAACATGAAGAACATGGTGTATTGGGGTTCGATTGAATCTTAGAAGTGTCCTCAAAAGCATGGATTGAGAATGCAGAGTGATCCTCATATGGGTATCGCATGGCTTGGAAAATGTTGAACTTGACCAGTTGGTCACCGAATTCCATGGATAAGATGCCTGAATGGACATCAATCTTGGTTCTCGCAGTCATGAGGAATGGTCTTCCTAGAATTAGGGGAGATCGAGAAGAGGTCGTCTCACCTTCCATGTCAAGGACATAGAAATTAGCTGGAAAGATAAGATCATTGACCCGAACAAGAACATCCTCAGTTATCCCCTCAGGACTGGCAGTGCTTCGATTGACTAATTGAATGACAACACCCGTTGGGTGCAAGGGACCTAGACCAAGGTTGGAGAAAATGGATTTGGGCATGACATTTATTGAGGCTCCAAGGTCTATGAGTGCATCATCAAAGTTGGAACTCCCTATTTGACATGGAACCGTGAAGGTCCCTGGATCTTTGCACTTCATGGGAATGGACTGTTGGGTTGAAACATTTTCAATGTTCCTAAGTTGCCTCTTATGGGTGCACAGTTCCTTATGAAACTTGGCATACTTAGGGATTTGTTTGATGGCATCTAAGAGGGGGATGTTCACTTCAACACGTCTAAACTTGTCAATCATTTTAGGATCAGGTTCAACGGACTTCTTAGGCTTGGAGATGGCTTGAGGAAAAGGAATTGGGTTCCTTAGAGGAATGGAAGGAGGTGAAGGAGTGGATTCAAGTTCCTTTTATAGCTTTTTGTTCTTTTCATTTTCTAGATCAACATTGAAAGGGGAGGTAGAGAAATCAGCATGGGGCATAGCAATTTGCTTTCCCGATCTAAGTGAAATTGCACTTACAATACCCTTAGGGTTGGGTAATGGTTGAGCTGGGAGTTGGGAAGAATTTGATGGTTGTTTCTAGCTAAGGTGGGATGCAAGTTGACCTATTTGGGTTTCAATGTTCATGAGGCTAGAACGGGTGAAGGAAGCAAGATCCTCTACAGCACTTTCCCATGGTTGTTTAGAAGAAGAGGCTTGTCCCAAATTGGGTTGGCCTTGATTTTGGTTCTTGGGAAAGAGATTGTATTGGGTGGGGAATTGGGAAGGCTCGTTAGGATAGTGGAATCCAGGAGGAGGATTGTTCCTTTGGGGTTGAGGAACAAAAGGATAAGGTTGATGGATGTTACCACCACTTTGACCATATTGGAACTGGTTTGGATTTTGATGAGGGAACTGAGGAGGATGAGAAATGGGATTACCATACCTCAGAGGTGGGTTAAAGGTAGAAGAGAAGGGCTTAGAGTGGGGTTGGTTGAAGTTTCTAACGAACTGACCTGATTGTTGAGGGTTGAAGTTTCGCTGAGCATATGCCGCATTGAGCTCCATTTGACTAGATGAATCAGATGGATCATCTTGAAGTTGTGGACATGTGTCAGTCGGATGAGATGGAGAGTTGCAGATTCCACAATTCTTGATAGGTCCAGGGAATAGTGACTGTGGAGAAGATGAGGTTGAGGCTTTGGTAGCCACCGCTAGTTGACGCACAAGACCAGTAAGTTCACTCATTCACTCAGTCATCTTGTTGGGCTCTATGGATTGATTCTCTTGGGTTTGTTTCACTTGAGCATGTGCTCGAGTATGGAATTGCTGCGTGTTTGCAGCCATGTTGCTTATGAGTTCTCGTGCAGCTGCAGGAGTTTTGTCAACAAGAGCACCGCCACTTGCGGCATTAATGAGAGTTCGCTCCATAGCCAATAACCCCTCATAGAAGTATTGGATCAGGAGTTGGTCATGGATTTGATGGTGTGGACAAGTTTCCACAAGCTTTTTGAACCTCTCCCAATACTCATGGAGTGATTCATTAGGGAATTGACGGATGCCGCTTATTTCCTTTCGGATAGAAGCTGTTCGGGAAGCGGGAAAGAAGTTCTCAAGGAAAAGTCTCTTCATGTCAACCCATGAGTTTATGGAACCAGGTGGGAGGTAGTAGAGCCAAGACTTGGCAGAATCCGCTAGGGAAAAGGGGAAAGCTCTAAGCTTGATTTGTTCTTCAGAAACCCCTTGAGGCTTCATGGTAGAGCATACTACTTGGAACTCTTTAAGGTGAAGATGTGGATCCTCACCGGCTAGCCCGTGAAAATGAGGGAGAAGATGAATCAAACTCGATTTGAGTTCGAAGTCAGCTTCAATGTTTGGATATTGAATACCAAGAGGTTGGTAATTCATATCAGGGGCAGCAAGTTCTTTCAATGTTTGTTCCCTAGGATTGGCCATATCTAATCCAATTGGTAGGGCAATGATTGGTTCTTGGGTGATTTGGTTATCCCTAATGGTCCTCCTAATTTGACGAAGAGTTCTATCAATTTCAGGGTCAAACAAATCTGAGGGATTGTTTGGAAGGCTACGGGGCATTCAGAGAGATTTTGGAAGAAAGAGGAAGATGGGTTTTTCTTTGTATTTTTTTTTTCAGTTTATGATTTTTAAGAGGAAGACGGGTTTTTCTTTGTGTTTTTTTTTTATTTTTTTAAACTTTTGTATTTTTTTGGGTTTTTTTACAATAACCAGAAAATAATGACTACTTAAGCACCATCCATGGAAACAGCGCCATTTGAAACGCACGGACGATTGTCGCCTATCGACCGGTCAATGTTCTGGTGCTCTGCTAATGTGTATAGCAGCACTCGGGTCGAATCCTCGGCGATGGTACTTCGTAATAGTCGATTGTTTTTAGTTGATTGTATTTTGATTGGGGGGGTTTGTTTGCAGAGCTTAATTGAAATGTTTAATGAATGATGTTTAATTTAACAAGTTGATAAAGATTGGGGTGAGTTCATCATTAGGTTAGTTAAGTTTGTGATATCCTTGAGCTTTGCTTTATATTGCATTTAAATTAACACCCATGACACAAGATGATGTTGATTAGAATTCCTAAGTGTTAAGGCTTTAATCCAAGCCTTAAATTAACTTAGGGTTCTAATATTGATCAAATATTGTTTATGGTAGTGTATTTATGGTTCCAATAATCCATGGAAACCACACGTTAAACAAATCAAGTCATTAATACATGACATGCTAAGTCCAACATACACAATGTTAAATCAACGAATACTCATCGAGCAAAAGCTCTCAATCGCTTAACATAACTAAATTAAAACTCACCCCAATGAGAAATTTACTCAGCCATTATGATGTTTATTAATCTGGTAATATATGTTTATGGTGATGAATTATAAAGAGATGAAAAAGAAAGGGACAAGATAAGAGTAGTGTGCCGAACACACACACGAAATATTTTGAGAATCAAAAATGGAATTTCGATTGAATGAGGAAGCAAGATAAGGTACTGTAATTTAAAATGATTTAAACTATTTTAAGACCATGAATATTATACTATAGAAGGTGGAGGAGAATCAGAGATATTGAAGAAGAAACGTTCATTAAAACAGAATTACAAAATAAAGGACTTACAAAATTACAAAAATGAAGAACACAAAAGTAAGTGAAAACAAAGAGAGGAGGAAAGGTCTCTCAAGTGAAAACTTGAGTATGGCAGGTCCTCCCAAGCCTTTGGCAAATCTTTGGTCGTGCCAATATGATCTCCTCTCTTCTGAAATGCCAACCCCTCTCAAGGAGATAAGGGGAGAGTATTTATAGCCCAAGGAGTGGACTGTTTGCATTCCCAATCTGTCCCTCCACTTTCATCGCCAATTTGGCTATTCAGACAGCCGAATCTTAAAATATCTCCTTCTTCAAAGTTGTAGACAATAATGTTGGCCGACTACTGTCAACATATGGATGCATTTGGACATGTGGAGCCAAAGTTATGGCGGTTTTATTAAACAATAGTAAACTTTCCATTTCTATCCATGCTTTTTCGATGGCCAAAATGTGAATGGATTTTTGAACAGGAAGATTCCTTCACATACGAATGATTTCTTCCACAAAGTCGGCCACCAATATCTCCTCTTTCACACTGAAAAATCTCAGCTCGATTTGATGCGTACATCAGGAGATATGTCATGCATACTATACTGATTTTAATTCTCGGCCAGAATGGTGGGCTGGACTTCAAATATTTTTTTGGGCCCCTTGTACTTGGATTTGGGACTTGAAATTTTTATCCAAGCTGACATGTAGTGTCCCCCGAATTATGGTGGAGAGTTAATGTTTTTGGACATCTGTATGGAGCCCAGTAAATCAATCTTCAAGGCTGGTCCAGTTTGTTCACAGATTCTTTGGTCTTGTTTGTGAGGACCATATGACCCTTCAAATGGAAGAATTGGATCATGGTTCCTTCTAATGAAATATTTTATATTGAAAGGAGAATCCTACAAAAGAAGAACCACACAATTTGGATCAGTATATGGATAGTTATAATTAAAACATTAAACTGACTCAATTTGACTACTTCTAAAAATGCTCAAATATTATACTTAATATTAAAACATTAATATTTCACACAAATTATGAACATTTCATATAAAATAAGTAAAGGGGGAATATAATAAATAATGAAAATATTAATAACATCAACTACCGTCTCCACGACGCGATGGGATTCATTATCAATGTTAACCATTCCAGAATGATTATAAAGTATATATAATGAATAATAATGAAATATATGACATGGTAAATCTACTGGATTTATGTATATATATATATATGTATGTCATCTACTTACTTCCATTCAAGACAATAAGGAAAGGAAAACATCGTTCATGCGTACGTACGGACTACCGTCTCTATGAACGGTGTGTTTCATTTCATTTATCTATCTATTATATATATATTCTGAATATATATGATATATAAATCATGTTTTATATTCTGTAAGTAAGTAAATCATGATATAAGTAATAACAATGTCAAGAACAACAAGTCCAAACACCTACGATAAATGAAATGATTTTACCCAAAACGCTTCTTTAACATGGAATTTACAAAAGAACGGGTAATATAAAGTCATAAGTGTACCATATATGATATCATAACAATGAATATGATTCTGTAATAAGTTAAAGACATTATTTAAATCATTATATAGGAGGTTCAGATACGTACAAAGCATATCGGACATAAGGTAAGGGAAAATATCACAAGCTCATTTTTATCCGAGATTGTTTATACTTTGCTATTTACTGGGGTGTATTTTATCATCCACATCCATGTTTCCTCAATATGTAATATTCTTTCCATCCAACTACAATTGTTTAAATCCAATTTTACCCTTAGGTGAGTTTTTAGTAAAAGATATGAAAGGAATCTTTTGTCGTTTTTCGTACGAGGTACTTTTTGACTTCTCCGAAAAAAGTACGAGAAGAATGTTTTCTTTTAACTTATACGACATGAATGGATTTTTAAAACATTATTTCCAAGAAGCTTACCTTATATGTTTTCAAGTTTATTTTTAATCAACTTCTTTTAGTTATAATTTTATGACATGTTAAGAAATGAAAAGTGTTTTTTTGAAGTAGAAAGGATATTTTCCTCAAGAATGGAGTTCAAGTTTTTTATCAAAATTATCTTCCATCTAAGATAATAAAGGGTTCCGTTTTTATCCCTATTATTACATTGATTTGATTATATTGTGATGGAATTATTTTTATGAATTCCTTTATCTTATATGAATTGTTTTATGATGTCACAATGTTTAAGAATCCCATTTTTATTACATGGGTTATGCTATGATGTATGGTTTATGATTTTGTGGCACACATAAGAATGGTATCATTATGATATGGGAGGGACCTATATCTCCCTCCAATGCATTGGGTAAATATTTTATATCTCATGAGATAGACATGGATGTAATGGTAGGTTATACCAGTTTAGTGAAACATGACTGAAACGAGGGTGACTCGGTTCAGAAATGGACTTTGTCCACTAAGATAGTCTTGGAAATGAGTCTTGACTAATAAGATATGATTTTTTATGATTATGTGTGTATGACACAAAGTTTCATGTTTTAATTGATGATTATTGGGATTTCATTTCACTACTATGATTTATCCCATGTAATGAAATTATGCTCTCTTTTGCAGGTTAAGATTTCCAAAATGTTATGTTCTTATGAATATGATGTGATTGATATTTCTTTTGTTTACCCTTACTGAGCATTTGAGCTCACCCTTTTATGTTTTCTTTTCCCCAGGATATAAAGAATGGTTTTTGGTAAAAAAGGAAGATCTTTATGGGAGATGTTGAAGATCTTTCACCATGATTAGAAGATTACATTCCGAGTTTCCAAAGACACTAAAATATTACGATCCTTGTGTGTGTGTTTTTGTTATGTACTAAGTATTCCGCAAAAGTAATGTAATGTCCATGTACGTCAAGCTTCGGGTCTCTACAGTTGGTATCAGAGGAAAGGTTTAGTCCACCTTTGGAATCTAGGATGTGAGAACGTTAGTGAGATCCCTAGAGATATTTCTAAGGTATGTCTAGGGATGTCCCTAAGGATAAGTATACGTATAGGATATGGTCCTAGAACTAAGGTAATGATCTTAGAATTTAACCTAAGATGTTAGATATTAAGGGAACTCCCCCTTTACTATGTTGTTTTCCCTAGCATGATTTTTGCCTCTCACACTATTTTTTTTGGGGTTTAGACGATGGATGGAACCTGAAGGAACCGTGTTGATCAATGCAATGGACAATGCAATGATTGTCCTCCTGAACAAACAAATGTTATGGGAGATGGAGTGAAAAATCTTATTTCTATACTTACACAAGCTATGAATCATTCTGGACTTCCAAATGAGCAGAGAAGGGAACACTATTCTATTGAGTCCTTCATGATGAAACGTCCACCTTCTTTTAGTGGGTCTTCTGATCCACTTGTTGCTGAACAATGGATCAGTACCACTGAAAAGATATTTTCAGTTCTTCAATGTTCTGAACATGATAAATTCATCTTAGAAGTATATAATTTGGAAGGTGAAGCTGATCAATGGTGGAATCTTATCAAGAATACGAGGCAAAGAGATGAAATTGAGTCCATGGAATGGGACGAGTTCAAGAACTTATTTTTCAATAAGTACTTTCCTCATATTCTTCGAACAAATATGGAGAAGGAGTTTCTTGAACTAAAGAAAAAGGATGATGAATCTGTTGGTATATACGAAGCGAATTTTACAAGGCTTGCAAGGTATGCATCTTGATTTATCATCCAACCTGAAAGTAATGTTGATCGATTCTTCAATGGCTTAAAACCAAGTCTTCGAAGGGAATTAGCTATAAGAGACTTCAGTAGCTATGAAGAAATTGTGCGTTGTGATATCAATGTAGAAATGGAAGTTGGTGTTACTGATCCATCTCATTGTTTTGACAAGAAATGAAAGATGGAGTTCAAGGAGAAATCTCAGAATAATGGTGAAAAGAAGATGAATGTTTCCTTATGCTCAAAGTGTGGAAAGAATCATGGTGGAGACTGTCTTAAAGGGACAAGTAAATGTTTTAAATGTGTAAAGGAAGGTCATCAGGCATTTGAATGCCGCAATGATGTGAAGAAGATGTCTAATGATGCAAACAAAGGAAGGGATACACAGAATGAACCTACTACACTTCAATGCTTCAAGTGCAAGGAAATGGGGCATTATACTAATAAATGCCCTAATCCAAGGGTTAGTGATGATCGACATGAGAAACCGCTTAAGGCAATGGACAAAGGGAAGTCACATGCGATCACTATTGGTGATGTTGAATATGGCAACGATGTGGTGGAATGATTAAGTGTTTATGTAATTGGATTCCAAAATAATGTTGTATCATGGAGTATTGGAATATTTATGTATTGGTATAATGTGGTATTCAAAGTGATTGAGATATTTTTGGAAACAAGATGAAATGCGCATAATGAAGGGAAAATGAGAAAATGAAATGTTTAACAGTATTCATGAGCTCATGATTGATATAAGGACTAAGTGATATCATGGTTTGAGTATATAGAATTTTGAGGATTTCGGTATGTGGAAAGTGTTAACTTTTAACTGCATTCATGTTTTCACTATGGTTCAATGGGTATTCATTTTTTCAAGAGAATATATGATTAAGGTATTCACATGATTGGAATGTGACCAACAATATATATATATGGGGGATAAATGATGGTATTCACATGCTTGGTTGATGACATTTCAAGTAATTATTTTCTTTATACTATGAGCTTGGACCAAAGTATTTTAGATAAGCCAAAATATTGGAATGGATTATGTTGGACATAAGTTAGTATTGTTTAAGGATGGAACTTTTTTTGATATTATTGATGGGATGTTATAGTAATGTAGTTTTAGAAAAAGGATAACCTGCAGGACGGGCGACAGCCCATCGCGTCGGACAAGGCCATGGGAATCAAACCCACAACCGAAGTGCGACAGGCCTTTATTACCTACCACTGGCCTACAGGAAGTCCCTGGTTAGTAGAAACTAGTTTTATTTTATTAAGCGGTATGATATATGAAGTATAAGTTCATTTTTGGAACCATATACGATTAATCTAACCATAAGATGGACTTATAACTTTTGATAACCTTTTGATTGAAAGAGATGGAATGACCCATCATTCTATCACATGATCTGCTAACACATCACGAATAAAAAATTCAACTTCATTTCTTTAAGGGATGAAGTGGAAATTGTTCAATTCACGAACAACAGTAAGATTATACCAACATCATGCAAGTATTTATTTTAATTAATCAAATTTAGGGAAATGATCTTGAAAACCAAAAAATTTATCCTAGTGATCTTATATCTGATGAATCAGATGGTACCCTAGATCGTCACAAATTTATGGCTTTGTGATTGCTGGCTTTTCCATAGCCACGTTCTCTACCACTCTCCATCAAAACATGATGGTTAGATTTTTCTTCCATATCCATATTTTCACCTATGTGGAAACCCAGTGATTAGTTTATTTGGGTAACCATTACGTTTCATACTTTTGTTTTTAAAGATTGGTTTTGGTTTTCCTTTTTACGATGTGGGTTTCTATAAAAGAAGCTTTCGAATAGTAAACCACTTATAACCCCAACGAATTTCGAGGGAAAAATTCATTTTAAGGGGGGTAGCATGTAACACCCCAATATTTTATGAAAAATATTCTTTTAATCTCATTAGTGTCTTGTGTTGTATGCTACACCAAGATTACCTTGCTCTATACACAACACCATATTAGCTTGCAGTATACACAACACTATTCTTGGATCGTGTTACACACAATTCTGATAATAGTTATTCTATGGTACATTGAGTATATATATATATATATTCAATGTATAAATGAAATATGGTTGGATTATGATATAAAAAAAAAGAAGGATTCTTGCACAGCACGCAACTTTGACTTGGCTTGCATTACACGCAATCACGACCTTCCTCGATAGCGTGTGTTGTACGCAATACCGGGTTTTACTAAACAACGATATGTTATTATAATATTATTATGAACTAGCCGTTATGAATAGTATTAACTAAATTTTGAATCTTATAACATTATTATTCTTCTTACGCATTTTCTAAAACATGGTATAAGAACAAAATAATTTTTTTGGGTAAAATAAGTATTTTAAAAAAAATGCAGTTTTGCCGCCTTTTGATGGAGCACCCACTTTAAATATAGTTTTTGACATGATTATAAGTTCAATTTCACAAAATAAAATTCTTCTTTTGAATAAGGATATAAAAATTTACATTAGATAAAGTTTTGATATTTTTCTGATAACATTCATATTTTAATGAATAGTAAAAACACGCTATATTTTAATTAAAAACAACTTTTTTCATCGTAATATCTTATGTGTTTAAATCATAATATTGAATGGTTTTAAAGTATAAATAGAATATATTTTTACCATTTAATATAATTTATGTCATTAGCATTGATTTTACCTTGAATTCGTAGGTCAAATCAATTCAATCTTTTGCAATGTTTTAAAGAAAAACCCGTTTTCTTTCGAACAACGAGATTAATTTTAATTTAATTTCTGCATCTTTTGTGTATTGAATTTGGAAAAATGGATTCCATATTTGTAATCAGTGGGTCCAAATTATGTTAATAAGCTACTTTTTATTTTTGGGCATTGTGAATAGTAACTACGGTAAATTTTATTTACTATAGTTAAAGGTAAATCGGGTAATTAAGGGTAAATATAAGATTATAAAATTACCCTAAAACTTAGAAAAATTCTATTGGATGGATAAAAGTAGACCCATATAACCTAAGGGTCGGATTAGATTCATTTTATGGACCTTTGTCTCTGAAAATAATTTAATTATTATTAAAACCAAAGAGTGTGACAACATGTCACTTTCTTAAATCTTATAAGTATAATAATTTTAATTTGGTAATAAACTTCATGAAACGTCAAACATGAATAGTCTCCAGAAAAGTTAATTTAATTATCTACATCATATGAATTTATTTAGAATTTTTAGGGATTAAATAATTATCATTTATTATGACACAAAGATGATGCAGTAATTGTCTTATTAATGAAATATTGACATAATTGATGTTATAAATGCCCAAATAAATGTAATTTTAGACTTTTTATGAATTAAATTAATTTTCTAGGTTAATATGAAATGTTATTGTTGATATAAGTAAATTTTTTTGAACTTATCATTCTGTTATAAATTTCATAAAAATCATGTACCAAATAGTTCCAAAATTGACATAAATTAGTTTTTAAAACTAATATTATTTTATTAATTGTTATTTAATTCCTAGAAATCTATGGTTAGGCCAAATGACTTAGATAAGGATAGATATATTAATAATAAACAACTTGGGGTTCTTTTGTCTTGTTATGGTAAGTTTATTAACCATATAGTGTAAGAAAACAAAATGGCACGGTAAAAGTTAAATTATTTAACTTAGAGTTAAATCTAATTGATAAGGTTAAAATAATAACCTAAACTTGTCTAAATCATATTGGATGAAAGGATTTCGACCCATCCCCACTTTATCTTCGAAATAAGACCCTTTGTAACCATTATAAACCGAATTTTACCTTAATATAAAATAATATTTTGAGATTTTCCTAAGGTGCCCCACTCCTTCCTTATAAAAGGGCACCTCCTCCCTCTCCTCCTCACACAAATTTGAGGATTCAAGCTCGGCCAACCCCTGCCAAAATCTCTTCTCCACTTTCCTAGTATCATCCTAGAGGTCCTGGTCTTCTTCAAATACCATCCTTAGTTCTTTAAGTGGAGGTTAAGTGAAGGCACGTCAAAAAGAGGTAATATCCATTACCGATCTTTTTCAATTTCTTTCTTCTTCAACTTCTTCTTATTTAGTTGTTTCATGGTAAAGTAATAACATTAGTATTTATTATATACTGATATGTTATTATAAATATGAAACAACTCTAATTAACCTTCTATCCGTCCTACGGAAAAATGAAATCACCGCGCGTGCATACGTACGGAATACCGTCTCCACGCTATGGTGTAATCTATTTTCCGCCACCACCTTAATTGGATGGGTATAATGGTGTAATGAGTAACTATATATGATTATTATAAATTGATATTGATACTGAAATAGTATACATACACTTCAACAGAATTCCACGACCATGGGAACAATATCATCGCTCTTGCGTACGTACGAACTACCGTCTCCACGATGCGATGAGATTCATTATCCATGTTAACCATTCCAGAATGATTATAAAGTATATATAATGAATAATAATGAAATATATGACATGGTAAATCTACTGTATTTATTTATATATATGTATGTCATCTACTTACTTCCATTCAAGACAATAAGTAAAGGAAAACAAAGTTCATGCGTACGTACTAACTACCGTCTCCATGAATGGTGTGTTTCATTTCAATTATCTATCTATTATATATATATATATACTGAATATATATGATATATAAATAATTTTTTATATCCTGGAAGTAAGTAAATCATGATATAAGTAATAATAATGTCAAGAACAACAAGTCCAAACACCTACGTTAAATGAAACGATTTTACCCAAAACGCTTCTTTAACATGGAATTTACAAAAGAACGGGTAATATAAAGTCATAAGTGAACCATATATGATATCATAACAATGAATATGATTCTATAATAAGTTAATGACATTATTTAAATCATTATACAGGAGGTTCGGATATGTACAAAGCATATCAGACATAAGGTAAGGGAAAATATCACAATCTCATTTTTATCCGAGATTGTTTATACTTTGGTATTTACTGGGGTGTTTTATATCATCCACATCCATGTTTCCTCAATATGTAATATTATTTACATTCAACTACAATTTTTTAAATCCAATTTTACCCTTAGGTGAGTTTTTAGTAAAATATATGAAAGGAATCTTTTGTCGTTTTTCGTACGAGGTACTTTTTGACTTTTCCGAAAAAAGTACGAGAAGAATGTTTTATTTTAACTTATACGACATGAATGGATTTTTAAAAAATCATTTCCAAGAAGCTTACCTTATATGTTTTCATGTTTATTTTTTATCAACTTCTTTTAGTTATAATTTTATGACATGTTAATAAACGATAAGTGTTTTTTTTGAAGTAGAAAGGATATTTTCCTCAAGAATGGAGTTCAAGTATTTTACCAAAATTATCTTCCATCTAAGATAATAAAGGGTTCTGTTTTGATCCCTATTATTACATTGATTTGATTATGTTGTGATGGAATTATTTTTATGAATTCCTTTATCTTATATGAATTGTTTTATGATGTCACAATGTTTAAGAATCCCATTTTTATTACATGGGTTATGCTATGATGTATGGTTTATGATTTTGTGGCACACATAAGAATGGCATCATTATGAGATGGGTGGGAACTATATCTCCCTCCAATGAATTGGGTAAATATTTTTTATCTCATGAGATAGACATGGCTATAATGGTAGGTTATACCGGTTCAGTGAAACAGGACTGAAACGAGGGTGACTCAGTTCAGAAATGGACTTTGTCCACTAAGATAGTCTTGGCAATGAGTCTTGACTAATAAGATATGATTCTCTATGATTATGTGTGTATTCAACAAAGTTTCATGTTTTATGTTATGATTATTGGGATTTCATTTCACTACTATGATTTATCCCATGTTATGAAATTATGCTCTCTTTTGCAGGTTAAGATTTCCAAAATGTTATGTTCTTATGAATATGATGTGATTGATATTTCTTTTTTTTACCCTTACTGAGAATTTGAGCTCACCCTTTTATGTTTTCTTTTCCCTAGGATATAAAGAAAGGTTTTAGGTAAAAAAGGAAGATCTTTATGGGATATGTTGAAGATCTTTCACCACGATTAGAAGATTATATTCCGAGTTTTCAAAGACACTAAACTATTACGATCCTTGTGTGCGTGTTTTTTTATGTACTAAGTATTCCGAAAAAGTAATGTAATGTCCATGTACGTAAAGCTTCAGGTCTCTACATAAAGAGGATGTGTTTTTTATCCTCCACTAATATCATTTAATCATTATAATCCTTTTTAATTTTATCAAACATTTAATCATACATTTTAGTATTTTCTTATAGTAGATGGTCAATCTCTTATTATTATTTTCCTTAACCTCTAGATGAACATTTTTAACATTATATGTGTCTTGAAATGCCTAATTAAATTTCTTAATAATATTATTATCTTTTAAATTACCTTGAATGTTAGTGTCCCACTTATTTTCAAAACTGTATCACTTCTTCTCAAGATCTATGTTCATTATATTTATAGCTCTTTATTCTTTTTATATATTTTCACATAATTTTATAAACCATTAAATGAATTTATCAATTATTTCACTTACATATTCAATCATGTTAATATCATCCTACATGTTTCTAAATGGTCCAAATCTAAAATTGATTGACAATTTTAGATAGTTATATAGTACGTCCTTTAACACATCAATTAATTCATATTAGAGATAGCCATTCGTGTGATTGATATCATTAGTTTTTGGTTATTCTTGAGGAAAATTTTGAATAGAAATTTAACTTACCTCCTAATTAACTAAATACATTGGTAATTATAAAGTAGAGTAGTTCCTTACCTCCTTTATGGATTGTTAAACTACTTGAACACCTTGTATCATGAAAGATAGTTCTTATTTAGAATAACAACATGTATAAAGAACTCATATATGTATTCACCCTTGACTGCTATCTTCTCATCATCATGTTTTTCAAGAGGAGACTTATTATCACATGTAATAGAAATACTTCCATATTTATTGACTTCAAATATTTGAGTGTATACTTTCTTTTATGTGGATTTTAAATGTATTATTTCATCCATTTTCATCCTATTTTTTATTATCATCACCAATGAATCTGTCATGGTTTTATTGATAGGAAATTCATAGGATATTTCAAATATATATATCATAAAACCTTTGAAAAGAGAAACCAAATCCTTTAAAAACATGAAATAATAGAAACTAATAGATATAATCCCTTATAGATTCCAATTGTTAGGATCACAACGAAATGTTTCCAACACTGAGAGTGGGGTGAATATCTATTCATATAGTTTTCATTAAATTTGAACTCTTATCCCTTATGAATTATAATATGTTAAGTGAACGAATCATGCTGTTTTATCTCACATTTGGTTAGTATACATGAATATATAAGTAGGAAATAAACAATACAATAACACCAGGATTTTTTATAAATGATCAACTCTTTTATGGGATGATTTCATCATCGTTAATAAATTATTTTTATCCAATTAACAAAACATCCTTCTTATAGTCAAATGAATTTTGGAGAAGGATATGGACATGGACCCACTATTCTGAATCCAATCATATATATTTATTAACAAACATATTATTTTTAAATTTAGTGTAAGACAATGTGATAAATATTCCTTGAAATAATATCACTGTTTTGTCGCTAGCCACTCTTATAATATATGAATTGATCCACTTTCTTCACATATAACAATCATGTTGGTTTCCTAATGATTATTTTGGATTCTATAGCATGTGATATTTTTATGTTATTTACCTTAATCTAATGGCCTAAATAAGTTCTCTTGATGGAATGTATAGAAACTCTTTTATTCTTATCCTTACCTTTCATTTTATTCATATAATTAAGAACACATAAATTTTCATCTATAATAAGCATTGGATATATCTTTTTTTCCTTTTAATACATAATGGTATATAAAGAATCTCTATATCGAGTCTCTCAAAACTTATTCCTCAACCATTTGTGTTGTAGCCCTAAAAAACAAACACCCATCATGGGTCAGCTGTAATACATGGGTGAAACCCTAATCCCACATTCAATAGGTTACGGGGAAATGACTAGTTCCAAGTATGAATATCAAAAAAAGGGGAGGCCTTTTCTAGATGTACCTATAAACATGCACATTAATAGCTCTATGAAATAGTATAGGGACAAAAATAAAACAACCGAACATATCGAGTGTAAACCATGCATGGAATATACTCTAGGAAATACCTCATGTGAATTAAGTTTGTACAAAAGTATAAGTGAGAAAATATAAAACCAACTAGAGATTAAAAGGGAAAATCTAAATTAAAAATGAAAAAGGTAAAGCAGGGGATAGCTCAGATCATCATCCCAGAGTCTGACCACCGAAGATGGTCATCGCCACCATTTAATAAAAATCTATAGTGATACTGAGTCTACCAAAGTAACTGATTATCTATCATTAATATTCATAATATTCAATATGTTTGAGAAAATCCCATTTATTTTTGAGTATATAAATGAATAGTAGGAAACCCTAAAACCCAAGAAGTGGAAGAAATATGAATAAACAACAGTAAACTCAACCCATAAATCAAGAAATAAATAAAACCCATTATTAAATATACTCAAAATTAACCCAATTGAAGAGAGGAAGGGTATCTCTATATCCACATATATATATGATCAAAGAGACTTCCTACAGATCCAAAGTCTCATCTTCAAATTCAAACACCATTTACATCCCTAAGAGAACCAGGGTGGAGGGAATGCTTCTTACTAAAATGTTTCACAACCAAGGGAGCTCAATATCGTAGACATGTATCTACTATAACCTCTCAATAATTATTATAGAGGAGCTTCACCTCATCATTTTGTATCATAGAAAAGGAAGATAAACTCTTATGGATGACCTTCACACCACCAATGATTAATGATTGTGATTTCAATCTATTGATAGAGTACTCACACAATATTTAATATTTGGAGAATCTATATATATATTGGATATGGCGACCCCTGATGCACCCGTAAGGGGCTCCCGACCTAGGTCTTCTTCCTCTCGCCGTCGCCGCTCCACCACTGCGGAAGGCACGGCGTTTTCCCCTGCGTTCGGTGGGTTTGTGGAGGCTCTCCGCGGTCGTCTGGCGGGTTTGTGGTCTTCCCTTTTGCTGTAAAGGTTTCGCTTTGGGATTCAGTGGTTGCCGGTTCAGATCTGCGGGTGTAAGACCGGTCTGCGTCGACGGCATACTCTACGGAGCGCTCCTGGTGTTGTTCCTGGCTTCTTGCAGTTTCCCTATGGTGAGTTTTTTTAGTGTTGGGGGGTCGCACTCGTTTGACGTCGGTTTGTGGGTTCCTCCTCTTTTCCTCTGAATTCGTTGGGGTCTTGTTGTGTCTGATGTCGTCGGTTGTTCGGGTGGCGGCGGGTGTTTCTGAGTCAGGGTGATGTTGTGGTGCTTTTCTGGAGCGGCTTGATTTAGTTTTTGGTCAAATTTCTCTTAATCTCTCTAGTTTTTGTTGTTCGTGTTGGTTGCTGGAGTGGAGGTTTTGCTGTTTATCGCGGATCTTTTGCGATTGATTCCTTTTTGCGAGATGGGGGGTGTAGGATTTAGGCCTTTTCTCTGCTCTCCTGGTGATTTGGGTGAAGACGTTGATGTGCTGGTGTCGGGAGGCTTCTCCGACGGGGATTTTTGATTCGGTGAAGCTCGCCGGGGACGACGACGATGGTTTCTACTGCAGATGACGACGGGAGCCGGTGTTCCTCGCTGGTGTTCCGGTGATAGTGTGGCGCGTGACGGTGATCGAGTCGTCACGTGGATTTCGTTTTGCGTGCGGGATGTTGCGCAGTGAGGGATTGACGTGCGGTGCGCGGCGTGAGGCATGTCAGCGCTGTCGCGGGATTCGTTGGCAGGTTTGAAGAGATTGTGGGCGCGTGAAGATGATGCTGGTTCGAAACTCGAGGAGGCTGGCGGTGGATTTGATTTTGTAATTTGAAATTGGTATTTCATCTGGATGTGGAGAGGTGGTTAAAAGGATTTGGTGAAATGGTGTAATGGGTACCGGCAACCCTTAAACCGGCTTCTGAAAATATGGAAAAAAAATGATTTGCAGGATATATATATATTGGATATGGGCGACCCTCCACCTAAAGAGACAAGGGTGTACTAAACCTGGGATTACCACTCATCAGATAAGGGACCTACTACCTATGTGTATTTGAATGTTCTATCTCTATTAATAATTATTATATTGGGGAACTTACAAATAGAGAGACATGGGATAACCATCTATGGAATAAATCTGATACACACACACAAACACTATCACAGACTAAGCATCCCTAAATGAAACATCACGCTTAAATCACCTCATGTTGTACCTCTAATTATAAAATGGATGTAATCATCACATTCTATGGGGAAAACTACTTCAAATATGATACTCATGTGCCTAAATATGATTCCCAACGAAGAAAATATAGAAGGTTTATGTTTTTGGGAAAAGGTACATGACATGTACATGGAGTCACATGGTGTGTGACCTCACCTAGAAACCAGGGTGTGTTTTGACCTAGAAACATCTTGAATATACATGAGGCTATATATTATGTGCACATAGTGTCATATGGAATGTATTCCCACATGGGGACCTAGGATTTGCTATTGCCACATGGCTGGTTATCGATGTCCCACTACAAGGAATATCCCTTGGGTACACAATATATATGTCCACTCGGGGTCCTCCAGGTGTTTTCATGGTACACTGATCAACTAGTCATGTACAAAAACATGATCTTTCCCTAGGGTAACACATTGTGTAGTCTCACACTAGCTCCTAGTCATGTGACAATGACACATGTCATAGATACCTGGGTAGAATCACATGGTGTGTGGGCTCGACCACACGATTTGTGATATTTAACTCTTCTAAATCCATAGCCTCCATAGAAAATAGGAAAACATAACATGTGTTCCTTCAGGATACATGGAATATAGTGTCTTTTTCATAGAAGGTGAATCCTTTATTCAAGGGGATTCTAGATATTCGATTTCCACTGCATTCCTTACCATTTGAAAAAACTAATTCCACATAAAATGAAGGGAAAATGTCTAAATACTGATTCCCAAACATTAATGACTATAAATAGGATCTCTAATATATCATTGTGAAAGTTGTGTGCCTCCTTTCACCATAAATGGGTTTCAATATTTGATTCCATCATTCACATCCAACAAAATTTTAAAACCCATCCAAGAAACAATGATCACTACATTTTCTACATGTATTCCCTGAATCTGTGGGTTCGATCATGCTCGAACCCAAACATACAAAGTTGAATTGTGGCCACATGTGCCAATGATAAATAAATTGGAAAATTCTGATGGTAAAACACACAATAAATAATTAATATATTCATTGGAAAATTATATCTCAGAAGAAGTTTAGATAATTGAATCACTACAGAAATAGAAGGGTTCTTACTCATGAAAAAAACCAAAGTCATCAGCATAAGGTATACCTCAGTTACATGAAGGGTTTCTATAAAGTACCCCTCTATGATAATATGTGTGTCTATTCCCTATGATAGGATCACATCAACATGAATCTAGATGACCATAATACACAAGATCCATTCTACTCTAGAAAAAACTACTCGTGATTAAAAATATTTGATTGTTTAGGGTATAAAAATAATAAAATCTAGACCACTTCGTTAAGACAATCCAACACTTCCTGAGTTCCTAGATCAGTATGAAACCTGAGTGGCCTCTGTCTCTGGAACTCACAAAATAAGAAAACCCATCATGAAACATCATCCAGTCCTACTAGATCCATTAACTAATCAATATACAGATGATCATATTCCTAGAAAATAGAAGTTTTTTTAGTGTAATTATCATTTGGTGGAAGAAATTATCTATTTAAATTTGGAGAAAACATCTATAAAATAAGTACCTAACCTGAATTCTATTTACTCAACTAATCATCATCATGACAATGTCTCATAACCAAAGATGGATTTCATCATGGAGGAATCTTGAAATTATCAATATATACCCTAATCAAATAGAATATCTATAAAAATGAATAAATAAGGTCATGACTTTCATAAACCCAGTACAGTATGATGATTAATCCAATTATTTCCATGTAACCAATGTCTAGAAATTTCAAGTTGACAAGATGGTAGTCATAGTCTTGGTGTATGGATACGTCATCCTCTGCATTATCAATAGTTTCTCGGACCTAATAACCAAACCCAAGAAACCCTACCATCATTTCCCTAAATTCCCTAAAAAACACAAAATTTCTTAATCCAAACTCCAATATAAGGAAAAACCACATCCTTTGTTACTACTTTGTCACAACCCAGCCAACTGAGACCCATCCTAGGCTAACAATAAGTCGAGGGTGACACCCCAAGCATGCCTCCAATAGGATAGGGGTTATGACTAGTGATGAGTAGGTGTATTACATAAATAAAATGCCTTAACATAATATACATGTACATATGCACACAACAAAATCCATGAAACAAAAAAAATATATAATAAAATACTAAAACATCTAGAGTATGAACCATTAATATTACAGCCTCTATGAAATACATCTTGTGTTGTAATATAATAAAAAAGGATAAGTATGAAAAATACATATCCAAACAGAGATAAAAGGGGAAACCAAAACCAAAAAATATAAAGGGTAATATTTTGTAGATCTTGAATTAATATCGTAGAGTCTGACAACCGAACATGGCCAGTGCCACCAAACACTACTAATCTCCATAGATACTAACTCCCCCAAAGTCACTTCTAATATATATACCATCTACATGAGAAACAAACCATGTTGGAAAAATCCAATCTAGGGTTGAGTATATACATACCCAGAAAGAATCCCTGAATACCAAGAAGGTGAAGTGATAGGAATAAAAAACAGTCAACTCAATCCCTAAAGTAAGAGTGTAATGAAACTAAACATTAGATATGCCCAAAAGATGCCTTTGAGAATATTGAAAGCTAATATATAACTCCACATCTTTCAAATAATTAATATCCCACATTCAACTCCAAATTTCTGTTAAGGATGCAAAATTCTATGTGCAACAACATGAGAAAATTGTGGAGGGAATGCTCTTTTCTTCTATATTTGACAGACAAGGGAGTTTTATCTCTAGACATGTAGCTATAATAACCTCTGAAAAATTTGTTTTGAGGACCTTCACCACCCCCTACATAACAAAAATTAGGGAGAATAACTCTTATGGAGGAACCACACACAACAAGAGATTAATATTGGGGATTCCGCTATAGAAATAAAGAAATTATGTCCTCTGTGCTATGGGGGAGTTCCATCAATACCTATATATTGGTTATGGGGGACCCTCCATTGAGAGGGATATGGAATCACTAACAACATGAGTAATAATCCACAGACATAGGACCCCCACCCTCTTCAATATGTATAATTTATGTCTCTTTCGATAATATTTATATAGGGGACCGAACACTAAGAGAGGCAGGGTAGTACCCACTATAGAAACACTTTGGTAATACACCTGAATACTATCACTTGATAAGAATCACTAAATGAATTTTCCCACTTGCATAAACTCATGTATTACCAATGATACTAAAAAAATATCATCATCATGTCCTATTTGGAAAACTACTCAGGATAGGCTACCCACATTCCCAAATTAGAATCCCAAAGAATGATATACACAAGGTAAAATTTTGTATAAATATTTACATAGTGTATATATAGGGGCACATGGTATGTGTCGTCACCTGGAAAACTAGGAGTTCCCTCTCTTAGACATGAATTACATTGCCATGTGTCTCTTCAAAACATGTATGTCGGGTTCCATATTATGTATGCCCACATGGGGACCTGGGTCTGTTCTCCACACACAAGACTTAGTTAGCCATCTACTAATACATGATGTGTCCCTAGGGAATATTGATTGACTATCCACTCAGAATTCTGTGTGTGTGTTCATGATACATGGCATAAGAATCCATGTACACATGTATGGAGTGTACCAATGGGATCATGATGTGTCTTCTCACATAAGGGTCTAGGGTATGTTCCAATGACATACAAATTGGATGACAAGAATGAGTCACATGGAATTTGGGTTCATCCATATAGTCTGTGATATTTATCTCAAATAAAAATCAATAAATTGTAGAAACCCAAACTAAGATATATGTTTTATTCCATGATACACTAAATGCAATCACATTCTTTGCAGACAATGAATATATTATTCACAAAGATTCTAAATCCATGATTTCTTCCACCTTATTCAATGTTTTACCCTCCTCAATCCATTGAAAAAAGGAAGAAGCAACTGAAACCGGATTATTGGACACTAGTGACTAGAAATCATAACTTTGATCCCTTGTGAGGTAACCATTGCACCTCTTATTGCCGTATAGGGGTCTTGATATGTGATTCCATCACTAAAATCTTGAAGCACAACTTGATCATTCAGAAAAACACTTATCTTTATGTGATTTATACATGTAACATAAATACAGTGGTTTGATCATTCTATAATATGGTCCTAAAAACACAAATTGTGACCACATGGGCTAATGAAAAATAATACCAAGAATAATGGTGGGAAATTGGAAAAAATTAGATAATATTTTCATTGTCCGATATGATCTGGGATAACATCAGAAAATGATGGACGGTATGTGTGCATTCATGTGAAAGAATATATCAATAAATAATTTTGATACAGAAATTTAAAATTGGTCTCATGTAAAGATTGAGAATCATAGATTAATATTCAAGATACAAAAATACGAGATTTAAAAATAAATAAAGGGAATAAAAATACAAAATAATGATCTCTACCTCAAGAACAGATCAATATTTTTGGTATAATGAGAATTCTATTGATTAATGTGAATATCCCACTACATTTTTCATTCACCACACATTTTATCTCATTATTTGTCATTTATCCTCATTCTCAGGTTTTTAACACCAAACATAGTTGTCCTCCTCCTCCTCTCTAATCACCCATTTTTATATAGATAATCCTAGAAATTTTATATGATTAAAATTATATAGAGGGAGGGAATTAGGTTAATCCATAAAATAAATTAAGTAAATAAATTATTCAATTTACTTAACACACCTAACAATAGTTCCCTTCTGCTGAACATCATACATCAATTAACATTATATCACTCATAGGGTTAACCTCCTGTTCTGGAAACAACAGTGGTGTGGGATTTCCTATTTAACTTCCTGGTCAATGGGGAAACCATTTCTTATAAAAATCTATATGTGAATTATTATATATATTTATATATTTAATATATTAATTTTGGGGTACTCTAATAACCAAAATACTTTTCCGACCATTAAAAAAATTCCATGATATATAAAGAAATATGAAAATAATCAAACTTTCGAAATCAGAGTTCGTACATTCTCCCATCCCTCAAGGATTTTTTCCTCTAAAAACACAAGATACAGAAAATGGGGGTTAATAACCCAAAATCATTCCCTTATGATCATAGGAGCTCTATTTCACACTCACATTCGAGAAAATCCCTCAAACTAGATGAATTGTACATATTCCCTAGATCCTCTTATTTTGGTTCTCTATCACCACTAGGTAATCTATGAACGTGGATACATCCTTGATTTATGAATCTCCCCATTAAATTATGGGTGTCGGTCATCCCTTTTTCTCCTCATATATGATGCATAAATTAATGCATCCCTTGGTCCCACAATGGGGGTAAGGATTATCAGTAAGAAACCTCTCTAACTCTCTATATGATCTAGAATGACCTGATGAATCACGAGGATAGCATGTTTCCCCATCCAAATATCCACCATTCTTATCATGTGAATTCTCTCACGAAAAAATTCTCTACCTATTCAAACTCTAATGGCCTATAAAATCAGTCCATAAAAGATTCCATTCTGTTCAATGTTGTTCTCATTTTCTTATGGATCACGTGAGCATTATATTTTATTTAATACACCATTTCTTTAAGAAATTTATATTTCTTGGAAATCACATCCCAACATAAGGTAATTATTAAGAGTCTTCTGTATTGGGACACAAAAAGTTTGAAGCCAATAATAAAGTGATATTTTCTATTATAAGAAAAATACAGGAAATGAAAAGTGACCCTTCCAGCTCTTGTTGAAGTAAACCACATAGTCTCTCCCCATATCCCCCAAAAACAATATATTTCACTCATTATGTCCATCATTTGGTGATTCCATAGACAATTTCCCAGATATAAATGTGGACCTTCATAGTTTGGATAGTCCCCATAAAAAACTTAATCTATATGTAATCCCAAATGTATTCTATGATCATTGGTTTTTGAGCCAAATATAGTGGAACCGAATGTTTATACATATCTTGCGCAAAAGTGAGAGATGAAAAAACAAACTTCGCAATGGTCTACCTCATTACAGCTCATCAAAGCATTCATTGTACATTAATTTACATATTTAAGAAATCATGATGTATCACCAAGGGGGAGGTATAAAACTACCTCAAAAACATACTCATGTAAGGAGACTAGGACTACCTTCTATAACTCAAAAATCTAGATATTCTACACCCCTCCAAAAAGTCCATGCAGTGTATATTTTGAAGTTCTCTTTTCACAAAAAACATCATAGTCAATATCTCCTAATTGATAATATCTCACTTGATGAAGAATATATGGATTCACCACTGTTAATTGAAGATAACATGAACCCCTCTCCATCACATGGGTTAACTACAAAGATGACAACTACTCTGATGACTCCTTTTCCAAGTGGGATGAGATTTACTATTAAGATAATATGCCACAACATTACCCTAATGTGTAAGATATTTCAAAATCGCAGTCTTATAGGAACATCAACCAATGCCTCTGTAATAGGTTGAGATATATCTAAATGAAGATATAATTGAGTCTCTTGTGTTCATGAGTGAACAAAAAAAATTCTCACCTAGAAGATAATGTCTCCATATCTTCATAGAAAATTTTATCTCTTCCAATTCCATGTCATGGGTCATGTAATTCATGTCATGGGGTCTGAACAACCTCTTCATAAACATGGATATGATCAAAACTCTATAGTAATCAATAAACAACATGTACTCAATTCCCTCATTTGGAATCATGAAGACAATATCACTATAAAAACTACACATTAGCTCCTCCCATACTCTCTGACACTAATCGTCCTTAGTAAACAGATACCATTTTTCATTAATGTAGTTAAATGGGATGAAATCCTAGAAAAAACATTTATGAACCTTTGATAGTACCCTACTATTCCATGGAATCATTACTCCACTACCATTCACTTTGATGGCTCAAAAACAAGAAATCTACTGAATTTTTCAAGTCCACATCTAAACAATGCTTAGAGATATCATTCCCCCAAAATTGAAACTTCCAAATCCATAACTAATGCTTCAATAAATCTCAATAATGTTGGTACTATGAGAGTAAGTCAAGGACCATTGTCAAATGCTCTGTGTTCACCAAAAATGATGTAGAGTTTATGAGAATATCATCAATAAAGACACCAATGAACCTTTACAAGTAGTAATTATGATATAGTTTATATGATCCATGAACACAATGGGGGAATTAGTCACTTGGAAAGGCATAATCATGAAATCATAGTGTCTGTAGTGACATCATAACACCATAATTTAAAATCATCATAGTGAAAACTCAATTGGTGGGAGTTGGCCCTTAGATATATCATAGAAATCAAACTTTCACCTTTTAAGTAGTAAAATATGTATTAAATCATCAAAATGGGTTTGTGTTATAGATATTTCCAAGATTTAGATGATTGAAAATAATGTAAAATTCATGATTTCGTATTCAATTTTCACAGGTAACTTAATTGATTTAAAAATAAGCACACCAGGTCTAAAATAATTCTTTTCATAGAATCTACTAATCCATGGTTTTTACTAGACAACTAAATGTGTTGTTAGTTGTATTATATAGAATATTACTATTGCATTCTCTTCTATAGATACCCTCTTTTCAATGATAGAGAAACTCATCCATCCAAAATGACCACACTACAGAACAACGTTAGGTCTCATTGTCACTACTATATGTTCAAATGATAATCTCTATCCTCTAAGATTCAAGAATGTCTCATTAACGAAATGTTTAATCATTGAAAATCCTTATTAGGTGTCTCTTGATTCATATTTTGATATGAATGATCTACTTAAATCATCAACACACAAACAATTAAAATTGTATGGAAGGACTAACCTACATTTATGTCTATTTAAACTAAAGAGGATGTGGATATGTGATTGTTCATAGCTCATATCACTCCAGTGACTCTTGATTATAAGCCTCTAATGCATGAAGTTCCACCTATGATTTCCCACCAGTTCCCCACAACTAGGGACCACACTGAAACCTTACCACCACCAAAATGACCTCAAACATTAAATTCAATTGAACTAATCAACCAAACCTCAACACTATCCATTATGTGTGGCACAGACTGGCCTACATAGATTAAAATCACATTATAAGATAATGTGTATTGGTAGGGGAATCATCCATATTCATTTCATGGTTAAAGATACATCACACATCCCTAATAGATGGATCTATCAAAGATATACATTTCCTAAAACAAATCATTCTTCTAGAAACATAATCTAACCTTATGGGGCCCTACTCAAGATAGAAAACCCAAGACATAAACTCTAGAAGAACCTCCATTACAATAATGGTTTATTTAATATACCAATATCTAAAAGGATTTTTATCGATATCCCAATATAGGGCCACCCAATCATGAATCTAGATAACTATATTACAATACCACCATATTATACCATGAAGAGAACTGGTTGTAAGTGAAATCATCCAATAAGTTAGTGACCGAATTCCAAAAAACGTAGATAACATACCCATGTAAATATTTCACTTCATGAGGGTTTCACTTACCCTAAAAATTAATAATTCACTATATCTAGAAACCACACAACATGTATACCTATGCACATCATCATCATGTCCTGATGGATATATTGACTACATAACATGAAAAAGATCATTTGGCTACAAAACTGGAGGTGGTTTCATACACTAATGATTGGTTCGATGTGATACTCTATGAACTCATTTAAGAAAACAACTCTATAATAGTTTATTTCCTTGATGTCTCTTCACCTCAAATGGTCATCATCATGAACCTACCTCAAAATCCAAGTTGGTTGTCATTATGGAGGCATCATGAAAAATATCAGGACGTACCACTATCAAAGAGAATATCTAGGATGTTTACATAAGAAGGATTTTAATGTCAAAAACCTAATCCTATAAAATTAATGTACCGTTGGTTTCCATGAAATATATTTATTCGCATGTCAAGTAAATAAGATGATAGTCTATGTCCTTATGTATGAATTTGTCAGTTGTCTCACCAACACTGGGTTCTCTGGCCTAGGAGTTGAACTCGAGAGACTGTAACATAATTTTAATAAATTACCTAACCAAACCATAGGGTATTCACAACACCAGACACCAACTTAAGAACAAATCACCTCCATTTATAGCTCATTTACATGATCTAGACTATCGAGACCCCTCTTAGAGAAACAATAATGTGATGGTGAATCTCCATGTCTACATCCAATAAGATAGGTGATGGGGACTGTCCCCGAGTATATATATCACTAAAATGATTGGAATTAGCCTAAATTACCTGCATGGGCTCACACAACTAGCTTCATAAAACAATTAAAATATTTAATAAAAGATTGAAACATATAGAGTGCAAACCATACTTGTAACAACCATTTGGAAATACATCATGAACTGTAACGTAGTACAAAATTATAATGGGGAAAAACATGCCCAATCATAGATACTTAGGGAAAAAACTTATAACTATTGAAAATGGTAAATTAAGGGAGATACCAGCTCAAGATTCCAGTTTTCAATTACCAAACATGCCTATATCCATGAGATAGTACTAATATTTACATATACCATGTCCACTAAATTTATTACTGGTCTGTCTATGATCTGTATAAGATGCAACATGTGTGGGAAAATACCATGCAGGGTTAGTATATAAATACCCAGTAGGATGCCCTAAAAACCCAGAAGGGAATGAAAAATGAATAAAAATAGTTATCTCAACCAATAATGTAAGAGGTTAATGAAACTCAACATAAGATATGCTCAAAATAAACTCAAGTATAAAGAGTAAGGGGATATCTATCCTCATAGCCAGTTAAGAACATAGAGTCTATATGCAGCTCAAAATTCTCAAATATGATGTCAAAAACCATGTGATACGTCATGAGAATTAGGGTGGAGGGATCGTACTACCATAATATATTTCATATCCCATTGAGTTTTATCTACTAGATATACATCTCAAGAAACTTTTCAAGAATTAGTATGAAGGACCGACACTTCACCACAATTTATAACAATTGAGGGAACATAACTCCATTGGATAACCTATACACCACTACGTCTCAATAACACAGAGTCCACTCTATATGTAGAGGACAAAAACCCTCTGTAATTTAATGTATGTTCATCTCTACCTGTATATTGGACATGATGGACCAACCACCCATAGAGATAAGGGAGTATCGACACCTGGAGTACCACTTTGTGGATATAAGAAACTAATACTCTATAATGTGTTGAAGTTCTATATCTATTTTTAAAAAGGATATGGGGTACCTAAAACCTGGAGATAAAGTGGAGTGTTGAACCAGAAATAAATTAATTAAAAAACATGAAAACTTTCATTGGGTTAACATCTCTATAAGAAGAATCAATATTACATCATATCATGTCATATCTCTTAAACTAAAATGATTTTCATAAACATTATATATGTGTAAAACTTTTTATTTTAGGCTACTCATCAGCCTAAATATGATTCAATAATAAAGAGATATGTAAGATAAAAGTTTCTAGAAAAAACTACACAATGTGTATATGGGGTCAGATTACATGTGATCTCACCTAGAAACATGGGTGTGTAATCTCTTACACACAGATTTACCAATCTTGTGACTCTACACTATGTGTATGCTGGGTCATACAATGTCTAATTGCACACAGTGACCTTGGAAAGTTGTCTCGGTATACAACATGGTTAGTCATGTACTACTACATGACATTCCACTAAGGTAAATGATGTGTGTGTCCACCTGGGGTCCTGGACATGTTTTCCTAGTATAAGTCACTACAAGCCATATACAAATAAATAGTGTGTCCCTAGGGGAACATGGTCTATCTTCTAAAATGGGTTCCTAGGAATGCGACAAAGGTTTTTTGGGATGAACCACACGTTGTTCCCTAACCCTGTTTCAACCATGAAGAAACCTAGATAATTCAATTTTTTTTTCTAAAAAACCAGAAATGACCTAAAATATTCCCCAAAAACACAATTAAAACAAAAAATAAATGTACATGGAATAGTTTTATTATATGATATAGTGTACCCTTACTTGATTTTTGTTGGACCTATTGCACATCTTTAGATGTCAATTTGACTGTAATGGATCTCCTTGAGACATCATAATGCAATATTCATAAAAGCAGACATACCCCTACATGAGATTTATAATATTGCATTAAACCTTATGAAACATCATCCTTACACATAATTCACCTATTTAAAAATAGGATTTCCTTATGAAATTTTTGTAGGTAGCCTTACACAAGTTTATAAAACCACTCTTATCATTACAAAACCCTTTAAACCCTACATTTACCTATAAAAACTCCAATTTCATATGTAAGGGTAACATTTTATATTTAAATGTTATTTTCTTAATTAAAATATTTTAAATAATTATGAGATAGGTTTATTATCATTCCCTAAAATTTTAAGACACTTCCCTACTGATTTGAATCACTTTAAAAACATAAAAATAAAATTTCAAAATAAAATTGCAAATATTCGAATGAAATTTCGAAATTACTTAATAATTTACAAAAATATTTCCAAAATAACTTTTTATTTTTATTTTTATGGGTTCCAAACCACTCAAAACACTATAATAGTAATGGAAGGTTCAGGATTGTTTCACACCATTAATTATGTGACTAGAATGATCTAGTGTGAATTTTTAATTTGTTCTATAAACATGCCTCAAAATATCAATTCCTAAACAATGAGTATATATTTCCAGGAATATAGTGAAAATGGTCATTGATTAAATTGTTAAAATAATAAAATGTTAATATAAAGGGGTTATTTTTACAAGTATTGGGAGTTATAAGCCTCACTAAACAGTATAATAACTCATGTTGATCTTATAGGGATCCTTTCTCAGATACCAAATGTATATCCTCATGCCATATTGGCCAATGGGAGGGGGTGAATCAGTGGTTTACTTTTATAAACTATTTTCTCTTATGTTCAACCTCATTAACTTTTTTAGTTTATTGATAGAATCAATGATAGATCATAGTCTCACCTCCCATAAAAAATTATATGGGAGAGAAGATCACACATTATCTACAAGGTTTGGTATAATTACATACTTACTGAAATGTTGGTTAGAACCCACAACATGGATTCTTCACTACACACTATCATCAATTATAGTGAATTAGAAAGAAACTAGTTATACACCCGAGTAGTTGATCCTACAAATGATCGAGCTTTTTTCCCCCTCCAATCAAAATCTTCTTCCATTGTTGGATATATCCCGGAAAGCTTCTTACTTGTTATACCCTGTAGTCTTGAATCTATTCGATAATTGGTTTAACCCCATTAGTTACAATATATTTATTAATGTCTAGATCCACTTTTGGATGATCTCGTGATATTACTACATGATAATTCTATTTCTAAACTGAATAGGTACAACTCTAAGTACCTTTTATAGCCACTGATTAGTTACATAGGACATTCTCAATAATTCAAATAACCAATTATGAACAGTTTACATATTAAAACAATTATATAGAAATATTTCCATAGAATTTATGAATTCATGACCTCACTAATATGTAGGAAAGTGATTGAAAATAAAATATTTTATATTATTTTATATAGTATATAACTTAGAAAAGTCAATATGATCTATTTCTAATTATCAACACACTGATAACTCAACTATAACTACCTTATGAAATGTTGTCTAGCTTCATTCTCAAGTGCAGTTATCACTATTAATGAAATGTATATTGCATATTCATTTCTAAATTTTCATGTATATATACTATAATTCATGTTCATATTACTATCTTTTCAATTTTATTTATGTAGGCCATACAAATTCAAAACATTCAGAATCTTTATCTATGAATTATTTCATGTTCATGATTATGTTGAATATTGTAAGCACATTACACTACCATGATTTTCATTCACCTTATATATTCACTATCTCATTAGTTTTAAACTAAAAAATAAAAAATTCATTCTAAACATTTGGAAACCCTAATCCACATACTAATTAACTGTTTTAATTTTTTTTGAGAAACCATAATGCCATCAGAATTTCCATCAAGAATTTATATATCATTTAATGGTTATACTTTTATTTACAAAATAATAAGAGTATGCCATTAGAAGTAGTTTATAAAATATTATATCACAATTTAGTTTTCACATTGATAATTGATTGTGATTTTCCCATGAACAATCTCACGGTACCAGAATATCCTTTATCCATACATGTAGTCTTATGAAATTATAAAGAAATATGAAAAAATGAGCTCATGAATATAGAGTGAGTCCTCAGTGATTTTTATCTTTTAGTATATCTATCATATATGAGCATGGTTCATTTATTAAAATGAGAATGGTTGGGGTATTTATAGAATAGAATCATCGATCTATCTCACCTAAATTCATTTCACGTACACTGCCTCACTTCTTCATGTGTGCCATATCATTAAGTTCTCCACCACTATGAAAAGTAACATCTTCACAAAACAAAATATAGATAGTCTCCATGAGTGGAATCCTTCTTCTTATCTTAGGAAATATTTTCAGTACAAAATGTCTTCGACTGCTGATAAATTACACTACCATGGGCTTGGTTTGATCTCAATATCTCGAAAACATTATCACATGAAAAACATCCAATGCATGAAGAAATACTATAGGATAAAGGAAATATGCGGAGATGGATTTATTATAGATCTCTCACTAGTAAATTTTTATTACCAATGAATTAAGTACAGTGTGCACCCTAAGGCCGATATTTTGAGGAGGTTTCATATATACACAATTATCATACTGTAAATATATATAAACTAACTAATATACTACTAAAATAAAGTATTAATTTAATGGTGGTGAAAAATGCATGTGATATACAAATATATAATTAAAAATATAAACATACAAAATAATAAATAAGTGTTAAATTAATGTTGTTATCAAATAAGAAATAATTTACTGTCATTGGGTGTTCTTGATGATGTTATCACTATTATTTAAAATATAAATTCACCCCATTATACTCAATAGTAGGATCAAAAATATCAATCAATACCCTATGATTCATTTTTTATTATCCCACACAGACCCTCCACATACTAGATAGTACTCCCTCACATTATCACCACAATGCAACTCCAACCTGTATGCAGCATTATAACATTGAAGTAAAGGAATAAAAATTAATTGGAAGAAGAATAAAATAGTATTCAAATATGGATGAACCCTACACCAAAAATCAGATTCAACTATACTTAAATTATCTGAATAAAATAAAGAGAAACATTAACTCACATAAACCAAAAAACATCACTCTGCCCCCAAATAGTAATATTGGTTAGTTTTACATTTTTATCAATATTAGATGAAGCATGGTGAAATAACATAGAAGATAAAATAAATGATAAGATAGGGAAATGAAAAAAATAAAATAAACATGTAAAAAGATATTAAAAAAGAATTATATCTCTTATCTTAGTGAAATTGGAAACCAATGTTTCCAACCCTTTGAAATAGTGAGGAGGTGAAAATTTAACACGATGAGAGTTCAATTTGGATACAATAAAAATTCCTATGATTTTGTTGAATTTTTAGGATAAATAATGAAAAAAATTGGGAAATTGGTAAACTATAATTTTGTTAGAATATATTTCATATATACATCAAAAAAATGGAACTTCATTTTTCACATTATCATGATCTATACTAGTTTTATGTTGAAAATATCTCATAGCCTAGAGACTATCTGAATTCCATTATTCTAACATCTTAGTAACTTATGACTATGAAGGAGGTTGAATCATGGGGTGTAACTATTAAATGAAATTTTCCTTTAAATGTTACCTATATACTTGTGAATATTCATCCTATTTGTCATTATCATTTATGAATTATTATCCCATCTATAAATCATTTCAATCTAGGCATATATTCCATGGTCTGACTTGTATGCTCCTTTTGGGATTCATAGTTTAGGATTGAGATTTGTCTCTAATTAAATGTATTTCATCACATAATGTTTTAAGCCTAAAAAATATAATTTCATGATTTATATTATATTAAAATAATATATGGAAAAAACACTAATTTGATATTCGAATATTAATATTCAAAAATTAGGCAATTAGCATAATAATGATGAAATTATTAATAAAAACTAAAAATGTGACAATAAATCTTAAAATATAAAATCAGTGGGATTAAAACATTGAATTATACATTTATATATGTTAAATTATGATCTTAATCATTACGATTATATGAAAACCTCTTGAGTAAATTAGACGGCCGCAATAATTTTTATTAGATGGTTCTCACTCCATGTATTACTTTTTAAACAGATGAGTATTGAACAACATCAATGATTTCACCACATTGTCTATTTAAATGGTCCAGAACTACTCAATATTAAATTATACGTCATTCTACACTTCATCAATTTCTGGGGTTTCCACCTGGATAAAATATCACAATTGTATATGTGGTGGGCCGCACTGATTTCCTCCATGCACACAATGTGGGTACAATGCACACATCCACTCACCTATGCACTTCATATGAGAACTATGAATCCTATTTTAAAATATATATGTTATTGTGAGAGATAAACCCTATATGGTTACGGTTTCCTCCCATGTATGTGGTATTGATCTGGTCCCGTGGATTAATTGATTAGCTGATTTTTTTAATAACTTACAAAAAAAAACGTTAGCCAAAACCAAATCCACCAAAATCCATTGAAAAAATTCACACTCATTATCCTTTTTATCATGGAATTTATTCCTACAAATTCCAAAACTCTTACACCACATATCACAACTCCATATCATTTATAATCATGGAATTTATTTATAAAAATTCAAAATGTCATCTTCAACCCTTCAAATATTATAATCATTTTTCAAACATCTATCAAAATCTGTTCACGTCTTTATCATTTGGAAAATTTAAAAAAAATTACATTTAAAATAGAGAATAGTTCTTCTCCATGATTTTGGACCAAAACCTCCCCTTCTATTATAATAATCCCTATTACATATTGAGCCTTTATTATGAATAAATAAAATTCAAGTCCATTGGGATCAATAGTGTGGGACTGATGATTTATTTTATGAAATTTTGAGAACATAGAATTGTGATTTTTATATGATATATTTAAAGAAGAAATATTATGTCCTTATTGTTTTTATGAATGGGTATCTGAATCAGAAAAATACTGTGTTATTTTCTTCCTAGATCAAATATCATGATTAAACACATGATCAGGATTCTTGAAAAAATTATAATGTTCCATCTCGAAGAAACTAATGTGGTTCTGAGATGAGTTCCATGATGTTGAGTGAGATTCAATTTTACCAGTTTTAGATGTAAATATCATTTAAACAAGGAATATATTTAAAAAGGGTAATATGCCAACAAAACAACAAATTTCCAATAGTGGAAAATAAGTAAAGTGTCATTTTAACATTTAATATATTTTTTAATAACAGTTTGAGTAATGGATTATGAGCCTTTAATGAGACATTCCATGCCACCAATAATAAAGGTGACTTTTATAAAATATATAGAAATTGTTTTCATGAAGTATTAAATTGATATTAAAAAAATTACTTACTAGAGTGATGTTATTGAGAATTATAAAAAGTAGAAACGATGCACTGCTATATCAAATAAGATTCCCTGAGAGAAGTTGTATGAGATTATTATACAAGGAATATAAATAATATATACATAAAAGGAGTCCAAGTAGAGGCTCTTTATTAACCATTTATCAATATTTAATATGGTGTTGTATTTTCTTTTGATGTAATATTTTAACTACATGGTACTGGTAATTATGCTAGCTTAAGGATGTACACTTACTTGAATTTGTTTTGGTAAAAATCAGGGTACTATATTAATGTGATAATAACCATGAAATACTGCAGACATATCCTTTTTCAAAGATATAATCCTTGTTCATAATTTTGTTTGTCTTTTTATATTGAACTCATGATATATTTGATAGATAAGTAATGAATAACAATCACATGTTGAGGGTTTTGAACATGGTGTGTACAATGATTCATGCCATAGTGTATATCACCCTTTATGTGATCTAAAAATTGGAATAAGATACAGTTAATTATTTTTAGGTTATGATTTTGATATAGATCAACACTAATATACTAAATAAATATGTCAATATTTTATGGAAAAGTGTTTCACTATTGTTAATAGAGAATTGTTACTCAAATTTTCTCATATGGGATTGGTGTTCTTGGTTCAATTCAATATGGATTAAAATTTCTAGATGAAAACTGAATATTGTATTTAACAGATAAATGAAATATTTAAAAGGATGAAAAAATCCATGAATTCTCTTTTATCTTATTTATAAAAATTAAAATTGACAAAATTTATGAGCCTTAGAAATAATAATTCTATTTAGAAGAAGCCTCAAATATTTTATAATGGAATTAATCATTCGAAATAATAAAATCTAAATATTTTATGCCTATATATTATAGACATCAGAATGGATGAAGATGAAACTATTAATGAACCCTCTTTTAGAAAAAAAATTGATTGTGATAACTATATGAGGGCTTATAGAAACTATTGAAGATGTTAATGTTTTAAAGAAATTAATGAGAATCATTGAAGATAAATTTAATTCCAAACACATATTTCTTGAAGTTAAGGATACTAATGAATTTACCAATGAAAAATTTAAAACACTCTCATTTATTTTGGAATGGGAAAGGGTTAGACACTTATGATAAAAGGTAAGGAAAACAATAAAATTTTCATTAAATCCTTTAATTATTTGAGTATTTAAAATAAGAAAGACTACAAAAAATAAGATTAAAACATGGTTTATTATTCTAATACTCATTCTCTCATGTTAATAAATTTTATAAAAGGATGAATACATAAGGGTTGTGGTAAAAGTTTGAAATTTCAATTCTAATTATCTTATGATTTTTGAAAGAGAATATGAATAATCAAGAATCATCTCTGAAAAAAATTTCTAGAGATCACTTTTTTAGTCATTCAAAAATAAATGAGAAAATTTCTAATTTTTTCATTTATAATTTTTTTTACAATTGAAGAAGGTGTCTCTATTAGAGTTGAATGTGGAAAACGAGGAAGTTCCAAGTTATGTCTCTCAAATATTACTCATAACATAGAAATAATGAGTGATTAAGCCATTTGAAGACAAATCAAAATACAATGATGATTATGTAGTAAAGGAACAAGATTATTCCACATAAGATACCTTGAAAATAGAGATTAATATGTGTCTAAAATAAATATAATGGCTAGTAAAAATCCCCACTTAGATAAAAATTGGGTCAAATAATAAAATAAAACTTTTTTAATAATTAAAAAAACTTCAAAATAAATAAATATGATGAAAGTTGAAAGTTAACTGATTTCAAAAATCATTGAAGATGTGACCTCCACTATTATCATAAGATATATTAATATAGAAAAATTCAAAAGGTAGAACAGTGACCTCAAGAAGTAGGATAAGAAAAATAAATATAGGAAGACCAATTCTATTTAATATCATGGAAAATTCTCTATGTATCCAAGAAATAGAAGATGTGCTAATAATAATGATAGATTCGAAAAAGTAGTGTTTATTGAAGATATGGTTTGAATAGACACTACTATTTTTAAAGAAACAAATTATTGATTACAATCAAGAACCAATGAATACCCTTGAGAGAGACTCAATACTAATAAAATAAGAAATGAAATAAATTCCAAAACATGTCATACATAATTTTAAAATATACATTTAATAACTCCACAATATAATCTTAAAATATCTAGACATAGAATGCTAGAAAATTGAGGACGAGAGAACACCATTTCATAACAGATTTTTTGTCAAGGAAGAAGATATATTGGGTAATATTGGTGTTGTGGAATATTTATCCATAGATATTATAACCACTGGTATAATATACATCTTCTAGGACTGAGAAGAGATTAAAAATCAAGGGGGATATAGCATGAGCATATGAGAACTCAGAAAAGGCGTAAATCATATAGATACATGGTTTAAGTTATAATTATTTTGATTGACTTCATGATATATGTGGGAAGTCTGATTTAGAATATCATATTTATGACGTGTGCAATTCATTCATCCCATTTTATATGTGTATTTTCATAGGTTTGGAAAAAATAAAAATCAACATCATATTCGGAAACATGAAACTTAAATAGAACATTCATTCAAATCTAACAAATATGGAAAACCTTGGATCATGGAAAGTTGGTGTTCTTCCCAAAACGACAGTTTATTTGAACAATATTTAAAAAGTTTATAACTTGGAAGGATCAGTTGTGAATATTTGTAATTATTGTTCTCTTATTTTAAAAGGTATTAAGATAATAAGAATTTATAGAAGTCAAATCAATCTTGATACTGTGTTCTTTTTGGATTTTATAAAGCCCAAAATTTTTAGGGTATCACAACAATTTCATACTGGGAATGAATTTATATTTAGAAATAGTGGATGCATATTCAAAAAAAGTATTATAGGGATATGGTAACGATGGTATTGATAACACCATAAATTGTTTTACCAAATTGGGAAGTAAAATAATGATTTTACATGGGAAAACATACACAGAATGAGATATGGAACAAAATGCTAGGTAAACCTTGCCAAATAAATATGATGACATTGATTCAATATAAATATGTGATAAAATAACCCTTCTGAAATAATATAGTGGTACTACTTTTAAAATATATAAAAATAAAAAAATTGGTGAATAAGAATCAAAATGGAGTGGAAATTAAAACATAAAATCCACATGAATAAATTAATAGTAATGTTTTTTGACTTATGAAGAAGAATTCAAAACTATTATAAATATATTTTATCACATTGATATATGAATTTACCACGATGTCATACAACATTATCATATATTATAAATCAAATACCATATTAAATTTTAAGAGTTTCAAAAGAATTGTAGAAGAACAAAAATACATATACATAAAAATATTGAGATAAGATAATGAATATTAATATTCCAAGGAATTGTTCACAAAAAATATTAATATGTATTTTGTAAATCATGAATTCAATTTTATGTATACCACTAAAAAAATTGAAAGGATGGAAGGAAGAATATGAGTCGGTTTGACATGGCCAGAACAATGCTAAAAGAATATAAAACCAAAATGTATTATTGGAGTCATCCCATTACAATTATAGGAAATATTTAGAATATTTTTTTCATAATGACAACCTAAATTTTTTTCCTTATTTTATGTGGTTAAAAATGAATTAAAATGTTAAATATTTTTTGGGTGTTTTAATTCTTTTTTGATCAGGATAAAGGAAAAAAGTAGATGAATTTTTGAAGATAAGGATAATGATGATATTTTCCACGGGTACAAATCAAAAGGAAAATATTATAAGTGTTATAACAGGAAATGATAAAGAATCATTGACTATGATGATGTAATGGAATTTGAAATTGGTGAAGGGAATGTTGTTAATTAGAGTTAGATCAGAGGTTTGATCAAAAGTCCCACGTGGTTGATAGATTCAATAGTTTACTTTTTATATGATTTCACTTCATGTGACTAATATCAATCAAATCAAATGTAAACACTTCTTTTATAGTAAAAAGGATATTGAGTTACATATCAAACACTCTCAGTTTTTTGATATTGTATAATAATAAAGGTGAGATATAATTATAGTTATTTATTAACAATAACTCATGTGGAGAAGTTAATGGCGGGAAATCCACATCTGGTAGAGTACTTTTCATCGAAAGGATTTTCGTTCATCGTAACTACAATATATAATAATTAGTGACACTAAGATATACTTAGTCTATGTATGTGGCCACATTACATGGACATATTTGGATAATATGTAAAAATACATTGTTTAAAGACTTGTGTGTTTCTGAAACAAATCCTCTATTAATGGTATGTGATAATCAAATTGCTATAAATCTATCTAAAAATATAGTGCTTCACTAGATGTCAAATAACATCAAGATGAAGTACAATTTGATAATGTATATGTTTTGAGAGGAAATTATAACACTAGAATTTATACCCTCCAAAGAATAAACTACTAACATCTTAAACTATCATCTTTCAATTAAATAGCTAGAGAAGTTAAATATATAAATGGGAGTGTATCTCATTCCCTCTCGATGGGCTATTTTTTTATTATTCACTCAACTATGTTTTATTGATCAAAATTATTATGGACGTATTTTTACATTGGTATAAAGTCATTTTTTCCACTTATTATGAATATTTTTATGTGTGTATTGAGTGGTTAAGGAAAGAGTAATGAAAATATTTTATTGTTGGTTTTTATTGAGTTTTCATGTATTTTTAACAAGGTTGTGTAGAGTTTCTTATTGTAAAACATTGATGATTGTTTTAATCAATATTGTTTTTAAAATTTTTAATCTATTATAGATAATTAGATTATTTATTCCTGATTAATTTTAATACAATAATCTATGTTGATCCCCAATAGTTATCCTATTTATTTTTATTGTCAATATGGAAAAAATTAATGAGTGGTATTACCAATAAATCCATTGGGGGAGATTGTTGAACCCTTGATGATGTTTTTTTATTTATTATAAATTCTTATTTATGTGTGATGATTTATTAACTACTATTCATAGAGATATTTCAAGTTATAGAGAAGTTTATTAATTGCTATTATAGTTTGGAAATAATTTTTTGATTTAAGTACATATCTGAGAGATATTGGATTGAATAATAAACATTTTCCCAGATGAAGAATATATGATTTCAATTAAATAATGGTTTATTGATCTTTAATGACACTGATATCTCCTAGTATAATGTTTTGAATTAATTTAGAACTTTCAGAGTAACTTTTAAGAATCTTGAAATTTAGTTGTAGTCATTATGGATGTACAGTGTTGGAGTTAAACAATTGGAAAAGTAAAATATCCTATAGATGAGTCTGTATATGAAACTTTATCTATAAAGTGTGTGATTGAATAAATGGAGAAGGAAAATATCATTTTAATTTTTAGATTCCAAAATAATATATTAAAAGTTTATAAGAAATATTGAAGTGATGTACAACAATTCAGCTAGATGGCCAAAGGTTGATGGATAGTCGATAAAGTAATTTATCTTAGGTATTGGAGGTGTATTGATCCTATAGCATAATTTATATTATAACAATAATATAATTTTTTAGATAGTAATATTATTGATTTATGAAAAAAACATTCATAATATAATTCATCTACACAGAGTGGGTACCATGATTTACTTGGTGAAATTATTAGAACACATAATTGAGGCTTATGTAGAATAAAATTAAATGTGATATATTCAGATGTGAATATTTTATTATAAGGATATTTGATTCTAATGATTCTTTTATGATGTTCTTCCTTGATCAAACCAAATGATAAAATATATGATCATGATTATTACTAAAATTATAGGTGTTATAGTTTGTGGAGAATGTTAATTTCTTGAGATGAGTCCCACACATCAGAATGAGATGCCAAATCTCTATGTCAACATGGAAATATAAAGTTATCATAAATCTATGTATTTCAAAAATTGGAAGATTCACATGATATTTCAAATATCAAATGGAATAAAATAACCGATTCTTGAGTTTAACATTCATGAATTTTTATTGACTATCTGAAACATTGTTTAAAATCATTTTATGATTCATTCCATGCCTCTAATATTCAAGGATATTTCAATAATATTAATGGAAATTATTTTCATGAAATAATCAATGAATTTAAAAAATCATGTCATTTTTTAGATATAAGTTATTATGAATTATGAAAATGTGAATCGATACATGACTGTATCGATGAAAATTATATGATAGAATCCACATGAGACTACAATACAAAGAATATGATCAGTATCTACTTCAGTAGATTCCATGTGGAGGATCATGTATTCATCATGTATCTTTCATAAAGAAGGTGTTGTATGTTTAGTTGATGTGATATTGTAACTATTTAGTGCCAATAGTTGTATGAGTTCAAAGTCATACCCTCATGTGTGTTCCTTCGAATAATAATAATGGTACTGTGTGTGTGGGATAATAATCAAGATACAATAGAGGAATAATCATCATTAAGGTGGTGACCATCATTAATGATTCTTATGTTTCTATCTTTATCTCATCAGTTATAATTTTTATAGAGAATTACTGGAGAAGAATTACAGTTGATGGGTATTGAACATTGTGTTGTCATTGATTCTCCACCATCTAAGTGTATGTATCTATTTGTGTGATCCAAAATCATAAAACAATAATTAATCTAAATAAAAAAACTCAACTTTAATCACTAAATCTAGAACAAAAATACAAGTTCCCTTTGTAAAATTCAATTTAGATCATTCAAGTTCCAGTTAGACACACAACATAACATAAATCCCGTGTTCAGAAACTTCTATAGACTTAGGTCTACAATAACAGAAATAAAAAATGAATCATTAATAACCATTCTTTATGAACACTCTGTTATCCCAACTTTGGAACCATCCTATTCATGTACTACCCGATAATACAAAATCTGTAATACGACATTTTCCAACTGAGTGGACCACATGGTGGAAAAACTCTAGTTAAACACAACTAAAATAAAAAATTCTATGTTTAATAACACTAATTTAATACCACTTTGTGATCCCAAATTTTTATGTTCCATTTTACAATACTACCTTGAAATACCAAATCTCTTGGACTAATTTTTAACGCCCTACCAACCAAAACAACTTGGTACCCAAACTATTGGTGTTTTCTGTGACCATAGGCACACCTCCAAATATTTTAAATGAATTCTACTAGAATTGGGTGTATATGAGGTTATAATGGGGAGACAATACCCTCTAATGTTAGTAATAATAAAATAATAATGAAATAAAATCAAGAACTAAAACACAATGTATAATAAATATATGATTTTTTTAAAAGCATTTATCTGGTTATGTAGTCACATAAAATGGGAAATATTACATGTGGTATGATCATATATATATATGCATGTGTGTGTGTGTATTTGTGTGTTTATTAAAAATAGGAAAAATAACTTCCATCCTAGAACCAGGGTACCACTCGATATAATATCCTTGATCCTGTATTCTAGAATCTAATGTTAAAAAAATAATCTTTACATTCCAAGATTTGATACCTTTAAACATGACATAATCTTATCCATCCAAAAACATACAATTCCAAATAGAACTACTAAATCATATACATAACCAAGAACTTTTTAGGTTTAGAGTATTATAGAATTAGGAAAAACTCTTACCTAATATTATCTATGTATTAACATGATCATTTTTCTCAATATTCCCCTCTTTTCTTCATTCACTATACATCTTTAACATGTGTTACTAAATTATCCACACATGTGACACTACTATAAATAAATCATATATCATAATTCTTCATAACTTGGGGAAGAGGAAGCATATGAAAGCATGATCTCTACTTCACAACAAGGGTAAACATAGGAATTAATATTTTAATATCTACAATGAGAACTAGATTTATATGATGGTTTGGGGACATATAAAAATTACAAGATCAAAAAATATAAAATTCATTCCCGTAAAATCCAATAACATATATAGTGATACATGGAACACATATTTAACCAAAGATAATTGATATACCAGTAAAAAATTATGATTCTTTTCATAAAAACACTTAATAAAAAAACCACAAGTAATTATTAATAGTATAAATAAATTGTGTTGATAACATAGAGAATAATACATACATCATGGAATCACCTAAATAGGATAATTAAACAATTCTATTAAGAATATCTTACAATAGTTGACTCCATTTTCTATTTGTAGTAACATACAATAGTTAAATCAACTTCCTTACCCAATGCATTGAGTGGTATAATAGAACAAACCATCCCTGGTCTATAAATAAACCACTAATATATCATATATATATATATATATATATTTCAAAGTACCATATAATGTTTAAAAAATTAGAAGCATTCACTTTTAAATACATGACCCTTAAAAATATTCATCATTCATTTTTATCTTGATTAAACAATGAGAATAAAATTGGTTCTATGAAAATATATTTAAATAATCATAAGACATATATAGAAATAATAATTATGGTATAATTGGATCATATCCCCATTTGAGTAATGGAAAACAATAAAGGATATTTCCACAGATTAAAAAATAAATTTATAAAAACAATTAATTCTTTACATTGATAATAGGGTATAATATTCTTTTCTTTTGATAATATTTTATAAACATTTATATAATATTGGGAAAATTTTTATTTTAAACTAATTATATAACATTGTAAATTAAGTTTAAATGAAAATTATATTTTACAAAATGTGATAATCCATTCATTTGGTAAATAATAAACAAGTAACACATTCACATATTTTATACAGTGTAATAAATAACCTCAATAGATGAAAATTTAATGATTGATTTTTAATACTTCCTTAATATAGTCAAATATAGTTAAAAAATACATTACAAATCATTAGAGTAGATAAAGGAACATTATTTACAACATTTATAAGGATATGTATATGTTAGAGAAAATATTATTGACTAAATGAGAAATAATGATGATTTTTCATAAAAATGTTATTTTGATCTTATTTAGTACTAAAGAGTGGAAAATTTAATGAAATAATATGAAGAAATATAAATAAAAAGAGGATAATAATATACCTGTGCTTCAATAAATAAAAATAATACCATTTACCCAAATGAAAATTTAATATAAATAATCTTGAAAAGAAATTATATTGAAAAATAAATTCTTCACCTCCTTGGAAACATTTGAATAAAAATTCATTGAAATAAATAATACGATATATACCTATAAATACAATTAATTTTTTGAAGTGATATTACAAAATAATTCATGGGGTAGTAAGATCACTATAAATATAAATATTGATTCATGGGATGAACCATGTCTCCAAAAATGATATTAAGACAAAGAAAATGCATACAAAGATCATAAACTTTTAAGTCCATGTCATGTGTTTTGAGGATGTTTAGTTTATAATTGTAAAATGAAATTGTTTGGTTTATTTTGGTCAATGTGTTAATTTACTCATCATATCTTGAATGATTATAATGACATAAGTTTAATTATTAATCATTAAATACAATTCTGTATCTATACATGAAAAATAGTCTCTAAATATAAAATATATCGGCTCGCGAGGTGGCAGTCCACACGAACCCCTGATCAATGTTTACACAATTCATTGGTTGGAAAATAATGAAATAAAATATACTATTATCTTCCCTGAACCATTATATCGTTAAAAGTAAAAAACTAATTAATTAAATCCACCCCTATTACCACCCATGAGAGGTAGTTTTTGAAAAACAAAGTACACCACTCTCTTGAGGCAGTAGTTTGTAAGTACATACGTGCGGTGATTCCATTTTTATCAATTGGATTGGTATAAAGATAGATTATATATTATATTCATTGAATCATAACTATTTAATAAAGACCATATATACCAAATAAATTTATTAAAATAACTATCAATAAATTATAGTGCAGAGAAATGAAATACATTGGTCAACGAGTTTGTAGTTCATATGTATGCATGAATGATGGTCTTGTTTCTAATTTTATGTAAAGGGATGTAAATAAAAAAAATAAAAAAAATACATAATATCACCATATTTAAGATACTTATGTTATTATATTTGATTTTTTATGCTCAAATTGAAGTGAGTAGAAGAGGATGTAAAATTAAAATGGTCAGTTAAGGCGATTACCTCCTCTTTGAGGAACCTTACATAGATCCCTACTTAAAGACTATAGGTATATACTTTTAAGAATAATGATACATATAATATATATATATATAATTTAATAGGATTTTTTTATGCTTTAGTCGATATAAGATATATGATATGTATAATTAATACTAGAGGGTTGGGGTCCTTTTATATGTGAGAGGAATGGAAGCCTTTAAATAAATTAAAGTATTGATTTAAAATTAATTAATTTTAGTGTTAAATTGGATGAAAATGATATATTTAAAATATGTGATGGTTATTAATCTAAATAACCTCATGAAAAAAAATCTAGACATGTTTAGGTGATATTTTAACCCTTATCTATTAGTTTTAACCCTCATTAAGCATTTTGATGATTACAGTGACATTAATATATTTTACTATTTAGGGATAAACAGAGTTACTATAAAAGGAAAAGTATCACATAAGTTAAAAATTATTTAAATTTTAAAACATACCCCATTTAGTTGGAAAAAATAAATTTTTTATGAACATTAAACCATTTAGCAATGTATTATTTAACATAAAATACAATTAAAGTAATTATTAGTACAATTTAAATAAATTGACATTAAATTATTTAAATTCCAAATTTTAGATTGAATATAAAATTTTAAAACCTCATTAATCCATTATATTTATCAAAAAATTTCTTGGAATAACATAAATTAACCATGGAATATTTTTTATAAGTTTTAAAATAATTAACTTTATTTTTTACAACTTCCAAAAACATTTAGTTGGTATTTTGTAAACATGTAATGTCATTATTTCAACACAAAAAATTAAAAATAAGTTTCCAACAAAACAGATTAATTATATTAAATATAAAATTTTATAATAATCCATTGTTTGTTTTTATCATTATGAAATCAAATTAGATATATTAATGTCAATAAAGAGAAAATCATAAAATTTTCTTTACATAAAATAATATAATGGTATTTATGAAAGATAAAAGATCCCAAAATAAAATATTTTAAAATCAATTATGTTGGAGGTCAAAATAAACCCATAAAATAAAATATAGTCAAGCTTATAGATTATTTTTAAGCCTTATTTCATAGTTTTTTTCTTTGTTCAACCAATATTACCCTTACTGTGGTAACATCATTTTTACCCAGGTTACTATTCATTATAACTAAAAATAAAGATTTTATATTTGGAAAATTTATAAATTCTTATTAAAATTATGGAATATATTATATAAAATAAAATTATTATAATTTTTAGAAATTTATTTTAAACTAAATGCACAAAACAATATGAAAAAATTATTCTAAATAAAATTAAATCATTTAAAAGTAAATATTTACTTGAAAATAAAATTTTTGGAAAATTTAGAAACCACACAAGGGTGTGACAGAGGATCATTTATCACAAAAACAAATCAAAAAAACATTACTGAGAAGGGATTATTATTAGAAACGGTCTATATATATAATCCTTGTTTTAGTGTACATACCATAGTATCTAGGTCTTCCATGATAATTTCTTCAAAATGGTGGGACAAATTATCCTAGATTTGGATGTAATCATCCATATCGATCTTAGTTACATTTAATACTCATGCTAAAATATTATCATATTTGTTGATCGAGACCCTTTGCTGCTCATTAATTTTCACTTGGATGATTTATTCATATATTCGGTTGGCCTCACAATTGGTAGCATTTTTATGGAAGGATCCTCTGGGAATTTCTCATTTCGAATAGAGAATGAGAACCATGCATTTTTATTTTTCTTCTTCCAATATCTTAGACTTTTTCTCCAAGTATTTAATACACACAAATTCTTGTGAAACTAATTTATATCAAAATTAATAATAGTTTGGATTTCAGTAAAATTAATTGGAATATTTTTAATAAAAAATAAAAAATCATATTTTAAAATTAATTAAAAACAAAATTAGACATTGTAAAAACTATAAAATAAAATAAAATATTTAATAAAATTGTAACCATTCACATTTAATTGAAAAATAAATCCTTTCATAAAAAAATTACCCTATGATAATTTTGATATGATTATTTAAAATATGATATAATTTTTATCAAATAAAAATTATAAATGTGCAATAAATTAATTATTTTATACACTCACAAAAAAATAAATAAAACTCATTTTTAAAGAAACTGTATTTTTTGAAGAATAAAATTACATTACAAAAAATGGACTGAATATTTATTAACAATTAATCAATACATTTTTATTTAGTAAAGAATATATACATATATTTTATAATGTGGTTACATTTATTCATACCCTAAAATTCAATGATTATATTGTAATGGTCATATTTAAATAATAATATTTTGGGGTCCTTAAAGCTTGTTGTGGATTTTTTATTCCATTCAACATAATCTTGATTTAAAATTATAGTGTATTAAATTAACCCCATTAAATAAATTTCATCATCTAAGTTTTATATGGATATAGATATTCAATGAATTAATATTTTAGAATCACATTTTTTTAAAATACACATATTAAAAAGAATTAATAAAACATACTTTTGAAAATAGGGGAAGGGGAATATAAAGGTAATATAGAATAAAACATAACTTGGTTCTGAAATATGATAACATTAGAGATAAGTGAAAATTTAGACATAGAGGATACAAGTATTGTCTAAATAATGATGGGGAGTGACATAGAATGTTGATAACAAGAAAGTGAGTGATAATAAGAATGTGAATGAACATAAAACCAAAATCCAATGTGGTGTGAAAAATAAAATGTATTTTTCATATCTCATTGTAATAATGTAAAAAAATTCATTTTCAATATGAATTTTCTAATGGTTAATGATCGTTTTACTATTAATGTAGATAAAATGATAAAATATACTTACTTGAATTTCTTCAAATCCATAAAGAAAATTTATTACATTTATTTCATGATTTAAAATTTTTAATCCTTTATTTCAACCCATATTTCAAGTGATTAGTATCCATAATGAATCTTTCTTATGCTTAAATCATCAAATTTAATTGATCATATGGATTTGACAAGGATAAAAATATAATCCTCATGTATTTAATAAATCCAAAATCGATAGAATATGATAAGTTAATACTAAAAATGTATCAATATTATTATGAATAAATAATAAATTGAACTGAAAAATTTCAATAAAATACCAATGGTTCATCATAGGTCATTCTATAAATAAAAAACTAGATATCTCAATTATCCTAAAAAATCTCAACGTTAAATATTGTTTAAACATCAATGATTGTTTCATAAATTTCATATTGAATCCCCAAAAATATAATAGAATTATTCTAAAATAATTATTTAATTTCAACCTAAGGTATATATATTCCTTTACATAATACAAATCTCCTAAAATATTATTAATCACCTTAAAATTCCATAACATGAAACCTCAAAATGGGTGTCTTTGACATTGAACATGTGATCAATAATAATATTATAAATCTTTGATAATATACATCAATAATAATTTATCCTCTCATTAAAAAGTTAGATTCTAAAAAATTATCTAAACACTTATCTGATGCCAATAATTGTAATCTTGAACCCATACTCCTCAATCTGATGCAAGAAACAAAATCTTTTAATTTCTGGCATTGATACTCATAAACATTATCCAATTTTAGCCATCCAAGACATAAAATATTAAATAGTAATATTGGATCACATATATACCCAAATAAATTTTAGGTTTATCATTTTATAGAATTAGTAATATCTATTATATTATATTTTCCATGTATTCAATTGATAATTTTTTTTATATTTCCCAATTTTCATATTTTAGATTAAGTTTTCAACATGTCTCGCTAAAATTCTCCACACATGTAACCCTTATAGAAATAACTAATGTATCATAGTTGATAATAACTTCATAAGATGAAACATAAGAAAAGTTTATATAAAATTATCTATGAGTGTAATCATGGGCATTAAAAATTTCATATATTTAATGTCCACAAGATGTTCACATGTTTTTGGGAACATATTCAAAGTGCGTGAGAATAAAATAATGGAATTCATTCCCATGAAAACTAAGAAAATAAACAATGAGACATGAAATATGTCACATACATAAATTATTTTAAAGTTACTTTTAATTTAATTTCCATTATTGCTTTGTTTTGGGGTTTCCTAGGCATTTTTTAAGAAATGGGTGATTTTCATGATTTGGGCCAAACCGTGAGCCCAATTCACGATTTAAAAATTAATTTTTTTCCATTATAAATCCTTCATTTTTTAACATTTGTTATCTATTCCAATTCCTACATGGCCTACCCTGACCTAATAACACCACCACATTAATTTGGACCATTTAAAAATCCTTAATCATGGTGTATTTCAGTTTTTATTTAAGGGATGGGGCCTTCACGAAGGCCCATTTCCTGCATTAGAAATAATATTTAATTATTTAATATCTCCTTAATTTTATATTTTTGTTCAGTGATTCTACCTCCCTCTTTAAGCCATTATACCTAGGATCCCCATCGTCATCGTTTTTGAATTTTTGGAGCTCATTTGAACCCCGGAGGAGGGCAATTCTTCTATGAATTTATCAAATCACCTAGATTTGAAGAGGTAAATTCATTCATTCATATATACTTAAATATTTACTCTTTTCCCCCATTTTAGTGGTCACATGACCTCCTCCTCATCAGGAGAGCCTCACTATCAGGTTTTGTTGCTTTGAGATTCAGCAGTTGGTAAATTTAGGGTAATTTCATCAAGATTTTTCAAGGTAAGTGTTCCTCCCTTCCACTTCTTCCATTTTCTTAGGGTGTCATCCCTCTTTCTTGATGTTAAAAAGTGTCCAGAACCTAGGGTTCGTACCTAGGGTTTTACCATGAGTCATTTCGATTAACAATTTGTGGTTTAGGCCTGGATTTATCATCCTTGTGGTGCCAAGGTGGTGTGGTTGATACTTCTCACCATGTTTTGAGGGATTAGACAATTTCGGTAGGTGATTCTGTGGGTAACCATTTAATTATTAGTTAGTTTGATTGATTAAATGATTTTTATTGTTCCTTATATTCTTTTAATTGTGCAAAAACCATTTTTGGTAGCAATAGTAAAGCATTTGGTATTAATGTTTCATTTTTGCTTGAAGTGTTTATTTTTCAAATGTATTTCATGTGTTATCTCTTATGGTAATTTTGTAAAATGTGGGAGTCATTTATTAGTTATTGAAAGGGTCTGCCAATTTTGGTTGGGTAATGATATAGTGTCATTTGGGCCTAAAAAAGGGGATCTTTGAATGGGTTTTAGGTGTGTAACCTTGTTATACTCTTAGAAAGTGTTTTATGGATTTGTGTGTTCTCATGGGTATCTTTTGTCATATTGTTCAAGGTTATTATATAACATCTGAAAGTGGATTATTACATTTTTATTGGGATGCCAATTCTGTTTTGGTAGGGTCTTGGTGTGCATTTTTCTTAAAAAGAGGATTTTGAAATGGGTTTTATGTGCAAAGCTTGGGTATACTCCTTATAATTGTTTTATAAAAGTTTTTAATGGTTTATTGAGTTGTGTAAGAGGTGAAACTATATCAACAAACTGTTTTGGTAAGAGTATTTTTTTTCAAAAGGTCCATTTCATTTGTGAAAAGTCTTTTATGTGATATGTATCATCTTGGAAATATTTTATTAAATTGTGTGAAGGAGATATTGAGGTGTGAAAGATGTGTGAATGTGATGTGGACTGTTTTGTGTGAGTGTGATGTGAAAAATTAAATTTTTTATTATTAAAGGAGTGTTATGTGCCATGTGTGTGGGATTTTATATGAGTTTCAATATCTTATAATTGTTTTATAAATTCTTTTAATGGTTTTGTGGAAGTGTTATAGAAATGTGAATTGTGTTGTGGGCTATTTTGGTTTGAGTCAGATTTCAAAATCATTTTGAATGAAAAATGGAATTTTGTTACTTGTGTGGTATACATATGTGCTGTTTGGTGAATTTTTAACATGGAATGAATATTTTCATGTTCAATGTTTATTTCTTGACTTGTTGAAATTGTTCGAGCACAGGGGAAAAACCTGGGTATCTAGGTGGGTGGACAAGTACTAGTATGTTAGTGAATTCGTGGGGTTTGGCCTCAATTTCACATAGCAATATTGGTGCTTAAAACTCTAACTAAACCATGATGATGATGATTGGGGACCACTAGGTAATGGATATGTTCCCTACTAGTGGATCGTGCATGGGAATGGATATTTTTTATGGTTACTCTCACCGAGATACGAGTTACCTGGGACCCACAGCTAGCTAGTGCCTATGGGTTATTTCCTATTGCTTGTGCTCATTAGTTAATTTATACTTACCGTCAGCATATAGTACATTTGGTTGGAAAATTCAGTAACCTTGGTGTTTATTTTAAAAGTGTTAACCCTTTAAAATAGCCCACTTGAAAACTATTTTTATTCAAAGTTGCTTCTTTTAGAAATTCTAACTAGCTTTTAATGTTTTTGAAAACATGAATGCTTTTGGTCTTTAATTTTTTATCACGTGGAATATCTTAGTGGTGGTATCCTACTGAGCTTTGGATCACACCCTACTTACACCATTGGGTGTAAGTATACTTTCATATTTTGTGTCACATGTTTGGGTATAGGTTTAATGTCATTGGTTTGGGGTTTTAGCGGTCCATCGTGATGCAGTGTTGTGGAGATGGCTTCAGGGAGGTGCCTCTTTCCATGTGGATGTTCTTGGGCTGTCTTTTCGTTGTTTTTTACCTTTGTAATGGTCTTCATATATTTTTAAAAATTGTGTAATTCAGTTCTGAATTTTAGTAAAAGATGTTTTGGTTTGAAAAAACCCAGTTTTGGTTTCTTGGTTTCGTTTGTCATTTTAAATTTAAAAATTCAGGTAAATCATTCCGAAACATCATTTTATAATACCTGGGAACATGTGCCATCCCATGGGGATCAGGAACGCCCTTCGGGAATTGCCACAAACTAGGTCGGGTGCCAATTTTGAAGGCGACCAGATTCGGTTCGTGACTAAATGGTATGAGAGGAGGTTCATGTAAACTCTTTGGGTCATGTTATTTGGGGAGCAGTTTGGATGGTATGGAGTTAAGATTATTGAGACATGACATTCTAGTTATGGGTTGTGTGCCTATCCAGCACACTTCATAATGGGATTTGTGTCGCTAGGGGAAGTCAAGATTCATATGAGTCCTTCGGTTTTCTTGGTTTGACAATGATATGGGAAATGAAAAGAGAGTTGGGATAATGGCCTCAGTGAGCTCACAGGGCCTAAAAATCCATGTGGAGCTGTGGATATTTCCCTAAAACACTCTTTGTGATAGTGAAGTGATTGGTATATGGCCTACAACCATATTTCCGTGTCACCCACCAAAGCTAGTTCCCCCTCGCATTGTCTGGTGTCCTTTAGTTTGAAAATCCTGGAAGTTATGTTTTAAAAAAAATTGTGTGGTTTTAAGAAGCATATGGTTTTTTTGTGAAATTATTTTCACATAAATAATGAAGAGTCTGATTTTTGAAATGGTGGAAGTAAAATTTCAGAATTTTTTTTGAATTGGTAAAATGGTGTGTTTACACCTCTTTTGAAACCAATAAGTATGTTAAAGTTGGTTTTGAAAAAGTGTTTCCAATAGAGTTTTCTAAACTGTTGAAAGGTGTCTTAATAGGGAGAAGTTATTTTGAGATTAATTTGAATAACTTTAAAGTGAATTAATTTATAAATTGTTGTGTGTTTATGAAAAGATTTATTATGTTGGAAACTGGGATTTTTACCTCGTGGTTAGTGGTCTTGAGAAAATGGATGTATTGGTTGACTGTTTTGGTTTTGAGAAGTGAAATAATTTTTTTTAACATTTGATATTTCGATGAGAGACCACATTCATGTGGTTATATGGGATGATGGATGGATAATGTAATGACTAGATGAGTGTCGGGATATATATGAGGAAGGTGCCTAGTGTGGCATAGAAACATGCATGTGTGAGGCCCATGGGGTACCATTGGTGGATATGCTAAATGTAGAACCATTTATTTTCAAAGAAATGTTTTTAATGAGAATCATTATGTCTTGATGACTAGTTTAGGATGGTTTGTATTATGTGTTTTTTAAAATTTTGATGTTGTGGGATTTTTTGAGTCTAAGAACCCCTCCTGTTTGAAAAGTGTTTTGGGTTGGTGTTCGGTCAGTAAGATGGGTAAAAAGGTTGGTTAATGGTATCTTCTAAGAAGTGTTTTGGGATGCCATTATGGTGGTTACCTTCATTTGTTTGGATCTAATTTTGGCACATTTTTTCCAATGGACCAGCTTGGTGGGGTCCTTGGGTTCTCTCATTGGATAAGGTACACCCCCATTAAGGGTTAGTGCACAACCGATGTAAAACACGGATTGTTTTACCATTGGTAAATCTTTTATTTGATCAACATAAGGAACTTTTATCAATATTTGTTGACTGATTATACACCCATTCCTTTCATTGATTTTTGGATTCTCTTGTATTAGGAGAGTGATCATGGTAGGTTGAGAGAGACCTTAGTTTCTTATGTTTCATGATTTATCGAAGGTGGAAGTGGTCTGGGGTTGTTATTATGGATAAGTGTCTAGATGGTGTCTAAGAGGGCCACTAGGTCCTTTATAGTCTCTTTGATGTATGAGTTCATGTTAAACCATAAGTGTGGGAAATCTGGTCATGAGAGGCTATTATGGCCACATTATGGGATTGTGTGTTGTTTGGGGACTTGGCATAAGGTCACTTTCCATGTATTGTTTCTATCAATTACAATGGTCTTTCCCGGTGACACCTTTTGATGTTGTGTGATCATTTGAATATAGAGGTGAAGGTCGTACAATATTCTAAGGGTATCTATTATGTTGGGAGTATATCTCACTTGGGTAAAAAAATTCAAATCCTTTATCATAGAAGAAGGTTTTTTATATTTGTCTTCCCCTTCTGTTGTTTATCACCCAAAGATACAAGGTGTGATGTGTGTGCATCTTCTAATCCCTTGTATAAGTGAAATTCTAGGTTTTCGTAAAGTGTGTTTTGGATTATGTTATCTCTTGTTGAACCCATCAGGGCATGAGATGTAGTTGATTGTGTCACCGAAAGAAGAAGTTTGATACAGAGGTTCCCAAACCTAATTGTGAGGCCGAAGATGCTTCAATCTTTTGAGCTCCAGCCATAGGTCCTAGGGAGAAGCTGGCAGGTAGTCATGGGAAGTCTCAGGGTCATTTAAACCTTTATACATGTTCTAAATTCAGTATTAAAAATGGGAAGATTTTAAATCTCTGGTGTTGTCATCTTGCTTCTGTTTTTCTCGTTTGGAAGAAAGAGATGGAGGGCCTTGTGCCCATGTTATCTCCCAATTCCATTTCTTTCATCTTTGGATTCCATTGTGTTTTTGGAGAAAGGTTTAAAATATGGATAGAAAGGTTGAGCTCATGGTTTTCACATGGTGAATTGTAATTGTTCCCTAGAAAACCATGAAGATATAAGGATCCACAAGGTTAGCGAAGAATTTCCCAAACTGTGCAAACTAACCTTGTGGTCATCCCAACTCTTTGAGTTTTGGGGTCTTTCTGTGTCGGACCATACTGGTCGGTTAAGATGGTTAGTTCTTATAGTGGGGAGAACCACCATGGCTCTTATATATGTTATTTTGGAAAAGTCTAATGGAAGCCTACCCATTGTACCAAAGTGTCTGTTTGGGCCTCCCCATTTTAGTTTCCCGATTCTGTCTCAGAAAAAAAACAAGTTGTCTCTTATGGTAGGGAGCCCATTTTTGTCTCCCTGTACCAGTAAATCAGTTTTGTCCTTGGTCTTGGATTGGAATTGGGTAGTCTATTTCAGAGATATGTAACTACCTACATCTTACTTGGGTAAACATTGTTATTAGAGAGTGCCCAAAGGTTTAGTTATATGAAGATAGATGTAACCTTGTTCGATGTGGTGGTTTGTTTCGGTAAATTGCTTGAGCCTTGTTCAGATTGAGTTTGAGGAGTTTTACTTTGGGATAAAGCCTAAAATTTCTTGATTGTTTCAGTAATGTCGTGTATGTTTTGGTTGTGAAATATTCCTTCCTTAATTGATCACTAGAGGTGTTTTCACCTTTGGGGGCGAAACCTGGCAAGGGAGTACCTCTTGGTTTCTCAGTTGGGTATATTTATTGCTTTGGAATTTCTGTGACTTTATAGGGTAGAAATTTTCATGGTGGGGAGAATTGTCACATAAATAACTTATTTTAAAGTTATTTTAAATTTATTTTCCATAATTGCTTTATTTTTGGGGTTTCCCAGGCATTTTTGGAGAAATGGGTGAGTTTTCATGATTTGGGCCAAACCGTGAGCCCAATTCCCTATTTAAAAAACAATTTTGATTCCTTTATAAATCCTTCATTTGTCAACATTTTTTATCCATTACAATTCCTACTTGGCCTCCCCTGACCTAATAACACCAACAAATTAATTTGGACCATTTAGAAATCTTTAATAATGGTGTATTTCAGTTTTTTATTTAAGGGATTGGGCCTCCCCGAATGCTAACTTCTTGCATTAAAAATAATTTTTTATTACTTAATATCTCCTTCATTTTATATTTTTTTCAGTGATTGTACCTCCCTTGAAAATCCACTATCTCTAAGATCTCTCCCATCATCGGTTTTGTATTTTTGGAGATCATTTGTACCCCCAAGGAGGGAGATTCTTCTATGAATTTATCAAATCTCCCTGATTTCAGGAGGTAAATTCATTATTTCATATCTCCATCAATATTTACTCTTTCTCCACCATTTTAGTCCCCACATGACCTCCTTCTCATCAGGAGAGCCTCACTATCATGTTTTGTTGCTTTGAGATTCAACATTTCATTAATTCAGGGTAATTGATTCACAATTTTCAAGGTAAGTGTTCATCCCTTCCACTTCTTCCATTTCCTTAGGGTTTCATCCCCCCTTATTGATGTTCCAACGTGTCCAAGGGTTCATACCTAGGGTTTAACCCTAATTCCTTTTGGTGAAAATTTGTGGTCTAATTCTGGATTTATCATCCTTGTGGTGCCGGGGTGGTGTGGTTGATATTTCGCACCATGTTTTGAGGGATTCGACAATTTCGGTAGGTGATTCCCTGGGTAACCATTTAATGATGAGTTAGTTTTCTTGATTAAATAATTTTGCATGTTCCTTATATACTGTTCATTATTCAAAACCCATTTTTGGTAGCATTAGTAAAGCATTTGGTATTATTGTTACATTTTTGTTTGAAGTGTGTATTTTTTCAAATGTATTTCATGTGTTATCTCTTGTGGTAGTTTTGTAAAATGTGGAAGTGATTTATTAGGTGTTGAAAGGGGATGACAATTTTGGTTGGGTAATGATATAGTGTCATGTGGCACTAAAAGGGGGTCTTTTATTGGGTTTTCTGTGTGTAACCTTGTTATACTCCTTGAAAGTGTTTTATGGATTTGTCTGTTCTCATGGGTATCTTTTGTGATATTGTTCAAGGTGATTATATAACTTTGGAAAGTGGACTATTACATGTTGATTGGGATGCCAATTCTGTTTTGGTAGGGTCTTGGTGTGATTTTGTCTTAAAAAGAGGTTTTTGAAATGGGTTTTTTTGTGAAAATCTTGGGTATAGTCCTTATAATTGTTTTATGAATGTTTTGAATGGTTTATTGAGTTGTGCAAGAGGTGAAACTATATCAGAAAACAGTTTTGGTAGGAGTATATTTATTAAAAGGTCCATTTAATTTTTAAATAGTCTGTTTTGTGATATGTATCATCTTGGAAATATTTTATTAAATTTTTTGTAGGAGATATTGAGGTTTTAAAGAGATGTGGACTGTTTTGTGTGAGTGTGATGTGAAAATGGAATTTTTGATTATGAAAGGAGTGTTATGTGCCATGTGTGTGGGCTGTTATATGAGTTGAAATATCTTATAATTGTTTTATAAAATTTTTTAATGGTTTTGTGGAAGTGTTGAACAAATATGAAATGTGTCGTGGGCTATTTTGGTGTGATTCGGATTTCAAAATCATTTTGAATGAAGAATGGACTTTTGTGAATTGTGTGGTATACATATGGGATGTTTGGTGAATTTGTGATTTGGAAATAATATTTTTTTTGTTCAATATGTATTTATTGACTTGTCTAAATTTTTTGAGCATGTAAAGTCCCGGAAATTTTGAGGAATGTTTTTTAAAAATACTTTGGAATTTTTCAAGTCTGTGGCTTTTTCCGGCGCTTGATTCCGAGGCCCGGTGTGCCTGAAATCAATTTTTGAAGTTTAGCTCGGGTACGTTCAGTGAACGAACGAGCGGGTTTTTCTAACATTTGAACCGGGGCTCGGAATTAAAATCTGAGGGCACTGATGAACTCGCAGCGTCGGTAATTTCTTAAGGGGCAGTTACCATAGTTGCGTTCGCAAAATAAGAGAAGATAATTTTTGCGTGTTTGTTTAAGAAATAAATAAAAATTGACGGAACAATTTTTATTATTTTTTGGTAAGGGTGGTTTTTCCCTCCCATGGGTAGTTAAGGGTGGGGCTCGCAACCACTTAACTACCCATCTGTGGGTGTTAGAGAGGTGGGGTCCGCACGACCCCCACCATTTAATTCCCTATAAACCCATTAGTAAACGCCCCATTAATTTTGACAAACCTCCATTAATTGTCACCTCAACCCATTAAACTATGTCAACCCATAACTTAATGAGGAACCTTCCTTTTCCCCTTCTTAATTTAAAATGCCAACACGTTTAATTATGGGGAATGTTCTTTCTCCCATCTTTAATTAAATGATGACACATTTTAATTAAGGTCGTGAATTAATTCCGAGGGAGTTTCTTTGCGTGGATAATAAAATAATAGGGAAGCCTATTATTTTTCCGATGAAGGGAGAGAGCTTCATTGTGCAATGAAGAACGCCAGCCTCTGATGAAGAATGGCAAAGAACGCTGGCCTCCGACGAAGGACGATGAAGAACGCTGGTTCCTCGGAGATCGACAATGCGACGCCGTTTACCGCGATGCCTACAATCCACTTCTCCGCGACGCCATGTACCGCGACGCCTACGATCCTCTTCTCCGCGACTCCGTGTACCGTGACGCCGATGATCGTCTTCCTTGTCAAGGTAGGGGATTTTGGAAATTGTATGATCTTTTTCATGAGATTTATACAATAATTCTTGGTATTATTTAGTTTGGTGGTTCTTAAAACCTATGACGCGGTGGGTACGGGTTAACGAACAAGCCCGACTCACCGCTACTTTTTTCTTATTGTGCAGAACAATTGGCGATGGCGAAACGAGGACGTAATGGCGATTGGAGGCCTTCGCAGTAATCTACGGGTCCCGAGGGGGACCGCAGAAGTATTCGGGAGCAAGAACGGACCACCGGAGTGGCTGCAGTGGCCTGCAGACATCTCCGGCGGCACGGGTCGCCGGCGCGGTGGCCGACCACCCGGAGGCGGCAGCACCCCGGCGCGCCGCTGGGAGGAACTACTGCGGCTGAGGCCATGGCAGCAGGCGGCCGGATCCCGCAGCCGTGCAGGATCCAGAGGAGGAGGACGCGGTGCCCGCCGCGTCTGTGGAGCGAAAAGGGTGGGAAACGCGTCCCCCCTGCTCGGCCCACTGGTCGAGCCAGCGTACCCCCCCGGCCAGGCCGAGGCAGGTCGTGCGGATCGGGCCGGGCCGTGCCTATCTGGTCCAGACCCATACCCGCATCGGGTCGACCCGGTTCGGGCCGACCTTGGGGGGGGGGGGGTCGGGCCGGGCGGGCCCAGACCCCCCCACATCGGACTGTTTTCAGTCTTTTGCCCATAAAATGGTCTGAAGACCTCTGATAGATGCACCGTCAGTTTCATTGGGATCCTTGGATCGAAGAGGTAGTATCGGTATATTACACTCATGAACTACCCATAGTGAGTCACATCACCAACATCCCTTGTCAAAACATTGAATACCACAATATCCATATGCGAACCACATTGCCCAATCATGGTAATGGTTAAAAAAATTCTTATTCTAGATAATTATATAGCGTCACTAATGGTGATCAACATCACCCATAGACACACAATCCATGGATAACATGTTCCATGAAAATATCTATGCCCATGCATCTTTTTTTAAAATTCATCATCACACCCAACCAACCAAGGGACCACATATCAATCCATTCAAGAAATTTTTGGATCAATCATGCGATTTCCAACATGATACTACCCAGAGGTATCTCTTAATAAAAATAAAAACTCAATGAATTTCATATATTTCCAACATGGATCAGCCCCAACACATATATGTTTACCCTGAATCACATAAAACACATATAATTCATGAATATTCTAGGAACAACCCTCATGATGTTTTCTAGACTCCATTCATTAAAAATCAATATCTTTCTTGGTTTTAATTATAATATATAATAAATAAATAGCTACCTTCTTCTCTATATGACATGTCAATCCGACATGAAATGGAGGTGGTATCCCTTAGAGATCAAGAGAGGGGTATAAGGGCCTTTTAAAAAATTTCCCTTACTATATATATGTTTTAGAAACCCCCAAATCCTCTTTATTTATGTGATTCAATAACATATTTAACATTTGGATGGTTTTAAAAATATTATTCATCCAAGACCATCCTAACTGTAATTAGTAATGTTTAATTGTCCTTCCTCAAACCAATAAAGATAAAATAACCCTTACCCAAATTGATTCAAATTCTAAAAACAATATTTATACAATATAATAATCAATCAAATTATTAAGTGTAAATGATCATTACTTATCTATGTTAGGGTGAAATAAACCTTAATACAATTAATAAGGATCCTAGAACCATTGTTCATCTAAGCAAATACGTACTCAGACACATAAGAATAAATGTTCCTTACTCAATGTTTTAGGGCTAAATGATCCTTATTGAATCTATTATGGGTGAAATGATCCTTACTAAAAATCAACTACAACTCCCAAAATCATTTAAAAACTAAATAAATTAATTTTTGAATCCTTGAAAACATCTCAAACTGCTAAAGTAATCCAAAATTCATGCTAAAATACACATAGAAACATTTAAAAAATTAAACACGCAATCATGGAACAACTCCCTATGATCATTATTATACATATAATAACACATCAAACACAAATACTGAGTAATATGACACATTGATAAGACAATACATGACTCGAATCACTATTCCAAATACTCAAGGCCCTACTCACCTTTCCTAAATCTTACACCTTTAAATTGAGGATTTCCTTCACTTAAACATACTTACGTGCCTATCATAATCCTTGAATCAAAACATAGATGTACATTTTCCCTAGATACTAGCTGGTATTTATGACATTAACATTCTATCATATTAGAAAAGTGTCCAAAAATGTTTGTGTTCCAACTAGTTCCCCACCTTCAGGACAAGTTCTGTTAAATGTCAATATTTCCATACCAAAATTATTATAACCATTCTTATGCATGACTCTAAACTCTATCTTTTTTCTCAACCAATTGGTTTGTCACCACTTTTTCATGACCTTCCCACATAGAAACAATAAACATGCAAACAACGAAAATGAGAGTTACCACCAATCCATCCTATTATTGGATTTGTGGTAGAGACTAGCACCAAGAATATCTATAAAAATCATGGGATAATTTACACTCTTAGTTCCAAGTAAAATATAATCAAATCACTAATCAACTCTATATATTTAAATAAAAAATTATTATTACCCAATACTATCTATAACAACATGAAACATAGTAATACGTCTTGATAAAATGAAATACTGAGATCCTAAAGCTCCATACTAGATACCTAAAATGAAAATTACACATTATACATCAAGAAATCATACAAAATAACTTAATAAACACTTTAAATAGGAATACAGTTTGGAGTACATAGTATGATCATATTTCAAAGTACTATATCCATGTGTGTAACTCTTTGTTATTTTAAAAGTGTAACATAATGTTCAATAGAATATATGGCATGCCACACCAATTTTATAAAAAAAGGAAACACACTGATACTTTATGATATGTCCCTTCTCAAATAAATTTATTCTCCTTGATAGCTTACGATTCACACAACACCAGGACTAAAGGAAACATGACACTACATTAAAATATTATTATTTAAACATAACCATTATAAAATAGATGTTATGATGGAGGCTATTAATATAACTAATTAAATTTTGAAAATTATATGTTTTAAAAATGTATAGAAATAATTAAATTATTATATATTATTATTGATAAAATAATTCCCATTTAAAGATAAAGAATGTTTTATGAAAAAATTGTATTTTTCAAAATAGTGATTTAGTGATGCTTTTCATGTATAATTTAAAATTATATTTTACCACATTGAAATAATTTATCTGATAACAACTTTATTTTTTAAATGTATATGTAGAAATTATATTTGGTTGAGGTTTTGATTACTTTCAGAAAAGAAACATTTTTTATAAATAGTAAAAAATATTGATTTTTATCGAATAATGCATTTTATTTTAAAGTATTAAAAAATTAAAATTAAATTTTAAATAGGATTTAAAATAATATTATTTTATTTATATTAAATTTTAAAAAAATTATTTCATTGGAATGAATTTCATAGTTAATTCATTTATATAATCTTTTTAATCTTTTTAATGTTTTTCATTGGAAAATGGTTATTTCTGACACGTCTGAGGGTATAATTATAAATGAAATTCAACCACTTATGTGTATTGAATTTGAAAAAATGAATTTAATTATTTTAATAAAAATAATTTATGTTATATAATAATTTAAACATATTTTTTTTCTATAGTTAAATGTGAAAACTGTAAAAATTATTTACAGTGGATAAATTTAAAACATGTTTACCAGGGGTTAAACTAAAATGATAAGGGTTAATAATACACCAAAACTAGTCTAATTCATATTATACGGTAATATTTTTACCTTAAATATTCTAAGGTTATAAAATGATTCATCATTGAGCCTTGTGTCCTGAGAAAATTGTAGTTAGAATTCTTTATTCTAAAAAACACCTCGTGTGTCCTCCCCACAACTTATAAAATGATACCCCGTATCCTCTCATTTATAGAATTATGAAAACCATTAAATCAACCAATACCTACGCATATAAATTATTTAATTACCTAACCTGATAGTATAATCATTTTTTTTTCATAACGGAAACCTAGAAAGGATTTGGGTGTAAACCAAAAATAGTTTTCTGTTTAATAGATAACATCCTTAACATTTTTTTCATTTCCTATTCCAACACCTTAAAATATCATTTAAACATCATGATATAATAAAATAATTATCTTCCATATAATGAGATGCTTTTATGTTAAGTGGATGAACTACAACCATATCCTCCTCTATCAAATGGGAAAGAGAACCATTGATAATGTGTATGGAAGACTACCATCTTATGTACCAACATAATTAATTTTTCATCACACCTTCTCATAGCTAGATTTAATTATTAACTAATTTATCAATATATATTATTTTTGATTTAATTATATGTAATTAATTAAATATCATATATAAATTATTACTTTACATGAATGGAAACAAAGGATATATTTAATTAATATATGTGACATTAAAGACATGATATTTAATCTATAAAATTAATATACAAAACAATAATTTACCCTTTCACCAACTAAGGAAATGATAGATTTTATCGTGCGTACGTACATCCACTACTAAAAATTCAACTTATAGCGACCACCATTGGGGTCGCTATTGGCCTGTAGAGACCGCCAAGAGGCCGCCAGTGGCGGTAGCTTTAGTCCCGACTCTGTCGGCCTATAGTGACTGCCAATGGTGGCTGCAGAAGGGGGCCGAGACTTCATCCTAGAGCGAATGCAGCAATCACTAAATCTGGCCAGAATTCAAACCTATAGAGGCCGCCAGTGGAGGTCGGTGAAGCCGGACGAAAATCCAGCCTACAGCGACCGCCACTGGCGGTCAGTTTAGGTTGCCGAGACTTCGGCCTACAGCGACCGCCAGGGGCAGTCGCTACACTGGATAAAAATTTTTATAAAAAATTTCATGGTACAGAATAAAAAAAACAGTATATAAATCATAAAAAATGAAAAACAAATCCAAACACAATTAACATCAATATCATCATAAACAATAAATGATAGACGTGCATCAACGATCCACAACCATCTGCTTTAAAAACCTACAAGTAAGATACAAAGAAAACTAAACAAAACTAACGTAAATTTGACATATTTTTTCAGTTATTATATACATTTAATAAAATTAAATCTGACATCTCAGGGGCGCTATAATAATTTAAAACTACCAATTTAAGAAATGTTATCATTTTTGAATTTTATTTCTTATTTTGGAGTCTTTGCTTTAGTTTAGGAAAGTGTTTTTTGTTGTCTTAAAATGAATGTTTTACGCACGAACCGCACGTGAGATGGACATGTCGTCTCCTCCGGCATCTCACGAATAATATTCCCATCGTTCTAGTGCAGTTTCAGGTCATTTGGAGTATGTTTTCTCTTAATTCGACTGTGACATTCCGTTTTGGTGTTTTATGGCTCCGGAAACACATTTCTAGTAACCGCGGTCAAACGGCACCTCTGATTGATGTGCCGTATATCCAAACATTTCAAAATTCACACTTTGGTTGTTGTGGTATGATTTTATGGCATTCTAAGGTCATTTGGGTGGTTTTGACCACCCAGCGCGCCCTTCTAGAACGCACCGAACTGCTGAAAATGACACATTCGGTCATACCGCACGCACCGCACGTCCGATGGAAGTGAAATATCCTCCTGCATCTCATGAATAGTATTCCTATTGGTCTCATGTGGTTTCAGGTCATTCAAAGCACGTTTTCTCTGAATTCGACCGTGACACGCCGTTTTGGTGTTTTGTGACTCCGGAAATGAGTTTCTGGCCACCGTGGTCAAAAGGCACCTCATATTGATGTACCGTATATTCGAAAATTTCAAAATTCAGATTTAGGTTGTTGTCAAATGATTTCGTGGCATTCTGAGGTTGTTCGGGTGGATTTGACCACCCAACGCGCCCTTTTAGAGTGCTCCGAACGGTTACAAATAACACTTTTAGTCGTACCGCGTGTACCGCATGTCCGATGGACGTGGCGTCTCCTCCTACATCTCACGAATAATATTCCTAGCGTTCTTGTCCGGTTTCAGGTCATTCGGAGCACGCTTGCTCAAAATTCGATCGTGACACGCCGTTTTGGTGTTTTATGACTCCGGAAACCCGTTTCTAATCACTGCGGTCAAACAACACCTCCGATTGACGTTCCGTCTATCCGACCATTTCGAAATTCACATTTCGGTAGTTTTTGTATGATTTTGTTGCATTCCGAGGTCGTTCAGGTGGTTTTAACTACCTAGCGCGCCCTTTTATAGCGCGCTGAACTGCTGAAAATGAAACATTCAGTCGTAGCGCACACACCGCACATCTGATGGATGTGAAAACTCCTCTAGAATGTCACAAATAATATTACCATCGTCATCGTGAGGTTTCAGGTCATTCGAGGCACGTTTTCTCTGAATTCGACCATAACACGCCGTTTTGGTGTTTTATGACTCTGGAAACGCGTTTCCGGTCACCGTGGTCAAACTTCACCTCCGATTGATGTTCCGTATGTCTGAACATTTCAAAATTCACACTACGGTTGTTGTCATATGATTTCGTGGCATTCCGAGGTCGTTCGGGTGGTTTTGACCACCAAGCGCGCGCGCTGAACTGCTGAAAATGACACATTCGGTCGTACCGCGTGCACTGCATGTCCGATGGACGTGCCTTCTCCTCCTGCATCTCAAGAAAAATATTCCTATCATTCTCGTGCGGTTCCAGGTCATTATGAGCACGTTTTCTATGAATTTGACCGTGACAGGCTGTTGTGGTGTTTTATGACTCCGGAAACGCGTTTTCGGTCACCTCGGACAAACGGAACCTCCGATTGATGTGCCGCATGTCCGACCATTTCACAATACACACCGTGGTTATTTTTGTATGATTTTGAGGCATTCTGAGGCCGTTCAGGTTCTTTTAACCACCCAGCGCACCCTTTAAGAGCACGACGAACTACTAAAAATGACACATTCGGTCGTACCGCGCACACCGCACGTCCGATGGGCATGCCCTCTCCTCCAGCATATCACGAATAATATTTCCATCGTTCTCATGCAGTTTCAGGTAATTCGGAGCACGTTCCCTCTGAATTCGACTGTGACACACCATTTTGGTGTTTTATGACTACAGAAACGCGTATCCGGTGACCGTGGTAAAACGACACCTCCGATTGATGTGCTGTCTATAAGACCATTTCACAATTCGCACCGCAGTTGTTGTCGTATGATTTCGTGGAATTACGAGGTTGTTCTGGTGGTTTTTACCACCTAGCGTGCTCTTTTAGAGCGCGTCGAACTGCTAAAAACAACACATTTGGTCTTACCGCGCGCACCACATATCTGATGGGCGTGCATTCTCCTCCTACATCTCACGAATAATATTCCTATCATTCTAATGTGGTTTAAGGTCATTCGGAGCACTTTTGCTCTGAATTCGACCATGACACACCGTTTTGGTGTTTTATGACTCTAGAAACATGTTTCTGGTCACCACGGTCAAAAAACCCCTCCAATTGACGTCTTGTCTATCCGACCATTTCACAATTCACACAGTGTTTTTTTTCGTTTGATTTTGTGGCATTCTGTGGTCGTTCTGGTGGTTTTGACCACCCAGCACTCCCTTTTAGAGCGCGCCAAACTGCTGAAAATGACACATTCGGTCGTACCATGCGCACCGCATGTCTGATGACGTGTTGTCTTCTCTTTCATCTCACAAATAATATTCCCATAATTATTGAGTGGTTTCAGGTCATTCGGAGCACTTTTGCTCTGAATTCGACCATGACATGCCGTTTTGGTATATTTTGACTCCAGAAACGCATTTCATGTCACCGCGGTCAAATGGAACCTCCGATTGACGTGTCTTCAGTCCGACCATTTAAAAATTCACAAAGCGGTTGTTGTTGTATCATTTCGTGGCATTCCGAGGTCGTTCGAGTGGTTTTGACCATCCAGCGCACCCTTTAGGAGCGCGACGAACTACTGAAAATGACACATTATGTTGTACAACACGCACCGCACGTCCGATGGACATGCCGTCTCCACCAGCTTCTCACGAAAAATATTTATATCGTTCTCATGCGGTATCAAGTCATTAGGGGCACATTTTCTCTCAATTCGACCGTGAAATTCCATTTTGGTGTTTTATGACTCCAGAAACTTGTTTCTGGTCACCATGGCCAAAAGACACCTCCGATTGACATACTGTCTGTCAGAACATTTCACAATTCAAAATGTGGTTGTTTTCGTGGAAATCCAAGGTTGTTTGGGTGGTTTTGACCACCCAGTTCCCCTTTTAAGAGCGCGCCGAACTGCTGAAAACAACACATTCGGTCGTACCATGCGCAATGCATGTCCGATGGACATTCCATCTCCTCCTTCATCTCACGAATAATATTCCTATCACTCTCGTACGGTTTCAGGTCATTCGTAGCACATTTTCCTTTAATTCGACTGCGATACACCGTTTTGGTGTTTTGTGACTCCAGAAATGCTTTTACGATCACCGCGGTCAAACGACACCTCCGATTGACGTTCCGTCTATCCAAAAATTTTACAATTCACACTGATATTGTTGTATTATGATTTCGTGGCATTCTGAGGTCATTCGGGTGGTTTTGACCACCCAACGCGCCCTTTATGAGCGCGCCGAACAGCTGAAAACGACACATTCAGTTGTACTGCGCGCACCACATGTACGATGGACGTGTTGTCTCCTCCTGCATCTCACAAAAAATATTCCTATCATTATCACATGGTTTCAGGTCATTCGAAGCACTTTTTCTCTGAATTCGACTGTGACACGCCGTTTTGGTGTTTTATAACTCCAAAAACGTGTTTCCAGTCACTACGGTCAAATGCCACGTCCGGTTGACATTCCGTCTATCCAACCATTTCAATATTAACACCACGGTTGTTGTCGTATGATTTCGTGGAATTCCGAGGTTGTTCGGGTGGTTTTGACCTCCCATCGTGCCCTTTTAGAGCACGCCGAACTGCTTACAATGTCACATTCGGTCGTACAGTGTGCACTGCACATCCGATGGACGTGCCATCTTCTCCTGCATCTCAAGAATAATATTCCCATCATTCTAGAGCGGTTTCATGTCATTTGGAGCACGTTTTCTTTGAATTCGACCGTGACACACCATTTTGGTGTTTTATGACTCCGGAAACGCGTTTCCAGTAACCGCAGTCAAATGGAACCTCCGATTGACATGCCATATATCCTACCATTTCACAATTCACACCACGGCTATTGTTGTATGATTTCGTGGCATTACGAGGTTGTTCGGGTGGTTTTGACAACCCTGCGCACCCTTTAAGAGCGCGCCAAACTGCTGAGGATCCCACTAGGAATGCATCTTCATACATATAGAAACTAAGGACTCTTGTGGGTGCCCTATTGATAGAATGATCCTGAGTGGGTGTGTCTGTGGCGGTAATGATGCTTGCGAGTGTTACATTATAATCTGAATCGATGTGGAATCCTGGTTTGGGATAAGATGTTGAGGTCAGTTGTGGATGATTCTACAACAATTGTATTATTTTTATTTCCATTTATGCATGATTCTTGAGATTCACCAGGATTATGGGGGTGGGTGGGCTGTCTGGGGTTGTGGGGGGGAGGGGGGAGGGCTCTCCGGGGGTGTGGGGTGGGCTGTACGGGGGTGCGAGGGGGGGGGGGGGTGGTTGGTGGTGCGAGGGGGGGGGGGCTGTCTGGGGTGGTGAGGGGGGGATGTCCGGTGGGGGGGCTGTCCGGGGTTGGGGGGTGCTGTTCGGGGTGGTGGGTGGGGGGGGGGGCTGTCCAGGGATGGGGTGTTGTTCGGGGTGGGGGGGGGGCTGTCTGGGGGTGCAGGGGGGGGGGGGGGGTCCGGGGGTGGGGGGTGCTGTTCGGGGGGCTGCGGGGGGGGGGGGGGGGGTGGGGTGGGGGTGGGGGGGGATGTCCGGGGTGGGGGGGGGGGCTGTCCAGGGGGTTACATAACATGGTTTTTTAAAAACAATTACGGATCATGCAATTTAAAACACTAAAGAATTTAATGAACAAAAAATATCCAAATCATTAATCAGTTTCGTGGTTAATTCTCAATTCGTGCACACAAACATTGCGTCAGACCAAAACACACATGATACCCCCAAATCAAAAAATATCTCACTAGAAACCCAACTTATATATCAATAAAAACCCCACCAGTAAAAACAAAAACACACGTCATGAATATGATGCGTCATGCGTGGTCATCACTGCTACCTCCATCTGGTTGGCCAGTGGCCTACAACAAATAAACAATATGAATATTTTCATAACAAAAATAATTTAATTTAAATAAATAAATACAGTATAAACCTACGTCGTATGATCCCCTGCACCATCACCTGGTTGCACATATTCTCGTAGTGCTCTAACCTCACTGGTCAATTGTGCATTTGCCTTTTCGGAAGCGCGCAACCGTGCCTCGAAATCTGAAAACTGATATGTAATTTGAGCAACAGTAGGACCGACAACCGTAGCACATTACACTACAGAACGAGGAATCCCTGTTCCATAGGTCAAACTATATCCATGCCCGTCCTGACCAACAATTCAATGAAAGATCTCATCCCTTTGCATGGGAAGCTATCGCTGGTCCTCTAGCAGACGTTCTAACTCATCTTTAAATTGATCCTGTGAAATATTTAAATATATATACATATATATGTTAATATATAGATTTATGTAAGTATTGGTAAGTACAAGAACTTACTATCAATGATGCAGCCTCTGGATCGTTGCGATCACGAGTCATCATCCACACCGACATTTTATCAGTCGATGCACCTTACTCCCGCAACTGTATAAGAATAGAATATAAACACAAAACCATATTACATAATAAATAAAAAATGAATAATAAATACCTCATGTTGGATCTACGACATGTTACGAGTCCCGATCCTGTGAGGTGGTCCATGCAATGCTCGATTCTCAGAAAGGCATGCTGACACCTCCTACAATCAATTCATTCAAATTTCAATCAAATAAAACATTATGGAAAATATATATACACCAAAATAAATATACAAACCGCAACAACCTCAGTAGACTAATATGCAACCAAGTCACACCACTGAGCTGGGAGGACACCTCTCGAGACTTTTTACAGAATGTCTAGGGCACCCACATTTGGTACCCAGTGGTCCTTCTTCACTTTTCCTTTATAGTCTTTCCACATCTTATGACATTTTCTCATACACACAGGCTGAAAATGTTTGGGGAATACTTTAAAATTTTTCTATAAAGAAAAATATCACACATATTATTATTGTTTATACATACAGAATAAAGTAAAATGGTATTCTTACCCGAACCTCCCTCTAAATATGATCTAATGTGTCCTGAGGAATAGAAGCCCAGTCATGCGTGGTCAATGGAAATCGATGTGGGTCATGTATGATATGACCCAGCTAGAGAATAAATGCAGGGGAATTCGGTCCCAGAGGATGAAATACCTCATCAAATGGAACATCAATCGTCGTGTTAGAATTCCATGAGAAAATGCCACGACTGGAGCCTCTCTTGCAAGAGGAAGAAGCAATCAAGTCTATTCTTGTTGAAATTTTATATATAATTTGACAGATGTTATATATATATATATATGTTTATCAATTACAAAAAAATAGAGATAATGACATTCAAACATACCTCTACCCTGAGTCATAGATGCCTTAGATTGATGATGTGGATCTGCTGCCTCTTCCCCTGACATGCCTGCAGTCATAGAAAACATTAGTAAGGGGACTATCCAAAGTGTCTAAAAGATAAATTGGATTGTTCTAAAAAAAATAAAACTTGTACAATTGATAATCAAACAAAAAATGGATTGACTAATTAGTTGTGAATGAATTTTAAAAAATCAAAAAGTTAACAAAATAGATATACAAATTATGTACAAAACCAGTCAATGCATAGCCATATTTCAGATAGAATTAATAAAAAATCAAGAAGCACATGAACCAGATGAAGAATACCTCAAAGGGAAGATACATCGACAATAAAATCAATAAACCAAGAGTAAAATCAGCCTAAATATTTATAACTGAATAAACTTCCAAAAGTGAGGATTAAAACTTACAAGGATTTATAAAATGGTTAGATAGTTTATGATATCCTAGGACATTCAATACTGAATAGCGGGGAAACAATTATACATTTCACTAAGCATGCAAATCGACCATTTCTCCTTCAACAACCACTCTGACCCAATAAATATATTTTTCACGTTGAACTATGGTATGTTGATCATGCTGTTGGTAAACAAAATGAACAGTCTCGGGTTCATCATCTTCAAATAAAAACACTCATCGCTGAGACATTTTGACAAAAACTTGCCAACTTGGATTCAAAGTCAAAGTAACGAAGAATACTTGTTCTTCTTGTGATGTAAAAATGAAAGGTTCATTCTAAACTCGTTCATTATTTCTATATAACATATAGTTAAAATTCACCAATGAAAACTGTTATTGATCGACTTTACATCCATGCACTGGATCAACCCAATTACACTTTAACAATATGTACTTCAAACCGTGTGTGATTACAACTTCAATAATTTCTATCAATTGTCCAAAGTAATAACCAGAATCGACAAATGGACAACAGATGACACTTTTTTGTGTTGATCATTTGTCGTAAAAATATTTAATGTGAAATCGAAAACCATTAGCATCAATAGCTTTATAACGATGAGCTGTTATAGAGGGACCCTTAGCCAGTTGGATAAATTCTTCAGTTAGCGTGGGGTCCCCAAACTCCCTCAAGTTATGAACCTACATAATTTATAAAATTCAATACTGATATATGTAGAAATAAATTAGTATAATACTTCACTCATAATGATAATCAATTTATACATACATAATCCTTGAACCAATCATGAAATGACGCATAATGAGATTGTCGAATTTGCAACTCAGTCACACAATACATCTCTTCTTTTATCTCATTAATGTGTTTCCTGCAAATGATAACACGATGTTTAAATGATCAACTTATGTAAAAAAAACATGTAAAAGTTATACAAGCACATTGATAAGATACTTACTGCATTAATGGTGTAATTGATGGAGTATTGAACAAGATATATCGATGCGCTTGTATCAACTCAATGTTGTACATACCAATGTGGTTCCTTCTTTTACTGGACCATCATAAATCAGATAGGGCTTATATAGTTTTGTTTCAATATCCATAAGATATTCTTCACAAAAAGTAGTACACTCATCCATCAAATAACCATTGGCTATTGATGCCTTCGGATGAGCTCTGTTGCGTAAAAAGCATTTCAATGTACTAAAACACTGTTCAATAGGATACATCCACCTAAATTGCACTGGACCAGTAGCCATTACTTCATCAGTTAGGTTCACTATCAAGTGGACTATAAAATTAAAAAATGAGGGGGGGGGGGGAGTTTCTCAAAGTGACAAAGCGTAAGTACAATTTCACCCTAAAAGCTTTTTAAATCACTCATTCGTTGATTTCTTAAACAAAGATATAAAAAAAATTACTCAACTCAATCAACGGCTGAACAACATTGGGGTATAAACAATCACAAATTGCGATTGGAATCAACCGCTGAAGTAGTATATGATTGTCATAACTTTTCAACCCTTGTAATGTATTGCTCGTCAGATTCACAGACTTTGAAATATTAAAAGAGTAACCATCAGGCACCTTGACTATCTTCAAAATGGAAGGAAATGTCTATTTCTCCTTTGTAGACATCGTATATTGTGCAGTAGGAATATATTCCTTGTTTCCCTAAGCTAACTGTAAATGAAACTGTTTCCTTAAACCCATTTCTTCCAAATCACGACATGCATTAACATGGCCCTTTGATTTTCCACTGACACATAAAATGGTCGACAATATGTTATCACAAACATTTTTTTCAATGTGCATGAAATCCAAATTATGCCTCATCATGTTAGTTTTCCAATACAGAAGACTATAAAAAATACTTTTCTTTTTCCAATTGTGACTGCGCTGCCTACCCGCAACACGAATATTACGTACTGGAGGAGCCACCAAATCCTGAATTTCAGATACCATGCAGATTTTTTCTTCCTCAATATGCGCTAACATTTCCACTCCTATCATGATATTTGGTGTTGGTCTGAACTCTCTAGAACCATCAAATGCCTCTCTGTCCTTTCTGAACCTGTGCTGAGGGGGGGGGGGGGGGGGAACGTCTGTGACCCATGTATGCCCATTTTTGTGGAATGTTTAAGCCATACAGATTTTTATATTTTATTAAAATAAGCGAAATCATATTCCCCTTTCATACTCCAGCCTGATAAATTTTCATAAGCTGGGATGTCATTCATTGTCCACAATAAAGCAGCCTGCAGTTTGAACGTTTAATTTGTTTCGCAGTAATAAGTCATCACACCATTGCCCCAAAATTCATTCAACTCATCAATCAATGGTTGAAGGTAAACATCAATCTTATCCCCCAGACATTTAGGTCCATCAATAAGAGTGGAAAGTAATATAAATTAATTCTTAATACAATGCCACAGAAGAAGATTATATTGATCCAACACCACGGGCCGTGTGCTATGAGTTGCACCAACCATAGACTTGAATGGTTTGAAACCAACTACTACCAATCCCAATCAGACATTACAAACATATTTAGCAAAGTCGGGATGTCTCTTATCAGAATCCTTCCATTCTTGAGAGTCTGCCGGGTAGGTGAACATATCACTTTCATGAACTCTTTCTGCATGCCATCTCATTAAATTAGAAACTTTAGATGACATAAAAAATATTTTCAACTTTGGTTTAAGGGTAAAGTAACATATTTTCTTTACGGAAATAGGTTTCCCTTATATCACAATATGACTTTGATGAGTCTTATTTCCCTTGTTCTCTTTCCACCTGGAAGCACCACAAACCATAAAAATTTCCAAATGGACAGTTTCCTTTCAAAACAACATAAAGTTGTTTGCACATGCATCTATGGTCTCATATATAAAACCTAAGTTCTCTGTCAACATACGAGCATGGTAATATGACTCGGGAATCTTAGCGTCGACAGGAAGATCCTTTTTCAATAACACCAAAAGCATGTCGAACGATTTGTCTGACCAATTATTCAATGTTATCAAATGCAACAACTCCATGATAAACGACATTTTATTGTAAGAATTACATCTAGGATATAATTCTATTTTCGCATCATCAAGTGCTTCATAAAACATCCTTGAATCATGATCTACACTAGTGCAAAGATTTATCTCACCAGTCTCAAGATTCTGGATGTCAATGCCTTCAGGATCAAACCCACGTACCATTTTAGTAAGCATTTCATGCATTGGATCATTCATCCTTGCATCAACATCCATCTGAGATGCATCCATATTTTGACAGAGAACATATTCTTCTCCATGAAGAGTCTGAATCATATAATTATTTGGAAATCCATTAAATAATAGGTGCTCCCTCACAGTATCTCATGTGAATTGATATCTGTTAGCACATTTTCTTCATGGAAAACTAATATAGTCACTTTCAAATCTTATGGTGAAGTCAATAAACTGCATAATGCCATTTAAGTATTCTCTAGACATTTGATTTGGAAGATCAATCCAACTCTTATCCATAATAATATCTGCATAACAAACATTTACACAATACTTATTACATTTTCATTTTTCAAATCGACTATATTTAAAATAAATACTAATCATTTGTTTATGAACCATTGCTAAAATAATAATGTAAGTGAAACCACATGTCATACTATATTTCGCTACAATCCTCGAAGGGAGGGGAGCTGAAGGAGGTGCTACGAGGGAGAGGAGAGGCAATGAAGGGGAGCTGGGGCCAAAGGCGGTGCGACGATGGAGGGGACGAGTAGTAGCGGCGGCGGGGAACCGGAGGAGAGGAGGCGGTGAGGGGATGGGGGACGGGCAGCGGTGGGGGTGGGTGGGGGGGTGGGGGGGGGGGGGGGGGGTGGTTGGGTTGGTGTTCGGGGTGCGGGGCGGGGGGGTGGGGTGTCCGGGGTGAGGGGGGGGGGGTGGTGGATTTCCGGGGTGTGGGGGCTATTCAGGGGGGGGGGAGCTGTCCGGGGTGTGTGTGTGGGGGGGGGGGGGGGTGCTGTCCACAGTGAGGGGGGGGGGGAAGTCCGGGGTGTGGGGCTGTCTGGGGTGCGGGGGGGCCTGTACGGGGTGCGGGGGGGGGGGGGGAGTGGGCGTAGGGCCAAGGCCGAAGGCAATAGGCCGGAGGGTAGAGGGGTAGGAGAAGGAGGGGGAGGAGGCTGGAGGCTAGAGGGAGGAGGGACGCCAGAGGGGAGCGGAGGATGGCTGGAGGCCGGAGGGAGGCTGGAGCAGGAGGGCAGAGGGAGGAGGGTGCGCGGAGGGTGGAGGGCGGAGACAACATCGAGCGGTGGAGGGCGTAGGGGCGCGCAGCGAGGTGGGGGATGGTGCGCGGGGAAGGAGGAGGAGGGCGGTGAAGGGGGGGGGGTGTAGGTCGAGGGCAACGAGGGGGTGGGGGGGGGGAGTGCCGAAACCCTAAATTTTTTTAACAATGGGCAGCGACTGCCATTGGCGATCGCCCGTTTCGGGGGGCTTTAAGGTCAAATATTATAGTAGTGATCCTATAGTATCGACGAAGAGATTTGATTCATTAACTATTTTAAAAATCAAATAATAATTCCAAATATGTATGCAAAGAAAAAAATTATATTTATAACATTAATATCATTATGGAGATGATGGAACTATACCCTATGTTTAAGATCCTGAACATTGAAAATGAAACATGTTGGAGAAAACATTGTAATTAACAAACAGAATAGTAGTGAGAATGACATATTATTAAATAATATGTAATAAGTGGTTAAAAAAGGGTCATATATGATATTATTAATAATAAAATTATCATGGTATATGTTAATAACATGTTTCAAACCACTATATATGAGGTCAAAGATCTGTCCACTAAACAGAATCATGAGGTAAGGGGTTTCTTAACATAGTTTCAATTCACTAGGTTAATCTTCTGGTTCTTTGATTATGTCATGATAAGATTATTTTTTTATTGTCCCTTAGTTATTTTATATTTTTTTGACTTTTTAATATAAAATATTTCTTGACACACATAATCTATTTAGTTATTAATCCCAACTTGAATGATATGATCTTTCTAAGGGTTTTACCTCAAAACCTCCTTCTTTGGAAAACATGTTATTTTGTGAAGCTAATAATTTTTATGGTTTATCCACCGCATATTATCATATAATATCCTGAATCATCATAATTCATGGTATTTCAAGTTACAATTAATTTATTTCATTCAATGGGGGTTATAATTCAAATGTTTCCACAGTAGTAAGGGTTTATGATTTATATGAATTTTAATTGGGATTGTCTATGCTTCAATTTTAAAATAAAAGAAATAATTTTAGAAACATATAATAAACCCATTTTTTATCAAAAACTATTTAATTATGAAATTATCATGTAATATTACAATTTACCTATCTTTGGTTATTAAATAGGTTGAGAAAATGTCTTTGAAAAATGTGAAATTTATCTCTCTTTTGGTTGAAAATTAGTTTTCTTCCATATCCATGTTCTCTAAGAAAATAATTTGTTTAACACAATCAAAATGATTTATTAAAAACATTTTTTACATGTTTTAAAATGAAAATTTCTATCATTTTTTGATGTAGTTGTGTTTTTGAATTTATTTTCAAAATTCAAAATGAATATTTTATTTTAACATATACGATATTGATGGCTTACCCGCTACCAAAACCATTATTTGATAATCAGCCTCCTTTATAGGGTTTATTTTTTTATTCAAAATTAATACCACTCACCCTATGTTTAGAAAATGTTTAAAAAAAATTAAATTATATTTTATTAAATCTATATATATTTTTCTTATGGGTGTTAGGGATCTGTCTAACCCACCCCCACATCAAGATTATGACCACTCTATCTATAACTCACTCTATATTTATCTTTAATGATATGGAATGTTTATAAATTGTGTACATATTCTCCCCAAATTCATACATGACTTAATCCCTCATCATTTTATCTGATAATATATTCCTTATGAACATTTATAAAATTCCTTTTAAGAAAACTATTTTTATTATGTTATAATACATGATTATGAAACCCATTTCTCTATATGGGTAATTAATAAGTTTATTACATATGATTGATTTATTTATGTGGTGCAAATATGCATGTATATTAATTGAGTGTTACATGTGATCCAAGAATTATATACCCCTCTAATTCAATGGATAATTTTTAAGTCTACATATATGTCATGTACGGGATTATGAAGTGAAGCTAATCCATTGTGGTACTTTGAACAACATGTCATGTTGTCTCTAAAGTAATCATTGGATTATTTTAATGTTATGTTTTATGTTTAATATACATTTCCTATGTTACAATGATATAATGATACCAGTTCTGTTATGATATGATTCCATGATATTACTCACAATCCTTCTATTTTATGATGTCATGTTATAACATTGACTCACATGTTATGTTTCCTTAATATTTTTAATCCATTACTTGTATTATTTTCAATATCATTTATTTATATATTCCCAAGGTTATCCAATGTAATTATAGGAGCTAAAAATTATTTCATGATCTCACTGTGGTGAAAAAATTAATGATTCCATGTTTTAGTTTCGTTTTTTGTATTATAAACCCAGTCTTCTAAGGAAACTATTCCATTATGATCATTTTTGTGTAATTATTGGATATTAATATTTTAGAATTATGTAATAATATGTGTAATAGGATTGGGTCACCATAATGTAAAAAATATGTGTTAATATAGACATTTGTGAAATGAGATGAAAATGTGAGAGATATAATTATGAATGGATTAAAGTATAAAATAAATATAGATGTAAATATTATACCATTGTTTACCATTACCTTTAAAATTAGGAAAACAAGAAAGGCCAAATCTTAACCAATTATAAAAATCCAAACATCATCTAGTAATCCCAACTATTAACCAATTTAAACTATCTAGAAATCAAATATAGCACCATATCATCTCGACAACAACTCATGTTATAAACATGAGCCATCACAACCCCAGACATTAAATAACCCAAAGCCATCATATCCCAGTTAAATTTATAAATATTATACCTTAATCCATTAAATCTGATGAGTTCTTGAAAAAGTCATTAAATTGATCAATTATAACACATTTATATATATTATCAAATTAAAATGCATAAGAAAATAGATAAACAAAAGTTCTTGGAATAAAAAAATATGAAAAAAATAAAAAAATCATACAAGTAAAAAAATATGAAAATAAAAACACAAAAAAAATCATGTATAATAGATCTATATAAAACTTCACAACAAACAACCATAAGTGATAATAATTCAATATGTGAAAAATTAAAAATTAATAATAATACAAAATATCAAGGACATATTTTCTAAATATGACTATAAAGGTCATCTTAATACTCATATAACATTAATTCTTTATATCTATTACAACGTACTTTTTATTATGTTAATATTAATGTGAAATTACATTTAAATATTTCCTCTTTTATTTACCCAAATATTTTATCATAAATATAAATTTTTAATACATAAAAACTTACCAACAAATATTATTTAGGACATTATAAATAAAAGAAACATAATTGTAACAAAAAATCATACGTTAGTTATTAATAATTAATAAAAATTTAATATAAAATACATCAAATAATCTTATTACTACTTTTAGGATTCTTCACTTTCATTCAAGTTTCCATTCCTCATTTCTAAATCTATAATATTTCCCACATCTAGTAAGATAGTATTTTTATCTTTTAAATAATATTTAAATAAACTTAACTGCATAGAATAATACAATTTTAATTCATGATAAAAAATTAAATAAATAAATTGATGAAATTTAACAATAATTAAATACTAAAAATTAAAAAAACTGTAAATAAATAGAAAAACATATAATAACCCATTCCCAGCAACAAAAATGGCCGCAAGAAAATAGTATGATAAACTAAATGATGAGATTAAATATTAACCCATCTCCCTAGACAAAGGCATATCTACTAATCCTAATGAGAGAGTATAAACTATATTTTATTTTTAAGGTCTGACTAAGGTAGATTAACTATCATTAGAGTGCTATAAGAGACAAAAACTAAAAGAAAGTTCATTGGGGTTTCAAGAATGATTAATAGTGATAAATACCACCATATATTATAAAGTCTTATCAATCTAAAATAATAGTGATAATTCCAGCCATTAGATTCAATATGATAGAAAATGAATGGTTTTAGATAAAAACAGAAATAACTAGAAGCCTTCACAAAATTCCAAGAAATATAAAATTTATAATATAAAATAAATTTTTTCAAAAGTCCCTTACCTCATAAAGTTAAATCGTTCCATGATGACAGGAATATTAGGACATCTACAAGGATATCAATACCAGCCCACTTAATGATATTTTCATCATCGCACATATCATTTGAAAACTATTTCAGAATTAGCTATTAGTTTTTTAAGGTATTAAATAGATCAAATGTAATAACAATATTCATGAGACATGTCTCTACTTGATCAGGTTAAGAAAAAAAATTAAAATAAGGTGGAGAAAGGTATATCTATGATGTGTGAAAAAACAGGACTACTTAAAAAACAATTTGTAATATAATTCTCTCAAATAAAAATTAATGATAGAAAAATAGTGGTGTTTTGGGCTGAGTTTTCATTTAATTCCCTATGAGATCACCAATATGTATTAAGCTTGATGGTTTCTTATGAGTTGAATTAGATAAATAATTTTATTTATTAACCCTATAACCAATATCAATAAGAAAGAATAAAATGATTGTGATGAAGGATTTATTGTAATAAAGAGATAAGAAAACAAGGGTAAAACATGATTTGAAACTTATTAGATATATATGAATATTGATAAAAACAGACATAATATCTTTTAAAAAAAATATATGATACATGATACAAAGTCTCAAAAGAACGAAAAGGATCCAAAAAAGCACTCCAAGGAAATGATCCATGTTAAACTAGGTGGGAGTGATTAAACCCATAAAAGGAGTTAACCAATCACCATACTAGATATATTCACATTGTTTACAATAACATGGATTGATATAAAAAAGCCTGGAAGTATAAACTAACAAGAAAAATAATAATCCCCTTATAGTCTTTCATCACTTCACCATGATATAGATAGAGGCTCAAATTATTTTATCTATAATTGGACACCTTCATATAGGAACAACCGATCATTAAAGGATCTGGCATCTCCACCACTCACCACCAGATCCCTATATTGATTACTAATAACTAAAAAAATAACACACTCCTTCATTGTGAATCAAAATCCACATACCAAAATATCTTCTTTGTGGATATTGAAATATCTCTCAACATATTAGAATAATAGTGGTTCAATCACTCAAGATGAAGAAAAAAAATATATAAAATAATTGATAAATCCTAGTAGTGTGATTCATCACCATATTTGTGAAGAAATGACACAATAGGTGTAATTGAGAGATGAAAGATGCATGTATGAATATGATGCATCTAAATTATGCAATAATTAATTGTGTAATAGCTAGTTGAGAACACAATAACAAGACATTGGAAACATAAACATATAGTGGATCACAATTAAAATATAAGACTAATGTAACACAACCAATGAACATATATTGGTCACTTGGGAATAATTAGGTCAAAATTGTTAATGACTCGTCCTCTCCTTTTATATAAATGATATCCATTTATAGCTAAAGATGGCAAAAAAATAGTAAAGGGGACATAAACTATATATTAAATATAAAAATACAATTTATATATAAAAATAATGAAATAGGTGAGTATACGAGAGAAAACATAAGTGAAATTTTAAATTAATTATACACTAGATAATATGAAATCTATATACATTCAAATTCCCAAAATCTCCACCTTCAAAAAAAATTAATAATTCAATGGTGATGTTTTTAAAACTATTATATATGAACGATACATTGTTCATTATTGATAAAAAATTTTAAATGATTGATAATAAAACGACCATAGTAAAATATTATACAGGTTACTGGAAGTGTGTTTTTTATTAACACAGAACATCCCATTCTCTATGAAATATATAATAAAACACAACATTAGGATTATAATCATTGTCATACCTTAACAAACATGATTTTTAGGAATCTTTCAGGCTGAGTGTCTATCACAATACACACATATATTTTCAAAATATTAAGGCAATTAATTTTTTTGTCCTTTTACAAAAATTAAATATGTAATTAATTTAGATAACTATGAATTCTTCCTCAGTGGTGTGTGATGACTCTATTTATTTCATGTTACATTTCCAGGAAATAGGAGAACCACAAGATAGAATAGAATAATAAATAATATATTTCTATGTATTAAAATTTATAGAATACTAGTAGTCTAAAAATCTTAAAATTACATTATCATATCAATAATTACTGATAAAAAAATTAAAAAGTCATAATACATTGAGATATACCTTCGTAGAAACATTAAACCATGCCTATGGGGGTCCTAGTTTTTTCTACAAACATTATTAATGTCCAAACCAAAAAAGTAACATATGTACTAGAGACAAACATAGAAAACAAAAGGCTACCCAATATATTATAATAATGTGTTTTACTTATTTTGTTTACATCAAACTCATTACTAGTGGATTGGGATTGGGAATAATTAAAATAATAACCTAAATGAATATTTATAGGTGCCAAATAATGAAACAAATTCCACTTAAATAACATTTTCCGTACGTAGATTAGGTTAGGTAACAAAACCATTCCCCCTATATCCGTAGTGATTTCCATGACTAATATATTCTAATCATTTCCCAATTCATTAATTCTAAAGTAAGTACTAAATTAGTTTTCTAAATAATTGATCAACATTATGTTATTATATATAATAATAATGTCATCAATATATAATAATTTGTAAATAAAATAATTTTTAATTGATTTAAATTAAACACATGAATCATATTTAAATATATCAAAACTATTTTGAATCACAAAAGAAAAAAACTACTTATAGAATTGTCTAGAATACTGTTTAAGTCTATATATAAATTTTCTCAAAAAGAATATTTCATTTGTTCTAAAATAAATTGAAAACTCTTATGGTGGAATTATGTAGTTTTTTCATCCAATTTAAATATATAAAATTTGTTTCCACACATAACAATTCTATATTAATGTCATTATGGGTAGAAAAAACCAAGTATTTTATAATAGATGAAGTTTTAAGAACATGAGAACAAATTTCACAACTATTAATTACCTCTTCCTAAAGTAATCGTTAAGAAAAAATTGGATTTGTATTTATTTTTCATTACCTAGTTTTACCCAATTTCATATTAAAAATACCTTTGAAAAATATAATATCCATCCTTTTAGATTTAGAAACAACTATTCTAGTATGATGTTAGAGAAGGGAATATTTTTCATCATTCAGGGTAGTGAGAAACTAATTAGATTCATTATAATTTTTTCCATGTACAATGTTCTATAGATTATTCCTATTTAAATATATATCAATCTTATCCATGTTTGTAGTAATATATATGTGAATGAATCATACAATAGTAATAAAAATTCTCCTAGTCTATTCACATATTAATTTATAATCACTATATTCACTTCATACCTCTTACTCTGACTTAGATTCAGATTCTGCTTCAATGTTACTATTTGGGGAGGATTTTTGGGGGAATCCTTAGGATATGAAGATTTATTATGTTCTAATGAAAACACTATAACAATAGGGTTAGGCATACCATTTTCATTGAAATCAGTAGGATTTTTCTTTAGTGTTGTAGACTCATGTTGTATAACATAATAGATTATAATAAATATCTAAAAAATAAGAAAATATAACCATGACATGATTCAAATGACACCAGGAAGATAATGAAAAAATATGTACTTAATCATCATTGGTCATTAAATATTAGTCATAAAATGAGAATAACAGATTGAATAAAAGACTTTAGGGTAACTTCAACTAGTTGAAGAGATATTTAATGGTTCTATTAGAGTTTTAAAACCAATGTCACTAGATGGGAAGTTATTAATTAGGTATACAGATGTAGTAGCATCATAGGCCCTAAAATATTGAGACAAAACTAATTGAGAGGGTATGCTTATTATTATCTACATGATATTCCTATTCATTTTATCATTTAGACCATTCCATTGTGGGCTCTCTGCAACTTTCTAGTGGCCCAAGAAAACATTATACTTATAAAGGTCTACAAATTGATTTGAAATGTGTTCTAACCCTTTTTCTATTCTATGTGATCTTAAATTACATCCTTTTTGGCTCTCAACATCTGATTTCCATGTCACTAAAGTTTCAAACCTACCATACATCTTCTTTATGATTTAAATACATACTTTTTGTAGGTTATCATTAATAAAATTCAAAATGTAAATACCTCCACCACGGTAGGTAACCCTAGAAAGCATATATAATCTATAATAGACATAATCAAGGGGGGTTATGTTTTTATACGAAAAACTCTTAATTATAACATGTTTAGACATTAAAAAACATATAATATATATAGATTTAATGATCATTTAGGATCATATATCTCAAAAAACCTTGACTACTAGGTTTATTCATCCCCTTACAACTCATGTACATTATTTGTCTATAAACGAGTATAATATGATCATTATTTGGAGTGTATCCAGGTAATATATATATCAAATTTAGAAGATTTAATTTTATAATAGTTATGGATATCTTAACAATCTTAATGCAATCAGAATTAAACCTAAAGGTATATACCTTCTATTTTAGAATACTTGGTAAATAAGGATTCTTTTCTTATTCAATTTCCAACCTAACCTCTTAAATAATTATCACTAACCTATATTGGATGTCTAAAGAAAAAAAATCCTTATGCATGATGTGAAAACTTCTATTATTTACCAATTTCACCTCACAACTTATAAATTCACTCTGTTCAGTTAAGCACTCCATATTACTGAATATATGAAATATTCATCTTGAATTTTGTTTCTAATATTTACTAATGGAATTAAAACAAATATTTAGAACATCATTATTATGAAATTATAAATTCACCAAAAATTAATGATCATTTCCCCTAAAATGTTTTATTTTTAAAAAATTCCTCTTAATATGTCCTGGTTACTTACACCCAAAACATTTAATCACACTACTCATAGACTTAGACTTCTCCAAGACTTATTTTTACCCCTATAATTACCACAAAACACTAATAAATCTCTAAAACCCATTCCCTTTGAATTTATTTGAGAAGGGATTTACTTTTGAATATGTATATATAATTGGGAAGATTTAACCTCCACTTATACTAGAGTATCACTACTATAAATCAGTGAATACTGAATGGAATTATAACAATAATAAAATATTTTTAGCTTGATAATTTAGATACCTTAATTTTTAATTTTGAAATATAAATTACACATGTCTAATTTTTTTAATTCAATTAATTTATACGAGTCCTATTCTATGATTCATATGAAAATTATATATTTGTATTTTCTTATAAAACTTCCCTACCATATATTTATTCATATATAGGGAGTCATGTTTAGACTATATCTGGATAGTCGTAGACTCATAATTGACTTCCAAAATGACATTATCATATAAGGAAAATAACATGAGACTAAAATATTTTCAATTGAAATTAGTAGAAACATCAAGTTCATTAAACAAATACTGTGGAAAAATATTGATTACATACATTTTGGAACTATATAAATAATCATGAAGTTCATTATACTCAAAAATCTTTCTCATATTAACCCTGCATATAAAAAAACATTTTCCCAATTTAAATTGTCCATTTTATGTTTTACATAACCTATTTTTATTATGTATATGTGTAACTTACTAGCTATGGATACCATCTAAATTTACACCCAATTAAACCTGCCACAAGGGCCAAAAGGCATTCCTGATTCCCATGTAATGATAGATTGTTCTTGGGAAAAATATAATATACCATGGGATCTATTTCTACCTCAAACAAAATATAAATAAAAACTCGGAATAAAAGTTACCAACCAACTAAATAGGAGATAAAAAACATGATCTTATACAACAAAACATACAAATGATAAAAAGAAAATACAATGGAAGTAGATACATATAAAAATAAATAATAAAAATACACTAACATATAATGGCTAATACAAACCATTATATGTAAAATAAATACTAAAAAAACAGCATGAGCCTATGAATGAACCTCATTGAACATCCACTATGACATCAACCTCGACAGACTAGAAGAATGGTGGCATAAAAAATAGAACACAAGGCCTATAAAACATAAGTTAGTGCAATAGATACCAGTGGGTCTCCACCAAGCGAATATATAAAGTCGCTTTTATATTCCAAATAAAAAATTATTGTTTGAAATATTTTAGAAAAAAATACATTTTTCATGATCAATTACAAAAAGAAATATAAAATATATCATAGTTTTATTAAATTCTTTTTTTAGTACATTATAAATGAGGATAAACACATAGAAAAATTATTCTCCATATCGAAGCTTCCTTTGAAAAAAAATAATTTTAATGTTAACAATAAAATGACCTTATATTTACAATTTTTAAAATATTTTTTATTAAAATAATAAGGGAATTATAATTTAGCTATAGTGTTTCAAAAACATCTTTAAAACAAATTTTCAATTAAGACTATGCACATAGTTAAAAAAACATGTTTAAAAACCATTATACAGGAGTTCCAAAAAACCTATTTCTTAATTTTTAATTAAATAACTACATAAATATCATTGGAAAACATAATTTCATATTTAATGATCCCACTATTCATACTCATGATGAAATTGTTTGAAAAAATACTAAAATTGAAATTTCAAATTTATTATTTCAAAAAACATTCATAGATCCCTTTTAAAAATTTTTACAAATAAATTCATAATGTAAATAAGGAGGAAAGAATATAACCATGAGGAAATTTTTTAATGTCATGTGATAGGGATAATAAAACAAATATAAATTATTGATATGATTTTATAAAATAATAATGTCATCCAATAAGGTATGAAAAATACGCTAAGCAATCAAGGGAATGATCTAGGAAACCCCATATTTTAATACAACTTAATTCATGATTTATTATATAAATATAAACATAATAAAAACATATAATATAAATAGGCCTTTGTTATTTGGGAAATTAGGTACATAACTTAATAACATGATCATGGATCCAATATTTTTTTAAACTCATTTAACATGCTCTTAAAAATCCATTTCTCTTCCAAAACTGGATGGGATAACCTAGGGATATACATAAGAATGATGTGAGAAAATAATCCATATAAAATAACAATCAAAGTATATACGATGTTAATGTAGCACATGTTATTCACTAAGAATACCAAGGTTAATAATATGGGTTAGAGTCATAAAATAGAACATTTAACCATGATATAACATGATAACATAAATTTAACATGGGAACGTGGAAACAACATGAAGCATGACATAATAAACATAAATCAAGGTTAACCACTAAGAAATCATAAGATAGTTTGGTATGTATAGGATAACATGAATCCTAAATGGTTTCTAAATAGATAGAAATATTACCCAATGTATTTGAGGTCTATATAATATAGGGCCCACCCATAAAATTCATATCAAGTATATGCTTATCTATGCCACATAGATCATACCTAATAAATATGTATTTCATCAGTTTTAATCCCATTAATGAGTAGTGTGGGTTACATATATCGAAGTACCAATCAAATTATGAATTTTTTCATTTTATTGAATACCCTTTAGTGGAAATGGGGATGGGTATTCACTACAAAAATGTTTGACTTTGAAAATCAGAAAATAATTTCAGTAGTATAACGTGGGTATATAGGATTCATAAGAGGTTTAATGAACGATAAGTGGGTATCTCATGACTTGGAAATCATATTTATATTAAGGGGGATGTGTAAATACAAATCACAGCATAAAAAATTTGAAAAAATGGCTTTCAATAAACAATGTTCTTGAATAAAGAGGAGAAAGAGACAACCCCTTACATTAAGAGGGTGCTAATAAAAGCTTGGGAGGAGATCTATAAGAGAATGGTAACAACTTCGGAGGGATTTGGGTAAAGAAATACTAATTAAATTCATTATTAAAGGTTTATGAGTGAATCAAAATGGGATGTTGAGTGAGTTTTCATATCAAAATAGAGATTAATTCATTATTAATTTCTAAACATAGTTTTCAAACTATATGTGATAAAATAATCTAAACCACAAACCAAACCATTTTTTCACATGGGTTCTACCAAATATGTGTGGATTTCATTATTTAATAAGACTAATAACCTAAATCCTTAAATTAATAACATTTTTTATGCGGAGCTGAGTCACATTTATAAAAAATTTATTTCAAAAAATTAAAATATAATATTTTTTTTGAGGATTCATTAAGGGTTTATGTAATTATTTAAATAAATTCAAAAAATTTATGTTAAAGAGGAAAAATAATTTTGGTTTTGGAAACTCATTATAGTATTTATTACATCACTTTTAGGATTTTTTGATTCCATAATAGATATCAAATATTTATACCATATTTAATTATTACCCATAGATTCTTCCTTTTCAAAAAATTATGTAAAATTAAATATTGGATAATATTTATTTTATGATATATGAAATATTATTTATATTATTAGAATAATTATATAAATATGATAAAATACAATTTTAAATAATAATCCCCATTTATTGAAAAATATGTATTTTTATGATGATGACTATTTTCGAAACATTATAAAAATTCTATTTTAATACATAAAATAATACTATAAATTATAACTAAATAAATATTATTTAATAAGAAAATTTAATTAAATTAAAATTTATTTAAAAATTATAAATATATTCAAAAATAATTGTCTTTATTGAGACATATTTTTCCCAAAAATTTAATTTGTGTTTCATCATATAAAAATATAATACTTATTGAAATTAATATTTAAAAATCTATAAAGAAAAATAATTACCAAAATTATAAATAATATCATTTTTTATTAAAAATTCTAAAAAAATACTGTTAGACTCCCAATAAATGAACAATCATTACATCAGTGTATTCCTTACAATGAGACATTCTTGGGTTTATACAGTGAATATGGTTTGAGTAGTGATATTTATAATATTGAACATGTCCTATAAAAACATTTTCTCATTTATTAGTTTTTGAGTCTCTTCTAGGGATTATAAATGGGAAAATACCATTGATTCGACCATCCGAAAAAGATATAATAAATAGTCTATATAGGTCCTGATCCTAGTGTTTATGACATTGTTTCTGTATCCTATGTGAATTATATTTATCAAAACCATTAATATATACTAATCATAATAGTAATTTTAAAACAACAATATTATCTATGGTTTTGATTTATAGTGGTATTTTAAATCCATATTTCTATGTTGCTCCAAAATAACCAAAGTAGTGAATGTTTTTTTCTATAAATTCACTATATAAGAAGGGATTTTTTCATTTTAAAAGGGGAATTTACTTATAAATATTCAATTCATTATATTATTCCCCCCATATATAAATGTTTACCTTTAAATTTCATATCATAAAATAAAATAGATAAAAGTACATTTGTTTTATCACATCTTTGGGTTACCTAGTTTTTCCCCCAAACATGTATTTCAAAGACAATACTTCCACCATTTCAGTTATCCTATTTTGTATAAAATTTAATATAGATATAAGATCATAATTGGTAGATCCTTGTATGAAATATAAAACTCAAAAGTAACTACATATTTATTCAGTTCATGTGGTCAGTCTGGGGTGTACTTTCTTAAGAGGGATTCATTGAAATCATTATGTACTTGGGGCAGGTTCATTGAGTGTTCTAGTTGACACACGACTGATGAAATCAAGGATATTAAAGGGGATGATGTTTTATATACTAAAATTTACAATATTATAAAACCTAATAAAATTATACAATGGATATATATGGAGGAACAATTTATCTTCAACCTCAAAATATTTATCACATCGTCAATTGCATGCATATATTCTCAATAAACATTGTTAACATTTCATATAATTTTGAATAGTTTGAACCTTATCATTACTTTCCTGGACATGATAGGGTCCCATTAACATATATTCTCTAAATTCATCCATGTTTTCTATAATCTGATACCTATTCCAATAAAAATCATCATCAGGTTCCAACACACATCTAGAGTAGAATCTTTTGGTATATGAGAACTCTCATAGTTTAAGGTGTTTTCCCTATATATATTGAATTAAATTGAACATATTATCAATATATCTTATATAGTTCATATAGTTCTCTCAGACGAACCATCAATTTGTGGATGATAAGATGTATAGGATCGTAACTCTATATCTAACACCTTATAAAGGGTTCTTAGGAATCTCAAGGTGAACCTATAATATTTATTAGATATAATAGATAGTTCCACTATGTGAAACCTTTCCACGTCACTCATATATATCATGGAGATTTGGTATATTTAGAAATCTAACATGATAAAAATGAAATGTGCCAACTTTTTAAGGTGATTGACTACCACCAAGCCGGAGTTATTTCCATTATATATATTGGTGAGTCCTATGAAAAAAATGCATGGTTAGGTTTTCCCATTTACACACTAGTATTATAATATTTTGTACCTATATCCTTCTATCCTTGAACAATGATTTTTTGACATACCATGTAGTGAGATAAAATTCTAGAATCACCAAATTCATGATATCCCATAAAAATATTTAATTTAGATATCTATTCATCTTAGTAATTCTTCTATCGATAGAGAATGATAAGCTATGTACATGATATAAAAGTTAAACTTTTACCATATTTTAGTGGACCACATATTTAAGTTCCAATCATCATAAATAAATATTTATGAAAGTTGAATAGTGGCGTATTCACTATATTTTTTCAAAACACATTATCATTCTTCGAGATTCATTAATACTTTAAATAATTAATGGTTGATAGGTTATTTGAGTAAGGTATTATGAATAATAATTTTATTATCTCTAGGAAAATACTCTACATTTCTAATAATATTATATCCCTTTCAATTCCAATAGTGGATAGGGTTATTGGATTTTTTCTTCTTAGAGCATGTGCCAGTTTGTTCCACTTTAAAGGATAGTAATGGATTGAAAAATAATAATCCTTTATCATCTCTATCCACATTATTTGGTTCATATTTATCATCCTTTTTTGTGGATATATACATAAGGTTTTTTTTGACAAACATATATTTCAAAATTTTATCTGTAGAGATAATGTCGCCAAATCGTCAATGTGAAGATCACTATAGCCAATTCCAAATCAGGACTTAGGTAGTAAATTTCATGAATCTTTAATTTTTGAGAGTCATATAAAATTTATTTTCACCATTAATGAGTATAAAATCCAATCCCTTTTTGTATAAATCATTATAGATCAAAAATTCTCCCTCTTCAATTATAAATGTGAGTGGTGTAGTGATTAGACTTTCCTTTTACTATTTAAATATGGCCTTGCATTCATTAGTCTAGAAAAACATAACTCTCCTTAAGGTCATCTTGGTTAGTGGCATCAAAAATCATGAGAATTTTCTCAAAATTTAAAAAAACACCCATTTATTCCATGTAAAATATAAATGTTCAACACATATATTGATATTGACCATACTTAAATTTCCAATTTATTGGACAGATCCACAAATATTTGTTTTCCTATGATAAAATCCCCAAATAATGTTACTTTCTCCATCGAAAACTATAATTTACTATACTTTTTACATATCTTTTATTTAAAAAAGTTTTTCAGATTAACATTAAAATTCTCCCCATGTTCCACTTTATTTTGGAGTTGATACAAATACATTTTTTTATTACTACTAAATTGTTTTCCCGATAATTAGAAATGGTTTTATTCATAAGGTACGTGATGAAATATAGAGTATTAGAGAGTATAAATAGAATCACTATGAATTTATTTTTCTCAATAATTTTATGAAATTAAGTATTTGAGAGATCCTAATTCTTGAAATTTACATGATAATATACCGACCAAAATCCACATTAGAGAATCATTGGGTGCCACATATCTGATTGAACAAGTCATAAATACATATAATGGGTTATTATTATTATTTTTGATCTTTTTAGGTCAGGATAATCAATTAATAGGTGCATTGAAAAATCCTTATTCTTAATGAAAATGATTGGTGCACCCCATGGTGAAGTGATTAGGTGTATAAACCATTTAACCATATTCAATTGTTGTTACTTCTTTAGCTACTCAAGTTTAATGGAGATCATTAAATATAGGTTTATGGATATTGGTAAAGATCTATTTATATGATTGATTAAAAATGAAACCTATCATCTATGGGGAAGACAAGGAATGTCATTGAGAATGAAATTAGTGATTTACCTTACAATGGTAATGTTATCATGGATGATGTTTTCCTTAGTCTATATCAATTGATCAAGATACACATTCTCATAAGCCAATAATATCCATTCATGAGATGAGGGTATCAAAGGAGATTATTCCTCCTCCTTTCATATGTATGTAATCATAGTGCGATTTTCAAAATGGTGGGTGATTTATTTATCTCATTAATTTAAGTTGAATCTATAAATGGAAAGACAATATATTTACATAATATAATAAAATACTAATAAAAGGATTATCACATGGTTTTACTAGAGATTTGGATCAAAAATTTTCAATGAATATGATTTATATGATTGGGAGAATATAATTTACTCATTTCCCTCATCACCTATAAATCAACATCTATGATTTGAAGTGGTTTTAGAATATTTATATTAAACTTGTGTGATATGAAATAATGTGTAGAACCGTAATCTAATTGTATTTTTACTATCCTTGAATGAATAAATAACCTATCTATCTACACTTCAATGATGAGATCCACCTATGTAGTTGTGAGGGAATAATATCTCACTTTATCTATATACCTTTAAGGTTGTTTTCAGTAGTTATTGTCAGCAACTCTTGGATTAGTGCATTGAGTTGCATAGTGTCCCTATTCATTATAGTTGAAACATTGGACAACATGATAATAGTTGACTGGAGAATTAGTTTCTTCAATTACATTTCTTTTTTATATTCTATTAATAATAGCTAGATTTGTGGCCTTTCTTCCTAATTCTAAAACATTTTATTTTCCCCTTATGTAAATTAATTGGATTCTTATTCCAACACTTTTGAAAAGTGGGATGTTCGAATTTCATTTCCCAATTAAACTTCTAAAACATACAATAAAATTAAAAATATATCCTCCACTTACTATCTCAATATCCATGAGAACATTTAGATTCACTAATATACAATTTAACATTGAGGGAATATAGATTAATATCCTCATAGCTCTCAAGGTATCAAATTTCCAAAAAATTATTATACAATGATTGATTCCACCAAAGAAGCAGTGTAACTAATGTTCATGGGAGACAAAAAAGTTGAAGGTGTATTTCTCAAGTGTTGTGGAGTTTACCATATATAAACTAATGTATTTATCATCTTTTTTCATGAGGAAAATGAAATCTCTTTATAATTTTAGTGGGAGATTCCATGAGAAATAATTATTAGGAATTTTGTTTTAGAATTATATCAGCCCTATAGCTTCGATCTATTCTATTGCATTTATATGTTTGACCAAATACCCCCATTTATTTTATAATAATTCCATACGATATAAAAATAAAAAAACCACTATTTATCATAGCATTTAAGGATGGCGAAGATATTTTCAATGGATTTGGTCCATTATTTTACCATTAAGGGATCAGAATTGAAAATGAATCTCCGGAACATTTTTTTCACAAAGGTATCAATTACAACATCATTTTACATTTGGAGGATGTGTGTTTTCCACTAGATTAAATTTTTTATTAAAAACATCTGTTATATGAGAACGGATTGTCTTGACTTCCTTGACACCTAATCACATTTGGCTTATAAAATCATTTGGGAATTTCGCATGGCATTGGATGTTTACTCAATTCCTCCTATTTACATCCATTAACTAAAATAAAGGTAGAATCAGTGTAGAAAATTTTTAAACTATTAAACACATAAAAGGTAAACCATGAACATTAATAGGATAAAAATCAAATGTTTGATATTAAATAACCTATGAATTATTAGGTTTCAATCTATGTTATCCATGATATATTTCATAAAAAATCATATTGAAATTTATTTACATTCATAATGGTTCTTAACGAGATTGTGAATATACCAATGAATATCATTTTGGATTGTCAAACTATGTGTTAATTGATACCTTTATTTTTTAATATACTGATAAGCAATTAAATATCAATGAAATATTTTTTTATTGTTACTATGAGGTATAATAGTGTAAAAACAAAATGCACATGTAGTATATAGATATGGAGATATTTGGTTGAAACAAAATATTTTATAATTTATAAAAATTTAGGGTTGTTTCACTAGGACTATTACTATCCATAAGTCGTTCAATATGTATTTCTAATCTTAATCCAAAAAATAACAATACCCTCCTTTGACACCAACTGTGACAACCCATATTTTAATACACGTTAATTCTTGAATTATTATAGAATGATGCAATAATAAAATTTTATATGAATGAGAGGAATATTGTATTTGGAAAGTATTGTATATACCAAAAAAATGAATAAGGATATAATGAAATTATTTATTACTCCATTAACATGCTCTTCAAAATCCATTTCTCTTCTAAAACATCACAGGATAACTTATGGGGAATATAAAATAAATGGGTGAGATAATAATACTATTAATGGAATAATCAAAGCATAACATAAGGTGAAGTATTACATGTTGGTAAATGGGAATTTCAATGTAACATAATAGGGGTCATAATCATATAATTTATCATTTAATCATGATATAAAATGATAACGTAAAGTTAATATGGGAATGAGGAAACAACATAAAACATGAAATCACAATTATATTTCAAGGATATAATCTAATAAATAATTACATAGTGTGATTAGGATAACCTCTTTTACACCATACATGGTATATAATGAGATAAAAATATTACCCAATGCATTAAGGGATTAATATTTCAAGCCCAACTATCACATTTGTATCATGTGCATGCTTATGTATATCATATAGATCATACCACATAAGGATTTATATAATAAATTTTAATCCCATGATTAATTATTTTTAATTAAATACACCGAATTACCTAATATGTTAAGGATATGTACATAAAGGATAGTACCATTGAGTGAAAATGGGGATGGGAATACGTTACACAAATGTTTATCATGAAAAATTGTAGGAAACATTCAAATGAATAACTATGGTATATAATTATTCATGGAATGGTTTAATGGGAGTTAATGTAGTCATTCATAATATTTACATATTAATGAAAGTAATAGGGATATGTAAAAACATATCCCAATAAGAAAAATTGGACATAAAAATTTCTAATATAGAGAAGGTTCTTGAATAGAGAGGAGAAAAAGATAATCCCTTACCTCGAGAGGATTCTACTAAAAGATTTGGAGGATCTTCTTAAGAGTATTGGAAAAAATTTGGAGTTATATAGAAAGGAAAAGGAGGAGTAGCTTCATTTTAAACGGGGTTTCAATGATGAGGAATGGGAGGTTGGTGGGGTTTCATAGATAAAGATATGAGATTTCATTATGAATCTATTCAGTTTGGTTTTGGACTATATATGATAGATTAATCAAAACAAAAATTATTAATATTTATTATTTTTTTCAAAGAGGAGTGGTGTTAAATATTTTATTATGATAATAATTAAAATCCTTAAAATAAAACAATTTGATACGTGGAACTAAGTAATGATCATAAAAAATTAATTTCAAAATCATAAAATATAATATATGTTTTGGAGGACTCACTTAGGGTTTATTAAATTAATAAAATAAAAGAAAAAACACAACATTTTAAATGTGAAAAATATATTTTTTAATATATATTCTCTATAATATTTATTACAATTTTTTTTGGATTTCTGGAAGCCATCACAAATACCAGATATTTATACTATATTTAATTTTTACCCAATATTTACATTGTCTCATAAAATTATGAAAATTTCACAATTTGATCATTTAAACATGATGATTGAAAAAATAATATTTATTTTATCATATTATTCTCTAAATATTAGTATTTAAACATCAACAAAATACCAAATTACATTGTAAAATATGGGTTTTTATGACGATAACAATTTTCACACACTTATAAAAATTACATTTCACATCATAAAATTATATTATCATTTATAATAAATTAAATATTATTTAATAGTAATATATTATTAACGTAAAATTGGTTTCAAACATTACTAAATTAATCAAATGGAGTCTCTTGATTTGAACTATATATTTACCAAAAATATAATTTGATTCTAATTGTATCAGAACATAATATTTGTCAGACTCATTATAAAATAATTTATAAAGTCATAATAAAAAAGGGTAAATATAATAATTATTTTATTAAAAATATAAATATTCAAATTCATTCTATAAGGATCTAGAAACCTAACCCCTTATTACAAAACTATATCCCCTAAGGGTTAGGTATTTTTTAGTGACACTTTCTTGGGGTGGTTCGGTGAACATGGTTCGGGTTGTGATTTCAAAGATACTAAACTTATCTCATAAATATTTTCAGTTGTTATTTAGTCATCAAAAATTATCTTGGGATATGTTAATGGGAAATCAAAATGATTTCATCTCTCTTATATGCTCTGATAAATGGGATTCATAGCGTACTATCCTACTGTGTGATTCCATCAATTATTTTATCTATATCAATTAGATATATCATAACCCTTAATATATACTAAAAATAATTATCACTTTGTAAGGGATAGATTTTTAATAGATATGGAAATTAATGGTGTTTTAAATCCAACATTAAATATCAGACTAAAATAAACATAGTTCATGTATTTTTTATAGTTTTATTACATAATAAGTAATTTATTGATTTGAAAAGTGAAATTCATTTGAAAATTTTCACGTCATTAGAAGATCCCACCATTATGGGATATAAATATTGAGGGTATATCATGGATTAGAATAAAAATAGGTCCACATGTCACTATGTGAGTATAATTTATCTCTCATGGTCTTCGCTAGACCTAAATATGTTTGGAAGCTCCATTGGTTTTATGTAGTCCCTACACTCAAATAGATCACTCTATTCCTTGGACAACATCCATTAATTGAGATCCCTCAGTTATATAGAGAATTCCCCCTCCATGGGCTCTCTCAATACACATAGACAATATCCTTTATCTATTTAACTCAAAATACATGAATAAATGGTCATGCACCTGAACCTATGGGTGCAACATTATGACATAAATCACATTAAATATGGTCAAAGAATTATTTTAGTCCTATTTATTTTAGTTCTTTTGGTTTTATTAATTGATGTGATTATCTATAAAAATAAAAATAAATTATCATTAGAGTGTATTATACGTTCTTATATTTATTAGGATTAAATTTATTGTTGTAATTAGTTAAATATTAATGTTAATTTCTTTATTATATATCCTAGACTATATACAGGAGGTTTCTTAACTGAGGGGGTTAGTCATGTTTTATAGTTTATTTCATTATTATTATATATTCAATTTTTATTTCATATATATATATATATAATCCTGATAATTGGTCTCATTTTTATGTGATATTATTGAGATTAAAACTAATAATGTTTTTGAATGTAGGTAACTAATTTTTGTATGTATTCAATGCCACATTACTATTAGTATTGGTAATTGATGTATTATTATTTTTATTTAATTTTATAATTAACATGTGATATGTATGTCACAAATTCGTTACGGTTTTTTGGGATCTAATATAATAATATAATTTGGTTCATGTAGACTTGAATCATATTATGTGAAGTGTAAAAAATGAGTTATGATATAGCCTCAAACCTTGGTACATTCCTTAATGACCTACTTTATAATATGTCCTTTACTGAATTTATATTAACAAATGTAGATAATTTAGATTTTTTCAGAATTCAAATTGTAAATTTCATGAATTTTATTTAAATGAGGAATGAATTGATTTTTTATATGATTTTTTCATCATTTTTTTCCATCTTTGTGTAATGTAATTTTCATTAATATAAGAACTCTTAAATAGTCTCGGGTAAAAAATAAATTATCCCAATTTCTAGTTCCCTTTAGTAACATATTCATGGATAAAATTGATAATAATAATTTGTAATTATTTTTTCTCAAATCTATTTTACTTTTAAAATTTAATTTTAATTTTGATAATTATTTTCAAATTTTTTTGTTTAGTTTATTTCTAAAAAATAAATATGATAAAAATAACTAAGTGGTTCATGTTTTTATTTTTATTATTTATATTTTAAATTATTTTTATTAATCAATAAATATTATCTTTAATGTTCTTATTTATGGTATAATGGTAAACCATGACCATATTTTTATATTCTAGGAAAAAATGAATCTCTTTTTTTATTTGAGTATGTTTATATTTTTTTCTATGATTTCATTTTATCACTGTTTGATAATTACTATTATATAGGTGTTTCTAAACATTTAAATGGATAAAAAATGTTCAGACCAATCAATAGAGAGGTCTTATTGTGCTCGTTTTAAAATTACAGAAATGAATATAGATAGTTTTGAATTATATAAGATTTATAATTTTCATCTATCCATTATAAAATGAATTTTTTAAAGTTTATTAATTTAATGTTTTCCCGCTATTCATTATACATGTAAATTTTTATTTTAAATTTATTTAGTTTCAAAGACATCCTTTTATATTGAACTCCACATTAATATGAGTTTTCGTTTGTTCAACACGGTTGAAATTACATTTTTATTATTGTTAAAAAGTAATACATGAATATAACTATCAAAAACCATATTAAATGAGCATAAATTGACCAGAAATAATAGGAAATATATTGACCATTTATTAGAATACATCGATTTTATATCATTTTAGATTGTTCAAAACATTCTGAAAATATACACCATAGGACCGCAATAGTTTAGCGTCTTAGGAAACTTGGAAAAAAATATTCTATCATAGTGAAAGATATTCAATAACTCCGATAAATATCTACACTTTTATTAATTCTACCTAAAACCAATCTTCATATACTAGAGAACTGAAACATAAGAATGGGGTGACTTTATATGCTAAGTGAGGGTAAATAATGGAAATATACAAGCATAAAATGAATAAAAGGGTATGAAACTTCAGAATAACATTTGAAGGTTATTCCCTTTATATTATAGATCATAATATATATTTTCAGTTCATAATACGTTGATGATAAGAGAATTAAGTGCATAAGTCATAACATCAAAACATTTGAAATATATATGGAATTTTTGGAATAAAAATTTGTTTATAACATTGTGAATGTGTATTAGTAGAAACTGGTTCACACGTTAGGTTAAGGAAATAAAATCAGTCCCTTGCATGAACTTATTGACATGAAACTATGTCCTTGGATAAAATTGTGACCATGTAATAAAGTTCACGAATAACCTTAACAACATGAAACAGGATCCATGTATAGCATTGTGAACATGTAATCATGTTCCCACATAACATTGAGAATATTAAATCAGGTTCCTACACAAACATAGGGATATGCAACTAGGTCTACGAATAACAATATAAACACATAAAAATGTTAACTCTTTACATTCTGAGAATTTAACCAGGTTCATGAATAAATTCATAGAAATTTTTCCAGGTCCATGCATAACATTGTAAACATGTAATCAGGTTCACACATAACATTTATACTAATGAGTAATCCCTCATTACCAATTTCTTAGAGGTAGATATATCCAACCCAATACATAACAAAATAATACATAGGAGTTCCACAAGATTATAAAAAATAATCATATCGTAACCTAAGAAATGAGATTAAAAAACATTAATATTTAGTTATATCATTACCTATGAAAAATAGGTAAGTCTCGTAATCACCACTTTTGAAAAAAAATAAGGTTTTAAAATTATATAACATTTGTAAGAATAAACGTGTTTCATAAAAATTAAAAATTAGTAGAAAGAATGTGAATATAATCATAGAATAATTTTCCCAGAATTGAATGATTAACAGTAACTGATTTCATCTTAAATAGGAAATAATTTGGAATGTTTTTTTAAAAACCCTTCTTGAGGAACATATCCTTTCTTTAGGAAATTTATTTTTTAAAAACATATAACCTCTTGAAAATAGTTTCCCTTGAAAACAAGCTTAAATTAATTTTGAAAACTATTTCATTGGAAATAACTTTAAAACATATAAATAAATCATGAAAAAGTTTCTAAAAATATTTTATTGAAAATTAATTTGAAAAAAAATAATGAAATCTTGAAAATTCGTGGAAATCCTTTTACATTATAACATATGAAATATTCTTGAAGAAAAATTAAAACCATTTTCTTCGAAATTAATTTGAAAACATATAAATAAATCTTTGAAAATAATGATACATTTTTAGATTCCTTTTTTCTTGAATATTATCTTCAACGATGATTTTGAATCATTTTTAAAACGTTTTTGAATACAGGGTTTTTAAAATAAAATAGATTCCTATTAGAATAGACAAATATGGTCAGATTTCCATAAAAACATTTTCCTAATTATCTTAACTACCAAAGACTGGAGATAAGTAGTAATACATGGATATATATTTAATAAACATGTGGGATGGAAAATCATGAGTGCTCTTGAGATATTTATCATAATATTTCATCAAATAAGTATAATCATTGGCAATCATGAAAAGTGATGAGATTATTTCAATGAATTATCATCCCTAGGTAACATGGGAATAGAAACTCCATGTAAGAAAAAGGAATTTAATGGATATTAAAATATCATTAAAATTAGGATATTAGTTATATCACTTGTAAAATTTAATTATATACACCTTGAAAATAATTTAGGTGCATAATAAAACATGAGCCTCAATGAAGAAAAAATGAGACAGGACTATTTAATCGATTTGTTTACATTTGAAACATAAATACCATGAAATAAAGATCATAAAATGGATAGTAAAATAACCATAAATTTAATTATATTATTCATTTAATTCATACATGGTTAGTATACACACCACAAAAAAATAATGGGTTGTTAATAATACATGTATCTCATTAAAATAATAACTGAGATGAAATCTCATTACCTTTTGTCTTGACTCTCTTCGTACTCATACAAGATTCCTATATAATAAATTTAAGTTTAATAAAAATATTTTAAATAATCATATTCTTATATACAAAACCATATATGGTTTTATTAAGACCTTATATTACCTTCTTGTTAAAAATCCAATGATAAGGTTTCACTTTGCGTAATATTCTTTTTGTTCTTCACATTTATCTTAATTTGTTATATATATGGTACTTGTAATTATATAAAGATTTAAATAATGTAAAAAATGAAATAAATATCAATTATATACATTATATATTTATTATAATAATCTATAAAATATATATGTATTAAATGGAATACCTTGTTAATGGAGAGGGTAATTCGTACATAAGCCTGGATGTTGTTGACGTTTTTATTGTTGTATTGAAAGAAAGAAAGAAAATGAAATATATGAATCTCTATATTTAAATATAAATTATTGCAGTAGAATTATTATATTATAAATATCATATAATATCAATAAACCCATCCATAATTCATTCCATGTAGTGTGTGAATGAATCACATCACTATGAGGGGCGGTAGTGCACACTTCCTCAAACAAAATTATCATATTTACACCAAATAGAAAGTAAAAAGTTATGTGTTGTAAAAGAATTTAATTAGATTAATAAAATAATAAATATAATATTTTATTTATATAAACACTTTTTACATCATAATGACCACCATGAATGTTGAAAAATGAAAATTGAACAACTATCATTTAGTGAGGTGGTAGTTCACCGTATAAATAAACATTGTATTCATTTACCATAAGATAGATGTGTGTATAAGTGAATGTTTAACACATAGTATTAAAAAATAGTATATTGAATATAATTTTGTTGTTACACAATCAGGGAACAAATAGAGTGGAGATGGTGGGAAAGGAAATAAAATAAAAGATCTTGAGAGAAGGCGTTACCTCCTAATCAGTCATATCCTTTTGGTTTTCTCTGAAAGGAATCCTTGGATTGCTTTATGACCAATGTTTGGATTCAATGAGTAAGGTAGGTATTTTTGGATGTTTATTGGGTAGATATTTTCTAAACCTATGTAGTTTTAGAGGTTTAAAGAGGATGAAAAGGTGTTGGAACTGTATAGGGTATGGAAAGAACACACATTTCATTAATGAAAACAAGTTTGGTGTACACATGATTTTACCAAGAGAAAGTTATAAAAACCACAATATCATAATAATTTATGGTTTTTGGATGTAATATTTAGATACAATGTGTTTTGGACTAGTGTATAAGTGATTTTGGCCATTAAATATAATGGTTATTCCCTTGTTAATCTTAATCACTATAAATAATTTTGACTACAATTACTTAACATTTTTTTCAAAACATAATTTCAAACTTATTAGAAATTGTAAATAATAATGATTAAAAATATGGAATCCATTTCACCAAATTCCAATCATATATGTGGAAGAAATTAATTTAAATTGAATATCACTGATGGGATGACAATGTGAGTTTTTAAAGTAAAAACATCCAATAATTTTCTAGGTTTTTATACCAAATTTCAATGTGAAATTGATTCTAATTAAAAAAATGGATTAATTGATAAAAATATTATATAATTAAATTTTGAAACAAATTTAAAATATAATTTAACTTCATAAATAAATTATATGAAAAGAAGTTTTGAATTAAAATTCAACATTTTTAACTATTTGTTTTAAAATGAAAACATATAGAAAAGTACCCAAACATTAACGTAATGTAATTTATACGTTTTACTATTATATATAATGTTTATTTTGACAAATTAAATCTATAATAGTGAAAAAATTATTTAAAATGGGTTCTCCATTAAAAGTTGCAATACTAATTTTATAAAAATATTTGTTTTTATGCGTAAAATTGGCTTTGTTCGTATCTTATGTTTATCAAATATATTGGATAAATATCAAGAATGTGTTTTTAATATGAAACAATATATCAATATCAGTCATTAATTGTAATTAATTTAATTTATTAGGGTAAAATATATTTTTTAAAATAAAAAATCTAATATTTTCCTTTATATTCAATTTTTTTCATATTAATTTCTAATTAATTAGTAACCAATTAATTTAATATATATTTTTTTCAACCAGGTATTTTTATAAATTATTTAATACTATTCATAATGATTAATTTAACAGTGATGTTTTATCTTATTATATTAATTAATAATATTTTATTAATATATTATTGATTGGTAAAAATTGACCTTTCATGTTACGTAAACCATCGACGAAAGTCATTATTTCATGTAACAAAATATAACCTCGATGTTCCATGTAGATAAATAAAAAATTCATGTTGTATGTTTTTCATGATTAAGATGGTGTTTCATATAACACAATACAAACACATTTCATTAATATAAATTGAACTATTTTTAGTGTTGTGTGAAATTAAAAATATCAGAATATGAAATTTATTCAAAATAATATTTCACCGAATCTTGAGGTGTTATATTCAACACCTATTAAAATGAATTTCTCCATAAAAATCCATTGGGGTTATAAAATGATTAATACTTGAATGTTTCCTTCATAGAAACCCAAATTGTAAAAATCAATACCAAAAACATCCCTTAAAAAGGGAAAGTTAGAATCATAACAGTTACCCAAAGAAACATATAACTAGGTTTATACAAATGAGAACATAGGCTGGGAGAGATGATTGGATATGGAAGATAAATATAACTATCATGTTCTATAGTAGAGTGGTATATATCTTAGTTAGGAGAAATTTAACAGTAAAAAATATATAAATATGTGATGATTTTAGGGGACATTTGATCCACCAGAAACAATGGTACTAGGATAAAATTTTCAGTTTCATGATTATTTCCATAGAGTTAAATAATATTGATGAGAATTTGTACTTAATTGAATTTATTTCCCTTCCATATTGACAATATAACCCTTTGGGTTTTCCTTTATATATTTACACTTCATCTCTTGCTGTAAGAAAATAGTGAGTGTTTTTTTTCGTTCTTCAAGTTTTAATTGGTCATGAGATAAATGACAAGTCATCCCATATATCTTCAGTTACCATCAACATAAATAGGTTATCCAATATGAATGAGTCTTCATGAGGTGATATAATACATTAATATCATAACTTTAAATGAATATTGACATAAAATTTCTAAAAATAGATAATGTAACTCCCAAAGATTTCATAGTGTGTTATTTCTTCAAAATAATTCAATAACTTGCACTACACGCAACACCAAGTTCAAGAGCACCATGACTTAAAAAACAAGAGGTTAAAAAGTGGTTATTAATAGTATTAACTAAATTTTAAACTTTATATAATCCATATAATTTTAGAATCCATATTAAGAGTTTCTTAGACATAATGTAAGAACAAATTCATTTTTCAGTATTGCACTTTTACAAACCTTTAATAGTGAACCCTTTTTAAATCCAATATTTTAAACTTTTATATATTCAATTTTCCTAAATAAATTTACTTTTTTGGATGGGGACATCAAAAAAATTTACAATGAAATATCCCAAGCTTCCGCGGTACGTTTCCCTTTGAATAATGCAATGACGTGCATTGTATGTAACTTCGAGATTCTAACACACCACAACCAATAAAACTAGCCATTATGAATAGTAATAACTAATTTTTAAAATTTTATAAATTTTATCTCTCAAAATTGACTTCATTTTTGGATTCGTAGTATCAAATTTATCCTAAGGTGAAATTTTGGTACTTTTCAGATAACTTTAATATTTTGATGAATAGTGAAAATTACTAAATTTTAATTAAAAACAACTTTTTTAATCAAAATAATTAATAGTGATAAATTATGAATTTGAGTGGTTTTAAAGTATATTTAGAATATATTTTTACCATTTAATACAATTTTGGTCATTGGACATAATTTCACAATTTAACCGAACATAAACAAGTATCAATCTTTTGATAGTTATTATATCTTAAAAACAGGTTTTTTGTTTTGACAGAGGAAATTATTTTAAATTAATTTATACCACTTCTTTGTTTTGAATTTGGAAAAATGGATTCCATATTTGGAATCGGAATGTCCAAATTGTGTAAATAGGTAGCTTTTATTTTTATACATTTTGAATAATTAGTTCGGTAAATATTTTATTTACCATGGTTAAAGGATAAATCCGGTAAATAAGGGTTAACAAATAATATTATAATAATACTAAATTACCCTAAAACGTCTCCTAACATTATTGGTGGATATATGTCCGACCATGGGCATCTTTGGGTCGATTTTTGGGACCCCATGGAGCCACTTGTAGGTGATAGGGACACTTTATATTAATTAAGTTAAAGTGAGTACAAAAATGACATAAGCTTATATCTTTTAGAAAAAAATTTTTTACATAGGGTTATATATGTTGGAAGTTAGATTAAAAATATTAATTATAAATCTAAAAATATTTCCTACATAATGATATTTTATTTATAATTTTTAGACATTACATAATTTAATTTATTTATGACACAATGATGATGCAGTAATTACCATAACAGTGCAAAATTAACATAATTGATATTATAAATACCCAAATAAATATAATTTGAGACTTTTTATGAATTAAAATAATTTTATAGGTTAATATGACATTTTATAAATGATTTAAGTAACTTTTTTCGAAGTAATAATTCTATTATTATTTTTTCAAAAATCAACTACTGAATAGTGTCAAAATTGACATAAAAGAGTTTTTAAAAAAATTATTATATTATTATTTGATATTAAATTCCTAAAAATGTATGGTTCGCCAAAAGACTTATATAATGATAGGTTTATCATTAAGGGACCACTTGGGGGTCTCTTGGATGTATATAGTAAGTTTATTAACCATATAATATAAAAATACAAAGAGACATTGTAAAAGTGAAACTAATTAACTAAGAGTTAATACTTAATGATAAGGTTAATATAGTAACCCAAACCTATCTAAATCCTATTGGATGAGTTCTTTTCGACCTATAACCACCTTAAACATTAAATAATCCAATTCTAAGCCATTAGAAACCTAATATGAATTTATTATAAATTAATATTTCTAGGTTTTCCAAAGGTGCCTCTCACTCCTCTTATAAAAGGGAACTCCCCTTCTCATTAATTCACACCTTCAAAGCCTTTTTTTTTGGCCAAACCCTTCCCCAATGCACTATAAACTTCCCTCACTACACCCTAGAGGCATTAGTTTGATCATAAATCCATTCTATGATCCCTTTTGATCAAATCAAAAGGAAGAACCCGAAGAAGTGGTAATGATTTCACCACCCTTTTTCAAGTTCCATTCTTCTTCCACTTCTTCATTACTTGTTATTCCCATTATAAAATAATGAATCCAGTATCTCATATATAATATAATATTATTATAAATATGGTACAACCATTTTCAGTATTCTATCCATCCTTTTAATGACATGTCACCATACGTGCGTACATACGGCTTATTGTCTCCACGTCGTGGTGTAATTGTTATTCAATATATTATTATTTGGATGGGTATAATAATTATTTTTAATTCATGTAAATAATAAATATAACATGATAATGATTTTTTATATATGATATACCATCCAATTATATATTATTTTAATATCAAAAGAATGATATTGTTGCTCGTGCGTACGTATGGACTACCGTCTCCACGAACGCGATGAGATTCATTCTCCATCGTATCCATTCAAGTATAATTATCATTTGATGATTTAAAAATAATGTTTAAGGACTTGATAAAATTCTGGATACGAATAAGATAAAACCTATCAATGAAAAACATGGTATATGTAACAAAACATATAAAATAAAATGAGTAAGTTAACACCCGAAACGACGATAATTCTAAACTATTATTAACAAAGAAATGTTAAAAGATTATATATGATATCATATTAATATATATGATTCTTGAATAAATTAATAAAAATTATTTCACCATTATACAAGATTTTATCCTACCCTCAACCAAGGAAATGTACAAGGTAAGGGGTTTTCATCTCACTCCTTATTCCTGTGAGATTCATGCCATATTACCACTATTACCTTTTGTGTGGTGTATGTACTGTCCATAATTGTATTCTTTGTGTAATACACTTTAATTTATTTTTATTTACATTTTCATTGTATGATACCTCTTTCATGGGTTGTATGTTTCGTAAGCTACCAAATTGGTAAGGGTTAATTTATCAATCTCATCATTCTCTAAGATTGTTTATGTGTAAGTATTTACTGGGAAATTTTTATCATCCATGTCCATTTTTCATAAAAATGATTTCAAAATGAATATTTTAAGGATTTTTAAAGGTACACTTTATCTAGATCAGAATTTCAAATGTTTTAAAGATTTAACTTTCTCAATATTTTTAATTAATATCCATGTTTTCAAAATGATTTTTGGGATTTATTTATATGGACATGAATGTATTGAATTGATAATTCTTTTCAAAATTTTCAAAGTGGTATGGGACACTTTCATTCAAAAATCTCTTTTCAAATTACTTCCTTTATAAATGTGTGACTTTTAAATGATTTTACAAAAATGATATTTCTCTCAAAAAGTTTTACTCATCATTTTCATCTATGTCAACATCCTTTGATAAATTTTAAGCTCATTTGAAGTTGATTTATTCTAAAAAACTTCCATTGAAGGTTTTGTGATATGTTTGACTGTGGGTGTGTTATTTTTATACCATTCATGGTGTATAGAGAAATTATTGACATTTCGTATGCTAGTTTTAATACGAATGTTTATGTTATGTTTACACCTATTCATATGAGGAATGCATTGGACATAGTAAGTGATGAGTGGAGCCCGCTATATCTCCTCGATGCGTCGGTAGGTCTCATGAGACAAACTAGTGTCTTGGCATGAGTTCTTGACAAAATCGTATTTATAGTCTTGGCACGAGGCCTTGGCAACGTGGTCATGATATTCTGACATTATGCATTCCATCATTATGAAAGTGGTAATTGATATTGCATGTGATTATTAGATTAGTAGAATATCCATGTGAATAAGTAAATGGCATTATTTCATTTTATTTCTACCATACTATGTTGAAGATCACGTTTAAAAGGATTCTGTTTTAGTTATACATTGCCTTAAATGCTTATGCTTATTTATGAAAGTTTACATTGTATTTCTTACCCTTACTGAGCATTTGATCTCACCCCTTTCTATGTTTTATTTTTTCCAGGATTCCAAGAAGTGTATTGTGATTGATATGTAGGGTTAAGCTAAAGGAATAATGGAGTTAATAATGATTATTTATGTTGTATTGTATGTCTTAAAGTGAAATGTAAAATTCATTTATATAATATAATTTCCAAGACTGCTAAACTAATAGGTACTTCGGGACTTGATTTCCTTATAATCATGCCAATGTATTAAAATAATGCACCGACTCTGGGTAACTAGGGTCGGGGAATTATAGTCAGTATCAGAGGAAGTTTAGAAATAACCTTGGAAACTAGATTTAGATAAACTATGATTAGAGAACATACCCCTAAGATAGATTTTGAGGATTAGTATAGAATAACTTCTTATAATTTTAGTTATGTAGAGATTTTGTGAGTCTTCCGAGTAATACATCGCTATTTGGATACAAGCAGGTAGAGGTGGCTCTGGCACAGATGTACCTAGGGGTAAAAACCGAAAACACCGCATTGATATAGACTCGAATGGGAACTGGTGCACGACAACGGGCCTTGTTGCACCCTTGGTTACGACACTCCTGGGAGCTATGTTTAGTATAATTCTCATCTTATTTACATACCATTATGAATTGTTTATGAGTATATACTTCCTCAAAGGAGAAATTTTTATGATTATGGATTTTATCCATAAACTATTTAATTTATGTTATCTGTTTTACAAGTTTGGGTTTAGGTATTGTTATTCATAAACTAATCTAGTGTATGCCATTGTTTAGAAATGGTGCCTAGTAGAAGGAATGAGAACTCCTACAATGAATATGATCCAAAGAGAAAGAAGGATCATATATTTCATGGTCTTAAGCTAGAATTTATAAGAGAAATAGTCTCCCATGTATTATCATCAAATGAAGAAATAATATCATGTGTTGATAAGATAAGTAAATAGTTTACTGAGTCCTATGGCTTTGAAGGAATAAGGCCCCAGCCTTAAACATTACTTAATCTTGAGTTATTGCATGATTACACCTTGAGAATCTTTTCAGGTTTAGAGTTCTAGAGAATTAGATCATAAAACATGCATTACATTCCAAATTTAAACAAAGTAGTTACATAAAATATAGTATTCATTTTTCTCATTAATGGAAACATATTTAAAATAAAACATGTATTCTTTATTAACACTTCCTTGACACTATCATCATATAATGTACCTTTACCTTGACCTGTGAAAAACATTTCAAAAAAATAGGATGAGCATAAAAAGCTCAGTAAGGGATATAAAAATATTGAAAGGAAACATGGGTACAAATATACATAAGAATGAAATCATACTTTAGCCATAAAACATAAGCACTTTAATATACCTCATCAAATCATGAATAAATCATACAAATCATAAGACATAAAGGTAACTTGAGGCATTAATAACATTCTTACGTAGGGAGTAACCCTCTTGGTTACGTTTGGAATACCCATCACAGTATATTACCTAAATCTCTTCAGAGAATCCTTAACATTTTCACTCCTTCGTGTTACCCAATGCATTGAAGAGCTATATCGGGCTCACCCGCGCTTAGTTTATCATGGAACCACCCATCTTCATACTAATGCCCACGAACCATAACATAATCGTATCACATAAAACATACATAAAAGAAACATAACATTTCCACATTTCAATCTCAAGATATCAGTAAAACACATTGATATAATAAAAAAATTATGAAAACCATTTTCAATACCAAAATAAAAGATAAGTAAAACAGGGTATTTATTTTTCTTTTAAAAAAACGGTATGGCTTGTAGAGGAAGCTGAAACTCAAATAATGGTCACGGCAGCAGAGAAGTCATTGTCGCCGCATACGTACAACAAAAACATTCCCTTTTTTCGTTTAGTAAACGCTTCGTATAAAAAATATTCCTTTTGAATAAACGTAAAAGTCAAAGGGGTTTATACACCGTATAAAAGAAGGTTTTGTATAAAACAAAATATGCCTCAATGAAAGGAGATTGAGACGAAGTCCCATACCTCGGGTCCGACTTGACTCGATAGTTCTTTAACCTCCTGAATAATAAACTCGAGTTAATTTCTACTTGATTAAGAACCTTTTTCAGGTTCATTATTCCTTTTATATCACTTATTACCATGTCATGAACACTATATAATTATTTCAGTTATTAATGGTCGTTTTAACGATCATTGGTACTTGAGTCAAAAATAAACACTTTATAATTACAAGTTGTTCATGTATCCATTATATCCATAGTTATACTCATGATTTAGATATAATATATATCATTTATATCCAGTATATATATGCATTTATAATATTACATAACGTTTAGAGGTATAAAATGAAATGCACCGTTCATGGAGATGGTAAGCTATACGTATGCATGGACACTACTTTCATTTCTATTTCATATTTTATGAAATGGAATCATAATGATATAATGGTATATTATAATTCCAGTTTAATATCATATATAAAATCATTAATTACATCCTTTATACGTCCCGCATATGGCATTAACGAATCAAATCACTTTGAGGTGGCGGTAGTCCGCACTTCCTAAAATGAAGATATCACGTTTACCCATAATGGAAACCATAAAGGTATGCCATAAATGAAAAATACATAAGATTAAGTAGAACATAAATATATTATATATCATATATAAATATAGTGACATCTTAATGGCCACCTTTGAAGGTGTTATATGAGTGTTGATCAATCATCGTTTCGTGAGGCAGAAATTCGCCATCCACGGAAACAGTATGTTATTTAGCCATTAGATGTAGGTGTGTGTAATTGTAGCTCGAATATATCTTATAAAAACATCATAGTATATTGAATATACTAGGTTTGTTACAAAAGAAATGAATAAAAAGATTTTAGGGGGTTGGAGAAGCAAAATAAAACAAAAGGACTCAAGTGAAGACATTACCTTAAAATCGGGTAACTCCCATTGGTTTGAGCTCAAAGGCTTCCATGGAAATACTTCTGCCCAAAGTGAGGCTTATAAGAGTTATAGAAGAATGTGGAGAGACAAAATTGGAATGGGTTGGCTGAGCCAAAGGCTTTGGAAGTGTGGGTAAGGAGGTAGAGGTGGGTGCCTTTTATAAGAGGAGAGGAGGGGCACTCTTGGAAAGTAAAGAAATGTTACTTTATTTTAAAATGATTTTCGGATTTAAAAGGTCCTAAATTGATATAATTAGAGGATAAGGTAATAAGGGTTATAAATATACCCAACCAATAGGTTTTTGAAAAGTTTAGGTCTTAGATGTTTCATTATCTTTTCATTTTATTTAAATCGTTAAATAATGAGGTAATCGATGCATCATCATGATGTCATAAATAATTTAATTTATTTAATATGTAAAAATTATCAAATAAATAATATGATGTAGTAAATCTGTTTATCCTTCCAATGACTATTTATAGTCAAAACTATGACTTGTATAACCCCATGTAAAAATTCTTTTAGTAAAGTAACTAATGTTTGTGACGTTTTTACTTTAACATAGAATTAAAAGATATTAATGTCATTTTCCTTCCAAAGTGGCTCCATGGGGTCCCCAAGTTGACCCATGGATTTTATTGGTTGGACATGACACATACAATAAGGGTAGGACATGTTTCAAGCCCATCTCATGTTATTAAAACATTATTTTTACATTAAACTACACTAATTACCTCTAATCGCGATTAAGAACTTAAAAGTTACTATTCACCAAAAATTTATTTTAATCTCATTGAACCTCATTTTATTTATTAATAACAACCATGTATGTCGGATTTTTGAAAATCAAATCATAGAAGTGGAAAAGTTTCATTTAAACAAAAAATCAGATTCCTTAACTACCACTTAGTGGTTCCACTATTCATCAAAAATTGAAGTTTTTCAGAAAAATACCAAAACATCAGCCTAAGATATATTTGATATTATGAATTAAAAAATGATGTATATTTTACAAAATTCAAATCATATAAGTTAAATTAATTAATTTAATAATTAATTCCCACTGTCATGACAAATAGCGTGTTTTTATGAAACAATAAGTATCAAAAGATTGACACTAGTTTAAGTCCAATTTCAAAGTGAAATTGATTCAAATGACCACCATTGGATTAAATTGTAAAAATAAATTCTAATTTCACTTTAAAACCAATTCAAAAGTCAATCTAATAATATAAATAAATTAGATTAAAAAGAGGTTCTGAATTAAAATACAACATTTTTCACTATTCATTAAAAAATGATCTTTATCGGAAAAATACCAAAAATTCACATAAAGTAAATTTTGATGTCCCAATCATAAGGAATAAGTTTATTTTGACAAACATAGCTTATAAAATTGTCAAAATATAGATTTAAAAATGGTTTTCCATTAAAAGGAAGTAAAATAATATTTTAAAAATGTTAGTGTATTACATGCTTAAGATTGGATTTATTTTCATTTTAAGCCTCTAAAGCACTATCTAATTCATTAATAGACATAGATAAAAATATCTATTATTCATTACTTACTTGGGATGTTACATACTTCCCCCTTTAGAAAATTGCATCCCCGTAATTTATTTACTTTTCGAATAAGTGGGGGTATTTATCTCTCATTGCATTTTCAGATTCCCATGTTGCCTCATCAATCATGTGGTTTTTCCACAAAACCTTTACCTGATGAATCACCTTATTCCGTAACACTTGCTCCCTGTGGCCAAGAATCTAGACCGGTTGTTCCTCATAAGATAGGTTCTCTTCCAGCTGAACTACCTCTGGACTCAAAACAAGAGATGGATCTGGCATGTACTTTCTCAACAACGAAACATGAAAAACATTGTGTACCTGAGATAAATTCAGAGGTAAATCCACTCAGTATGCAACTGATCCAACTCTCTCCAGAATTTCATATGGTCCAATGAACCTTGGGCTCAGCTTTCCTTTCTTAACAAATCGCATCACACTTTTCCATGGTGATACTTTGAGAAAAACATGATCACCTACCTCAAAAGAGAGATCCTTCCTCCTATTGTCTGCATAACTCTTCTTCCTGCTCTGAGCTGTTCTCATGTGTTTCTGTATCAGCTGAACTTTTTCTGCCATCTCTTCTACCAATTCTGATCCCATCAGCTTCCTTTTACCCACTTCATGTCAAAAAGCTGGAGTTCGACCCCGCTTCCCATATAACGCCTCAAATGGTGCCATCTATATACTGGAATGAAAACTATTATTATAAGAAAACTCAACCAAAGAATGATGTTTGTCCCAACTTCCCTGATAATCTATCGAACAAGCACGGATCATATCTTCCAAAGTCTGAATTGTTCGTTCTGAATTCCCATCTGATTGAGGATGAAGAGCTGTAATAAAATTTAATTCAGTACCCAACGACTTCTGAAGGCCTTTCCAAAAGTTAGAAGTAAACCTGGGATCATGATCAGATACAATGGAGAGAGGAACTCCATGCAACCTGACTATCTCTTTAAGGTAAAAACGGTAAAGTTTATCTGGGGAAAAAGTATCTCGTATAGCAAGGAAATGAGCAGATTTAGTCAAGTGATCAACAATAACCGAGATTGCATTATTACCTCGAGGTGTCTTCGGCAATCCCCCAAAAATGTCCATGGATATATTCTCCCATTTCCATTCTAGTACTAGTAAAGGCTGAAGCATCCCATTCAGTAACTTCCACTCTACTTTATTATGTTGACAAGTCAAACACTTCACTGTAAAATCAGTAATATCTCTTTTCAATCCATCCCACCAGTAATACTCCCGCAGATCTCTGTACATATTAGTACTGCCAGGATGAACCGAAAAAGGAGAATTATGAGCTTCACATAACAAATCTCTCTTCAACTGTGAATCACAAGGCACACACAATCTCTTCCCAAAAATCAAAACAAAATCATTATCAATGATGAATTCAGGAAACTTACCCTTCTGAACCAGCTCTGCCTTTTTCTGCAACTCACTGTCTTGCTTCTGTGCTTGCTTGATTCTGTCTGATAGAGAAGATTTCACTGATACCTGAAAAAAATAGAAGAACATCCTGCACCAAAAACATCTATTCCAAGGTTCTTCAAATCCTTAACCAAAGGATCACGTTCCAAACACAACATTGTTAATGAAGCATTACTTTTTCGACTCAAAGAATCAGCCACTTTATTAGCTTTTCCCGGATGGTAATGAATTGTACAATCATAATCCTTGACTAATTCTATCCATCTCCTCTGTCTCATGTTCAATTAATTCTGAGTGAATATATACTTTAAACTTTTGTGATCGGTATATATTTCACACTTTAATCCATACAAATGATGCCTCCAAATTTTTATAGCGAAAACTACAGAAGCGAATTCCAAATCATGTGTAGGGTAATTTACCTCATGATTTTTCAACTATCGTGAAGCATAAGCAATTACCTGATTATTCTGCATTAGGACACAACCAAGTCCTTTCAATGAAGCATCACTGTAGATAACAAACTCCCCATTCCTGGAATGTAGTGCCAAAATTAGATCACTCACCAATCTTCTTTTCAGTTCCTGAAAACAATCATCACATTCTTTTGTCCAAATAAACTTAACACCCTTCCGAGTTATCTTAGTCATTGGACTAGATAACCGTGAAAAATTTCTAACAATCCTTTGTTAATAGCCTGCCAAACCAAGGAAACTACAAATCTCTATTACATTTTTGGGTCTTGGCCATTCTTCAACAAGCTTTGTTTTTGCAAAATCAACAGTTATCCCATATTTAGGAACAATGTAACCAAGGAAAAAAAATTTTGCAACCAAAACTCGGACTTTATGAATTTCCCATACAATTTCTTTTCTTTTAAGGTTTTCAAAATAACCCTTAAATGTATTTCATGATCCTCTTTACTTTTAGAAAGCACCAAAATATCATCAATTAAAACCATGAAAAACATATCCAAGAACTCATGGAAAATTATATTCATTAAGTCCATGAATACTGCAGGTTCATTGGTTAGCCCAAAAGGCATTACTACAAATACATAATGGCCATATCTTGTACGAAATTTAGTCTTCGAAACGTCTGATTCCTTTACCTTTAGCTAATGGTACCCCGATCTCAAGTCAATCTTTGAAAAATACTGAGCTCTCTAGAGCTGATCAAACAAATCATCGATATGGGGCAAAGGATATTTGTTCTTAATAGTGATGTTATTCAGGGCTCTATAATCAATGAAAAGTCACATTGAACCATCTTTATTTTTAACAAATAAAATAGGAGAACCCCAAGGTGAAGTTCTAGGTCGAACGAAAACTTTATCTAATAAATATTTCAATTGCTCCTTCAACTCTAAAAGTTCAATTTGAGCCATTCGATAAGGGGGTTTTGAAATTGGCTTAGCATCAAGAATTAAGTCAACAGTAAACTCAACTTCCTGATCTGGTATTATTCCAGGTATCTCATTAGGAAAAACATCAGGATACTCATTTACCACTGGCACATCATTAATCTGAACAGTTCCATTGTTTTCAACATTGTGTTCCAAGTAACATTCATTTCCATATTTGAAAAGTTTATCAGCCTCTTGATAAGTTATCAATAGTAAGGGTTCTTTCTTGTACAAAAACTGAAAGTCTTTCTGAAAAGAAACTTCTTTAGCTCTACAGTCAATCTTAGCATGGTAAATTGAGAGCCAATCCATACCCAGGATAACATCAAACTGTACTAGAGGTAAACCAAAATGGTTCGCAAGTAGGTTCTTTCCACAGATAAGGATAATAAGATTCTTATAAATTCTTTTTGCCTCATCATTTCCCCCAGGTGTTTTTACCATAAGTTCAGGAGTCATTTATTGAGATGGTATTCAAATTTTACTAGAAATGTTTTCAGAGATGAAAGAATGTGATGACCCCGAATCAAACAACACGCCAGAATAATCTGAAAAAACAAACAAAGTACCTGATACAACTTCATTTGATGGCCCGAAATCTGCTGAAGTAGTTGCAAAGGATATCACCACCCCTTTCTGCTTGTAGTCTAACTGCTTCCCATCACTCGAACTCTTTGTCAGACACTCATTTTCATAGTGACCCATCTCATTGCACTTAAAACATTTCACTAAATGTAAATCAAATTTGGTCTTACCATCACCTTGATCTTTTTCAGTGCAATCACAAGCCTTATGTCCCATATTACCACATCGGTAGCACTTTCCAAAATTCAGAAGACATTCCCCAACATGACTTTTACCACATTTATCACAAACTGGAAACTTAGTTTTCATACCATCAGACTTTTTTGAAGAATTCATTCCTTTCTCCTACCACCTCGGTCTCTTCTTCTGTTGGTTTTTGTAGAACACTTGATTATCGACAAACTCCATTTCCACCTTCTTAGCACATTGAACAAGCTTTTCATAACATTTGAACTCACGAGAAGCTAAAGCCCTTCGATATTTTTGCTTGAATCCTAAGTAAAAACGATTTATTTTACTATCAAGGTCTCGGATAAAATTTGGAGCATACCTTGCCAATCGAGTGAACCTTTCTTCATAGGTAGACACTGAGTCTTCCTCTTGCCTCAATTAAAGGAATTGATTTTCCATCCTAAGTCGAACAGCCTTAGGAAAATACTTCTCAAGAAACATACCTTTAAATTCATCCCAGTCAAGAGCATCAATCTCATCAGCGTCCTTGATATTTCTAACCATCGACCACCACTGATCTGCTTCACCCTCCAAACGGTAAATAGAAAGACTAACCGTTTGATTTTCTGAATACCCCATGACATCGAAAATCTTCTCCAGTGCTTTAATCCAGCCTTCATCTAGCACAGGGTCAGATGATCCTCTGAATGATGGGGGATGTTGCCTCATGAAATGTTCCACCACTGACATGTTCCTCTGTAGTTGATCTGGCCGATCTCGTGCATGGATACCACCACCATTTATCGCTTGTGTCAACTGCGCCATTACTGCAACAAACTGTTTAGTTCCAATTTCGACCATCTCAAGATGCTGATTCAGAAGGTTATTTCCTTCTGTATTCCTTCCTAGCACTGCTTCCCTGTTTCCTCTATGGAAATCCATTCTGAAAAAACATTTCTTAGATGAAGCAACATGGTAATCTTCAAATGCTATATCATTTCAATTTGACCATAATTTTTTTGGATAATCATTTAATAGAATTATAACTCCTAAATTTATCTAAACCAACCTTCGATACCAACTATAAGGCCCCAGCCTTAAACATTACTTAATCTTGAGTTATTAAAAGATTACACCTTGAGGATCTTTTCAGGTTTAGAGTTTTAGAGAATTAGATCATAAAACATGCATTACCTTCCACATTTAAACAAAGTGGTTACATAAAAGATAGTATTCATTTTTCCCATAAATGGAAACATATTTAAAATAAAACATGGATTATTTCTTGACACTTCCTTGACACTATCATCATATCATGTACCTTTCTTTTGACCTGTGAAAAACATTTCAAAAACATGGGATGAGCATAAAAAGCTCAGTCAGGGATATAAAAATATAGAAAGGAAACATGGGTACATATATACATAAGAATGAAATCATAATTTACCCATTAAACATAAGCACATTAACATACATCATCAAATCATGAATAAATCATAGAAATCCTAAGACATAAAGGTAACTTGAGGCATTCATAACATTCTTACATAGGGAGTAACCCTCTTGGTTACATTTGGAATACCCATCACAGTATATTCCCTACATCTCTTCGGAGAAACCTTAGCATTTCACTCTTTCGTGTTACCTAATTCATTGGAGAGCTATATCGGGCTCACCCGCCCATAGTTTACCACGTAACCACCCGTCTTCATAATAATGCCCAAGAACCATAACATAATCGTATCACATAAAAAATACATAAAGAAAACATAATATTTCCACATTTAAATCTCAAGATATCAATAAAAGACATTGATATAAAAAAAATTATGAAAACCATTTTAAATTCCAAAATAAAAGAAAAGTAAAAGAGGGTATTTATTTTTCCATAAAAAAATACGGTACGTCTTGTAGAGGAAGCCAAAACTCAAATAATGGTCACAACGGCAGTGAAGTCATTGTCGCCGCATACGTACGACAAAAACATTCCCTTTTGTCATTTAGTAAACGCTTCGTATAAAAATTATTCCTTTTGAATAAACGTAAAAGTCAAAGTGGTTTATACACCGTATAAAAGATGGTTGTGTATAAAACAAAATATGCCTCAATGAAAGGAGATTGAGACGAAGTCCCATACCTTGGTCCGACTTCACTCGATCGTTCTTTAACCTCATGAATAATAAACTTGAGTTAATTTATACTTGGTTGAGAACCTTTTTCAAGTTCATTATTCATTTTATATCACTTATTACCATTTCATGAACACTATGTAATTATTTAAGTTATTAATGGTCGTTTTAACGATCATTGGTACTTGAGTCAAAAATAAACTCTTTATAATTACAGGTTGTTCATGTATCCATTATATCAAGAGTTATAATCATGATGTAGATATCATATATATCATATATATCCAGTATATACATGCACTTATAATATTACATAACGTTTAGAGGTAATAAATTAAATGCACTGTTCATGGAGACGGTAAGCCGTACGTATGCATGAACACTACTTTCATTTCTATTTCATATTTTATGAAATTGAATCATAATGATATAATGGTATATTATAATTCCAGTATAAAATCATATATAAAATCATTAATTAAATCCTTTAGACATCACACATATGGAATTAACGAATCAAATCACTTTGAGGGGGTGGTAGTCCGCACTTCCTAAAATGAAGATATCAAATTTAACCATAATGGAAACCATAATGGTATGACATAAATATAAAATACAGAATCTTAATGAAAACATAAACATATTATATATCATATATAAATATAGTGACATCTTAATGTCCACCTTTGAAGGTTTTATATGAGTGTTGAACAATCATCGTTTCGTGAGGCAGAAATTCGCCATCCACGGAAACAGTATGTTCTTTAGCCATTAGAAGTAGGTGTGTGTAATTTTAGATCGAATATTTCTTATACCAACATCCTAGTATATTTAATATACTAGATTTGTTACAAAAGAAATGAATAGAAAGAGTTTAGGAGGTTGGAGAAGAAAAATAAAACAAAAGGACTCAAGTGAAGACATTACCTTAAAATCGGGTAACTCCCTTTGGTTTGAGCTCAAAGGCTTCCTTGGGAAGACTTATACCCAAAGTGAGGCTTCTAATAGTTATAGAGGGATGTGGAGAGGCAAAAAGGGCAGGGGTTGGCCGAGCCAAAGGCTTTTGAAGTGTGGGTAAGGAGGTAGAGGTGGGGGCCTTTTATAAGAGGAGAGGAGGGGCACTCTTGGAAGGTAAAGAAATGTTACTTTATTTTAAAATGAGTTTAGGATTTAAAAGGTCCCAAATTGATATAATTATAGGATAATGTGATAAGGGTTCTAAATATACCCAACCAATAGGTTTTTGACAAGTTTAGGTCTTAGATTTTACATTATCTTTTCATTTTATTTAAATCGTTAAATAATGAGGTAATCGATGCATCATCATAATGTCATAAATAATTTAATTTATTTAATCTCTAAAAATTATAAAAAACTACTATGATGTAGGAAATATATTTATCTTTCCAATTAATATTTATAGTCAAAAATTTGACTTTTATAACCCCATGTAAAAATTGTTTTAGTAAAATAACTCATGTTTGTGACATTTTTACTTTAACATTGAATTAAAAGATATTAATGTCATTTCTCTTCCAAAGTGTCTCCATGGGGTCCCCAAGATTACCCATGGATTTTCATGGTTGGACTTGACACATAAAATAAGGGTAGGACATGTGTCAATCTTATCTCATATTATTAAAATGTTATTTTTATCTTAAACTACAGTAATTACCTCTAATCGCGATTAAGAACTTAAAAGTTACTATTCACGAAAAAATTATTTTAATCTCATTGAAACAAATTTTACTTCTTAATAAAAACCATGTATGTCAGATTTTTGAAAATCAAATCACAGAATTGGCAAAGTTTCATTTAAACGAAAAATCAGTTTCTTTAACTACCACTTAGTGGTTTCACTATTCATCAAAAATTGAAGTTCTTTAGAAAAATACCAAAACATCACCCTAAGCTATATTTGATATTCTGAATTCAAAAATTATGTATATTTGAAAAAATTAAAATCATATAAGTTACATTAATTAATTTAATAATTAATTCCCGTTTTCATGACAAATAACGTGTTTTTATGATACAATAAGTATCAAAAGATTAACACTAGTTTAACTCCTATTTCAAAGTGAAATTGATTACAATGACCACCATTGGATTAAATGGTAAAAATATATTCTAATTTCACTTTAAAACCAATTCAAAAGATAATCTAATCATATAAATAAATTAGATTAAAAAGAGGTTATGAATTAAAATACAACATTTTTCACTATTCATTAAAAAATGAACTTTATCGAAAAAATAAAAAAAATTCACACAAAGTAAATTTTGATGTCCCAATCAGAAAGAATAAGTTTATTTTGACAAAAATAGATTATAAAATTTTCAAAAGATAGATTTAAAAATGGTTTTCCATTAAACGGCAGCAAAACAATCTTTTAAAAATATTAGTGTATTCCATGCTTAAGATTGGATTTATTTTCATTTTAAGCCTCTAAAACACCATCTAATTCATTAATAGACATAGATAAAAATATCTATTATTCATTAATTACTTGTGATGTTACAGAAGGGAAGAAAGAGAAGAAAAGGATGGAAGAGAGAAAGATGGATAAAGGGAAGAGGGAAAAGAATAATTTTCCCATATGTGATAATTGTGGGAAAAAACACCCTGGAACTTGCCTGAAAGGAATGGGAGTTTGTTATAAGTGTGGAGGATAAGGGCACAAAGTACATGAATTCAAGGGTAAGAAAATGGTTTCAAATGTACAATGCTTAATTTGAAAGGACTATGGACACTACGCGAACCTATGTCCCAGTCATCAGACTATGCCGTAACTGATGCTATTGGATAATAATCAAGTTATGATACTACCACAGATGAAGATGAATGATTAGAGTTCTTATACTGATTATGTCATTTTAGTGTTGTATCAAAAATGTACTTGTTATAATAATTATGGAGTATATAAGGATGGTACTGCAGTACTATTTAATTAAGGACTTGAGATTGTGTGGAACAATGAAAAGTGACTCAATAGTAGGTTAATTTTTTTGGAAAATATATGGTTGAGAGAAAGATAAACCATAATATGGTTCTGATACCGAGGTAGTGATTTTAGAATAATACATGATTTATTTGGATAAATTATATTGGATATTCATGACTACCTTGAAACTGATTAATGATTTGTATATTTTATCATTGTTGGGGTTTACAACATTTTTGGATTGAAGGAGTATATCAATTAATCTTTAAGGAATAAGGGATCATAAATGTAATCAATAAGGTTTTATGGTAATTCAGGATGTTGTAGTGTTTTAAAAGAATACATGATGAATGTTTTCACATGTTATTATGCGGAAAAAAGGATCTTCATTGTGTTTACCTTCCTTATAAATTTTGGACTGAATTATTTTGGATAGTTCTAGTTTGGATTATTTTGGATTGCCATAAAAGAACAACCCGGAGGTCGGGCAGCAACCCGTCGCGTCCAGCAAGGCCGCGAGACATGAACTCACAACCGAAGGGTGACAAGGGTGTATCACATACCACTGGCCCACGAGATGTCCTGGATTAAATAATGTAGTTTATTTTAAGAATTTGTAGTAGATGAATTATAAATTAATTTTTTTAACCCCAAACGAATAGGATAAATAGAATATATTTTGTATGTTCTATTATCTTTTAGAGTGAAAGATGAGTTTTTTGTAGAAATTAGTTAAAGGAGGGAACTCTTCTTGTCAAGTATATATTTTTCTTCTCCTATTATTCTATAAAGAAATTAATTCTTATACTTTATAGAAGGAATCTTAAAACCAAAAATGTGTTATCCTAATACCTTATGTTTTGTTGAACCGATGGTATTTTAAGTCATTATAGATTTATGAATTTAAGGCCCTCAATTTTACACTTGTTTGTGATTGATGACCTCAATCACTACCTATAAATATTTACGGTGTTCCTCCAATTATATTTCTCAAATTTCAACCAATATTCTCCGAATAGAGATCATAATTTTGTTGTGACCCTTTCATTTCTCTTTTCCTCTTATTAAGACTAAATTTTATCAACCCAATTTCCGATGTGGGTCTTACCACAAAGATTTTTTCTATATTCAACCTTTTATTTTTGAATAAAAATTTCAAATTGCGAGGACACAATTTATTGAAGGAGGGGAGAATGTAACACCCCAAGATTTCATAGTGTGTTATTTCTTCAAAATAATTCACTAACTTGCACTACACGCAACACCGAGTTCAAGCGCACCATGACTTACCAAACAAGCCTTTCAAAAGAGGTTATGAAGATTATTAACTAAATTTTAAACTTTATATAATCCATATAATTTTAGAATCCATATTATGAGTTTCTTAGACATAATGTAAGAACAAATTCATTTTCAGTATTGTACTTTTACAAACTTTTAATAGTGAACCCTTTTCAATTCCAATATTTTAAACTTTTATATATTCAATTTGACTAAATAAATTTACTTTTTAGAATGGGGACATCAAAATAATTTACAATGAAACATCCCATTCTTCCACGGTACGTTTCCCTTTGAATAATGCAATGGCGTGCATTGTACGTAACTTCGAGATTCTAACACACCACAACCAATCAAACTAGCCGTTATGAATAGTAATACCTACTTTTTAAAATTTTATAAATTTTATCTCTCAAAATGGACTTCAATTTTGGATTATTAGTATTGAATTTAGCCTAAGGTAAAATTTTGGTACTTTTCGGATAACTTTAATATTTTGATGAATAGTGAAAATTACTAAGTTTTAATAAAAAATTTTTTTTAATCAAAATAATTAATAGTGAAAAATTATAAATTTGAGTGGTTTTAAAGTATATTTAGAATATATTTTTACCATTTAATACAATTTTGGTCATTAGACAAAATTTCACAGTTAAACCGAACATAAACAAGTATTAATCTTTTGATAGTTATTATATCTTAAAAACACGCTTTTTGATTTGACAACAGGAATTAATTTTAAATTAATTACTTCCACTTCTGTGTTTTGAATTTGGAAAAATGTATTCCATATTTGGAATCAGGATGTCCAAATTTTATAAATAGGTATCTATTATTTTTAGGCATTTTGAATAATTACTTCGGTAAATATTTTATTTACCATGGTTAAAGGGTAAATCCGGTAAATAAGGGTTAACAAATAATATAATAATAATAATACTAAATCAACCTAAAACGTTTCCTAACATTATTGGTGGATATATTTTCGACCATGGGCATATTTGGGTCAATTTTTGGGACCCCATGGATCCACTTGTAGGTGATGGGGACACTTTATATTAATTAAGTAAAAGTGAATACAAAAATGACAAAAGCTTATATCTTTTAGAAAACAAATCTTTAAATATGGTTATATATGTTGGAATTTAGATTATAAAAATTCATTAGAAATATAAAACTATTTATTACATAATGATGTTTTATTTATAATTTTTAGACATTACATAATTTAATTTATTTATGACACAAGGATGATGCAGTAATTACCATAATAGTGAAAAATTAACATAATTGATATTAAAAATACCCAAATAATTATAATTTGAGACTTTTTATGAATTAAACTAATTTTATAGGTTAATATGAAATGTTAGGAATGAATTAATGAACTTTTTTTGAAGTAATAATTCTGTTATTAGTTTTTAAAAAATCAACTATTGTATAGTGTCAAAATTGTCATAAAAGGGGTTTTAAAACAAATATTATATTATTATTTGGTATTAAATTCCTAAAAATCTATGGTTCTACCATGAGACTTATATAATGATATGGGTATGATTAATAGACCACTTTGGGTCACTTGTATGTATATATAATTTTATTAACCATATAATATAAAAATACAAAGAGACATTGTAAAAGTGAAACTAATTAACTAAGAGTTAATACTTAAAGATAAGGTTAATATAGTAACCCAAACCTATCTAAATCCTATTGGTTGAGTGGTTTTCGACCTATAACCACCTTAAAATTTAAATAATTCAATTTTTAGCCATTATAAACCGAATATTAATTTATTATATATTAATATTTTTAGCTTTTCCAAAGGTACCCCTCACCCCTCTTATAAAAGGGCACTCCCCCTTCTCATTAATTCACACCTTCATAGTCTTTTTGTTCGGCCAAACCCTGCCCAAATATTCTCTAAACTTCTCTAAATACAACCTAGAGGCCATAGTTGGATCAGAAAGCCAACCTAAGGAGCCGTTTTGATCAAATAAAAAGGAAGAACCCGAAGAAGAGGTAATGATTTCACCACCCTTTTTCAAGTTTCTTTCTTCTTCCACTTCTTCTTTCCTTGTTATTCCCATTCTAAAATAATGAATCAAGTATCTCATATATACTATAATATTATTATAAATATTGTACAACCATATTCAGTATTCTATCCATCCTTTGAATGACATGTCACCATACGTGCGTACGTACGGCTTACCGTCTCCACGTCGTGGTGTAATTATTATTCAATATATTATTATTTGGATGGGTATAATAATGATTTTTAATTCATGTAAATAATAAATATAACATGATAATGATTCTGTATATATGATATAGCATCCAATTATATTTTATTTTAATATCAAAAGAATGATATTGTTTCTCGTGCGTACGTACGGACTACCGTCTCCACGAACGCGATGAGATTTATTCTCCATCGTATCCATTCAAGTATAATAATCATTTTATGATTTAAAAATAATTTTTAAGGACTTTATAACATTCTGGATATGAATAAGATAAAACCTATCCATGAAAAACATGGCTTACATAACAAAATATATAAACGAAAATGAATAAGTTAACACCCGAAACGACGATAATTCTAAAATATTATTAACAAATAAATGTTAAAAGATCATATATGATATCATATTAATATATATGATTATTGTAAAATTTAATAACAATTATTTCACCATTATACAGGAGGTTAACCTACCCTCAACCTAGGAAAAGTACAAGTTAAGGGGTTTACATGTCACTCCTTATTCCCGTGAGATTCATGCCATATTGCCACTATTACCATTTGTGTGGTGTATGTATTGCCCATAATTGTATTCTTTGTGTAATACACTTTAGTTTATGTGTATTTACATTTTCATTGTATGAGACATCTTTCATGGGTTGTATGTTTCGTAAGTTACCAAATTGGTAAGGGTTAATTTCTCAATCTCATCATTATCCGAGATTGTTTATGTGTAAGTATTTACTGGGACATTTTTATCATCCATGTCCTTTTTTCATAAAAATGATTTCAAAATAAAGATTTTAATGATTTTTAAAGGTACTGTTTATCTTGATCAGAATTTCAAATGTTTTAAAGATTTATCTTTCTCAATGTTTTTAATTATTGTCCATGTTTTCAAAATGATTTTAGGGACTTATTTATATGGACATGAATGTTTTGAATTGATAATTCTTTTCAAAAGTTTCAAAGTGGTATGGGACACTTTGATTCAATAATCTCTTTTAAAATTACTTCCTTTATAAATGTGTGACTTTTAAATGATTTTGAAAAAAGGATATTTCTCTCAAAAAGTTTTACTCATCATTTTCATCTATGTCAACATAGTTTGATGGATTTTAAGCTCATTTGAAGTTGATTTATTATACAAAACTTCCATTGAAGGTTTTGTGATATGTTTGACTGTGGATGTGTTATTTTTATACCATTCATGGTTTATGGAGAAATTATTGACATTTCGTATGCTAGTTTTAATACGAATGTTTATGTTATGATTACACCTATTCATATGAGGAATGCATTGGACTTAGTAAGTGACGGGTGGAGCCCGCTATAGCTCCTCGATGCATCGATAGGTCTCATGAGACAAACTAGTGTCTTGGCACGAGGCCTTGACAAAATCTTATTTTTAGTCTTGGAACGAGGCCTCGAATACGTGGTCATGATAGTATGTCATTATGCATTCCTTCATTATGAAAGTGGTTATTGATATTGTATGTGATTATTTGATTAGTAGAATATCCGTGTGAATAAGTAAATGTCATTATTTCATTTTATTTTTTCCATACTATGTTGAAATTCATGTTTAAAAGGCTTTTTTAATTATACATTGCCTTAAATGTTTATACTTATTTGTGAATGTTTTCGTTGTATTGCTTACCCTTACTGAGCATTTGAGCTCACCCCTTTCTATGTTTTATTTTTCCTAGGATTCCAAGAAGTGTATTGTGATTGATATGCAGGGTTATGCTAAAGGAATAATGGCGTTCATAAAGATTATTATGTTGTTCTGTATGTCTTAATGTGCAATGTAACATTCATGTATATAATATAATTTCCAAGACTTCTAAACTAATCGGTCCGTCAGGACTTGATTTCCTTGTAATCATGCCAATGTATTAAAATAATGTTCCAACTCTGGGTAACTAGGGTCGGGGAATTTACAGATAACCTTAAATCCCTTCCAAAATATAACTCTCCATTTATTCCTTAAATAGGACCTTAATGTTTTCCAAAAAACATCTTAATTGGATACTTGGGTTCATCCTTACACCAATGGAATATTAAATGTGATTTTATGTGTCCAAAATCCATGTTGAGGTATAAAATCAAATGAAATGTCACTAAAGGATGAACAACAACATTATCATATGGATTGTTCATACAAAATCATACATGAACTTCCCAACTAAGGGTGGAAAGGATAAGTGTTTCTATAATTATAATTATTCCATTCATTCATTATGATTTCATAATATTTACCATTATCCATCATCTTAAGAGATTGTTAATTCCAATCATTATCCTTAACCATAGGTTTTAAGAACTTTATATCATAATGACCACAATCCTATTATTTGAAACACTAAATTTTGGGATGTACATTCTTTGTATAATTATCTTTATTCCCATTACCTTAGCATTCAGTTACTCAATGACCTTTATTATAACACTTAAAATATTTATCAGTTCCAATAAGACATTTCCTCCATGATGCCTTCCACACACTGAGCATAAATTATTCGTAATCTTCTATCTCTCTATATTATTTTGAGTTTACATTTATTTAAATATTTATTTTCTTATCATAACCAATATATTGAAGGATATCTTCAATATCCTTTTTTTCAGAAGAATAAGAGGATGGTACATACTAAAAAATAGGTTCTTTTACTCTTCTAAAACCATGGATTTAATTTTATCTTATTGCCTTGTATTCTTTATGATGTTCCCACGTAGTTTTTCTTCACCTTCAAAGTGTTAAGTCCTTAATATAATTTTTTTTAATTCTGAATAATAACGACTAAAAAATATCTTTTCAATGGTATAGATCCATTTTTAAATAATAATTGAATCATATGTACCACAAAATAATGGTTGGCATTGCCTTACAATGGATTCAATAAAACTATGTTCCCTCCTTTGGTTATTTGAAAATTTAGAATGACTCATTGATTGTTAAGGCTATATTACAATGTTGTTTTTAGTACATATTCCATAACATTAATTTTATCAGGGGGTCCATTATTTCATTTTCCATTTCATTCATCATTAACATAGTTCTTCAAGGATCCATTCATTTACTAAATCCATAAAGCATATCGTGATAATCACATATCATAGTGGAAATCCATATAATCGTGAAAAGGATTTACTTTTAGTATGTTTAAATAATGAAATGTTTTTTAGTTTATGACACCCTAGTTTTATACTATGTTATACATATCTAACATCTTTTTAAATACTTCATAATGGTTTGTGAAGGGTTTTTGAATTTCCAAAATATATCCTCTAGGAGTGTTAAACCAGGTGTTCTCTAAATCCCATTGTCATGTACCAAATTACACTAAGTCTGAACTAGAAAATCTTTTTAGAGTTGTTACCCATAAGTAAATATATTCTAGGGCCACATCCACTTGTAGTATCCAGATGGTGATGTATTTCTAGGAAACCATTCACTCTTTCCTTTACCAAAATTCCAAGACACTTTCCAAAACATTCAATCATCCTCTACTTATCTTTAGAGATATCCCAAGATATATCCTTAAAATTATACCAAGGGATATCACTAATATTTTCTCAATATAGTTTCTAAAGGATGACTAAAAATTTCCATTGATACCAACTATAGGGACTCAGAACAAGCATACAAGAATATTTCTCCATTTTAGAGGAACACTAAGTACATTAAAAAATACATGCCCAAGGAATGTAATAGTCTAGTGTTTATCGAAACATGGAATAAAAATATTATATCCTAGTAAATGAACATTAATAAATACCATAAAGATCTACACCTTTATTACATCTACCTTTAACATTTATTAATATCATGGGGAAAGGAAACATAAGAAGGGGGTGAGTTCAATTGCAAAAGTAATGGTAAATAAAGGAAATGTGTTATCAAAACATGAATAAAAGGATATATAAATTGAGAATAGAATTTGAAGATGATACCATGCATGTTAGACATCATAATAATTATGGATATTTTAGAATACATGGATCATAAATGGATTAAAAGAATAATTAATAGAATCATAACAAATGAATAAGACATGGAATTTATAGAATCAAAATTTTTCGTATAATGTTTTGAATGTGTATAAGTAGTGATAGTTTCACTCATCATGTTAAGAACATAAAATCATGTCACGATATCAACTTCTGGACATTAGAACTAGTTCATGCATAAAATTGTGAATGTGTAACCACGTTCATGAATAAACTTATGCACATGAAACAAGGTATATTCTTAACATTGTGAACATGTAATCAGGTACACCAATAACATTGTGTACATGTAATCAGGTCCCAAATAAATGTATTGACAAGAAAATAGGTCCAATCATAACATTGTGGAAATATAATAAGTTTCACTTATCATATTTTGAACATGTAATTAGGTTCACACATAAAATTGTGGACACAGAGACAGGTCAATGCATTATATTGTGAACATGTAACGAGGATCATAAATAACATTTATACTAATGAGTAACCCATATTTACCCAATGCATTAGAATGAGATATAGATCCTACCCAAGACATAACAATATGAAACATATGACTACCAAAATATTATAAACATTAATCAAATCATTACCCATGAAATTAGATATGAATCATTAACATTTAATGATATCATTATATATGAAATAAAGTTATGTATCTTAACTATAACTTGTGAAAAGAATCATGTTTCAATCTCATATAACCCGTGAAAGAGAAATATGTTTACTAAGAATTAACCCTTCCTAGAAGGAATATGAATGGATGTATTGAATCATTTTATTCTAAAAACATGAGTTACACCAACGGATGTCATCCTAGATGTGAAATAATTTGGAATGATCTTTTAAAAATCCATATTGAGGAAAATATCCTTTCTTCAAGAAAATTTCTTTATAAAAAACATAATCCCTTTACAAAAAAAATTCCTTGATGAAAATAATTAAAACATTTATTAAAAAATATTTCATTTAAAATAATTTGAACATATATAAAGAAAGGTTAAAATTATATTCAAAAATATTTGTTTTAAAATATATTGAAAACATATAAATAAATCTTGAAAACATTTTGAAAACCATTTACTTGAAGAATTATTAAAGAAGTGTGAAATTGTTTGGAAAACAAATTTCATTGAAAATAAATTGTAACCATATCAATAAAACATGAAAATAATGAAAAAAATAAATCCTTTTTCCATGAAAATTATATTCAAGGATCATTTTAATACATTTTTAAACACATATTTGAAAACATGGGTTTTAAAATAAACTATCTTTCTGACCGAAGTGATAAATACAGATTTTTTTTAAAATATCTTAATTATATTAAGTACCAAAAGATTAAAAAATAATAATAATACATGGATATGACTTAAATAAACAGAAGTGAATTAAACTCATGATTTTTCATGAGATATGGATCTTAATATTTCAGCAAATAATCATAATCATCGACAATCTTGAAAAGTGGTGATATTGTTCCAATAAATAGTAATTACTTGGTAACATGGGATCATACCCTCAATGTAAAAAATTAAATTAGATGGAGTTTAAAAAATCTTCAAAATAAGTAAATTCATGATATAGCATGTAAAATTAATTATATACAACTCAAAAAAAATATGTGAAAAAAACATGAGCCTCAAAGGCAGATAATTGAGTCAAAACTATTTTTCTGATATGTTGAATTTTGAAACATAAAACACATGAAATAAATATCATCAAATGGATATAAAAATATCCCTAAATTTAATTATTATAACCATTTAATAGATAAATTGGAATTATAAACACCACACAAAAGGAATGAGTGGTGAATATATCATGTGTCTCATGGAAATTTTTTTTGATGAAATTTCTTTACCCTATGACTTGACTGTCTTTGTACTCGTACAAGATTACTATATATTAAATGTATGTTTATAATAAATATTTTATAGAAACAAGTTCTTATATTTAATTCCATATATGTTTTTATTATGACCTAATATTATCCACTTTCTAAAAATCATTTTGTTAAGGTTTAACTTAGGGTAATATTATATTTTTTTCTTCACATGTGTCTTAATATATTATATCTTTTATTATTATACGTATATCTGGATTTCTGGAATGTAAAACATGATATAAATTTCACTTAAATACATTATATTTGTATTATAATAATCTTTTGAATATATATTTATGAAATTTAATACACTATTCATGGAGACGGTAAACCGTACATACAAATCAACATTGTTTCCGTCTTTTTTTAGTATTAAATGAGGAAAGGAAAGTGTAATATAAGTATATATATATTTATATATATAATTATTATAGAAGTATTATTATATCATATATATAATATATTTTCACTAAACCCATCTTTAATTTATTCCATGTAGTGTCTGAACGAATGACATCACTTTAAGGGGGAAGTCGTCCACACTTCCCCAAATGAAATCAACGTATTTATACAAAATAAAAGGTAAAAAAGATATGTGTTGTAAAATGAATGAAGAATATAAAATAAATAAATAATATAATATTTTACATATATAAACATAGTCTCAATATAAATTTCCACCATGATAGGTGGTAAAGGAAAAATGAACAATTATCGTTTAGTGCGGCGGTAGTTCTCCGTACACATGAGAAGTATGTTCATTACCCATTATATTGATGTGTGTCTAATTATAGGTTTTGACCCTAGAATAAAAAAATAAAATTATTTTAAAAATAAATTTTTACACAATATTTTAATAAATAGAGAGTAGGAGTTGGAGATTGGAAATAAAATAAAGGAGGTTGAGAGAAGGTGTTACCTCTAAATCAGGTAACTGCTTTTAGTTGGAACCAAAAGGCTTATTTGGATTACTTTATTCTCAAAGGGATGATTAAATAAGTAATGGAGGTATGTTAAGAAGTTTATTTGTTATAGAATGGTTGAATAAATGTGATTTTAGGGGTTTAAAGTAGAGGGGGAGTTTGTTCCCTTTTACAGGGGAGCGAAGGAACACACTTGGAATATTAGAAATGTTGTTAGGTTTACCCACATTTTTACCTAAATAATCATACCAAACCAACATAACAAAAGAATGGAAGATTTATCCCCAAAATATGTCCTTATAATGGTACTTTCAAAAGGTCATAGGTCATTTGGCCCCTTTAATTTAGCGTTTATTCTCTTGTTAAGCTTAATAACTTTAATTAATTTTAACTTATTTCACTAAAATTTTTTATCAAAAACTTGGATGAATATATTAGAAATTTAAAATTATGTTAATTTACAATATGGAATCATTTTTTTTTCAAATTCCAGTCACTAAAGTTTCATAAATTAATTTATATTTAATCCCACTAACAAGACCACGGTGTGAGTTTTTAAAGTAAAATCAATCTAATGTTTGCAAAGTATTTATACCCTATTTCAAATTTAAAATTGATTATAATGACATGAATTTTATTAATTGATAAAAATATTATTTAACTAAACATTGAAACTAATTTAAAATATAATTAAACTTATGAAATAAAATAAAAGAATGATTAGTTTTGAATTAAAATTCAGTATTTTTACTTTTTATTCAAAAAATGAATCCTTATAGAAAAAAAATATGCTAACATAATGTTTATAATTCACATTTAAAGATTATGTTTATTTTTAACAATTAAATATATAATATTTCCAAAAAAATGGATTTAAAATGGGTTAACCATTAAAAGTCGGCAAAACTACTTTTAAAAAATATAGGTTTTGATGCATAAAATTTGGTTTTTTCGTATCATATGTCTATCAAATACGTTTAATGAATATCAAAAATATTATATTGAATATATAAAATAAAAATAATATCACTCATTATTTTTAATTAATTTATTTTATTATTGTAAAATAGATATTTGACCATAAAAATTATAATATTTTCATTTATATTCAACCACTTTTCATATTCATTTCTAATTAATTAGTAACCTATGAATTCAAAATATATTTTTGTAAACCTTATATTTTCATAAATTAGATAATAATATTCATAATATGTAATATAGTGGTTAGTTTAGAAATTATTAAATTAATGAATAATTTTTTAATAATATATTTCTGTTCGGTAAAAATTGGTCTTGCGTGTTACTCAAGCCATAGAGGAATTTCGTTGTAGCATGTACCACGGGCTAACCTCGGTGTTCTATGTAGATGAAGATAAAATTTATGTTTCATGTATTGTACGATTAACATGGTGTTTTATATAACATAAGCCAAATATAGTAATTTAATATAAAATGAACTATTTTCATTGTTGCGGGAAATGAAATTGTCAAAATATTAAATTAATTAAAAATAATATATTTTATAGAATATCAGGGTGTTTCAGGGAAACTATATATGAATTATTTTTTATGTATATGAGTATATTCCACTTCCAAATGACATGATGTGTGTAAATATAACTGAATATGATTTTTTAGAGATCCAAAATTCTTCAAAATTGTGTGTTATGGGTCAAAATTAATAACAATACCTTAGATATAAATGAAATCATATTAATAAAAAATATATATTGATTTCTAAATTATAGGAAATGATGACACATCAATCCATGTTTTTCTTTCTTCAATATTATTTGAAATTCGTTTTTATTAATCTAAAAAACGTAAACCTACATTTTATCATAAAATCCATATTAAATTACCTTAGAATGACAAATAACTATATAAAAACAATTTATGATTTTTTTTGTTTCTGAGTAGATGTAACATCAAAATATTGTACGGTATGCTCAGACTGACTGGATAATGAGTTCAAAAGGATTTAACAACCTCTAGAAACATATGTAAAGGGGTCAAAAAAATCAAATAACTTATGATTTATATACATTCCTAATAAAAAACCATATATTAAATTTTAATGTGTATTAATGGACTCTATATCAATCAAGACCATCATTTTCAATGGAATACGAAGAAAACATTTTCAGGGTTTTTTGATACAATCACATACATGGAATGATTAGAACCATATCCAATGACCGCATATTTTTTGAATTCATGGGAAATTTAATTTAATTATTTTTTACATGTATGAGTTTAAGGTATAGTTACCATATCCATTTTCATATATCATTACATGATTTTGAACACAATTAAACATCAAAATACAGGACAATTATTGTAATGTCTAGTGTCTTGGAATAATATATACATAAAACTGAAAACATGGGACTAAGTAAAACATTTATTAATATTAAAATACGATATGAGATACTGACACCCTTTGATCCCTTTCATCTACATAGTATAACAAAGTTATAATAAGAACAAATTTATGAGATAAAAGGGCCTAGTAAGGGAATAAACATTAAAATAAAGCTTAGGACATGTGTTTGAAGGTGTAGAATAATGATATAAAAAGGAATTGACCATGATTAAACATAAGGAATCATAACTAGAGATCATATAATCATGGATCAATATATTTTTGGTAGTAATATAAAACATTACTTTAGCAGGAGTCGAGTCACATTGCACATAGAGGAGCACGAGTCATAACTCATTTCACAGAGAGGAACAAGAGTCAAGGTTGCCACCAAGACTGTTGCACATAACATCTCATGAGATTTAAGTTTACCCAATGAATTATATATATATATCTAGGTTTACCCATCATAACATGTTCATTAATATTATTTCCAAAAACATAACAATACATAAGTAATCAAACATAAACATTTTGTTTACCCATGGAATGAATTGGTTATCATATTAATGTCAAAATCATAATAAATGGGTATATTGTAAAATTTTGCATTATTTAATGGATTTAAATCCTAGATTTAAATTCTTAGAAGTAATATAGAAATATATCATGATAATTGTTTTCAAACTGAAGTGAAAATATAATTTTAGAAACCTTAGAGATAAAACATTTTAGTACAGATTAAGTGAAAACATTCATGATTATTTAAAATGGAAAAGGAATAATTGTTTTTATAAAACCATAATTTAACCAAGATTTTTTTTCCTAATAAAATAAGTGATTTTAGAAAAATAATTTTTGCTTACAAAATATTATGGAGCACACATATAAATAAGTATACATTCTTGAAGTTCCCTTAAATCAGGATTGTTTGTTGAAAATAATTGAGTAGGGAACCATTTAAAATTTTGTATATCCCTAAAAAAAGGATTAATTGATATTTATACATGATTTTGGAACATATAAACCTAATTTATAATATTTACATAAAAATGAAAAAATAATTTCATTTGGGTAAATAAGATAGAATGAATAACCCAAAGGATTAATGGAGGTTCAGCCAGAATCCCTTATCTTCTGTCTGAAGCAATTATGTACTCGATCCTAAAGTCCATAATAATAAAATTAAATTAATTAATTAATAACTAAAGAACCATTTATATATTTATTATATTTTCCATAATTTAATTAATTTCATTTATGTCTTTTTTGGTAGGTTATGAAAATCTATTTTTTTATTTGGGAGAGTTGATTTCTTTGGTTTTCATTATCGGTTTACATATGTATGTGTATGGAAACTTTTATAGAATGATAATAGTTGTAAAAAACTAAAAATATATTTTATTAATAGTCTAATATAATATTTGAATACCATTTTGTTTCTATAATTGAGGTTGGTTCATTAAATAAATCATCAATGATAAACACTTGAATTATTTTGAGTGGTTTTATTCACAATGGACTTGTTATGTTTTATTATTTTACATAATGTGTGTATAATGATTAAAAAATATCAAATAATATATAATACAGATATTATGATCTGTTTAAACTAGAAAAATGGTTTTATTACTATCCTTGAAGTTGGTTATATAAATTGAAATCTTGTCATCCTTTAATGCGATAAATTAACACATCTCAAACGGTGTTTCATTTCTATTATTACCGGATGGGAAAAAGAGAGATGATGATAAATAATTAAATTATAATGAAAAATTTATGTATTTTTAAGGTATTTGAGTTATCACGCCATTTGGATGGGGGGAGGTGAGGAGAGAAAAGAATAGAAAAATTAACTTGAAACTAAATGAAAAAATATAGAAGAGGGTTTTGCCTCTTGATTCCTTTTACTTGAGAGCCTCCTTTGTGCAATGGTTTTGGTATTTTGTTAAGATAGAAATATCTAGTAAATGGGGGATGGTAATGGAAGGATATTTGAGAAAAATATAGACAAGTATCATGACATGAGATGATTTAAGAGAAGAGGTGGGGAGGTGTTGAATTTATGTGGAAGATGGTGTGTTTTATCATTATTTTATTCAATATTTTGTTATTTTTTTCAAGAAAAACAATAGTACTGATTCTAAATACTAAATATAGTAATTTTTTAATGTTAAATCTAATTAATTTTAGGTTAAACCATCCATTACACAAGCATGACTCAAAAATTCACTTATGTTCATATCCTATAAATTATTGTATTTCGTTATCACTAAAAATTCTTGTATTTTAGAAATATACCAAATATTTATCCTATTAATTTTTCGATATGTAGAATTCAAAAATGAACTACATTTTATAAAAAAAATCTAAATTTTATTAATTTAATTTTTATTTCAAATTATTTTTTACTTGGAAAATACAAAATTTTAAATTAGAATTACTTTTCTAACACTTTGAAAACATTATTACAGTCTCACAAAATTATATTATAATCAAAAGAAATAAAAATAATAATTTATGAATAAAAAATATTAAAATATATTTTATTTTAAATCTTAAAAGTAGTCATAAAATTGTAATTAAATATATATGACTTTCAAAAATACCAACACGAAATTAATAAGTTTTAAAATATTTACTTACTTATGCTATCATATAATTATATCATATTTTCACATATAATATGGATAAATTTTATTTATTATTTCTTTGGTGAGGTTACTATTACTTTGTATGGTTTACTATTCATAAGGTTTTCGTTATTATTCTAATGTTCAAGTTACTATTTCATTCGGATATGTTCCTTAACTTCTAGAAATACCTTTTATTATAATAATTCATCATTTATAGTGTTTTTATTGTGTTATTAATTAGATTTTCTGTGATTATACTACATGAAATAATTATAATAAGGGAATTCCATTGATAAAACAATTAGTCTTTATATTCTTCCCCCTTATGAAAATTCACCCACGAAATTTTGTTATATATTTTAAGCTGAAAACACGTGTGGTTACTTATCCTTCATTAATTCCTCTAATTACCATGTTTCCTCTTTGTACTTATTGTTCTTCCATAGTACTTTATCCCAGTGAGTTGTATTATTGTTTAGAACTTTATATCTATGATCAAAGATATTGACTGGATTCTCCTTGTATGAAAGATCATTCTCCAACTATACAACCTCTGAAGACTATACATATAAAGGATCTTGTATGTAATTACTGAACTGGAATAGATGAAATACATCATATACATTAGATATGGTAGTTTGAAGTTCTTGTCGATAATCCACAACTCCAATGAGATAAAGAATCATGAAGGGGATGATATACTTGAAACTTATCTTTCCATTCTTCCCAAATATCATGAATTTCATCCATGGAGATATTTTGAGGAATACCATCTCTCATACTTTGAACACAAGGTCTCGTCAATGATTTTCTGTATCTATCATTTGTCTAATTTGGGGATGTGTTGATATGATGCTGAATGATTTTCACCTTCCCCACCATTTATCTAACCATTTAAGGTCCTTGAATCTTACACGCACTAACATCATCTCAACATGGTGGTGTTGTGAACCTTTTCCCATAAAATGATTTATATGGATCCATTTGGATACTAGAGATGAAACTGTTGTTGTGTGGGAATTAGACCAGTGGAAGATGTTGATCCCATCCTATTTTGAAGTCCATAGATCAAAATATCTACTTATCTTCCAATGTTTGAATAGTTCACTCAGATTTTCCATCAGTTTGAGGATGTTAGGACAAACTGAAGTTTAGATTAGTGGTTAGAGCATGTTAGGGACTTTTCTAAAACATGGAGGTGAATCTCAAATATCTATTAAATACAATATATATTGGTAATAAATTCATCCTTACCACCAATATGATTTATATCCATGAAATTTAATCTAATGATATGTCCTCTTGAATTTTGATAAAGTGATATGTCTTTTTGAGATGGTCCATAATGACCTATATAGAATTGTTTCCTCTGGATGTCCTTAGTAGTCTAGGGACAATGTCCATGGTAATTTTCTCCCACCTCCAAATTGGTATGGGTAGTGTTTCCATCATACCCTTAGAAACGTGTCTTTCAAACTTTACATTTTGACGTACTAGGCACATTTATGTATATTCACCAATCTCATTCTTCATATTTCTTAACCAATAGCTCTTTCAGATATCTCGATATATCTATTTGATCCATCAGTAAATAGAGATTTTTGATCTGTGTGAATCATTTATAAGAGGCTTATTTATCTCTGTATTAGATGGTACACATTATCGTGACACAAATATTACAAATCCTTCCTCATAAATTTTTAACTAATAGGATTTTCTATTTCTAATGGATTCCACCCATTTCAGAATTTCCACCTTTTTTAGCATCCTTTATTTTCTCCATGAGGGATAGTGGAGATATTATTTGATAATGGATTGATGATGTTCCTCCCTAAATTATTCTAATTACCATCCTGTAAAAATATAAAAATATTGGATCCTTCTCAATTCTCATCATTGATAAATATGAGGGATCCTTTCTGCACACAACATCTAATACATTATTTTCCATAATAAGATGGTAGTGGATTGAGATTTCCTAATCCTTGATGAGCTCTAACCATATTCAACAGTCCGTATTAATATCCTTCTATGTGAATATATATTTTGGACTCTGTTGATTACTATATATCTCACACTTATCCCCAGAGAGATAATGCCACCAGATTTTCAATGCAATTATCACAACTGCTGACTCCAGACCATGTGTGGCATAGTTTTGAACATGAATTTTCAACTTCTTTGAGGCATTTGGTATCAATTTTTTATTTTTCATTAGTACATATCCTAATACTTTCCTTGAAGAATCATTTTAACTTGCAAATAGTTGTACACAATTCACGAGTGTGAGTACTGGAATAGTGATACGCCCCTTTTTGAGCACCTTTAATCATTCCAAACATTATTGAGTCCAAAGAAATAACTCCCTGATATGTCATATTTGTCATTGAGTTTTAAAATCAAGAAACCTTATTCAAAAATCATCATTAATACCAACCTAGACCATAAAAACCATGTATATCCATTATATATGTTGGTTTGGTCCACTCTTCAATTGACTTTGTCTTTGAAGTGTCCACAAATATCCCTTTGCTGGTTATAAAATTCCCCAAAAATGATACTTTATCCATCCAGAACTTACAATTGCTGTACATTCCAAAAAATTATCCCTATGCACTGTCTTCAGTATAGTTTTCAAATGCTCATCATCTCCCTCTATTATCATGGAGAATATCATAATATCATCCATAAAGTCTACCGAAATTTTTTTGAGGTAATTTCTAATGACTATATTCATTAGATCCATGAGAATTATTAGAGAATAAGTGAGTCCAAATGGAATCACTATGATCTCATAGTGTCCATAACTCGTTCGAAAGGTAGTCTTGGGAATATATTTTTTCCTTACCTTTAATTGGTGATATCCCGACCGAAGATCCACCTTAGAGAAATAACTGGCCCCATGTAGTAGATTAAACTAATCATATATCCATTGTAGGGGATACATGTTCATCATCATGATTTTATTGAACTCTTGATAATCAATGAAGTGGATCATTTATCCATCCTTATTCTTAACGAAGAGGGAAGGTTCACCCCATGGTGAATCACATGAGCATATAAAACGTTTGTCAATATTATTCTATAACAGCATCTTCAGCTCTTCTAGCTCAATGGTGGACATTATATAAGGAGTATTTGATATAGGTATAGATCAAGGAATAAATTAAATTGAGAACTCAACCACTGGGTTAGGAGTAATATCAGTAAAATCATCAAGGAATCCATTAGTGTAATCCCTCATGATAGGAATATATTTGAGCCTAATTATCTCCTTTGTCTCAGTCATTTGAGTGTGATATGATTGTTTATAAGGCATTAACATCCACACATGAGATGATTATTTATAACTATATTAATCTTTATCCTAATAATTGTAATTAATTGGAGGATTCTTCAAGAGTTGAAGAGTGATCTACCCTTCTCAAGAGTCTATAGTTTCTTTGTATACCGATAGCATGTTCATGCCCAATATGGAAAAAACTACACCAAATGGTGTATGACAAGATTCTAGAGGATTTTCAATCTCGTAAAAATAACCTGTGAGGAGTTATATACATTGGAATCAATAATTTCCCTATTTTCTATTCCTGTATATTACTCAACATAGAAATTTTGATGTGGGGATTAAATATTTCAACTAAATATTCAAGATATGAATGAATGTGTTGAACCATAATCAAATAGTAAATTCTCTATTACTAAATGAATAAGCTATGTACCTCTCACCACATTGAATTATGAATCCACCTTAGTAGTATTGATAACATATTTCCTTCCATGTTACCTTGGAGGTTGTGGTTGATTTCCTCTGACATCCTTAGGATTAGTTAATTGGTTTTCAAAATACCAATGTTCCTTATAGATGAAACACTACACTACAGGATGAGTGCTAAATTGAACCATCCATTATTCTTCCATATTAGTATAATTATTTGTATCCTTAATTAGTTCTTATCTAGATTCCTCATTCTTCCACATTTGAATCATTTCCTTGTTCCCTTCAGATAGTTACAAGAATGATTCTTCCAAACATTTTGACCAATGGGATATTCTGGGTTCTTTCCATCATCGGATTTATTTGTTAATCCTCCCATATTAGTCTCTAATTTACACTTTTTGTCACTAATCCCATGAGAACATTGAGATTATTCGATTTACATTTGAACATTGAGGAAAAAACAGATTATCTCTTCATATTGGTAAAAGTATCAAATCACCACTGCTTTTCGTATACTATGAATTAGTCTCTAAAGAAGTGACCCACATTTCTTTTGGTGTTCAGGATGATTCCATAAGAGTATCATTAAAGGTAGGTAAGGAATTCTTCATATGCCCTGATAAACTCTATTTACTTCTTCTTAAGTGTGAGGAATTGTCTTTCCATTTTGAGATGGAGGGTTTTGAGAAAATATTTATTTATGAAACATTTTCCTAAATTCTTCCCAAAACATGACATCAATTCCCTCCTTGGACTTTGTATTTTTTTATGAGAATTCAAAACTGATCATCTTCTCCCTCAAAACTATAGACATCTAGACCAAATTTCTATTCTTATTTGCACTGAAGGACATAGAATATATTTTCAATACAGTTAATCAATGGTTAAATGAGGAGGGGGTCAGAAGATCCACTAAACATGGGTGGACCTTTCCAAATGAAGGATTTAATGGAATCACTCTATTTCCAGGAAAAAGGAGAGTGTTCAACATGATTCATGTTATTATTCATAACATGAGCTAGTTGAGCGAGTATTTTCATAAATGTTTGAGCACCCATTCCTATCATATTTTGTATTTTGTTAGGTAATTCATCCCATTCCGTATAATATTTATTTTTGGAATGTTTTCTTCTATTTAACTACATTAGATAAGAAATATAATGTTTAACTAATGAGTTAAATTCATAGTATAATGAAGGAAACATTAGAACACAAATGGATTAACATGTAAAGGAAAAGTATATCCTAAATTTTTATTCCTTATGATCCAATCTAGGTTATCCGTGATATATTTCCTAACATATATTATTATGGGAATTTTCTATGTTTCCTTAATAATGGTTTTTCGTTTGCTTATGAATTTACCAAAGAATATCCCCCGGGAGTGCCAAACCAGGTACGTAGTAAGGCTCGTTTTCATGTAATAGGATACCTCGAGTCAAGACTAGAACACCTTATTATAGTCTTCACTCCTAGGTACATATGTTCTAGAGTCACGTCCACTTGTAGTATCTAGATTGGTATGTATTTTGTTGATAACCCACATACCTATACTTACAAAAATTTAGGGATGTTTTGTCATACATAGTCTTATCCCCAGGGTTCCAACTAATGTTATCTATCTGTAGTATACAAAAATAACTAACATTTTTCTCCCATACAGACTATAGATACCCTATCCTATTACATATATCATTGCATGATTTTAAGAATAATTAATCCACAAATTATATTCCAAGAATCATAATGTCTAGTGTCTTGGGAGACTATGTACATAAAACAAAAAGCATCAGACTAAGTAAAAAAATTCATATTTTAACATCAATTAGGAGATCCTAGAATCCTTTGAGACCATACATCTATATAGTATATCATAAGGATAACACGATCAAAGGGATGATCTAAAAAGGCCATGTAAGGGTATAAAAATTAAAACATTTCTTAGCACATGGGTTAGAAGTCATAAAATAATGATATAAAAAGTCATTGAACATGATTAAACATAAAGAATAATAAAATCGAATCATATAATCATGGATTTATAGTAATTTTTAAGAAGCATAAAACTAGAATTTAGCATGAGTTAAAGCTCATTGCACATAGAGGATCACGAGTCACGGCTCATTGCACATAGAGGAGCACGGGTTAAGGCTACCCCCAAGGCTGTTGTACAAAAGGTATCATGAGACTAAACATTACCCAATGAATTGGATTTATATTTTGTTCCAACAATCATAAAATTTTCATGAATATGAATTCCACATAAATAATCCTAAAAAAGTAATCAAACATAAACATAAGGGTTTCCTATAGAAATAATTTTGTATTATAGTCATATTAAAAGAATAATAAAAGGGTGTATCATAAAATCATTCATGAAAGAAATGAAATAAATCATACATGGGATTTATAAATTAATATAGGCATATATCATGTTAAGTGATGTTAATCTAAAGTGAAAAGAGTTTTTATGAAACTTTAGAGATAAAACATTTTAGTACGGATTAAGGGAGAGAATTCAAGGTTCTTTAAAATAGAAAAGGAATATTTTTTTTTATAAAATAATAATTTAACCATGATATTTTTTCCAGATAAAATAGTAATTTTATAAAAATAATGGTTTCTTAAAACTGGTTATGGAGCACACATGAAAGTGGGTAAGAATTATGGATATTCCCTTAAATCAGGCTTGCTTATTAGGAAAAATTGAGTAGGGATCCAGTTAAAACCAAGCATATCCCTGAAAAGAATTATGAATTGATATTGTTACATTAGTTTGATAAATATTCACATAATTTATAGTATGTTAATAAAATTAAAAGAGAATTTAATTTTTGTAAAATAGAGAGATTGAATAAACTGAAGGAATAATGGAGGTTCGGGTAGAATCCCCTACCTTATGTCTAAAACGATTTATCACTCAATATTAATGTCCTGAATAATAAAATTAGATTAATTAATTAATATTTACAAAACCATTTATACATGTAATTTATTTATTACTATTTCATTATGTTCATTAATTCCCCTTTTGGTGCATTATGAAATTCAATGTAATCATTTGAGAGCTTTGATTTCCTTGGTTTTCATTATCGGTTTACTTTTATATGGGTATGGAAAATTATGTAGAATGAGGATAGCTATCTGAAAATTAACATATATGATATAAATAGACTTATATAATATAAAAACTATATTTTCAGAAGGGATGCTGATTTATTAGTTAAATCATTAATGATAAACACTTGGATTATTTTGAGCTGTTTTTCACATAATGAACATGTTTAGTTTTATTATTTAACATAATGTGTGTATAATGATTCCATAATATTAAATAATATATAATAAATAATTTATTATATGTTCAGCCATAAAAAAGATTTTATTACCTTCCTTGAGGATGGAAACAGAAATTGAAAATCCGTTATCCTTTAATGCCATAAATTGACACATATCTCATATTGTTTCATTTATAGTATAAAAGGAGGGGGAAAGAGAGATGATGATGAATTATTATCTTATTATGGAACAATTGTAGTATAATTATGGTAATAGAGTTATAAAACCATTTTTATGAGTTGAAGTTTAGAGATAAAAGGAAAGAAAGTAACATGAAAAGAAATTGAAATAAAACCGAAGAGGGGTTTCCCCCTTGATTCCCTCTCCTGCAGATCCTCCTTATGGGAATAATTTTGGTATTTTTTTATTTCCAAAAGATCCTAGAAGTTTGGTAATGTATTGGGAGGATATTTTAGTTGAATATAGATCAGTCTCAAGGCTTGATAGGTGTGAGGATAATAAGTGGTGTGATGTGTTTTTTATAGTAGAAGAGGGGGGTGTTTTCTCTTTATTTTATTAAATGTTTTATTATTTTGATCAAAAGAAGAAATAGTTCTTATTATTCGACTAAATATAGTAATTTGGGTATTTGAATTATAATGAATGGAAAATTAAATCATCCATGACTTAATAATGACTCAAAAATTTATTAAATTATATTTACTGTAAATTATTGTATTTCAATGTTCACCAAATTCATGTATTTTAGAAAAATCCAAAAATTCCCCCTAATTTTTTTTTCAATATATAGAATTCAAAAAAGAATTAAATTTTATTAAAAAAAATTAATATGATAAATTTTAATTTTAATTAAAATAAATATTTACCAGGAAAATACAAATTTTAAAATTATAACTGCTTTTCTAACACTTTGAAAATTTTAATAAAGTATCATCACATTATATTATAATCATAAGAAATAAAACTGATAATTTATGAATAAACGTTAAGAAAATAAATTTTCTTTAAATTTTTAAAATTAGTAATAAAATTGTAATTAAATATTGATTACTTATCAAAATATCCACACTTAATTAAAAATTTTGAAAATATTTACATATTGATACAATGTTACAATTATATCACATTGTCACTTGTAAGATGGATAAATTTTATTTATAATTTAATTGGTGCAGTTACTATGAAATTTTCTAGTTTACATTTATTAAGGGTCACATTATTATTCAAAACTTCAAGTTAACATTTCATTGGTATATGTTCCTTCACTTTAAGAAATAACATTTATTTCATTCATGTAAAATTTATAAGGTTCTTATTATGTTCTTAATGTGATTTTATGTTATTATAATATATGAAATAATTATAAGAAAGTAATTACATTGATTAAATGTGTGGTTGTTACATAAATAACATCAATATAAAGTGTGTTATACATATGTTGAATAAGTAATGCCTCTTAAAGATATAAGGGTATCTAAAAAAGTGTGTCATGAGATCAAAACTATGAAAATAACATCGAATTTACAAATAATCATAGAAAAAAAACCATATATGTATTTCAAAAATCCAAGAACTAACTCCATGTCAATATGATATTTTAATTGATCCAGATAAACAGAAACACATTTTTAGTGTTTTAAAATCCTAAAATGAGTATGTAATGGTAAAAAAACAAACTCATATTCCTAAAAAATCAAATGAAATATATATAATATTTATTTACTATGAGTAATATTATAAAAAACATCAATCCAACATGTGTGGTGCTCAGAATTACTAAATAATAAATTTTTAAAGTTTAAACAGTGTTTAAAAGTGTTTTGCCGAGGATAAAAAGCAATAAATAAGTTTTTATCATCAAATCATATAACATGAAGTTTATATTAATTTTGAAATTTTGGAACTAACACAAGATCAATATATGTTTTCTCTTAATCGAGATAGTCCAAAGCACATTTTAGTGTCTAAAAAAAGTAAAGCATGTGTGTAAGGGTTGAAACTATTTAAAATGACATTGAATTGATGAAAAATCAAATAATAATTGTATTTTAATTATTTTTTAAGTTTAATTGTAGAGGAACCATCAATATGACATGTGGTGTGCTCAGAATGATATAATAAGTAGTTCTAAAAGATATTATTGTCTTCAAAAACATGAGTGGGGGGGGGGGGTTAAAGGATGAAAATGAACTGTTATTTCCATAAAATCATAAGATATAAATTTTATATTTATCATTAAAATTTATTAATTGAACACATTTCAATCCAATATGTAATTTTTGTGGGATGGATGAATACACTGTTTTTTATTTAAAAAAAACATTTTTTTCATAGTAAAATCAAAATAAAGAGACCTCATATTGACAATAAATCATATGAAACTGTTTTTGAATTAATTTTAATGTTTAGTAGTATATGGATTGGCTATACGACAAGTGGTGTTCTCAAAATGATTAAATAATTAGTTTTTTTAAATGATTTAATTATCTTTAAAAACATGCATCTAGGTGTAAAAACTAAGAAAACAATCATTAATTCCTATGAAATAATAATAAACTATATATTTATTTATGAAATTTATGAACTAACACCACATCAATCTGAGTTACTGTAACACCCCAGGTAAATAAAGAATATGAAATCTTTATATTTATACTTATTTGTGAATAAAATATTAATATTACTTTAAAGGGGATGCTATGCTCGATGGCGTACCCAATACACAACAACGAGTTTCTTGGGAATCTTATGTTGCACTCTAACAATAAAATAATATTATTTTAAATGGTAGTTAACGCCTAGCTGTTGTAATGGCGGGAATGAACAGAAATATCTAAAAAATGATTATATATGTTTGTCAAATATTTTTACTCTTTACAATAAATGTTAGAGGATTAAAAATGCAAATGAATCCAGTTTTTAAGCCTAAACATTCTAATATTCTTTAAAAGGTCGATTAACCGTCTTTTGATGGCGAACCCCTTTTAAATCCACTTTTTGAAAATTTTATAAGATATATTTTTTCAAAATAAACATATTATTTATGATTGGGACATTTAAATTTACCTTGGGTTAATTTTTGGTATTTTTCTGACAATGTTCATTTTTCAATGAATAGTGAAAAATACCGCATTTTACATCAAAACTGCTTTTTCATATAATTTAATTATATGGTTATATTATCTTTTTAATTTTTTTTAATGTTTAATTAGAATATATTTTTACCATGTAATTCAATGATGGTCATTGGGATTAATTTCACTTTGGAATTAGGCATAAACAAGTGCCAAACTTTTCATAAATATTGTTTCTAAAAAACCCGCTATTTGTTTTGACAACGAGATATTTTTTTTAAATTAATTATTTCAATATCTATGTTTGGAATTTGGTAAAATGAATTACATATTTGAAATCAGAAGGTCCAAATTATGTAATTAAGTCTCTTTTGTTTTTGGACATTATGAATAGTAACGAGGGTAATTATCTTTAATTATCTTGATTAATGAGTAATCGATTAGTTAAAGATAATAAGATAATATAATAATAATAGAAAATGACCAAAAAATGTGTCCTAAGACTACTGGGTGTCTCATGTCCTACCATGGGATGCCTTGTGACAAACTTGGGGGCCCCATGGAATCACTTTTGTGAGAAAGTGACTTTTATCTTTTTATTTTTAAAGAATGTTAAATGTAACAAATAATGTATCACCTAAGTGAAATATTTTTAATTTTGTCTAAATAAATGATCATTTGGACTATAAATATTCATTGGAAAGATAAAAATATTTCCTACATCATAGTATTTTTTTATAATTTTTAGATATTTAATAAATTAAATTATTTATAACATCATGATGATGCAGCGATGACCTCATTATTTAACGATTTAAATAAAATGGAAATATAATGTAAAATCTAAGACCTAAAAGTGTCCAAAACCTCTTGTAAGGGTGGATTTCGAACCCTTATCACGTTATCCTCATACCACAACAATGTGGGACCAAAAAATCTGAAACTCATTTGAAAATAAAGTTACATTTTATAACTTTCCAAGAGTGCCCCTCCTCTCCTATTATAAAAGGCCCCCCCTCTCCCACCTTACCCACACATCCAAAGCCTTTGGATCAGCCGACCCCTGCCCATTTTGTCTCTCCACATCCCTCTATTACTCCTTGAAGCCTCACTTTGGGCAGAAGTCTTCCCAAGGAAGACTATGAGCTCAAATCTAAGAGAGTTACCAGATTTTAAGGTAATGTCTTCACTTGAGTCCTTTTGTTTTATTTTTCTTCTCCAACCCCCTAAACTCTTTTTATTCATTTCTTTTGTAACAACTCCAGTATATTCAATATACTAGGATTTTTTTTTAATAATTATTCGAGCTACACTTACACACACCTACATCAAATGGTTAAAGAATATAATGTTTCCGTGGATGGCGAATTTCTGCCTCCCAAAACGATGATTGTTCAACATTCTTTTAACACATTCAAAGGTAAACATTAAGATGAAAATATACTTATATATGATATATTATATGTTTATGTTTTACTTAGTCTGTTGTATTTCTCATTTATGGCATACCTGGTTTCCATTATGGGTAAACACGATATCTTCATTTAAGGAAGTGCGGACTACCGCCCCCTCAAAGTGATGTGATTCGTTAATGCCATATGTGGGACGTATAAAGGATGGATTTAAAGTTATTATATATGATTTTATACTGGAATTATAATATACCTTTATATCATTATTATTTTCTTTCCATTAAAGTATGAGATAGAAATGAAAGTAGCGTTTATGCGTACGTAAGGCTTACCGTCTCCATGAACGGTGCATTTCATTTGTTATCCCCAAATGTAATGTATTATTATGAGTACATATATATAATGGATATATATGATGTATGTTATATCTAAATGATTAATATAATTCTGGAATTAAAATATACATACCTCTCATATAGTTTTAATTCCATTAATATGACATAGAAATGAAAGTAGCGTTCATGCGTACGTACAGCTTACCGTCTCCATGAACGGTGCATTTCATTTCTTTCCTCTAAATGATTATGTGATATTATAAATACATGTATATTATGGATATATATGATATATATGATATCCAAATCAGGAATGTCATTCTGGATATAAAGAACCTTTGACCACACGAACAACATGTAATTGTAGGAAGTCCACTTTCGACTTAAGAACCAAATATCGACAAAACAAGCTTTATTAACATAAATGATTACATAATGTTTATGACATGGTAATAAGTGATATAAAAGTAATAATGAACTTGAAAAAGGTTCTTCAAGAAGTAGAAATTAACTCAAGTTTATTATTCAGGAGATTAAATAACGATCGAGTCAAGTCGGACCCGAGGTAAGGGATCCCACTCCTCTCTTTCTTTTTAAGTACGCTCTTTTATGTCATTCCTTTTAAAGCTCATATTTATTGTTATTGGGATGTTATTTTATATTAATATTACTGTAATTTTTATGTTCATATGATGAGAGACCCTATTCTCTCTCATCAATCCATTTTGGAAGTTTTGAGTGGCGTCGTTGGGCTGCCGAAATTTCGTAAGAGATCTACCCTCTCTCTATCTATTTAAGTACTCTCCTTTATGTAATGTCTTTTAAGATCCTATTTGTTATGATGGGGTATGTTATATTATATTCCTCATACTTTAATTTTTATGTTCATATTATGAGAGACCCTATTTGATCTCATAAATCCATTTTTGGAAGCTTTAAGTGGCGCCATTAGGCTGCCGAGTTTTCGTAAGGGATTTTTCTTCTCACTTTTATTCCCGTGAAATTTATGCTACATTTTCCACTATTTCATTTTATTGGTGTATTTAATGCACATTATTATACACTTTTTGAATTATAATTTCATTTATGGGTATTTACATCTTCATTGTCTTCCCTTCTTCCATGGGGTGTACTTTTCGAAAGTTACTCAACTCGGTAAGGGGACCTTTCACCCTCCTCTTTTTAAAAGACTTCTTTTGTTATGTCTTTTAATTCACATACTATTATGTTGGGATATGTTATTATATATCCTTATTTATGTAAATTTTATGTCCAAGTGATGAGATACCCTTTATCTCTCTCATCAACCCTTTTTGTAAAATTTTACGTGACACCGTTAGGCTGTCAAATTTTACCAAGGGAACTTCTTAACCCAATTTCAATTTCTTTGGGTTCAACATGTAGTTATTGAATATGTCATCCTTTGAATATGTGTGAATGACATTTGACTATAGTACACTTAATATCCACTTATATTGGGTGTATTTATATTTGTCACACATAGTTATGAGATTGATTTATCCTCAATTTAAGGATACATTCTTTATAATGGATTTCATCCCATTTTACATTTCTTTTTAGAATTCATTGTCGTTATGCACCAATTCACTCTAATATGGTTTGTATAATGTACTTCGACATATTATATCAGGAATCCCTTTATTCTCATGATATTATAATGTTCGTATTAAATGTTATTCCGCTATTATTTGTATTCAAGAGTCTCTAATTTTGTTAAAAACTATTTAACAAAAATATCATTTTAAATGTTTTGAAGATTTATTATTCTAAATATTTATCTTTAATTTCCATGTTTTCAAAATGGTTTTTAGTATTTATTTATATGGACAATAATGTTTTAAAATTATAATTCCATTAAAAGCTTCAATGTGGTATGGGACACTTTGATTCAAAATTCTCTTTTAAATGGTTTTTGAAAATGGATTGATTAATTCAATATCTGGGAATTAATTATTGTGATTGAAAATGAAATGTTTTTATTGAAATGTTTATATTTTAAATATTTTATGTGTAATGATGGTACTTGGACATTTTACGGGTGGTTACGTGATAAACCATATGACGGGTGGTGCCGTGAATACCGGGACGAGTGGTTACGTTATAACCTCCAATGCATTGGGTATTGGAAGTTGGCCGTATGGCTATTCCATTAAGTATGTATGGAAGTTGGACAAATGGATATTCCATTAAGTGATACGTGTGGAAGTCGACCTTATGGTTATTCCACATAAGTATGTTTATGTCCCAAGTTACCATTATATGTTATGTGATCTTTATATGGGTTTTATGGTAATATTTTGGTTACAGAAGGGTAAGTAATGAACTTTTATTCAGTAAAGAGTTTTTACTACTTCAAAAAGGTGAAAATTATTACTTTGATAAAGTATACATGGTTTACTTGTTGTTTTGAAAAACTGACAGTTTTCATTCTTTGTGTATCCATTACTGAGCTTTTTATGCTCACCCCAAGTTATTTTGAAATTTTTTTCATAGGACTTAATGTGGAGTAGGGTAAAGTATGGAATCAAGGGAAAGTCATGCTATATAAAGCATGGAACTAGACAAGTTTCTTTTTAAGAGTTTTTATTTTATGGAAACTTATTCTACTTTGTAATCTTTTGTGATGTAATAGTTATGTCCTAATTCTCTAAAACTCTAAACCTGAAAAGATCCTCAATGTGAATTATTCATTTAATTCAATATTAAGAGATTTTTAAGGCTGGGGCCTTATAGTTGGTATCAAAGGACAGTTTAGATAACTTTAGTGGTTAGAGTATTCTTTAAGCATAAGTGACATTACCATAATGGTTAGGATTTCAGAAAGAGTCCTAGTTTTAGATAAAGTGAATGAGTAAGTATATATTAGTGTTTATCTTCCTCATTAGTACATGATGGTTTTATTGATATAATCACACTGACCTTTCTATTTTTAGTGAATGGATGGATCTAGCAGGCACCAAAGAGACAACAGGTTTGAAGGAAACTATGGTGGTTCTCTATTTAAGATACTAGATAAAATGGGGGATTCAATGAGGAAACTCGTGGTTGTTCTAAAGGAACTATCAAGGAGTCATGATCAACCACTTGAACCTTGGTATTTTATGTAATGCATCATGTACGAGATTACCAATCAATGTGGAAGTTCAGGTAATAATTATAAAGGTAACCATTAGAGTTTATATAATCCTTACTTTTGAGGTAATTATGGGTTATTATATGATATGCTAGAAAATTGAAGGCATGAGATAAACTTGAGGTTAAAATATGTTATGATCATTTTTGAAGATTTTATCTCGTTTTGGGGAATGAATTAAAATTATATAGTTTTGGAAAAAGGACAACACGCAGACCGTGTGACAACCCGTCACGTCGGACAAAGCTGCGGGAATCGAACCCACAACCAAAGTGTGACTGGTATTTATCACCTACCGTTGGACTACGTGAAGTCCCTGGTTAGTTTGACTGATTCTTTTTAGTTAGATGATTTTATGAATTAAGAGTAAGTTGATTTTGGGTTATTTATGAAAATTATTAACCTATCATGGATGATATGTGATTAGGTTAATTACTTTTCAATATGAGACTTTAGGAGCAACTGATGTTGTTTGGAGATAAATGTTACGATTTAACTTGGAAGACTATGTGACTAAATCCTTTAAATATTTGGGTTTCAATCTTAGATTGGTTTACTTTGAAGAATGTTATGGAATTTTTTTTTATCGAATGGTCCTAGTTGAACTTTGGGTTTTGTTGGACAAATTTTGGAGATTAAGAATAGATTTTCTTTTTTATAAAGGGGTTATCCTTTTCTGGATTATCTGATCTTGTACTAACCTTTTTGGTTTTGGTTTTGGTTAACGTTTAAAGACATGGGAAGTATATAGTTCTCTTTTGTGGATTAGGTGATTCTTTAGAAGTTTACTATAGCACTCTTAATGTGAACAAGTCTTCCTAAATACTCGTCTTTTGGAGAAAATATGAGTTTGTGTAAGGAATCTAATAAAAGTTAAAAGTCAACATGATAAGTGATTATGTTTTCTTATGAATAAATTCCTCAATAAAAAGTAACTTAAAACAAAAATGTTGTGTATTAACGTTTCCTGCTGGGGAATCGAATACCATATAACCCATCACAAGTTTGTGATTTTCTTATGGTTAACTTTCTCCTAGACATGTTTACTATCACTCTCCATCAGAACATGAACCTTCGTTTTTTCTTCCATATCCATATTTTACTACTTGGAATCATATTATGGTTTAACTCGGGTGACCTCTGTACTTCTCTCCCTTTATTTTAAAGTGATTGTTTTACCGACTCTCGTTCCGATGTGGGACTTTCAAGGATTTTTCCAAGCCCAATTTTAAAATTGCGAGGACGCAATTCCCAAAAGGGGGGAAGCATGTAACACCCCAGGTAAATAAAGAATATGACATCTTTATATATATCCATATTTGTGAATAAAATATTAATATTACTTTAAAGGGGATGCTTTGATCGATGGCGTACCTAATACACAACAACGAGTTTCTTGGGAATCTTACGTTGCACTCTAATAATAAAATAATATTATTTTAAATGGTAGTTAACGCCTAACTGTTGTAATGGCAGGAATGAAAAGAACTAACTAAAAAATGATTATATATGTTTTTCAAATATTTTTACTCTTTAAAATTAATGTTAGAGGATTAAAAATGCAAATGAATCCAGTTTTTAAGCGTAAACATTCTAATATTCTTTAAAAGGTCGATTAACTTCCTTTTGATGGCGAACCCCTTTTAAATCCACTTTTTGAAAATTTTCTAAGATATATTTTTTCAAAATAAACATATTTTTTATGATTGGGACATTTAAATGTACCTTGGGTTAATTTTTGGTATTTTTCTGACAATGTTCATTTTTCAATGAATAGTGAAAAATACCGCATTTTACATCAAAACTGCTTTTTCATATAATTTAATTATATGGTTATATTATCTTTTTAATTTATTTTAAAGTTTAATTAGAATATATTTTTACCATGTAATTCAATTATGGTCATTGGGATTAATTTGACTTTGGAATTAGGCATAAACAAGTGCCAAACTTTTTATAAATATTGTTTCTAAAAAACCCGCTATTTGTTTTGACAATGGGAAGTTTTTTTTAAATTAATTATTGAAATATCTGTGTTTGGAATTTGGTAAAATGAATTACATATTTGAAATCAGAAGGTCCAAATTATGTAATTAAGTCTCTTTTGTTTTTGGACATTATGAATAGTTACGAGGGTAATTATCTTTAATTATCTTGATTAATGAGTAATCGGGTAGTTAATGATAATAAGATAATATCATAATAACAGAAAATGACCAAAAAATGTGTCCTAAGGCTACTGGGTGTCTCATGGACGACCATGGGATTCCTTGTGCCAAACTTGGGGGCCCCATGGAATCACTTTTGTGAGAAAGTGACTTTTATCTTTTTATTTTTAAAGAATGTTAAATGTAACAAATAATGTATCACCTAAGTAAAATATTTTTAATTTTGTCTAAATAAATTATCCTTTGGACTATAAATATTCATTGGAAATCTAAAAATATTTCCTACATCATAGTATTTTTTTTATAATTTTTTGACATTAAATAAATTAAATTATTTATAACATCATGATGATGCATCGATGACCTCATTATTTATCGATTTAAATAAAATGGAAATATAATGTAAAATCTAAGACCTAAAAATGTCCAAAACCTATTGGATGAGTGGATTTAGAACCCTTATCACCTTAAACTAAAAACAAATCAATGTGGGACTAATAAAATTCGAAACTCATTTGAAAATAAAGTTACATTTTATACCTTTTCAAGAGTGCCCCTCCTCTCCTCTTATAAAAGGCCCCCACCTCTACCTCCTTAACCACACTTCCAAATCCTTTGGCTCGGCCAACCCCTACCCATTTTGTCTCTACACATCCCTCTCTAACTCCTTGAAGCCTCACATTGGGCAGAAGTTTTCCCAAGGAAGCCTTTGAGCTCAAATCTAAGAGAGTAACCCGATTTTAAGGTAATGTCTTCAATTGAGTCCTTCTGTTTTATTTTGCTTCTCCAACCCCCTAAACTCTTTTTATTAATTTATTTTGTAACAAATCCAGTATCCTAAATATACTAGTATGTTGTTATAAGAAGTATTTGAGCTACACTTACAAACACCTACATCAAATGGTTAAAGAACATACTATTTCTGTGGATGGCGAATTTCTGCCTCCCGAAATGATGATTGTTCAACATTCTTTTAACACCTTCAAATTTGGCCATTAAGATGAAAATATAATTATATATGATATATAATATATTTATGTTTTACTTAAGCTGCTGTATTTTTCATTTATGGCATACCATTATGGTTTCCATTATGGGTAAACGTGATATATTCATTTAAGGATGTGCGGACTACCGCCCCCTCAAAGTGATGTGATTTGTTAATGCCATATGTGGGACGTATAAAGGATGGATTTAAAGTTATTATATATGATGTTATACTGGAATTATAATATACCTTTATATCATTATTATTTTCTTTCCATTAATGTATAAGATAGAAATGAAAGTAGCGTTCATGCGTACGTACGACTTACCGTCTCCATGAACGGTGCATTTCATTTCTTATCCCCAAATGTAATGTATTATTATGAGTACATATATATAATGGATATATATGATGTATGTTACATATAAATTATTAATATAATTCTGGAATTAAAATATACATACCTCTCATATAGTTTTAATTCCATTAATATGACATAGAAATGAAAGTAGCGTTCATGCGTACGTATGGCTTACCGTCTCCATAAACGATGCATTTCATTTCTTTCCTCTAAATGATTATGTGATATTATAAATAAATATACATAATGGATATATATGATATATATGATATCCAAATCAGGAATTTTATTCTGGATATAAAGAAACTTTGACCACACGAACAACATGTAATTGTAGGAAGTCCACTTTCGACTTAAGAACCAAATATCGACAAAACAAAAACTATTAAATTAAATGATTACATAATGTTTATGACATGGTAATAAGTGATATAAATGGAATAAAGAACTTGAAAAATGTTCTTAATGAAGTTTAAATTAAATCAAGTTTATTATTCAGGAGATTAAAGAATTATCGAGTCAAGTCGGACCCGAGGTAAGGGATCCTACTCCTCTCATTATTTTTAAGTACACTCTTTTATGTCATTCCTTTTAAATCTCATATTTCTTGTTCTTGGAATGTTATTTTATATTAATCTTACTGTAATTTGTATGTTCATATGATGAGAGACCCTATTCTCTCTCATCAATCCATTTTGGAAGTTTGGAGTGGCGCCGTTAGGCTGCCGAATTTTCGTAAGAGATCTAACCTCTCTCTTTCTTTTTAGGTACTCTCCTTTATGTAACTTCTTTTAATCTCCTCTTTGTTATGATGGGGGATGTTATTTTATATTCCTAATACTTTAATTTTTATTTTCATATTATGAGAGACCCTATTTGATCTGATAAATCCATTTTTGGAAGCTTTAAGTGGCGCCATTAGGCTGCCGAGTTTACGTAAGGGATTTTTCTTCTCACTTTTATTCCCGTGAAATTTATTCTACATTTGCCACTATATCCTTTGAGTGGTGTATGTACTGCCAATTATTATACACTTTTTTGAGTATAATTTCGTTTATGGGTATTTAAATCTTCATTGTATTCCATTCTTCCATGGGGTGTACTTTTCGAAAGTTACCCAACTCGGTAAGGGGACCTTTCACCCTCCTCTTTTTAAAATACTTCTTTTGTTATTTCATTTAATTCAAATAATATTATGTTGGGATATGTTCTTCTATATCCTTATTTATGTAAATTTTATGTCCATTTGATGAGATACCCTTTATCTCTCTCATCAACTCTTTTTGTAAAATTTTACGTGACGCTGTTAGGCTGTCGAATTTTACCAAGGGAACTTCTTAACCCAATTTCTATTTCTTTGGGTTCAACATGGAGTTATTGAATATGTCATCCTTTGAATATTTGTGAATGACATTTGACTATAGTACACTTAATATCCCATTATATTGGGTGTATTTATATTTTTCACACATAGTTATGAGATTGATTTATCCTCAATTTAAGGATACCTTTTTTATAATGGATTTCATCTCATTTTACATTTCTTTTGAGACTTCATTGTCGTTATGAACCAATTCACTCTTATATGGTATGTATACTATCCTTTGACATATTATATCATGAATCCATTTATTCTCATGATATTATAAAATTTGGATTAAATGTTATTCTGCTATTATTTTCATTCAAGAGTCTCTCATTTGGTTAAAAACTATTTAACAAAAATATTGTTTTAAATGTTTTAAAGATTTATTATTCTAAATCTTTATCTTTAATTTCCATGTTTTCAAAATGGGTTTAAGTATTTATTTATATTGAAAATAATTTTTTAAAATTATAATTCCATTAAAAGCTTCAAAGTGGTATTGGACACTTTTATTCAAAAATCTCTTTTAATTTTTTTTTGAAAATGGATTGATTAATTCAATATCTGGGAATTAATTATTGTGATTGCTAATGAAATGTTGTTATTGAAATGTTTATATTTTCAATATTTTATGTTTAATTATGGTACTTGGACATTTTACGGGTGGTTACGTGATAAACCATATGACGGGTGGTGCCATGAATACCAGGACGGGTGGTAACGTTATAACCTCCAATGCATTGGGTATGGAAGTCGGCCGAATGGCTATTCCATTAAGTATGTATGGAAGTTGGCCGAATGGATATTCCATTAAGTGATATGTGTGGAATTCGACCTTATGGTTATTCCACTTAAGTATGTTTATGTCCCAAGTTACCTTTATATGTTATGTGATCCTTATATGGGTTTTATGGTAATATTTTGGTTAAATAAGGGTAAGTAATGAACTTTTATTCAGTAAAGAGTTTTTACTACTTCGAAAAGGTGAAAAGTATTAATTTGATAAAGTATACATGGTTTACTTGTTGTTTTGAAAAACTGACAGTTTTCATTCTTTGTGTATCCCTTACTGAGCTTTTTATGCTCACCCCATGTTTTTTTGAAATGTTTTTCACAGGACTTAATGTGGAATAGGGTCAAGGATGGAATCAAGGGAAAGTGATGCTATATAAAGAATGGAACTAGACATGTTTCTCTTTAAGAGTTTTTATTTTATGGAAACTTAGTCTACTTTGTAATCTTTTGAGATGTAATAGTTATGTACTAATTCTCTAAAACTCTAAACCTGAAAAGATCCTCAATGTGAATTATTCATTTAATTCAATATTAAGAGATGTTTAAGGCCGTGGCCTTATAGTTACTATTTTCTCAATATTAAATTTTTTTTTATTGTTTTAAAACACTAAAGTGTGTAATGACCACATCCATTTAAAACAACATCGAATTAGAGTGAAATAATAAGACATTTTTATTAATTATTATGGTGTAATAGTAGATTGAATTTAAATATGATGTGTTGTGTTATCAGAATGATAGAACATGTAGTTTAAAAAAACATTAAAACCATTAAAGTCCTAAGTTAGGGGTTCAAAATTAAAAATATACTTTAAATTCCTATAAAATCATAGTAAGATAATCATAGATTTATTTTTGAAAATTATAAACTAAATCTAATTCAATGAATATTTTCATTTTTTCCATGATGAATATAAATCAATTTTTAGTGTTTTAAGACACCAAAGCATGAATTTAATATTAAAAACCCTTGGAAATGATCCCAAAATTAATGTAAAATAATATAAAAACTATTAATGAATTATTTTTGATTTGTATGAGTCCATAAAAAATCATTCCATAATACCATGTGCTCAAAATTACTTAATAAATAGTTTTTATTGTTGTAATAGTATTTAGAAATGTGTGTCAACGGTGAAAACCAAGAAAATGACATCTAATTACCATTAAATCATGTGATTACTCCACAGTCTAATGTAAAAAATATAGGGACAGAATCCACTTCAATCTAATATTTTGATTTCCTAAGATGATCAAATACACAGTTTTAGTGTTTTAAAAAACCAAAAATACTCAGATAATGGTTAAAACCATAACAAATGTTCTTAGACTAACATGAATTTTTTTAACAAAATCCACTAAATATATTTTGATATATATGAGTAGGCACAATTTCAACTCAATACGAGGTGTGCTCTGACTAACTGAATAATTGTTTTAAATATTTAATAATATATAAAACAAGTTTCTAGGGGTTAAAGACAAGAAAAAATTGACAAATTTCAAATTAATCTTTTGAAAAAAAAACATAATACTGATTTTTGAAATATAATAACTAACATGATGTTAATATGAGTTATCATTTCCTTTGTATTATTAAAAACATATTGTTAGTGATATAAAATAATAAAACATTCTTATCAATGTTAAAATAAAGTAAAATGACCATGGATTGATGTTAAATAGTAAGAAAATGATATTTGAATTATTTGTAGACGTTCATGATGAGTAAACATGTCAATCAAATGTTTGGCGTTCTTGGACTGACTTAACATGCAGTTTTTTATGATTTGACATTGTTTAAAAATGTGCATCAGGGTGTCAAGACATGGGAAAATACCTCTAATTTCTATGGAAATATAAGAAAACAAACATATTTTGTTTTTTAAAATGTAATAATTGAATCCATGTCAATCAGAATATATATTTTTCTGAAGATGACTAAAAGTTATTTTTTTGTGTTTTAAAATACTGAAACATAGACTTAAAGTTCAATACCATAGAACATGACCTTAGATTTTTATGTAATCATTATAAAGTTCTGTTTTAATTATTTTTACTTCTTTGAGTAGAGAACACACTGATATGAATTTCGTGTGCTTAGGAATAATGGATAAGTATTTTTTAATGATTTAACAGTTTTTTAGAACTTGATTCAAGGGGTGAAAAGAATGAAATGAAACTAAAATTATCATGGAATCATACAATAACCACTATTGTTTATTTTGAAAATATTGGAATTGATTCCACATCAATCCATGTTTTTCATTTCCTTATATGAACTAAAATTATTTTTTTCTATTATAAAACACTAAACATACATACCATGGTCAAAGAAATAACAGAAAACCTCAAATTGATATGAAATAATTGGAAATATATCTTTGAATTATCTATGAACTATAAGAGTACACTGAAATTCTATCTGATATGCAGTTTTCTTAGTTTGACTAAATCAGTAGTTTTTAATGTTTTTCCAATATTTAAAAACCTGTTTTAGGGGGTCAAAACAATGAACACACCCTATGATTTCCATGAAATCAGATTGAAAAAAATAAAAGATTTATTTTTAAATTTTGAGAACCTACTCTATAAAAATTCCATGATTTGGTTTCTTAGGTTGAAAAAACTAATTTTTATTGTTTTAAAATACAAAAATGTGTTAGGGGTTATGGACTGATAGGATTTTCTCTAAGAATTCCAAAATGAAATTGGTAAGGGTACCCATAGATAATTTTTACCACCATTTCAGGTCTCCATCATAACAGTGTGATAATTTATAAGTTACATCAACCAATATATAAAGGTTCTCACCACATTGTGACTATATAATCTATGATGTAACCATATATAATGAACACTACCATAGTGAACCCACCACACTAACATTACAACACTGTGAGACACCCTAGTCATGGTTTCACCCACTTACCCCATGTTTGTTTTCATTAGATAAATATAGTGTGATCCGGGATCATCCAATTATCATATTATATCCCTCTATATATTTGAATATAAACAAATTTAAACTATATTTTTCCACCAAGGGTTTACCTAGTGTTGCTGAGAAACCAAAATTCAATTTCTACTAAATTTAAAATTGTAGAGACCCATACTTGACGTACATAGACATTACATTTCTTTTGTAGAATACTTAATACATAACAAAAACAGACGCCCAAAGACCATATAAGTTTAGTGTCATTGGAAACTTGAAACATAATATTCTAATCATGGCGAAAGATTATCAACATCTCCCATAAAGATATTCCCATTTGGTTTTCTTACCTAAAACCTTTTTTTATATCCTGGGGAAAATAAAACATAAAAAGGATGAGCTCAAATGCTCAGTAAGGGTAAAAATGGAGAACATAAAACAATCCCTAAACATTTGAATGTAAGAACATGAACATAAAACATCAAAATCATGAGTAATGACATAAATCTTGGCAGTGAATAAGGAATAGATAATAAAGGAACATTAACCATGATAAAATAGCATGGGAATAATACATATAATTGTGGAAACCATTAAGCACATGTTTTGATTTCCATAGTAGCCAAGGCATTGCTGCCCAGACCCTCATAGCCGACAAAGACCCTTACTGAATCGAGTTCACTCCTCGTTCCAGTCCTGTATCACTGAACTAGATTAACTTGTCATTCCATCCATGTCAATATAATGATATATAAATCTTTACCCAATTTATTGGATGGATATATAGGTCCCACCCATCTCATAATGAAATCATTCTTACGTGTGTCACAACATAAACATAAATCATTGATCATAACCTAAAGAATAAAATGGGTTTCATAAACATCATCCTATCATAACATAATACATATAAAACAAATGGATATAATTTATTCATAAGAAGAATCAAACCATGTAAATAATAAATAAATTATACATAAAACATACACATATGAAATAATGTCATCTTAGATGGAAAATGGTTTTGATAAAACACATGAAATTAACTATTGAGGAAAATATCTTTCTTTTTTAAAATAATTTTCTTTTCACAAAATGCCATAAAATTTTAAAAGAAAATTATTTTTTTGAAAATATTCATGAAATATTGTAGAGTATGTTTCATGAAAATAAGACGTTATAAAACCGTAAAAATCCATTCATTCCGTATAAGTTAAAAGAACATCCTCCTCGTACTTTTAATGGAAACGTCAAAAAGTACCATGTTTGGTAAACAAAAGAAAGATTACATCCATAACACAAACTAAAAGTCAAAGAGGGGAAAACATGACTTTAAACATACATGGAAGAATATTAAACACTTTATGAAAAACATTTTCATGGACATGGATGAAAATTATAACCCCATTAAATACTTACGTATAAGCAATCTCAGATAAAAATGAGATTGAACATTATCCATTACCTTAGGTCCAATTTCATCCATAGATGTACGAAACTCTTTTATAGTGGGTTTAAACATATTATTAACTTGTAACAGAACCATAATAATATTTATGATATCATATATGATTCACTTATGACTTTATATTACCCGTTCTTTTGTCAACTCCATGTTAAGGCAACGTTTTGGGTAAAATCGTTTCATTTATCGTTTCATGATTTACATACATACAGAATGTAAAACATGATTTATATATAATATATATTCAGTATATATAAATATATAATAGATAGATAAATGAAATGGAACACACCGTTCATGGAGACGGTAGGCCGTATGTACGCTTGAATGTTGTTTTCCTTTCCTTATTGACTTAAATGGAAGTAAGTAGATGAAATATATATATATAAATAAATCCAGTATCATTATTATGTCATATATATCATTATTATTTATTATATATACTGTATAATCATTCTTTAATGGATAATATAGAGAATGAATCTCATCGCGTCATGGAGACGATAATTCGTACGTACGCACGAGCGATGATATCATTCCCATAATTATTTAGTGGAATTAGAGTGGATGATATAATATCTCAGAATCATTATCATGTTATAATAAACATATATAGTTATTATTTACACCATTATTCCCCTCCATGTAAGGTGGTGGTGGAAAAACAAATTACACCACGGCGTGGAGACGGTAATCCATATGTACGCACGCGCAGTGATTTCATTTTCCGTAGGATGGATAAAAGGTGAAATGGGGTTGTTACATATTTATAACAAAATATCAGTATATCAGTTACACTGATTTCATCACTTTATAATTATACAACTAAAAAAGAGTAAGTAGAAGAATAAAGAAACTTGAAATAATCTGTAGAAGAGATTACCTCTTCTTCGACGCACCTCCTCTTAACCTCCTCTTAGGGTACTAAAGTTGGCCTTTGAAGAAGAACATGACCTCTAGTATCTTTATATGGATGTTTATAAGTGAAATGGGCAGGGTTTGGCCGATCTTGAAGGCTCAAATTTTTGCGAAGAGGCGATGCAGGAGGTTCCCTTTTATAAGAGGGGTGAGGGGAACCTTAGAAAAAACATAAAATATTATTTTATAATAAATTTATATTCAGTTTATAATGGCTCCAGCATGACTCATTTCTAGGATAGGGTAGGGATGGGTCGAAATACTCTCAACCAATAGGTTTTAGACATGTTTAGGTTATCATTTTTACCATATCATTTATATTTAACTCCAAGTTAAATAATTTAACTTTTACCATGTCTTCTTGTATTCTTACACTATATGGTTAATAAAAATACTATAAGCTTCCAATCGAACCGAAATTTGTTAATTAATGTCATATATATTATTATATATGTCTTTTGGCCAAACCATTGATTTTTAGGAAAATAATATCAATTAATAATATAATATTTAGTTTAAAAACTCTTTTATGTTAATTTTGACACAATTTGGTATTTTGTTTTTTCTAAATTCATTAATGTATTGTTAATTCGAAAAAAATACATCTAACCAACCCTAATATGTTATATTAACCAATGAAATTATTTTAATTCATAAAAATTATCAAATTTCATTTATTTGGGTATTTATAATATCAATTATTTTAATATTTCATTAATTATGTAATTATTGCATCATCATTGTGTCATAAATAAAGTAAATTATTTTATGTCTAAAAATTATAAATATAATATAATTATTTAGGAAATATTTTAAATTTATAATTAATATTCATATTCAAATTTATCTTATGTATAACCCTATATTAACAATGTTTTAGTTATTAAACATTGATTTTAACTATTTTAACTATTCTTTAGATAAAGTAATAATAAATGTTCTAATCTAATCCAAGTGGACCTGAAGGGTAATATTTTATTCCTAAGGTTGTTTTTGGTCGAATTACACTTATCCAATACAATTAATACATGATTTAGGCTAATAATAATATCATTTTTACCATTAAATACCCTATTTACTTTTAACCGTGGAAATTACATGTAAAAAGTTACTATTCACCAAAAATTATTTTTATCTTATTCAACAACATTTTACCCCTTGATATTAACCATGTCTCTCTTATTTTAAAAATTCCACTCCCAGAAGTGTTAAAATTATGTTCTATGTAAATTTTCAAATTCTCCTAGGAGGTGGGTAAAAGACGGTGAAAAATTCAATAAAATTTTTATATATCTAAAATTATTATAAAATGACTCTAATTAATTAAATTGAACTTATATAGGTATTATGTATCAATTTTGACCTAAAATAAATATAAATAAAATAAAAAATTATTTAAATAAAAAATTCGGTTTTAAACTATAACTTAGTGTTTTTCACTATTAATAAAAAATCGAATGTTTTCAGAAAAATACAAAAAATTCACCCTATGATTATTTAGATATTACGAATCCAAAAATGAAGTCCATTTAGAATGATAAAATTTATAAAATTTCAAAAAGTGTGTATTACTATTCATAACAGCTAGTTTGTACAATATTTTAATAATCTATTGTTGTTTAGTGAAACTCAGTATTGCGTACAATGCAAGCTATCGAGGAAGGTTTCTCTTGCATGTAAAACAATCCAAGAACAGTGTTTCTTATAATACAAGCTAATACGGTGTTGCGTGTAGTGAAAGATAATCTTGGTGCAGTGTAAAACACAAGACATCAAAGAAATTAAAAATAACATTTCTTATAAAATCTCGTGGTGTTACATTCTACCCCCCTTAAAATGAATTTAGACCTCAAAATTCATCGGGATTATAAATGGTTTACTAATTGAAAGTTTCATTCATAGAAACCCATATCATAAAAATGAATACTAAAACTTAATTTTAAAAACTAATGTATGAAAATTAATGGTTACCCAAATTAAGTCGTAACTGGGTTTCCACATAGAAGAACATAGGTGAAAATATGGATATAGAAGAGAAATATAACCATCATGTTCTGATGGAGAGTGGTAGAGAACATGGATTTGAAATTTCCAATAATCACAAATCCATAAATTTGTGATGATCTAAGGTATAATCTAGGAAAACGTTTTTGGTTTTCAAGATAATTTCCTTAAAGTTGAAAAACATAGAATTAGAAGAAATACTTAATTGATTTTGGTACAATATCACAGTTGGTCATTCCTTGAACAATTTCCACTTCATCTATTAAATAAATGAAGATCAATTTGTCATTCATGAAGTGTTAGTAAATCATGTGATAGAATGATAGGTCATTCCATCTGTCTCAAACATAATGTTAGGAAAAGTTATATAGATAAGTCCATCTATGGTGAGATTAATCATATATGGTTTAAAAAATGGACTTATACTTCATCTATCGTCCTTCTTAATAAAATAAAACTAGGGTCTACTAACCAAAGACTTCTTGTAGGCTATTGGTAGGTGATAAAGGCCTGGCGCACTTCGGTTGTGGGTTCGATTCCCGCAACCCTAGCCGACGTGACGGGTTGTCCCATGTCCTGCAGGTTGTCCTTTTTCTAAAACTACACTATTATAATATTCCAGAAATAATATCGAAAAAAGGTTATATCCTTAAACAATATTATCTTATTTCCAACATAATCCATTCCAAATCTTTAGGCTTATCCAAAATACTTCTATTCAAGCTCATAGTATACAGACAATGATTTTTATAAATGTCATCAATCAAGCATGTGAATACCAACATTTATATCATAAGATATATATTGTTGGTCACATTCAAAACATGTGAATTCCTTAATCATGTATTCTCTTGAAACATTAATACCCTATGAACATTTGTGAAAACATGAATGTTGTCAAAATTTAACACATTCCACATACCAAAATCCCAAAATTTCTATATACTCAAACCAAGATATAACTTCATCCTTATATCAATCATGAACTCATTAATATTATCAAACATTTCATTTTCTCCTTGTCCCTTCTTTATGCGCATATCACATACCATCCAAAAATATTTCTCTCACTTTTCATGGTTACCGTTACCATATAATTATTGAAAACCACCACAAACCAATACATAGATAGTCCAATATTCCACGATACCAAAAATGAGATTCCAAAACACTATTTTGTAATCCTGTTACATAAACACTTAATCATTCCACCAATTCGTTGTCATATTCAACATCTCCAATTGTGATCACTTGTGATTTCCCTTTGTACTTTTCCTTGAGAGGTTGTTCATTTCGATCATCATTAATCCTTGGATTAGGGCATTGGTTTTCATAATTCCCCATTTCCTTGCACTTGATGCATTGAAGTGTTGGTGGTGCATATTATGTAGTATTTTATCTATTCCATCATTAGCTACATTTTTCCCATGACTTCGGTACTCAGCTGCTCGATGACATTCTTTTCCACATGTAAAAAAATTTTCTAGTCCCTTTAAGACAATCTCCACCATTCATCTTTCCACACTTTGAGCATAAAGAAAAATTCACCTTCTTTTCACCATTATGTTAAGATTTTTCCTTGAACTCCATCTTTTTTTTCTTCTCAAAACCTTGATATGGATATATAACACCATCTTCTAGTTCTACCTTGATATCACAATGCACAATTTCGTCATAGCTACTGAAGTTTCTTATTTCTAATGCCCTTCAAAGACATGGTTTTAAGCCACTGAAGAATCGATCAACTTTACTTTCGGGATGGATGATAAAGCCTGATGCATACCATGCAAGCCTTGTAAAATTTTCTTCGTATGTTCCAACAGATTCATCGTTCTTTTTCTTAAGATCAAGGAACTCCTTTTCCATATTTTTTCAAAGAATAAGTGGGATGTACTTATTGAAAACCAAGTTCTTGAACTCGTCCCCATTCCATGGATTCAATTTCACCTTGGGGAATTGTATTCTTAATTAGAGTCCACCATTGGCCTTCTTCACCTTCTAAACGGTAAACAACTAGAATGACTTTTTCATGTTACAAACATCGAAGTATGGAAAATATGTTTTCAATTATACTGTTCCATTTTTCAGCGACAAGTGGATCAGAAGACCCACTGAAAGAAGGTGGATGTTGCCTCATGAAAGAATCAATAGAATATTGTTCCCTTATATGCTCATTCGGAAGTCCAGAATGATTCATAGAATGTGTAAGTATAGAAATACGATTTTCCACTCCATCTCCCATAACATTTGTTTGTTCAAAAGGGAAATAATTTCATTTCCCATTACATTGATCAACACGGTTTCTTCGGGTTCCAGCCATCGTCTAAAACCCAAAAAGAATAGTGTAAGAGGAAAAAATCATGCTAAGAAAACAACATAATAAAGGGGTAGTACATTAAATATCTAACATCTTAGGTCTAATTCTATGATCGTTACCATAATCGTAGGATGATAAACTATACTTATACTTAACCTTAGGGACATCCATAGACATACATTAGAAATATCTCTAGGGATCTCAACAATGTTTTCACATCCTAGTTTCCAATGGTTGACTAAACCTTCGCTCTCATACCAATTTTAGAGACCCATACTTTTCATACATATACATTACATTACTTTTGCGTAATACTTAATACATTACAAAAACATATGCCTAAAGATCGTATTAGTTTATTGTCTTTGGAAACTCGGAACATGATCTTCTAATCATGGTGAAAGATCTTCAAAATATCCCATAAAGATCTTCCTCTTTGGTTTTCATACCTAAAACGATTATTTATATCCTGGGGAAAAGAAAACATTAAAAGGGTGACCTCAAATGCTTAGTAAGGGTAAACATGGAGAACAAAAAACAATCCCTAAACATTTGAACATAAGAACATGAACTTAAAACATCAAAATTATGAGTATGAAATTAATATTGGCAGTGCATAAGGCATAGATAAAAAATGGAACATTAACCATGATAAAATAGAATGGGAATAAAAAATGCAATTTTAGAAACCATTAATCCCATGTTATGATTTCCATAGTAGCCAAGGAATTGCTGTTAAGACCATTATAGAGGATAATGTCCCTTACTGAATCGAGTTCACTCCTTGTTCCAGTCATGTATCACTGAACCAGATTTACTTGTCGATCCAACCATGTCTATCTCATGAGATATAAATATTTACCCAATGCATTGGAGGGATATATGGGTCCCACCCATCTCATCATTAAATCATTATAATGTGTACCACAACATAAATATAAATCATTCATAATAAGCCAAAGAATAAAATGGGTTTCATAAACATAATGCTATCATAACATAATACATATAAAACAAATGGATATCATTTCACCATAAGAAAAACCAAACCATGTAAATAATAGAGACATTATACTTGAAACATACACATATGAAATAATTTCATCTTAGATGGAAAATGGTTTTGATAAAACACTTGAAATGTATTCTTGAGGAAAATATCCTCTCTTCTACAAAATCATTTTCTTTTCAAAAAATGCCATGAAATTTTAAAAGAAAAAGATTTTGTTGAAAATATTCAAGAAATATTGTAGAGTTAGTTTCATGAAAATAAGGCATTATAAAACCGTAAAAATCTTTTCATGCCGTATAAGTTAAAAAAACATTCTCCTCGTACTTTTAACGGAAAAGTCAAAAAGTACCACGTATTGTAAATAAAAGAATGATTCCTTCCATAACACAAAGTAAAAGTCAAAGAGGGGTAAACATGACTTTAAACATACATGGAAGAATAATAAACACTTTATGAAAAACATTTTAATGGACATGGATGAAAAATATAACCCTAGTAAATACTTATGTATAAGAAATCTTAGATAAAAATGAGATTGAAAAATTATCCCTTACATTAGGACCAATTTCATCCGTACATGTCCAAAAATCATATATAGTGGGTTTAAATATATTATTAACTTGTAACCGAACCATAATAATATTTATGATATCATATATGATTCACTTATGACTTTATATTACCCATTGTTTTGTCAATTCCATGTTAAGGAAGTGTTTTGGGTAAAATCGTTTCATTTATCGTACGTGTTTGGACTTGTTGTTCTTGATATTATTATTAATTATATCATTATTTACTTACATACATAATGTAAAACATGATTTATAAATCATATATATTCAGTATATATATAATAGATAGATAAATGAAATGAAACACACTGTTCATGGAGACGGTAGGCCGTACGTACTCATGAAAATTGTTTTCCTTTCCTTATTGAATTTAATGGAAGTAAGTAGATGACAAATATATATATATATACATAAATACAGTATCATTATTACATCATATATATCATTATTATTCATTATATATACTTTATAATCATTTTTGAATGGTTAATATGGAGAATGAATCTCATCGCATCGTGGAGACGGTAATCTGTATGTACGCACGAGCGATGATATCATTCCCATAATTATTGAATGGAATTTGAGTGGATGATATAATATCTCAAAATAAGTATGATGTTATAATAACCATATATAGTTATTATTTACACCATTATACCCATCCAAGTAAGGTGGTGGTGGAAAAATAGATTACACCACGGCATGGAGACGGTATTCCGTACGTACGCACACGCGGTGATTTCGTTTTCTGTAGGATGTATAGAAGGTGAAATGGGGTTTTTTCATATTTATAATAACATATAAGTATATAATTTATTGTTATGTCATTACTTTATAATGAAACAACTAAAGACGCAGAAGCAGTAGAATAATGAAACATTAAAGAATCGGTAGAAGAGATTACCTATTTTTCGACGTGCCTCCTCTTAACCTCCTCTTAGGGCACTAAAGATGGTCTATGAATAAGAACATGACCTATAGTAGGTTTCTATGGAATTTGAGAAGTGAAATGGGCAGGGTTTGTCCGATATTGAAGGCTCTAATTTGTGTGAAGAGGAGAGGGAGGAGGTTCCCTTTTATAAGAGGGGTGAGGGTGACCATAGGAAAAACATAAAATATTATTTTATAATAAATTAATATTCGGTTTATAATGGCTCAAAATTGACTTTTTTAGAGTCTAGGATGGGTATGGGTCTAAATAATCACAACCAATAGGTTTTATAGAAGTTTATGTTTCCATTTTAACCTTATCATTTAGATTTAACTCTAAGTTAAATAATTTAATTTTACCATGTCTTCTTGTATTCTTACACTATATCATTAGTAAACTTACTATAAACTGGTAATATAACCCCAATTGGTTCAATATTGTCATATATATTATTATATATTAGTTTGGCCTCAACTTATATTTTTAGGAATAGAATATCAATTAATAATATAATATTTGTTGTAAAAACTCATTTATGTCAATTTTGATACTATTTGGTATTTTTTTTCTAAATTCATAAAATCATTATTACATAGAGAAAAATTCATCTAACCAACCCTTATATGTTATATTAACCTATAAAATTAGTTTAATTCATAAAAAGTATCAAATTACATTTATTTTGGTATTTATAATATCAATTATTTTAATATTTAATTAATTAGGTAATTACTGCATCACCATTGTGTCAAAAATAAATTAAATTATATAATTTCTAAAAATTATAAATAAAATACCATTATTTAATAAATCGTTTTATCTTTCTAATGAATATTATAGTCCAATTTATCTTATGTATATCCCAATATTAAAAATGTTTTAGTTATTAATCTTTGATTTTAACTATTTTAACTGTTCTTTAAATAAAATAATAATAAATCTTCTAATCTAATCCAGGTGGACCTAAAGGATAATATTTTTTTCCTAAGGTTGTTTCTGGTCGAATTACAGTTATCCAATAGAATTAGGACATGTGTTAGGGTAATAATAATATCATTTTTCCCTTAATTACCCTATTTACTTTTAACTATGGAAAATAAAATAAAAAGTTAAAATTAACCAAAAATTATCTTTATCTTATTGAACCAAATTTTACTCCTTGATATTAACCTCATTTCTCAGATTTTTGAAATTCCACTCATAGAAGTGTTAAAATTATGTTTTTTGGAAATTTTCAAATTCTCCTAGTATGTGGGTAAAAGACGGTGAACAGTTCAATAAAATTATTATATATCTAAAATTATTATAAAATGAATCCAATGAATTACATTGAACATATATAGGTATTATGTATCAATTTTTACCTAAAATAAATTTAAATAAAATAAATAATTATATAAATAAAAAATTTGGTTTGAAACTATAACTCAGTGTTTTTCACTGTTCATAAAAAATTGAACGTTTTCAGAAAAATACAAATAATTCACACTAGGCTAATTTCAATATTACGAATACAAAAATGAAGTCCATTTTGAAAGATAAAATTTATAAAATTTCAAAAAGATGGTATTACTATTCATAACGCCTAGTTTATATAATATTTTAATAACCTGTCATTGTTTAGTAAAACTCGGTATTGCGTACGATGCTAGCTATCAACGAAGGTCGCTCTTGCGCATAACACAAGCCAATAATAATGTGTTTCGTATAGCTCAAGATAATATTGGTGTATCTTACAACACAAGACATCAAAGAAATTAAAAATAATATTTCTCATAAAATCTCAGGGTGTTACAAAAATCATTTGAAATTTTGATCCAATACATTAGCTCTTGAAATAATTGAGTATGATGGCCCACACAATGACCTCAAGAACATAAATTTTTAACTTAGTTTAGTAATCCATATATGGGTGGAATGTTGTACTCAATTGAAACTTGTTATTGAATGACTGTGACATGATTTTCCACAAATAGGACACGAATTTAGCATATTGGATAGAAAAAAATGTTATATTGAACTTTCTAAAACGACACAATTGTATCCATGTATATATTCAATATACTCTATATGAAATTTCTTTTAAATAGAGTGGATGTTATTTACATGGCTAGTCAGTGAATGATAACCCTAATAGCATAATTTCCTTTCAATTGACATGGAAGTATTGCCATGAAGCCCATTGATATACAATATCACTTCCACTCTAGAATATCCAAATATATTCTCAAATCAATTATGACCAGGTAAATAACCATTAATAGGTAACAGAAGAGGCATTAAAACATGAACCCTAAAATAATCTATTTCCTACCATGCTACTAAAACTGACTCTATTGTTCCCCATTTGTCTTTATCAAACCAGGATTCACCACTAATTAAGAGGAGTGAAACTATCTGAATCATCTTTATGGAACCCATATGAATCCACTATCCTCCTCTAGAATAGTTTGGAAAGCTTTCCAACTTCAAATAATCATTTAGGTGCATCACCATAGAATATATGATTGCGAATGGTCACTTAATGGGTGAAAAAGTATGTGGATAAACACTATTAATAGATTCTAAGAAACATATTTATATTACATTAAAACAATTTCTATCATGGCTAGTTGTATGGATTCCTCTTTCACTATCTATCCATGAGTTATCTAGTTATGGGAAACAACCAATATTCTTCTCTATACACTAAAAAAAATTCTTAGGATTCTCCCATATAATTAAAATTTCATGAGGTCAATTTATACTCAACCCATATAGATGACCTAGAATAGTACATTGAATACCCGAATCATGAATCCATAATTCTATAGTTCAACTTGTACATGGTTCTCACGATATAAGTTTTTGAAATAATTAAATGAAAAAAATTAAAATCATAAAAACATTAATAGTTGAGGGTGTTTTTGATAAATAATACCCCTAACTAGTCCACGAATGGATAGAATTACTAATCATAATTCACATGAACACAATAAATATTTTCATCAGCCAAAAAAGAATCATTGGGGACTCATAATACCCTTAGAGGAACCTAAAAACCATCTTAAGGATTTCATCCCCACGATCCAAAAGTTTAGGATACTCTGGCCTATGTTTAATCATTAATAATAACATCAATAATTTCATAATGTTTTATCAGACATTTATCCTTTAAATAGTTTATCTTTTCATGTTTGTAACTTTATTTATGTAGTGATAATCAATATAAAGCTCATAAATTCATCTTTATTCTTAGTGAACACCATATCTACCCAAGGAAAACATTGGGCCCACTAAATCCTCTAAATGGATATCTATATGTACATTCATATCCTTAAAATTAATTTGGCCCATATGATAAGATAAAAAAGAGATCAATATATTGGTTTTTAGATTTAAGTTGATGCATGAATAGATCTATCATTAAGGGAAAAATCATGAAATATCCTCTAGTAAAAATCCTATATACTCCAATATGAGTACAAGAATATGATTGTTAGAAATATATTTAGTAAAAAAGTACAATAATTAAAAAGGTAGGTAATTATATTTTACTTCCAAATGATTGTCCCTACTTGATCCATCATAGGGTTCCACACACCATTGTAGGTGAACATTGACCCATCAGAATGACAATATATCATCATACAATGATGTAATACACCAAATAATGGACAATAAATAACTAATTCTTGTGAAACATAGTGCTATAGGTTATAATATTCACTATTATGAGATCCTAAGATAACCCATCCCTAGTTATATTTTAATCACAATGGAACTATATGTAGATTAAAGTGTAATCACCACTTGTAGGATCCTCTATCTAATGAGGTTGTGCTTAAGACTCTAATAGTATAAAGAACTCTTATTCTAATCGTGATGAAATAAATGAATTTTTTTATATTATTGTTAATTAGAATGAGAACCAGTGTATAAAAGGAAAATTTCATACCTCAAATCATAACACATTCTTATTTATAAAAAAATTATATTGAATAAAACTATTTATGGGCATGTAAACCTACTCCAATTTCCATATGAGGACCACTAATAGGTTGTCGTAGAAGATACATATTGAATTTTCATCTAATTATAATACATATTACTCTGTCTACATCCCCCTAATTAAATCACATTTTAGAAAGCCATCTTTTCATATATTAGGAGGCCCCTAATCTCCCGGTTTCCATTGACATGGTAGTATGGCCACTTTTTATCCAAGATTCCATTAGTTGTAAACATTATTGGATAATCTTGAGACTCATATTCTCTATCAATGAATGTATAAAATGTATTCTCTCCCATAAAATAAGAATCTTTATGGTATCCCTTTGTCATATATTGTATTGATTGGGATCACAGATGTACATACTCATAGTGATGAGATCATGATTATTATTGATGATTTGATGCTATTGTATACTCTACCATAGGGAAACCCAGACACACTCTAGTAGTAATCTTTTTCTCTCGTAGGAACTCTTATTCTCGAGTGATCTCTCTAAGACATTATTATGGGTGGGGATTCATATAAATACAATTAAATCACAAAAATATCATTAGATGATTCACAAAAATTATAATCTAATATAAATCCATCATTATCCTTTACTAAGTAGTACCTCATGTGGTTTTTTAACCATAATGAATACATATATATATATCTATCCTTTCATAAAAATGGCTTAATGGCTGCCAAAACCATATTTTCCTCAGTATCTCTGAAAAATACTCCACTATGAAAACCCATTAAAACTCTAACCACAATAGGGTATACTCTTCATTAGTTTAATTATTTAATATCCACAAACATTTTATAACATCATGAATAAGAAACAATTAAATTATCACCATTTGGTTGGTGATAATTAAAATCATATGAAAAATGTGAGTCACAAACTATAGCTAATCTTATATTCGCTGAAGATCAGGTGTAAAACCTTGACCCCAGATGCCTGAAGTTGGTGCATTATTTTAATACAATGACATTATTTCAAGGAATAAAATCTCTAAGGACTGGTAATTTTAGCATTACAATAAAATATATTACATACATGAACCTTACATTACATTTTAAAACATAATGTACAACATATAAAATCATTTGAGAATCCCATTATTCTCCTAGATTAACCTTAAATATCAATCATAATACACATCTTGGAATCCTTGGAAAATAAAAAATATGAAAGGGGTGAGATAAGATGATCATTAATGGTAAATAATAAATGGAAAATTTTATAAATTAGAATAAACATTTAAGGAAAGCTATAAAACTAAAATTCAGTCCTTTTAAACTTAATCTTGATCATTACATGGAAAGAAAAAAAATCAAAAAAATCCATTTAAAATTTAACTTGTATTATATACTAGTTGAATAATAACATTAAATATCAATAACTAATCTCATAATGAGTGAATTAATAATGTTGGATATATTCACTATCAAGATCAACCCTCAAGATAGATAATTTTATGATCTATCCTATTGATAGTTTATGTCGGCGGGTAGAAACCCATCCGATTTGTGTCAAGATCTATCCTCATGATAATTTAAATCTTCTTAGAAAAAAACATGAATCATTATTCTCTATCTTATTTAATCTCATGAGACCTACTGATGCATCGAGGGGCTATATCAGGCCCCACCCATTATTTACTAAGTCCCATAAATTACGAATATAAAAACATTAATAAAATAAACATTCGTATTGAAAAAATTTCATAAAAATCTGAATAAATTAACCCAAAACCATGAATTGTATCAAAATAGAACATATATAGTCAATATGATCATAAAAACTTCAATTAAATCAAGTATATTGTATCATAAGAGATCAACCTCAATCAAAAAAATTCAACAAAGGATGTTTAAATAGATAACAAAACTCTAATAAAAAATATTGATTTATTTGATTCCATACATGAATGTTTTGGGTCACTTTGAAATTTTTGGGATGAGATAATTAATTTTTTCAATTGAATCGTGTGGTTATAATTTTTAGAAAATTCATGTAATAAATAGTGTCAAATTTATCTTAAATGAGATTTTAAAATAAATAATATTCTATTAAATGATATAAAATTATTAAAAATATATATTATAGAAAACTAACTAAGGAAATTTTAAATATTCAACATTTGATTCGATTGGGGTTCGTTGGGAATTTATATTAACCCTATAGATAAAAAAGGCAACTAGTCATGGTAAGCATTAAATTGTTTAACTAAGGGTTAAGGCCAAAAGATAAGGTTATCATTGTGACCTAAACATGTCTAAAATTCATTGTTTGAGAGGATTTATACCCATATTCATATTATCCTCTAAATAAATAATAGTGAAGATATTTTAAAATCAAAATAAATTTATATTAAATTAGTAGTTTTGGAGTTTCCATAAGTGCCCCTCCCATCTCTTAAAAAATGGAATCTCTCCATCTCTTTTATACACACCTCTAAAGACATTTGGCTCATCAAAAACATAACCAATTCTATCCCCAAATTCCACAAATTCATCATAGAGTCCACACAGTGGAAATAAATACAACCTAAGAAGTACTTTTGTGAAAATTGAAATGAGATACTCGAAAAAGAAGTAATATTTTTTCCTATTGAATTCAAATTTTTTTCTTCTTCAAAATAATCTTCCTTTGTAATTTTAATAATATGGTAATAAATAAATTATAATATATATTTTTAATATTTTATTATAATAATTTGACAACAATATTACTCATTTTATCCATCCTATGAATAATAATATCACCATGCATGCAAATGTACAACTTACCATCTAAACACTATGGTGTAATTTATTTTTCAATAACATTTTATCTGGATGGGTATAATGATTAATATATTTGATATAAATAATCAATATAAAATGATATTTATATTTTATAATTTACATACCATTCATTTCCTTACCCCATTTCCATTAAGAGAATTATATCGTCGCTCGTGCGTACATATGATTTACCATCCCCACGACACGATGAGATTCATTATATACTTTAACAATTCAATAATGATGATAAAAATATATATAATGAATAATTATAAAATATATGAAATAATATTGCTACTAGAACAGTATAAATATATACATATATTTAAATTATTTTCGTCTGATATGAAAATGGAAATGACAATCTTGTGTACGTACAACCTACTGTCTCCATGAACGGTGAATTCAGCTCCATGTATTATATATATATATATATAAACTGAATATATATGATATATAAATCATGTTTTATATTCTGGATGTAAGGAAATCATGATATATGTAATATAACATGTTAAATCGTGTATGATTAACAACTCAGTTATTAATAAAAATATTGATTTACCTTAGAATTGTTAATTAATAGGTAGTATAAAATCATAAATGAATCATATATAATAAAATAAATATTATTATGAATTTGGAACAAGTTAATAATATGTTAAATCCCACTATATTTAACACTCATTCATGTACCAAAGTAGTTGTACCTACAGCTAGGGTTAGTTTTTCAATATCATTATTATTTGACATTGTTTATACATAACTATTTACTAAGTCATATTTTTCAATCCATGTCCATGTTTCATAAATATGATATAAAAATGAGTTTTTTTATTGTGGGGAATCATAAAAAACATCATTTTTAATATTTATAATATTTATTCTTCAAAATCATTCTCATTTAGGTCTATGTTTTTTAAAATGGACTTCAGGGATTTATTTATAAAGTCATGAATATTTTAAATTTTCTAATTTCTCTAAAATCTTTTAATGTAGCATGGGACCCTAATATTAAAAAATATATTTATTGAAAATGTGTTATTTTATAAATGTGTAGATTTTATATAAATTATATCAAAGAAAAGGTGAATTTTTCTCAAGATAATTCAAATTATAATCATTTTAATATTATTAATAGCATTTAATTGATCTTCCCATTAATCAAACAATTAAAACATAATTATTGTACAAGAATTTAATGAACTTATTTATGATCAAAATATTTAAAAAAATATATCATGATGAAATAAAATTAATTAGATTTCAAATGAATATTTTTATCTGAATATATCTTATTAATAAACCTATCATAAAAATAATTTAGTTATTAATATTATGAGTGCAAAATATTTAACTTGTCTTAAAATAAAGTATAATAAAATTATTATTCTTAACCAATTGTATTAAAATAATAATAATTTTAGAATAGGGATGATTTTGGTTGAAACCCACCAATACAATGAAATTAGAACAATTAATAGGGTAACTTTTAAATATTATAATATTAATTTCACCTTTAATTGCCCAATTTACCCTTAACAGTGGTAAATAACAATTTACCGCAGTTATTATTCTCAAAAACCAAAATTAAAAAAACAATACTATTAGACTCTAAATATATTACTAATTAAAACTGTGTGTGTCCCTTTTTCAAAATTAAATTCAAGGAGGTGGTAAAATTATGTTCAATGATAATCCAATATTTGTGTCTAGAAGGAAGATAAAAGGGACCATTAAAAGATCAATATGATTTTGAATCTAATTTTTAATAGAAAAAATTTCTAATTAAATTACTTGGATTAATATATATATTATTAACATTTTGTGACATTAAGAATAAATTTAATTTATAATAATTATTTAAGAATAAAAATCAGTTTTTATCGATAATACAGTATTTTTTCACTACCCCTCAAAAAATGAGTCTTTTCTGGAAAATACAAAAAATTGTCCCTATGCTAATTTTAATCTTCCTAATTCAAAAATGATGTATATTATGAGAAATATTAATTTAATAATGTGGTTAATACTATTAATAAACACTTTTTGAATGGTTAGATTGATATATCGTAGTGCGCTCTAACTCAGCATTGCGTGTAACAATATCAATTGAATTTATTTAAAATAAAATCTATCATGAAATCCCGGAGTCTTACATCATTCTAAACTTTAAAACATAGAGGCATAAGACATCAGAACTCAGGTATCATGTTTATCATAAAGATATTCTCATCATATCCGGTGTTAAATACAATTTACTCAACAAGTGAAAGGTCCATTATCTACACAATCGTTAGCGGATCAATCTTCAAATAATAGGATGTTGGTTTCGATCTATTTAGTGATAGAATAAAAAAATATCACTCAATTGTTCACTATTGGAGAATTTAACACATCCATAATCTTATAGTAACCCCACCTCTAAACTATAACTGGTAATCTAAGGGGTGGACTTTTATAACAAACAAGATAAACCAATATTTCTAAAGGCATAACTAGTTGAGCTTTCTCAAAAAGTAGTTGGATAAAATAAAAATCTTCATTCTACATAATTCATGTTCAATTTTTACTGGAAATAATATATTATTCATTAGATATCTATGTAAACAAATATATTATCATATTCATAGGTAATAGAAACAATAACTAACAATACCTACAATAGGATCCCTTATCAGAAAAATAATTTCAAAACCCATTGAGATATTTTCTAGAAATTTCCCTGAAATACCACCTAAGAATTTCAAATCAAAACAATATCCATACGATATAATATTCTTTGATACAAATTTAATATGACATAAACCAACTAAAACCATCCTCTTCCAAAAGATAGGTGGAGTCTTCCAGAAAAATCCAATCTCCAATTAGAAAAGGATTGATGATTATCACCAAGATTCCATATCATACACATGGGAGTTCTTAAAGTAACAAACCTACATGAAACCAAATATCTGTAAAACATAACATCAATAGAAAAATTCAGGAAATAAAATATACCTATTGGATAATATACTTTTGAAAAAGTCATTATATCTAGTACAGTATAATAAATGTAACTCTAAAATGAGGGAAAATATAGTATAGTAACATCTTAAGTAAAAATAGGCTTGAAACAACCAAAATGGAGAACTCCACATCACCAAAGATCTTGAAATGAACACCATAAGTTTTCATCCTCATAAATAGGAACTAATATAAAATTATAATAACTCCAAATCCTTTTTAATCACTACAAAAAAAATATTTCACAAAAAATGAAAAACACGTGGGTGAAATGAACATGAATTGCCTTGGGAAATATAAATTGATGGAAATCCCAAAAAAAAGAATGGAAAAAAGTGTAATTTAACAAAAAAAGATGAAAATAGAAATGGGAAATCATTTATATATATTAATGATTGAGATAATCAATGTTATAATAGAAAGGAAAATATTAGATACTATCTTAGTTAAGATCATATTCTAGTGGAAACTTGGAAAAATTAAATAATTCAATTAAATTTCGTTATAACTATTATGTGGTACCCATACCTCATTTAGGGAAATGTATATCGATTGAGGGAGAAAAAAACCCTATAGATATCCTATACATCATGAATGGAAATTTATATCAATCAAGGGGTTATTAAATCCTTTTATAAATAACCATGACTTGAAAAAATGTGTAACTAGAATATAAACATTATATATATGGATCATACTCCAACACACATAACAGTACCAAAATACATGTCCAAAATTATGGACCCACACATACTCATGGGGGGACCAAATCCAATAAAAAGTACTATATATCAACACATGGGGTAGTACATAAACTCTATATTCCATAGGGTGGACTCAAGACTTAATGTACATATACAACTATGGTAACACTAAACCCGAGCCTACACTAGACTCCTCGAACAAACCATATTGTAATCTTTATTGAGTTATGTTTCCAAAAAAACTCAAAAAATATCTCAAATTAAATATGATTGTGAATAATATTCCATTATCACAATACTCATGAAAAAATGTCATAATAATCTATTTATTTGATGCACTATTTGATACATATTATAGAATATGTGAAGAAAAATCAAAATAAACTATTGTACACAATGTTACTTAACAGAAATAGTTTTTCTACCCCTCATAATAGATGGTAATTTACTATGTATTATCCCCAAAGAAGATTTATAAAATTGAAATCGTGCTATTAAGAGACTGTACCTCAAGAACACCACTTCATATGCCCAAGGCTGTCAAATAATAGTGGGGGTCTTGGAGATTATAGTGGTTAGAGTATAACCTATATAACAATAAAAATAATCAAAATGGAAAAAATAATATCCATTAAAAAAAATTAAAGAAGAATCCAAAATATAACTCATGTTTCAGATGAAGAATATATATAAATTCATACAGTAGATAATAGGATTTGAATGGGTCGGCCATTTTAAGTCATAAAAAATATAAAATTAACCTATTAGGATATAGAGGAACCACCTGATCTGACTCTAAAATTAAATATTTACTCATCCAAGAATTTGCTACACCTCCACCCCTATGCATCAATGTATGGTTCCTTGCCCATTTTTGTTTCATTAATCATGATGTATGCACAGGTACCCAAGGGATCATGAAAGGTGTGATTACAAAATTCGTAGGATACCAGTAGTGGTATACCTATATAGTATCCATAAGTGTATGAGTGTCTAGTAATTGAAATTCATAACAACTAATATAACTTTAATAGCACAGTCTACCCATGATCACCATTACATTGTGAGAACATTAAATGCATTAACAAATTCTGGAGTAGGATGATGCATACATAGTTTTTCACAATAGAAATACCATTGTAATTCCAAAAAAAATTATACCATTCATAGATATAAAAAAACATTTATCCCACTATTGTTCCATGAATTTAGATATTATTCCCATATGAAACATCCAATTATTATACAAAGAGTTCCATAGTCATCTAATTCTCATTCCACCCTCTATATTGATAGCCTAATGAAATCCAATCATATTGAGAACCGATTTTCATCCATTGATATCAATCATAACCTATATCCCATGTCTATCCCCATAGTCTATCCCTCCTAAAAAATAATGGTCAACACCATACAAATCACCCCTGTCATTTATAGAAGACACTTCATGATTACTAGTGATTAATATCACCTGTTGGGATCTATACTATGTGAACACTTCCCCAATATCCTCATCCCCATATTGAGTGGTACCAACTTTAACCAATATCCAAAAATCAATGAACTAATATCACCCCATTATTTGTGATAAACATCACCCCTATTGTACAAAATAATCCCATATAACCCATATCCGTACACTATTTCAATCATCAATATCCAAACCCATTTCAATCCCCATAATTATAAATTCACTTTCACATCATTGGTTCATTGGACAGCATAAAATAACACATTTATATTATCTTGTCTATATCCATAAAAACATCACTAAAATACCCTAGAACAACCCTTAGGTACGTAGGATACCCTGAATGATTCTTGATTAATTCAAGGAATCATTTTTACCAATGTTTTTAAATATATGATTAATGAAGAAATGTATAAAATATTAATTTATTAGAACCACATACCTAGTAACCAAAGAGGTGTGTATATAGAACATAGCAACTTGATTTGACCCATGGTGGAAGAGGTTGGGAAACTATAGAAAAATATGTAAATTAGAGATTATAGTTGAAGATAATTGTAATAATTTTAAAAAATACAAATAGATGTTCCAGTTTATATATACTTTCCAATAGATACACATATAGATTAATGAAATTTTAAGTATACAAAAAATCGGTGAGATATAACCAAGAGAGTATATGGAATGTAGGAGACAGAGTGGGGGGTTGCGACTATACTAGAAGAAAAAAATTGGGGACCCCTAATTTTAAAATTAATCTAATCAAATTATTAATTAATAAATTAATTTTTAATGAAATTCCCCAATATGGAACCAAGTACATGTCCCCCTAACCCGATGTACGCATAAAACACTGAGTATGCACCCTCGGTTAATTGGGTGGTCAGTGGACCTCACAGGGCCCCCACATATTCTATAAGGTTCACCAAGTACATGAACCATTTCCACTAAGTACTTAGTAAATTATATCTAAAAATAATAATTACCTATATTGGGAGATCATTTCCATGACTTTATCTTGGGGATTCACTGCTACTATAAGACATCAAATGAACCCAATTAAACTTGTTTGTACCATTCATCCAGCCAAATTACCTGACAAAAATTACTAGGCTGTCACAGTCTACCCAATATGTGTAAACTCTTCCACAAGCTATCTCTAGACACAAACTGAGCCTCCTCAACCAAAACTGATGTTTCCTATTAATATTACTCCCATGAAACCAAGATAATGTCAAACAGATCCATCTTCCATCAATTATCCTGAATCACCAACTCCAATAGGATGTTTCCCCCTATGGTTATTATATATAATATGAATTTTTAATGTGGTCCCACCAAATATAACATATGTGGTAAGATTATAGTGTCATACACTATCATTATTCTAATTCCCCAATGTAATATTTACCCATACAATACCATCGATCAGAAATAACCCATTAAAAATAATAGTACATTATAATTGATGTATATACATAAACTAGTTCATAGTTAATCCATTTAGTCATAAATAACACCATGTACTGACACACATAATATATAATTGAAAATCCAACATGATTATAGAATTACTATAAATTTAAATTTCTACATAACCTTCCCAAATTATGTCATCTCAACCTCATTAAAAATTTCCAAGACCTAACCATACAGTTTTAGACCTCCATATAGAGTCTTAATATTCTTAATCCAATACCTGACCACTGATCAAATTAACATCTACCATGATTTGTTTATAGAGTCAAGATCTAGCTGCTGCCTCCTAGTGAATCTCCCTATTATAGTTTAAGGGCCTGCATTTCACTCAAACTAACAAAGAGATTATCTGATAAAGTCATTATATAAGTTATATATATCAAAATAATCGACAAAAATCAGGTGGTCCATTCAGTTTGAATGAAAAATATTCTTATATTTACATGCTGATAACATTTTCTAGATGACCCACTCTGTGGTGGAAACGATGACCCGTTGATCATGCCACCATACTAGGCCTCCTCTTGTCCTTATATTAGGATACCTTTAACCCCACTACCAATATCACCAAATTATTCACTTGGTTATAGATACAAAAACTTTTCAAGTTCCACTTAATGACCAATGTATGTTTCACAACCATAGAAAATGAGGCAATCAAAACAAATATCATGTATCAAGATTTCATATTGAATTCCATCCTCAAATCACCACACCATTAAAATTTGATCTACAAGTAATGATAATCCAAATGTAATAATGCCTATAAATTAAGTATCATAATATTTAACAAATTCATCCATATGCATTAAATATATGAACTCATGTGATTTGTCCACTATCGGTGTCTCAAGGAAAAAGTTCATGATGAATATCAATTCCAAATCATTAAATGTTATCGACTCATGCCTACTAGCCTATACATGCAAGGAAAATTATAATTTAACTTATACCTTGAGAATATACGATCCTAGATTTACACTCGACCCTAGGGGTGTCCTAATATAATATATTTTTTCTAAATACACATTATCCATAACATGGATTCCAAGGGTTCACCCTCTCCTTTTAATAAGGGAGTTTTCCTAGACTATAATTCCCTTATAGGATATTCCCTATTTAACTAAGCTACCTAAGCTCTCGGATCAATGATATGGACAATAAAAACTATGAATTACCAAATTTGGTAATCAAACCAATACCATATATACTTAAGCTAATTTCCTAACATGCCAACCTTATAACCTTATCTTTCTTCTCATGACCATTTATTTCCTCAAGGGACCTATCTGGGGAAAGACATAGTGGTACCACATCTTCACCAACCCATCATTAAAACATGGAATTCCATGGTGGAATGTTGCAAAGAATCGATCATTATACTTAACAAATATATAACATTCTTGATACCACTAATAGGGTAATCTATAATTTAAAATTCATCTTACTAGCTTGTAAACTTCTTACACACACCTATTTCTTATACTATCAATCCTAATGGCCCAACCGACACGTGTTAGGGTTATAAATACACACACCACCTAAAACTATGATCCATATACCTAGTGACACCATAACTATAATATTTTATTTGGACAATAAATAAACCATTTTATATGTTGTTATTAACCCCTTATGTAACAATTACCTTTTCTAGAATCAGAATATAAATAATAGGAAATAAGACGCACATCATGTGAGCCCTACATACTTATCTAGATTAACAGATTCCATATCTTGAATAATATGGTGAAAATCAAACCATAAAACTACTACATAAAAGATTGTATTTATCTATATTAGATAATCCAAAAATAATCATGAAAACTAAAATAAAATCCTTATTCCCTCGCCAACGTCGATTTTATCCTATAATTGTATTGAACTATAATGATCCATCCCAGGCATCCACCAAAACTGACACTATCCAATGTATTCCACTATGTGTGAAGGGAATTCCTTACCACGAGGGGTGGGAAACTAGTTATTAGGCATAAAATTAAGCACCTTGGTAATTATTCTTCCATTAAATTGGATTTAATGCAATAACATATCAATCACTGATAATTGGGTAGTGATAATCCATACTTGGGATAATCATACAACATAAAATAATATGAATAATACTAATAACTAAACCAATCAATATAGATAAACGAAATATAAAAAGTAAATACAATAAAATATTAAAAATGAAGTATAGAAAAAAAATATACACAAAGATGATATGGTCGATTCAACAACCCAAAACCAAAAAAACATGAACAAATATCAAATCCCACATCTTTAAAACCATAGTGGTTCAGAAACTACCAAATCAACCATCCTTGAAATAAAGAACAAAACCCCAATCTTAAAAAAAACTATAACCAATAATATATATGTGTGATTTATAAAACATAGTTGGCATCCACTAAGAAAGTCTATAAATTTCATTCATAAGTTAATTAAAAAAATAAAATTATGAATATATATATATATATTTTCAAACACAAGCACATAGAAAAACATCAAGTATATATCCATTCTATAAAAATTTCATTTTAATTTTTTTTTTAAATTAAAAAATTTCTATTAAATTTTTTTTCCTAACATAATCCTTAATTACTAGAAAAAAATTATTTAGAACCACTTTTGAAAACTACAAATAAAGAGAATTTTTTAAAAATAGTTTTGTACAAAAATATTTTAAAATAATTTTAAAACTAAACAAACCCACATAAAAGTTAAATCAATCCAAAATGTGCAAACCATAACTCAAGAGACACACACTAAAGGTAAACATGACTAAGGTGTTTCACACAATACAAAAAAGTTATAATATCACCACGAATATGATAAGTATCAATTAAATAGACAACCAATAAAAAATAAGAGTGTCATTTGATATACCTTAGGTATTAACATGAGATGAATATAAAGTTTACTATAAAAGATTTGGAATAACTTTTAGCCTATGTTATGTCCACCCAATACAAGCCACCTGATTTTCCCTCACCAGCCTCATTGAGATGGTACTCTCCATTAATCCATATTTCTCACAAATGGGACACTAGAAGTAAGAAAAAAACTATTTTATCATCACTAAATATTTAAAATAGACAATCAATTTATCATTAACAAAATATAAGTACCAATGAGTGTGAAATTATGAAAATATCAATGAACAAGGAACAAAAAATAACACTCATTGACCTCAAACTCCCTATCATATAAGAACCCCACATTGAAAAACATAAATCCAACTTATAAATGTAAATGACTCCCCAAATAGTAAATAAATAAGATGAATTAAATGAGGGTTCCTCATGATATAAAACCATTTAACTCAAAAAGTATCAAACGTGCCTTTAAGATAACACTCACCATTATATATATATATATATATTTAAAATCTTCTTTGAAACCAATTTTAAAAGAATCAAACCTATTGATTTCAAAGACACAATTTAAATCCTAGAAGAATCCCTCCATCACACCGAAATAACCTTTAAAACCATCATATTACTTTAAACAAAATTATGTTCATTTAAAAAATGTACTAAAAAAATGAAATCCATAATATTAATCATTTTTTGGAATCCCAAAAATTAAAATAGAAAATTATAAACAAAAATCACATATCACATATATCTATAATTTCAATAGATAAAAACGTGATAAACTAAAGCATAATTTTTCATTTAAAATAATGAAATTTCATAGAAACACCAGTGTCAAAAAAGTAAAAATAAAGTTGAAACAATCTATTAAATTTCAATTTCAATAAATATTTCCTAAATAAGGATGATGTTGAGCTATAATTTCCCAAGATGCAAAATATTCAAATATTTGATAGACTAGGATAATAAAATCATCAAATATTGACACTATGTTTAATGAGGTGATTAAAAGTCAATAAAATCATGAGGAATGTGAAAGAAGATCCATTAACGTTATATTTGAGGAATACATAACCAAGAAACCATAAAACATTCACTATAGAGTTAGAAGATAGGGAGAGGAAAGAATTAGGATGGTTCCTCAGAGGTAGGTTTCCAAGTGGGGAAGAAAATGGGAGAGCCCCGGAAGAAATATAAGTGGAAATGAAAATTTTTCCCAAATCATGAATGTATCATGGTTTACTCACACTGTTTGAAAAAATCATGTCATAACCATGAAATATCCACTATTAAAAACCATAATGGTTTTATAGTTTTTTAATCCCTACACAGTAGGTAAAATCATGTAGATAGAATTCATATATATTTGGTGATATAATAGTTTCCCTCACATGATTGTTGTACAGTTACTACTAATCATGCAGTAAAACCAAGTAACACACATAAGTATTCAAAAATATTAAATTTCAGGATATAAAATTATAAAAACCTATGGGACTCAAAATAGTATACAAATTGTCAAAGATAATCACTATAATATCATGTGATTGTTATAATTATCCCCAAAATTCCACTTTATACTCATAGAATGTTATTGACTGAAAATAGAAAATAATGGAAAATCTAAGATCCAAAAAATATTATGCTAAATAAACACTATCAAAATAATCTTCCATCAAAACTAAATATATATGATCATTATAATTATTAAACTAATAATCCCAAAAATTTCCAAACATCTACAAGCACAACAGAAATAGAAACATTAATCCAGAAATCCAATGAATAAAGGAGACTAGTAATAGTCTATCCACCATTTATAACTATAACACACCAATATTTTCTAACACAATTTCCTTTAAATAAGAATATTTCTTCAATGTATTGTGTTACATAGAACAACACATTTAAAAAACCATGATACACTATTACAATATTATTATTTAATTTGAAACGTATAAGTTTGTCATCAATTTGGAGGAGATAAATATTAATATATACATTAATATATATATATATATACTACCTAATTATTATATATTGATATATGAATTCTTAGTAAATAATTTTATAGTTGGTAGTATAGCCATTTAATTCTTCAAAAATACATTTTCCCCAAAATGTTTTTTCATGTGAGTAAATATTATAATTAATTTTTTAAAGTTTTCATAAAATTTATTTGAAAAAATTAATTTAGTTTTTCAGTTTATCATTTAAAAATTATCATAAGATGAATTTTTAATAGTTTTTTAAAAATAATTTTTTTCCCAATGAATAGTGGAAAAACTACTTTTATGGAAAATTGAATTTTCTTAAAAAGAATTTACAATGTAAATTATATTTGGGCCTATATTTAAAAATAATTAGTACATTTTGATTTAAAATAATTTAATAATTTATTTTGAAATAGATTTCATTCAAGATTTTAGAACAAAAACATTTAGTATTTAAAGGGTTAATTTTATGAAAAATTGTTTTTCATAGTGCTTTCACTGATTAATTTTATAGTAAATTCTGCCACATTTTTATATTTACTTTTTAAAAGAGGATTCTATTTTTACAATCAGTGATCAAAAATCTAATAACTGGATTTATTTATTTATTAATATTAATATTAAACATAGTAATTTTTGTTACCATAAAAATGGTAAAACATACAATTAAAGGTAACAAAAAAAATTATATAGAATATAAAATAACCTTAACACATTTCTAAATCTTATTATATGATTATATCTCACCTATAATAATTTAAATTTCTAATTTATGAACCTTAGTGCCACATGGATTCGATAATGACTCTTATAATATTTTATTTAATAAAAAGTCAAACATGTCACACACATTTTTTATAACGAAATTATTTTCAAAAGGGTATACATTTGGAAATTCTAAACTATATATAATATTGTTAAAATATATTATTTTTTTTCATTAATATAATTTATTTTAGATTTTCCATGAAAAAATTATTTTCTTAAAATCTTACACAACATTGATGCAATAATTATTCAATTAATGGAGAATTAAAATAAATGATATTAATCATATTATAATTATTATAATTTTAGAAAATATCAATGATCCTTGAATTTTATATGTTCACATGAAATTTTAGGGATGTATTAAAATATTTTTCTTCATTAATAATACTTCTTTGATTTTATTAATTTCAATGCAATGAATAATGTCAAAATTATGAATAATGATATTTTTTGAAAAAAAATATTTTATTAACTTATATTAAATTAATTAAAATATTAAATAAGGACATAGGGTAAACTATATGATCCGTAATGTCATATTATATGAATTTATAGCCTATTTCAATGAATCTGGATCGAGAATAGTCTTATTATAAGTTAATCTTTTTTGAAATTCCAAATGTGACCCTCAACTCAATCATAAAAGGTTATATAATCGCTCTCGTATTTACGCAACATTGATCCTTCATAATTAGAAATACGTTCAAAAAATTATCTTATCAATTTCATCATTCATATTTTACAGGTACCTTTTTTCCAGAATACCAACTCAAGATCCATTAATAGGATATATAATGGAGTTTTTCTAAAGAAGAGGTAATTTCCCTAACTAATCAATTTCTTTTCCAGTTATTCTTTACCAAAAAAAATAAATGATATTTATCATAAAATAATAAATTTATAATAACAATATTTCTAAATGTTATTACTAATAAGAAAACACAACTATACACCCTCTTTTCTGTCAACCCATAATTGAAAATATTACTCGTTCATATATACGGCTTACCGTCTCCACATAACGATAAAATTAATTTTCAATGCCCATATTTTATGGATGGGAATTATTAAGTGTTTAATATTTGTATTTTATATTTATAACATAATTATAAATATTAAATGATTATATAATATCTACCTTATTACCTACCAAAACATTAGAAAATGATAACATCACTTGTGTGTACGTGTGCACTACTACCTCCACGATGTTATGTGATTCATTTTTAATTTTTTTTAATTATTGGTTTTTTAGGAGAATGGAAATGATGAGTATGTATTATAATCATGATATACCAATTATTTTATAAATTTTTATTATTTTTTTCCTTTCTTTCATTCCATCCTTCAAAAATTGAGTACAACGTTCATGAGTATGTACTACCAACTGTCTCCATAAATCGTATAAATCATTTTATGTCTCTATCATTATGGAAAAATTAATCTATATATATATACATATATACATAATATATAATATATATAGATATAATAATCATGTAAATTTTTTAGTTATAGATGTATAATAAATTTAAATTTATTAAGCATGATGTTAAATAAATTTCAACGGATGTCTTACCTACGGTAAGAGATTTACAGTTGACTTTTATTTTTATATGTCACATTACTTAAATTTTTTTTTATTTTTTGTAGATAATATAATATCCATGAATTTATTTTATTATTATTATCAAAAATATTATTGGATATAAATATCCATCTAAATTCATTTCATTCATGGGGATTATGATTCATATGATACCAAATAGTAATATTTTATTTCATAATCACATAATTATTCAATAATGATTATGTATCAATTGGGGAATATTTCAATTCAATGTCCATGTTTTTATTTTTTATTTTTATGTTGGTTTTTAATACTATCCTTAAATTTTTTAATATAATTTTTACTCAAGTTTTAAATTAATAATTATTTTTGAAATGAATATTTTGATCATTTTCCCAACAAGGTACTTTGTAAATTCTACAAGAAAAATAAAGGAGTTTTTGTAACTTATACAACATGAGTGGATTTTCCAAATTTATAGAAACCTAAAATATTTTAAAAATCCTTTAAATTTTTTTAAAAATATTTTCAAATAAAATGTTTTAACTTATAGGTATTTTACTTTTTTAAAAACAAATGATTTCCAAATAGAAAATTTTTCTTCCTCATGAATTCTTGTAAGTGAAATTTAAAAATTATTTTTCTATCCAAGAAAACATAATTTTATGATACATATGATTTAATAGAGATTTTATCCAAGGATATCATCCTTATTTTTTTTTGATGGTTTGTTTTTGTGATGATAAGATGTTGACGAGACTCATTAACTTTTCCATAGTTTATACTTAATGAAATTTTTATGAATTTTTTTCTATTCATGAGTCATAATATGTTGAATGTTTTATGAAATTATGGATCATATATTAATGATTTTATTTATGTGATGGGTATTATTGATATCCAACTCCAATATATTGGGTAATGATTTATAACTCATGATGTAAAAATGTTATGCATGAAATTGAGTTCTTGTTCACAATTATATGTGTGCATCTGGTTTTCATTTAAATAATTTTATTTGTGGACATAGATTTCATGTCTATATGTTTATTAATGGATTTGGATTTCATGTACATAAAATCATGCATGTATCTGGTATCATGTCCATTAAATTATGTGAGGGCCTAACTAAAAGTCCTTAACATAACTGGTGAACCTTTTTTTATATATACATGTTCATTAGGTTATAAGTTTCTTCCAAAATTCCATGTCTTATGTCACTATTATTCTCTCAATGATTATGTTCTTTGATTCCATCATGATTCATGTCTTATGAACTACTAGTATTTATTCCATGACTCGTGTTTGTAACCCATTATAGATAGGGTTTGAACTTTGTAAGTTATAATATCATAAACCTATGCATATATTATGATTTCATATCATCATCAGTTGATATTAATCATGTTCACCAATACTAAGAATTTGTGTTCTCTCTTCCATATATTTTCTTTCCACATGAAATGAATATTTTTTTATGTATCAAACGTCTATAAAGAGTATTAAAGAGGGATATCATTATTGTTTATGTTTAGAATATTTCAAGAAAGAATAGTATTGTGTATATTTTGTCCAAATATACTAATATTATATGTTCCTTCGGTATGTTTTTTGTACAATATCATGAATATTCAACTACTCAGATGAAATATTTTTCTATGAAAATTCACGGTCATTATAGTTGGTATGAGATCAAGGATTATTAAACATTTGGATATTATGGTTAGAAAACATTGGTTAAAACCATGGGGATAAGTATAAGTATAGGATAACATCCTAAATGTTTTTTATGGAATAGATTATGTAATTTTAAAATTAATTGCAGACCTATCAGGATACTACTAGTATATGTCGATTTTAAATTGTTATACCAAGGGGTAATAACCCCAAAAAAGGATCATGGGGTTAGAATCGATATTCACCTGATAAAAATAAATGGGTCTTGATACACAAATGGTTTGAAACTCTCATAGGATAATATTTTGGTAATCCCATATTTTCCTTACAAACCATCAGGATGTATTTGAATAGATGATAATCACAAATGACCCATGTTAAACAAAAATATTCATTTAATAGAAATACAGTGTCATTATTTAGACATCCTATAAATTATTATATGGTTTAACACTTTGATTATGGTTTTTGAAATGATGATTTCTATTTTTGATATTGGCTGGAACCGGGATGAATCAAGTTAATTGTAAATTAAATGGACAATCGAATGATTTTCCACTTTTGAATCTAAATAAAATGGGAGCCAGAAGGAGAAACCATGTTATTATTCTCAATAAATAGTCTCATAATATGATCACAAATATCAACATAGGTGGGTTCTTTGACACTCCTAAAAAGATGAAAGTGGAGTTTTAGGATGACCATAGTGGAATGGAAGTTCAATTTTCATCATTTCAAGAATGTGGTGAAAAGTATTATGGAGAATACATTAAAAAATAGGAATATTTTGTGTGTGTAAATTAAGGACAAAAAAAAATTAGTTTTCAATAAAAAGGAATGACATGGTTAACTAAATTAATGGGATTAATTGTCTTAGTATTTTAACATTGATATTCGAATGTTTTAAATGAGTAAATTTTGGGCAATATGAAAATTTATTTCCTATGGGGGGATATGAGAAAATGATAAGAATATTTATTTGACTAATTTTTTCTATTAATGATTAAAAGACTACAAATAACATATGAAAGGAAATTATCATTATGGAATAATATGTTAGAGAATTATTAATTGATTAAGAAGTAAGTTGAATGATTGAAATTCAAAGATATTCGGATTTGAGAATTATGTTGTCAAAGTGTTTTATATTTAATATTATGAATTATAAGAATCATCAATCATATATGAAGTATTCCTCAGATTTTTTTCTTTGTGTAATTGAAATTATAAGTTGAATGGTAGTAATAATAAATAATAGTGACTTAGGGGAAATATTATGTTTTTGGAAAACACAAGATTTAGGAAAAGATAACCCACAAAATATGTCAACTATGGAGATATAAATTTTTATTTTGGATAATGATATGATTGAATATTATGGGACAATATTGGTATCCTTGAAATTGGTTAGTGATTTATGTATTCCATTATATGGTTTATTACATTTTGGATTTATGAAATATATTCAACGGTCTATAGTTTTATATGAGAAAAAGGATATTGATAATTTTTTGTAGAATTAATGTTTTCATTAATATTTTATGGTAATTTAGGTTATTATAATATTTCCATATAATATATTACCAAGGTTTTCACAGATTAGGTATGATACATTAAGAGCTACATTTTTGGGTTAATATTAAGTTGATTTGTGAATCATAGTGAATTTATTTCTAAATATTTGGGTCTTGAATTTGGTCAGACATATTTTGGAAGAGTTTTTTGATTATGTACATAGGTATTATATTATTATAAACCTTGTGTATTATTTTTAATGTTTTAGAAATTATTTTATTTACTCATATTAGATAACATAAGAAATATATTTTGGTTTTGGTTAATATATAATGATAGGAGGAGTATGTTATAATTTTGAAGATTATGTGATATTTTATATGTTTATCTTAGTGATGGAGTAATGAAATATTCATGTTGAATATTCATTATTTTACTAAAAAGATCATATTTTGAGTGAAATTGATTAAAGTATGAAATTATTCATGTCAAGTAAGTATATTTACTTATGTTCATTGTCTAGATGGTAATAGAATGACTCCACTGTAGGAAAATGATATGAAATAAAAATTATTACCTATAACCATATATTATAATGAATTTATAGATTTTTACATATTTTTGGTTTTTTATTTTTTGATTGATAACTTTCTCAAGACTATTCAATTTCATATGATAAATTTTCTAAAGACAAAACATTTCTTCAATGCCCACATATTCATTGTCCAATAATTTTATTATATTTAGAAACCTTGTATGTGTAATATAATATGAACTTAATTATTAACTTTCTCTCTTTTCTATAGATTATTTTATTTACCCTTTTTGTGATGTGGGTTTCCACAAAGGAATTTTAAAATGAATAACCATTATTTACTGGGAAAAAGTTTAAATAGTGACGAGAAAATTTATTAAAGGTGTTGGGGGAATGTAACTCCTTGGGATTTTGGAAAATATATCTCTTTAAATAATATTATTTAATTTATGACTTTCATTACACACAAAATTGAGTTTAAATGAACCTTGATACACTAATAAAATAATAGTATTTAATGTGACAATTATAACCTATATATTAATTTGGTAGGTATGCATATGATTAAATATATTATGATATATATAATAATTAATTTAAATATATTGAAAAATTATTAGAAAGTAATCATTCAATTTTTAGTTAAGTCATTTTATTAGTCAAAAATATTTTTTCTCCATAAATGGATTTTCGTGTGTGTCAATATTAAAATTAATATATAAATGTTTCAAAACATTTATTTGAAAAAATAAATATCATTTTGTAATCCATATTTTAAAAATTATCTTAAGTTTATTTTTTGAAAATATTCTGAAATGACTGATTTTTCAATGAATAGTGAATCATACTGTTTTTTACGGAAAACTTATTTTTTTATTATATTGAAAAAGTAAATTTATAATTTGGTTAATATTAAGATCTAATTTTTTCATTTTGAGTTAAAATAATTTAATTATGGGTTTTAAATTTATTTTATGGTCTTATTTATTATAAAAACGTTTCATATTATAAATAGGAAGATTTCTAAAAAATTCATTTTTATAGCATTTTCCTTTATTAATTTTCAATTAAATTCTATTATTTTGTGAGTGGAATTTTGAAAAACTATATTCAGTATATTTAATGACATAATAAAAATTTATTAAATAATTCCATTTTATTTTTTGCCAATAGGAATTGTGAAATTAGTAAAATTTTTACATGGTAAATGGTAAACCATGCTATTAAAGAATCAAAATAAAATGAAGATGACTATATAATTACCATAAAACATTAAAAAATATAATTGGATTCTTAAATATCTTCCACAATCATCCTATTATTGATTTTATGACCTTTCTAGGACAGATGTGTTAGATTATGACTTTATAACATTCTATTTAATGAAAAGGAAAACATAGAACACAATTATTTTAAATAACTATAATATTTTCAACATGGTGTTATATAGTGGAAAATATTAACTATAAATAATATTTTGAATGATAACATATATATCTTTATCATTTTAATTTATTTTGAAATTTTAGGGATGAAATTGTTACCTTAAATTCACACACAACACTGACGAAATAATTATTCAATTAATGGAAAAATAGATTGAATGATAGTAAGAAAATTAAAAGTAATATAATATGAGAAAATATATGTGATAAATGAATTTTTTTAGATGAAAAATAAATTTTATTGATGTAATATGATAAATTTTATGAGTTTCTGATGATTTATTTATGTTATTAATGTCAATATGACAAATAGTGCTAGAATTGACGATAATGATAGTTATGAAAATAATTTATTTTTTGAATTATACAGATATCATATAAATATTAAATAACGATATAGGAGAATATATATGGTAAAAACATTAACCCCCTATTAATTTATGTTCCATTGTGAAGAATTTGGATATACAATAGTATTATTATTATTTAATCTTTTGTGAAATTTCAAAAGTGACCCTCACCTCAATTATAAAATGGACCCTCATCCATCACTTATATACAAAAATTTTAGAATTCTCTATTGATCATACTCTAAAAATTTCTCATATAAAATTACTTATCTATATTTTATAGCATCAAATTTGTAATGACTCAGAAATTTCAAGGAAGTTTTTTTCCTTAAATTCATTGGAATATTACGAGTCTGCGGTTTCTAACGGCGCCTCATTCTGAGGCCCAGTGTGCCTGAAATCAATTTCTGAAGTGTTGTTCGGGTACGGTCAGTAAACGAATATGCGAGTTTTTCTATCATTTGAACCAGTGCTCGAAATAGAAATCTAAGGGCACCAATGAACTCGTAGAGCCATTATTCTCTTAAGGGGACTTTTACCGTAGTTGCGTTTTACGCGGGTTGAAAGTTAATTTTGGGGATTTATAATAAACTAAATAAAATTGTTGTACACAATTCTATTTATAAATGGTGGTTAATTCCTACAAGGGGAAGTTAGAGGTGCGTCCCACACCCACATAACCTCCCTTGAGAGGATTTTATGTGGTGGAGCCCATACGAACCCGAACACTTTCACCTCCCCATTAACCCCCTACAGTTTAATTTGAAAACTCATCATATTTATTATGGTGGAGCCCTTCCACCTCCCACCCAATGAATGTGCCAACCTATCTAATTAATATCTTAACTAATTAATAGAAACATCTTTTTAATCAATTTTAATTTAATGGAAATTCTATTTAATTGGGAGCCTTTTATTTCTTTTGTGTTGTCATGTTTACTATTGGGGAGGCTCTAGAAAATTAGAAGAGAGGTGATCCTTTTTCGACGAAGAACAACATTCTTCAATGAAGAAAATCCCCGACAAAGAACGTGAATGACTTCTTCCAAAGATGCTTCTTCCTCAGATGCACCCCAACGTTAAGGAATCTACGTCGTCTTTGAATTCTCTTCCCGCATCATGACAATGACTCTTCCTCCCACATTGACGGGAAGACAAAGTTCTCCGTGACGCCATCTTCCGCGACACCCGACTACGACGACACTTGTCTTTCGCGACTCATCGACGTGCAACGTCAATTATGAGGTAGGGGGTTTGATATAAATTTTAAGTGAATGAAATTATATCCCGTCCTTGGTGAATGGTTGATTTGTCTTCGACCAATTGATATCGCCTAACGCGGAGGGTGTCGTCCAAACAAACACGGCCCGACGACCCTATGATAGTTCTTGAATTTATTTTGGTGGCGGCAATGTGTGGCAGTGGCGACTAGAGGCAGTGGCCACGCCCCGACCATGTGGAGGAAACCACGGCCCGCCTCCACGGGCCGCTCGATGAAGAATAACTGGCCGGCTAAAGCCAGCTGGGCTGAAGGAACAGCGGCGCCACGATGGCGCCACACTCTAGAGGACCGCGACCCCTGTTCTACGGGCCGATCAGCGGACGAATTGGTTGGCAGGTGCTCGGCCGGGCTTGGAAGACCACACGGCGTAAGGTGGGAACCCCGTTAGGGGAACAGCGACCCGCTCATGTGGGACGCTCATGTAGGGAAGACCGGCCAGGTAGGAGGGCGGCGCCGCTCGGCGGCGCCGTTTCGGAAGACCGGGGTCGCGCCCCCCAATCGTCTCGGCCAGCTGCGGGCTGGGCTACGATAGCCGTGGGCTAGGATGAGCCTCGCCAAGCTAGGCCACGCCCAGCCAGGCCGCGCCTCACCGTGCCGGGCCATGCCCCGCAGGGCCGGGCTGACCACTGAGCTGGGTCAGACCCGCTGAGCCAGGACGGGCCGACCCGCCAGCCCACCGGGCTTGACGGGCCAGACCCGTTTCTCTTAAATGCGAATAACTTCAGGACCATTCGTCCAATCGACGTTCCATCTACGGAACTAGGAACCTTGCGACGAGGCAGTCCTTTTGCATTACTCTAAGTTAGTTTTGGACAATTTTGGAAAATAGTCGGGTTTGGAACGAGCGTAATTCCAACTAGGCCCCTAGAACGGAAAAGACAATAACTCTCAGACCGGGCGTCCAAATGACATGCCATCTATCACGTTGGGTTCCTTTTGATGAGAAAGAACTTTGGGATACATCAACTCTGGAATTCATGACAGTTGATGTATCGACCCTCTTTGCTAGAGGTGCAGACCCTCATAGAATCGAGCGTGTTGTGTTTAGGAAGCTTAGAGCTGGTTACGACTGCGTCAACTACTATACAGGAATCCTCCGTGGGTTCAACAGTGAAAAATACTGTATTGGGATCCTTCGTGGGTTCGACAGTGACGCCTACCATACTAGAATCCACCGTGGGTTCGATGATGATGACTATTGTTCTTGTATCCTGTGTGGGTCCGGCGGTTTGAACTCTGTACTTGTATCCTGTGTGGGTCTGGCAGAGTAGTTGTTCTTGTATACTCTGTGGGTCTGACAGCTTAGCTGGTCTTGTGTCTTGTGTGGGTCCGATAGCTTAGATGAATCAGTGACTACATCTGATCATCTCTATCGCTATACGAATGATGTATACCTGTGTGAGCTGAGTCTTGACATACAATTAGTATAATCGATGTGATTGACTTCTTTCTTGTGTGTACTGGGTTGTACTTGGGCTCGAGAGTTGGATCCATACTGTGGTTGGTATCATAGGTATATGTATGGGCATATACCTAAGTAGGTTTGGTTGATACTTCGTGTTTGTCTCTCTCTTCTGTGGTTTATACTTTGTGGATTCTGGGAGACCTACAGGTGTCTCGGGGTCCCTCCTGAGTATCATATACTCACCCATGTACGAGCATTGCCCACACTACGTTGTGTTGGATGTAGACGAAGAACATCACTGATCTATGTAGAGACTTGTAGAGCTGTACAGTACCTAGTGGCAGACCATTTGGTGAGACGTACACAGAGCGGACAGATGGACTTGAGGTGCTGCGGAGACCATCTGTACCCACCCTTCAGGGGGGATTCCCGGAGGACGACTCAGTGGTTGCTGTTTTACTTTACTGCAGTTTTACTATCCTTTCAGTTGTAATGTACTTTACAGTTGGGTTTTTATACTGGCCTATTTACCTTTCATCTCTTACATTTGTTTTCAGTATTACTTAGTGCTTACTTATATTGCGTACTTTGTTGTGTTTGTTACTTTTATAAAGGCAATGCCTTTCCCTTTTTATCAGGATTTATGCCTTTGGTGCTAGTCGCTAGCCCCTGACCTATGGAAGGTGGGCTTGGGATAGTTATGGAATGGGCCCTAAGGACAGGTCGTGACAATATGACTTCAAAATGGCAACCCTAGATCCCTTCTGAGAAGATTTAAAGGATTCATTTTAATGAATCACTAATCACCCAAATTGATCACTTTAATATTCTACTCATCTTTACCTCCACAAAATCAATTATATATATAACTAAATATTAATTTATATATCTTGAATATTCTAAAATTTTATGATTATTATTAAAACACAATTACACACCTTATTTATCATCAAACCATAAGTGAATGTATCGCTCATGTGTACTAATATCTTGTCATCTCCACCTATCGATATAGTTATTATTTCATCACCAAATTTTATAGATTGAAATTATAAAGTGCTTAAGTATTATATATTATATTTATAAAAATATTATAATTCATAAATTATAATATCATATATATTTTCTTACCTTCTAAACTATTGTAAAATGATTACAGCGCTCATGTGTACGTGTAGACTACACCCTCCACGAAGTGATGTGTTATGATGTTCATTTTTATTTTACCTATATAACAAAAAAGATGGATGTTATGATTATATATGATATATATGATATAATAATACTTCTAAAAATGTGAATTATTATTTAACTTTCTTTATTTCCATTTATAAAAATATTAATAGCGAGTTCATGTATACGTACGGATTACTGTCTCCAAGAATAGTGTAATTAATTTTCTATCTCAATAATGATGGAGGAATTTAAATATATATATATAATAAATATAAAAAATATAATAGTATTTAAAATTATTTTGGTATAAATTTAAAATACATTTAACTTTATTATAAAGGAGTTCAAATAAATTTTAAATCATGTCAGACCTAATGTAATGGATTTTCATCCATCTTTTATTTATGTAGGACACATTCCTTACCCACTACATATTTCTTTTAAGTGGTGTATATACTAACCCATGATTTATTTTATTATTCATATCATGAAAATTTTGGGATATAATTATCCATATAATGTTCTTTCTTTCATGGGGTATATGATTCAAATGATTCCAAAGAAGTAAGGGATTATTTAACAACCTCATCGTTATTCAGAAATGATTATATTTCCAATGGGGAATATCTCTATTGAATTTCCATTTTTTCTAAAAAATTATTTATTAAAGAGATTATACTATTCTACAAGAAAAATTAAAACCATTTTATCATTTTTTTAGTTTTACAAAACATTTATAATGGTTTATTTTTTACTCCTTCCAAACAAATTACATTATCACATTTATGAAAAAATATGAAACCATTGTTTTTTTAACATACACAGAATAAGAGGATTTTAATTAAATCATGAAACATAGATTATTTTAATATTACTTTACACTTATAAATGTTTATTTTCAAATAAATTTCTTTATTTATAAGTGCACAACATTATTTAAAAAATATGTAATTTCAAAATGGGAAAGTTCTTTTCCTTAAGAACCATTCCAAGTTATATTTCAAAAAAAATCCATCTAAAATATAATCCTTCAAATATACATAATATTTAATGGGAACATAATCCAGGTATACTATCCTTATTATTATTTTTGGATGGTCTATACTTATTGTGACAAAATATTTAAGAGACTTTTCCCTTTTCCATGTGTTTTTCACTGATAAAATGTTTATGAAATTCATTTATATTCATGAGATTTGATATTTTGAATGTTTGATCTTCTTATTACACACATATAAATGATTTTATCTATGTGATGGGTGGTTCTTATATATGATTCCAATGCATTGGGTAAATATGAATAATTCATGAGGTAAAAATTTAATGCGTGAACCTTATTTCAGGTTCCCAATTTTATGTATGGATATGGTTTTTATGTAAATATATTTATGTAAGAACCTATATTTCAAGTCCATAAGATTATATATGTACTTGTATTCATGGTCTATAATATCATGAGTGGACATTATTTCATGTCAAGTAATTAATTTGATGGCTTGTTTTCATGTCCTTAACATAATGAGTGAACCTATTTATAATTATACATGTTTACAAAGTTATAATATTATGCCACAATTCCATGTATTATGTCAATGTTATACTATCATGAATTATGTTCAATGATTCCATCAAGATTCATTTATTATTAAATTCTATGATTATTCTATGACACTTTTCTATGATCCCTGAAAGATTGGGTATGGACTTTTTAAGTTATGATATCATACCCATATACTTATCTTATCTTTTCATAGGATGATCAATAGATATATCTAATGTGTACCCTAGATGATCATCTAATCTCACCATTTATTATATTTCCTTTCAGCAGGATACGAAGAAATTTTTTATGTAGGGTATGTTTTTGAAGATTACTAAAGGTGGGATATTTATTGGACATATTGAATATCATTCATTAATTAAGAAGATTTTGTATCTAGTCTCCGAATACTCAAAACATATTCGATCCTTGACCACAGTTTTTCTACACAATACTATATTTTCATATATTTAGATGTAATATTTATGCTTTAAAATCCAGTGTTGTTATAGTAATTCACATAAAATTATAAAATCAATGGAAACTATAAAGAGTCACATCTCAAAACATCTAACAAAACATGAACTAAATAAATCAGTATTACATAAAAACTTATTAACCAAATTAAAGAAAAACAACCTATAATAATCCTCAACAAATAACATTGGTTCCACCCTTAGGAAATAATACACATGGATATCCTAGTGTTCAAAACTATATCAACACCTCCTAGAGAATCCATAAACGACCAAGATAAACACTATCCACATAATAATATCAAATGGATTGTTACCCAAAATATTTAATTAAACATGAAATCAAGGACTTTCCTCATTCCCCACTTGAAAGAACCCAAAATCTCATCACAAACATCCATAAAAAACTAGGAAAACATGGTGGATATAAATTTTAAATAATTGGGGAACCATGGAGATGACATTTATAACCATCAATAAAAGAAAACCCCTCAAGAATACTTATATACAACCATAAAATTTAAAAAATATTAAAATTTTCAATATCCATCAAAAAAAATATCCAAACTATTCTATAATCCATTAAAGACCACACTCGATATTTCTTTTGAAAAACCATCTTATAAATTATATATGATAACCTTAGTAGACATAACCATGTAATCTCTTAAAATATTTTAGGAAGGAAGGAATATAGTTACCCATATCTCTATATTGTATGAATAGAAGAATTATATTATTATTATGATGATGGAATTTAAATTCTAGTTTGGGTATATCAAATTTCTACTCTACATTCTCCAGGTTACATTTATTCCCATTTGATGGAACCAAGGAAGAACCTAGCTCCATTTTTTCCGAATGGTAAACTATTAACTGAATGGACTCTTTGATCAGCTTATTGATGTTTTTTTAGATTGACGTAATAATGGATGCACTATGATCTATTAAAAATCCACCACCAATGAAATGATATTTCTTTGAGTTGTTGATAAGATGATCGAAATAAAATGAAACCAATATTAAGAATTTATTTGTATACACCATCACTAACTATTCACCCTAATAAAGATTCACAAACTCAAGATCTACGTCCACCTTAATGAACATAGGATAAACCATTTTGATAAATTTCATCTTGAAAAAAACAAATGGAATACCATCACATAGATTAGAAAAAATAATGAATTCCCACCACTATATTCTTGGTTCAACAAAAAAACCCATGAATCCTCAACTTTTTTGAGATTATTGAGGACTCCCTAAATCCCTTCCAATCACCCCATCACCAAGATTGATAAATTATAACCATATAAGGTGGTATTATTACTAATTAAAAATCCTAAAATATGATTTTATAGTAGAAAAGGTTTTGATTCCAACACTCTGTTTAGAGTTTGAGAAGATTCTAAAACTTATAGAACACATTTTTATGTGACAAGAGGATTCAAATGAAAGACAATACAAGATAATTATATTTATAAATTCTCCTTTGACCATTTAAGGTGGCATAATATAAAGGAAAAAAGAGATGAATAACATCAACTCATTTTTAAATATTAAATAAAAAAATTCTGTTATAATTTGGGAACAAATTGAAAACCCTAAATCACCAAAAAAGAACACATCAATTTCTTACCAGAAAATAGATACATTCTATCAAAATCACCAACATATGACTAACTGTTTTTTAAAAAAAATATTCCACTAATAAATATGTACAAAAAACTATTTGAAAAAAAACATCCTTTCATAAACATATATCACATCATTTGAAAACTCAATGAAAACATTTCAAAATTATATTATCATTTAAAACAATTTTTAAATTAATTAGAATGATTTCAAATCACTTATATGAAAGTAAATTTTTTCCAACACCATGATTTCCTAACACATTAATATAATTAACCATTTAAAAAACATTATTTAAAAAAAACTATGAAATTATTTGTCCAACAAAAGATTAATTGTTTTAAATAAATCTATTTATGTAATTCAATATATGTACTCAAAGAAACCATTAAAACAAAAAAACATAAAGTTTACAAAAAAATACATCAAATAGAATACATTATAAATAAATATATATATATATATCATCAAAATAAAAATTTATTTGACATCCAACAAGTTGAAACCACTTTTTTATTAATTTCAGATCATTATGATTCAGAAAAACTATATCGGTGACGAAAAAAGGTTGTGCATGGTTTGGTCACACATGTTGGAAAATCATGAACCAACCTTTTAAAAGGCTATATAAAGGTTATATACCCATGTTCATGGATTCTACATGATTTCCTATACTATTATAGGTAACCATATTACTCATTATCCCCATTATTTTCACCCCATAGGCTATGTTATCCCCCTCTAAATCATTAGCATACTCGTAAAGAATAAAAAATCATTATGATATATAAACATTCCTAAAAAACCACTAAAAACTCAAATCCACAATTCAAACCACAATACCATGTAGAGAATGAAGGATCGTGATGAGAAAGAGAAAGTTATACTTCCCCTTAACTTATATATCAATTCAAGATGATCTATCATCCTTTATATCTCAACATGCCAAAATAACATGAGGGTTTCATTAATAATCCATGACCCCTGAAAATAATCTAGGTGTTGATACAATTTTTATTGAACTATACCAGGATACAATAAGAATCATCACACAAAATGGTTCACTACTATGCCCAAAGATATCTTCTGACAACATGGGAGGGAAAATAATTTCTAGTAATCAAAGTAAGCTCATTTGGTGTGATTTCACCCAAATATTAAAGTTTATATAAAAAATTCAATCACTAATAATATATAATCTTTCATTCGTAATTTAGATTTATATGAAACAATAAGTAAATAAAATTTGATAAATAAATAATTCTAATGAGACACATGAAACAAACATGTAAAATAAATACAATAAACATCCATAAATTGAAATAAAAAAAAGGAAAAAAATATATTCTTGATTGAGATGGATGATAAGAATACCTAAACCCAAAAAATAAAAAATAACTCAAACCAAGTACTAATCCCACTCTATGCAATCCATATCTTCTCACCACCTCCCAACTCACTCATTTCAAACCCAATGATAAAAAACACAATAAAAAATGAATCAAATAACCTATAATACATAGTAATGACCTATAAAACCCAATAGGTCTCCACTCATAGAATCTATGAAAATTATATCATAATAAAATCATAAAATCTAGTTTGATAATACATATATAAAATTTTCCTTTAAAAAAGAAACCCTGAATAGAAAGTAATATGTCCTTAAAACTTTTATATAATGTTCATTTTTTTTCAAAATTAAAAAAAAAATATTGTAAAAAATGTTTTATTCCCTTATTACCCTTTTAACCAAAAAAATAATTATAAAATCACTCTGAAAGCATGAAAAAACATTATTTCATTAAAAATGGTTTTCCCCAAAAATATTATCAAACCATTTTAAAAGGGAACAAAAAAATAATGAACTACATAAGTCATGAACCACAACTCAATATATACATGATCAAGATAAAAAAATAATATTCCATATGTAATTAAACCCAGAAGGAATAAAAAATAAGAAGATAAATGCACCTATATAAACCCTCAATCAAGAAATAAGTGTGAAATGGGATCTGCCCTATGTTTTAGTATGAGACTAATCTTAACTTTACCATAGAAAATGCGGACTAACTATAGGAATATGTTATGTCAACCTAATACAATCCTCCAACATTTCCCACACCCTCCTCATCGAGATAACAATCCCAACCTAGCTATACCTAATTCTTGAGGGGAAACTTTTGGAGTGGAAAACTACTAGTGTTACATTAATATAGATTAACCACATATTTCTAAGGTTCCCTAGGGAAAAAAACTAGATAGGTGATTGTACAATCAGGCCTAGAATAATTAACAATGTACAATAATAAATATCATTAATCTATAATAACATCACTAAAAACCCCATTTATATCATCATACATCCACTGCATATGAGTAAATAATCCACTAATAGGTGAAGAAACAAATGGAAATCAATGAGGTTTCTAAATGAGAAAGACCATTTAAATCCTGTAGTGAAAAATAATTCCTAAAGTCATGTGAAATGTTTTAAATATGTTCTTTAAAACAATTTTTTGGATATTAAATTTTAAAGTAACACACCACTTAAATATAAATACACACATTGAAATCATTTATAAATCCATCCATAAGAAAAAAAATAAAAAACTCTTATTATTTTATGAACATTCTAGAATATGAAAAAAATCATTAAAAAATACATAAATCTATAGGAAAACTATTCATACTAAGCCTATGAATTCAATGATAAATATAGAAACTACACACACATTTCATATATAAATATATATTAAAAAAAATTAATTTATATAACTTAATCACATATTATATTCTATAATTGGGATATTTCATAGAAACACCAACCTAAATGATGTTAAAATTGAGTGGAAATAAGTTTGAACATGCCTCCAATAATAGAAAGCATCTAAAAAGGTTGAAGAGGAGGTCTACTGGTCTGTGACAAAAAAATACCCAAACATTATACAATCCATTAAAAATAATTCATCCATAATTGATAAAAGGGTTATTATAAATGAGAAAAAAGTTGAATAAACCAATGGTAATAAGAAGGAAGGGAACTTTCTATGACATTTAGTCGAGACAACACCAAGAAAAAATCAAAATCTTACAATAGAGGGAGGTGATAGAGAGAGGAATAATAAGGGAATGTTCCTTGAAGGTGGGGTTTGAAGTGGGGATGAAAATTGGAGATACCTCAAATAAAATTATATGGAAATGAAAACATTTACCAAACCAAACAAGGTCACACAATTTATACACATTGTTTAACTAATCATGTGTTAATCAGTTGATCCCCTCTATTAAAAACTACTGAGGTTGAATGGTTTCTTAAGAAGCTATATATGGTTAGAGAAACTATGAACATATCAATAAAAACTCTACTTTCACAAGATAGTTCCCCTCATATGATTACCACACAATTCTTCATAACCATGTGGGCTAAGTAAGAAACACCCATTAATATTAATAAACATCAAATTTCAAGCCCAAATATTCTGAAAACTAAAGGAAAACAAATTAGTATAATAATAATAAAATTAATAACTATAGAAATACAGGGCTTTATAATTCTACCCACCATGAATTTTTGTACGCAAACAATGTACTTAGTCAATAATAGAAATAAAATAAAAATGAAATATAAAAAATTATAAGAGAAAGAGAACCACTACACAATATGAACATAAAAAACACATAATTAACTTATATTTATTGAGTTATTACTCCCAAAAATTTATGAACATCCTCAATTATATCTGAAATAGATACCAAAATCAATAAATTATAATAATAAATGGTATAGGTCATGGTATCCCCACCATTTAAAAATCCAATAACATTTTGAATCCAAAGCAATCCACAAATCAAAACATCCATAAAACATTAAATAACTATAAAATAAAACCATCATCAATACCAAAAAATTTTGAAACCAAAATAATTAAGAAAACCCCACTAAGGGCCTCATATAATTATATTATTTCAACCATCAAGCCATAAAATATGAGGATAATATAGGTTCAAAATATGGATCACTATCTCACAATGAATCTATAAAATTCCATTCCAAGAAATGTATAGGGTTAATATATATCAGTGATTCATTCACCATAGTTACCAAAACTTTCACCCAATACATTACCTCATGGACAACTACTAATAACCTCAAATATCATTATAAAACCATGAAAACCTATAAAACTCAATGGAGATTCATCTGAAACAATTAAAAAATCTTAAAAAATAATATTCATAATCTTCCATAAGATGACATCACACTAGACTCCCAATATAAAACCAATAAATCTAAAATATATCAACATATTATATTTCAATAATATTAGAGTCCAAAAAATTTGGACATTACCCACAAAAAATCATTCCTATGAATTTTTCAGGATTACCAACTTATAAAACATATAAAGATAGAATATATTACCAAAATAGGGGAATGACATTACATATTTAAGAAGAGACGTCTTATAGTTCCATAGAGCCTCACATTAGGATCATATGACATGTTACTTCTTCCAAATAGGAGTAACATACAATTCCAATTCGATTTTGTTTACTTTTTTCTCCACATATTCTAGGTAACTTTTATTTCAATATTATTGAACTAAGGAACTATCCAATATCAATGTATTGTACTATTAATCTTCCTCACAAATGGCCTCTTTGGATTCTTCATTGTAGGGTTTCATGCTATATAGAATAAAAACTAAATAATGTTTTAAATGAATAACCCCTCCAAAGAAATAAAATTCTTCATAATCATTGAAAAAAACTCTTTAGAGAAGAAAATAAAATCTGAGACATTCTCAAAATACTACTTTACTGACCATTCACCATGGTTAAGGATACTAAACCTGAAAGATCTCTTCACATTCTTGATATTTGGATATAACCATTGGATAAAAATTATCTAAAAAAATCTCATTACGTACCTCCATATGGTTGAGGTGATACTATAGATTCCCAACACACTCACCTAGATTCAATAAGAAACAAACAACATGTATAACATGTGAACCATTAGGTTTTTTAATTGAATTAAGGATTCATTCAATCCTTTATAACTAACCAATATCTTTTGTCTAAAGATAATTAGTGATGAAATATAGTGTATGATGATTTCAGAAGTATAAAACATAGACTAAGTACAATTAAGGTTTTGAGCCTAACACTCCGTTTGGAGTCTGGGTAGGCCTATAACTAAAAGAACACACTTCAAGCAGTAAGAGGATTCACTAGTTTAATCATTTTGTAAAATAGGCCATCTAATTTTTCATTAAAATATCTTATGAGGGATACTATCAATAAAAAAATAAAATATAAATAATATCTTCAACCTAAAAACATAAATCGAAAAATCCAATATTAACTGTGAAACAAATTAAAAATCATGAATCAAGAAAAAAATTAATTTCATTCTACAAAAGTATAGTTTTACAGTAAATTCACAAACTTTTGATGTGCGTTTTGTGGAAACATCCTACACAAAGTCATTCACCCAAAAATTAAATTAGACCCCTCTTTAAAAAAACCAATTAATGGAGAAGCAAATATTAATCCGTTTTAAAAATCAAAAAAACCATTTCAAAATTCTATTATCAATTAAAATAATTTTTAAATTAATTTGATTAATTTTCAATCACTTATATAAATTTATTATTTTCCCTTGAAAATGTTTTAAAAAAATTATAATAAAATAAAACAATTTTTAAAAAATTATATCAAAAAATGGGAAATTATTTTTCATACAAAATATTAAATAAAATATTAAAATCATTCATTCCAAAAACATCATTGAAAATTCGTGGAAAGTGTTTTCCGTCCAACACCAATTTTACCCACAATACTCATTTAAAAAAACATTGAAAACTATAAAACATAATCCTTTCCTATAAAACGGTTTTCAAAAAACATCATTAAAATTCAATTTAAATGGAAAACCCCCACATAATGAATAAACCACACCATAAGGAATGCACCAAAACATAAGAGTTACATAATAAAGATACACATAAATAATGTGCCACATTCAATGAAACCAATATAGATTACATGAAAAAAAAGATAAGTATCCAATATATAAACCACCAATCATGTAATAATTATACCACGGGGTCTAACCTTTTTCCAAACATGAGACATATATAAATTTTTTCAAAACATAGTTAGACTAATTTCCTAATTATCTTGCTTCCACCCAAAAAAAGATTCCTAAAGAGCCCATACCGACCTCCTCAAGATGAAACTCCCCACCTGACCCTACATAACACTTTAGGGGACATTAGTGACATGTAAAATACATAGTGTTGCATAAATATATGTCTCCCACTTAGTTACTAGTATACCATGGCCTCAAAATAGGTATACATGAGTTTGAAATCAAGCCAAGATCAATAAAAAAGGAACCAATAATAACACTCTCTCAACCCCCACCCACTTGTAGAGAATATACCCATTTTCGACATCATACCTCCATATCATATAAGTTAGATACCCAACAATGGTTGAAACAACAAGGAGAATTCAATGGGGGTTTCTTATGAGATAAACCATTTAACTCTAAATGTTATAACTAATCTATTATTTTCACACACACCATTTGAAATCTATTCTCTAAAACACATATTTGAAATGAAATTTTTATGTGAAACACTGCTAAAATTAAAATGAATAAAAAAAATCAAGACCAATTACCTTATTAGAACTAAATGAATTCTAAATAATGATTGAAATTTCACAAACTTCTTGGCATATGAAAACATTTAATTTGAAAAATATAACATGATACCCATAAGATAAAACATTTATAATAATCCAGAAAATTAAAATAAATATTTATAAACAACACAACCACATCACATATAGTAATAATTTGAACAAAATGAAATTGAGAAAAATCAAGAATATAGTAATTTTAAAATTGAATCAATTATATTGAAACTCTTACCCCAAAAAAGTGAAAATCAAGTCGAAAAAAGCGAGAACACTTCACCATCAAGTAAGAGAACTTAAAAAATTTAAGATGTGTTATAATAGACCTAGATTATAATTTGACCAAATAATAGAAAATCTATGAGATGAGATACAGAAAACATGGATTCTATGTTTCAAAGAGACGAGAAAAAATTGACCACACCTATAGGAATAGGAAGTGATAGCCCTTGCATTGATATTTGGGGGAAAAATAACAAAGAAACCATCAAGATCACATTGTAGAGGGAGGGGGGAGGGAGATAAATGACTAGGGATTTCACGTAGAGGTGGGAATTAAATTGGGGAAGAAAATGGGATAGACCATAATTAAAAAACAAGGAAAATGAAAAACGTTATGAAACCTGAGTAGGTCACATAGTTTACTCACAAATATTAACAACCCATGAGGTAATAATATTGTAATAGTGTGATATCCAATGTTAAAATTCGTAGAGGATTCATGGATTGCTGGGTAGTTCTGCACTATTGAATAACCTTGTAAAGAACCTAAAAAAAATTATACCATACTTCCCCTCATATGGTTTTCTTATGAATACTTCTAATAATGAAGGATAACCTTATAAAACCTAAAAACAATCAAAAACATCAAATTCCACGTCTAAAAAATAATAAAAATCAATAAATTTAAACAATCATAAAATTTATATATAATATTTTCTACAAACCTTAGGGGTGTAACATATCTAATAAATCAATATGTTTTCCTCAACTAATCCAAAAAAATCCTTAAACTCAAACTACCTTATTAAAAATAACAATTAAATCCCTTTTATTACCAATTATAATAACCCTATCTAACACCGCATTATAGAATACTCATCCTAGTTCCCTGTAATAATACATGAAATGGTTATCCACTACAACAGATATGTGACTCCCCATATGAAATACTATTTTCCTAATAGTAGATGTCTATCAGGTGATATTGTGTAGACTATGCCCTATTTATAAAAATCATAACATATAATCATATAAACCAAAATAACAACTACTCTAATCGCAACCCAAAATATAACACATGGTGACATTAACAGACACACACACACACACACACATATATATATATTCATTCATTAAAGTTATTAAATAGATAAAAATAACTCCATTGGTCCTATAATATAAGAACATTACCAAATAGAAAAAAACCAAACCCACATTAGAACTGAGGAATAATTGATTTCAACTCCAAAATCAAACTCCAACATTTTCATACATCATATACCCCTCTAATTCGTATTCTTTGATCTCTGATCACTTTCCATTTGCTGAATCAAGAAAAATAATGTCTTCAATTATACAAATATGCTCTTATTGTTATTTAGTACGAACTCACTAGGCCACCATCAATGGTGTCTCTAGATATTATCCAGACATATGTGGGTGTTTGAAAATTATAATATATGAAATACAGTAAAAAACACATAACATAATCCACCCATGTTCATATATCCCTAATGATCATTTTACACGTTCAGCCAATTATAGAGTGGGAAAATTCTCCAATGGTCTATGATAACAAAATATCTCCTAGATTTCCAATTAATTCTATTTTATATAGTTATTTATGCCCTATTATTTCCCATAATTTTACCAATAAATTATGAAGATACTACATTGTGTGTATTGTATGTGTTTTCAATGTAGATGGATGTTTTAATAGAGTTTCATGTTAGTATTTTGATATAGAAATGTTTGAAGTTGTTCTGATGAACCCAATCATGCATATAACAGAATATAGTTCACATGAAAAGTGTCACTTTATATTATGTTAATAAAATTATTGAAGACATATTTTGGAAGATAATTTGATGAAAAAAATGAAGATAGTTTGAGGTTGTTGGTTGAATGTTACTATTTTATTGCATAATTCTAATATTTTTCTAAGGAACACAAATGAGTTAGAAAAATTGTTTCCCAAATTTTAGACAACTCAACCATTCCAATAGCCAATAAATCAGCCAAAGCAATAAGGATAAATATGGAACCAAAAAAGTATTATGGTAAAAATTAATGCAAATATATAAGATATTATAGCCTAAGGAGATCAGGGGTAACCCTGGGGTGAATGGTTCTTGGTCACCTTTATACTGGTCAACATATAAGACCATTGGAGATCACAAACATCAGATGGATTTAATTAAGCTAGTGATAGTGTGGATTTTGTTATGTAGAAAATAAATTCAGAGTTATTGTCATATGTAGGATGAGTTTTAATAATACACATTTACTCAATTTATAATACGTTAATATGTTATTACTTAAATATATGATGATGTTTCAAATAGTATTCTACCTTGGGGATGCATGAAGTGCCTACATAAAAAGTGGTATAATCATGCCTTATAAACTAACACCACACTGCACAAGCTCATATTGAATCAATGTTCTCATGAAAAAAAACTCATTACCAATAATAATAACCCTACATCCGTGAATAAAATGGATCTCAAGATGAAATTATATTATGGGTTATCAGACATTATTGGATGACTTTTAGACCATTGAATGTCATTCAGGATTTAAAGGTACTATGAAGATCATATGTGAAAAAGAGAAAAACTCGAATTGGGATATAGATAATATGAAAATAGTACATACCACTTGAGAATATGTATTTGGATCATATGAATTGGTTATATGACTTAATTGTGTGATTTTATCATATGACTATTAATCTGATCGTAAGTCGTTAATAAATTTTTACAATGTAAATATGAGGATTCTTTATATATTTGGGGTTTCAATGATTCAAAATATCATAATTTTATTATCATGATTATTCCTTTTGTTTAAATAGTAAATAAATGAGATAATTCAATATATTCTATAGGGATGAATATTCTAGGATCCACATGAGGGATTTTCACAGTGAAATAAAAAGATATTTCAATAATTTCAAACTATAAATTACATGTAATCTCATAAGGATATTGACTATTAATATGTGTATTTTAGGGATAGAATTAAAATAATATTATCTGATCTATCTAAATATCATGAATTCAATAACTTAAATTCTACAGGTTCATTAAATAGAAATATGAGAATGAGATATTTGATTTATATATTCCAATTAAATGTAGGATATCCAAGAAAGAGAAATACAACATTTGAAGAGTTTTAATAAATATATAACATTTTAAAACATAATACTCATGTGTGTGGGGAATAATTTGGATATTAATGATTAATGATGTTCCAATGATGTTAATATAATCTTATTATAGGATGATAATGAAAAAATTGCATCTGAAAATGAAAAATTACTACATTATCTTCATCTTGAAAAACTAGAGAGAGGTCCAATGTATATATTCTTACTAGATATTATGCAGGTTTAAGAAGATTACCAAGTAGATTCTAAACCATTGTTTCCTTATTTTTTTAAAAAAATCAGGCAATGATTAAGGGAAAGATATACTTTGATAGTATTCCCATTAGGAAGAAAAAATCTTATATTGATTAATACATAATGAAGAAGATGTAGTCTGATATAGGACTGATACTATAGTTTCTTTTTACCTCTTTGAGTTGATAATACCGATCATTAAAGAACAACTGTGATTAATTATTCTAGTGGGTCTAAGTGAATGATAGGTTTGGCTTTTATATCAGTTATTTGATCATTCCATAGAAGCTGAAAACCTATTCATTAGTTTGTGGAGAACTCCAAGGGAATTAGTGGTATAGGTATAAATAAATTTTTCACACCAACAAGAGGTCATAGAGATATAAGGAGGTACTTTCTAACATAACACTAAATGAATAACACTACCCTTATATTTCATTAAAAATTTATAATATAGAATAATTAAGATTTTATAATTTGGGTATGAAAACCACCTTTGTTCTTTTTTAATCAGAAATACATATTTATGTTACTACTCTTGATCTTGAAAGTGATCCCAAACTTGACATGGATTAAGAAATCACATTGAAGACTAAGCTTATAAATCACTATCTGTAGCTATTCATCCATATTGTTTATTTCATACTAGGGTGAGGGGTGAGAATGGATTATTATATCCATTTATATTAATTGAAATAGATATTTAATGTTACAATTGAATAATATAATGGAAAGTAAAAAATATGAAAAAATAATATACTCTAATTAAACACTACATTCAATGTCCAAGCATGAACATTGGGAAATAAAATTGGTATCATAGATTAGGTATAACTATCATTAGATAAATTTTTCATTTTAATTTTTATAATCTATATATGAATATTATATTTAATAAAAATATGGATGTCATTTCAGAAGTACCACAAATAAAAAAATCAAAAAATATCCCTAGTGAAAATCATTTATAAATTTATTCCAAATATTTTGGGAATAGAAGAAAAATAAATTCACAGAGACATATAATGCTATCCTAGGATTGGAAGGATCAACCACTAAATTAATTTGATCATAGTCATAAAATATCTTCTATTATATTTTTCTAGAGTGATGCCATTAAATATTCTAGCTCATGTTATTGATATTATGATAAGGGTGAGTATATAAAAATGGTTTATGACTTCTAATATCAATTTCAAATGTATTTTATAAATGTTCCTATTTAATTAGTAATATATATACTTAGTTTTGTTAAACTATTTGTTTAGTTAAAGGAAAAAATACTGGAGAATTGTAATGAAATGAAAGATTCTATATGAAGGAAATTAGAATGTTGAAATGAACTAAAAATACTTTTATTGGAAAAAGAAAAATCAGTGTTTCTTTTTAATGAAATGGATTCCTTAATTTAATAAATGTTCCCAAATTCATGTTTTTGATATTTAAGTGAAAGATTCTCCTCTTAAATAATTAATTCATGGATTGGAAAATTTTCCAAACACCTCAATGGATGTCAAGGATGTCCAGATATAATTTGATCTATGAAATATAAATTGAATTGAATATGATTTATAATAATAAAAAAATATACATGAAGATTAAATTTAAATGGTGAAGATATATAAGGAACGTAAATTCACATGAGTTGAAGATAAAAAATATTCTGTCAACATTAAATGTCTTTAGCTTGGGGAAAAACTATGTGATATAGAAACCTTGCATACTAGAAATTCCTAAAATATTGAGATAGGGAATGTATCTAAGAATATTTTTATTGATAGTTATGACTCAAATATAACTCATTCCAGTGGTAATAAGGGAATTCAATTATTTCATGATGAAGTCACATCAAGATCTTGGAATAAGGATCAATCCAAATCAATTTTTTAGTGATTCTAAATCTATTTTTTCAAAATTCATGTTTAAAATAAAAAATGTAAAAAAGATAGAAAATGAGAAATATTGAAATGGATTAAATCGGGTCATGGGTGGGTAAGAGAATTTATAGAAGATATGTTTCATCAATATAAGCCGAAAAAGTTAAAATATGTCCTAAAACAATAATCATACATTTTTAAAAATTCTTGAATGAATGAAATTTAAGAAGTAAAACAATGTTTATAAAAACTCTCTATAATTTTTATAGATTTTTGCATAGATAAATATATTTTTGTAAATAATATCATTTCCTAATGTGATAAGAGAGCACATTTTATGTGGGAGAATTGAATTATTCTTACAAAACCCACAAGTTAAAAGAATATATCTATATACCTTTATCAAATTTGAACATAATTAATATCAATATGGTATATGCAATGATTATGGTCTTAAGAATGGTGTATTACCATACTATAATTTATCAAATGAAAATGAGAATATAAGGTCATATAGAATGTATATAAATAAGATATATCCTAGCAAAGGAAGAAAAAAAAAACGAATTTCCATATTATTACCAATAAGATTTGAAATAAGAATGGGCCATACTGGAACATTAAGAATAAAGAAGATAATATTCAATGATATTACAAACAGTGTAAATAGTGTGATTTATTAAAATGAAATTTTTTCTTGTATTATGAAAATAAATATATCATAATAGACATGTGAAAAGTATACAGAAATATATTTTTTCAAAGAAAGAAACAACATAAATTGAAAATATTGAAAGAAAACGAGAAATAGAAATATTGGTTGAATGGAACTAAGAAGTAAAGGTCACAAAGAAACTGCTAGAATGTAAAAAATATACCTAAATAATTCTTAATAATCTATCCAAAAAATATAGTGAAGATAAAAGGATTGAATAAGTATAGGAAAATGAAAATTCAAATGGAACATATAATATTTCACCTGATGATATAGAATTTCATGAGAATTTTTCAACAAATAACAGCAAATAATATTAAAATAATCATATGTGACATGTCACAAGGCTTTATATATTTCCATAAATTTACTAACCACGTTTCTAGACAAAGAAGAGATGTTAATGGAGAGAAATTTTTCAAAAGGAGATACATATTCCTTAATGGATTATAAAAGGAGTCACATTCCACACATGGAGTTTAATGCAGTGAAGGATAATGGTCAGATAAAAAATCCATCCTTTAGAAACATGAAATCCAACATTAATATTCTATCAATTCAAAAATAATGTTTCTTGATATGAAATTCTCAACCTAAATTCTGCTATTAATAATTGATAATATCTACCTTATTCTCAAAATTTTGGTTTTTATTTTTTATATTTATAATATATGGAATTTAAAGGGATCATGATTCTCAGGGGAGGAATATGAGATAGTGTACGAGATGTTAAAATCAAAAACAAAAATAAATATATAACCATATCAATGTATTCTACACTTGGGAAATCATAAAACTCAACTATGTAAGGGATTAATCTCGATGAATATTATTTTAATTTTCTATTTGATGGGGCTACAAATACATAATATATTGATGGGATTCAAAAGTTTTTCATTGAAATTAAAAAAAATAATCCTAGAAATTTCTAGAGATAATTTCCTCGAAGAGGCATTTGTTTATATTATCTTATCCTTGGGTTCAATAATTAAATAATAAAATTATGTGGGATAAATTTATTTTTAATCATTACCATAGAACTAGAAATTTAAGGATTAATTCAAGGATAATTTCTAAATTTAAATCAAACCATATGTACTTTTATTTTTTAAAATGTATGATGTTATTTCTTTAGGAAATTAGTTCGGATAATTCATATAATAAATAATCTCAACCAATTTTCAGATCCTAGAAATGTTTCAACATACCGTGAATTGTGTCTATGTGCATATTTTTAAGGGAATTATATAAGATAAGGGGTCAAATATCTTAATTTATAAAATCAATAATTGTTTGAAAACACTCATAAAATTTAGTGATGGTTTATTCTAATAAAATAGTATACCTCAGATTTAGTTATACTATATCTGTTCTAATGAAGGAGTTATGGTTTTTGAAATAAATGTGTCTGATGGGGAGTTAAATATCTTGTGCTTTAGCTTTCTAATGTTTTATTTGAGTGTGTAAAAAGTATATATATACATATATATTGTCATATAACCATGTATACTTATATTTAAGTATATCTTTATAAGTTGTACAACTGGTTAAAATATTTTCTGGTTGAATATAAACACACTAGTTACTTTATTCAATATTTATTCAGCTAACATAGAATTACATTTTATTAACTAGATGGGAATAGCTATGAAACCCATGTGGTTACAATCCTTCTTTTATTTGATATAATAAGGATTAAAAATTAGAAGTAGAAGTATAATTTATTTTAACACTACTATGTTCCTACACCTACCATTGTATTCATTAAAAATAAATAATGAGATATTGAATAGAATTGTTTATAGGAAAGGAGGAGAAATTTAAAGAATATTTTTGGATAATAGATAACTGGAGAAACACATGTTGACTTTTAATTTTCATTGGAATTGAAAAAATACAACGGCATGAATTAGAGAGACAAATTTATCTTTGTTGTATATGTATTCAATAAAGATGTATTTTTCATTGGATTTTCATTATAATATATTGAAAAAGATTTGATTGTATGTTATCTTCAAAAATCAACAACCTGAGAGGGGAATGGAATTCATGAGAAAATATTCATCGCACATTAAGTAAATAAAATCATCGAAGACACAATATGGAAGATAATTTGAAGTAAAAATGAAGAAAATTCAAGGTTAGTGACTAAATATTTCTATTACAATTTTTACTATGAATATTTTTTACATGGAACTCTAACAAGTTTGAATAATTTTTTCTCTAATTATTAGCCAGCTCAGACATCCAAGATGCCAATCTAACAATGGTAGCTTACCATGTCCAAATATGGAATCCATATTTATGTGGTAGGGGAAGTATGCACAAGGGTTCATGGGTCAGTAAAACATGAGGAGAGTGTGGGAATCACTTTGTTGAAGGGTATTTATCCTCCTCCTTTCGAGGATACATGATAGACCATCAGAGAGAACCAAATGTAGTTTGATTTTGTTAAACCAGTACTGCTGTGTGTTTTATTATGAAGCGAAGACTTATAGAGTTATATTTAAATGTGGAAATAGTGTTAAAATTACACTTTTAATCAGTTTAAATATAATGAACAGATGTGCGATTCTTTATATAATGACATATCCAGTGATCTTCTACCTTAGGCTAGCATGAAAGGCCTACAACACAACTAGTTTGATAGTATTTTCTAAACATAAACACACCACATAAGATCATGTCACATCTAATTTTTCATGATATATAACATAATATTGACATAAATTAGAATTATACTATGAATTTAAATAATATATATCACGTTTCAAAATGATATGATGAATCATTAAACATTCATGCATGATATTATGGGTGATCAAATGATGTTCTTGGGTTATGTTTACTATTAAAATCATGAATACAACATTGATGAAACTAAATCGAACATGATGTGTGTAATAAATTGGTTCGTATGAATTAATTGTAAGATATTGGATCATATTAAATGATCATATGACTTTTTATGTGAATTTTTCATAATAATTGAATTCCAAGCATAAGACATTGAAAAATTTCAATGATACAAATCCAATAATGTTGTTTAATGTTGGAATAAAAATTTTCCATATAACCTGATCTAATAACCATGATTCTTTAAATAGTTTAAAGAGATAGGAAATATGGTAATTCTATGAATTAATATGATATAACGTGATAGGACTAGGACATTTCCTGGTGCACTAAAGCAATTAGATACTAACATGATTGAAATTTAAATATTGTGTTAAATAAAATATAGAGGTGGAGTTTTATTATTTTTATTATATGTAGACAATTAAAAGGATACTAAGTGATATTTTTAAATATCATGAAGACTTAAAAACAATCCCATTAAATTCATTAAATGAAAATATAGGAAAGGGATATACTGAGTCTATATGTTAATTAAAAATATAATATCTGAAAATTATAAGGCCAATATTGGAGGTGTTTTGAATTACTAAAAATTATAGTAATTAAAAACATAGTATTCCCATGTGTAGGAAATGTTTTGTACAATAATGACAATAGAATATCAGATACTATTAGTATTAATATATTACTATCCAGTGGTGAAAATGTCTATTCAAATGTAAAAAAGGATGCCCCATCTGCATGTTGAAATCCCCTAGAGTGATCCAACTCATATATTCTTGTAGCGTTTTATAAAGGGTGATAAGAATATAAAGGGTAGTTCAATACAAGTGTATAATTCCTATTACTGAAGAAGATTCACCTAAGTGAGTGATATCCTTTGAAATCAGTCCTACTAAGATGAAATAGTCATCTATCAATAAATACATAATGAAGAAGTCCTAGTTTTAGAAGGGACTGATGCCTTTCTTTTTTATTATCTATGGGTGTTGTGACTCTTAAATATTGAAGAATTACTATGATTAATTATGATAGTAAATATGATTAAATTAAAAGGAAACCATTTATAAGTGTTTATTGATCATTATTTGGTATGTGATGGTCAACACATTTGTTAATTAATAATTATTGAGGAAACAGTGGAACTATTGTAAATAATTTTGTCATACCAATGAGTGGCTGAAGATACAGGGATGTAGTTGTTATAGTAATACTCAAGGATGATAACTTACATTATCATTCATGACACATATGTAATATTGAGTATGTGTTATTTAACTATTTGAATATGAGAATTTACCATGTTATATTATAATCGCTCTGCCATATTTTAGGGATTACTCAAGATCACAAAAATAAATCTGAACATGGTAAGGATTAGTCTCCCAAATTGAGTAAAAACAATATAAATCTCTAAATAATATAATTTTTCCCAATTATTCATTTCATACTGGGGTGATGATTGAGATAGAATCACTATATTCATTTATCCAAACTGGGATAGAGTTTTGAGTTTAATAATGTATAATATAATGTAATTTAAATCTTGAAAAATATGGGTATACTAATTCCCCCCACATAGTGTCCTTTCATGAAAAACGGGCACTGCACTTGTGAAATTACACCTCAAATGTAAATATATATACCAAAGCCTAAATTATATGGTCAACCAATTCCCATTCCAACCACCAGCTCAACCACTCAATGTGACCTAAGAATAGAGAGCACCCACTCCAATCTAGTGATCTTAATTACCACCAACATCATATGGCCATTCATATACTGTATCCATCCTCTAAATTTACAATCATTATTAACTTAAATAAACTGATCTTTTATAGATTATATCCCCTCTATGATCCTAATTTTTTATATGAGGTGTTAATCACTTATTTTTTAGTAAACACTTGTTATGTTTTTTTTATTAGACATAGTAACCGTGCTTTTAGGATAGGTGGTTTTTTTGGGAAGAAGTTAATAGGTTGTTGGTGACTAGATATAGAACCAATTCAAGATGTGAATACAATTCATAATATGAATTGGTTTAAACAAACCCCATGAATTTAATTTAGGTCGTGATTTTATTTTCCCCTAACCCAAGGAATTCACGATATGAAAATCTTTTCAAAAAGTCAATATTACTTTGGAATTTTTTAAATGATGAATAACACCCATATTTTATGCATACATTAATTCATGAAGAAATGAACAATGTACTGAGAGCTCCCTTCTTGATCATGTTGTTTACTTTGGTTCTTCCTCATACAGACTTAGATCAACCCACCATTTGTCTCCTTGGATTCACCATAGAAAGAGCTTCGATCTGTTACATCCTTTTTTGGGTTTCTCTCAACATATTTAGAGTTATTTTAGTGCAATATAATATTCCTTAATTTTTTCACATTTTCCTAGTATGCTAATTTCTTCTTCTCTAGACTGAATCATATACAGATATTATATGAGTACTCCTCTATCACCATAATTCATGTGGTACAATAATTTTTCCTCGCATCATGTTGATTTATATTGTGTTTTTTGATCCCTCATACCATATTTTCTGTGTGATTTTATAAACATAAATGTTTCCATTAATTAAATTGTTATCCGTGATAGAAATAAACATTTAACTCCTTATTCTTGTTCGAATAAATCCCCATTAACTAATTCCACACCTGAGGTATGCTTATAGAATTGAACCTAATATTAAAAATTCATAGGTGATCAAATCAACTCCTAAGTGGTTTTGGTTTGGTTTCTAGATTAAATGAATATAATTAATTACATGCAAAGTGAACAACCACATCATGTTATTTTTTATAAATAACGGGGAAACCCTTTTTTGAGTGGAATAGTAATGTTTTATAAATCGATTATTGGCACATACTACATCCTATATGACTAATTATTAATATGATACTCAAGAATGACATCCCTACAAATATGATACATGGGCATGGAATCTCATATACCCATCATAATCAACCATGGAATCTAGTATACATGTGATACATAGGCTTTGTGTCCCATATATGTATAATAATTGGGCAGGGAAACCCATATAACTATGATACTCATGTATAGATTCTTATATACCAAGGATACTCAGGCACAAAGAACACACTAATGTTATACTCAGTCATGGAATCCCCTACTACATTGTGATACTCTAGTGAATATAATTGGATTCCTGATTAACACATAGTGTCTTTCCTAACATTAGGTATATATATATGGAAATAAATTTCATTAAGTTAATTGTGTGTATATATAAATACATGAATATATATATATATATGTATATGTTCATGGTGACATGTGTTCGGAGAGTTCTTGGCATGGCCTAAAGCATGTTGTGGGAGCCTCATATACTTGAAAAACAATAGATGATCATTTATACTTTATTCTATTATTTTACAATTACTATATATGTACACTCCTCATATTATAGGCACTGGTTTCATAGTTTTAGACATCGTTGGTGGTGGACTATGTAGTATATATCCATCATGTTCAGGATGCCAATGGATCCTAAATAATCTTCATTATTTTTGGTATGGATAAATGGAATCACCAAGATTCCGATAATTGATTCTCAGTATTAGGATGGATTACAAGAGAAAATTACTGAGTGCATGGATGTGATTACATTGGAGATACTTCAGGACATTTTTATGTTCTTAATATAGAATTTTTTGTCTTCCTACTTCAATTTATTCTTCTTTTCCAATTTGGTATAGTATAAAAACATTAAATCATTTTATATATTACAATAGATATAGTTTCTTCCATTTTTTTATGATTGGTTTATTTTCTCATTATTCTCTATTTCTTCTTTATTAATATGAATTACTTGTATATGTGATCTATTGTATCACTATGATACTCTGATATAAGACGGTATAGTCTCTTCATTATATATTCAGAAACGCTTTCTACTGGTTATCAACATCTCAAATATATAGAGTCATGCACAGGTCCTTGTAACCTTTTGGATCAGCTACTATTATCAGATGATCCAAACCAGGATGTCACAAATTGGTATCAGAGGACTTATCATCGCCTTATTAACCTATGGTGGTATAATTTAGACTTTGATATGTCAAAATTTGGTAAGGATATTGTTTTAGGGAGTAGCTAACTCATGTATAGAGTAAATAAAAACTATGATAGATTGTAATTACTATTTTAAATTCTTCTTATTACTATTTTTTTATTTCACCATTGGGTTATGTACATGATATGTTATATGTATTATTACTATTATTATGGATTCCATTTTTTTTATTTAGATTAGTGTGAAAAGGAGGTGTTGACTAATGCATTATATCGGCACTTGAGAAATCACATTTCATGCATTATTCCCTAATATATATATATATATATATATATATATATCACTTCATTCATTCCTTGTTTTTTCATGTGATTGTTTTAAGTGGCTTTTCTACTGTATATTTAATTGTGATAACTTTTCTTGTAATTTAATTAGAAACATAATTGGTTACACATTGTTCCAATATCAAACTAATAGTTTATTTTACAATTTTTTGATTATAACACATTAAGTAACAAATTATTCCATGTTGAGTCTTTGACCATTAGTCACATGGGATAAAACATGTTTATGGATGTTATTAAATTCTAAATAAATTAGTTTGTACTAAAATGAAATTAAATTATGAAATAAAGAATTCACTACTGAATGGGGATGACAATTGCAACCTAAAATTTTCTTTCCTATATAATTTGAAATTGACTCTCTATATACCAGTACCAAATATTTGTAAAATAAAAAATTACCCTGATATGACCTTAGAAGTAAGATGTAGGAAGTGTATCTTTTGATTCTTATGATATGTATGTCACCCAGACCTAAGTTTTTTTTGGTGATTGTAGAGCTATGGCACCACAAAGTCCTTGGTTTGTGCACGAGGATGGTGGTGATTTCCATGATCCAGTGGTGATGGGACCTAACCCATGGAATCTTTCACATGAAGAACCTCATTTTATATTCAAATTGAGATTTGATTCCTAGTTTTCAGAGGGATTTATGAGGCTTGTGTAGATAATATAGAAACCCCCCCAAGCTTCCACAATTATAATAAAGTTGTTGTGAGAATTTAAACAATAGTACCAACCCATGTTTTTTGGTTGATAAAATACCTATATCTATAGATTCATTGATAAAATCCATGCTAAATATCATTGAACACCATGATAAACCACTTTATGGGAGAATGAATCTCTCTACGTATATGCTTTCATATTCTGCTAAGCAATGGTGGGACATTATCACCCTTGAAGATCATTATGAGCGTCTGGCCTATGTGCCCTTTCAAACAGTCTTAAATGACTATTTATTTCTACATAAACTGAGATTATAATGATCTATATAGTTTATGAATCTAAAATAGTGTGTTATGTCTATATTGGTCCATTCTTCTCGGTTCATGAAGCTCTAGAAATTTATGGTGAATATTATTGGTGATGAGTTAGTGATAGTGAAATGTTTTGAAGATGTGATCATATATTTGATGTTATATTAGGTGAATTTATTTTAGTTGAATTCTATTTTGGGAAAATTAAACTAGATCCTCATTATCAAGTGGATCCTCTGGGAAGATGATGGAATTGGCTAGAATGGTTCTCAACTAAGATATGTAAGTGGTTAAAATAACATCCGGAAATGTCACATTGAGTCTCCACGTGGGGGAAATAGAAACCATATGATACCCAATGATAGATACAAGATTTTCCACTTGTGTAAAAATCTAGGGAATAAAAAGCCCCAGTGTCCAAAATACCCCATCAAGTATAGAGGATGCAGTAGGTTGAGGAATATTTAATGTTTTTGTAGGAACGTACCTTACATGAATAGTGGGAGAGGATCTATATCATATTCTTATTTAGGATAGATTTCAGTAGAACCTCATGAGTAATGTAACTAGAGTAATGCTAAACATTAAAGTACATGTGGTGGCCATGTACATGGTATCTAGGATTCAAATGTAAAGCACTAGTAGGGTGGATCTTCTTGGGGAAATCTGGTTGAATATCATTTCCATTGATTTGGACATATCTATATAGTGAATCCTCTTCCATGAGAGAATAGGGCTAGAACATCTATAGTTCGAGGTACTATTATACTATCCACTAGTTTATTTTCTTTTTTATTTGACACTAGAACTTGTCCTTCATTCATAAATATGTAAATTGTAGAAATTTTCAGATGTAAGTTTTTTTACTTTGGAGGTGTGATTCCCATTGAAATGTATTTGGGTATCTGTTTAGGGAGTGTACACTAGTGTTAGTATTTCCCCTTGAGATAGGATACCATAATTTTTTATAGAACCTATTATTCCTTGATATGACTGCTGTTAACATCATTCTCAGGATGGACTGGTTGGTTCTTTATCATATCAATATAGATTTATATGATTGGGGTTGCTCATTACATCATCAGATAGTGGTATTTATATATATAAGGGTTAATGGGATTCCTATGACAGGTGATATGGACTAGTGAATCATGGGATAAGTAGAGTGATAGTCCATATTGTTAGCCTTTTTCTAGATGATTAGGGAATATGTTAATCTAATTTCCCTACTGTATTTCATCCCTTCAAATATATCTTCCCAAAAAATTCTCTATTAACCCCTTAGAGTTAGGTATATTTTAATATCCAATAAAGTCTAGGAGCATCATGCATATCCATTCCTTCTTGTAGTACAACTTCAATTGAGTTTATGGATCTCAAGAGGAAACTGTAGGATTTGAATTATAAGGTTTCTTATTTTTAGAACCCAACAATCCATTTTGGGGTAAACATATATTTTTTCACCAGAAAGATGAGTGTACCCTTACATTCATCATGATTATTTTTTGATGAAACATATCATCATTATGAACTAGTACCTACTACCTTATATCGATGATTACTTCGACTAGTTCTGAGGAGATATGGTTTTTTCCAAGATCTATTTGAGGCCAGGCTACAATCAGGGATGAGTAAGTTCTTCAGATATATCAGGTATGGATTTTTGAAGTTTGTATAGTAAATATGCATATTTGGTCAATCTGATTGGTCTCAAGAATGCGCCTATAGTATCTATGGTTATGATAAACCAGGATTTCCACACATATTTAGATTCGTTTGTGGTAGTATACAGGGCTGATATTTTGGTTTATTAAAATACTATATACAACCATGCCAAACATCTTGAAATCATATTAAATACATTGATAGATCACTAATGTATACTAAACTCACCTAATGCCACATTTGGATTGATAAATTTCACCTTTTAGGTCACAATATCTCATAGGAAGTAGTATTTGTTGACACATAGAAGGTGAGAACAGTTGTTTCATGGTATTTTCCCAATATTTTCAATGAAATATAGAGTGTCATGGGGATATAAGGCTATTATATTCACATTATATAGGAATTCTCACACCTTTCACCACATCTTCATAGCTTGACTAAAAAGGTTGCGAAGTTCATATGGTTCAACGAATGCAAGATGGGATTTCAAGAGAAAAAATGAAGATAGAATTCAACACCAATCATGATTTTTCTAGAACTAGGAAGATGAAATATGTTGTTTTTTGATGGAATACGTATGTAATGGGAATATTTGTGATGCATGATGATCAAGTATTTGGGTACAGTTCTCATTAATTAAGGCCTCACAAGATCAATTACCCAAAGTTTGATCTGGAGCTTACAATTGTCTTACATCCATTGAATTTTTAGAGGAATTACCTATTGGGAGCGTATTTTTTGGTGTTTATGGAAAAATAAATCCTCAAATATATCTTCAAATTGTGTGAATTGAACCTAAAATAGTGAAATTTGGTCAAATACCTTCATTCCTTCAACATTGATCTAGCTTATATGCTTACGAAGGGAAAAAAGTTTCTCATTATTTGAGACAAAAGACATAGAAACATGTTTTTTTAGGAAGTCAGTGATGAATGGAGGTTGATGAATCACCGTTATGACATGCATATAGAGTTTCATGAGACTCACATGTGGTAATTTCTTGTAGTCTAACTAATAACCTCAGCATTTTGGTATAGAGTAAAGAGGATAAAATTATTTTATCCCAATGGATTAGTCCTATGGAAGTGAATTTCAAGTCAAGATATTGAACTAGGTTTTTCTATATATGGATATGATATATTTATTTTTTAGGGTTATGTCTAGGTTATAAGAGACATGAGATAGTAACTGATGTAAGAATACGAGGCTTTAAGATGGGTAGCACATCTAATGAATTCTTAAAGGATCCATGTAATGCACTACCAATAATGGTGACTAGGGATCAAATGTCATATCATGAGATTAATCATTAGGTCTTCCACCATTTAGTGGGGGAAATAGGAGCACCAATATTATGATGGCCTGTTATAGACCTTATTAGTACCAAAAATGGAAATGGGATAATGTCACGATTGGATCATTTATCACTTCCATAGGATTATCATAACCCCACATCAAAACTATAGCTGGTAATCTAAGGGGTGTAATTTTGTAATTAACAAGATAAACCCATGGTTATAAAAGCATAACTAGTTGAGCTTGCACAAAAAGTAGATGGATAAAATAAAAATCAGCATTCTACACAATTCATGCTCAATTTTGACTGGATCTAATATATTGCACTTTAGATATCTATGTTAACAAATATATTATCATATTCACAGGGAATGGAACCAATAACTAACAATACCTACAATAGATTCCCTTATCAAAAAAAATTTTCAAAACCCATTGAGATATTTTCTAGAAATTTCCCTAAAATACCCCATAAGCATTCCAAATCCAAAAATTATCCATAAAATATAATATTATTTGATACCACATTAATATGACATAAACCAACTAAAACCAACCTGTTCCAGTAGTTATGTAGAGTCTTCCAAAAAAATACCATCCCCAATAAGAAAATGTTTGATGATTATCATCAATATTCCATATCATACCCTTGGGAGTCCTTAAACTAAAAAACCTACATGAAACCAAATATCTGTAAAACATAACATAAATAGAAAAATTCATGAAATAAAACATACCTATTGAATAATATACAATTAAAAAATTCATTATATGTAGTACAGTATAGTAAATGTAACTATGAGAAGGAGGCAAAATATAGTATAGTAACATCTTATGTAAAAATAGACTTGAAACAACCAAAATGGGGAACTCCACATCACCCTAGATCAAGACATGAACACCATAAGTTTCCATCCCCATAAAGAGAAACATATATAAAATTATAATAACTCCAAATCCTTTTTAATCACCATAAAAAATTATTTCACAAAAATGAAAAACATGTGGGTGAAATGACCATGAATTGTTTTGGAAAATATACATCGTTGGAAATCCCAAAAAAAGAAAGGAAAAAAGTAGAATTTAACAAAAAAAAGATAAAATGTGAAATGAAAAATCCTATATATATATTAATTATTGAGATAATCAAAGTTATAAAACTAAGGAAAATATTAGAGACTATCACAATAAAGATCATATTCTGGTGGAAACTTGAAAAAAATTGAATAATTCAATTATTTTTTATTTATAAATATTATGTGGAACCCATACCTCATTTAGGGAAATGTATATCGATAGAGGGAGAAAAAACCCTATAGATATCCTATACATAATTAATGGAATTTTATATCAATCTAGGGGTTATTAAATCCTTTTATAAATAAACATGACTTGAAAAAAAGGTGTAACTAGAATCCATACGTTATATATATGGATCAAACTCCAACACACATAAGAGTACCAAAATGTATGTCCAGAGTTATGGAAACACACATACTCATGGGGGGACCCAATCCAATAAAAAAGTACTATATATCAACACATGGGGGAGTAACTAAACACTATATTCCATATAGGGGACTCAAGACTTAATGTACATATACAACTATGGTAATACTAAACCCAAGCATATAATAAAATCCTTGAACAAACCCTCTTTTAATCTTTTTTGAGTTATATTTCCAAAAAAAATCAAAAAATATCTAAAATTAAATATGATGGTGAATAATATTCCATTATCACAATCTTCATTAAAAAATCATAATAAGATATTTATTTGTTAATTTTTCTAATACCTAGTATAGAATATTTGAAGAAAACTCAAAGGAAACTATTACACAAAATGTTCCTCACCTAAAAAAACTTTTTTACCCCATATAATAGTTGTTGATTTACTACGTAACATCCCAAAACATGATTTTTAAAATGGAAATCATGCTATTAAGAGTTTTTACCTCAAGAACACCACCTCATATGCCCGAGCCTGTCAAGTAACAGTGAGAGTCTTGGAGATGATAGTGGTTAGAGTATAACCTATATACCAATAAAAATAATCAAAATCGAAAAAATAATATCCATCATAAAATATTAAAGAAAAACCAGAAATATAACAAATGTTTCAGATGAAGAATATATATAAATTCATACAGTAGCTAACAGTATTTGAATGGGTCGATCATTTTATGTCATAAAAAATATAAAATTAACCTAATATGATATAGAGGAAGCACATGTTCTGAATCTAAAATTAAACATCTAGTCACCCAAGAATTATCTACACCTCCACCCCCTATGCATTGATGTATGGTTCCTTTCCCATTTTTGTTTCATTAATCATGATGTGTGCACAGGTACCAAATGGATCATGAAAGGTGTGATTACAAAATTAGTAGGATAACAGTAGTGATATACCTATATAATATCCATAATTGTATGATTGTATAGTAATTGAAAATAAGAACTACTAATATAACTCTAATAGCACAGTCGACCCGTGATCATTAATACAATGTGAGAACATTAAATGCATTAACCAATTCAAGAGAAGGATGATGCATCCATTGTTTTTTACAAAAGAAGAACCATTGTAATTCCAAAAAACAATATACCATTCATAGATATAAACACACATGTATCCCACTATTGTTCCATGAATTTAGATATTATGCCTATATGGAATATCCAATTATTAAACAAATAGTTCCATAGTCATCTAATTATCATTCCACCCTCTTTCTTGATAGCCTAGTAGAACCCAATCATAGTGAGAACTAATTTTCATCCATTGATCTCAATCACAACTTGTATCCCATGTCTATCCCCATAGTTTATCCCTCCTAAAAAATAATGATCAACACCATCCAACTCATCCCCCAAGTTTATAGAAGACACTTCCTGATAACTTGTGGTTAATATCACCCGTTGGGATCTATACTATATGAACACTTCCCCAACAACCTTCTCCCTATAGTGAGTGGTACCACCTTTTACCAATATCCAAAAATCAATGAACTACTATCACCCCACTATTTGTGATAAACATCACCACTATTGTACAAAAAAATCCCATATAACCCATATCCATACACTATTTCAATCACCAATATCCAAACCCATTTCAATCCCCATAATTATAAATTCACTTTCACATCATTGGTTCATTGGCCCCCATAAAATAACACATTTATATCATCTTGTCTGTAGCAATAAAAAACATAATTAAACTACTATAGAACAACACTTATGTACCTAGAATACCATGAATGATTCCTGATTTAGTGAAGGAAACAGTTCTTCCCATGTTTTTAAATATATGATTCATGAAAAATGTATAAAATATTAATTTATAAGAACCACCTACCTAGTAACCGAAGATGAGTGTATATAGATCCTAGCAACCTGATTTGACCTAAGGAGGAAGAGAATGAGAAATTAGAGAATAATATATAAATTAGAGATTATAGTTGAAGATCATTATAATAATTAAAAAAAATATAATTAGATGTTAAAGGTTATATATACTTTCCAATAGAGACACATAGAGATTAAAGAAATTTTATGTATAGAAAAAATCAGAGAGATATAACCAAGACAGTATATGGAATGTAGAAGACAGAGTGGGGGGTTGCGACTATACTAGATGAAAGAAATGGGGACCCCTATTTATAAAATTAATATAATTAAATTATTAATATATAAATTAAATGTTATTGAAATTCCCCAATATGGAACCAAGTACTTGTCCCCTTGGCCCGGGTTGTGCATAAAACATAGAGTATACACCCTTGGTTCATTGGGTGGTCGGTAGACCTCACAGGTCTACCACATATTCTATAAGGTCCACTAAGTACATGAACCATTTCCACTAGGTACATAGTAAATTCTATCTAAAACTAATAATTACCTATATTGGGAGATCATTTCCATGACCCTATCTTGGTGATTCACTGCCACTATAAGACATCAAATGAACACAATTAAACATGTTTGGGCCATTCATTGACCCAAATTACCTCACACCAATTCCTAGGCTATCACAGTATACCCACTATGTATAGAATCTTCCACAAGCTATATCTAGACACAAACTGAGCCTCCTCAACCGAAACTGATGTTTCCTTTTAACATTACTCCAATGAAACCAAGATAATGTCAAACACATCCATCTTCCATCAACTATCCTAAATCACCAACTCAAATAGGATGTTTCCCTCTATAGTTATTATCTATAATGAGAATTTTAATGCGGTCTCACCAAAGCTAACATATGTGGTAAGATTATAGTGTCATACTCTTTCATTATTCTAATCCCCCCTTGTACTATTTATCCATACAATACAATCGATTATAAATACACCATTAAAAATAATAATACATTTTAATTGTAGTATATACATCAACAAGTTCATAGTTAATCCATTTAATAAAAACTAACACCATGTACTGTCACACATAATATAAAAATGAAAATCCAACAAGCTTATAGAATTGCTATAAATTTAAATTTCTACACAACCATCACAAATTATGTCATTCCAGCCTCATTAAACATTTCCAAGACCTAACCTTACAATGTCAGACCTCCATATTGAGTCTTACTCTTCTTAATCCAATACCTAACCACTGATCACCTTACTATCTACCATGATTTGTTTATAGAGTCAAGATCTAGCTACTGCCTCCCAGTGATTCTCCCTGTTATAGTTTAGAGGTCTGCATTTCACTCAAACTGACAATAAGAATATCTGATAAAGTCATTCTAGAAGTTATATCTATCAAAATACTCAACACACATCAAGTGGTCCAGTTATTTTTATTCTAAAAGATACTTATATTCACATACCGATAACATATTCTAGATGCCCCACTCTGTGGTGTAAACGATGACCCATTGATCTGGCCACCATACTAGGCCTCCCCTTGTCCTTATATTAGGATACCTTTAGCCCCACTAACAATATCACCAAATTTTTTACTTGGTTATGGATACAACAACTTTTCATGTTCCACTCAATGACTAATGTCTATTTTACAACCATAGAAAATGAGGTCAATCAAAAAAAAATCATGTATCATGAATTCCTATTGAATTTCATCCTCAAATCAGTACACCATTTAAATTTGATCTCCAAGTAATGATAATCCAAATGAAATAATACCTATAAACTGAGTATCATAATCTATAGAAAATTCATCCATATGCATTAAGTATATGATCTCATGTGATTGGTCTACTATCGGTGCCTCAATGAAAAAAGTTCATGCAAAATTTCAATTCCAAATCTTTAAATGTTATCAACTCATGCCTACTAACCTATACATGCAAGTAAAATTATAATTTCACTTATCCCATGAGAATATACGATCCTAGATTTACTCTCCACCATAGGGGTGTCATAATATAATAAATTCTTTCAAAATAGGCATTATCCATAACATGGTTTCCAAGGGTTCACCCTCTCCTTGGAAAAAGGGAGTTTTCCAAAACTATAATTCCCTTATAAGATATTCCCTATTTAACTCAGCTACCTAAGCTCCCTGATCAATGATATGTACAATAAAAACATTGAATTTCCAAATTTGGTAATCAAACCAATGTCATATATCCTCAAGCTAATTGTCTAACATTCCAACCTCATAACCTCTTCTTGTTTATCATGATCATTTATTTCCTCAGGGGTCCTATTTGGGGAAAGACATAGTGGCACCACATCTTCGCCACCCCATCATTAAAAATTAAATTCCACGGTGGAATGTTTCAATGTTTCAAACATTACACTTAAAAAATATCTAACATTCTTGATATAACTAATAGTGGAATCTAAAATAGAATATTCATCTTACTAGCTTGTAAACTTCTTACACACACCTATGTCTTATACTATCAATCCTAATGGCCCAACCTACATGTGTTAGGGAAATAACTACACATAGCACATAAAACTATGATCCATATACCTAGTGACACCATAACTATAATCTTGGATTTAGATAATAAATAAACCATTTTATATGTTGTTATTAACCCCTTAAGTAATTATTACCTTTTATAGAATTATAATATACATAATAAGAAATAAAATGCACGTCATGTGAGTCTGACATGCTTATATAGATTAATGGATTCTATATCATTAATCATACAATGAAAAATCAAACCATAAAACTACTATATAAAATATTGTATTTATTTAAATTAGATAATCCAAAAATAATCATGAAAACTGAAATGAAAATACTTATTCCCTCGCCAACATCGATTTTATCCTATAATTGTATTGAACTATAATGATTCATCCCAGGCTTCCACCTAAACCAATACTCTCCAATGATTTACACTATGCGTGAAGGGAATTCCTTACACTAAGGGGTGGGAGACTAGTAATTAGGCATCAAATTAAGCACTTTGGGAATTATTCTTCACTTAAATTAGATTTAATGCAATCACATATCAATCACTGATAATTGGGTAGTGATCATACAAACATTATAGAATTATACAACATAAATTAAGATGAATAATAATAATAAATAAACCAAAAAATCTAGATAAAGTAAATATATAAATTAAATAAAAGAAAATATTATAAATGAAGTATAGAAAAAAATATACAAAAAAGATGATATGGTCGATTCTACAACCCAAAACCAAAAAAAGTTGAACAAATATCAAATATCATCTCTTTAAAACCATAGTTGTTCACCACCTACCAAATCACCATCCTCGACCTAAAGAACAAAACCCCAATCCAGCAAAAAACTATAACCAATAATATATAAGTGTGATATATAAAACATAGTAGGTCACCACAAAGAACGTCTATATGTTTCTTCCATAAAGTAATTCAAAAATAAAATTTTGAATATATATATATATATATATATTCATATTTTCAAACACAAACACATGAAAAAACATCACGTACATATCCATTCTATAAAAATTTCAATTTACATTTTTCTAAAATTAGAATCTATCTACTGAAATTATTTTCCTAAAATAATCCTTATTTTCCAGAAAAAATGATAATTTAGAACCACTTCTGAAAACGAAAAATGAAAGGAATTTATTAAAAATGGTTTTTTAGAAACATATTTGAAAATAATTTAAAAAATAAACAAACACACATAAAAGTTAAATCAAACCACATGGTGGGAACCACAACTCAAGAGACACACACTGAAGATAAACATGACTAAGGTGTTACAAACAATTCAAAAAAGTTATAATATCCCCAAGAATATGATAAGGATTCACTTAATAGAACACCAATAAAAAATAAGATTGTCATTTGATATACCTAAGGTTCTAAAATGAGATGAATTTAAAATTTACAATAAAAAAGTTGGACTAAATTTTAGCCTATGTTATGTCCACCCAATACAAGAAACCTAAATTTCCATCACCAGCCTCATCGAGATGGTACTCTCCATTAATCCATATTTCGCACAATATAGGAAAAATGAGGCAAGAAAAAAACTATTTTATCATCACTAAACATTTAAGACAGACTATCAATTTATCATAAACAAAATATAAGTACCAATGAGTGGGAAATTATGAAAATATCAATGAACGAGGAACAAAAAATAACACTCATTGAACTCAAACACCCTCTCATATACGAACCCCACTTTAAACAACATAAATACAACATATATAAGTAAATAACCCCCAAAATAGTAAATAAATAAGTTGAACTAAACGAGGGTTACTCGTGATATAAACCATTTAACTCAAAAAGTATCAAACTGGCCTTTAAGATGACACTCACCATTATATATATATATTTTAAACCCTTATTTGAAACCAATTTTAAAAGCATCAAACCTCTTGATTTCAAATACACAAATTAAATTCTAGAATAATCCCTCTATCACACAGAAATACCCTTTATGAAAATTATGTACATTTAAAAAAATGTACATACAAAAAATGAAAGCGATAATATTAATCATTTTTCCAATCCCAATAATTAAAATAAAAAATTATAAACAAAAACACATATCACATATATCCTTAATTTCAATAGATAATAATGTGAAAAACTGAAGCATAATTTTTCATTATAAATCATGAAATTTCATAGAAACACCTACATCAAAGAAGTCAATATAAAGATGAAACAAGATATAAACAATCAATTTCAACAAATATTTCTTAATTAAGGATGATGTTGAGCTATAATTTCCCAAGACCCAAAATATTTAAATATATCATACACTTGGATAATAAAATCATCAAACTTGGACAATATGTTTAAGGAGGTGATAAAAAATCAATAAAATCAAGAGGAATGTAAAAGAAGATACATTACCCTTATCTTTGGGGAATAAATCACCAAGAAACCATCAGAATTTCACAATAGAGTTTGAAGATAGGGAGAGGAAATAATTAGGATGGCTCCGCAGAGGTAGGTTTCCTAATGGGGAAGAAAATTAGAGAGCCCCATAATAAATAGAAGGGGAAATGAAAAATTTTCCGAAATCATGAATGTATCATGGTTTACTCACACTGTTTGAAAAAATAATGTCATAACCATGAAATATCCACTATTAAAAACTATAATGGTTGTATAGTTTTTTTATTCCCTACATAGTAGGGAAAATCATGTAGAGACCATTCATATCTATTTTGTGATGTCATAGTTTCCCCCACATGATTTTCATACAGTTACTACTAATCATGAATGAAAACTAAGTAACACATATAAGTATTCAAAAATATTAAATTTTAGGATAAAATATTCTAAAAACATAAGGGACTCAAAATAGTATACAAATTGTCAAAGATAATCACTATAATGTCATGTGGTTTTTATAATTATCCCCACAATTCCACTTTATACTCAAAGAATGATATTGATTGAAAATAGAAAATAATGGAAAATCGAAGATCTAAAAAATATTAAGCTAAATAAATACAATCAAAATAATCTGACAGCAAAACTGAATATATATGATCGTTATAATTATTAAACTAATAATCCCAAAAATTTCCAGACATCTGCAAGCAAAACTAAAGTAGAAATGTTGATCCAGAAATCTAACGAATAAAAGACACAAGTAATGGTCTATCCACCATTTATAACTATAACACAATAATATGTTAAAACATAATTTCCTTTAAATGAGCACATTTCTTCAATGTACTATGTTACACAAAACACTATGTTTAAAAAACCATGATACAGTATTACAATATTTTTATTTAATTTGAAACATATATGTTTGCAATCAATTTGGACGGGATAAATATTATTATATGCATTATGATAAATATATATATACTACCTAATTATTATAAATTTATATATAAATTCTTATTAAATAATTTTTTAGCTGGTATGTAGCCATTTAATTATTCATAAATACTTTTTCTCCAAAAAATTGTTTTCATGTGAGTTAATGTTATAATTTATTTATAAAAGTTTCATAAAAGATATTTTAAAAAATTAATTTAGTTTTAAATTTTATCATTTAAAAATTATCGTAGGATGAATCTTTAAGAGTTTAAAAAAAATTCACAATGATTAGTAGAAAAACTAATTTTATGGAAAATTGAGTTTTTTTAAAAATCATTTACATTGTAAATTATATTTCGGCATATATTTAAGAATAATTAGATCCTTTTTATTTAAAATAATTTAATAATGTTTTTTGAAATGAATTTTATACAATAATTTTGAATAAAAACATTTTGTATTTAAAACGGTAAATTTTATGAAAAATTATTTTTCATAGAGATTTCCTTGATTAATTTTATCGTAAATTCTACCACATTTTTAAATTTACTTTTTTAAAAATGGATTATAATTTTAGAATCAGTGAGAGAAAATCTAATAAATAGGTTTATTTATTTTTTAATATGAATATTAAATATAGTAATTTTTGTTGCCATAAAAAATTGTAAAACATAAAAATAAAGGTTACAAAAAAATTATAAGGACTATAAAATTACCTTAACACATTACTAAATATTTTTATATGTTTATATCTCATCCATAGTAATTTATATTTCTAATTTATGACCTTTAGTGCCACATGGATGAGATTATGACTATTATAATACTTTATTTAATAAAAAGTCAAACATGTCGAATAATGTTTTTTATAACGAATCTATTTTCAATTAGGGGATAACTATAAAAATTCTAAACTATATATAATATAGTTAAAATATTGTTTTTTTATTCATCATTATAATTTATTTTATATTTTTCATGAAAAATAATTTTCTTAAAATTTTACACAATATTGATGTAATAATTATTCAAATAATGGAAAAATAAAATAAATGATATTAATCATATTATAATTATTATAATATTAGAAAATATCTATGATCCTTGAATTATATATATTCAAAATAAATTTTAGGGATGTATTAAAATATTTTTTCTTATTAATAATAATTCTTTGATATTTTTAATTTCAATGTAATGAATAATGTCAAAATTGTGAATAATGAAATTTTTTGAAAATAATATTTTATTAACTTATATTAAATTCATTAAAATATTAAATAAGAATATAGGCTAAACTATATTATCTGTAATGTCATATTTTATGAATTTATAGTTCATTTCAAATAATTTGGATAGAGAATAGTCTTATTATAATTTAATCTTTTTTTAAATTCCAAATGTGACCCTCACCTCAATCATAAAAGGTCCTATACTCCCTCTCATATTCACGCAACATTGATCCTTCATAATTAGAAATACGCTCAAAATATTATCTTATCAACTTCATCATTCATATTTTAGAGGTACCTTTTTTCGAGAATACCAACTCTAAATCCATTAATAGGAGATATAATGGAGTTGTTCTAGAGAAGAGGTATTTTCCCTAACTAATCACTTTCTTTTCCTGTTATTATTTACAAAAAAAATTGATATTTATCATAAAATAATAAATTTAGACTTGAAATATTTATAAATGATATTTCTAATAGGAAAACAGCACTATACACCCTCTTTTCTATCAACCCATAAGTGAAAATATTACTTGTGTATATGTACGACTTACCGTCTCTATATAGCGATAAAATTAATTTTTAATCACCATATTTTATGGATGGGTATTATTAAGTGTTTAATATTTGTATTTTATATTTATAAAAAATTATAACTATTAAATGTTTATATAATATCTACCTTATTAACTACCAAAACATTGGAAAATGATAACATCACTTGTGCTTACGTGTGCACTACTACCTCCACGATGTTATGTTATTCATTTTTAATATTTTTTTTATTGTTTTTTTAGGATTATGGAAATTATGAGTATGTATTATTATCATGTTCTAATAATTATTTTATAAATTTTAATTATTTTTTTCCTTTCTTTCATTCCATCCTTCAAAAAGTGATTACAACGTTCATGAGTATGTACAACCAACCATCTCCATAAATGGTATAATTCATTTTATGTCTCTATCATTATGGAAACATTAATCTATATATATATACATATATATAATATATATATATATATAATAATTATGTAAAATTTTTAGTTATAGATGTATAATAAATATAAATTTAATAAGCATGAGGTTAAATAACATTCAGCGGATGTCCTACCTAAGGTAACAGATTTACATTTGACTTTTAAATAAGCATATTTCTTCAATGTATTGTGTTACAGACAACACTAAGTTTAAAAAACCATGATACACTATTACAATATTATTATTTAATTTGAAAAATAATAGTTTGTCATTAATTTGGAGTGGATAAATATTATTTTATACATCACAATATATATATATATTACTTAATCATTATAAATTTATATATAAATTCTTAGTAAATAATTTTTTAGTTGGTAGTATAGCCATTTAATTCTTCAAAAATAAGTTTTCTCTAAATTTTTTTTTTCATGTGATGAAATATTATAATTAATTTGTAAAAGATTCATAAAATATATTTGAAAAAATTAATTTAGGTTTTTATTTTATAATTTAAAAATTATCGTAAGATGAATTTTTAAGATTTTTTTAAAAAGAATTGTTTCCCCAATGAATAGTGGAAAAACTAATTTTATGGATAATTGAGTTTTCTTAAAAATAATTTACAATGTAAATTATATTTTGGAATATATTTTAGAATAGTTAGTACCTTTTGATTTAAAATAATTTAATAAAGTTTTTTCAAATGGATTTCATTCAAGAATTTAGAATAAAAAAATTTTATATTTAAAAGGGCTAATTTTATGAAGAATTGTTTTTTGTAGCGCTTTCTTTGATAAATTTTAGAGTAAATTCTTGCACATTTTTATATTTACTTTTTAATGATGGATTCTATTTTTATAATCAGTGATCAAAAATCTAATAGCCAGGTTTATTTATTTTTTAATATGAATATTAATCATAGTAATTTTTGTTACCATAAAAAATGGTAGAACATACAATTAATGTTTACAAAAAAATTATATAGTCTATAAAATTAACTTAACTCATTTCTAAATCTTATTATATGTCTATATCTCAACCATAATTATTTAAATTTCTAATTTATGAACCTTAGTGCCACATGGATGAGATTATGACTTTTACAAAATTTTATTTAATAAATAGTCAAACATGTCACACACTTTTTTTATAACGAATCTATTTTCAATAAGGGGATACCTTTGGAAATTATAAACTATATATAATATTTTTAACGTATATTATTTTTATTCATCATTATAATTTATTTTATATTTTTCATGAAAAAAATAATTTTCTTAAAATCTTACACAACATTGATGCAATAATTATTCAATTAATGGAAAATAAATAAACGATATTAATCATATTATAATTATTATAATTTTAGAAAATATCTATGATCCTTGAATTTTAAATATTCACAAGAAATTTTAGGGATGTATTAAAATATTTTTCCTCATTAATAATACTTCATGGATTTTATTAATTTCAATGTAATGAATAATGTAAAAATTGTGAATAATGATATTTTTTGAAAGGAATATTTTATAAACTTATATTAAATTAATTAAAATATTAAATAAGAACATAGGGTAAACTATATGATATGTAATGTAATATTATATGAATTTATACTCTATTTAAAATAATTTGGATCGAGAATAGTCTTATTATAATTTAAGATTTTTGGAAATTTTAAATGTGACCCTCACCTTAATCAAAATAGGTCCTATACTCCCTCTCATATTTATGCAACATTGAGCCTCCATGATTAGAAATATGCTCAAAATATTATCTTATCAACTTCATCATTCATATTTTATAGGTACCTTTTTTCTAGAATACCAACTCTAGATCCATTAATAAGAGATATAATGGAGTTGTTCTAGAGAATAGGTAATTTCCCTAACTAATGAATTTCTTTTCATTTTATTCTTTACCAATAAAAAATATATGATATTTATCATAAAATAATAATTTTAGAATAATAATTTTTTTAAATGATATTACGAATAGGAAAACACCACTATACACCCACTTTTCTGTCAACCCATAAGTAAAAATATTACTCTTGCATTTGTATGGCTTACCGTCTCCACATAGCGATAAAATTAATTTTTAATAACCATATTTTATGGATGGGTATTATGAAGTGTTTAATATTTTATTTTATATTTATAACATAATTATAACTATAAAATGATTATATAATATCTACCTTATTACCAACCAAAATATTGGAAAATGATAACATCACTTCTGCGTACGTGTGCACTAATACCTCCACGATGTTATGTGATTTATTTTTAATTTTTTTAATTATTGATTTTTAGGAGTATGGAAATGATGATTATGTATTTTAATCATGATCTAATAATTATTTGTAAATTATAATTATTATTTTCCTTTTTTTTATTCCATCCTTCAAAAACTGAGTAAAATGTTCATGATTACGTACGTCCAACCTTCTCCATAAATGGTATAATTCATTTTATGTCTCAATATTTATGGAAAAACTAATATATATATATATATAATCTAATATATATAGATATAATAATCATGTAAAATTTTAGTTATAGATGGACAATAAATTTAAATTTATTAAGCATGCTTTTAAAAAACTTTCAACGGATGTCGTACCTAAGGTAATAGATTTTCATTTGACTTTTATTTTTGTAGGTTTCAATACTTAAAAACTATATCATTATTTTTTGTAGTGTATATACTATCCATGAATTTATTTTATGATTATTATCATAAAAATTATTTGATATAAATATCTATCTAAAGTTATTTCATTTATGGGGATTATGATTCATATCATACCAAAGTTTTAAGAGTTTTTTTCACAACCACATAATTATTCAAGAATGATTATGTCTCCACTGGGAAAAATTTCTATTAATTGTCCATGTTTCTAGTTTTTTATTTTTATGTTGGTTTATAATACTATCCTTATATTTTTTAAAATAAATTTTACCCATGTTAAAAATTAATAAAATATTTTGAAATGAATATTTTGATCATTTTCCCAACAAGGTACTTTGTAACTTATCCAAAATAATATAGAAGGAAATTTTTTAACATATACAACTTGAGTGGATTTTTCCAATTTCAAGAAACCTAAATTATTTTAAGAATCTTTTACATTTTTTTAAAAATATTTTAAAATAAAATGATTTAACTTATAGGTATTTTACTTAAAAAAAACGATTTCCAAATTGAAAATTTGTCTTCCTCATGAATTCTTCTAAGTTAACTTTGAAAATAAATTTTCTATCCAATATTATGTCATTTTATGATAAATATGATTTAATAGATATTTTATCCAAGGATATCATCCTTATTATTTTTTTGGGATGGTTTGTTATTGTGATGATAAGATGTTGACGAGACTCATTCCCTTTTCCATAGTTTATACTTTGATGAAATGTTTATGAATTTTTTTTCTATACATGAGTCCTTATATGTTTAATGTTTTATGAAATTATGGATCATATATTAATGATTTTTTTATGTGATGGGTAGGACTGGTATCTACCTCTAATATATTGGGTAATGATTTATAACTCATGAAGTAAAAATGTTATGCATGATCTTTAGTTCATGTTCACAATTATATGTGTGCATCTGGTTTTCATTTAAATAAGTTTACGTGTGGAACAAGATTTCATGTCTATATGTTTATGAATAGATTTGGATTTCATGTCCATAAGATCATGAGTGTATCTAGTTTCATCTCCATAAATTTATGTGAGGGCCTAACTACAAGTCCTTGACTTAACTGGTGAACCTTGTTTTATTTATACATGTTCATTTGGTTATAAGTTTCTTCCAAAAATCCATGTATTATGTCACTATTATTCTCTCAATGATTATGTTCTTTGATCCCATCATGATTCATGTCTTATGAAATACTAATATTTATTCCACGACTCGTGTTTATAACCCATTATAGATAGGGTATTAACTTTGTAAGTTATAATATCATAACCCTATTCTTATCTTATGATTTCATATCATCATCAGTTGATATTAATCATGTTCACCAATACTAATAATCTGAGTTCTCTCTTTCACATATTTCCTTTCCACATAAAATGAATATTTTTTAATGTATCATACGTCTATAAAGAGTATTAAAGAGGGAGATAATTATTGGTTATGTTTAAGATATTTAATGAAAGAATAGTATTGTGTATATTTTATCCAAACATACTAATATTATATGTTTCTTCGGTATGTTTTTTTACAATGTCTTGAATATTCAACTACTAAGATGAAATATTTTTATATGAAAATTCAGGGTCATTATAGTTGGTATGAGGTCAAGGATTATTAAACATTTGGATATTATGGTTAGAAAACAATAGTGAAAACCATGGGGATAATTATAAGTATAGGATAACATCCTAATGATTTTTTAAGGAATAGATTATGTGATTTTACAGGTAATGTCATCCCTATCTGGATATTACTAGTATAGGTGGATTTGAAATAGTTATACCAAGGGGTAATAACCCCAAATAAGGTGCATGGGGTATGAATTGATCTTCACCTGATATAAATCAATGGGTCTTGATACACACACGGTTTGACACTCTCATAGTATATTATTTTGGTAAACCTATATTTTCCTTAAAAACCGCCAGGATGTATTTGAATAGACGATAATCACAAATGACCGATTTTAAACAAAATTTTTCATAGATTAGAAATATAGTGTCATTATTTAGACATATTATAAATTATTATATAGTTTCCCACTTTGATTATGGTTTTTGAAATTATGATTTCTGCTTTTTATAATGGATGGAACCAAGATAAATCATGTTAATGGTAAATTCAATGTACAATGGAATGATTTTCCACTTTTGAATACAAATAAAATGGAATCTAGAAGGATAATGTATGTTATTATTCTTAATAAATAGAGTAATAATATGATCAAAAATATAAACATAGGTGTGTTCTTTGACACTCCTAAAAAGTGGAAAGTGGAGTTTTAGGATGACCAGAATGGAATGAGAATTCAATTTTCATCATTTCATGAATGTGGTAAAAAGTATGGGGGAGAATACCTTAAAGGAATAGGAATATTTTTGAGTGTAAATTAAGGACAAAGAATAAATTATTTTTCAACAAAAAAGAATGGTATGGTTAACTAAATTAATGGGATTAATGGTCTTAGTATTTTATCATCGATAGTTTAATGTCTTAAATGTGTAAATTTTGGGTAATATGAAAATTGATGTCCTAGGGGGGATTATGAGAAAATGATTAGAAAGTTTATTTGGATAATTTTTTTTTCTATTAATGATTAATAGTCTACGAATGACATATGAATTGAAGTTAGTGTTATGGAAAAATATGTTAGATAATTCCTAATTTATTAATAAGTAAGTAGAATGATTGAAATTAAAAGATATTGAGATTTGATAATTATGTTGTCAATGTGTTTTATATATAATATTATTGATTATAAGAATCAGTAATCATATATGGAGTATTCCTCAGATTGTTTTCTTTTTCTAACTGATATTATAAGTTGAATGGTAGTAATAATCAATAATAGTGAGTGATGGGAAATATTAGGTTTTTGGAAAACACATGATTGAGGAAAAGATAACCTATAAAATGTGTCAAATATGGAGATGTAAATTTTTATTTGGGATAAAGATATGATTGAATATTTTGGGACAATATTTCTATCATTGAATTTGGTTAGTGATTTAAGCATTCCATTATAAGGATTATTACATTTTGGATTTATGAAATATATTCAATATTCTATGGTTTTATATGAACAATAATGATATTGTTAATTTTTTTGACGAATTCATGTTTTCATTAATTTTTTACGGTAATTTAGGTTATTACAATATTTCCATAGAATATATTACCAAGGTGTTCAAAGATTAGGTATGAGACAGTAAGAGCTACATTTTGGGGTTAATGTTATGTTGATTTCTAAATCACAGTGAATTTATTTCTAAATTTATGGGTATTGAATTTGGTCAGACATGTTTTGGAGGTGTTTTTTGATTAAGTACATAGGGATTATATTAATATAAACCTTGTGTATTATTTTTAATATTTTAATTTTTTTTAATTTACTCATATTATATAGCATAAGAAATATATTTTGGTTTTGGTTTATATGTTATGATAGGATGAGTAGGTTATTATAATTTTGAATATTATATGATCTGTTATATGTTTATCTTTGTGATGGAGGAATTAAATATTCATCTTGAATATTCATTATTGGACTAAAAATATCATATTTTGATTGAAATTGATAAAGAATGAAATTATACATGTCAAGTAAGTCTATTTACTTACGTTCATTGTCTAGATGGAAATAGAATGACTCAACTCTGTTAAATTGATCTGAACAAAATTATTTTTTCCTATAACTTTATATTATAATGATTTTTTTGGATTTTTAAAGATTTTTGGTTTATCATTTTGTGATTGACAACATTCTCAAGACCATTCAATTTCATATGATCAATTTTCTAAAGATAAAACATTTCTTCCATGGCCACATATTCACCTTCTACTACTTTAATTATATTTCAAATCCTAGTATGTGTAATCTAATATGAGCTTAATTATTAACTTTCTCACTTTTCCATAGAATGTTTCATTCACCCTTTTTGTGACACTGGTTTCCAAAAATGAATTTTCAAATGAATAACCATTAATTACCGAGAACAAGTTTAAATTGTAGGGAAAAATTTATTAAATGTGTTGGGGGAATGTAACTCCTCAGGATTTTGGACAATATTTATCTTTAAATAATATTATTGAATTTATGACTTTCATTACAAACAAAATTGTGTTTAAACGAACCATGATACACTATTAAATTAATAGTATTTAATGTGACAATTATAACATAGAGGTTAATTTGGTAGGTATGAATATGATTAAATAGATTATTATATATATATATATATAATAATTAATTTAAAAATATTGACAAATTATTATTATGTAATCATTCAATTTTTAGTTAAGTCATTTTATTTGTCAAAAATATATTCTCTCCATAAATGTATTTTCATGTGTATAAATATTAAAATTTATTTAAGAATGTTTCAAAACATTTATCTGAAAAAATAAATATCATTTTGTAATCCATCATTTAAAAATTATCTTATGTTTATTTTTTGAAAATATTATGAAATGATTGATTTTTCAATGAATAGAGAATCATACTGATTTTTACTCAAAACATATTTTTTTTATTATATTGAAAATGTAACTGTATAATTTGGTTAGTATTAAGATTTAATTTATTCATTTTTATTTTAAATTATTTTATTATGGGTTTTAAATTGATTTTATGATTTTATTTATTATAAAAACGTTTTATATTATAAATAAGAAGATTTCCAAAAAATCATTTTTATAGCATTTTCCATGATTAATTTTAAATTAAATTCTGTTATTTTTTAAGTGGAATTTTGAAAAAATGTATTCACTATTTTTAATCACATAATCCAAATTTATTAAATAATTCCAACTTATTTTTTGTCAATATGAATTGTGAAATTAGTAAATTTTTAACATGGTAAATCGTAAAACATGAAATTAAAGATTAAAAATAAAATGAAAATGACTATATAATTAACATAAAACATTAAAAAATATAATTTTATTCTTATATATCTTCCATAATCATCATATTATTGATTTTATGACCTTTCTGGGACACATATATTAGATTATGACTTTAAAACATTCGATTTAATGAAAAGGAAAGCATAGAACACACTTATTTTAAATAACAATAATATTTTCAACATGGTGTTATATAGTGGAAACTATTAAATATAAATAATATTTTTAATCATAATGTATATATCTTCATCATGTTAATTTATTATTAAATTTTTGGGATGAAATAATTAACTTAAATTCTTACACAACATGGACGGAATAATTCTTCAATTAATGGAAAAAAAGATTAAATGATATTTAAAAAATTAGAAGTAATATAATATGGGATAAAAATTTGTTAAACATGAATTTTTTATATGAAAAATAAATTTTATGGATGTAATATGGGATATTTTATGAGTTTCTAATGTTTTATTTATATTATTAATTTCAATGTGACAAATAGTGCTAGAATTGACGATAATGATAGTTATGAAAAAATATTTTTTAAAATTATAGAGAAATAATAAAAAAATTAAATAAGGATATAGGAAATAATATATGGAAGAAAAATTAACCACCTATTAATTTATGTTCCATTGTAAAGCATTAGGATCTATAATAGTCATATTATTATTTAATCTTTTGTGAAATTTCAAAAGTGACCCTCACCACAATTATAAAATGGACCCTCTCCCATAACTTATATTCACCAAGTTGAGAATTATATATTGATCACACTATGAAAATTTCTCATATAAAATTACTTATCTATATTTTATAGCTTCATATGATTTCGAAATTCCAACCCAAGATCCCTTTTGAGGAGATCTAAAGGATTCATTTTAATGATGCACTAATCACCTAGACGGATCACTTTACTCTTCTACTCATCTTTATGTTTTCAAAATAAACTATATATATAATTAAATATTAATTTATGTACCCTGAATATTATAAATTATTATTATTATTAAAACACAATTATATACCTTATTTATCATCAAACTATAAGAGAATGTATCGCTCATGTGTACAAATAGCTTGTCATCTCCACCTAATGATATAATTATTATTTCATCTCCATATTTTATGGATGGAAATTATAAAGTGTTTAAGTTTTATATATTTTATTTATAAATATATTATAATTAATCAATTATAATATCATATATATTTTATTACCTTCTAAACTATTATAAAATGAAAACATCTCTTATGCGTACATGTGGACTACGACCTCCACGAAGCGATGTGATTTGATGTTCATTTTTATTTTACCTATATAATAAAGAATATGAATGTAATGATTATATATGATATATATGATATAATAATAATTCTAGAAATGTGAATTATTATTTATCTTTATTTAGTTCCATTCATCAAAATTCTAATAGATAGTTCATGTATACATACAGATTACTGTCTCCAAGAATAGTGTAATTCATTTTCTATCTAAATAATTATGGAGGACTTCAAATATATATATATATATAATCAATATAAAAATATAATAATATTTAAAATTATTTTGGTATATATTTATAATAAATTTAAATTTATTATAAAGGAGTTCAAATAAATTTTAAATCATGTCAGATCTAATGTAATGCATTTTAATCCAACTTTTATTTTTGTAGGACACATTCCTTACACAGTACATGTTTCTTTTATGTGGGGTATATACTAACCCATGATTTATTTTATTATTCATATCATGAAAACTTTGGGATATATTTATCCATTTAATGTTCTTTCTTTCAGGGGGTTTAGGATTCAAATGATTCCAAATAACTAAGGGATTATTTCACAATCTCATCATTATTAAAAAAAAAATTTTATTTTCAAAGGGCAATATCTCTATTGAATATCCATTTTTTAACAAAAATTATTTATTAAAGGGATTATACTATTCTACGAGAAAAATTAAAACTGTTTCATCATTTTTTTCTTTTTACAAAGTATTTATAATTGTTTAATTTTTTCTATTTCCAAACAAAGCACATTATGACCTTTATGAAAAAAATAAGAACCATTGTTTTTTTAACATACACAAAATAATATTATTTTAATTAAATCATGAAACATTTATAATTTTAATATTACTTTACACCTTTAAAAGTTTATTTTCAGATAATTTTTTTATTTATATGTCCATGACATTAATTAAAAAATAAGTGATTTCAAAATTGAAAATTTCTTTTCCTCAACAATTATACCAGGTTATGTTTCAAAAAAATTCCATGTAAAATATAATCCATCAAAAATACATAATATTTAATGGGAAAATAATCCAAGGATACTATCATTATTTTTTTTGTATGGTCTATATTCATGATGACAATATATTTAAGAGACTTTTCCCTTTTCCATGTGTTTTACACTGATAAAATGTTCATGAAATTCATTAATATTCATGGGTTCTATGATTTTGAATGTTTTATCTTCTTATTACAACCATATAAATGATTTTATCTATGTGATGGGGGTAACTATATATCCCTTCAATATATTGGGCAAATATGGATAATTTGATAGGTAAAAATTTAATGTGTGAACCTAATTGAAGGTTCACAATTTTATGTATGGATATGGTTTTTATGTAAATATATTTATATACGAACCTAGATTTAATGTTCATAATATTATATATAGACTTTTATTCCTTGTAAATAAAATCATGAGTGGACATGGTTTCATGTCATGTAATTAATTTGATGGCTTGTTTTCATGTCCTTAACATAATGAGTGAACCTATTTCTATTTATACTTGTTAAAAAAGTTATAATATTATGCCAAAATTCCATGTATTATATCAATGTTATACTATTATGGATTGTGTTCAGTGATTCCATCATGATTCAGGTATTATTTAATTCTAGGATTATTCTATGACACTTTTCTATGATCCTTGAAAGATTGGGTTTGGACTTTTTAAGTTATGATATCATACTCATATACTTATCTTAACCTTGCATAGGATAATCAATTGATATATCTAATGTTTACACTAGATTATCATATAATATCTCCATTTATTATATTTCCATTCCCCATGATATGAAGAAAGGTTTTATGTAGGGTATGTTTATTAAGATTACTAAAGGGGGATCTTTATTGGACATATTGAATATCATTCATGAATTAAGAGGATTTTGTATCTAGTCTCCAAATACTCTAAACATATTTAGTCCTTGACCATATTTTTTCTTTACTATACTATATATTCATATATTAAGATGTAATATTTATGTTTTAAAATCCTGGGTTGTTATAGTAATTTACCTATAATTGTAAAATCAAAGGAAACTATAAAGATTCACATCTCAAAACATCTAACAAAACATGATATAAATAAATCTTCATTACATAAAAACTTCTTAACCAAATTAAAGAAAAATAACTTATAATAATCCTCAACGAATAAAACAGGTTGCACCGTTATGAAATAATACACATGAATATCCTAGTGTTCAAAACTATATCAACACCTCTTAGAGAATCGATAAACACCCAAGATAAACAATTTACACAAAATAATATCTAATGGATAGTTACACAAAATAGTTAATTAAACGTGCAATCAAGGCCTTTCCTCATTCTCAACTTGAAATAACTCCAAATATCATCACAACCATCCATAAAAATCTAGTAAAACATGGTTGTTATAAATTTTAAATAATTGGGAAACCATGGAGATGACATTCATAACCATCTATATGAGAAAACCCCTCAATAATACTTATATACAACCATAAAATTTAAACAATATCAAAATTTTCAACATCCTTCAAACAAAAGACCCGAACTAGGATATAATCCATTAAATATCACACCCTATATATCTTCTGAAAACTCATCTTATAAATTGTATATGATTACCTTAGTGGACATTACCATGGAACCTCCTTAAATAGTTTAGGAAGGAAGGAATATAGTTACCAATATCACTATATTGGAAGAACATAAGAAATATATTATTAATATGATGAGGGAATTTAAATTCCAGTTTGGGTATATCCCACTTCTACTTTACATTCTCCAGGTTACATTTATCCCGATTTGGTTGATCCAAGGAATCACCTAGCTCCATTTTTTCAGACTGGTAAACTATTTACCGAGTGGCCTCTGTGATGAGTTTATTGATGTTTTTTGGATTTATGTAATAATGGATGCACTATGATATATTAAAACTCCATCACTAATAAAATGATTTTTCTTTGAGTTGTTGATAAGATCATCTAAATAAAAGAATACCTATATTAAGAATTTATTTGTATACCCCATCACTAACTATTCACCCTAATAAATATTTACAAACTCAAGAGGTACCTACACCTTCATGAACATAGGATAACCCCATTTGATAAATTTCATCTTGAAAAACACTAATGGAATACTGTCACATAGCTTAGAAAAAACAATGAATTCCCACCACTATATTCTTGGTTCAACAAAAAAACCCATGAATCATCAACTTTTCTGAGATTATTGAGGACTCCCTCAATCCCTTACAATCACGCTATCAATAAGTTTGAACATTTATAACCATATAAGGTGGTATTATTATTCTTTAAAAATCCTAAAATATGATGTTATAGTAGAAGAAGTTTTGATTCTAACACTCTATTTAGAGTTTGGGAAGATTCCAAAACTTATGAAACCCATTTTTATGTGACAAGAGGATTCAAATGAAAGATCATCCTAGATAATTATATTTATACATTCTCCTATGACAATTTTATGATGTATAATATAAAGGACAAAAGACATGAATAACATGAACTCATTATTCAATATTAAATAAAAAAATTCTGTTATAATTTGGAAACAAATTAAAAACCCTGAATCACTTAAACAAAACACATCAATTTCTTACCAAAAAATAGAAACATTCATTCAAAATAACCAAACTAAGACAATTTTTTTGAAAACATATTCCACTAATGAATTTTCATAAAAAACATATTTGAAAACAAACCATCCTTCTATAAACATTTATCACCTCATTTGATCACTCAATGAAAACATTTCAAAATTATATTATCATTCAAAACAATTTTTAAAATAATTATAACGATTTAAAATCACTTATATGAAAATAAATTTTTTCCAACGCCATGGTATCCTAACACCATAATATAATTAACCATTTAAAAAACATTATTTGAAAAAAAATGAAATTGTTTATCCAACAAAAAAGTAATTTTTTTAATCAATCTGTTCATGAAATTCAACATGTGTACACAAATAAACCATTAAAACAAAAAAAAACAGTTTAACCGAAAATACATCAAATAGAATACATTATAAATATAAATATAAATATATATCATCAAAATAAATTTTTTTTGACAACCAATAAGTTGAAATAACTTTTTTATTAATTTGAGATCATTATTAGTAAAAAACTATATCCGGGATGAAAAAAGGTTATGCATGGTTTGGTCACACATGTTGGAAAATCATGCACCAACCTTTCAAAAGGAGATATAATGGTGATATTACCATGTTCATGCATTCTACATGATTTCCAAAACAATTAGAGGTAACCATGTAACTCATTATCCCCATTATTTTCTCTATATAGCCTAAGGTATCCCCCTCTAAATCATTTGCATACTTGTAAAGAATAAAAAAGGTTTTTATATATAAAAATTCCTAAAAAACAACTAGAAAACTCAAATCCACAATTCAAACCACAATATCATGTAAAAAATGATGGATTTTGATGATAAAGAGAAATTTAGACTACCCATTTACTTATATATCAAGACAAGATGATCTATCATCCTTTATATCTCGACATTACAGAATAACATGGGGGTTTCATTAACAATCCTTGACCCCTGAAAATAATCTAGGTGTTGATACCATTGTTATTTAACTATCCATGTCTAATAGAAGAATCAACACCCAAACTGGTTCACCATTGTTCCCAAAGATAACTTCTGACCACAAGGGAGGGAAACTAATTTCTAGTAATCAAAGTAAGCTTCTTTGGTGTGATTTCACCCAGATATTAATGTTTATATTAAAAAATAAATCACCAATAATCTATAATCATTCATTTTTAATTTAGATGTATATGAAAAAATTAATTAAATACAATTTGATAAATAAATAATGCTAATGAGACACTTGAAACAAACATGTAGAATAAATACAATAAACTTCCATAAATTTAATTAAAAAAATGAAAAAAATATATATAGTAGACTGAGATGGATGATAAGAATACCCAAACCCAAAAAAATAAAAAACAACTCAAACCAAGCTCTAATCCCACCCTATTCAATCCTTATATTATCACCACCTCTCAACTCACTCATTGTCAACCCAATGACAAGAAACCCAATCAAACTGAATCAGAAAACCTATAACACAAAGTAATGAGCTATAAAACCCAATAGGTCTCCCCTCACAGAGTCTATGAAAATTATATCATAATAAATTCCAAAAATCTAGTTTGATAATACATATAGAAAATTTCCTTTTCAAACAGAAACCCTGAAGAGAAAATAATATGTCCTTAAAAATTTTATATAATGATCCATTTTTCCATAATTAAAAATAAAATATTGTAAAAAATGTTTTATTCCCCTAGTACCCCTTTAACCAAAACAATTATTCTAAAATCCATTTGAAAAATTTAAAAAAATTATTTCATTAAAAATAATTTTCCCCAAAAATCTTTTAAAACCATTTTAAAAGAGAACTAACAAATAAAAAAAATAAATAACTACATAAGTCATGAACCACAACTCAATATATAAATGATGAAGATAAAAAAAATAATATTCAATAAGTAATTAAACCTAGAGGGAATAAAATATAAGAATATAAATGCCCCTATATAAACCCTCAATCAAGAAATAAGTGTGAAATGGGATCTACCCTAGGTTTTAGTATGAGACAAATCCGAACTTTACCATACCTAATAAAGTCTGACTATAAGAATATGTTATGTCAACATAATACAATCCTCTTAAATTTCCCACACCCTCATCATCCAGATAACAATCCCAACCCAGCTATACCTAATTCTTGAAGGGAAACTTGTGGAGTGGAAAACTACTAGCGTGACATTAATATAGATTAACCACTTATATTTATGGTTCCCTAGGGTAAAAAACTAGATAGTTGATTGTACAATCAGGTCTAGAATTATTAACAATGTACAATAATAAATATCCCTCATCTCTAAGAACATCACTAAAAACCCCATTTACAACATCATACATCCATTGTATACAAGTAAATAATCCAAAAATGGGTGAAGAAACAAATGGAAAGCAATGAGGTCTTTAAATGAGATTGACCATTTAAATCATAAAGTGAAAAATAATTCCTATAGTGAGGAAAAATATTTTAAATATGTTCTTTAAAACAATTTTTTGGCTATAAAATTTTAAAGTAACACACCACTAAAATATAAATACACACATTTAAATCATTTATAAATCCATCCAAAACCAAAAAATTAAAATCCTCTTATGAATGTTATGAAAATTATAGAATATGAAAAAAATCTTTAAAAAAGACATAAATCCATAGGAAAAACTATTCATACCAAGCCTAAGAATTCAAAGATCAATATAGGACTATACACGCATATCATATATAAATATACATTTAATAAAAATGAATTTATATAACTTAATCAAATATTATATTCTTATAATTGTTAAATTTCATAGAAACACCAACCTAAATGATGTGAACATTGAGTGGAAATTGGTTTGAACGTGCCTCCGTTAATAGAATGCAGCTAAAAAGGATGAAGAAGAGGTATACTAGTCCTGGGCACAAAAATAACCAAAACTTATACAATCCAATACCAATAATTCATCCATCATTGATAATAGTGGTCGTATAAATGAGAAAAAATAGAATAAACCAAGAGTAATAAGAAGGAATATCACTTTGTGTGACATTTAGTGGAGACAACACCAAGAAAAAATCAAAATCATATAATGGAGGGAGATGATTGAGAGAGGAACAAAAAGGGAATGTTCCATGAAGGTAGGGTTTGAAGTGGGGATGAAAATAGGAGATACCTCAATTAAAATTATATGGAAATGAAAATATTTACCTAATCCAACGATGTCACACAATTTATACCCATGACTTAACTAATAATGTGGTAATCAAGCGATCTCCTCTATTAAAAACTACTGAGGTTAAAAGGTTTTCTAAGAAGCTATATATCGTTGGAGAAACTGTGAACATATCAATAAAAACTCCACATTCACAAGACAGTTCCCCTCATATGATTACCACACTATTCTTCCTCACCATGTGGGCTAACTAAGAAACACCCATAAATATTAAAAAACATCAAATTTCAAGCCTAGATATTCTGAAAACTAACGGAAATCAAATTAGAATAAAAATACAAAAATTAATAACTACAGAAACATAGGGGCTTTATAATTCTCCCTACAATGAATTTTTGTATGAAAACAATGTACTTGGTCATGAATAGAAATAAAATAAAAATTAAATATAAAAACATTATAATACAAAGAGAACCACTACACAATCCAAACAAAAAACACATAATTAACTTATATTTAATGAGTTATTCCTCCCAAAAATTTTATGAACATCCTCAATTATATCTGAAACACATACCAAAATCTACAAATTATAATAAGAAAGGAGTCATTAAATGGACTCCCCACCATTTAAAAATCCAATAACATTTTGAATCCAAAGGAATCAACAAATAAAAACATCCAAAAAACATTAAATGACTATAAAATAAAACCATCATCATTACCAAAAAATTTTGAACCCAAAATAATTAAGAAAAAAACACTATGGGCCTTATATAATGACATGATTTCAACCCTCAATCCATAAAATATGAGGATAATATAGGTTCAAAATATGGATCACTATCTCATGATGAATCTATAATATTTCATTCCAATAAATGAATAGGGGTAATATATATCAGTGATTCGTTCACCATAGTTACCAAAACATGCACCCAATACATTCCCTCTTGGACAACCAGTAATAACCTCAAATATCATCAAAAAACCATCAAAACCTATAAAACTCAAGGGAGATTCATCTGAAACAATTAAAAAACCTTAAAACCAATATTAATAATCTTACATAATATAACACCACACTAGAATCTCAATATACAACCAATAAATCTAAAAAATATCAACATATTCTATTTTAATCATATAAGAGTCCTAAAGACATTACATATTTAAGAAGATAAATTTTATAGTTCCATAGAGACAAACATTAGGATCATATTATATGTTACTTCTTCCAAATATGAGTAAACTACAATTCCAATTCGAGTTTGTCTGCCTTTTTCTCCACATATTCTAGGTAACTATTATTTATATATTATTAAACTAAGTAATCATTCAATATCAATGTATTATACTATTAATCTTCCTCACAAATGGCCACTTTAGATTCTTCATTTTAGGGTTTTATGCTATATTGAATCAAAACAAAATAATGTTTTAAATTATGAACCCATCCAAATAAATGAAATTCTTCATAATAATTTTAAAACAACTCTTTAGAGAAGAAAGTAAAATCTGAGAGGTTCTCAAAATATAAATTTTCTAACGATTCACCATGGTGAAGGATCCTGAACCCAAAATATCTCTTCACATTCATGATATCTGGATATAACCATTGGATAAACATTATCTAAAAAATCTCATTACGTACCTCCATATGGTTGAAGAAATACTATATATTCCCAACACAGTCACCTATATTCAATAAAAAACACACAACATGTCTAACATGTGAACCATTAGGTGTTTTAAGTGAATTAAGGATTCCATAAATCCTTTATAACTAACCAATATATTTGGTCTAAACATAATTAGGGAAGAAATATGGTGTATGGTGATTTTATAAATATAAAACATAGACTAAGAACAATGAAGGTTTTGAGACTAACACTCCATTCAGAGACTAGGTAGGCCTATAACTAAAAAACTCTCTTCAAGCTGTAAGAGGATTCACTAGTTTTATCATTCTGTAAAATAGGCCTTATAATTTTTCATTAAAATATCCTATGAGGGATTCTATCAATAAAAAAATAAAATAAAAATAATATCTTCAACCTAAAAACATAAAAAAAATCCCATATTAACTGTGAAACAAGTTAAAAATCATTAATCAAGAAAAAAAATCAATTTTATTCTACAAAAGTTTAATTTTAAATTAAAATAAAAAACTTTTGATATTGTTTTTATGGAAACAACCTACACAATTTCATTCACCCAAAAAGTAAATTAGACCCCTCTTTGAAAAAAATTGTCAATCGAGAAAAAAATATTAATCCATTTTAAAACTCAAAAAAACCATTTCAAAATTCAATTATCAATTAAAATAATTTCGAAATTAATTAGATTAATTTTCAATCACTTATATAAAATTATTATTTTCCATTGAATTTTTTTTAAAAAAATAATAATTAAATAAACCAATTCATAAATTATTCTATCAAAAAATGGGAAATTATTTTTCATACAAAATATAAAATTAAATATTAAAATCATTCATTCCAAAAACATCATTGAAAATTCTTGGAAAGTGTTTTTTTATCCAATGCCAATTTTACCCACAATACTCATTTAGAAATCACATTGAAAACTATAATACATAATCCATTCCTATAAAAATGGTTTTCCAAAAACAACATTGAAAATTAATTTAAATGGAAAAGCCCCACACAATTCAAAAACCACACCATAAGGAATGCACCAAAACATAAGATTTACATAATAAAGATACACATAAATAATGTGCCACATTCAATGAAACCAATATAGATTACATCTAATAAAAAGATAAGTATCCCATATATAAACTACCAATCATGTAATAATTACACCATGGGGTATACCCTTTTTTCAAACTTGAGGCATATATAAATTTTTTCAAAACATTGTTTGACTAATTTCCTACCTATCCTGCTTCCACCCAAAAAAAGATTCTCGAAGAGCCCGTACCGACCTCCTCAAGATGAAAATCTACACCTAACCCTATATAACACTTTAGGGGACATTAGTCACATGTAAACTACCTAGTGTAGCATAAATATATATCTCCCACTTAGTTACTAGTATCCCATGGCCTCAAAATAGGTATACATGAGTGTGAAATCAAGCCAAGATCAATAAACAATGCACCAATAATAACACTCTCTCAAATCCCACCCACTTGCAGAGAATATACCCATTTTTGACATCATACCTCTATATAATATAAGTTAGATACCCACCTAAGGATGAAACAACAAGTAGAATTCAATGGGGGGTTTCTTATGAGATAAACCATTTAAATATCAATGTTATAATCAATCCATTATTTTCACACAGACCATTTGAAATCTGTTCTCTAAAACACATATTTGAAATGAAATTTTAATGTGAAACACTCCTAAAATCAAATGGAATAAATAAAATCAAGAGCCGATCCCTTATTTTCACTAAATAGATTATAAATCATGATTGGAATTTTAAAAAATTCTTGTCATATGAAAATATTTAATTTGAGAAATATAATGTGATACCCATAAGATTAAACATTTATAATAATCCAAAAAATTAAAATAAAAATTTAGAAACAACACAACCATATCACATATAGGAATATTTTGAAGAAAATGATATTTATAAAACACAAGAATATAGTAAATTTAAAATTGGATAAATTATATAGAAACTTATACCTCCAAAAAGTGAAAATCATGTCGAAACAATCTAGAACATGTCACCATAAAGTGAGAGAACTTAAAAAAATGAAGATGGGTTATAATAGACCTAGAAACTAAAATGACCAAATACTAGACAATATATGAGATAAAGCATAGAAAACATGGAATCTATGATAAAAGGAGAGGAGAAAAAAATTTATGACACCTATAGGAAGAGAAACTAATATCTCATACCTTGAGATTTGGTGTAAAAATAACCAAGAAACCGTCAAGATCGTACTGTGGAGGGAGAGGGTTGGGAGATAAATGACTAAGGATTTCAACTAGAGACGGTAATTAAAGTGGGGTTGAAAATGGGATAGACCATAATTAAAAAATATAGAAAATGAAAAAAATTTATGAAACCTGAGTAGGTCACATAGTTTACTCACAAAGATTAACAAACCATGAGGTAATAATATTGTAATAGTGTGATATCCAATGTTAAAAATAGTAGAGGATTCAAGGCTTGCTGGTAAGTTATGCACTATTGAAAATCCTTTTGAAGAACCTAAAAAAAATTGTACCAAACATCCCCTAATATGGTTTTCTTATGGATACTTCTGATAATAAAGGATAACCTTACAAAACCTAAAAAAATCATAAACATTAAATTCCAAGTCTAAAGATTAATAAAAATTAATAAATTCAAACAATAATATCATTTATATATAATATTTTAAACAAACATTGGGGGTGCAACATATCGAAGAAAGCAACATGTTGTCCTCAACTATTCAAAAAAAATCATTAAACTCAAACTATCTTATCAAAAATAACAATTAAATACCTTTTATTACCAATTATATTAACCCTCTCTAACACCGTATTATAGAATCCTCATCCTAGTTCCCCCTAATAAAACATGATATGGTTATCCATTACACTGGATATGTAACAACCCATATGAAATATGTTTTTTCTAGTAGTAACTTTCTATCAAGTGATAGTGTGTAAACAATACCCTATTTAAAAAATCATAACATATAATCATATAAACCAAAATAAAAACTACTATAATCACAACCCAAAATATAACACATGGTTCTATTAACATATACATACATATATATATATATATACATTCATAAAATTTATTAAATAGATAGAAATAACTCCATTGGTCCAATTATATATTAAAATTACCAAATAGAAAAAACCAAACCCATATTAGAACTAAGGAATGATTCATTTCAACTCTAAAATCAAACACCAACATCTTCATACATCATATACCCCTCTAATCTATATGCATTGATCTATGATCCCATTCCATATTCTGAATCAATAAAAATATTGTCTTCAATTATACAAACATTCTCTTATAGTTCTTAAGTATTAACTCATTAAGCCAACATCAATGGTTTCTATATATATTATCCAGACATGTATGGGTGTTTGAAAATTATAATATATGTAGTATAGTAAAACACACATAACCTAATCTAACCATGTTCATATATTCTCAATGATCAATTTACATGTTCGACCAATTCTAGAGTGGGAAAATGCTCCAATTATCCCTGACAAAAAAAATCTCTCCTAGATTTCCAAAAAATTATATTCTATGTAGTTATTTATGTCGGATTATTTCCCTAAATTTTCCCAAGAAATTATGAAGATACTAAATTCTGTGTGTTTATATGTTTTCAATGCAGATGGACATTTTAATAGAGTTTCATGATAGTATTTTGATAAAGAAATGTTTGAAGGTGTTATGATGAGCCCAATCAGGCATATAACAGAATATTTTTCACTTGAAATGTTTCATTTTATATTATGTCAATAAAATTCTTGAAGATATATTTTGGAATATAATTTGAAGAAAAATTTAGGAGAGTTTGAGGTGGTTGGATTAATATTACTATTTTATTTCATACTTCAAATATTTTTCTATGGAACTCAAATGAGTTAGATGAATTATTTCACAAATTTTATACAACTGAACTATTCCAATATCCAATAAATCAGAATAAAGAAATAAAGATAAATAAGGAACTAAAAAAAGTAATATGGGAATAAATAATGAGGGTATATATGATATTACAGCCTAAAGAGATCAGGGGTAACACTGGGGTGAATGGTTCATGGACACCTTTATATTGGTCAACATATAAGACCATTGTAGATAACAAACATTAGATTTATTTAATTAAGCCAATGATAGTGTGGATTTTTTGATGTGGAACATAAATTCAGTTTTATAGTTATCTATAGGATGAGTTTTAATAATACACATTTCATCCATTTATAATATGTTAATATGATATTACATCAATATTTGATGATGTTTCAAATAGTGTTCTACCTTGGGGATGCATGAAGTGCCTACGGCAAAAATGGTTTAATCATTCCTTCTAAACTGACACCACACTGCAGAAGCTCATATTGCATCAATGTTCTCATGAAAAAAACTCTTTAACAATGATAATACCACTACATCCATGTATAAAATGGATCTCAAGTTGAAATTATATTATGGGTTATCAGACATTAATGCATGACTTTTAGACCATTGAATATCATTCTGTAATTAAAGGTACTATGGCGATCATACGTGAAAAAGAGAAAAAACTGAATAGGGAAGTAGAGAATATGAAAATAGTTCAATCCAAATGAGAATACATATTTGTAACATATGAATTGATCATATGACTTAATTGTGTGATTTTATCATATGACTGTTAATCCAATCATAAGTCTTTATTAAAATTTTAAAATATAAATATGAGGATGCTTTATATATTTAGGGTTTCATTGTTTCAAAATATCATGATTTTTTTATCATGATTAATCCTTAAGTTTAAAGAGTAAATAAATGAGATAATTCAATATATTCTATATGGATGTATATTCTAGGATCCACATGAGGGATTTTCACACAGAAACAAGAAGAGATATTAATAATTTCAAACTAATGATTCCATAAACTCTCATAAGGATACTGACTATTAGTATGTGTATTTTATGGATAGATTTAGTATAATATTATATGATCTATCTAAATATCATGAATTCAACAAATTAGAGTCTTTAGGCTCTTTAAATAGAAATAGGATAATGAGATATTTGATTTATATATTCCAATTAAATGATGGATATCCAAGAAAGATAAATACAAGATTTAAAGAGTTTTAAATAAAAAATCGCATTTTAAAAACAATACTCATGTGTGTGGGTAATAATTTGGATATTAATGATGAATGATGCTCCAATGATGTTAATATAAACTTATTATAGGACGATGATGAAAAAAGTGCATCTGATAATGAAAAATTTCTACACCATCTTCAACTTGAAAAAATAGAGAGAGGTCCAATGAATATATTATTACCTGATATTATGAAGGTTTAAGAAGATTACCAAGTAAATTCTAAAACCATTATTTCATTACTGTTATAAAAATTAGGAAATGATTAAGGGAAAGAGATCCTTTGATAGTAATCCCATTAGGAAGAAAAAATATTATATTCATGAATATATAATGAATAAGGAGTCTGATAGAGGAATGATACTATAATTTCTTTTTACCTCTTTGAGTTGGGAATATTGATCATTAAAGAACAACGGTGATTAATTATTCTAGTGGTTCTAAGTGAATAATAGATTTAACTTTTATATAAGTTAAATAATCATTCCTTGGCAGCTGAAAACCTTTTCATTGGGTTTTAGAGAACTCCTAGTGAATTGGTGGTATAGGTATAAATAAATTTTTCACACCAACAAGAGGTCAAAGAGATATAAGGAGGTATTTTCTAACATAACACTAAATGAATAACACTACCATTATATTTCATAAAAAATTTATAATATTAAAATAATTAGGATTTTATTATTTGGGTATTAATTCCACCTTTGTTATTTTTTTAATCACCAATCCATATTTAAGTTACTACTCAAGGATTTTGAAATTGATCCCAAACCTGACATGGATTAAGAAATCACATTTAGGACTAAGCTTATAAATCACAATCTGCAGCTATTCATCCATATTGTATATTTCATACAAGGGTGAGGGTGAGAGTGAATTTTTATATTCATTTATATTAATTGAAATATATATTTAATACCACGATTGGATAATATAATAGAAAGTAAAAAATATGAAAAATTATATACTCTAATAAAACACTGCATTCAATGTCCATGAATGAACAATGTGAAATAAAATTTGTATTAGAGCTTAGGTATAACTATGATTAGATAATTTTTCAATTGTAATTTTTATAATCTATATATGAATAGAATATTTAATAAAAATTTGGAAGTCATTTTAGAACTACAAAAAATAAAAAATGCCAAAAATATCGCTACTAAAAATAATATATAATTTATTCCAAATATTTATGGAATAGAAGTAAAATAAATTCATGGAAACATAAAAAGCAATCCTAGGATTGGAAGGAACATCCACTATAAGAATGTGGTCATACTCATAAAATATCTTCTATTATACTTTTCTATAGTGATACCATTAAATATACTAGCTCCGGTTGTTGATATTATGAGAAGGGTGAGTGTATAAAAATGGTTTATGACTTCTAATATCAATTTAAAAGTTATTTTATAAATGTTCCTATTTAATTTTTTATATATATACTTAGTTTTTTAAACTATTTGTTTATTTCAAGGCCAAAATACTAGATAATTTTAATGAAATGAAAGATTCTCTATGATGGAAATTAAAATGGGGAAATGAACTAAAAATACATTTATTGGAAAAAGGAAAATCATTGATTCTTTTTAATGAAATGGATTCCTTTATTTAATAAATTATCCCAAATACATGTTTTTGATATGTAATTGAAAGAGTATCCTCTTAATGAATTAATTAATGGATTGGAAAATTTTTAAAACACCTCAATGGATGTCAATGATGTCCAATTGTAATTTAATCTATGAAATATAAATGGGATGGAATATGATTTATAATAATAAATAAATATACATGAAGATTACATTTAAATGGTGAAGATATATAGGGAAGGTAAATTCATATCATTTGAAGATAAAATATATTCTCTCAATATTAAATGTCTTTAGCTTGGGGTAAAACTATATGATATAGAAACCATGCATACTATAAATTCATAAACTATTGAGATATGGAATGTATCTAAGAATATTTCTATTGATAGTTATGACTGAAATATAACTCATTCCCATTGTAATAGGGAATCTATATTATCCCATGATTATGGCACATCAAGATATTGGAAGAATGATCAATCCAAATCGATTTTTTAGTGATTCTAAATCTATTTTTTCAAAAAACATGTTTAAAATAAAAAATTTAAAGAAGGTAGAAAATGAGAAATATTGAAATGGATTAAATCATGTCAAGGGTGGGTAAGAGAATTTATATAAGATATGTTTCATCAAGATAATCCTAAAAAGTTGGAAGATGTCCTAAAATAATAATAATACATTTCTAAAAAATCTTGAACGAATGAAATTTAATAAGTACAACAATTTTTATAATATCTTTCTATAATTTTATATGTTTTTTCATAGATAATTATATATTTTTACATTATATCATTTAATAATGAGATAAGAGAGCATATGTTATTTGGGAGAAATTAATTATTCTTACAAAACCCACAAGTTAACGGAAAATATCTATATAACTTTAACAAATTTGAACATAATAAATATCACTATGGTATAAACAATGATTATGGTCTTATGAATGGTGTATTCCCATCCTAGAATTTATCAAATGAAAATGATAATATAAGGCCATAAAAAATGTATATAAAGAAGATATATCCTAGCGAAGGAAGAAAAACAAAATTTATTTCTAGATTATTACCAATAAGATTTGAAATAAGAATGGTCCAGACTGGAACATTAAATATAAGGAAGATAATATTAAATGATATTAAAAACAGTGTAAATGGTGTTCTTCATTAAAAAGAAAATATTTCTTGTATTATGAAAATAAATATATCACAATGGACATGTGAAAACTATACATGAATATATTTTTTCAAACAAATAAACAACATAAATGGAAACTATTTAACCATAATGAGAAATAAAAAGCTTGGTTGAATGGAACTAAGAAGTATAGGTTATAAAGAAACTCCTAGAATGTAAAAAATATACCTAAATAATTCTTAATAATCTTTTAAACAAATTTGGTGAAGATAAAAGGATTGAATAAGTATAGGAAAATAAAAATTCTTATGGAACATTGAATATTCCAACTGATGATATAGAATTTCATGAGAAGTTTTCAACAAATAACAACAATTATTATTAAAATAATCATGTGTGATGTGTCAGAAGGCTTTAAATATTTCCATAAATTTATTAACCATGTTTCTGTCCAAAGAAGAGATGTTAATGAAGATAAATTTTTCAAAAGGAGATACATATTCCATAATGGATTATAAAAGGAGTCACTTTCCACATATGGAGTTTAATGCAGTTATGAATAATGGTCAGATAAAAAATCCATCCTTTAGAAACATGAAATCCATCATTAATATTCTATCTATTCAAAAATAATTTTTCTTTATATGAAATTCTCAACCTAAATTATCCTATTAATAATTGATAATATCTACCTTATTCTCAAAATTTTGTTTTCTATTTGTTGAATTTATAATATGGGGAATTTAAAGGTGTCATGATTCTTAGGGGAGGAATATGAGATAGTGTACGAGATGTTAAAATCAAAAACAAAAAGAAATCTATAACCATCTCACTGTATTTTCCACTTGAGAAATCATAAAACTCAACTATTTAAGGGATTAATCTTGATGAAAATTATTTTTAGTTTCTACTTGATGGGACTAAAAATATATAAGATGTTAATAGGATTCAAAAAAATTTCAATGAAATTAAAAAGAATGTTCTTACAAATTTCTGGAGATAATTTCCTCGAAAAGGAATTTGTTTATATTATCTTATCCTTGGGTTCAAGAGTTAAATAATAAAATTATGTGGGATAATTTTATTTTTAATCATTAACACAGAACTAAAAATTTGAGGATTAATTCAAGGATAATTTAAAAATTTAAATGAAACCATATTTTTCTTGTGAATTAGCTTTCTAATGTGTTATCTGAGTGTTTAAATAGTATATATATATACATATATTTTTTCATATAACCATGTATACACCTATTTAAGTATATCATTATAAGTTGTGAAACCTTTTAAAATCTTTCATAGTTGAAGATAAACTCACTAGTTACTTTTTTCAATATTTCTTCAGCTAACATAGAATTACATTTTATTAACTAGATGTCCATAGCTATGAAACCCATGTGGTTACAATTCTTCTTTTAGTTGATACAAGAACGATTGAAAATTAGAATTAGAAGTATAATTTATTTTAACACTACTCTGTTCCCACCCCTACCTTGGAATTCCTTAAAAATAAGGAATGTGATATTGAAAAGAAATGTTTATAGGAAAGGAGGAGAAATGTAAAGAAGATTTTTGGATAATAGATAACTGGAGAAACACATGTTTACTTGTAATTTTGATTGGAATTAAAAAAATACCATGGAATTTATTGAAGAGAAAAATTTATCTGTGTTGTATATGTATTCAATAAAGATGTAATTTTCATTGGAGTTTCATTTTAATATATTGAAAAAGATTTAATTATAAGTTATCTAAAAGAATCAAGCATCATGAGAGGGGAATAAAATTCCTGAGAAAATATTAATTCCACATTAAGTAAATAAAATCATGGAAGACACAATATGGAATATAATTTGAAGTAAAAATGAGGAAAATTCAAGGTTAGTGACTAAATATTACTAATAAAATTTTCACTACTAATTTTTTTTACATGGAACTCTAAAAAGTTTAAATAATTTTTTCTCTAATTATTAGCCAGCTCAAACATCCAGGATTCCTATCTAACAATAGTAGCTGGCCATGTCCAAATATAGAATCCATATTTTTGTGGTAGGAGAAGTATTGGAAAGGGATCATGGGTCACTAAAACCCCAAGAGAGTGTGGGAAACACTTTGTTGAAGGGTCTTTATCCTCATCCGTGTGAGTATACATGATAGACCACTAGAGTGAAACAAATGTAGTTGGATTTTATTAAACTGGTACTGGTGTGTGTTTTATTATGAAGAAAATACATATAGAGTAATATTTAAATGTGGAAATAGTATTAACATTACACTTTTAATCTGTTTAAATATTATGAACACATGTGTGATTTGTTATATAATGGCATTTCTAGTGATATTGTACCTTAGGCTAACATTAAAGGCCTATAACACAACTAGTTTGATAGTATTTTCTTGAACATAAACACACCACTAAAGATCATGTCACATCTATTTTTTCATGATATATAACATAAGATCCACAAAAATAATAATTATACTATAAATTGGAATAATAGATATCACATATCAAAATTCTATGATGAATCATTAAATATTCATGCATGATATTATGGATGATCGAACAATGGTCTTGGGTTATGTTTACTATTAAAATCATGAATAAAACATTGAGGAAACTAAATCTAACATGATGTGTGTAATAAATTGGTTCGTATGAATTAATTGTAAAATATTGGATCATATTACACGATCATATGACTTTTTATGTGAATTTTTCATAATAATTGAATTCCAAGCATAAGACACTGACAAATTTCAATCATATAAATCTGATAATGTTGTTTAATTTTGGATTAAAAATTTTCTATATAACCTGATCTAATAACCAGGATTCATTCCATAGTTTAATGAGATAGGAAATGTGGTAATTATGTTAATTAATATGATATAATGTGATAGGACTAGGAGAGTTCCTTGAGAACTAAAGCAATTAGATACTAACATGATTGAAATTTAAATATTGTGTTAAAGAAAATGTAGAAGTGGAGTTTTATTATTTGTATTATATGTATACAATTAAAAGGATACTAAGTGATATTTCTAAATATCTTGGAGACTTAAAATAAACCCCATTAAATTGATAAAATTAAAATAGAGGAAAGAGATATACTGAGTCTATATGTTAATTAAAAATATAATATCTAATAATTATAAGGCCAATATTTGAGGAGTTTGGAATTACTAAAAATTATAGTAATTCAAAACATAGTATTCCCATGTGTAGAGAATTTTTTGTACAATAATAACAATAGAATATGAGATACTATTAGTATTAATTTATTACTATCCAGTGATGAAAATATCTATTCAAATCTAAAAAATGATGCCCCATCTTCTTGTTGAAAACCCCTAGAGTGATCCAACTCATATATTCTTATAGCGTATTATAAATGGTGAGAAGAATATAAAGGGGAGTTCAATAAAAGTGTATAATTCATATTATTGAAGAATATTCACTTAAGTGAGTGATATCCTTTGAAATCAGTCCTACTAAGATAAAGGAATCGTCTATCAATAAATTCATAATGAATAAGACCTAGTTCTATAAGGGACTGATGCCTTTATTTTTTATTATCTATGAGTGTTGTGACTCTTAAATATTGAAGAATGACTATGATTATTTATCATGGTAAATTTGATTGAAGTAAATTAAAACCATTTATAAATGTTTACTGATCATTATTTGGTATGTGATGGTCATCTCATTGGTTAATTAATAACTATTGAGGAAACGGTGGAACAATTGTAAATAATTTTGTCATACCGATGAGTGGTTAAAGATACATGGATGTAGTTGTTACAGTAATACTCAAGGATGAACACTTCCCTTATCTATCATAACACTTATGCAATATTGGGTAGGTGTTATTTAACTATTTAAATATGAACATTTACCTCATTCTATTATAATCGCTCTCCTATATTTTATTGATTACTCAAGATCATAGAAATAAATATAAAAATGGTAAGGATTAGTCTCCCACATTGAGTACAAACAATATAAATCTATCTATAATATAAGTTTTCCCTATTATTCATTTCATAATGGGGTGATGATTGAGATAGAATCTCTATATTCATTAATCCAAACTGGGGTACAGTTTTGAGTTTAATAATTTATAATATAAAATAATTTAAATCTTGAAAAGGTTGGGTAAACTGATTCCCCCCACTTAGGGTCCTTTCATGAAAAATGGGCACTACACTTGTGAAATGGCACCTCAAATAAAAATCTATATACAAAACCCAATATTCTATGGTCAACCAATTCCCATTCCAACCATCAGCTCAACCACTCAATGTGACCTAAGAACAGATAGCACCCACTCCAATCTAGTGATCTTAATTAACACCAATATCATATGACCATTCATATAGTGTATCCATCCTTTAAATTTATAATCATTATTAACTAACATAAACTGATCTTTTATAGAATATGCCCCCTCTATGATCTTGATTTTTTATATGAGGTGTTAATCACTTGTTTGTTAGTAAACACTCGTTATGATTTTTTGGATAAGACATAGTAACTGTGCTTTTAGGATAGTTGATTTATTTTGGGAAGAAGATAGAATGTAATTGGTGCATGGATATTGAACCAATAAAATATGGGAATACAATTCATAATATGAATTGGTCTAACCAAAACCCATGAATTTAATTTAGTTATTGGTTTTATTTTCCCCTGACCTAAGGAATTCACGATATGAAAATCATTTCAAAAAGATAATATTTCGTTGGAATTTTTTAAATGTTGTATAACACCCATATTTTATGCATACCTTCGTTCATGAAGCAAAGGAATAATGTACTGAGATCACCCTTCCTCATCATGTTGGTTACTTTGGTTCTTCCTCATAGAGACTTAGATCAACCCACTATTTGTCTCCTTGGATTCATCATAGTAAAATATTCGATCTGTTACATCCTTTTCCAAGTATATATCAAATTATTTAGAGTTATTTTAGTGAAATATAATATTACATACTTTTAGAACAGTTTTCTAGTAGGCTAATTTCTTCCTCTCTAGACTGAATCATATATCGATATTAGATGAGAACTCCTCTATCACTGTAATGCATGTGGTATAGTAATTTTTCCTCACATCATATTGATTTATATTATGTTTTTTGATCCCTCATTTCGTGTTTTTCATGTAATTTCATAAAAATACATGTTTCCATTAATGAAATTGTTATCCTTGATAGAAATTAACATTGACCTCCTTATCCTTGTTGGAATAAATCCCATTAACTAATTCCACACCTGAGGAGTGCTTATATAATTGAACATGATATAAAAAATTCTTATGTGATCAAATCAACTACTAAGTGGTTTTGGTTTGGTATCTAGATTAAATGAATAAAAATAATTAAATGAAATGTGAACAACCACATCACGTTAGTTTGTATAAATAATGGTGAAACCCTTTTCTGAGTGGAATAGTAATGAATTATAAATTGTTATTGGAACATACTACATCCTATAAGACTAATTATTATTACGATACTAAGTAATGACATCCTTAAAAATATGATACATGGGCATGGAATCTCATATACCCCTGATACTCAACCATGGAATCCCTTATACCTATGATACATAGGCATGGCGTCCTATATATGTCTAATAATTGGGCATGGAAACCCATATACCTATGATACTCAATTATGGATTCCTATATACCAAGGATACTTGGGCACAGAGAACACACTAATGTTATACTCGGGTATGGAATCCGCTACTACATTATGATACTCTAGTGAATATAATTGGAATCCTGAGTTACACATTGTTTCTTTCCTAACACTAGGTATATATATATATATTGTTGTAAATGTAATTACCTTAATAGTGTGTATATATAAATACATGAATATATATATACATATGTATATGTTCATGGTGACATGTGTTTAGAGATTTCTTGTCATGGCCTGAATCAAGTAGTGGGAGCCTCATGTACTTCAAAAACAATAGATGATCATTTTTACTTTAGTCTATTGTTTTACCATTACTATATATGTACACCCCTCATATTATAGGAAATGGTTTAATAGTTCTATAAATCATTTGTAGAGTACTAGGTAGTATATATCAATCATGTTCAGGATGCCAATGGAACCTAAATAAACTCAATTATTTTGGGTATGGATAAACGGAATCACCAAGAGTTCGATGATTGATTCTCAGTATTAGGATGGATTACAAGAGAAAATGACTGAGTGCATTCTTATGATTACATTGTAGATAGTTCATGAAATTTTTATTTTTTTAATATAGAATTTTTTGTCTTTCTACTTCAATTTATTCTTCTTTTCTAATTTTGTATAGTATAAAAACTTTATATCATTTTATATATTACACTAGTTATAGTTTCTTCCATTTTTTTTTATGATTGGTTGATTTTCTCATTATTCTCTATTTATTCTTTATTAATATGAATCCCTTGTATATGTGATCTATTATACCAATATGATTCTCTGATATAATAGTGTACAGTCTCTTCATTATATATTCACAAACCCCTTCTACTAGTCTTCATCATCTCGAATATAGGGAGTCATGCACGGGGCCATGTACCCTTTTGGTTCAGCTAATTTTATCTAATGATCCAAACCGGGATGTCACAAAGTGGTAACAGAGGACCTATCTTCACCTTATTATTCTATGGTGGTAGAAAGTAGACTATGATGTGTCAAACTTTGGTAATGATACTATTCTAGGGAGTAGCTAACACATGTACAGAGTAAATAAAAATTATGATAGATTGGAATTACTATTTTAAATTCTTATTATTAGTATCTTTTTATTTCACCATTGGGTTATGTACAAGATATGTGATGTGTATTATTAATATTATTATGGATTCCATTTTTTTCTTTAGACTATTGTGACAAGGAGGTGTTGACTAATGCATTATATAGGCACTTTAGAATTCAGATTTCATGCATTATTCCATGATATATATATATGTATATATATCAATTCTTTTATTCCATCATTTTTCTATTATTTTTTTAAGTGACTTGACCGCTTTATATTGAATTGTGATAACTTTTCTTGTAATGTAAATAGAAACATAATTGGTTAAACATTGTTCATATATCAAACTAATAGTTTATTTCAATATAGTTTGATACTAACACCTTCTGTAACAAATTATTCCATGTTGAGTCATGGACCGTTAGTCACATGGGATAGAACATGTTTATGGATGTTATTAAATAGACTCAAAATTTCAATTTATAATTTGTATGGGAAATTATAAATTGAAATTGGTTACCTATAACTTTTATCCATTTAATAATATTTCTACATAAATTAGTTTGAACTAAAATGAATTTAAATTATGAAATAAAGAAGTCACTATTTAATGGGGATGCCGATTGAAACCTAAAATTTTCTTTCTTGTATAATTTGAAATTTACTCTCTATATACAAGTAACAAACATTTATAAAAGAAAATATTACCCTGAAATGACCTTAGCAGTACGATATAGGCAGTGTCTCTTGTGATTCTTATGATATGAATGTCACCCAGACCTGAGTTTTTTTGGAAATTGTAGAGCTATGGCACCACAATGTCCTTGGGTTGTGCACCAGGATGGTGGTGATTTCCATGTTCTAGTGGTGATGGGACCTAACACATGGAATGTTACACATGAAGAACCTAATTTTATATTCTAATTGAGAATTCATTCCAATTTTTGAATGGGTTTGATGAGGCTCATGTAGATAATATAGTGATCCCCCAAGCCTCCACAACTATACTAGAGTTGTTGTGAGAATTTAAACAATAGTACCAACCCATGTTTTTTTCTGATAAAATACCTCTATCTACAGATTCATTTATATAATCCATGCGAAATATCATTGAACATTATGAGAACCCACTTGATAAGAGAATGAATCTCTCTACATATATGCTTTCATATTATGTTATGTGATGGTGGGATATTATAACCATTGAAGATCGTTATGAGTATATGGCCTATGTGGCCTTTAAAATAGTCTTAAATGACTATTTATTTCTATATAAACTGATATTATAATGAGCTATAGAGTCTGTTAATCTAAAATAGGGTTCTATGTCTATGATGGTCTATTCTTCTTGGTTCATGATGCTCTAGCACTTCATGGTGAATATTACTGGTGATGAGTTAGTGATAGTGAAATCTTTTGAGGATGTGATCATATAATACATGTTATATTAGGTCAATTTATTTTAGTTGAATTCTATTTTTTAACAAATAAACTAGACCCTCATTTCAAGTGGATCCTTAGGGAGGATAATGGAATGAGATAGAACGGATCTCAACTAAGATAGGTAAGTGGTTAAAATAACATCTGGAAACATCACATTGAGTCTTCACATGGGGGAAATAGAAACCACATGAAACCCAATGATGGATACATGTTTTCCCACTAGTGCTGAAATCTAAGGAATAAGAAGGCCTAGTGTCCAAAATACCCCATCGAGTACAGAGGATGCAGTAGGTTGAGGAATCTTTAACATTTTTGTAGGAACTTACCTTACATGAATAGTTCTAGAGGATATATATCATATTCTTATTTATGATATATTTCAGTAGAACCTCAAGAGTAATGTAACTAGAGTAATGATAATAATTAAAGTATATTTTATGGTCATGGACATGGTATCTAGGATACAAATTGAAATCCCTAGTAGTGTGGATCTTCTCAATGAAATATGGTTGTATATAATTTCCATTGATTAGTCCATATCTATATAGTGAATCCTTTTCCATGAGAGAATAGGGCTAGAACATCTATAGTTTGGGGTACTATTATACTATCCACTAGTTTATTTTCTTCCTTATTTGACACTAGATCTTCTCCTTCATTCATATATGTTGAAATTGTTGAAATTTTCAGATGTAAAATTTTTTACTTGGGAGGTGTGATTCCCCTTGAAATTTCTTTGGGTATCTGTTTAGGGAGTGTTCACTAGTGTAATGATTTCCCCCTTTAGATAAGTGAACATAATGTTTTATATAACCTCTTCTTCCTTGAGATTACTGCTTTTAACATCATTCTAAAGATGGATTGATTGGTTCTTTATCATTTCAAAATAGATATATATGATTAGGGTGTTCATTACATAATCAAATAGTGGTATTTATGTACATAAGGGTTAATGGGATTCCTATGAGAGCTGAGATAGACTAGTGAATCATGGGATAAGTAGAGTGATAGTCCATATTGTGGGCCTTTTTCTAGATTATTAGGGCATATTTCTTGCTAATTTCCCTATAGTAGTTCATCCCTTCAAATATATATTCCCATAAAAAATTATTGACTACCCCCTTAGAGTTACGTATATTTTAATATCCAAAATGTTCCAGGAGCATCATGTGTATCCATTCCTCCTTATAGTATGTCTTCAATTGAGTTTAAGGAGCTCAAGAGGCAACTATAGGATTTGAATTATAAGGTTTATTATTTTTATAACCCAATACCCCATTTTGGGGTAAACATATCTTTTTTGACATGAAGGATGATTGCACCCTTAGATTCATCATTGATTATTATTTGTTGAAATATATCATCATTATGAACTAGTACCTACTACCTTACATCGATGATGACTTTGACTAGTTATGATGAGATAGGGTTTTCTCCAAGATCTATTTGAGGTAAAGTTATAATTATGGATGCGTAAGATCTTCAAATATATCAGGTATGGATTTTCGAAGTTGTTATAGTAAATATGCATATTTGGTCAATCTGTTTGGTCTGACGAATGCACATATAATATTTATGGTCTTGATAAACTAGGTTTTCTACATATATTTAGATTCTTTTGAGGTAGTATACATGGATGATATTTTGGATTATTAACATACTATATACGACCATGCCAAACATCTTGAAATAATATTTAGTACACTAAGAGATCCATAATGTATACTAGACTCACTTAATGCCACATTTGGAATGATAAATTTCACGTTTTAGGTCACAATATCTCATAGGCAGTAGTATTAGTTGACACATATAAGGTGAGAACTGTTTTTTCTTGGTATTTTACCAATAATTTCAATGAAATAAAGTGTTTCATGGGGATATAAGGATATTATATTAACATTATATAGGAATTCTCATGCCTTTCACCACCTCCCCACAGCTTGACTAAAAAGGTTGTGAGTTTCTTATGGTTCAATGAATGTGAGATGGCATTTCAAGAGAAAAAATTAAGATATAATTCAACAACAATCATGATTTTTATAGATCTAGGAACATGAAATATGGTGTTTTTTGATGGAATATGTATTATAATGGGAATATTTATGATGCAGGATGATTGAGTATTTTGGTACAGTTCTCATCAATTAAGGCCTCACAATATCAATAACCTGACGCATGATTTTGAGCTTACAATTTTCGTACATCCCTTGCATTGTCGGAGGAATTACCTATTGGGAGCGTATTCTGTGGTGTTTATGGAAAAATAAAATCTCAAATATACCTTCAAATTGTGTGAATTGAATTCAAATAGTGATTTTGGGTCAAATACCTTTATTCCTACAACATTGATCTAGCCTATATTCCTATGAAGGGGAAAACCATTGCTCATTATTTGAGACGAAAGACATAGAAACATGTTTTTTAGGAAGTCAATGATGAATGGAGGTTGATGAATCACCTTTATGAGATGCATATAGAGTTTCTTGAGACTCACAATTGGTAATTCCATGTAGTCTAACTGATAACCTCAACATTTAGGGATAGAGTAAAGAGGAGAAAATTATTTTTTCCCGATGGATTAGTCCTAAGGAAGTGAATTGAAATTAATGATATACAACTAGGTTGTTCTATCTATGGATATGAGATATTTATTTTTTAGGGTTATGTTTGGGTTACAAGAGACATGAGAGAGTAACTGATGCAAGAATACTAGGCTTTATAATGGGTAGTACACCTAGTGATTTATTAAATGATCCATGTAATGCGCTACCAATAATGGTGACCAGGGATCAAATGTCATATCATGATATTTATCATTAGGTATTCCACCATTTAGTGGGGGAAAGAGGAGCACCAATAATCTGATGGCCTATTATAGCCATTATTAGTACCAAAAATGTAAATGGGATAATGTCCCTATAGATTTTATTACATGTTTGTTGAGTCCATCTTGAGGTAGTGACATAGTCTTGGTTATTATGTATAGGATGATGAAGGTCACCCATTTTAATCTCTTCTAGGACACCTTCTTAGTGAATAAGCTTGGGATACTGTACGTCTGTGACTATATATTCTTTCATGGGGTCAATCATACAATCATTCTAGCTAGTGATGCTTATTTTCTATTGATATTGTTGTAGGCGTTATGTAAGACTCTAATACCATAAGTGTTTTTGAGGACAAAATTTCACCCATAGTCCCTAGACCATTCAACACATATGATAACGGTACTAGAGGATATTTTCTAGGAATTATTTATACATTTATAGATTCTTGGGAAAACATGTATCTTTCATTGACTTATCCTACAATAAGAATTTCTATGGTACTTTATAGATGGATCTTTTTGAGTCTCTAAATGGTAGGTTGTTCTATTTACCCGAGTTCTAGTTAGAGGTATGAGAGGTTGCATTACCAGGGACTTATCTCAATCATGGGACTTTTTAGAAGGTTTAGAATATCATAAATGTATAATTTTTAGCTCAGTATAGATAGAAGTCGTATGTTGAATAACATTTCCAACCTCTAGAGTTTGAGGATGGGGATCACATTTCATATATTTTTCACCTAGAAATGGGCTTATAAATATTCTTATATAGGGAAAGATATCATGTTGTTATGTCAAACATTACAATATGTTAGAGAGATTCAAGTGGGTACCCCATTAGATAATTTATTATCATAGACATTGAAAAATTCATGATTCATTCCATATATGATAGATTCACTAATTTTGTGTCAACCCATCTCATACCTTTGATCCTAATAATATTGAATTGGTGTCCAATACTTCTTTTTAGGATTACCCTATTAAAATTATTTATCATAGAATGAAGGCCCTCGAAGGAAGTTATGTCTCTTTAGTACTGGTGATATGGTAACATGAATTTATACTAGACCATAATTGGGAGAGAGAGGCTAACATACATGCACAATGTTTAGAGTTTTTATCAGTTAATTATTTATGACCCTGAGAAGGGAAAATCTAGGACAAGTTGTTTTATGGGGGGAAGACTGTAAGATCGTTGTTTTTCATATGATGTATGGATCCTATGAATTTAAATAAAACCATCATAAGTATGTATTTTTGTATTACATCTAGTAATTAAACCATTAGGCTGGTTGATTTGTTTTTGGAAGAAGGTAGCAAGGGGTGGAGCATTACAGTATACCCAATTAATGATGTGAATTGGTTCCCCATGAATGTAAATATGGTTGCTATTGGGTTTTCTTCTGACCAGAAGAATTCACTATGTATATTTTAATTCATGTCATGGACATGTTGTTGACTTTTTTTAATGGTGCAGAACCCCCTACATTTATGAAAACATTCCTTCTTCTTCACAAGAGTGTCACACAGAGATCTATTCTCCTCACCACCTTGGTTCCTTTGGTTCTCCCTCATCTTGACTATGATCGAACCACTGTTTATTTCATTGAATTCCACCTATTAAGAGCTTCAATCCATTTCCTAACATTACAAGTTTATATCTCCTTATTCAGAGTTATTTTGGTGAATGCTAATATGCCATATTTTTAGGGTGCTTTTTTGGTTTTCTTGATTTCTTCCATTCATGGTCGGATTGGACGATGATACTGCATGTGTACTCCTATACAACAACATAGTAGGTGGTCTAGTAATTATCCCTCACATATTATTTCTTTGTATTATTCTTAATGATACATCATGCCTTATTTTCCATTTATTCAAACAAAAATATAGTTTTTTCATAATTAATTTGTTATCTATGATAATAAAAATGACATTGGGCCTCTTTTTTCTTATTGTAATAGGTCCCAATTTACTAATTCCACCCCCTAACGTGTGGTTATGGTAGTAGACACTGGTATTATAAATTCTTATGCAACCAAATCTCATCATTGGTAGTTTTTTCATGGTATATAGCTTAAATTACAATATTGAATTAATTGTAAAGTGAGTGTTATGACCATTCCACATGATTTAAATAAACAATGGTTAGTCCCTTATTTTAGTTGAACTCCAGGGAATTATAAATATTTTATTGGCTCATGATAAATATTATTTGATATCCTATTGATATGGTATTTGAAAATTACCTACCTAATGATATGAAACTCAGTCATAGCATCCCATATACATGTGATACACAAAGATGGAATCTCATATGTCTATGATACTCAGGCATGGCTTCCCATAAACCTATAATACTCAAGAATTATTTACCATATACGTATGACACTCAGTAATAGAAACATATATACCTATGATACTTAGGAATGAAATTTGTACTGATATGATACTCTGGTATAGATTCCCCTACAAATTTTTGAGACTTTAGTGACTAGACATGGATGTATGTGTTTCCCCTTGTATCCCGACTAGCACTTTGTATATATATATATGTATATGAACTTCATTACATTTATACTATGAATATATACATACATGGACATATATATATATATATTTGAATGTATATGTTCATGGTCACATCTATTTAGTTGTTTCCCAACATGTGCTGAACCCGGTAGTGTCAAATTGGGGTCCTTTTGGAATGAGAGCCAACCATTTACAGTTTACATTAGAAAATTAACTTTACTATATCTTCACACTCCTGATATTAAATGCATTGTCTAGATAGTCTTATAAATTATTGTTGGTGTCATAATGATTATATCTCACATCCCTTTCGGGATACCGATGGTACCTAAAATGTCTTCATGATTCTAGGTATAGAAAAAGGAAAAAAACATAATTTCTGAAACAAGATTATTAATATAAGGATGGTGTAAAATAGTAGAGGACTAAGAACATGATCTTGATACTATTGTAGATAGTTTTTACCCTTTTTTATTTTTAGTATAGTGTGTTGTATCTACCTTCTACCATGTATTCCTTTTTTTCCATTATATTATAGTATACAATCACGACATAATTTTGTAAATAAATTTGGTTATAGTTTCTACCATTATTTCATGTGATTGGTTAATTTACATATTCTCTGTTTTTTCATAATTTATATAACTACACTAATTTGTTCATTTATTATATTGTTTTGGTACTCTTACACAGGAGGGTATTTCCTCCCCACTATAACTTCAATAACACTCACTATTATTTGGTCATATATGGAGTATGTGAGGAACAATTTGTTCCATGAAGACCACTAATTTGGATACAATTATAATGTGTTCTAGGCTTGGATGTTACATCTCATGATTGCCAATGGTTAATACCACCTATTAGTCCCAATATTATTTATAAACAACCATAACTTCCATAACCCAATCATGAAAAAAATCACCTTTTACATTTTTATTCTATTAAATGAAACATAATTTCCCCTTTTATTGGTGATCAACATCACCAAAATCATTTCATTGTATCCCACGCCACTCATATCTATGCACCGAGCAGATTGAAATAATAAAAAACCAATTTTAATCCTCAAGAGTATGAATTTTCATTAATATAATTGGTCTAATGATATCTATACAAAGACCCATTGATATAAATCTTCTCATATTCATAATAAATCATGATATACTACAATACTATATCCCCTATATACCCTAGATACCATGAATGTTTCTGGATTTGTTCTCTTACAAGACCCTACCCATGACCATAAATGATAAAACATATAAAAATACATATAAAGATGTAAAATCTCGACACAACCCACCCATTAACAATTGTGTCTTTTATAAAAATCGTAAAAAATATTTCCACATGGGGAGATAGAGATTAGGAAACTATACAAAAATACCACAAATAGAGGTTTTAGTCAAAACTAATCATAATAATGAGAAATGTAGAAATACAATATGAATGATGTTATATAATACCAATGATTACCCCTATAGACTGACATCATCATGAATAGACCATAAACATGTGAGATCCTTCCCTAGGAGAAGAGGGGTTGAAGGAGGGGTAGTAAGGGTAAACCCTTGGATGGATGGGCACAAAAGTTCCCATCCATTATAATAAAATTACTATAATTATTAATTTGTTATAAAAATTTAGTAAACACATTATAAACGAACAATTATCATGGTCCCCTACTCTAATGTAATAGGTATCCACTAGGTACCAACCTTATATCAACTCAGTGGCTAGTGAACCTCACATGGGAACCCCCATTCTATTGGGCCAACTAGGTATCGAACCCAGTTCAACAGGTACATGGTGACTTTTTATTCAATAAAAAGTCCCAAAACTAATACCATATTTACAAGAGTATCACCTGATCCTTATTCCCTTTGACTCATAAAAAAACTCCTATGTACACATATTTAGGCCTTTTATAGACCAAAATATCCTCAACTTAATACTAATGTTATCACATGTTTTAATTTACCATTCATATCATCTCTACCTATATGAACTATCCTTTCTGTGATATGACAGATGGGGATCAAGGGTTGGATGTGAATGAACTACCAAAGCATGGGAAATATAGTTTATCAAACATAGAATTTGCATAATAGGTACATGTTAAGTGTAATTACAAGGTTTTTTTATGTTTAATTATGTACTTACTAGGTTGTATAATTCTATAAACAAGATTTATTCTAAGATAAAATGTGTTTTGTTATATTGTTATCTTACAATGATTCACTGGACACTAAATAATAGAATAAATGGAATGTCCTAAAGCTCTATACATTATGTGATCTTAAATTCTTTTCCTAAAACCCTTCCACTTGATTTTCAATTAAAGGTATAGTTCTTCCAATAGTCATGCTTGAATAATCCCACACCACTGAACTCACTGCATATAACCCACATTAATGAAGTCAAAGTGAAACATCATAACCTCCACATTCATCACATTTCCATGAAATTTACATATAAAAATTCACTACCTAATCCCCTCTATCATGCTTTTAATCCCTGGAAACTAAGATACCATTCAATATTGTTTATAATTTTTACATCATTCCCATCACCGACCATCACAATATCGAAAAAACATTCAGATTATATACACTCCATGAGGTATATTTGAAATATGTGGTATGGGAGGGATATAGATTAGTAGTGGCCAAGGAAGACAAGTTATCTGACCGAGAATTATTATGGTCTCAATTATTCACCAATATGATATGATTCCCAATGAAAAATTCTATGATGTATTAGGGAGTGTGGATCTGTTTGGCTATTGTACCAAAATTATTATTCATTTTTTGTTTTATTATTTGATTTAATGAATAAAGTTCATTAATTTATAGAAAAATTTTACATAATTAAAAGGTAAATTTATTTCCAAGATCAACTCACTAATGAAAAATATAATGATAATAATAATTCCATGAATAATGAATCAAGAGTTTTTAATAATATCCAACCTCATTGGTGATTTTAGAAAACCATCACTATTCTATCTTTGATCTATAGGCTTTAATTATTATTATAATGTATGTAAATATCCTCTCTCTATCCTCTAACGGTTTTCAATATATATGGATGAAAATATCTCAATTGGGATTATTAATATAGAATTTATAATTGTAGGTTTTTGATATCTAGGTATTTTATTAGAGCCCCAAAATAGTCCTGGTCCACGGGACCTAATCATGTATATAAAATACATATCTCTTTGGAAGACCAACATATTATGTCAAATTATAATGATGAATTTTATATTGGGAATATGTCTATGGGTAATTTAAAACCAAAATTCATTCACCAATGTATGGGGTATAAATAATATATTATAAAAATAAAATATTTCGCGAATTCCTACAACACTAAGAAATTAATATTAGCATTTGGACACGTAATTAATATTATTAAAATATTTTCATGGTTCCAAGTAAAAATTCATGTCTCTATATTTCCAAATAACTATTTTTTATATGAGTCAATGCATACAAAATATCTATTATTATTCATATCACATTTAATGATATATAAGATATTATTTTAATAAATATTTTGTGACTTTTGTTATCCACTATCATTGCATCTAACTATCAGTTCTTATTCAACATATCCTATAATCCTTCAGATATAAATATGAATATATAGTAAATAAAATCCATATTGTGGATATATTTACTATCTCATGCTTATTTTTAAATAAATCCATGATGTGGTGAAATTCACTATATTATGACTTGATTCCATGATATGTGCATGGAAGTGCATGTGTTATGAGATTGAACCTCCCATTAATCATCTCCTATTTAAATTAACATTATATTTGTGTTTGAATTCCAAAAAATAGATTATTTCTAGTTTATAAAACATAAATTAATTATTTAAATGTTGAAATTTATTTTAAATAGTGAATCTTATATTAAAAAGATTATGTATGTGAAAATTTAGTTTAAAAACTTAAGGACTATGGCTTCAACTAGATGATTAAAATATAAAGACCATAAGTTAAAAAATAAACTGGTAGATTATTAATCTACAATTCATATATACTAATTGAATTAATTTTTAATAGTTAAAACTATTTTATATTATTTATGAAAACATAGATAAAAATTACATGATGCTATAATTATTAGTAAAATAATAATAAAAATTCTAACATTCATAAAAAAGGGTTATGTTAAAAATGTTATGAACATGATTACATAAATAGTATAGGCAAAACATCTTAAATACTGGTATATTCAATATTAAAAAGACTAAAATGGTTCAATAAATAACCAATCCCTAGACATGGAAAATATTTAAGGGTATTTATAATGTAATGGGGAACATTATGTAAGGTCATGAGTTTTCCTACTAGTTTAATGTTTCTTTAATTTATGGTTAAATTATTTTTATGGCATAATGTGAATTCCATTTGAGGTTATGTGGGTATCAGGGGTGTTCGGGGATAGTTTAGATCCTAGAACCCAACCATTGTAGAGATAAATTTTGGCTTCGTGATTAGTAGGTAACCTGGATACATTTCATAGTTTAGTGAAACCCTTATGGGGCAAGAAAAAATGATACAAGATTGACACAATTTGAGGAAACATTATTGATGGTGGTTAACGCCCATGCGAGGGCCTCTAAAATTTTTGATAGTGTGATGAGACTTGGTTTTTCCATTGTATGGTAAATTGTCAACAATAACTGTGTGAGTTAACCCTCCTTAAAATAAAGGGAGAACATTTGGTGCATGGTTTGTCTAGCCATGTTAGTAAACTGTGTGGTCTAGTATTTTGAGAAAAAACGTGAGTATTTTCATAAAAATATTAATAACATAAAATAAAATAGTTATTCTACACCATAGATAATAGCATATTATTGGAGATCTCATATTGAATCCAATTCCTATGATTAGCTACCATTTTTTCATATTAGCTCATAATCGAGAGTTGGATGTCCTATTGGATTAACACCAATTAGTATTAATATACTATTGTGTCATTCTTAGTTTGACATGGTATCATTTGTTCTATTTAATTGAAAGGTAATATTACATATTTTCTATTCCTTCAGTTGATCTTCATTTTTTCTGATATGAGTCAAATCAGAACTGATATTGGATGATTCCACTACTATAGAACTATACTAGGTGTTCTATACTTCTCCAGAGTGGTGTGATGATATATAGATCTATTATCCGTGGTGACGCATGCTATAAATTATTACATCACCAAAAAATTAAATTGAAGAATTAAATTTAATGTAGTGGATCCTATTAGGGATTACTACAAGTACCTTGATACTTGATGAAACTTGTTTCCCCAAAAAAGGTCACCCTTGGTGTGTTCATTTGATATTACCATTGGTTTTTCACCCATGGGGTGAGTTTTTGGGCATTCCTAGTTAGAGAAACAACAAAATTAACTGAATTTAACTGAACTGGATGATCAAGAGATCGTTTTCCTCCCTTTCCATGTGTTAAGACGGTGGTTCATGATTCAATTTCTGGAATGGATTTATCAGAAATTGTAGAATTATGGGGGTATATGCATAAGTTTGAATGATTTTGAATTTTTATATGAGTTGGTAAACTCATGGTGTGGAATAGTAATTGAATTGAATGATGAATATTTACATAGGACTTTATGAGCGTGACACACTATGAGTCATGGAAATATTAGTGGATTCCTTATATCTATAATGATCCTTGGATCATGATTTTATGTGATGTATTATGCCTTTCTACCCCTTGGATCCAAATTTTATGGGCCTATAAAGGACATGATCATGTTGAAGTGCTCCTTGAACCCAAATTCCAGAAAACCTGATTTCCATCAAGATTCTACTAAGGATCGATGAAGATTCCTTAGTAAGTTGTACCATACACCTGACTAACCAAGACATAAAATTTCTGATTATATGGAAAATTCATGGTAAATTTGACATTCTTGATTAAATTCCTTAACCCTAGAAATTTTGAAACATCAATTGGGAAATTGATTTCATTGTAATGGGATGGAGATATAAGAAAAAAAGGATGAAACCTAACCAAAACCACTTACTAGGGGTTTATCACCTGAACAAGATGACTGTAAGGGTGGTTGGAACCCCAAAATCTCCATGAGAATGCCATAGGTTATAAAGAAGAAGAGATGCAGTGAAATAGAAAAAATTTAAGCATCACAGCATGTTTAAATCAGTAGGTCCGACACTTACATGTCCTGTAATTAAGATAAAAGTCATTTCAATGTTTTTAATCATATTTTCAGAAAGTCCTATCACCTTAGATTAATTTTATTAAACACCTTGAAACATTACAGGATGTGTAATCCCTTTATACAACATGTAAATGTTTTAAATCTTATTTTTATCCCATTTCCTCTTTGACTCTCAAAACATCCTTTAATGCATCTCAACTTACCGAGAACCCATAAAACAACTAACCCATTTATACATAGACCCCATTAATTGAAATAATCTTAAATTCCTTCAACATTAGCATATTTTCTTCAATAAAATATCTCCATCATCGATCAAGACTCATCCAACAAGGCACAAATTAAAAACATAGCGAAATATGTACATAGAAAAATATATGATATTACAAAGAGGACATGGAGGAAAAAGGGTTTATTTGACTCAGTAGGTCTCCATGGGATTCACTGGTCCATTTTTTTAAAAAGGATGATAGTACACTTAGGCAACATGTAGATTGGATGAAATTGAACCAGCTAATAGTTATGTAACGGAATCCATTACCAATGATAGATGATATTTTTTACTAGATTTGAGGATCTTGGGTTTTATAAAAGATTTATTTGTGATTTGGATAACTTTAGGTTTGTGTTAGACTTATTGACATACCAATGTTTCACAGCAGGTATGACCTATATGAGTATATGGTTATTCCATTGGATCATATAAACATGCTACTAGTATTCATGGTGGTGATGAACCGATTTTTTCATCCTTATCGAGATTCATTTTTGGGGGGTTTTGAGGAAAATATCTTGGTATATTCTCACTATCAACATTATCATTCCAAACATCTAGATATTGTTTTTGATACACTAAGAGAGCCCCAGTTATATTCTATGCTAACAAAGTGCCACTTCAGGATCGATAATATTAACCTCTTGTGTCATATTATCATATAGACAATAGTATGAGTTGACCCACAGAAGGTGAATGCAGTAGATACCTTGGATAATCACAATAACCTCTATGAAATAAAGTGTTTCACGAGGATAGCTAGATATTACTTGAGTTTCATAAAGGACTTTTCATGCTAAATTTTTTTATTGATAGTAATTAATAATAAAGTTGTGATGTTTTAATGAACAAATACCTTAGATATATTCTTTTGGGAACATAAAGAGATATTGGCTTCAACGACGGTCCAAATTATACCAGAGATGGACAGAAGGTACAATATGTGTGATGATGCATTCAGTATCAGGCTTGGATTATTCATGATGCATTGGGATAGATTCAAGGTTTATTAATCATGGTAGTTGTGTCCACGGGATATTAATTACCAGATGCACATTCTCACTTTATCTAGAGTTATTCATGATTTTTACAGTTGGAGACATTACTTACTGGGAAAATATGTTGTGATGTAAAAAGGCCGAAACATTCTCAAGTATATCTTTACATAGAGTGATCTGAATTTGATGCAGTGAAGGTAGGTTGAGTACTTATAGTCTTCTAACTTAGATCTTACCAGTAATCCTTTAAAGGAAAATTTAGTGCCTGATGAAATGAGTAGGTGGAATCAGATACATGAAGTTCATCAGGCTAGTAACGAATCAAAACGTATGGATATGTTATATGATATGAACGTGGAGGTGCAGGAATGTCCAGGATATATTTTTCATTCATCCAAAGATATGGCCTTTACCCTATTAGATAGAGTGATGATGAGGTGGCTATTATATTCTATGGTCTGTGTCTAACAATATATTTTGGTAGGTGAGGACACACCTCCTGGTTGGACTGTGGGTGAATATGAGATACTATGTATCCATGGTTTTTTATGAGTTAAAGAGGAAATATATATGAATTTTTGTGTGGGAGTTTCATGACATAGTTTGGGAAGTGAATCCCAGTGTTACTAAGATGTAGCGTGATTTACATCGCTATTATTGGTGGTAAGGTATGAAATGTTAGGCCGTTGGTTTTATAATTATGTGTTAAACCATTAATCAAATAAAGTATGATCATCCACGAGAAAAATGTAATTTTATAAAAGTTACCAACTCTTGTATGGATGGGGTATGATGTCAAGATGGATGTCGTAAATATTTTTTGGATTTTTTTCCTTGATATAGTGATTCTGTGTGGGTTGTTATTGATAGCATCATATAGGTTTCTAATTTTACTATAATCAATGATACATTTAGTGTGGATGATCTTGAGTTGTTGTATATCTAGGAGATAATACCACTTTACAGGGTCCCTCTTACTATCTTTTCAAAAAGGGACAACTGGTTTACATATCGTTTAATGCATAGTTTGCAAAGGTAGTTTTTTACATAGATATTTATGAGCATCACATAATACCCCAAGATGGATATCCAATAAGATATTATGATATGGGTTCTTGAGGAAATGTTGCATGCCTGATGAGTAGATTTTGGGGGATCTTTGGACAGGCCTATTAACCTAGTTTAGTTCTCCTGTATAAATAGAAATCAAGAGACTATACAGATGACACATTATGAGGCTATGTATGGTAGGCCATGATCATAGCCCCAATTCTTGTTAGAGGTAGTTGAGGCATCATTACTTGGACATTATTTATGCATGATTTTTCTAAGCATGTCTCGTTGATCAGAAATTGGATAGATACTACACAGTCTGGAAATAAATCTTACACTGATCTCCATAGATGACCTCTAGAGTTCTAGGTTGGCCATCAGGTCATTTGATATATCTCGCTGATATTAGGAAATAGAATTATTAGAATATAGGGTAATCATTCAGCCTGATACGTCAGGTTGTTTGTGATTATATAGATATTTGGATTGATATCTTATCATCTATAGTTTCTTAATAGGTATCAGGTTATCCATGGTGTCGTTCGTTTATCTCGGTTGTGATATTAACTCTCACACTCATCTCACACTCTACAACCAGGTGAGGTATATTTAAAATTAAAATTTTCCTTTGTGGAACATCTGATTTCTATCATTTATAGGACCATGAGGGTTCCCGAAGGTCATTTAGTTGCTCTAGTATGGGTGGTAAGGAATCAAACCCATTTATAAGATAAAACCTAAGAGTGGAAGGATGATGTACTTGCTTAGTGGTCATAATTATTCTCAGAAAATTCTTGACCACACTTGAGAGGAAAATTTATGGAATAGTTGAATTAAAGGGATAAGACTATAAAATAATGTGATTTCTTATGAGGTAAATTTCCCTTTAATTTTACTTTAAATTCTTTTTTGTGATGTTATTTGAATAACCTATGAGTTTATGGTGGTATTGGGGGTGATTGAGGATTTTTTAGAGCCTGTGACAAATCCTTTAGACAAAAAATACTGGAATTTTGTGAACCATGTTGGAGTTCCTTCCAACTCGACATATAACCATGTCCATGTCTTGGCCTGAAGTGTGTTCCTAATCACCACGGGCTGGAAACTAATTTCTACGTATCAAAATTATGCCCTCATAAGGATTTCATCCATTTATATAATCATAAAAGAAGGTAAAAAAATAAAAAAATAATCTAGGTATAATAAGATAACCGAGAAAGGAAAAAAATGCATTCATGTTCTTAAAACATTAATAAAAAGATAAAGGTAAAACAAATAAACTGAACATAGAAACCAACCCCACAACGTCCATGTGATAGTACATAAATCTCTCTCAATCCACCACCTCCAACACCAACACGAGAAGCACTAAAAACAAAATCCATCATCATCACTACAACACATCCTAACTTCACCAAGGTCAAATATAAATCAATGTCCACATAAACCCAATAGTGTAAGTAAGGTGTGATCCAAATCCTTGTAGGATTCCAACCTATATGATAGACTCCATACTATAGCATTATAATATAAATTACCAAGTTCATTTCATTTAAAACATTAAGGTATCCCTGAGAAAAAACTGAAGGAATCTAATTTAAAGTAAAGTACATTTAAAGAAACCCACTTTTTCAAATAACATTCTTAAAAAAACACAAAATTTACATTGAATGATGACAAATAAAACCTTATTACATTTTCTTAAAAACACAAGAGAGAAACATTGGTAAATCCAAAAGGTTTATCTATCTCGAGTGAGTTACTAGAACCTCGTACCTCAGTAAAATGTGGTATAATATCCTCGACCTTCAGCATACTTCTGCATGAGCCACTAGAGTGGAGAAAAATCCAAAATTTTAGTTGTGAGAAATCATCATCATAGTTTAGTTGGTGTTGTAAATGTCAATCCAACTAAGTGAAATCAAGAAATCCCACTTATGTATCTCTAGAATAGTAGTTCTAGTCTTCCCTCCTAAATACTCGGGACTCCCATTATACTCAATTTGTGTTCATAGGTCACAAACCACCCCACTGTCACATACTCATGCCAAACCCATTTTAAAATAAAATTTTCCCCACAAATTAATTTCATGAATCCCCTTTGAAATTTTATAACAATAAAATCACAAAAATAATTTAGCCATTTTTATGTTCCAATCCCCTTTCAAATCCACAGATGAACCAATTTTACTTTAAAACATATTTTCCAATATTTCACCATTCACAAGTAAAATTAGAAGTTCAAAAAAATGAATTTATCATTACATAAAAATCCATTTACATTGTATAAATTCAATTTCAATGAATTCATGCCTCATATCATCTTGAAAACGTGTATCATGCCTTTAAAAAACCTCATAAAAATATCCATCAAATAACATAATAAAGCATGCACAAAAACATATCCATTTTCATTATAAAATCCATTAACATAACATAAATGTGAATTTTTTTTCTAAATAACATTTTTTACCACACAAATAAAACAAATATGTAACACCCCAAGCTTTCACGATACGCTTCTCTTTAAATAATACATTAGCGTTTGTTGTACGCAACTTCGAGTTCTAACACACACCACAACCAATCAAAATAGCTGTTATGAAAAGTAATACCCACTTTTGACATTCTATACATTTTATCATTAAAAATGGAATTCATTTTTGGATTCGGAATATAGAAATTATCTTAGGGTTTCTTTTTAGTACTTTTCGGATAACTTTTATATTTTGATTAATAGTGAAATTACTAAATTTTAACTAAAAAGAACTTTTTTAATCGAAATAATTAATAGTGATAAATTATGCATTTGAGTTATTTTAGAGTATAATTAGATTATATTTTTACCATTTAATTCAATGTTGTTCATTGGACATAATTTCACATTTAAACTGGAATAAGCTAGTGACAATCTTTTGATAGTTGTTATCTTTTAAAAACATGCTCTTTGTTTTATCAGCGAGAATTAATTTTAAATTAATTTCTTCCACTTGTGTGTTTTGAATTTAGAAAAATGGAATCTATATTTATAATCAGGAGGCCCAAATTGTGTAAATAGGTAACTTTTATTTTTATACATTTTGAATAATTACTTAGGTAAATTTTTATTTTACCATGGTTAAAGGGTAAATCCAGTAAATAAGGGTAAAAAATAATATTATAATAATAAAAAATTACCCTAAAACGTGTTCTAACCCTATTGGTTGATACATGTACGACCATGGGAATATTTTGGCCTATTTTGGACCCCATGTATCCACTTGTAAGTGATAATGACACTTTATATTTATTATGTTAAAGTAAATACAAAAATGACATAAGCATATATATTTTAGGGAAAAAAATTTACATAGGGATATATATGTTATATTTTCAACTATAAATATTTATTAGAAAGATAAAAATATTTCCTAAATAATGGTATTATATTTATAATTTTTATACATTGAATAATTAAATATATTTATGACACAATAATGATTTAGTATTTTCCTTATTAATGAAAGAATGAAATAATTGGTATTATAAATTATAATATATAAATAATATGAATGTTTTGACGACATCCAATAATTTTATGGGTTAATATAACATGTTATGATTACATAAATGAGTTTTTTTGAATTAATAAAGTATTTATGAATTTAACAAAAATCAATTATTAAATATTGTCCAAATTGACAAAAATGAGTATTTAAAACAAATATTATTTTATTAATTGATATTCTATTCCTAAAAATCTAAGGTTTGGTCAAAGGAATTATATCATGATAGGTTTATCATTAATGCTTTTATCATTAATGGACCACTTGGGGGTCACTTGGATGTATACAGTATGTTTATTAACTATATAATAAAAAATACAAAGAGACATTGTAAATGTCAAACTAATTAACTAAGAGTTAAAACTACAATATAAGGTTAATAAAGTGAACCAAACCTGTCTAAAACCTATTGGATGAGTTGTTTTCGACCCATACCCACCATAAACTTTAAATAATTTATTTTGGAGCCATTATAAACTGAATAGGAATTTATTATAAAATAATATTTCAACTTTTCATAAGGTGCCCCTCACCCCTCTTATAAAAGGGAACTTCCCCTTCCCTCTAATTCACACCTTAAAAGCCTTTTGTATCAGCCAACCCCTGCCCAAATATCCTCTCAACTTCCCTCACTTCATCATAGAGGCATTATTTTGATCAGAAATCCAACCTATGGAGCCCTTTTGATCAAATCAAAAGGAAGAACCCGAAGAAGAGGTAATGTTTTCACCACCCTCTTTTAAGTTCATTTCTTCTTCAACTTATTATTTATTTGTTAGTTCCATTATAAAATAATAACTTCAGTATCTTCTATATACTTTGATTTGATTATAAATATAGTACATTCATATTCAGTATCTTATCCATCCTTTGAATGACATGTCACCATACGTGAGTACGTACGGCTTACCGTCTCCACATCGTGGTGTAATTGCTATTCAAAACATTATTATTTAGATGGTATGATTATGATATGTAATTGATATAAATAATAAATATAACATGATAATGATTCTGTATATATGATATACCATCCAATTCTTTAATATTTTAATATCAAAAGAATGATATTGTCGCTCGTGCGTATGTACGGACTACAGTCTCCACGAACACGATGAGATTCATTCCCCATCGTATCCATGCATGTTTAATTCTCATTTGATGATTAAAAATAATATTTAAGGACTTGATATCATTCTGTATATGAATAAGAACCAGCCTATCCATAACAAAAATGACTTAGGTAACAAAACATATAAAAGAAAATGAGTAAGTTAACACCTGAAATGACGATAACACTAAGATTTATTAACAAAGAAATGTTAAAAGATCATATATGATATCATATTAATGTATATGATTTTTTTATAATTTAATAAAAAATATTTCACCATTATACAAGAGGTTAACCTACCCTCAACCGAGGAAAAGTACAAGGTAAGGATTTATTTTACAACATCTTAATTATCTGAGGTTGTTTATACGCAATAATCTACAGGTAACTCTTCATCATCCACATCCATGTTTCTTAATAATGAATTTCAAATCATTCTTAGTATTTTATAGACCATGGGATAAAGTCATTTATACTGTTGTTGAATTTCTATACAATGTTTATAAACGAATCTTTCTATCGTTTTCCGAACAAGGTCCTTTTTAACATTTTCGACTGAATTAAGGTACGAATGACTTTTTTTAACTTATACAGCGGGTGCGGCAATTTTCCGCTGTTATAAAATTGTCGAAGCTTCCCTTATAATCATATAAGAATATTTTCAAAGTAAATGTTTTCTTTTATAATTATGTGATTTTTAAATGATTCCAAAAAATATATGCTTCTCTCAAATAGTTTTGATTCATCTATGTCAACATCCTTTGATTGATTTTAATCTTATTTGAAGTTGATTTATTATGATACAAAACTTCTATATTGTGTTTACGGTTTTGTGATATGTTTGATTGTGGATGTGTTATTTTTATACCATTAATGGTTTATGGAGAAATTGTTGACATTTCATATGATAGTTTTAATACAAATTTTTATGTTATGTTTAAGCCTGTTCATAAGAGGAATGCATTGGACTTAATAAGTGACAGGTGGAGCCTGCTATATCTCCTTGATGCATCGGTAGGTCTCATGACACAAACTAGTGTCTTGGCACAAGGCCTTTGAAAAAGCTTATTTGTAGACATGGCACAAGGCCTTGACTATGTGGTTATGATACTCTGGCATTATTCATTCCATCATTATGAAAGTGTTATTGATATGACATGTGATTATTCGACTAGTAGAATATCCATGTGAATAAGTAAATGACATTATTTCATTTTATTTTTTCTATATTATGCTGAAGTTCAAGTTTAAAAGGCTTTTGTTTTATTTATTCATTGCCTTAAGTTTTTATGCTTATTAATAAAGTTTCTTCTATATTGTTATCCTTACTGGGAATCTGAGCTCACCCTTTTCTATGTTTTATTTTTCCCAGGATGTGAAGAAGTATTTGATGAATGACTTGCAGGGATAGTATGAGGGGATATAAGTGTGGTATATGGAGAATATGTTGTTTTAGATTTCATTTTATGATCTAATGTAAACTTTTTGAATGTATCTAGTGAGTCCAAGGCTACTAAACTAATCGGTCTTTCGAGACGTGATATTTTGTGATTATGCCAATGTTATGTAATAATGCACCGACTCTGGGTAACTGGGTTCGGGGCATTATAGTTGGTATCAGAGGAAGTTTAGTACAATCTTTGGGAGATATATTTAGATAAACTCTGATTAGAGCACATAGACCTAAGATAGACTTTGAGGATTAGTATAGAAGAACTTCCTATAATTTTGGTATTGAAGAGATTTTGTGAGTTTTCTGAGAAATACATCCCCGTATAGATACGAGAAGGTAGAGGCAACTCTGGCACAAATGTACCTAAGGGTAAAACTAAAAAACACCACTTTGAGCTAGACTCGAATGGGAACTGGTGCACGACAATGGGCCTTGCTGCACTCTTGGTTATGACACTCCAGGGGGATATTTCTAGGATAAATCTCATTTTCTTTACAAACCATTATGAAGGGTTTATAAGTATATACTTCCTCAAATAAAACATTTTTATGATTGGGGATTATATCCAAAAACTGTTAAACTTATTTTAAGTGTTTTACAAGTTTGGATTTATGTATTTTGATTCATAAACTAATCTAGTGTATGCCATTGTTTAGAAATGGAACTTAGTGGAAGAAATGGAAACTGTATCAATGCACGCACTCCATTTAGGGATTTAACTCCTACTTCAGATAATTATAGTGGAGCTGGTGATGCAACTGGTGCTGATTAGCTAATCACCATACTGAGACAACTCAAACAGGTTATGAATAATAACCTTACCCATATGGAGCTCCCTAATCCGCAGCATGGAGGATCAATGTTAGATTGATTCATGAGGTAACAACCACCGACATTCAATGGGAGTAAAAATACCTTAGTACCAGAGAAATGGATAAATTCCTTAGAGAAAATATTCCATGCCTTGGGGAGTTGTGAAAGGGAAAAAGTTATCAAGGGAGTTTACCGCCTCACTGGAGATGCTGATCAATGGTGGTCATTGATTCAAACACGAAGGAAGATGGTGAAGTATCAAATATGGAATTAAGGGAGTTAAAAGTGGTTTTCTTAGAAAAATACTTTCATCGTGACCATCGAGTAGATCTTGAAAGGAAGTTTCTGTGTCTGAGACAAAAGGAGGATGATAATGTCATGAAGTATGATGCTAACATTACAAGGTTAGCAAGGTATGATGCAGATTATATACGTAACCCAAGGAGTACGATTGATCGTTTCTTTGATTGGTTAAAAATGTTTCTCCATCGAGTATTAGTCTCATAAACCTTCTCGTTGTATAAAGATATTGTCTCATGTGCTATCAAGACAGAAAAATAATTCTCTAAGTCTTGACGTTAATGCAAAGAAAGAGAAAAAGAGATCTGCTGATCAATATGGAAATGGAAATAAGGGGAAGAATGTAAATGTTGAATATCCATCTTGCAGTAAATGTGGGAAAAACACCCTGGTAATTGCTTAAAATGAATGGGAGTATGTTACAAGTGTCGTGAAAAAGTCCACCAAGATCGTGATTTCAAGTTGAAGAAAGAATCTATCGATGTTAAATGCTTCAATTGCAGAGAGATGGGACATTATGTGAAGGAATATCCTAGGAATCAGGGGAAATTACCTTAGAAAAGGTCAAGGGATCAAGGAAAAGCTTATGATATCACTGCTGCTGAGGTTGAAGCTTCAAAAGACATAGTGGAAAGTAATTTAATGGTTTCATCAAGTTTAGAAAATGCATTATTTGATTCTGGATCATCACATTGTTTCATATCTTCCTAGTTTTCAAAGAAAATTAGATATTTCCAATTTGACTTATCAAGGGAGTTGTTAGTTAAAACTCTTAAGGCAAGTATCATTGCTACAATGTTCTGTGGATCTGTTCCCATTAGGGCATATCAATTTTCATTATCTCCTGATATCATCATCATACCCATGATTGAATTTGATATAATCCTCGGTATGGATTGGATTTCGGACCATGAAGCGAAAATTTATTGTAAGAAGAAGGATGTTATGATTTTTAATGATGATTATAAGGAACACCTTATCTTTAGTGGAGAATCATCACCAGCGGATTCTTATATAGTTCTACCCCCAGTAGCTCAACTAAATTCAATTATTGGGGAGGAAGATAATGAAATAACTATGGTCGAGGAAAGGAATGTTCAAATAGAGGATGTACCTACTGTGAAAGAATATGTAGATGTGTTTCTGAAAGATTTATTGGGACATCCTCCAGAACGCGAAATTGATATTTCCATTAATTTAATTCAAGGTTAAATTCCCATATCGAAGACCCCTTATAGAATGGCCACTGTGGAATTAGTTGAAATAAAGAAACAACTAGATGAATTGAGTAATAAGGGATTTATTCTCCCAAGTGTTTCTCCATGGGGATCCCCTATCCATTTTTTAAGAAGAAAGATGGATCTATGTGGTTATGTATCGACTATAGGGAAATCAATGCTATAACAATAAAGAACAAGTATCCCCTACCTCACATTGATGATTTGTTTGACTAACTTCATGGAACTCAATAATTTTCAAATTTTAACCTATAATCTGGATACCATCAGTTATGTGTGAAGAAGGAAGACATTCCGAAGACAGCATTTCGAACTAGGTATGGGCATTACGAGTTTACAATATTTCCATTTGGATTGACTAATTCACCCTCTGTATTCATGGATCTAATGAATATATTTTTCAAGGAATATCTCGACAATTTTGTGGTTGTATTTATTAATGACATCTCGATATACTCCAAAAGATACGAAGATCATGAAAATCACTTGCGCATTATCTTGAAAACTCTTAGAAGACATGAATTGTATGGGAAGTTTAGCAAGTGTGAATTCTGGATTCCGGAGATCTCATTTCTTGGCCATATTATCTCTATGGATGGAATCTTTGTTGATCCTTCTACGAACAAGGCAATCCATGAATGGCCAGCCCCAACGGGTATAACAGAGGTACATAATTTTATTGGTGCAATAGGTTATTATCGGTGTTTCTCCCAGAATTTTGTCCGATTGGCTAACCCATTAACGGAGCTCACAAATAAAGGGGATAAATTTGGTTGGACAAAAGAGTGAATTTTTTTTAAAGAACTAAAGAGAAGATTAGTCAATGCTCCAATATTGACTCTGCCATTAGGGAATGATGAGTTCATTATTTATAGTGATGCATCGAAGAAAGGACGTGGTTGTGTCCTTATGAAGAATGATAGAGTTATTTCCTATGCTTCATGACAGCTAAAAATTCATGCAAAAACTATCCTACTCATGATCTTGAGTTAGATACGGTAATATTTTCATTGAATATATGGAGACATTATCTCTATGGGGAAAAATGAGAGATTTATACTGATCACAAGAGTTTAAAGTATATTTTCTCATAGAAAGAACCCAACATAAGGCAAAAGAGATGGATTAAACAAGTCAAGGATGCTGATTTCACAATACACTACCCTCCAGGGATGGTAAATAATGTGGAAAATGATTTGAGTAGAAAGAATCATGGAGTTTTTAATAATATGAGAGTTGAAAAGGATCCAATATACATGGATCTAGTAAAGATGGATATGGGAATCACCATAGAAGGTGAATCATCAATGATTTTTTAAATGGTTTCCAAACCATCTTTACTAAAAAGGATAAAGAGTTCTCAGACCGATGATGAAGATTTTTAAAAGTATATTAAAGTTGTGAATGATGGGAGATTGAGTGATGTTATGTATGAAGATGGAATTTTGAAATTTGGGAAGAGGCGTTGTGTTCCTGATATACCTGATCTAAAAAGAGAATTGTTGGTTGATGCTCATAGTTCCAATTTCTCTATACACCCTGGGAGCACCAAAATGTATTTACATTTAAAGGAACATTTTTGTGGGACAATATGAAGAGGTAGATTTCTAATTTTGTGTCAAGATGTATGGTTTGTCAACAAGTGAATGATGGAAGGAAACAGCCTGGAGGAGCCATGCAACCTCTTCCCATACCTGAGTGGAAATTTGATAATATCATGATGGACTTTTTCATGAGACTACCAATGACTCCTAGAAGTAATGATGCAATATGGGTCATTATCGATCGTCTTACCAAGTCAGCACATTTTCTTGCTATAAGGGAAGATTTACCACTTGAACATCCCGCAAGACTATATATTACTGAAGTTTTGAGGCTTCATGGAGTACCCCTATCAATTGTTTTGGACCGTAATCCCCGTTTTACTTTATGATTCTGGAAGAGTCTTTAGAAGGCCTTTGATACTTAACATTGTTTGAGAACTGCCTACCACCCTCAAATAGATGGACAATCAGAATGAACTATTAAAACCTTAGAAGACATGTTGAGATCATGCTCACTTGACATTAAAGGTATGTGGGATCAATATTTACCTATGGTAGAATTTTTCTATATCAATATCTTCCATTCGAGTATTTAGAAGGCACCATATGAAGAATTATATGGAAAGAGATGTCGCGCACCAACCTGTTGGGATGATGTTGGTGAAAGAAAACTCATAGGCCCAGAACAGGTGGAGGAAATGATGGAAAAGGTGAAGGTAATCCAAAACCACATCAAAGCAGCTCAAATTAGGCAGAAGAGTTATGCTGACAGCTGAAGGAAGGATTTGGAATGTCAGGTAGGTGATCATGTTTTTTTAAAGTATCTGCATGGAAGGGTGTTATACATTTCAATAAGAAAGGAAAATTGAGTCCTAGGTACAACAGACCATTCGAAATTCTAGAACAAATTGGGATTGTAGCTAACCATTTGGAAATGCCGCCAAATCTCTCCAAAGTTCATGATGTGTTCCACGTGTCACTGTTGAGAAAATACATGCATGAACTAATGCATGTAATCACCTATGAGGAATTAGAACTAGAACCTGATCTGTCGTACTGTGAAGAGCCTGTCAAGATTCTTGATACGAGAGAACAAGTGCTGAGAAACCAGATGACTCGTCTGGTAAAAGTTCTATGGAGAAGCAATAAGATGGAAGATGCAACGTGGGAACCCGAGGAACTTATGATCAAGAACCACCCGATTATTTTCATGAAGTATTATTCTATAAATTTTGAGGATGAATTTATTTAAAGGAGGGGAGAATCTAACACCCCATTCTTCCAGGGTACGCTTCTCTTTGAATAATATAGTAGCGTGTGTTGTACGCAACTTCGAGTTCTAACACACACCACAACCAATCAAACTAGCAATTATGAATAGTAAAAAACACTTTTGAAATTTAATTCATTTTATCGTTCAAAATGGACTTCATTTTTGGATTTGGTATATTGAAATTAGCTTATGGTGAATTTTTGGTACTTTTTGGATAACTTTTATATTTTGATGAATAGTGAAATTACAAATTTTTAATTAAAAACAAAATTTTTAATCGAAATAATTAATAGTGATAAATTATGATTTTGAGTGATTTTAGAGTATAATTAGATTATATTTTTACCATTTATCCAATGTTGGTTATTGGAAATAATTTCACTTTTAAACTGGTCATAAACAAGTGCCAATCTTTTGATAGTTATTGTCTCTTAAAAACACGCTTTTTGTTTTAACAACGGGAATTAATTTTAAATTAATTTCTGCCACTTATGTGTATTGAATTTAGAAAAATGGATTCTATATTTATAATTAGGATGCCCAAATTGTTTTAATAGGAATATATTATTTTTAGACATTTTTAATAATTACTTCGGTAAATATTTTATTTACTGTGGTTAATGGGTAAATCTAGTAAATAAGGGTAAAAAAATAATATTATAATAATACTAAATTAACCTAAAACATGTCTTAACCCTATTGGTTGATACATTCCCATCCATGGACATATTTGGGTCGATTTTGGACCCCATGGATCCACTTGTAATTGATAATGACATTTTATATTAATTAAGTTAAAGTAAATACAAAAATAACATAAGCATATATCTTTTAGAAAACAATTATTTCATAGGGTTATATATGTTATATTTTCGACTATAAATATTCATTATAAATATAATACTATTTCCTACATAATGGTATTATATTTATAATTTTTATACATTTAATAATTAAATATATTTATGACACAATAATGATGCAATATTTTCATTATTAATGAAAGAATCAAATAATTGGTATTATAAATGTTCAAATAAACATAATTTGAAAGTTTTGATGACATACAAGAATTTTATTGGTTAATAAGACATGTTAGTATTACTTAAATGAATTTTTGTTCGAATTAATAATGGTTTTTAGACTTTAACAAATATCAATTATTAAATATTGTCAAAATTGACATAAATGAATTTTTAAAACAAATATTATATTATTAATTGATATTCTATTCAAAAAAATATATGGTTCAGCCAAAGGACCTATATCATGATATATTTATCATTAATGGACTACTTTGTGGTGTCTCAGATGTATATATTATGTTTATTAACAATATAATATAAAAATAGAAATAGGCATGGTAATTGTCAAACTATTTAACTAAGAGTTAAAAATAAAAGATAAGGTTCATAAAGTGACCCAAACATATCTAAAACCTATTGGTTAAGTTTTTTTCGACTCATAACCACCTTAACCTTTAAATAATATACTTTGGAACAATTATAAACCGAATATGAATTTATTATAAATAATATTTCTAGCTTTTCCTAAGGTGCCCCTCACCACTCTTATAAAAGGGCACTTCACCTTCCCTCTAATTCACACCTTCAAATCATTTTTATCGGCCAAAACCTACCCAAATATTCTCTCAACATCCCTCACTTCAATCGAGAGGCCTTATTTTGATCAAAAATCCAACATATGGTTCCCTTTTGATCAAATCAAAAAGAACGAACCCGAAGAAGAGGTAATGTTTTCACCACCGTCTTTCAAGTTCCTTTCTTCTTCAACTTCTTAATTCATTGTTACTTCCATTATAAAATAATAACTCCACTATATTTTATATACATTGATGTTATTATAAATATGGTACAACCATTTTCAGTATTCTATCCATCCTTTGAATGACATGTCTCCATACGTGCGTACGTACGGCTTACCATCTCCACGTCATGGTGTAATTGTTATTCAAAACATTATTATTTGGATGGTATGATAATGATGTGTAATTTATGTAAATAATAAATATAATATGATAATTATTATGTATATATGATATACCTTCCAATTATATATTATTTTATTATCAAAAGAATGATATTGTCGCTCGTCCGTACATAAGGACTACCGTGTCCACGAACGCGATGAGATTCATTTCCCATCGTATCCATGCAAGTATAATTATCATTTGATGACTAAAAATAATATTTTGAGGACTTGATATCATTATTTATATAAATAAGATACAACATATCCACAACAAAAATTACTTATGTAACAAAACATATAAAAGAAATCGAGTAAGTTAACACCCAAAACGACGATAATACTAAGATATTATTAACAAATCAATGTTACAAGATCATATATGATATCATATTAATGTATATTATTCTTATATAATTTAATAGAAATTATTTCACCATTATACAGGAGGTTAACCTACCCTAAACCATGGGAAAGTACAAGGTAAGGGTTTATTTCACTATCTCTTCATTATCTGAGGTTGTTTATACGTAATTATCTAGTGGGACCTCTTTATCATCCACATCCATGTTCCATAAATATATATTTAAAATAATTATTACTATTTTAAATACAATGCGTTAATTTCATTTATACCCTTGTTGACTTTTTATAAATTTTTTATAAAGAAATCATTCTGTCGTTTTCCAAACAAGGTCTTTTTTAACCTTTTCGACAGAATTAAGGTAAGAATGTATTTTTTAACTTATATGGAAGGTGCGGCTATTTTCCGCCATTATAAAATCATTAAAGCTTCTCTTATAATCATATAAGAATATTTTCAAAGTAAATGTTTTCTTTTATAATTAAGTGACTTTTAAATGATTTTAATAGACATATTTCATTCAAATTGTTTTTATTTCATCTATGTCAACATATTTTGATGGATTTGAAGCATATTTTAAGTTGATTTATTATGATACAAAACTTCCATATATTTTTTCAAGTTTTCATGATATGTTTGACTGTGGATGTGTTATTTTTATACCATTAATGGTTTACGGAGAATGATTGTCATTTCGTATGCTATTTTTAATATAGATGTTTTCGTAATGTTTAAACCTGTTCATATGAGGAATTCATTGGACTTAATAAGTGGTGGGTGGAGCCCGCTATAGCTCATATATGCATCAGTAGGTATCATGAGACAAACTAGTGTCTTGGAACAAGGCCTTGACAAAATTTTATTTGTATTCTTGGCACAAGGCCTTGATTATGTGGTTATGATAGTCTGGCATTATGCATTCCATCATTATGAAAGTTGTTATTGATATTTTATGTGATTATTTGACTAGTATAATATCCATGTGAATAAGTAAATGGAATTATTTCATATTATTTTTTCCATATTATGCTTAATTTCAATTTTAAAAGGCTTTTGTTTTAGTTATACATTGCCTTAAATGTTTATTCTTATTTATGAAAGTTTCTAGTATATTGTTATCCTTACGGGGCATCTGAGCTCACCCCTTTCTATGTTTTATTTTTCCCAGGATGTGAAGAAGTATTTTATGAATGACCTGTAGGGATAGTATGAGGGGATATGAGTGTGGTGTATGAAGACTATGTTGTTGTAGTTTTCATTTTATGATGTAATGTAAACTTTATGAATGTATCTATTGATTCCAAGGCTACTAAACTAATCGGTCTTTAGAGACTTGATCTTTTGTTATCATGCCAATGTTATGTTATAATGCACTGACATTGGGTAACTGGGGTCGGTGCGTTACAATAGAACCATTAAAAATTATCTATGAAATCACAACAGATCGTCTAAAAAGGATAGGGCATGGATACACCTACCTCATGTGGGAAACCATCTGGAAAATGTTTCAAAATATCAACCACACCTCAATCTCACACTTTATAGGTAAGATCAAAAATTAACATCAAGATTAAATCCCAAAAAATAGGATCTAACCATAAAAACATCACCATAACTACTGGATAAATGTAACCATAATGAAAGATATAGGAAACCCATGAAGATAGGAGAAACACGAGGATAACACACTTACATTATTAATCCTTAAAGTTTCAATGCCAAATCCACCTCAAAAATGGAGATCCAAGGGAACCATGGGAGGGGGTGGGATCTCCTAGGGATGGAGATCCCAAATGGTGGAGAGAGGAGTTGATTTGGTGTAACAACCAAAGGGGAGACAAAGGTCATTTTAGAATTTTTAATGACTTGGACATCATGCATGGTTAGACCACATGGTTTTTCAAACCATGTGGTGACTATGCACCCCTCTCTACATAAGATACACCTACCAAATTGTTAGTCCAATAGACTAACTTACCATGTGTCATTTGTGTAGTAGCTTCTCACTACTGGAATCCTGACCTTTCCCAATGCTTCTATACCAACGGTTGTAAAAACCGTTTGTATAGGGCCCCTTTCTCAACGGTTTGGCCAAACCATTGGGAAAGCCCACTAATGGTATGGCTTTCCCAACGGTTTGGCCAAACCGTTGGGAAAAATCCTTTTGCGTCCACTTGTCCCAACGGTTTAGCCAAACCGTTGGGAAAAGTCCCTTCGGTATGGCTTTCCAAATGGTTTGGCCAAACAATTGGGAAATGTCCATGGATTTCCCAACGGTTTGGCCAGACTGTTGTGAAAAGTCCATTGGGTATGGATTACCCAATGGTTTGGGAAAACTGTTGGGAAATGTCCACCACTTTTCCCAATGGATTGTCCAAACCGTTGGGAAAGGGTGGGAACCTATCTTTCCCAACGGTTTTGAGAACCGTTGGGATAGGTTTTATGAGTACATTGGCCGAATATCATCTAATACATCAATATATAAATTACATATAAATATATATAAATATATTTATCCTAATATATTCACAAAGGATACTCTAGGAGAGTTGTAAAGTCATTGATTTATAATGTGGAGGTTGTGGGTTCAAACCTCCGCAGGAACTCATTTTTATATATTTACCGTTCCCAACGGTTTACTCAACCCATTGGACAGTTTCCTTGAGAATGGGGCATTGTTTGAAAAACTATGAGCCATCAGTGTGAATCAATATGACACCACAAAAACATAGATTTTGCATGGAAACACAGTATAAAAACATATAAAAAATCACCAAACTAAAAAGAGTAAAATGAACTATCTAAAAATTCACACCCATCACACCTGGAACTCATTAGAGAAACTAAAATAAAATAATTAATCCAAACAAATGGTGAAAACAAAAATAGGGGTGTGAAAATTCTCCCCACCATAACTCTTTCCACCCAATGAAATCCACAATAAGGCCTAATCGGATAACAAAAAATAACATTCCTTTACATCCCCAGAAAATTCTTGACAAAAATCAAATGAGGAGGGAAATAATAACACTGCAAATAGAAACCGTGATTGAAACATTTGAACTCAGGAGGCCAAAACAGACCCCTACCATATGAATTATGCCCCCAGAAAGCTAAAACACATTCCACCTGATTAATCTAATGAATGTAAATTCAAAAAACAACATAATCTAACCTCTCAAGAAAAAGGAACTGTCGACATTACCAATCAAAATGTATAAAATTTACCCAAAATGAATAAAGGATCTGAAAAAAACTTATCAATAAAATCTCCCACAACATTGCTTCAACAAACCACAGGGTATACTCCAACCCTAATTTTTCCTCAAGAGAGGACCTCAAAATTAGATAGCATCAAAATATACTATCCACTTCCAAGACAACACCAAAAATCATACCATATTATCAACATGGGGTGGCCTAAACGGACTCCCCATCATTTGAAATGAACTACCACTGACTTACTACAGAAGAAATATCAACCTGACATATGGTGGATCTCCCCACCATTAGAACTAATCAACGTTACTAACCATCATAGACTCTCATAGGAACTAGACATGGGCTAACTTAGGATCTTCTCACATGTACCAAATCCACACCATAAGGGACCCTGTGAAAGAAACTACAAGACAAACAGAAAAAACTATTCCATTAACCATCCCTACATGATGTGTCCATATTCAGATGAGTGAAAACCAAAATAGAAAATAATTTACAATATTGACCACCCAAGTAAAACCACATGAAGGTTCACATTCCAAAAAATGAAAAACCATTATTGTTCAATAAAATTTGACAACCATTCCTCCTTATAACCACGGTGGAACTCATCTACCCTCATGGGTTGAAATGAAGATTCACACACCTAGGGTACCTGACTATGCGTCAGCTTCACTCTGATCCCAATGACTAGAGCCCTGACATTTGATGGTTGTCCTTCCTCAATGTTAGTATTTAAAGATACTCATTTAAAACAAATTATTTTTTTCCACAAGTTTTTACACATCAATCATGGTTGAACCAACAAAACTCAACTTCCCCTAATATTCACTTGCTATATCATGGAACTCTCACTAAGCCTGGTACTTTGAAGATGCACACACCTCATCTGTATGTCTCCTATAATGATCAAATATGGAAACAATACCCTCAAAAAAATATCTCTTTAAAATGGATAAATATAGAATTATCAAAAGAAAACATGATTTTGTTAAAATAGATGTTCTCTAAAGAGTCATAACCCAAATATCACGGTTCGAGCCAAAAATTAAATACCAAACAACACCATCGAACATGACCATTGTAATCAAGGAAGCGTTATATATAAATGGACATTAAACCAAGCTTAATATAGAACACCCTTTCTATAAACAGACACAATAGATTCTCATGGCTAGAATCACCACACAAATGGAAATACATGAACCTATGTCATAAGGAAACTAATGAATGATTTAGAGGACTTTATTATACCTCGAAAAGTGCTAATAGATTCAAGAAACATTCCCTTACTAGAATTTCCTTCACCAATTTCAGACCAGACCATTAATAATAATGGCAAAAAACATCACCTATTATGACTTAGCTATCTTTGGAAAACTATGGTTTCATTCAATATCCCACATCCACTATAATTTTTAGAGAGGATCCATTTAACTGAGAAAGCGAGGAGGATTCAAGTCCAAAAATCAAGGAGAGAGAAAATAAGTTTATCAACTAGAAATGTTTTCAACGGAGAACCACCTGTGGCCACATTTTGAATATGAACTAATTCTTTATGGGGGAATGCACTAGCTGAAATGGAAATATAGGGCCCAATAATACTTATACATCAGTAAAAAACCACTAAAAACAAACTCTGAACACAGAAGAGGGAACCAACTTAAAGGTTTCCCAAAACATTCCTCAAAATATCCCACTACCAATATCATAAAACCAATTCATCGAAAAAACTAAAAATAGAAACACCATTCAATGATGAAGAGTTTCCAAAATCAAAACCCCATACAGGTGAAATTACGAATTCACAAAGAGATAGATCACATGACCACTAATTATAAAAATATTACACATTCTTTTAAAGGACCATTTAAAATGAATGAAATCTTGGTGGGTTTCACACTCACCAATGGTATCTCATGGAGGCTCACTCACATGGATATTCCCATGCGACCCTAGGAACCCATCCACCCATGATGTCAAACATCCACATTCCTCAAAAAATATAAATTTATGTGATAGCTCATGAGGATACAAAATGTCATAACAAAACATGTCCTCTTTTTAAGGAATAACACTCAACCAAGACCTTAAATGTTTGAATAATTTATAAAACATTTGGAAATACCACCAACCTTAGAGTTTAAAAACATTTTCACACTCCACATGTCAGTCCAAAACATTTAATCTCATCCAAAAAAATGTATATCCCAACAAATACACATAAAATAGATTTTACAATACCAAACTTGAAATAGATCATATTTTCCAAATGATAAATTTCAATAAACCATATGTTTTAATTTTGAAAATACATTTCTCATTGAACTCATCCCCCATTTATTGAAAAATGATTTTATAAAAATAAACATTGAGAAAAAAACCATCAAGATAATTTAGAAAATTCATTTTCTGTATTCCCAAAACCAAACCACTTCCCCTTTTAAAATCATTATTTCACAATTTCCAAAACTGGGGTTTTTTAAACAATTTTTAGAACACAATAATACAGAAATTAGTTCTCAATAGGAAACTAGTTTCGATGGGTGAATCAACCATATGGTTGGTGGCCCTATTCTAATTGCGACACCATTATATAGAGTATTCTAGGACAATTTCCCCATATCTATATGGTTTTCTAGGACATGTGACCTCACCAAGACCACTATCCCAACTCTCTTTTAATTTCCAAAAACAAAAACACCCGAAATAACCAAAGGAACCAAAAAAACGTACTTCCCCTGGAAACTTGAGTCTTGTCATTAGGTGTGATTTTCAAGAACCATACTCATAACTATAACATAGATTCATGAATGTCCTACATCATATCTACCCAAAATCTTCCCCAAATAATATGACCCAAACTAAGAGTTTCCTTGCTCTAATACCATTTTTCCATGAACAAAGAGGGAGTGTTATCCAACCTGACATCTGACCTGGTATGTGTCGTAGACTAAATGGTGTCCCCAATCCACATAGTATGGAAACTAGTTCTTGGGTATCAAAATTAAACCACGGGAATGATTCAAACCATTTTGGTAAGCCTAAAATAATTCCATAAAATAAAACAACAAACCAAGGCTAATAATATAACCAAAAAAACAAAAATTTTGCAGGTTCATGGTCTTACAACTTTAAACAAAATCTAAAGTTGTTATAAAAAAAGGATCGTTGAGACCAACCCCAAAAACTCCATGTGATATGAGATACATAAGCCTCTAGCCACCACCACCAACCACTACAACAAGGAGAACTAGCAACATGATCTCTCATCATAACTACGACAAATATTACCTTCAAACAAGTCAAACATAAAATAATGTATACATACACCCAATGGTGTATATAGGGTATGATCCAAATCCATGTAGGATTCCACCATCCAAAATAGATTCCATTCTATGAAATTAAAAGAAAATTTAACATGTTTATTTACTTTAAAACATTTATAACTTTCCTAATGGAATATTTAAGGTAAATTGTTGTTTAGAAAAGAACTTTTAAATAAAACACCTTTTTCAAATAACTTTATTGAAATAAAAACACATAAATGTTCTATTGTATTTTGATAGCTAAAAACATATTAAATAGGCCTCATGTAAATATTGAACACCATGGATAAATCCCAATGAGGGATATAGCTTTATTGAGTCACTATAACCTCATACCTCAATTAAACATGGAATAGTAACCACAGCCGTCAACGTCCTCATGCACGATCCACCAGAGCGGACATTCATCCAAAATTCTAGTCACGATCAATCATAATCATAGTTTAGTAATTGTTGTAAACATTAATCTGGCTATGTGAAACTTGGACAAGCCACTTCATAATCACTACAGCTCTATTTACTATATACCCACTTAGATACCCAGGATTCCCTTGGTGCTCAATTCATGTTCAGTTGTCAGAAACATCCCCACATTCAAAAACACATTCTAAAACCATTTTGAAATAAATATTCCTCAACTAATACATTTCATGAAAACCCTTTGGAAATTTAACACTAGAAAAGAACACAAATAATTTATCCATTGTTGTTGGGAAATCCCCTTTCAAATCCACATTTAATCGATTTTTTACTTTAAAAAATATCTTACAATATTTCAACATTCACAATTAAAATTTGATGTGTACAACAAGGATTTAATCATTCCATAAAAATAAATTTCCTTTGATGAAATCCACTTTTGAATGCATTAATTCCACATGTTCCTATGAAATCATATTTCACACCTTTCAAACAACCCATAAAACGTTTCCCCAAAATACCACAATAAATAACTCATAGAAAGATATCCATTTCCCTTTATAAAATCCATTTTCATTACGTAAGAACTCTACATCATTATGTATTAGATTTTAGACCACAATATGTAAACATAAAATATATAAACATTAACCAAGAAAGCACATAAAATCGTATGAAAATCCAAGATCATGGAACCACCAACCTTATGTGGAGAAACATCCTTAAAATGGTGAAAACATCAACCACACATCAACTTCACACTATAGAGGAAATATAAAGCAATAAAATATGTATTAAGCCCAAAAAATTGGATCTTACCATAAAAATGTCACCCTGCCTATGGTAGAAATGTAAACCTAAAGAAAGAAAGAGAAAACCCTATAAGGGATTGTAAAAGAATAGGAGAAGGCACTTACATGATGATTCCTTGATGTTTCCATACCAAATCCTCCATAAAAATGGATATTCAAGGGAGCCATGATAGGGGAGGAGGTTCCTAGGGATGGAGATCTAGAATGGGGGAGAGAGGGGGATTTTGGATAAAATCTGAAGGGACAACATTTAAGAATTTTTATGACTTTACATCATTCAGAGTTATCCCACATAGTTTATCAAAACATGTAAAAAATGTGCACCCATATCAGACTTTTAGAAACCTAAAGCATGTCTATTCCAAATGGAATAGCTTACCTTGTGGTATTTGTGTGGTATCTTCAGTCCAAAAACCACAACCCACAGTAGGGATACCTGGAGAATGGTGAATAGTTTGACAAACCATGCACCAACATTGTCCATCAATATCCCAACACAAAAACATAACATTTTCATGAAAAAATCATTGAAAAACTCATGGAAATGAACTAGACCAAACAAAGACAAAGGAAGTACCTAAAAATTATAACACATCACACCCATAATTCAATAGAGATTGAGAAATACAATAAAGAAACGAATTAAAGGGTGAAAAAAAATTGCTACTCTGACATGGGATGTATTGTTAGTGGTAACCATGAAACCCATACTGTATGGTATTGTGAAAACATGTGGTGCTAGACAGAAGGATCTAATAGTTTCACAATATGAGGAAACTGTTATAGAGGAGGTGTGCACTCATTCGAGCATCTCTACAATTTTTAACAATGGGATGAGACACAGTTTTCAAATGGTTTGGTAAACCATATGCACTAATCATTTGAGGTTCCTTGCTTTACGGTGTTGGGTGCATTCTTGGAACACATTTTGGAATACCATAAAACCAAATAGTGTGACATATTATTTTGAGGAAAATGAATAAAATGCCATCAAATGTTTAAAACTAAAAATCAAATTCTTATTGACACCTCATGAACATCATACAATTGTAGAGATCCATTTGATTTCATTTCCAAGATACAGTTCTCCTGTACAATCTCAAAATTGTGAGTTGATTGTATCATTGGATTCATGCTAGTATGTACTACAATCCCCTTCTGCCCTTATTATTTTCACTTGGTATCAGTTGTGTTATTTATGTGTAATCTAAAATTCCTTTTTCAGTTTCTTCATATACACTTAATTTTTCTTATGATCGTAGTGAAATTATGATCTGATATTAGATAAGAACTATTCTATGGGTCTGTGATAGGTGGTCTATACTTTTTCCATGTGGTTTGATTATTTATAGTGCTATTTTAAATGATTGAGCTCACCAGACATTTCAAATTCTCCCTTTAATTGAATTGTATAGTTGAATTAAATGTAATGGAAACTATTAGGGATTCCCCACAAGTTCCATGAGATGTTTTGAATATTTTTTCCCAACCGAGGTCACCCATGGGGTGTGCATTTTATATTTTCCTTGTTATAAAACCCATGGGGTGAGTGTTTTTTCTATCCATGTTAGAGTAAGACCGTAACTAACCAACCTGAATTGAACTGGTTGATTAGGATATGGTTTCCTTCAATTGACTTGTGTTAACATGATGATTCAGGATTTAATTACATTAATGTATTTAATAGATATTGTGGAAATTAGTGGGAAAAAACATTAAATATAAAGTGAATTTAACTATTATATGAGTGGGTAAACACATGGAATGAGGTTTCAATTTAATTTAACGATCAATATTTACATAGGGCTCCATGAGTGTACTACACCATGGTTAAAGTAAATGGTAGTGGATGAATTTGACCATTAACGATCCTTGGATCTTGATTTCATGGGATTCCATAAGACTTTCAACCTTTGGATCTGACTTTATTGAGCTCGTAGTGGACATGGTATGTTGAAATTCTCATTGGACCCCAATTAAATTCTAACTGAGTTTCCATCGAGATGATTCTAGGACTTGATAAGTATTCCTTAGTACACAATACATTGGAACTATCCTTGTGGGGTTATAATTTTCTGATACATGGAACAACCATGGTAAATATCACATCTATGATTAAACATCTGGTCCATGGTAAATTTGACACTTCTTGTTATACGGTGTGGCCATGGGTGATTTGATATACAGGTTGTGTAGAATGGTTGGGGGTGATATGATATTCTATGTATAAGATATCCCTAATGTATTTAATTCTTTTGGCGTTACTAATTTATTATTATAGGACCTTGAAACTTGTTTCATAGGGATCCTTTTATATCATCATGGTTCCATTTACAAAATTACTTTTTTACATTGTCATTTCAAATGCATTGCTATCAAATATATTATTTTCCTTACACTTTACCTTTTCATGTATTTCATATCCAGAACTTGTTATTGAATCCTTGGGTGGTGAAATACATGGATTGTATCTCACACCCCTTTCTAGTCACCATTGGGTACATGGACATACTATTTGGATGCAGGTAGTGATCATGGAAAGAGCCCGTAGTTTGATGTTATATATTGTCCCACGCTTAGGAGTAATTGACCATATGACCGAGATGAGGCTCATGATTCTAGTTAGAGATACTTATTTTTGTACTTTTTCGTATTTTATATATGTATTGAATTGATGCTTGTAATCCTAGTTTGGATATTTTACAGAAAAGTGATATAATAATCATTTTATATGAGATTACTTGAGGCATTGCATATATATTCCTTCTTTTTATCAATTGTTATACTTATTATGCTATTGATCTATATGATTTATACAGCCATGTTACACTCAGATAAGAGGTAATAGTCTCCCCATAGACACACCCTAGGCTATCAAAGCTAGTCGGTATCTTCTCACATCAAAGGAGAAGCGCTTGATTCCATGTGACGAACCATGAATGGGGCATCATTTAGTGGAAACAAGGTCCATGTAAATACACAATAAAAGAGTATTAACGACTTTATTCACATAATCCTAACATATTTTCACCATGAATATTTATATAGAAAAAAATGATTAATGTCATATTAAAATGTGATCTTATAAAGTTGAACTCTACATCCACATTAAAGAATGATTTATTTTAAATCCAATTGTGATCATAGAATGAATAATTTTTTTAAACTTGATGAGAAAAAAAACAAGACATATGAAAATGGGTGAAAAATTATTATAACCATAATAACATTATTTACAGAGATAATAGTTTATGTAAAACCATATTCAATAATATTAACCTCTTTATCCTCTATCACATCACTACTATAAATGCTTACTAAACTGTGAATGAACAATTGCAGTATAGAACTAAGGGAAAACCCAAAAGCACCAAATATGGAAAACATTCCCTCTCTAGAAAAGATATTTTCTGTATTAAGATTAATATCAAAATTTTGGTGGATAAACTACATTACTCTCGAATAAATATGGATTAAAACCCACTAACTTTCTACCAAGAAATAATAGGGGTAAAAATAAACTGAACCCCTAAAAAAACATAATCCATAGATTAAATAAATTAAAATATGGGTCTATTATCCATGTATTTGATTGGTAAATGTCATTGTCATCCAAATGAATTAATGTATGAATATTGGTCACATTATAAACACTATAAGAACACTCTCCAAACATATGATCTTGGGCAACAACCACTAAGAAATAATATCTTCATGAAAGTCATTGATACCTAATTAATAACAAAAATAGACTAATTGGTATGAAGCACCAAAGAAAAAATCAAATTGGAGACCACTTTAGTTGGTGAATCATTAAATAGATTACGGTACCGAAGTTAAAATTATCATGAACACAAATATATTAATTAAAACTTATCACTTTTAATCTACAATCATATTTACCAACTGAGATGGATATATCACCAAATAACTGAAAAAATTCATATAATTAGAGATAAAATATTCATATATGATGAATAATTAACAATATATTTGATTTAATATAAACCATATATCCTTCCAATATGGGTCAATTATACCTTATTTGGCATGAATATGAGATGGAATATCATTTGATGTCTCAATGAAGTAATAAATTCAAAGAATACAACAAAAATTGAGATCCTCAAAGTCAAACCATATATTAATATAATGTGATAAATGAATAACAATATGATTGTGTTATTTTTTTAATGTGTTCTAACATTATAAAAATATAACATAATATAAAAATAAAATTTTTATTATTGTCAGTTTTCTTATATATACTAAAAATGCCAATAATGTCATATTAACACCACTTTCTTTCATGAAAAATCAATCTTTTGGTAGAAATATATACCTCTAAAAAATATAATGAATCAAGAATTAACAAATAAAACTAAAAAACAATATTAATAAAATAATTATGAGGATATATTATACTTTAAATGAAGTTGATAACATCCATCCTAAGTAAAAAACAATCTATACCACTATATAACTTGAGTTTAGTTAAATAGGATTAAACATGATTGTAACACCCAATGACATTACAATTTATTCCATTTAGAATAAATTTACCTTTTTAATAAAAATAATTGCACACAACACTATGTTTAGCTTGTGTTAAATGCAACTATTAGTTTCTTCTAAATCATGTGTTACACGCTTAACCGAGATTTACCAAAAAAAATATATTGTTATTTAATATTCCAATTATAGCATAGCCATTATAATGGAGAGGAAGAATATTATTATATAGAGTATAACAATATATAAATTAAAAATATTTATTATTTATTTATTTATGATAAATTAAATAAGAATCATTGAAATGAAAAATAAATATTATAAAAAAACTATATTTTTTCTAAAACATGGTTTAATATTACATGGTGCACATAAATTAAAATTAATTTCTACCCATTTAATAAAATTTATTTGAACAAAATAACCTCATTTTTGAAATCCAAATCCAAATTTCATTAGGGATAATTTTTTGTATTTTTCTAAGAATTTTGATTTTTTGATGAATAGTGAAAAATATTGAATTTTAGTTTAATGATTCCTTGTAATTTGAATAATTTATAATGTTAAATTATATATGAAATTTTATTTAATGTAAAATTAGTTCAATTTTATGTATTTTAATCAAATTTATGTCATTGTCATTATTTTTATATTTAATTTACATATAAAAACATTATAAACTTTTGTATATATTCACTTAAGAAACCCTCTTTCTCATCCCAACTATGGGATAAATTTTAAACTCAATTAAGAAACATCTATGATTTGAATTTGGAAAAATTAATTAAATATATTGAATTAAATTAATTCATAATATTCAATAAGGTAAACTTAATTTTTGACCATAACGATTATTTGAAATAGTTAAAAGTAGTTACAATGGTTAAGATAAAAAAAGTTTACTTAGTGGTTAAACATAGAATATAATGTATAAAAATGAACCAACACATTTCCAAATAACATTTTATAGCCACAATTTTATCGTAACCCTAAATTCATAGATTTTTGTTCATTGTTGAGACCTTCTATTGGTAAAAAAACGTGGGTATACTTAACTCTCTTCAAAAAATTACAAGTGTGCCACTCATCCCACTTATAAATTCCCCCCCCCCCCCCGCATCCCCACTTCACACATTAAAAACAATATGTTATGGAAAATACATTCAATAATAATTTCAAAAAATCTCTCCCCTCATCCTAAAATATTTATCTTGGAATGAAATCCAATTTAGTAAGGGCTTACTGCAACATAAAGGATGGTTCCCAAAGAAGATGTAATGTTCTTCAATAATCATCCCAATTTTATTTCCTTCCACACATCCTATAATTAATTTTATACCATAATTATATAATAACATCAATATATTAAATATAAAAATATGTTTTGATATTATTTTTACGAACTAAATCCTCATAAAATTTTTTCAAATAGGTTACAAAATCATTGTTCTGGTGTACACCTGATGAATGTCTCATGAACAGATGTCGTTACATTTTTCATTACCACATCTCATGGATGGGTATTAATATGGACCTAAATTATATATTTAATATTTATAACATATTTATTCTTATGGATTAATTATATCATTTATAACCTTTTTAAATTTTCATTCCTTAAGTGATTCAATAATGTCACTCATGTGTACAGTAAACTACCGCCTCCCGAAGTGATGTGATTCATCTTTAACTAATGCTTAACATGAAAGGTGATAAGGATAATATTGTTCAATATATGTGATAAGAATTTGAAAACTATTATATTAATGAATTATTTATGATTCTTTATAGATAATATATATCATTTTCTCTTCACACTAAAAACATGGTGACATTATTCATGTATGTGTGGACTACCGACTTCATGATGTGACGTGGCTATCTTCTCAAAACCATCATTCATGATTAATCTTAAAATTATTATTTATGTATTATAATGATAATTAATACATGATTATTAATCATTCTATGACGAAACTATTTAATATATTCAGGAACCAAATATTTAATGATAAAACGTGCATAAGATATATTAGAAATTTACACCTGAAACAATAAAAATAATGAATGATTATTAATGAAAATAAAATAATATATCATAAAAGGATCACATACAATATTATAAAAATTAATATTGTTTTTTAATATGTTAATATAATTTTTAAAACCATTATAAATGAGGTTGAATAATATAATGTCAAAAGGATGTTCTAGGTAAGGTATTTGATAAAAATATACATTCTATTGAGACTTATTTATTATTATGAACCAATTAACATTTATGTAGAACATATGCTTCAATTTTGACTTATAATATCATTATAAATTATTAAGTAACGGTATTTTAGGGTTTAATTTGAATCATTTCATACAAAGGGATTCAAAAAGAAAATTACTAATTGGAAAATGGTGTTGTACAGTCTCACTTTCTATTGTTATTGTTATCTTTCTCTTGAAATAATAACATCCTTCTAATAAATATCCATTAAAAATTTAATTTATTTTAAATATTCTTATTATTTTACAAAATAAATTATTATTTCATTAATTTTATTCCATTTTTACATGCGGTGTATACTTTGAATATTATTTGTAAATCTTGGGGAATATAGATAAATCTATTTACTTTATTCAATATAAATAATTGAGGATAAAGAACATTTTTCATTAAATTAAATAGATTACTTGATATATGAGGAATTATTGGAACTAAATTTAAGGGTTCTTCCAAGTTAATGATACCCCCTTGTTGCATCTATAGTCTCACGAGAAGAATGAGTTGGGTAAATATTATGTTTTTACCCATTATGTTTTAAACCATCTTCTAAAAGGTCCTGATAGTAAAGGTATCACGTGCCTATGAAACATGGCATCAGAAAATTAAGCATTCCCTTTACTTCAAATTCAATTAATACATTCTAGGATATTTTCAATATGATATTTTCTATAAATTCTTTTCATTGACCATTTATTGATTAAATGACCTGATTTTTTAGTTATTTACATCCACATATTGATTACGCCTTATATTTTGATACAATCAAGTTATTTAAAAGTCAGGTGTGTTTAGTTATTTACCTTAACATATTGATTATGGTTATTGATTCATGATAAATTCTTCCTTACATAGCCCTTACTGATCATTTGATCTGACCCTTATTTCTTTCCTTTACCCATTTAATGAAAAAAATATATTTGAATGAGTTTTCAAAGATGTTGTTTATTAGATTTTGTAATGTATTATTTTTTCTTTTCTATTAACAATATTATTTGGTTGTCATGTATGTATATAGTTCCCCTAAACATCTAATTTGATTAGTCTATTAGGATTGTAATCCTTGTATCTATTCCAATGAACCAAATTAAGACACAAGCTCTAGGATACTAGTGTTAGGGGCATTACAGATGGAAACAAATAATGTTTCATAGAAAACATATAAAATATTTTTATGAAAAAAATACATTATGTAAAATAACCATATGATATAATTTGAGGATATGTATAGTAGATCGTTATTATTATTTGGTAAGATAGAAATTATGTGGTTTTCCCTGATAATACATCCCTTATTGGGTACCACTAGTGGACATGGCTTAAGGAAAAAGGTACCTAGGGGTAATAACTCTGAAAAAAGCCATATTGGGATTGAATAGAGTATTACCTAGTACTCAAAAAGGGCCTTATTGTGCACTTGATTTAACACTCCAAGGGAATTTTCATTTTATGGTTCCAATTTAATTTGGAAACCATTATATAGGATTTTCAATGTAATGATATCCCCAAAGAAACCAATGTTTACGATCCAGGGATTAACATTGCATGAATTTTAATTAATTTTTAGTGTTAACCCATATTAAAATTATACATAATGATTAGTGTTCATAATTTTATGAGCTAATATTGTATATTCCATGATCTAAAAATGACATTTAGAAAGAATAATGATATCAATACTCATGGAAAATGAACATATTTTCCAACTATGCAAACCAATAAAACTAGTATTGTAATGGATACAATTATGCCTATACTAGGGTTGATTATTCAGGTTTTGAAACATAAAAATTCTATGATGGATTAACCAATTCCATATCATTATTCACCTATACTGAATATATTTATGTTATATAATCCCCCATCATTTAGGAGGACTCATAGTCCTATTATAACTTAGTAATGGATTAAGTCTCTAGAGAAGATATATACGGCCATGTGATGCAGTGAAAAGGATAATTTTACACTTGTGGTGTATTATCTCATGGGAGATACCGATCAATAGTTTTCATTGATTAATAATACTCTTGAAGAAGAGGTAATAGAACTAATTGAATAAAATTCATTTCAAGATACATTGTTTTATATATATTTCCATAAAAAAAATGAGTTTAAGAACAATTTCCTCATATTAAGAAAGAGAAATTATAATGTGTTTCAGATTATGAAGATGCCTTTACAATGATGGATATGTATGCTATGTATTAAATAATCATTAAGGAATTAAATATTTTCCATTTCATTTTAGGTATTAATCCATGTAACGGAAGGCTATTGGTCTCCCAAAAATTTTCATCATATGATAAAATTGTTTTATGCTTCACCAAAACGGAGAAGGATTTACCTAGATCATACATATTCAAGGGGATCCAAGATAACAAGAGGTAATTTGATCCCCATGAGTAAGGGAATACATCAAATATGTATAATAAAAAAATAAATTACAACCTCGTGACAATTTTGAAAGGAATTTCCTTGAGAAATGCTCGAATGGATTGGATGTTTGTTATAATTGTGGAGATAATGGTCACTATGTGAAATATTTAAAGGGAAAGTAAAAATAAATGATATTAACTGCTTCAGCTATAGATAATTGGGGAATTTCTCACACAAATGCCCCATGTTCCAAGGTAATCAACCACAAAAGAGGCCAAGAGAGGAAGGACAAGAATATGTGATCACTACTACTGAGATGGAAGTACCCAGTGATTTTGTGGTAGGTAATTTAATCCTATATTCAAATTTAGTTAATTATATTTTTGAATCTGAATCCTCAATAATGTCTATATATACATAATTTTTCATGAAAATTTTTCATTTCCCATTTAATTTAATAAATAATTTATAACAACAAAATCATAAGAGAAGTTTCATTTAAACAAAGATGTGTTAGGAAGTCCCCATTTTGATACATAAATATGAGCTATTATATTACCTTATGATCATACCTATGATTTCTATCGATATAATATGTGTTATGAACTAGAATTCAAAATAAGATAAAAATTCTATTGCAATAAGAATAAACTTTTCATTTGGGCGGTAGAAATAAGATTCTATATTTATAAATATGAGACATCATCACATGGGTCTTATACAAATCTACCCCTAATAGTTCTACTAAAAGAGATCATCTGGTATGAAGAGTAATAAAATTTTTTGTATTATAGAGGTAATGTTAAAATTGAGGATGTACCTATTATACAGGAATACATCAATTCATTTTTAGGGAATTACCTTGACATCCCCCAATGTTTAAATTCTTGTTCTAGTTGATTTAATCCATGATGCAAGACCAATATCAAATACTCAATATATAATGACTACTATATAATTAGTTGAGTTGAATAAACAATTAGAGGATTTAGGTGATAAGGGATTTATTATCCCCAGTGTTTCATGATGGGGATCCCCTCTTCTCTTCATTATAGGGAATTATGGATCTATGAGGTTTTTCATTTATTATAGGTAAATAAATGCTATTATTAAAAAAGAAAAAGTAACATATACCTCAAATTTATAACTTATTTGACCAAATTCATGAATCTCAAAACTTTTTTAATACTAACTTTGTTCGGTGACTTGTCAATTGTAATTAACGAAGGAAAAAATTCTGAATACGTCATTCTTAATATGGAATGGAAATTGTGAGTATAAAATTATTTAATTTGTATTGATAAATTTACTAACTATTTTAATGTATCTAATGAAAAGATTAATAAAGGAATATCTTTAGGATGTATTTGTCATATTCATTGATTATATTTTTGTGTATTTTAAAATATATAAGGACCTTGAGAATAATTTATGGATTTTTGTTCAGACTCTTTAGATGAATAAGTTATGTGGGAAATTTAGTAAGTTTTATTTTCTTCTTCATGTAGTTTCATTACATGGCCATATTGTCTCAATGTATGGAATCTCATTTGATCCTAATAAAACAAAGTTAGTTTTAGAATGGCGTATACCAATGAACATAACCAAGGTATGTAGTTTCATTGGTTTAGAAGATTACTATCATTATTTCATTTGGATTATTTCTAGATTAGCTTAAATTTTATCAAATAACACATGAAAGGCTATTGATTTTATTTAGAAAAAAGGAATATAAATAATTATTTGACGAACTAAAGAGAATATTGGTCAATTATCAAATATTGAGTCCACCATATAAATGTGATGAGTTTTTGATATATAGTGATTCATTGAAGTGAATTGGTTTCATCCTAATGAAAAATGATAAAGTCATTTCATATAAATCATGGAATTTTAGGAATCGTGAATATAACCACCCAACCCATGATCTTGATTTAATAGCTGTAATCTTTGATTTGAAGATATCGAGACATTATCTCAATATCAAAAGATGAGACATATAAATGGTTCAAAAAATCATGAAATACAACTTTTTTCATAAAAAGTCCCTAACATGAGGTATATGAGATTTCTTGAGCTACTCATGGATTATGATTTCTCAATACACTACTATAATGGGAATGAAAATATGGTAGAATATGTATTGAGAAAGAAATGTCATGTATTTATAATAAAAATGAGGATTGAGATGGATCCTATATTCAGGGTTGTAGTAAATATGGATATGGAAGTTATTATGGATGGGGGACATGGAATCTGCTTCTTGGGTTTCAGAGAGTGTGGATGCGAGAGCAATGGTGGTGTTATCATTTCATCATGTAGGGTTGAACTAGGAGCACCATCCATCTCAGAATTCACCAGGACTTAATCTGATCCATCATTCCCTAATGTACTTATCAAATTTTTATGGTGTTACAGTCTTATACCTTTTAACATCGAAATATCAAGATGTAGAAAACCTTCATTCTTAGATTCTAGTCCCTATGTTTAGAAGTGATCCCCCACTTTCGGAATTGTTTATGAATTTCATAAATTCATCCTAGGTATTATGTTTTCCTGTTATGATTGGGAGTCTTGACCACCATAACTTAAGTATTCTATGTTCAACAATGTATTGTTTTTACATTTGAGGTTTGTTAAGGATTGTTTTTGCGATGAATGTTATTTCATTCTCATTCAATGGATGTCAGGTTTTAGAAAAGGTCTTGACTTTGTCCAAGTGATGTTTTGGATCCAGCTGTCAGGGCTTCCCCACCCCTTATAGAACCATTGCATTCTTATTTTTATTGGAAACTATGTTCGGTTCATCATCTGTTCAGATGATGCAACTCTCCACATAGATAATCCATCTTCTAATTGAATCTTCATTGAAATGGGGATTTATTCTCCATTTACTAATATTATACCTCTTTATATTGGGAATAGGGTTTCCTAGAAGTATATTTTCCACAAATCATAGATTGCATTTCTTAATACCTATCACCTTCAAGGAAATTGGTGTGACTATAGCAGTTATAGAGAACTGAGGGGTTAATACCACAAGAATGAGTTGAATGCAGATGTTTCTATAGCCCTAAAACTGTCCTAGTTAGGAAACTACATGTCTTAGGATCAGAGGAAGTGTTCTCCATCATTGGATCATATTACCGTGTTTCAACAGTGATAGAAATTTATGTGCGCTATACTACATTCATTATCTAGATATATTGGTGTTAATATAAATAAAACATTTCCGTCTATTGCTTCTATTGTGCCTCTTCTAATGGCCCCCATGGTGCCACTTTTAGGTTCAGTCTCATTCTAAGGAAGATGTGTGGTTCATGGTTCTACTTCTGCATATAGGGATGGTGGGTTTTTTATATTGGAATGAAGGATATTATTCAATATGTCTTCCTTGAGTCTAAGAGGCCTCAACATGATGGAGGACATGCAATTCCCTATATGGATATGAAGAAATCTCCCTAGTCTTATGTGTAAAAATAGGTGTCTCTAGATAATTCCCTTAGCACTCAGGGTGTGTATACCCAACTATATTTAGTTCCAATTTCTCATATATCCATCCTCACTTTACATTTTAACAATATTGATATCAATGGGATTACTCCTATGGAACATCATGGTATTCTCAACACTAATGGTTCAAGTGGTCGGTATTTTCTTACGAAGAAGGATAAGAAAGCGATTATTGATGGTGAAGGAATCACTCTTTATTAATGTAGATTTTCCAAATAAAAATTTTATTTTTCCTTAGACAGATGTATGAATATTAGATATGTTGAAGAACCTAAATGGGAACAAGAAAAATTCAATATTGATAAGCGTATGGATTATACTTCACATCTAGTAGTTTCTGGTAAAGGATCTCCATTATGTGATCTTAACCTGAATTCATCTACCTTCAGTCCCCTTTTTACATGGTCTAGAATCCAAGGTCGTAGAAAACTTTCTCAGTGTTTTAATTTTAACTAATCCTTATTGGGTGATCGATAAATTAAGGCATACTCAATTGAATGAGGCTTTTATAGGGTAAATGATTCCAACTATTTTATTTTCTAGAATGATTTAGTGAACTATTTTGTATTATGATGTTTTGTTTTATCTATAATTTATTAATGTTTCCTACTTTTCCTTTAAAATTTACTTTCAAAATATAAATTTTAATTAATGGTTTAATGAATAAAAATCAACTTTATTAAAAAAATATAAATAGACCTCAATCTAATGATGAGTACTCTATAAAGAAAATTAACGCTATAAATGATTGGAAGTCAGTAGGATTCATTTGAGAAGATGGTATTATGAAATTTGAAAGAGATTAGTTGTTCCATATATACCTGAGCTAAAAATTTAATTTTTGGGATGTTGATAATTGATCAAAATTCTCAATTCACCTTTGTATCACAAAGATGTATATGTAATTTATATATGAATTTTTTGGGGATAACATAAAGCTAAAAATATTTGATTATGTGTCCATATGTTTTTCTCTACAAGTTATGTCCATGAGACAACATCCTAAATGATTCATGAAACCTATTTTTATCCTTGTGTGGAAATAGGATTACATTAATATTGATTTTTTTTCACGAATACCAAATAATCCTATAAATAATGATGCAATATGGGTTATCATTGATTACCTGACTAAATCATCCAATTTTTTTATATAAGAGAATTTTTACCTCTTTAGAAACTCACAATGATCTATATTAATGATGTTTTCATACATCATGGCCCACTTATGTCAATTATGTCTGATTGAGATCCCAATTTTACATCAAATTCATGAAATTTCTTTAAAAGGCTCTCGATACTCAGCTTCATTTGAGAACTACCTACCGTCATCAAAGTGATGGACAATCCGAAATGACTATTAAAAAATGTAAGATATGTTGAGCTCAATCTCACTTGATTTTAAAGGTATGTGGGATCTGTTTTTACCATTGGTAGAGTTTTCCAATAACAATTTTTTTTCATTTAAGTATTCAAATGGGGTTTTATGAAGCATTTTAAGGAAAGACATGTCATACTCCATCTTGTTGTGATAAAGTCCATGATAGAAATCTCATATTACCTAAACATGTTGAAGAAACAAAAAAAGGCAAAGTAAATTCCAGATCACACTAACTGAACTCAATGTAGGACAAAGGGTTATGATGATAATAATGGAGAGAATTGGAATTCCAACTGTGTGATCATGTTTTTTTGATTGTATCTCTATGGAAAGGTGTTAGAAGGTTCAATAAGAAAGGGAAACAGAGACCCAAGTACATAAAACCGTTTGAAATCCTTGAAAGAATTAGAGTTTTTTCTTATAATTGGATAATTCTTCAAAATTTATCCAAATAGAATGATGTTTCTCATATATCATTATTGTGAAATTACATTCTCGACTCGACACATTTTCTCACCTCTGCTGAAAAAGTGTTAGAACATGATCTATATTATTATAAATAACCATCTATATTCTTTATAATAGAGAGAATATATTCATAAATCAAACGAAACTCCCGGTAAAGGATCATTGGATAAATCCAAAAATGGATGAAGAAAAATGGGAATTAAGGATATTATGTATAATAACTATGCTAATATTTTTATAAGGTGATATACACAAAATTTTGAGGATGTGATTTTTGTAGGATAGATGAATGTAAATCCCAAATACATTAGAATATGTTAATTTTAGAATAAATATAATTTTTTATATATATTTCAGAGCACACAACACTGATTTTATCTTTCTATACATGAAACTTTGAGTTTATTTGAAATCATGTGTTACAGGCCAGACCGATTTTTATTGAACAATAATAAATTATTTATATAATATTTAACATGAAAAATATCACATTTTGAATAGAATTGGGTAGAAAAAAAAGGATTAAATAGCTTCTGAAAATATAAATTTTATATAGTTTTTTATCTATTTTTTAATTATAAATAAGATAAGAATCATTTAATAGAAAAATAAATGTTTTCTGAAAAACTATTTTTTTAAAAGATAGTTTAATTGTTCTTACAGTAGATAATTTAAAAATAAATTTTACAAAATTTATAAAATTTATATGAAAATTTTATCTTTATTATTTAAATTGTGTTACTATAATTATCATTTGATAAATGTTTTATATTTTTCTAAGAATTTTCATTTTTTAAGAATAGTGAAAAAGAATGAATTTAAAATAAAAATTAAATTTTAGTTTAAATAATTTATAAACATGAATTATATTTTAAATTTATTTTAATGTTACATTATAAAATTTTTATATACAATAATTTAATTTATTTCATTGAAATAATTTTTTAATTTAATTAATAATAAAGAACATTGTAATCTTTTGATCATTTTTTACTTTAGAAACCCTTTTTCTACTATTAATTGTAGGATTAATTTTATATTAAATTCTTACACTTATTTGAGTTGAATTTGGAAAAATAAACTAACTATTTTGAATCACCATAATTTATATTATCTTATAATGTAAACCTAATTTTTGAACATAATTATTAGTGGAAATAGTTAAAATTAATTACAAAAATTAATATAAAAATGAGATTACATAGTGGTTATACATAGAATTTAATTTGTAAAAAGGACAGAAACTTATAAAATCCATTTATCTATAAATATTTAGAACATAAACCTTCAGGGATTTAATTATATTCATTATTGAGAAATTTTTTTAGGTTAAAACGTGGGTACACCTAACTCTTCAAAAAATAACAATTCTGCCACTCACTATCTTTATTAAAGTTCTCCCCCTCACATATCCAATTCACACTTTCAAACCACATTTTTTTTCCAATACATACCCAAATCACTTCCAAAATTCCATCTATGAATCCTAGAGTCCTTATTTTTGGAAGAAATCCAACCTACAAAGGATTTATTTAAAACCTATAGAGGATAGCCGAAGAATAGGTAATGTTCTCCAACAAGCGTCCTTATATTATTTACTTCTCCATCTCCATAAATTTATATTATAAAATGATTATATAATAATCTCATTATCTTATAAATACTAATATGTTGTTGTGTTAATGGTTAAACCTAAAACCACACACACTTCCATCAAAAGGGTTATGAAACCATCGTTTGTGTGTACAGTGGACTACCACCTTCCAAACAGATGTCATTCATTTTTCCATTACCACCTCTCATGGACGGGTATGATGATGGGTATAAATTTTAAACATGAAATATATAACATTATTATAAATATGGAGTAATTATATCATTTATATGATTTTTTTACATTCCTTTCCATGGGTGATATGATAACGTCGCTCGTGTGTACAACAGACTACCACCTCCTGAAGCGATGTGATTCGCCTTTCACTAATGCTTTACATGGAAGGTGATAAGTATGATATTAGTGATTATATATGATATAAATTATATAATTATTATATTAATGAGTTATTTATCATTATAAAATGATAATATATATCATTTTTCTTTCACCATAGAAATCTGGAAACATCATTCATATACGTGTGGAATACCACCTTTATGAAGAAATTTGAATATATTTTCATAACCCAATTTCAGGTTTTTTCATGAAATAATAATTTATTTATAAATATGATAATTATTTCATGATTTTTATTCTAGAGTTGATGAAACTATTTAATATTTTAAAGAACCAGATATTTAATGACAAAACTTGTATAAGAAAAGAATACAATTAACACCCAAAACAATCAAAATAATGAATCAATATTTATGAACAAGTAATAAAATGTTATAAAAGGATCATGTATGATATTATGAATATAAATATGGATATTTTATAAGGTATTAACATTTTTAAAACCACGATAATGTTTTTTAATCAATGGAAAATCAAAAGGACGATTGAGGAAATAGATTTCATCTAAATTTACATTCTTTTGAGACATGATTGTTATTTTGAACAAATTCAATTATATATGATGTATATGATTAAATTTTGAAATTTTATATTATGATTCTAACATAATTTATTTTATTTTATGTTTTATTTTGAATCATTTCATCCAAATGGATTTTAATTTAAAATTATCAAGTGGTAAAAGTTATTGTTCAATATCACTTTATTTTGTTATTATAAACCTTATCTTCATACAATCCCTTACTTGTGATCATTTATACTTATAAATTTCATTTATATTAAATATGAATATTTTTTTATTATTTATATTATTATTTTTTAAATTTTATACCATTTTTACAAATAGTGAATGATTTAATTTTTTTATATCTTGGAAATATTTATAAATCTTTATTCTTTACTCAATACATATATTTCATGATAAGGGACATTGGTAAATAAAATAAATTGATACTCAATATATATGGAATTATATTTACCTATATAAATGTGTGTTAAGAAGATAATTATATCCCCTCGATGCATCGATGGTCTAATGGAATGAATTAGATGGCCAAATCTAATTAGTTTTTGACCTGTATGTTTTAAACTGTGTTGTGTGTGGTCTTGACACTAAATGTATCATCTTACAAGGAAACATGAAGTCCAAAAATTAATAATTTCATTCAATAAGATTTTATTTATTATTATCGATGATAGTTTTCTATGATATTATCTATGGATACATTTCATTCTTGGTTAATTGATTATGGAATGAGTTTTTAGTTATTTAAATTGCCATATTGATTATTTCGTATCTGTTCATGTTGTCATGTTATATAAATGGAATGTGTGTTTTTTATTTAAATTTCTATAATTATTATGGTTATTAATTCATGATAGTTTTTGGTGTACATAACTTTTACTGGGCATTTTAGCTCAACCATATTTTCTTTTCATTACACCGGTTATATAGAAGAGATATTTGAATGAGTTTTTAGGAATGTAGTTTATCATATTTTTTGATGTATTGTTTTTTATTTTCAATTACCAATTTAAATAGGTTATAATGTATTTATCTTTTTATCGAAAAATTCTAAACTAATAAGTCCTATATTATTTGACTCTATATATTTATTAAAAATAAATATTGTAAGACATTGGATCTAGGCTACTGGGTTTAGGGATGTTACATTTATCAAAAGAGAAAGGTAAATCATATATATAGAATTTTTTTATTAAGATGTATTTTTCTAAAAATTTAAATCTTATGGTTATCCTTGCTCAAAATAAATATAAAATTTATTGTAATCTATGGCCAATGAGATATTACTAACTGATCAGTCCCCATGAGCAATGATACTTACTTTAAAATTTACCTTCAGTACCAATGATACTTATTAATATTATTCCATATCCAGATATGACCACGCAATAGATAAAAATTAGGAAACAACTATTTAACTCCCAACCATATTATACATAAATAAAATATGTAAGGGAAAATAATTTCCTATAGTGGTAACCTTCTCATCTAGTATCACATCACCCATATAGAAATTTTCTTGGACAACATACACAAGATTAGTATATTTATAATAAAGTATCATTGGTATCCTTAAAAACCATAAAAACCATTTCATCCATTGTAGATAATTATATAGTTCTGGAATTAATTTCTTAATATGGGTCTATTAACTTTGATAAAAAATTAAAGTGGGTATTTAATAATCACAACCTTCAAACCAAATATGACTTGGGGGAATTACCACACTTTCCTTTTAGAATTAATCCTCCATGGGTTAATCCAAATTCAAGTAGTGACTAATACAATTTTCATTAATAATGTTAAACCCATAATGATCTAGGGGATTTGAATATAGAAATTTGGTAAAATTTTATGAACAAATCGTATACACCCTACCCCAATGATCATGGTACACCATCCCCCAAAAAACTATATACATATAAGAGATATCAATGTATATGAAATTAAAATTATCAACCAATTATTTTTAAATTGGAGGGTAACATCTAAACTAGGACCCTTATTAGTTAATGTATCAATAAAAAGTATGGAATTATTTACCTCGACAATTTAATTAACATTTATTCATGAATTATATTTGACTATCCACTTATATGTTAACACATTTAACATCATAAAATAATTCCCCAAAAACCTTATGTATTTCATACATTCATTTAGATATCAAATTTCCCTGAAATCGTTAAATTCAATCGGTTCCCTACATTGATATATATTGAACCTTTATCCAAAATATTTCACTAGTACATACATTTAGATGAATATGTGTCAGAATCCTTTAATATAACTGTCTATATAAAAAATGGTGTATTTATTATATTATATAGGACCGAGGCTTGGTGGTATAAATATAATAAAGTCTCCATCTAATATCCAATACAATTGTGAATAACGGTATTTTAAAAAAGTTGAACCCCATGGAAGGAAATCCCCACTAAAACCAAATACAAAATATAAATCATTATGAATATATTTTATTAAATAGAATAAATTAAAACACATATTATACTAGTCTAATTCCTACGACCAAGATGACATGAATTTTTTTTCAAAAAATAGGTGAACAATGAAATAATGATGATCTAATAGACCTAATACGACTAGAATTTAGAGATCCAAAGAGGAAATGACATGGAATTCATGAATGTTCACTATGGATGATTAATTGAAAACTAATATACAATACAAATATTTTATTATTGATATATATTTTGAAACCAATATGGAGTCATGGAAAAGCAAGGAAAGAATTGATTGGTCACTTGATCATTGGGAGGAATGATAGTATTTGGTGTTGTTAAAAAGGAGAGGATCTAGATAATAGGGGGTGAATAAGGTCATAACCTAATGTATTTGAATGACATAAGGTGATAATTAGGATAGAAAGAACTCTTGAACTCAAGTAAATAGACCCCTTAGGTGGGACTATATCCACAAAAATTTTGGTAAGGTACACTTCTATGAGGTGAGGATATAGTTAGAGAGAAACCCAAGTATTAAAATTAGAAATTGAAAATAAATATCATTGAATTAGAATATTAATTAACCGAAAATTATAAATTTTTATTATTTCATTACTACATCCCTTGAAATGGGTTGTAATTCGGTGATAGAGATAATGACCCCTATGATCTTCCTCTAGTATTCCCTCGGTAAGCAGTTAGAACCTAGGGTATTAAAATCTCAACTAATTGAAAGAATTTCCTTATATGAGTAAACAAATTCAGGAGATATGATGAATAAAACACACACAAAAATCCATGAAATAATATAATAGAAATACTAAAATCATCCCACAATACATGTATAAATAAAATTGGTATAGAAAAAAGTATCCATGGTAAATATCAAAACAAAAAATCTAAAGTAGTGACACAGTAGTGGTCCAAAGGTCTGAGCTATTAATGTCTATCATAGTCCATGTAGTCCAACATGAAACCAAATATTTATTTTAATATACATGCATGAAAATTAAACTATACTATTTAAGATAAATAATGTATCTCATGCATATTTTAGAGGATAATACTAATGCATCCATGAGTATTAAATAAAACCAAATAAAACCTAAATAGATATACAAACTAAACCCATCCTAACCATGGAAATATAATAAAATAAAACATCCAATTATAATAATATAATATGAATAATATCAATGATATGTTACCCCAAAACGCCTTTACATTGATTTTCCACTCTCACTCTCAATTTCTTACATCTTGGTCCTCCTATATATTCCGTATCAGAACACATAACTAACCATCATTGATGTGGTTCATAATAAACTCCTACCTACCCAATTACATTGATGTTCTATCATATCATTATAGAATAAATCATCATCACATCACATCTTGGTCAAAGACACATGGGCCATCATATCTCATCATACCTGAAGGATATGTGATTATATAACATCTCACATGTGGAAGCACGTTCCATCACATAAAAATATCATAACTAGAGTGTTATTGTATCATGAACATGTTTTAAATAGACCTCACGTAATACTAGTACCACGTATGAACCCCATCATATACCATATCATCATCACATTAGCCATATAAATATCACTACTTGAAAGTGAGAGGGGGGAATAGTGGTTTTCTGTCCATCCATCCTAATCATAGTGAAGTTGGGAACCCCCCCCCCCCAACATTTGTTTTTCGACACTAGGTGAAATAAATTGGTGGGGAAATTAATATAAGAGACAAGGAAAATACAATATATATATATATATAATATAAACCCACAAAAACCCAACCTATGGCTTCACAACAAGTCAATAACTATATCAAAATGATACCACACCAACTCACAAGGTTCTCCAAATCCACATCCAACCCTACATAGAAAAACCGACCCAAAAAGAACAAGACACAAGACAAGTTTTACATTAAATATAATTTTAATCTATTTTATAGATTCCAAAATATCATCCAAAACAACATATCACCAGATTTATTATATATTATTTTGTCCCATTAATTTATTTTATAAATAACCATAGGTAACCAAACAACCCATTAATTTTTTTATCATTAGCATCACATGTCATTTAACTTTCATTGATATTATTTCACATTTCATTAATAACCTGGAATATACTATAACATAAAAACCTCACTATAAGAAGACCAAAACATCAACATCTCGCAATTCCTCTTACTATCAAACCCACATATCATCACCACTACACAACCACTTCCACTTCTTTATATTCATAGCCACATAACGACTAATTTTCATCACATCACAAAAAATTTTGAATCCACATTGAACAACCATAAGACAAAAATACCCCCACACAAAACATAACATAGCCAATACCCACTCATCTAGTCTCAAAAACTTGTTCTAGATCACACAAATAAAATTTTTGAGATTTAAACATTTGGATTTTTTTCACATTAACATTATTATTTACAGATATTATCACACAAACATGAAAACCATGTTAAACCATTTATTTGACTATATATAATTAATTAGTCTTTTTAACCAAGATAATGAATAAAAATCATACAATTATTCAATAATTTAGGTTAACACTGCAAAAAATAAAGACCCACAATACCTCTAATTATTAGTGGGAATTTATCCCATATAATTGAATATAAAAACAAATATAAAAATAATTAAACAAGATTCATATTCCCCTAACCATTTAAATTTCTTTTAAAATGGTTAATTTTTCATTATTAATCTAGATGAAACCATATTACCAAATAATTATAGGATTATAACCATCCCAATTGATACAAAACATTAGAAATGAATGAATCCTATCTCAAATAGTGTTTCCTGATCCGATGCAAAATTTTAGATTAAGTACATGTACACAACCTAGAACCAAAGTAATTAAGAACAACAAGTTTCAACCTAACACAAAACCCAAAAACATATTTATCAAAAAAATACAAAGATAACTTTTTCTCCCCTTTTAAAATGAAGAAACAAAATGAATATAGGGATATAAAAGGAAAAAAGTAAAAGGGGACTAATGAAAAACCACCAAGGGTCGAATCTACAATTATATAATTGAAGGCTAGTTAAGGGAGGTAAAAAGCCTTAAATTGGAGACACTAGGATCTCCCAATAAATTAGTTGATCAAAATGAAAGTTACTGGGTTCAAATGGTTTTGGTAATTTTTAACCAGTAAGAAATATATATGAACTCAACCTACCTAAATGAACTATGCTGCAAACCCACTGAAAACTAAAGGGAGTAAATTGCAACATCCCTCACCGCACTAGTACCCTAAATTTCAAAAAATCCTTAGAAAATTTTAGTATTATCCATTCCAAATAGATTATAAAATATTATCCAAGACCAGGACACAAAAAATAAACCATTATACATATCCTAAGAACCAAAAAATGAAGGTTATTCCATTACCTAAGATCCATTCCCTATCCAAGCGGAAATCAGCAGTGGCACCAAAAGCTGATCCCTAACACTCAATGCCAATTCTAGGATACTATTCCATACATGGTTAGGTTTGGAAGAACAATAAAAAATCAGCGTGAAGTAGTTTGAACCCCTACAGTACAACCACTATCAATCCATGGTGCAACCTCTACCTCCACAACAAAATTCCCTAGTCATCTTGACTTTCTAGCACTAAATTCCGCCTTCCTCTTCCAAAAACCTCAGGACTCCCACTGACACATCCACCACAATATTTATTATAAGGCAATGAGCTTAAAAGTTATGTCTATTATACATTGTCAATTGTTGATGGTAATGTTGAAAAGGCATGGTTTGTGATGATATATCAGGATCGGCATGAATATAGTCTCATACATAGAAAAAACATTCATCCATGAGGCATACAATGAGTTTTTTATTTTATATAACCCAAATGAGTATACCACATTGAGCTTCATACATAGTGGAATTATCATGCTTATGGTTCATGTTTCATTTTGATCTCTATTTCTTGAGGTTAATAAGTAATATCATTTGTGAGCCATCATATTTTAATACATTACTTCTTCATTATTTTAGGTTGATCTTATATTAGTGTTTTTTTGAATAAATTTAATCATGTTATATCGTTTAACTAATGAAGATGGTATTTTTTCCCTGACATAATGAGTTTGATATTTAATCCCTAAAATGAAAACATATGAGGTCATGTGTGACCGTACTAAAATATATTAAACATGTTGTTCCTTTATATTTATATGAATGATATGTGATGTACATATATTATTATAATAAATTATAATATATGTTTTTATATATCATTTTATTTTTTTACCCAAAGGATCAATAATATATGGGGAGGCATAAACAGTTTTCAAAAACTATATGTCCTAGAGCCACTTAATAAATGGGAATATAGGATTTTCAAATTATCCATGATGTATTATAGACATATTTTAGACATGGTTATGAGTAAAAAATTTCATGATAGATATCACACAAGATAAATGTGTATCATGAGTATCATTGATGCTTTATTAAAATATTATCCTTACATAAAAATACGGATTAGAAAGTTCATAATTTTTTTCTACGATATAGTGTTATAAGGGGTCACACATAGGGGAAATATGAAGGATGATTTGTTTTGTTATAATGTATTTTGATAAAAATTTAGAAGAATATTATAATATAAGAAAAGGAATATAAGAAAAATAAAAAACTATATACGGATATTAACCGCATTATTTGTTGTGATAAAAAACTGTAATGTGGTAAACATTATTGGATTTATTTTATTAATACTACATATATCATGTACATTTTATTACTGGACCATAATATTACCACATACATAATTTACATATACTTTCCTTATGTGATAATTTATTTAGAATACTCATCACATTAATAGGTTTTACCAATTACATTCTATAATGATAACCTAGATATTCTATAGTGTCATTATAAATACTATGTCCTATGGTCTAGAAACATTAGTAAGAGGGTAATAGACTACAACTTAATATCATTTGTTTGGTGATCATAATAATAGAGACTTCATCTCATGAGTTTCACACTTGTTTATCCCTATAATGAAGGTTTTTAGGATATACCAGCTAGTAGACAAAAAAATCCATCGTCAGATGTTCCAATATATGAGTGTGTGTGTCTGTTAGTGATTATAGTTGAGATTATTACCAATTTATATAAGGATTCATATAACTTGATTCATGATGTGGACTATGATGTATTTACTTACCGAAAACTAGCTCGGGTTAAGTGTATCCTGAATAATGTGGAATTGATTGAATTGACGGGATATAATTTATCCCATATATATTATGGAAGTATCAATACCCAGCACCATTTGACCCCACATGATCCACTAATGTGTTACTATGTGATTCCTGTTAATCACACCTTCAATATTCCATGTGTTGGATATTAGTACCAAGGTTATCGTATCCCCTTTTTTAAAATGTAATGATCCTTTTTATAGAAAAATCCATAACATCTTGGATAATATAATGAAATTCCCAAAACCGTACATAAATAATGTAAATTATTACATTTCATGCAATAAAAATCATGAAAAAACTGAAAATACAATAAATCATTCATCTCCTCTATACCTTATATATGGAAATTTGAAAAGTGGTCCACAAATAAGTCTCTTGTTTCTAGATCCATAGTTTCTCGACACCACCGCTAACTATTTTAATGTAATATGAAAAATAGTTTATATAAATTTGGTTTTATTATTTTAATAATAATATAAGTTTCCTATTAATAATTTTCATGAGTTCATGTGAATTTTGAATAATAATTAATATGTGTAGAAAATAATAAATTAAAACAATCAGAAATACGAATCTTTTAAAATCCAAAAATCTAACAACTTTTATGCCACAACATGTCGTCGTACTATCCAACCCACATCACATAATCTTCACATGAAACAATATAACCATTATTGAACAACCCATATCACTGATTCAAATCCATTTAGTTTCCTTTATGTTGGGACCTCACTGTAGTATCACTTCCCCCATGTAGATATCCACCCATGGGGAACTCACTATGATATTAATGTTCATTAATAAGTATCTATTCACATTCCAGGAGATAAACAACCATCCATCACCTCAAATAAGTTTTTATCCACCCTTATAGATATCATTAATATGTATCCAATAACTGGTTGGTAATTTTCTACCCTTCATAACTCTCCCTAGATTTCAAGTATCTACAATTGGGATCTATACCTACAATAACCTACACTCATTTAGTTGTTATCCACCCTTGGGGAATCTCACTATATTATTCAGTTTTCACCATTATGGACTCCACAAATCTAATATTTCCATCTTCACACATTAAAAAATGTCACTATGTATCCATTGGGTAGTTTTCAACCATTAGGGACTTTTTATATTTTACTAGGATTTTTCTCCTAGTTGCTCTCTAATCCTCAGTCCTGAATGGCCTGAAGGCCTTCTTTTTTATTTTATTGTGGATAATACCCCTTTTAAGGGTTTAAAGGGGAACCCGAACATGACCCGTAGGCCAAAGGCACAAGGCCTAAAAACCCACAATAAATGAACCGAAGGCCCACAGGCATACCATGCCCAAAACATGACCCTTAGGCCCAGCCACTTGAACTACCCCTCCCCAGCTTTCTGTGTCATTGATCACCAAGCACCCCACCTTGCATTGCTGATCAGCTAGCATTTCCCCTTACAAAGCTGCACAGTGTCTGGTCCCAATGGCGGCTTCCATACCCTCCCATTCTTCCAATCCAGTTAGCTCTACATCTGGTGGCTACTACTCATATTGCTCTGATCCTTTTCTGGGGAATGTTCTATGTGAACTAGGATACTCCACGGTCTACATGGACCAATGTCAATGTTTCCCAAAGGCCTTTGATGACCCGAAGGCCCTTAAGACCCTTAGACCCAAACTGGTGGCCCGAAATCCCAAATCGGGTGAATAGTTCTAGCTGCTACAGTACCGAATAGTAACTGCTACAACGCTGCTACAGTACCCGGAAATTTTCCTCCACCTGATTTTTATCCTGGGTCTCTTGGATGCCAAGCAGGAGCCCTTACCACTCGGGTATGGGATCGTTGGCCTCTATAATCCTCAGTCTATATCATCTTTATCGCATAACATATCCTCCAGGTCTATGCATATCATCTTCACCCACATTATATTCTAAAAACATAACTTGGGCCACATAATTAGTTATGACACCCATATAAATAGTTCAAATCACAAAATTATTTAGACCCCACCATCCTTTCATTCATCTTCCTAGGACATTACACATAAAAAGATTCTCGGTCATATAACCATTCACATATATATATTCCATGCCTCCACCATGGTAAACCAAAATTTAGATCATGGTGAGTATAACCACACCACATTAATTCCATTTGTCCTATATTGGGCATACAAAAATACCAAAACCTCATCACATAACCACCATATGTAAAATTACATACTCTAATCATGAAATATCATCTTCCACATCATTCCATAATCAAACGTCTTGCCATTAATGCAAGAGGTTAACCAATGGTTCTTATTAGTTTCATGTGCATTCATTGTTATATTCTAATTTAATAAAAATAATATCTCTAAATAATCCAGACACATTTCCCCAACAACATATGGAATACCATCATACAAATATGGAACTACTTTATAAAAAACACCCCACCCTAACAGATCTTACTGAAATAAATTTTTTTTGGATCAAGAATGCGGTATTCCCCCATGCATATAGAATTACCCAATGTATCTCAATTTCATTTCATATTCCATGATTCATTGAAAAATTTAAAAAATATTCTATATAGTGGTAGAAAAATCATTTCATATTATCAAGGAACATGCCATTTTTTAGTATGTTATACCTTTCCACAACTTAAATAATTTTCTGTAAATTTTAATTATTATGAGCTCTATGATTAACATCGGTACTAAAAAATATTTTTTAATTACTAATGATCAATAATCAACCTCATTTTTCTTCTAAAAATAAATCCTAATAAATTAACCAATTAATTATAATCAATATTCAACAATAATTTCATCAATTGTTATTTATATCCAACAATCATAGTTCTCTACCTCTGTCAATTCACAATCAATATCCCTATAATTTAATTTCTATAAATATACCATAACCCTTTTAAAAAAAATCAAAAATAAATAACACTACATTGATTTTATAATCCATGTCAATTATTTTATTCAATAATAATAATAATTCAAAAAAATATATATAAAAATATCTCTAATTTAATTTGTTAGTACAATCATTTAATCAGATTATTAATAATTTTCTACTAAATCATGGAGTGTCAATATTCTAGTAGATAAAAATTGAATATTGAAAATATGATAATTTAATTCACCTTTATTGATTCCATGATGAACACTATCCTTTAATCCTTGTATGATCACCACCAATCATCCATGAAAAATCTCGTTGTTTGAATATTTTTTATTCCCCACCAAACACCATCACCATAAGTTCTATTCTATTGAGAGATTAAAAAGCATAGATAATAGAAAATATATTTCACAAGGTGACTAATGAATTATTTCATGTTACTTTTCATTAACTCTTTCAGGACCCCTCCCTCCAATAATAACCCCATGGGATATCAGTGAAGAAATAGAGATAATGACCCCCCGAGTCCTACCTCCAGTAGGCCATAGGGTGGTGACCAGAACCATGGGTATAAAAACATCACGAAATTGGATACATTTCCCTTTTTTTAAAGAATTATCATGATATATGATGGATCATCCCCAAAAAAACGCCATGAAAAATATAAATAAATCCAAAATCCACCCCGCACGAGTGATTAAAATAAAACTCCTACAAATGAAAGTATAATAAAACATCAATTTAAATTACCCAAACATAAGATAAATAAGCGACTAATCAACTCTACCAAATATAATGCTAGTAATTCCCAAAAAAGTCCATATAAAACTCCTCAAAACCTGAAATAATTTATATATATAGGGTGAGCATACAAGATTAGTTAGTAGGAAAAAAGAAGTCTCTCTTCAACATGTTAAAGGAAGTGTACTAATTCCCCTATGAGAAAAATGTAGAACCAAACAACACATGACAAGTTATAATATCCATCCCATACCCACCAAGTGTAATGCCCCGACCCCAGTTACCCAGAGTCGGTGCATTACTTCGTAACATTGGCATGATCAAAAAGATAAAGTCTCGAAAGACCGATTAGTTTTAGTATCCTTGAAACACTAGATAAATTCATAAGTTTTACATTACATCATAAAGTAAAACAAAACTACAACAACATATTGTCTTCATATCCCTTCATATTATCCCTGAAGGTCATTCATAAAATACTTATTCACATCTTGGAAAAATTAAAACATTGAAAGGGGTGAGCTCAGATGCTCAGTAAGGATAACAATATAGCAGAAGATTTCATAAATTAACATAAACATTTAAGGCAATGTATAACTAAACAAAAGCCTTCAAAACATGAACATCAACATAATATGGAAAAAGTAAAATGAAATAATACCATCTACTTATTTAAAGGGATATTCTACTAGTTTAATAATCACATGCAATATCAATAACCACTTTCATAATGATGGAATGCATAATTCCAGACTATCATAACCACGTAGACAAGGCCTCGTGCCAAGACTACAAAAAAGATTTTGTCAAGGCCTCGTGCCAAGACACTAGTTTGTCTCATGAGACCTACCGATGCATCGAGGAGCTATAGCGGGCTCCACCAGTCATTTATTAAGTCCAATGCATTACTCATATGAACAGGTTTAAACATATCATAAATCATAACATAATCGTATCACATAAAACTTTCATAAAGGAAACATAATATTTCCACATTTCAATCACACGATATAAATACAACACATTTATATAATAGATACACTTTAAAAACCATTTTCAATACCAAAATAAAATAAAATTAAAACTTTGTATTTATTTTTCATTTAAAAAAAGTTATGGTTTGTAGAGGAGGCCGAAACTCAAATAATGGTCATGGCGGTGGAGAAGTCGTTGTCGCCGCATACATACGACAAGAAAAACATTCCTTTTTTTTGTTTAGTAAACACTTTGTATAAAAATATTCCTTTTTAATAAACATAAAAGTCAAAGGGGATTATACACTGTATAAAAGAAATTTGTGTATAAAACAAAATATGCCTCAATGAATGGAGATTGAGATGAAGTCCCTTACAAATATCATTTTTTTAAATAAAATAGATATATTATGTGTATTCACTATATGTACACATAAATATAGTATAAATACAAGATATTACATAATAATATCATGACATAATTTTTAAATAGGAGATTAACCCAAAGACTGGAAATTGGGTTATGAAGTTACCTTACCTCGTGCCCGACTTGACTCGATCGTTCATTAACCTCCTGAATAATAAACTAGAGTTAATTTCTATTTTCTTAAGAATATTTTTCATGTTCATTATTTCTTTTATTTCACTTATTACCATGTTATGAACATTATGTAATTAATTATGTTAATAACGGTCGTTTTGATGATCTTGGGTACTTGAGTCAAAAATAAACATCTTATAATTACACTTTGTTCATGTGGTAATATAGCCATTATATCCAGAATTATATTCATGATTTAGATATCTTATATATAATATATATCCATTATATACATTCATTCATAATATTATGTAACATTTAGAGGTAAGATATGAAATGCACCGTTCATGGAGATGGTAAGTCGTATGTACGCATGAACGCTACTTTCATTTCTATTTCGTATTTAATGGAATGAAATTATAATTATATAATGTTATAATATAATTTCAGTATAAAATAATGTATAATACCATATACTCCATCCTTTATACATCCCACATATGGCATTAACGATTCAAATCACTCTGAGGGGGCGGTAGTCCGTGCATCCTAAAATGAAATTATCGTATTTAACCATAATGGAAATCATAAAGGAGTGTCATAAATGAAAAATAACGAAGAATAAGTAAAAACATAAACATAATATATATCATATATAAAAAATAGTGTCATCATAATGGCCACCATGAGAGGTGTTAAGAGATGTTTGAACAATCATCTTTTCGTGAGGCAGTAATTCGCCACCCGCAGTAACAGTATGTTCTTTAACCATTAGACGAAGGTGTGTGTAATTATAAATCAAATACTTGTCATAAAAACATCCTAGTATATTTTAGATACTGGTTTTGTTACAAAATAAAGGAATAAAAAAGTTTAAGTGGTTGGAGAAGAAAAATAAAACAAAACAATATTAGAGAAGACATTACCTTAAAATTGGGTAACTCTTTTTGATTTGAGCCAACGGCTTCTTTGGTAAGAGTTATTCCCAAGGTGAGGATTGTAGGAGTAAGGGAGGGAAGTTGGGAGAGTATTTGGGCAGAGGTTGGCCGAGAAAAATGGCTTGAATGGTGTAAATAATGTGGTAGTGGTGGGGGCCTTTTTTAAGAGGAGAAGAGGGGCACTCTTGGAAAGATTGAAATGTTACATTATTATGAAATGATTTTCAGATTCTAACGGTACCACACTTATATAATTAGAGTCTAAGGTGATAAGGGTTCGAAATATGCTCATACAATAGGTTTCTGACAAGTGTAAGCCTTATATTTTACATTATCTTTTCATTTTATCTAAATCATTAATTAATGAGGTAATCGCTGCATCATCATGGTGTCATATATAATTTAATTTATTTAATGTATAAAAATTATAAAAAAATATCATGATGTAGGAAATAGTTTTATATTTCTAATGAATATTTATAGTCAAAAATATGAGTTGTATAACCCCATTTAAAAATTCTTTAAGTAAAACAACTCATGTTTGTGACATTTTTATTTTAACATTAAATAAAAAGTTATTTATGTCATTTTCCTACCAAAGTGGCTCCATGGGGTCCCCAAGTTGACCCATGGATTGTCATGGTCGGAAATGAAACATCTATTAGGTGTTGGACAGGTGTCAAGGTCATTTCATATTTTTATAATATCATTTTTACCTTAAATTTCACTAATTACCTTTAATCGTGATTAATTAAACTTAAAAGTTACTATTGACCAAAAAATTATTTTAATCCCCTTGAACCACATTTTACTTACTAATGACAACCATGTATGTCCGATTTTTTAAAAACATCACAGAAGTGGTAATGTTTCATCTAATGGAAAATGAGTTTTTTAACTACCACATAGTGGTTTCACTATTCATCAAAAATTGAAGTTTTTCAGAACAATGCCAAAATTTCACCCTAAGCTGTAATTGATATTCCAAATTCAAAAATGATGTCTATTTTACAAAATTCCAAACATATAAGTTGCATTAATTGATTTTATAATTAATTCCAGCTGTCACAACAAATAGCGTGTTTTTAAGAAACAATATATATCAAAAGATTGACAATTGTTTATGTCTAATTTCAATGTGAAATTAATTATAATGAACACCATTGGATAAAATGGTAAAAATATATTCTAATTATACATTAAAACCACTCAATAGTATAATTTATCACAATAAATTATTTTTATTAAAAAAGTTGTTTTTAAGTATTTTTCACTATTCATAAAAAATTGAAAGCTCTCAGAAAATTACAAAAAATTCAACTTAGGATAATTTCAATATTACGAATACAAAAATGAAGTCCATTTTGAAATATAAAATTTCTATAATTTTAAAAAGTGTTTATTACTATTCATAACGGCTAGTTTGATTAGTCGCGGTGTTTTAGAACTCGAACTTGCATACAATGCAAGCTATTGCATTATTGAAAGAGAGGCGTATTGTGGAAGCTCAGGGTGTTACATTCTCCCCTCCTTCAATAAATTTCATCCTCGCAATTTGAAATTTTTCTTTGAAAATAAAAGGTTGAAAATAGAAAATACATTTGTGGAAAACCCACATCGGAAATAAGGTTAATAAAAATATAAATTTAAAAGAAAGAAAGATAAGTACAAGGGTCACCCGAGATAGACCATACTAGGATTTTATGAAAATATGGATATGAAAGAAAAAAAACCATCAAGATTTGATGGAGAGTTGTAGAAAATAGGATTAGGAGAAAGTTAACCACAAGAAAATCACAAACTTTTGATTGGTTAAACGGTCATTCAATCCCCAGTTGGAAAAGTTAACCGAAAATGTTTTTGTTTTAAGTTACCTTTCATAAATTTGAGGAATTTATTTAAGAGATTTACTATGAATGTAAGGAAATATATACTTACTTGTCGTGTAGACTTTCATTCTTTAATAACGTTTTACCACAAACCCATATTTCACTCTAATAGGTTATAGAACAAAAAAATAACACATACCATTTAGATTAGTAAAATATTTTCTAATAACCAGGGACTTCCTGTAGGCTAGTGGTAGGTCATAAAGGCATGTCGCAATATGGTTGTGGGTTCGATTCCTGCATCTTTTTCCGTAGCGACGGGTTATGCCCCACCATGCAGGCTGTCCTTTTTCTAAAAATATAGTATTATATTATTCCAAAAATAATCTTCAGAAATGTTTGAACCTTAAACAATACTATTCAAAGTTCAACTTAATCTATCCCAACTTTTATAGTTATCCAAAATACCTCTTTCCAGACTTTCTCTAAAAGGTCTCTAAATTCCAAAATCAATTGCAACATCAGATTCCCCAAACAAAGTAAAGTTTCTCTTATTGTCACATACTAAAAATATGATTTCATTCATCATATTAAAACCTTAATGATAACAACATGTACTGCAGTATAATCCTTATATATATCACATTATTTTTATAACCAGAATATAATCCTTGAGTCCAAAAGCACCAATACATTTATTATTGCACTTCAACTGTAGTAACAGCATATGATTGTCCTTGATCCCTTGGCCTTTTCTGAGGTAAGTTTCCCTAACGGTTAGGAAATTCATTTGAATAATTCCATATTTCCCTATAATTGTAGCATTTAACATTGATAGCCTCTTTCTTTCCCTTGCAATCACGAGCCTGTTGACCTTTTTCTCCACATTTATAACAAACTCCCATTCCTTTTAGGCAAGCACCGAGGTGATTCTTCCCACAATTATCACATAATGGAAAATCCTTCTTTCCCTTTTTCCCATTATCCATCTCTTGTTCCACCGTTCTCTTCTTTTCTTGCTTTGCTTTAAAGTCATGAGACTTAGAGAATTCATTCTCCGTCTTGATAGCACACGAGACAATATATTCGTATGACGAGAAGGTTTGTGAGACTAATACTTGACGGAGAAATGGTTTTAACCCATCAAATAAATGATCAATCTTACTTCTTGGGTTACGTATATAATCTACATCATACCTCACTAACCTTGTAAAGTTGGCCTCATACTTTGCGACATTATCATCCTCCTTTTGTCTCAGACTCAGAAATTGCCTTTCCATATTTGCTCGATGGTCATGAGGAATGTATTTTTCTAAGAAAAGATCTTTTAACTCTCTACATTCCATATATGATACTTCTTTATCTTCTTTTGTGTTTTGAATCAGCGACCACCATTGATCGGCATCTCTAGTGAGGCGGTAGACTGCCATGATAACCTTTTCACTTTCACTACTCCCCAAGGAATGGAATATTTTTTCTAAGGAGTTTATCCATTTCTAAAATACTAATAGATTTGTACCCCCATTAAATGTTGGCGGTTTTTCCTCATGAAGCGGTCTAACATTGATCCTTCACGTTGCGGATCAGGGTGCTCCATACGAGTAAGGTTATTATTCATAACCTGAGTGAGTTGTCCCAGAATGGTAATAAGTTGATCAGCACCAGTTGTATCTCCAGCTCCATAATAATTATCTTGAGCAAGAGGGAAATCCCTACATGGAGTACGTGAATTGATACAGTTTCCATTCCTTCCACTAGGCGCCATTTTTAAACAATGGCATAAACTAGATTAGTTTATGAATCAAAATACATAATTCCATACTTATATAATACTTAACATAAATTGAACTATTTATGGATATAATCCATAATCATAAAAATGTTTTCTTTGAGGAAGTATATACTCATAACCCTTCATAGTGGTTTGTAAAGAAAACGATAATTATCCTAAGCATATCCCCCAGGAGTGTCGTAACCAAGAGTGCAGCAAGGCCCGTTGTCATGCACAAGTTCTCGTTTGAGTCTAGCTCAAAGTGGTGTTTTCGAGTTTTACACCTAGGTACATCTGTGCTAGAGCCACCTCTACCTGCTCGTATCCAGACAGGGATGTATTGCTCAGAAAACTCAAAAAATCTCTATAATACCAAAATTCTAGGAAGTTCTTCTATACTAATCCTCAAAGTCTATCTTTGGTCTATGTGCTCTTATCAGAGTTTATCTAAATCTAGCTTCCAAGGTTAGTAAGAAACTGTCTCTGATACCAACTATAACTCCCTGACCCCAGTTACCCAGAGTCGGTGCATTACTTCGTAACATTGGCATTATCACAAAGATCAAGTCTATAAAGACCAATTAGTTTAGTAGCCTTGAAACACTAGGTAAATTCATAAGTTTTACATTACATCATAAAGTAAAACAAAACTACAACAACATATTGTCTTCATATCCCTTCATACTATCCCTGCAGGTCATTCATAAAATACTTCTTCACATCCTGGAAAAATTAAAACATTGAAAGGGGTGAGCTCAGATGCTTAGTAAGGATAACAATATAGAGGAAGCTTTCATAAATAAACATAAACATTTAAGGCAATGTATAACTAAACAAAATCCTTTTAAACATGAACTTCAACATAATATGGAAAAAGTAAAATGAAATAATTCCATTTACTTATTTACATGGATATTCTACTGGTCTAATAATCACATGCAATATCAACAACCACTTTCATAATGATGGAATGCATAATGCCAAACTATCATAACCACGTAGCCAAGGGATCCTGCCAAGACTACAAATAAGATTTTGTCACGGCCTCATTCCAAGACACTAGTTTGTCTCATGAGACCTGCCGATGCATTGAGGAGCTATAGCGGGCTCCACCCGTCACTTATTAAGTCCAATACATTGCTCATATGAACAGGTTTAAACATATCATAAACCATAACATAATCGTATCACATAAAACATTCATAAAGGAAACATAATATTTCCACATTTCAATCACAAGATATCAATACAACACATTGATATAATAAAAACACTTTCAAAACCATATTCAATACCAAAATAAAATAAAATTAATACTTTGTATTTATTTTTCATTTTAAAAAAAGTTATGGCATGTAGAGGAAGATGAAACTCAAATAATGGTCACGGTGCAGAGAAGTATTTGTCGCCGCATACGTACGACAAGAAAAACATTCCTTTTTTTCGTTTAGTAAACACTTTTTATAAAAATATTCCTTTTGAATAAACGTAAAAGTCAAAGGGGTTTATACACCGTAGAAAAGAAATTTGTGTATAAAACAAAATATGCCTCAATGAATGGAGATCGAGACGATCTCCCTTACAAATATCATTTTTTTAAATAAAATAGATCTATTATGTGTATTCTGTATATGTACACATAATGAAATTATAAATACAATATAGGACATAATAATATCATGACATAATTTTAAAATAGTAGATTAACCCAAAGAATGGAAATTGGATTAAGAAGTTCCCTTACCTCGTGTCCGACTTGACTCGATCGTTCTTTAACCTCCTGAATAATAAACTAGAGTTAATTTCTATTTTCGTAAGAATCTTTTGCATGTTCATTATTTCTTTTATTTCACTTATTACCATGTTATGATCATTATGTAATTATTTATGTTAATAACGGTCATTTTGACGATCTTGGGTACTTGAGTAAAAAATAAACTTCTTATAATTACACTTTGTTCATGTGGTAATATATCTAGTATATCTAGAATTATATTCATTATTTAGATATCATATAAATCATATATATCCATTATATACATTCATTCATAATATTACGTAACATTTAGAGGTAAGAAATGAAATGCACCGTTCATGGAGGCATTAAGCCGTACGTACGCATGAATGCTACTTTCATTTCTATTTCATATTAAATGGAATGAAATTATAATTATATAAAGTTATAATATAATTTCAGTATAATATAATGCATAATACCATTTACTCCATCCTTTATACATCCCACATATGGCATTAACGATTCAAATCACTTTGAGGGGGCGGTAGTCCGCGCTTCCTAAAATGAAATTATCGCGTTTACCCATATTGGAAATCATAATGGAGTTCCATAAATGAAAAATAAAGAAGCATAAAGAAAACATAAAAATAATATATATCATATATAAAAAATATTTTCATTATAATGGCCACCATGAGAGGTTTTAAAAGAAGTTTGAACAATCATCGTTTCGTGGGGCAGTAATTCGCCACCCACAGAAATAGTATGTTCTTTAACCATTAGATGAAGGTGTGTGTAAGTGTAAATCAAATCCATACCATAAAAAAAATCCTAGTATATTTTATATACTAGTGTCGTTACAAAATAAAGGAATAAAAAAAATTTAAGGTGTTGGAGAAGAAAAATAAAACAAAACAACATTAGAGAAGACATTACCTTAAAATCGGGTAACTCTTTTTGATTTGAGCCAACAGCTTCCGTGGGAAGAGTTCAGCCGAAAGTGAGGCTTATAGTAGTAAGGGAGGGAAGTTGGGGGAGTATTTTGGAAGAGTTTGGCCGAGACAAATTGCTTGAAAGGTGTAAATAAGGTGGTAGTGGTGGGGGGCCTTTTATAAGAGGAGAGGAGGGGCACTCTTGGAAAGATTGAAATGTTACATTATTATGAAATTCTTTTTGGATTATAAAGGGCCCAAACTTATATAATTAAAGTATAAGGTAATAAGGGTTATAAATATTCTCATAAAATAGGTTTATGACAAGTTTAAGCCTTATATGTTACATTATCTTTTCATTTTATTTAAATCGTCAATTAATAAGGTAATCGATGCATCATCATGGTGTCATATATAATTTAATTTATTTAATGTCTGAAAATTATAAAAAAAATATCATGATGTAGGAAATCTGTTTAGATTTCTAATTAATATTTATAGTAAAAAATATGACTTCTATAACCCCATTTAAAAAATGTTTTAGTAAAACAGCTCTTGTTTGTGACATTTTTATTTTAACATTAAATAAAAAGTTATTTATGTCATTTTCCTACCAAAGTGGCTCCATGGGTTCCCAAGTTGACCCATGGATTTTATTGGTCGGCCATGACACATCCAATAGGTTTAGGACAAGTTTCAAGGTCATTTCATATTTTTATAATATGATTTTTACCTTAAATTTCACTAATTACCTTTAATTGTGATTAATTAAACTTAAAAGTTACTATTCTCCAGAAAATTATTTTAATCCCATTGAACCACATTTTACTTCCTAATGACAACCATGTATGTTGGATTTTTGAAAATCAAATCACAAAAGTGGTAATGTTTCATTTAAAGGAAAAATCAGATTTTTAACTACCACTTAATGGTTTCACTATTCATCAAAAATTGAAGTTTTTCAGAACAATGCCAAAATTTCACCCTAAGCTATAATTGATATTCTGAATTCAAAAATGATGACTATTTTAAAAAATTCCATACATATAAGTTACATTAATTTATTTTATTATTAATTCCCACTGTCACAACAAATAGCGTGTTTTTACGAAATAATATATATCAAAAGATTGAAAATTGTTTATGTCTAATTTCAAAGTGAAATTAATTATAATGAACACCATTGGATAAAATTGTAAAAATATATTCTAATTAAACATTAAAACCACTCAATTGTATAATTTATCACTATAAATTATTTTGATTAAAAAAGTTGTTTTTAAGTATTTTTCACTATTCATAAAAAATTGAAAGCTCTCAGAAAATTACAAAAAATTCAACTTAGGATAATTTCGATATTACGAATAAAAAAATGAAGTCCATTTTGAAATATAAAATTTCTATAATTTTAAAAAGTGGTTATTACTATTCATAATGGCTACTTTTATTAGTCGCGGTGTTTTAGAACTCGAACTTGTGTACAATGAAAGCTATTGCATTATTGAAAGAGAGGCGTATCATGGAAGCTCAGGGTGTTACATTCTCCCCTCCTTCAATAAATTGCATCCTCGCAATTTGAAATTATTCTTTTAAAATAAAAGGTTGAAAATTGAAAATACCTTTGTGGAAAACCCACATCAGAAATAAGGTTAATAAAAATATAACATTAAAAGAAAGAAAGATAAGTACAAGGGTCACCCGAGATAGCCCATACTAGGATTCTATGAAAATATGGATATGGAAGAAAAACAAACCATCAAGGTCTAATGGAGAGTTTTAGAAAACAGGATTAGGAGAAAGTTAACCATAAGAAAATCAGAAACCTGTGATTGGTTAAACGCTCATTCAATCCCCAATTGGAAAAGTTAACCGAAAATGTTTTTGTTTTAAGTTACCTTTCATAAATTTGAGGAATTTATTTAAGAGATTTACTAAGAATGTAAGGAAATATACTTACTTGTCGTGTAGACTTTCATTCTTTAATAAAGTTTTACCACAAACCCATCTTTCACTCTAACAGGTAATAGAACTCAAAAATAACACATACCATTTAGATTAGTAAAACTATTTTGTAATAACCAGGGACTTCTTGTAGGCTAGTGGTAGGTCATAAAGGCCTGTCTCAATATGGTTGTGGGTTCGATTCCTACAGCTTTTTCCGAAGCGACGGGTTATGCCCCACCCTGCAGGTTGTCCATTTCCTAAAAATATAGTATTATATTATTCCAAAAATAATCTTCATAAATGTTTGAAAATTAAACAATACTATTCAAAGTTCAACTTAATCCATCCCAAACTTTATAGTTATCCAAAATACCTCTATCCAGACTTTCTCTAAAAGGTCTCTAAATTCCAAAATCAATTGTAACATCAGATTCCCCAAACAAATTAAAGTTTCTCTTATTGTCACATACTAAAAATATGATTTCCTTCGTCATATTAAAACCGTAATGATAACAACATGTACTGCAGTACAATCCTTATATATATCACATTATTTTTATAACCAAAATATAATCCTTGAGTCCAAAAGAACCAATACATTAATTATTCCGCTTCAACTGTAGTAACAGCATAATATTGTCCTTGATCCCTTGGAATTTTCTTAGGTATGTTTCCCTGAAACATAGGACATTCATTTGAATAATGCACCATTTCCCTATAATTGTAGCATTCAACATTGATAGCCTCTTTCTTTCCCTTGCAATCATGAGCTTGGTGACCTTTTTCTCCACATTTATAACAAACTCCCATTCCTTTTAGGCAAGCACCAGGGTGATTCTTCCCACAATTATCACATAATGGAAAATCCTTCTTTCCCTTTTACCCTTTATCCATCTCTTGTTCCACCATTCTCTTCTTTTCTTGCTTTGCTTTAAAGTCATGAGACTTAGAGAATTCATTTTCCGTCTTGATAGCACATGAGACAATATCATCGTATGACGAGAAGGTTTGTGAGACTAATTCTTAATGGAGAAATGGTTTTAACCCATAAAATAAATGATCAATCTTACTTCTTGGGTTACGTATATAATCTGCAGCATACCTCGCTAACCTTGTAAAGTTGGCCTCATACTTTGCGACATTATCATCCTACTTTTGTCTCAGACTTAGAAATTGCCTTTCCATATCTGCTCGATGGTCACGAGGAAAGTATTTTTCTAAGAAAAGATCTTTGAACTCTCTCCATTCCATATTTGATACTTCTTCATCTTCTTTAGTGTTTTGAATCAGCGACCACCATTGATCGGCATCTCCAGTGAGGCGGTAGACTTCCATGATAACCTTTTCCCTTTCACTACTCCCCAAGGCATGGAATATTTTTTCTAAGGAGTTTATCCATTTCTCAACTACTAATGGATTTGTACCCCCATTAAATGTTGGAGGTTTTTTCCTCATGAAGCGGTATAACATTGTTCGTTCACGTTGCGGATCAGGGTGCTCCATATGAGTATGGTTATTATTCATAACCTCAGTGAGTTGTCCCAGTATGGTAATAAGTTGATCAGCACCAGTTGTATCTCCAGCTCCATTATAATTATCTTGAGCATGAGGGAAATCCCTACATTGAGTGCGTGCATTGATATAGTTTCCATTCCTTCCACTAGTCGCCATTTCTAAACAATGGCATAAACTAGATTAGTTTATGAATCAAAATACATAATTCCATACTTATATAATACTTAACATAAATTTAACTATTTATGGATATAATCCATAATCATAAAAATGTTTTCTTTGAGGAAGTATATACTCATAACCCTTCATAGTGGTTTGTAAAGAAAACGAGAATTATCCTAAGCATATCCCCCAGGAGTGTCGTAACCAAGAGTGCAGCAAGGCCCGTTGTCGTGCACCAGTTCTCGTTCGAGTCTAGCTCAAAGCGGTGTTTTCAGGTTTTACCCCTAGGTACATCTGTGCCAGAGCCACCTCTACCTGCTCGTATCTAGACAGGGATGTATTGCTCAGAAAACTCACAAAATCTCTATAATACCAAAATTCTAGGATGTTCTTCTATACTAATCCTCAAAGTCTATCTTTGGGATATGTGATCTAATCAGAGTTTATCTAAATCTAGCTTCCAAGGATAGTACTAAACTGCCTCTGATACCAACTATAACGCCTCGACCCCAGTTACCCAGAGTCGGTGCATTACTTCGTAACATTGGCATGATCACAAAGATGAAGTCTCTAAAGACCAATTAGTTTAGTCTCCTTGAAACACTAGATAAATTCATAAGTTTTACATTACATCATAAAGTAAAAAAAAAAAACAACAACATATTGTCTTCATATCCCTTCATACTATCCCTACAAGTCATTCATAAAATACTTCTTCACATCCTGAAAAAATAAAAACATTGAAAGGGGTGAGCTCAGATGCTCAGTAAGGATCACAATATAGAGGAAGCTTTCATAAATAAACATAAACATTTAAGGCAATGTATAACTAAACAAAAGACTTTTAAACATGAAGTTCAACATAATATGGAAAAAGTAAAATGAAATAATTCCATTTAATTATTTACATGGATATTCTACTGGTCGAATAATCAGATGAAATATCAATAACCACTTTCATAATGATGGAATGCATAATTCCAGACTATCATAACCACGTAGCCAAGGCCTCCTGCCAAGACTACAAATAAGATTTTGTCAAGGCCTCATGCCAAGACACTAGTTTGTCTAATTAGACCTGCCGATGCATCGAGGAGTTAGAGCGGGCTCCACCCATCACTTATTAAGTCCAATGCATTCCTCATATGAACAGGTTTAAACATATCATAAACCATAACATAATCGTATCACATAAAACATTCATAAAGGAAACATAATATTTCCACATTTCAATCACAAGATATCAATACAACACATTGATATAATAAAAACACTTTCAAAACCATATTCAATACCAAAATAAAATAAAATTAATACTTTGTATTTATTTTTCATTTTAAAAAAAGTTATGGCATGTAGAGGAAGATGAAACTCAAATAATGGTCACGGTGCAGAGAAGTATTTGTCGCCGCATACGTACGACAAGAAAAACATTCCTTTTTTTCGTTTAGTAAACACTTTTTATAAAAATATTCCTTTTGAATAAACGTAAAAGTCAAAGGGGTTTATACACCGTAGAAAAGAAATTTGTGTATAAAACAAAATATGCCTCAATGAATGGAGATCGAGACGATCTCCCTTACAAATATCATTTTTTTAAATAAAATAGATCTATTATGTGTATTCTGTATATGTACACATAATGAAATTATAAATACAATATAGGACATAATAATATCATGACATAATTTTAAAATAGGAGATTAACCCAAATATCATGATTTAGGAAATATGTTTATCTTTATAATTAATATTTATAGTAAAAAATATGACTTTTATAAACCCATTTAATTTTTTTAGTAAAACAACTCATGTTTGTGACATTTTTATTTTAACATTTAATAAAAAGTTATTTGTGTAATTTTCCTACCAAAGTGGCTCCATGGGGTCCCCAAGTTGACCCATGGATTGTCTTGGTCGGCCATGACACATACAATAGGTTTAGGACAAGTTTCAAGGTCATTTCATATTTTTATAAAATCATTTTTACCTTAAATTTCACTAATTACCTTTAATCGTGATTAATTAAACTTAAAAGTTACTATTCACCAAAAAATTATTTTAATCCCATTGAACCAAATTTTTCTTCCTAATGACAACCATGTATGTCAGATTTTTGAAAATAAAATCACAGAAGTGGTAATGTTTCATTTAAAGGAAAAATCAGTTTTTTAACTACCACTTAGTGGTTTCACTATTCATCAAAGATTGAAGTTTTTCAGAATAATGCCAAAATTTCACCCTAAGCTATAATTGATATTACGAATTCAAAAATGATGTCTATTTTACAAAATTACAAACATATAAGTTTCATTAATTAATTTTATAACTAATTCCCACTGTCACAACAAATAGCGTGTTTTTAAGAAACAATATTTCTCAAAAGATTGACAATTGTTTATGTCTAATTTCAAAGTGAAATTAATTATAATGAACACCATTGGATAAAATGGTAAAAATATATTCTAATCATACTTTAAAAACAATAAATATTATAATTTATCACTATAAATTACTTTGATTTAAAAAGTTGTTTTTAAGTATTTTTCACTATTCATAAAAAATTGAAAGTTCTCAGAAAATTACAAGAAATTCAACTTAGGATAATTTCAATATTACGAATACAAAAATGAAGTCCATTATGAAATATAAGATTCATATAATTTTAAAAAGTTGTCAGTACTATTCATAACAGCTACTTTGATTAGTCGTGGTGTTTTAGAACTCGAACTTGCGTACAATGCAAGCTATTGCATTATTGAAAGAGAGGCGTATCGTGGAAGCTCGGGGTGTTACACTAAGGCATGATCACAAAGTAATGAATGTAATGTAATGTAATATAATAAGAAAATCGATGATAGGGTAACACACACCACTTCCCACTCATTAAATTATCTGGCCTAATGGTAAACATCCTCATGATCCCACCTCTTCTGAATGTACCACATCAAAAACTGCTCGCAAAAACCTTGGCCCCACAAACTACTGCACATCCCACCCGCAGACACCTAGGCCTCACAAACCACACCACATCCCGCCTGCACACTCTTGGGCCTCACAAAACACAACACTTCCAGACCATAGAAACATGGTCCAAAAACCAAACTACACCCTTCCCACAGACACATGGGAATAAAACCACACCACATCCTGAATGTAGACACATGGGCAAGAAAACCCATATATAATCCTGAACACACTGTGGAAAGCACAACCCTCCTCATCCAAAAAACACATAGGGAAGCACAACACATCTCATCCCAAAATAACCTGGGTGCATACAACCCATCCACACACAACTAAGCCTCTCAAACCACAACCTACCTGAAGAATATTGGGATATAAACACTTGGAAGAGGGATCATGGAAGAGTGGGTGGCCCATCATCCATCTTCCCACCGAGTTTTTTTTGGAAAGACACCCTCTCTCCTGTTGATGGGGGTGTTCAGAACGTAGTGATCAACGATGGTGGGGTTCATATAGAGTCCACAATGGAAGATACAAGTATATATATATGATTCAAGACACTCAATCCCAACCTATGGGTTATATAAAATAACTATCTCACAACACTAGAAACATTACTCCTACCTCTAAATGCCTGACACCACACATCAAGCCACAACCTCCTTTTAATTTCCTTCCAACACAATTTACCATTTCTATTTTTTATTACAAACTCATATATTCATTCCATTAACCAAACCAACCCAATATAGTTCCAAAAATTATTAACCAATTATAAATTAATTTATTCCACAACTATTTGGGAAACTACCAAGCACAACACACAATATGTAACACTACAACACATCACCACACAACCCGACCGCATCCTCGTTGTGAAACACTTATCATCCATTCCACTATCAATTAATATCTCAACCTGAGATTACATTACATGGTTAGGTTAATGTATTATCTACATGTTCACCCGCCACACCACCCTAAACAACCCATAACACACACATGTGCTTCAAAAACATACCACATCACAATACAGAGAGTATCCAGACATCACAACATAGCCACCTCACATTCCATCAGTACCACACACACAACAATAACTATCCAAAAAAACATGTCACCCCACACACCAAATAATAACACAATATCTAATTTAACGGTACATCCCTTATTTAATTATACATTTTAATTCATGGGTTTTCATATAAACTAGGTAATCCAAGTGAATCTGTTTGTTAACCAAGTGTACGTGATTTAAATATTTCCATATAAAAGTGTTGAATATGAATAAACCACCATGAAATTGGTTTAGTTCTAAACCAAGGAAAACTAACATCCATGATTTTTAGTGGGTTGTTTATCTTGTATAGTTCACAACATCACAATAACATCATATCTATAAAAACATGTGCATCAGATCCCTCTTCCCCTTTTAATTCATTTACTCAGTTATTATCTTTGATAAGTGTGGAAAAACTATGATCAGTAAGAAAATAAAAGTATATCCCTCCCACATGATTCAAAATCAAAGAAAACAAAGGAAAAACCTACTTCTAATAAGTGTTAACTTTTTGACATGGAAATGGACTAGGCATCATTCCCCTGATTCCCTCTCCCGTGAGGTCTATATCAACGCAAGGATGTAGCAGCCACAACAAAATGATTAATGATTGATGGTGGATCATTAGAAGAAATGAAGAATGTCCAAAATCACATGGAAATAAGATAGGGATGAAAAGAGAGACAAACCCAAGAAAAAATGTTGAAACAGAGAAAGAACGTACCTTGGATTGATGACAGATTGCTACTGATTGGTGATGGATGCTCAAGGGTCGATTCTTGTCAAAGGGACTTCTATAACACCGAGGAAGGAACTTTCATGTCACCTGGGATGATATGTACTACTAAAGCCGTAGGTTTTGTAAAAATCTAAGTGGTATTATTATTTTAAAACATTAGAGCATTGTTGGATTTCAAGACATGCAATCCCCTTTCCTCTCTTGTAAAACATCAGGGTCTGTATCCACCGAGAAGACCATCGCCTTTTGATTTATTTTTATTTTTCAAACCCTAAATAATTTCACACATTTAAAAAACATGGAAAAGACATGAAACCAAGAATCAGGATATGAAATATACTTACATGTCTTGTAATCCCTACAGCAGCTTCTTGCACCTCCAAATCCTTTGAAAACTCCTGGAACCTCCCCCGAACATCCCCAACACCCAAGACTGGAAATGTAATTGACCTATGAGAACATGAACTATTAAATCAGATACCTATCAAATGATTCTCTCCATCAAGAATCCAAATCCAACCTAGAGGAAAAATTGGTTCGAATAACCACCCGATGAGATACCTTTCAAGACTCTCGTGACTCCACAAGCACTACCACCAGCTGAACAAGATGACCCAAATGACCTCACCCATGATACCACACAACCACTATGAATTTGTCTTAATCACTGAACATACCAATCAACCACTTCTATAGTAAACAAACTGCACTATCAAAAACACATGAATTTGGGAATTCCATCCACCTTATTGAGATACTATCTGCTCTGGGAGACACTAAATCGCCTGCACGAGTTTAATCGCATCACAATTAATGTGTCTCTGTTAAAAATATAGTCTCCCAATTTTAACATGTTGGGACCTTATCATCCATTTCAATACACACATGTTAACCTAATGGAAAAAACGAATTTCATTAAATAAGGGTAAAATACTGAATTTCAAAACAAATCAGAACATGGACAATCTCAAAACAAATTCGGGTACTGGGCACCCATATCCATATCTCACTCACAAGTATTGTCATCATGGACAAAATTAATCTACAACACAAGAACCAATGGATTGGTTCTTCCACACATCACCTTCTCTTAATGATATTGAATATCCCCTGGCCACTCAACAAACGTTGTGTCATTGTTGATATCCAACTCTCCCCATTCATTGACATTTGAGATATCTTGATGAAACTGATAAAGTTGTGAGATGTTGAAGATGTTGTGGATAATATCCAACTATAGTGGGAAGGGAAAATGATACGCCACCACTCGAACATTCTTCAACACTTAAAAGGTTCCAATATTCCTAGGGTAAAGCTTACTCCCTTATCCAATCCTATACCTCCTACATCAAGGGGAAACCTTCAAGAATGCATGGTCCCTAACCTCAAACTCCAAGGGCCTCCTCCCATGATCAGCATATGATTTCTTCCATTGTTGCACTGATTTCATCCTCTCATGAATGAGATAAGCATTCTCTATAATTCATTTTGATGTAGCCTCAATTTGAAAAAATTTTCCACATATATTTATTTGGTTTTAGATAATTTATTATATTATTTTTACTATTTTTATAATAAATTAATGGACTTTTGTATTCTTATAATTAAATTTATTTATTAATAAAATTTTATAATTAATTATGTTTTTTAGTATTTAAAATAGTTAATTTAGTTATTATTATTTTTATTTCCGAACAATTAATTAATTAGATATGTGGTTTTTAATCTTTTTGACTTATTAATAATATGACTTTTATCATTTAGTCAGTTTTTTATAAGATAAATTCTTAAGTTTAAACATAATTAAATAATATGTTTTTCATTTTTAGTCTTCATTAACTTATCTAATTAATTAATTTAGTTTTTAAAATATAAAAAATTTATAATATTTTAATTTCATGTATGCAGTTTAATTTTTTAAGTGACTAATACGTGCAGTGACTCACTCTTTACTTTAAAAATTTTTACTTCGTTTTTGGTTTCACGGACAACCCTTCTTTCTGTCAAACCAACACTATCCAACATCATTTTTAACCCACAAATAGTTTCACCACAATAACGTATTTAATTAATTGAATCTTAATTTTAATTTTAATCTTTTACTTTTTTATTTTCAAACAAGTTTTACTTCAATAAAATTTATTTACTAATGTTTTAATAATAATTTAGTTCTGTAAATTGAATATATTATTTCAATTTAAATAATTATCTAGTTTCATTTTATTTATTTGTTTTATTTATCTTTAGTTTTAGTTTTAGTTTTCTTCTTATTTCATACTTCATGTTTTTAATTTAGTTAATCAAAAAATTATCTTAAAACATTAAATAATAATCCAATTCATTTGATTTAGTGTACTTTATTTATTATTTAATTCTAATTTTAGATTTTATTTTATTTTTATGTTTTTAGATAATCAGGTCATTAAAATTTTATCTTAATTCATTTAATTTACAGTTTTATTTATTTGATTTATGTTTTTTTGCTGTAAGATATCTAGAGTTTTTTTTAAATAATATTTTTTAAAAATATTTTTTAAAAACACACTAGGTTAAAACTATTTTAAAAAATACACCACAAAGAAAGCATCACAGATGCCGCCTTTCCCATAAAAAATTTAAATTTAAATTTTTATTTTATTTTTTTGTTTATATATATATATATATATATATATATATATATAAACAAAACCAAACAAAAAATATAAAATAAAATTTTCAAAAGAATTTATCCGCTATTTAAAATCCAGCAGTACTCCCATTACAATAGTCAGGATTCTGATATAAGCTCTCCCCCAAGGCTCCCTTTTATAAGAGAGCTTACCGTGAAAATCATTCGGCATTTCCTATATGGGATTCTGGTTCTCCGTTTCTTGCGCAGAACATTCTGCATTCCCGAAGAGGGATTTTGTTTCAATTATGTGACTTTGAGAGACTATAAAATATAAACTATAAGACAAATATAAATGAAACTTAAAACATGGATTAAACATATAAAAAATAGGCGAAAACTAATAGAATTTCATAAAAAATGATTATAAAAATGATTTATAAGCCTTCAAACCCACCTCCATGAAACTTAAAAATGTTTCAAGTACGTGACTTTGAAAGCCTATAAATTATAAACTACAAGACCAATAAAAATGAAACTTAGAACATGGTTTAAACATATAACAGATAGTTGGAAAAAAATAATTTTGTAAAAAATGTTGATGGAAAATAATTCATATGTTTTCAAAGGCACCTAAATGAAACTTAAAAATGTTTCAAACACGTGACTTTTGAAGCAAATAAAATGTAAACTATAAAACTGCTATAAATTAATCATAAAACATGGATTAAATATATAAAAAATAGTTAAAAATAAATTTAATTTTGTAAAAAATGATCATGAAAAATAATTTATTAGCTTTCAAAACCACTTACGTGAAACATAAAAATATTTCATGTATGTGCCTTTGAAAGAATATAAAATACAAACTATAAGTCTAATATAATTTAATGTTAAAACAAGGATTAAACATACAATAAATTTGTTAATTATTTAATTAATAATTATAAATTTCTAATTTATAATTACTAATTATAATGAATAATGAATAATTAATAGATATATTGAATAATTATAATGAATAATTATAATGATTAATTATATCACTAATTAACTAATTAATTATTATATAATAATTTTTTATAATTACTAATTAATAGTTATAATGAATTGTTATATTACTAAATAACTAATTAAAAATTATATAATTAATAATTATATTACCAATTAACTAATTAATTATTATAATTTTTAATTATATTACTAATTAAATAATTATAAAAAGGGAATCGACTCTATCATTCTCAAAAATTTAACTAATTAACTATTATATATTTAATAATTATATTACAAATAATCTAATTAGACATTATATAATTAGTGATTAATAATTACTAATTAATTAATTAAAATTTCTATAATTAATAATTATATTACTAATTAACTAATTAATTATTATATAATTAATAATTACATTACAAAGTAAATAATTAATTATTAAATAAATAGTAATTATATTACTAATTAACTAATTATATTATTAATTAACTAATTATATTACTAATTAACTAATTATATTACTAATTAACTAATTATATTACTAATTAACTACTTAATTATTATATAATTAATCATTAATAATTACTAACTAACTAACTGATTATTATAAAATAAATAGTTATATTATTAATAATTATATTAGTAATTAATAATTATATTTAATAATTGTAATGAATAATTGTAATGAATAGTTATAATGAATAATTATAAAGAATAATTATATTACTAATTAACTAATTAATTATTATATAATAATTTTTAATAATTACTAATTAATATTTATAATGAATAATTATATTACTGATTAACTAATTAAATATTATATAATTAATAATTACATTACCAATTAACTATTTCATTATTATATAGAAATTTTTAATAAATATTAATTAATAATTATAATTAATAATTATAATTTATAATTATATTACAAATTAACTAGTTATAAAAAAGTCATTGGATCTATCTTTCTCAAAAAATTAACTAATTAACTATTATATAATTAATAATTTTATTACCAATAAACTAATTAGTTACTATATAATTAATGATTATTAATTACTAATTAACTAATTATAAATTATATAATTAATAATTATATCACAACTTAACTAGTTAATTATTAAATAACTAATAATTATATTACTAATTAACTAATTAATTATTATATAATTAATTATTAATAATTATTAAGTTACTAACTAATAAATATACAATTAATATTTATATAATCAGTCATTAATTATATTGTAACTAAATAGTTAATTAGTAATTAATAATTAGTAATTATAATAAATAATTATTATTAGTAATTATAATGAATAATTATAATGAATAAATATAATGAATAATTATAATTTATAATTATATTACTTATTAACTAATATACTATTATATAATTAATAATTATATTACTAATTAACTAATTAATTATTTTATAATAATTTTGAAAAATTACTAATTATAATGAATAAATATAATTTATAATTTTATTACTAATTTACTAATTAACTATTATATAGTGAATAATTATATTACTAATTAATTGGTTAATTATTATATAATTAAATATTAATAATTTATAATTAACTAATTAATTATTATATAAATAATTTATTATATGTTTAATCCATGTTTAATATTTAAATTATATCGGTCTTATAGTATGTATTTTATATGCTTTCAAATCCATATACCTGAAACATGTTTATGTTTCAAGTATGTGGTTTTGAATGCTTATAATTTTTTTTCATGAACATTTTTTAATAATTTCTTTTTATTTTTAAATATTTATTATATTTTTAATCTATGTTTTATGTTTCATTTATATCGATCTAATAGTTTGTATTTTATCGGCTTTCAATGTCATGTGCTTGAAACATTTTTAAGATTCATGTAGGTGTCTTTAAAAACATATAAATTATTTTCCATCAACATTTTTTAGGAATATTCTTTTATTTTTAACTATTTGTTATATGTTTAATCCATGTATTAAGTTTAATTTATATTAGTATTGTAGTTTATACTTTATAGGCTTTAAAATTCACACACTTGAAACATTATTAAGTTTCAGGTAGGTGGTTTTGAAAGCATATAAATAATTTTTTATCCACATTTTTTAGGAAATTATTTTTGTTTTCAACTATTTTTTATATGTTTAATCCATGTTTTAAGTTTCAATTATACTGGTCTTATATTTTATATTTTATAGTCTTTCAAATTCACGTACTTGAAATAGAATCCCATATTGGAAATGCAGAATGTTCTATGCAGGAAAAGGAGAACCAGAATCCCACATCAGAAATGCAGAATGATTTCCAGGGTATGGTCCTTTATAAATGGGAGCCCTGGGTGAGAGCTTCTATTAGAATACTGACTGCTGTAATGGCAGTACTGCTGGATTTTAAATTGCGGATAAATTCTACTTAAAATTTTATTTTTTATTTTTATTTTTGTTTTGTTTTGTTTATATATATATATATATATATATATAAGAAAAATAAAATAATATTTAAAAAATATTTTTGTTTCGTTTTAGGGGAAAGCCGACATCGTGGATGTCGCCTTTCCACTTAACTCGGAAGGAGGCATCATCGATGCCACCTTTGCACATCAACATTAAGGCGGCATCGCCGATGCTGCCTTTGTAGCATATTTTTTAAAAATATTTACCTAAGTTGTTTTCCAGAAATATTTTTTTAAAAAAACTCATTTAAAAAAATCCAAGATATCGGTGAGACACATCTCACTGACACGCCTCAGTATCACATATCCTCCTTTCCTTCTTTTGATGTGATCGACGCATCCACATTTCATCTGCTATCAATGCATCCACAGTTTCACCCATTCCTCGATGGTCTCACCGACAAAGGCATTTTTCTACAACCGACCACTTGCTCCATTTTCTCCATCGCCTTATCCCTACTACCAATAACCTACGAACATGCATTCCTCCATCATATCAACGACTTCACCACGTTGGTCGCACTGACACCATAATCACTAGAGCCACTGGTTCAATGAATAGAACTATAAAAATTAGCACACTTCGAATGAGAACACTCTCTATAACTTTGTACTCAAAAATCAAATCAGCTCACAAGGCCGAGCCACCATTCCTCATTTTCAGATCATGAAATCCGCACTCTGAATAGATTCTTCATGTCATTCCAAATCAGTTGAAGAAGAGGTGTCCCTATGTGCCAGAAAAAAAGGAGCCGATGAGGGTTTGCGCGTTGCCAAATATGATAACCCATGCCGCCGCTTATGAAAATGAAGCCAGAGAACACTATTGCCATGTACAGTATGGACTAAGATGAACTGCCACTTTGGAGTCACTAGAAAGTGTCGTTGGTTTGAGGGAGATTCATCGAGGGATGGAGGAGGAGCCTCCTAGGGTGAAACTGCCACCGGTGACCTGCTGGAGAAGCGCCAAGGTTTGAGATGAAACCCTACACCCCCCGTTGTAGCACGATGAAGAGGGGGGAAATGAAATCTAATTTAAAACTAAAAACATAAATCATAAATAAATATCTAAAATAAAATTAATAATTAAATAACATGTGTACTAATTAAGTAATAAAATAAATTATTAAACCTAAATTTTAACCATTTAGAAATTAAAATAGACCATCTTAATCAAATAAATTTAAAATAAATTATTAATTAAATAATAATAATTAAAATAATCTTATTTAGAAACTAAACTAAACTTTAATAATAATATTTATTTAAATTAATAAATTAATTAATTAAATAATGACAATAATTAAAAAAAATATAATTAATAAAACTTTTTAAACTTAAATATTAATAATGATTAATTATTAACTAAATTGATCAAATAAATAATAATATAACCTTTATTTAATTATTATAACTTAAATTATATAATAAAATAATTATAATTAAAATAATAAAATTTATAAAAAATAAATAAATAAATTTAATAATATATATAATAATTTAAATTTAATTACTAATTACCAATAATATTTATTAAATATAAATATTCATAATTTCATTTAATTATAAACTAAATAAATCAATTAAATAATAGCATTATATAATCCTAAAATGATATTATAAGGTAATTAAAATAATAAATTTAATAATTATTAGTTAATTTAGGTTTTATAATAAATAAATAAAATATTCTGTTAAAATATAAATTTTAATTATGTAATTTAATTTTAATAATAATAATTAGTTGTTTATTATTGTTTTTTTATGGTTTTAACTTCGCTTCATTTTTCTTTTTTGTGCAGGTTTATATAGAAGACAAAAACACGTCCAGGTTCTATCAACTAACTCATACAAAGCTAGTTACATTAGTTTTTCTCAAATGATGTTGCATTCATAAAATAATTTGTGTGTGTCATGCGAAGATGAAGAACATTTGATATTGGTGGAAATCAGAGGTTGATGTGAAAAAGATTACAGGAAGGTCCAAAAAGTCAAAATCAAAGTAGTAGTGGGGTTTGAGGGTAATCACTCACATCTCGCGATTTATCTTTCAAAGAAAGAGAAGAGAAGATCCTGGAGAACTTTTGAGAACCTCTTCCTAGAGATCTAAAAACCAGTAGTGCAGAATCATAATATTCATATAGGAATTCTCTATCGCCTTTGTTTCTTCTCAATTACATATGTTGTAATCAAATGTTTTTAAAGTCATAAATGAATATATTATCTAGCTAAATCTTTGAGTTCAGCGAATTTCTAGTTCAACTGGTTATCTTTTATCATCCAATTCACATATCATTTTATTATGTTTAGAATTGTTCAGCGAGATAAATTTGGAATTCATTTAACTTCATCTTTCCACTAGAATTTGATTTTAAATTCCACGATCTTTCATTGAGAAGGATAGTGGATACATTTTCTAACACATTTAATTCAAAATTAAAACATTAGAACTAACGACGAGTCTATTCTTTTTTATTTTTCAAATATTAATCCTGCAGTTCTTCCATTCTTAGAGTGGAGAACTTTGAGATTGATCAATCTGAGTAACTTATCTACTTGTGAGGGAATTATGTACGTCTTTATAGTGGTAATTTTTGAAATCATAATTGTGAGAAAAAAAATATTTTAAAACAGTAGGATGGAGTTTCCCCTGGGCACTTCATTCTTATTATTCATCTATTAGTGTTCTATATTTTAGTTGCTTAAGATTTTCAAACTTTTTCCTTCTTCAAAATAGTTTAGAAAAAAAATAAAAAAAATGTGGTGTAACATTATAGCCTTATAAAAACATAAAAAATTGATATAAAAGGTAAAAAAATATAAAAACCACTTCCACTGCTGACAACAGTGGGATTCATAGAATAGAAATTTGGCCACCATGCATCCATAGGGGTTCGACCTTAGTTACCCCATGTAAATTAGTAGTATGTGATATAAATTTTAAAGTTTTACCCAATTTCAATGATAGTTTGGCATCAGTTTTTCACGCTATTTCTGGGGAGAGAAATAGAAATTAAGTTTCTAAAAAAACATTCAAAAAATAACAAAAAACACCAAAAAATTGGAAAATTTGAAAAATGTTTAAAAAATCATTTTTATCAATTTCTCTGTGTTGCTGTGTTGTTGTTGTTGTTATATGTAAATTTTTTTGTTAGTTTTTTCCTATTTAGTCCTAATATTTTCTATATTGAACTGTTGTGATGAATTCAACTGTTGATACACTTTTCATGAGCACTAAATCTACGGTTGATAGGTTATAACCCCTAATCCTTTAATTAGATAAACACCTTACTTCTCTTAGAATGAAAAATAAAACATAAATGGAAAATTTAGTTGGGAGAGTTCATAATCCAAAAAATCAAAATCACTTCCAATAATAACTCTTAGAAAATAAAAGACTTATTATGAAGGAATTCCAACTCTCTAGTGTTTCAAGCAACCCTTCTTCCATTAGACATATTCCAAGAGCTTGAAATTATGAGCTGAAACAGTCCTATATTTCACAGTTTGTTTCCTTTGATGGAGTCTCTAATGAAGACTCTATTTCCTTCATTATATATTTCTACAATACTTTTCAACAAATTCATCTATTAGGACTTACTGAAGTTGATCTGAGAATGAGATTCATTCTCTGTTGTCTTAAAGGGAATTCTAGGAACTAGTTTTGATGTCTAGATGAAAACATATTTGAGAATTGGAAATTTGTATATAATTCATTCATTATAAAATTTTAACCACAAAATTAAATGAAGAACTTAGAAATAATACAACTAGTTTTTATCAAGATAATGGATAAGCCTTTCATGAGCCTTGGGATAGATTTCGTGACATTATTAGGCATTTTCCCTATCATCAACTCCCATCCCACATTCTCATGGATACCTTCTATGAATGGTTATCCTCCTATGAACAGAACCTAGTTGATCAAGATGTTGGGGGAAATTAAAATGACAAAACTGATGAAGAGTGGAGACAAATTTTTAACTATCTTTCTTTAAAATCTCAACTAATGAATTCATAAATAAAGAGAGTAAACAGAAATCCTAATGTCAATACTAGATATTGTTCAATGAATGAAACTCATGCTCAACTAGATGAAATCACGAACCAAAATCAATCATTAATGTACTGGAATTCCAAACAATATACGAACCAATTAATCTATCAAAAATAGAATCCATCTCTTAGGTAACAGTGTTCTTAGTGTTCTATGTTTAGACACATTGATATTTTCTATCCAAAATTTGACAAGCATGCCCAACCTCTTGAAAATGACAACTTTTCTGGAAATGGTCAAAGAATTATATCTGGAGATAACCCATTTTCCTATAATTTTAATCAGGGGAATAGGAATCACCTAAACTTTTAATGGAGGGAGCAGGGAGTTCATCAACCTGCTACCTCTTTTGGATTCTAGTATACTCTTTGGTAGTAATTCCAACCTCAATGTAATACCAAGGATGTACTTCATTTCCTTAGTCTCTTGTCCAAACTTCAATACAACATTCCATTCATTCAGGCTTAAATTCAAAACTATTATTATTTGAAATTTCTTAAGAAAATTTATTTAAATAAAAATACCCATGAATATTTTTCTACCTACAACCTCACTGAAGATTTTAGTGATGTACGCCAAAAGAAAATCCTTCCCAAACTAAAAGACCCATGTAGCTTTTTTATCCCCTGCACTCTAGGAAATTCTGATCAGATAAACTATCTTTTGTGACTTAGGTTCCAATATCAGCCTACTCCCATACTCATTGATTCAACAGTTAAGGATGGGTGACCTTTAACCAACCACAGACAAACTGTAATTAGATGACCGATCTTTCACTCATTCTGTGCGTAGGGTATATGATCTGTTATTTGGGGTAGGGATGAATTTTTTCCTACAAACTTCTTAGTTTTGGATACGAAGTGTGATTATGAGGTTCCCATCATATTGGTTAGGCCCTTCTTGGCCACTACTGGTTCTATTATAGAGGTCTCTAAGGTTTAGTTGATTATCAAAATTGGAGAACAACAAAAAGAGTTCAATGTGATTAAGAATATTATTGGACCAATTTATTCTGAAAATATTTCAAAAAAGAGTTCGTCAAACTTAAAAGTTCTTATAAAATTTTTGAAGAATCTAAAAAACAATTCTCTATTGAAGAAATCAAATTAGAAGTTGAAAATTCTATTTTTCCAATTTCACAAAGTGAAGAATCCACTCAAACTGAGGGTCTAGAAAATTTTCCAGAACTGGATAATTGTTCCGTTCCTGCTTCAGCTGAAGTATTTTCTTCTACTTATGAACTTGAAGATTCCTCTACAGGTCTTGAAATTGCTGATGATTTTTGTAATAATTCGGAATCTGTTGATGATCTGGAGGAAGAGCTTATTGTAAACATTGATGCTTCTTCTTTATTGAATTTTGAAAATTTTTAACTGGAAAATCTTGACAGTGTGTTGACCACTTTGGATAGTAGGGTTGTAATTTATGAAAATGAAGATGCTGTTGAAAATATTTATTCATTCAATACTCCTTAAAATAGATATGTTTAAGATCTTTGACCTCCTAGGCCCAAGAATCATCCATCAAGTTTTTGAACTACCCATTCTTGAACTTAATCCACTTCATGTAAATTTGAAATATTCATTATTGGGTGACAATTCAACATTTCATGTCATCGTTTCAGCTAATCTTAATGAAAATGAAGATGATATATTTATCAATGTGCTTATGAAGTTTAAATATACCATAGACTAGACAATAGCTGACATCAATGGTATTAGTCCCCCATTCTCAATGCACAAGATTCCTATGGATCCAGATCATAAGCCTAGGGCAGAGTGTCAAAGAAGGTTAAATCCAATCATGAAAGAAGTTGTGTTGGAGGAAGTGATCAAGCTGCTAGATACTGGTATAATCTATCCCATCTCTGATAGCACGTGGGTTATCCTAGTCCAGGTTGTCCCTAAGAAATAAGGTTTCACTATTGTCAAAAATGAAAAGAATGAAGAAATCCAAGTTAGTAAATCCAAAAAATGGAAAGTTTGTATTGATTATAGGAAGTTGAATGTATCCACTATGAAGTACCATTTTCCAATGCCCTTTCTTGATTGAATTCTTCAGAGGCTTTCTGGAAATGTGTTTTTCTATTTCCTGGATGGTTATTCTAGTAACAACCAGATTCATATTGCTCTAGAAGATGAGAAGAAGACAAATTTCACCTACCCATTTGAGACATTTTCTTACATGAGGATTCATTTTGGGTTTTTTAGAGCCCCAGCTACCTTTCCAAGGTGCATGATGGATATTTTTTCGAATATTATTGATAGAATCATTAGGTTATTCATGAATTAATTCTCTGTTGTGGGTAGTACTTTTGATACATGTTTAAGAAATTTTGAATTAGATTTGGAGAGATGCATTGAGAAAAACCTTGTGATTAATTGGGAAATATACCAATTCATGGTCACAGAATGTATTGTGTTTGTTAATAAAGTTTCAAAGAGAGGTGTGGAAGTAGATACTACAAAGATATAAGTCATTCAAGAACTCACACATCCTGAAAATTTAAAAAATGATAGATGTTTCTTAGGGAATTTCGGCTTCTACTAGAGGTTCAGTAATGACTTTTCAAAAATAACTAATCCCTTGTGTTCTCTTCTAGTTAAGGATGAACCTTTCAATTTTGATGAAAACTGTTTGAAATCTTTTAATATTCTTATGGAAAAACTCACTACATCACCTATCATCACTACACCGGACTGGAAACTCCCTTTTTAAATTATAAGTGATCCTAGTGATATGGATATTGGATATGTACTTAGACAGAGGATATATAGGAAGCTTTATGTGGTATACTATGCTATTAGACTAGTAGACGAGGCTCAAAGAAACTATACCACCACTGAAAATTAATTGTTACCTATTGTGTTTTCTCTAGATATGTTTAGACAGTACCTGTTAGGCTCAATAGTCATCATCTTTAATGATCATTCTACTTTTAACTACTTTCTATCCAAGAAATAAACCAACCTCATGCTGATCAGATGGATTTTATTTCTACGGGAATTTTATTTTGAGATTAGGGATAATTAGGGACCGAAAAATTTAGTTTTTGATCACTTATCTTGGATTCCTCATACCCATTCTTAAGATCTATGGGAAATCACCTCTTCCTTTCCTGATGAAAAACTGCTCCCTGTGTCAATCAAGCAGTCTGCATGGTATGCATATTTTGAAAATTTCATGGCAGCATGAGTCTTTCCCAAAATTTTCTCCAATAACCAAAGAAACAAATTCATCTCTAAACATAAATATTACCTTCAGAATGAACCTTTTCTATTTTGAAGATGTGCTGATGGTATTCTTTGAAGGTTTGTTCATAAAGAATAGATGTTGTCTATTTTTTAGAGTTTTCACTCCTCACCTTTGGTAGGTCACCATGTTGTTCAAAGAACATATCAAAATGTCCTTTAATCGGGTTATTATTGGCCCACACTTTTCAAGGATGCTAGGATCTATGTGGTTGGTTGTGATAGGTGTCAAAGGTTAGGAAATTTTTGTAGGAATCTACAGTTACCCACAAAAGGTATTCTATATGTTTAAATTATTGATGTTTGGGATTTATATTTTAGGGGTCCATTTCTATAATCTCATAAGAATTAGTATATTCTTTTGGTTGCAATTATGTGTCTAAGTGGGTTGAGGCAGTAGCACTGCCCAACAATCAAGCCAATAGTGTTATAAAATTTGTCAAAATGAATATCTTTTCAAGATTTGGAGTTCCTAGAAACTTCATTACAAATAATGGAACACGATTTAAGAACAATAAATTTGAGGCTTTTATGTGAATGTATGGTTGTGTACATAAGACTAGAACATAGAGGTGATGAGCCTGTAAGGGTCGACGATGTGATTAGGGTTTCCCCTATTGCCGCTTATCTTCTCTTTGCCTCGGGTCCACTATAGAATCTCTTCAGTCTCCGGCTCAGTGCTCTGGTGATGGTGGTTCCTCTCCCTAGGGAGGCATCAAGGTTTTCAAGGGAGCGGTTGTCTGGGAATTTCCCACCGATTGTCGGCCTATCTTCAATTTTTCCCTTCTCGCTGTGTAGGTCTTAATTTGGCGGCACGAGGAAGCCAGTAGTTGTTGCTTGATCCTCTCCTAGTCGAGGGTCGGCTCTACGGGTCTGTGTCGGCTAGAAGCGTGTGAAGCGGTTTAGGTGGTCTCTAGGTGAGAACAAGAGGGCGGTGATGGGTTTTGGCTCTATTTTGCATTTATAATTTTATTGTCCATGTTTCAAGGTTCTTGTTCTATGTACATTGAGGCTCATTGGGTCTATGTCAGTTGGAAGTGTGTGAAGAGGTTCGAGGTGGTCTCCAGGTGAACAACAGGGCGGTGAAAGGATTTTTCTGTAGCTTGCATTTGGATTTTGGTTGTTCGTGATTCTATGTTCGCGTTCAATCTATGCAGTTGCGGTAGTGTGGATGAGGTACCACGAGATTGTCCTTCATTGGTGATGTTTTTTGCGTAATTATATTTTCTGTGTTGTTTTTGTGGTGTGCTTTGTTTCGGTTTCTTGGTGTGTGATGTTGGCTTTGGAGGTTTTTGTTCTGAAGAATGTGATGGAGTTGTTGTTTAACTCTCAATATGTGGAGGTTTTTTGGGAGGAAAACAGATACATTGAAGAATAAAGTAGAAGCAGAATGTCAAAAAGGTTGAGGTTGAAATCAGATCATTGAGGTTGGACCGGGAAAGGTTATCTTGATGGTTTATGGTGTGATGTTGTTGAATTTTTTGCTTTGTGATCTGCTGTTTGTGGAAATTTTTTCTTTGTGGCCCTGCGGTTTGTGTTTATGGTAATTTGTAACAAGATCATCGGCAAAGGAGAGCTTTAGAGCATGTTCAGAGCAGATGTTTTCACCTGACATTGCTATTTGGATTCATAAGGTTGCGAGGGTATGACATTGCCATTGGTTCCAGGCCCGTGCATTCGTGCCTGGAACAACTTGCTGAGTAGTAATGTGTAGGAGGAAGCAGATTTTCATGGTTATGATTTTTGTTTGGAGCCATGCTTTGTAGTTTTAAATGAGTTGTTTTTGTCATTGATCAGACTGTGGAGGATTGGTTGTGGTTTATGTCGTGATGTCATGTTGGGTTCCCCCTCATCCCTTAAAATGGGGATTAGGATAATAAAAAAAATTCAGTCAAGTGGAAATTTATAATAGGGAACTACAACAAATTCTTGAGAAAATTGTCTCACGTTCTAGAAAAGACTGGTCTCTTAAACTGGATGATGCTTTATGGGAATATAGAACTTTATTCAAGACCCCATTAGGTATTCCTCCATATAGAATGTTGTTTGGTAAGTGATGTCATTTACCCATGGAGTTTCAACATAAGTCATATTGGGAAGTTAAGGATTTGAATTTTCATTTTATGACTGCTGGTGAGAGAATATTTCTTGAGTTGAGTGTGTTAGATGAGATAATGAGAGATAGATAAGATAATTCAAGAATATATAGTGAGAGGAATGAAATCTTTCATGATTCTATCATTCAATCCAATGATTTCATTCCTGGATAGAAGGTCATCATCTTTAACTCTTGACTCAAACTTTTTCCTGGAAAACTCATGTCCAATGGATCTAGACCTTTTTACAATTGTCAGAGTGCTTAAGAATAGATCTTTAGAGATATTAGGTGAAGAGAAGAAACCCATGATGGTTAATGGGTAGAGAGTTATGTTTTATTTTTGGGGGATAGCCAAAGGGATTGGATGCCTTCACTATGCTTGAAAACTAATTCTAAATAATGTATGGCTAAATACATAAAACTTAGTACTACATCAGAGGAAACCCATGGTTCTTCATTTTTCATTTTCTTGTTACATTTTTAATGTTGAATATGTTGCTGTTTACATGCTATATTTTTGTTAAATTCTGGTTGGTGATTGGTTCTTGTTATTATTGTTCTGAATTAGAAATGATTTTGTTGTTATGTCATTGGAAGAGTTGAATTCCAATGTTGAATGATTAATGATAATCTTTTATTTAGGGAAGTACTTTACTCTTATTCTACTTTTATATTTTTTGTTCCTTTAATTTTAATATAAATTAACTGCTAAGTCACAGTTTATGACTAATGGTGAGTCATTGACTCACCGATACAACTGAGCCACCGATAGTGATATTGGCGACTCATTGGAAGTACTTTCGTTGAGACAGTAAATGTTACTTAAAAAATAATTCTTGTATTTATTGTTCTAGAGTGTAAAAATAAAAATTATGCATGTTTCTTCTTAATTAAAATTTAATTTCATTTATTTTAAATCTCATTCACTCTATGAAATTATGTGTGGGGGGTACATGCAGACTGGTTATTGTGTTTTTATTGAATCTGCATCGTTGAGTGTTGTATAGAATGAACTTTGTTTTCATTATTCAACAACTTATTGAATCAATTATGTTAAACTTACTTTCACCCAATTCACATTGAACATACATGAAATTCATTCTATTATTTTAACTATATTGGAAATCTATGTCACTTACTTAAATGTTAATGCATGTCATTGGGTAATGAACCTGCTGTAAAATAATTAGTGTGGACAACACATTAATTTAATTTCATCGATACCCTTGATACATGTCATAAATCTACTCAATTGAAAATCAGTTGTGATATTTAATTTCTTTATTGTTGTTCTCCACCTTTGGAATTCAAATTTAAGGGTAAATATGGGTTTTAAGTGTGGGGGAGGGGTCTATTCATAACTGAGCTAAACTATTCTTAATGAAATCCCATAAAGTCCCACTGCTATTCAAACTTTTTGTGAAACAATGGTCAAAAGTTTCAAAATGCTAACATAATTTTTGGCTTCATCATTTCTCAAATGGGTCTTGCCTAACGATAGATCTTTACTGGGATTAAACATCATATTTGGATCTAAAATTAATGTGACTGAATGAATGATGAGTGAATATACTTAGTGATTTAATGAAATTTTTTAGTAACTATTTTTGAGAGTGATTTGGGTTCCCAGTTTGTGGAGTTGAGATCATATCCTGAGGAACTGGAAGTTTGAACTCATTACTAGGGGACTCACTTTCATTTTAATTTATAAAACATAATCCCCTTAGTGATCCAATATAATTGGTTTTTATATAAATATTATTAAACTAGAGTAATTTGGGAATTTGGGATCCCACGGTGAGTCTTTGAGAACCTAGATGCAGGGTGTGTTTCTGTTTACTTTTATCCCTCTGTACACTTTGAATAAGAGAATTGAAAAAAGTTAAACATATTTTACATGGATTGGGAAACATAAAATAAAATATCTAGGGTCAAAAATGATTTCAATAAGGCGAGGGTAATGATGAAAAACAAATGTATAAGGGGAAAATTGGTTTATATTGGAATCATTTAGGTTGTATCACTCAAAAAAATTATTTATTTTTGGAGCCTAGGTGATGAGTCAAAGAACAATGTTAATTTGGTTATGTTTTTAATTCCAAATTTATTTAACTTGTTGTCACTCTTGAACTTAGTACTTAAGTTTGGATTGAAATAAGTCATTATGCACATTCATATTTGAGGCAGGACATCTTCTTTAATAGATGATTCATTTCACTCTATATTACCCTTTGATTATTTATTCTAGGAATGAAATATTTTGATAATTTTATTTCTAAAGCCTATTGACACTTTTATAGTCATCTGTTTAATGTGTTACACATGTTACAGTTTGAGCAGAGTAATATAAATCAATTATGTTTTCCAAAGACAATAAAACATGTTATTGGTTGTGAAAAAACAATGTTTAAGTGTGGGGTAATTTGATGTGGCCTAAATTTGACATAGTTTTCCACATATTTTTATTAGTTTTTAATAATTCGTTATATTATTTTTACACGTTTTATAAAATTAATACACTTTTGTATTCATATAATTAAAATTTTTAATTAATCAAATTTTATAATTAATTATATATTTTTAGTATTTAAAATATTTAATTTAGTAATAAATTTTTTATAGTATAATTATTCATTAATTAGATATGTGGTTTTTAATCTGTTTGACTTGTTAACAATATGAATTTTATCATTTATCCATTTTTTATAAGTTACGTTATTAAGTTTTAACATAATTAAATAATGTGATTTTCATTTTTAGTCGTCACTCAGTTAGTTAATTAATTAATTTAGTTTTTTAAAATCTAAAACATTTATAATGTTTTAATTTCATGTATGTAGATTGATTTTTTTCGTCACCAATAGGTGCAGTGACTCATTCGTTACTTTTCCAATTATTGTTTATTTTTTCGTCTCATCGATAGCCCCAATGTCTATCACACTAACACTGTCCAAAATAATTTTTGACTCAACAATTGTTTCACCTCACTCACCTATTTAATTTATTGAATCTTCATTTAAATTTTAATCTTTTTTTATTTTCAAACTAGTTTATCTTCAATCAAATTTATTAACTAATGTCTTCAGAGTAATTATGTTCTATAAATTGTATATATTATTTAAATTTAAATAATTACCCAGTTTCATTTTATCACTAGAGCCACCAGTTCAATGAATTGAACCCGAAAATTAAGTACAGTTTGAACGATAACAAACCATAGAACTCAATAATGAAAAATCACATCTGCTCATGTGGTCGAGCCACCATTCCTCATTTCCAGAGAAAGGAAGTCGTGCTCTGAATGGATTCTCCACTTCATTCCAATTTTTTTGAAGAAGTGGCATCTTCCTACGCAACAACTGAACGATCTGAGGATGGTTTGCACATCGTCAGATCTGATAACCCATACTTCTGCATTTGAAGATGAGGCTCGAGAACATTATCTCCATGTTCGATGTGGAGTAATTTGCACTGTTGCTTTGGAGTCACCTGAAACCACTGCTGGGTTGAGGGAGAGTCACTGAAGGATCGGGGAGGAGCCTCCCCGGGGTAAACCACGTCCGGTGACCCCCCTTGTGGCATGATGAAGAGGGGGGATGAAACCTAAAAAAAGAAATTCAAAACTAATATACTAAATAGTAAATAAATATCTAAAATTAACTTAATAGTTAAATAAGATGTGTAGTAATTAACTAATAGAATAAATTATAAAAATTAAACATTAAAAATTAAAAAATTAAAATAAACTAACTTAATCAAATTAATTTAATGTTTATTATTAATTAAATACTGATAATTAAAATAAACTGATTTGGAAACAGAAATAAACATTAACATTAATATTTAATTAAATTAATCAATTACTAAATTAATGAATAAAAATAATTAAATAAAATATATAATTAATAAAAAAATTTAAAGATAAATATTAAAAATGATTAATTATTAACTAAATTAATCAACTAAATAATACTTTAACATTTAATTAATTATTATAACTTAAAATTTTTAATAAAATAATTAGTAATTATAATAACAAAATTTATAACTAAAATAAAGTAATAAATTTTATTAAATAAATAATAATTTATTGTAAATAACTAATTACAAATAATATTTATTAAATATAAATATTAACAATTTAATCTAATTTTAAATTAAATAATGTAATTAAATAATAACATTTTATACTCCTAAAATGATATTATACAGTAATTAAAACAATAATTTGAATAATTATTAATTAATTTAAGTTTTACCTTAAATTAATAAAATATTCTATTAAAATATAACTTTTAAGTAAGTAATTTAACTTTAATAATAATAATCAGTTGTAAATATTCACCTTTTTAATTGTTTTGACTTTGCTTTGTTTTTCTTTTCACTGCAGGATCATGTAAGAGACAAGAACACATCTAGTTTCTTTCAACTAACTCATGCGGTGTTAGTCAAATGAGTTTTTCTCATACTATGTGTCATTCACAAAAAAAAATATACGTGTATCATGTGAAGATAAAGGACACTTGAAGTCAGTGGAAAAACAGGGGGTGACATGCAATAGATGACATGACGTTTCAAAAAGTGAAAAACAGAGAAGCAGTGGTGTAGGAGGGGATTCACTCACAATTCGTGATTTAAATCTCAGAGAAAGAGTAGAGTAGATCCTAGAGAACATTGGAGAACCTCTTCTTGGATATCTGAGAATAAGATGTGCAGTATCATAGTATTCAAAGGATATTTCTGTATCTCCTATATTTCTTCTCAATTCCATATATTGTAGTAAATTGTTTTTAATTTCATCGATGAATATGTTGGTTAGATAAATCTTTGAGTTCGGGGAATTTCTAGTTTGGATGGTTATCGTTTATCATCCTTTTCACATAAAATTTTTATGTGTTTAGAATCGATCAGTGAGATCAATCCTGAATTCATTTAACTACATTGTTCCACTATCATTTGATTTTAAATTCAACGATCATTTGGTGAGAATGACTATGGATACATTTCTTAAAACTTTATATTCAAAATGAAAACATCAGAACTAATGGTGAGTCTATTCTGTTGTATTTTTCAAACATTAATCCTATAGTGTGTCCTTCCATTGAGTAGAGAACTCCAAGATTGATCAATCTGAGTGAATTATCTCTTAGAGAGGGAAATAAGTCAGTCTTTTTAGTGGTAATTTTTGTATTTATAATTCTTAAAATGAAATATTTCAAACTAGTAGAATATAATTTTACCCCGGTTACTTTATTCAGATTGTTCCTCTATCAGCATTCTATATTTTAGTTTCTTAATATTTTCAAACTATTTCCTCATTCAACATAGTTTTTTAAAAAAAAGTGTTGTTAATTTACAGCCTTATAAAAACATAAGAAAAATGTAAAAGGTAAAAAATAAAAAATATAGAAAAACCACTCCCACTACTGAAAACAGTGTGATTCCTAGAAAATATATTTAGCCACCATCCTTCCCTATGGGTTCGACCCTACTTACCACATATATAGTATTAATATGAGATATAAATTTTAAAATTTTAACAAATTTCAACAACATTTGGGCATCAGTTATTGGTATTGTTTCTAGAGAGGGAACGAGCCATTAATTTTCTAAAAAAACTTTTCAAAAAATCATATTAAAAAACACCGAAAAAGCTAAAATTTTGAAAACTGTTTAAAAAATCAGTTCTGTCAATTTCTGTGTGTTACTCAATTTTTGATGTTACTGTACCTCAATTTTATGTTACTTTTGTTCTTTTTTAGTACTACTGTGTGCTGCGTTGAACTGTTATACTGAATGAAACTGTTGATACACTTTTCATGATCACTAGATCTACTATTGATAGGTTAGAACCCCTAAACCTTGAATTAGACCAACACCTTACTACTCTTATGAAGAAAAAGAATACTAAAATGGAAATTTTAGATGAGATATTTTATTCTCCTATTAATCAATATCACATCCAACCAAAACTCTTGAAAAAAGATATTCCTATGATGAGGGAATTCTAACTCCCCTATGTTTCAAGAAACACTTCTTCCCTTAGACCACGTCCTAGGGAGATACATTATGAGATGAAATAATCCAATATTTATCTATTTTATTCTTTAAATATAATCTCTAATGTGGAATCTGTTTCCTCTATTAGAAATTTCTACAATACATTTCAGTAACTTCCTCTTTTAGGACTTGCTAAAGATGTGTTGAGAATGATAGTTTTCCCTTTTGTCTTAATGTAAATGCTAAGAACTAGTTTCTAAGTCTAAATAAAAATATATTTGAGAATTGGGAAAATGTCTATAATTCATTCAAAATGTAATTTTATCCCCAAATATTAAAATTAGAAATTATAAATAAGATAACTAGTTTTTATTAAGATGATGGAGAATCCGTTCCTGAGTCTTTGGGATAAATTTATGGACCTGCTTAGGCAGTGCCCCCGCCATCTACTCTCACCCACCTTCTCATAGATACCTTCTATAAATGGTTTTCCTCCTCTGCACAGATCCTAGTTTATCATGTTTCTAGGGATAATTACAATGAAAAAAGTGATGAAGTGTTTAGACAAATTATTCATAATATGGCTTTAAACTCTCAACATAAGGATTCAAGAAGAAATAGAGTAAATGGAAATCCTAATTTCATTACTAGATCTGGTTCAATGCGTGAAACTCCATCTCAACAAGATGAAATCACCAACCAACTTCAATATTTAATGAACCAGAATTCAAAACAACATATTAACCAAATATGATATCAAAACCAGAATCAATCTCTTAGTGAATAGTGGGACATGTATGGTATGTTTGGGCACACTATGAATTCCATTCCAAACATTTATAGGCCTGTCTAACCTCTCTAAAATGGAAACATAGTTGGATATGGTAATATAATGAATCCTAGGGATGGACCATTTTCCAATAATTATAATCAGGGGTATCGGAATGGCTCAAACCTTTCTTGGAGGGAGCAGGCAGTTCTTCGACCTGTAGCCTCTTCCAGATTCTATCAGCCTGTTAGGTAGAAATTCCAACCCCATTAAATACAAAAGTCTGAATCTTAAAATTATATGGATGAGGTGAATGATATGTTTCAACATTTGATAGGATGGTTTGATGAACAAATGATAAACAATGATTATGCTAAAATTCAAATGGATGCATGAATAAGGAATCTTAAAATTCAAATGGGGTAGTTAGCCTGGGATGCTAGTTCTAGGAAAAAATGTACACTTCCAAGAACAAATGAACTCAACCGTAGAGATAATATCTTGGCTACAGTCAATAGAAGTGGGATAAATACTCAAAATATTGATTAAATAGATTTAAAAAATTCCAACTATTATAAACTTCTTAAATCTGGAAACTATGAATAAGATGCTAAAAGTGAAGAGAATTTTAATTTTTCACCTAAAACTAGAGATGGAAAATCATTTGAAAACCAAAACAATAAAAGGAAAGAAAAATCAGTGGAAGAAATCAGGTATTTTTCTACTATTCCTAAAATTGTTTCCCCAGCCATCCCTTTCCATGAAAAACTTAATCATCAAAGTAATAACAGGGATGTACTTCATTAGTTCCTTGGTCTCTTGTCCAAAATTCATGTCAATATTCCATTCAGTCTGGATTTAATTCAAATCCCTTATTATCTGAAATCTCTAAATAAAATTTTTTTCAATCAAAAATACCCTTAAAGAGTTTGTTACCAACATCCTACCTGAAGAGTGTAGTTTTGTACTCCACATGAAAATCCATCTGGAACTAAAATACCTAGGTAGCTTTGTTATCCCCTATAGCCTATGAAATTTTGATCAGCTTAACTGCCTTTGTGACTTAGGTGCCAGTATCAACCTACTCTTATACTAACTATTTCAAACATTTTCGTCGGGTGATTTTCAACACACCATATGCATACTGCCATTAGCTGACCGATATCTCACTCATCCTATGGGTAGGGTAGATGATCTATTAGTTGGGGTAGGGAAGCTATTTTTTCCTGAAGAATTATTAGTTTCAGATATTTATTGTGATCAAGAGGTGCTCATAATTTTGTGTAGGCCCTTCTTGGACACTAATGTTGATGTTATATATGTATCTAAGGGTCATATGTTTTTTAAAATTAGATAACAACAAGAAGAGTTCAATGTTCATATGAATATTAAGGGACCAACTTATTCTGAAAACTATTCAATGATAGAATTCCTCAGAGATGAATGTTCTTATAAATTTTTTGAAGAATATGAAAAATAATACTATGTTGAAGAAATCGAATTGGAAGTTGAAAATTTTATTTTTTCTATTTCACAATGTGAAGAATCCACTCAAATTGAGAGTCTATAAATTTTTGTAGGACTGGAAAACTGGCGAATTCCTTCTTTGCTGAAGTTGTTTCTTCTGCTTCTGAATATAAAAAATCCTATAGTGATCTAGATTTTTTTTCCTGATTTTAGTAATAATTCAGAAAATTTTGATAAAGTGGAGGGAGATATAGTTGTTATATTTGATTCTTATCTTTTATTGAATTTTTAAAATTTTGAATTGGAAAATCTGGACATTGTGTCGCCCAGTTTGGATAGTGGGGCTATTATTTCTGAATCTGTACATGTTATTGAAAATCATTCATCATTCAATACTCCTTACAAGAGATATGTTGAAGATATTGGAACACCCAGGAGAAAGATTATTCCATAAACTGTTGAACCATCCATTATTAATCTCAATACACTTTCTATACATTTGAAATATTCATTCTTGGATGACAATTCCACTTTTCCTATCACCATTTCTGCTGAGAATAATGAAAATCTAGAAGAGAGATTGTTGAATATGATTAAGAAGATTAAATATACCAAAATCTGGACCATAGCCAAAATCAACGCTATTATTCCCTCATTTTTCTTGTTGAAAATTCCTATAGAGAAATATCACAAGCCTAGGGTAGAGTGTCGAAGAAGGTGAAATCCAAACATGAAATAAATTTTGATAGAGGAAGTGATCAAGCTGCTGGATACAACTACAATCATCCCATCTCTAATTGAACATAGGTCATCCCATTCAAGGTTTTCCCTAAAAAGAGAGGTTTCACTGTTGTCAAAAATGAAAAGATTGAAGAAATCCAATTTATGAAATCCACGAAAATGAGAGTTTCTATTGATTATAGGAAGCTAAATGCAACTAATAGGAAGGAAAATTTTAAAACGAAATTTCTTGATCAAATTCTTGAGAGGCTTGTTGGAAATGATTTTTTATGTTTCCAGGATGGGTATTCTGGTTACAACTAGATTCATGTTGCTCCAAAGGATTAGTAGAATACTACATTCACATGCCCCTTTGAGACATTTTCTTATATGAGGATTCCTTTTGGGTTGTTTAGATCCCCACCTACCTTTTGAAGGTTCATGATGGCTATTTTATCTATTATGATTGTGAGGATCATTGAGGTATTCATGGATTATTTCATCATTGTGGTGAGTACAATAGGAATTAGTTTTGGGGATATGCATTGAGACAAACCATTTTCTTAATTGGGAAAAATGTCAATTCATGGTCATAGAAGGTATTGTGTTAGGTCATAAATTGTTAATGAGAGGTGTGGAAGTTGATAATACAAAGATATAAGTCATTCAAAAACCCCTACCTCCAGAAAATTTAAAATGTGTTAGACGATTCTTAGGAAATGATGGTTTCTACTAGATTTTCATTAATGACTTTTCAAAAATCACTAATCCCTTCTGTTCTTTGCTGGTTAAGGATTCACCTTTCAATTTTGATGAAAATGGTTTGGAATATTTTAATTTGCTTATAGAAAAACTCACTACATAACCTACCATCACTACACCTGACTGGAAACTCCCTTTTGAATTTATGTGTGATTCTAGTGATATTTATGTTGAAGCTATTCCTGGACAGAAGAGATATAGGAAGTTACATGTGGTTTAAAATGCTAGTAAACTACTAGATGATGATCACATAAAATATATGACCATTGAAAAGAAATTTTTAGATATTGTGTTTTCTATATAAAATTATTGAGAGTACCTATTAGGCACAATATTCATAATCTATACTAATCATTTTGCATTGAAGTACTTACTGTCTAAGAATAAAACCAAACCCAGGCTGATCAGATGGATTTTGTTGCTACTGTAATTTGATTTAAATATTTGGGATAAGAAGTGAGCTGAAAATTTAGTTGATGATCACCTATTTATTATTCCAATAATCCATTCTAAAGATCCAAGATTAATCTAATCTTCTTTTCCTGATGAAAAACTCCTCACTGTGTAAATCAATAAGTCATCATGGTATGAATATTTTTCCAATTTCTGGGAAGCTGGAGTCTTTCCCAAAAAAATTCCAATAACCAAAGAAAAAAATTCATATCTGAACATAAGTATTACTTATGGAATGAACCTTTTATATTTAGATAATGCGTTGATGGTATTCTTAGGAGGTATGTGCCTAAAGGATAGATTTTGTTTTCATTCCTCACCATGGGGAGGTCACCTTGGTTGTGAAAGAATAGCTCAAAAATTCCTCAAATATATTTTATATTGGCCCACCCTTTTCAAGGATTCTATGATCTATGTATTTGGTTGTGATAGGTGGAAAAGTTTATGAAATGTTTGTAGGAAGCTAGATTTACCCCCAATGGTGTTCTAGAATTTGAAATTTTTTATGTTTGTTGTTTAGATTTCATGGTTCCATTTAAATCATCTAATGGGAATGAGTATATTCATGTGGTTGTGGATTATGTGTCTATGTGGGTTGATGAAGTAGCATTTCCCAACAATCAAGCCAACATTGTTATAAAATTTTTCAAAAAAGAATATCTTTTCTAGATTTGGAGTTCCCAAAGCCTTCATTACTGATTGGAGAACACCTTTTAAGATCAAAAAATTTATGGATTTGGTGGAAAATTATGGTTTTGTGCATAAGTATTGAACTACATATCATCCATAGTCTAGTTGATAGGTGGAAATTTTTAATAGGTAAGTGAAACAAATTCTTGAGAAAACTGTGTCACATTCTGGAAAAGACTGGCCTCTTAAACTAAATGAAGCTTTATGTGCGTGTAGAACTTCATCCAAGACCCCAATTGTAATGTTTCCATACACAATTTTTTTTGGATGTGATTTTATTTAACCGTGGAGTTTCAACATAAGTCATATTGGGTAGTTAAGGCTTTGAATTTTTATTTTAAGAGTGCTGGTGAGATAAAATAGCTTGAGTTTGGTGTGTTAGATGAGATAAGGAGAGATAGTTATGATAATTCACGAATATAAAAATAGAGTACTAAAACCATTCATGATTCTATTATTCAAACCAATGAATTCAAACCTGGATAGAAAGTCTTCCCCTTTAACTCTAGACTCATGCTCTTTCCTGGAAAACTCAAGTCCATGTGGTCTAGACCTTTTACAATAGTAAGAGTTATTAATAATAGATCTTTATAGATAATAGGTGAAGAGAAAAAACTCACGTCGGTTAATGGGAAGAGAGTTAAGTTGTATTTTGAGGGACATACAAAGGGATTTAATTCCTTCACTATGGTTGAAAACTGATTCTAAATAAAGTCCAACTGAAGACTTAAATCATAGTGATTCATGGGAGGAAGGCCATGGTTCTTGATTTTTCCTTTTCTTGTTTCATTTTTAATTTCGAATATGGTGATTTTTCCATCCTATATTATTTTGAAATTATTCTTTCTTATTTGTTCTTGGTATTCTTGTTCTGAATTGGGAATGATGTTTTTGTTGTGTTATTGGAAAATTAGAATTCTCATGCTGAATGATTAATGATAAAATTTGATTCAGGGAAGTACTCTACTTATAGTTTTATTTTATATTATTTGTTCCTTTCATTTTAATATAAATTAACTGATAATTCAAAATTTACTACTAATGCTGATTCATTGACTCACTGATGCACCTCAGCTACCGATTGTTGGTGAATCATTGGTAGTACATTCAGTTGGACAATTAATGTTACTTAAAAAATTATGCTTGTACTGGAATGAATGTATGTTTCCTGTCTTCTAGCTAAAAAATTCTGTTATATATTTGTTTCATTGCTGTTTTTAAAAAAAATTGAACACTCTCTTTTACTGAAAGTTTTTCACTGGTTTTTTTGGATTGTAAAAATAAAAATTCTTTATGTTTCTTCTAACGTAAAATTTAATTTCTTCGATTTTAAAACTCATTCACTCTATGAAATTTTATATGGGGGGTGCATGCTGACTGGTTCATGATTTTTTATTGAATATTCTTAGTTGAGGGTTGTATAACATGGACTTTTTTCATTATTGAACATATTGTTAAATAAATTGTGTTAAGCTTGCTTTCCCCCAATTCGTATTGAACTTACATGAGACATGTGATATTATTTGAACTATATTAGAAATTAGTGTCACTGAATTAACTGTTAATGCATGTCTTTGGTAATGAATGTGTAATAAAATAATTATTGTGGAAAACACAATCATTGAATTTCACCGATACCTTGGATACATGTCATAAATCATCTCAATTGAAAATTTGTTTTGAACATTAATTGATAAATTGTTCTTGTCCACCATTAGAATTCAACTTTGGATAAAAATTTGGGTTTTAAGAGTGGAGGAGGGGGTCAATTATTGACTAAAATAAACTGTTCTAAATTAAATCCCATAAAGTCTCAATGCTCATCAAACTTTTTTTTAAAAACAATAGTAAAAATTTTTCAAATTACATACATAATTTTATGTTTCACTTTTTCTCAAATGGGCCATTCCTATGGACAGGTCCTTGCTGGTAGTTATCATCAACTTTGAATCTGAAATTAATCTAGGTGAACAATTAATGATTGAATATAATTAGTTATTTAATGAAAAAAAATTAATTGACTACTTTTTAGATTGATTTTGGTTACCTATTTGGGGAGTTGAAATCATATCCCTAGGAACTAAAAGTTTTAACTTTTTTATAGGGTACTAAAATTCTATCTAATTTATAAAAATTAATCACATTAGTGAAGAAATATAAATGGTTTTTATATAAATCTTTTGAAAATGGAGTAATTTGGGCATTTGGGATCCCATAGTGAATCTTTGAGACCCTAGATGCTGAGTGCGTTTCTGTTTACTTTTATCCCTCTGTAAACTTTTAATAAGTGCATTTCACAGTGTTTAGAATATGTTACATGGTTTGAGGAAAATAAAATAACATGTCTAGGGTCAAAAATGAATCCAGTAAGGTGAGGGAGTAATGAACGAAAAATGAATAAGGGTGCAATTGGTTAATATATGAATCATTTAGGTTGCATCACTAAGTCCATTCAAAAAAATTATTTTTTTCTGGATCCTAGGTGATGAGTCAAAGTACGAAGTTCCTTTGGTTAAGTTTTTAATTCCACATTTATTTAACATATTGTCACTCATAAACATAGTAATTTTGTTTGAATTGATATGAGTCATTATGAACATTCATACATGAGGAATAACATATTATTTGATAGATGATTGTTTTCTATTGATTACCCTTTGAGTATTTGTTCTAGGAAAGACATATTTTAAGAATTTTATTTGTAAATCCTATTGATACTTTTTTCAGTCCTCAGTTTAAAGTGATAAATAATTTTTTTATTTTTAAAATAGTAGGATAGAGTTTTTCCCTAGGCACTTCATTTTTATTGTTCGTCTATCAATGTTCTATATTTTGGTTGCATACTATTTTCCAACAATTTCCAATTTCAACAATGTTTGGAAAAAAAAAACTTTGGTGTTACTTTATAGCCTTATAAAATCATAAAATTTGAAATAAAAGGTAAAAAAAAATATAATAACCACTCCCTCTGCTGACAATAGTGGGATTCCTAGAAATGAAATTTAGCCACCGTCCTTACCTATGGGTTCGACCCTTCATACCACATATATAGTAGTAGTACGATATATAAATTCTAAAATTTTACCGAATTTCAATGACATTGGGGCATCACTTTGGACCACATCCAGACCAATAACAGCTATCTCTCCAAGCTTTTCACAACACATGAATAACAACATAGTCTCTCATATAATTCCTCAAATAGATCCTATCCACTACATGGGGGATATATTATACTATAAGAGAACTCTACCATGGTAATCATGTATACCTAAGATCCACAAATGTCCACGATTCACACTCGGAACATATCAGATGTCTAGGTAGTCCATGTTGTCTTCCCATCTAGCTGAGGGTGGAAAGAAATGATGAGGTGTATTTGGGTTCCAAAAGCATCATAGAAACCCCTATAGACTCGTGAGGTAATCCAAAAATTCCGATTCGAGACAATGTTCCTTGTAACTCCATGAATCCTCACCACCTCATCCTTATACATATCATCCAAAGAATCCATTATGCCTGACAACTTAATCACTAAGACGTGGGCTGATTTCATCAATCCATCCACTATCAAATAGATAACATCATAGCCTCCCAAATACCTAGGTAACACATTGAATAAATCCATTAAATTTACATCCCAATTCTAATCAGGTACATCCTAGGGATGCAATAATCTATCGGGAACATGGTTCTCAGCATTCACCTGCTAGAAAACTACACACCTTTCCATAACCCCCCCCATTATCCATTTCATCCTAGGCCACAAAAACTACATCCTTAAGCCACAATACATCTTAGAACATCATGTGTGTACTTCTAAAGGTCATATATGAAGCTAGCGAACTACTCCCTCATTCACTGACATAAGAACAAAAAAACTTTCCATAAAACAACATCTTATTCTGACCATCCTCTGAACATTCTTCTAGTGCATCACTATGGCCAACACGATTATGCAACACCTCCACCTATGATTATCCTCACTAATACTCCTCCACTGGTATCATCAGAGAGTATGACACTATCATATAAAACAATCAACCACCACCACATCCCACTCTTGCATAAAAGTGAAGGACTACCAACTCCTCCATCGCTCTCTAATCATTCAAAGACTCCCAAACATCCTCCTTTTATGGATTCTTGTTCAAGGAATTGTCCATGAAATTCCCCTTTCTTGAGGTGCAAGAAAACTCAAAATCATAGTCGTGATGAATCTCCATCCACCTCCATTATCACATATTTAGATTGTGCTTGGGTAAGATATATGTCAATCTCTTGTGACTCGTTATGACCAAAAATCACTCCCCAATGAGGTATTTCCATCATAACTTCAAAAAAACATAACTTCTTCCAACTCCAGATCATGGGTGGAATAATTATTATCTTACGGACATAACATCCTAAAACCATAAGAGGACACTTCACATTACTGCATCAAGGTATATCACAAAACAAGAGGGAATGCAACATAAAACACCTCAAATATCAGCCCCTCCTCCAGCAAATGGAGAAATGGATCACTAACCAAAATCCCGTTTAGGTAACTGAACAATACCGGGAACTTCTCACCCAACACAAAATTGTATTACTTTCTAGATATAGCTATCAATGGAGTGGAAACTCGAGCGAAATTGGGTAAACACCTCAGATAATAGCCTACAATACCGTGAAAATGTGAACTTATACAACATTTTGAGTGATACAAAATAAACAAATGCTTCAACCTTTCATGGGAGAACTTCCACACCCTCATGAGACACCACATGCCCATATAAATGAACCTCTCGTGTCCATAACATACAATTGGAAAATATTCCATAGACCAGTTGGCGTCGAAGAACCTCTAAGGTAGTTCTGAGATGTTCACCATGATCCTCCACTTACTTCGATTGGATCAATATTTAATTGGGGAATATGATTAAAAAAATTCCAGAAACTCATGAATTATTGAGTTCATAATCCCCCCAAACACTGATTGTGCTTTCATAAGACTGAACATCATGACTGCACGCTCGATGTTCCCAAACCTATATCTGAAAGTATTTTTCGGGATATTTCCATCCTTCACCCTCAACTAATGATATCCAGACAATAGATCGATCTTAAAAAATCAAATATCCCCACACATATGGTAAAAATGATAATCTATCCATGGAATAGGTTAACAGTTCATTAATTTCACCCGGTTCAACCTCCAGAAATTTATACACAACCTCATAACATGATCTGCTTTCTTTTAAAACAACAATGGTGCACCCCACAAAGACATAATCGGCTAAATAAATCCCTTCTTCATCAAATTATCTTTCTGAATCCACAACACCCACAACTATAAAGGGGAAATCCGATAAGGAGCCATCAAAATTGGAGAAGCATCAGGTTGTATATCTATCCCGAACTCAACATCACGTCGAGGGGGTACCATCACATCCTCCTTGGATAAAACATCCTAGAACACCCAAATAACTCTAGGAACCTATACCTTTTCATTTTTCACTAATTATAAAGACAGATCATCCAACAATGATAGAAGGGGATCCATATGCTGACTTCCCACATGATAACCCCACTCACCTATGAAAATCACATGCTTACTATCGACATCTAGAAACACATTTCTCATCTTGAAGTAGTCAATTATAGCATGCACAGAATACAAAAAGTCTATTACATGGATGAAATTGTATGGATACATATATTGTATGAATATATCCCCATACTATTTATGTGGTCCCATAATCATTGTAAGAACCCTGATTTTTAGAAACAGGTAAAATTCAGACCTTGTTTAAACTTTTGACTGGTTTTTGAGAAGTCTGGAAAATCTGGGCAGTTTCTGGAAATTTCCAGACTACACGTTGTGTACTTTATGTACACGCCATGTATGAGTTTCCTGAGTGACCAACCATGTGCTTGCCGAGTACATGTTTTGTGAAGACCGTGTAGAAGATTCTTACTACACGACGTGTATTTATAGACACGTCGTGTATCCCTTACCCATGCGATACCAAGTACATGTCGTGTGGTGCCAGGTGTAAATTTCCATCTACACGGCGTGTAGACTTCCTTGACATGCCATGTACCTTTTTCCAGTGTAGTGGCCGAGACCCTGACCGTGTGTTGACCATGTAAGCGGTCTAAACCGTGTGTTGGACTTCGCTTACGTCGGACTATGGAAACACTTCTACACGGCGTGTACTTTGGAAATACACGCCGTGTAATTTTTTTTATTTGATCGTTCGAGGGGCCGTCGCATCTTATTTCCAGAATGACCTTCTTCTCCCCCTTTGGATAAACAGTCCATCCAAAAGACCTCCACGAACACAAATCCTTCTTGATCCTCCATACGACCTCTGTTCTTCGATCCGTCATTGGCAGTGGGACCGCATCAGAAAGGCTAACCTCATGCACCCTTCTTCGTCTTAGATCCCTCACCTGTTCATCCTTAGATTCCATCCAAACGTAATTTATGGATTTCACAGGAATGCAGATCTACAGTGATTCAGTCCGATTCAGAGGCTGAAATAAAAGGAGTGTCATCGTTCGAGTACAAGTTGGGTGGTTCATACCTTCTTTCATGTTTTCGTAGATAATTTGGGGTTGCGACCTTAGGGCGCGACATTGGGTATTGAGTGAAACCCTATTGAATTGTTTCCAATTAATTATATGCATTGTGGGATGCCTCTGGGTAATCCCTTTCCATGTTGTGATTGAGCGTGGCCGGGTCAGTGGTTGTTGCTCATTTGGGGCAATTCGTTCAGGGGTTCCGAATTGAATATGAACTGGATCATTGTTTTAACCATTGTATTTAGACTATTTATTGATTTTCCTTGAGTTAAAATGTTGAGTTTAATCATTAAATTACTAATGAATTAGTTGTTGGTATGGGACAACACATGTTAGTGCAATTTGACTGTTTAGTAATTACCTATTTAAAGTGATGATTTTGTGTATAATTATGCAATGTGTGATATTGATTTGCTGGACTGTTGTGTTGTGTTGGGCATGGACCGAATATTTTTTGAGTGATGAGGATCACAGGTTGGGGATGTCGCTCGGGTTACTTTGGGTGGTGGTTACCACAGGATTGGACGTCATGGATGTCGATTGAGGTAGTTAGACTATCGGGTTGGGAATGGCCCGGGTTATTGGGATGGAGAGGTCATCAGACTTGAGTGACAGGTTTGCAGGGGCACGAGGTGTCAAAGGTGTTGTGGCATGGGAACTTATTGAGGTGATTACCGCTCACCAGGTACTTCTGAGTAGTGTGCACATAGATAGACTCCGAGATGAGGTGGTATGGCCACTCGCTGGGTAGAGGACCCTGATAGTTGCAGTTAGGTATTTTTGGTTTGGGGGTGCTTGCCATAGAATGCCGGGTGGAAGGTGAGGAGCCTTCGGGAGACAGCTTTGAGGCGGTCAGGTTGGGGGCAGAGGCTCACTGTGATTTGATGACAGGCATCTCTATTCCTCCGGATGTTGTGCCATGGGCATGTTGAGCTTTTGAGCTGGGTTATGATGGTTGGGTGTGCCTTCGGGACATCGGTACTTGAGACACATGGTGTCAGGTGGAACGAGGTGTTAGGCTGCAGATCAGACAATCCAGTGGAGGCCAAAGCAGGTGAAACTTCCTGGTGGATGCTGAGAACCAGTGAAGTCTTTGTTTACTTTTGGGCATTTCACTATTTACTATTTTTCTTATATAAGAATGTCTGCCTAAACACTTATGTTAGGTATGCACCTCTGGGTGGTATCCTACTGAGACTTGTCTCACACCCTACACAGGCCCTTCGGGACGCATGTAGACCTTATGAAATTGCGTGAAGGTAGAGGGTCAGCCTCAGGAGCTGGACTTTAGTGCTATTGACATGGAGACTGGCATGGACCTTGAGGTCGTTCTGTACTAGAGTTACTTGTTTAGTATTCTTTTTCTTGCATCAGCATGTTTACTTTAAATAGTAGCTACTTCTGGTTAGCCATTGGCGCCATTATACATATGTATTGATTTCTATGACTTGCTTGGATGGATTCTTGGTTGTTTAGCAGTTATTGCATTTGACTGCTAGCATGATGTTCTGTTTACTTTCCATAGCTGTTGTTTTTATATTTCTTCTGCTGTTTATTGTTATTGAATGTGCTTCCACTCTGTGGGTCTGGTTTGAGTCTACTGAGTCATTTATTTCCGCTGCATATTTTAGTTTATCACTTCGACCAGTACCATTAACTCCTCCGAGAGGGCATATCCTCCCCACTATACCTATTCAGACTCTCGCTGGTAGTCTGCAGCCTTTGGCGTTCAGGGGAGGTGCGCCTAAGGTAGTAACACCCGACCCGTTCGGCACTATTCAGTTGGCTAGCCGGGTCCGGGTCATTACAAAGTGGTATCAGAGGGGTTCTTGACAAGGATTTAGTAGCATTTCTTGCTGGGTACTAATGAGTTTGAGACTTCTTTTTTTATTTCTGTTGGTTTTACTATTTAGGATATGGTATATTGTAGATAGTGGTTGTTACTGGAACTAGGTTCCCAGCTTGTTCTTGGGTGCCTGCAGCCCCAGGTACGAGGGATGGACCATGTTTCCATGGGTGGGAATTGATGTTTTCTTTTGCTCAGATTACAGTTGATATGATTTACACCTCAGTGGCTCACTTGTTGTGCGATGTTATTGATTATGACATGTAAACGTTGGCCGGTATGACAAGGCTTTCTTGCTTGGCTTTTGACATGAACATTTTACGGTATTTCAATTTCATAACTGCACGTATGCTTTGTGAAGTGATAATACCATGTGAATAAAATTGATTTCCGTGCTATGTATGATCTGAAATGTGAGTAGATAAAACTCCAGATAGAATTGCTTTTTTATTGCCATGTGTATTCCATGATTTTTATTTTTTACAATTTCATTGCAGGACATATGGGTCTGGATCTTATGAGAGAAGACAGGTACTATTGTTGGGGCAGTGTAACTGTCCGGATTGGGTGACTTGGTCATCGGGAGTGCGGCAACATGGGTTGTCAGGACCGGCACAACCCGATGTACTATTGATACTTGGCTCTGTTGAGGGCTGTTAAAAAGGTTGAGAGGTCAGGATGCCGAGGGCATGGGTAGCGGTGATGGTGAGTAAGGGTAGTTGTTATCCACTGCCTATTACTGCTTTCCTTATCTACGTTGAATATACTATTATATATATATGTGGGTTGTCTGACCATTTACGGTATTTAGTGGGTTACACCTTTATGACACGATGGAGCATCAAACATGAGAGGACACGGTATCGCATGATCAGGCCTAGGATCTGGTGCAGGCAGAGCATGAGCCACAGATACAGGCTCAGGGACAGGATCAGGTTCAGAATCAAGTGCAGGAAATGCAGCAACCGAGTTTGGAAGGGTTCAGACCACTGCTTGACGAGAAGCTCCGAGCTAGCCTGGTACACATCTTACAGGGGACTGACAGAGGCGCGCAAGGTGTAGAGCCTTCTATGGAATATCTGACGCGGGAGTTCCAGTCGCAGCACCCACTGCTTTTATAGTCTGAGGGTGGTCCGGAGGCGGCATAGAACTGGATCGAAAGTATGCACATGATCTTCTAGCATCTATAGACGCCTCTAGGGTGGAGGTTCAAGTTGGTGACGTACATGCTAAGAGGGCCGGAGAAGCGTTGGTGGGATGTACAGGTGCAGGCTCGTAGGCACGAGGGACTCACATGGAAGGAATTCGAGGACAGGTTCTTCAAGCACTTTTATCCGGAGATGCTGAGGGCAGAGAGAGCTCGGGAGTTCTTGAGTCTTCCATGGGGAGATATGTCTGTCATGGACTACGCATCTACCTTCACAGAGTTATCTCATTTTTCACCTGGTATGGTGAGCGATGACGCAGCTAGGGTGAGGCGCTTCGAGGAATGCTTACGACACGCCATTCGGGTTCAGGTAAACATCTTCAGGCTAGGTTCCTTCTCTGAGGTGGTGAACTAGGCGCTCATAGCCGAGGGCAATGAGAGAGAAAAATCTCATTTTGGAAGGGTGACAGCTTCAGGTGACGGTTCAGATAGCAGGAAGTGGGGTAGAGATGAGTTCTATCAGGGTGGGGAGGCCAAGGACTCGACTAGACCACCCCGTGGCAGTTCAATGGTGGTTTTCATTCAGTGTGGAAAGCCAGGACATGTTCGGGATCAGTGCGATAGGACCCCAAAGGAGTTTTGGGTGTTTGTACAGTTCGGGCATCTGGAGAGGTTTTGCAGGCAGCATTCTCAGACCACCGGCACGAAGGGACCAGGACAGACTGTGGCGTCAGGAGCTAATTTAGGTTCGGTACCAGGAGAGGGTAGTCGAGGTTTAGCTGCACGCGGACGACATGATAGGGATAGCGGGACCCAGCTGAGGGGTCAGTGGACGGGGACTAGAGCAGCACCACAGGGAGGTCAGGCATCAGGCAGTCGGGTTTCAGGCTAGGTGTATGCTGTGGAGCTTCCAGGGATTGAGCAGGCTGGAGAGCCGACGACAGTGGCAGGTACACCATGGGTGTGGCCGTGACTTTCGTTTCTTTCTTTTGTCATGAACTCTTGAGGCGTGTCTGGTTGAGTGCACGTGTTTCACATGTTACTTTTGGACTAACTAGAGACTAGTTAGTGGGATTGGCATCATATCAGATGCGTTATATATTTTTATTACATATTTGAGATGTGTGGAATTAGGAGCATCAAGGATGCAGGTTGCTTGAGGTGTTGTGGGCATCGGGGCATCGTGGAAGCGGGTTACCTGAGGTGTATGGCACCAGGATTGATTTGAGCATCTATTAGATGTAGGACCTCAGGGAGGCGGACACCGATGCGGTGAGGGTTACGTTGGGTGTCAGAAGCGACACGTGAGCACCAAGGAGGTGTAGGAGTGACGATGCGTCACGGGATGAGCATGGGTCCGGTAAATATATTGTTGGGCCTTGCTTGTTTGTTTGATCTTCTTTGAGCTTTTTTTAGGTTGAGACTGAGTATGAAATTCCTAAGTTGGGGACCCCTTTTAGGAATTCATTCAGAGCCTTAGGACCAGGGTAGTCTTGGTTGTTTAACTTGTATGGGCGTGTTCGATGCCATCTCCTGGTTTCGTTTGGTAGCTCGGGGATGAGCTACGTTATGGTGGGGAGTTTGTAAGAACCTGGGTTTTTAGAAACGGGTCAAATCCCGACCCTGTTTAAACTTTTGACTGGTTTTTGAGAAGTCTGAAAAATCTGGGTTGTTTTTGGAAATTTCCATACTACACGCTGTGTACTTTAAGTACACGCCGTGTATGAGTTACCTGAGTGATCGGCCGTGTGCTCGCCGAGTATATGTCGTGTGAAGACTGTGTATAAGTTTCTTACTACAAGGCGTGTATTTATAGACACGTCGTCTATCCATTACCCGTGCGAGACCAAGTACATGTCGTGTGGTGCCAGGTGTAAATTTCCATCTACACGGCATGTAGTCTTCCTTGACATGTCGTGTACCTTTGTCCTGTGTAGTGGTTGAGACCCTGACCGTGTGCTGGACTCTACTTACGTCAAAGTACAGAAACACATCTACACTGCGTGTACTTTGGGAATACACACCATGTACTTTTTTATTTGATTATTCGAGGGACCATCACATCTTATTTCCGTAATGACCTTCTTCTTCCCCTTTGGATGAACAGTCTCTCTAAAAGACCTCCGGGAACACAAATCCTTCTAGATCCGCCATACGACCTTCGTTCTTTGATCTGTCGGTGGCAGTGGGACTACATCGGAAAGGCTAAACCCATGCACCCTTCTTCTTCTTAGACCCCTCACTCGTTCTTTCGCAGATTCCATTCGAACTGAATTTCGAGATTTGACGGGAACAAAGATCTACCATGATTTACTCCGGTTCAGAGGCTGAAATCAAAGGAGTGTCATCGTACAAGTAAGAGGTGGGTGGTGTATACCTTCATTCGTGTTTTCATAGACAATTGGGGGTTTCGACCATAGGGCGCGTCATTGGGTATTGAGCGAAGCCCTATTGAATTGATTCCAATTAATTATCTACATTGTGGGATGCCTCTGGGTATTCCCTGACCCTGTTGTGATTGAGCGAGGTTGGGTTTGTGGTCGTTGCTCATTTGGGGCAATTCGGAAGAGGGTGCCGAATTGCGTATGAACTAGACCATTGTTTTAACCGTTGTATTTAGACTTCTTATTGATTTTCCTTGAGTTAAACTGTTGAGTTTAAATGTTAGATTACGAATGAATTAGGTGTTTGTATGGGACAACACAAGTTAGTGAAATTTTACTATTTAGTAATTGCCTGTTTAAAGTGCTATTTTTGTGTATAATTATGCTATGTGTGATATTGCTTTGCTGGACTGTTGTGTTGTGTTGGGCATGCCCGGATATTTGTTGAGTGATGAGGATCACAGGTCGGGGATTTTGCTCGGGTTACTATGGGTGCTTTCTACCACGAGATTGGGCGTCTTGGACGTCAGTTGAGGTAGTTGGACTGTCGGGTTGGGCTTGGCCCAGGTTACTGGGATGGAGAGGTCATCATACTTGAGCGACAGGTTCGCAGGGGCACGAGGTGTTAGAGGTGTTGTGTCTTGGCAACATATTGAGGTGATTACCACTCACCATGTACTTCTGAGTAGTGTGCACATAGATAGAATCTGAGATGAGGTGGTATGGACACTCACTGAGTAGAGGCCCCCAATTGTTGTGGTTAGGTATTTTTGGATTGGGGGTGCTTTCCATAGGAAGCCATGTGGAAGGTGAGGATCCTTCGGGAGACAACTTTGAGGCGGCCAGGTTTGGGGGAAAGGGTCGTCGTGATTTGAGGATAGGCATCGTTGTTCCTCCAGATGTTGTGGCATGGGAAGGTTGAGATTATGAGTTGGGTTACGATGGTTGGGCATGCCTTCGAGATGTCGGTACTTGAGACACATGGTGTCAGGTGGCACGAGGTTTTGGGCTGCAAATCAGACATTCTGGCGGTGGCCGAAGCATGTGACACTTTCTGGTAGCTGTTGAGCACTAGTGAAGTCTTTGTTTACTTTTGGGCATTGCACCGTTTACTATTTTTATTATATAAGCATGTCTACCTAAACACTTATATTAGGTATGCACCTCTGGGTGGTATCTTACTGAGACATGTCTCACACCCTACACAGGCCCTTCGGGATGCGTGTAGACATTATGAAATTGTGTGCAGGTAGAGGGTCAGCCTCAGGAGCAGGAATTTAGTGTTGTTGACATTGAGACTGGCATGGACCTTGAGGTCGTGTTGTACTGGAGTTACATGTTTAGTATTATTTTTCTTTCATCATCATGTTTACTTTATATTGTAGCTATTTCTGGTTATCCATTGGCACCATTATACATATATATTAATTTGTATGACATTCTTGGAGGCATGATTGGTTGTTTAGAGATTATTGCAGTTGATTGCTGGCATGATGTTCAGTTTACTTTCTGCAGCTATTGTTTTTATATTGCTTCTGCTGTTTATTTTTATTGAATGTGCTTCCGCTCTGTGGGTCTGGTTCGAGTCTGCTGAGTCATTTATTTCCACTTCATATTTTGGTTTATCACTTGGACCAGTACATTTAATTCCTCTGAGAGGGTATAGCCTCCCCACTATACCTATTCATATCCTCACTTCTAGTCGGCAGCCTTTGGCATTCAAGGGAGGTGCACCTAAGGTAGTAACACCCAACTCATTCAGCATTGTTCCGGTGGCTGGCCGGGTCTGGGTCGTTATAATCATTACACACCCCTGACACACAACAAACAAGCTGGTCTGGTCTCCGATTGGCGTACACAACACTATTTTAATGAGAATAATCTCTCTGTGTAGTCCTAATGAATGGTCCATAGAGGGTGAAACAAAGGATGATGATGCTCATGAATCAAACAATGAACAAGAAAAGGTACAAAACAAACTGATTTTACCTCTAACGACATTTGACCCCATTAGAACTTCTACCACCATAGTATGAAAATGACCATACCTAGTTCCTCTAGCCATCTACTGATGACCACCCCCATGACCACACCCTGGTTGAGGTCCCTCAGGAAACATTATACGTTCATACCCTACCTACCCTATCTCCCCTTGATAGTGCATGAGCCTTCAGTCCCTGCTGCTAAAACGGACTGGTGGGCAACCGATGCTGAGGCTAGATCTAAACCTATCCACCTCCACCACAATGAGCTCTAATGGTAGTTTTACACTGATTCCGAAGATGGACGCAGACTCAATAGATGAAACATCTTAGTCCCAATTTCACAAAAAATTAAATAGGAACATAAGGCTGAAAAAGAATCTACTAATGTCCACACCCCACTGGTCGAAACATCGAAGGCACTACTGCCTGAGACCAGCCATTGGTTGTCATTCCTCCCAGAGGACCCTACTGGCTCCCCTCTCATAGTAGAAAACATATTGAGTGCATCCACTCAGCCATCTCTACCTTCTTCTAAACCTCTAAGCACGTTGTCAATGTAAAGTGATTAACTGCATAGTAGATAGAAGGAAAAAGTGCCTCCTCTAAAAATCTCACACGAGACTCCTGATATAAAAAGAGATCTAGGGAAATAATAAGGAGACCCTTGAATGTGATAACTAGATCATGTACTAACATAATTTCCTTCTAGAGGGAGAGTAAATCCTTCCTCTTCTCATCCTTCATGGTCGATGATAAGAATTATGATCAGAACTCCTTCTCAAATTCAACCCATGAAATGTGTGCTTCCTTCTTATTCCCAAGATAAAGCATCCACCACTGACATGTGACTCCTCACCGATGAATAACAGCTAAAGGATCCTAATACTCTATCAGGGGCTGGTTCAAGATGAAGGTGATATAAATCTCATCGATCCATCTCTCTTCCTCTATGTCCAACAAACTACCCCCACACTTTCCCAAATCCAATCTTTGGAAAGAGCAAAACATCCTCTGCGACTGCTCATACTCCTTATTTGGATCAACCATCCATCGGTCAACTTGATAGGTATATTCAGCCTCCATTTCCTAATCCACATGCAGATAATGACTGGGAAACATAGATAGAATGTAAACACATAATCCAATGCTCGATTATTATGGAATTTATGATTCATTTTAACTTGTTTAATTAATTTTTTTCTTCATTTTTTCCCATTTTAACCATCCCAATGTATCCCAATACAAATATTAAAATAATTAATTACGATTTATGTACCTTTCTTATGATCTCTAACCTGAAAATGGTGTAACCTCACTTGGTCATTCGGTAGGCTCATAGTCCTTCCCTTGTATCATCGTGGCCCCTACAATCTCTATCCTAGTCTATCTTCCCTGACCTATGTCACGAAGCTAGATCACCTGCCATTGTTTCCATACCAAATAAAGAAATACTCATCATGCCTATCTCCATCTCCATCTTATCTATCAACCATCATCTCTAATACCATTATATCATGACCCCTACTTCCAATGATGCAACTCCTAGGTAGATAATGAATAAAGATAGATAATGACCCTGAGCCCCGTATCTAGTAGGCCTCGGGGTGGCGACTAGCACCAAGGGTACAAAGATATCAAAAAATCAAACGCATTTTAATTTTTTTTAAATATTAATAGATATGAGGAATCATCCAGAGAACAAACCCAAGGAATATATAAAATAATTCCAAAATACATTCCACATGCTTGTTTAAAGTAAAATTGTTACAAATGAATATACAATTAAACTCTAAAGTAATGTACCTGAAAGAAATATAATTTAGAAACTCAAAAACAGTCCCAAATCTTAAGAATGTAATGCCTATCATGGTCCACGTAATCCCCCGAGAAATATAAAAGTTTTCTTATATATGAAGGTTGAGTATACAAGTATACTTAGTAGGAAAAACAAAAGTATCTCGTGTGCACATGAAAGGAAGAATACTAATTCCCATGTGAGAAAACAACAAAACCAAATAGCACCTAAACAGTTATACTATCCTTCCCATCCTCACTAAGTCACCATAACCAAGTAAATCATGTCATATAATGTAATATAGTAAGTGTATCAATGATATGGATCTATTAACCACTTCCCATTGATTAGCTGATCTGGCATAATGGAAAATATCTTCATGCTCCCTCATCTTTTCAAATTACCACATCAAAACCATCCTGCACACCTGAGACTCAAAAACCACATCTCAACCCACCGACAGACACCTAGGCCTTAAAAACCACTCCAAATATTGACCACACACACCTGGGTCTCACAAACCACATCACATCCCATCCACATACACTTGGGCTACATACCACATGACACCCTTCCCATAGACACCTGGGAAACAAATCACAACACATCCTACCTGCAGACACCTAGGGTTCACAAACCATATTTCATCCTAAAAACATCATGGAAATCATAACACACCTCATCTAAAAAACACATGGTAAAGCAGAACACATCTTATCCTCAAAAGCATTGGGAAAATAAAACATGAATGCACACACCTAGGCCTCACACCCCACAAAATTCTAGAATAATCCTAGGATATCAACACCTAGAACAGGGTGTAGGGAAGAGAGGGTGTCCATCCATCGATCCTCCCATGAGGATGTTTGGGAAGGGAACCCCCCTCGTGATAATGGGGGTCTTCAGTACGTAGTGTTCAACTAGGTTGGGGTGCATATGGAATTCACAAAAAAAAGTATATATATAAATATATATGATACCAGAAACTCGACCCCAAACCATGGGATATAAACAAACAACCACCACACAACTCTTCCAATATTACAGATACCTCTTAATACATAACACCACTCATCAAGTCACAACTGCCTTTCAATTTCCATCAAACTTAATTAACCATTACCATTATTTATTCAAAACACATTTATTTATTATGTTAACAAAACCAACCCCACCCAGTTACAAACATTATTAACCAATTATTTATTCATTTATTCCACTACTATCAAGGTAAATACCAAGTCTAGCACACAACAAGCTATACAACAACACATCACCACACAAACCAATAATAGCCTTGCTGCACAACCCTTCTCATCCATTCTACAATAAATCAATATCTCAACGTGAGATTCCATTACATGGTTAAGTTGATGTATCATCTATAATTTCTCCCACCACAACACCCAAACCAACCCATAACACATACTCGTGCTTCATAAATATACCACAACAGAAACTACTATGTATCCACACATCACAACATAGCAATTTCACATTCCATCTATTCTGTATACACAACCACAAATATCCCACACAACACATCACACTAGATACCAAATAATTACACAATTATTAATTTATTGAGGAATCACTTATTTAATTCATCTTGTTAATTATAAGTTTTTCATAGAAATTGGGTAATTCTGGTGCATCTGTTTATTAAAAAAGTGTATGTAATTTACAAATTTCAATATACAAGACATAAACAAGAATCAACCAACATTAAACATGTTTAGTGAACAACCATGGGCCACCAAAGGATATGATTTTTAGTGGAGAATTTATCCCATATAGTTCCCAACATCACCTTAACATCAATGAACGAAAAACATGTGCATCAGATCCATCTACACTTTCAATTCATTTACACGATTCTTATATTTGATTAGTGTGGCACAACTATGATACTATGGAAAACAAAAATAGATCCCTCCCACACGAGTCCCTGTGAAAGAGAAACAAATGAAAACCCCAATTTGAATATGTTTCAATATTCTTCGCACAGAAATGTATTGCACAACTGTCCTTCAATTTCTTCTCATGTGAGGTCCGCATCCACCTGAGGATGCAATGACACCACCACACCGATCAATGAACAAAGGAAAATTCATTAGAAAAAATGAAGAGGGTACTCCATCACATGGAATGAATAGTGGGGGGAAAGGAGATATCAACCTAAGATAACCCATTTAAATAGATGAAGAAAGCACTTCTCGTTGAGGATGGATCACTACAGATTGATGAGGGAATTCCAATGATAAATTCTTGTCAAAGGGACTTCCAAAACACTTAGTAAGGAACTATCAGGTCATCTGGGATGAGAGATATTTTTATATTCATAGGGATTTTCCAAACTTGAGAGGCTGGAATGTTTTAAAACATTACAATATTGGGGGATTACGTGATGTGTAATCCAACTTCATGCCATATAATTCCTCGAGTTCAGTTTCACATGAAAAACCTGTCACCATTCGATTTACTTTTATTTTTCGGACCCCAAAGCATTTAACGTCATAGACCAACATCGAAAATCCATGAAACCAAGACTCATGCAGTGAAATCTACTTACATATTTTGTGATCCCTGTAGCATCTTTGCTTCAACTCCAAATCCTATGAAAACTACTGAAACCTACTTCAAACATCCCCAGCACCCAAAACAAGAAATGTAACAGAAGGGGGGACAAGGACCATTACAAACTCTATCAATTACCTCATCAATTATTCCATTACATGTAAAAAATTCATACATAAATCCAAAAATAAATATCTCTATGTAGTCAAATATAAAAATAGATCACTAAACCACATCATCTAACATTTTAATGTGACAACTGATAAAATATATCTACCCCGTATTATTCATTCAAATATATATGATCTATGAAATAAGAATTCAATAACTAAAAGTATAATAATTAAATATCAGTACTTCTAGACACTTCATGGATAAATATCATCACATAAGATAACTATAAAACCACTATATGTGGGTATAAAACACATATAAAATGTAATGATTCACTCAAAATTTTCATCTCAAGAATTAAAAAATAAAATTTTACCATTTTTAGTTGAAAACACATAAAATTTACAAACCCAAACATTTCAAAACTCGGTCACCCCATTACAAAACCCTTTAAAACGTTCTACCCTAGGAATGATTCAACTATATTCATAATAAGTGGAACAACAACACATCAATTTCCCAAATTTTTTTTGCAATACTAAAATCAAGATACAACATTCATGTCTATAATTCCCTCTCATAAGAACACTCTTATACATTACCATTCCATTAACGGACTCAAAATAAGGGAATGAATAATCTTCATTGTACTTTATTTATTAAGTATATAATTTAAACCAATTATAAATTTATTTCCACATTGTTCTCTAAAATACAAGATATATGATCCTAGAATGTAGTCTAAGGGATGATAACTTTTCTCAGTATAACCCTCAGTTTTTAGGTGAATTGTGGTATTATGGAACAAATGGGGACTAAAGGCATGTTGCAATCCTGTATACATCCATGAGGTAAACAGAACATCAATATTAGTCACAATAATCCTTGAAACTCCATGAATATCTACCTCCTCAATCACAAAAAAAATCACTAAAGACCCCTTCACGTAATTCCTTAATCGATATGAAATGAAAAAACATCAAAATTTGTCCAAAATAATATAAATTGAAAATGAATAACTACATTTATGAGGAAAATACCTACAAAAATACATATAATATCCACCCACTTAGGCCATTTAATTTATAAAGGCTAAAATAGTCCTACAAGAACATAATGTTAAATCTTCACCTATATTCACATAAGGAATCAAGAAACAAGTAATAATAATACATTATTCATCCCAATCCATCAAAACTACCTCATCCATGCATGATATATTCTTTCGTCACTATATTTTATAATTGATGTTGAGTTTTTAACAGTTACATAACTAATTCTTGTACACACTGAAGAATAAAAAATGTAGTGAAATAATAGTTGGTGATACTCATCCTCATACCAACCATCTAAATCATCACCATTAAAAATTTCATATCTCTATAATTTCACCTCTTCTTCTCTTAGATTATACTCCCCTAAATTTTATATTTGTAATTATTCTACTATAATCTAATAAGGAGAAGCTCCACAATCTATCTTTTTATAAATATGTTTAATATAAGACAAAAACTTCACTACATTATATTTTTCACCAACCAATCTAGAACTCATTTCATAAGACTTTATACATAATTAATCATCGATAACATTACCCTAACAAAGGTTATATGTGTATAAATATCATAATCTTCGAGAAATTTAACCGACCTTACCTAAAATTAATTTTAAATCAATTTCTAAAATGATATATATCAAGATCTTATGATCTAAATAAAACACCAACCATTATACTAGATAATAATGCCTCCAAATATTAAGCACAATGACCATCGAAAAATGTGTCAAATCATGTGTATCATAATTACATTCATGTTAAAATAATTTCATACACTCATAAGAATTATCTTTTTTTATCTTACATCAATATGCATCTAAGACCTTGATAGAAGGCATCACAATAGACCATGAAAAACATTAATTATGTAATCAATGAACTAAAAAATTATTCACCTCATCTATTTATCATTAAAACCCATTTTTAGTATACCTCTATCAAAACATAATTCATTTAGTTTTTGTTGTTAGATATGATAATGGTGTCACAATCCAAGAATACAATGGTGTAAACCTCAGATAATAACCCAATAAACATAATAAACTCATTACATTATAATAATTTGATAGGGGAATATATAAAACAACTACCCCGACCCTCATTGGGATAACAACTACACAAATATCTAAAATAAAATTTCCTAGATAACTCACTACCCAAGCACAAAACTGAATCATAGAAATTATCTCACAAAACATATGTTTTATAAGAATTTATAACACCATCCTAAGATGATAATAAACATGCTACTCCCTCTCTGAATAAAAAAATATCATCAATGAAGATAATAAAAAAATAATCGTGATAGATTTCAAACACCCCATTATAATCCCTATAAAATGGATAACACATTAGTAACACATTACGACGACACCATACACATTAAATTCACATATTGGCATTGGAATGTAGTCTAAGGGATTTATTATGCCTTAATTCCCATCCAAGTATATATATATAATAAATATATCCTAGAAAACAAACTTAAACCGATGTATAGATGAAACAAATCATCTACCATTAGATGGTGATATTTATTCTCTACTATTACTTTATTAAGAATCAAGTAATTTATATGAAACTATGATATTCAATCCTATATTATTATTAGAAATACAATATTGGTCTACAAAGACACCATATACTAAATTAATCCATATTGAAACAACCCATAAATATATATTTTGAATACAACATTATTTATATCTCTATATGATAAGCTTCCATAGAAAAATCTGAAACACCACAGTATATATAAATCCCAAAAATAATATTCCAATCATATCAAACATAATAACCACTCCTCCAAACACAACAATGAAATCCCCAAAACACATGTTAATTTTTATATCCCTACATCTGATACACTAGGAATCATTCTCATTAATCTTGATGATTTATTATAAGATTAAATCATTATCTACCCCAAATAGATAATTTATTTAAAAATATAAACCATATGATAACCATCTAAACTAGTGAAAATAACTATTTTTTATAAAAAAACAACATATAATTTCCAAAAATACATCCTCTCTATCCCCAAGATAACATCATATGGTTGAATCCATAAGATGATTCAGTTATTGTATAATCTATTTCACCCCACATCCAACTCACAAACTACAAACCTTGACCTACCTAAACCAATCTACAACTATAGTTATCAATATTAATGGACTCTAAAGCCTATAAAAAAGAAACTCTAACATGGAAATTGAATCTTTCAAAAAATAATGAAGGTTGGAGTAAATATAAAATATACCTCAAATTACCATAGGTCCTTCATCTTATTTAACATACATGGTTAGAAGTTTACCTCTTACAATACCTCATCTCCACCACACCCTTTTAAATTCCATACATTCTCTATATAAATCTCTCTATTAAGATCTACCATGATGTAAAATTTAATAACCACCCTATACTAGTGGCTACCATAGTCTTCTATCCTAATGATGTTATTGAAACTTCTATTGAGGATGCTGATTGTTTTTTTCAATAGTCACAAAACCCAGATCTTTTTTTCTAGTAAAAAATATAGGAATAAAGATTGACTATGGATCAGAAAAATTTAACCGAAAAATCAAAATTTATAGTTCATACTAGATGGATAAATACTTTAAATACCATCATAATGATATTTCATTGAACGTTAACTATCTTCACCACACATAATCATCAATTTCATTGAAAATAAATAACATCCAACTCTAGATTTCCATTAACTAACATCCTACTATATACATTTTTTTGAAAGTATCCTTTTCTTGATAAAAAAATATTTTTAATCATATCAATTTCTAATATCTCCATTAATAATTTTATAGAATGTATTCCCAACTAACACTGAATCTCATTCCTAAAATAAATCTTGAAATAATGATCTCTCAAATTCTCTTTACTAATAAAATCTAGGTTATTTCAAATTGACTATATAAATTAAAAAACTATTTAATATGATGTCTTCCCAACATTATCACCAAAAAATCATTTCACCTCGCAATCCTTAGAGTCTTTGATAGAGACTATTTAATAGAAAACTTCAGAACCAATTCTATAATATCTTATTCATATTATGATCTTCTAATAATGTACCCACCATTTTTGTGTCAAACCAGAAAAAAAATCACATTAAAAGGAACATGATGCTAATCTCTCGTATATGTTATCTAAAAACCTATCTTAACCACCTATATTGAATGCCTTTTAAAATGACATATAAAATTAAACATGTAATTATATATCACCAAGTACACTGTTCAAATACTATCAATGTTTTGGTTCAACTCTCTAACACAGAGCCTTATATTCTAGTTTGAATACTTTTATCGAATTCCATGATGGATTCTCAAAACTGGCATAACCATAATCACAAAACCCATCCCCATCTAAAGGATGAATAATCATGGATTTTATAACCACATTACCATATTAGGAACATCTAACTACATCTCTACATCATTCAGACCATGTGAACAATCTCCCAAAGAATTTTATAAAAATGATAATATTTTTATTTAACTATATGATACAGGAATCAATAACTATCAATATAAAATTTAGTCAATATATTCATCCCTAAGTTCTTCTCCGTAGGTTATATAGTCATTAATTAAATTATTAGGGCTTTTATATATCAATATATTCACTGAATCTTTATTAAATAATGATCGAGATCCTTAATTATATAACCCCAAGGGTAAGAGGAAGTATAGACATATTATGGTGGGAAACCAATTAATGATTGGAGGATGAAATAGTATTGGACTCTTCATTACATAGATAGAATGGTGGTTATTGATTCATTAATAAGTAGTTTTATAAAGGTCTTATATTATTCTAGTTGTGTAGTGTATCCCATAATTAAAAATATAATCAATGAAAATAATTGGATGTTTTTCTAGATAAGTATGATGAAGGATTTCACTAAATATATGTCACATTATTTTATTTTTTACTAGGTAAAGGTAGATCATAAATTCCATGTTAGGTTTTTAAAACCATTACTTGTACTGATATATAGGTGGGGGAAATTTTAACAGAATTCATGAGGGTTGTACCCAGTTCATATTCTATGAATTTCTTTTTTTGGATTGTAGTAGTTAAAACCAAAAAGTAATCAACCTTATTACCTATTTCAAAGTCCAATTCCACCATGTACCTTGTAATTATATATTTCAAGGATATTCCCAAGATGTTTGGAGTTCTTAAGACTATAATTTCTCATAGTGACCCTCATTTTAGGTCATTATTCTAAACAGTATTTTATAATAACATGGATACTAAATTGATTTTGATTATATATTTCCATAATAAAATGTTTGGGAAGATAAAGTGGATTATTTGAATTTTAGAGTATATTCTATTGACATGAGTTTATGATTTTCAAAGATAATTGGAATTCCTATTTAATTTGGTGTAATTTTTCTATAGTAACAGTTATTGATCATCAATACTTATTGAAAGATTCCTAGATTTTCATAGCAAGCCTTGTTGAGGACCCTTATACCAGGTGGATATAGGTGAAAATTTTCTTATTTTAATGATTTTTACGATGAAATTAATACATTATGGGCCCTTTATAAATTATATATAATATTGGTGAAGTTGAATACAACATGAAATTATAGTTGTGGAGAAAGAGGTTCCATAATGACATTTATGTTTCATGTATAAGGATATATTTTTTGGACCTATCTCATGTTCTTGAGTGGAAATCGATAGGAATAGAACTTGATATGTATTTTTTTAATAAACTTTTAAAAATTTATACTAATAAGGGAATGTAATAAGGTATAAGATTATTTATTTAGTTTCGGTGTTTTGGAACCATCAATATGTTGAAGAATAAATATGGGAATAGGTATCTCACTTTAGATTACAATTTGTAGAAATATATTAGAGTAATAAATAAAATTATGGGTTGTGAATTTTTTATACTGGGTAGAATTGTAACACCCTTGTATTTAATATTATTTAATAGAGTTTTTTAGGACAATATATTATGAATTTAAGTGTTGGTGGTGTCGATTTTGACCATTTTTTTAGGACATGTTCTACTATTTCATGAGTTGGATAATTATGAGTATTGATAAATTAATTCATAAAAATTTTGAAATAAATATTATTATATAATATTTAATATACATTTCTACATGGTGATATATTTATAGTGTTCATAATTTTTCATTTCATTGACGGGAAATTTAATTATTTAATTAGAGTGTTTCTAGAATATAACATTGAGGATTTATGACATAAAAATTTGATGATTTTTGAATTGATTTATGTAATTATTTTTTAAATTTAAACAACATATAATTAAATTCATTTAAAATTGTAAAAATTATATGTTTTATATGAATTTTTGGATTATAGAATGGGAAATTTTTATAATGGATTTATCAAATTAATTGATTTGAGTGGTGGTAAGTGGAATGCGATTATTAAAGAGGAAGTGGTATCCTTATTTCTCATTCACCTCATTGGAATTTTATTATTTTCTATTAATAATTCACTCACCTAATAATTACAACATGGTGAAGTAGTTTTTAACGATTGGTGAATCATATTATCATATAAGTGGTGAGATAATTAAGGTATGTAAAATGAATAATTCCATATATTTTATGGTGATTATTAGCCATGATTGATAATATTTTAGAGTTATGAACCAAAAAACGTGATTTCCTCATATTAAAGGATCTTATAATGGATTTATAGTGTTTATAATGAACAATATATATTTTGATAGGATTGATCCACTCACAAGAAAACTCTATAATGACTTCCCTTTCTTACATGACCTATAATAAGAGAGTTAGAAGTGTCCATGACATATTGGATTAAGGGTTGTTCCACATTCTTGATCCCAGGAACATTTACATAAAAATAAAATGAGACCCACATCCTATAACATGGTCAATTTGAAAAATAGAACATGGTTCATAGAAAGCATATAGATTTAATTATATATGTTTTCTATTGGTGAGATATTATTTTTAGTTTATGAAAAAAATATTTTTGAAGGAATATTAATGATATGTATTAGTGTTTTATCTTTCAATGAAAACCAAATTGGGAGTTCATGGAAATTATTAGAAAATGAAATCTTGGTATGTGGTTCCAACCTATTCTTAACTTATCTATTCATTACATGAATTTTTAATAGATTTAAAATAACGATTAAATATACCTAATTTTTTTTCAATAATTATATTTGGATTTTGAATCATTTTTTTAATACATATATCAAATTTATAAATATGCTTTTATATCCCACATTTTTATTAAATTTGGGTTTTTAAAAAAAAATTGATATGTTTTTTAATGATGGGTTTAGTTTATGGTTTTCAAACAGTGAATTATTTTTTGGAATCAATTATAAATATCAATTTCATAATGACTTTTTCTAGTATTTTGATTATTAAAATATATAGGTCATATAATTTATCATGGAATGGGGAGTTTTTGATTGGTTTCTTTAAACATGTGTTTATATTTATAACGTTGGGGTTTATTATTGATTTTAATTTTAGGAGTGAAATTATTTGTATTAGGAAATTTGTCTCACACTAAGACTATATTTCCTGGTTTTATACAATCAAAATTGTGTTTTTCTATTTTTGGTGGGACTATTATATGAGTTTATGGATGTGTGGTGAATATATTCATATGGTTGAACTATGAGAGTGTAGGTTTGTCACTATAAGAACTAAATTTCTAGTTATATATATTTCCTTGGCTGGTTTTTCATAATTGTCACCAAAAATACCTCGTAACACAGTATAGTATTTATATATATTTTATTATGAATAACTTTTGTGTTTTCATATGGTGGTTTATGATTATGAGGTTAGGGTTTTATTATTATTATTATTTTTAGAATATGATAGTTTTCATCTTAAAAGGGAAATTGTTGGTTTTACATTAATTTTTTTTATTTATTTCTATATTGAATAAGGATATATATTTTTTAAAATGGTTTTGATTAATTATTTATGTACATGTTTTCTAAAACCATGTTTTAACCATACATGTTTAGATTAATCCTTCTTTTCTATATTTTTAGTCCTGAGAAAATCCTACTAGGATTTTATTCTCCCCATATTTTTGAATATTTATGGACAAATAAATATAAATAGATGTTATTAATGAATGAACAAGACCTGATTTCTTATTATTAGAAACCATTATTTCCTATGTTGGTGATATAGGAGGAGAGGTTTCATGACATGTATATTGGTTAAAACAATCATTATTGTTACTACATTATTTTAATATTGGTGTTGATTTATACAAGACATAATTTTTCACTACGAGTGAATTATCCTTTTAGTTTTTAATTTATTTTTATATTTCATATAGTCATGGGTTGTAATTACTTATGAAAAAATCAATCACAAGAATTTTACTTTAGCACTCATCACTAGTTCCCCAAAAAAATATCTCTAGTATAAATGTGTATTCTTCATTAATAAAGGAAGTGTGGATGTCAAAATTATGAAGATTATTTTATGAAATTACTAAATATGTTTCACAATGATACTTTATGTTTGTTTTAATGTTTGTATTATTTTGTTGAGGAATTTTGACACACAATTTCTTTTTATTAATATTCCTTTCGATCGATGAGTTTTGTCCTGGACTATGAAAATCTATATGTCAAGGATATTATTTGTGATTCAAAGAGTTTCTTGGAATATAATTTTTGATTGATATCAAAATTTTATATAAATATTATAGATGGTTACTCATAATGTCTTATACACTAAATTGTGATTGAATATGTGTGGGGGACTTGTTTGATGAACCATTGAGAGGGGGTGGGGAGTTAGTGGTATTCATTTTCTGAGTTTTTTTAATTCAATAACTTAAAATAGTTATACTTCTCAATAAAATCAATAGTAACCCACATAAAAACCTCTTGTGCATGGATAAAAGATAAATCTTATAAGATAGTATTTTTATGGTTCATCATAAATTCATAATCCTTTCAACATTTGGTTAGACACCCATGCTTATGGTTTCTCTACTATAATCTCGTTATCAATTATAGTGATCTCTTGATTCACCATGGATCGTGACTTCTTATACACCGCAATAAAAATTATTTTGGAGTAAATTGTTATACACCCCAGTATTTTAACATCTATTTATGTCTATTTTTATTCTTCATCCACCAATTTTAATTCCAAGATTGGATATATGCCCCAATGTCTAACACGACCCTTTGATTTTTTATAAAACCCAATGCACCATCATTTTTATTTCAATACAATGCTATTAAGAGCTTCATATTACACTTGGTTTCTTGTTAACCACTAAGAATGATCTTCCTCTATTAGTTTATATGATCTGGTTTTCTCATATATATTTATTTCTATATATCTAGTATTATTCAAAACCTAAAACTTTTTATTGATCAATCTTCCAAATATTTTCACAATATATTTCTATTCAGAACAAAAATTCATTCATAAATATATTCTTCTTCTTAAAAATATATCCTAGATTTAGACTCTGTTTATGTTATCTTGAACACTATGTAGTATCACGTCCCTAGATTCATTCTTAAAGTATAACTCATTACATTACTCATCGACTACATGCTTTGTAAAAATTCCTTAATATATTTATTTTCAGACATGTATTAATAATAAAACACATTTTATCTAAATATCATATACCATATTCTTATTTTATTGTACTCTAATAACAATTCTTGTATTAATTTCAAAAACTAAAAATTTATCCAATGTATTCTTTAGAAAAAGATTCTTGATAAAGTGGAATTGTGTGAACTATATATTTAAATAACTTGATGAACATTCTCTTGTTGGGATCCAAAATCCAGTATTAGTTTCTAAAAAATAAATCTAGAAAAGAATTTTTTTGATCATGTTAAACATCTCTCAAAATTAATCAAATATAAAATTAGAACAGTTGATGTATTTATAGGATACTATAAACAAGAATATAACTTGATCAATATTTAAAAATATTAAACCATAAATCTCATTATGGATCTAGAATATATATGTCATTCAATTACCACAAGCCTCACTACCTTCTCACATAAATGAGAAAATTTCATTTCATGATCCTTACCCATTCACGTATGTCATGATAAAAACTCATCCTCTCACATGGTGTACTTAAATGCTATACTCATCATGTAAAAACAATAATATCTACTTAATTCTTTGATTTATGAATTTGGGAAAACCTTCTGATTGTTCTCATCTAATTGGAAGTTTTTTGTACTGCACTCATTCATTGTCAGATTAAATTGTGATGAAACCTCATAAAATTATGGTTAGTAACCTTATATGTGAGTAAACTTCCTTTACCCTTTTAAATTTTATTCCTATAACATGAATTGATCTTACATATAATCTCATTTATGGAATGTAAAAAGTGATTCAATATCAAAAACATTATATCCATAAATTTTTCTTGAATCATGTAATTTTTCATTCATTGTATTCTCACATTGCATTCACTACGTACCAAATTCACTATATCATATTTTTAGTATTCATATATATTCATTTTCCAAATTTTTCATAAACAATGATTTATTCATTCTCTTGTGATTTTTCATGTCTTTTTTAGTATTCGGTGATTGATGAGAATTTACTGCACATATGAAATATATGACTGATGACCCCTACTTCAAATAATTATTGAAGAAGGCACTTGAAGTCTCATTTAAACCATGTGTGAAATTATTTAAGTTAGTGGGTTCTATCTATTAAAATGTGACTAGTGAGGATAATAGATTTTACCAGATAGGGCATTGACATGGGATATAATCACATAATAAGTACGTACGCCTTATAAACATGTAAATGAAATATCCCTAGTTATAGTTTTCTCTAGTGATCATCATGCCTAATATTATTATGGATATAAATATACTTCACCGCCTAAAAACCAACCTATATGAAGCATACACCCACTCTGACCCATAAATGTTATGGATCTTATATGCTCCACCACCATAGCTTCTTGAGATGAAAATTGATGAGATTTATCTTACGACTTCCAATGATTGTTGTGGTAAATATGTATCCCCTCACTATCCCAATAAAGTCAATTTTTTTACTTATGCACTACAAATACTTAGACTAAATATTGAAACCAATATTTAATCCTCATTAACCAAAAATTTCTCAACCATGTGTATTGATTTTCACCATTAAAATTCGTAAAAAATAAACTCTCATTTTATTTATCACCATTTGATAACCCATAAATATTACACAAATCATCTAAAAGATAGTGTGATAATAATTATCAACAATTATCATTTACATTAATATATTCTCACCATTACTTTTAAAGTATAGTTTTGACGATGTATCAATAATAGTCATCCATGAATCATCGACTCTTAATTATTTCAACTCTCTTACTAAACTCATATTAATATCTTCTCATCACCTAGTAAGTTAGACATATTGAAATAATACAATTAATTAATTTGGAAATTTTATATCCCCATTTGGAATGTGTATTTAAACCTACCCATTTGGAATTTTTGTCAACACCAAAAAGCACCCAATCTATTAATATGCGTGATTTTCTTTCTCATCATATCGATAATAAATTTAAAGGAAATAAAGGTTCCTTATATTATTATCATTATTATTCCAAACATTTCCCATAAATTCCTCATTTAGAATCATATGAATCAACTTTTAGAGATATAGATGGTATCACATGTTTTTATAGAAAAGTTCCTTAATCTAGACATGTTTATATATACATGGGAAACCGAGTGTAAAATTGAGTCTACAACCAAGGTGATTAATATATTCTATTTGAAAACATGTATGTGTTACCAAAATAAGAATACTGAATATTTTTATTTTGTGGTTATTCATACTATCCCATCATGAAATATATTCACCAATCCCTTATCTGGTAATACATATAAGAATGATCTATTGAAAAACCTATAGATCCAAAAAAAAATCTCAATATAAAATCCCAATTAATAGTTTTTAAAAAATAATTTATAATTGGGATATAAAATTTAATTTCATAACTGAACATTTCATTTTTATAATATGGTTTAGAAATATCATATTAACAATGTTGTGAAGGATTTAAAACATCAACCCATATATGCTTCCCCTCAAGGAATGCATCTATCTCATCTAATTTATGGAATTTGAAACGCCATGAATGAAAACTTATTTTTTATTCAGTAGTGAAAATTTTACAGCTATCCTACAATTCATTATATGTTTTCTCAAATAAAAAAAATAGGGAATTTGGAGGGTCCTTTTAGTTTCATAGATGTAATATTGAAGCTGGGGTACCTCTCTCAGCATTATCTTTGATCTTCTTCCAAAATCGTCATGGGAAAATTTATTTAGATTCTTATTTTTTATCGACTATCAATTTTTTTTTAATATTTATTCCCCTAAAATTTATATTTGTATGATATATCCTTATACACCTATATATTTTTTTGATGTAATGTTTATTTTATAACATTTCTATTAGAGGATATGACGTTTGAGGAGCTACCATTTTAATCACAAACATATCAAATTATTTACGAAGAATTTCCATAAAGTGTTTTGGTGTATACCCATATTGTTTCACCACTAAAAAAATTCACAAACCATCTACAATTTCATATTTTATATAATATTTAGTTATTTCATTTAATTTTTCAGAGTATTCCGTTCAACAATCATCTTTATTTTCACCTAAAGGTAAAATTATTTATTTATTAAATTATAATTTTAAAAAGTATGTCAGGTCTCATGGATTCATATTATTCTTATTAATTGTTATATTATACTAAAATCAGAATACCTTATTCTATGGAAATGTTATAACACCAATAATTATTTAAAAATCATGATCATTATCTTTATTTCTCGTATTGTATAAATATAATAGCTTTCTTTTTTCCACCTTATTCTCATATATTTTTTAAACTTTTGGGGAAAAAACTACGTAAATGTTATCACATACATCTTTGATGATGTGGTTTAATTTTATTTAGTTTTTACAATCCATATTTTCCTTGAATTTAGTTTAATACATGTAACAGTAAGTGAAATAAAATTTTTATATATGAAAATTTATATTTTATGAGATAAATTCTTCTTGGAGTATGTTTCCACATGAATAAAGAATGATGTCACACACTTCGTTTCAGTAATATTATAAGGACCCATCCTTAATCATTACTTAATCTTGAGTTAAATCAAGAATTCACATATATGATCAATTTAGGTTTAGAGTTTTAGAGAATTAGGCTATAACTATTACACTAAATTGCATAAATTTCAAAGTAGACATTTCTACTCAGTTTATTTTTTTAATAGAATCTTGTTAAAAAAACATGTCAAGTCCCAGGTTTTAGAAATCATGACTCTTCTATGATCCCATCCATGACCCTATTCATCTTTCAGTCCTATAAAAAAAATTCAAAACATGGTATGAACATAAATACTCATTGAGGTTTATAAAATAAAGAAGGAAAACATTAACCCATCAATAAATACAAATCAATGAAACTATACTTTTTAATCCTAACGTACATTAAGAAATCATAAGATTTATGAATAACAAACAAAAATCATAAATCATAAAAGTTATTTATGGAATTCATATCATACATAAATTATATATATCATAGGAATGTAAGGAGTTACATTGGAATACACATTACATTATATTTCCTAAATCTCATAGGATAAACATTAACGTTTACGTCCGTCGCATTACCCAATGCACTAGAGATCTATCTTGGGCTCACCCACCCTAGGATTATCACAGAACTACCCATACATGTAAACAATTCCCAATAACAATAACATATTCATAACACATAAAACAATCATAATTGAAATATTACATTTTCATATTGCAATCACAATTTATCATTTGAAGATATTGACACAATCAATGTTGTATCAAACGATTTTCAAAACCATTTAAAACATTTAATAAAGATATTTCTTAATCAAAGTGTCTCATCCCAATTTGAAAATTTTCAATGAATTATCAATTGAAAACATTTATATCAGTATAAATAAATCCTAAAAACAATTTTTAATACATGGACATTAATGAGAAATATTTAGAAGAATAAATCATTAAAAAATTTAAAATGATATTTTAGTTAAAGATATTTTATCAAAATGAGAGACACTTGAATAACAATAATTGACTAATAATATTTAATCAGACTTTGATAATATCAATGGAATAAAGGTATTCATGATATAATATGCCAAAGGACAGTATATACACCATATAAGAGTGAATCAGTTCATAACAACAAGGAAGTCTCAATGGATTGTAAATTGAGACCAAATCCCATATAAAAATTGTATCCTTCGATTAAGGATAAATCAACTACATAATAATGTGTGAAAAATATAAATACACTAAATATGATTGGATATTTATTGTAAATCAATTAGATAACATCCACACATATTTTTGTAAAAACAACACCAATGACATGGATGTTAAACTCAAAGAATGGAAATTGAGTTAAAATTTCTCTTATCAAGTTTATATAGATGACTTGAGAATTTATCAATGGAGTGATTATGTGTATAAAATGTATATACACACAAAGGGGATTGGATATTACAACATAAATAAATAATCATCAATTCCACACATAATCATAGCATGAAATAATTTAGAATTAGAAGATTAACCCAAGGAATGGAAATTGGGTTAAAAAGTTCCCTTATCGATTTGGTAACTTTTGAAACATACAACACATGAAATAAGGATCTTAAAATGAAGATGTAAATATCCATAAATTATGGTATATTATATAGATAAAACAATCATTGGTAGTATATATAGCACACAAAAAGCAAATAGTGGAAAACATATCATGAATCTCACAGGAATAAAAGGTGAGATGAATACCCCTTACCACATTGTAATCAATCAAGTCGTACGAAAAAAAGTTAATAACAACCAAATGAATCATAAAATACAATTAATATAAATATAATAATGATAATATATATCAAATGGAAGTAGACAATACACCACATGCAATAATTAAGTGGTGAACATTGGAAATCTCACAGGCACTACTAGAAAGCAGGGCTATAGCCACGGACCGATAGCCACAGTTTTATAAGTCCATGGTTATAGATTATTTTATACCCACATTTATATTACAACTGTGGATATATCATAATTTATAGCAACGTATTAAATAAATCAATAGCTATGTTTTTTTGACTATCTATCAGGCTCCTCCTCCCTAGTCCACATCAATCTCCTCTCCTCCCCCGATCCGCGTGCTCCTCCTCCCCACTGTCTGTGATGCTCTCCTCAATGCTCTCCACGATTCTCTCTACGATGCTATCCTTCTCTCCTCCTCTGATCCACGAGATCCTCATCCCCACTGTCCATGAATCCTCGAACCCTCTACCCGGACCTTCTCTCTACACACTCCTCCCCAACGTCACTACTACATTCATAACCATCGGTGTTTCACGACGGCCTCCCCAACCTAACGCTTGAATTTCTTCTCCCACCCTCAACCATATCCCCCGGTGAATAATATATCTCCCTAACTGTTCCTCCTCCCTCACTATTCCTCTAGTGACCGAATGGTCAAGGATTCTATCCTATTATTTGATTGTACTTTTCAATTTTTTTCCTTTCCCACAGGCTTGTTTTCTCATGAATATGTGAAATTTGCATGAAATTTGAAAGGTATTTCAATGATGAGCTTCATATTTTAGGGGAAATATTGGAAATTAGTTCTTAGGCTTATCCAACTTATATTTCTCATTTGATTCTGGGCCTTGATAACAGGTTTTGAGCTTTATTTGATTTCCCTTTTCTCCGGGAATTTTTCAAATTTTTCCCTTCTAGAATGTTGACGGGATTTTATATTCTAATGTTTTTTTCCTTTTCATCCCAAATGATTCTTACACCTTATTTTCACAAATAACATTCTATTCTAGTTTCCATATAAGGTTCAACCTTTTATCTATTTTTCATACCCACATTCACAATAGTAGTAATTAAGGAACATATGGTAGTGAAGGATATTAGTAAATGTAAGAGTGATTCAGTGGGATATGGTTGATATAATATTGATAAGAAGAGAAAAGATGAAAAAAATCATAATTTTAGCGAGTGGTTAGAAACATAGGAGAATAATTTTTGATTCTCCTCCATCGAGCTAAAAAATTTCATTGGACTACTCTTAGTGTGGCTGAAGAGGTCGTAACTATCCTATTTGTCCTAATAGGTTGAAATAGATTCATAATTAGGAAGGGGGAAATAGGGGGTTGTCAAAGGAAATGGAGGAGGATTTAGGGGGAATGGTGTGGGGGGTTGTCCCCTAGGAGGGAGAGGGGATTCAGATTGGGGGTGCAGGTTGGGGGGCTGCAGGTGGGGGGTTGTATGGGGGTGGTTGTCCATGGGGAGGGAGGGGGATGCAGGTGGGGGCTGTGTAGGGTGGGTGGGGTGGCTACCCTAAGGGTATTGGTGGTTTTCCAGGGAAATAGGGGGGTAAAGGGGAGCGGGGGGTTGTCTAGGGAAATTTTGAGGGTCTTGCAGAATGATTGTGGGACCCATTAGATGATGAGAAAAAAAAATTAAACCCCAAATAAATTGGTAGAGTGAGTGAACAATACTGGTATTATAGGATATGTTGAGATCCTTTGTTTATGTCTTTGGATGGATGTGGGGGTGAATTTCCATTGGTAATGTTTTCTTATAATAAATTTTTTCATTTTAAAATTCATATGGAACCTTTAAGAGATATATATGAGAGACCCATCATTTAAAATTTTGTTGGACTTTGATTGGTGAGACATCACTTAAGGAAATGAATATTGTGAAAGGTATGGAAATGAAAGAACAAGTGAATGTTGAGGATATGGGGACACCCCTGAGGAGATATATATCTCACATAGGTTGACATCTCCAATCATTGGAGTTTGACCATAGGGACCATATTTTCTTGAATTTATCCCCATGATGATTATTGTGGAGGCTTGAATGGGTAGCAAGCTATCCCCAATGGTCATCATTACATTCAAGATCCTATGGGGGGGGGGAATGTGATTATTATATCCACGTGGAATTTCCACCAAATTTAGTCCATGTTCATGATATCTTCCATGTGTTAAAACTAATGAGGTACATGAAATATGAGACCCACATTATTAACATGGTATGTCTAGAAGTTGATGATGGATATTGCTTTAAAAAATACCTGACGTTGATGAATGATTGATAGGATATTTTCCTCTAGTTGTAGTAGATGTTTCCTTATTTTTTAACTACCAAGCTTCCCTATATACACTCATATAGTGTTCTCACATCATCATCATATTATTTGAGTTCCTCTTACCTGAGTTATACAAGATATTTAATGAATTTTTATAGAAACCCTATTATTGTTCTTCATAATACTAGTTATAGTTTTTAAAATGAGTTTCTTCTGTTTTTTGAATCCTTCTTATGATATGAAGATCATCCTCTAGATTCTTAAACCATATATCCTTCTCCACTAGTTTTCCTTCAAAATTCTTAATTTTATAAATCCTTTCACTTTTTGTAATCTTAATTTGTTCTTCGTAACATTATTTAGACATGAATATGGTTATCTCGTGTTTTCTCCTCATTCTCAAGATTTTATTCTTGAATAAGTGACTCAATAATATCAGATTTCCCTAAATTTTCTTTCCCATATTTTAGACAGTTTGCCTCAATTCATCTATGAGATCAAAATTCATTTATTCTTCAGCATTGAAAACATTCAATTCATTTTCCAAGACATTAATTTTCTCTTGTGGGTTATAACAACAATTTCTAGATTTACCACATGATGTGGTTGCTTCATATTTAACATATTTATGTGATATAGAATATATATTTATAGTTTTTCATGAAGCATATTGTATATGATTAGAAACAAATATGCACAGTGAATCATTTTTTTAACTAGATAGAAGTATCCAATTTCATGGTATCCCTCTTATTGATATTATTCATTTGAATTTAATATAAATGAAATTACTCATTAATTAAATGATCATTATTAGAAACAACCCATCTTTCCTTATTCATGATTGATTTTTGACCATACTATTATTTTAATTTTATTTACATGTCTATTGAAAGATTGTAGTGATATAAAATTTCAAATACATCTTATTCTAAATAATTTTTCAATTACTTATTATAATTATCATCAATTTGAATATTTCATTGTTATAATTCATAAAAAACCCTATCATGACTTTCAAATAAAATCCAATCCAATAAAACATGAAAAGTAATGCCAACATATTTGTAAAAATATAACATGAATTCTTTTTCCAAGGGTCAGGGGGAGGGTGCAAGGGGTAGGGGGTGTGCAGGGTAGGGGCTTGGGGCAGGGGTTGTGCTGGTGGTAGTGAGGGGATGTGAGGGGTGAAAGGGGTGTGTAGGGGGCTGGGGGTGTGTGTTGGGGGCATGGTAGGGGGTGCAGGTGAGAGGTGGGAGGGTGGGGGTAGTGGGGGTGCATGTGAGGGGGTGTTCAGTGGGCAGTGGGGTTTGCAGGTTGGGGAGGAGTGGGGGTGTAGGTGGGTGTGCAGGTGTGGGTGTGTTGTGGGGTTACAAGTGGGGGGAGGTAGTGGGAAGTGGGGTGCAGGTGGGGGTGGAGGATGAAGGGGGCAGTGGGGGTATAGTTTGGGGGTGATCCTTATATTATTTCCACCTTCCATCCTTCAAAATAAAAGACATACTGCCTACATTTTGGTAGATCAGTTAGGTGTATTCTAAAAAATACTTAATCACCTATGATCCCATATGTATTGTTTCCATGATGAAAGAGAACTCAATACCTTAATCGAAGAAAGAAAACTCATGTCTCCCTATAACTCTGAAACGAACCAAACCCACGATAGGTCTATGGCTATAGCTTAGTTTATAGACATGAGTTTAATTAAAATTGTGGTTGTATTGTTGTTTAAACCCATGGTGGGATCACTTCTATATGATGGGGATTTCATGTGCCGCATATAGAGGAGACTTAGAAATCTTTAAATCTCATTATTACATGTCATTTGAGCTTATTTGGAGGGACTGTGGTGTAGGTGTGGGGTTCTGGTATGGGTGGTGTGCAGTGGGTAGTGGGGTTGCAGGTGGGGGACGATGCCGGGGTAGTGGGGTGTAGGTGGGGGGGGGGTGCATGGGGCAGTGGGGTTGTAGGTGGGGTGTGAAGATGGGGGTGGGGGTGAGCCTTATATTATTTCCATTTTCCAACCTTCACACTAAAAGACATACTCCCCGCATTTTGGATGATCTATTAGGTGTATACTAAAAAAATACCTAATCACCCATGATCCCATAGGCCATTTCCATGATGAAAGACAACTCACTGCCTTAATCAAAGAAAGAAAACCCATGTATTCCTATACCACTAAAACGAACCAAACCAAAGATAGGTTTGTGCCTACAGATTAGTTTATAGCCATAGGTTTAATTAAAATCATGGATGCATTATTTTTTAAACCCATGGTGGTATCACTTTTATATGATAGATATTTCATGTGCGGCATATAGAGGAGACTTAGAAATCTTGAAATCTCATTATTACATGTTATTTGAGTTTATGTGTACTACACAGTGGATTTATTTAGGGTTTTCATGATGTTTTATAAAATTTTAATTTGTTTTGGGATGATAAATTTGATTTTTTTGTATTTCTTAGGATTGGGTGGGGGTCTATAGTGGACCCCAAACATGGCTTATTTCCTGAGTGCAGTATATTACCCGGTGAGTTTAGCATCAATTATACAGATTGTAGTTGTAATTTTAAAATGTTTTGTTATTTTATTCATATGTATTCATGGATGATATAGGGGATATACAGATCATTGGTGGTTGGTATAAGTTTGATCTCGATTTATGGATTATTGTTTGAGGTAGGTTACCTTTATATTACTAATTATATTGATCATTTGGATTATATTATGTTTGTGTAATCATTAATATTATCCTTTTGATCATGTTTGTATTGGAGTTATTTATCATTTATAATGTACAATTGACACCCCGATCACAATATTGAAAATGTCTTTATATCTTAGTTCTATTCCCATTATTTCATTACAGGTGGGTTCATATGAAGAGTCCAGTTCTGTCCACCACCATCAAAGGCAGTGAGTTTGAAATCAGATTCGGGTAAGGTTTCTTCAGTTTTTAATCTTTGGAATAATTTTAAATAGGGCTTCTGTGATTTTTGGGTTTCCTACATTTTTGTAGTGTGTTTTGGATCTTGTTGAGGTGGATTCTAGCCACTTGTCAAAGGATACTCACCGCGTATTCATAGGTAAGAATATATATAATAAGTTCACCCTTTATATGTATGTCCGCCCATGGATGCGCGATTACATATAAGGGGCTATGCGTGCTTATGTATATATATGGAAAATGCATACCTGTGTGGGTGATAACGGGCTTATGCATGTGAGTATATATATAAGGATCCTCTTGTGCATGTTCAAGGCCATGCAGACACATACATAGTGGTTACAGAGTTCTTATGTTTATGCAAAGGTGCATATGTCTAGAGGATGGATGGAGCATCTTAGAGTTGTTTCTGATAAAAGTGTCAAGCACCGAGTGTGGCTTGCCTCATTTGAGGTAAGGTCCCTATCCCAGCCTCTTTAATTCAAGAATGTATTAAATTGCATCTAGCTTCCTTCTTAATTATGCTTGTTTGTATTAAATTTCCATTCTTGAATAAGTGTTAAGATAACTGTTTCGTTTGATAAATAAGTCATGGTTTTGTAATAAAACCCCTGCAGCTAGTTTATTTGTTAATTTTATTAAACAAATCAACATCCACATAAACCCATTCTTCTTCCTGTCACATTCTCGCGATCCTTATCTCTGGCTCCTCCACCTTCTGGCCTCTTTCGAGCCTCCCCTTCCAACATCTGCATCCTCACCTCCTCCTCACCTCACTCGGTCCCTGCTTCTGTCTCTGCCTTTCGGCTTCCCCGTCTCCCCGTCTCCCTGCCTCCCCCTTCCTACATCTGTATCCCCATATCCCAAGCAAGAAGGTTATAATAATCAGTGTTTGTCTCTTCGAAAGATTGAGGAGGGGCATATTGTATGCTTTTTCTGCGAAGTTCCATGGAATTACAAGTCCAATTTCATGAAATATCTATGGTATTTTCATTGGCAGGTAGATTGTTCCCATATTCATAAGTTTATTAAGTTTAATTATCATAAAGGGATGTATTGGGTTTAAATTTTTTTGTGTGATTAGTGTGTTTTGGGATTTTTATGAGGTGTTTTTTAATTTTATTAGAATTATTTTGTGTATTGTAGTGAATTTCGGATCTGTGAGGTCTCTTTTGATTTATGTTTCATTATGTTTAGGTGTGGGTGTACATTTATAAGATGGTTTTTTCAAGTTTGGTTTCATGATGGTTTGAATATGAGATACCATTGGTCCAATGATTCACAAACTAGGACCAATACAGACTTAGAGATGTTATGAACTTATCAGTGATCATTTTTGTTTGTTGGTTCACAATGGGGAGATGTTCAGGGTAGAAGGTCCCAGTTTACCAGTTAGGTGTAGTGACAAAACATCTAAAGCCAATATTTTTTTCCTCATCATTGTGTTGTTTTTTTCCTTCTATTTCTTTTAGAAAAACCTTATTCTGGTTCTCATCACATGAATATGGTGTTCTTTTGAATTTTGTTCTCATTGGTTTGTTTTATATTGGTTTCTTCGATGACTATGAGTTTTCTAGGTTTTTAGTGGAAATTGAGCTTCTTGAGGATTTATTTCTTTGAGGAGTGTGTCTCATATTTTATTCCATTTTATAATAATTACAAACAATTAGGAGAACTAGGAAAAATTTATATATCTTTAGGTTTGTCCCTTCATAATTGTTACTGAATTTTTCTTGGGGACTTCACATGATCTTGTGTATTTAACAAATAAATTTGGAGAGTATGGTTATATGTTATGATTTTTTTTATTTAAGACCATATATTTTCTATTCCATACCCAACAACCCTCTTTTGTAGGTTATTATTGAGGGATTTATTTTAGTAATTCCTCTTCCACTATATACTTTTATATATAAGAAAGTGGTATGCTGGGAAGATTATAACACCTCATGTCAATATAGTTATTTATATTAATTTTTTTTATTTATCATGATATTCTGTAAAAAAATTACATTTATTTATAAAATTGGGATCTTTTTTTTTGTTTCATAGATTTCTTACTGTTGGTAGTAACTATATGGTAACCATGAGAGTGGTGTTTTATTATTGATAAAGTTGTTTTACATGGTGGGAACATGATTCTCTAAACCAGGAAGTAATTTCCAAAAAAGTGTGTGGATCATTCTGTTCATAAGGGTTACCTACATTGTTGGAATTTAGTGTGGAGTAACCATACAATGAAAATGTGTGATTCCTCTATGGTTGTAAACATGAAACTACACAATTAGTGAATGATTTACCAAACTATACTGCCTAACCATGTAACATGCCCTATTTTAGTAAAACATGAATTTTGATTATATATACTAAAGAGTGTCCCCCATTCCTCAATTTGTCTGATCCATAGCGATTCTCTCTTATATGTATCTTTCTGCATCAACCTCCCTGCACCCCCTCCCGATGTCTTTTCCTACTCCCCCAACTCTCCTCCCCCAAACCCATCTCGACATTCCCTCCCTAAGGTCTCCATCCCCAGGTCTACCACTTCTCTATACCTCTCCCTTCGTTCCCCCACCCATCCTCCATCCAACCTCCACCTCCACCTCCATCTCTGACTCCGAATCTTCTGCACCTATCTCTCCCAGCCCTAACCACCATCTCTCTTGCGACACCCTACCCCAATCGTAGTCCATTTTGATCAGCTTTGGATTCTGTCATCCCTCAACCATCTACCCTTGATCGCCTCCAGCCTCCAATGCATTCAGCCCTCCCCGAATTATTTAGTGGATATCACATTTCATCTCAACTCCCTATTTTTCTCCCAAATTCATTTATTATTGATTGAACCCTAGCTTCCCCGACCACCCTCGTTAGCGGATAGTGTTGGAAATTTCTATTCAACCTCCTCCGATCACAATATACATCCCACCTCACGTGCTCGACCTTTTGTTGTTCAGAGATTGTTGTGGTCACTCCTTGTTGTCAAATTTTCCTTTATGTACTCTCCTTTTCATTCACACACCCCACTGTTCATCCCTAATGATCACTTCCCATCATTCTACCATAATTCTCTATACCCACTCGATCATTCATTCTGATCTCACCATCCAGCTCTCCGTTGAATATTATTGAAACAAACATAAAATTAGTACCCCCTATGACATATATTTAAATTCTAATCCTGCAATATGTACCGATTCACAATGGATATACTTTTTATGCATATACTATGTGTGAAATGTGCAACATGTCTATGTTTCAATTCGAAACATAGACACTTAATTTTTAATATACATATCATACACATTCTTATTATGAATATATTTTTATAAACCATATAATTAATATGATCTTCTATTATCTATCACATTTTAATATGAATTATTAATATCCAATGACTATCATTTAATTACTACTATTTCATATAGTATACGCTATTATTTCTTACATTGTATAAACTGTGTCAATAAAATTATATTGGATTTTGTAACCATTTTTTCCTATAAGGAAGGAAATGAAATTATTGACGAAATTTATTATTTCATTCTCAAATTTGGTTAATTTGATGAATTTTGAATGTGCTAAACAAGGAATAATGGTTTGTGGATAAATACATATTTTCTAGAAATCAAGGAATGAAATATTTGAACTAAATGATAGTTTAAAAACATCTATAAATTTTTAATTTCATAATTTTTTTGATAACTAGATAGAGCTGGGATGAAAAGATCAAGGTGTATTAAGCGGCCCTGTGAAATTGAAATATTATTGTTTTAATCACCTAGTATTTATGGAATATAACAATGTGGTAAATAGCATCAAAAAGGTAATCTGTGATAGTAAGTGTTTTAGATTTACTTTTATGGTTAAGGATTCTCATATCGCTACTATCTTTTCACTTCCAAAGGTACCATTTTTATATTATCACTACTTCTTGGTCGATGAAGCATTTTTTAACTTTTTAATAGAAATTAATTGTGTCTTTATGGAGATCATGATAAGATATGTAAAAAACGTGGTTAGAATTTATCCTAAATATATCAATTTTCAGTTGTCCAAATAATTTATATTGCATGGAAAAATTTCAATATTTTCTTGGTGATGATTTCAAGAAATTCTGTTATGGAGCCCATTTATGCTCGGACTCAGGTCAGTAGTTTGATTATTTATTTAGTTCCTATTTTCATATTGTAAATTTCATTTGACATTTGGTGATGTTTTCTTACCTTTCCTTGAATATTTTTCATTTTATTCCCTCTATAACTACAATAGCCTGTAATTGTTTATATTATTTGTTTAATTTTAATCTGTGACACATGTAACACTTTAGATGAACAATTAGATTATCATGTCGACAAAAATCATTTAAACATAACCCATGGTTTTACATATCCTCCTCCATTTTTCATCATAAATAATTCAAAGAAATAATCTATCTTTCAGCTCTGATCAATCCATGTGTTCGTTCCAGATATCACCCTCCTTGGTTAACTCCCCTAGACATCATTTTTTTCCTATATATGTTACTCCATCAAAAAGGGGGTTTTTGGTAACTAGGGGGAGTGATAAAACTAGAAATTTCATAAATTATTATATGGAATTCATTATTTTATTCTATCAAATTACATTAAAATCCCTAGCATTGCAAGATTTACTCATTTTATATGATTTTGAATGATAAAATAAACCAGGGTTGATTTGTTGATTTTAATAATATCCTTTTAATGTTTTCAATAATTAAATGTGTTCTCATTTATTTTCATTTGTTTTATGAGGATTAGTCTTCTTCTACCATTGATTTAGGTGCATATGCCAATGCAGACGTTGATGATGATGGAGGTCTGAGAGGAGGAGATAATGATGTTGGTGTTTCTGAAGGTGATGAAGAGGGTCATGATGGTTTTAATGATATTGATATTGAGGTACATTTTAGATGTAAATTTTATTTGTGGTCTATACATTAAATTATACCATATAATGATGTTAGTGTTTGGTATATGTTGTGGTCTATACACAATGTTTTCATGAATAACTCATGACTCCATTTCCTTAACATTAATGATCCACCATACATTATACATTGTATCCTTATATTTTTAGCATTTATTCTTGATGACATTAAAAAAATATCACTCTACTAGAATAAAATCCTCTAAATATAAAGGCATTTTATGTCATGTACTTCTTTGAAATCATGATTGCAGTATAGCCTAAGACATGGTGTCAATATTTTTATCATTTTTCAAACACACTATTTGTTTCTCATAGAAAATTATTTTCTTACTAATAATTCTTACACTGTTAATTCTTTCATATTTCCTTCAAGTATCAAGAGAGTTTTAAATGGTGATTTTTTCATATGCGTGCAAGTGGAAAAGAGAATGATTCGAGTTTTCATCATCAAATTCAATGCATCTTGTGGTTGAGGTTTGTATCTCTCCCTAAAACATTAATTTGAATTATTTAATTGCATGATTATTTTAAAAACTTGTTTCCATAATTACTTTATTATTTTACTCTAGTTTTTTTCCTATAGACATACAAGAATGTGATAATTATAGGTAATCCAAGGTGTATGACCATTCTATAGAGTCCGTCGAATTATTATATTATCTATTCCTCTATTTACACAATTTTGATATCTATAATTTTTGTTTATAAGAATATAGAGTTATTCCTTAACCACATGAGTCACTACAATCCCCAAACAAGAAAAGTCCCTAAATTATAGAGAGATATGGATGATCCAAACCTCCAAGTGGGTGTCATACTAGGTGTACAACCCAAAATCTTCCTACACCTGAGCCACATACCATGTTGAACCAGACATGGAAACACTAATGTGTAGCCCTAATACATCACATATTGTCACTTATTTCACAACAAAAGAATCTTTACCTCGTGATTTTAAACAATATCGATTATCCAATCATATAAACATAAATTATGTAAATTAAACTATGAGGGTTTTGATTCCTATTGAAACAGGATACGCAGTACAACTCTTCAAGGATCATTTACAATATCCCAATTTCATCACCACCACATCAACCACTTTTGAGGAAATATATCTGATTCCTGACCATCTTCCAAGAGTAATCTAAACCTAATAGTAGTCACCACTAGTCATTATATCATTAATTTTCTTATGTGAGGAGTATAAGAGGTTTAGTCCCCACTGGAAATTAAATCATGACCAGACTTATGCGTTGAGAAAAAGGGGACTAGTCCACACTTGACCTAAAATGATGAATAAAATTCTATGATGAGCATAAGAGGACCCTACCTTTCTATATTTGAAAAGTATAATATTTATTATCTGATAAGAATATGATGATTCACCATTCCTAATGCATCATAATCCCATCGTTCGTTATTTGATGAACATAGAATTCCTTAGTTGATGATCCTAGAGCTCATTATGTGATGAGCCTAAAATACCTCTGGTGACTAGCCTATGATGACTTTGGTGATGAAGCTAGGATTATATAGCTGATGAGAATAGTATTCTTTAGATTATGAGCCTATGATTTCTATATGTCTTGATAGAAGAAGATATAATATCCTTAATTACAATATCATAAATAAAAATCCATCCTATATTTATATGTGGAAAGCATAAGATTCATGCACATATAGAAATGAGGATGAAATAAATGGGATTGACTAAATATATAATTTAATTGAAATTCTAGTCATATTTGATCATTAGAATGTCACCTTGATAAAGAATCATGCGACATTATTAACTGATGTCCACATGAAGAAGGAATCAAGGACAGGATTAATGGACAGGTGTTAATTATAAAAGAGAAATATGGACTGGGAAATGAATAACATAAAGATATGTTTTAAACATCCATCCTCCCATTTCAATAAAATATTCCATCATAATCACTCTTGTGGTGACATGCTGATTTCCTTAAATAATTAGGCATGTGACACAAGGATCATGACCATCCTAGTGTAGTCTAACACAATGGTCTTGAATTAATGATTCATAAAACAATTGACGAAACTGAGGTAAAATCATTCTCCTTCAACATTTAGGGGATTAGTATCATTGGGCATAAATATACTAGGGGTGTTGGGGGGGGACTGGAAGGGGGAGGGTGGAGGGGGTTGTGGGAAGGGGGAGGGGCAGGGGGAGGTGTGTAGGGTAGGGGCAGAGGTGGGTGGAGGGGAAGGGGGTAGGGGGGAGTGGGGAGGTATGCAGGGCATGGGGGTTGGCCTGTAGGGGGGTATGCAGGGTAGGTGGGAGGGGGAGGGTGTAGGTGGGATGAAAGGGGATATGGGTGGTGGTCTTCAAGGCAGGGGTTCAAGGGGGTAGTGGGGGGAGGGAAAACTGGCATGGGGAGGGTGCAGGGGGGAGGGGCAGGGGGTATGCAGGGGGTATGCATTGAAGTAGAAAACTTCAATAGTTGGGTGACCAAATTAGATTATCTAAAATAAATTTTAAATTTATATACTACCAATAGCCTATGAATCCAAATTCTTATAAAATAAATTAAGATATAAATAAATGTGTCTCAAAAACTCATGAAAAGATATCTTCACTCTTCTTATCAACAGTAAAAATTCCCCTTCTAACTCTAACTTCTTATTAGAACTCTAACTAGCCTATACTCAATCCCTATCTTCTTATATGTATACACGTTGACCCGATAAGGGTTGATCTCCATTTTTGTTTTTTCTACCTTGTATATTTTTTAAAATTTCATTCTCAATTTTTTTTGTTATCATTTCATTTGTAAATGGGTTTACGGATCACTCCATATTAGAAGCAGTATTCCTTCCCAGAAAATCATGATTAAAATGAAAATTTCTATGATATTTACTATTAACCTCTCTTTGGGATATCCATCCATTTGGTATTCTATTTTTGTAATTACCAATTTTAGTTAGGAAACTTAAGTGAGAGGTTTCAAATATGGTCCCCTTGGATTTTCATGGGGGAAGGGGTGATGCAGGGTGTGGGGGTCCAGGGGGGTCTAGGAGGGAGTGGGTGTGCAGGGTAGGGGGAGTGGGTGTGCGGGGGGGGGGGGGGGGGGGGGGGGTCTACGGTGGAGTGGAGGAGGTCATTTGCCTAGGGGAAGGGGTGATGGATGGGGTGGGGGTCTAGGAGGAAGGGGGTCTCCAGTGTCTGGGGGAGGGGTGTCCTGGATCTGTCCTGGGGGGGGGGGTCTGTTTGGGGGGGGGGTCTGTCTGTGGGGTGTCCAGGGTCTCGTGGTTGTCTAGGGTCTAGGGGGTATGTACTAGGGGTGAGTAGGGTTTTTCTTCAGGGGGGTCTGTCCATGGTATGGTGGGGCCTATCCAGGGGGTGTCCACAGCATGGTGGGTCCATCAAGGGTCTTTCCTGGGGGGGGGGTCTGTCCAGGGTCTGGGGGGGTCTATTTGGGGTTGTCTAGGGTCTATCCTGGGGGGTGTCCAGGGTCTTTCCAGGGGGTGTCTACGGTCTGGGGGTGTCTAGGGGGTGTCCAGGGTCTGTCCTGGGGGGTGGGGGTCTATTTAGGGTCTGGGGGTCTGTCCATGGTAGGGGGGTCTTTCCATGCAGTTTCCAGGGTATGGGGGGGTCTGTCTTGGGTTAGGGGGGTCTATTTGGGCGGTGTCCAGGGTCTGGGGGGTGTCCAGGGTCTATCATGGTGGGTTCTGTTCTGGATCGAGAGGGTGTTTTTTATGAAATGGGAAACCCTATCACCACAGTTTCAAATAGTTTCTGTACACCTGTGTTCCTTAAGTTGTTTCCAATGTTTCAAACTGTGGCTGTAGGTGTAGATCCACAGTTTGAACTTTGGCTATAGGTCTAGAGCCATGGTTTGAACCATGACTATATGGCTACATCCATGGTTGGAAACCAAGTCTATTGTTCAAAGCCTATATCCACACCAAACATAGCAATGGTTCCTCAAACTATGGATATTACCGATATCCAGGGTTTAAAACAGTGGCTATAGCCCGAATTTCTAGTAGTGGGATTTAAAAGTGAGATAAGAAACCCCTTACCTTGTGTTCGACTTGACCCGTTCATTCTTTAATATCCTGAATAATAAACTAAAGATAATTTAAAATTACTTAAGATCCTTTTTTATTTCATTATTCCTTTTATATAACTTATTATATTGTTATAAAATTATGTAATCCTTTAAGTAAAAAATGGTCATTTTGTCGATATTTGGTACTTGAGTCAAAAATGAATTTATTATAATTACACGTTGTTCATGTGGTATAAATTCCATTATCTTCAGAATTATATTAATTATTTAGATATCATATATTGATATATATCCATTATATATATGTATTTATAATAGTACATAACATTTGAATTTAAGAAATTAACTACACCGTCCATGGAGACGGTAAACCGTACGTACGCAAGAACGCTACTTTAATTTCTATTTCATATTTAATGGAATGAGATATTAATGACACATAGGTATATTACAATTAAAGTATAATATCATATATAATTTCAGTAACTTCATCCTTTATACGTTCCATGTATGGGATGAATGAGTCATATCACATTGAGGGGGCAATAGTCCGCACTTCCTCAAATGAAATTATTGTATTTACCCACTATGGAAACCACAAAGGTATTCTATAAATTAAAAATACATAAGAATAGAAACAATATATATATATATATATCACATATAAATTCAGTCCCATATTAATGTCCACCATGAGAGGCGGTTGGAGATAATTGAACAATCATCGTTTTGTGAGGCAGTAGTTCGCTATCCACAGAAATAGTATGTTTTTTAACCATTAGATGGAGGTGTGTGTAAGTGTAGTTTTAATCCTTCTAAAAAAACCTAGTATATTTAGGATATTTTTTTTATAAAGATGGAATAAAAATAGTTTAGGGGGTTGGAGTAGTAAAATAAAAGAAAAGAACTTAATAGTAGACGTTACTTTTAAATTGGGTATGACCCTTTAGTTTGAACCAAAAGGATTACTTGAAGTTCCTTCTACCTATGGTAATAATTATAAGAAGAAGATAAGGATGTAGAGATCTTAATTGGATAGAGTTTGGATGATCCAAGGTTTTTGATTATAGTGAGGAAAGGGTTATAAGTGAGGGTTTTTATAAGGGGGAGGAGGGGCTCTTTAGGAAAATGTGAAAATATTATTTTATTATATAATTATATTAAGTTTATAAAGTTACAAAACTTATTAAAGTCAAATATAATATGAATAATGATCAAAATAAAATCAAATAATAATAATTGGATAGGTTTTGGATAATTGTTTAATTTTTATAATCTTATTTATTTAAATCATTCATTAATGAGGTAAACACTGCATCATTATTGTGTCATAAATAATTTTAATTATTTGATGTATCAAAATTATAAAAAAAATACCATATTGTAGGAAATATTTTTATATTTCTAATTTATATTTATATTCCAAATTATAACATATATATCCTCATGTAAAAATTTATTTACTAAAAGGTATATGATTAAGTCATTTTTGTCTTTACTTTAAATTAATTAATATAAAGTGTCATTATCACTCTTAAGTGGCTCCATGGGGTCCCAAAATATACCCAAGGATGGAAATGGATGGAAATGAATCAACCAATAGTATTAGGACACATTTTAGGATAATTTAATATTATTATAATATTATTTTTACCTTGAATTACCCTATTTACGTTTAACTGCGGTAAATAAAAGTTAAAAGTTACTATTGACCAAAAAATATTTTTTTCTTATTGAAAAAAATTTTACTTACTGATAAAAACTATGTATGTATGATTTTCAAAATTCAATTCACAGAAGCAATAAAATTTCATTCAAATTAAAAATTCAGTTTTTTAACTACTACTCAGTGTTTTCACTATACAACAAAAATTAAATGTTTTCAGAAAAATACGAAAACTTCTGCCTACGCTATATATGATATTCCGAATTAAAAAATGATTTATATTATATCAAACTCAAAACATATAATTTGCGTTAATTTATTTTTCATTAATTCTCATTGTCAAAACAAAAAGCGTGTTTTAAAAAAATAATAACTATTAAAATATGGACATTTGTTTTTATCCAATTTCAAAGTGAAATAACTTACAATGACCAAAATTGAATTAAATGGTAAAAATATAATCTAATTACACTTCAAACCCAATTAAAAATATAATCTAACCATATAACTAAATTATATTAAAAGGTAGTTTTGAATTAATATATAGTATTTTTCACCATTCATTAAAAAAATTATTTTTATCAAAAAAATACCAAACAATTACCCAAAGTAAATTTTTATATCCCAATTCTAAATAAGAATATTATTTTGACAAATAGAACATATAAAAGTTATAAAAATTTGATTTAAAGAGGGTTATCCTTTAAAAGGTTGTAAATCGACCTTTTAAAGAATATTAGACTATTTGTGATTAAAATTAGATTCTTTCTTATTTTAGGACACTAAAATTTATTGGATAAGTTTAAAAAAGTTTAAAAAACATATATAATCAGTTTTTAATTAGTTCTATACATATCATCCATTACAATGGATAGGTGTAATCTACCACTTAAAATAATAGTATCACATTATTATTTTTCTGTATAACTCCATGTTGTGTGCAACGTAAGATATCAATGAAATCAATTGTTGTGTATTGGGTACTCCATAAATCATAGAATCCTATTTAAATTAAAATTAATAATTAATTCACAAAGAGTAATGAATATGAAATATCTTATTTTTTATTTACTTGGGATGTTACATCCTTCCCCCCTTTTGGGATTTTCATTCTTGAAATTTTAAAATTGGGCTCAAAAACATCATCCAATGCCCCATATTAGAAACAGTGTCAATAAAAATAACACTTTAAAATAAATAAATAGATGTAAAAAAGGTTACCCTAGTCAATAGATATAAGGATTCCTTGAAAAAATAGATATGGAGGAGAAGATAAACCATCATCTTCTGATAGAGAGTGATAGAAAACAATATTAGGAGATAGTTAAACACCAAAAAATCACAAACTTGTGATGGGTTAAACAGTATTTGATTCCCCAGGAGGAAAAGTTAACAGAAAAAGTTTTTTTATGTTACATTTCATAATGTTGAGGAATTTATTTTTGATTTTAATTAAAAACAAATGGAAACATACATACATGTCATGTTGACTTTCATAGTTTACTAAAATTTTACCAAAAAAATCATATTTTCTAAAAAATATGAGTATTCAACCATACATGGTCACATTGAAAGCACTACAATCAACTTCCAGAGTATCACATAATTGATAAAAGATGAACGATATATTTCCCCTATCATTATACATCAACCAAAACAAAAATTATTAGTATGATATCAGATAATCCCCCAAAAAATTCCTTTATAAAAATAAATAATACTTTTAATATCTAAAAAATTCCAAACAATACCGAAAGTTCAAAAAAGAACATTTAATATACAACTGTCCATATAATTCTTCAAAGTAATCCAAAAAAAGATTGAAATCAAAATCTCAGATGGTTTTAATCACAATGTATTCCATGATAAAACATAACATTTATCTCCCAATAACATCATTTACTATAAAAGTCTCATACTAAAAAGTAATTAACCTAATCACATATTCTCTATGATAGGTTAATCATTTCCATAAATAACCAAAATCATTATATGCCCACAATAAAAACATAGAATCTTCCAAAAGAAAATTTCAACCATTACTCCACAAATGATATCCCATAGTATTCTATTTCCCTTAAGCATATAATGTTCTCCAAAAGATAAAACATCTTCCAAAACAACATTTATCACTTAATCATTATAAAAATTTCCTATATCAAGGATATCCATTTGATAAAACATAATTTCCCACAATCAACTTATTCTTGATCCATAAAATTGTTTAACTAAAAAAATAAGTCATACTAACTAGAGACTTCACGTAGGCTAGTGGTTGGAGATTCTCCCTTGTTTCCCTTTGGTTGTTTGTTTTATTCATGCAGTCTTCGCGAACACAACAAGTTGCCACCCATATTACAGGTTTTACTTTTTATAAAACTCAAAAATAACCCTAACATGTTTTAATGTCAATAGTTTTCTTATACCTTTAATTTTCATCCCAATACTTTAAAACCTCAACATCTAAATTCATGAAGCCCTATATATATTGTACTTTTTTCTTATTTCACCTTCATATGATAAAATAAAACTATTTCTAATAGAAAGAACAACATACCTTCATCATGGTGTCCGTATGGTTTCATCGTCATATTGTTCACATAGGTATAAGGTCCATGTATTGAAACAATGATTAAGAGATCCTTAAAAATCATGTTCATCCTTCATCCAAATAAACCGTGTACAACTTGGTTATATGGGTGTTTGCAGAAAAATAGTGCCAGAAAATAATCATGTATGACATATAATTTCAAAACATCTAACAAAACATGATTTTTATAAAACAGTCCGACCGAATTTGAGTTAAAACATTCAATTAATGGTTCTTTTAAAATACCATAAGTATATAATTAGAGACTATATTGTAAAAAAATATATAAATAGGTTTCTCATGGGTATCCTTCTTTAGTATCTTTTTCAAAATCATATGATGCTTCAAATTCTTGAGATATGGTAAAATATTTTAAAATGCATGGATAATATTTACCTTTCATGAAAATATGAGAATATTGAGAAAATGGGATTTGATTAAATACAACCCATGATCCTTGATGATACCGAGGAAAAGTGGAGGTGTTTGATATCTCAAAAAACTCCTTTAAACTGAGTTGTATTCTAGAAAATGTTTCACAATCATATAAACATGACTTTGCAATAATTATTGCAATCATGTCATCAGGAATAGATTGGAATGATGTTTGAGATCCTCCTCCTTCCATTTATAACCAACGTTCCTTGATCTAAAAAAGTTATAAAACAATGATTTAATTGAAATAATAGCCATAGAGACTAACCATGTGTTTAACTAAAACTCTTAATCCCTAAAGTAGTCTAAACCGTCCATTGATACCATAAATAAGGATCCGTCCTTAAACATTACATAATTTTGAGTTAAGTCAAGAATTTACATTGAGGATATTTTCAGGATTAGAGTTTTAGAGAATTAGGCCATAACTATTACATTACATTTCAGGATTAGAGTTTTAGACTGCATGACTTTTCCTTGATCCCATCCTTAACCCTATTCATCTTCGATTCATGTGAAAAACATTTCAAAACTTGTGATGATCATAAAAAATCTATAAGTTTTATAAAACAAGGAAGTAAATCATTAACCAATCAATAAATACAAATCAATGAAACTGTACTTTTCAATCCTAACATACCTTATGAAATCCTATGATTTATGAACAACACACAAGAATCATAAATCATAAAAGATACTTATGGAATCCATCATACTTACATTGTATCTATCACAACTATGTAGGGAGTTACATTGGAAAACCCATCATAGTATATTCCCTAAATCACTTAGAAGAAACATTAAAGTATACCTCCATCATGTTACCCAATGCATTAGATAATAATCTCAGGCTCACCATCCCTAGTTTTATCACAGAACCACCCATATACATAAACAATGACAAATAACCATAACATATTCATAACACATAATACAATCATAATTTATAGATACCTTTTCCATATTACAATAACAATATATCATTAAAAGATATTGACATATTCAATGCTTTATCAAACCATTTTCAAAACCATTTAACACATTTAATAAAGAGATTTTTGAATCAAAGTGTCCCATACCACATTGAAACTTTTAAATGAATTATCATTTGAAAACATTACTATCCATATAAATAAATTCTAAAAATCATTTTTAAATAATGGACATTAATGATAAATATTTAAAAGATTAAATATTTAAAACATTTAAAACAATATTTTAGTTAAAGATATTTTAACAAAATGAGAGACGCTTGAATATAAATATGTAAGGAATAACATTTAATCAGAACATTATAATATCATGCGAATAAAGGGATTCAGGATATAATATTCCAAATGATAGTATATACACCATATAAGAGTGAATTGGTACATAACAATACTGAAGTCTCAATGGAATGTAAATTGAGACGAAATCAATTATAGAAACTATATCCTTAGATTAAGGATAAATAAATTACATAATAATTTGTGAAAAAAATAAATACAGTATATATGATAGTATATTTAGTGTAAATAAATAAGAGAACATTCACAGATAATTTTGTAAAAACAACACCAATCACATGGGTGTTTAACTCAATGAATGGAAAATGAGTTAAAATTACTCTAATCAAGCTCATATCGATGACTTGAGAATTTATTAATGGAGTAATTATGTGTATAAAAACTATATACAAACAAAGGGGAGTGTAAATTAAAATATAAATAAATAAATAGCGATTCGACACATTATCATATCATGACATAATTAATAATTAGAAGTTAACCCAAGTAATGGAAATTTGGTTAAAAGTTCCCTTACCGATTTGGTAACGTACGAAACATAAACCACATGAAAGAAGGATCATAAAATGAATATGTAAATACACATAAATTAATTTATATTATAAAAATAATACAATCATGGTCATTAAATACACCACACAAATGAAAATAGTGAGAAACATAGCATGAATCTCACTGTAATAAAAAGTGTGATCAAACCGCCTAACCACGTTGTAATCAATCGAGTCGTAAGACCAAAAGTTAATAACCAATAAATAAACCATAGGATTCCATGAATATAAATAAAATTATGATAATATATATCGAATGGAAAAAACAATGCACCACATGCAATATATAAGTTGTGAACAATAGAAATCTCACTGAATTTAATGTGAGATAAGAAACCCCTTACCTCATATCCGACTTGACCCGTTCGTTCTTTAATATCCTGAATAATAATATAAAGTTAATTTATTCATTATTAAGTACCCTTTATATGTTTATTATTCTTTTTATATAACTTATTACCATATTATAAACATTATTTAATCATTTACGTTAAAAATGGTCATTTTGTCGATATTTGGTACTTGAGTCAAAAATGAACTTCTTATAAGTACAAGTTGTTCATGTTGTAGAGATTACATTATCTCCAAAATTATATTCATGATTTAGATATCATATATATCATATATATCAAATATATATGTATTTATAATAGTACATATCATTTGGAGATAAGAAATTAAATGCAACATTCTTAGAGACGGTAAGTCGTACGTACGCATGAACGCTACTTTCATTTCTATTTCATATTTAATGGAATGAGAAATTAATGATACATAAGTATATTATAATTCCATTAAAATATCATATATAATTTCATTTACTCCAATCATTATACATTCCACATATGGAATGAACGAGTCATATCACTTTGAGGGTGCGGTTGTCCGCACTTTCTCAAATGAAATTATCATATTTGCCCACTATAGAAATCATAAAGGTATTATATAAATGAAACATACAGAAGAATAGAAACAATATATATATATATATAATATCACTAATAAATATAGTTCCATATTAATAGCCATCGTGAGAGCCGGTTGGAGATAATTGAACAATCATCGTTTCGTGAGGAAGTTGTTCGCCATCCACAGAAACACTATGTTCATTACCCATTAGATGAAGGTGTGTTTAGGTTTAGTTCTAATAATTCTCATAAAAACAACCTAGTATTTTTAGGATACTATTATTTTCAAAAAATAAACGAATAAAAAGAGTTTAGGAGCCTGGAGAAGTAAAATAAACGAAAAAAACTTAAGTGAAGATGTTGCCTTTAAATTGGGTATCTCACTTTAGTTTGAACAAAAAGGATTACTTGAAGTGTCTTCGTTCCTAAGGTAAGGATTCTAACAATATGATAGGGATGTAAGGAGCATAATTGATCAGAGTCTGGATGAGCCAAGGTTCTGTAGAAGTGTGAGTAATGAGTTAGAAATGAGGTCTATTTATATGGGGGAGGACGGGCTCTTTAGGAAACTGTGAAAATATTATTTTATTATATAATGATTTTAGGTTTATAAAGGTCGAAAACTTATTAAAGTAAAATTTAAGATCACTAATGGTAGAAATAAAATCATCCAATAATAACTGGATAGGTTTTAGATGTTTTTTTAATTTTTATAATCTTATTGGTCAAATCATTCATTAATGAGGTATACATTGCATCTTTATTATGTCATAAATAATTTTATTTATTTGATGTATAAAAATTATAAACAAATTCCATGATGTAGGAAATAATTTTATTATTTATAATTAATATTTATAGTCGAAGAGATAACTTATATACCATCATGTAAAAATTGATTTACTAAAAGATATATGATTAAGTCAATTTTGACTTTACTTTAAATTAATTAATATAAAGTGTCATTATCACTCTTAAGTGGCTCTATGGGGTCCCAAAATCGACCCAAGGATTCCCATGGTCAGAAATATATCTACAAATAGGATTAAGATGCATGTTACGGTAATTTAATATTATTATAGTATTATTTGTACCTTAAGTTACACTATTTACCTTTAACCGTGGTAAATAAAAGTCAAAAGTTACTATTCCAAAAAAATTATATTTATCTTACTGAACCACATTTTACTTACTGATAAAATATATGTAAATCAGATTTTCGAAATTCATTTCACAGAAGCAGTAAAATTTCATTTAAATGGAAAATCGGTTTTTTAACTATTACTATGTTTTTCACTATTCATCAAAATTGAAGGTTTTCATAAAAATACCAAAAATTAAGCCAAAGATATATTTTATTTTACAAATTCAAGAATGATTTATATTTGACCAAACTAAAAACATATAAGTTTCATTAATTAATTTAAAATTAATTCCTGTTGTCAAAACAAAAAAGCGTGTTGTTAATATATAATAACTATCAAAAGATTGACACATGTTTATGTCCAATTTCAATGTGAAATTAATTTAAATGACCAAAATTGGATTAAATGTTAAAAAAAATAATCTAATTACAATTTAAAACCAATTAAAAAGATAATCTAACATTATAAATATATTATATTAAAAGGCAGTTTTGAAATAAAATACAGTATTTTTCACTATTCAGTAAAAAATGAATTTTATCAGAAAAATACAAAAATTATAACCAAAGTAAATTTTGATGTCCCAATTCAAAAAAATAATTTTATTTTGTCAAATATAAAATATAAAAGTAAACAAAACTATAATTAAAGTGGGTTTTCCATCAAAAGGCATTAAATCGACCTTATAAATAATATTAGACTATTTGTGTATAAAATTATATTCTTTCTTATCTTAAGACTCTAAAATTTATTGGATAAATATAAAAAATATTAACAAACATATATAATCATTTTTATTTACTTCAGTTCATTCCCACTATTACGATGTCTAGGTGTTACCTACCTTTTAAAATAATAATACTATATTATTTTTTTTAGTATAACTCAACATTGTGTGCAATGTAAGATTTCAAAGAAATTAGTTGTTGTGTATCAGGTATGCCCTAGTACATAGTATCCCATTTAATGTAAAATTAATAATTAATTCACAAATAATAATAAATATGAAAATTTCATATTCTTTATTTACCTGGGATGTTACAAATATGATTCTTCATTGCTCCAAGACTCTCAATGTAAATTTTTGTGGTAGAATATTTCTTCACTATAATTTGGTAGGTTCCAACTTATACATTTTATTTATTTATCAGTTATAATTAAAATGAATGAAAATAAATGTTATGATAATTACTTTCATCCTCAATTGATATTTTTCATGTTCCCTAATCATCTTGTATCTTCTTGATTTTTCTTCAATCACATTTCTTAATTAATTTTTTTTATAATATATAACTCATTTATTACATTTTGATTGATCTCTAATGAATACTATTTGAAATCAATGAATTTTTTTTATTTTTAAATGATTAAAGAAAATCAACAAATATACTCTAAAAAAACATTATCTGAAACCCGACATTGTAATATTTATTAATCACGGGAAAAATATCTCTTGAAACTAATGTTGATTGATCATTGCATTCTACAAGGTTTCTGATAGTAAGGAATCGCCAAATTTTATTATGTATTTAAATCTCCAATTCATTAAGTTCATACTGTAAGTAGGTTTTTTGTTATGAATTCCCTTTTATAGTTGTAACAACCAAAAAATTTATACTTCCATGACGAGAAGACCTGATCTAACCTCCATGATCTAATATATGTTCATTCATTATTTATCTTCTCATTTTTTGTTTTTTTGGGATTTTAAAACTATTTCTCATCTCTCAAATGCACTCTATGTATCTTATTTTTAAATTTTCATACAAAGTCATTATTTATTCATCTCTTATCATCAGATTGTGACTTCGGGATTCTAAATTCAAGACTGTTTGGGTTGTTACTTCCAATGTCTAAAATCAGTTTGTAATTAGGTTTTCACTCTACATAAAATTGTTAGTACCATGGTTATTCCTCTACTAGAAAAGGATTTTGTATTTGGGTTATAATTTCCCCCAAAAAATCATTTTACTACACATGTATCTACCATCAAGTAGAGAGATATAAGAATTGGTAAGATCCACTTTGGACAGAACCAGTATAACAATACCTATGTTAATATACTTTTTTTACTCTTAAATTAAATATTATAGTTAAATTTAATAATTAATTTAAATAATCAATTGAGTTGATTAAAATTTCTTATCTAGTATTTTCACTCCCAAAAAAACATCTACCATTACACCATCCGACCTAAAAAATCATATGAGAGGATAAACATAATAAAGAGTAATTTAGATCATTAATTAACTTTGTAGATACCAAAAATTGGAATCAATGGTTGTTTAATTTGAATTAACTCAATCTATCTATAGATTCTACTATTGTTTTAGTCATTTAAATCTATTATCATACCTAACAGTTTATGGATAAATGTCTTATAATATGAGATTATTGAATAAAAATGATGCATGGGTTCCACAAAATCCACCACACATTAACAGAAAAGATTATGGATACTAGAGATCCTAAATGGGAAAATACCTCAAATAGGTGACCATTGAGCACTGGTCAACCATGGGAAAACCATACAATCTACTAGAAGCTGACCCATATACACATAATGGAAACGAAACTTCAAGATATGATTTAAATTAAAAAGTTGATATTATTTTATATTGCTCTATTAGAATTAGAGTTTTTAGAAATGTATCTACTTGTAAGAATAATAACGAAATTTAGAATATTATTCAAGTCACTCACCTTGTATCTTGAAAATTAATCTGACCCAAGATTTGAATGCTTCAAAAATAATATCAGGTATTCAAGATGAGTGAAGATGAAATTTTAATCAAAATGTTCTACCAATTCAAGGCATTGTGAATTAGATGATTTTACTGAAACAAAATATATAAAACCTAGTACTTGCTGAATAAGTCTAATGAGAATTAAAATATAAAATTCATAATATGAAGGACACAATTGATGAATGAATGAAATTCAAAGAGTACACTTTGGATGAATTTAGTAGATTACTGATTTAGTATGAACTGTAACTAATTAATGTAGGTGATGAGGAGATAACAAAAAGAAAATGCATTTCTTTTAAAAATATAGATGTTTTTACCACAAGAACTTCCGATTATAATCTATAGGATAATGAAACAATACATGGCTAAGATTATGACTGGGGTTTACAAAATAATGAAAAAGAAAGGATTCATAAACTATTTTAAAAGAAACCTTACAAAATAAAATCATAGAGAAGATAATAATGGTGAAAATAATAATAATTCATCATATGAACCTTTTTATGAGTATAGGGAGAAAGTTAATTTCAAGCATGATAGTCCTAAACCAATGAATAAATACAAATACAAAAATATGGATAAATATGCACTGACCACCATTTGGAGTTGTACCGAATAATATGATTCAAGTGAACAATATATAAATAAAAAACAAATGGTTAACTTGAGATTCATGGAATCACTAGATATGTTTAGTGATTCTGGGTTTTATTATGGATGTTATGATTTGGATTATGATTATAAAAACTATAAAGTTTTTGTATTAAATAATGAAATTGGATGAATAAAAAAAGATATATTTTAATCTGGTGGTTTGTATAAAAAGACTTATGAAAATTATGACAAACTTTTTATGAAAATAATATAATTTTACCAATAAAATGAAAAAATAATAAAAAATTATAACTCCTTTCATTCAACAGTCTATGAAAATTTTTAATCTACTCAATATTTGAAAGAAAAATTGAAAAAAGAAGTCTAAAGTGTTAATAAAATTTTATCTTCTTTTATTCAAGGTTATGAAACATATCATTAAATAATACCTCTGAATAAAATTAATAAAAATAATTTTTTTCTATGATAAAAGAATAAAAAAACTATTTAAAACTGGTTTTTAAATGTGTAAATGGTTTTACTTATATGATTACTTATTTTAAATGTGTCATGAAAGATCACTATAAAAATTATTGATCACATAGATTTATAAAATATTTGGGATTTACAAAGACTAATGTTTCTATATCTTAATTTTCTATATTACCTTATAATACATGTTTAAATTCATTATGTGTACCAATAAATTTCATTACTAATCCCATTGGACTCAAATTTTCTTGTGTACTGAAATTTTTATATATTTTTTTGTAGGAAAAAAGACTTGGATATCTCAATAAGTATATCTGGTAGATGGATAGTGGATAATATAAGAATATGAACAAAGACCCACAACTTTTTACAACTTAAAACACATATGATGGATGAATAGTTATGTTTATAGATAATTCCAAATACAAAGTAAAAGTTTTTTCTAACGATGGTATTTCAAATTCTACTTTTGTTTCTATTATTTTATCTTTTTATGGATTAAAAAATAATTTAGTTATTATATCAAAATTATGTTATTGTGGAATGGAAATGACATTTCAAAATGATAATTATTTAGTTTTTAATGATTTTCCTTATTATTTTATGCTAATCAGATAAGTACTAATAGAACTTTACAGTTAGTAAATCTTGATTTATTTGGTAATACTCAAATTTATAGCCTTAGTGGAAATAAATATACATTAATTAGTGTTTTTGATTATAGTAGATTTACATGTTATTACATTCATTTCTATTAACATGTTACTTTATCTAGTTTTACTGATTATTTGAATTTATTTCTATATAAAAATGGTTTATGGATATTTTTTATAGTGATGAAGTTGGTGAATTTCATATTTTTTTTTGAAATTTTTTGTGAAAATAAAGGTTATTTTCTTTTTTTTCTCATAAAACACTAAAATATATTTTTTTATAATTATAAATATGACACTTATTGAAATGGATCTAACTATGTTATCTGAATATGATTTTCCTTTATATTTTTGGATTGTGGATATTATTTATGAATTTTAAATTTAAAATAAAATTATTATTATACCACTGTTAAATAAAACTAATTATAAATAATATAGAAACAAAAATATTAAAGTCTGTTACTTTAGAGTTTTTGGTTGTAAAGTTTTCATTCTAAATTCAAATGATAATTTAGATAAATTTGATGATAAAAGTGATGAAGGTATTTTCAGTTTTTATTATAATAATAGTAAATATTATAGAGCTTATAATAATATGAAATTTTTATTGAAAAATATATTCATGTTATGCTTTATGAAAATAATATTAAATTTAATTCTCAATATAATATTTTTTATGATGATATTAAAGATATTAATTTTTGTAGAGAAAAACCTCTTCATTAGGTTGAATCAATAGAGTGGGAGTAAACACATTTTAAAACTAATCTATGGTCATTTAATATTAATAAAGATCATCCTATTGAAAATGTAATTGTAAATTTGGATTTGGGTGTTAATACCAGACATTCGAATTTAAATTTTTTTTCCAATTTTGATTTTATTATTGATTCTCTTCCTAAAAATATTAATGATGCATTAAATTATTATAATAGGATTATTTTTATATAATATGAGCTTAATCAATTTGTTAGAAATAATTTTTGGTCATTATTATAATTTTCTGAGGATATGAAGGAAATTGGAACAAAGTGGATCTTTAAAAAACATGATGGATGAATCAAGACATATTTTAAAAAATGAAGTTAGACTTGTTGCTCAATGATACTCTCAAGAAAAAGGTATAGAGTTTAAATATTATTTTCATTTATTTCTAGGTAAGAGGCTCTTAGAATATTTTTGGTTTTTTATTTTTATTCAATGACTTAAATTATATCAAAATGATGTAAAATTTGATTTCTTAAATTGTTTTATAAATGGAAAAGTTTATGCTTCTCAACACATTGGTTGGGAGATTTTTTTTTTCTCAACCATGTTTTTAAATAATCGAATGTTTTTTATTGTCTCAAACAAGTAGCCTATACCATTTACGAAAGCATTCATTATTTTTAATCAAATAATGTTTTTATCAATGAAATTTTGATCATAAACTATTTATTAAAATATTTTCCAATGATACCGTAGTTGTTAAAAATTTATGTACAAAATATAGTTTTTTGTTCATAAAGTGAAATACATTGTAATTATTTTTATACTCTTATATTTTCAATGTTTTACAATATCTTAATAGGAGAAATGATGTTCTCTATAGGTATTTATTTTTCCCAATAAAAAGACGGATTTTTTATTAATCTGTCTAAGTATGATAAAGAGTTAGTTAAACGATTTGGCCACGATTCATCTAATTATATAAAAACTAATACAGGTAATAATTGTAAATTAAATGTTGATGAATATGTTAAATCAGGTTATATTAATATTTTAGAGGAATGGTATGTATTTTTCTATATTTAACATCATCTAGTTTTAATATCATGTTTACTGTTTATTTACATTCTAGATTTCATATTGATCTTAATAAATGAAATATTAAATAATCAATATAAATAATTAGATATGTTAAAGGAACTTTTGATGGAGTTTTATTTTATCCTAAATATAACTTTTTTGATTTGATTTATTATTTTGGCTCTCATTTTGGAGGTTGTATGATTGACTTAAAATCACATCAGGAATGTGTAATTTTCATGGAACATTTTAATTTAATGGTCATATAATAAAAAACCAAAAGTTAATATATTTACTACAGAATGTGAGTATATATTTACTGCAAGTATTTTTTCTCAATGTTTATGAACTTAGAAAAAATTCGGTGATTTTGGTATTTATCTTGAAAAATTACCTATTTATTTTGATAAAACTTCTGAAATTTCTATTTTTAAAATCCCATATAACATTCTAAAAAAATAATATTTATCTTAGATATCATTTCATCATATATCATGTGAATATGTGTGATATTTTTTTTTGGAATTTATCCCCAATGAAAATAATCTAGTAGACATCTTTACTAAGAATGTATACTATTCACATTTTGAATAAAATTGTACATGGAATGTTGGAAATTTAATCATATTATTATTGAATTTGTTTAGAATGATATTTAATTTTATCTTTTTTATTTTATAAGGGGGTAAATTGGTTATAAATTTGAATTTTTTTAATCAAATAAAAAGGGGGTATTGTTTTTTCATGTGCATACATGTATTTCGATTTTGTTTGATTAGATGTTATTTTATGTTTTTATATATACAAACCCTTTTATTATTTTATATGGATAGAAGTTTTTAAAATATCTCTATCATTTAATTATATCATGAGTTTTTAGGATCAAAATTTAAAATTATAGTTTCATTTTTTAGATAACAAGTTATGTAACTTTTATTAAACTACAAAAAATTATATTTGTATCTCTATTATTTTATTGCTTTGATCTGAACAAGATACATGTTTTTGATCTCAAATAATATTTTCCTTGTAAACTGATTTAAATATTTCATTTGTTTTTCAAATATGAAATTCACTATTTGGATCATATTATTTCATAAAATATTCCATTATAAATAATAATAATTTTTATTCAATTCATTAGTATAAATGAATAGATGATTTTATTTGTTAAGGGTTTCTACATTTGTCTAAATAACTATCATCATATATCCAATTATAAGTATTCTATAAAATATTTTTTTCCATTGACTTCCCATTCATTTCTAATTGTAATCACTTAGAGTTCATTCATATAAAAATCTAACAAGTTTTTATTCATTTTTGTAAGTAACCCTAGACTCTACAATTTTCATCTATATATAATAAAAAATTACCTATGTAATTAAAACTATTTTAAATTAATAAAAACATATTTTCACTATTTTTAATAATATCTCCATATGTAATTATAGAAAATATGATATCATTAATTCCTATGAAGTATCTTGAAATTATATTCAATTATGTTTTATAGAGTAAGTTATAATTCACTCATTGACGGATTAAAAATTTACTAATGAGTTTGTGTCAAAGCCTTTACATAACGTGATAAATTACTATTAATTATGTTCTTCCTCAATCCTATTTCCACTATGGAATCTCTCTCAGTATTCATCTTCATGTGTGGAAGAACGTTGATTCTATTTATCATTTCATCCAAGATTCACCATGCATTCAAATCATCTTTATTTTTCAACAAAAACTCACATTTCTCATTTCTAAAAATCCAATGGGGAGTCATTTTTATTGCTTAAAAAATGCGACATTTCCTTATATACAATGGTGAGAAATATCTATTTTGTCAAAGGTGAAATTTTTCCCTCTTCCCATTTCTGATACATTTCTGTTTTTTAAAAGGTGAAAATTTTCTCTCTTTTCAACTGTAAGTCATTTATCTAATTCCAAAAGTGTTATATTTAATTGTTTCCAGTGGTGAGACATTTCCCTATTTTTAATGGTGAGTCATTTCTCTCTTTCCAAAAGTGAGAAATTTATATATTTATCAATGGTGTGACATGTGAAACATTGTTAGAACTGTTTGATTTGTGAGACATTTACGCTTTCTAATGATGAGACATGTGAGACATTTTCTCATTTTAATGATGACTCATTTTTGAACTGACGATGAATCATTTTTTAAACTAATAGTGACTCATACTTGGTTTTTTCATTTTTTATATTTTGATGAAAATAATAGTAATTTTAATTATTTTATGTATTTTATTGATTTATAAAATTAAAATATATTATATATACTCCATGTGATAAATTATTATAATATATCAAAATAATTAATAAAATGTCATCATATTAATTAATTACATATAAAATATATTTCAAATATTTATAATCATTATATCCTAAATAGTTTTTTGGTATTTTTTTTAATTTCAAAATTAATATTTATTGATAACCCAAAAGTAAAAATTTACGTTAAGGAATTTAAAGAAGTATAATTTTATTCTTGATGACACACTAAATTAAATTAATATGTATTTATGATTTTCTTTAATCTATCATATGATTTATATGGGATTGCATTTAATTTTTATTATCATATAATGGGTGATTCAAAGAGGTTTGAATTGATATTTAGTTTTTAATTTGAGAATTTATTTATTATGATGATTCTAAAGAATAATTATCTATCCCTCATGAATAATTAAACAATTTTGGAATATGTATTAAATTACCAATATATTATTTTGTTAGTTTTATTTTATATATCTTATTCAAAGTGTCCATGACACTTCAAGGAACACACTCGATTACTTCATCAATACTCTATTTTTTCCATAAGAAAATTATGTGAAAATTTTCAACCAGCTGTACAAATCAATGTATTGTGTGACACTCTATTTTAACACCTATATAATATATCAGAAGACAAATTCCTTATCCCAATATTTATAATACCCTGACGATATGAGATAATATAATCCATAAGAACTAGTACCACTTCTTTCAATATTTATCATCTCCATTATCTAGTTTTTGAGTACGTAAATTTATTTCCCATCTCTCACACACACTCTCTGATTTATTTTTATTATTTGAATACATTATCATTATTTCTTTTTGTATTATCTTTGAGTGGTGACTCTATTATTCTGAAGACCAGATTATTTGGTTTGTGACTCACAATGCCCAAATTTCAATTTTGAATTTTCATACAAATGTTAATATAATGTTTACCCCACCACTTGAAAAGGATTCAATAATTGGGTTATGATTACCCCTAAAAATCCGCAATGTGAACATGTATATCTCGTCCAGTAGAGTGTTATAATATTGGACTTGGTCATCATTGGACTGAACAAGTATAAAAATACCGATGATCATTTCATTAATTCTACTACAAATTTAGTGCAATAATTATCTTTAATGGTTACATTAATTAATCAAATATTTTGCTTAAAATTTTTAATATGGTATATCCAACCCTCTAGACCATATACCATTAGCCTATCCATCCTAACACATTTATAGTAGCTATAATGGGAGATGGAATCATTGTAATTTCCTCTTGACCAAACCCAATATGATATTCAACAACTAAAGCATGAGAAAAGCCTTTTACGGGAGATGTTCGAGTTTATCGTGATCACTCCACAAACCATGTTCATTAAACCGTCCTAATAATTTTTTAACAGAAAAAAGATTACCCATAAGGAATAAAATGGTAAAATAAAGGGTTTGTTATCCTAAACCTAACCATATGAATTTTTATGTATTATTTTCAATAAAAAAAGATTATATTTATAATTTTTTATTATTATATTATAAATTATTATATAATTAGTTTGACCAGAAATAGATTTTGATATGATGAAACTCAAATTCTATTTTTGGTAGATATATAGTTTCAATCAATAAACACTTTTTGATGAATTAAATATTTTTTGAAATAAATTTTATTTTAGTATAATATTTTTAAAAAAAATATTTATTTAATCATAGATGATAATATAATTTTATAATGTCATATGTAATTTTTATAATGGTAAAAAAAGTATTATCTTTGTAAAAACAATCGTTTTTCAATTATTGGGATGTATATTTCAATTTATAAATTCACTAATTTATATATTTATTTTGATAAAATAAATAAAATAAATAAAACAATCTTATAAAAATTATGCAATGGTTAATTTTTCATTATTTTCTATGAAAATATAATTTCTTGGGTGAAAAATAAACACAGTACAAATATATGGTATGTATTATGGAACCATAAGATAGAAAATATTTTGTAATTAATTTTTTAATGATTATATAAGAACAAAAATATGTTCCCTTTAATATAATTCTTTTTAATTTAGTTATTAATTTTATAAACACTTAATTAATCGTCCAAAACCATTATTATATTTTTGTGGTTTGAAAATTAATTTCATATGGACATTACGTTTTTCCATATCACCCAAGGTATTATTTTTACGATTTGAATTCAAATCCAAATAAATATTTTAAAACCAATCTTATCTGGCATAAAACATGTTAAAACCCATTGGAAGATTTTTTTTATTATTTAATCAAACAGAGTCCAAATCCTATGTTAAGAAATTAATAACTAATTACCCTAAATTCTTACATAAAACCCCATCCAACTTTCCATTAATCATAACTCAAAACACATTGAATGTTAATTCACTCAACCGTTCCCTCAATAAATCCCTATCATAGTTTTTTCTAAACACATAAGAAGGTCCTCCCAAACATTTATATATTCCCTCTCATGGTAGGGGATTGTCTCCTTCTCCTATTTATGCATGTACTTTATTTATATTATTATATTTTGTTTCCAAACATTAATGATGGGATATGTTTTTACACCTTTATATTACTATGATTATTATTTATAATTGATGATAATATCATTTCAATCTCATTAATCCCTTCCATGAATCCTTCAGTAACCTCATTGTGTTACTGAAATTTTCTTGGTATTTTCCAGGGCAACCATTTGTGTAGTGAATACCCATCACCATTAACACTCAAGGGTATTCATATAGTTGTAAATATCCATAATATATTGTGTAATTACATGTATATAAACCACACTCCATAATCTTGGAATTAAAATTGATGAAATAAATCCTTAAATTATATGGTCTTTGTGTCTCACATATGAGTGTACATGATATGAATGTGATTGGTGGGCCTGAAATTATATAGTCATTGAATTCATTTTATAATTTTTTTATCTTCCGAAAAACAATGTATAGTGATTGGGAGTTTATCCCAAGAACACTATGTTATGATGTATCTGATGTTTACTATGACTAATGTTTGTAATGCCATGTTTTATTGTGTTTCCACATTCCTATTTTCCCCTTATGTTATCATCTTATATCATGCTTTGATATTAATGTTTTTGATTACTGCCCATATTATGTTACCTTGATATGACTCTTGACTCACATGTACTACTTTACCTTATGTTAGGATTTTATTATTCCCTTACTAGTCTGATTAGCCCATCCCTTTCTTATATATATCACCTAGTTATCCCATTTTGTTTTAGAAGATATATCGATTTTTAATAAATTAACAATGGAGTTATAAATAATGTCCTGGTATCTCTATTCAATTTATTCTATTCTGTATCTAATTTTCCAAATACACTAAGGATATTAGTATTATGGTATTTTATTGTGTGTATATTTCTGTACTAATTCATGAATTAATGTTTATTATAATATTTTTTTTTCATATTTTGTATCAGAGGAATGGATAGTTATTTTTGGTGTTATGGTTAAAAAAACCTAGTGAAATCCATAGGGATAATACTAAACATTTAAAAAAATCCCCAATTTTTTGAAAATAATATATGTATCATTTTCCAAGAAAAAACATTTCTTGATACTATAAGGGAATGTGGCTTTGGAATAATTTTACCTAGTAATAATAACCCCAAAATAGGTGCATTGATCAAGACTCAATCATCTAAATTTTCAAAACAAAAAGTATTTTTTTCACACTAGGTTTCATATTCCTGGTGTATATTCTTTAGTAAATTAACATGGTACTTACAAACCATTATAAATAGGAAAAAAATTACCATAAATTGTTTTTACAAATTAGATCATGGATAACTTAGATTGAAGCATATAAATTCATAGGTTATGTAATAAATTTCATTTTGGGGTTATCCCTTTATTATTTAGGGTTTCAGTTTCATGTGTTCAATAGTTTAAAAAATTGTATCCGAAAGTATCCTTTTAATTTTATAAATTTCTTGAAAGAGGAGGATATAAATCAACATCCAATGCGATGAGAAATTCCAAAATGAGATCCCAACCTAGTATGAGAAAAAGTTTAGGGAATCATGTGAATACATACTCAATTAAATGATGTACTAAGTCGAAACATAAATAAAGGGTAGAACCCATCACCTCTTATTAAAGATAATGTTTCAATTTATACATTTTTGTGAAAAACGCCTCCAACATTCAGTGGATCTTCTGATCCGATAATCATGGAATAATGTATCAACTCCATTGAAAATAAATTCCTTTCCCTTTAATTCTCTAAGAATAAAATGGTAATTTTGGGGGTTTATCATATGAGAGGAGCTGATCAATGGGGTATGTAAATAAAAAATATGATTCTTAAACATGAGATCAGAGGTATTGTCAAGAACCATCATTTGGGGCTCATTCCCTGACTCCCCCATGCACGCCTCCCAAAGTATAGGGGATGTAGAATATCACTAAAGTCATTAGTACACAAGTGGTATGCATTTACCTTTGTGCCTATACACAAACTCACAACTCCTAGCCAAATGTACTAGAAAGTTAAATCCTAGGAAACCATGTGTTCAATCCACAAAGTAAAACACCACTAGAGTAAAATAAAAAGTAAGGTACAGGGTGGAAATCTGATCTAGTAAACAAGACCACAAATAGAAAAATAGAACAAAGGTAAACCTCCCAGGTCCCTAAAACTCATCCGCCTGGAAGCCTACCTGAAGGGTTGATTAATGGTAGCTTCTCGAAGCTATATAAGTGTGCCTTGTCTATCTGATCTCACTGATAACCACCAAGTCCTATTCCTCCCTAGACTCCCTCAAAGTGTCGGTCATCTTCACAAGACACAAAATGTGTGGTCAAAGCCTATGAAGGGGTGATCAAAACAATACTCAGTAGGAGATCCCTAAAACATAAAGTTAATCCAAAAGAGAAAAACCACAAAGGAATGAAAAAAATATCCATAAAGTTATATACCCATAAATATACCAAGAACATCCAGATATACTCATCTCAGCCACTATGAAAACATGTGGTCCCGACGACACAACCATAATCAGGATTCTCATCGAAGGCTCCAGTCATAACACCAAAACTAGGAGATCACAATCAATGAGCTCAACCATCCCTAGGGGAACCCATTTGAGAGATGCATTTCTTTGGTTGAAATCCCATTATTCTAAATGGTATATCCAAGAGAACGCTCTACATCGAGAACATTCTACTTGGTCCGAATCTAGTTCCCAGCACTAGAGGTTTAGTCTTCACAATCATGTTTCCCATGCAAGACTAAGTAAACACAAGATGAGAGGCCCTCCCTCACCACTATACACATAGTAGGTAGCCCCAATCCAAACCTTCTCGAGAAACCTTTTTCCCTCCTCTAAGGAGTATCCCACCCCTCAGTCCGTCGGGGGAGACTAGATCCTATCTAGCTATCATTTTCATCAAGTGTATTGGCCATCTACTCACTACAATGCCCGACATATGATGGTGATCCAATCCCCAATTGAGGACCCACACCAAACCAAGTAGGGTAGTACTACTCTATGACTAAAGGAACTATACAATGGTAAAATAGGTGAGTACCAACTCAGTCAGTTTTTGTGTGGAGGACCCATGCCCTGAAGTAGTAGGGGGTACTAACTCCTATCATAGAGGACCCAAACCCTACCTGGTAGGGGAGTACCGACTCTATTCGATCGTGTGTGGAGGACACACACCCTGAAAATGTAGGGGAGAACTAACTCCTATCATAGAGGACTCACAACTTACCTAGTAGGGGAGTACCAACACTATGTATGTTAGGTTTATGGATGAATCGAGCCCTAGAACAATATGGGAGTACCGAATTCAATCATAGAGGACCCACATCCTACTCGATATGGGATTACCAAATCTATGTGCATTATATGTAGAGGGCTTGTTCCCTAGTCCTATTGGGAAGTTCTAACTCCACTGATAGAGGACCCGCTCCCTGGACACACAAGGGAGTACTTACATTACCTTCATGAAAATATCTAGGAACCTGCACCCTAGTACTTACAAGGAGTATCACCCCCAGAGGAAGCTACCTAATGAAACAAAAATTCACCATGATATGGAGAGTCCCATATATACCTATGAATAGGGGTAATTATTACCCATTCCCTAAGTCATCAGGGGATTAACCGTTCTAGCATCTCTTCATAAGAACAACCCCCATTCTGGTCAAAGTCTACTTGTACCAGGAGAGCCTACTATTCGAACCCATAGGCCATCCTACAAAATCATTAAAAACCAACTGAAATTATCTCAAAAGTGTCTTTTCATTTCAAGGATTCCAATGCCATAGATGGATTGTCAATCAGATGATCCCTTTGAATGTTACATGCATTTAAGAGAAACAGGGCCCGGTTGGGTCCAAGTCTGGTCCGACCCAGAACAATGGCCCTGGCCTGCTAGGCCGCGGGTCCAGCCCAGACCAGCTAGATGGTCATGGACCGCTAGCACAAGCTCAGCCCGCAATATAGTGGGCTGGTTCCTCCAACTCGGATGTGGATTTTCTGCGTCTGCTTCTGCACCAAGTGGCACCAGCTGGCACCGCCACCCCATACAATCATTATGCATGAGCAGAATCAATATACCACACAAGGCCCAGCTGTGTGCGTCTAGTTATTCAATTTCATTATGGTCAACACGGTTGTTCTCCATTTCCAGCAACCTTGCGATGAATATTGCAGGTTCTTCCGTTTTCTATCATAGGTGACCGGCCTCCGTTTCACAATCATTTGGTTGGGCTGTACTGTAGACCACCAGACGTGTTCCAATGGTCTATTCTTCGAACCAAATGGTGTCCTAGAACCCTCTGGCTTCTTTCTTCATCACCTGGGGTCCAAATATTTATCGTGGTACCTTCCACCTGAAAACTTTTAATTGCCGGTATTTCACACACCGCTTCGGTTCACCCGCCATTGGTCATCTCTGCACCTTTGTCGTGTTGTGTCTGTCCCCAGTCCAAGATGTTATATCGTTGCACCAAGGACGGTTTCCCAAAGATCAATTGTTCACCAACCCATGAATAATGTGAAGAATGTGGGGGAGAATAGAATAATAATCATCCCAAGGATCGAACCTCATCTATTTGTTCGTTCCGGCCTGGACCAGATCTGTTTGAAGGTAAAAAAACAAAAATCATCCCACATGAACAATCAAACCACGGGTCGACATGTTCGTCAGTTGATCTTATTTTTTCATTTAAAACCATTAAAGGGGGAGAATTTAATTCAAATAATAACCCTACATGGTTTTTTTATCACATGAAGGTGTATATTAAAATTGTCTCTCCATGTCAATCCTTGTTCCACCAGCTTTCGTCAATCTCCAACTACCGACATTCATTTTTATCCCATTCATTGATACCACCATCGTTGGTCATTCACCAATGAATTCTTCAAGGCATCTCAACAAAATCTAGCATCCTCCCCGACCTTGGGTCCTTACTAAGCCATTAAATGGTGAATCATGATTCATCATTTTTTTGTTATGTTGCATTAAAAAGTCGTTACGATTATTCATTAATGAAATTGTGTTTTGGTTTCATTGTGTTACATGTTGTTTCACTACAACGGTTTCAAAATTTCAAAAATAAAATAAAACATCCACTTTATTTTATTTTAACATAGTCCAAAAAAGTCTGAAAACTATCTTTTCCTGTCGACCCGCCCCAATCAATGTTATGTCCATTCTAAGGAAATTTTGTCATTCTGAAGGAAATAGTGCCCTACAATTATTAATCCTGGCACCTGTTTAGAAGTTTACAATACTATTCATGCGCACCATTTTAATTCTCTTGAAAAAAATTCAACAAAATAACTTTCACCCTTGACCCGTACCAGTCGAGGTTAAGATACGCCTATGGAAAAACACACCCTCATGTGCTCAATGGTACTCTCAGATTTCAAATCTGATTTACCATTTATATGTTACAAGGATTTTCATATAAACATAATTGTTAATTAATTATTTTTTTTATGGCCAAAAAATAACTTCCAATGATGGCTCATGCAAGCCAATATTAGGCCATTTCTAAGAGAATACTGATGTTATGAGTTCAACAGTGCCGTCAGATTTTCGATCAAGGCACTGGTTCAAAAGATTGAAAAACCCACTTGCATTTTTAATTAATAAACTAAAAAAGATAAGAATTCAATTCCAGCCACTCCATAACTCATAATTACATTTCTTCTCAGAGCCTGGTCTTCTAAAAACACATTTATTTTTTAAAAAACATTCCCATGGAATTCTGGGCCATTACATATTTCCACTTTAAGATTTTTGTCCCCAAAAACCAAAATCCTTTTATCATGGGAAGAGAACTGGGTTCATGCAGGGTCTCTGCCCTAATTACAAGAACGTGCCTCAAGGAACCATCATGATCGATCAATCTCATGTCCATATCATTCTAGGTCAACATCATGCAACAAAGGGAACATGTTTATTTAGCTGTGACCGGTGGGAAAAATCATTAAGCACTATGATCCATCTATAATCATGGGTTCTAGAGGGTCACCTCTCTGCTATCCTATCTCAGAAATAGACATAAACCCACAATTCACATCCACCCTTGGATGTACTAAACTAAAGACTCCAAAAGACTTATGTATTTCGAGTTGATGCTAAACATGTAGGGGTATTTATGAATGAAACTGGGATTCCCAAGAGAGAACATTGGGCCTTACTAGGCCCTCTATCTACAACCTCTAATGGCCACACAATATTCCAAAATAGAAACACTTCAACACTCACTAGTGGAATCCCAGCTGAGTATGGATGATTAGAAACCATTCCATTCTATGAAAAAATATTGGGGTATAACTATTCCACCATGGAATGACAATAATGAATCCTTGTGAGAATCCTCCATGTGTTTCTAGGGTTTTCCCTTTTATCACAGAGTAAAAAACCATTTTAATTATTGTAGACACACCACATTATTTTTATAATTTTGTCAATCCAGGTATGAATTGTAGTAGTCCATACCCAGAATGATGTCGTAAGGCCTCAATTCCACGAATAAGGGATCCCAACCGCAACTCTTACCTCCAAGAGTTAGACCACACTATTAGTGTAATTGCAGGATCAACAGGTCTCCTCCAATAACAATCTCTAATCATTAGGGTCAAGTCCACCATCCAACCAGAACATTGAAGTCTCAAACAAAACTTGTGGAAAAATGAGAACATCTAGCACCTGTGTCAATTTTAAAAGGTATAAAAAATAAAAGACACATGTCATATTTTTAATCTCTCCTAGATATTCTTTATCATATGTCATGAATGCATGAATTGGTCCTCTCCCTCACACTACATGTTGATGATATTGGCACGGACCACCTCCTAGTACTCATCCAGCTCCTTTTCCTCATTAGCCAACCTGCATAACTTTTTGTTCCAGGTGTTGTCTCTACCATGGAGTTTCGTCTATCGACTCTTTCTCAATGGCACTATGGGTCAGAAAATCTCTATTGAGATGTACCTAACCAAAGTAAGCGTAACAAGGCCCCTCTTGTGGATGATATTCTCCTTGGCGCTTCATTCATGCCATAGACCCATGAGTCTGTGTTTGTGCATGGGTACTACTCCGATGTTGTGATCATTTCACCTATTTTCTGCTAGCTCTAAAAGATGCCTCTACCTCATAACCTCTATCATCGGTCACATTCATATGGTCCTCCTCTAGGAAGATATCAACAACTAGTGCTTGATCCAGTACACTAGCATATGTTGGAATGCTAAGGGGTATCACTGAAGCCCTGATCTCCCAACGTAGTCCCTGGTCGAAGGTTTGGGCCCTGATGTAAGGGTACCAGACCATAAATGTAGAGTAGCAAGAAAGATCAGTGAATATCATAGAGTATTATTCTATCATTATGATGCCCTACCATAGGTGCAGAAACTCCTATATATACACAGAGCGTAAGGTCACTATAATGAAATCCTCCCTGAAGAGGCGCTCAATGTTAAACCAGGTGAGGTTCACTTCATCGAAAATTTGGATCGTCAAGATCCACTATACCTATACCAAACCCTGAAGAAGGATGGAGGATAATATTTCCATCCATTTGAGAGGCATCATCACTAGGAGTAAGACTCAAAGAGCCACCTCAGTCCAATCCACATCTACCTGAGGATCTGTCTCGCCTCTAAACCTAGGAGGTATCTTCCTCTAGAACTCATCTTTCACACTCAGCATGCACGCATCCTATACTAGTAGCATTGATAGTAACTGCAGATCGACGGGTGGTGGCATCAATGGAGCACCACCCAGTGGTAACGCCTTAAAATTGTTCCCTTCAATGAAGCCTCATCATGCGGTAGGTCTCCATCATGATCACACTATAGAATCATATCTGGATTTCATCGTAGAGGCATCCCAAAATGAATCAAGATGATCAATGGTTAAAAGAGTATATCTGTATAGCTAACTCAAGAAAGACATAGAAAGAAAAACCATTCCTATATGATGCATGTACCCCTTTATTTCTCCACAACTACTATTTCCATGTACCAAGTCAGAAATCATGTGTCCAGAGTCCTGGGTTATGGATATGTTGGCCACTGCACCAACACTGGAGTCCCCAGTCTGAAAGATGAACCCGAAAAACGTAACAATGTTGCCCAAAACCAAAAACAACAGACCCCTGGTCTTTGATGTAGAACCAACCACCTCTAATACCAATTTTTCAGGACCCGTCCCCAGAGGCCCATGTTGTGACTAACCCAAGACCAGCTCCCAACGGTTAGGGACTAGAGACTACCGTCGATGAAATTATTCCAAAAGAGGGAGGCATTTTCTTGAGTGCATGTACACATCCACACAACTCCCAACCAAAGATACTAGAAAGTTGAATCCAAGAAAACCCATGCAAGAAATCCACTAATTATTACACAAACAGAGTATAACATAAAGTAAGGTATTGTGTGGAAATCGATGCCATTATTCAAGCCCCCCCAAAAAATAGAACAAAGGTAAAACTCCATGTCCGTGAAACACGCCCACGAGGAAGTATACCAGAAGGGTAGGTTAAGGGTAACTGCCTAAAGCTGTAGAAGTGAACCTCATTTTTCTAATCTCACTGAACACCACCAGGTCCTAGTCCTCCCGGGAATCCATTAAATCGTTGGTCTTCTTCACAAGACATGACACATACGGGAACAACCCGTGCAGGGGTGAGTAAAACAATACTAAATAGGGCCCCCCGAAACCACAAAGGTAAATCACAAGAGAAAAACTACAAAGTAATGATCATTCATCTATATGTGGGTATATACACATACATATACCATGAACATCTAGATATAATCATTCGAGCCGCTAAGAAAACATGTGGTCTGAACTACACAACCAACTTCAGGATTCTCATTGAAGGATCAAGTCCTAACACACAAACCATGAGATCACGCTCCACGAGCTCAGCCATCCTTAATAGCACCCATTCGAGGGATGCACTCCTTCAGGTACAATCCTACCATTCCAAATTCTAAGTCTTAGAGAATGTTCTCAATCTGGAATAATCTATTAGGTCTAACTCTAGTGTCTGGCACTAGAGATTTAGTCGTCATAGTCATGTGACCCATGACAGACTAAGGAAACCCAAGTGAATAGGCCATCCCTCACCACTGTAAAAGTAAGAGGGATCCCCATTCATAACCATCCCACAAAACCCATGTCTCTCCTATAATGAGTTTCCCACATATCAGTTTGTCGAGGGAGAACTAACTCCTATCTAGGTATCGTTTTCATCAAGTGGATGGGACCCTTCCTCGATACGTTTTCCAAAAACCGAGGGAGATCCAATCCCCAATTGAGGACCTTCACCCTACCTAGTTGTGGAGTACCACTTAGTGACTAGAGAAACAGTGCCCTAGTATGATAGAGGAGTACCGACTCTATCAGATCATGTATGGTGGACCCACGTCTAGAAATAGTAATGGAGTAACAACTCCAATCATAGAGGACTCGTACCCTACCAGGTAGGGGATTATCAACTCTATTCGATCAAGGGTGGATGAACCACACCCTGATATAATAGTCTAGTACAAACTCCTATCATAGATCACCCACACCCTACCCTATATGTGAGTACCCACTATATTTACATTAATTTTATTGTGGACCCACACCCTGGAACACCAGGGGAGTACCGACTCCAATGATAGAGTACCATCACCCTACCCGGTAGGGGAGTACTGACTCTATGTGTGTCAGATGTGGAGGACCCACCCCTAGTCCTATAGGAGTGTACCAACTCCATGGATAGAGTACCCACTACCTGGTCCCAAAAGGGAGTACTTACTCTACCTTCATGAACATATCAGGGAACCCGCACCCTAGTCCTTCAAGAGAGTATCACCCCTTTAGTAAGACAGCAAAAGGAAAATTAACCCACACCCCGGACGTTGGTAGCTTCTTCATAACCTAATCATAGGGGTATGGATTACCCATCCCTTGAGTCGTTAGTGGAGTAACTGTAACACCCCAGGTAAATAAAGAATATGAGATTTTTATATTTATCCATATTTGTGAATAATATATTAATATTACTTTAAAGGGGAATCTATTCTCGATGGCTTACCCAATATGCAACAACGAGTTTCTTGGGAATCTTACGTTGCACTCTAATAATAAAATAATATTATTTTAAATGGTAGTGAACGCCTAGCCATTGTAATGGCGGGAATGAACATAACTAACTACAAATTGATTATATATGATTGTAAAATATTTTTACTCTTTACAATAAATGTTAGAGGATTAAAAATGCGAATGAATCAAATTTTAAGCGTAAACATTCTAATATTCTTTAAATGGTCGATTAACCGCCTTTTGATGGCGAACCTCTTTTAAAATCGACTTTTTGAAAATATTATGTGTTATATTTGACAAAATAAAATTCTTATTAAGAATCGGGACATCAAAATATACTTTGTGTAAATTTCTGGTATCTTTCCGATAAAGTTCATTTTTTAATGAATAGTAAAAAATGTTGTATTTTAATTCAAAACCTCTTTTTAATCTATTTTATTTATATGATTATATTATCTTTTGATTTGTTTTTAAAGTTAAATTAGAATATATTTTTACCATTTAGTCCAATAGTGGTCGTTGGAATTAATTTCACATTGAAATTGGACTTAAACTAGTGTCAATCGTTTGATGCTTATTGTTTCATAAAAACACGCTATTTGCTCTGACAACGGGATTTAATTATTAAATTAATTAATGTAACTTATATGTTTTGAATTTTTTAAAATATACATCATTTTTGAATTCAGAATATCAAATATATCTTAGGGTGATGTTTTGGTAATTTCTGAAAAACTTCAATTTTTGATGAATAGTGAAACCACTAAGTGGTAGTTAAAAAACTGATTTTTCATTTAAATGAAATTTTACCACCTATGTGTTTTGAATATCAAAAATCCGACATACATGGTTGTCATTAAATAGAAAAACTTGGTTCAATGGGATTAAAATATTTTTTTTGGTGAATAGTAACTTTTAAGTTTTTAATCGTGATTAGAGGTAATTAGTGTAGTTTAAGGTAAAAATAATGTTTTAATAATATGAGATGAGCATGAAACATGTCCTACACTTATTTTATGTGTCATGGAAGACCAGGAAAATCCATGGGTCAACTTGGGGACCCCATGGAGCCACTTTGGAAGGAAAATGGCATTAATATCTTTTTATTTAATGTAAAAGTAAAAATGACACAAACATGAGTTGTTTTACTATAACAATTTTTAGATGGGGTTATAAAAGTCATATGTTATAATATAAATGGTCATTGGAAGGATAAAAAGATTTAATACATAATAGTAGATTTATATAATTTTTAGACATTAAATAAATTAAATTATTTATGACATCATGATGATGCATCGATTATCTCATTATTTAATGATTTAAATAAAATGAAAAGATAATGTAAACTCTAAGACCTAAAATTTTCAAAAACCTATTGGATGGATATATTTATAACCCTTAACACCTTATCCTCGAATTATATCAATGTGGGACCTTTTAAATCTGAAACTCATTTTAAAATAATGTAACATTTCTTTACTTTCCAAGAGTGCTCCTCCTATCCTCTTATAAAAGGCCCCCACCTCTACCACATTACACACACCTCTCAAGAATTTGGCTCAGCCAAACCCAGCCATTTTCATCTCTCCACATCCCTCTCTTCATCATTGAAGCCTAACTTTGGGAAGAATCCTTTCCATGGAATCCTTTGAGCTTAAATCAAAGAGAGTTACCTGTTTTAAAGGTAGTGTTTTCTCTTGTGTTCTTATGTTTTATATTGTTTCTCCAACCCCATAAACTATTTTTATTCTTTTATTTTGTAACATCACCAGTATCTTAAATATACTAGGATGTTATTATGTTATGTATTAGAGCTATACTTACACACACATTCGTTTAATGGTTAAAGAACGTACTGTTTCTGTGGTTGGCGATTTTCTACCTCATGAAACGATGATTGTTCAATATTCTTTTAACACCTTTAAAGGTTGACATTATGATGTCACTGTATTTTATATAAGATATATATGGTATTTATGTTTACTATATTCTTATGTATTTTATATTTACAATATAACTTTATTCTTTTCATGTTGTGCAAATGTGATAGTTTCATATGAGGAAGTGTGGACTACCGCCCCCTCAAGTGATGTGACTCGTACATGCAATACATGGAATGTATAAATAATGAAATTAATGAACATATGTGACCTATATAACATATATATTATACTTTAATAATAATATATATATATATATATATATCATTAATTTTTAATTCCATTAATATTACAAAAAAATGAAAGTAGCGTTCATGCGTACGTACGGCCTAGCATCTCCATGAACGGTGCTTTTTGTTTTTTATCTCCAAATGATATGGAATAGTTTAAAATTAATATTTTTTGGTTATATATGATATTTTAATCATTAATAATATTCTAGAAATTATTTAATTATAACTACATGGGAAATCATTTTTTCAAACAAGTTCATTTTTGACTCATGTACCAAACATCGGCAAAAATGTCTGATATGAAGTAACATTATTAAACAATTATTATTACATTATAATATGTGATATTAACTGAATAATAATCTTTATAGGATGTCCTTAGTCAATTATAAATTTACCAATGTTTATTATTCCTGAATATAAAGAAACGAACAAGACAAGTCGGACTTGAGGTTAGGGATCCTACTCCTCTCTTTCTTTTTAAGTACACTCTTTTATGTCATGCCTTTTATGCTCACGTTTCTTATGATTGGGATGTTATTTTATTTTAATATTACTATAATTTTTATGTTAATATGATCAGAGACCCTATTCTCTCTCATCAATCCATTTTGGATGTTTTGATTGGCACCGTTAGGCTGCCGAATTTTCGTAAGAGATCTAACCTCTCTCTTTCTATTTAAGTACTCTCCTTTATCTCACTTCTTTTAAGATCCCCTTTGTTATGTTGGGGGATGTTATTTTATATTTCTCTTGTTTTAAAATTTCTGTTAATATGATTAGAGACCCTATTTTTTCTCATCAATCCATTTTTGGAAGTTTTAAGTGGCGTCGTTAGGCTGCCGAGTTTTCGTAAGGGATTTTTCATCACACTTTTATTCATGTGACATTTATGCTACGTTTTCCACTATTTCCATTGAGTGGTGTATGTAATTCCCATTATTATACAATTTTTGTAGTATAATTTCATTTATTGGTATTTACATCTTCATTGTATGACCCTTATTCCATGGGGTGTACGTTTTGAAAGTTACCCAACTCGGTAAGGGGACCTTTCACCCTCCTCTTTTTAAAAGACTTATTTTGTTATGTATTTTAATTCACATAATATTATGTTGGGATATGTTCTTATATATCCATATTTATGTAAACTTTATGTCCATGTTATGAGATACCCTTTTTTTCTCTCATCAACTCATTTTATGAATTTTTTAGTGACGTCGTTAGGCTGTCAAATTTTTGCAAGGGAACTTCTTAACCCAATTTTGATTCTTTGGGATAAGCTTGTACTCCTTGAATATGTCGTTCTAAGAATATTTGTGAATAACTTATGATTGTTTTACACTTAATATCCACTTATATTTGGTGTATTAGTTTCTCACACATAATTATGTAATTGATTTATCCTTAATCCAAGGATATCGTCTTTGTAAGGGACTTCATCTCAATATCCATTCATTGAGGCCTATTTTGTTTTATACACAACCTTCATTTATACGGTGTATAAACCCCTTTGAATTTTACATTTATCCAAAAGGAATATTTTTTATACGAAGTGTTTTACTAAACGAAAAAAGGTAATGTTTTTTTCATACGTATGCAGCGACAATGACTTCTCCGCGGTTGTGACCATTATTTGAGTTTCGGCTTCCTCTACAACCCATACCTTTTTTAAAAGAAAAATAAATACCTTGTTTTAATTTTATTTTATTTTGTTATTGAAAATGGTTTTCATAATGTTTTTATATCTATGTGTTGTATTGATATCTTGTGATTGAAAAGTGGAAATGTTTTGTTTCCTTTATGCATGTTTTATGTGATACGATTATGTTATGGTTCTTGAGAATTATTATGAAGACGGGTGGTTCCGTGAAAAACTAAAGGCAGGTGAGCCCGATATAGCACTCCAATGCATTGGGTAACAGAAAGGGGTTAAATGTTAAGGTTTCTATAAATAGATTTAGGGAATATACTGTGATGGGTATTTCAAACATAACCAAGAGTGTTACTCCCTACATAAAAATGTTATGAGTGCCTCAAGTTACCTTTATATGTTATGATTTCAATGATTTATTCATGATTTTATGAGGTATGTAAAACTGATTATGTTTTATGGGTAAAGTATGATTTCATTATTATGTATACTTGTACTCATGTTTCCTTTCCATAATTATATATCCCTTACTGAGCTTTTTATGATCATCCCATGTTTTTGAAATGATTTTCACAGGTCAAGGGAAAGGTACATGATATGATGATAGTGTCAAGGAAGTGTCAAGAATGAATCCATGTTTTATTTTAAAAATGTTTCTGTTGATGGGAAAAAATGAGTACTATATTTTATGTAACCACTTTGTTTAAATGTGGAATGTAGTTCATGATATATGATCTAATTATCTAAAACTCTAAACCTGAAAAGAACCTCAATTTGAATTACTCATTTAATTCAATATTAAGTAAGGTTTAAGGCGGGGGCCTTATAGTTGGTATTAGAGGTCGGTTTAGACAACTTTAGGGATTAGGAGTACTTGTTAGACACATGATTATTCTCCATATCTATTATTTTAGTTAAATCCTGGTTTTATAACATTTTTCATGTCATTTAAAGTCAGTTACAAATGGAAGAAGAAGGATCTCAAATGACATTCCAATCTCTTCCTGATGACATGCTTGCAATAATTATTGCAAAGTCATGTTCGGATGATTGTGAAACTTTTTCTAGCATACAACTCTCCTGCAAGCAGTTGTTTGAGATATCAAACACCTCCACTATACCTCGTTATCATTGTGGATAATGGGTTTTATATAGACAAATACTATTTCACAATATTCTCATATTTTCAAGAAAGTTATATATTATCAAGGTATTTTCAAATATTTTACCTTATCACAATAATTTGAAGCATATTATGATTTTAAAAATGGTTCTAAGGAAGGAGACCCTTACGCATCCAATTTATATTTGATTTTAAAATATAGTCTCTCGGCACATACTTATGGTATTTTAAAAGGACCAATAATAGAAAGTTTCAACTCAAATTATGTTAGACTATTTTATAGAAATCATGTTTTATCAGATGTTTTGGAATTATATGTCATACATGATTATTTTCCAAAACTATTTTTCGGTGAACACCCATATGACCCATGTTGTACAAGGTGTGTTTGGATGGAGGAAGCAAATGATTTTTAAGGATCTCTAAATCATTGTTTTAATGTATGGGGCTTCTTCCTACGTGAGCAAGATGATGATCAAAACAAGTGGATGCCATGATCAAGGTATGATGTTATTCATTTTGGGAATCGGTTTATTTTATCTTATGGTGGTGAAATAAGACTTCAAGAATTAATATTTTGAGATCGTAATGAATTTGGATGAAAATGAGAGGTATAAGAAAACTATTGAGTTTAAAACATGTTTGGGTTATTTTTTGAGTTTTATAAAAAGGAAAACACGCAGACCATGTGACAACCCATTGCATCGGACAAAGCTGCGGGAATCGAACCCACAACCAATGTGCAATTGGTATTTAACGCCTACCACTGGACTACGTGAAGTCCCTGGTTAGTTTGAATGATTCTTTTTAGTTAGATGATTTTATGAATTAAGAGTAAGTTGATTTTGGGTTATCTATGTAAATTTATTAACCTATAATGGAGGATATGTGATTAGGTTAATTACTTTTCAATACGAGACTTTAAGATCAACTGATGTTGTTTGGAGATAAATGTTCCGATTTAGCTTGGAAGACTATGTGACTAAATCCTTAAAATATTTGGGTTTCAATCTTAGTTTGGTTTACTTTAATGAATTTTATGGAAAAGTTGTTTATCAAATGGTCCTCATTGAACTTTGGGTTTTGTTGGACAAATTTTGGAGATTAAGAATATATTTTCTTTTTAAAAAGGGTTATCCTTTTTTGGATTATCTGATCTTGTACTAACCTTTCTGGTTTTGGTTTTGGTTAAATACTAAAGACATGGGAAGTATATAGTTATCATTTGTGGATTATGTGATTCTCTAGAAGTTGATTATTGTACTGTTAATGTGAACAAGTTTTCCTAAATACTCATCTTTTGGAGAAAATATGAGTTTGTGTAAGAAATCTAATAAAAGTTGAACGTCAACATGATAAGTGATTATGTTTCCTTATGAAGAAATTCCTCAATAAAAATAAATGTAAAACAAAACGTTTGTCCATTAACTTTTCTTAATGGGGAATCGAATACCATTTAACCCATCACATGTTTGTGATTTTCTTGCGGTTAACTTTCTCCTAAACATGTATTCTATCACTCTCCATCAGAACATGGCCCTCTGTTTTCTCCTCCATGTACATGTTTTCTTACATGGAATCCAATTATGGGTTAACATAGGTGACCTCTGTACTTATATTTATTTAGTTTAATGTGATTGTTTTGCCAACTCTTGTTCCGATGTGGGACTTTCAAGGATGTTTCCAAACCCAATTTTAAAATTGCGAGGACGCAATTCCCAAAAGGGGGGAAAGATGTAACACTCCAGGTAAATAAAGAATATGAAATTTTTATATTTATCCATATTTGTGAATAAAATATTAATATTACATTAAAGGGGACGCTATGCTCGATGGCGTTCCAAATACGCAACAACGAGTTTTTGGGAATCTTACGTTGCAGTCTAATAATAAAATATTATTATTTTAAATGGTAGTTAACACCTAGCTGTTGTAACGGTAGGAATGAACAGAACTAACTACAAAATTATTATATATGTTTGTCAAATATTTTTACTCTTTACAATAAATGTTAGAGGATTAAAAATGCGAATGAATCCAATTTTAAGCGTAAACATTCTAATATTCTTTAAAAGGTCGATTAACCACCTTTTGATGGCGAACCTCTTTTAAAATCTCCTTTTTGACAATTTTATGTGTTATATTTGACAAAAAAAATTCTTATTAAGAATCGGGACTTCAAAATATAATTTGTGTAAATTTTTGGTATCTTTCCGATAAAGTTCATTTTTTTAATGAATAGTGAAAATTGTTGTATTTTAATTAAAAACCTCTTTTTAATCTAATTTATTTATATGATTAGATTATCTTTTGAATTGTTTTTAATGTAAAATTAGAATATATTTTTACCATTTAATCCAATAGTGGTCATTGGAATTAATTTCACATTGAAATTGGACTTAAACTAGTGTCAATCTTTTGATACTTATTGTTTAATAAAAACACGCTATTTGCTCTGATAGCGGGATTTAATTATTAAATTAAATAATGTAACTTATATGTTTTGAATTTTTTAAAATAGAAATCATTTTTGAATTTGTAATATGAAATATAGATTAGGGTGAAGTTTTGGTATTTTTCTGAAAAACTTCAATTTTTGATGAATAGTGAAACCACTATGTGGTACTTAAAAAACTGATTTTTCGTTTAAATGAAATTTTACCACTTTTAATTTCAAAAATCCAACATAAATGGTTTTTATTAAGAATAAAAATGTGGTTCAACGGGATTAAAATATTTTTTTTGGGAAATAATAACTTTTAAGTTTTTAATCGCGATTAGTGGTAATTTGTGTAGTTTAAGGAAAAAATAATGTTTTATTAATATGAGATGAGCTTGACACATGTCCTACCCTTATTGGATATGTCATGGACGACCAAGACAATCAATGGGTCAACTTGGGGACCCCATGGGGCCACTTTGGAAGGAAAATGACATTAATATCTTTTTATTTAATGTAAAAGTAGAAATGACACAAACATGAGTTGTTTTACTATAACAATTTTTAAATGGGGTTATAAAAGTCAGATGTTTGACTATAAGTAGTCATTGGAAAGACAAAAATATTTCCTAAATCATGCTATTTTTTTTATAATTTTTAGACAATAAATAAATAAAATTATTTATGACATCATGATGATGCAACGATTACCTCATTATTTAACAATTTAAATAAAATGAAACGATAATGTAAAATCTAAGACCTAAACTTGTCAAAAACCTATTGGATGGGTATATTTCGAACCCTTATCACCTTATACATGAAGTATATCAATGTGGGACCCTTTAAATCACAAACTAATTTTAAAATAAAGTAACATTTCTTTACTTTCCAAGAGTGCCCCTCCTTTCCTCTTATAATAGGCCCCCAACTCTACCACCTTACACACAGCTCTCAAGCATTTGGCTCGGACAACCCCTGACCTTTTAAACTTTCCAAATCCCTCTATTCATCATAGAATCCTCACTTTGGGCATAATCCTGTCCAAGGAAATCTTTGAGCTTAAATCAAAGAGAGTTACCCGTTTTAAAGGTAGTGTTTTCTCTTGTGTTCTTATGTTTTATTTTGATTCTCTAACCCCCTAAAATCTTTTTATTCTTTTATTTTCTAAAAAAAACAGTATATTAAATATACTAGTATGTTTTTATGTGACGGATTCGAGCTAAACTCACACACACCTTCATCTAATGGTTGAAGAACATACTGTTTCTATGGTTGGCGATTTTCTACCTCACGAAATGATGATTGTTCAATATTTTCTTATCACCTTTAAAGGTGGCCATTATGATGTCACTGTATTATATATATGATATATATGGTATTTATGTTTACTATATGCTTCTTTATTTTATATTTAAAACTTACCTATATTTTTTTCATGTTGTGCAAATGCGAAAATTTTATATAAGGAAGTGTGGACTACCACCCCCTCAAGTGATGTGACTCATACATGCAATACATGGAATGCATAAAGATTGAAATTAATGAACATATGTGACCTATATAACATATATATTATACTGGAATTATAATATATATACATATCATTTATTTTTAATTCCATTAATATGACAAAAAAATGAAAGTAGCGTTCATGTGTACGTACGACCTACCGTCTCCATGAATGGTGCTTATCGTGTTTTATCTCCAAATGATATGGAATAGTATAAAATGAATATGTACTGGATATATATGATATTTTAATCATTAATACTATTCTGGAAATTATTTACTTATAACTACATGTGAAATCATTTTATCAAACAAGTTTATTTTTGACTCATGTACCAAACATCAGCAAAAATGTCTGATATGAACTAACATTATTAAACAATTATTATAACATAATAATATGTGATATGAACCGAATAATAATCTTTAATGGAGGTACTTAGGCAATTATAAATTGACCAATGTTTATTATTCAGGAATATAAATAAACAAACAAGACAAGTTGGACTTGAGGTAAGGGATCCTATTCCTCTCTTTCTTTTTAAGTACACTCTTTTATGTCATGCCTTTTAAGCTCACCTTTATTGTGATTGGGATGTTATTTTATATTAATCTTAATTTAATTTTTATGTTCATATGATGAGATACCCTATTCTCTTTCATCAATCCATTTTTGAAGTTTTGATTGGCGCCGTTAGGCTGCCGAATTTTCGTAAGAGATCTAACCTCTCTCTTTCTTTTTAAGTACTCTCATTTATGTCACTTATTTTAAGCTCTTATTTGTTATGTTGGGGGTGTTCTTTTATATACATCTTGCTGTAAACATTATTTTAATATGATGAGAGACTCTATTTGATCTCATCAATCCATTTTTGGATGTTTTAAGTTGCACCGTTAGGCTACCGAGTTTTCGTAAGGGATTTTTCATCACACATTTATTCTTGTGACATTTATGATATGTTTGCCACTATTTCCTTTGAGTGGTGTATGTACTGCTCATTATTATACACTTTGTGTAGTATAATTTCATTTATGGGTATTTAAATCTTCATTGTATGACCCTTCTTCCATGGGGTGTACGTTTTGAATGTTACCCAACTCGGTAAGGGGACCTTTCACCATCCTCTTTTGGAAAGACTTCTTTTGTTATGTCTTTTAATTCACATAATATTATCTTGGGATATGTTCTTATAAATCCATATTTATGTAAATTTTAATTCCAAGTGATGAGATACCCTTTTTATCTCTCATCAACTCATTTTCTGAATTTTGTAGTGACGCCGTTAGGCTGTCAAATTTTTGCAAAGGAACTTCTTAACCCAATTTTGATTCTATGGGATAAGCTTGTACTCCTTGAATACGTCGTTCTATGAATATGTGTGAGTAACCATTGATTTTTTAACACTTAATATCCACTTATATTTGGTGTATTAGTTTGTCACACATAATTATGTAATTAATTTATCCTTAATCCAAGGATACCATCTTTTTAAGGGACTTCATCTCAATCTCCATTCATTGAGGCATATTTTGTTTTATACACAACCTTCTTTTATATGGTGTATAAACCCCTTTTGCTTTTATGTTTATCAAAAAGTAATCTTTTTTATACGAAGCGTTTTACTAAATGACAAAATGGAATGTTTTTGTAGTACGTATGCGGAGACAACGACTACTCCGCCACCGGGACCATTATTTGAGTTTCGGCTTCCTCTAAAAGGCATACCTTTTTTTAAAGAAAAATAAATACCATGTTTTACTTTTCTTTAATTTTGGTATTGAAAATGGTTTTCATAATGTTTTTATATCAATGTGTTGTATTGATATCATGTGATTGAAAAGTGGTAATGTTATGTTTTCTTTTATGCATGTTTTATGTGATATGATTATGTTATGGTTCTTGGGAATTATTATGAAGATGAGTGGTTCCTTGAAAAACTAAGGGCGGGTGAGCTCGATATAGCTCTCCAATTCATTGGGTAACTCTAAGGGGCTAAACGTTAAGGTTTCTCCGAAGATATTTAGGGAATATACAATGATGGGTATTCCAAATGTAACCAAGAGGGTTACTCCCTACGTAAGAATGTTATGAATGCCTCAAGTTATCTTTATGTCTTATGATTTCTATGATTTATTCATGATTTTATGAGGTATGCTAAAGTGCATATGTTTTATGGGTAATGTATGATTTCTTTCTTATGTATACATGTACTCATGTTTCCTTTCCATATTTTTATATCCCTTACTGAGCGTTTTCTGCTCATACTAAGTTTTTGAAATGTTTTTCACAGGTCAACGGAAAGGTACATGATACGATGATAGTGTCAAGGAAGTATCAATAAAGAATCCATGTTTTATTTTAAATATGTTTCCATTGATGGGGAAAATGAGTACTATCTTTTATGTAACCACTTTGTTTAAATGTGGAATGTAATTCATGATTTATGATATAATTCTATAAAACTCTAAACCAGAAAAGATCCTCAATGTGAATTATTCATTTAATTTAATATTAAGTAAGGTTTAAGGATGGGGCCTTATAGTAACTGTCCTATCATATCTTCATAAGAACTACACTGACTATGCTTGAAGTCTACATGTAATTGGAGAGCCTACTCTTCAGACACATAGGTCATCCCCCAACTTATTCAAAATCTCACATAGAATATCTCAAAAGGACTGTATCGATGATAGGGCCCCTATGCCACATATGGCTCATCAATCGGATGCCCCGTTTGAAATTTGCAGGTGTTTTAGCAAAACAGGGGTTGGTTGGGTCCTAGTCTGATCTGACCCGGCCCGTTGGGCCGCGGCTCTGGCCCAGACCGCCTGGCTAGGAACGACCCACTAGAACAAGCCCCACTATCATTATAGTGGGTAAGTTCATTCAACCTGGATGGAGCATTGTTGTGTCCGCTTCTAGACCAGGTAGTGCCACCTCACCCAACCACCCCATCAAGTCGTACCGCATGAGCAGACTGAAAATACTGCATGTCGCCCTGCCACATGCTTCTAGTCATGTGGAACCACCACATTCAGAAATGATGTAGAGGATGCCTCATGTTCTTCCAGCCACCAGTGAGCTATTACACGGACCATCGGATGCACTCCGGTGGTCCGTTCATTAAATCGAAAGGAGTTATGAAACCCTCTAGCCACATTCTACATCAATTAGGGTTCCAATATATATCATGATACCTTCCTTTAGAAAATTATAGTTTTCTGGTATTTCACACATCACTTCGGTCCGCCCATCATTGGTCGCCGTCACACCTTTTTCATGTCGTGTCTAACCCTGATCCAAGATGTTGGATCATTTCACCAAGGACGATTTCAAAATGATTGACTATTCATCAACCCATGAAGAACACAATGAATGTGGGGCAAAATAACAATAATCAACCCAAGGATCAAACATCAACCATTTTTTCATTCCGGCCTCGGCCCGATCTCTTAAAAGAATCAAGAAAACAATACAAAAATAATAACCCAAGTATGATCAAACCATAGGTCAACCTGTTCATTCTTTTATAAACATTTATTATTTAAAACTAAGAATATGGGAGAATTTAATTCTAATAACAACACCTACCTGGATCTTGTATTGCTTGAAGGAATATATTGATGTTATGTCACCACATCGATCCTCATTACACCATGTTTCGTTGATCATCATATTCCAATGTCTGGTTCAATCCCGTTCATTGATCCTGCCATTTTTGGCTATTTTCCAATGGATTCATCAAGTATTATCAACAAAATCTAGTGTCCTCCCCCCTCCCCCCGAACTTGGGTCCTTACTAGTCCATTAACTAGTGAATCGTGATTCAACGTTTTCTATTACACTGCGTAACAAAGTTGTCACGCAGTTTAATAACTAAACAACAATTCAGATTCATTGTATTACATTTCATTTCAATATAAAGGTTTCAAAATTTCAAAAATAAAACAAAATGTACACTTTATTTTATTTTAAAGTTTCCTTAAAATGTCTGAAAAAATATCTTTTCTGGTTAACCCATGCTGGTCGATTTTAAGTCTATTCTTAAGTAATGCCACCAGTCTGGATAAAACGATGGCCTTAGATTCTCAATCTGGGAACCCATTTGGATGGATCTAAAACCGCACAAGTGCACCATTTTAATTCCCTTATAGAAATGTCCAAAACTAACGTTCACCCATGAACCGTGACAATCGAGGTTATGATCCACCTAAGGGAAAAATGACCTTCGGAGCTCAATGGTACTCTCATATTTCCAATCTGAGCCATGTTTAGGAGTTATAAGGATTTGAAAATAAAATAGTGTTGTCTTAATTATTTTATTGACAGCCAAAAACTAATTTCCACTATTGTCCCACACCAGCCAATGTTAGTCCCTTTCTAGGTGAATCCTAACATTTTGTGTTCAATGATACCATTGGGTTTTTGATCTAAGTACTGGTTCAAAATATAGGAAATCATGCTCATGCATTTGATCAATAAATTAAAAATAGTTAAAAATTATCTTCCAGCCACTCTAGGCCTTAGAATTACAAGCGGTCTCAGAGCCTTGTCTCGTAAAAACACTATTTAATTTAAGAAAAAAATAAAAGGAATTCCAATACATTATAGCAATGGAGTGTTGAGAATTAGAGAAATTATTTTTGATAACATTTTACTTTAACACTTTTACTAAAATAGAGATCAATTTCCCTAGCCTCAGGAAATATGATGAAGAATCCATGAGGTTGTACATAAGAAAATTCACAATTCTGGCATGATGTGCCTTCAGATTTTTTATCTCTGCAAAATTTAAATTTAAAAACTTCTTTGTTTGGATAAATATATGTTTATTAAAATATTATTTTTCATTTGGGGAATTGAAATATATAGGTAAATTTTCTTATATTCTATTAATTTTAAAATGGAGATCAGTGAATCTAAAGGGTCTCATCGGTCTGTAGAAAAGTGGCAGAGTATGGATTTTAATACATGTGGTATGATGCAAGAATAACATGGGGGAAATAAAGTACAATATCTCACTTCTCAAAATTATCAGAATAACCAACATATAAATATCCTGAAGTGGAAAAGGAAATGATTTAGGTGTCGGAAGGAAGGGAACCTTGCTAGTGGTTGATGATAGGAGAATCCCACCAATGTGATAGATGAAATGAATGATTTATTATACCCTTAACCATCTTCCCAATATTTCAACTATAAGGAACAAGGGCACCATGTGAATCAATGATCCAAGCTAAGGGGTTTTGATGATACATGATGAGAGAATCTAATAATGTATAATGATATAGGGAAATCTTATGTCGTCACAACTACTGATGTTAGACAAAAAAATGAATGGCTAGTAGGTATGCAAGTTATTTATTCAATGATAGTGAATGTACTATTTTATTCTTATTATATGTATTATTTAATATCATGAATGTTTATAAGGACTATTCAAACACAACCTCAAAAAATTGAATTCTATTTATCGATAAAGATGGAATATGGGACAATTATTGCATTCCTGGTATATAACTCATCCCCTGTGAAAATTTATTGGTTGAATTTACAGAAAACCACTGTGATAATACCTTTAGAAAAAGTTTATTATATCCTAGTAATTTATTGGTTATTATTGAATCGATCCAATATAAACTTTTGACAGAAAAGAATCACTCTTGGTATCACAAATCACCCTATGATTCAATATTAATTAAATAAAGAGGATGAATATAATTTTATACCATCATATATTGCATGGATATCATTTCCCTATGATATGAATATCTAACTCAAATTATTGAGATAATGGAAAATATCATCCATGGAGACATGTTAGTTCTAAGGTAATTCACTTATGTGTTTCCATAATAAATGTATAGTCTTCCTCCTAGCCAATTGGTTTAGTTTTGAATCAATATTATACCTAAATATTTAAAAATATCTAATACTCCATAGAAAATTTATACCACATAACATGAGTAATTGAATAAGTTGTTACTAGTTAATATGTATAACAGATTTATTTAACCTTGTTCCTCACCATGGGGTGCACCAGTCCTTTTCATCAAGAAAAAGGTTTGGTCAATTCTCATATGAATTGATTATGAGGATATCAAAAAGATCATAGTAAATATAACACTATAATCTTGCAAAGATTCATGACATGTTTGATAATCTATGTGGAGAACAATACTTCTACGAAGGGGATCTTCAATTGGGATGTTATCAAGTAAAGGTGATAAACTTTGGCATCTCAAAGTATTATTTCCTATATAATATAGGTACTATATGTTAATTTTGTTCTTATTTGAAGTCACTAATGATCTTGGTATCTTCACTGACTTGATGAATATAATTTTTAGGGAAAAATTCAAAAATATTGGTAGTCATTATAGATGATATTCTTATCTCCTCAAAAAGAAATGAGGAACATGAAGAGTTTTTGAATGGTTTACTGAAAACCATGGTGAATTAAATTTTTAATGTGATGTATATAATGTTTTATTTTTGAATATAGAATTTAACACAACTAGTTTATTTTATCAGTAGTAAATGGATTTACTTGGATCCCTCAAAAATAGAGGTAATTGAATGATGAGACATAACACAATATATGATGGAAATTCATGGTTTCTTTGGATTATCTGGACACTACCATCAATTTATGAAAATATTCTCACAGTTTTGTAGCCCACTAACATGGAATTCTTGGAATATTATCATGTTTTTCTCGAATGATGAATTCGAGGAGATAATTAAGGATTTAAATAAAAGGAAAATCACTGCACCTATGCTCACAAAACCCAATAGCGGAGAAGGATTTTTTTTATCTAAAAAAATTAATCCAAAAAAAATATTGGGTTTATTACTCATTATAGATGAAAAATTGATATCTAATTTATTCAACCAATTAAATATCCAAGAATAGAAATACCCAAATCAAGATCGAGAATTGGTAGAAGTTATCTTTAGGGCGATGATTTAGAAATATTCTCTCTCTGGAGTGAATTTTGATATACATATGGATCACAAAATCACCAAGCATATATTCACACAAAAGGAACTCAATATATGTCAATGAAGGTGTCTAGATGTGATCGGGGATGGTGATTTCTCAATCCATTTCATCTTTTAAAAGTGATCAATGTGGCATATTCTCTATGTAGAATGGATCCTACAACCTTATCCATGATGAGGATTGGAATTGATCAAAAATTACTGGACATGAAGATAATGGACATGGGAGTAATAAAAGGATGTTCATCCTACCTCAATTAAATAACTAATCAATCATATATTCTTGAGAGGATTAAGGAATACAAAAAATTTGATGAAGTGCTATAGAAAAATGTAGTTAATATTCCAGATCTCAACATTACAAACGATGGAGTTATAAGGTTTTGATCTCAAATATGTGTCTTTTAAAAATTAAATCTAATAGGAACTTTTGGGTGATACACATGGATCATCCTTATCTATTCATCCAAGTAGAATTGTTCGATATAATGATATAAATCAAAAAATCTATTGTGATAACAAGAAGAGGGAAATTATAGAATTTACATCTCGATTCTTGGTACTCCATAAAGTTAAAGATGAACAATATATGTCTATGTGTATGATGTAATCATTTCCTATAACAATTTTTAAATGAGATATCATAACCATTGGGTTAATTATATAAATCACTAGAATATTTAAATGAAATAATTCCATCTAGGGGGTATTCAGTTTCATTTTAAAGTTATTGAATTTCTTTATTATAAAAGAATATTTCTCTCTTAAACAAATCACCATGACATAAATAATGGATGTTGTAAGACCTCATGGAGTTACACTCTCCACTATATCTGATTGAGATATGAGGATTTCTATGAGATTTTGGAAAATACTTTATTAATTGTTGGATATAGAGTTATGTTTTAGTACTACTTGTCACCTTCAAAAGGATGGTATGTCTAAGAGATCAATTCAAACTCTAGTGGATTCGTTGAGACCATGTTTATTTCAATTACAAGGACGGTTGGATCTACACCTTACCCTAGTGGAGTTCTAATATAAAAATTGTTTCCATTCAATCATTCAAATGGAACCATATGATGATTCGAATAGGAAGATGTGTTAGAATCCAATATAAGGGGATGATGCTAAATACAAGATGCTGATGGGACCAAATAATATCAATGATATGTTAGATAAGGTTAATTATAATCAAAATCATCTGAAAAATTAAAAATGTTGATAGAAAATATAAATAGAAAACACTATATAAGATATAGAGTTTTCAGTTGGAGATAAAGTGTTCCATCACATATATCTATGGAATAAAGTCAAGAGTATTGGGAAGAAGGGAATTTTTTTTACAAATACATCATCCACATTGATATCCTCGATAATATCAGAGCTATAGTGTATCAACTAGCTGTCCCACCAATCCTATAACAAGTACACGCTGTGTTCTATGTATCCCTCTTGAGGAATTACATCAAGACATATCAAATGTGCTGAATACAGAGGTGGTACCATTAGAGAGTGACATTCCATATATGGTGAAGTTAGTAAATATATTAGATCATAGAAACAAAGTTATATTGAATAAAGAAACTCACCTAGTCAAATTACTATGGTGGAACAATAAATTTGAAGTTGAAACATGGGATCAATAATATGAGATGAAAAAATTATCCTCATAAATTTTAGTGTAAAAAATGAAATTTCAAGGGAGAAATTTTTGAAGGAGGAAAATGTAATGAAATAAAAATTTAAAAATGACTTTACTTTTTCAAATGAATAAATTAATTATTAAGAAATATGGTCATAGAAATCACATTTAATAACTTGGTTATTTTGGAATGGTAGTGCATGTTATATTTAAAAGTTATTGAGCATCATAACCATTGATAGAATAGAAATTGTATAATGACTGTTATGATTATTTTGTATTATAGATTATGATAAATAATATCTTCACGAATGAAAGAAGTGATTGACTCAAATAGTATGATACGACTATATAATGTGAATTTTTCAAATTTTTAGTGGGATATCGAAGCACTAGGATTGTCCCTTAACCATGCCAAATCCTAGGTTCAACAACTAACTTACTGAAAACCCATTTACATGTTTTGTTTGAGCTAATCAAGATCACAACTCAAATAGTGTTTCTCAAACCACCCTAAAATGTGTCACCATCACACACTGTACCCATAGAGAATACATTGTAGAAATAAGGGGTTATATATCTTGACCATAGTTGTATGATTTTTTATATTTTTAAATTTAATTATGTAACTATTATATTTTTCATTTTCTTATTATTACATTATAAATGATTACATAATGATTTTTATTAAAATTATATTTTAATAAGATGAAACAATAAATATATTTTTGGGAAATATTTAGTTTAATGAAACATAATTTTTTGAACAATTCAATAATTTTGTAAATTAATGTTATTTTAATAAATTATTCTTGTAATATTATATGTATTTAAATAAAAATTATTATAAAATTTTATGAAGTAAAATTAAATTTTTATAAGGGTCTGAATATTGTTATCATTTTAAGATGAAATAGTTCTCAATAAATGGGGACTTTTATTTTTAAGGGTAAATTATCATATTTAGTGGATTATTTATTTAAGTTAAATATTATTTTTTAAAATATAATTCTGAAAGTAGCTTGTGGTGAATTTATCATAGTTTTCCATGAGAGTCGAATTTTTGTTTAAAAATTTATTCTATTATATTCAAAAAATATATATTATGTAATCATGAAATTTAAAACGTGATTAAAAAAGTAATATAAATATTATCCATGGAAAAAATTATGTTTCCCCTTTAAAATAATTTTTTTAAGTTATCTGATAAATTCTATTAAAAAATAATCAATCCTCTAAAACTTATATTATATTTTAAGGCATTAAAATTAAATCTTTATGAACATGAGTCACTCATGCATCCCCAAGGGTATTATTTAATGGTTTTTAGTTATTTTTATTATAAAATATTGAAACCCAATCCACTTTTTTAGGAACCATCGACAAAAACCACGATGAGATTTTTAGTTTTGATTATTTTACCATATAGACTTCAAAACCATAGATTAGAAATTAATAAAGAATCAAAATGAATTTCTATATAAAAATCTACCCAACCTCCCATTAAACATCACTAAAAACCCATGGAGAATGAATTTTATCATAATTATCCTCTCTATATCAATCCCATGGTAATACCAAGATCTTATGAATCTCTTACCTAGATTTTAGAAGTTCCTTCTCTATGTAATGGATTCTCTCCTTTTCCTCTTTATTCAAGAACCACCTTGAAATTTTTCCTTTTGATTTCCAAATTTTCATGTTTGGATATGTTTTTATACCTCAAAATTACTATTATTATGATTTATAAATGATGAGATACCAATTTAACTATCATTAGACCCTACTATATATCTTTATGTACCGCAATTATGGTGTCTAAATTATATTGTGATTTCCCATTCCAAACATTTGTGAAGTGAATACCCATCTCCATTTCCACTCAAGGTTATTCACCTAAATGTACCTATCCGTTATCTTTTTTAATTCAATATCTATAATAGACACTTTTTAATAAGGGGATTATAAGTTATGAAATATATACTTTTGTCGTATGATTAATATGGAACATGATTTCATATATCTGATATGAATTTGACGAGTGGGCCCAGATTTATCTACCCATCCAATGCATTGGGTAATGTTGTTATCTCATGAGATACTATGTATAGTTCATGAGAGTTTATCATAATTATACTTTTTTAGGATGTCTTGGTAGTTATCCTTGACTTATTTTTAGGATCCCATGTTTTATATTGGTTACACATTTACATGTTTCCTTTAGGTTATAATATTATATCATGCTTAGATAATCAAGTTTATGATTCTCACTCCTCTTATGGTTACATTCTGTGCGCTATGACTCAAAGATATTTTATTAACTTATTCTATGATTTGAGTATTTCTTTATAATTATTATTAACAAATACATTTCTTATGTACGTCCTAAGATGATCCCTCACTGTTTTAGAAGGGAAAAACATTTTTAAGAGCATGATAGATTAGTTTTGAATATATTCATCTTATCCATGTTCATGTTATTATGTTATGTACTAATTTTCTAGAGATAGTAGACATCTATATATTTTAGGATTTTAATATGTGTATCTTTATATTATAAATCATTTATTAATTTGTATTAAAAATGGGATTTCATAATAGTAAAAAAAATACAATTGAAAAGTTATCTGAAAACATATATTTTAAGAGGGATAAAAAAAATTAGCTATAATACCATCTATGGGGCCTTGGATTGGTGGACCAGTGGGGGGGGATGATTCAGTGGAATTATTTCTTATTAAATTGATCATATTTAACAGTTTATAGTTCTCGATCAACTGAATATAAAATCATAACATCACCTCATGTGTATTAATAAATGATAAGTCTTAGATGACAATATTTTTTATATATTTTCATAAAATCATTCTCCTTAACATAATTTAATTTACACCACAACCTATAGTTTATCCACTATAGAATTGTTGTAAATTTAATTAATATATTGATCCACACAATTAAATAATTTGTTGTACACCACTAATAAAAAACATCGACAACAATTTGTTATACAACTTAGTATTTTATTCTCTTATTATTTCTGGTAATAATCCCTAACTACCAACACTTCTGCCACAATTGGTTATATTCTTCCAACCTCCCACTCTTCCTTTTAATTGGTTATACACCCCCACCATCCTTTTCATAAGTTATTATCCAAAGTTATAAATATATCTATCCTAATCCATGTTACTTATATGTATTTAAGAATGATTCTTCTCCATGAGAATAAAACATCTGGTTTTATTTTGTACAACCTCAAGTTTTTATGTTAGGTATTCATCAGAAAAAATATTTTGTCTTAACATTACAAGTCCATATTTTTTATTTTTAAAGACCGACTTTTATAGTTCATTGTAATCCTCACAAATACTAAAATATGAAATTCAAATTTTAGACAAAAAAACTAAACAATACCATTGAAGAGGTTCAAACCAAAAAAAACACCAAACAACAGATTTGAATCTAGTTCTTAGTACTATTAATACATGGAGATATAGATCTTCTTCATATTCAAAGGGTCTCCCATTATTAGAAACATTCATCTAATATCTTCGAAAATATGTAGTATCATATTCAGACACTCTTCCTGAAAGTATTAAACTCTAAGTCCTTCTCAATTTTCTTGATGGAAAAACTTATTTTCACTATTTTTTTGGAACAAATTCTCAATAAAAACACTAACAACCTAGAAATATCAAATACTACATTCTCATCGCATTGTTATCCAATCACAAAGCATGTACTAATTCACATATTAATGTTTTTTTTCACTATATCCTTTTGAATATCATTCTTCACAATGTGTAACTATGTTCATTGTATAATAACATACATTGAACCACACACTCTTCACATAGTGAAATACCATGTACATGGGTGTCAATAATGATTCAAGGGAAAATTTATTTCCCTCTAATTTAACTCATCTCAATCTTATTAGTAATCTCAAATGAGATCAATGTATGAATTTATATGTTTATTAAATTTGGAATAACCCTTGATTAATTCTGAAAATACTTTTACCATATATCTATTCATTGATATGAAAAATGTCATTCTGGGTCCATAATCCTCACTACCATCAAACATAATCAGACAATATTAATTTCATACTGATTAGATATTTTCATAACATATGAACGTAATCTCATCCTCTCGCAATCCTATATCATGAAAAATTTTCACCAGATATCAAGATCATGTGTAATTCACTTTCCCATGTTATGACCATTTGACTACTTGATGATCAGATCCGATAACATTTAAATGTCATGTTCTACATGCATTCATATTGAGATTGAATTTTTATTCTACATCACTAAAATCCCTTTTCCAGAATCATATGATAATACTATTTCATTAAATTTAATTTTTTTCATGTTTAGAGTCTACATTAATATTGCATGCTTGTTTGTATATGGAGTAGACTTGTTCGATCATGAACTCACATTATCCATTAATTTCATATAAATTACATAATTTCCCCTTTATCTCATACTCACCATGTGTGAATTGTGTACTAACCTCATGAAATAACAAACTACTTATTACGATGTATTTAATTTTCTATTTTTATATCTTTTATGGAATTACCTTGATATCTTTTTGAACACTCTTTCTTGTTGTGAACTTACCAATCATACGAAATCCATCAAAAAATAACCCATCATTGATTTTAGGTTGAATATGGAGCATGAAGTATCATTTAAACCCTTCATGTATTTTTTATGTCAGTGGGTTATATTTATTAAAATGTGAATAGAGATTATAATTATCCATAAAGAATTAGAATTTTCCTTGAGGTGGAGGAAATTAATAACACTGTGAGATAAATTAAGCTGGTAATTAAATCTACGATGTACCGGTGTTCACTAACAGTCACCCTGCCTCATCATACAATGGTTCTAAGAAATATTTTCCCCTTTCGTTTCAACCCACATACAGTATTCACCCATATATACTATCTTTTTATTGTCTCTTAATATGCTCCCCCACAAAAGTGTCATATGATGGATTTGGTTGAGCTAGATACCCTGGATGGCCCTAGTTGCCGATGTTCAATTATGTCTCCAATAAAAATAATTATCCATATAATCCAAACTAGTATATAAATTCTCAATCAAACACATTTCATTGACCATGTATATTAATTTTCATCATTAATAGTTATGAAAAAACACCTCATTTTAATTCCCACATTTTTTCTAACCCATAAAAATCATTAAAATATTATTATAGGTTTTTGTGATCAAAATAATCACCACCTATAATTTATATTTATATCATTTCACCAAAAATTATCTAAAATAGTTTTGATTATGTATCGATAAAAATACCCCAAGCATCATCGACTCCTCATTATGTCTTTTGAGTTTCTTAATATATAATAACATCTTCTTATGACAATGTATAAAAAAATTATTGATAACAAATACATATAATCCAATTGGAACATAAATATTCCCCTTATTAATGGTCACTTAATATGGATGACCATCCTTAGATGAATGGGTAGATAGAGTTTGTCATTTCGATTATGGAGGATATGCTCTAGGTGTGTGTTTTTGATTTTGGGAAATCATGCAATGACCATTTTAAATTAGGTGAATTTTTCTACAATAATTTTTATTAATAATTTTTCTATTATGTAGAATATGGTGCATTATATAGTAAAAAATGTATGTCATCCATATATTATATAGAATTTGGAGGAATTTCAATTGTTGGTTTTTTTTTTGATTAGGAAACCATGGTCTAATTTAATATAATTTTGAAACATTTATAGAAAGTGAAAGGTCGAAAAATTATATATAATAACCAATAAAAATATTCATTAGTGTGAAATATGGGTGTTCATGTGTTCTCGATAGTGTCTTCACATCCTTGACACCAATTCCTTCATATTAAAGGGAATCTAAAATCATTTTTTAGATGATTTTTAATTTCTTATGATAATTTTTAAAAAAGAATATATTTTTGAATTACCACCTTAGTATGTGAAACATAATAATCTCATTCATTAATCTCAATTGACGAGTTATTTATAAGTTATATCTTATTTCCTTGGTTGGAAATTAGAAATTTTGGAACTCAAAATAACATTATTTAGGAGACCTGTTGATATCTTGGAAAAAAATGAGAATTTGTAATGTGTAACTCTATACATATTTTTCCATGACAGTTTCGTTGGGTATTATGTCATGGAATGGGTTTTTCTTGTCAGGTTACCATTTTAACTTATCCCCAAAACTCGTAATGGTCCCCCTATCTATAGCTGGGTACGTAACATCTTTCTAAAGGCTTTTGGTCATCTAGGTTTTCAGGACTAGTGACTCTTGGGGAATCAAATTGGTCCAGAGGATGTGTGGTCAGTCTCATTGTGCCCTTTTTGGAGGAACATTCACCAACTCCTGGAATCTATTATTGATTTAATATATGTTCATGAGATCCTTTCCAAACCCCGATACAGGATTGGTTACCCATGTTTCATGAATCTGATACAAATAGAAATTGATAGTAAAAATGGCGTGCAAATCATGATTTCTATTTCTCTATATTATTTAGTTATCATGCTTTTACTTATGGCCATGTTCGAGAACTATATAGTTTATTGATTTCTAAAGAGAAGAATGGTCTCTTAGAGGTGGTATTTAACCACTAATAGGTTTCTTATATATCGTAGGAAAATAGTAATCAAAACACACATAGTTCGTTTGACATAATTTAACATCATATGACTGGACCCATCAGTGTAGTTTAATGTCATATGGTAAGGATGGGAATATAAGGGTCGGACCTCAGTGAGGCATCTTACATATCATGGTTAATACAGGAATCAGATCCCACATGGTTCTTTTAATGCGAAACTATGTCATGAGATATACAAAATTAGTGGCCCTAGGTGGGAAATTTTCATATGAGACTGCCCTGGATTGCTTCTTCGGGAATATGGCCCTTTGAGTAGAGATGAGATATAATCAGGCTTACATCCTAATGTTCTTTCCTCACTAGGGAATTATCATCATGCTATTGGTAAAATCATCACTAGTCTCTAGGCTCATGTATTCCATGCTCCGTGTGAGTAACATGAGTTAACGATATATCGAACACATTACATGTGAGCATATTCTTGTGAGGCGTTCACATTAATGTTTTACTTTTATAGGTATGGTTTCCCATATCATAGAGGATATGGTACAAATCTCGTTCAATTTGACAGAATCCTACATATCCTAGTTATGGTGGGAATCATATTTCTCGTAGTTCACTTTATCCCTTAGCCTCCTAATAGACTAAGGTGGATGGTCACACTTGGAGACATTATGTCGATCCTCGAGGTTTCAAGAATTCTAGGGGATTATACCAATATGGACTTTCTATTGGTTTGGGACACACTATATGATGTTGGTAGTTAGGGATTATGCACTAAGACTACCCAATTGGTGGAGACATATTATATTGTCTCGGTAGTTGGGGTTTATGCACTAAGACTACTTGATTGGAATATTAATTCTATATCGTCTAAGAGGTTAAATAGAGGCGATGATGACCATGAGAGGTATGTCAGATAGCATGTACTTGGCAGGGTCACATTATTTCATATCCCAAACTCGTTACGGAAACATCCATTGTAAAAGAAGAATGCTGCCAATGATCTATGATCAGGGTCAATATGGCAAGATCCTGAATGGGGTATGCAGGATAAGTCTAGCACGTCGTAGAGGATTTTCCTAACATGTCTTGGACATCTACTTGGAATTACATTATTGTTTTCCTGCTATTTTGGGGCACCAATCTGACATGACAGAAGCATCGAATGGTTTCTTCATGATTTATTAACATTCCATGAATGCATCCACATGAGTGAAACAAACATGTCATGGATTCCAATGCATGAGGGAAACAGATATGTCCATTGTGCTTCGCATAACTGAAGATGGAATGTCAGGGGTCTCATGTGTGATGGAATTATCCATGACTAGGGTTTTGTGCATTATCAAACTAGACATGAATGGGTTCTTGGTCATGATAAAAGTAGACATGGCTGGGGTCTTGCACATGATCAAAGTAGACATGACTGGGGTATTGTGCATGATCAATGTAGACACTACTATACTATGTTGTGTGATCAACCTAATCTGTCTTCGGTCTATCACATATTGATATGGACATGTCTATGGACAATCTCATGATCACTCCAACATTTCAATGATTACTTATCATGATCAACGTGTATTGTCTAGATTTACTTCTCATGACTAAGGTAGGAAACACTGAAATAAATCACATGATTGATATGGTTCTGTCATGGGCATGAGGCGTGATAATGAAGTCATGTCATTGGGTTATTTCCGGATTAATTTGGCTTGTCCTTGGGATGTCGCCTAGCACTGGTGACATGCCAATAGCGACTTGTAAATGGGTTGCGGTGAAGTTAGACCAACTTGTATGAAGCTTGTATTATAATCAACATGGAATATCCTAGGTTTCCCAAGGACATCACGAGACCATCGATTAGTCTAAAGATTAGGTGTCTTTAAATCATTCACATGGTAGGGTCTCGCGGATATGTTCAGGATCTTGCATTCATCCATGTCCCTCAAGTACATGTCTAGAGAGATAATTCCTAGAGTTGCATGAGAAAAAATATATATAGAATTATACATATTTAAAATTTAAACCATAGGGCTTGCATGGAAAAAGGATTTTACGTTAATAAGCTCAAACACACACTATGGGGTCGTTCACATGACACACACATTTCTTATGTGATTTTCGTGAACTGAAAAGGTACTTGGGAGGGAGTTTTTGAACAAGTGTGGAGGCTTTATAATGACCCTTAGAGCATAGGTGGGGGTCTGTGATGCATACAATCGTGGGTTTTCCTTCTTGCATATCCTATATATTAGTGGGTGTCCTCATTAAACCGTGAGAGGCCAACACATCCGCGATCTGTGTGAACTCCATGAGGTCTTGTCATGCGATATGTACATGTGAAAGGGATTTAGATCAAAAAAACATCACGCATGGATGATGGGAGGCATAACATGGACAATATCTGCACTACATGGCATGGAATATGGGGTAGTGCAAGTCCTCATGTTTATACTGTGAAGTAGAGTGGAGGAGAGCCATGAGATCGAGTAAAGGGGATCATTGTGAGACTAAGGAGGAATTTTCCAAACTGTATATTTATATTTCATGATATCTAAGGGATCATGAGAGGGGCTCCATGGACATGTGCTGAGCATGCACATTGGCATTTCATGCACAAACACAAGTTTTGATATATGACTGTTGACAAACCATTGTGTATGAGGTTCTCATTTTCGATGCCTCATTTATATGACCAGGGGATTATGAGGCATAGTGTTTTGAATAGAAATTTTACTCATATAACATGAATGATAAAAACAAATTCCATAAATAGGGTCTTTGGGATGATATTTCTCAAAGTACCCCAAATATTCAGAGGAAGGAAAAACAAAATTGTTTGGGGAAATAGTTTCCCCAAGAAAAAGAAAAGTTGTCTGCAATGGGACACCGGTTCGAATTTCTTGTGCATCCGAGGGAGGGTATGCATTATGCACATAACATGACATTATATCCTTATGTGATAATTTCATCCCATAAATGTCTGACAGGGTATTTTGAAAATGAAAAAATTGGGAACACGCACAAGGGCGGTATTCATGGTCCACGACCTTCATTGGACACATGGTTCATGTCTGCGGCCCTCCCTACAAATTATTTATGCATGATCGCAAGGTTACAAGGAAGTTATGTAAGAAATTATCATTTCTTATTATGTCTATTTTTCAAAGAGGGAGGTTTCTCATGATAGGGATATACATCCGTGTGAGTTCATAGATGCTTGGAGATATTTCCTCGCAATGGTTTTGCATGAGGATACCCTATCATGAGATCATGTGATCATATGATGATTACCCGATGAACACTTCTAAAGACATCCCATGGAAGATTATCATGAGGGGGACTCCCTATTTACATGAAGGAGATATCCTATGACATTCATCGACACATACCACCCTCATTTTTGAGATATATCTTTTCCCCCTCCCTTACATGCATTTTTTTGGATAGAGTGGGGTTATATATGTGACGTGAGATCAAATGTGGTGCTGCATTGCTTGGGACAAATGACTCATTAACAAAAGAAGTGGTAGAGATCTCATCGCATGATCATTTAATTTGGATAAAAGGGTTTTTTTATTTTTTAATTTAAAGGGTTTACTTTTATTTTATTTAGTAAAATGGGTTTGTTGAACGCCAATTCAATTGGCACTCAACCATTTACCCTAGAGCGCCAATTGAATTGGTGCTCAACAATTTTTTTCCCTAAATGTTCATACCGCCCTCCCCAAACACCCCATATATATATCTTATATATATTTATATTTATATAAATGTAATTATAATAAATATATTTATATTAAATATATTCACTAAAAAAATATAATAAATTTATTATTATTTTTATTATCTTTATAACATTTATATAATTATAATAAATATATAATAATAATAAAGATAATAAATATAATTTTATAAACACAATAAATATATAATTATAATAATTATATAATTATAAATAAATTAAATATATAATTATAATAATTTTATATTTATAATAAATATATAACTATAAATATAATAATAATAAGAAATATAATAAATATATAATTATAATCAATATAAAATTTTAAATATAAAAATTATATAATTATAATAAATATACAATTATAATTACAATAATTATATAATGTTAAACATAATAAATATATAATTACAAAAAATATATAATTATAATAAATATAATAATTATAAATATAATAATTATATAATTATAAAATATATATAATTACCATAAATATATAATTACAATAATTATATAATAAGAATTATATAATTATAATAAATATACAATTATAATAAATATATAATTATAATAATAATATAATTATAATAAATATATAATTATAAATATAATAAATATATAATTTTAAATATGATAAATGTATAATTATAATAAATATATATTTATAATAAATGTATATTTTTAGAAACTGTATAATTATAATAAATTTACAATTATAATAAATATTTAATTATAATAAATATGTAATTATAATAATTATATAATTATAATAAATATATATCATCATCATCTAGTATGTTAGCAATTATCCCCTTCTAATCTGTTAGCAAGCCTAGGTCCACTTGGAGTGGTCAACCTCTGGCCCCACATGGGGCCTCGAATCGTGCATGGTTGGGTGGTGGAAACCTATTATTTTTTCCCAAGGGGTAGTAAGAAAACTATTAAATACTAAGAATAAAATTCTTAGTAACTAAGAATAAAATTCTTAATATAATATAAGAGTTTCAAAGTGATCTTACCCAATTCAAAGCCTTTATGTACACTATTTCCACTACGGTATTTGAATCATCGAAGGAAAAGTGTGACATGCACAAATATTAGTCCTACAAAAATTCCCTCCATTAGATGGGATTGTACATGATTAAAAAAATAGGTTTATATGGTAAATGAAGACCATATTTCCACATATCTAAATTTTTAATGATCCACAATACTAAACTTCGTTAAAGGATATGCCGCATGTATGTATGAGGAACTCCCAAGTGTTATGATTATAATACGGTGGACCACAACTGCTTGGTAAAATCCAATATAGGAAGTAGCATTGACTTGGGGCATGGTTACCCAAGAAAATGGATTGCATATGCATTCTAGAATGCATATGGGGTTAAGTGAAAAGGAACTTGTGGTTGGTTTCAAAGTAATTCAATTGGATGTCTCTACTGTAGGATCGAAATATGAATGTAGTTTCTCAATTACAAGAAGGGGGTAAATTGTAAGATTAAAAACATTCATTTTTAACATTAAAGAAAACTATGTTTAAAAATGTTAAAAAAGGTAAATTCACAAACCCAAAAAATAGTTCTATAAGACAAAATTGCTAGGTTCCAGAAATATGGTTCTGAAAAGGAAACTTAAGGAAAGTTTACTTCGTCAATGATTTTTCCTTAAAGCGTATAGAATATTATTTATGAGAGTACATAAAACAATAAGAATGTATAAGAAGAATATACTTTCTTCCTTTATTAAAATACAATGAAAATAAACTTGAAACCAAACAAGTAACAAATATTAAATCTTTTAACCAAAAAAGTAGGTTATCCAACAACCTTGGATAAAGGTCCATTGATTTATACTTTCAAGAAAGTATTTCTTACCCAAACTAGGGTAATCCCTTGATAGGAATATCAGAATCTATCTTTCTATCCCCACAAGCCCTCAACCTTTAAGGTAGTCAGTACCTCTATCTTCCTACCCCTAGAAGTCCTCGAACATTAAGGTAGTCAGCACCTCTGTCTTATTTTCAGTGGAATCCCTCTACTGTACTCAACACAAATAAAAATCACATGAAGCAAGATGAACAAGATGTTCATTATGAACAAGGAATGTGAGTCTCTCTCTCTAGAAATCACTTAAGCATCATGTAATATCCTGGGTGATGGAACGGTATTGGTCTCTTTTGAATGAGCTCGTATTTATAGGAACTTATCCAATGATCGGCTCCCTCCTCCAACAATCATATTTTTCTTTCAATTTCAGAGAGACCTATACACGTGTCACACAAAATATGGTTAGTTAGAAACAGATAGTATGACATCATTTAATAACAAGTGTTAGAAAAATGATGTTACTTAACCAAATCTATTTATCAGAGTCTAAGGAAAAATATAATTCAAATTGTAACAAAATAATCATTCAGAGTATATAAGATATGTATATTAGGATTTTTTATACAAAGAATTCAGATTCTGAATTTTATATATTTTAAATTCTAAATTCCAATAAATTTAGAATGTAAATTATGTGGAATTTAGAGTGTGAATTCATAAGACTAAGGAGTCCAAATTATGAGGAATTCTGAGTCGGAATTCTGTGGAATTCGGAGTCTGAATTCTGAGGAATTCGGAGTCTGAATTTTTAAAAATTCATAATGTAAATTTCTTAATATTTAGAGTCCTAATTTTAGAGAATTCGGAATTGGAATTTCATAAAATTTAGGATCTTAATTTCAAAGAATTCAGAGTCTGAAAACAGAACACTCTATATTCAAGGAATTATAATATTCAGAGGTTTTTCAAAAGAATTTAAATTTTAGACTTAGGAATTAAATAATATTGGTTTAGAATGTTTGTAAATTGAAAAAAAGGAAACAATGGCATGGATATAAATTTCTTTAGAGAAAGAAAATTTCCCTTATGAAAATAATCCATAGGATAATTAATTTTCCATAAGATAATGTTTTTATGATTTTCAAAACACACCAGAATGAAAAATTCACAATGAAACCTTATTTACTCAATAATCTGCCTCCCATGTTTTGGAAAGCACATTCATCCTTATGAAAAAGAATATAAAGACATAGAATTTTTTTTATGAACATAAAATAAAAACTTATTTTCTTTACTTATTGATCATATTGAAAATGACTAACTCTCCTTAGGTTTTGAAATCCATAAGGATTGTATTCTTGACTTCCTTAAATAGATTTCTCCTTTCATAAGGAAATATTCAGTAATAACCCCACCCCTTAGATAGAATCCCCATTACATAGGGAATTATCTTATTTACTTACTATTATTTTTATCATTACTTTCTCCCCCTTTGTGATTTTTTAAAATTAATAAAGAGAATGGAAAAAATTGTACCTGAAATATTAGTACTATACAACAAAAGACATGAAGGAAACCCAAAATTTTCATTATGAATGGTAAAATTTGTACATGAAAGTTAATACAACATAATATCAGAGTTTATGAAAAAAATTATACCTTTTTTTCTTCGACATAAGCTTCTTGACAATGGTCTTAATCTTTTTAAGATTGTTATGAACCTCTTCAAAACAATTGAGTAGTTGATCCTAATATTTATTTTTATTCTCTGAAGCCATGTTCTTTTCTTTCATAGCCATAAGAATTTCTACCTAAGTCATCAAAAGATCTTCTTACATACTGAGCTTTTCTTCAAACTCAATTCTAAGATCTCTTTCCCTTTTCAGATTCAAAGAAACTGGATTATGTTTCCCATTTAGATCCTTTTATTTATGCTTCCGAGCTATTTGTTCAAGATTGGGTTTCACGTTGATTCTTATAGTAATAACTTTTATTTTGATATATTTGGTATCAAAATAATCCTTCACATTATCTTGAAAGTCATCGAAGATTATCAACACTTCAATTGTCTTCTTGGACCACTTAGTGATTTCCTGGCACAACCTCCTATGAGCTTCATACCCGATGTAGAAAGATTTAAAAACAACCTCAAGCCTATATTTTTTTCAATAAGCATGGAAACAGAATCCTATTTATGATTAAATGAATGCTGAAGCATCTGATATCTGGAGTCAATACTTGGAAACAAAGGAATTGTATCAACCTATTTTTTTAGTGATTGGACCACAAAATCATGACCCATAGAAGACGATTCTAAATCAGATTCTCTTTTTCATGACGATTCTTTCCATATATCATCATTATTTCTTTTAGAAGATCCACCAAGATCTTTCATAGCCACCACGACCTTCTAAGGCATATAATCTAACACCTGTTTTCCTTTATAAGCTCTCGGAATGATCTCAGCAGCCTTTGGTGATTCATGTTCACTGTCTGATAATTGGAATATCTTCCTCAACCTTTTCCTTTTCAGCATCTGCCACCAAATCATCTGGTTGAACTAATTCATGGTTTTTGTTCTCATCTACTGATATTTTTTTACTTATTTCTGACCCTATTCTTCTTTTTTGAGGGTATCAAATTTAGAAGATTCATCCAGGGATGTCCAGATTGAAAATTTCTCAGAAGGACTATCCTTCTCATGATATTCTTCAAACTGTCTTATAATATCATTAGTATCATCACTTTCTTCCTCTTATTCTTCTTTGAATTCCTTTTCATACACAGTTTCATCCTCTTAATCAGGTTCTGGAATGACCATTTTCTTTCCCGGAGTCACTGGAAGTGATTCTTGTAAAAACGATTTTGGTACTAGATTTTGTTCAGAGACTTTTTCTACATCATTGAGAAGAGCTTGAATTATTTCAGCCTCAAACATCTTCTCATTTTTCTTCTTCTCTTTTCTTATCTTTCATACTCCTCAACAGACTTAATCTTCATTGATTTTTTATGAGTATGGTCAATGAAAATTCTAGTCTCTTCTTCATTCTTATTCTTTTTTTCTCTCCACTTAGTAATAACTTCATCTAGATAAGTCGTTTTCTTCTTATGTTTTGTTGGTGCTGATTGGGTTTCCTAGAATGTATGATGTTTTCCTTTTAATTCTGGTTCTTTCTTATTTATCTTCTTCTGACCCTTCTTAAAATTCTCTGCTACTTCTAGCTTCTTAGATAAGGATTTGATTTCTATTTCAGATAAGTCAAAAAACAATCTGTATTTTCTATTTAATCCAAACTTCATCCTCCTCAGGGTATCATCACATAGAAATATAACATTGAAATTTATTGTCTTATAATTGTATGATATTTTGGAAGAATCTTGAAAAAGTACTATGATTTTGGAAATAATAGATGAATACACAATAATAAGAGATTTAAGGGTCCCATTTTTTATATTGGAAATAGTAAAGAAGATATATTGTGCTAATTTAATCTTCCTCATGTTTACTAGAAAATACTGAATATAGATATCACTCTTCGTCTGTGGTATCCTTACCACCTTTTCTCTGAATGATAAACCCTTGAACCCATAATTCTATGATCATGAGGTTCATAGGGAGATGGTTGATTTATGTTGTATTCACCCCTGATAAACCAAGGAACTCTATGGCCTTTTCCTTATCAAAACTTCTTAACATATTTGTTAGCTTGTGGGTGCAAAAACTAGCTTCCCCTCAAATGTAATTCTTATAATTCTTGCAACCCACCTGAAGGAAAGGGAATATGTTTTCCCCTAACACTTAAAAGAAACTTATCTTTCCAATATTGAACAAAAAAAATACAGTCTCATAAAATTCAACTATAAAATATAGACAAACCGGATCATGGGCCTTTATTTTGGATACACAAAGACACTCCTATCTATTCAACTTGATATTCTAAGAAATGATATCATCATACATAGAGAAGAACATTGAAACTACTGACCTCTCTTTGTAGATATGTCATTCTGAAACTTCCTTAGCTGATGAAATTTGCATCTGCAGGGATTCTTCCAAAGATATTCATATTTGATAAAACCAGAATATTAGGAACGACCCATAAATAGAGTGGCAGATCTTTGACACACAAGATATTGAAAACTAATGTGGGAAAACCGTTAGGGGGGATTTATGTTGGAGTGGAGGCAACAGTTCATATTCCCAGATTGATCTGACAGTTTAAACATACTTGATAAGATTTGACGGGTGAGTTGAATGTCGAAGAAGTATTTTGGTAGATTATGATCTTATGAGGTTTTTAAGATATAACTTCAGATTTGAGGAAATTTAATCTGAAAAATTTTCTTAGAACAAGATGAAAATATCAATGAGTAAAAATTTTATTAAAAAATTTTAATCAAGGAAACATACCATTCAGATTTCTAGGAAAGTTATTATTAATGAGAAAAATTCTTCTTGATGAGATTTAGATTTTAAAAACTATAATTAATGAAAGAAAAAATGTGAAACACAAAAATTTATTAGGTAAACAAATATAGTTCTGAAATTTCGGGGTTTTGAAAAACATTGATTAGAAAAAATTTTGATTAAAAAAATTTTTATTATGAAAACAAAATTGATTGCGAAATAATTTTGATTACGATTTATTTTATTGACATGAAAATGTACTCCACTATGAAAATGAGTTTTTTAATGTAATAAGATGGTTTAAATAAATAATACAGAAGAATTACTTATGGTTATCATTCCTAATTTTTTTAATGTCTTCAAATATATCCGAAGATAAATTTTTTTTAAAAAATATCAGCAAGTTGATCTTGAATTTCAACAAACCAAAGAATGATTTCTTCTTTTAGTGTGTGATCCCTATTAAAGTGAATCATAATATCTATGTGTTTTTTATAATAGTGTTGGGAATGTTTTTGGATTATAGAAATGGAACAATTGATATCACCCAATATCTGTGTTTTTGTAAAACCCATGTCATGGTCTGTGAGTGTGTGACACCTCCAAAACACTTGGGAATATCAACTTCTAGATTCTACATATTCATCTTAAGTAGTGGAAAGTGCTACTGAGTGTTTTTTTCCCTGACCAAGAAACTAATAAATCTTGTAAGAAATGACAAGATCTGGATGTACTTTTCTGATCCATTTTACATCTACCGAAATCAGCATCTGAAAAACTTTTTAAAACGAATTATTTCTAGAAGTATAAATGATTCTTAAATCCACAATTCCTTTTAAATAGCAAAAAATTCGTTCATTTATTTTAAATTAGATTCCTTAGGATTGGATTGGTATCTTTCACATAAGCATACTAAAAACATTAAGTGTAGATCACTAGGTATTATGTATTCTAAGCTTCCTATCATACCTCTAAATGTTGTTTGATCTACAGGTTTCCCAGCTTCATCTAGATCAATGGAATTTGAGGTACCAATGGGAGTACTTATAATTTTTGTATTTTCATATCCATACTTTTTAAGAAGACCTTTAATATAATTTTTTTGATATATAAGTTCCTTATTGTTATTGAGAAGATTTGAATCCTAGAAAAAATGTTAACTCATCCATCATACTCATTTCAAACTCTTATTTCATAAGATACGCGAAAAAATCAGATAAATATTGATGAGTTGAACCAAATCTAATGTCATAAACATAAATTTCAAAAATAAAAACATTTTTTGTATCTGTCATTATAAAAATATTTGGATCAATATTTCCTTTAACATAATTCTTTTGTAACAAAAATCTTGTAATTCTATCAAACTAGGCTCTAGGGGATTGCTTATGTCCTTATAAACCATTAGTAAGATTGAAATCATGTTCAAGATATTTTATGTCTTCAAAACTAGGAGTCTTTCTATTATAAAATACCTTCAGAATATATCTGTTAAGGAAAGAACATTTTACATCAATTTGAAAAAGATTAAAAATTAGAAATTCTACAACGGCAAGTAAAATGTGAATAGATTCAAGTCTAGCTAATGGAGCATATGTTTCTTTATAGTCTATTCATTCTTGTTGATTATAGTATTATGAAACTAATCATTCCTTATTTCTCAAAATGCTACAATTTTCATCACACATAATTATGAAGACCCATTTTACTCCAATAAAATAGGTTTCCTTAGGTCTTTGAACCAGGGTCCAGACATTATTCCTTTAAAATTCGTTTACCTCATCTTGTGTGGATTTAATCCAATCATCATCACCTAAAGCTTAACCTATGTTTTTTGGTTCTAATTGGGAATGTAATTCTAGAATTTATACTTAATTCCATAAGGAACATATACTTCATATAGGTTGATTTACCTCACCAATGATACTATCACTAGGATTATTCTTAAGAAACGACTGATTTGGGTTTTGTAAAATCTGTTCATCAACATTTGGTATGAAATCTTCTAGGGTAAATGCTTCAGAAATATTCTCCTGAAAATTTTCCTTATCAGAAGGATATTCTATCAAGGATTGATTGTTAGTTTTTGGAAACACATCTTAAGATGTAGTTTGGTGCTGTTTAAAAACAAAAATATCAATTTCATCAAATTTAACACTTACTGTTTCCTCAAGAGTACAAGTATTTTTATTAAAACCTCTATAAGCCTTAGAAGTTGTGGAGTATCCTAGGAAATGAATTCATCAAATTTGGGTGTGAATTTATGTAAGTTAACATTAATATTATGAATTAATACATTGAAACTGAATACCTTGATGTTGTAAGGTCTTGGATTTCTACCATTCCATAATTTTTAAGGGGTTTTGTTAAGAAAATATCTAATAAAAACTCGATTTATAGTATAGTAATCTATACTTACAACTTTATCCAAAAAGTGTTTGGAATTATAATATTCACTCAACATGGTTCTAGTTATCTCTTGAAGAATTAGATTTCTTCTTTCGACAACACCATTCTGTTGAGGAGTTCTTAGAACTGAGAAGTTATTAGTAATGCCTCTTCTACTACAAAAAGATTCAAAATATGAATTTTGAAATTCTCCTCCATGATCACTATGAATATTTATAAATGGAAGGATTTTACCATTTTTATGTTGGGCTCTATATTTTTTGAAATAATAAATAATTTCATACTTCTTTTCTAGAATTTATACCCATGTAAATCTAGTCGAGTCATCAAATAAGACAAATACATAATATTTTCCTCCAATACATCTAGTTTTTATTGGACCCAAAAGATCCACATGAACTAACTATAATTCATCAGAAGTTGAGACTTCACAGATCGATTTAAAACTTGATTTATTTTACTTTCCATATTGATAAGGATCAGAATATTTTGAAGAATAAAATATATGCTCTGGTAAATCCTAAAAAAGTATTTTCTTCGAGAGTTTTCATAGGTTCCTAAGGCTAAAATGTCTTAAAATTCTATGGCATAACCAATACTGATCTTACATTTCACTGAGGCAGAGTAGATATTTGATCCTAAGGTATTATAATTTTTGTGTGTATACATTCTCTTACATATTGGAAGAAAGTATAAACACTTCCTTGGAATTGTTTACAAAGAACTTATCGTTCCTAAAATTCAAAAGGTAACCTTCATCACATAATTGACTTGTGATAATGAGGTTGCTCTTAAGACCCTTAAAAAATATAACATTTCAAATCAAAGTTTTTACAATAAGAACAAGGTTACCTATAACAATAATTTCTCCTTCATCATTCTATCTGAATGTTACTTTTCTTCATTTTGTCTTGATAATAATTTCAAAGAAATTTTTGTTACCAATCATATGCTAGGAACAACCACTATCCATTTACCATGTATATTTTCTGGTACTTTTCTTATTTTACTAAGAATAAAAGATTTAGACTTTTGGATTCCAAACTTTCTTGGATCCAGAAATTTTAGAAAGCAAAATTTTAGGAATCCACATTTTTTAGAAAAGTATGCTTTTAGAAAACCTAAAGACTGGGTTATATTTAAAAAACATTTCTCCCAATGTCCACCACACTGAAATTTAGTACAAAATGGATAACGTTGAGGAACAAAATAGTTATTACTAAAATCTAGTTTAGAATAGGTATAAAAAACCAGAACGATTCCTTAAGGGATGAATTTGGGAATACATCTTGTCAAAATTTTCCTTACCAGAGGAAATGTTTGACAGAAATTTCCTTAAGGAAAATATTTTAGACTTTAGTTTAATAACCATGTTCTTATCTTCAAAAATATTTTTTTAGAACTAGAATTAGCCTCTAAAACATTTTTCTTTGAATTTATATTTTCGAGATCGTTAGAAAGTTTATCCTTCTCAAAATTATCTTTCTTAAGGTTTTTATAAATACATCGGAAATCAGATGTTTTCTTATCAAGATAATTAAAATATCTGATACTTCTTTAGTTAAAATTGATATTCTAGAATTTTCTTTATCAAGATTTTTCTTGAGTTTAGAATTTCCATTGGCAATTAGTTTATAAAATATAGACACTTATTCATAAAAAGGTAAGCTATTATCTTATGATGAAGAAGACTCATCATCTAAAGATTCATAATATTTATCATCAGTATAATTTTCATTTAAAGACATATTTATGATAGATTCAGCATTATGTACCTTGGCCATTAGAAAACTATTTTTAATGGGTAGTCTGGCTAGTAGACTATGATAATAATGACCAGAAGATTGATCATCTGAAGATTCATCAGATGAGTCACCACCACTAGAACTCTAGGTGTCATTTAATTTCAAGACATTATTAGTTTTATCCTTATAGTACTTTTTTCTATTCCTTTATGAAAGATTTTCCTTCTCATCCTTTTTCTTAAGCATTAGTCAATCTGGCCATATAAGACCCACTCTTTTGAATTCATAGAAATTGACTTCTGAGTCTTTCTTTTACTTTATTTATTTATTATTATATCTATACTTAAACTATTTCATTCCAACCATATTGTTCATCCTTCAAGAAATATTAGCCAACTCATTCTTGGATTGTTCACTTTCAATAGATTCAGATAAAATAGTAACATTCATTGACTTGGATATTGTAACCCTTTCTGGGGTCGTTGATTTACTAGTAGTAAAGGATACACTTCCATTTCCATGCTTCTTCTAATTCATATCAACATCCCTATTCAATAATGTTTCATGTTAATGGAGAGTTCCAAAAATCTCACCAAGAGTAATTTGAGACACTTTTCAATTCTCATCAATAACTGTTCTTTTTCACTCACACGCGTTGGGAATTATATCTATAATCTTGTCTACAAATTCATCATCATCAAGACATTTATCTCCCATATATTTTAAGATATTAATGATGGTCATAAACCATTGTTGAACCTTGCATACTAGTTCTCCATATGGAAATAAGAATCCCTCATCTTCAGCTCTAAGCAGAGCTCTTCTAGTTTCTTTAACATTGGATGTTCCAAAATGTGTAACATCTAATTTCTTCCAATTATCTGCTTCCCAAGAAGAAATATACTCTTATATATTCAGGTTCATAGAATACAAAAATGTTTTTTGTACATTTTAATTTAGTTGATATTCTGACTTTTCCTGGTTGGTGAAGGTTTTGACTTTCTTGTATGGAATTTTTTAATCCCTAGAAAGTATGAAAATGTTTTCAGCTCCAGTACTAAAAACAAATATATTCATTCTTTATCTCCATTACTCATAATCATTACCGTAAAAAATAGTTGGTCTGGTAGGGTTAATATTCTCAATTGACCAAACATTCATTCATACCATTCTATAAGAAAATATCATTCCACAAAAATTTGTTAATAGTAAATATTTATAACGAAAGGAAAAAACACAAACAAAACATTTTCAAAAATAGTTATGTAATAAAAATTTAGAACAAAGGAAACTTGAGCAAGAAAAATTATATGTGAATATAAGTATTTCATAGTCCTCCTCTAATACCAATTATAGGATACAAGTATGAATGTAGATGCTAAATTACATGAGGGGAGATTAATTGAATGTTTAAAAACATTCATTTTGAACCTTATGGAAAACTATGTTTTACAATGTTAAATAAGATAAATTTACAAAACCTAAAATATTTTTATAAGACAAACTTGATAGGTTTTGGAAATATTGTTCTCGAAAGGAAACTTAAGGAAGGTTTACTTTGTTAAAGATTATACCTTCCAGTGTATATAATCTTATTTATCAGAGTACATAAAATAATAAGAAAGTATAAGATGATTATACTTTATTCGTTTATCAAAATACAATTGAAATGAACTTGAATAAAAAAAGTAACAAGTATAGAATCGTTTAACATAAATAGTAGGGTATCCAACAACCTTGGATAAAGGTCCCTTGATTTATTCTTTCAAAAATGTTTTTCTTACCTACACCAGGGTAAGCCCTTGATAAGAATATCAGAATCTATCTTGCTATCCCCAAAATTCCTCGATCATTAACATAGTTGGCACTCTTATCATCCTATACCTAGATGTCTTAAAACTTTAAGGTAGTCGGCACCTCTATCATTCTCTCCCTGTAAGCCATCGATTGTATTCCGAAACAATTGGAGTCACACGAAGCAAGTTGAACAAGATGTGTAGTACACATAAGGAATGAGAGTAAATCTCTCAGAAAATTACTTCAGCATCATGTAATATATATGGTGATCTAATGATATTGGTATCATTCAAAAGAGCTCCTATTTATAGGAACTTCTCAAACAGACTGCTCCCTCCTCCAACAGTCATATTTTTCCTTGAATTTCAGAGGGACTATACACATTTCACTCAAAAAATGGTTACTTGGAAACAGATTTTACGACATCATTTCATAACAAGTGTAAGGAAAATGAAATTACTTAACCAAATATATTTTTTTGTAGTCCAAGGAAAAAATAAAATTCAGAATCTAACCAAATAAACATTCAGAGTCTATAAGATATGGATATTTGGATTTTGGATTACAAATAATTAGGAATATGAATTATCTATATTTTGGAGTATGAATTCAAATGAATTTGGAAACTAAATTATGAGGAATTCATAGTTTGAATTATGAGGAATTCAGAGTCTATATTCTGAAGAATTCGGAGTTTGAATTCTGAGAAATTTGGAGTCTGAATTTTGTGGAACTTGGAGTCAGAATTCTGAAGAATTGGGAGTCCTGATTTTTAGTAATTCAGATTAGGAATTATGAAGAATTCGATGTCTAAATTCTAAGAAATACAGAGTCCGAATCCTGAATAATTCAGAGTATGAATTCTGATGAATTTGGGGTCCAAATTCCAATAAATTCGGAGTTTTAATACATAACACACTATCTTCAAGGAATTATATGATTTTGAGGATTTTCATAAGAACCCATACTATTGACTTAGGAATAAAATAGGCTTGGTTTAGAATGTTAGAAATATTAAACAATGAAAACAATGGTAATGATAAAAATTTCTTTACAGAAGTAAAATATTCCTTAAGAAAATAATCCATAGGAAAGAAAATTCCTTAAGATAAAGTGTCTGTGATTTTCCAAACATAGAGGAATGAAAAATTCATAAGGAAACATTATTGACTCAACATCTTTGTATCCCATTAGGATGAGAATCATGCTGCATATAGTTATAAAATATAATATTATGTAGATCAAACTCATTAATACGAGAAATGGGTTCATTTAAAAATAAATCTAAGATGAACTCCCTTATGTAGGAGGAGGTGTTATTGTTTTTTGATGAAATCTTGTGTAGAGAGCTAAGTCTCAGTGTGTATGTTGTTCAGATCATCGATGATTCCCTTTCTTTAATCATAAAACCAAACAAATATAATCAAATATATTTTATTTCTTAACATTCCATTAGCATCACTTTGATAAATGATCATGAATTCCCACTGAAATGAAATTTTTCATTTGTGCACCCTCTCGAGTAGTTTTGAGATCGTCTGAATTGCAAGGATGATTTACATGATATCCTTTCTGAATGCTCTAACATTTTCCTAATTAAACTAACTCAAAAAGAATAACATTATTTTTTCTATGTCTATATAGTGGGAACCACAAATTTTTTTATATATTTTTACCTTAATTTTCCAAAAGCGTCATATGGGGAAAGTCTTATCAGGCATGGAATTTGGTTTTCCTCATGACACCTTCTTATAGGTTTTCTCTATAATAATTGTTTGTGCCTATTCCCATTTATGTTTGCTCAATATTTTCGAGATCACATATAGTGTTTTTCTAGTGAACATTCACTCAACTTTTTCCCGTGATGAATTTATCAAGTTTCCATCTTGGAGAGAATCATGTCTCATGTTGTTTTAAGGTCTTGCAAGCTAGATCATCGTTGTACTGTAATCTAAAGAAATTGAGCTTAGACATTCTTATCATTACACATTGAGATCTTCTTGCTCATACATCATGGGATATGGCACTGGAAGACCTGAGATGTCTCAAAACAATATGGGTTATTGCGTTCTCCCGTGATATTTCTAGGGCTCACATGGATTGGATCTCCATCCTTGTAAGGAGGATATGATTTTAGTTAATTGGTTAAATACCATATGAATCAATATAATGGACATGAAAATATTACCTTCACTCTTTTACAAGGTATTATGATGGTTTCTGGAGTGAATATGGTTGAGTGAGAAATATTAAAAAATATTGGCCCACCTGGATAGTTGGAATGTGGGTGATTTATATAAAATTCAGAAAGTCTGAGCCATGTAATATGGAATGGGGTAGACTTGAAGGATATGTCCCTTAACACTATGGGGTTTCAGTTTCATCCATAGTGTCATTGATGATCACAAGGATAAGAAAGCCCTGTATACTAGGCCAATATGTCTCTATTCGGTGGGTCTGAGCCCTCTACATCATTAGCGTGGCTAAACAGAGAGATCTCTTTTCATTTCAATGGGCTATGAAATATTCATAGAGACTAAAAAATTGAGAAGATGATTTTGGTATGGAATTAATTCTATCCAGGAAGTGTTCTGGAACAATATATAATCTTATGTATAATTGAACATATCAATCCTTACACCATGTGGTTTTGAATCACGAGGAGAAATCCATCAAAGGGTTCAAGAATTTAGGGTCACATTAATGCATTCGGGAAGGGTTAAAATTGTGGTGGTGTAATTTTGAGGATATCAGATCCACTTAAATTATCTAATATGGAGATTGTAAATCATAGTCCCAAGTGCCTGGGTCAAGATAAAGATATGGGATAGCTACAATGAGGATACCTTAAAACACAATGGGGTGTTAAGTTCCTCCGTGATGATTCCAGGCTCATAAGAATCATAAATCCCTTTATACTGGGACAACATGTCTCTGGTTGGTGCATATAAGACCTTGCATCAATAGTATGTAGCATTTACTTGGGGAATGGATACCCAGAAAATGGAATGTAAATGCATTCCAGAATGCAATAGGGGTTAGATGAAAAGGAACTTTTGGATGGTTCCGAAGTAATGCAGTTTGATGTCTCTATGTATCCCATTAGGATGGGAATCATACCACACATAGTTATATAATATAATATTATGCAGATCAAATGCATGCATATGAGACATAGATTCATTGGAAAAGAAATATATGATGAATCCCCTTAAATAGATCTAACTCATACATAAGATAGGGGATGTCATTGTTTTGTGATGAAATCCTAGGTAGAGAGCGAAGTCTCAGTGTGGATGTTGGTCAGATCATCGATGATTCCCATCCTTTATATGTAACATCAAAAAAATATAATCACTTAGATATTATTTCATAACATTCCATAGACATCACTTTGATAAATGATCGTGAATTCCCACTAACATGAGATTTTTCATTAGTACACCTTCTCGAGTAGTTTTGAGATCGTCTGAATTGTAAGGATGATTTTCACATGATATCCTTCATGAAGGCTCTAACATTTTACTAATTCAATGGACTCAGTAATCATATATTTATATTTTCTATGTCTATATAGTGGGACCCAATATATTTTTAACTTTTTTTACCAAAATTTCCCATAAGTGTCTTACAGGGGAAGACTTAGTAGGCATGGACATTGATTATTCCCAAGCCACCTTCTTATAGGTTTTTGTCTAGAAATTTTTTTTTGCATCTTAACATTTATATCTTCTCAATATTTTCTAGATCACACACAGTGTATGTACAGTGAACATACACTCAACTTTTTCCCATGATGCACTTACCATGTTTTCATCATGGCGAGCATCATGTCTCTTGTTTTTTTAAGGTCCTAAAAACTAGACCATCGATGTGTTGTAATTTAAGGTAACTGATCTTGGACCTTCTTATCATTACACATTATGATCTTCTAGCTCATAAATCATAGAATATGGCATTGGAAGATCCAATATGTCTCAAAACACGATGGGGTGTTGTGTTATCCCATGATGTTTCCAGGGCTCGCAAGGATTCGAGATCCATTCCTTTAAGGACCAGATTCCTTTAGTTAGTGGGTTAAATAACAAATGAATCAAAATAATGGACAAGAAAATATCATCTCCACTCTTTTACAAGGTATTATGGATGTTTTATTTAATGAATATGGTTGAGGGAGAAATATAAAAAAAGATAGTCCAACCTGGATAGTTGGAATGTGGGTGATTTATTTCAAATTTAGAAAGTGTGATCTAGATAATACAGAATAGGGTAGACATGAAAGATTATTCCCTTAACACTATGGGGTGTTAGTTTCTTACATAGTGTCGTTAAGGATCACAAGTATTAGGAAGCCCTGTATACTGGGCCAAGATGTATCTGGTTGGTGGGTCTGAGCCCTCTACATCAGTATCATAGCTGAACAGAGAGATCTATTTTTATTTCTAGGGGCTATGAAATATTCATAGAGACTCATAAATAGAGAATATGTAGATGGGTATGGAAGGAATGTTATTCAGGAAGAGTTTTGAACCATAATAAATCTTATTTACAATTGAACATATTAATTCATTCACCATGTTGTTCTGAATCACAAGGTGTGAGCCATCAAAAGATTCAAGAATGAAGGGTAACATTATAGCCTTGTGATAGGGTTAAAATTGTGGTGGTGTAATGTCGAGGATATCCAATCCACTTGAAAAGTCTAATATAGATGTTCTAAATCATAGTACCAAGTTCTCATGTATATAGAATGGAATGGGATAGCTACACCAAGGATTCCTTAAAACATAATGGGGTGTTAACTTCCCCCTTGATTATTCAATGCTCATAAGAATCACAAAGCCCATTATACTGGGCCAACATGTCTCTAGTTGGTGTGTCAAATCCTTTTCATCCATATAATGGAAAGAAGAGTAGAGAGATATTTTTTCTTCTTTAGGATAAATTAAAAGTTGGTGACCACCTAAGGCACTTTTTCTCCTAATGATGGATTTATAGATAACATAAGAATCAAGAAGGGTTTGAGTACCTGAAAAGTTGTGACACCACCTGTTGAGTATATTATCATGGAGAGGAAATGTGAAAAATAATTGATCTAATATTTCCCTAGATAATGTGGTCTAGCAAGTATAGCTTGGATTTTATTAGGGATATAGAGTAGACACTATTAGCTTTTTACCTTATTTATTTACGCCTTATTTTTTTCCTAGACTCTAATGATGGAGAGTTGAGAAAGTGAAGACATGAATTTTTCTCAAGAATACCTTCATGGGGTTTTCAACCTGAAATTTTTTGTGTCTCTATCTCATAGAATTTTAAATACATGTGATTTATACTATTATATACTATAGTACAAGTTTGTGCATCTTTGACCAAAGCGTAAAAAATTTATATTCATGAAACTTATGGAACTAATATGGGTGATGTTACACAAGATCCTAATTAGGATTCCCATTGTAAAAAGTACTACATCATTGTTATGAGTGAAATGTGAATTTGTTGTAAATAATAGATCGTGGTTCTCAGGTCATGAGTGATGATATGAGAAAATCATTCCAGGAATAGCATTGAACATAATGGGGTGATAGCTTCCATTGTGGTGATATTAGGCTCATGAGAATTAAAAATCTCTTTATAACAGGCCATGATGACTATGGTTGGTGTGTATGAGCCCTTGTATCAATATCATGGGAAATTTGATAAAATGTTTCTCTTTATCAAGGTATATGAAATGTTTGTGAAATACTATAATGCATGAAACATGAAGTGTGGAGTATGGATCGAGGTGCATAAATAGATGATGGGAGACCCCTGTTCAATGGTTGGCTAGGGTAATTCTCCTATAGATCATTGATAATGCAGGATGATGAATGATGGTTTCCCCAGTTTAACATCATGTACTGGGTACATTCATTCATTGTGTAGTATAACATCATGTAAGAATTGAGTACTTCTATGTAGTTTAATTTCATGCAGTAAGGAAAGACATCCATGCAGTTTAACATCAATTGGTGAGGATACAGTTCCATGTAGTTTAACGTCATGAAGTAATGACATACTTCAATGTAGTTTATCATCATGTGGTATGGACACACTTAAATACAGTTTACCATCATGTGGTAAGGAACTAATAGCATACATTTTTATGTCATGTGGTAAGGTTGTACTTCCAGGTAGTTTAACATCATGCGGTAAAGATGTTTGAACTGCTGTAAATGTGTGGAAATGTTTCAGATGTTCCCAATATTGGAGACTCGATCATAACTATGTATCTATTGGGGATGAGGATAAAGCCACACATAGTTCTAAATGAAGTCTCCTACAAAAGTTAGGATTATACAAAAGCAGGGTGATATTTAATATTTTTTTTGTGACTAGGATCAGTGTTGGATATTCGATCGTCAGTATATATCCTCTATGAAAAGGAATAAATTCACATGTAGTTTTTGAATGGGAAATATTCTATAGAGTTTGGACTCATATGTGTAGGTGGGGATTATTTTGATTAATCACTGTAGTTGGGATCAGTAACAGAGATCGAAACATCTCTATATATCATATGTTGATAGCAATCAAGCCACACGTAGTTATTAATGTTACATATAGTTTAACATCATATGGTGAGGATGAGAGTTATTTAATGTGAATAAATGGAAATAATATGGTTTGGCTCAATGATGGAAGTTCAGGCGTCACTGCATATCTCCGAGTGATTATAAATAAACGACACATAGTTCTTAAATTCTGAAGCAGTTTAACATCATGCATTGAGGATAGAGGCGAACTAACATAAATTGATTATAATACTGCAGTTTGACCATGAGGTGGATGTTTGGGCATCACTCTATGTCTAATTAGTATGATATTCAAACCACACACTATGCTGAAGACCCATGCAGTTTATTTTCATGCTTCAAGGATATTTATTATGCAGTTTAATGTCATGTAGTGAGGAATCATGGGATTCACATTACTATCATGCGTTCAGAACAGCAATGTATCTTTTTTTTTACTTTTATTATTATTTTTTCAATTTAATACCCTTCAAAAATTCCTAAGCTCACGTGATCTATTCTCAGTGTGAGAAACAAAGAACAAAAATGTTTTCCCTACAATGAATAGATAGTTGAGGGTACAAAATGGGATTTTTTTTCATGTAGTAGATGGGGAAATATATTGTATTGAAGATTCCCAATAAATCTCATTATAAATGAGAATCAATCCATACATAGTTCTAGAAGAACTATGTAGTTTAAACTCATGCGGCAAGGAAGTATGTGATTCGATTAGAATAGTGATGGACATCATAGATCCATGATGTTTGATGTCATGTGGCAAGGACATTGTCTTTATAGTTTAATGTCTAAAGGTAAGGATTAAAGGTACCATATTGTTCAACATATTTCTTCAAGGATGAAAGTTGTTGTGCAGTTTAATGTTTTACTACTAGGATTAAAGGTTATATGTAGTTTAACATCATTCCTCTAGGAAATTTTTTTACATTTTAACATCATATAACTAGGAAAATTTTTATAGTTTATCATCATTTAAATAAGAAGAATTTTCATATTTTAACATAATGTAACGAGGAATAATTTTTATACTTTAACATAATTTAACAAGGATAAATTGAAATATTTTAACATCATGTAAGTAGGATGAATTTTTACAGTTTAACATCATGTAAATGGTAAGAATTTGTATATTTTAGAATCATGTAACTATGAAGGGCGATGGGACATATACTGATGTCGATGCCCTTATCATTCTAGGACTCTTAAAATAGAAGGTTTCATCCTGTTGATCCATATTTACCATGATTATGGTTCTATTATCCAATGTTTCAGTTAAAACATTTTGTGATCGAGGAATATTATGAAGTGGGTGTTCAAAATTGAACTTTACCATTAATCCCCTGAAATAGTTAGGTTGAGAACCTAGTTCTTCATTTTTGGTGGTATATTCTCCAATGACATGCTTTATCACTAACCAAGAATCCCCATTTATGTTTAGGTAGGATATTTGTAGTTGTAGGTCTAGTTCCAATCTACTGATAAGGTCTTGGTATTCTGCCTCATTATTTTTGAAGCCATCAGATAGTGATAATGAGTAGGAAAAACCCACTTCTTCGGATGAGAATAATGAAATCCCTATACCAACCCAGCTAAAATTCATCTTTTTCTATCCTTTTTACGATAGGTCTTCATGAGGAACCATCTAAATACATCTCCCATGTTCTGAGAGTCATATGGTCATAGAAGCCCTCTTCTTCTAGAAGCTCAGTGACATCCAGCATGTTTGTCGGGGTATAATGTTTTTCGATATAATAATCTAGGTGAAATGTGATAGATCCAGATTCTAATTAATGGTGCCCCATACTCGGTTGGCCACATGGCCTCAAGTGCATTTCCAGGAATGCTAGAGGCGGCCAACATGAAGTGAGGGCCTAGGTGTGATAGTGGGGAAACAATGCCCTCATTAGTAGAGTATAACATAGTGGAATAAAATAATATACATATAGTAGAATCAGTAATATAATACAACAATATTATAGAACAAAGTACCTATTATCAAAATAACCTGATGTCAAAAAATTCAATGGAGGATTCTACATGTCACATGTTCTTGGATAATAGAAAAAATAAGACACACTACAATAATATATGATACTAGTACCAAAGCACAAAAAATGAACAAAAGAGACTCAGAAGCATCATAATCCTCTACTTGGTCTCATGCTCTCCTATTCACAAAAACAAATCAAGTACCTGTAGAAAGGTACTTACTATTATCGACACCAGCAACAATATAATCTGTTTGGGCCCAAAAACAAGAACCAAACATGATATGAGACTAAATCCTTGTAGGTAACCACCCATGATCTGTGATAGTTTATCAGTGAATATATATAATAGGTAGTGTACAATAATGAGAGCAGAATGCTAGGAATTAATCAAAATTAAATGGTCCTACAGGCAAGGGTGTTTATTTATATTCATTTAATGACCATTAATTAATTGAATTAAAATGAATTATATAAGTATTGAGATCCCTCCAAAGCCCAAAAACCCCAGTGTAAAATAAAGCACAACATATACCACATAATTCAATCTAAATAAGAAAGTGAATACTGAATCCAAGATTTTACTTTATATTGGTAGACATGTCATAAGTCATCTCATTTAAATATTAAATTTATTACACAAGTTCTTCCATGAAATTCTTAATATTTAATTCTTGTATCACTCTAGGTGAAATTATATCATCAACCTATAATCATGTCCCAACAAACCTCTCTGGAAACTCAGTATGCCTCTAGGTGTAAAACTACCAACATCCAATAAGCTCGTCCAAAAGAACCTCTATGGAATCCTGGTATCACTCTAGGAGTGGTATAATTCCATTTCAAATAAGCTCATTACTGGAGGTCTTATAAGTAATACCTAGGTATCCCTCAAGACTAAACAAATCCAATAGATTTCATCCATCGAATCCCTCAATTATCCATGTTTCACTCGGTAAAATAAGTAAATCCTACTTGAGCCCGACCACTACACTTGTGGCTCGCTCATGGATTGAACATAATAGTCTGACCAACCACATATGGCTTGGACATTCGATTACTCACTTGGCTAAAACACACAACAATAAATAGATGTAATTTAATCTATTATATGATTTTAACAATAATAAACTCTCATGGGAAATTCATAGGATAAGAAACACATTTAAATTACACTATTAAATGGGTTAAACAATAGTAACTCACATGGGGACAATTCATATAACAATATTATCATGAAATTTAATCTATTAAAAGGCTTAACCACAAAATATATCAAATGTGAAAATCATTTATATAACCAATTTAATTTCAATCAATCCATGGAAGGGAAATCAAAGGCCTGCCCAAAAGCATCTTAGTCCAAACCGCTATAAAATGTCTTCCAATGGAAAAACACCCATGGGGTGGCCCTAATTCTAGGAAAACAAACCTAACATGATTATAATCACATAATCAATTATCTAAACAATTATAGGAAATTGAAATTGGAAAAATTCATGTAAGGCGATACCCAAAAAATGGTAATGTCGAACTCCGACATATATAATCACTTTGATAATTAGCGGAAGGCATAAGAACTCCTGCCTTGTCGTCATGCAACTCTCCTCATCTAGGGTCAGCCACTAATTTGACCAAGAACATTGTAGATTTATATAATGTGAATAAAATATCAAGGCTCGATAACTAGTTATAGTGAAGAAATCAAGAAGAAAGGCTCAATGGGAATTGAGATCTTACCAATTATGTTCCAACGCATCTGGCATCATTCGAATCGAAGTTCAGATGATGAATTGGGAGAAAAAACAACCCTCCTACACTATTTTTCCTGAACCCAGAGAGATCCCTCTATCAGTATAAGAAAACACGAGATACATCTCTTTTATCTGAAAAAATACATGTACACAGGGTGTATTTAAGAATGCATGTTGTGTATATGGAAGTGTTTATCTTCTTTTTACAACATACCTTACACGTCATTAAAAGTTATTATAGACATCATTACACAACATGCATTGGGTTTAAATGGAACGTAACCCCTAGTCACATTGTGTATTAGTGCTGTAACTAGCACATGGTCTGTTTTTTCAATATTTCTTAAGTACAAACCGAAACGAAATGATCCATACCTCAAAGAAAGAACCATGTTTCTAAAAAATCCCTCCTTAATGAAATTTGTCCCTGAATATTCCTTATAAGGGTTGTGAAGAAATATCTATGGAAAACTATGGCCACTACGACTGTACATCATCCTCCCTCTCCCAGGTCTCGTCATTCACCCAGCCATGCTACCATAACAGACATACTAATGGAACTGACCGAACATGGATGACCATCATGATACGATCCACAATTTGTATAGGATTCTCGACAAAGGACACATCTACCTATAACTCAACCTCCATGGTATGAAAATCATAATAAGTGTCTAAAAATTAATGTAGAAACTGAGAAATGTGGAAGACATCATGCATAGCCATATACCTATAATGTAACTACAACTGATAGGAAACCAGCCCAACCCTCTCCAAATCTCAAATGGCTTGAAATACCATGGGGAAATATAACCATGTCTATTGATCTACTTGTGACCCATCCTCGGTGAATCATATTGGAAAACATGATCCCCAACCACAAACTCTAGAGGTCATCTACAGTGATTGACATAAGATTTATAAAGGGACAGTGTATTATATATCTAATTCCAAATCAACTGCACCTACTAAGAGGTCTCTTTGACAAAAAGAGGTCCCAGCATAGCTGCCTCTCTAGCCTCCATCCAACACAGGGATGATTGGAATGGTCTACCGTAAAAATCATCCTAAGGATACATATGAACCATCACCTATACCTATTGTTGTATGAAAACTTTAAAAGAGGAATGTTCCTCTCCCAAGAGCCCTAGAGATCCAGGATACATGACCAAAGCATGTCCTCCAACACCTAAATCGTTCACTCTGACTGGACATTTTTCTGAGGGTGGTAATATGTCCTCAGAAGCCCCTGTATTCCCAGTTCCCTATATATCCCATTCCATAAACAGGAAATAACCAAGCTTCCCTATATGAAACAATAGAATTCTGAGCCCATTGTATTCATAAAATCTTCCAGATGTACATCCTCCCATGCTCATCAACCATGAATGTTTCCTTGATCTGTAGAAAATGTGAATCCTTTTTGATCCTTTCAAAAACAACCCATAGGAAATAGTTACCTCAAGGAGACCTCGGTAACCCCGTCACAATAATACATCATGACATCATTAAATTTCCACTCAGAAATGAGTTTCTTCTGTAATAGTATAGCTGGTTTCTAGGGTTCAGTCTTCACCTACTGAACGGTGGAACATCTTATGACAAACCTAGCTATATCCATTTTCATACCTGGATACCAATACTGACGATGTAAATAAAAATAAATCTTGGTCAAACCAGAATCCAATGACCATATATAGGAATGGAAGTCTTTCATCAGCTCTTCATTCATGTCAGCTGAGACCCATACGCGACCATGTAATCACAAAACGTTATCCTCGCCTATGGTCCAACCAGGAGGAGGGTCCTTACTTTCCACATTATCCCATATAACTAGCCCTTTGAAATCCAACAATTACTTTATCCTCACACTATCTAGTAGGGCAAAGTTAACAACTAAATATAAAGGAAAATTATATCATTGACATTCATGCACCTACATGTCCATCACAGAGAACAATTCCCTAAGCTTCCACTCGCTATTATCCTGTTACACTGCCTGTATTTGATCCCTCATGCTCAATGCATCATCCAATGTATTTCATTTTACTAGGTATATAGGAAATCTCAAATTCAAAAGACAGAAGGTATTCCACCCACATTCACTGCCTCATATTTATATCACACTGATAAAATATATATGTGAGGATTTTTTTTCCATGTCCACCACAAACACTCTCCCAGTAAGTAATGTTTCCAATAGTGTAAAGCATGAAAAACTATATCTCACTCGAGATCATGCATTGGGTAATTCCTCTCATTAGGCCTTAACTAACGAGATCCTTATGCAAAAACTCATTCCCAATACATATGAACTTCTCATATCCTGATACATTATGTGTTGACTCACACAATGTAACTCCTTTACCGATCTGGAAAAAGTAGTATCAACACTAAAGTCAATATCCCTTTTAGCTCCTGAAATTCTGTCTTGTAGGAATCTGTCCAAACATAATTCACACCCTTATTTTCAAGCCCTTCAACGGTGATGCTAAACATGAGAAGTCCAGTGTAAAATTTCTGTAGAAACCAGCCGGCCTAAAAAACTCTACACCTCAAAGACGTTTTTAGATAGAACCATGTAAAATACTTCTCTCACATACTATGGGCCCACTGATACTCCTATCTTCAAGATTATGTGACATAGGATGTGAATTTGATCCATCTAGAAGTCAAACATTGTGAGCATAGTATATAAATGATGATCTCTTAGTATACTAAAAACGATATCAATATGTGTGACATGGTTGTGTCGATTATCACAATATACCAATATATCATCCATTAAAACCACAACTAATGAGTCAAGATAAGGATAAAAAACTTAGTTCATCAGAGCCATAAAGACTGCATGAACATTTGTGAGACCAAACGACATGACCAAATACTCATAAAGACCATATCTACTCTAAAAGGTTGTTTTAGGTATGTATGATGATCTAAGACACACAGGATGATAACTAGATCTCATATTGATTTTAGAAAAAACTCGAGCTCCAAGGAGATCATTGAAGAGATTATCTATTTGGGGTAAAGGATACTGGTTCTTGACTGTCAACTAGTTCAATTTTCGATAATCCACACACAGCTTAAGGGTAACGTCCACCTTTTTTACAAAATGGACTGGAAAACCCGATGGATAAGTACCAGTTTAGATGAAACCCTTAGCTTTAAAATCCTCTAGAAGCCTCTTGAACTCTTGAAACTCAATCATATCCATCATATAAGGAGGAATGGATACTGGTGCGACTCATGAAATTATCTTGATAGAGAAATCTACCTCTCTCAATGAAGGTAATCCTAAAAAGTAATCTAGAAAGAAAACCCTAAAATGATCAACCACTAAATAGAAATCCATCTCACATGCTACCTCATCATCTAGATATAAACTCGTAATCTGAGATATAATCCCTCTCAACCCACAATGCTCAGGTCCAGGTCGGATCACTTGGAAATCCCATTCACTTTTATTTATAAACTCTCTTTCCTTTGGTAATGTGAATCTCACATTGCAGTGATAGAAATCAAAAATGTTATGAAAAGAAAACAACCAATCTATTCCGAGAGTGGAATATAAGCCTAAAATATCTTATACATATAGGTATCATACAAAGTGACACCCACCAACCTTAAGGGGGCACTCATTTCACTAACTCGCACTTTCAATTCTAGTCTATAACAGAGTGTCTATCATTATAACATCCTTAGATGTAAAAGCTCATAGTCCAAGGCTCTACACAACTGGAACATATAAGAAACTATGTAAATCACCTACATCAAAAAGTGTAAAATCTAAAATAGATGTGATGAGAATAGTACATCTAATAGTAGAAGGTCTAGAATCATTATCATGTTGGGTTTGTTGAAATATATAAGTCTAACACATATTGTATCCCTGGACACTACCTAGATAGCTTATGTTCTTCCACCATACTGTCGTTGAGAACCTAGGGTCTAGAGACCACGAGCAAGACCACCACCTCGAGCTGAATAGATTGACGCATTACAGTTCCCTGGATGGTGATAATCTTCTGACCTTTCTCCTGAAAATGTAGTCAGTGCATACCCTCTCTCAATAGACACTAGTGGAAATGTTCTATAAAAGAGATGAATACGACCCATCTTTCTGCAAGATCTGCACTCTAGTAGGTTCTACGAACACTACAGCCATTTATTCCCTATCCCCCCACACTAGTAGCACTTCACTTGGCTACCTAAAGATACTTTCTAACTACTATTTTCCCAAAAAGAATGATCCAGACAACACATCTAACTACCAGTCGAGACAGTACCGGATCTCAGTACTGAACCGGCCTAGCTTGTACCTACAGATTCTCTCAGATTATGCTTAGTAAGCATCACCTGATTCAATATAGAAGATAAAATATTTATCTTGAAGACATTAAACTATGATCAATTGTCGTACATAAGACCATCATAGAACCACTTAGCATTTTCTACATCATGACCCATCAAAATATATGTGAACCACTAGAGCTCATAAAAACATAATTAATGGCCCATAACTAATAGCACCCCTACTACAGATGCGTAAACTCACTGGATGGATTAGCCCTTAGTGTCTCCTGAAAATTATATTCATAGAAGATTGTATAAAAATATCCCCAAGGTATATCCTAATGATGCTCCGATTGGTTAATTACATACCTCCATATCTTAGCGTAAACAAGACTCTACAACCTGTCATCAACCATTCCCTTAAAAAGTGGGCGGATGCTACTATTATAACACACACATCAGCTCCTTCGTAGATGTAGCAGGGTGTGGTGCTCCCTAAAAATCTTGCATAAACCTTTTAAAGTTTAACATATTGTGAAGCCTCACCTATGTGTGGTATAATTGTTGTTTGTGCATCTAGCATGAATCGATGATCCACTGGTAGCCCATGGCCTACCACCTCCAGGATATAATCATTTCCAATCTCTTGGCCTACCACTGTATGATTTTTTGGAGGCCTGAATCTACAAGGTGAAGAACTCACCACAAATCATGTTCATAATCAAGGTTTTCTATTCAATATAACAAGAAGAAAACATGAGAAGAAAACCCGTATATGTTAACAAAATGGGAGTACACTGTGTGTAGAAAAAATACATGATGTGTACCCTTACGATCTTACATAGGAATGTACCTACTCTAGCCTTATCATGTAACCATCCAAGGTACATGGAATTTAAGTCTTATACACATCATTCTCTATCAATAACTATCATCCCATGTCCCCACACACATGGTCGGTCACACGGTTACTTACCACATGGTGTGTACTCAGAGTACAGGGCATGTACTCAAGAAAAGGTTTTCTTCCTAAAAAGAAGAACATATGGAATGTTTTCATAGAACGACATGTCTTGTTGTCTGTGTTTTCAGATAGTAAACCTATAAAACATCCCTAAAACTCCCCATTTTTGAAAATTAATCCAATGGTATACCAAATTCAGATCCATGAGGGCCTATAATCCCTGCACATCAATGTTTGGCATCAACCTGAAACATCTTATATTAGAATTTATTTTATAGAAGCCACTTGATCCACCAATTTCTAATCCAAGAGGACTCATACACCTTAGGGAAAAAATCTTGGATTCCATCCAATTCGAACAATATCATGTACCAATACACCTATCAAAACATCAGTATTATCTATCATAGTGCCTACCACAACCCCATGAAATCAGTAATTCTCCTAAATGGCATGGAAATAATGCATGGAATGTGAGATATAATGAGTTACTATGTGATGTATGAGATGTCATACCCTCATCTCAAAAAGTTACAACAAAATAGAACCACAATGTTATCAATAATAACAATACAATACAAGTACATCACCCAACAGTGAAATCAAATCAATCGTAATAGTTAAAAATCCAAAAATCAAAATTCAATTCAAGGAAATTTGGATTTTCCCTATACGTAGGGTAGCTACTCCAAAGAATAGACTATTACCAAATCCCATTGCATGCCTATTTATTTATACAATTTCCAAACAATAAATAAACCTCGAAAAGAACATCCTTTAATACCACGTTTTAACATCCCAGATATGGATACCACTCAAAGGTGCCCCATAACTGGTTCGCCACATGGCCTCATGCATATTTCACAAAATCTAGATGCTTCCAACTAGAAGTGAAGGCCTAGGTTTGATATTAGGGAAACTATGCCCTCATCGGAATAGTATAACACAGGGGAATAAAATAATACCAAGATAGATGAAGTAGTAATGCCATATATGAGGACTAAACAACAGAAGAATGATAATCAAAATACCCATATGTTACAACATTCCACGGATGATGCTATATGTCATCTGTTCTAGTAAAATATACAAAGTAGGATACACTACATTAATACATGATAAAAGTACCAAAAGTACTCAAATAATCAAAAGAGACTCAGAAGAATCACCAGCAATGGCTTGGCCCCATGCTCTCATACTTTTAACAATAAATCAAGTAACTGTAGAATGGTTCTTTCCCATATCGACACATGCAACAATATAATCTGTTTGGGCCCAAAAGCATGACCAAAACAAGGTGTGAGACTAAATCCCAGTAGGAAACCACCCAAGATATACACCATTTTGTTAGTGAATATATATAATAGGTAGTGTACAGTAATAAAATAAGTATGATAGAAGGTACTCAAAGCTAAGTAGTTCTATAATAATGGGTATTGATTTAAATTCATTTCGTGTTCATAAACTAATTAAATTGCATTGAATTATAAAATTCTCTTGATTTGGCCAAATCCAAAAAAAATCCATGTAAACAAAAGCAAAACACATTCCTCATAATCCTATCTAAACAAGTATATGAAGGCAAAATCCATGATTGTGCTTTGGATTGGTAGATTCATCATAATACATTTAATTTAAATATTAAATTTTTTACTGGAGCCCGTCAATGAAATTCCTTTATTGGAATTAGAGTATCACTTCAGGGGTAATTCAATCTCCAACCTAAAATCATGTCCCGATGAACCTCTGTGGAATGCTGGTATCACTCCAGGTGCTAACATACCAACATCCTACAAGACCATTCTGATGAACCTCTCTGGAATTTCAGTATCACGCTAGGAGTGGTATAAGTCCATGTCAAATAATCATGTTACTAGTGGTCTTAAAAGTAAGCCAAAAGTATCATTCAATACATTTAAATACAAATAGATTCATTCCATGGAATCCATCAATGACCCATGTTTTACTCGAAAAAAAGTACATCCTCCATGAGCACAAACACTACACCATGGAATTCGTCACAGCTTGAACATAATAGTCGGACCAACCTCATAAGGCTTGTCCATTCGATTACTCGCATGGGTAACACACACAACAACAAACAAACATAGTTTTTACTATTACATGGTTTTAACAATAATGAACTCACATAGTCAATTCATATAACAATAAAGACATGTAAATTACATTATTACATGTTTTAAGAAATAGTAATTCACATGGACACAATTCATATAACACACCTATCATGAAATTTAAAATATGACAAGGCTTAACCATCAAATATCACATGTAGTAAAATCAATTTGTATAACCTATTTCATTTAAAACAACACAATGTTGGGCAATCAAAGGCATTCCCATGGAATCGTAGGCCAAATGACCATAAACAGTCACAAAAGGGAATACACACCCATGCGGTGACCTGAATTCAAGATTAACAACCCTATATTTCTTATAATAACATTATAAATTACCTAAACAATGATTGGAAATAGAAATTTGAAAAATTCATTCTGGGAGACACCTAAAAAATGGGTGTGTGGCACTTTGGAACATATAATCAAATTAACAGTTAGCGAAAGGCATAAGACCACCTATCTCGAAGTGGGACAACTCTCCTCATCTAGAGTTGTCCTATAATTCATCCTAGATCATTGTACATCTAAAAAACAAGAATTAAATCTCAAGGATCGATAACTAGGTCTATAGAGGAAATTACAAAGAATAGATCAATATGATTTGAGAGCAAGCTGATTGGTTTTCAACAATTCTGACGACATTGGAATCAGAGTTTGGTTGATTAATCGGAAAACAACAACCCTCCGGCATTGACGTTGGTGAACCTAGAGTGATCCCTCTACCCATCTGATAAAATATGCGCTACTTTCTGTTTTGGAATGAAAAAGGATAGTACACTAAGTGTACATGAGAATACATGTTGTAAATATGGTATTTCATTATTTTCTTCTGACTAAATTCCTTGAACGTCATCAAAAGGTCCTACCGACATCAATACATGGTGTGTACTGGGATTACACAACATGAAACCCGGAGTCACATTGTGTAATAGTGCTGTAACTAGCACTCAATCTATTTATCATCATTTATTATCTTCAAACTAAAACAGAAATATCTGTACCTAAAAGTTAGAAACATGTTCTTACACTCAGGATTGCCCCATCACTAACTTCTATGACCCAAACTAAATGCAACTTTACTAAAGAATGACCACCCATCTGTCCAAGCACCCATTCAACATCAGGTGACCAAGGATGTTATTTATATGATTTATATGTCAGAATGATTAGACTTCATTGTGCAGCATGTAATTTCTCATCTTTTTCATAGTGAAGATGAGTACAAGGCATGTATTCTCGACATTAGAGTATCAGGACATAGTACATTATATTGTCTAGCTGAGGTAGTAAAGACTATTTTCTCTTCCCACATCATTATTTTTTTTCAAGGAGGCCCCCAATAAGAATTCCATGAAAGCCACAAAAAGATGAGTTTTCACCCTTTCACTTGAGGCATCAGGAATGGCCGGTACAGTAGGTACTGGATATGACATTCAATGAATTCTTGGTAGTCATCATCTGATATTAACGGGGATAAAGTTGGAAGAACATCTTGGGTACTGCACATTCTCGAATGAATTTTTCTTTGATCAATTTGATAACTCTTACCTCTATATTGCTGACATGGGAGGGGTACAACATCATGGATTTCTTTCCGAATCCCCAATGCTCATTGGGTAGTCCAGGATGGTGTGTAGATAGATCTCGGATTAGTATGGGAATTTATGTATAATTCCACTTGAACACATATCAGTTCTACTTTAGTAATGTGACATACATCTCTCACTCTTCGAGGGGGTTTATGTAACTAGTCAGTGTATGTCATAGGTCATCCTATGTTCTCAAATTTATCTTCTTGATTTCCTCAATGGTGGTGGAGACAGCTTCCCTAAATGTTGGAGGGGTGTTCCTGAGGTTAGCCTTATATTCTTTCATCTTTGTGTTTGTGGAGGCATCTCCAGATGAAGATGGAAATATGGGATCTCCACTATCACTATCATGGTGAGAGAGGCCATCCAAGGAGACATTATTATCCACCTTTATGAGAGTTTTTTAGAGGGATATCAGAGCTGATATTCCTCTATTATTCCACTAGATACATGTTGAAATTTTACCTTTGGGATTACATTTTTGACACCAAAAAGTTTTATGGGGATCACCTAGTCACTTTTGAGAAAACTATAGGGTTTCAAAAGGGAAATCCCCAAGCCATTTGGAGAGGAAACCTGTAAATTATCATCCACCATCTATTGATTACCTCTCTTATTATAGAAATTTATATCTATGTATATATATTCATAGATATCTAAGGGGGAATTATCACCATGTGTTATACTGAAATTATCATCTCATTTTGATGATGTATCTTAGAGATTGACATTATGCCTAGTTTATCATCCCGTGATAGAGACATGTTCTGTTCGGTTTATCGTATTTTGGTAAGGATGTTAATATGGGTGGTTGGGATGATATATATAATCCAGGAATCCCTATGTATCTCATTAGGAAGAGAATCAATATGTACATAGCTCTAGAGTTCATTTGAGGTTGGATAACAACACAAGAAACAATGTTCATCCTAAGTGAGGTCCATAGGAATGTACAGTTTTATGTCATGAATGGGACATCAACCATTCATTTTAATGTCATGTAGAGAAAACTCATGGTATTATTTTTATAATCTTTAATTTAAGAATTTAATGGGATTATCTCAAGCCACCATGACTGGTTTTGTTTGGGGAAACCCTTATCAAAATTTCAAATCTTACTTGAACTATACATGGTGTGACAAACAAGGAACGAAAATGGTTTCATTCACTATTTAGAGAAAATGGAGGATATGATAAAAATATTTTGCATCATGTGGTGGATAGAACAAGATATAGGATCAATGTAACACCCCAATCTTCCACAGTACGATTCACTTTGAATAATACAGTAGCGTGTGTTGTACGCAACTTCGAGTTATAACCCACCACAACCAATCAAACTAGCAGTTATGAATAGTAATACCCACTTTTTGGAATTTTATAAATCTTATCATTCAAAATTAACTTCATTTTTGGATTCAGAATATCGAAATTATCTTAGGGTGAAATTTTGGTGCTTTTCGGATAACTTTCAAATTTTGATGAATAGTGAAAATTACAAAATTTTAATTTAAAAAAACTTTTTTAATAGAAATAATTAATAGTGATAAATTAGAAATTTGATTGGTTTTAAAGTATATTTATAATATATTTTTACCATTTAGTACAATGGTGGTCATTGGATGTAATTTAACATTTAAACCAGACATAAACAAGTGTCAATCTTTTGATAGTTATTATTTCTTAAAAACATGCTATTTATTTTGACAACGAGAATTAATTTTTAAATTAATTAATGAAAATTATATGTTTTGAATTTGGTAAAATAGACTTAATTTTTTAATTCATAATATCATATATATCTTAGGTCTAATTTTGGTTATTTTTTTGAAAACATTCAATTTTTGATTAATAATGAAAAATATTGAGTTATAGTTTAAAACCAATTTTTTTTAAATAATTATTTATTTTATTTAAATTTAATTTAGGTAAAAATAGATAAATAATACCTATATAAATTCAATGTAATTCATTGATGTTAGTTTAGAATAATTTTAGATATATAAAAATTTTATTGAACATTTCACCATCTTTTACCCACCTCCTAGGAGAATTGGGAAATGTACATAAAACATAATTTTACCACTTCTGTGAGTGGAATTTTTAAAATCAGATACACACGGTTAATATCAAGGAGTAAAATTTGGTTCAATAAGATATAAATATTTTTGGTGAATTGTAACATTTTACTTTTATTTACCAGGGTTAAAAGTAAATAGGGTAATTAAGGTAAAAATGATATTAATATTACCCTAACACATGTCCTAATTCTATTGGACACATTTATCTCGACCAAAAACAACCTTAGGAATAAAATATTATCATTTAGGTCCAATTTGATTAGATTATGACATTTATTATTATTTAATTCAGAGAAGAGTTAAAAGAGTTAAAATCAATGTTTAATTACTAAAACATTTTTAATATAGGTTATTACACAAGATAAATTCGATTATAAATATTCATTAGAAAGATAAAATATTTCCAAAATCATGGTAGTTTATTCATAATTTTTATACATTAAATAAATAAATATATGTATGACACAATAATGATACATTAATTACCTTATTCATGAAAGAATCAAATAAATGGGATTATAAATATAAAAATAAATATAATTTCAAAGTTTTTATGACATCCACGAATTTTCTAGTTGAATATGACATTTTAGGATTGATTAAATGTATTTTTTTATGTAATCATGTTGTTATTATTTTAACAAAAAAACAAATACCAAATAGTGTGAAAATTTATATAAAATAGTTTTTAAAACTAATAATTTATTATTAATTTATATAATGGTCCTTAAAATCTATGTTTCGGCAAAAAGACTTATATAATTATATATATGACATTAATGATCCAATTGGGGTTCTATTGGCAGTATATAGTATGTTTATTAACCATATAGTGTAAGAATACAAGAGGACACCGTAAAAGTTAAATTATTTAACTTAGAGTTAAATCTAAATGATAAGGTTAAACTGGTAACCTAAACTTGTCTAAAACCTATTGGTTGTGTTTTTATCGACTTATCCCCACCTTAGACTTTAAATAATCAACATTGGAGCCATTAGAAATCGAATATGAATTTATTATAAAACAATATTTTAAGTTTTTCCTAAGGAGCCCCTCACCCCTCTTACAAAAGGGAAGTCCCCCATCTCTCTAAATAACACCTTCTAAGCCATTTGGATCGGCCAAACCCTGAAGAAATACTATATCAACTATCCTACCTTCAACCTAGAGGCCTTAGTTTGATCATAAAGCCATCCTAGGGATCCCTTTTGATCAAATCAAAAGGAAGAACCCGAAGAAGAGGTAATGATTTCACCACCCTCTTTCATGTTCCTTTCTTCTTCCCCTTCCTTTTTCTTTGTTGTTTCCATTATGAAATAATAACTATAGTATATTCTATATACTGTGATGTTATTATAATTATGGTACAACCAAATTCATTATTCTATCCACCCTTTGAATGAAATGTCACTATACGTGCGTAAGTACGACTTACCGTCTCCACGTTGTGGTGTAATTTTTATTCAATACATTATTAATTGGATGGGTATAATAATGATGTGTATTTAATGTAAATAATAAATATAACATTACAAGGATTCTGTATATATTATATACCATCCAATTATATATTATATTAATATCAAAAGAATGATATTTTCGCTCGTGCGTACGTACGGATTACCGTCTCCATGACGCGATGAGATTCATTTCAAGTTCTCCATTCATCGACGATTATAAAAAAATATATTACTAATTAGTATGTAATATATGACATAATAATGATATTGGAAATATATATATTTATAAATATAATTATTTATGTACTTACATATATCTAATTCAATACTATGTATAAACGGAAACAGTGTTTATGCGTACGTACGGACTCCCATTTCCATAAGCAGTGTTTTCCATTTCATATATACGTATATTATAAATTTCTATATTCTAAAAATATATAATAAATAAATCGTGTTTTATATTCTGGAATTATTTAAATCATGATTTATGTGATACAATAAATAGTAACAAGTTAAAAAACCTACGATAAAGAAAGCGATTATAACCCGAAATATCAATATAACATGGAAATTATTATTAAATGGGTAATATAATGTCATAAATGAATAATGTATGATATCATAAATATTAATATGGTTCTGGTATAATTTAATAACATACTATAGTCTTCATACAGGAGGCTAAACGTACCCTCGACTAAAAGAAAGTGCAATGTAAGGGGTTTTCATCTCATTCCTTATTCCCATGAGATTTATGCCATATTGCCACTATTACCTTTTGTATGGTGTATGTACTGCCCATAATTGTATTATTTGTGTAATAAACATTAATTTATTTGTATTTAAATATTCATTGTATGATACCTCTTTCATGGGATGTATGTTTCTTAAGTTACCAAATTGGTAAGGGTTTATTTCACAATCTCTTCATTATCCAAGGTTATTTATAAGAAGTTATCTATTGGGACCTCTTTATCATCGACATCCATGTTTCTTAAAAATTTATTTCAAAACATTCTTACTATTTTACAGAATATGGGATAATGTCATTTATACCCTTTTTTGAATTTTTATAAGTAGTCTATAAAGGAATCTTTCTGCCGTTTTCCAAACAATGTCCTTTTTAACCTTTTCTACAGAATTAAGGTAAGAATGTCTTTTTTTTAATTTATACGGCGGGTGTGGCTATTTTCCGCCATTATAAAATCGTTGAATCTTCCCTTTCAATCTTATAAGAATATTTTCAAAGTAAATATTTACTTTTATAATTATGTGACTTTTAAATGATTTCAAAAAAAGAGATATTTCTCTCACATATTTTTGATTTCATCTATGTCAACATCCTTTGATAAATTTTACACTTGTTTGAAGTTGATTTATTATGATACAAATCTTCCATATTGTATTTAAGGTTTTGTGATATGTTTGACTATGGATGAGTTATTTTTATTCCATTAATGGTTTATGATTAATTTTTTGGAATTTCGTATGCTAGTTTTAATACGAATGTTTATGTTATATTTCATCCTCTTCTCAAGATGAATGCGTTGGAATAGTATGCTCCGGGTTGGGGTCTGGTTATAGAAGACCCTCCCGGTTGGTGTCCTGTTATTAGAGGGACTCCGAGTTGGTGTCTGGTTATTAGAGGCACTCTGGGTTGGTGTCTGGTTATTAGAGGAACTCTGGGTTGGAGTCCGGTTATAGAGGCTCTCTGGGTTGGGTTCTAGTTACAGTTATCCCTTAGGTCTTGGCCCGAGGCCTTGACATAGAAATTAATGTTCGGCATTATGCATTCCATCATTATGAAAGTGGTTAGTGATATTGCATATTATTATTCGACTAGAATAAATTCCATGTGAATATGTAAATGGAATTACTTCATTTTATTTTTGCCATATTATGTTGAAGTTCATGTTTAAAAGGCTTTTGTTTCTGTTACACTTTTCCTTAAATGTTTGTGCTTATTTCTGAAAGTTTCTGTTGTTTTGTTATCCTTACTGAGCATCTGATCTCACCCCTTTCTATGTTTTATTTTCCCCAAGATTCGAAGAAGTGTATAGTGATTGATATGCAGGGTTAAGCCAAGGGAATAATGGCGTTCGTGAAGGATTATTTATGTTTTTTTGAATGTTATAATGTTTGATGTAATATTCATGTATGTAATCTATTTTCCAAGACTTCTAAACTGATCGTTCCTTCGGGACTTGATTCCATGTAATCATGCCAATGTATTAAAGTAATTCACCGACTCTGGGTAACTGGGGTCGGGGCGTTAAAGTTGGTATCAGAGAAAGTTTAGCAATAAACATGGAAACTAGATTTAGATAAACTCTAATTAGAGCACGTATACCTAAGATGAACTTTGAGGATTAGTGTAGAAGAACTTCCTAGAATTTTGGTATTGTAGAGATTTTGTTAGTTTTCCAACCAATACATCCCTGTCTGGATACGAGAAGGTAGAGGCAACTCTGGCACAGATGTACATAGGGGAAAAACCTGAAAACACCGCTTTGAGATAGACCTGAACAGGAACTGGTGCACGACAACGGGCCTTACTTAACTCTTGGTTACGACACTCCCGAGGGATATGATTTAGATAATTATCATTTTCTTTACGAACCATTATGAAGGGTTTATGACTATATAATTCCTCACAGAAAACTTTTTTTATGATTATGGATTATATCCATAAACTGTTTAATTTATGTTAAGTGTTTTACAAGTTCTGGATTAGGTATTGATATTCATAAACTAATCTAGTGAATTCCATTGTTTATAATTGGTGCCCAGTAGAAGGAATGAGAACTCCAGCAATACACATGATCCAAAGAGTAATAAGGATCATATCTTTCATGGTCCTAAGCTAGAATTTAGAAGGGAAATATTCTTCCACATATTATCATCATATGAAGAAATAGTATCATGTGGATAAGAGAAGTAAAGAATTCTCGGTGTCCTCTGGCTTTGAATGGAAGCCAGATAAGAAAAGGATTGTAGAGACAAGGACAAATAAAGGGAAGAAGTTAAAGAAGGGTTTTCTCATATGTGATAACTATAGAAATAATCACCTTGGGAAATGCTTGAAGGGAATGGGAGTATGTTATAAGTGTGAAGAAAAAGGACACCAAGTACGTTACAGCAAGTGTACGAAAAAGGTTTCAAATGTACAATGATTCATCTGCAAGGAGTTTGGACACTACGCGAACCAATGTCCCAGTCATTAGACTATGCCACAAATGATGCTATTGGATAATAATAAAGTTATGATACTACCACAGATGAAGAGGAATGACTAGTGTTTTTATGTTGTTATTTTAGAACTATTTCATTTAAGTGTTGTATCAATTATGTTTTTGAAATAAATAAGGAATGTACTGCAGTGCTATTTCGTTGAGGATTTGAGATTTTATGGTACTATGAAAAGTGACTCTACAGTGAGTTAACCTTTTTTGGAAATTTCATGGTTGAAGGAATGATAAACCTTAACATGGTCCTAATATTGAAGTACTGATTTTGGAATAATATATGGTTGATTTGGATAAATTATATTGGATATTCTTGACTGCCTTGAAGCTGATTAAAGATTTGTATATTCCATCACTGTTGGAGTTTACAACATTTTTGGATGGATTCTATATGGAATAATGGATCATGAATGTAATCAATAAGGTTTATGGTAATTCACGATGTTTCACTGTTTTAAAAGTATACATGATAAAGTTATTCACGTGCTATTATGGGGTAAAAAAGATCTATATTATGTGTACGTACCTTATAAATTTTGGACTGTGAGTTTGAGCAGAAGAATTTTGGATAAGTATATTTTTAGATTATTTTTGGATTTCCATAAATAGGACAACCCGGAGGTTGGGCGGAAACCCGTCGCATCCGGCAAGGCCGCAATACTTGAACCCACAAACGAAGGGCGATAAGGGTGTATCACCTACCACTAGCCCATGTGATGTACTGGATTTAATAATGTAGTTTTTTTAAAGGGTCAGATATATGAATTATAAATTCATTATTTTTTGAACCCTATATTATTAGGATAAATAGAATATATATATATAGATATATTAAATCTTTTAGAGTGAAAGATTAGTTTGTAGTAGGAATTAGTTGAAGGATAAAACTATACTTGTCAAGTATATATATATATATATGTTTCCTGTTATTTTATGGATAAATTAATTATTAAACATTAGGGAATGGGTCTTAAAACCAAAAATGTGTTATCTTAATATGTTACGTTTTGTTGAACCGATAGTATTTTAAATCATTATAAATTGGTGGCTTTGAGGCCCATAATTCTACAATTGTTTGTGATTGATGATCTCAATCACTACCTATAAATATTTACATTTTTCATCCAATTACGTGTCTCTAATTTCAACCAATGTTCTCCTAATCAAGATCATAATTTGGTGTTGACCATTTCATTTCTCTTCTCCTCTTATTAAGACTAAATTTTATTAACCCAATTTCCGATTTGGGTTTTCCCAAAAAGATTTTTTCTATTTTCAACCTTTTATTTTCGAAGAACAATTTCAAATTGCGAGGACGCAATTTATTGAAGGAAGGGAGAATGTAACACCCCAAGCTTCCATGGTACGCTTCACTTTGAATAATACAGTAGCGTGTGTTGTACGCAACTTCGAGTTATAACACACCACCACCAATCAAACTAGCCATTATGAATAGTAATACCCATTTTTTTTTGAAATTTTATAAATTTTATCTTTCAATATTAACTTCTTTTTTGGATTCGGAATATCGAAATTAGCTTAGGGTGAAATTTTGGTGCTTTTCGGATAACTTTCATATTTTGATGAATAGTGAAAATTACTAAATATTAATTAAAAACAACTTTTTTAATCGAAATAATTAATAGTGATAAATTATTAATTTCAGTGGGTTTAATGTATATTTATAATATATTTTTACCATTTAGTAAAATTTAGGTCATTGGACGAAATTTCACATTTAAACCAGACATAAACAAGTGTCAATCTTTTGATAGTTATTATTTTTTAAAAACATGCTATTTGTTTTGACAACGGGAATAAATTTTTAAATTAATTACTGCAACTAATATGTTTTGAATTTTGTAAAATAGACATCATTTTTCAATTCATAAAATAAAATATATCTTAGGATTAATTTTTGATATTTTTTTAAAAACATTCAATTTTTGATGAATAATAAAAAATATTGAGTTATAGTTTAAAACCGAACTTTTATTAAATAATTATTTATTTTATGTAAATTTTATTAAGGTAAAAATAGATAAATAATACCTATTTAGGTTCAATGTAATTAATTGATGTTAGTTTATAATAATTTTAGATATATAATTTTTTTTTGAACTTTTCACCGTCTTTTACCCACCTCCTAGGAGAATTTGGAAAATGTACATAAAACATAATTTTACTGCTTCTGTGAGTAGAATTTATAAGATCCGAGAGACATGATATATATCAAGAAGTAAAATGTGGTTCAATAAGATAAAAATAATTTCTGGTGAATAGTAACTTTTTACTTTTATTTACCACAGTTAAAAGTAAATAGGGTAATTAAGGGTAAAAATGATATTAATATTACCCTAAAACTTGTCCTAATTCTATTGGACAAGTTTATATAGACAAAAAACAACCTTATGAATAAAATATTATCATTTAGGTCCAATTGGATTAGATTAAGACATTTATTATTATTTAATTCAAATAAGAGTTAAAAGAGTTAAAATCAATGTTTAATAACTAAAACATTTTTAATATAGGGTTTTACAAAAGATAAATTAGATTATAAATATTAGTTATAAAGATAAAAAATTTCCTACATCATGGTATTTTATTTATAATTTTTATACATTAAATAAATAAATTTATCTGTGACATAATAATGATGCAGTAATTACCTTATTCATGAACGAATCAAATAAATGGTATTTCAAATATAAAAATAAATATAATTTCAAAGTTTTTATGACATCAACGAATTTTATAGGTGAATATGACATGTTAGTGTTGATTAAATTTATTTTTTTGAAGTAATCATGTTGTTATTATTTTAACAAAAAAACAAATACCAAATAGTGTGAAAATTGACATAAAATAGTTTTTAAAAAAACTATTATATAATTAATTGATATAATGGTCCAAAAAATCTAATGTTCGGAAAAAGGAATTATATAATAATATATATGACATTAATGAACCAATTGGTGTTCTATTGGTAGTATATAGTTTTTTTATTAACCATATAGTGTAAGAATACAATAAGTCACAGTAAAAGTTAAATTATTTAACTTAGAGTTAAAACTAAATGATAAGGGTAAAATGGTAACCTAAACTTGTTTAAAACCAATTGGTTGAGTTTTGTAAACCTATACCCACCTTATAATTTAAATAATCAACTTTGTAGAAATTAGAAACCGAATATGAATTTATTATAAAATAATATTTTATGTTTTTCCTAAGGTGCCCCTCACCCCTCTTATAAAAGGGCACTCCCCCTTCTCTCTAATTCACACCTTCTAAGCCATTTGGATCTTCCAACCCCTACCCAAATAACCTATAAACTATCCTACCTTCAATCTAGAGTCCTTAGTTTGATCATAAATCCAACCTAGGAGCCCTTTTGATCAAATCATAAGAAAGAACCCGAAGAAGTGGTAATGATTTCACCACCCTCTTTCAAGTTCCTTTCTTCTTCCACTGCATTTTACCTTGATGTTTCCATTATGAAATAATAACCACGGTATATTCTATATAATGTGATGTTATTATAATTATGGTACAACCAAATTCATTATTCTATCCCTCCTTTGAATGACATGTCACCATACGTGCGTACGTACGGCTAACCCACTCTATGTGGTGGTGTAATTGTTATTCAAAACATTATTATTTGGATGGGTATAATAATGATGTGTATTTAATGTAAATAAAAAATATAACATGATAATGATTCTGTATATATTATATACCGTCCAATTATATATTACATTATTATCAAAAGAATGATATTTTCGCTCGTGCGTACGTACGGATTACCGTCTCCACGACGTGATGAGATTCATTTCCAAGTTCACCATTCATCAACGATTATAAAAATATATATTACTAATAAGTATGTAATATATGACATAATAATTCTACTGTAAATATATATTTTTTTATATATAAGTATTTATGTAATTACATATATCTTATTCAATACTATGTAAAAACAGAAACACCGTTTATGCGTACGTACGGACTACCGTCTCCATAAGCGGTGTTTTCCATTTCATATATACATCTATTATAAATTTTTATATTATAAATATATATGATAAATATATAATTTTTTATATTCTGGAAGTATTTAAATCATGATCTATGTGATACAATCAAGTGTAACAAGTTAAAACACGTACGATAAAGAAAGCGATTATTACCCTAAATATTAATATAACATGGAAATTATTATTAAATGGGTAGTATAAAGTCATAAATGAATAATGTATGATATCATAAATATTAATACGGTTCTGGTATAATTTAATAACATACTATAGTCTTCATACAGGAGGCTAAACGTACCCTCGACTAAAGGAAAGTGCAAGGTAAGGGGATTTCATCTCACTCCTTATTCCCATGAGATTCATGCCATATTTCCACTATTACCTTTTGTGTGGTGTATGTAGTGCCCATAATTGTATTCTTTGTGTAATACACATTACATTATTTGTATTTAAATATTCATTTTATGATACCTCTTTTATGGGGTGTATGTTTTGTAAGTTACGAAATTGCTATGGGTTTATTTCACAATCTCTTCATTATCTGAGGTTGTTTATAAGAAATTATCTACTGGGACCTCTTTATCATCGATATCCATGTTTCAGAAAAATTTACTTCAAAACATTCTTACTATTTTACAGAATATGGGTTAATGTCATTTATACCCTTTTTTTACTTCTTATAAGATGTTTATAAATGAATTTTTCCGTCGTTTTCCAAACAAGGTCCTTTTTAACCTTTTCGACAGAATTAAGGTAAGAATGTATTTTTTTAACCTATACGGTGGGTGCGGCTATTTTCCACCATTATAAAATATTTGAAGCTTCCATTTCAAGATTATAAGAATATTTTCAAATTAAATGTTTTCTTTTATAATTATGTGACTTTTAAATGATTTCAAAAAAAGAGATATTTCTCTCAAATAGTTTTGATTTCATCTATGTCATCATCCTTTGATAAAATTTACACTTGTTTGAAGTGGATTTATTATGATAAAAATATTCCATGTTGTATTTAAGGTTTTGTGATATGTTTGACTATGTATGAGTTATTTTTATGCCATTAATGGTTTATGATTAATGTTTTGGCATTTCGTATTCTAATTTTAATACGAATGTTTATGTTATATTTCCTCCTCTTCTTAAGATGAATGTGTTGGACTAGTATGCTCCAGGTTGGGGTCTGGTTATAGCAGACCCTCAGGGTTGGTGTCCGGTTATTAGAGGCACTCCGGGTTGGTGTCCGGTTATTGGAGGCACTCTGGGATGGTGTCCGGTTATTAGAGGCACTCCGAGTTGGAGTCCGGTTACAGAGGCTCTTCGGGTTGGGTTCCGGTTACATTTATCCCTTAGGTCTTGGCACGATGCCTTGACAAAGAAATTAAAGTTTGGCATTATGAATTCCATCATTATGAAAGTGGTTAGTGATATTGCATGTGATTATTCGACTAGTAGAATATCCATGTGAATAAGTAAATGGAATTACTTCATTTTATTTTTGCCATATTATGCTAAAGATAATGTTTAAAAGGATTCTGTTTTAGTTACACATTTCTTTAAATGTTTATGCTTATTTATGAAAGTTTCCACCGTATTGTTATCCTTACCTAGCATCTAAGCTCACCCCTTTCTATGTTTTATTTTTCCCAAGATTCCAAGAAGTGTATAGTGATTGATATGCAAGGTTATGCCAAGGGAATAATAGAGTTCATGATGGGTTATTTATGTTGTTTTGTATGTTATGAAGTGTAATGTAACATTCATGTATGTAATATATTTTCCAAGACTGGTAAACCAATCAATCCTTCAGGACATGATTCCTTGTAATCATGCCAATGTATTAAAGCAATGCACTGACTTCGGGTAACTGGGGTCGGGGCGTTAGAATCAAGGTATCCCAACATATCTCATCAAAAACGACAATAATGTTGTACGTATTTCTGGAAGAATTGTACAGTTTAACATCCTCTGGCACAAACATGTGTTGTGTAGTTTAATGCCTTGTGGTAAGGATGGAAGCCATGCAATTTAATGTCTTGAAATAAGGATGAAATCCATGATACATTATAGTTTTCAGTAAGGATATCATTGATACTGTTTAATGACATGCGGTAAGGAAATTGACCATGTAGTTTAACGACCTATGGGTAGGATAATGGTAAAATAACTTATTAGGAGAGTGGATCTTTTGAAGGTGCTGGAAAAACTCTTATGCGTATTGCATAAGTTTTAGGGCCATTCAACTCTATCAACCCTAAAGATACATATTCATCCAACAGATCTTTAAAGACAAATCAATGTCATATTGTGTGCCTAAGATGTCAATGGTAGGGTTGATAGTTGTCATGTCCTATCAGCCCTACCTCCAATGAAATTCTCATTATGGGGACATACATAAAACAATATTCCATGGAACGGTTAAAATATTTTCAGAAATATTTCATTTGGAAGTAATAGTATTGGTTCAATCTTGATTTGTAATACAACCTCTTATCCTTAGGAAGTATATGGGTCTTTCCCCACTCAAAAATTGGTGCATCCTCATCAAATTGATCGGATGAATGGATTAAGGATTCATGTGTTGGTGGTTCCAATATCCACATGCTCATTTTCACTTGAATCTAGTCTTTAATGGAAAAGAAACCTTCAATACTGTGTACAAGACATCGATGGTTGGGGAAATTATTGTTAGGACCTATCAACCCTACCTCACTCAACATTCTCTTCATCTGGAGATTTATCAAATCATTTTCTGTGGATTAATTGAAATAATATGGATTAGGTTTGGATTTGAAGGAGTATACTTTTAATTTCCTATCTTCAAGAGATGGTTGAATAGACTGCTTCACCCACATGTTATATATGCCAACATTGGTGAAGGTGTATGGCCATGTCTGGTGTCTGGGGTAAAATTCTTGGTCTTTATTGATCTAGGGGTACATTTTGAAGCATTGGGGGTCTTGTATGACACATAAAATCCCCATTTATTAAAAGTTCCCGACCCCACTGAAGGTTTTTTTGTGACATCTGTTGTCACATGGTTTCCATAATACCCTCGACGCAGAGGTAAAAAATATGTAAAATCCCCCATTCTTGTTGGATGAGGTTCGTAGAATTATTAAAATATCCCAACCCTATGGGATGGGTTCTGATGAAAATTTTTCATATTTCTCCTAAACATGGGTTGAAAATATGAAAATTCTTCCATCCCTGTGGGATGGGATACATTACTTCATGGTGGGCTTCCATAGGTAGGAACTCGCTCATTATCTTGAGGTGGACACCTCATGAGTATTCCAACAATTTCCCTCAAATATTCTTATTATCTTATTATAGATTAGATATATGTTCTTATATAAAAATTTCATTGTCACCTTCATGGGTAAGGCTTGTTGGAGGCATGAAAATACCATTTTCTCCATCGATGGTAGGGTGAGTGGATAGTGATGGGACTTCCAATGTACACCCTATATACTGAATTCACTACATCCAATGTCCATACAATCCATTTTCCTTACCTTATAAGATAAAAACATCCTCAGCAAAACCTCATATAGATGCCTGGATGAGACCGCTGAGCCTTTCTTATCATATGCCAGTGGCTGAAGATTTAACAACTCACCATGACTCAGAAGACTACAGGAAGGTATGATTGTAACCATCATGTGTACGATCATTTGGAGATTATGAGGAGTAATCAGATCTGACTCATGTCAGATTGAATAATACACAAGCCATATAAAGATCCTCCTTGATGAAGTATGTTGTTTGACAGGTCTGTTCCCGGTATTCTGTTTCATAGGTTGTTGCCCATGACACAGTTTGGGGGGTCAGTTCCCATGACACCAGTTGGGGTGTTGGTTCCCATGCTACCATTTTAGGGTTAAGGTCCCAGGATTCAATTTGGTGGGTCAGTTCCTATGATTTAGTTTACGGGGTCAGTGCCTCTGATTCTATCGGGGGGTGGTTTCCTTGAGGAAGATGATCTCAGGGTAATATATAATGAAAATCCTCCCACACGTATGGTCTAGTGAATCCCATGAGATACCCAGTCACCAATGATAGTTGTGAAAATGTTAGAGGCTCCTCACTAGTGATGATATGGGACTGATTAAGGGCCACTGTAAGGGACACTTGTGGGACCTAGATAGATCGGTGATAGATGTTTTTTACTCCTTCTTTGGAGCTAAAAAATTTTGATACCCCTGGAGGGCTCTTTTTTTGGGTGTCACAACATGGTCATTTTGTGTAGGCACAACTTATGCAGCTCCTTGCAGAGTCACAGTCAGATGGCGATGATGATTACCATAATGAATGAGAGCCCTCCTAAGAAGATCTAGAGTTATTTTCTTATAATGTTGACTATATTATCCCACCTATCTAATGTAGGGAAGTGTTTCAATATGTTTCTCTATATATAGATTCATGAAGTGGTTGAATATGGAAACAATGGCTATTTCCTCTCCTACGACCTATTGTAAGAAAGATGATATGCGAGGGCTCAACCTATGAAGGATCACATGATCTGATTCTAGAGTCGGGATGGATCCATTGATGTGGAATTCTATACCCAATACATTTTCAAATAGATTATTAAAGCGGTGTTTTAGGGAATACATATTTTGGGGCCTCTAGATCGAAGCAGCTTGTCTAGTGATCTCGAGAACTTTTGGCACATTTGATAATATCATTATGATTACAAGGAATCTTGAAATCATGGAGAAAACAAGACACCTTATCAGTGCATCAAACACACACACTCACAAATATATATATTATAGTAAATGTTAAATCAATAAATTTCATAGTTAATGGATAAAAATGTAAAGCCTTTTTTTTGAAAAAGTTTCAATGTGGTTAAAAGAAATATGTAAGGTTCATCATTTTGCTGTGTGATGAGAACAATATTAGTTGTCCATAAGGGGACTGAGCATTCTATTCTTTTTGACCCATGAAGTGGAAGACACCATTAGCGGAATTCATGATGGGTTCACCATTTTGTTTTTTTCGGTTTTTAAGTTGTAGAATTTGTTTCACTCATCAGGCTACCATTGACACTTTTCCGATAACATCCAATGATTCCACTATCTATAGCTAGGTACAGAATTGAATTCTAATGTATGGAAGTCACCTAGATTTTTATGCCTAGTGACACTTGGGGAATCGAGTTAGTCGAGAGGATGGGAGGTTGGGCTCGTCGTACCTTGTGAGGGGAATTGTTTCCTATTAGGGGAAACATTTATAGATTTATGATATGTTAATGATATCCTTCCCAACCCCTAATTTTAGACTAGTTACCCTTGTTTCAATGAATTGATTCAGAACATGTGTTGATAGTTATGGTGGTGTTCATAATATCAGTTCTCTATCACTATGTTATTTTTTTATGATGTCCTGGGTTATGGATATGTTCGAGCACTCTAGAGATTATTTCCATCCAGGGAGGCAATTGATGTCTTGGAGATGGGATTGAACCTCTATAAAGTGTCTTACATATCTTATGAACCCATAATCATGATTTAGGTAGTTCGTTTGATATAATTTAATGTTGAATGACTAGAACCATCCATGTAGCTTTACATCATACAACAAGGACATGAATATCGATCTCGATCCTTAGTGAATAATCATATGTATCCTATTTAATAAAGGAATCATATTATATATAGTTATTATGAAATGTATCTATATTGGAAGAGATATGACATTATAAGAACTATGAGGGACTTATTCATATTATAATACATTGGATTTAATCTTCAAAAATATTTCATTTTTAGAAGAGATGATATGATATTAGGCTTAAATCCCAATGGTGATTCCTTACTGAGGAATTCTAATCATTCTGTTGGAACAATCTGTAATGAACCAATCTTTTTGAATAATAATTGTTTCATTAAAATGTGTGCAATAATATTTTCATCTCGACAAGACTATATCCCCTTAATAATTATGTGATTATAATTGAAATGTGACCTTTTGGTTTTTATCATTTTATTAATGTGGGTCAATTATGACCATTGGTCAATAGAACCATTTGAAACAATTCAATTAATAGTAATTTTATCTTTATAATTTTTATTATAAATAGAAATTATAATGGTTAATTAATGAAGAAAAAAGAGTTGATGGACTCATCCAGAAGATTTTTTTCCTTATGATGCCCATTTTTTAGAACATGGGATGGAGGAAGTTTCTTTGGGAATTTCACTTGTCCAATCCCAAGCTGAGCTTCAACATGAAAAGCTGAAATGAAATATCTTATGGGAGAAGTTCAAGTTAGTGTATATTGCCACTTAGGCGATGTTACTCGAGCCACCCCATGATTCCATCACTATCTCACACCTCACCCTTATGTCTCATACAGGCGTTACAAGGTGATAGTTTTCAATTCCCTAGTCAGGTAAAATGTAATCAGTTTTTTTTATTAAATTGTTTTTTTATCATTTCCATTTTATGAATAATTTTTCTTAAAAATTGAGATAGAATTTGATAAATTGATTTTTCAGGAAAAAATGTACTTTTAAGAGAGATGTAATTTATTATATTAAACTAAGGTTTTATGAATAACTTATGTTATAATTAAATATTTTTATAGAAATACTCTTATTTAATTACAAATTATAATATACATTTATTTTTTTCATATATTTAAAATTTTACTATTCATTTTCTTTCCACTATTATTGTTAATAAATATGTTTATTCATAGTTAAAAGTTTACTATATTGTATTCTTAGAATAATTAAGTTAATATAAATGAATTTTTTATTCTATAATTTCGATATTAGGTTATGATTAATTTATGATTATTTTATAAAATAATTTATGTCTTATGAATAGTAAAAAATTGTTTTGAGTTTTTGGTATGTTAAATGACTTCATAACGTTTGATATTTATTGTAAAATTCTGTTCGAATATTTTTGATTAAAATATGTTAATTAGTGTCCTATGTGGTCAATACCATGGGAAAATAAAATGGTAAATCCCATGGTTTTTCAAAAACCACTGATGAGGTGTCCTTGGAAATTAATTAAAACGTCACTTTTGCTATAAAAACCACCCATTTATTAGTTTAATTTAATTAAAAATTCATCCTCCATGAAGGTTTAATATTTTTACCTCCCAAAGAGTCCTCCCAAGATTTCCACAATCCACTAAGGTCCCGATCATTGAGTTTTAGGAGTCACTATTCATGGTAAGAGAACTGTCAACATCACTTTTCATTTCTTGTTTTTTTGTTATGTGGTATGTTTTCCCAATTTTCATAACATGTTTGTATGTAAATTTCATTATATTAATTTAATTTATTAATAGTTTTTTATCAATGGGATACCCTTATACCCTCTCTTTATAATGTTTTCTCAAACTATGTTTCGTACACGTTATCCTGCCGCATTTTCGACTCCAAATTTATCTCTTTTTATCACAAAATTATTTTATTTTCTTTTATGAATACCAAAACCAGATTATTTTCTAGGTGTATTCACATATATTTATAAATTATTTTATTATTTTAGGAATTAACATACATGAAACCCTCATTCCATTTATATGGGTTTAAAATGACCAAAGGATTGTCTTTTTATGAACTTTTTACAACATGATGATTTTAAAATTAAACAAGTTTATTTTATTCTTCAAGAGTTATTTATGGGATTTTTACTTATGGTATGTGTAGCTCGCATTAATTAATAAATATTAATGGATTTATTTGATGGTTTTCTAATGCATTGGATAAAGAATTTAATCTTCCGGGATGAGAGGTTTTATGATACCTTGGTGAATAACTTTTGTAAAATTTAAGACACCTCATTGATAAAAATGGGTGATATGATTTTGAATGAATCCATTAAATTTTCTATCCATATTTATAAGTTATGATTAATGTTACTATTATAATGATATTTTTCATTCATATGCATTTATTTATTTTATCAATTTCTTAATGATATTCCTCAGGATCGCAAGTACATTGTTTCCCTTATTTACCCTTACTAGGCCTTCTTCTCACCCTTTCACTGGATGTATGTAACTGGGTTATGTGATTAAATAATTGAACTTAGGATAAACCTATGATGAATCTGTCAAAGTTCATTATAATTTTTTTTTCATATTTTCATGTATTATTTGCCTTATTTCCAAGACACATAACTTTTAAAGATCCTATATTTCTAAAACATAATGAAATGTTTTGTAATAAAAAGGAGGGATTCCATAGTTTATATCAATATATGACTTAGTTACTTGGGGAAGATAGGATTTGAAAACATTGGAGTAACTCTATAGAAAATTTTAAATATAGGAAAACTTCATGGTATTTTGGAAAAATATTAGGTATGTATTTTTTGAAAAAATAAATCCATGTCTAGATACAGATAAATGGATGTGAATCTGGTACAGATGTATCTAGTGGTACAACTCAAAAAAAATTCATTGAGCTAAACTTGAATGAGAACTACTGTATGACAATGTGCCTTGCTGAAATCCTAGTTCGACACTTGGGGGAATTTATTTGTTAATAAAAATCTTTTTATGGAATATTATGATGTATTTTAAGAAAATATAACTGTTTTTAATGAATTAATAATTTAACCATGATGTTTAAAGGAATAAAATTAATCTGATGTTATAATATTATTTAAATAAACATGTTTCTCACTATATTTTTATTTTTTTTGAAAATATTTTGAAGTAAGATGAACTATTCAAATGGAAAGTGCAATGGACCAAGCGCTAACAGCACTCCGATGGAAGCTGAGATGGAAACATTAATGAGAATAATGACTCAACTAACTCAAGTTATGTGAAATAACATGAATAAATATGAGTGACTGGTTTCACCAAGAAGCAACCAACATTCTTTTGAGTCCATTATCCATCAATGACAACCAAATTTTAGTCGGTCTACAAACCCATTGATTACATAACAATTGATAATATCTATTGAAAATAACATTTCTATACTTCATTTTTCATAATTAGAGAAATTCACTTTAGTTGTGCACTATTTAAATGGAGGATTTGATAAATGGTAGGAATTGATTAAAAACATGAGGGAAATAGGGGAGATTGAATCAATAGTGTGAGAAGAGATTAGGGGAATGTTATTTAATATTTCCCCACTCATTTGATGAGAATGGAGAAGGAGAAGGAATTCTTGGAATTGATGAAGAAGAAAAATCGGATGGAAGTTATGAGATGAACATCACATGAACTTTCCTGGTATACCTATAGAATTTCCATGGATCCTAATGGTAAGGATGATAGATTATTCAGTGTAGTAAGACCTCATCTACTAAAACATTTAGCCAATCAGGATTGTGATAGCTATGAATAAATAGTACGGAGTTCTATAACGGTTGAACTAGAGTTCGGTGAGATGAAGTGGTCTCAAATATTGAATAAATAGAAGATATATTTAGAGCCAATGTTTGGAGGATATTTTACCAAGGAAGATGAGGAAATAAAGTGAATCTTTACACATGAAAAAAATGTTGGAATAATCATTTTGGAAATTTCTTTCTTGAAAGAGGGAAATGTTACAAGTGTGTAAGAGAGGTCCATATTTCATAGAATTTTAATAGTGAGGTGAAGCCTCAAATTCTCAACACTAAATAAATAGTGAATATGGTCTAGGACCTACCTAAAGTCCAATGTTTCATGTGTGGATAGTTTGAGAACTTTGATAATCATTGTCAAAATTAGAGGGCCATAGAATAGAATCCCCATCAACCTCAGCATAAGACATGGGAGCATGGACATTATTTTTCTATCACGACGACTGTAGTTGAATCTACAAACAATGTGGGGTAAGGTAATCTCATTGTTCTCTCAATACTAGCAAGTACTTAGTTTTATTTTGGTTCTACTCATTCCTTTGATTCCTCAATGTTTTCATAGAATGTAGAATTAATTCCTAAACATCAAGATGTAGAGTTATCAGTCAAGAATCCTAGTGGGATTATCATCATTTAAATGGGAAACAAAAATCTTAACACAAATCTAGTAGTTATTCCCATGATGGAATTTGACACTATACCAATGATGGATTATCTCTCAAAGTATAATTATATGTTCACTGGAATAAGAAAAGAAATATCAGTAGTCTTGAGTGGAAAACCTCTAGTTACCTTTCCAAGAGTGATATCTCGGCCATATCTTTTTCTAGAAGAACCACCCTTCGGATTTTCTATGGATTTTATCCATGATGAATATGAAGGGGATGAATGTATAAGAATATATAATTTTTTCATAATTCAATAATACATTGGTGTATTTCCTGTGGAGTTTCCTGGACCTCCCCCAAAATATAGGTAGAGTTATCCATTGAACTCTTTCCTGGTTCCAATACAATAACAAAAAATATGTATATAATGGAAAATGTGGAGCTGGATGAATTAAAGAAACAACTCCATGATCATTTTGATAAGGGGTTTATCTAACCAAGTGTGTCTCCAAAGGGAGAAAATCTTAACTTTGTGATGAATAATGATGGATCAATGTAGATATGAAATAATTATAGAGAACTAAATGGGATAAGAGTGAAGTACAAGTACCCTCGTCTAATAATTGATGATTTATTTGACCATATTTGTGGGGCCCAATTATTCTCCAAGATTTATCTTTGATATTGTTATTAATAATTGAGGTTGGATAAAGAAGATATTATAAATACTACCTTCCAATCAGGATATAATCATTATGAGTTTATTGATATTCCAATAGGATTTCCTAACACCCCTTCTATTTAGATAGATTTGATGAAGAGAGTATTTAAGGACTACGTATAAAAAATTACGGTGGTTTTTTGTTGATGATATTTTGATATATTCCAAATGTTGTGAGGATCATAAAGATCATATAAGAAAGATACTGAAAACTATAAGGAATGAGAGGTTATTTTTAATGTTCTTCAAGTGTATGTTTTGGTTACAGAAATTTTCTCTCTTGGGGAACATTGTAACCAGTGAAGGAATCTCAGTTGACCCTAAAAAGAAAGTAGATGTTGTTGAGTGTCCTCAACCTACAATAGTGACTGATATTCACAATTTACGTGGTTTAGTAGGATATTATATTAGATTTGTGAGAAAAAAATCCTCAATTTATAATCCACTAACAAATTTAACATGAAAAGGGGTTATGTTCCTCTGGACAAAGCATTCTGAGGAAAGTTTCCAGGTTATGAAGAAGAGATTTTTTACTAAACCCATGTTAACTCTACCATTTATCTAAGAAGTATTAATTGTTTGAGTGATTCATTTGTTAAAGGGCTTGGGTGCATCTTTATGAAGAATTAAAAGGTAAATTTTTATCCATATTGATAGTCGAAGCCTAATGAGAAAAAATCCGATGCATGACCTGTAACTTTCGGTAGTAGTTTTCCATTGAGAATATGGTGAAACTATATTTATATAGTGAAATGTGATATATACACAAATCATTAAAGATTGAAGTATATTTAAAAAAATAATTGAACACAAGAAAATGGAGATGGGTGGAACTTCTTAAATACATTGATTTCTTAATTACTTATCACCCTAGAAGAGAAAAAAAATTACTTGATGCATTAAATAGGAAATACATTGTTCTGATGGAAATAATGAGGATTCCAAGGGATCCATTCATCAAGGACATAGTAAAAACTTAGGCTGTGAATATTGAGGTGTTTTATGACTTTAATATTGATCATGAAGGACTACAAAAATTTTATAAAAGGCTTTGTGTTCAATCAATTATTGAACTAAATATTTATATAATGGATTAATCTTATCTCTCTACTTTATCTATACATCTATGAAGCATGAAAATGTATAGGGACCTTCATGATCATTATTGGTGAGATAACATGATAATGGATATTTCTAACTACACTACAAGGTTCATGGTGTGTAAACATGTAAAGGAAGAGAAACCACTTCATAAAGGGGTATTAGAACCACTACCCATACCAGCATAGATGTGGGACAATATCAATATGGACTGTGTAACTAGTCTCATGAGAACATCCCAGTGAAATAATGTGAAATTGGTTATAATGGACCATCTCACCAAGGCTTCCTATTTTATCTCTATTTCAAAATATTTCCCTCTTGAAGAACTCAGCATGATATATATGAAGGATGTGTTAATGTTGTTTGTAGTTAAACATCATATCATATGTAATTGTGATCCATGGTTCACATAAAAATTTTGGAGACGTCTTCAACATGTTCTTGGTACTGAATTGTATTTCAGTATGACCTATCACCCCCCAAAATTATGGCCAGTCTGAAAGTACTATTCATACACTTGATGGAATGTTGCTAACATGTTAAAATTGAATTTAAAGTTGGATAGGATCATCATATCACATTATACGAGTTCTCATAATATAAATGCTTTCATTCGAGTATTCAAATGGCACCATATAAAACTCTATATAGAAAGTGATGTAGAACTCCTATATGTTGGGATGAAGCTGATGAGAGTAAGCTTCTTGGGAATGATATCATGCATGATAAGATACAAAAAGTTCATGGCATCCAACAAAAAATAAAATATGATCTGATTTAGAAGAAGAGTTATGTGGAAAACTGTCAGAGGAACTTAGAGTTTTTTGTTGGTGAAAATGTCTTCCTTTGAATTTCACCAAAGAAGAGAGTTATAATGTTTTGAAAAAAAAGGAATCTGACCCCTAAGTACATTGTCCCCAATGAAATTCTAGATCACATATAAGAAATGGCCTATCAACTTTGACTTCCCCCAAATCCATCCCATGTTGATGATGTTTTCCATGTATCTATCTTAAAGAAGTACATACCCGACCCTTCACATGTACTGAATCTGGAGGCGGTATGATTGAAACATGGAATCTCTTACAAGGATCATATGGTGGAGATCCTGGACCATAGGGACAAGGTTCTATGCAACAAGACCACCCCCATGTTAAATTTTTGTGGAGGAACTACAAATATAAAGATGTCACGTGGGAAACAAAAGAGACAATGAGGTAGAATTACACACACATTTTTCCTTCTGAGGGAACAATTTGAATTTTTGGGATAAAATTTATTAACAGTAGAAGAATATAATGACCCAATATTTTTTAATTATATTTTCTTCATCAAAATGTGTGTTATTTTAATATTTTTCTGAATAGAACTATGTCCCTTTAGTAATGAAGTTAGTATAATTTAATTCTGACCTTTGGGTTTTGACCTTTATATGAATGTAGGTGAATTATGAATTTTTTCCAGTATGAATGTTGGAAACAATTCTCTTAATAATATTATTAATGTCGTAATTAATATTATAAATATAAATGATAATGGTTAATTAATACAGAAAGAATATTTGATGGTCGGATCCTATAGAGTCATGTTGTACAAAGGCCTTTTTTCCAAACATTGAAGGGGGTATAATATTTTGGATTCACTCTTAGAAAAACCCATGATTATCTTCAACATGTTAATATTGAATAAGATCATCTACATGAGAAGTTCAAGTGATTGGAGATTTCCACTCTGGCAATGTTATCCGAGCCACCTCTGGGTCTATCACAATCTCAGACCTCACCCTTAGATCATATACGGGTGTTATAAGGGGTTATTTTTTGAGGACCTAGTTAATTAAAATGTAATACATTTTTTTAATAAAATTTTTATTTCATCTTTTTTTTCCTAAGAGTTTCGCTTAAAAATTGAGGTGGAATTTGATAAATTGAATTCTCAAAAAAAAAATCATCCTTTTTAGAGAGATTCAAATTATTATATTAAAATAATTTTTTATTAATAATATTTATTATAATGAAATATATTTACTGAATCAATATTAATTTATTACTGGGGATAATTTTTTTTTTATTTTTTTCAATTCTCAAAATTTTTACTAGCATTTTACTATGCATTTTATATCTGCTATTATTTCTAGTAAATATGTATTTTCACTATAAAATGTTAAATTTCTCACATTTAGAGAATTATTATGATAATATAAATTCAATTATTTAACTCAAAACATTGATATTAGGTTATGGTGAATTTATGAGAATATTATAAAATACTTTGTTTTTTAGTGAATAGTAAAACTACAGTTTTTAGTTTTCTGTACCTTTAATGACATCATAATAAAGTGATACGTAATATAAAATGATGGTATACTATTTTGGATTGAAATATGATAATATTTTTCCCATGCAGCTAACACCATGTGGAAATACCATTAAAAATCACAAGGTTTTGAAAATACCACTATTGAGGTGTCCTCAGAAATTAATAAAAAACACCATCAATTTTTCTATAAAGGCCAACCCATTTATTAATTTCATATCTTTCCAAATTATAACTATATGATTATATGATATTTTCACCTATCAAGGTGTCCTCAAACCACCATGGTCCCGATCTTCAAGTTTTACAAGTCACTATTCAATGTAAGGGAACTGTCAACTTCTCTTTTTTCATTTCGTGATTCCTTCTTTTGTGGTGTGTATTTAAAATGTCCATACCATGTTCTTCTATACATTTAATTATATTACATTACATTCTTAATCGTAATTTATGAATTTAAGAACCTTTTTCCCTCTCTTCTTAATGTTTTCTAAAACCTTACTCCATACCCGTTACATTTCAGGATTTCCCTCTCAAAATTTTTTCTCTTTTTATCATGGAATTTTTTATATCATTTTGCAAGTAACAAATAATTATAACCCCCCAAGATTCCACGTTACACTTCTCTTTGAATAATAAAGTAGCGTGTGTTGTATGCAACTTCGAGTTCTAACACACACCACAACCAATCAAGCATGTCCTAAATAATAGTAATACCAACTTTTTGAAATTTTATACATTTTATCTTTCGAAATGGACATAATTTTTGGAATCGGAATATCAAAATTATTTTAGGGTGAGTTTTTGGTACATTTCTGATTACTTTCATATTTTTATGAATAGTGAAAATTATTATATTTTAATTTAAAACAACTAATTTAGTCGAAATAATTAATAGTTTTAAATTATGAATTTGAGTGGTTTTAAAGTATATTTAGAATATATATTTACTATTTAATACAAATTTTGTCACTGTATGTAATTTCAAATTTAAATTGGACATAAACAAGTGTAAATATTTTGATAGTTAATATTTCTTAAAAACACGCTTTTTTGTTTTGACAGTGGGGATTAATTTTAAATTAATTTATGCCACTTCTGTGTTTTGAATTTATAAAAATGGATTCCATATTAAGAATCAGGATGTCCAAATTGTGTAAATATGCAAGTTTTTTTTGACATTTTGAATAATTACATCGGTAAATATTTTATTTACCATGGTAAAGGGTAAAACATAATATTATAATAATACTAAATGACCCTAAAACACTTCCTATACCTTTTGGTTGATACATGTCCAACCATGGTCATCGTTGGGTATATTTTGGGACCCCATGGATCCACTTGTATGTGATAATGACACTTTATATTAATTAAGTTAAAGTAAATACAAAAGTGACATTAGCATATATCTTTTTGAAAAACAATTTTTACATAGGGTAATATATGTTATATTTTAAACTAAAAATATTAATTACAAATCTAAAAATATTTCCTACAGAAAATTATTTTATTTAAAATTTTTTGACATTGAATAATTAAATTTATTGATGACAAAATAATGATGAAAAATTTTCCTTATTAATGAAAGAATCAAATAATTAATATTATAAATATTAAAATAAATATAATTTTAAAGTTTTGATGCCATAAACGAATTTTATTGGTCAATTTGACATTTTAGGATTTCTTAAATGAGTTTTGTTTGATTTAATGTCGTTTTTATGGCTTTAAAAAAAGCAATTATTAAATATTGTCAAAATTGACATAAATCAGTTTTTAGAAAAATATTATATTATTAATTGATATTCTATTCCTAAAAACCTACGGTTTGGAAAAAGGACTTATATTATGATAGGTGTATTATTAATGGACCACTTGGGGGTCACCTGGATGTTTTAGTAAGTTTAATGACTATATAATATTAAAATACAATGGGACATGGTAAATGTTGAACTATTTAACTAAGAGTTCAATAAAAAAGAAACAGTTAATATAGTGACCCAAACCTGTCTAAAACATATTGGTTGAGTGGTTTTAAACCTATACACACCTTAAAATTTAAATAATCCACTTCTGAGCCATTAGAAACCGAATTTTAATTTATAATAAAATAATATTTCTATCTTTTCCTAAGGTGCCCCTCACCAGTCTTATAAAAGGGAACTTCCCCTTCCCTCTAATTCACACCTTCAAAGCCTTTTGACTCGGCCAGACCCTATCCAAAAATTCTCTCAACATCCCTAAATTCAATCTATAGGCCTTAGTTTGATCATAAAGCCAACCCAAGGAGCCCTTTTGATCAAATCAAAAGAAAGAACATGAAAAATATGTAATGTTTTCACCACCCTCTTTCAAGTTCCTTTCTTCATCAACTTCTTATTTCATTGTTATTTCCATTATAAAATAATAACTCTAGTATCTTATATATAATTTGATGTTATTATAAATATGGTACAACCATATTCAGTATTATATCCATCATTTTAATGACATGTCACTATACGTGCGTACGTACGGCTTACCGTCTCCACGTCCTGGTGTAATTGTTATTCAAAACATTATTATTTGGATGGGTATGATAATGATGTTTAATTGATGTAAATAATAAATATAACATGATAATGATTCTGTGTATATGATATACCATCCAATTATATATTATTTTAATATCAAAAGAATGATATTTTCTCTCATGCGTACGTACGGACTACCGTCTCCACGAACGCGAGGAGATTCATTCCCCATCGTATCAATGAAAATCTAATTCACATTTGATGATTAAAAATAATGTTTAAGGACTTTATATAATTCTGTATATGAATAATATACAACCTTTCCATGACAAACACGACTTATGTAACAAAACATATAAAAGAAAACGAGTAAGTTAACACCCGAAACGACGATAATACTATGATATTATTAACAAAGAAATGTTAAAAGATCATATATTATATCATATTAATGTATATGAATCATGTATAATTTAATAAAAACCTTTTCACCATTATACAGGTGGTTAAACTACCCTAAACCAAATAAAATTACAAGATAAGGGTTTATTTCACAATATCATCATTATCCGAGGTTGTTTATACGTAATTATCTAATAGGACCTCTTTATCATCCACATACATGTTTCTTAAAAATTTATTCAAAATCATTCTTACTATTTAATAGACTATGGTTTAAAGTCATTTATACCCTTGTTTAATTTTTATAAGATACTTATAAAGGAATATTTCTATCGTTTTTCAAACAAGGTAATTTTTAACCTTTTCGACAGAATTAAGGTAAGAATTTCCTTTATAACTTATATAGTGGGTGCAGCTATTTTCCACCATTATAAAATCGTCGGAGAATCCCTTAAAATATTACAAAAATATTTTCAAATTAAATGTTTTATTTCATAATTATGTGACTTTTAAATTATTTAATAAAAGAGATAATTCTCTCAAATAGTTTTGATTTCATCTATGTCAACATCCTTTGATGGATTTTAAGATTATTTGAAGTTGATTTATTATAATAAAAAACTTCTATATAGTATTGATGGTTTTGTGATATGTTTGAATGTGGATGTTTTATTTTTATACCATTCATGGTTTATGGATAATGTATTGACATTTCGTATGCAAGTTTTAATACGAATGCTTATGTTATGTTTAAACCTGTTCATATGAGCAATGCACTGGACTTAATAAGTGATGGATGGAGCCCGTTATAGCTCCTCGATGCATTGATAGGTCTCTAGATACGTACTAGTGTGTTGGAACACGACCTTGAAAAAATCTTATTTGTTGTCTTGGCACAAGGCCTTGACTATGTGGTTATGATAGTCTGGAATTATGTATTCCATCATTATGATAGTGGTTATTGATATGGCATGTGATTATTGGAATATTATAATATCCATGTGAATAATTAAATGGAATTATTTCATTTTATTTCTTCGATATTATGCTAAATTTCACGTTTAAAAAGAATTTTTTTAGATATACATTTCTTTAAATGTTTATTCCTATTTATGAAAGTTTCTGCTATATTGTTATCCTTACTGGTCATTTGATCTCACCCCTTTTTATGTTTTATTTTTTCCAGGATGTGAAGAAGTATTTTATGAATGACCTGTAGGGATTATATAAGGGGATATGAGTGTGGATACAAGATGTTGTCTTAGTTTTCACTTTATGATGTAATGTAATCTTTATTAATGTATCTAGTGATTCGAAGGCTACTAAACTAATTGTTCTTTCGCGACTTGATCTTTTGTGATCATGTCAATGTTATGTAATAATGCACCGAATCTGGGTAACTGGGGTCGGGGCGTTACAGTTGGTATCAGAGGAAGATTAATACTAACCTTGGAAACTTTATTTAGATAAAATCTTATTAGAGCACATTGACCTAAGATGAACTTTGAGGATTAGTATAGAAGAACTTCCAATAGTTTTGGTATTGTAGAGATTTTGTGAGTTTTCCAAGAAATACATCTCTGTCTGGATACGAGCAGGAAGAGATGGCTCTGGAATAGATGTACCTAGGGGAAAAACCTGAAAACACCGCTTTGAGCTAGACTCGAACGGGAACTGGTGCACGAAAATTGGTCTTGCTGCACTCTTGGTTACGACACTCCTGGGGGATATGCATAGGATAATTATCATTTTATTTACAAACAATTATGAAGGTTGATGAGTAAATACTTCGTCAATGAAAACATTTTTATGATTATGGATTATATCCATAAACTGTTCAATTTTTGTTAAGTGTTTTACAAGTTTGGAATTATGTAATTCGATTCATAAACTGATCTAGTTTTTTTCATTGTTTAGAAATGGCACCTAGTGAAAGAAATGTAAACCATATCAATGCATGCACTCCATATAGGGAATGATCTCCTACTCGAGATAATTCTAGTTGAGCTGGTGATGCAACTAGTGGTGATCAGCTAATCACCATACTGGGACAACTCACTCAAGTTATGAATAATAACCTTACCCATATGGAGCACCATGATCCGCATCATGGAGGATCAATGTTAGACCACTACAAAAGGAAATAACAATTAAAATTCAATGGGAGTACAAATCTCTTATTATCTGAGCAATGTATAGATTTCTTAGAGAAAATATTCCATGCCTTGGGGAGTTGTGAAAGGGAAAAAGTTATCATGGAAGTTTACTGCCCCACTGGAGATACTGACCAATTGTGGTCATTGATTTGAAAAAAAAGGTAGATGATGAAGTATTAAATATGTAATGGAGGGAGTTCAAAGATATTTTCAGAGAAAAATACTTTCCTTGTGAACATCGAGCAGATATGGAAAGGCAATTTCTGAGTCTGAGACAAAATGAGGATGAGAATGTCACAATGTATGAGGCTAACATTACAAGGTTAGAAAGGTATGCTGGAGATTATATACATAACCCAAGAAGTAAGATTGATCATTTCTTTGATGGGTTAAAACCATTTCTTCATCAATAATTAGTGTCACAATCCTTCTAGCCGTACGAGGATATTGTCTCATGTTCTATCAAGACAAAAAAAGAATTCTCTAAGTCTTACGACATTAAAGAAAGGCCTGCGAAGAAGAGATATGATGATCACTCTAGAAATGGAAATAAATGGAATAAGGGAAAAGTTTATTATCCATCCTTCAGTAAATGTGGGAAGAAAAACCATTGTACTTTCTTGAAGGGAATGGGAATCTGTTACAAGTGTGGTGAAAAAAGCCACCAAGATCGTGATTGCAAGTGGAAGAAGGAAGCTACCAATGTTCAATGCTACAATTGTAGGGAGATGGGACATTATTCAAATGAATTTACTAGGTTTCATGGAAACGTACCACAGAAAATGCCACGTGATCAAGGCCAAGCTTATGGGATCACTACTGCTGTGTTTGAAGCTCCAAAATATATGGTGGAAGGTAATTTAATAGTTTCCTCATGTTTAGTCAATGCTTTATTTTATTCTAGATCATTGCATTATTTCATATCTTCCTAGTTTGCTATGAAAATTAGATATTTCTAATTTGATTTAACAAAGGAGTTTTCAGTGAAAACTCCTAAGGGAAGTATCATCGCAACAAGGTTTTGTGAATCAGTCCCCATTAGAGAACATAAATGTTCTATATCTGCTGATCTCATCATCATACCCATGAGTGAATTTGATATAATCCTCAGTATGGATTATCTTTCAGACCGTGATGTGAAGATATATTTTAAGTAGAAGGAGGTTACAATTTTTGATGATGATGATAAAGAACACCTTATATTTACAGCAGAATCGCCACCACCTGATTCTTATCTAGATCCACCCCCAGTAGCTCAACTAAATTCAATTATTGGGGAGGAAGATAATGAGATAACTATGGGTAAGGAAAGTAATGTTCAAATAGAGGATGTACCTATTGTGAAATAATATGTAGATGTGTTTCCAGAAGATTTACCTCGACATCCTCCAGAATGAAAAATTGAGTTTTCTATTGATTTAATTCCTGGTTCAAGGCCTATATCGAAGACCCCATATAGAATATCCACTGTGTAATTAGTTAAACAAAAGAAACAAATAGAGTAATTGAGAAATAAGGGATTTATTCTCCCTAGTGTTTCTCCATGGGGAGGCCATGTCCTTTTTGTTATGAAAAAAGATGGATCTATGAGGTTGTGCATTGACTACTGGGAGATCAATGCTATAACAATAAAGAACAAGTATCCTCTACCTCACATTGATGATTAATTTGAACAACTACATGGAGCTCAATACTTTTCAAAGATTGACCTTCGATCTAGATATCATAAGTTGTGTGTGAAGAACGAAGACATTATGAAGACAACATTTTGAACTACGTACGGGCATTACGAGTTTATAGTAATGCCTTTTGGGCTGAATAATGCACCCTCTATTTTCATGGATCTAATGAACAGAGTTTTCAAGTAATATCTTAATGACATTGTAGTGGTATTTATTGATGATATCTTGGTAAACTCCAAAAGCTATGGGGATCATGAAAATCACTTTCGCTTTTTTCTAAATATTCATAGAAGACATGAATTATATGGAAGTTTATCAAGAGTGAATTTTGGCATTGGGAGATTTCTTTTCTTGGACATATTGTCTCTAAGGGTGGAATTTCTGTTGCCCCTTCTAAGACAAGAGCAATCCAAGAATGGCCAGCACCGATGAGTATAAATGAGGTACTCAGTTTTGTTGCTTTAGAAGGTTATTATCGACGTTTCGTCCATAATTTTGCCCGATTGGCTGACCCATTAACAAAGCTCACACATAAAGTCGTTAAATTTTTTTGGACAAAACAGTGTGAAGAATGATTTGAATAAATGAAGAGAATATTAGTCAATTATCCTATATTGAATCTACCATCAGGGAATGATGGGTTAGTTACTTATAATGATGCATCAAAGAAAGGAATTGGTTGTGTCCTTATGCAGAATGATAGAGTTATTACCTATGCATCACGATAGTTGAAAATTCATGAGCAAAACTATCCTACTCATGATATTCAGTTCGCTGCTGTAATCTCTGCTTTGATGATATGGAGACATTATCTATATGGTGAAAAATGTGAGATTTGAACTGATCACAAGAGTTTGAAGTACATTTTCTCACAGAAAGAACTCAACATGAGGCAATGGAAATGGCTTGAACTACTCAAGGATTACGATTGCATGATAAACTACCACCCAGGGAAGGTAAATAAGGTGGTAGATGATTTGAGTAGAAAGGATCATGGAGTTTTGAACTAGATGAGAGTTGAAAGGGATCCTATTTTCATGTTTTTAGTAAAGATGGATATGGGAAGCACCATGGAAGGTGAAACATCAATAGTTTTTCAAATGGTTAGCAAACCATCTTTACTAGAAAGGATAAAGAGTTCTCAAACTGATGCTGAAGTGTTTAAAAATAAGATTAAATCTGTGAATGATGGTATATTGAGTGACATTGTGTATGAAGATGGAATTTTGAAATTTGGGAGGAGACTCTGTGTTCTCTATATACCTGATCTAAAAAGGGAAATTTTGGACGATGCTCATAGTTACAATTTTTCTATACACCCTTTGAGCACCAAAATTTATAGATATTTGAAGGAACAATTTTTGTGGGACAACATGAAGAGGGATATTGCTGATTTTGTGTCAAGACATATGGTTTTTCAACAAGTGAAAGCTGGAAGGCAATAGCCTGGTGGAGTATTGCAACCTCTTCCAATACCTGAGTGGAAATGGGATAATATCATGATGGACTTTGTCATGGGACTACCAAAGACTCCTAGAAGGAATGATGCAATATGGGTCATTGTTGATCATCTTACCAAGTCATCACATTTGTTTGCTATAAGGGAAGATTTACCACTTGAACATCTAGAAAGACTATATATTAATGAAGTTGTGAGGCTTCATGGAGTACCCCTATCAATTGTTTCGTATCGTGATCCCCGTTTTACCTCATGATTCTGGAAAAGTCTTCAGAAATCCCTGGATACTGAACTTCGTTTGAGAACTACTTACCACCCCCAAACTGATGGACAATCAGAACGGACTATTCAAACCTTAGAAGACATGTTGAGATCATCCTCACTTGACTTTCATGGTATGTGGGATCAATATTTACCTATGGTATAATTTTCCTATAACAATAGCTTTCATTTGAGTATTCAAATGGCACCATATGAAGTGTTATATGAAAAGAGATGTCGCACACCAACCAATAGGGATGATGTTGGTGAAATAAAAATCGTAGGCCCAGAACTGCTGGAGGAAACAATAGAAAAGGTGAAGGTAATCCAAAAACACAATAAAGCAGCTCAAATTAGGCTGATGATCTATGATGATAACTGAAGGAAGGATTTGGAATTTCACGTAGGAGATCATGTTTTCGTGAAGGTATCTCCATCAAAGGAAGTTATGCGTTTCGGTAAGAAAGGTAAATTAAGTCCCAAGTACATAGGACCTTTTGAAATTCTAGAATGAAATGGGGCTGTAGCTTATTGGTTGGAAATGCCACCAAGTCTCTCCAAAGTTCATGATGTATACCACATACCATTATTGAGAAAATACATGCCTGACCCAACGCATGTACTCACCTATGAGGAATTAGAATAGTAACCCGATCTGTCTTATTGCGAAGAGCCTATCAATATTCTTGATACGGGAGAACAAGTGTTGAGAAACAAGAAAACTCGTCTGGTAAAGGTTCTATGGAGAAACCATAAGATGGAAGAGGCACTATGGGATCCCGAGGAACTTAAGATGATGAACCACCCGAGTCTTTTCATTCGGTAGTATTCTAGAAATTTTGAGGATGAAATTATTCAAAGGAGAGTAGAATGTAACACCCCAAGCTTCCACGGTATGCTTCTCTTTGAATAATATAGTTGCGTGTGTTGTACGCAAATTTGAGTTCTAACACACACCACAACCAATCAAAGTAGCCGTAATGAATAGTCATACGCATTTTTCGAAAATTTAGTCATTTTATCTTTCAAAATGGACTTCATTTTTGGATTCAAAGAACCGAAATTATCTTAGGGTGAATTTTTGGTACATTTCTGATAACTTTCATATTTTGATGATTAGTGAAAATTACTAAATTTTAATTAAAAACAACTTTTTTAATAGAAATAATTAATAGTGACAAATTATGAATTTCTGTGGGTTTAAAGTATATTTTGAATATATTTTTACCATTTAATAAAATTTTGTTCATTGGAAGTAATTTCACATTTAAACTGGACAGAAACAAGTGTCAATCTTTTTATAGTTATTATTTCTTAAAAACACACTATTTGTTTTGACAGCGAGAATTAATTTTAAATTAATTTATTCCACTTATGTGTTTTGAATTTAGAAAAAAAGATTGCATATTTAGAATCAGGAGGTCCAAATTGTGTAAATAGGTAACTTTTATTTTTAGACATTTTGAATAATTACCTGGGTAAATATTTTATTTACCATGGTTAAAGGCTAAATCCGGTAAATAAGGGTAGTAAATAATATTATAATAATAATAAATTTCCCTAAAACGTGTCCTAACCCAATTTTTTGATACATATCTGACCATTGTCATCTTTGGGTCGATTTTGGGACCCCATGGATGCACTTGTAAGTGATAATGACACTTTATATTAATTAGGTTAAAGTAAATACAAAAATGACATACGTATATATCTTTTAGCAAAATAATTTTTACATAGGGTTATATATGTTAACATTTCAACTATAAATATTAATTAGAAATCCAAAAAAAAAATTACATAATGGTATTTTATTTATATTTTTTATACATTTAATAATTAAATTTATTTATGACACAGTAATGATGAAATATTTTTCTTATTAATGAAATAATCAAATAATTAGTAATATAAATGTAAAAATAAATATAATTTGAATGTTTCGATGCCATCGAAGATTTTTTTGGTTAATATTACATGTTAGGATTACTTAAATGAATTTTTTTGAATTAATAATGTTTTTAAGACTTTAACAAAAATCAATTATTAAATTTTGTCAAATTTGACTTAAATGAGTTTTTAAAATGAATATTATATTATTAATTTATATTCTATTACTAAAAATCTACGTTTCGGCAAAAAGACTTATATAATGATAGGTGTATTATTAATGTACCACTTGGGGGTATCTTTGAAGTTTATAGTTTGTTTATTGACTATATTATATAAAAATACAAAGAGACATGATAAATCTCAAACTATTTAACTGAGAGTTAAATAAAAAAGAAAAAGTTAATATAGGTAAACAAACCTATCTAAACCCCATTGGTTGAGTGGTTTTCAACCTATCCCCACCTTAAATGGGTGATATGATTTTTAATTAATCCATTAAATTTTCTATCCATATTTATAAGTTATGATTAATGTTACTATTATAATGATATTTTTCATTCTCATGAATTTATTTATTTTATCAATTTCTTAATGATATTCCTCAGGATCGCATGTACATTGTTTCCCTTATTTACCCTTACTAGGCCTTCTTCTCACCCTTTCATTGGATGTATGTAACTGGGTTATGTGATTAAATAATTGAACTTAGGATAAACCTATGATGAATCTGTCAAAGTTCATTATAATTTTTTTTTTCATATTTTCATGTATTATGTGCCTTATTTCCAAGACACATAACTTTTAAAGATCCTATATTTCTAAAACATAAGGAAATGTTTTGTAATAAAAAGGAGGGATTCCATAGTTTATATCAAAATATGACTTAGTTACTTGGGGAAGTTAGGATTTGAAAACTTTGGAGTAACTCTATAGAAAATTTTAAATATAGGAAAACTTCACGGTATTTTGGAAAAATATTAGGTATGTGTTTTTTGAAAAAATAAATCCATGTCTAGATACAGATAAGTGGATGTGAATCTGCTGTAGATGTATCTAGTGGTACAAGTCAAAAAAAATTCATTGAGCTAAACTTGAATGAGAACTACTGTATGACAATGGGCCTTGCTGAAATCCTAGTTCGACACTTGGGGGATTTGTTTTGTTAATAAAAATATTTTTATGGAATATTATGATGTATTTTAAAAAAATATAACTGTTTTTAATGAATTAATAATTTAACCATGATTTTTTAAGGAATAAAATTAATCTGATGTTATAATATTATTTAAAGAAACATGTTTCTCACTATATTTTTATTGTTTTTTAAAATATTTTTAAGTAAGATGAACTATTAAAATGGAAAGTGCAATGGACCAAGTGCTAACAGCACTCCGATGGAAGCTGAGATGGAAACATTAATGAGAATAATGAATCAACTAACTCAAGTTATGTGAAATAACAAGAATAAATATGAGTGACTGGTTTCACCAAGAAGCAACCAACATTCCTTTGAGTCCATTATCCATCAATGAAAACCAAATTTTATTCGGTCTACCAACCCATTGATTACAGAACAATTGATAATATCTATTGAAAATAACTTTTCGATACATCTTTTTTCATAATTAGAGAAATTCACTTTAGTTTTGCACTATTTAAAGGGAGGATTTGATAAATGGTAGGAATTGATTAAAAACATGAGGGAAATAGGGGAGATTGAATCAATAGTGTGAGAAGAGATTAGGGGAATGTTATTTAATATTTTACCCCTCATTTGATGAGAATGGAGAAGGAGAATAAATTCTTGGAATTGAAGAAGAAGAAAAATCGGTTAGAAGTTATGAGATGAACATCACATGAACTTTCCTGGTATACCTATAGAATTTTCATGGATCCTAATGGGAAGGATGATAGATTATTTGGTGTAGTAAGGACTCATCTACTAAAAAATTTAGCCAATCTGGATTGTGATAGCTATGAATAAATAGTACGGAGTTCTATAACGTTTGAACTATAGTTCGGTGAGATGAAGTGGTCTCAAAAATTGAATAAATAGAAGATATATTTGGAGCCAATGTTGGGAGGATATTTTACCAAGGAAGATGAGGAAATAAAGTGAAACATTACACATGAAAAAAATGTTGGAATAATCATTTTGGAAATTTCTTTCTTGAAAGAGGGAAATGTTAGAACTGTGGAAGAGAGGTCCATATTTCATAGAATTTTCATAGTGAGGTGAAGCCTCAAATTCTCAACACTAAATAAATAGTGAATATGGTCTAGGACCTACCTAAAGTCCAATGTTTCATGTGTGGATAGTTTGGGAACTTTGATAATCATTGTCAAAATCAGAGGGCCATAGAATAGAATCCCCATCAACCTCAGCATAAGACATGGGAGCATGGACATTATTTTTCTATCACAACAACTGATGTTGAATCTCCAAACAATGTGGGGTAAGGTAATCTCATTGTTCTCTCAATGCTAGCAAGTACTTTGTTTTATTTTGGTTCTACTCATTCCTTTGATTCCTCAATGTTTTCATAGAATGTAGAATTAATTCCTAAACATCTAGATGTAGAGTTATCAGTCAAGAATCCTAGTGGGACTATCATCATTTAAATGGGAAACAACAATCTTATCACAAATCTAGTAGTTATTCCCATGATGGAATTTGACACTATACCAATGATGGATTATCTCTCAAAGTATAATTATATGTTCACTGGAATAAGAAAAGAAATATCAGTAGTCTTGAGTGGAAAACCTCTAGTTACCTTTACAAGAGTGATATCTCGGCCATATCTTTGTCTAGAAGAACCACCCGTAGGCTTTTCTATGGATTTTATCCATAATGAATATGAAGGGTATGAATGTATAAGAATGTATAATGTTTTCATAATTCAATAATACATTGGTGTATTTCATGTGGAGTTTCCTGGACCTCCCCCAAAATATAGGTAGAGTTATCCATTGAACTCTTTCCTGGTTCCAATACAATAACAAAAAATATATATATAATGGAAAATGTGGAGCTGGATGAATTAAAGAAACAACTCCATGATCATTTTGATAAGGGGTTTATCTAACCAGGTGTGTCTCTAAAGGGATAAAATCTTCACTTTGTGATGAATAATGATGGATCAATGTAGCTATGAATTAATTATAGAGAACTAAATGGGATAAGAGTGAAGTACAAGTACCCTCGTCTAATAATTGATGATTTATTTGACCATATTTGTGGGGCCCAATTCTTCTCCAAGATTTATCATTGATATGGTTATTAATAATTGAGGTTAGATAAAGAAGATATTATAAAGACTACCTTCCAATCAGGATATAATCATTATGAGTTTATTGATATTCCAATAGGATTTCCTAACACCCCTTCTATTTAGATAGATTTGATGAAGAGAGTATTTAAGGACTACGTAGAAAAAATTGTGGTTGTTTTTTGTTGATGATATTTTGATATATTCAAAATGTTGTGAGTATCATAAAGATCATATAAGAAAGATACTGAAAACTATAAGGAATGAGAGGTTATTTTTAATGTTCTTCAAGTGTATGTTTTGGTTAAAGAAATTTGCTCTCTTGGGGAACATTGTAACCAGTGAAGGAATCTCAGCTGACCCTAAAAAGAAAATAGATGTTTTTGAGTGTCCTCAACCTATAATATTGACTGATATTCACAATTTACTTGGTCTAGTAGGATATTATATGAGATTTTTGAGAAAAAAATCCTCAATTTATAATCCACTAACAAATTTAACATGAACAGGGGTTAAGTTCCTCTGGACAAAGAATTCTGATGAAAGTTTCCAGGTTATGAAGAAGAGATTTTTTTACTAAACCCATGTTAACTCTACCATTTATCAAAGAAGGATTAATTGTTTGAGTGATTCATTTGTTAAAGGGATTGGGTGCATCTTTATGAAGAATTAAAAGGTAAATTGTTATCCATATTGATAGTCGAAGCCTCATGAGAAAAAATCCGATGCATGAAATGTAACTTTCGGTAGTAGTTTTCCATTGAGGATATGGTGAAACTATATTTATATAGTGAAATGTGATATATACACAAATCATTAAAGATTGAAGTATATTTAAAAAAATAATTGAACACAAGAAAATGGAGACGGGTGGAACTTCTTAAATACATTGATTTCTTAATTACTTATCACCCTAGAAGAGAAAAAAAATAACTTGATGCATTAAATAGGAAAGACATTGTTCTGATGGAAATGATGAGGATTCCAAGGGATCCATTCATCAAGGACATAGTAAAAACTTAGGCTGTGAATATTGAGGTGTTTTATAACTTTAATATTGATCATGAAGGACTACTAAAATTTCATAAAAGGCTTTGTGTTCAATCAATTATTGAAATAAATAATTAAATAATGGATTAATCGTATCTCTCTACTTTATCTATACATCTCTGAAGCATGAAAATGTATAGGGACCTTCATGATCATTATTGGTGAGATAACATGATAATGGAGATTTCTAACTACACTACAAGGTTCATGGTGTGTAAACATGTAAAGGAAGAGCAACCACTTCATGAAGGGGTATTAGAACCACTACCCATACCAGCATAGATGTGGGACAATATCAATATGGACTGTGTAACTAGTCTCATGAGAACTTCCCAGTGAAATAATGTGAAATGGGTTATAATGGACCATCTCACCAAGGCTTCCCATTTTATCTCTATTTCAAAATATTTCCATCTTGAAGAACTCAGCATGATATATATGAAGGAAGTGTTAATGTTTTTTGTAGTTAAACATTATATCATATGTAATTGTGATCCATGGTTCACATAAATTTTTTGGAGAAGTCTTCAACATCTTTTTGGTACTGAATTGAATTTCGGTATGACCTATCACCCCCCAAAATGATGGCCAGTCTGAAAGTACTATACATACACTTGATGGAATGTTGATAACATGTTAAAATTTAATTTAAAGTTGGATAGGATCATCATATCACATTATATGAGTTCTCATAAAATAAATGCCTTCATTCGAGTATTCAAATGGCACCATATAAAACTCTATATAGAAAGTGATGTAGAACTCCTATATGTTGGGATGAAGCTGATGAGAGTAAGCTTCTTGGGAATGATATCATGCATGAGAAGATACAAAAGGTTCATGGCATCCAACAAAAAATAAAATATGATCTGATTTAGAAGAAGAGTTATGTGGAAAACTGTCAGAGGAACTTAGAGTTTGTTGTTGGTGAAAAAGTCTTCCTTTGAATTTCACCAAAGAAGAGAGTTATAATGTTTTGAAAAAAAAGGAATCTGACCCCTAAGTATATTGTCCCCAATGAAATTCTAGATCAAATATAAGAAATGGCCTATTAACTTTGACTTCCCCCAAATCCATCCCATGTTGATGATGTTTTCCATGTATCTATCTTAAAGAAGTACATACCCGACCCTTCACATGTATTGAATCTGGAGGCGGTACGATTGAAACATGGAATCTCTTATGAGGATCATATGGTGGAGATCCTGGTCCATAGATACAAGGTTCTATGCAACAAGACCACCCCCATGTTAATTTTTTTGTGGAGGAACTACAAATATAAAGATGTCACGTGGGAAACAAATGAGACAATGAGGTAGAATTACACACACATTTTTCCTTCTGAGGGCACAATTTGAATTTTTGGGATAAAATATATTAACGGTAGAAGAAGATAATGACCCAATATTTTTTAATTATATTTTCTTCATCAAAATGTGTGTTATATTATTTTTTTTTCAACAGAACTATGTCCCTTTAGTAATGAAGTTAGTATAATTTAATTCTGACCCTTGGGTTTTAACCTTTATATGAATGTTGGTCAATTGTGAATTTTTTCCAGTCTGAATGTTGGAAACAATTCTCTTAATAATATTATTAATGTCGTAAGTAATATTATAAATATAAATGATAATGGTTAATTAATACAGAAAGAATATTTGATGGTCGCATCCTATAGAGTCATGTTGTATAATGGCCTTTTTTCCAAACATTGAAGGGGGTATAATATTTTGGATTCACTCTTAGAAAAACCCATGATTACCTTAAACATGTTAATATTAAATAAGATCATCTATATGAGAGGTTCAAGTGAGTGGAGATTTCCACTCTGGCAATGTTATCTAAGCCACCTCTAGGTCTATCACAATCTCACACCTCACCCTTAGATCATATACGGGTGTTATAAGGGGTTATTTTTCGAGGACCTAGTTAATTAAAATGTAATACCCTTTTTTAATAAAATTTTTATTTCATCATTTTTGTTTTCCTAAGAGTTTCGCTTAAAAATTGAGGTGGAATTTGATAAATTGAATTTTCAAAAAAAAATCATCCTTTTTAGAGAGATTCAAATTATTATATTAAAATAAATTTTTATTAATAATATTTATTATAATGAAATATATTTACTGAATCAATATAAATTTATTACTGGGGATAATGTTTTTTATTTTTTTCAATTCTAAAAAATTTTACTAGCATTTTACTATGCATTTTATATCTGCTATTATTTCTAGTAAATGTGTATTTTCACTATAAAATGTTAAATTTATCATATTTAGAGAATTATTATGATAATATAAATTCAATTATTTAACTCAAAACATCGATATTAGGTTATGGTGAATTTATGAGAATATTATAAAATAGTATATTTTTTAGTGAATAGTAAAACTACAGTTTTTAGTTTTCTGTACCTTTAATGACATCATAATAAAGTGATACGTAATATAAAATGATGGTATACTATTTTGGATTGAAATATGATAATATTTTTTCCATGCGGCTAACACCATGTGGAAATACCATTAGAAATCACAAGGTTTTGAAAATACCACTACTGAGGTGTCCTCATAAATTAATAAAAAACACCATCAATTTTTCTATAAAAACCAACCCATTTATTATTTTCATTTCTTTCCAAATTATAACTATATTATTCTATGATATTTTCACCTATCAAGGTGTCCTCAAACCACCATGGTCCCGATCTTCAAGTTTTACAAGTCACTATTCAATGTAATGGAACTGTCAACTTCTCTTTTTTCATTTCGTGATTCCTTTTTATGTGGTGTGTATTTATAATGTCCATAACATGTTCTTATATACATTTAATTATATTACATTACATTATTAATAGTAATTTATGAATATAAGAACCTTTTTTCCTCTCTTCTTAATGTTTTCTAAAACCTTACTCCATACCCATTACATTTCAGGATTTCCATCTCAAATTTTTTTCTCTTTTTATCACGGAATTTTTTATATCATTTTGAAAGTACCCAATAATTATAACCCCCCAAGATTCCACGTTACGCTTCTCTTTGAATAATAAAGTAGCGTGTGTTGTATGCAACTTCGAGTTCTAACACACACCACAACCAATCTAGCATGTCATAAATAATAGTAATACCAACTTTTTGAAATTTTATACATTTTATCTTTCGAAATGGACTTAATTTATGGATTCAGAATATTGAAATTATCTTAGGGTGAGTTTTTGGTACATTTCTGATAACTTTAATACTTTTATGAATAGTGAAAATTATTATATTTTAATTTAAAACAACTATTTTAGTCGAAAAAATTAATAGTTTTAAATTATAAATTTGAGTGGTTTTAAAGTATATTTAGAATATATATTTACTATTTAATAAAATTTTGGTCACTGTATGTAATTTCACATTAAACCGGACATAAACAAGTGTCAATATTTTGATAGTTATTATTTCTTAAAAACACGCTTTTTGTTATGACAACGGGAATTAATTTTAAATTAATTTATGCCACTTCTGTGTTTTGAATTTATAAAAATGGATTCCATATTAAGAATCAGGATGTCCAAATTGTGTAAATATGCATCTTTTTTTTAGACATTTTGAATAATTACTTCGGTAAATATTTTATTTACCATGGTAAAGGGTAAAACATAATATTATAATAATACTAAATGACCCTAAAACACATCCTATACCTTTTTGTTGATACATGTCCATCCATGGTCATCGTTGGGTATATTTTGGGACCCCATGTATCCACTTGTATGTGATAATGACACTTTATATTAATTAAGTTAAAGTAAATACAAAAGTGACATTAGCATATATCTTTTTGAAAAACATTTTTTACATAGGGTAATATATGTTATATTTTAAACTATAAATATTAATTACAAATATAAAAATATTTCCTACATAATATTATTTTATTTATAATTTTTAGACATTGAATAAATAAATTTATTGATGACACAATAATGATGAAAAATTTTCCATTATTAATGAATGAATCAAATAATTAATATTATAAATGTTAAAATAAATATAATTTTAAATTTTTGATGCCATACACGAGTTTTATTGGTCAATTTGACATTTTAGGATTTCTTAAATGAATTTGGTTTGATTTAATATCGTTTTTATGTCTTTAAAAAAAGAAATTATTAAATATTGTCAAAATTGACATAAATGAGTTTTTAGAAAAATATTATATTATTAATTGATATTCTATTCCTAAAAATCTACGGTTTGGCCAAAGGACTTATATTATGATAGGTGTATTATTAATGGACCACTTGGGGGTAACCGGGATGTTTATAGTAAGTTTATTGACTATATAATATTAAAATACAAAGAGACATGTTAAATGTCGAACTATTTAACTAAGAGTTAAATAAAAAAGAAACAGTTAATATAGTGACCCAAACCTGTCTAAAACATATTGGTTGAGTGGTTTTAAATCTATACACACCTTAAACTTTAAATAATCCACTTTTGAGCCATTAAAAACTGAATGTGAATTTATTATAAAATTATATTTCTAGCTTTTCCTAAGGTGCCCCTCACCAGTCTTATAAAAGGGAACTTCCCCTTCCCTCTAATTCACACCTTCAAAGCCTTTTGACTCAGCCAGACCCTATCCAAATATTCTCTCAACATCCCTAAATTCAATCTAGAGGCCTTAGTTTTATCATAAAGCCAACCGAAGGAGGCCTTTTGATCAAATCAAAAGAATGAACACAAAAAATATGTAATGTTTTCACCACCCTCTTTCATGTTCCTTTCTTCTTCAACTTATTATTTCTTTGTTATTTCCATTATAAAATAATAACTCTAGTATCTTATATATAATTTGATATTATTATAAATATGGTACAACCATATTCCGTATTATATCCATCGTTTTAATGACATGTCACTATACGTGCGTACGTACGGCTTACCGTCTCCACGTCGTGGTGTAATTGTTATTCAAAACATTATTATTTGGATGGGTATGATAATGATGGTTAATTGATTTAAATAATAAATATAACATGATAATTATTCGGTATATATGATATACCATCCAATTATATATTAATTTAATATCAAAAGAATGATATTTTCTCTCATGCGTACGTACGGACTACCGTCTCCACAAACACGAGGAGATTCATTCCCCATCGTATCAATGAAAATCTAATTCACATTTGATGATTAAAAATAATGATTAAGGACTTTATATAATTCTGGATATGAATAATATACAACCTTTCCATAAAAAACACGGCTTATGTAACAAAACATATAAAATAAAACTAGTAATTTAACACCCGAAACGACGATAATACTATGATATTATTAACAGAGAAATGTTAAAAGATCATATATTATATCATATTAATGTATATGAATCATTTATAATTTAATAAAAACTTTTTCTCCATTATAAATGAGGTTAAACTACCCTAAACCAAATAAAATTACAAGATAAGTGTTTATTTCACAATATCATCATTATCCGAGGTTGTTTATACGTAATTATCTACTAGGACCTCTTTATCATCCACATCCATGTTTCTTAAAAATGTATTTAAAATCATTCTTACTATTTTATAGACTATGGGTTAAAGTCATTTATACCCTTGTTTAATTTTTATAAGATATTTATAAAGGAATCTTTCTGTCGTTTTTCAAACAAGGTCATTTTTAACCTTTTCGACAGAATTAAGGTAAGAATTTCCTTTTTAACTTATATAGCGGGTGCAGCTATTTTCCACCATTATAAAATCATCGGAGCATCCCTTAAAAGATTACAAAAATATTTTCAAATTAAATGTTTTCTTTCATAATTATGTGACTTTTAAATGATTTAATAAAAGATATATTTCTCTCAAATAGTTTTGATTTCATCTATGTCAACATCCTTTGATGGATTTTAAGCTTATTTGAAGTTGATTTATTATAATAAAAATCTTCTATATAGTATTGATGGTTTAGTGATATGTTTGAATGTGAATGTGTTATTTTTATACCATTCATGGTTTATGGATAATGTATTGACATTTCGTATGCATGTTTTAATACGAATGTTTATGTTATGTTTAAACCTGTTCGTATGAGCAATGCATTGGACTTAATAAGTGACGGATGGAGCCCGTTATATCTCCTCGATGCATTGATAGGTCTCTAGATACATACTAGTGTGTTGGAACACGTCCTTGACAAAATATTATTTGTATTCTTGGCACAAGGCCTTGACTATGTGGTTATGATAGTCTGGAATTATGTATTCCATCATTATGATAGTGGTTATTGATATGGAATGTGATTATTGGATTATTATAATATCCATGTGAATAATTAAATGGAATTATTTCATTTTATTTCTTCGATATTATGCTGAAGTTCAAGTTTAAAATGCTTTTTTTAGATATACATTTCCTTAAATGTTTATTCCTATTTATGAAAGTTTCTTCTATATTGTTATCCTTACTGGTCATTTGATCTCACCCCTTTTTATGTTTTATTTTTTCCAGGATGTGAAGAAGTATTTTATGAATGACCTTCAGGGATTATATAAGGGGATATGAGTGTGGATACAAGATGTTGTCTTAGTTCTCACTTTATGATGTAATTTAATCTTTATTAATGTATCTAGTGATTCTAAGGCTACTAAACTAATTGGTCTTTCGCGACTTGGCCTTTTGTGATCATGCCAATGTTATGTAATAATGCACCTAATCTGGGTAACTGGGGTCGGGGCGTTACAGTTGGTATCAGAGGAAGATTAGTACTAACCTTGGAAACTTTATTTAGATAAAATCTTATTAGTGCACATAGACCTAAGATGAACTTTGAGGATTAGTATAGAAGAACTTCCAATAGTTTTGGTATTGTAGAGATTTTGTGAGTTTTCCGAGCAATACATCTCTGTCTGGATACGAGCAGGAAGAGATGGCTCTGGAATAGATGTACCTAGGGGAAAAACCTGAAAACACCGCTTTGAGCTAGACTCGAACGGGAACTGGTGCACGAAAATGGGCCTTGCTGCACTCTTGGTTACGACACTCCCGGGGGATATGCATAGGATAATTCTCATTTTATTTACAAACAATTTTGATGGTTGATGAGTAAATACTTCCTCAAAGAAATTTTTTTTATGATTATGGATTATATCCATAAACTGGTCAATTTTTGTTAAGTGTTTTACAAGTTTGGAATTATGTAATTCGATTCATAAACTGATCTAGTTTATGCCATTGTTTAGAAATGGAACCTAGTGAAAGAAATGTAATCCATATCAATGAACGCACTCCATATAGGGAATGATCTCCTACTCGAGATAATTCTAGTGGAGCTGGTGATGCAACTAGTGCTGATCAGCTAATCACCATACTGGGACAACTCACTCAGGTTATGAATAATAACCTTACCCATATGGAGCACCCCGATCCGCAGCGTGGAGGATCAATGTTAGACCACTACAAAATGCAAAAGCCATTAAAATTCAATGGGAGTACAAATCCATTATTATCTGAGCAATGTATAGATTTCTTAGAGAAAATATCCCATGCCTTGGGGAGTTGTGAAAGGGAAAAAGTTATCATGGAAGTTTACTGCCCCACTGGAGATACTGACCAATGGTGGTCATTGATTCGAAAAAAAAGGTAGATGATGAAGTATTAAATATGTAATGGAGGGAGTTCAAAGATATTTTCAGAGAAAAATACTTTCCTCGTGAACATCGAGCAGATATGGAAAGGCAATTTCTGAGTCTGAGACAAAACGAGGATGAGAATGTCGCAATGTATGAGGCTAACATTACAAGGTTAGAAAGGTATGCTGGAGATTATATACGTAACCCAAGAAGTATGATTGATTGTTTCTTTGATGGGTTAAAACCATTTCTTCATCAAGAATTAGTGTCACAATCCTACTCACTGTACGAAGATATTTTCTCATGTGCTATCAAGACAAAAAAAGAAATCTCTAAGTCTTACGACATTAAATAAAGGCCTGCGAAGAAGAGATCTGATGATCACTCTAGAAATGGAAATAAATGGAATAAGGGAAAAGTTGATTATCCATCCTGTAGTAAATGTGGGAATAAACACCATGGTACTTTCTTGAAGGGAATGGGAATCGGTTACAAGTGTGGTGAAAAAGGCCACCAAGATCGTGATTGCAAGTGGAATAAGGAAGCTACCAATGTTCAATGCTACAATTTCAGGGAGATGGGACATTATTCAAATGAATTTCCTAGGTTTCATGGAAACGTACCTCGGAAAATGCCAAGGGATCAAGGCCAAGCTTATGCGATCACTACTGCTGTGTTTGAAGCTCCAAAATATGTGGTGGAAGGTAATTTAATGGTTTCCCCATGTTTAGTCAATGCTTTATTTTATTCTAGATCATTGCATTATTTCATATCTTCCTAGTTTTCTAATAAAATTTGATATTTATAATTTTATTTAACAAAGGAGTTTTCGGTGAAAACATCTAAGGGAAGTATCATCACAACAAGGTTTTGTGAATCAGTCCCCATTAGAGAACATAAATGTTCTATATCTGCTGATCTCATCATCATACCCATGAATGAATTTGATATAATCCTTAGTATGGATTTTCTTTCAGACCGTGATGTGATGATATATTTTACGTAGAAGGAGGTTACAATTTTTGATGATGATGATAAAGAACACCTTATCTTTACAGCAGAATCGCCACCACCTGATTCTTATCTAGATCCACCCCCAGTAGCTCAACTAAATTCAATTATTGGGGAGGAAGATAATGAGATAACTATGGGTAAGGAAAGGAATGTTCAAATAGAGGATGTACCTATTGTGAAAGAATATGCAGATGTGTTTCCAGAATATTTACCTCGACATCCTCCAGAATGAAAAATTGAGTTTTATATTGATTTAATTCTTGGTTCAAGGCCTATATCAAAGACCCCATATAGAATATCCACTGTGTAATTAGTTAAACAAAGGAAACAAATAGATTAATTGAGTAATAATGGATTTATTCTCCATAGTGTTTCTCCATGGGGATCCCATGTCCTTTTTGTTATGAAAAAAGATGGATCTATGAGGTTTTGGATTGACTACTGGGAGATCAATGATATAACAATAAAGAACAAGTATCATCTACCTCGCATTGATGATTTATTTATACAACTACATGGAGCTCAATACTTTTCAAAGATTGACCTTCGATCTAGATATCATAAGTTGTGTGTGAAGAATGAAGACATTATGAAGACAACATTTCGAACTATGTACGGGCATTACGAGTTTATAGTAATGACTTTTGGGTTGAATAATGCACCCTCTATTTTCATGGATCTAATGAACAGAGTTTTCAAGTAATATCTTAATGACTTTGTAGTGGTATTTATAAATGATATCTTGGAAAACACCAAAAGATTTGGGGATCACGAAAATCACTTGTGCTTTTTTCTAAATATTCTTAGAAGACATGAATTATATGGGAAGTTTATCAAGAGTGAATTTTGGCTTTAAGAGATTTCTTTTCTTGGACATATTGTCTCTAAGGATGGAATTTCTGTTGCCCCTTCAAAGACAAGAGCAATCCAAGAATGGCTAGCACCGATGAGTATAAATGAGGTACTCAGTTTTGTTGCTTTAGAAGGTTATTATCGACGTTTCGTCCATAATTTTGCCCGATTGGCTAACCCATTAACAAAGCTCACACATAAAGTGGTTAAATTTTTTTGGACAAAAGAGTGTGAAGAATGTTTTGAATAAATGAAGAGAATATTAGTCAATTATCCTATATTGAATCTACCATTGGGGAATGATGGGTTAGTTTTTTATAGTGATGCATTAATGAAAGGAATTGGTTGTGTCCTTATGCAGAATGATAGAGTTATTACCTATGCATCACGATAGTTGAAAATTCATGAGAAAAACTATCCTACTCATGATATTCAGTTAGATGCTGTAATCTATGCTTTGAATATATGTAGACATTATCTATATGGTGAACATGTGAGATTTGAACTGATCACAAGAGTTTGAAGTACATTTTCTCACAGAAAGAACTCAACATGAGGCAATGTAAATGGCTTGAACTACTCAAGGATAACGATTGCATGATAAAATACCACCCAGGGAAGTTAAATAAGGTGGTAGATGATTGGAGTAGAAAGGATCATGGAGTTTTGAACAAGATGAGAGTTGAAATGGCTCCTATTTTCATGGATTTAGTAAAGATGGATATGGGAATCACCATGGAAGGTGAAACATCAATAGTTTTTCAAATGGTTACCAAACCATCTTTACTAGAAAGGATAAAGAGTTCTCAGACTGATGCTGAAGAGTTTAAAAATAAGATTAAATCTGTGAATGATGGTATATTGAGTGACATTGTGTATGAAGATGGAGTTTAGAAATTTTGGAGGAGACTCTGTGTTCTCTATATACCTGATCTAAAAAGGGAAATTTTGGACGATGCTCATTGTTACAATTTCTCTATACACCCTTGGAGCACCAAAATGTATAGAGATTTGAAGGAACAATTTTTGTGGGACAACATGAAGAGGGAGATTGCTGATTTTGTGTCAAGACGTATGGTTTGTCAACAAGTGAAAGCTGGAAGGCAATAGCCTGGTGGAGTATTGCAACCTCTTCCAATACTTGAGTGGAAATGGGATAATATCATGATGGACTTTGTCATGGGACTACCAAAGACTCCTAGAAGGAATGATGCAATGTGGGTCATTGTTGATCGTCCTATCAAGTCATCACATTTGTTTTCTATAAGGGAAGATTTACCACTTGATCATCTTGAAAGACTATATATTAACGAAGTTGTGAGGCTTCATGGAGTACCCCTATCAATTTTTTCGTTTCTTGATCCCCGTTTTACTTCATGATTCTGGAAAAGTCTTCAGAAATCCCTGGATACTAAACTTCGTTTGAGAACTACTTACCACCCCCAAACTGATGGACAATCAGAACGGACTATTCAAACCTTAGAAGACATGTTGATATCATCCTCACTTGACTTTCATGGTATGTGGGATCAATATTTAACTATGGTATAATTTTCCTATAACAATATCTTTCAATTGAGTATTCAAATGGCACCATATGAAGCGTTATACGGAAAGAGATGTCACACACCAACCAATTGGGATGATGTTGGTGAAATAAAAATCGTAGGCCCAAAACTGCTGGAGGAAACGATGGAAAAGGTGAAGGTAATCCAAAAACACAATAAAGCAGCTCAAATTAGGCAGATGATCTATGATGATAACTGAAGGAAGGATTTGGAATTTCACGTAGGAGATCATGTTTTCGTGAAGGTATCTCCATAAAAGGAAGTTATTCGTTTCAGTAAGAAAGGTAAATTAAGTCCAAAGTACATAGGACATTTTGAAATTCTAGAATGAAATGGGGCTGTAGCTTATCGGTTGGCAATGCCACCAAGTCTCTCCAAAGTTCATGATGTGTACCACGTACCACTGTTGAGAAAATACATGCCTGACCCAACGCATGTACTCACCTATGAGGAATTAGAACAGTAACCCAATATGTCTTATTTGGAAGATCCTATCAAGATTCTTGATACGGGATAACGAGTGTTGAGAAACAGGACAACTCGTCTGGTAAATGTTCTATGGAGAAACCATAAGATGGAAGAGGCACTCTGGGATCCTGAGGAACATAAGATGAAGAACCACCCGAGTCTTTTAATGCGGTAGTATTCTAGAATTTTTGAGGTTGAAATTATTCGGAGGAGGGTAGAATGTAACACCCGAAGCCTCCACGGTATGCTTCTCGTTGAATAATACAGTTGCGTGTGTTGTATGCAAATTCGAGTTCTAACACACACAACAAACAATCAAAGTAGCCGTAATGAATAGTCATACGCATTTTTTGAAAATTTAGTCATTTTATCTTTCAAAATGGACTTCATTTTTGGATTCAAAAAACCGAAATTATCTTAGGGTGAATTTTTGGTACATTTCTAATAACATTCATATTTTGATGATTAGTGAAAATTACTAAATTTTAATTAAAAACAAATTTTTTAATAGAAATATTTAATAGTGACAAATTATGCATTTCAGTGGGTTTAAAGTATATTTTGAATATATTTTTACCATTTAATAAAATTTTGTTCATTGGAAGTAATTTCACATTTAAACTGGACAGAAACAAGTGTCAATCTTTTGATAGTTATTATTTCTTAAAAACACACTATTTGTTTTGACAGCGAGAATTAATTTTAAATTAATTTATTCCACTTATGTGTTTTGAATTTAGAAAAATATATTCCATATTTAGAATCAGGAGTTCCAAATTGTGTATATTGGTAACTTTTATTTTTAGACATTTTGAATAATTACTTGGGTAAATATTTTATTTACCATGGTTAAAGGCTAAATCAGGTAAATAAGGGTAATAAATAATATTATAATAATAATAAATTTCCCTAAAACGTGTCCTAACCCAATTTTTTGATACATTTACGACCATGGTCATCTTTGGGTCGATTTTGGGACCCCATGGATGCACTTGTAAGTGATAATGAGACTTTATATTAATTAGGTTAAAGTAAATACAAAAATGACATAAGTATATATCTTTTAGCAAAATAATTTTTACGTAGGGTTATATATGTTATCTTTTCAACTATAAATATTAATTAGAAATCCAAAAAAAATTAATACATAATGGTATTTTATTTATATTTTTTATACATTTAATAACTAAATTTATTTATGACACAGTAATGATGCAATATTTTTCTTATTAATGAAATAATCAAATAATTAGTAATATAAATGTAAAAAATAAATATAATTTGAAAGTTTCGATGCCATCCACGAATTTTTCTGGTTAATATTACATGTTATGATTGCTTAAATGAATTGTTTTGAATTAATAATGTTGTTAAGACTTTAACAAAAATCAATTATTAAATTTTTTCAAATTTTTCATAAATGAGTTTTTAAAATGAATATTATATTATTAATTTATATTCTATTCCTAAAAATCTATATTTCGGCCAAAAGACTTATATTATGATAGATGTATTATTAATGGACCACTTGGGGGTATCTTTGAAGTTTATAGTATGTTTATTGACTATATTATATAAAAATACAAGGAGACATGATAAATCACAAACTATTAAACTGAGAGTTAAATCAAAAAGAAAAGGTTAATATAGTTAAACAAACCTATCTAAACCCCATTGTTTGAGTGGTTTTCAACCTATCCCAAGATTAAATGTTAAATAATTTACTTTGAAGACATTATAAACCGAATATTAATTTATTATAAAAAAATATTTCTAGCTTTTCCTAAGATGCCCCTCACCTCTCTTATAAAAAATAACTTCCACTTCCCTTTAATTCACACCTTAAACACCTTCTGGCTCTTCCAAACCTAACCAAAATATTCTATAAAAATTTCTCAATACAACCTAGAGTCATTATTTTGACCATAAATCCATCCTAAGGATCCCTTTAGATCAAATCAAAAGGAAGAACCCGAAGAAGAGGTACTGTTTTCACCACCCTCTTTCAAGTTCCTTTCTTCTTCAACTTCTTCTTTCTTTCTTATATCCATTATAAAATTATAACTCCATAATATGTTATATAATTTTATGTAATTATTAATATGGTACAACCATATTCATTATTCTATCCATCCTTTGAATGACATGTCTCTATACGTGCATACATACGACTTACCGTCTCCACATTGTGGTGTAATTGTTATTCAAAACATTATTATTTGGATGGGTATGATAATGATGTGTAATTGATGTAAATAATAAATATAACATGATAATGATTCTATATATATTATATACCATCCATGTAAATATTATTTTAATATCAAAAGAATGATATTGTCGCTCATGCGTACGTACGGACTACTGTCTCCACGAACACGATGAGATTCATTCCCCATCATATCCATGCAAGTATAATTCTAATTTGATGATTAAAAATAATGTTTATGGACTTGATATCATTATGTATATGAATAATATACAACCTATCTATAAAAAGAACGGATTATGTAACAAAACATATAAAAGAAAATGAGTAAGTTAACACCTGAAACGACGATAATACTAAGATATTATTAATGAAGCAATGTTAAAAGATCATATATGATATCATATTAATTTATATGATTCTTTTATAATAAAATAAATATTATTTCACCATTATACAGGAGGTTAAACTACCCTCACCCAAGGAAAAGTACAAGTTAAGGGTTTATTTAACAATTTCTTCATTATCTGAGGTTATTTATACGTAATTATCTGTTGGGACCTCTTGATCATCCACATCCATGTTTCTTAAAAATGTATTTAAAATAATTCTTACTATTTTATAGAATATGGGTTAAATTCATTTATACCCTTGTTTAATTTTTAAAATTTTTTGTAATGGAATATTTCTGTCGTTTTCCAGACAAGGTCCTTTTTAACCTTTTTGACAGAATTAAGGTAAGAATGTCCTTTTTAACATATACAGCGGGTGCGGCTATTTTCCTCAGTTATAAAATCGCTGAAGCTCCACTCACAAGATTATAATAATATTTTCAAAGTAAATGTTTTCTTTTATAATTAAGTTACTTTTAAATGATTAAAAAAAGAGATTTTTCTCTCAAATAGTATTGATTTCATCTATGTCAACATCCTTTGATGGATTTTAAGCTTACTTGAAGTTGTTTTATTATTATACAAAACATCCATATAGTATTGAAGGTTTTGTGATATGTTTGAATGTGGATGTGTTATTTTTATGCCATTCATGGATTATGGAAAAAGTATTGACATTTATTATGCTAGTTTTAATACGAATGTTTATGTTATGTTTAAACATGTTCATATGAGGAATGCATTGGACTTAATAAGTGACATGTGGAGCCCACTATAGCTCATCGATGCATCGGTTGGTCTCATGAGACAAACTAGTGTCTTGGCACAAGGCCTTGACAAAATAGTATTTGTATTCTTGGCACAATGCCTTGACTATGTGGTTATGATAGTCCGGCATTATGCATTCCATCATTATGAAAGTGGTTGTTGATATTGTATGTGATTATTCGATTAGTAGAATATACATGTGAATATGTAAATGGAATTACTTCATTTAATTTTTCCATATTATGTAGAACTTATAGTTTAAAAGGATTTTGATTTAGTTATACATTGCCTTAAATGTTTAAGCCTATTTATAAATGTTTCCGCTATATTGTTATCTTTACTGGGCATCTGAGCTCACCCTTTTCTGTGTTTTAATTTTTTTTCCAGGATGTGAATTAGTATTTTATGAATGACTTGTTGGGATAGTATAAGGGGATATGAGTGTGGAGACAAGATGTTGTTGTAGTTTTCACTTTATGTTATAATGTAACCTTTATGAATGTATCTAGTGATTCCAAGGCTACTAAACTAATTGGTCTTTCGAGACTTTGTCTTTTGTGATCATGAAAATGTTATGTAATAATGCACCGACTCTAGGTAACTAGGGTCGGGGCGTTACAATAATCATTATTATCGAATTGTATTCAAATAGATTTATTAATTATATATTTAATTTTTTGACTAACATACATGAAACCCACCTTAATTTTCTGTGGGTTTAATATGGATAGAGGATCTTGTTTTTAACCACTTTGTAAAACACCGTGATTTTGAAATGAAAATCATTTCATTCATTCCCCATAGGTTATTTATGGGATTTTTTATTATGATATTTTTATCACACATTAATTAATAAATAGGAAGGGTGTTCCTTGATATAACTCCAACTCACTGGGTAAATAATTTAATCTCTAAATATGACAATTTTTACAATACCTTGTTTAATTACCTTGGATATTTTTAAAATACCACAGGGATAAGCCTTTTTGATATGATTATGAATGACTCAATTAAATGTTGTATCTGAATTTAAAAGCAACGATTCATGTTCTTATTATTATTATATTCCTATTTCTAATGCCAATATTTATTTCATAATGTCATTACTATTATTACTTATGATAACAAGTGAACTGTTTCCCTTTTTCACCCTTATGGGTCCTTCTGCTCACCCTTTCCATTGATGTATATCCCCATGTTTTGAGATATAGTAATTAAAATTTGAATGAACGTATGATAAATCTTTTCAATTGGATTGGAAGAATATTTTAATATTTTTATTCATTATTTTCCGTTTCTCCAAGACAATAAACATTAAAAGATCCTCTGTTTGTAAAATTTAATGAATATTTATGTAATAAAAAGGAGGGATTCCATATAATCATCACTAGTAACTAAGATCACGTAATCCATTCTTGGAGTGAAAAAAGAGATACGAATAGATCAGACATATTGCTTGTGATAATCTTTGTATGGGTAATACACAGTAATGTTTCCCTTTGTGAGTTATTATTTCCCATCTCAAGGAGGACATGGTACATAGGTCGGGTCTTTGGATGGAAACCTAGGTATCCTAGTTATGGAGGGACTCATAGATCTCATAGGTAACTTCATCCCATAATGTGCTAAGAGGCTAAGGTGGATGATCACACTTATAAACATTATGTCTATCCTCAGGGTTTCTAAAATTCTAAGGGATTATACCAATATGGAGACCCTATTTATTGGGGACATACAATATGATGTCGGTAGTTGGGGCTCACTCACTACGAGTGACTAGTTGGTGGAGAAATATTAAATTGTGTCTGTAGTCATGGATTATGCACTAAGGCTACCTAATCGGTATATTCATTGATTTTCCTTTGGTAGATTAAAGAGAGATGATGATGACCATGAGATGTGTCCTAGAGAGAATGACTATGAAAAGGTCACATCAGTGCATGGACCAAAGTCACGAAAGAAACTACCCTTGTAAAAGGGTAATGTAGCCAAAGATCCATGGCTGGGGTCCATATGGAATGTGACAAAATGGGGTATAATAGATAAGGTTGAAATATCCTAGAGCATTTTTATGACATGTCATGGAAAAATAGTGGGAATGTTTTGATTGTATAACCAGTATATTGGGGAACCAATATGAAACAGAAGACACATCCAAGGATGTCTACCTGATTAATTAACATGCCCTTGATTACTTCTCCTGAGCGATGTATACATGTCCCAGATTCTTCGCATAACAAAAGATGTCAGGTCAGGGGTCTCATACATGATTGAAGTAGACATGACTAGCATCCTATGCATGATAAAAGTAGACATGACTAGGATATTGAACATGATCAAAGTATATTTTATTGTGGTCTTGTGCATAAAAAATATATACATTATTGGGTTCATGCACATAATCAATATATACATGACTATACACTATTGCATGATCAACCGAATTGTTTTTTTTTTGGTTTTTTCATGTCGATAAGGACTTGTCTAACTATAATTTCTTGAGCATTCCAATACATCAATGACTCATTCACATGATCAGCGTTAATTGTCTAGGTTATCTTTTCTTGACAAAGGAAGACAACTCTGAGGTACTTCACATGATTAATATGACTCTGTCCTGGGTCCGCCATGTACCAACATAGACATGCCAAGGTGTTGTCGCATGATAAATTTGGTTTGTCCTTGGGATGTTACATGACAATAGTGATATGTCAATGGTGACATGTCAATGGGTAGTCGTGAGGTCATCCCAACATTTTATAGGCTTGTATTGTGATCAACAAGGCTTGCCCAAGGTTTTCCAACAACATCGCAAGACCATCGAAGGGTCTTGAAATTATGTGCCTTTGAACCATTTATGCGGTGGGGTCTCGAAGGTTTGTTAAGGGTATTGAATTACAACATTTTCTCTATGTTTATGACTAAATGGTTAATGCCTTATGCTACATGGGAAAAAATATATACCAAGTTATACATGTTGAAGATGTAGATTATATTACTTTCATTACAAAAGGATGTTATATCTATAATCTCATGTACAGACTACGGGGTTATTCACATGACACAATCCTTTTTTATGTGATTTATATGAACTCATATAGGATTTTCGAGAGAGTTTTTAAACATGTAAAGAGGTTTCTGAATGACAATGTGAGCATAGGTGGGGGTCTGTGATGCATACATATAAAGGTATTCCTTTTTTCCTATCATGCATATCACGGGGGTGTCCTCATGACACCGTGTGAGGCATGGACATCTGCAATTCATGTGACCTCTAGGAGGTCTTGATATGATCTCTATATAAGTTCAATGGTTTCATATAAAAACTAAAAAAATAGATGGATGATGTGAGATAAAACATGTAAAATATCTGTACTGAATGTCATGAAATACGGGGGGAGTGAAATTCCTCATGTTGTTACTATAAAACCATGCAGAGGGGCCCTGTGTGATCGAGCATGGGGTCACTGTGAGGATGAGGAGGAATTTGTCCATAATTACTGTAAGAACCCAGTTTTTGGCTATAAAATACTTTTGAATATTCTTGATATTATTCCAGAGCAGTGCCGTCAGACAGCGTGCGATTCCGAGCCCCAGTGTGGCCAGAATTAAGTTTTCAGTTCATTCACACTGGGAACGCCAAATAAATGGGATAACTCATAAACAGTGCTTCCGATCAGAGATTTTAGTGTACGGATGGGTCCGAAATGAGGTGTTTACCCCTAAGAATGACATAAAACTTTTCCGCGCAGGACGTTTGGACCCCTCGCTCGCTTTCAGAGCAAGGAATAGATAAATTAAATACTTAATTTATTCATTTAATGTCTTAACTCAAGTATCTCTTAAACTGTGGCTTGGATTGGAAAACCGAGGGCACGGTTGAGTCTGGAGTTTGCCGTTTACCCTAGGATGGGTATAGTTTTTGTGGGCGCGGCTCGTTTGTGAAAAATGGCCCCGGGGGCATTTTCATAATTTGGCGGCCTAGGTGCTAAGATTAATAACTTTTGATTAAGGAACCAGATTAAAATTTCGAGACCTCATTTGCGCTCAGAGCATGGTGTTTACCCTAGGGGAGGCGTAACCCTGACCCCGTTGTGAGTTTCATACATGGGTTAATTTGAGGGTCGAAATAATTAAAATTTTAAATATTTTGTTTCTTTATTTAAAAAAACCCTCCCCCTTTCCTTCTCCATTTCATCCCCTTGCAGAAGAAGCAGCTCAACCCAAGTATCTCTCCTTAAAGCTCCCCTCCTCCATCCTCTCTGAGGTGTTGCGGGTGGCCAACGAATCGACGACAAAGCTTCGGGCTTAGTCCCACGACATTTGATCATGTCCTCTTTGTTTAAATTCATGCACCCATTAGTTTACTATTTATGTAATTTAAATCCTAAAAAAATCCCTTAAAAATTCCATATCTTCCTATTTCATTTTTGGTACTTCTCGTTGCAATTTTCGGATTCGAAATCCGAGTCCCGAGCTACCTGCAAACATCCGCTGAAAAATGTGGGTGTTTGGTGGGAGTTCATCATTTTGTTTATAATTTCAAAACCCCTACTTTGAGCTCGAATCTCACAGTTGAATTTCTGGTTGATCTTTAAAAAAACCCCCTAGGTGAATAGTATAATTTACAAGCTTTCCGTCACTTTTTAGGGATTCAAAATCCGAGTTCTGAGCGAACTGCGATCGATTGTCGGATATCAGGAGTTGAAGGGGGTTTCTAGATGGTTTGGAGGGGCTCTGGACAGTTCACGACGGCAGAACCGGGTGTCGGAGGCCGCTCGGAGCAGTGGCTCAGCAGCGGGTGACATCTGCCGGTCGAAGGCGGCAGAGGCCGGGCGAGCTCACGGCAAGCTAGGCGGCGGTCTTCAGTGGAGCAGGTGGCTCCGACAGGCTGAGGTCGGAGGTCTCCAGCGGGCGCGTCGGGGAGCAGCGGACCGACCAATTGGCCGACCAACACGCGGGGAGGACCTCAAAACAGGGGAGTCAAAAGGGAATTGAAAAAAACGAAAATGAGAAGAAAGACAGGGGCGGCCCCGACAGTGGTTAAAAATAAAAAAATAAAAAAAATAAAATTATAATTTAAGTTTAAAATAATAATAATAATAATATTATTATTATTATTAGGGGGAATGATTTATTATTTATAAATCATAGACCGGGCATAGGATTTGGGCACTGTCTCCGGTGAAACACTCCTTAAATCACGAAGAATATTTTGAGATGGTTTTGGGGTTTTTTATTCCCCAAAACGGGGGCCTCAGTAGCATGACAAACCTTTAAGCGGATGTGCGTTTTTCTCGGGGGTTCTTGTTTCGGGCGGCACCGACACATCCGATGTCCGTTTTGAGCACCGTTAGTGGCATTGTGACCCTGGCATTGGGCCGGAGTTTTCCAGTGTGTGTCGGGCATTGAAACTGGAGTCGAGGTGTGGGATCCATGGGTCATCTTTCAAGCTGCACGTAGATTTTGTAACTTTTTCAACGGACGTCTATTTGGGGCGTGCGAGCAGTCGATTTTGTAACACACCAAGATTTCATAGTGTGTTATTTCTTCAAAATAATTAAATAACGTGCACTACACGAAACACCGAGTTCAAGCGCACCATGACTTACCAAAAAAGCCGTTCAAAAGAGGATATGAATAGTATTAACTAAAATTTAAAGTTTAAATAATCCATATAATTTTAGAATCCATATTATGAGTTTCTTTGACATAATGTAAGAACAAATTCATTTTTAGTATTGCACTTTTACAAACTTTTAATAGTGATCCCTTTTTAAATCCAATATTTTATACTTTTATATATTCAATTTGACTAAATAAATTTACTTTTTAGAATGGGGACATCAAAAAAATTTACAATGAAACATCCCAAGATTCCACGGTACGTTTCCCTTTGAATAATGCAATAGCATGCATTGTACGTAACTTCGAGATTCTAACACCAAAACCAATCAAAGTAGCCGTTATGAATAGTAATACCTACTTTTTAAAATTTAATACATTTTATCTCTCAAAATGGACTTCATTTTTGGATTTGTAGTATTGAATTTAGCCTAACGTGAAATATTGGTACTTTTCGGATAACATTAATATTTTGATGAATACTGAAAATTTCTTAATTTTAATTAAAAACAACTTTTTTAATCAAAATATTTAATAGTGATAAATTATGAATTTGAGTGGTTTTAAAGTATATTTAGAATATATTTTTACCATTTAATAAAATTTTGGTCATTGTACATGATTTCACAATTAAACTGAACATAAACAAGTATCAATCTTTTGATAGTCATTATATCTTAAAAACACGCTTTTTGTTTTGACAGCGGGAATTATTTTTAAACTAATTTCTGCCACTTATGTGTTTTGAATTTGGAAAAATGGATTCCATATTTGTAATCATGATGTCTAAATTATGTTAATAGTTATCTTTTATTTTTACTCATTTTGAATAATTACTTCGGTAAATATTTTATTTACCATGGGTAAAGGGTAAATCCGATACATAAGGGTTACCAAATAATATTATAATAATACTAAATTACCCTAAAACGTGTCCCAACATTATTGGTGGATAAGTTTCTGACCATGGGAATCATTGGGTAGATTTTTGGGACCCCATGTAGCCACTTGTAGGTGATAGGGACACTTTATATTAATTAAGTTAAAGTGAATACAAAAATGACATAAGCTTATATCTTTTAGAAAACCAATTTTTACATAGGGTTATATATGTTGGAATTTAGATTATAAATATTCATTATAAATATAAAAGTATTTTCATACATAATGATATTTTATTTACAATTTTTAGACATTACATAATTTAATTTAATTATGACACACTGATGATGCAGTAATTACCATAAATGTGAAAAATTAACATAATTGATATTATAAATACCCAAATAAATATAATTTGAGACTTTTTATGAATTAAAATAATTTTCTACGTTAATATGACATTTTAGGAATGATTTAATTAACTTTTTATATGTAATAAGTTTGTTATTATTTTTACAAAAATCAACTATTGAATAGTGTCAAAATTGACATAAAAGAGTTTTTAAAACAAATATTATATTATTATTTGATATTAAATTGCTAAAAATCTAATGATAGGCCAAGAGACTTATATCATGATAGGTGTATCATTTATGTACCACTTGGTGGTCTCTTGGATGTATATAGTAAGTTTATTAACCATATAATATAAAAATACAAAGAGGCATTGTAAAAGTGAAACTAATTAACTAAGAGTAATATACTTAAAGATAAGGTTAATATAGTAACCCAAACCTGTCTAAATCATATTGGTTGAGTGGTTTTAGACCTATAACCACCTTAAACTTTAAATAATCCAATTTTGAGCCATTATAATCCGAATATGAATTTATTATAAATTAATATTTTAGCTTTTCCAAAGGTCCCCCTCACCCCTCTTATAAAAGGGAACCCCCACCCTTCTCATTAATTCACACCTTAAAAGAATTTTGGTCACCCAAACCCTGCCCCAATACTCTCTCAACCTCTCTCACTAAAACCTAGAGGCATTTTTTTGATCAGAAAGCCAACCTATGGATCCCTTTTTATCAAATCAAAAGGAAGAACCCGAAGAAGTGGTAATGATTTCACCACCCCTATTCAAGTTTCTTTCTTCTTCCACTTCGTCATTCCTTGTTATTACCATTCTAAAATAATTAATATAGTATCTAATATATACTTTAATATTATTATAAATATGGTACAACCATATTCATTATTTTATCCATCGTTTGAATGACATGTCACCATACGTGTGTACGTACGACTTATCGTCTCCACGTTGTGGTGTAATTGTTATTCAATATATTATTATTTGGATGGGTATAATAATGATTTGTAATTAATGTAAATAATAAATATATCATGATAATGATTATATATATATGATATACCATCCAATTATATATTATTTTAATATTAAAAGAATGATATTGTCGCTCGTGCGTACGTACGGACTACCGTCTCCATGAATGCGATGAGATTCATTCTCCATCATATCCATTGAAGTATAATTATCATTTGATGATTGAAAAATAATGTTTAAGGACTTGATAACATTATGTATATTAATAAAATGAAACCTATCCCTGAAAAACATGGCTTACGTAAGAAATAATATAAAAGAAAATGAGTAAGTTAACAGCCGAAACGACGATAATTCAAATATATTATTAAAAAAGAAATGTTAAAAGATCATTTATGATTCTTGTATAATTTAATAACAATTATTTCACCATTATACATGAGTTTAACCTACCATCAACCAAGGAAAATTACATGGTAAGTGGTTTTCATCTCACTCCTTATTCCCGTGAGATTCATGCCATATTGCCACTATTACCATTTGTGTGTTGTATGTACTGCCCATAATTGTATTATTTGTGTACTACAGTTTAATTTATGTTAATTTACATTTTCATTGTATGATACCTCTTTCATGGGTTGTATGTTTCGTAATTTACCAGATTGGTAAGGGTTATTTCACAATCTCTTCATTATCATAGGTTGTTTATACGTAATTATCTACTGGGACCTCTTTATCATCCACATCCATGTTTCTTGAAAGTGTATTTCAAAACATTCATACTATTTTACATAATATGGGTTAAAGTCATTTATACCCTTCTTTAACTTTTAATAAGATTTTTACAAAGGAATATTTCCGTCGTTTTCCAAACAAGGTCCTTTTTAACCTTTTCGACAGAATTAAGGTAAGAATGTATTTTTTTAACTTTTACGGTGGGTGCGGCTATTTTCCACCATTATAAGATTTTCGAAGCTTCCCTTATAAGATCATAAGGATATTTTCAAAGTAAATGTTTTATTTTATAATTATGTGACTTTTAAATGATTTCAAAATGAATATTTTAAGATTTTTTGAACGGTACTCTTTATCAAAATCAGAATTTTAAATGTTTTAAATATTTATCTTTCTAAATCTTTTTAATTAATGTCCATGTTTTCAAAATGATTTTAAGGATTTATTTATATAGACATGAATGTTTTGAAAAGATATTCCTTTTAAAAAGTTTCGAAGAGGTATGGGACACTTTGATTCAAAAATCTCTTTTAAAGTATTTCCTTAATAAATGTGTGACTTTTAAATGATTTTAAAAAAAGAGATATTTCTCTCAAATAGTTTTGATTTCATCTATGTCAACATCCTTTGATGGATTTTATGTTTATTTGATGTTGATTTATTATGATACAAAACTTCCATATTGTTTTGAAGTTTTTGTTATGTGTTTGACTGTGGATGTGTTATTTTTATAACATTCGTGGTTTATGGATTATGTATTTACATTTCGTATGATAGTTCTAATACGAATGTTTATGTTATGTTTAAACCTTTTCATATGGGAATTCATTGGACTTAATATGTGACAGGTGGAGCCCACTATAGCTCATCGATGCATCGGTAGGTCTCATGAGACAAACTAGTGTCTTGGTAGAAGGCCTTAAAAAAATCTTGTTTTAGTCTTGGAACGAGGCCTTGGCTATGTGGTTATGATAGTCTGGCATTATGCATTCCATCATTATGAAAGTGGTTATTGATATTTCATGTGATTATTCGATTAGTATAATATCCATGTGAATAAGTAAATGGGATTATTTCATTTTATTATTTCCATATTATGTTGAAGTTCAAGTTTAAAAGTACTTTGTTTTAGTTATACATTGCCTTAAATGTTTATTCTTATTTATGAAAGTTTTCGCTATATTGTTATCCTTACTGGGCATTTGAGCTCACCCCTTTTCTATGTTTTATTTTTCCCAGGATGTAAAGAAGTAATTTATGAATGACCTGCATGGATAGTATGAGGGGATAAGAGTGTAGACTATGGAGACTATATTTTTGTAGTTTTAATTTTATGATGTAATGTAAAATTTATGAATATATATAGTGTATCCAAGTCTACTAAACTAATCGGTCTTTCAAGACTTGATATTTCTTGTGATCATGCCAATGTTATGTAATAATGCACCGACTCTGGGTATCTGGGGTTGGGGCGTTACAGATTCTGGGTGTTTTTCAAAGGGCATTGTAGTGGCGCAATTCGCTCGCTGTAATTCAGCACGCTAATGCGGGGCCCATGAGGGCCATTTGGGCATTGACAATGATTTTCCAGCTTTATCACCATGTGTCCGTTTTGAAAAAGTGATTAGTCAATCTTGTGTACTTTTTCGAGAGGATCAAAATGGTGCGATCCTTCCGTTGAGTTTCAGGACCGAGATGCGGGTCCCATAGAGCACCGCTCATGCGCGGTGCACCGGAATGCATCTTTTTCTCCAGATATCCATTGCTCTCAAGTGAGTAGTCCTTTTGACATGTTGTCCTGAGGGGATCACAATGGTGAGATGCACCCGACAGTTTTCGGGGCCGAGGCTCGGGATCAGGGGATGTCATTCGGGTGTGAGGCGGTGTTGGTACTTTTCCATCGGATATCCGTTTGAGGAGAGTAAGTATTATATCTCGTGTGTTTTTTTGTGATGATTACAACGGTGTAATCTGTTCAGGCGAGCAGATCTTCATACACGATCTTATTAAATGGGGAAATGTGAAGGTTCCTCGGTGACGGTTCTTATACCGTGTTTGTAGCAGACCCTTGGCGTGTGATCGCGTGCACTCCCATGTGATTGATGTAAATGCTTGATGAGATGTGGATGGTTGTGCATCATCTATTGAGGTGGATGGTTTGAATTGTTACGTTAAGTATTTGCATTGACGTTGGGTGTCGTGTGCACGATAGCTTTTGGGATGGAGCGTGGTATACTATGGGAGTATACAGGCATGCTGGGAGGTACATGTTGATGTTGGTACTTGAGAATGTTTGTGCACATGGTTGGGGTTAACATGGGGCCACACGTCATGTGGGCCCCATGTGCATTCCATGCTCTGCTTTACGTACTTTTTACATCTCGCGACGTAGAGGGTACCTCTGTGCTCATTTGTTGACCAACTGGGCGGAGTTTTCCCCCTAGCTCTGTGTTCGTTTGTTTGACCAGCATGGTTAAGTGGTCTCCCAGGTTTTCGTTCTAGATGGTTTGACCGATAGAGACGGTTTGGTTCCTCGGTGTTTTCCGCTGTGAGGGGTTTCAGTACAGTTCCCTTCCATCGGACTGCAGAACCATTTGTGACAACATGTGATCATACAGTGTGGGTGTTTTCCCACTTTCTGGGATGAGTTGACTCGGTCCGCTTCGACAGTGACTCAGCGGATTGGAGCATGATCGCCCTGAGGGGCCCGGGGAGTTGCTCCCATCACATTGTGTTCCCGGGTAGAGTTCTTGGGGATTCGTTGTGACCAACACGTTACATGGGCATCGATCCTCTACACAGGAGGTTGTTTCCAATAGGGATGAGTTTGTTTCCAGCAGGTCTAAGTTTGTTTCTAGGAGGGCAGAGGTTGTTTTGAGCAGGGCTCGCCAGTGGGTTACCATCCAGTAGGGATGGCCAGTACAGCAGCGTTCACCTAGCAATACCATCCAGCAGGGATGTCCATATCAGTTCCAGGTTTACCTTCAGTGGGGCTGGGCAGTGGTCTCCGAAGCCAGGAATAACTCCAGCTGGGCTAGGCAGTGGTCCCCGATGCTGGGCTTACCTCTAGTTGGGCTGGGCAGTGGTCCCCGATGCCGGGTTACCTCTAGCTAGGTTGGGCAGTGGTCTCGTCACCGAATATATCCGGGTCTCCCTCCAGTGGATTACCCTATTACGGGATTGGGCGGTGTGGCACCCATCGAATCATACCGAGTCTCCCTATAGTGTGAACCCGTCGTCTTCCAGGGACCCTCCAGCGGGGCTGGGCAGGGGGTCGCCTGATGACTTTGAGAAGACCTCTCGACTGCGGGGCAGTGACATGGTGTGGTTTGACGTTCCCACAGTACTCTCAAGTACGAGGGGCACTTTCCCCACCGAGACGCGTCCTTGCGACACGACCTTAAACTGTGCCGGCGAGTCAGTGTCGCCCAAAGAGGATAGTGTTGAGGTGCGGTGATTTGAGCCTCTTGGCTTGCAGTTCGTGGCCGACATGTGGGATGCTGGGAATCGATGGTGTTTACTTTTGGGACTGTTGGAGACTCACTTTTCCTGGGCTGAGCTATGGGATGTATATCCCCTTACGATCTTGTTCGGGCTTCTTGATTGAGTATATGAATATGTATCTACCTTGTTCTACTACCAACTTCTTGGGCTTGGTTACTATCCCTCAAGGAGAGGCAAAGACACACGGGGTATGCCACATGCTTTCCGTGTCTAGCTTCTCGTGGTTGGATGAGTATACTCTCCTACTATAGGTAGCGAAGACTCGATGAGAAGTTTATCTTCTCACTGTTTCCATCTCCTTGTGTTTGGACGAGTCTACTTCCTTTTTGTTGTTGGGTTGAGCTGGACACTTTACTGCACTTTCAGTTGCACTCCTCTACTTTCCACTATTTGATCTATTTCTCACCCTTTGGTACCTCTTTTGTTGCTCCCTAGAGCCTTAGGGGTATCCTACTGAGTGTTTTTATACTCACCCATGCTTATTCTTTCTCTTCACTTGGTGTTCCCTTGCAGATGACGGAAAAGTTGGTCGTGACTTTAGTGGAGCTTAATAGTTCAGGAGCATGGACCGCGTGCAGTGGTGGGAGTTGGGTTCCATGTGGGGGTCCCTTCCAGCTGTTTTACTTTTTGTTTACCTATTTCCAGTTTGTGGCACTTTTCTAGTTGGGCGATTGTTTTTTCCCTTTTCTTTTTCTGTTACTTTTAGCAATTGCTTTGTACTGTTTGAGGTCGATGCACTTATGGTTTATTTATAGCAGTTTCCCTTTTCTTTTATTTTTTAATCCACACTTTTTCATTGAGTGTGCTGCGTGTGTGTGTAGGTACTTAGGAAAAGGCTTCCCCGAGTTATTGTGCCTTCGGTGCTGGTCGCCAGCCCCTGGCCTATGGAGGTGGGCTTGGGGTAGTTGCGGCTCGAGACCGGGTAGGGTCGGGTCATGACAAAGTGGTATCAGAGGTGGTTCATTACATGGTATATTGTGTGGAAGTCTCGAAAAGAGTAATCCTTTGGGATCTATGGAAACAGTGTTAACGTGTCTCAAGAGCGGCTCTCAGGCCAGGGAGTCCAGTGTTGGTGTTGCGGCTGACGTATCCGTTCACCAGGACCCTGATAACCCGCTTGTCGACTCGGCATGCTGAGACACTTGTTGCAGAGAAAATTTGTTTGTTCATCACATAGGATTGATTCATTCACTGCCTTTCTTGAGTCAGCTCCCCATCATTGTTGCTATCATGATATACATATATGATCATCTATTCGTGGAACTCCTTGATAATATTCAGGATGTCTCCGCGAAGATAGCCAGCTAGGATACCATCTTTGGTTTGTGATGACAACCCTATGAGATACGAGGCCATAGTCCAAGACCCATCATGCAAGCCCCTTTCTCCGGGTGGGCCAGAAGCAGCACCCCCACCTATTGAGAAGCAGACAGCTTCAGCAGAGCAGACAGGGCTTGAGCGCAGGTTGAGCACGCTCCGTGAGTTCCAGCGATAGAGACCACTGAGGTTTAGAAGTGATCCAGACCCTCAGGCAGTGGAGGTTCGGCTGGAGACGGTGGTTCACCTTTTTAGGATGGTGTAGACACCGGCAGATCTTATGTTGGCTTTGGCCACCAGTCTTTTCTTAGATCATCTTGGCGTTGGTGGAGTCTGGTGACTCAACTTCTTAACGAGTCGTCGCTTTCGTGGAGCGACTTTCAGTTGTTGTTTCGTGAGGAGTTTTTCCCCTCCTGCTTATGCTCGATTTGAATCCTGGAGATTCTGCAGTTTCAGTAGGGAGGGATGATGGTGGCCAAGTACACTGATAGTTTTGCAGACCATGCACGCTTTTACCCGGACTTGGTCAATGACAGAAACCCCCGAGCGTGAAAGTTTGAGCAGGTTCTCCGCAGAGAGAGTCATAATGTTATCGTACACTTGGCCATTCCCAGTTATGCCGAGGTGCAAGAGCAGGCGTTGGTGACAGATAGTTTCCTGTCACGCTCTACAGTTGGTGGTGGCAGCAGGCACGATGGAGCCGAGATGTCTGCCACAACTAGCAGGCATCGGATGACAGAACCTCAATGCAGGGTGACGCAAGGCGTTGGGTGTAACCCTATGTTTGTAAATTAGAAGGCGTGGGACCTTTCGTTAGTTGATGGTGGTGACTCCTTCACTTCTCGAGCCTGTAAGAGAGTATTGGTCAAGGGACATCGACTATGAAATCTACTGTGAACAGATATCCTTGGGTGTTTCACTATATGGATATTCGGAAGGAGGGAATCATCGGGCTTGTTCCAGGTGTGGGCAGTGATTCCAGTCGCAGCGTGAGACATAGAGGTTCGGTCTGGGAGGTGCGTTACTCTCGAGAACCTTCGGGCCGTTTGAGAACGTGCAGAGGGATGGAGAGGTTCCCTACCGCCTTGGCCTAACCCCAATGGCTGGTTTGGGTGCATGACATCTCCCACATGACTCACCTGAGAAGAGGTGTGCGTGCTCTTATGCACGACATCGGAAAGGGCAGACCTAACTTGTACAGATCAAATCCTTTGGTCAATGTGTGGTGGTGCAGAGCTGTGCAAGAGTTCTTCTGGGTACGGGAGAGCCAGATGTGGGTTTAGTACCCGGAGTTGTTCCCTGGTTTTGCTTTTCGAGGACGAAAATCTTGAAGGATGGAATGATGTATGAACTAATTTTTTTCCTATAAAATACTTTGGAATATTCATGATATTATTCTAGAGTAGTGCCTTTATACGGTGTGCGATTCCGAGCCCCGGTGTGGCTGGAATTAAGTTTTCAGTGCGTTCACACTGGGAACGCCAAATAAATGGGATAACTCCTAAATGGTGCATTGGATATAAGATCCGAGTGTACAGATGGGTCCGAAATGAGTTATATACCCTAGGAACGACAGAAAACTTTTTGGCAGGGGACGTTTGGACCCCTCGCTCGCTTTCAGAGCAAGGAACGGATAAATTAAATAATTAATTTATTTGTTTAATGGCTTAACTCACGTATCTCATAAACGGTGTATCGGATTGGAAAACTGAGGGCACGGTTGAGTCTGGAGCATGCATTTTACCCTAGGAGGGGTATAGTTTTCGCGGGCGCGGCTCGTTTGTGAAAAATGGTCCTGGGGGTATTTTCGTAATTTGGAGGTCTGGGTGCTAAGTTTAATAACTTTTGATCGGGGCCTCAGATTAAAATTCTAAGAGATACGTTGCACTAAGAGCGTTGTGTTTACCCTAGGGGAGGCATAACCCCGACCCCTTCGGGAGTTTCGGATGTGGGTTAATTTGAGTGTCGAAATAATTAAAATTTTAATTATTTTGTTTCTTTATTTAAAAAAAACCCTCCCCTTTCATTCACTTCTTCATCCCCTGGAAGAAGAAGGAGCTCAACCCAAGGAGCTCTGTTTCAAGATCTCCTCCTCCATCCTCTCCGAGGTGTTGTGGGCGGCGGACGAATCGACGACAAAGCTTTGGGCTTAGTCCCACGAGTTAGGATCTTGTCCTCTTTGTATCAATTCCCGCACCCATTTGTTTACATTTTATGGTGTTGAAACCCTGACAAAATACCTTAAAACCCCATATCTTCCTAGTTCGAATTTTTTACTTCTCCTTGAAATTTTCGGATTCAAAATCTGAGTCCTGAGATAATCGCAAACTTCCGCCGAAAATTGTGGTTTTTCGGTGGGAGTTCATCGTTTTGTTTATAATTTCAAAACCCCTAATTTGAGCTTGATTCACACCGTCAAATTGCTCATTGATCTTAAAGAAAATACCCTAGGTGCGTAGTAGTATTTAGGAGCATTCCATCACTTTTTACATATTCGAAATCCGAGTTCCGAGCGAACCGCGATCGATTGTCGGATATCGGGTGTTGAAGGGGGTTTCTGTCCAGTTTGGATGGGATCTGGCTGGTTCACGATGGCAGAACCAGGTGTCGTAGGCGGCTCGGAGCGGTGGCGCGGTAGCAGGCATCGTCGGCCTGTCGAAGGAGGCGGAGGCCGTGTGAGCTCGCGGCGAGCTGGGCGGCGGTCTTCAGCGGAGCAGGCGGGTCCGGCAGGCTGAGGCCGGTGGTCTCCATTTGGTGCAACGGGGAGCAGCGGACCGGCCAATTGGCCGGTCAACGCGCGGGGATGACCTCGAAACGGGGAGTCAAAAAAATGGAATTGGCAAAAAAGTAAATGAGAAGAAAACAGGGGGAGGCCACGACAGTGGTTAAAAAATAAATAAATAAATAAATAAAAATATAATTTAAGTTTAAAATAATAATAATAATAATATTATTATTATTATTATTAGGGGGTGATTTATTATTTATAAATCACAGACTCGACATCAGATTTGGGTGCCGTCTATGGCGACGCGCTCCTTAAATTACGACGAATATATTGAGATGGTTTCGGGGGGGTTTTAGTCCCCGAAATGGGGGCCTCAGTAGCGCGACACACCTTTATGTGGATGTGCATTTTTCTCAGGGGGTTCTTGTTTTGGGCAGCGTGGACACATCTGATGTCTGTTTTGAGAACCTTCAGTGGCGTTGTGACCCTGGAATCGGGACGGAGTTTTCCAGTGTGCGTCGGGCGTTGAAACTAGAGTCGAGGCATTAGCCCCACCGGCCGTCTTTCGAGCTGCACGCAGCTTTTGTAACATTTTCAATGGATGTCCATTCGGGGCGTGCGATTGGTCGATTCTGGGTGTTTTTCCATGTGCATTGTAGTGGCGCAATTCGCCCGCTATAATTCAGCACACTAGTGGGGGCCCCCATGAGGGCCCTTTGGGCGTTGACAGTGATTTTCCAGCTTTATCACCGGGAGTTCGTTTTGGACAAGTGATTAGTCAAACTTGTGTACTTTTTGGAGAGGATCACAATGGTGCGATCCGTCCCTTGAGTTTCGGAGCTGGGATGTGGGTCCCACGTAGCACCGCTCATGTGCGGTGCGCCAGAATGCATCTTCTTCTCCGGATATCCGTTGCACTCAAGTGAGTATTCCTTTTGACGTGTTTTCCGGAGGGATCATAATGGTGTGATGCGTCCGACTATTTTTGGGGCCGAGGCTTGGGATCACGGGACGTCGTTTGGGTGTTCGGCGGCGTTGGTGACTTTTCCGTCATATTTCCGTTTGAGGCTAGTAAGTAGTCTATCTTGCGTGTTTTTTCACGAGGATTACAACAGTGTAATCTTTTCAGGCGAGCGGAGCCTCGTAGGTGATCCAATTAAATGGGGAAATGTGAAGCTGCCCCGGTGGCAGTTCTTCTACCATGTTTGTAGCGGACCCTTGGCGTTTGATCTCATGCACTCCCATGTGAGTGATGTAAATTCTTGAAGAGATGTGGATGGTTATGCCTTAGTTTTTGAGTTGTCTAGTTGCAGTTGTTACATTAGACCTTCATGTTTACGTTGGGTGTCGTGTGCATGATAGCCTTTGGGATGGAATGTGGTATAATCTGGGAGTATACGGGCATGCTGGGAGGTACATGTGGATGTTGGTACCTGAGAATGGTTGTGCTCTTGGTTGGGGTTGACATGAGGCCACACTTTGTGTGGGCCCCATGTGCGTGCCATGCTTTGCTTTACGTACATTTGACTTCTCTTGACGTAGAGGGTCCCTCTGTGCTCATTTTTTGACCAGTTGGGTGGAGTTTTTCCCCTGGCTCTGTGTTTGTTTTTATGACCAGCAAGGTTGAGTGGTCTCCCATTGGTTTCGTTCTCGATGGTTTGGCTAGTAGAGATGGTTTGGTTCCTCTGTTTCTTCTGTCGTGAGGTGTTTCAGTACCGTGCCCTTTCACCGGAATACGGCACCATTTGCGAATACGTGTGCTTATACAGTGTGGGTGTTTTCCCACTTTCTAGGACGATTTGAATTGGTCCGCTTCGATAGTGACTCAGTGGAATGGAGCATGATCTCCCTGAGGGGCCCGTGGAGTTTCTCCCATCACATTGTGTTCCCTTGTAGTGTTCCTGTGGATTTGGTGTGGCCAACACTTTAAGCGAGCACCAATCCTCTACCCAGGAGGTTGTTTCCAGCAGGGCTGAGGTTGATTCTAGCAGGGTTGAGGTTGTTTATAGCAGGGCTGAGGTTGTTTTGTGCAGGGCTCACTAGTGGGTTACCATCTAGCAGGGATGGCCAGTACAACAGTGTTCACCTGGAAGTACCATCTAGCAGGGATGGCGAGAGCAGTTCTGAGATTACCTCCAGCGGGGCTGGGCAGTGGTCCCTGATGCCGGGCATACCTCCAACTGGGCTGGGCAGTTGTCCCCAATGCCGAGCTTACCTCCAGCTGGGCTGGCTAGTGGTCACAGATGCCGGGTTACCTCTAGCTGGGCAGGACAGTGGTCACGTCGCCGACTTTAGCTGGGTCACCCTCCAGTGGATTACCCTGTTGCGGGACTGGGTAGTTTGGAACCCGTCGACTCCTACCGGGTCTCCCTATAGTGGGAAACCGTCAACTTCTTGGGACCCTCCAGCGGGGCTGGGGAGGGGGTCGCCTGTCGACTTTGAGAAGACCTCTCGACTGCGGGGTAGTGACTTGGTGTGGATTGACGTTCCCCCAGATCTCTAAAGTACGAGGGGAACTTTCCCCAATGAGATGCATCCTTGTGACACGAACTAAAAGTATGTGGGCGAGTCAGTGCCGCCCAAAGCGGATAGTGTTGAGATGCGGGGATTTGAGCCTCTTGGCTTGCAGTTCGGGGTAGACGTGTGGGATGCTGGGTGTCAATGGTGTTTACTTCTGGGACTCTTGGTGACTCACTTTTCTTGGGATGAGGTACGGGATGGAGATCCCCTTACGATCTTGTTCGAGGTTCTTGATTGAGCATATGAATATGTATATACCTTGTTCCAGTACCTACTTCTTGGGCTTGGTTACTCTCCCCCTAGGAGATGAAAAGACGTGTGGGGTATGCCTCGTGCTTTCCATTTCTAGATTCTTGTGGGTTGACGAATCTACTATCCTGCTATAGGTAGCGAAGACTCGACGAGAATTTCGCATTCTCACCATTTCCAGCTCCTTGTGTTTGGACGAGTCTACTTACTTTCTCTTGTTGGGTTGAGCTGGACTCTTTACTGCACTTTCAGTTTCACTCCTCTACTTTCCCCTGTTCGATCTACTGCTCACCCTTTGGTACTTCCTTTGTTTCTCCCTCAAGACTTCGGCGTATCCTTCTGAGTATTTTTATACTCACCCCTACTTGGGCTTTGCCCGCACTTGGTGTGCCCTTGCAGACGACGGACAGGTTGGTCGTGACTTTAGAGGAGCATAGGAGTTCAGGATCATGGAACGCGTGCGGTGGTCGGAGTCGGGTTCCCGGTGAGGGACCCTTCCAGCAGTTTTCCTTTTGATTTACCTATTGCCAGGTTGTGGCACTTTTCTGGTTGGGCGCATGTTTTTCCCCTTTTAGTTTTCAGTTACTTTCAACACTTTCTTTGTACTATTAGAGGTCGATTCACTTGTGGTTTATTTATAGCATTTTCCCTTTTCTTTTCTTCTTACTCTTCACTTTTTCATTGAGTGTGCTTCGTGTGTGTGTACAGGTACTTAGGCAAAGGACTCCTCGAGTTATTTTGCCTTCAGCGCTGGTCACCAGCCCCTGGCCTATAGAGGTGGGCTTGGGGTAGTTGCGGCTCGAGCCCGGGTAGGGTCGGGTCATGACACATACCATTTATATTTTATGATATTTTAGGGATCATGAAAGGGGCTCCATGGACATTCTCTAAGGCTGCACGTTGGTGCTGCATTCACATAAAAAGGTTTCAAATGAAGAATTTTGACCCATAATCACATATAGTGTTTTCATTTTAAATTCCTCATTTACAAGACTAGGGGATTGTAAGGGATAGTATGTTGAATACGTTTATCATAAGGTGGAACTCGAGCATCACAGGACGAAGGGTTTTATGAATACACTATTATCCCATCCACTGGTCTATGTTTGCGGACACTAATATGGTTGTCCTACATATCTGGGGGAGGGTTTGTGTTTATTGTGCCATATGAGGTTATTTACATGTGTGATCATCTGATCCCAAGAAATTCTCACATGGGATATTGAAAACTCGTAAAAGGGGAATGTACATTGGGGATGTATTCATGGTCAAGTCTTGCACTAGATGTCAGGTGCATGTCCCCAACCATCCCTAGAAGTAGTACATGCGCGATCTCATGGTTCCATCAGAGTTATATAGGACAATATCATTGCTACATGTGACTGTTTTTCAAATGGAGAGGTTTCATGTGATAGGGATGTACTTTTGTGGGAGTTCATAGCTACATGAATATCTTTCCTATCAAATGTTTTGCATGAGGTTACCATGTTATCTGATAGCAGGATCATATAATAATCACACATTGGACACTTGTTATGACATCCCATGGTATATTCTCACAAGGGGGATCCCTATTTACCTATTTGCGATAACCACTGAAATATACAACACGTTATACCCTACTTATTTTCCTAATCTCCCCATTATCCCCTCCCCTACGTTTATTTTTTTGGATAAACTGGGGTTTATATTGGATGCATGAGGCCAAAAGGGGAACCACTTTTATTAGGTTGAATGATGTGTGAACCAGTGAGGTGGTGGACATCTCATCAGAAAATATTTTCATATGATCAAGTGAAACCTCTGTTTATATCTATGGCATAACATGATCCTAGAAAATATAATTTAAATCGAATGGAAAATATATCGGTGGAGGTGGGGGTTCATAGTCATTAAAGCACTGAAAACAACTTTAGAGACTATCTATGATTCTTTGACATTATCAAAGAATGGTCATGTGATGTACATGACTCCGTTCCATGATGTCGAATGTTCTAAATAAATCAAAGTAAAATTGGATGGAAATACGTTAGAGGAGGAAGGGGTTAATGGCCATAAAAATATTATTGATTCCATGGTGATTTTCTTCAGTTTGGCCACATGATCAATGGATGATCATGAGATCACTTTGATCACATTCAAGGAATTTTGTATAAGGCCATTGTTGGTCATCTCAGTCCTGTGAGACTATTGATGAGGACCTGGTGGTGGTGATCCTAGTGATCATCGTGTGATCATGGTACCATATTTCAGTCACCGTGTCGAAAAAAAACATCAGGGGAGAAGAAAAAGAGAGAGAGGATGAAGAAGGAGTATTGTAATGTGAGAAATAGCACGAGTTCAAATTTTCATGATGAAGGATAAGTTTTGTTTGAAATCATGATCTGTGGGGTAGATAAGGATGACTAGGATCAATGTGAGGTGTGATCAGATAGCATGGATCAACGGATGATATGGTCAAATAGTCCAAGATTGATCACCATGAAAATATCACATCCCACATCGAATTCCCGCAGTGCTTCCTCTACTTTATACAAGTAATTCAATGTTCTCCATTGGTTTGATCTGACAATGAGGTTGGCACGCATACCACATGTTTCGCTTCCATCCTAAGGGCTTCGTCCCTACAAGATTATGTCTCGGGCTATGTGTGTGCCTATCGTATCACCAAATATAGGACTTATACATGGTATCACTTGCCTCTTGTGGTATCTATGATCCTCGGTAGGTTTTTTGGCTGGTATAGGTTAACTCCCATTAGATGTGGTCAGCCTCTGGTATCACATGGCATTATAATCAAATCGGACATGGATGGATAGGGGTTATCCATTATTTTTGGATAAGGTGTAGTAAGAAAAACCCTTAACTACAAAGAATAAAATTACTAGTAGTCTATAAGAGTACCAACGTGATCTCCCCAAATCCCAAGCCTTTATGTATTCAATTTGATCCACGATCCTTGATTCTTTGACCTCAAAGTGAAAAATGAAAAAATATTGGTGCTAACAATGTGTTATGGGAACAAAGACATATTAGTAAAGAATCATGAAAAAGAGAATGATATCTAGAGTGTAATTTCAAAAAATTTATGATGAAATGAAATAACTTTTTTTGTGGGAATTATTTATCGCTATGGGAATTTTAACAACATTTTTTTAATAATTTTTAATAATTTTTATTGATAAGCCAGTTTATCAATGTATTTGTCAGTGTCATGGTGTGAAATTAATTTTAAATTATTTAATTGTGAGATATATTGTCTTGTACCTTGATTATTAGCAGGTAGATAATTTATATGATTAAATTATAAATTTATATAAATAATTATTATTTTGAATTTAATATTGGATTTGACATGTATTTATGACAACGTTATATTAATTATTTTAAATGCGATTAATGGAAGTGATAGAGGATTAATGTTTATAATTAATTTTGAATTACGGGATTAATAAAATTTACTATTTTAGTGTACTAAAATTATGATGTGTTTGAGGAGTACACAAGATAAATGAATGGTTTTTAACATATGACATGATTTTGGATGAATTTTACAATTTATTTTGAAGAGGGGGAATGATGTATTTATTGTTGGCTATTTATGGAAGATAGTAATGTGATTATAATTAATGGTGGAGATTCTATATTTTTTTATTCATATATTCTCAAAATTTTCCCTTGAACACACCCTTTAGAATCCATACATAGTGATTCCATGTTAAAGGATGAGAATATTAAGGTATTAAAAAGTATTTGAATCATAAAGTTATTCAATATAACATTTTTTATATAGTATATAATGGATTACATATTGTTTTTTGGAAAAATATTGGTGTATAAAACTCATTATTCTAACATCATCACATTCTAGGTGTAAATGAGGTATTTAGGAAATATGTAATTCCCCGTGGTAATATGGAATGTGTTCCATTCTATTTTATAAAAAATTGTCCTTATATGGTTATTCCATAATATACATGAAAATATAGAGTTATAGTAGTTTCATGCAAAATTGAATGCATTTCAATCAACTCTTTGTAAGTTAGGTAATTTTATATAAAAAGTAATAATGAAACCATTTCAATTGACACAAATCAAGCCTTAATGGTATAATATTTGTCACTATTAGGAATGTTTCATACCTAATTCCCTATAGAATATTTTTTCCATTTAGTATACATATGATGAATTATGAATTCCATTTGGTTAGAAGGATTAGTGGTTCAACCCATATTAACCATTTAATATGGGGTTTATTGGAATTAGAAGGAATGTGTATCTAGGTAGGTGGATCTAGACTACTACCAAGTTATTTAGTATTTTTAAAATTAATAATGGATTATAATTTTTTTTATTAAAGATTGGTGATAAATAAATATTCATGATTTTTGGAATGTTATTTGTTTAAAAGTAAAAATTATGGTTTTTGGGGTTTTCATTACAATATTTTGAAAATAAAGGTCTTTACTAAAAATTTTCGATAAAATTTTAATAATGGTTTTTATAAATGTGTTTTTTCTTTTATGGTTAATGTTTTAGAATTTCTTTTTAAGGGGAGGGGGATATATAATTTTTTTCTCTTGTTTTGATTGATATTTAATTGTATTTATAATTTACCTAAAAAAGGATCTTTACTTTTTTTTTTAAAAATCATTTATATCTTCAATTGTTCTGTTTTATTATTATTTGAATTTTGGGAGTTATGTTATTTTAATTGAGCAATGTAATTTGACAACATAATTATGGCTTGGTTTAAAAATATTTTACAATTTTGGAAAGGTTATATAGTAGATTTATAGCCAGCTAATGCATTTCATTATACAATAGAATAAAATAGACAATGGTACTCATGGTGGTAGAGAAATTACTAAAACTGTATTCTTATTCGTATATTAAATTTATACATATAATAAGGTTATCTTAACCTTATAAACTATTTATAATAGAGATATTATGAATACTTTTGTATTTTCCTATGGGTGTATATGATGGTGATTCATGGTATTTATAAATAATTAGTATTTATTATTAGATGATTTGAAATATTATTGGTATTATGGTTAATTGTGTAATATTTATTTGTTTATTATAATTTAATTTGAATAATAACTTTTATAGGTTGATAATAGAATTATTGGATTTAGTTTAAAATTATAATTTCCATACTTATTATTTCAATAAGATAATGTTATATTCCAAAGGTTTTTGTAAATAAAAATGTAAATGTTACGTAAAATATTTTATTGACTATGAATGTTCAGATTATTTGTTCTTGGTTTAATGTCAAACACATTTTGAAAATATTTTAATTTTATTCTCATCCCCTAATTTTTCATTATTAAAGACTTTAAAATTTCATTACATGTGATGTACCTAAAAGATAGACATTTTTTTCATTAATTGTGAGACATAAGTTTATTGTTAGATATATATAATCATGAGTCTAGTGACATAGAAATAGATTAACCCTATCAAATTTGGGTTTTCATGATGCCATATTTTGTGTTTTTTTTATAAAAGTAAATATTTTTCCACTATAATATATTTTCCCATTCATTTTTAATAAATTATTTTTACACTATATCTTTTTAATTATTTTATTTCTTGTGTTAAAATTATTTCCTAATGTATAATTTTTTCCTTTTATAGTATTATAAAACCATTTTAAATTTGTTAGAACACTTTAGGACTTATATTATTCAAATTAGGATATTTGGTCTCACATACGGGTTGTTAATTAATGATATTTGGTTATAGTTAAGATTTGTGAAGTCTATAAATCTTAGATTACGGGTTGGATGGGACTTAATGTTAACCCACAAAAATACATAGCTAACTCATTATTAGGAACATTGAGTTACCATGAAGTTCAAGTTGAATAATGGGTTATGAAGACCTTGTTTCTATTGATTCCATTATTCATAAAATTATGGTTTAAGATGTTCAGGTGTTTACACATAATCCCAGAAATTAAAAATCATACTCATGGTGAAATGGTTATTGAAAATGGAATTCGAATTAGTCAATGAATAATGATTTCCAATTTTTTTTAAATATTGTACTTGGTTTCCAAGATATATCCACCTAGATTCATCTCAGATAACTATACAAATAATATATATTTTGGATATTCTTTTCAAACCATATAATCATGCTTCCAAGAAGAGTTTATACTATGTAAGGATATGGAGATTAAAAATTAGTCCACCTATATCCTCATTTAATATGTTTGATCATGTAGAAAATTCGAAAAATGGATAAAGTATCTTACTAATAATTGTTAATGGAAACTGAACGGGTATTAATGTTCTAGAGGGAATAAGTCACTATCATTAAGTAGAGATGTTGAACAAAAGTTGACCAAAGTGTGGGTGGGGTAAATAAATGAGTTTTACTCATACTAGTAGATGATCGAAACATCAAGGGTGGTTTAAAAATTATATTTAATGGATAGACCTCGTCAAAGGTGGTGTGATATGATAAAAGAAGTAGAACATTATTGGATACATTATAGGAAGTGTTTCCATGAACACATCTTGGATAATATTTCATTACACAGTTGAAGGTAAAAATTTCTAAAGGAATTATAGAGTTTAGGAAGGTGGTTTTAGAATAATAGAAATTTAATATATGTTTCTTATGTTTGTACGTTAGGAATTAGGGTTGTTAAAAAATAAAAATCTCAACACAAGAAGGTTTTGAAATATATCTGAAGATGAAGATTTGAACACAAATTTTTTTAATATATTTAACTAGTTAAATATAGGAGTTGTGTATTCTAACATGGGTGGTGGCTAGATTTGGTTAGTATGTAGTGCTGAAACATTCATTCCATATATTGAATAAGAGAAGAGTTAATTTAGTGAACATAAGTGGAATTGGATGTATTTCTAAAATTGATTCATTAATATTTATTTATGATCTTTATAATGTTAAAACACAATTGTTTTTTCAACTAATCTGGGTATAAGGGTTACATAAATATCCATTTCTCTTTTTCACCTTCATCATTCCAACAATGTGAAAATATTAGTTTCATAATGTTGTATTGTAGGCTTTTTATAAATGTGAATGTGGAGGATCAATGAAACTGTAGGAAAATAATTTCATTTCATGGGATAATATAACTAAGTCTTTCTGTGGAACTAAAATAAGGATTAAAAAATCCCAACAAAAGTGGGGATGACTTCCAACAGTGGTGAAATTGGTTGAAAAATACGATATCATGGAAAGATGATAAATATCATTGGTATTTTCTTGATCTCTTATATTCTTGATATTAAATTATTTATCACAGAAGATTTAAACTATATTATATTTATATATGGTGTATACAATTTTTTATCTCAAAAAATGATGATCCCATTTGATATACTAAGTGAATCATTATTGGGTATAAATAATAAACAAGGATTTATGTTTCCATCATCTATCATTATGGTAGGATATGTTGAAGTATCATGGGATTATCAAGTCCTTAAGTTAAAAATATGTGATGTTTTATTTTTTATTGATTGGTTTATCAAGTATACACAATAAATATACTATTATAGTTAACTTGTTTATTTTTGTTTCATTATATATTGTTGTTACATTGTTAATACGATAGTAGTGTGTTAATTACAGTAATGGTCTAATTTTACAAGATATTTGACACATATCTTAATAATTAATGAAAATATTTCCTTAAACCATGGGGTTTGGTATCCATATGATATTCCTATAGGATAATGCATACACTATTACAGGGGGTGAATCAATTGTGACAACCTTTTATAGATTATGTTAAACATAAATTATTCCCTTACATATGTTTATTAATCCATTGTTATTGGTTATGATATATGTATTTAAAAAATAAATTCTTTGGGATCTTTTCCCTTATAATTTATAAACAATGAAAAGAAAATAACACACATGTATTTTTATACGGTTCAACCACAATATAAGAACTAAATAAATTCCATGTCAACTAACATAAAGTAATATTTTATTCCAAAAATAATAAATTTCAACAATTATATTATGGCGTTGGAAGGAACAACCATTAAATAAAAAAATTCACTATATTATGAAAGTGAATGATAATTAAAATGTATACCATAGATGGAATATCTATCAATAACTCATCATATCAATAGATATGAATTTTGGAATTATTTATACTAAAATAACTTTTCTTCATATGTTCATCATGAACATCCTCAAGGATGAAACATATACTACCTTATAAACATTCATTGTGATCATCACACATGTCGACCTATCATCCTTCTTGTTGACTGTTATTTCAAAGCTTCCAAAAGTAATTTAATTCAACATCTATAACTTATACAAATATATATATAACATCATCTAGGATCTCCTTCTAGAATTTTGGATCAGAATAACTTACTAAACATTGGAACTTCTTGTTCAAAACTTCTCAACTTCCACCCTTCAAAATTTCTGATGAAATTGGTTGGTTTGATATTTCCTCTCCTTCTATTTCTACATAATCAGAAGATCTATGAATTTTTAAGAAAAAACTTAGAAAACTATTACCAATTTACATTTTAAATATACCACTATATCATATAGGGAATGCTCATGTTTAATTTGAATACACCAACTATCTCAACATATTAATTGAAGAACTTTTATATATTCTATATATATCATGATTTTAATTTATAAATTCCTTTAAAACGCATGGTTTTAAAAATATTTAACCCATTCTCAAATCTTATAATAGATAATATACATTTACTATATAAATATTACACTGTTAACTTCTATCTTAGCATCATCATAATGAATGAATTTATTACATTGTAAAGACCTTCTAGAATTATTCTAAAACAAGTTCTTGTAATTCAAAAGGTTTATTTTGGTTATTATTTTTACCTGAATTAACCATATATATAAATTAATTATTATAACATTATCTATATTGATCAATGAACTTTTAGTGGAATCTATCTGATGAAGATTAATTTAGTTCAAACTTGGCTTGTTGGTTGTTTTTCTAACTAACTCAGCTTTAGCTTCCTATTTTTGATATTATACACAACTGTGGATCTATGATATCTCTGTTTTTTTTTCATTATGTTAGTAACATTCAATTTCATTACAACTAGTTCATTGGATTTACATCAACCAAAATTTTCCATCATAATATACTGTCTTGAATTTAGGTCCTCTCACCTTCAGTCCCACTCATTCACATTCTCATTATTCTAGGGTTTCTCCAATCATTTCCCTATATTCATGTATTTTATGAAAATCCTGACCCATTATATGTATCCTTAAATAATATAATGTAGGATGTTTTTATTCAAATAATATTGGACCACTGTTAATATGTAGAAAATTTTATATTCATCCAATTAATGAATAATGAAGCACCATCTAATATTTTCTTCTAAAAACCTCAATTTCTTGGGTTTCATAGGTTATGACTCTAGAGACATTCAACATTACACTACACTAACCAAAATGTTTATAGTCAATATACTTTATAGAAACTAATTCTTGACACTCCATCCAAAATTTCCTTCTATAAGTATAATCATTTTAGCAGTTTGGGTTTCTCAATATTCTCTATAACATAATCTTCTTGTGATCTATCAATATACATTATTCATCAAACATTCTAGTAGTTTTCTACTTATTAATTTTACATATTTATTGAAAATTTATCACTACATTATTTAAGAATGATTCATAGTGACAGTGGAAATTATTCAGTATATTACATCATTATAATCATACCTGTTTGTTTAATAGTTATCTTCCAATAGTTTTAACTTTGGGCTTACATTCTTCTGTAGATGTTCTATAAGTAAATTCGTCTTAATCTTCTCTAGGGATTTTAATATTCACATTTATTATAACTCAACTATTAAAATTAATATGATTTTGAACATGCTACTTAATCCTTCCACACTATGTAAAATATAATGATGATTGGTTATGTTCTCATATGATTTTAATGAATACATACAGATATTATCATTTCAACATAACTCTATTTTATGCATCAATATAACTTAGAACATATATTTTTCATTAATTTAGGACATCATCTAAAAGTAGAACATACAACTATTTATCTCATTCCTCTATTGGTTCCTCCTTCTAGAAATGGTAATTCCACTGGAATTCTTCTAGAATATACATAGAAGACCAATCTACCATAAACCCTCTCATTGACCTTGAAAACAAATTATGAAAACAAATTTAATATATAATTATCATCATCTGATATGAACTTTAATCCACCTATTTGTTTTCAATACTAACATCTATTTTAATTCAATTAATTTTAAATCTCCCTAATTGATACTAAATTGAAATATTATATTACAAATTATTTATTGGACTTAAAGTGGAGAAATATTTTTCTATTCTCCCCAATGATTTAAACATGAATCCCCATTTAGAGACATAATGTAGTGTGGGAGGGGCAATTTTCACCCAATTTATTCTTCTATCATTTTCTTCAATTTAATGAAGTATAAAATATGAATTTCATGATTTAAGGACATAATAAACTTAAATTATAAAATATGTACTAAATCTACCAACACTATCTCTACGTGATCCATGATTGGTTTAAAAAATAAGAGTGATTAACTTGGACACTAAAACATTTAATAAAAATATAATGTGGTTCAGAATTTTTTAAAATATTATTTTAAGGGATTGAACATGATATTTTCATTAAACATAAATTCATACATTTATATCAACAAATATATAAATAATGGTCAATCATAAAAATGTGAACGTATATATCCTGTTAGAGGATTATCCTTACTTTTCCATCTCTACCATATTTTTCCCATTTAAATTTTAAACACTATTTTTCATAGGAGGAAGGGAATATACAAAATATACCTCCAAGAATACAGTAGAGTTGATTCTCTATATATTAATAATATATTGATTCATATTCATCATCTAGAGATATGCGTATAGGTACATAAATCTTCATTACACCAGGATTTTTATCATCTACTATTGGAACACCTTGGATGTTAGGAATATTATTATTTTACATGAAAACATAATGATTCTGGAATAAGTTGCATCATCTTAATATTCAAGCTCCACATTAATTACATCAACTTCAATTACCATGAAATTTAGGCTCTTCACAACATATTTGAGAATAAGGATGATCTTATATTTACTCATTTGATCGAGAAACATGATTTATATTGTTTTTCAACCCAAAATCTCTATTCTCTGTAAATTCATTTTTCTTCATCCCTTCACTATTATTTTTCCAAGCAGTAAAATTATTTTGTGACATGGATTTCTTATCCTTATTTTTTATTTTAACACTATGTTGTAGTTTATTTTTAACACCAACTAGTACAAAACATGATTTTTTTTCTTTGACTTATAACTTCCATTCTTCCTCCAACTAGTTTGGATATAAAAACATACAGTCCCTCAAAATATGTTCAAATTTCATTAATTGTACTTGTTTTATTATTATTATTGAAAACATATCAAAAACTGAAAATATTGTCATTAAATTTCAAAGAGAGGTTCCAACTAACCAACACTTTACACAAAAATTCTTATCTTTTTATAAGTTACATCTCATAAATATGTTCTAATAAATATCTACATCTTAATTAGAGATGTATTCCATTATCCCAATAAAATTTTTCCTATATCAGAAGGACTGGATTTCTAAGTTGATATTCCATCCATTAAAATTATCATTCATTGTGATTTTAAAACTTTAAATGAGTTTTCCTTTTCTTTAATAGAAGTAACAAATTTTCATATGAAGACATGTTCTGAAACGTTTTTCTTGGGTGAAATCATTATTGTATAATCTGATTGTTTTTTCCTCAAGGTAGACATATAGTATTTAATTTATTTTTCTAATTTTTTGGTCTCATTGAAAAACTATTTGTTGTGTTATTATTGGATGTAGTAAACTAGAACTATTTTTTAATACTTCTTCTATAACATCCAAATACTTTTTTCAATATAATCAAATTTTTTGGATATTAGCATATTCATTATTTTCTATAAGGGTTGGGTGTAATGAGATGAGTTTTTTATTTTCTCCCCCCTTAATAGTGAAAATATTAGTAATATATTCATTTTATTATGTTAAAAATAATTTATTTTCACGGTTTGAATCTTTCCACAGTACCAATAGTATCTAATAAACCATAGATCCTTCTATTACGCTGATTTTTGTCTGTTACAGACTTCTTGTCAAACATCCATCTTAGAAATATTTATTTTTCTATTCTCAACTTCTTTGGGGAAACTTATTTCTATTTCATTTAAATAATACTCCATCATAGAATAGGTGGGATTCCCCTTTTTAGTTACACATATTTTTCCAGAACAATAACATTCACTAAAAAATAGATTTATTACTAGAAGATTCATCAGTATGAGGGGTAATGTTTTTCATGAAATTAATGGATACTGGAACTTCTAAAGGATAAATATTCCTCCATCCATTATATTGAGTCTTTTGAGAAGTAATAAATTACTTATAGACTTCAACATCCACTCTTTTATTAGATTTATTTGAGGAACCATTTTGACTGGCTTCGATGTTTCAGAATTTTATTCCTAACACATTAGAATTTAGATTGAAAGTGTTCTTTTGGTTTTCAGGGAACAAAAATTTCTATTCATGTTCAATATTTATCATTAAATTTGTATATTCATGCATATATTTTAATAAATAATAATATCCTTAAAAAAATTTATAACATTACTTCCCTAAAAAATAAATTTCAATGCCTCTTTCATAGGGTTGAAAAATTATTAAGAATGTAATACCTTTTATTCCTTCCCTCGGGTGAGTATTGTAAGACAATTACATTCATAAATTTTTTCCCCAATTCATTATCAATTGCATTATGTTCCAATTAAAGATGTGATTTTGAATCCTATAATACGTATATGAATGAAATTATATATAATAAACTGATAATATGGGTAATTGTAATGAAATCATTATTTTCAACGTAATAATATAAAAAAACACAAAAAATCTCATTCATACCATAATTAATTCATTATTATTTAGATGAATAAATATTATTACAATTATACGAATGATTACTATGAATTTTTTCTTCCAATAGTGGTGGATCTTCTCTGTTAATTTTGAGAGGATAACTTTCACTTCTTCTGAAATTAGTTCTTCATATAGTTATTTAATGTTTATTCCCAAACCTCCATGTTACTACGTCAAGGAAAAAATTCCATTTCCTTATAAACAAACTCAAGTTTATTATCTTCTAGAGGACATATTTAATTGATTTATAGAAATCTACAATTCATGAAAAATATATATAGAAACTATGAATAAACCTATAATTATAAATGGAGATTAAATTATCTCCTATACTAATTGAAATTTCTAGAGTTTCATGTAATCACCATAAGGGGGTGTGAATAAATAGTGACCAAATATTTCTGATTATGTTCAAATTATATTCTCCCTTAAGTTTTTTTGATCTAACCTATTTTATTTGATAGGATTTCGGATCATTATAAATTTTCATCACTACTTTTTCCTTGTTTAAGGTAGATAATGTAATGTAAATATCATATAGAGATTATGACATGGTTTGAACATAATGTGAGAACCTAATCATTATCGTTTCAACTCCAATAAAGTCATATATTATTCTAAAAATATCCTTTTTCCAAAATTACAATGCAGTGTGTGAAATATTCAACCTTTACCCAAATAATTCATCATATTACACAAGTGACGTGTCTCTATACTATATCCCATGATTGATATATCTTCTGATATTATATTTTAATCTATTGATATGAATGTTGGTGTTACTTATACTAGAACGCTGGTCTTTATAAGATCATTATAAACATACTTATTGATGGAACATTCACTTGCGTATGAACTTGTACATGGCATGAATGATGTCTTATCCAGATTCTAGTATAATTTTCTTTTAGATATTCTCATAGAATATTACTTCAACATCCATAAATTTCCAAAATATGTGATAGACCTTTGATATGATCTCTGCTTTGTAGAATATTTTACCTAAGAATATAATCTACATTTGAAAATTATGTTCCTTACTTCATTAATTTGAACCTTATGATCCAGTGATAAAATCTCTTGGTTAGATAATTCATCTCCTTTTCTTTATTCTCTATAGAGGTCCATCATTTTTCATGTAAAAACACAAGTGTTGTTCCCCATTTTATTAGAAATATACCATTGTTATATATATAGAAAAAACATTATTAATTTTGTTATTCATAACGCATCGAATCTTTAATTTATCAATTCTTATATATTGATTGGATAATGTGATTTCGCAATATCAATGCATCCAAAATGCTTAGAGATAACAATCATTATCTAATTATAAAATTCCTTCTTGAAGTATGAACTTTAATTTAATGAATATTTCACAATAAACATTCATATTAATATCATCATAATGTATGAACTTACCACATTTTAATGTCCTTATGGATTTTTACTAGAACATGAGCTTCTTATTCAATATGATCAGTTTGGTCTCAACTTATCTTCAACCCAACCATCCAAAACCTTTATTTAACTTTTCTCTATCGTTGTTTTTATCTTCCATATTCTAAACTGTATCAATATTTTTCTCTAGATCAATCAGTTCTACATTTATTAACTCTAGTACATTGGATTTACATCAACCAAAGGTTATCATAATAATCCAATATCTTGAATTCTGTTTATTTTTCCTTCAATCCCACTCAATAACCTCCATATTCATTGGTGATTTAATCTTCCATTGATCCATATTTTGGAATCATTAGAACTTCATGAATCTTTACAAGAATCCTCAACATATGGAAGGTATTATTTTTTAGTCTCTACTTAGATTGGATCAATATCGGTCTTGTACAAAAGTGATGTCATTTTGATCAATGAGTAATGAAGAATCATCTAATTTTTTCTTCCAAAATAATAAGTGGAATAGTATTATAGCAAAATATATATAATTTTAAATTGGTCACCCCTTAATCTTTTATAATGGTTTCCCCTCTCATGACCAATATAATCTCCCTAATGGGGATTCCACCTTCATCCAAAATGTTATAACTTACCCATAAGTAGTATAAATTTTATTTTGTTGGATTAAATGAAAGAATAATAAATGTTTAAGCATCAACAAGATTCTGTTATTCAGTGTTTTATCTATTGGGGTTTCTCTCTCCCTTTTAATCTAATATTTCATATTTCCAAATATTTTGTATTATACTTAAATATCTCTCAATTTTTTTGTAAGAAAAGATTTTTATCTGTGATTTAGACTATTGTAAGGCTATGGTTGGTGATCCTTAGAAGTCACACATAGTCTCTCACATATTCTTTGATGTGTGTGTGTTGGGAATTATACTAGTTTTCTATGATATGATATTTCTTTAATTAAAGTAATTAAATTATTAACCATATTTTATAGATTCCATGATTACATTTTGGAGAATCTATGGTAGGGGGTATTCTAGTTGATTAAAATTAATTTGTAATTGTCCTTGAATATAGAAATTTAGTTTCACAAGGATTCCTAAAAATCTAAATTATGTTTTGATTGATGATTGAGAAATGGAATTTCACAATAATCGATAATTATGGGTTTGGATTTTTGAAAATATTTTTGTTTCCAAAAATAAATAATGGAAATTGAAAAATGATGTCGGCTAGATGAAACACATATATTTTATGGGACAAAATGTTTATGATCATGTAATAAGAAACTAATTTTTTTAAATATATAATGGGTGTAATAATCTAAAATGAATTATTCCTTTCATAAATAGTGTTTACAATATAAAAAAGGATGAAACATAAATTTTAATGGATTGAGATATCCCCTTTTTATTAATGAAATGATTTTAATGGTTCTTGTAAATGAAATTTCTATTATGGTTTTATTTCGGGAATTGTAAAATTTGGTTTTGTAATGTTTTATATTTGAATATGAAAAAGTACTTGGGGGAGGTTTTGACCATTTATTTGGTAGGTATCCTTAGGGGTGAGATTTTATTTATTAAAGAAAACTCATTTTGAGGCAGTACATGATTTGGATGAGAACGATAACTTAGTGAGGTCTGGGTTACTATTAGTATTATTCCCTATTATGATACAAATCTTACAGGGGAGATCCATGTTACTATACAGATTATCTATAAATCTAAAAAAACAACCATAGGGGAGGTCGGTCTTACATTTCATATTATTCCCCAGGTTGAAAAAACTATATTAGGGTAGCTACATGATACTTGTTCTCTATATTGGGGAAACATGAGAATGTTATATGTGTTATCTTGGTCATCATGACATTCTCTGTCACACCTGAGAACGTTCTGCAGCTATTATGGTGGATCATTGTCATGAACCTATGGATTAAAAATTGTATAAATGACCCCATGTGTCTTTTTAAACCCAAGGAATCAATCGTTATTTATTACTAATGATTATTTTTTCAAATTTTAAAATTTTAATTTATATCACTTCTTCATGCACATTAATAATTAGAGAAGTTATATTTAGGGATTCTTACAATATCCCAGAAAACATTCACTCCTATTTAATCAAATATGGGAGATCATATGGCCCCATCCATGCCTTTTCACACTCCATAGGTTGATAAATGTTAGAGAGGATCTAACTTAGTATAGTTGGGATACTATACCTTCAGGATTACAGTTTAATAATGGTAATAATAAATGAATAAATGGAGGGATCATAATAATAAGAGATATTAAAAATAATTAGTAATCCATATGGGAAAAAGTAACTGATTCCACAAGAAGAATCATATAAAAATTGATGTCTATATAATGGAGATATAAAAAAATAATCATACATACAATACAATAAGTTTCCAAATAGTACATGTATATCAGAAAGAACTAATTGCCAAAAAATTCTATCTCCAAGTATCATGATCTAACGATCGGTTCATCGCTCCTAATCATAAATGTAATTAGTCAATCAATCATCCATGATTAGTCTGTTTCCCTTGTCCCTACATGCATCTAATAATTCTATATGGGTACCAATCAGTGGCTTGGAGAGAGTTTTCGATATACTTAGTAGGCCACCACCAATCATGTATATTACAAATCCATCCTATGTACGAAAACTATAACTATTTGTAAATAATATAATTAAAGTTTTAACATGAATGAAATTTATAAATAACTCACTGAATCGAGGATTTAACTATAAGAAGTTAAAAAAATAATTAATAACAGTACATAAAGTTAAATTATAATATTATGTACTAGATAATAAATATGTTGTACATGTTTAAATAATCAGACTTATCGGGGCTGGGTCCCAAAGATAAGTACCAAGCAGAGCTCCATGTGTCCAAGGATATTTTCCATGGTAAGCTAAACATAGTGTAGACCTATATGGGCCAATATCCTGGGGCCCTTGGATAAGAAATCCCTAGGACATTGATCTAGTAATCAAAAATATGTATAGTTATTTGAAGACAAATATCTGGAGGGATAACATAAAGATGGAAATTGTGGAGTTTGTATCTCAAGGAATGAAATTCAAAAAATTAAAGGTGGAATGAAAGAATTATAAAGGTATGATGAACAACTTATTTTAACGTTATGGAAATGAAAAAAAAATAAATTTCATTGAAGGAATTTTTAGGAAACATAAGGGAAATAACTCCATCTAGGTAGTAGATGACCACCTTACAAATTCAGCACATTTCATTGCTATCAGTGAATAATTATCTCACTATCAATTCACCATGATATACATATGGGAAGTGGAAAGACTATATGGAGTTGCATTATCTATTATATCTGGTATATATATATGGTTTACATTCTAGTATTGGAGAATACTTCTATTAATTTTGGATATAGATACGTGATTCCGCACTTCGTATCATAATTAAACTAGTGGAAAATATGATATAACCATTCAAAATATTACAGATATATATAGATCATGTTCAGTGGATTTCCAAGTATGATGGGGACACCGCCTTCCCCTAATCGAGTTGTCATATTAAATAATTTTCAATTATAGACATAATATTAACCCTTATGATATTCTTTACTGGAATTGGTGTCATACCCCAACATGTTGGGATGATGGTGGATAGAAGAAGCTGATGGGACTTGGTCTTTTCCAAGAGATGATAGAGAAGGTTCAAACTATTTAGTGATATATGAAATCCTCAAAGGTCAAAATAAAATCTATTTATACAACCATATATGTGATCTAAAGTTAAAGGATAAGGATAAAATGATTCATTGAATATCAATATGGTATAAATTCGTGATATTTGGGAATAATGAAATCTTATTTCTTGACGCATCGACCCATTTGAGATTGTTGATCACATTGTAGTGGTGTCCTATTTATTGGAAATCCCATATAACTAGTACCAGTTTCCTGATCTAGTCTATGTATCCCTTTTTTTAAGTACATACCATAACCCTAACATGTACCTAATCCATTGGTGGTACTGTCACATAATTATCATTCATATGAGGAGAATTTGATTATGCTCTTAGATAGTATAGAAAATGTTCTATGAAACAAGACAACTCACCTGATCCAAATCTTATGGTGGAACCAAAAGTTTGAGGAAAGAACTAAGTAACCATAAGTGGTGATGAAATAAAAGGACCACAATGTATTTTAGTGTATTAAATAGAAATTTTATGGGTTAAATTTCAGAATGAGGGAATAATATAATGACCCAGGCATTTAAAAATGAAATTTAATTTTTGAATGAAAAAATTTTATATCAATTAATATATTTATAAAAGAAAAATAACTACATTGGTTATTTTGGATATCTATAGTATTTTTGATTTAGAATACATTTAATCATCATAAATGTTTATAGTATTACCATTTTACAATGAAAATTAAAATTATCATATTAAGGGTTATGAAAAATTCCAATTGACGTATATAGAATAATCGATGGATTAAGCCAATAGGATCATACCCTATAGAGCCCATTTATTTGAGATTATGAGGGAGATAACATAGTTATGATTTTCAATTGAAAAATTATTCAATGAAATTAAATAAGTAAATCATTAGAAAAAACCATTTATGGGATAATTTCAAGCCCCTCAAGATCACAAACCAAACCATGTTTGCTTAACCACCCTAAGAAAATATTGCTATCACAAACCTAACCCTTACAGCATTCACTGGTGTAATAAATGGGTATGTATCTATACCCTTGTAGTATGGTTTTTTTATATGTTATTTTTAATAAAAAATTATTATATTTAACCCTTTTTAGAATTAAATTTTTTTATTATTAAATAATGATATTGATGAAAATTCAATTTTGGTTTGATGAAATAAAAAATTATATTTTTGTGAAATATATTGTATCAATCAAGTAACTCTGTTTTAAACAATTTAATATTTTTTGAAAAAATGTTATTTTAATAAAATATTATTATTAAAATATATATATTAAAAATTATTAATAATATAAACATATAAATTCAAAAATAATTTCTATAAGATTTATAAAACAGTAACTGTTAAAAATAACTAGAATTTTTTGGTATATTTCATTTTTAAAAAAATACAAATTATCATATTTCAGGATTTATTTTACTAAAATAAATTTTATTTTTAAAATCAAAACATCGAAATTATAAAAAAGTGAATTTTTCATAATTTTCTAGGACAATCTATTTTATTCAGTAAAAATTAAATAAGGTGTAAATATATGGTATCTATTATGACATCATAATATCCCAAGAAGTTATTTTATATAATCCATTAAATGTATCCATGAAGAAATTAATATTTACCCTTTAAATAATATGTTTTAAAATTAATTTATTATTTTTATGAATCCTTAATGAATCATTTGAAACCTATATTATATTTTAAGGTTTTAAAATCTATTATTTATAAAGATGACTCACTTCCACATCACAATGTGAATTATATTAATGTTTTCAGTTAATATCATTATAAAATAATTAATACCACTCTTTTATTAATGAAACAATGGGTAAAAACCATGGTATGGTATTTGGTTTTAAATAATTTATCACATAGAGTCCAAAATCTGTGTTTGGAAATTAATAAAGACATATTATCTATTTTTTATATAAAACCACAAAAATTACCATTAATACTCACTATAAACCTTTTTATCATGATGTTTCTTTTCATTTACTTCTATTTATTCCAATAAATCTTCCCCCAATCTCTTAGGAAGCTCCTTCCAAGATTTTAGAAGAGTCCACTCATGGTATAGTATCATCTCCTTCTCATCTTTATTCAAGAACCTTCATTATATTATGAAATTTAATTTCCAATTGTTCATAGTTTTATATTTTCTCAAACATATCTCTTAATATAGTAATTTTTTAAAATTTATTTGAGACATCATTCACTCTCATTAATCCATTTTATGAAACATAATCTACCCCCATTATGCTCCCTAATTTATTTGTTGATTTTTCCATACTTGTCATTGGTTTTTTCCATACCCTCCCCATTTAAGCTTATGATATTCAACTAGATTTATATATCCATCATTGATTTGTTAAATCCATGTATGTAACCCATGTCCATTATTGTGGGATTATATGTGATGAAATATTATCCTGTGACGAATGATCTATGTGGAATGCTTATGAATAGACATGATATTATTATGATGGGTGGGATCAAAATGATATAGCCCTCCAAAAATTGGGTTATATTTTAATCTCAGTATATTCCATGTACGGTGTGTGTGGGGTATTTATTATAAAACTATGTTATGTTGAATTTATTTTTATCCTTGACTAATGTTTAAGATTTCATGTTTTATGTTATTTCCACATTCCCATGTTTCCTTCATGCTATTATGTAAAATCAAGCCACATTAGTCATGATTATTATTCACACCCCATTTATGATACCTTGGTATGCCTCTTGGATAACATGTACTACTTTAATTTATGATATTTTTTTATTTCTCTTACTAATGGGTATATATAACTTCTTTCCTATATACATCCCCATGTTACCCCATGCAGTATTACAAGAATGGTGGCACTTTAAGAGCATGATAAGAAATTTTTCAACAATGATGATGTACTTAATTTTTAAGTTCATATACCATGTACCAAATTTCTCTAATACACTAGGAGTCAAGATCTTATAGATTGTATTAAGTGTCCTTTTATGTAAAAAATAATAAAATAACATGTATTAAAGATATGAGTTGTCATAGGGTCTTGAATTATTTACCCCCCAATGAATTGGTTAAATATCATTAGATAATTACAAAAAACTAGTTGATTTACTTGGTCTAATAAGATAAATAATTATGGATGACTATTCCACTATATGATGCTTGTGGTGATTCTTGATTCCTTCTGATTTGGAAAATATGTATAGATTCAAAATCCACTAGGATTTGATGGTCTCACTAGCTAATATATAAATATGGAATGGTTTCTATGTATACGATGGTTAAAAGATTTTGTGACATGTTTTTATGTTTATGATTTAAACTCATAGTTCATGATTGGTTTACGATGATTTGTCACTTTCATTATTTAGGGGTTTTATAATATTTTATTCCATGACCCAGATTATGATATTGATATATTGGGTATGAATATTCTATGTTATGATCTGTATATCACACCGTTATAATTTTTTTATTCATCCATATTACCATCGATTGATATCTCCCATGTTTACTCTTACATATAATCTAATATCACCGTTTCTGATTTTTTTATCCCCTGATTATGAAGAAAGTTGTTATGTAGGGAATTCATAGAGGGTTATAATGGGATAATACCTTTATGAGAGATGATTAAGATTATAATTAAATAAGTGGTTTTATTTTGAGTCTCCATTTATAAATAACGTTTTATTGTTCTGTGGTGTGTAATTTTATTAGTTTTATTGAATATTACTCTAACAATATGTAATATTAATGTAAGAAATTAATGAGTTGCCTCATTACTCAATATTCCTTCGGTAATTATTGTACAATGATTTATGAAGATATATTTGAGTATGGGGAATCAAAATAAATATTCATTTTAATATTTTAATATTTTTAATTATCATGATTTTTCTTAAAGTGAGTGGTTAGAGTTGATCCAAGTAAGATAATTAATTTAGCTAATGAAATTATAAATGTATAGAGTGTCACACGTGTTATACATATTTTTCATTTTATTTATCATATGTTGGTTATGTTATTATGTTGATCATGCTGTTTTTAAATTGACATCGATTTTAAAAATAATTGATTATATTTAAATCAATTAAATAAATATAAATTTTTATTAAATATAGAAATGTTTATTTTTGTTTATTGAATGATTTGAATTAATTATCGGATGTAGAATGGTTTAAGGAATTTTTATTTTAGAAACATGGAGATATATTGATAAGTTATTGAAGATAAGTTTATACAAGTCTATTATTATAGTCAAAAAATTGTTAGAAAAAAATCATTAATGTATTTAATACTAGATATTTTAATAATTTTAAAAAAAATCAATCATAGTAGAATAGATAAGAATATGTCGAGTATAAAAATGTAAAATGGTTAATTGTATAATTAAGTGTGATAATTAAAGAGTTCATGATGAAACTTTGTTTATATGGTATTATTTCTAATATTCAAGGAAAATTGTGAGATATTATTTTTATAAGATATTAATGATGATATATTTTTTATGGTAGTGGATGATCTAGTTGGCATAGGACTATATGGTTGTTGTTATAAATGTGGGAGAGCTGAGGTTTTGGGATATTGGAATAGTTATTAATACAGAGGTGATGATGAGTTTATTTTTTTCTAGTTAATAGATTTCTAGTATATGGATAAGTATTTAATAAATTAAATATTTTTAACGGGATGAAAATTATTCTTATGCAATGAGTATAAAATAAATAATGATTAATGGAATGAAGTAGTAAATATGAAGAAAACAATTGGAAATGAAATTTTAAAAATGGAAGTAATGTAATGAAAAAATGTTGTGAAGTAAATTATATGAAGGGGAGATGATTTTGTAATGATATAAATCATTATTTTAATATGTATAGTAAATTAATGCAAAGAGGAAATTATGTGAATGTAAAGAAATAATATACTACCATGTTAAATATGTGACAAGATATGTGAAAGAATAATAAAAGAAACATTATGTGAATATTTAATATATATATGTGTGTGTGTGTGTGTGTGTTTGTGTGTGTGTGGTTTGTGAATGAATTAGGATTAATTAATATATTCTAAATAAATGATATATTGGTATTGAAAATGGAAATTATAAAGATTGTATTATGTGAAAGTAATTATGTATTATAGAATAAGTTGTTTATTATTTTTTGAGAATAGATATGTTTTTTTGTTTCTATGATATTGATTTCTGATTTAATCATTCGAAAAAACATTAATTATTTTGATTATTTGATTATAGACATTTAATGATATTGTTATTAAGTAATTAGGCATGATAATTAGGAAGAGAATCCATTTTATGAAGTTCAATTGATGTTTCGTGAGATGAACTAAACATTCTACCATGATTGGTGTAACAACTAGGAAAGTGGGGTTAGGGGTTAATCAGTTTGGGTGAATTTTTACCAATTAAAAACTTTACCCTATTTACCTATACACATATTATATAAATAGAAAACCACCCCTTCCCCCACCATCAATATTCATGTAATTAATATAAGTATGAAAGGAAAAAAGGCAAGGTGAAAAATGATTTTAATGGTTCACTCACAATGTCTAAGGTAGTCCTCAGTTTTTACTAGTTGTTATCCAACACACACATGACTGATATTTAATTATTTATAATCATCCAAGGGAAAGGGGGTAGCCATTAAACCTTTTATTTTGTGGGAACCAACTAGATTACATGAATTCATAAACATAATCTATTTTTAGGATTCAGTACGAACCAATCCTTCCCTCAATTCCAGATGTAGATAACTCCATTAGTTATAATTATATAGTATGAATAATCCAATATTAAAATAATATTTAGATATAATTACATATTAGGTATGGAATCCTAAAGGCTAACTCTCACTTCAATCTTCATGTTTTTTATTTCTGAAGAAATCACAGTTGGGTATCTATATTCATCTTTAGTAATTATGATATAAAGATATTTTATATTGGTCCTTTCTTATAACATTATAATATTTCAAAAAAGTAAAATCATATTCAAAAGAATATATGAAATGAAACCCCATGATTATAAAAGAAAGAATATAACTAACCAAACCTGGATTCCCTATCAAACCAGCACCTAATCTACTCCACCACTTACACAAAGGTAGTTCCCGATCCCCATGGGTTGGAAAATAAATCCTGAGCATCAAAAAGAAATAGAGGTAATATTTATCCCAAAAATAATTGAAAGTATGGATTATATATAAAATATATACATGAAAGATAATGATAAATACATTCCCTAACTTAAAAAAACATTGTAAACTAAAAAATCAATAGTAGAAAGAATATCCATGTACATTTCCAACCACAAAGGAATACAAAAAAAAGAAAAAAACTAAAATTTGTGAAGAATGAGAAGAATCCCTCTATCTCACCAACATTTACCCAAATCAGCTGGCCTAATATTTTTCCGCATCACAACGACACATTTCCATTCCCTGAATCAAAATACATACATAAGTATACACCCCACAAAATGGGTCCACTTGTGCGATCTAATAGGTTCAGTATAATCCCACAAAAGTGTTCCATATCATTTCTCTAAAAATAATCAATGCACGGTCAAAATTAAATAAAATAAGGAATGATAGCCGTTTAAAAAGTTTTTTTTCAAAATCACGGAAACATTATTCTATTTTCCCTTATCACTCATTTCCAAATAAAGAAATTAAATAAGTTATAAAAATTTGATATACATATATAAAAATATGATATATTAATACAAAATTAAGCATGTATCACATATCATATCAAATCCATGGATGTACAATAAAAATAGTACAAAACAAAATCATCCCATATCTGCCCGGAATCACAAGTAACATCATGCAAATGATCAAACTGGGACATGATTGATTTGATAATAAATACTAACATAGACTATAATGTATTAATCAAGACACTTTAAATATGCATCGAGTATAGATAATAGAGGAACACTGCAATAGATAAATCCCTAGTTTGTTTAAAAGGTTTCTAGAACAGCAGGTCTAGGGAGTAGAGGAAATACCTGTGAGAAAACCCCCTAACAGGGGATGTGACTTATTACTATATCTTCCACCTATGTAACCATGTTTTTCAGTGTTCTATATTTCCTAAAACATATCATCATATAATTTTAGCATTTAATTCATTGAAAACCATTTTACAAAACCATTTAATATTACATTGGAAATAAATTCTCATTTACCAAAATTAGTGTAAAACCAAATTTTATAAAACTCAGTTTGACACACATGAAAAACATAAGTCAAATCAGGTAATTTCATTTATAAAAACAATTTATCAAGAACTAGAGCAATGCATTTCACCAATACTGGATATAGATAAAACCCCCTACCTCCAACATCAGGTTGCACGTTCCCACAACAGAATCCACTTACAAGGAAGAACAAAATAAAAGGAATGGAGGCCCTATAAGAAATATAATCATCTGATAAGTGATCCAATTCAATAAAAATGTTTATATATAAGATAAAACAACACATACCTCAAGAACACACAAAAATCTCACTACAATCAACAAATATTGAGACCAAAAAAGGATCACATAATTGATCTATAAGGAATATATATAAATCATCAACACATATTAAAAAATGCATTTAGACAATGCAACAATTCTACAACTATCAACAGAAATAAAGAGGTTGAACAGATTTATTACCCAAAGTTATAGAACAAAAATTATCTAATGATCAAATGATGAACGAATCAATATTGATTGAACAGAGACTCCAAAAATCACTAGATAATGCATCTAGGTTATGAGAAAGGAGTTATCTAGATGAATGAACGAAATATCAATCGATGAAGAACCCTAGAATCTGACCTCTTGATAGTTACACAATGTGTAACACCTTTACACATCATTTAATCCACATGGATCAAGTATGATAAAAACCCCAATTTCATTTTATTAAAACATGATATTTTATCCTTACAAATCTTATAGCAATTATATGGAATTTACAGAATTCACACTGTGAACACAAATAAGGACAAGTTTCTGCCAACTAAGTACACATTGTGAAACCCCTTTACATTCCTTATAATCACACAACACACTATAGAAAATCCATTTTTTACAAAAAAGTAAATAAATACTCTATAATACTTTGTACTCTGGGAGAACACTGAAAATACATTAATATATGTATACCAGAACTCCATTAAATCAAAAAATCATACATCCAAGAAATTGAGGACATTTTTCTATAGAAAATGTCCTCCATCCCTAAGAGTCTTAAGATGCTCCCAATTTAATAAAAATGCATAAAAATTTGTAGAAAATAAATGAAATAAGGTAACAAGATGTTACAAACTCTACTCCATAATACCTTTTGTCCTTGGGATGTCATGTTAGAGAATGACGTCCAGTAATAAGGCAGGGCCAATGATCCCTCATCAATGAATCACATAAAAAATATCATGAGACTATGATTCATGTAGAAATAAAACTCTATCTTTTGGAATTTACTTCCCATGCAAGACTCTCACTTGAGATATAACAATATCTATAGGCTTGTAAACAATAGAAACATCAAGATGTAACATAATATCATCCCAAATCAGAATATGAGAGAGGTTAAGAAGATATTTCATGTGCTATTAAATGTAGAAACATCCTGAATTCATGTTAACTGAGCTCAAAATTCCAAAGGATAAACATCCTATGCAAGCCTCTAAATGACCTAAAAGGGTCTAACAGATCTAGAAGCCAACTTTCCCTATTTTCCAGGCTAGCGATGACCCAACCGTGGAGAAACCTTCAAGAAAATCTGATCACATATAGAAAACACAAAAAGAAGATTCTATTGATCCAAATACGACTTATTTTTACTTTTCACAATTACCAACTATCGATGTTGATACTAAATACTTGAATGTGTCATATCAATCAAACTCGGTCCCACCATAGAAGGATAACCCACATCTGACCAACAAAGAGGTGATCTGGATGGGTGACAAGAAAAACCCTCAAAAGAATCTATTTTTTTCAAAGAATGTAAACTTTAATTCTATGAAATATTATCCAATCTTAGATGGATTTACCTTCATCTACCCAAATCTAGGACACTGTCACAGAGTATTTCCTCAAGAATATGAATTGCATGTTCTGTTTGATCGTCTTCCTATGGATGAAGAGATGTAGTAATTCTAATGAGTCCCAGATTCTTCATGGATACTCCTATTGAAGCTTATTGTAAACCTTGTATACCTCTGTGAAACAATGATAGATGTAACCGCATGTATCCTCACAATTTACAAAATATACAGCTTACCTAGATCATCAACTTTAGAAGAGTGTTTGATTATAATGAAATGAGAGGACTTTTTCAATCGATCAATTACTACCCTGATAGCATTCCTCCCATTGGATTCCACTGTAATCCACCATCAATGTCTATGGATACCTCATCCCATTTCAAAAACAGTACTGAATGATGCTTAAACAAACCACAGCGGTTCAAATTCTGTTCCATTATATGTTGGTAGGTGTAACAACCTGGTACATAACAGTAATGTAATGCTTCATACCTGGACACCAAAATATCTATCTCATATCATAATACAAATCTATAGTTCTAGGATGAACATAACATAAATAAATATTACATAACATCTAATAAAATCCTAGAGGCTTGGATAACAAACCAATCCCCAAAATAAAGAATACCATATATAGAGAGTGACCAAATAGAAATGGTATCCCCATAATATAAAATTTAATAAATTCAACTTAACATAAAATCTGGTAGATGAACTTAATGAATAGACTCAATGAGTGATGATGAACACTAAAAAGTATTCAAAACATGTTGGGAAGATCCTCCAAATCATCTCGAAGAAACTAACAAAAAATCCTCATAAGGTTTTACTCGTCATTTGATTCCAACACATCTTGTGATAGAACTTTCTTATTTAGATAATCTGAAATTGAATTTACCTCCCACCGGGTTTAGGAAATATCCCTCTCAAACATTTTAATTTATTCTAACCACCAACCCTATCTATGATACAATTTCTTATCATAAAATACATATCAAAAACTCATTTAGTTAGAAAATACTATGAAACATTCCAAAAAAGGATATTCCCACAAAAAATTACGTTCATGAAAAACTGTGGAAACAATATATCACTAGTAGGGTAATTCTTATCAAGAATTTGAAGTTAACATGAGCCGTAAGGAACCACATAATCAGACTTCATGAACACACAACCCAAACTAGTGCTAAAAAATTCTGAAAAACCAATATACCCCTTGCCATTCTTAGGTAAGATCAGAATAGGAGATGATGATTGAAGTTATTTCAAATCATTGGAATAAATATGACTCCTTGTATCCAATGTGACTTTCACCCCATTATATTAATGAGTATTCACTGGTGACACCAACTTATATAAATCATTGATGATCCAACGATAATGTCTAGAAATTCCATTGAAGATCTGAATCTCAAAGAAGTTATGTGTATCTTACCATTACTAGATAGTCATCCCAGTCATAGGATTAACTAATAACCATGATTAGAAATCATATTCCCCAATAATATCAATTCATGGATCGAGAAAATATATTTTGAGTATTTTCCATACAAATAAGTAATTTTCGGGATTTCCAAACCCAAACTCAAATAATTCTCATGATAATGATTTTATCTTAAAAATAAAAAAAATAGAATTTATAAACACTAAAAAAAGTATTTAGATACACATGGAATATAAAATACATCAAATCTATGAAAAATATTAGATAATTAGTCAAACAAAATGATATCACAAGACATTAATAATAGTTGTACCTGCTCCTCAAATACATATTCGGTATATCCAACTCCCAAACCCTAAGTTGATGATAATCCGACCAAGGAAAAATCATTCCAAACAACATTTACACATTAAAATGATTGAAAGAATCATGAAAACATGGAAAATTATATATTTTCTTAACTGATATCATGTTCAACATCTAGGAATCTGTGGGAAATCTGATGGAACCATATTCCTTATTGGATAAGAGCACTGAAAAATCCCATGGAAAAACACTAAACCCATCGCCACTTGATCATCCAACTAAATCTTTGGATATTTCATCTCGGTTGGTTCCATACCACAAGAAGGTCTTGATATCAACGATGTACATAACACCAGTTCAATCATAAACTCAACATTCATCTCCAAAGGAATCCTAAATAAATATTCTATAAAAATGTCAATAATTACCCAAACAAAGATGAATGATAAACAATAGATGATAAAACAACATTCACATATTTTAATGGATTCGGGTATACAATGATTGTACAAACGATAACTAACTCTTGTTCAATATGAGGGAAGGTCCAACAAGACTGGACCTCAAATCCCAATCTCCTTGAAAACCCAATGAGATCCCATCACCCACAAGAAAAAAACACACCAAAGATAAAAATAAAACACTTCTTGATATGAGACAAGATAATCTATACCAGTGATGAAATAAAACATAACAAGATCAATAATAAAAATATCACAAACTAACTCTGCAATAGCTATCGATAGAATAGAAGAAGAAAAATGAACCCCCTTCCCTTTCCCCTTTCTTATAGGTGTCTCTAACTCTGTAACAAAGTCCAGGATTTCAAATGGAAGGATAAGTATATCAAGAAAATAGTGGGAAATAAATGATGTGAAGGATCAATATCAAAAAAGGAAACTAATATCAAATAATAATTAAGGATGTTACCTCTCACTTTCACATGAAACAAATCTACCTCTGCCAGAAACCCACCTTTTGTGTAATGGTTCTCCACTAATGAGGCATGTGGGTGGTTCCCTATAATCTTTTAAGGATCTAACTATATGGAAGTAACTTATGGAGATGATGATCAGAATCCACATTGAGGTGTATTGATATCTTGAATGAAATGTTATAGATTTTGGTAACATCACAAAATGTTACACATCATTTCAGGTGAAGGATAAGAACATTGTGTGTTTGACATTTCCACACTGGTAGCAAGTAAAGGGAACACCACTAGTATAAGAACCCAGCCTTAAAAATTATATAATCATGATTTGTATTGAACAATTTACATTATTATCCATTGATCATCCATTTAGGATTAATGTATTATAGAATTAGACCATATCTAATACATAAAATTACCATATAATATAAAATTGACGCGTCATAATAGTATCATTTTTTTCAACCAAATAAAACATTAATAAATTATTGCATGATCCCATCTATGAAAACGTTTTGTGGATTTAATAATGAATTGTTAAAATTACTTAATCATTATTAAATCATATGAAAAAAATTTAAAAACATGGTATGAGCATAAATAACTCGGTGAGGGATATATAAATAAGGGAACTATTAGATCATTGAGATACATTAAAACTCATGAAATACCCATTATTTAAAACCTAATATTTTACCTTAAAATTGAAATATTATTCTTTAATAAATATACTTTATTTTACCAATTGAAAACAAATGATTTCAATGAAAACTCATTATGAAACATAAAAAATTCTTAAAGATACCATGGGACATCATCACATTGAACCTTTATATAACAAGTACATAACCATTAATATTTAAATTATCATACATTCAACTTCTAATTTATTTTTCCAAAGAATATAATCATTAGCCCTTGTAATGGGGCTCAATCTAGGCACACCCACCATTTATGCTATAATGGGATCACCCTATGATATCTTAGTGAACCCATTATTTATAAATTCCTAGAACCACAACATGATATAAAACATGTCATTTGAAAGAACCCAAATCTTATTTTCAGGTATTTTTTCCTTTTTTTGGTGTTTTTGAGAAAAAGTGGAGTTTCAGGGAAATTTGTTATGTACACATCGTGTGCATAGTTATCACGGGTGGCCGTGTAATGGCCGTGCACACGACCATGGGTGGTGACCTAAAGACCGCCTAATATGGGGGCTGGTGAGGTCAAGTACATGCCATATAAATATAAAGTACACACTGTGTACATTATTTTTTTCATCAAATAGACCACGGTCGCATCTGATGGATAGACCTCTCTCCTCCTCAACCTAGTTCATCTAGGAGAATCTGTATGATCGTGAGCATTCCCGAAGCCCCGATCAAGCATCCTTTATCTGAATCAACCACCGTCAATTACGTTAGGATCACCTCAGTAAGATCTTACTTATTAAAGAGAATAGTTTTCTGATTCTTCTTCTTTCCCAAGTTATCCTCCGTTAAAGGTTTTATATTTTTTTATAGATATATAGTTTTCTAGGGAGATTAAACGCCGGAGACTCAAGTATACCAATCTCGCAACACTGAGGTCGGTGGTTCGTTCCTTTTCGAAGATAGTATTTGAGTTATATATGCAAACGTGCACAATACCCTTGATCGGGGTATTGTGTGTTTACAGTTTTAACCCTATTGTTCCTACAATGCTTTATATGCTTGAATAAAGCTTAATTGAATTTGAATAGAGTTAAATTATATGCTTTGGAAGTGTTTTCCCATGCATGTTTTCATGTTTTCCCATTTGGCCCGGTCTGCCTGATAGGCCGTTGTTGTTTTTCCCATACCTAGTAATATAGGAAGGTGTGATTAATTATATGACATGATTTTATATTGTAGACTATTATACAAGTACTTCTTAAGGTTTATTTTGGCCACTAGGCATTTCTATGCTCGATTGACTTACACAGGGCTGTGGGAACCTGGTGTAGTATACTATATGGAGAATGGACGTGAGGGATTCTCCAGAGTCTCTGTTTTTACTATTACGATGCAAGACCATAGGGGAAATTGACGAAAGAGCTTCCTCATAGTTTTTTTAGTTCCTCGACATGGTCCACTAGTGGAATGATACATATGTGCTTCCCCCGAGCGCCGTTTAGTTACCGATATGAGACTATAGGAGGAATTGATGGCTGGTTCTTCCTCAGAGATTCTATTCTTAAGTTCAACCTAAGGGATTAGACTGTGTGTACTTCCTAGAGGGTTGTGGGTATTGTTTTGTTAAACCAGAGGGGTTAGGATGAGTTTACATCCCAGAGGGTTTCCTTCTTTGATTAGCCACTTACTTGATATGTGGAATTGAATGGTTTGAAACTGTGTAATGGTTTACTTTTGAGAACTTCCTTGTTTACTGGTTCTTTTTTCTATTTGCCTACCATATATATTCACTGACTATTAGGCACCGACCATTTGGTGGTTTTCTACTGGGATTCGTCTCACACCCTGTTTGGATCATCCTTTTGGGCCCAAACAGATTGTATTGTTATAATATTAGATAAGGGTAATCACCCTTTTACTCCAGGTACTTGATTGTTGAGGAGCTAGAGAGAATGGGACAATGTTGAGGCTTTCAATGCTGAGGAGTTAATCTGTTTTATTTTTTAATTGGGTTATTTCTGTATTCCAGCATTGTGACTTGTGTGATTTCTTTCCTAGACAAATGTATCATGCATCATTTATATATGTGCTCTAGTTGTTTCTTATTTTCAGTCTTCCACCATTTACTGTTGTATGGTATGTTTACTGCATCTGCTATTGTATATCTATTTTGTTCCAATGTGTTACTCTGTCAATGAAGGCATAGTTTCCCCACTCTCACTCCCAAGGCCCTCGCTGCTACTCGGTATCCTCTACCATTCGGGGAAATGCGCTTGAGGCCATGTGACCAACCGGTTATGGGGCTCCTCTGGGTGGCTTTCGGAACCAGGACGTTACAATGTGGTATTAGAGGAATTCTTCTCTTCTTGACTTACTTCATGGATCCTATAGCCAGGGATATGAAGGAATAGGTACTTGTTAATAAGTATTTCCCAGATGTAGCTAACCCATGTATACAGAAAAGCCAATTTACCCCGTATATTGCAATTTTTCTGGTTTTCAAATTTTACAATTGATTGATTTCACCGTTGGGTGATTCACATGATTCATGTTGTTACTGTTGATGTTATTGAGGATCTATATCTGTTTCAACACAAAGGGATAATGATATTATATTTCATGCATCATATAAGCTCTTGCTGGAAATCACTTGTCGTGCATTCTTTCCATTCCATTTAGGGTGCATTAGCAATTTTCTGTTGATGTGATAGATGTTTTTCTAGATATGCATGCTGTTGTGATAGATGCCTTGATAAAATAACTGATGTTTGATAGGGTATTGTTTGTGTAAGGTTATATTTGAATGAACACAAAACATTGGTTCTTGATGTGTTATGGGCCCTCATGGACCAGAATTTGGAGGATAATTTCCTTATTTTCCTTCTTTATGACATATATAAGATGACAAGATTTGATTCGCAGGGAGTATGGGCCCTCAGGGGTCAAAATTTGGAACTTAAAGGATCGTTTGAGTGTTTTTATGGGTTCTGGAGTATTTTTTGAGGCATACTATTTGGAAAGACCCCAAATACACGACATGTAATGTTGAATACATGCCATATGTTTATCTATTCGGGAAGAAACTATTTTTCTTAAGTACACACTGTGTACTGTATATACTCCCCTTGTAGTCTCTAACTGTGTCTCAGACTGCGTGGGCAGAGACATAGGGTTTGGAAATATTTTGTAGGACACGCCATGTACCATATGTACACGTTGTGTTATAGAACAGTGTAACTGTTTGGGTCACTAACAACACGAGTCAATTGAGTCTTTTCTAATACACGACGTGTCTGCCTGAAACACGCCGTATAGTGTAACCCGATTATCCGGCCCTGTAACAAGAAACAAGGGTTGGATAGATCTTCTTCTACATGTTGTGTCTGTCATAAACACGCCGTGTATAGTCATATGTGATTTCACCTTTGTAACTAACAACACAGGCAGTTGAAACCTAAGCAGTACATGTTGTTTCCATCTGGAACACGCCGTGTAGAGAGACCCGTGTTACTTTATGTGTTACTAACAACACGGGTTAGTGATTTTCATTTAGTACAAAATGTGTCTTGCACTAACATTCAAAGTAGTCGTGTTCTAGGAGAGTGGTGTGGATTATCCTTGTAAGAGTACTCGGGCAGGGAAAAAGTATTCAAGTACACGCCATTTGTTAGGACAACACACTGTGTGTTTGTGGTGTTACATGATCACTTGTGGCATGAGTACATTCCCATGTGAAAGGCTACATGGAACACACTGTGTAGCCATTGTACATTCCATTTATCCATGTTTTTAAAAGCTTGAATTCTTTCTTTATCCTATTAAATTCATAATCTTCTATTTTTCTGTTCTTGTTAATATTTTTCTAAGGTGTGCGCTTGACCTTGCAGAGTCATGCCACTGAGACATCCTCCGGTTGTCTGCCAGTTTCATGGTAGTGATCAGACATCAGATATGGCTAATTAGGGACTACCAGTAGATCCTCCAATTGTGCAAGTCATGGCTCCAGCCATCATTCCAGACACCGGTGTCAATGCACAATTCCGATGGGGCTTTATGATGTTCATGCAGACCTTCTGAGGAGTACCGCATCCTACCCCGTCTATGGAAGAGTTGAAGCAGGTTTCCCAACAGTAGAATCATCCCCCCTTCATAGTGTAAAGGGGAACTTAGGCTATAGATTCATGTTTATAATCGTTGATTTATATCATTGAGCATATAGAGATGCCTCCAGAGAGGAGGGTGAATCTCGCTATGTACATGATTCAGGATTCATCCAAGAGAGGATGGGATATGACCTCACAGGCAGGACACCAGCAGGTTGTGGCCTGGAATGAGTTCCAGCGTGCCTTCTATGACTACTTCTATCTAAATACTTTGAGGTCTGACTGAGCCTGATAGTTCATAATTTTGGAGCAGGGTACGCTTTTAGTTATGGAGTATTATTCTCGCTTCACTAAGCTACAATGCTTCACGCCCATCCCACGAGGTGATGAGTTTCTCTTGGAAAGGAAATTTGTGGATGGTCTCAGGCCTCACATCCAATATCAGGTGAACATCTTCGGTTTGACTTCCATCAATTCTATAGTTAACTAGGTGCTGATCATGGAGTGCAATCTGAGGGATTGTGGAGTTGCGAGCCAGGGCAACTCGACATCTGTAGTTAATATTCCTTCTACTAATAGTAGGAAGTACCATAGGGGGTGTTCTCTAGGTGATCTAAGTAGGAAAGACACTTCTTATAAAAGCCAGGTGGGGTGATATTAGTGTGGGAAGAGCGGGAATACGAGGCCACATTGCCCAAGAGTCTGAGTGGTGCACCGGTCTTTCCGCAAGATGGGGAATCTTCATCACTTCTGTAGGATCTTCTCACCATAATTTGGTGACATGGGTTCTTCTATGACTCCTTGTTCTTGAGAAGCACCATCATTTTCTCAATAGTTTGGGAATTGGAGATCTTCTAGCCATTCAGGCCGAGGTGGAGGTCGTGGCTGTGGTAGTCTGTCACCAAGCATTCAGTGACAATAGGGTGGATCAACTCAGAGTGGTCAGGAAGGGTCATATGGCCATAATGTCGATCAGACATTTTCAGTGGATCAGACCCAGCAAGAGCAGGATCCGGACCCTCTACTGTTTGAGGTTCGATTCTAGTTGCCTCAGTTTTATATTTTTATCTTTTCGATATAGGGGATTCTCATAGCTTTATATCTATTACTATTGTGGAGAGCCTTGGACTCTGTTTTATTTACGATGCTGATATATCGACGTTAGACACTCCGTTAGGGACTAGAAAAGCTAGTGTACATTAGTGAAAGGAGTGACCTCTAGAGGTTGGTGGGTGTCACTTCTTATGGGAAATTTCTATCTTAGGGATGAAGAGATATGATGTCAATCTCGGAATGGAATGGTTAGTTTCCTTACAAGTAGTTGATGATTGCTATCGTTGTAGGGTGACTTTCACATCACCAGATGGAATATCGTTTCTTTATAAGGGTGAATGGGATATCTAGGAGAGAAGAGTAGGACAAAGGAATCATCAGTTGGGAGGAGTTATAGTCTAGATAGATCATCTATATCTAGATGACTAGGGGTCTTCACATATGGACTTTCCTCCTGTGGTGGATCATTTTAGTGACATCTTTCAAGAGTACTTTTCAGGTTTACCTCCAGAATGTGAGGTAGAATTTTCTATTGAGCTAGTGCTAGTAGTGGAACTAGTGTCAATTCCTCTTTATTGGATGGATACACCAGAGTTATAGGATCTCAACAAGCAGTTGTAGGAGTTGCAGGAATAGAGTTTCATCCGACCCAGTACTTCTCCTTCGGGTTCTCCTATCTTGTTTGCGAATAAGGTGGACAGTTCCCTCAGAACTTGTGTGGAATATCGGAAGTTGAACCAGTTGACAGTCAAGAACCGATATCCCTTGCCAAGGATTGATGATCTCTTTGATTAGCTACTAGGAGATCAGGTGTTCATGAAGATTGACATGAGATTCTATTAACATTAGTTGCACGTTAGACCATAATATATACCTCTTACATCCTTTCGGAGTAGGTATGGTCTATATGAGTATGTGGTTATGCCGTTTGGTCTAATTAATGTGCCTGTATTATTCATGGAAATGGTGAACCGAGTGTTCCATCCGTACTTGGATTCTTTCATTGTAGTTTTCGTAGACGATATCTTGGTGTACTGTCACACTCGACATGACCATGCCACCCACCTTGAGATCATTCTGAGTACACTGAGAGGGCATCAGTTATATTCTATGCTCTCAAAATGCATATTTTTGATAGACCAAATTCACCTCTTTGGTCATCTAATCTTAGATACAGAAGTATCAGTAGACCTAGAGAAAGTGAGAGAAGTAGTTTCCTAGGGGCAAAAGAAAAATATCTTTGAGGTATAATGTTTTCTTGGGATGGCTGGACACAACATAGGTTTCATAAAAGAATTATCATGCTTAGTATCACCACTAACGGGCATGAATAAGAAAGGTGAAATGTACTTGTGTTCAAATTCTTATGAGTCATCATTCCAGGAGCTGAAAGGGAAGTTGACTTCAGCAACGATACTAATATTTCCAGAGATAGGCAAGAGATATACTGTATACTAAGATTCATCAGGTATTAGACTAGGATCAGTTCTTATGTAGGGGAAGGAGTTATTGCGTACGGGTCTTGGAAGTTGGGGCCACATGAGATGAATTACCCAATGCACGATATCGATTTGGATGCAATTGTTCATGCATTATGCAGTTAGAGATATTATCTTCTGGGAGAGAATTTTTTGGTTTTCACCAACCAGAAAAGGCTCAATTATATCTACACTGAGTGAAATATAAATCTGAGACAACGAAGGTGGGTTGAGTACCTTTATTGTTTTGACTTTGAGCTCTCCTATATGCCTGGGAAAGGAAACATAGTGGCTGATTCATTGAGCATGATGACTAAGATACAGGTAGTTCAGAAGGCTAGAAGTGAGTGGAAGGTTGTGGATCTGTTCTATGAGATGAATTTGGAGGTGCATGACAGACAGTGGTAGACGTTTCTTTCTTCTATATCTGTTACTTATTCTATTCTTGATTGAGTGCGAATGATGCAGCTATCAGATTCTAAAGGACTCATCCTATGAGAGAGTGTTTCACGAGAGGACCCTGTTCTTGGATGGCCCATAGGCAATGATGAGATCTTGTATTTCCATAGGTGTGTCTGTGTGTCATCAGACATACTCAAGGAGCTAATGCAGGGCATTCATTCCTCAGTTTGGGTAGTTAATCTCGGAGTCATCAAAATGTATAATGATCTACACTATCATATTAGTGGCCATGTATAAAGAGTGATGTTACTGGTTTTTTCATGAGGTGTTCCACCTGTTAATAGGTGAAGGCAGAGCAGCAACGACCAGTATGGATTTTTCATCAGTTAACCATTCCTAAGTGGAAGAGGAATGATGTCTTAAGGGATTTCATGAAAGGTTTTACGAGGTCACCTCAAGGGAATGATGCGGTATGGGTTATTATTGATAGACTCACGATGTTTTCTCAATTCTTAATGATTAAAGAAACCATCAATGTTGATGAGCTGGGATATTTGTACATTCATGAGATTGTATATCTACATAGTGTTCCACACTCCATTGTTTTAGACAGAGACACATGTTTTACTTCTCGGGTCTAAAAGGGGATACAGAAGGCTTTGGGTACACAAGTACTTTTGAGTACTACTTACCATCCCCAGCTAGATGGCCAGTCCAAGCATATGATTTAGGTTCTCGAACACATGTTTCGAGCAAGCATCATGGATTTTGGAGGTTCTTGGGAGAAGCACATACATCTTGTGGAGTTTTCCAAGAACAATTGTTTTAAATAAACTGTTTTTATGGAACCTTATGAAGATTTGTATGGTACGCCATGCCGATCACCCTTGTGTTGGTTGGCGGTTGGAGAGGCAACTATGCTAGGACTTCGTCTTGTCATGGAGAGCACAGAGTAGATAGAGTTAATTTAGAAAAGGATGGCTACTCCACAGTCACGACATAAGTTTTATGCTGATAGAAGGAGATGGCCTTTAGAGTTCGAGGTCAGAGATCAGGTTTTTTTAAGGGTCACACTGAGGTTTGGACACAATACAATTAAGAGACAAGGTAATCTATCACCGAGATACATTGTTCCATTTGAGGTGTTGAAGAGAATTAGGTTGGCTTCCTATCAGTTGCAGTTACCTTAGAGGTACCAGGATATGCAGAATGTCTTCCACGATTCTCGGCTTCGGCATTACTTATTAGACACATCACATGCTTTCCAAATAGAGGATTTTGAGCTAGAGGTGGAGGAATCTCTCAAGGAGAATCCTTTTTGGATTATTGATCGAAGGGAGAAGGTTCTCAACGGCCAGTCAGTTCCTTTGTTACGAGTGCTATGGAAGCACAGACGAGTACAGGATGAGACCTTGGAGAGGGAGACAGATGTACGACCACAGTGTCTAGAGTTGTTCGATGATTCTTTATCTACCCCGCCTTTCTAGGGATATTTGGGGATGAATTTATTTAAGGGGGAAGGATTGTAAGAACCTTGATATTCTTTTTAGTTATTTTTTCCTTTTTCTTGTGTTTTTTTAAAAAAAAGTGGAGTTTCAAAAAATTTATTATGTACACATTGTGTACTTTATTAGTACATGTTGTTTGCTCCTTTACCATGGGTAGCTGTGAACATGGCCGTGTGTGGTGACCTGGAGACGATCTAATTCAGGGGATTCTAAGGGAAAGTACACACCGTGTACTTATAAATTACAGGCCGTGTACTTATAAAGTACACACCGTGTACTTTTTTTTCATTAAATGGACTGGGGTCGTGTCTAATGGACATAATTCTATCCTTCTCAATCTAGTTCGTCTATTAGTGTTTGTACGACCACAATCTTTACCCAAACCCCCGATCGAGCATCTATTCTCCAAATCGGACATCATCAATTGTGTTTGGATCACCTCAATAAGCTCTTCCTTCTTATAGATCTTCGTTTCTGGATTCTTCCACTTTCCCATGTTATCCTTCATTGATAATTTTAGATTTATTTGTAGATATTTAATGTTCTAGGGAGATTCAAGGCATGTGAATCATGTATAACGATCTCCCAACATCGAGGTAGGTGGTTTGTACCTTTCCATAGATAGTCATTGAGTTATATGTAAAAATGGGCCCAATACCCTTGATTGGGGTATTGAGTTCTTACAGTTTTAACCCTTTTTCATACTATACATTATATTCTTCAGTAGAGGTTAATTGAATGTGAATAGGGTTAATTTCTTTGCTTTGAAAATTGTTTTCCCATGCATGTTTTCTTGTTTTGGCCATTTGGCCTAGTCTTCCTGATAGGCTACTGTAGTTTTTCCCATGCCTAGTATTGTAGGATGGTGTAATTATTTATCTGACATACTGTTATGCAACAGACTATTAGCCAAGTAGTTCATGAGGTTTACTTTTGATTCTATGCATTTCTATTCTCTATTGACTTACACAGGGTTGTGGGAACCTGGTGTAGTAGACAATAGGAATAATGGACATGAGGGCTTCTCCAGAGTGTCTGTTTTTACTGATACGTTGCGAGAAAATATGGGCAATTGACGAAAGTGCATCCTTAGAGTGTTTGTAGTTCCTCAATGCAGGAAAAAGGGGGAATGAAATATAAGTAATTCCCCAAAGTTCCTTTTAGTTACCGATACAAAACTTTTGGGGGAATTGATGGTGAGTGCTTCCTCAGAAAGTCAATTCTAAAGTTAAGCTAGAGGGATTGGACTGTGTGTGCATCCCATAGTTTTGTATGTGTTGTTTTGTTAAACCAGAGGGGTTTAGATGAGTGTACGTCCTAGATGGTTACTTTCTTTGATTAGCTGCTTACTTGATACGTGTAATTGAATTATTTGAAAATGTGGAATGGTTTAATTTTGAGTACTTCCTTGTTTACTGCTTTTTTTTCTATTTTCTTCCATATATATTCACTGACGATTAGGGACAAATATTTTGGTGTTTTCTACTAGGATTCATCTCACACCCTATTTAGGTCATTCTTTTTGGCCCAAACAGATTATAATGTTGCAGGATTAGATAAGGGAAAGAGCCCTTCTACTTCTGGTACTTGATTGCAGAGGAGCTGCAGAGCATGGGACCAAGATGAGGCTTGCGATGCTGAGGAGTATATCTGTTTTCTTTTGTACATGGGTTATTTCTGTATTCCATCATTTTGACTTGTTTGGATTATTTCCTAGACGTATGTATTGTGCATCATTTATATGAGTGCACCAGTTGTTTCATCTTTTCAGTCTTCTGATGTTTACTGTTGTATGGTATGTTTACTGGGTCCACTATTGTATATCTATTTTGTTCTACATTGTTACTCTGCCAATGAGGACATAGTTTCCCCACTGTCACAACCATGACCCTCGCTTCTAGCCACCAACCAATGCTGTTCAGGAAAATGCGCTTGGGGCCATGTGACTAACCGGTTACGGGGTGCCTGTAGGGGGCTTCAGGAACCGGGACGTTACAAAGTGATATTAGAGGAATTCATTTCTTCTTGACTTACTGTTTGGAGCCTATATACATGGATATGAAGGAATAGGTTCTTGTTTATAAGTTTTTCTTGGAATTAGCTTTCTCATGTATAAGGAAAATCCAATTTACCTTGTATAGTTCAATTATTTGGTTTTGCAATTTTACAGTTGATTGATTTCACCATTTGTTGATTCATGTGTTTTGTGCTGTTACTGTTGATGTTATTGAGGTTCTATTTATATTGGAACCCGATGAGATGAGGGTATTCCATTTCATGAATCATATAATCACTTGCAAGAAATAACTTTTCATTCATTATTTCCATTCCATTTCGGGTGAATTAGAAATTGCATATTGTTTTTTATAGATGTTGTACTAGATATGCATTTTATGTGATAGATTCCTTGATAAAACACATGATGTTTGATAGGGTATTTTTGTGTAAGGTTCTGTTTCAATGAACACCAAACTTTGGTTCTTGAGGTGTTATTGGCCCTCATGGACCAGAATTTGGAGGATCATTTCCTTGTTTTCCTTGTTTATATCATTTATAAGATTCCATGATTGGATTCACGAGGAGTATGGGCCCTCACGGATAAAAACTTGGAACATAAAGGTTTGTTTCAGTGTTTTTCTCTGTTCCGGAGAATTTTCTAAGGTTTACTGTCCAGAAAGACCCAAAATACACGATGTGTAATGTTGAATACCTACCATGTGTTCTTCTATTTGGGGAGAAACTGTTTTTCTTAAGTACATTCCCTGTACCATATATACACGCCATGTAGACTCTAACAGTGTATTAGACTATGTGGGAAGAGATGCGCGGTGTGGGAATTTTTTGTAGGACATGCCATTTACCGGATGTACATGACCTGTTATAGAACCATGTAACCGGACATGTCACTAACAACATGGGTCGGTTGAGTCTTTTCTAATATAGTCCATGTCCATTTGGAACACGCCGTGTAGTGTAACTCGAGTATCCAGTCGTGTAACGAGCAACACAGGTCAGTTGAATCTTCTTGCACATGTCGTGTCTGGCATAAACAACCTGTGTACAGTAAGCTATGTGTTCACCCGTGTAACTAAAAACACGGGCAGTTGAATCCAATGCATTACATGATGTGTCAATTTGGAACACGTCATGTAGGGTGAGCCATGTAACTGGTCGTGTGACTAACAACAGGGGTCAGTGAAGTTCGTGTAGTACGCTGTGTCTGGCACTAACACGCCCTGTAGTCTTGGTCTAGGAGAGTCATGTGGCCTAGCCATGTATGAGAACATGGTAATGGAAAAAGGATTCAAGTACACGCATTGAGTTAGGAATTAACACCATGTGATTGGGGTGTTACACGACCAGTTGTGGTAGGAGTACACACCCAAGTGAAAGGCTTCAGGGAACACACCCTATAGTCATTGTACACATCGTGTATCCATGTTCTAAAAATATTTAATGTTTTATTTTCCCTATTCCCTTATTACAATTCTAGTTTTTAGTTCCTGTTAATATTGTTCTATGGTTTGCGCTTGACCTTACTGAGGCATGCCTCCGAGACATCCTTCAGTTGTCCGCTAGTTGCAAGGTAGTGACCAGACACCAGATATGGCTGATCATGGACTACTAGTATGTCCTATAGCTGTGATAGTCTTGGCTCTAGCTGTCATTGAAGACACCGATGATGATGCACAATTCCGAGAGGGATTTATGAGGTTCCTTCAGACCTTCTGAGGAGTACCACATCCTGCCCTATCTATGGAAGAGTTGACGCGGGTTTTCCAGCAGCAGCATCGTCCCACCTTCAATGGGGAAGTAGGACCTCGGGCTGCAAAGTCATTGTTAGAAGCCATTCTTTCTATCTTCGAGCATCTGGGGACGCATCCAGAGAGGAGGGTAAAGCTCGCTATGTACATGCTTTGGGGTTTCATCAAGAGATTGAGGGATGTGATCTCACAGGTGGGATTCCAACAGGTTATGGCATTGGATGAGTTCCAGGGTTCCTTCTACGACTACTTCTATTCAGAGACTTTGACGGCCGACCGGGCCTGAGTGTTCATGAGTCTAGAGAAGGGTACTCTTTCATTTATGGAGTATTCTTCTCACTTAATAGAGATACATCACGTCATTCCCATCCCAATAGGTGATGAGTAATTCTTGGCAAGGAAATTTGAAGATGGTCTTAGGAATGACATCTGATCTCAGGTGAACATCTTCCGGTTGACATAAATCACTTCCATAGTCCACCAAGAGCTGATCACAGAGTGCAATATGAGGGATTCTTGAGTTTTGAGCCAGGGTGGATCAACATCTAGAGTTTTTATTCCTCCTACTAACAATAGGAAGTCCCATAGGGGATCTTTGTGTGGTGATACAAGGAGGAAAGACACTTATTCTCGTAGCCAGGTGGTGTGCTTCCAGTGCAGGCAGAGAGGGAATACGAGGACACATTTCTCGAGAAACCCAGTGGAGTGATGATCTTGCGGAAAAGATGGGGCATCCTCAGTGCTTCTATCAAATATTCTCACCGGCATCTGGTAACATGGGTTATTCTATGAAACCTCATTCAGGAGCAGCAAAACCAATTTCTCACTAGTCTCGGAACAGGAGTTCTTTTAGCCGTTAATGGAAAGGAAGAGTTTGTGGGCATGGTAGTCAGTCTTAATGCTTTCAGCGACAACATGGTGGATAAACTCAGAGTAGTCAGGAAAGGTCATAGGGCCACAGACTTTTGCAGTGGAGCTGACACAGCAGGAGTAGGATCCTGAAACCTCTACTATTCGAGGTACGTTTATAGTTGCCTCAGTTTTAGCTTATGATCTTTTCAATACATTGGCTTCCCATATCTTTATATCTTTTATTGTTGTGGAGAGCCTTGGGATCTATATATTTTCATCTACTACTATCATGACGTTAAACACTTCTTTGGGGACTAGAACGCCTAGTGTACGTCAGTGAACGGAGTGAACCCTAGAGGTTGTTGGGTTTCAATTATTATGGCCTTATATGTCTTAGAGATGACAAGATATGATGTCATTCATGGGATGGACTGGTTAGTTCCCATCCAGAAAATTGTCAATTTCTATCATCATAGGATGCGTTTCACATCACTAGAGGGTAGATCATTTCTTCATAAGGGTGAATGAGGTGTCCAAGTGAGCAGAGCAGGACCTAGGCATCCTGGGTTGGGAGGATTTATAGCCTAGATTTCTAATTTATATATGGATTACCAGGGGACGTCACAAATATACTTTATTCTAGTGGTGGATAGCTTCAGTGACAACTTTCTCAAGGAATTTTTAGGTTTTCCTCTAGAGTGTGAGGTGGACTTTTATATTGAGATAGTTTCAGGAGCGGCACCGATGTCCATTCCTCCTTATACGATGGCTACACCAGAGTTACAGGAGCTAAAGAAGCAGTTTGAGGATTTGTAGGAAAAGGGTTTCATCCAACCTAGTACTTCTCCTTGGGGTTTCCCGGTCCTTTTTTCGAAGAATACAGATGGTACACTTAGAATTTGTGTGGATTATCAAAAGTTGAACTAGTTGACTGTCATGAATCGATATCCATTTCCAAGAATTGATGATCTCTTTGATCACCATCGATGAGCTCGAGTGTTCTCAAAGATTTACTTCAGATTTTGTTACTATCACTTGCACATTATACCATCAGATATACCTCTTACATCCTTCCGAAGCAGTTACGGTCTATACAAGTTTGTGGTTATGTCGTTCAGTCTCACGAACGTGCCTGTAGTCTTCATGGAACTGATGAACCGAGTTTTCCATCCATTCTTGGAATCATTTGTGGTATTCTTCATAGATGATATCTTGGTGTACACTCACACTTGACATGCCCATTCCACCCACCTTGAGATCAATTTTAGTACACTGTGATAGAATCAGTTATATGTTAAGCTCTCAAAATTCCACTTTTAGATGGACCATATTCACTTCTTAGGTCATGTTATCTCATAGACAATAGTGTAAGTATACCAAGATAAACTGAGAGTAGTAGTTTCCTGGGAGCAGCCGAAGAACGTCTTTGAGGTAGAATGTTTTCTAAGGTTGGCTGGATATTACAAAAATATCATAAATGACTTCTCACGCTTAGTAGTGCCACTGACCGGCCTGACTAAGAATAGTGAAAAGTACTTGTGGTCAGATTCTTGTGACTCAGCAAATTAGAAGCTGAAAGGGAGGTTGACATCAGCACCTATACTAGTATTTCTAGAGCTGGGAAATATTTATACTGTTTACTGTGATGCATAAGGTATCGAGATGGGAGTAGTTCTTCTGTAGGGGGAATGATTCGTTGCGTATGGGTCTCGGAAGTTAAGGCTACATGATAGGAATTAACTGATGTACAATCTCGAGTGGGCTGTAGTTGTTCATGATTTACGATTTTGTAGACATTATCTTCTGGGAGAGAATTTTTTGGTTTTCACTGACCAAAAAATTTTCAAGTATATCATCACTTAGTGCGATCTAAATCTGATACAATGAATGTGGGTTGTGTACCTTAATTATTTTGACTTTGAGCTTGCCTATACTCCTTGGAAAGGAAACACCGTGGCTGATGCTTTGAGTAGGAGGACGTAGATATAGGCAGTTCAGGTGGCCAGTAGTGAGTGGAAGCTTATGACTCTGTTCTCTGAGATGCATTTGGAGGTGCATGAAAAATAAGGGATGACGTTTCATTCTTCTGTAGCTGTTACCTCTACTCTTCTTGATCAAGTGTGAATGAGGAAGCTATCATATTCTGGAGGCCTAGTCTTATGGGAGAGTGTGTCAGGAGAGGACCATGTTCTCAGATGGACCATAGGTGAGGATGAGATATTGCATTTCCATGGGCGTGTATGTGTGTAAGTATATATGTGCGAGGAGATGATGTAGGACATTCATTCCTATGTTTGGGAAGTTCATCCTAGAGTCTCCATAATATATCATGATCTACACCATCAATATTGGAGGATAGGTATTAAGAGATATGTTGCTGGTTTTGTTATGAGGTGCTCCACCTGTCAGTAGTTGAAGGCAGAGCATCAGCGACCAACATGTCTTTTGCCGAAGTTACCCATTCCTGAGTGGAAGTAGAACGATGTCCCGATGTATTTCGTGAAAGGTTTTCTGAGGTCTACTTGAGGGAATGATATATTATGGGTTGTCATTGATAGAATCAAGAAGGATTCTCACTTATTTCCGATTAAAGAATCTATTAGTGTTTCTGAGATAGGACATATGTACATTTATGAGATTGTACATCTACGTGTAGTTCCACACACCACTGTTTCAGACATAGATGCACGTTTTACTTCTTGGGTCTAGAAGGGGATACAAAAGGCTTTGAGTATGCAAGTACTTTTGAGGACAACTTACCATCCCCAAATAGATGGCCAGTCCAAGTGTACAATTCGGGTTCTTGAGGACATGCTTCGAGCATGCATCTGGGATTTTGGAGGTTCTTGGTAGAAGAAAATACCTCTTGGGGAGTTTTACTAAAAAAATACTTTTCCAGAAACATTTCACATGGTACCATATGAGGCTTTTTACTATTCTTCATTCTGGCCACCCTTAAGTTTTCTAGATGTAGGAGAGGCAGCTAAGCTGGGACCTCATCTTGTCCAGGAGACCACAGAGCAGGTAGTGTTGATTCGTAAGAGGATGGCTACTACACAGTCATGACAGAAGTTTTTGTTGATCGACAGAGACGACCTCTGGAGTTCGAGGTCAGAGATCAGGTTTTCCTATGTGTCACACTGAGGTTGGGACACCGGATGATTCGGAGACATGGTAAGCTTTCGACGAGATACGTCAGTCTGTTTGAGGTGCTGGAGAGAGTTGGGACGGTTGCCTATCGGTTGCAGTTACCTAAGAGTTACTGTTTTATTCATGATGTCTTCCACTTTTCTCAGCATTGACATTACTTCTTATACCCATCTCATGCTTTCCAAAAATATTAAATTGATATAGTGGTGGATGAATCTTTCGAGAAGCATCCTATCTGAATTTTTGAATGAAGTGAGAAGGTTCCCCATGACTGATCTGTTCCTCTGGTACACGTGATATGGCAGCATGGGTGAGTACAGGTTGAGACCTAGGAGAGGGAGGCCGATGTACGACCATAGTGGCCGGAGCTGTTTTAGGATTCTTCTTCCACGCTGCCTTGATAGGGAAATTTGGGGACAAATTTTTTTATGGGGGGAGGTTTTTAAGAACCTGAATATTCTATTTATGTATATTTTTGTTTTTATGGTGTTTTTGATAAAACGTGGAGTTTATGGATGTTACTAAAGTACAAGCCCTGAACATTATAAGTACATGTCGTGTGCTCGGTTACTACGTGAGGCCATGTTCTGGCCGTGTAATGGTCATGCACACAGCCGTGTGTGTTGACCTGGAGACTGCCAAATGCGAGGGCTAGTAAAGGCAAGTACATTCCATGTACTTATAAAGTACATACCATGTACATTAATTTTTTCATTAAATGGTCCTGGGTCACGTCTGATGGACATAAAAATCTCATTCTTGACCAAGTTCATCCAGGAGCGTTCGTACAACTGCGATCATTCCCCGAGGCCCCGATCAAGCATCTGTTCCTTGAATCGACCTTCATCAACTGTGTTGGTATCGCCTTCGTAATATATTATTTATTCTAGAGCATTGTTTCTTGATTCTTCATCATTCACATGTTATCCTCTGTTGAATGTTTTAGACATTTTTGTATGTCTACAGAGTTATAGGGAAATTCAAGGCCTGAGACTCAAGTATAATGATCTCCCAATACTGAGGTAGTTGGTTTTTTCCTCTTCGTAGATTATCTATGAGTTATATTTGAAACTGTGTCCAATACCCTTGATTGGGGTATTGTGTGTTTACGGTTTTTACCATGTTTTTTCTATTATGTATTATTTGCTTGAGTAGAGGTTAATTGAATGTGAATAGGGTGAATTACTATTCTTTGGATGTGTTTTCCCATGCATGGTTTCTTGTTTTGGATATTTGGCCCAGTCTACCTGATAGAATGTTGTTGTTTTTCCCATGCCTAGTATTATAGGATGGTGTGATTATTTATCTGACATGATGTTATTAATTAAACCGTTATCCAAGTATTTATTGAGGTTTAATTTGGCTTATATTCATTTCTATGTTCGATTGACTTACATAGGTATGTGGGAACCTGGTGTAGTATAACACATGGAGAATGGATGTGAGGGATTCTCCAGAGTGTCTGTTTTTACTGTTACAATGTGAGACCATAAGTGGAATTGAAGAGAGTTCTTCCTTAGAGTGTCTGTAGTTAATCGACATGGACCATAGGGGAAATGAGACATAAGTGCTTCCCCAGATCACCTTTTAGTTTCCGATACGAGACTATAGGTGGAATTGACGGTGACTGATTCCTTAGAGAGTCTATGCATAAGTTGAACCAGAGGTACTTGACTGTGTGTACATTCTAGAGGGTTTCTTTTGTAGTTTGGTTGGACTAGAGTGGAAAGGATGAGTGTACTTTCCATAGGGTTACCTTCTTTGATTAGCTGCTTACTTGATATGCAGAATTGAATGCTTTGAAACTATGGAATTGTTTACTTTTGAGTACTTCCTTTTTTACTACTTCTTTTTTATATTTTCCTACCATAAATATTCACTAACTGTTAGGCATAGATATTATGGTGGTTTCCTACTAGGATTCTTCTCACACCCTATTTAGGTCTTGCTTTTCTACCCAAATAGATTTTATTATTGCAGGATTAGATAAGGGAAAGCACCCTTATACTTTTGGTACATGATTGCTGAGGAGCTGGAGAGCTTGGGACTATGGTGAGGATTTTGATGATGAGAAGTTTATCTATTTTCTTTTGTACTTGGGTTATTTCTGGATTCCATCATCTTGAATTGTTTGGCTGCTTTGCTAGACATATGTATCATGCATCACTTTTATATGTGCTCCAGTTATTTCTTATTTGTAGTCTTCCAATGTTTACTATTGTGTGGTATGTTTACTGCATCCACTATTGTATATCTATTTTTTATGTTGTTTCACTCTTCAAATGAGGGAATAATTTCCCCACTATCACAACCAAGGCCCTCGCAACTAGTCTTCACCCTATGGCGTTCGGAGAAATGCATTTGAGGTCATGTGACCAACCCGGTAAGGGGAACCTCTGGGTGGCTTTCAGAACTGGGATATTACATCATCATTTTATATACTCTTTTAAAATCATATGAAAATAAATTCAAAATATTAAAAATATATTTTTTATTATAAAACCATTTTTTATACAAAATACACATTCTTTAGAAAAACCATTTTCAGTACCAGAATACCAGAACAAAGGTAAGAAGGTTTTTCATTTAATAATTCATGAAATATTTATATTTTAGAATAAAATAAAATAATAGCCACATTATTAAATAATTCTTTTTTTGTGTGGGATAATTCTATAACATTCATTTTATTGTTATCAAATAATTCCATACAAAAAAATGTAAAAATATTCTTTTTTTAAAACAATTGAATACCATTCAAAATTGCAATAAAATTTTATTTATGATCCCTTTATTTAAATAAATATATAAAATAATATAAAAAATATTGACATGGATTAAAAGATTTGAAAATTACATATTAAAACATTCAAAGTGTCCCATACCGCACTGAATGATTAAATTTTAATCCCCATGAAATATTAACATTTTAAATACATTAAATAACATGAAATAGTTAAATATGGATATATAACTTCAAGTGGGATATAACAACCCAATACTAACATAACTAAACATTATATAACATTTTTAGAAAACTTATAACATTCCAAAAATAAACAACCAAAGAACTTATTATTTATGTTCCTCTGGAATCATGGAAACATAATGACTAGGACATAAATGAGCTATATTATCTCCCACCAGGTTATTCTTGACCAGTACCCTTCGTAGGAACATCGAACATAATACATATCCCCATAACCTAGGGAAGGAAACATAAAAAGGGGGAGCTCAAACTCTCATCAAGGGTAAAAAAGGGAGACATATAAATATAAACCTGAGAATAGGGGTATGAGAACATGATTAGAACATTATAATATCACATCCTTCAAATAAAATGATTAGAAAACATGAATCATGACATAAATCTTGGAAGTTCATAAGATAAGAATCATAAGAAAATAAATAACATAATCCAAGAATTCATATCATTGGAATAATAAATGAAATTTTCGAAGATATAAACATGTGATATCATTACCCATAATCATGTTTCAATTATAGAACATATCAAGGCACTTCATGGTAACCGTACCTTGGGGGGGGGGGACACACCGCTCTCCCCAGTCATAGTCCTTTCCTTGAAAGGTATTGGGTTTCCCTAAATTCCAATATTGAATCAATCCCATATAATTGATTCCCATCATTATTTCATGAGATATAATTCTTAATTCATAACATACTCTATGAAATGAGGGTGAATTTTTCATTCTTGATGCACTATGTAATCATGGGATCCATGATGTTCCATCCCATCTGTCATCAGCTATCATCAACACAAATATTTTATCCAATATGCCTAAATTCTCATGTTGTGATATAATACTTTAATCTCTCACACATCATCCGACGTTTTACATAAAAATTCGATAAATGGTTAACCTTATAACCCTTCCAAATGTCGAAATTCAAAAACATTAGGAATAAGTTTACTAAATCATCTTATATTGATCCCCCAATATATGAAAAAATTAGTTATTAGATGTCACATTCCAAACATGTGAATACCCTCATCATATATTCTATTTAAACATAGTACTAAACTGAATTACCATAAATCCTTTTTGAAAAAATAATGCTTCCTTTTTATAAAGATTACTTGATATGTTCTATAAATCCAAGAAGTTTTAAATATCAACCATGACAGCATATACCACTTTGTCAGAAAATCCATTACCAGTTTGTGGTCATAAATACAAGCCAAACCAAATTAATAATCTCATAAATGCCTCCAAATTTTGAAGACAATGAGGGTTACCTTACCTTATTTCAAAATATAACCATTAAATTAAACCCATAATGATTCTATCCAAACCATCCAACAGATTCTTTCCAAAAAATAAATTGAATAATCCTTATATAGTTCACCATTCATAATTCAGGATTCCAGGTAAAAAAATAATTCAATCCTTCCACATCAATGATTTGAATGGAATACGTATTTATTTGGTTTAGAAGTATATTCTTTGGTCAGAGCATTGAGTTGGGAAATTCTCATGTTCTCCACATATAATACCATGAACTTCATGAATATTCATAACTCTATGACCCTTTTTACCACATAGATAACATATTCCCCTCAAATTGAGATATTATTCAGGGTTCTTCATCCATTCTTATTGACATATAGGAAGAAAAATCCTATTTTATCTTTGTTTATAACCATGTGATCATTTATATAAGTACATCATTATCTTTTTTTATGTGTTATGGATATTACCATAGCTAACATTGTTAGTAATATATTGTGATATCTAATACTACAAATCCACAATATATTTCTCTCCAGTGATCTTCCCATTTGACTACTCATCTGGAAATTGTCTGTCACATTTAATATTGACCCAGTTCCTTATGTTTCCCTCCATTGTCTAAGATTAATAAGCATAATATGAGAAACACCTATGATGGTGTAAAATGACATAATCGTGAAAAAATAATTATGGTATGTATAAATCATTACACCGACACTTTTAATCGACGACACCTTAGGTTTATACTTGATTATTCATGGTTTTAATCTTTTTAAATACCCCTTGATGGATCATAAATATTTTTTTTAATTCCTAATGAAAATACCCTGGGAGTATTAAATAAGGTGCACAGTATGTCTAGTTGTCATGTATTAGGTTACATCGAGTATGTCCTGAAACACCTTATTAGGGTTGTTACACCTAGGTACATATGTTCTCAAACCAAATCCACTTGTAGTATCTAGAGAGGGATATATTTATTATAAAAAACTATTATATCCTATAAAATAATTCTAGGAAATTTTCCTAAACATTAACCCATCCTTATTCTTATCCTTAGATACATCCATATACATATCCTGTTAAATATACCTAGGGATCTTACTAAAGGTCTATCATCATAGTTTACAAAGGTTAGATAAACCTTCTCTATGATAACAACTATAACAACACGTTCATAACATAAATATAAAACTAGTAAATAAATGAGTTACATTATCTCCCCTAGGTTCTTCCTTACTATAACCCTTCTTAGAAACATAAATCATAATACATATATTCACAACATGGGGATAGATAAAATATATTTGGTGATATCAGATGCATAGTAAGGTTAAACATGGGACACATTTAAGTGAAAACATGATCATATTGGTATGATAATGTTATCATAATAGTATAAGACCATACCCTACATATCATATGATTAGAAGCATGAATCCTGATAAAATGATTTGTAGTTCACAAGACAAGAATCTTAATTAAGTAGAGAACATAATACTTGAAAGCATAGCATAGGAGCAAGACATGGAATTATGGAATAAATAAAAATTTGATATCATTCCCTATAAGTAAAGGTGGATTGATAGAACTTATAAAGTCACTTCATGGGAACTGCATTTATTGGGTGGGACACACCACTATCCCTGGTCATAGACCTTTCCATGTAAGGGATTTCGAATCCCCATATTCCAATTGTGGATAGGGTTTCCCAATCATACCATAATGGATTGGGTTTAACTATATTCCATATTTATGGTGACTACAACTACTAGGTGGGACACACCACCATCACTAGAAACTTCCTTTTCCTTATAATGTATAAGGTATCCCCATCTTCCCATAGTAGATAAAGCCCATTAATTTTATTCTTATCATTATCTCATGAGATATAAATATTTACCTAATGCATTATAGAGATATATAAGTCCCACCCATCTCATAATAAAATCATTCTAACATGTTCCCTATGAAAATAAAACATTAATCATATCATGACCCCTAAAATGAGATGGGTTTTATAAACTTAAAATCACAACCCATGAAATGAAATGTGTATCATTAACATTTCATCAAATCATTAACTATGTAAAATATATATGTTTCAAAATAATATCATCAAAGAAAGACCTATGAAATAAAGTGGGATAAAAAAGAATATAACCCATGGAATACAAATGGGTTTCATAAGAATAATTCCACCAAAACATAGACCATTCAATTAATAACATTATTGGAACTTTGTGACCATTTCCTAGAAGAAAATGAGTAACATAAAGAGATTTCGTTTTAGATGGAAAATAAATTGGAATGATATTTTGAAAACATTTCTTGTGGAAAATATCCTTTCATTTTTGAAAAGGATTATTAATACATTAAAAATTTAGAAAAAATATTTTAATCGAATATTCATTGAATACATAGAATGAAGGCATGAAATCTGTATGAAACAATTTTCCATTGAATACATAAAAATGAATTATGAATAACTTTTGAAAAAAAATTCCTTGAAAACTTAAAAAATAATATTTTAAAAAATATGAAAACAAATTATTTTAAATCACTTTTAAAACTTATTATTAAATCATTAAAATGTTTTGAAAATAAAATTCCATTAAAAATTGTAAAAGAAGATTGAAAATTTTATGAAACCCATTTCCTTTAAAATAATTGTAATCATATAAATAATTATTGAGAACCATTTTTAAATCATTTTCATTGTAAAAATTTTAAATCTTATGAATAATACAATATAACATTTTAATAAATCTTGGTTTTGAAAGAACACAGATTTCTAACATGAATGAGAAATAAAGTCATTTTTCATCAAAAACATTTTCTTAATTATCATAAGAACGAAAGATATAAAAATGGTACAATTACATTTATATAACTTTAATATCCATATGTTATTAAAATTCAGGAGATTTCATGAAATATGGATTATAATATTACTTTAATGGAAGGAAAACCAAAAATAATCTCGATAAACGATGTTATTGTAGTAATAAACTGTTACTATGGTGGTAACATTGAATCATAATTAAATGGAAATAATAACCTTAAATGAAGCCTAAAATATAATTAAATTAATTACATTCAAGATATTATATTTTAAATTTTTTATATACACCTCATAGAATCATACGGGTGCATAACTTGGCATGTGTCTCAATGAAGGAAAATTGAGACAAAACTACTTTACCAATTTGGTATATTTTGAAACATAATCCCCATGAAATAAATTTGGTAAAATTGATATTTATAAATAATTAAATTTAATTATATCCATAATATAATACATCTATGGTCCTTGTAGACACCACATATAATAAATTGTAGGTTAACATGGCTTTTGCGTCATAAAAATTAAAAGAGAGATGAGAAAATGCTTAATACTTGAGTAATTTTACAATCCACATACCCATGAGTGAATAACATAATTTAATGATTTTTATATCAATAAATAAAATAAATTAATCATATAACATGTCATAGGCAAGTATATAAACTGTAAAAATATAATGAGTAGGGATTATGACATGTATTTTATGGAAATAAAAAGTGAGACGAAATCCCCTTACCCTATTTCATAACCATTGTAGTACAAATTAAAGACTTATGTATACTAAATATAATTTTAATATAATTATTTTACTGAACCCTTTTATTATATCTAATACTACATATTGTTTTATTATGACTTTATATTAATATCTTGTAATTAATTTCCTGTAAATGTTACTCTTCGAGTGATATTTTCATCAATTTTCACTTGTTTCTTAATTTGTTATATATTTGTTCCTTTTTCATATATACTAATTTGAATGATCTAAAATATAATATAAATATAATTTATATTCAAAATAAAAGTATTATATTAATTTATTTAATATATAAGTATGTAATGGAATACACCATTCATGGAGATAGTTGGTCGTACGTACTCATGAACGTTGTTTCAGTTTTTTATCATATTTAAATAAAAAAATAAAATGAAATATATGTATATATGTATATAACATAATTAAATTTGAATTTTTAGGTTTTATATATCATATAATTTCACCAAACACATCCTTAATACAATCCATGTAGTGTGTGAACGAATCTCATCGCTTTGAGGGGGCGGTAGTCCACACTTCCTCAAATGAAATAATCATATTTACACAGAATGGAAATAATAAAGATATGTGTTGTAAAATAATTAAAGAATCATAAATAAATAATATTTATCATTTATATCATATATATAAATATCTTTGATCATAACTCTCAACCATTATTGGTGGTAAAGGAAAAACATACAATTATTGTTTTGTGAGGCGGTAATTTCCCGTACATATAGACAATATGTTCATTTCCAATTAGATAGAAGTGTGTGTAAGTGTAGGTATAAACCATATAATAAAAATATATTATTATATTTAATATACTAATTTTTTTGTCTACTCATGGAATTATAAAAAATTATGGGATGGATAATTAAATAAACTAAACTTTTTTGATAGAGTATGTGACCTCTTAGTCAAGTAACTCATTTTTTTATTTCACTAAAGGGATTCCTTGGGTGGATTTCGAACAAAATGCATGATTAATGGGTGATGGGAGGTATTTTGAGGAGTTAATTCGTAATTTAATTTCCAAATCTAATTTGTTTTAGAGGTGTGATGAAAGGGTGTAGTTCTTTCCTTTTTATAATTGAGGATATGTGACACTCTTGAAAAAACCAAAATGTATTCATTAATTGGAGGTATCCATTACCTAATGTGTCTCTGATGAAACTCAAATTTTCAGATATTTTATACTTTAAATCATTTTTTATAATCCCACCATTGTGTTATATTATGGGTAATTGTCACATTTTTATGATATTAGTAATATTTTAAGCTTAATATTAAAAATGGCCCATTTCAAATTTTTAACTATTTTAACTTATTTATGTTGTACAGCCATAACATTCTCTACACTAATCCAAATTTCAAAAATCGTTTTATTCCAGATTCTACACATCCAGGGATTTATTTACTAGTTTTTTACTAAAAGCTGAATCAGATATATGGAAGCTCAAAAAAATCTCACATGTTGGAGAATGAAAACTGTTCAGAGTTCTGCCTATTTTTTGTGTGGGGTCCATAACTCATTCATGGTGGGCCCAAATTTTGTGATATTATATGCGTGGAAGAACAAGGAGTTTTAGAACATCATCCATGCAGGAAAGGCCGCAGTATTTGGCCGTTTATGGGGGCCATTAAAGCTTCCTACTCCAGGGGTTGGCGTTTTGGAGAGTCTGACTGGACAGAATAAATGCTCAGAGTAAAACAGCCATTAAACTCGGAACACATGTCCAAATCCACTGATAGTTTGAGGGGAAACTCCCTAGATAATTATTAAAATCATTTAAGAAGTTATCAATATGTGAATATGTCATTTAATGGGGCTACAACGTGTCCACATTCTGGGGAAAAAATTCTGGCTATAAAGGAGGAGAGATCGACCCTATCAAAGCATCTCATTCTCCATCCCATTCCTTCAAGGTACCAAGGAGGAGATCTCCACCAAGGGAGGATGGCCACAAATCTTCCCCATTTCATTTATTTTCTTTATTTTTATTATAATTTTCAGTTTTAATTTATATTTCTCATAAGATTCATGCATTATTTTTGTGTCCACCCATCCACCCTGTTTTCTTCTTCATCTTTTCTCCTTCTTTTATTATTTTATTATTTTCATATTATCCATTTTGACCTCTTATCCTCAAATATGAGTGGTTAACCCGAGACTTCTCCTGGGGGGAATATGTGGAAATTTCAATAATTATATGCTTAAATTCTGACGTTTTATTAAGTTTTTGATGAGAAAGAGTGATGTGCACGGGTGTGGCGATCGTCCACCATAACACTGATCTCAAACTCATTTCTATTCATTTAGTAAACATTTTCCCTCCCTTATATTGGATGTATGCTCTTCATATGATGGATTTGAGCCATTCAGTGGTTAAAATGTAACAAGATGGAGTCGGGTCTTGGAATATGTCACACTCTCGATCGAGGTTTGCCATCAACCTTGATTATAGGAGGAGGAAAAATTAAGATTGATAAATGAATTCCATATTTCACACCAATAAATAAATGAATAGTAATTCATGAATGAGATCTCATAATTGAATTATAAAAAATAATTTAAATACCAACAATGAAAATGATAGAACCCACAAACCAACCCATAAAGGCCAAATTCTTTCTCAATTAATTCCATTTTGTCATTTCATGTTAGTTTTATCTTTAAATTGTATTCCATTCCTAGATTAAATAAAAACAAACAAAAATAATTAGTTTAGTTAAATTAGATTATGTAATTGAAGGATTGGGATGGCTCCTCAAGTGAGACGACCCTGGTCAGCCTCTATGCTGCACTAGAAAAAATTAAATTGCTTTTTCCACGCCCGACGACAAGCATGTGTCAAAACTGGAGCTGTTGCTGGGGAGCTAATTGGTTCTTTACTTTAATTTTTCTATTTCAAATTTTTAGATTGTTTTCACAATTAAATAAAATCTTCAAAATAAACTTTTTCCATGATTCATTCAAATTTCCATTATTATGCATGGAATAATTACTCACAGGTGCCGGAAGAAGAAACTGACTACACTGAGGAGACCCTCCCACGAAGGGCTGGTACTCTAATGATACATTTCAAACAGAAGGAAAGAGGACTTTCAACATGGATCTCACTTGAAGATTTGATATCCATGTCCGATGAACTAAAAATTGACATTGAATGATTCAATGCTAAGAAGAAATTGCCACATGTCTTCCCTAATTTCACTGAATAAATCCATGAAGGTGAATCCAAACTCGAGGTGGAAGAGCATGACTACCTACCTCTAACCAGCGATAATCTACTCCAAGAGGCACTTGAAAATCAAGAGGAGATTAAATGTGAACCAACTCAGGGATTTGAACCTTTAATTGACTATATCCCTTCCGGTTTTATTGAATCTGAATTTTATGTCACTCCATCTTGTTTTACAGAATCCAATAGTCTTTTCTATGCCTTGGAGAAAGAAGAAGAAATTACACCTATTGAGGAACACCTAGAGTTCTCGGAAGATATTGATCATCAACTTGAGGAAGTCCATGAAGAGTTACATTTGGATTTTCCTGAATAACCAAATCTACAAGCTGTTTACCTTAAAAGGGAATATTTTGAAGTTAATATTTCAAATTTAAATTTTGAATCTACCTTTGACTATTCTTTTCATACAGCACATCTGTAGAAACCACTATATTTTGAAGAAGACATTTCAAAAGTATCAACTGAAGAGGAGGAAGTTACATACTTCATCCTTCCCCCTCAATGCAAGAGGTATATACTTGTGAATGGGGGGGGGGATCTGGTGTACTCTATACAAGGAATTCTCCTCATGAAGAACAAAGAAGTGCAAGCTGGGAGGAACAACGTGTGTTGGTTCATGTACAAGAAGATCCACCCACCGTCAGATTATGGATAACGGCTGGTAATTCCCTCTAGAGGTAGTAAAAGATGCTAGGGCCCACTTGGGGGATCATACCAAGATTTATCCTTTACTTTTTTTATAGTAATTTAATTTTTAATATTATGAATTTCAATTTCAAATTTAGTATTATGAATTAGTCTAGCATGTGGCCCCCTCTCTCTTTACATTTTGAGCTTAAATGAAATGATCCTTGTGATTAATTGAGTAATTTTTCTTTTATAGGATCATGAAGGTATAAGGAAGCCCCAAGAATTAGAGGAAGAGAACCAAATTTTTATTTCAAAAGGGATATCACTTTCTATAATTATCATTTAAACTCCTTTCATTTTTTGGTCCAAAAAATATTTTGTGCTTTAATGAATATTCTTATCCCTTTTCACACATCAATTGATTTTGAAAGAGTTGAACTGATTTTTGAAATAATGTATTTTAAATGATTGTTGATATGAATTCTTTTCCCTTGAAATGGATTTGCATGCTTTTTAATGAGCTTGACTGATTTTTGAAATTTGTGGCCATGAAAAACTAACTCAAAATATTTTTTTCCAATCCTATGACTTATTATAAACCACTTTTACATATTCTTCCTAATACTCATACTTTCTTGAGGGAAACATGAATTTTATGTGAGAACCAGAATTTGGGAATATTCTCTTTTGATGCTTTGGATTTCATGGAATGTATTTGAAATGATTGAGGCATCTCTTTGGCTAGCCACATTTTATCTTGAGACCCAACTTTACATTTATCCTTCGTAAGCCATTAGATTCCATGAATTTCCATATAGTTTTAAGCCACATTACAAGCCAATTCTTCCTTACCTACACACACTTTTAGTATTTTTCAAGGATATTTCAAGTTTTAGTGTGGGGGAAGGGCCTTTCATGTGCGTTCATTGGGATTTTTATCATTTATGGGTAGTGCGAAGTTTGTTTCAATATTTTGGGCTGTGGATAATAAGAGAATTGGGCATGTGTCGTCATTAAATTCTGCTTTATTTGATTCATCAATTTTCCTTCAAACATAAGGAGATGAGCTTGAATTCCTCATTGTACATTCTTTTATGACTCATGTCCCTCCCAAAAATAAAGGGAATGAATTTTCATTCATCCATTGTATTAAATATTAAGCTCATCCTCCATGAAAAAAAAATTAAAAAAAGGTAAAAAAGAAAATAAAGTTGTGCCTTTCTCGAGGTTTGAAAAAAAGAGAACTTAGTTGATATCATTCGTTATAATTACTTCTTGTCTCATGTACCATGTCATAAAAGGGTATGACTTTTTTTCACATTTTCAAGTGGGATTGAGTGAGTATTTATTTGTGTTTTCACTTGAATTAATCATGCATTGTACTTAAGAGTCCAACCTCCTCTTTCTAGCCTAAAACTTTTTCAATAATTTTCCCTCCAACCCTAAGCCACAGAATCATTTCAACCTTTAATTAAAGAACTCATGATTAAATTCATTTTAATTTTTCATGCTGTGGATAAAAGATACTTTTCACAAACCTATGGTAATACATGCGATTTCCAAGTATGAGCATAACTCTAGAATCAATTTCTCTTGAGTGAAGAGTGACATAAAATTTAATGTGAGGTAGGTTGTGATTGGGACATAGATTTATTTATGAGGTTGAAAAAAATTGAATTATTGAAATGAAAATGAGATATAATTACTATTCATATATGAGACAAGATGGAATTTTATTTTGGATAAGATCATTGATATTTTCTCATTTTTGATTGTTGTGTGGATTTTGATTTGGAAGTAACATGAATGTCCAAGAGTGAAATGTTTAAGTGTGGGGGAGTGATGAAGCTCACATTTTCATAAATTTTATACTTTAAATCATTGTTTATAATACCACCATATTGTTAATTTATGGTTAGTTTTCACATTTTTATGATATTAGTAATATTATAAGCTTAATAGTAAAAATGGCCCATTTCGAATTTTTAACTATTTTACCATATTTCTATTGTTTGTCCATAACATTCTCTACACTAATCCAAATTGAAAAACTATTTCTATTCCAGATTCTAACCATCTAGGTATTTATTTCCTATTTTTTGACTGAAAGCTAAATCAGCCACATGGAAGCTCAAAAGAAGCTCACAATTAGGAGCATGAAAACTGTTCACAGTTCTGCATATTTTTTGTGTGGGGTCTATAACTCATTCATGGTGGTCCCAAATGTTTTTATATTCGGTGGGTGTACGCGCATGTGGTTTTAGAACATCTTTAATGAAGGACCATCTGCGAGATTTGGCTGTTTAAGGGGCCATTAAAGCATCCTAATCCCGGGGTTGGCGTTATGGAGAGTCTGACTGAACAGAATAAATGCTCAAAGTAAAACACCCGTAACTCTCGGAATACAAGTCCAAATCCGCTAGGAGATTGAGGGGAAACTCCCAAGATAATTATGAACAACATTGGAGAACCGATAAATGCGTGAAAATTTCATTTAATGGGGATAAAATACGTCAACATTTGGGGGACAAATTCTGGCTATTAAAGGAGGAGAGCTCTACCCTCTCAAAACATCACATTCTCTATTCCATTCCTTCAAGGCACCAAGGAGGAGATCTCTGTAACGACCCGAAATTTTTAATAAATCTTGTTTCCTAATTTTGTGTGTTATTTTGTTTTATTTTTATACTAAACAAAAATGTTTTATTTGATAACATGAGTATAATTAAAATGAGACCGTTGGGTTTTGACTGTTATATGACCATTGGTCAATATGACTGCTAAAAACTAAATGTTTTGATTATTGTTTCTAAATAAAAGTAATCTTGGTTAATTAATATAGAAAGAAGATTTGATGGCCTCACCCAGTAGTCCTGGACTAATCGAAGCCCATCTAACAGAACTTGGGAAGGAGGTAGCACCACAAGGCTATGCTCTGGACCAAACCCAAGATGAACTTCATCGTGTGAAGCTAGAATGGGATCGCCTTCACGAGAAGTTCAAACTGATAGAAATTACTACTCGTGCGATGTTGGCTGAGCCTCCCTCAGATTCTCTCACCTTAGCACACCTTACACTGAGGTCCTATGCTGGTGTGATAAGGGGCTATGTAAGGAGACCATAACTGCCTTGTGTAAAAATTTTGTTTTAAATAAAAATTGGGATTTCTTCTTATGATGATGTTTATGACTTTTCAAATGTCTGGATAAATATAGTATGCATATTTTTGGTGAATTTTAAAGAAAGTATATTTTAAAAAAAATTATGTAAACCTTAAATAATTAAAAATGTGTAATGATTTTTATAAAACTGGTCTTCTACAATTATGTTCAGTACGAAATTTAGAGTCTAATAAGATCAAATTAATTTTTGATGAATAGTAAATTATGAATAGTCATTTAATTCTTAGGAGTAGTAATGTGGCCAAATGGATTAGTAATCTTATTTAAATAAAGTATTAATATAATACAGACAGCATGATTAAGTAATGTGATTCAATAAAATGGTTAAATAATTGTTTCATAAATTATTATTCAAGTATTAGTTTTTTCAGGTGAATAGTGTTTTTTAATTAAAAATTAAATTAAAAATATTTATAAAAATATTTTTAAAAAATGGATTTCATTTTTGAACTCAGAGCATTGATATTATGTTAAGGTAAATTTTGGGGTTTTTTTTGAAAAAAATGAATTTTCGAGGAATAGTGTATTTATTTAAAAAATAAATTAAAAATATTTAGAAAATTATTATTATAAAATCGAGTTAATTTTTTAAATCAGAGCATTTATAATTGGTTAAGGTAGAATTTTGGGATTTTTCTGAGAAAGTTGAATTTTCAGTGAATAGTAAAAATACAGTTTTAGGGTTTCGGTAAGTTTAATGACATCATAACTGTGTCATGATTATGTCATGAGATATTTTATGGGTTGGCCAACTAAAGGTGATGAATTATTGTATTTGGGGCCCCATGTGGACTAACTTCAGGAGAAATATCTTGGGAGAGCACATGGTTTTGAGAAACCCACTTATGAGGTGTCTCATGGCCATTAATGTCTTATCCCCTCACTTTCCCTATAAATACCACGCCATGCTATCATCCTTTGGACTCAAAAATCATTCTCAACAAATTTATGGTCTATTTACCTCCCATGTAGTCCTCCAAAGGTGCCCCAAGCCCTCAAGGTCCAAACCATTGAGTTTTAAGAGTTACGTTTTAAGGTAAGGGATCTGACCTCTCTCTTTCTTTTCAAGTAATCTCTTTTATATCATTTCTTTTATACTCCACGTTATTATGTTGTAGGATGTTCTTATATATTCATATTATTTACCTTTTCATGTTAAAATAATGAGAGACCCAATCTTTCTCTCATAAATTCGTTTAAGGAATGTTTAAGTGGCGTCGTTAGGCTGCCGGATTTTTAAGGGGATTCTTTCACCCTTCTCATTCTTTTCAAAGTTCTACTTTCATGTCAAGTTTTCCAAGTTTATTTTTATTATGTTAGGGTATGATCTTTATATCTATCATACTTAACTCTTATGTTCATATGATTATGGACCCTATTTGATCTCTTCAATTCAGTATTTTGATGTTTTAAGTGGCACCGTTAGACTGCCGAATTTTCAATGGATTCTTTCACCCTTCTCATTCTTTTCGAAGTTCTACTTTCATGTCAAGTTTTCCAAGTTCCTTTTTATTATTTTGGGGTATGATCTCTATATCTATCGTACTGATATTTTATTATCATTTTATTAGAGACCCCATTTGATCTCTTCAATTCAGTATTTTGATGTTTTAAGTTGCAGTGTTTGGCTGCCGAATTTTTAAGGGATTCTTTCAACCTTCTCGTTTTCAAGATCTATTTTCATGTCAGGTCTTTAAAATTCAATTTTTATTATGTTGGGGTATGATCTATATATATATCATACTTAACTCTTAAGTTCATATGATGAGAGACCCTATTTCATCTTGTCAATTCATTTTTGGTTGAAGTTTAAGTGATGTCGTTAGGCTGCGGGATTTTCATAAGAGAAACCTAATTTTTGTCTTCCTTCCATATTTTTTATTTCAAATGGAATGTCCTTAAAATTTCATTACCATGTTCATATATCCTTAATATTCTTTCCCTCTACTGTTTATGGGTCATTTATGATTTTTTGACCCATGTCCCCTATCTTTTCAATGTTTTCTAAAACCCCGAAACATAGCTGTTATGCTGCAGAATTTCCGTCTCAAAATGTCTCTCTATTTTTCTAAAGTTATTTTATTTTATTAAGTTAATACTCAAATCCATATCTTCTATATGGGTATTCAGATATATACCAGAATGTTATATTTTAAATTCTGTGATTTACATACATGAAACCCGCTTTCCCTTTCCGTGGGTCTAAAGTGACATAAAGATCATGTCTTTAAAACAGTTTTTAAAATGTTATGGTTATGAAATGAAAACAATTTATTTTATTCTATATGGGTTGTTTATGAAATTATTTAAGATGATATATGTGGCTCACATGATGATAAAGGATAATTTAAGGGTCCGCCCTGATAGCGCTCCAATGCATTGGGTAATGATGTTACCACTAAAGATTACAATTTTCACGATATCTTGGTGGATAACCTTGGTAATTTTCAAATGACACCTTGGGGATGGAACTTGGTGATATGTTCATGATTTTCTATGTTAAATTATGTAGCCATATCTTAAAGTTATGAAAAATGTTTTTTTATTATGATATGCCACATGATTTCTTTCTCATGCCATAAAATTATTTTCTATGACATTGTTGAAGTATCTCAAGTTCAAATGTAAAATGCTCCTCTTGTTTCCCTTACTGGGCCTTCTGCTCACCCTTTCATTTGATGTATGTCCCCAAGTTATGAGATACAGTAATGAACCTAGGATAAACATAAGAAGAAGCCTTTCAAGTGTTTAAGAATTGTGTTTTTTTGTTTCATGTATTATGTTCCTGGTGTCCAAGACACTAAACCTTAAAGATCATCAATTTTGTATAATGTAATAAAAGTTTATGTCATAAAAAGGCGGGATGTTATAATCTCCATCGAGGTAGGCTAGCCACAAATATTCCCCATTTCATTTCATTTCATTATTTTTATTTTAGTTTTCAGTTGTAATTTAGATTTATAATAAAATTCCCGCATTATTTTTGTGTCCACCCATCCACCCTATTTTCTTCTTCATCTTTTCTCCTTCATTTCTTCGTTTATTCTTCTCATATTATCCACCGTGACCTCTTACCCTCAAATATGAGGGGTTAACCTGAGACTTTTCCCAGGGGAATTATGTGGCAATTTCATTTATTCTATGCTTAAATTATGATGTTTTATTAAGTTTGTGATGAGCAAGAGTGATGTGCACGGGTGTGGCGATTGTCCACCACGACACTGATCTCAAAATCATTTCTATTCTTTTATTAAATATTTTCCCTCCATTCTATAGGATACATTCTCTTCATAAAATATATTTTATCCATTCAGTGGTTGAAATGACATACGATGGAGCCAGGTCTTGAAAGATGTCACACTCTCAATCGAGGTGTGCCATCAACCTTGATTATCGGAGGAGGAAAAGTTAAGATTGCTAAATGCATTCAAGATTTCACACCAATAAATAAAATAATAGTAATTCATGAATGAGATCTCATAATTGAATTATCAATCTTAATTTAAATACCAACAAGGAGAATGATTGAACCCACAAACCAACCCATAAAGGCCAAGTTATTTCTCAATTAATTGCATTTTGTCATTTCATGTTAGTTTTATCTTTAAATTGTATTCCATTACTAGATTAAATAAAAACAACAAAAAATAATTAGTTTAGTTAAATTATATTATGTAAGTGAACGATTGAGAAATCTCCTCAAGGGAGATGACCCTGGTCAGCCTCTATGCTGCACTAAGAAAAATTAAATTTCTTTTTCCATGCCCTATGACAGGCGTGCGTTAGTCTCCAAAATAGAAAAATAATGGTTTAAATGGGAATAATGGTCTAGATAAACCTCCAAACAATTGAAAATATATGAATTTTAATAATTTTATTCCTATTCTAAGATTCAATAATTTTATCATTTTGGTTTATATTAAAGAATCTAGTTTTCTAACCTTTGTTATTTATCCATTAAGACTAAAATAAGCTAATATTTTTAGATGATATAGATAAAATGAATTATTAATATTATATAATTTATTTAAAATTAAAAATACCATGTGTTTTTTAAATTTATTTTAAAATAAGTGCACGTGACTCAAAACAAAACACTACTTAATCCCGGACCATACTAACAATGTTTAAACAATCTATGGGTCAATATGTTAAATTCAAAAAAAAATTTTTATTGAAGAATAATATTTAATATTTATTAACACTGAAAAATCACTAGGAATAATATTTGAGTTTTTTTTATTTCAAATCATTAAATAAAATATCAATTATTGTAAAATATCATTGATATCAATTTTCACATTATTAATTTAATTTTAATTCTAGAATATAAAAATAATATTGGAATTAAAATATATTATGTGTAAATATATTTAACATGATATATTATTATCAATAATAATAAAAGATAATAATTCAATCAATTTACTTTAATTTTTATATTTACAGTGTAATTTATTTCATCTAATTAATTAACAAAATAATCACTACGTTGGAATTTATTAAGAATTTTAAGTAACAAAATCATATAAAAAAATAAATGATAAATTATTATTATGAAAATAAACCATTCATATTTCAAAAGGATATGTATCACAAAAAATATGATGTTTTGTAAATATTTCAAAGATTTATAAACATTAATGATAAGGATGGTCCCCCTTTTGTCCATTTCATTAATTAACTTTTTATATAGGAAACTTCCATTTAGTAACATTTCAATAACCCATAAAATTTATAAAATAAGGTATGTGGTCAAAATATTAGTAGCTATTGGATTTTGGAAAGGTTTATAGGTTATTTTAGAACTTAATATTATGGTTTAGTCCCATAGTAAGCTTAATTTTACGTTAATAACCATCATTACTTTTAATCACATTCATTATTATTTTTGGTCAAAATTTATGTTGATATTATTATATAAAATATATTATATTGATTATAATATTATATGTATGTTTTAAAATATTCAAACCACAAAGGTGAGAAAATTAATTTTAATGTTAATCCCACATATGTGGCATGAATGCATGATTTAAAATTAAAAAATAACAAAATATTAATAAGTGTTTATATCAAATGTCAATAACAAAATGATTCTAATGACATAAATTGGATTAATATATTTATATTTGATATATTATGACTATATAAATAAATTTAAAATATAATTTAACATTAATTAAGTTTTAAAAAAAGTGGTTTTAAACTAAAATATAGTACTTTTCACTTTTCAGAAAAAAGGTGTTTCTCAGAAAAATCCCAAAAAATCACCATAAGATAATTTTGAAATTATAAATTAAAAATGATGTTTATTTTTAAAAATAAAATTCATTATTGTTTCAAATTTTACATTCAAAATAGGTTCTCCTTTAAATTTCAGTAATACTCAGTCTTGCGTTTAACATTAACTCCATCAGTGTTGAGTGTTTTAGAAGGTAATCTATGTGCCTTGTGTAGTAAAATATCTACTTGATTTTGTGTATAACACATGCCAAAGATATTTCTAATATATATATAAAAATAAAATACAATATAATGTGTTATGTGAAATGTAATATATCAAAAAGATTAATTTAATTTGAATAAAATAACAAAAGGGGAAAGAAGTGTGGCTGGATAAGCAAGATAGAATTCTGGAACGAGGCATCAATTAAAGAAAAATAAACTCATAGGAAATTATCAAGACAATGGAATGGATGATATATCATTTGGAGGAGATTATCAGAGAAAAAATATCTATCCAGGTTAGTTTGATTCACTAGGATCTTTATAGAATAGTTTGGTCAAGTAATATTAGCCTTGTGTTTAATCAGTTTGTGATATCCTTTAGCATGTAGTGGTAGAATTTTGAGAACATTGGTTTCCCAATTTCCCTAAAAATGGTTTTAATAAAATAAATTAAATTTTATTATAGATGTACACCTTATAACTTAATAACGATGAATATCATCAAAGAATGCCTAAATGAAAAGAGATTAATATAAAATCCCTTACCTTTAATATGAATTTTCCTATTTGTCCTTATAATACTGAATAATAATATTTTGTTAATTATTTATTTTATTTAGAGCATTTTTCTTGTTTATAGTTTCTTTTATTTACCTTATTATAATGTTTTAAACAACTACTAAAATAATTATGTTTACTTTGGGTGTTTTGAACATATTCGATTTATGTTTCAAAAACATCTTTGGTAAGTCAACTATGTTAAAAGGGGTTATTATATAATCCTTTCCAGAATAATTATAATGACATAATTAAAATATTTATACATCAATTATAAAATTATTACCAACAACGAATGATGTATATTAAAAATTAACCAAGGTTACAATCATGGGAACGGTATGTCGTATGTACACACGAGTAACGTACCCATTTTTCAATGATCATTATGGAAAGAATGTAAGTAACATTTATCTTTATAGAATGATAATTCTATATTAAAAAAATAATATTTAATCTTATATACATATATATAATTATTACAATGTAAAAGCAATTTCATTGTGCCGAAGGGGTGATAGTCCTCACATCCACGAACGACATTATCACTTTTTTAGTGTGTGAAATGAAATTAAAGAAAATGATATTTTATATTTCTATAAGATTAATTATTTCCTGAATGTAATAAATAGTTATGTACGTCACATAATATTAATTAACACCAACATTAATACATTCTCTGTAATTTCTGAACATATCACATCACTTTGAGGAGGATCTAGTACATACGTCCACTAATGATGTTATCATATTTACAAAAAATATATAAAGGATAAAGGTATGTGATATATAAAAAGACTATAAGTATTAATAAAACAAAAATTTCATATATATATATATATATATATTTTTAATATAAAAAAATTATTCCCTCATAATTCCCAACCATGAGAAGAGGAAATGAAAAAAATGACATTGTTTCACGAGGTATTAGTTCTCTGTACATTAAAAAAATTTCGTTACACATTTGAAGTAAGTGTGTGTAGGTGTAGATAAAAACCATAACATAACTACATATTATTATATTGAATATAATTTTGATATTATATAATCATGGGATAATATAAATTGTAGTGATGGAGAAATAAACAATACATAAATTCACATTGAAGAATGCTACATCATTTATTGGGTAAATCATTTTAGTTTCCTCCAAAGGGATTACTTGGTTGGATTTCAAAATGAATTAAAGACTATATGGTGAATTGGTGGATTTTTTGAGCATATTTTTGAAGTATTTTTTCGAGACAAAAGGTATTGAGAGGTGTGATGTTTTGGGGAGGGTGAGTGACTTTTTATAGTGGAGGGGGAGTCCCATTTTTGTATATATAAAAAGTTAAACACTATTGGGATGTCTCACTTACATCATGTGACTCCAATAATAGTGCCAATTTTAGATCATATCTGATATGGTAGAATAATGTATAGAAAATTTGTTTTAAACATGTATTTTGTTCATTTAGACTCTTAATATTAATGTTTAACCAATAAGTTACCATATTTTTACCTTAATCACTACAATTAATTTTAATTACATTCACTAATTTTCTTGGTAAAAAACTATGTTTTCATTATCTAACAATATAAATTATTCAAAATAAAAATATGGAATCCATTTTTTGAAATGAAATTCATATAAGTGGTAGAAATTAATTTAATATTTTTCATGTGGACTGGATGGTAAATAGGGTTTTTAATGTAAAAAAGTTAAAAGATTTGCTATGTTTATATATCTATAGTCAATGAAATATTATTTTTGATGAACTAAATTTGTTTAAAAAATATTTAACTGATTTAATTATACTTTAAAACTATTTAAAAGAATAATTAATCAATACAAATAAAATGGAAGAAAATAAAAATCTATATTATTCGCTATTAATAAAAATAAGAAATCTCCTTGAAAGATAATAGAAATTACCCTAAAGTAACTTTTTACACTTCAATTTCAAAAAATATGCTTATTTTCATATTAAAATTATTAAAGTGTCAAAAAAATTTACTGAAATTAAGGCTTCCATTAGAAGGTGGAAATCAACCGTACTAAATAATATTATTTATAGTATATTATTGTTTAGTATAACTCAATATTTTATACAATTAAGTATATTGGAGAAAATATTTTTTGGTTTGTTTCTTTTGGGTATTGTATTTTAAACAGTGTCCCATTTATGATAAAATTACTATCTAGTTCTTAAATTTCAATAGATATGTAATGAACTTATTCTATCATTACCTAGAATGTTACATGCTCCCCCAATTTTAGAAATTGTGTCCCCGTGATTTTATTCCACTATAAAATAAGTGTGGATATGTTTACCCTCATAGTATTTTTTGATTAACATTTTTCCTCTTCATCCATATTGTTTTTGATAAAACCATAACTTGATGAATCACCTTAATCAGCAACACTTTCATTCTATGGTCAAGAACCTGTACTTTTTTGTTCCTTATAAAAATAATATCCTCCAACTGAACTACATTAGGACTGTAAACATGAGATTAATCTGATACAAAATTCCATAACATTGAAACATGAAATACATTTTGTACATTGGATAAACTCATAGGTAAAGCCACTCAGTGGGAAGATGATTTGACTTTATTTTGGATTTTTTACGGTCCAATGAACCATGGAATCAGATTTCCCTTATTACCAAAAATCATCACACATTTCCTTGGATAAAATTTTAAAAATACATGATCACTTACCTCAAAATAAATATATTTCCCCCGATTATTTGAAAAACTCTTCATCCCACTATGAGATACCCTCATGTGTCGATAAATTAACTAAAATTTATCTTCCATTTCCTCTAAACACTCCGGTTCCATGAACTTCCTTTCTATTATAGCATCCAAAAATGATGGTGTATGACACATCTTTCCATATAACGCCTAAAATGGTACCACCATTATACTGGAATAAAAAAATGGTTCTAATAAAGCTCATTCAAAGAAATATTTGGATCCCAAATTCCCTGATAATCCATTAATCTAGAAGGAATCATCTATTCCATTGTATGAATCACCTATTTGGATTGTCTATCAGATTGCAGATGAAAATATTTACATAAATTTAATTTAGTACCAAGTGACCTCTGATGTCCTTTCACGAAATTCAATGTGATCCTAAGTTCATTTTTATAAACTGAATATAGGAACTCTATGTAACCTGACATTCTATTTTATATACAGTCTATAAATATGCACTAAAGAAATTATATATCAAATGGGAAGAAAATTTAAATATTCCATTAATCAATAAAAACAAATCACATCATTACCTTGAGAAGTATTTGGAAATCCTCCTAAAAGTCCATTGATATATTTTCTCATATCCACTGTGCATCTTGAAATGGTTTAAGTATCCCATATGGTAAATTTTTCTCTATATTAAAGTGCCTATAAGTCAAATACTTCATAATAAATTCTGTGATATCTCTTTTCATTCCATCCCCTCGGTAATACTCTCTATGGTCCTTATACATCTTTGTGCTTACTGAATGAATACAAAATGGATAACTATGAGATTATTTCAAAAACTCATTCCACAATTGGGAATCACAAGGCATACATACTATTTTTTTGAATAAGAAAAAACCTTCTTCATTGTTATTAAGCTTTGGAAACATACCATTATTAACAGATTCTACCATTTCATGAAAACATTGATCCACCATTTTAGCCCTCTTAATTAATTGTTACAAATTCAACTGCATTGAAACATGAAACAAAATAGGGGATATCAATACATCCACAACTTCTAGGAAAATTTCATCAAATCATTTACCAAAGGGACACATTTTAAATATAAAATGGTTAACAAAACATTTTTTTTGACTTAATGAATCATACACCTTCTTTTCTTCTCTATGATGATAATAAATCATGAAATAATAATCCATGATTAGTTGATTCATTCTTCTTTAAATCAGGTTCAATTCATCCTAATTGAATATATAATTCAAATATTTGTGATTAGTATATATTTCACACTATACTCCATACAAATGAAGCCTGAAATTTTTTAATGAAAAAACAAAAATAACAAATTCCAAATAAGTGGTTGGGTAATTTATCTAATGAGGTTTCAAATGACTTAAAGAATAATTAATTATATTCACATTCTTAATTAGGTTATAACTATTTGCTTCTAACAATGCATCATTGTACATGAAAAATTCACTATTTCTAGAAGGCAAGGATTAAAAAGAAGCATTCACCATTATTTTTTTCAGTTCCTAAAAATAATCATAACATTATTTTTTCCAGATGAACATAAATAATTTTCAATTTCACTTATTCATTGGGATTGAAAGTTGATATTTTTTTTCATCAAACCTCATATAATAACTTTCTAATCCAAGAAAACTATGAATATCGGTGATATTTTTGGGTCATGTTCATTATTTAACAACTTTTTAAGCCATCTTTAGAAACAATTTGACCAAGAAATTAATTTTTGTGCAACCAAAATTAACACATGGTAAATTTTCTATACATTTTATTTTCTTTTCTGGTTTTCAAGAAAAACCATATATGTGATTCCATGACCCTAGTTTCCCAGATTCAATGAATTATTTTATTAATTTAGCGAGATCACATGAAATCAAATCCCAAAGAACTGACCAATTTATTAGCCTTGAAAAAATCAGATACAAGCATAATATTTACATTACATATTGAAATGAATAAAAATATTATCCCCCTTGAAGACTCTCATATCCATTAGAATATCCCTACAGTCCATCATAATATACTTATTTTCATTTGGGGAAAAATGATGCATAATAAATTTGTAATCTCAGATGATTAGTAATGATAAACAATATAGAAGAAGGTATCATAAATAACCATAAAATTTTAACGAATGGTTTAAAACTAAAAAAAGCCATTTAAACATAATATTTAGCATTGTATGGAAATAATGAATCAAATTTTGAAATTTAAACATTCACATGGATAATATTCTAGTCGAATAATCACATGTAATATCAATAACTAATCTCAGAATGAGGAAATGCATAATTCCGGACATCATAACCATATCGTTAAGGCCTCGTTCCAAGACCATACATAACCATACCCTTATAGACTTGTGAAAAGAGATAGGTTTTTCTAATGAGACTTACCGATGCATTGAGGGGCTATATAGGTACTTACACATCACTTATTAAGTCCAATTCACTCCTCATATGAAAGGGGTAAAACATAACAAAAAAATATGTATTATAACTAGCATACAGAATGTTAATAATTTAACCACGAACCATGAATGGTATAAACACTACACATACACTGTAAAATATATAATAAACCCTTCAATATAATATGGAATATCTTTCCATAACAAATCATCCTTGGATAATAATAGAATCAATCAACGGATGTCGACATCGATGGAAATAATCTTATAAATTAATTAAAACATTTTGAGAGAAATATCCCTTTTTTATATGAATTCATTTAAAAGATAAATAGTTATCGAGGAAAAAAATTATTTTGAAAATAATGTTGTAATATTTTTAGGGAATATTAAAAATGATAGGGCATCATATCAGTTTAAAATATCGACATGAGCTATATAATTTAAAAAATCGGCCCTTCATTAATTTGTCGAAAAGGTCATAAAGTACCTCTTTGTAAAATGAGGGAAATATTCCCTTCAATTTTTTTTTATAAAAATCCAAACATGGGTAAAAACAACTTTAAAATTTTTTGATAATATTTTTAAATACATTTTATGAACCACATACATGGATGATAAACATGTTCTAGTAGATACTTATGTATAAACAATCTCAGATATTAAAGAGATTGTGAAAATAACGGTTACCATGTACTTTCTTTTAGTTGAGGGTGATTTGACCTCCTATATAATTGTTAAATAATGTTATTAAAATATTACACATCCATATAGATATTTATGATATCATATATGATCCTCTAATATCATTTTGGTAATAATATTTTAGTATTACCTTTGTTTGGGGTTTTAACTGCTTTGTTTTCTCCTTCATATTTCGTCATGTAAGTAAGGTTTGTTTTTCATAAGATGTATTTTATTCAAATAGAGAAAGAAATTAAGTTTTTAATTATTATTTTTACTCATCACATAAATTTTATAATCAATCTATATTGGTTAACATGGAGGATGAATCTCACCGCGTCGTGGAGACGGTAGGTCGTACGTATGCACGAGCGACGATATCATTCCCTTATGGGTTAAATGGTATGGAATTGGATTGTATATTAATTATAAAAAATATTAATCATGTTATATTCATTATTTATATCCAGTATACTCTTCATTATACCCATCCAATTAATTTAGTGTTGAATAACAAATTAAACCATGACATTGAGACGATAAGCCACATGTACGCACAAATTGTTATATCATTATTCATATGATGGATAAAATGAGTAATATGGTTGTATAATGATTATAATAGCATAAAATTAAATGTATTATAATTTATTTATTAATTTTATATGGATACAACAAAGACATAGGATGTATAAGGGGAAAATAAATTTGAAAGTGGTGATAAATCAATTACCAGTTCTTTAGGTATCTCGTTTTGGTTTGCACAAAATGACTCTATTGACTGGATTTATAACCAACGTATTTCCTCTAAGATTTAGTGAGGGATTTTGGGACAAGAAATGGGCTGGTTTTGGCCAAACTAAATGGATTTAGTTGTGTGAATCAAATATATGGAAGGGTGGCCTTTTAAAAGAGAGGCAAGAGGTACTTTTGGATGATATTAAAATATTAGTTTATTATAAATTTCATTTCGGTTTCAAATAGATATAAAGTTATATATTTCTATTATAAGATGATTATGGGTCAAAATAATCCTATAAAATTATTTTTAGACATGTTTATGTCAGACCATTAACCCTAACTTTGGGATTTAATCCTTAGTTGAAAAGGTTAACTCTTACTGTGTTTTGTTGTCCTTTTATAATATAGGTTTAAAATATTTACTATAAAATGACAAAAGAACCTCAGTAGGATAATTTATGACATTATTTACATTATCATAGATATTTTTGTTGAGTATTATATTTTTAATAATTTTATAAAATTTAATTAAATATTATTTATTTTAAAGTATCATTTATGTCAATTTTGATACTATTCAAAATTTTCATTTTTCAAAATATAAAATCTGCCTATATAACATCAAAAGAATACTTTTAATATTTCAATAATATGTAAATTCTTCTTATGAAATTAGTTGATGTCATAAATTAAGTCAAAATATTTTTATTTTAATTTTTTTAATATAATTTATTTGATATCTCAATTAATTAAACAATTACTACATCATCATTGTGTCAATAATTAATTAATTTATTTATTGCCTAATAATTATAAATAAATTATTATTATGTATATAAATTTCTTTTATTTATAAATAATATTTATATTTGACCATATCCTTTATATAACTTCATACTAAAAATAAAATAGTTATTAAATTTTTATTATTACATTTTAACTCTTCATTAAATAACATATAATAAATGTCATAATCAAACAAAATATGCTTTAAAATAATCAAATTTTCGACCTAAAATTGATTTTGGTCAAACAATAATCTTCCAATAAAATTTATATTAGTGTTATGGTATTTTAAATTATTTTAATATTATTTTTACCTTTAATGACCCTATTTATCTTTAACAGTGGTAAATAAAATTCAAAAGATACTATTCACGAAATATTAGTTTAAACTATTAGATGAAATTTTTCATTATTATTTCAACCATGTATGTTATAATTTCTATATTCAATTAACAGAAGCGGTAAAACTGCATTTAATGCTAATAGGAAAATGTGTCTAGAAGTAAGGTAAAAAGACTTTGAAATAGATCAATGAATTTTTAAATCAAAATATATTATAAAAATGATTCATATGACCTATAATGGAATAGTATATTTATTATGTATATATTCTGAATTTAAAATAAATTCAATGTAAAATTATTATTTAAATTAAAAGGTCGATTTTTTACAATAATGCGGTATATTTCACTATATAGAAAAAATAAAACTTTTTTAAAAAATTCAAAAAATTCACCTTATGCAAATTTTGATATTCTGAATCCAAAAATGAAGTATAATTTTACAAATAAAATTTATATATTTCATAATTTGTTTAATAATATTTATAACTATTTTTTAATTGTCTTGTTTGATAGGTCATGGTGCGCTAGAACTCAATGTTGTGTGTAGAAAAATCTATTGAATTATTTAAAAGGAAGCATACCATTGAAGCTTGGGGTGTAATATTCTTCCCTCTTTCAAATAATTTCATCATCTAAATTTCTATAATATCTCTTCCTAAAATGATTCGGTTGGTTCTTCTTCATAAGTACTTCATTTTCACACTTCGCCTCTCATATTTTCAAGTTTCTCCAAATAAACTTTACCAGACGAGTCATCTGATTTATCAACAATTATTCTCTAGTATTAAATTATTTTAAAGGATTTTCACGATAATACATATCAGGATATAGTTCTATTTCATGTTAGGTGAGTACGTGCATGGGATATTTCATGTATTTACATAACATTGATATGAGGAACACATCATGAACATTAGAGGGTCTTGGAGGAATTTCCAAATGGTAAGCTATAGCTCCGATTCTTTTTAGAATCTCAAAAGATCTGATGTACCTGGGACATAATTTACCATGTTTACTGAATCATATATCACCCTTCCATGGAGATACATTCAAGAAGACATGATCTCCCACCAGAAAATCCAAGTCCTTCTTTCAGTTATCAGTATATATCTTTTGCATAATTTGAGCTATCTTGATATGGGTTTGAATAGTATTTACCTTTTCCATCATTTCCTCAAAAGGTTATGGGCCTACGAGTTTTATTTCACCAACATAATCACAACAAGTTGGTGTATGACATATCTTTCTATAAAACACATAATATGGTTCCTTCTATATACTTGAATGGAATCATTGTTATCATAAAATTATACGATAGGTAAATACCGATCCCAAATACCTTGAAGTCAGGTGGGAACGATATCAACATGTCTTATATGGTGTGAATTGTCTTTTCTGATTGTCCACCAGATTGAGGGTGATAGGCAGTGCTCAAATGAGTCTCAGTATATGGGGCCTTCTAAAGACTTTTCTAGAATTTTGATGTAAAATGTGGTTCATAATCTGAAAAAATCAGTAGGGGTAATCCATGAAGTCTTATAAATTTATTAATATATATTCTTGTTAGAAGTTAATGTGGTAAATCTTATCATATAGATAGAAAATGTTCTAATTTGGTAAGATGATAAAAAATAACTCATATCACATCATTTATTCTAGGAGACTTTGGTGGCCCCGTGACAATGTCCATCATAATATCATCCCATTTTAACATAGGTGTAGGAAGAGACTGCATGAATTCTCTGGGATGTTTTCTTCCAGCATTCACCTATTGACAAACCAAACATTTTGAAACATAATCAGATATCTCCCACTTCATGTTGTCCTAAAAAATGTTCCTTCAAATATCAATACATCTTAGTTCCCCCTGCGTGTATTGAGAACTTGGAGCTATAATAATCATCCAATGATTCCATTTTTAGATCAGGTATATCCATAACACAAATCCTCTTCCCAAATTTCAAAAATACCATATTCAAATACAAATCTAATCTATCTCCCGTCATTCCTAGAATTAATTTTATTTTGAAATTACCCATTATTATTCAAAGTACATTTTATCCTTTCCCGCAATGAAGGTTTGGAAAACATTTAAATAATTAGTGATTTTCCACCTTCCCTGATATTTCCCATATCATTATTTACTAGTTCCATGAACATATGATCCTTTTCGTCTCTCATTTTCTTTATAACTCTGTAGTCCTTTCTAATCAAATCATCTTCCACCTTAGTTTCCATCCATGGGTGGTAGTGTATTGTGCAGACATTATCCTTTAGAAGATTAGGAGGTCTCCTTTTCTCTCATGTTGATTTCAATCTGTGAGAAAATATATTTCAAACTATTTTGATTAGTATATATCTCTAATATTTCACCATAGAGATAGTTTCTCCATATATTTGGATAATGTATTATTTTTACTAACTTCAGATCATGAGTTGGAATTTTTTGTTCATGAATATTTAATTTTCTTTTATGTATAAACAGTTACCTTATCATTCCGTATAAGGAAACATTCAATTATTCTCATTGATGCATCACTTTAAATCACAAACCCATCATTTAATGATGGAAAATTCAATATATGAGAATTGAATAATATTCTCCTTAACTCTTCCAAACATTCTTAAAACTCTTTTATCCAAACACATCTAACCCCTTTACATGTGATCTTGGTTAATGGGTTTTCCAATGTGGGAGAAGTCTAGAAGAAACACTGATAATAGCCTTTTAAACCAATAATACTGCATGCCTCGGTTATGCATTTTGGTGATGGACATTCTAGGATTTAATTTTTCATTATAAGATTAATAGAGATTCCATATTTGGAGACAATATTTCCAAGAAAAGAAATTTCCTGAAGCCATAATTCACACTTGAAAAACTTCACATATAGTTTGTTTCACATAATAATCATCAGAATAATCCACAACTGGTCTTGTTGGTATTTATAGATTTTTGAGTATACCAAGATATCATCAAAAAATACTATGAAAAAGCAGTCAAGATTTTCCTTGAACATTGAATTCATTAGACCTATGAAAATAGAGGGTGCATTAGTCAATCTAAATGGAATTATTAAAAATTCTTAATGAACATAACTCAATCAGAATATTGTCTTTGGAATATATTCCCTTTTTAGACATAATTGATGATATCCAGAACAAAGGTCAATCTTTGAAAAATATTCATATCCATGAAGTTGATGAAATAATTATTCAATGTGAGGTAGAGGGTACATGTTCTTTATTTCAATAGCATTGATTTCTCTATAAGAAATGAATATCCTCATTGATCCATCTTTATTCTTAACAAAAAGAAATGGGAATCTGCATGGAGGAACACTAGGGTGAATAAATCGATTATTGCTCAACTCTTATAGTTATTTATTTAGCTCTACTAATTCCATAGTTGAAATTCTATAGGGATTTTTTGATATTGATCATGCACCAGGGATTAAATAAATAGTAAGCTCAACTTCCCGCTCTAGAGTATGTCCATGTAAATCTTATACAAATACATTAATACATTCTCAGAAAATAGGTACATCCTCAATATTAATATTTCCTACTTCATCTATAGATTTTATCTCCTCTCCCTCCCCATGAATCACATTCATTAATACTATTGGGGGTGGACATTGATAAGAATCAAGTGATGTTGTTTATACTCTAAAGATAATGGATTGTAAATATTCCCAGAAAATAAAACTTCCTTCTACTTGTAATAAATTTTCACATAAATTTTTTAAAGGTATTATATACCAAGGATTATATCAATGTCAACAATAGGTATGATGATAGTTCCAACAGATAAATAATTTTTATATGCAATAATGGGAACTTACTAACACAAATTTGTTTCAACTTGACTTCTCTTAGGGGTTTGGATTGGAAACTACCTTGTTAATGTGAATGGGAAACATATAATTTTTAATGAAAACTAGAATGATATAATGGAATCGAAAGATCCATAATCAAATAATTTTTTCTATAAATTTGAGGAAACGATTAAAGTACCTACCGCCATATCATTAGGAACTTAACATTGTTATTTGTGATAAAAATGATTTTCCTTTCTCCCCTGGATTTTTTAGGGCATGTTTACATGACTCTTAGGACAATAATTTTCATAATGTCCCATATATTTACAATTCTAGCAATGAAAATTGATAGCTTATTTTACCCCCTTGAAATCGTAAGCTTGGTGACATTTTTCCCCAAACTTGTAACAAAATCCCATCCCCTTTAACCATGTATCTGGGGTTTTCTTCCCATAATTACTACAAAGAAAAATGTCATACTTTCCCTTCTTCCACTTATTTATTCTTTAGATTATTAAATAGTTATCTTCTAATCCTACATTACTTTAAATCAATAATACATGGAAAATTAATTTTGTATCTTGATAGCACATGAGACCATATATTCATACGATGATAATGATTATGAGACAAGTTCCCATTAGAGGAATGATTTTAACCCATCATAGAATGGATAAATATTACGACATGGTTACCCTATGTAGCTTGTATCATGCCTTGTTAACATTGTGAATTTAGATTCATACATTGCAACATTCTTATCCTCCTTCTACCTCAGACTCATAAATTTCCTCTCTATATCCTCTCTTATATCACGAGGAAAGTATTTTTCTTGGAATTGTTCTTTAATTTACATCCTTTACATAGTTGTGACCTTTTTACCCTCCTTCATGGATAAAATTAATGATCACCATTGATCTATATCTCTTGATAGATGATAGGTTTCTATAACATCTTCTTCCCTTTCAATACACCCTAATGAAAGAAATATTTTCTCAAAGGGACTTATCTGTTTCTTAGATATAAAAGGATTTGTAGTCCCTTTCAATGTTGGGGGGGGGAAGTGGTCTAATATTGATCCTCTAAATTGTGGACCAGGATTCTCTATATGGGTAAGGATATGATTCATAACCTGAGCTAGTTGTCTCAGTATGGTTACAATCCATTGAGTACCAGTTGTATCCCAAGGTCAACTATCATTATCTTGCATAGGAGGTAAATACCTATTTGGATTATTTTTTTATATGGTTTTCATTCCTTCCACTTTTTATAACTTCTAAATAGTGTAATACACTTAATTAAGTTTTGAATCCTAAAGCATAATTATAGACTAGTAAAGTACTTTACATAAATTTAAGAAATTATAAATTTCTAATCCATAATCATAAAAATCGTTCTTTGGGGATATGTTTACTCCTAAATCCTTCATAATTATTTGTATATAAAATGTGAATTATCCTAAGAATATCCCCTCGGAGTGTCAAACTAGGTGCAAAGTAAGGTCTCATGTCATGTACCAGGTTACCCCATGTCAATATAGGAACACCTAGTTAGAGTTATTACTCATAGTTACATCTATACCAAAACCAAGTCTAATTTTTGTATCTAGAAAGGGTTGTATTTTCTAGTAATACCCACATAATTTCTACATTACAAAACATCTTGGATGTTCTTCCATACTTATCCTCAAATTCATTGTTAGTGTAATGTTCCCTAATCATGGGTTTTTCTATATCTAGTTTCAATGGTTTATACTAAACTTTATTTGATACCAACTGTGACACCCCGACCCCATTTACCCAAAGTCATTTCATTATTTTATTACATTGGCATGATCACAAGAAATAAAATCTCGAAGGACCAATCAGTTTAGTAGCCTTGGACAAACTAGATACAAACATAAGTTTTACATTACATCATGAAATGAAAAAACAACATATTATCCCCTTCGAAAAATCTCATATCAATTAAACTATACTTCTAGTTCAATCATAATATACTTATTCACATCCTAGGGAAAAATAAAACATAATATATGGGTGATCTCAGATGCTCAATAAGGATAAACACTATAGTGGAAGCTGTCATAAATAATCATAAATTTTTTAGGGAAGGAATAAAATAGAAACACACGCTATTTAAAGATAAATTTTAGCATAATATGTCAATAATAAATCAAATAATACTTTTAAAACATTACCATGTATATTCCACTAGTTTAATAATAACATGTAATATTAATAAATAATCTCATAATTAGGGAATTCATAATGTCTAACATCATAATCGTACCATCAAGGCCTCCTTCAGAGATCATACATTACCATTACATCAAGGAAATGTTCCAAGACACTAGTTTGTATCATGAGGCCTACTGATGTGTTGAGGGTTTATAGTGGGATACACCTGTCACTTAATAACCCCAAGGAATTCCTCGTATGAAAGGGGTGAAACATAACATAAACATTCGTAACAAAACTAATATACAAAATGATAACACCTTAACCACAAACTGTGACTGGTATAAATATACCACGTCCATAGTCGAATATATCATAATCCCTTAAATATAATATGAAAGATATATTTATAATAAATCAACCTATTTTAATCATAAAATCCAACACATTATGTTTACATAGATGAAAATAATATAATAAATTCATTAAAACTATTTGAGAGAAATATCCCATTTTACTTTGAAATCATTTAAAATCCACACAATTATAAAGGAAAAAATTTCATTTGAAAATATCCTTGTAATATTTTAAGGTAATTATCAAAAATATTAAGGTGTCATAATAGTGAAAAATAGATGCTTGCACCATATAAGTTAAAAACACAATATTTCTTTATTTGTTTGAAAAATCCATAATGTACCTCGTTTAGAAAATGATTGAACAATTTATTTCAAAATGTTTTATAAAAAGTCAAGCGTGGGTAAATGTGAGTATAATTTTTTTAATATTTTGAAATACATTTTAAGAAACATGTACATGGATGATAAATATGTCCTAGTAGATACTAATGTATAAATAATCTCGTATAATAAAGATATTGTGAAATTAATCTTTAGCTTGTACATTACATTAGTCGAAGGTGAATTTACCTCCAATATAATTGTTAAATAATGTTATTAAAATATACCATGACCATATTGAAATTTATGGTATCATATATGATTCTATTATTTACCTTTAGTATTAATTTTTCCATATTATTGTTGTTTATGGTTTTAACTTCTACATTTTCACATTCATGTTTTTTCATGACAATCTTGTGTTTTGTTTCATATTATGTATTTTATTCATATCCAGAATGAAATAAAGTTCAAAATTATTATTTTTACTCATAATTTTAATTTTATAATCATTATAGAATGGTTAAAGTGGAAAATTAATCCCACCACAATGTTGAGTTGGTTGGCCATACGTACACACGAGCAATATTATCATTCTCTTGACGGATAAATGGTATAGAATTGGATGGTATATTAAATATTAAGAATAATTATCATTTTATGTTAATTATTTATATCTATTAAACACACCATTATACACATCCACTTAATGTAGTTTTGAATAACAAAAAACACCATGTTGTGGAAATGGTAAGAAATATTTATGCATGTATGGTGATATCGTTATCCGTATGATGTAAAAATAACGAATATAGTTGTCCCAAGATTATAATAACATATAATTATATTTTTGATATTAGAGTTATTATTATTATATGAAAAAAATTGAAAAGTTAAGTAGAAAACAAAAAGAACTTTGAAAGAGATGAAAAAAATTACCTCCTTTTTAGGTATCTTTTTTTGGTTTCCACAAAATGACTTCATAGAATGGATTTCTACAAAGTGTATGACCTCTAGGATGAAGTGAGGGAATTAGATAGGATAAATGGGATACATATGGACTAACTAAATGGATTTAGTTGTGTGAATCAAAGATAATAAGGGTTCCCTCTTATACAAGAGGCGAGGGTCACTTCTGGATGATCATACAATATGAATTTAATATAAATTGATTTTCGGTTTTAAATAGCTCAAAAGTAATTTATATTGAGTATAAAATGTGGATGGGTCGAAATCCTCTCATCCAATGAATTTTATACAAGTTTAGGTCACAAATTTTACATTATCATATAGATTTAACCCTTAGTTATATAGTTTAACTCTTGTCGTGTTTACTTGCCCTTTTATAACATAGTGTTAATATAGTTACAATAAAATTCCAAAAAATCCCAAATTGGATCATTTATGACATTTTAAACATTATACTAGTTGGTTGGATGAGCCAGGTATTTTTATGAATTATATAACATCTAATTAAATATTATTTATTATAAAGTATCATTTATATCAATTTTGATAGTATTCCAAATTTGTATTTTAAAAAATATCAATCCTTCATGATAACATCAAAAAATACGTCTAATATGTCACAAACTTCTGAATCATATCTATAAATTTTTATGAAGTCATTAATCAAGTTAAATTATATTTATTTTAACATTTTTATTATAATTTCTTTGATATATAAATTAATTAAATAATTATTGCATCATCACTGTGTCACTATTTTATTTATTTATTTAATTAATGTCTAAAAATAATAAATAGTTCTTCGTCATGTAGTTAAATTTCCTAGATTTCTAAAGATGATTCATAGTTGAATATATCACTTATATAACTTCAAATTAAAAATAAAATAGTTTTTAAAATTTGAATATGGCATTTCTAACTCTTCTCACTACCACAAAACGAGGCAAGGGAAGCACCTCATTTTATCAGTTCTAAGAAGAAAGAACTAATAAGGGAGGGGGGGATTTATCAGTGCTAGTCTAAGAACTAATAAAAAAATTTAATAATAATTTATATACAATTATTATATTTATATTCATAAATAAATTTTATTTGTGTATATTAAATAAAAAACACATGTAAATAATTAAAATATTTTTTTAATAATTCAAATATATATATATATATATATATTGTTTTAAAAAAATTATAAGATTATAATTATATATATATATATATGTTTTCCAATGAATTTGGTTAATTGATATGTTGATCATGTGTGAATATATGTTACGTATCACCATGAATGTTCATTTATACATTACTCTGTTCTTATTATTAATGTTAACTATTAATGGCTCATTTTTATGTTTTACTATGTGTGTATGATTAATTAATGTTACCCATATATATACTATTTTATGTTGTTAATAAATATAAATTTACATTAAATATTTTTATAGAATAAATACATTTATTATATTTATAAATATTAAATATTATATATATATAATTACTTTATGAATATATTTTTTTGTAACTATAATTATAATTATATATATGGAAATAATTATACATTTACAATAAATAAAAATATTATAATTTTATAAATATATAAAAATATTTATAAAAATATTTCTTTATTTTTATAATTATAATTATATATAAATATTTATATGAATGAAATTATAAAATTATAGAAACAATATATATTATACTATTTAAAAAGTTATAAAAATATAATTAAATAAATATATTTATAAATATATATGAATATTTATAAATATATACAAATATTTACAAATAAATACAAATATTTATAATGGTAATTATTTAATAACTATAGACATATTTAAATAATTAAATAATTATAATAAATAAATTATTATATATATATATAAACAAATATCTATAAATAAATAAATATAGTTATAAATATATTTCTAAATAAATGTAGATATATTTAAATAATTAAAAAATTATAACAAATATATAAGTTATATATTTTTTTAAAATAATAAAAATATTTGTTATAATTTAATATATATATATGTGTGTGTGTGTTTATTTATAATTACAACTATAAATAATTTATTTATTGTAATTATTAATAAAAAATAAATATATACTAATTTATTAGTTGTAAATATTAGTAAATATATATTTATTTAAATAATTATTAGTTCATAAATAATATATTTCTTTTTTTCATTTATAATGTTGTGTATAATAAAATATATATTTTAAAATATTGATAAATAAATACAAATATTTATATTCATATTTATAAATAAATACATATATAATTAAATAATTATAAAATTATAATTAATATATTAAATATAAATATTATTTAAATTATAACTATTATAAATATCAATTTTTTATAATTTTATAATTATTTATATTAATAAGTATATATTAATTTATAAATATAATTATATATTCATATAAATAATTATAAAATTAGAAGAAATAAAGTTATATACATCTATAATCTTATATATATAATTAATATATTTATAATATATATTTCTACGATTATAAATATAATAAGTATATTTTAAAAAAATATATAAATATTTAAATTATAATTTTATAAATATAAGTATATACTTGTCATATATATAATTTTATAAATATATATACTAATATAAATATATTAATATCATTATATCTTTATCAGTTCTTTTTTAGCACGGATAAAGGACTATCATTATCATTGCTAAAAATGCACTGATAAAGGATATCTTTATGAGTGCTATAATTTTAGTGCTGATAAATGCTTATCTATACCAGTGCTAAAAAAGAGTTGATATAGACATGTTTTATCAGCGCTTTATATTTTACCACTAATAAAACGATCCATTAGTACCTCTTTTAAGTTAGCGCATAAAAAAGGATCAGAGAGTTTTATAAAGAACCCTTAACATTCTCCTCCTTCCTCTCACCCCTCAAGCTCTTGCGGAAGTCGATCACTACCACTGCTGCCTCCGACTCCACCTAATCCTCATCTCTTGCCGACTCCTCCAATGCAGACCATATTCATCCACACACCTCTCCTCCACAATTCCCTCTGCTTTTCTCTTATCCTCTACGATTATAAATCCCTGTGTTGTACGCCTCTCCACTTCCACACGACTCTCCTCTTCTGCCAACTCCTCTGTCGCGTGCCTCTCCTCCATCGGATGAATCCTCTACCCCGCGCCCCTAATATACCATGAAATTTCACATACATAACTTATTTTAGAACTATTTTTAATTTATTTCACATTTATGATTTTTTGGGGGTTTTCCTTGGTTTTGTGGAGGAATGAGTGAGTTTTCATGAATTGGGCCAAAATGTGAGCCCAATTCATGATTTAAAAATAAATTTTGTTTCTTTTATATCTCATTAAATTTTCAAAAAAATTTATCCATTATAATTCCCACTTGTCCTCCCATGACCTATTAAAGCAATCATGTCAATTTAGAGCCTTTAGAAATCCATAATCATGGTGGATTTGGACTTTTATTTAAGGAGTTGGGCCACCCCAAAATCCCATTTCCAGTTTAAAAAAACAATTTTTTATTTAATAACATATTCAATTTTAACTATATTTTGTTGATTCCTCCTATAACCCGAGACCAATTAACCTATGCACAACCCCAATATCTTCTCCACTTCTTTGGAGCTCGTTGTCTTCACAGAAAAAGTCGAAACTTCTTAAGGATTCTAAATTCGAGCAGATTTATAAAGGTAATTTGTTTCATTCATAACTCCATCATTTCTCAATCTTTTTTTCAAATTAAAATTTCTACATGGTCTCCTTATCCTATTTATAACCTCCTGTGAATTTTTTTCAATTTGAAAAATCACCTATATGTGTATTTGGGGCCATTTATTCAAGATCCCTCAATTAAGTTGGTCTTATTCATTCTTCTTTCAATTTTCTTAGGGTTACATTCAATGTGATTAGGGTTTTATACCATATCCATGAGGTTACTAATGATTAGATGTTATGGTTCTAACCTAGGAATTGATTTCTTGTCTTTTGGGTGAAATATTGGGGTTTTAGGTTGGATTTCACTTCCTTAAGGTGCAGCAATGGTGTGGTCTGTGTTTCACACCTTGTTTTGAGGGTTTCAACATAAAAGGTAGGTGGTTCCAGGTGTAAAAAACTATTGATGTGTTAGCATGTTGTATTTACTAATTTTTCATATATCTCATATGTTGGGTGTGGTGAGAAAACTATTTATCAATGATTTGGTTACGTGTTTAATTTTATAGTTTAATTTTAACTTGAAATTGGGTTTTTTTTCATGTGTTACTCATGGGGTATTATTCGGGTGTATTTTATAACATATGGAATTGGTTTACTAAAACATTTTTGGCAAAAAAATGTAGTCTGGTTATGTATTTGTGCCACATGGGCCTAAAATATGGTTTTTGAATAGGTTTGATGGGTAAAACATTGTAATACTTCTTGAGAGAATTCTATGAAAATGTGTGTTTTAATTTGTATCTTTTTTGGTATTATTAAAGGTGATTTTATAACACATGAAAGTGGTTTTATAAATTTCAATAGTGATGCCAATTATGTATTGGATAGTAATTAGTATGGTTTGGGACATCAATGGGGGTTTTGAAATGGGTTTTGTGTCCAAGCCATATTTACACCACTTGAGTTCTTTCTATGAAAATTGTAAATGTTTTGTTTGGATAAACAAATTAGGAAAGGTGTTAATTTGTGTTGTTTAGTATGTTTGTTAACCTATTATGGGTTTTTGAAAGGATAAGTGATGTATTAAGATGTCATACATTTTTAGAATGTTTTGTAAATTTATGAAATGTTTTATTAAATTGAGATGTTGGAGAAAAACTTGTTTGTGGTCTATTTCATGTAAGTTTGATCATAAAATGATTTTGAAGGTAAAAAGGGTATTATGTGGCATGTGTGCTTGGGATGTTATGTGATGTTTATCACCTTGAAAATGTTTTATAAAATTTTTTAGGGGATGTGTTGAAGTGTAGAAGTGATGTGAAAAGTGTTGTGGTCTATTTTGGTGTGTGTATGATTTGAAAATGCATTTGAATGAAAAAGTGGATTTTGTTACATGTGTGTTGTACATGTGTTTTTATGAATATGTGATGTGAAAATGATATTTGAATTCGAAAATTATACTTCTTGTCTTGTTGAACATGTCTGAGAACAAGAGGGAAACCTGGGTGTCTAGGTGAGTGTATGTGTACTAGTATGCTAGTGAATCTGTTGGTTTTGGCCTCAATTTCACTTATCAAGAATAATGCTTACAACTCTAACTAAAATATGATGATTATGATTGGGGATCACTAGGTTATGGATATGTTCCCTTATAGTTTCTCATGCACGAGAACAAATATTTGTGATGGTTACTCTCACCAAGATACGAGGTACCTGGGACCCACATCTAGGTAGTGTCTATGGGTTACTTCCTATTGCTTATGCTCATTAGATCCTTTATACTCACCGTCATCATACGGTATATTTTTCTGGAAAATTCCGTATCATTGTAATTTATATTAAATGTTTTGATTATTAAAATTATCCCACTTGAAAACTAATTTTTTAAAAGTTTCATCTTTTAGAAATTGTAACTCGAAATTAAATGTTTTTGAAAACTTTCATGGTTTTCGTATTTTAATGTTGATCACATGGAATCTCGTAGTGGTGGTGTCTTACTTATATTTGGATCACACCCTACTTACGCCTTTGGGTTTAAGTAGACTTTCTTATTTTTTGTCACAGGTTTGGGTACAGTTTTTGTGCCAGTGGTTAAGGTTCCATGAAGTCCTTCTTGGTGCGTCTTCGTGGAGATGTCTTGAGGGTGATTACCCCTTGACTTGAGGTGGTTTTTGACTATCTATTTTTATTTTTTACCCTTTTAATGTAATTTTGACATTGATTCAAATATTTAATTCAGTTATGAAATTTTTTAAAAGATGGTTTTAGTTGAGAAGTCCATTTTTGTTTTATTGAGTTCGTTTGTTGTTTAGTGTTTATAAAACTAGGTAAATCATTCCAGAACATCATTTTACTATACCCGGGAACTTGTACCATCCCATGGGGATCAGAAACCCCCTTTGGGCCTTGTAATGGGATGGGTTTGGTGCCGGTTTTGTTGGAAACCAGATTTGGTTCGTGACATGAACGTACCTCCACCACATGGTGAACCACACCTTCATAGTGAGTAATATCTTCTTTCTCATTAGTATCACATGTTATTACTGTTGATATGGATGATTATGTTGTGAATTGTATGGTCTAAATGACCAAATAAAAAGTTTGACTGTTGGTGGTCCTTGTTTGCATACTAAATTAATTTTATGATGGTTGTACTTGTTTCTAGAGGTTTTGTCTCATGCTATATCAGGTGATCGGTCTGGTTATCCAATTATGGTTCATGAAAAAATGGTATCAATTCTACTTTGGATACCAGATTTAACGTGTTGGGATATGATGTAGGTTCCATAGAAATTATTAAAATTTGTCATGAAGTTGAATTCCTTCATGTTGATGAGTTAGCTCAGGATACATCATTGTCCATCGAAGTCTTTGGAGTAGTCATGCAGAGTACAATATAGGTGAATAATGCGATCAATTAATGAAATATAAAAAAATTTAAAGCATGAATTATAGAAATTAAATCCCCCCCCCCAATTTTAGAAAATTTCTTTTCATGAAGTGAAAAATATCAACTAATTGAAAAAGGAAGAAACCACAATAAAAATATTAAAATTCCATTACAAATAATATAAAACATTTATCAGTGAGAGAAAACATTATCTTATATCGTATAAAGTATTTCTATTTAAATCCCTACTTTTCAATGAAAATAAATTCAAAAAATATTTAACATTTCCCATTATGAAAATGGTGGAACTAGTCATAATTTCTATTTACATATACTAATTCACTCATTCAATATTATATTTTTATTCAAAAACCGTGCATGTTAGGGGTGGATATGGTGGGGGCCTAGGGATTCACCACTTAAAATGAGTAAAAAATCATATATAAATGAACTAGTACCTTGGTAAAGAATGATAATTTATGTTGACCTTGATTTTCTTATTAAGATGTATATCATGAAAGTTACATCCCTCCAAGTGTGACAAAACATGATACACTAATCGATTATTATCCTACACTTATTGATGTATTATGCAAGATCCCATTGGGTGCAACAATACCTCGATGGAAGCCAACCAGAACAGTGGATTCAGACTCCACTATATAATTCTTGATAATGTAAATCCTATAAAATATGATAGAACCGAACATCACCTTTTTCTATGGATTAATGGAGATTACTAATCCATTGTAAGATTTGAATAAAAATTTCATATAGCCCTTGTCATCCTACACAGTGACCACCATTATTCGAAACATAAAAGATCTATCCACATTACTTTTAGAACTATAGTAGGTGCCCTATATATAACCTGTCACCCTTGGTTATGCATACCTCCACACTAAGGGTGATGTTCAATCCTTAGGAGCATCCCATTAAATGAGGCTGACGTCACCATTCTTAGGGTGACAATACCATGGTTCACCATATTTTATTTTAGGTAAACCTAAATATGGTTTTGAGAGCTAGGCCTTCATTCTCTGACATTGTTCCTATCCTAAAAATGAACCCAACACACCATAGCATAAACCTCGTCACATATTTTTATCTTAGTACCATGCTACCCAACCCCCAAAAACAAGGTCTTAATACACTCTTATGGTTAGTCCTGATAAAAAATACTCTATATGCTTTGTCTGATACATTCTTGAATGGTACTATGCCATTATCCGTTAATGTGGAGATCCTGTGATGATTGATATCCATGAAAGTAAGAACACATATAGTGTAACAGCAGAAAATTACCCTTGTTAAACAAATTATCATCTGTTTGGTATCACCATGTTCCTCAACCTTCAATCCAAGAAGTTATTATTCTTATGTATCTATATTCATCACATATTTTTCATCCACTCATCAGATTCATGGTTATAATGAATCATTAACTAGTAATCCTTCCCACTTAAGTTTTTAGTTAAGGAATCAAAAAATAGGTTTCATGCGCATTAACTTTATTGATGTTCCAGTGAACGATCTTATCCTATTACATATGTGTTGTGTTTATGAATATGGGACTCATAAAATATTCTATTGAAGAGATATTATTAACTTTGAAACATAAAAATGAGAGGTCATCACGAGCCTATTTATAATTCTAGTAACTAATATTGCCTCAACCCAGCAAACAACACAGCTTCACCTTCATGAAATTCTTCTTCTTGATCATGATATGTGAAAGGATAGAAATCATCATGGTTCAAAAAAACCAACACATTAGATTCATGTCTCTATATCTATTCATCTTAAATCTCAAATATAATGAGTTCCCTTTTATAATGTCATATTCTATCCTCACATGAAATCTCTTGATTTCATAAAAAATCCATAAATTAATACCCTTTCCTTTATCACATTCATCATTATCCTCAATGAATAATAGTAAAATTCCCCCATTTAGAATCCTATATGAATGAATTTATGATTTTTTTCATACCATTCATGGTTCACTTAGGTTCCTAGAATTGCTAATTGGATTTTCATTCGAATTGATTTATGTAAAATATTCAATAGTTTTATCCTTCCATCAAATGATAGAAAGTAGATATTCTAGATGGAAATATTACCATTAATATGAACAATGAATAATTTAAATAAAACCATCCTCACTTTTCAAGTTGAAATGGAATTTTCTATATAATCTATTGGCTGGTTTCACTATTGACTTCATAGCATATCTTCTATCGTTATATAACACATTCTTGGTAATTTTTTTATTTGTAAACAATTCTATTTTCTTGATTTATTTGTGTTATTCTCTAGTTGTTGTAGGATTCCATAGTCATATTGAATCCATTGATGAAACTTTTATTAACATGAACAATGAATTAGATGTTCTTAGAGGTCATGAAATGATAAACCATTTTGGATGTAAACCTATTTTATTACGGAATGATATTCATATCTATCGTTCAACATTAAATTCTCATAGTGAGATCCAAATATTTCTCTATCACCCCTCTTGGGTTATATTAGATTATATTATTGAATAAGATTTTAATTGGGAGAGATATAGGAGATCATGATGTGGATCTCATAAATCTACTAGAGATCTCTTCCTCATTACTAGACATTGACTCATCACACTATAACAACATTATATTCCAGTTCAAGTATTACCTCCATATCCAATACAAATCCTTCATTATTCATAAATTTCCCCCAATCCTTTGGTGTATGTGTTTCATTATCATATACCCATCATTCTCTATTTGTTTCAATTATTTATTGGCATCAATAGATCAATCGATGGTGATCCATGAAAATTTTCTCTGGATTTATCCTCAGTTTCCTACATGTTCATAATATGAAGAAGGTAGAGGCAATGACATTGGTTGGATCAAATAAAAATTTTATGAGTGGTTGATAGAATATTTTTGGTTCTAGGTTTTCAAGGATTCTATTACTTGATCTTGAATAAATGGTTTTGTATATTGTTATACTTGAACAATGGTTGATAAAATATTCTACTGAGTTTTTGGTTTAGACAATTTAAATTATTTTATGTAAATTGTGGAAGTGGCATGATTTTTCTTGATTTTTTAGGATATTAAGAATTATATTACCCATAACCCATCAACTCAAACCATCAAGTTCGATCCAAAGATCTGTAATATGTCTTGTACACCTCCCCATAAATGGATTATGATTATATCATCAATCCACCAATGATAAAAGGTATAGTAAATGATTCAATAACTCATACACATTGATTTACCACTGTTAATCGTAGATCCCTATTTGATCATGAAATTATGACAGCATGCTAGATTCTCCACCAATCTATAATGAAAGGAGGAATTAATCTCATATCATCAAGGAAAATATAGATCCAATATATATATACACATATTTAACAATGAATAAGTGTGAAATTGATGGGATCTAAGAAGAACTTACTACTCAAATCCACCAGATTAGTCAAAGCTTGTTGGATCAAGGGGAGATGGGTGAGAGAACTTTAGAGACTAGGGGGAAGATCTGTAATTTGAAATAGGCACATAAGGCCAGATTTGGGTGTATTAGGTGAAAAATACAGGAACAATTAAACCCATAAGGTGTATTAAATTCACCCCTTAGAAGGGTACAATTACCATTCTGCAACAGAAGTCTTCATCTTCGAAACAAGAATAGGATTCCACTTCTAGTGATGAGTGACATAGGGAAATTATTCATGTTAATGGAATGACACTTGAGAATTTTTTTATTATGTTATGGGTTCATGCTTATAGATTTTCTTAGGTGTATTTATAACGGTAGGAACCAATAACACTTTATGTGAGACACATATACATTGTTCTCGGTGTGTAAAACCAATTTCTTGGGTGTGATCCAATGATGATAGGGACAATTCAATGTTTATAGTAAACGGGAACATGGGAGTTTCATGGTTGCGAGGCTGGTCACTGACTATGGAACATATCCTTTGGGACTCTAGTGATGTGGTTAAGGATAGTTCATATAACTGGACAATGGAAGCATGGATAAGGGATATCCAATGGTGTGGAGCGCAATATCAAATTCTTATGGAAATTATTGTTATTACACCAGCCATTGGAATAATGTTATGGAATCAAACACCACTGATTGATTTGTGATGAATTGAGGTGTTTTTAAATATATTTTATAAAGTGCCTTGTCTGGGATCTATTTGATTGTGAAAATTCCTAAATGAATCTTTTAAAATTATTCTAATGTTTTGAAATGTTTCTTATACGGTTGTCGCTCATTTTAAATGACTGAGATTGTCGGGTCATAAAGATTCCTTAAATGTTAAAAAAATCACGGTTTAGTGAAAGAGTGTTTGGAACTAATTGATTTACATTAAAAAGGGTGGTTTATTTTAAAGATGAATTTGTGTAAATGGATTAATTTTTAAATGGATTTCATGTTAGTTTTTTTAAATAGTTTTCAAATGATATTTGAACTATAGTTTTTTCAGAATCTTTTAAGTTTATATTGTTATAGGGTTATGAGAAAATTACATTATATCAATATTTTTTTTATTTAATTTTCTAAATAATAATAACACCTAATCAAATATGATGGATATTAATAAATAATGGATAGATTGAAGTCATTCGAAAATGGACTATGAAGATAGAGTGAAATAGTTCAACATGTTTGTAAAAGATCATTCATATGAACCACGTCAGATCCTTTTTCTATGTTTACATTTTTTTTTCATGACATGTTAGTCTAGAGGATTTTTATGAACACTTGATTTGTCATTGAATGGATCAATGTTATAAATGTTTTGAAAAACATTGGGAAAAAGAGAATATAGCTAGTAGTTGGGATAACAATGCATTTTGTTGGTCGTCTTCTATGACTAAAAGTGTGGAAAATGCAGAAGAATATATTGAGGATGTGATTATAGATGTTAATGATGATGAAGTTCTTATTGATGAAACGTCAAGCACAGTTTTTGATAAACATCATGATTACCCAAAATTGTTTGATATGTTAAAGAGTTTTTCAAAAATTCTTTTGTATGGTGGATAAAAAAATACCCAGAATTGTTAACCATACTGATGCTATATAATTTGGAAGAAGGAAATAGATGGAGTGACACAAATTTTATAGAATTACATTATTTATTGATTGAAATGTTCCTAGAAGATAATGGGCTCCCGAGCTAAGAAAATGATGCCAAACAAATTCTACATTCAATGGGTGTGATCTATGAATGAATATCCACCCAACCAAATCACTGTATACTATTTCTAAAAGACTCAAATCACTTAGAGAATTTACAATGTGTGGTGCTTCTTGATACTAGATTGATAAATATGGTCCTACGAAATATGTATGGTGCTTTCCAATTGATCCAAGGTTTAGGTACGTAAATGTAAGTGAGGAGAACATAATGAAATTGATGTGGCATGAAAATAGAAGAAATAAAGAAAGGAAACTATGTCATCTAGTAGACTCTCCTTAGTGGAAGAGAATCGATCAAGAGTGTCCGGATTTTCAAAATGATCTGGGAAACATTCATCTTTTGTTATCTATAGATAGAGTGAATACATTAGGTTTTAAAATAAGTTTCCACAGTACATGGCCGGTTATGTTGGTAAATTATAACTTCCCACCATGGTTATGCATGAAATGAAAATAAGTAATTCGATCTATGAATGTATCAGGACCGAATCCACCGGGTAATGATATTTATGTTTATATGGATCCGATGATTGAGTATTTGAAATTATTACGGGATTCCGGTATTATGTTGTATGATGATTATAGAAATGAATATTTCACTTTGAGAGACATATTTTATGAGGAGATAAATGGTTTTCCTAATTACGGTAAATTTTTAGGATATAGTATTAAAGGAATTCATGGGTGTCCCAACTATGAACAATAAAAAATGTTATTTAGGTTGAAACAATCATTGAAAATTGGGTTTCTAGGACATTGAAAATTTTGACCCCGATGACATAAGTTTTGATCTTGGAGGGCTTCATTCTATGTATGTTCATAAGAATATACCACACCATCTCTACTAACATGTGATCAAATTTTTTTAAAAGTAAAATATGTGGAGACTGCTTTTGGTAAACTATTTTGGAAAAACATTATGAAAACCTATTGGAAGAAGAGATCGATTTTTTTTAATTACCATATTGGAATTGTCTGTACATCAGACACTTTCTTAATTTTATTCATGTTGAAAAAACAAAGGGTGAAATTAAATCTATGATGGACATTGTTGACATGAGAATATGAGAATATTTTGCATCATTGAAGGGTGAAAAAAACTTTTCTTCCTCAGGCCACTTACACTCTTTTCAAGTAGGATAGATATTGGGTTTTCACCTTCATGAATGATGTAATGGTTCCAGAGGGGTATTCATTGAATAACAATAACATCATGTCAATGAATTATTTAAATTTAATGGGTCCGAAATCACATAACTACAACATTTTTATGAAAGTTATAATTACTACAGATATACATTGCATTTTTTCTAAGAATTTCCATTATACATTAACGAATATCTATTTCTTATTCAAAGATATATGTATTAAAGTTATTGAACCAATGAAATTACCATGTATGTAATGGGAAATTATTTTCATATCCAGTGAATTGGAAATTTTCATCCCACCGACATTCATTAACATGATAGTTCATTTGATGGGTCACATGGTGAGAGATATTTGACTATGTGGTTTTGTACACTATAGATGGATGTAATCCATGTAATAGTATATGATGAATTTTAAAGGGTATGTCAAAAATCTAAGTCATACAGAGGGTTGTATTGAAGAGAGTTATATTGTTGAGGAAGCCATTGTATTCTATACTGAATGACTATTTGATTTGGAAATCGTTGTTCTACTAGAATATCATCACACTGAGTGACTTTGGAGTGTAGAAATTTCTAGAAGAGTGGTTGTGACAATCAATATTACAGATCATGAGTAGTCCCACCTTTATGTTTTTTATAAATTTTTGGAATTTTACCCATTTACAAAAACCCACAATGAAATTCATAGTCATGTGTATCCATCAAGGGCTGAAAATGTATATCAAATACACATTTTCGATATTTTATAGGATGGTTTTGGGACCATAATTTAAGAATTCAGATGAAAATCCCAACTCAATTTCCAAACGGTTTTGATGGATACATAGAGGACCAAGAGTGTAAGTATTATCTTATAATGCATATGTAATTAATGGTTATATATTATATACTAATGAACAAGATGAATAGATTACCATGAAAAATAGTGGAGTTACAATTTTTTTTGAAATGATGTGTGTTTTCGGTGTTAAGGATAGAAATCCAATTTATGAGAATATTTCATACATTAGATATAAGAACCTGGATCTTCGTTTCAGGTACGTCATTACATTTTATAGAGTTTTTGAGAAAAATAGACTATCTGGAAATTTTTGAAGTACACTCCGTGTACTTTCTGAGTACATGTCGTGTACTCTTTTCCCTCTCAAAGCCGTGTACTGGCGGTGTCTGGGCCACACAAACTGTGTGTAGGGGTGACGTGGAGGCTGATTTTGGCGGAGTACGGAAAAACCTAGTACACGCCGTGTACTCTAAAAGTAATCACCGTGTAATTTTTTTTCATTAAATGGACTGGGGTCTCGCCTAATCGACGAAAACTTCTTCTTCTCCAGCTTCTTCATCTGAGAGCGACCGTACGACCATAGATCTTCCCTGAGCCACCATTCCACCGTCCGTTCTCTAATTCGAGCTTTTTTTATTGCGTTGGAAGCGCAGCGGTGAGTTCTTCCATTTCTTGAGCCTTGTTTTCCAATTATTTTTTCCTTCTCATGTTATCTAAGGTTGAAAATTTTGTGAGTTTTCCCAGATCCATGACATTCTAGGGAGAATCAGTCATCATGGTTCAAGTTAATCGATCCCCTAGAATCAAGGTAGGTGTTTTGTGCCTTTCTGTATAAAGTTAATGAGTATTTTGTGCAAATTCCACCAATACCCTTGAATGGGGTTTTGCATGTTCCTGTTTCCCCCTTTTTGTATTTCCTTATTTGCTTTATTTCTAGAGTATATGTTTTTCCTATGATTATGGTAGTTTTTACTGTACTCTAGATGTTTGCAATGCATGTTCTGCATGTTTGGCGTTTTTCTAGTTGCCATGCCTAGTTGTAGGATAATGGAACTGATTCTTTGTTATGCTATGGAGCCTTAGATTGATATCCAAGTAGCTCGTGAGGTTTACTTGTATGATGCACGTGCACTAAGCATGTTTTATTTACACACAGAACTTTAAGAACCTAGTGTAGTAGGCCATAGGGAGAATAGACATAAGGGATTCTACAGAGTGTCTTTTAATACGATGAGAGACCACAGGGGGAATTGACAATGAGTGCTTCCTCAGAGAGTTAGTAGTTCCTCGACGCGGGCCATAGGGGGAATGAGACATTGAGTGCTTCGCCAGAGAGCCTTTATCACGATACGATACTATAGAGGGAATTGACAGTGACTTCATCCTCAGAAAGTCTAATCCTAGCGGAAACAGAGGGGTGAGACTGTGTGTGCCTCCTAGTGGGTTTCTAGTACTTCTAGGATGGACCATAGGGGTTGGGATGTGAGAGCTACCCAGAGGGTTACCTATTTTATTCTTGTTGTTGGTTGTTTACTTGTGTACTTCATATGTTAGAACTGTGTATTTTAGCTATTGTGTGATTTTCTGTTTACTTCTTACTGCACTCTTACTTTCCTTGTATTCATTGATTGTTAGGCACAAATCTTTGGGTGATTTCCAACTAGGATTGTATCTCACACCTTGTTTGGGCCATGCATTTGGGCCCAAAAAGACTATGTTGTTGTAGGTATAGATAAGGGCAAGCTCCCTTCTACCTCAAGTTTCTGACTTGTCGGGAGCTGGAGAGCATGGGACCGAGCCGAGTCTTGCGATGCTGAGGAGTTTCTCACCTTTTTTTATTTTACTGTTGCTTTATTAATTGCATTCAGTTGTATTCCAGCATGTTGGTTTGTTTACTACTTTCCATAGACATATGTACCATGTTGAATCATTATTATTCTATAAATTGCTTCCGCTGTTCAGTTCAGTTGTTGTATGCTGTTTATTGTTTCCCCTATTGTGTCTGGTTGTTCTTCCACTGTATACATTACCGAATGATTGAATAGTTACCCCACCAACTCACCAAGGCCCTCTCTGCTAGTCGGTAGACTCTGGCATTTGGGGAAGTGCGCTTGAGGTCATGTGGCGAACAGCGTACGGGGCACTAGTGGAGGGGCTCCAGATTCGGGTCGTTACACAGTGGTATCAAAGGAGTTCATTTCTCTCTACTTACTATTTAGAGACATTATCCAGGGATAATATGGATTTGGTACTTGGTATTAAGTTGTGCTCGAGAGTAGCTAACCCATGTACAGGGAAAATCCATACATCCTCGTTAATTGCAGTTTGCTAGTTTTGAGATTTTACAGTTGATATGATTTCACATAGAGTGATTCACAAGCTTTGTGTTGTTATTTTCTTGACGATTTCAGTTCAATTTCTGTCTCAACCCGATGAGATGTGGGTATTCCATCTCATGCATCATATAGGAACTTATAGAAATCACATGCCATGAATTCTTGGTATGCCATCTAGGATGCATTAGTTATTCCATGCTGTTGTGATAGACTTTGTGTAGATTATGCATTCTGTTGTGATAGATGTTTGATAGAATCTATGCTTCCTTGTCAGAGTATTGTTTGTTTCCTAGATTGCTTAAATTAACGCCAAATTTTTATTCATGAGGTGTTATGGGCCCTATCGAATTAGAAATTGTTGGATCATGATCATGTTTTCTCTTGTCCATGACTGTAGGAGATGCCAAGCATTGATTCACAGGGCATATAGGCCCTCACATATCAGAAATTGGCACCTCCCTACCCTATTTTCTGTGTTTTCTGGGCTTCTGTGAAGTTTCTGTGCTACTGGCCAGAAAAACCTAGAATACACGGTGTGTACTTTTTGACTACACGCCGTGTAGTTTTTAGACTGTGTCACTGACCGTGTGAGAAGGGACACGTAGTTGTAGAAATAACTTCAGGAACACGCCATGTACGGTAGGTATACGTCGTGTAGTTTGGAGCCGTGTACCCGGCGTGTCACTAACAACACGGGTCAGGGAAGCTCAGGTAGAACACGCCGTGTTGTAAAGGAATACGCCATGTAGTCCTGTCCTGGTACCCGACCATGTCACAAACAACACAGGTCGGCGTTACCTTCTCTTCCACACGCCATGTTGTTTTCAGAACACACCGTGTAGTCTAGTTTAGGTACCCGACCGTGTCATGAACAACAGGGGTCAGCATTACCTTCTCTTCCACATGCTATGTTGTTTTCAGAACACGTCGTGTAGTCTAGTTCAAGTACCCGACTGTGTCACGAACAACACGAGATGGTGTCACCATTACCAATACACATCCTGTTTGTTCGGAACAAGCCATGAATGGTTCATCCATGTAGACGGCTGTGTGTTTAACAACACAGGCTGCCAAATCCTTGTCTATTACATGTCGTGGTTGTTTAGAACATGTCGTGTAGTTGGGGGTTATGTCGGACCATGTGGGTTATCCGTGTAAAGAGAATCGGCCAGGGGAATAGTTTTCAAGTACACGCTGTGTGTTGAGTCAACACACCGTGTAGTTTTAGGTGTTACACGACTTGTAGGGAAGGAGTACACGCCCATGTCAGTGGCTTTAGAAGACACGCCGTGTAGTCGTGTTTTGTAAACTTGTGTGTTTTCCTTCCCATGTTCCTGTTTTATACTCTTGTGTTCTCTGTCCTTGTTTTTCTGATCTAAGGTGTACTTTTTATCATTCAGATCTATGCCTACGAGACGTCCTCCTATTGTACTTCTATCGTCAGGTAGTGATCAGATTCCATATATGGCTGATTAGGGACTTCTTACCCATCATCCAGTCGGGACAGCCTTGGCACCGGCTGTCATACTAGTTGCAGGTGCTGATGCGCAGTTCAGGGATGATTTTATGAGGATGATGCAGACCTTTTAGGTAGCACCACCTCCTTCCATGACTATGGAAGACTTGACGCGGGTTTTCCAGAAGCAACACCCACCTACTTTCTCGGGGGAAGGAGGACCACAGGCTGGAGAGTCATGGCTGGAATCCATGCTGACTATCTTCGAGCATCTGAAGACACCTCCAGAGAGGGGGGTAAAGCTTGATACCTACATGCTCTAAGACACCACCATGTGGTGGTGGTATGTGATCTACAAGCGGTTCATCAGCAGGTTATGGCTTGGGAGGAGTTCCAGCACGTGTTCTACGACTACATCCACCTGGAGACCCTAATGGCCGATCGAGCCCAGGAGTTCATGAGCTTAGAGAAGGGTACTCTTTCTGTCATGGAGTATTTCTCTCGTTTCACCGGGCTGCAACATTTCACACCCCACCGGGACGGGAGTGGGGTGTTCTTATCAAGGAAGTTTGAGGATGGTCTTACGTAGGAAATCCGCTCGCAGGTGATTCTCTTCCAGTTGACATCCATCACTTCCATCATCAAGCAGGCGTTGATTGCGGAGCGCAATCTGAGAGACTCCAGATCTGTGATCTAGGGCGGTTCTGCTTCTGGAGCTAGTTTTCCTCTAGATGACAGTAAGAAGAACCATAGAGAGTCTACGTGCGGTGATCCGAGGAAATGAGATGCATCATCAGGCAGCCAGGTGATATACTACCTCTGTGTCCGGTCAGGGCACACAAGGCCGCAATGCCAGAGAGACCCCGTGGAGTGTAACACCCCGAGATTTTATGAAAAATATTCTTTTAATTTCATTAATGTCTTGTGATACACCAAGATTACCTTGCGCTATACGCAACACCATATTAGCTTGCAGTATACGCAACACTATTCTTGGATCGTGTTACACACAATTTTGATAATAGTTATTCTACGCAACATTGAGTATATATATATATATATATTTAATGTATAAATGAAATATGGTTGGATTTTGTTATACGAAACAACGATGGATTCTTTCACAACACGCAACCCTGACTTGGCTTGCATTACACAGAATCGCGACCTTCCTCGATAGCGTGTGTTGTACGCAATACCGGGTTTTAATAAACAATGATATATTATTATAATATTGTCATGAACTAGCCGTTATGAATAGTATTAACTAAATTTTGAATTTTATAACATTATTATTCGTCTTACACATTTTCTAGAACATGGTATTAGAACAAAATAATTTTTTTGGGTAAAATAAGTATTTTTCAAAAAATGTAGTTTTGCCGCCTTTTGATGGCGCACCCACTTTAAATACAGTTTTTGACATGTTTATATGTACAATTTGACAAAATAAAATTCTTCTTTTGAATCAGGATATAAAAATTTATATTAGATAAAGTTTTGATATTTTTCTGATAACTTTCATATTTTAATAAATAGTAAAAACACGCTATATTTTAATTAAAAACAACTTTTTCATCATAATATTTTATGTGAATAAATTATAATATTGAAGGGTTTTAAAGTATAAATAGAATATATTTTTACCATTTAATATAATTTATGTCATTATCATTGATTTTACCTTGAATTCGTAGGTTAAATCAATTCAATCTTTTGCAATGTTTTAAAGAAAAACATGTTTTCTTTCGAACAACGAGATTAATTTTAAATTAATTTATGCATATTTTGTGTTTTGAATTTGGAAAAATGGATTCAATATTTGGAATAAGTGGGTCTAAATTATGTTAATAAGCTACTTTTTATTTTTGGGCATTGTGAATAGTAACTACGGTAAATTTTATTTACTATAGTTAAAAATAAATTGGGTAATTAAGGGTAAATATAATATTATAAAATTACCATAACACTTGGAAAAATCCTATTGGATGGCTAAAAGTAGACCCATATAACCTCAGGGTCGGATTATATTCATTTTATGGACTTTTTTCCATGAAAATAATATAATTATTTTTAAAACCAAAGAATGTGACAACATGTCACTTTCTTAAATCTTATAAGTATAATAATTTTAATTTAGTGATAAACATCATGAAACATCGAACATGAATAGTCTCCAAAAATATAATACAATTATATACATCATAGAAATTTATTTTTAATTTTTAGGGATTAAATGATTATCATTTTTATGACACAATGATGATGCAGTAATTGTCTTATTAATGAAATATTGACATAATTGATTTTATAAATGCCCAAATAAATGTAATTTCAGACTTTTTATGACTTAAATTAATTTTATAGGTTAATATGACATGTTATTGTTGATATAAGTAACTGTTTTCTATCTTATCATTCTGTTATGAATTTCATAAAAATCATGAACCAAATAGAGTAAAAATTGACATAAATTAGTTTTTAAAACAAATATTATATTATTAATTGTTATTTAATTCCTAAAAAACTAAGGGTTGGCCAAATGACTTATATAAGGATATATATATTAATAATAAACAACTTGGGGTTCTCTTGGCTTGTTATGGTATGTTTATTAACCATATAGTGTACGAAAACAAAAAGACACGGTAAAAGTTAAATTATTTAACTTAGAGATAAATCTAATTGATAAGGTTAAAATTAAAACCTAAACTTATCTAAATCCTATTGGATGAGAGGATTTCGACCCATCCCCATTTTATCTTTGAAATAAGACCCTTTGGAACCATTATAAACCGAATTTTACCTTAATATAAAATAATATTTTCAGATTTTCCTAAGGTGCCCCTCTCCTCCCTTATAAAAGAGAACCTCCTCCCTCTCCTCCTCACACCAATTTGAGCATTCAAGCTCGGCCAACCCCTGAAAAAATATATTCTCCACTTCCCTAGTATCATCCTAGAGGTCCTGGTATCCTTCAACAACCATCCTTAGTTCTTTAAGTGGATGTTATGTGAAGGCACGTCAAAAAGAGGTAATATCCATTACCGATCTTTTTCAATTTCTTTCTTCTTCAACTTCTTCTTATTTAGTTGTTTCATGATAAATTAATAACATAAGTATTTATTATATACATATATGTTATTATAAATATGAAACAACTATAATTAACCTTCTATCCATCCTACGGAAAAAGGAAATCACCGCTCATACGTACGTACGGAATACCGTCTCCACGCCGTGGTGTAATCTATTTTCTGCCACCACATTAATTGGATGTGTATAATGGTGTAATGAGTAACTATATATGATTATTATATAGTGATATTGATACTTAAATAGTAGACCTACACTTCAACACAATTCCACGAACATGGGAACGATATCATCGCTCGTGCGTACGTACGGACTACCGTCTCCACGACGCGATGAGATTCATTATCCATGTTAACCATTCCAGAATGATTATAAAGTATATATAATGAATAATAATGAAATATATGACATGTTAAATCTACTGGATTTATGTATATATATATGTCATCCACTTACTTCCATTCAAGACAATAAGGAAAGGAAAACAGCGTTCAAGCGTACGTACGGACTACCGTCTCCATGAACGGTGTGTTTCATTTCATTTATCTATATTATATATATATATATATATTGAATATATATGATATATAAATCATATTATATATTCTGGAAGTAAGTAAATCATGATATAAGTAATAATAATGTCAAGAACAACAAGTCCAAACACCTACGATAAATGAAATGATTTTACCCAAAATGCTTCTTTAACATGGAATTTACAAAAGAATGAGTAATATAATGTCATAAGTGAACCATATATGATATCATAACAATGAATATGATTCTGTAATAAGTTAATGACATTATTTAAATCATTATACAGGAGGTTTGGATATGTATAAAGCATATCAGACATAAGGTAAGGGAAATATCACAATCTCATTTTTTTCTGAGATTGTTTATACATTGGAATTTACTGGGGTGTATTTTATCATCCACATTCATGTTTCCTCAATATGTAATATTTATATCCTTATACAATAGTTTATATCCAATTTTACCCTTTGGTGAGTTTTTAGTAAAAGATATGAAAGAAATATTTTGTTGTTTTTCGTACGAGGTACTTTTTGACTTTTCTGACTAAAGTACGAAGAATGTTTTTTTAACTTATACGACATGAATGGATTTTTAAAACATTAATTCCAAGAAGCTTCCTGTACAAGTTTTCAAGTTTATTTTTAATCAACTTCTTTTAGTTTATAATTTTATGACATGTTAAGAAAGGAAAAGTGTTTTTGAAGCAGAAATGATATTTTCCTCAAGAATGGAGTTCAAGTGTTTTATCAAAATTATTTTCCATATAAGATAATAAAGGGTTCTATTTTTATCCCTATTATTAAATTGATTTGATTATGTTGTGATGGAATTATATTTTTATGAATTCCTTTATCTTATAAGAATTATTTTATGATGTCACGATGTTTAAGATTCCCATTTTTATTACATGGGTTATGAAATGATGTATGATTTATGATTTTGTGGCACACATAAGAATGGTATCATTATGAGATGGGTGGGACCTATATCTACCTCAAATTCATTGGGTAAAGATTTTATATCTCATGAGATAGACATGACTGGAATGGTAGGTTATACCAGTTCAGTGAAACAGGACTGAAACGAGGGTGACTCGGTTTAGAATTGGACTTTGTCCACTAAGATCGTCTTGGCAATGAGTATTGACTAATAAGATATGATTCTCTATGATTATGTGTGTATTCCACAAAGTTTCATGTTTTAAGTTATGATTATTGGGATTTCATTTCACTACTGTGATTTATCCCATGTTATGAAATTATGCTCTCTTTTGTAGGTTAAGATTTCCAAAATGTTATGTTCTTATGAATATGATGTGATTGATATTTCTTTTGTTTACCCTTACTGAGCATTTGAGCACACCCTTTTATGTATTCTTTTCCCCTGGATATAAAGAAAGGTTTTAGGTAAAAAAAGGAAGATATTTATGGGAGTTGTTGAAGATCTTTCACCACGATTAGAAGATTATATTCCGAGTTTTCAAAGACACTAAACTATTACGATCCGTGTGTGTGTTTTTGATATGTACTAAGTATTCCACCAAAGTAATGTAATTTCCATATACGTCAAGCTTCGGGTCTCTATAGTTGGTATCAGAGGAAAGGTGTAGTCAACCGTTGGAAACTAGGATGTGAGAACGTTAGTGAGATCCCTAGAAATATTTCTAAGGTATGTCTAGGGATGTCCCTAAGGATGAGTATACGTATAGGATATGGTCCTAGTACTACGGTAACAATCTTAGAATTTAACCTAAGATGTTAGATATTAAGGGTACTCCCCCTTTACTATGTTGTTTTCCCTAGCATTATTTTTTCTCTCACACTATTCTTTTTGGGTTTTAGACGATGGTTGGAACCCGAAGGAACCGTGTTGATCACTGTAATGGACAATGCAATGATTGTCCTCCTGAATAAACAAGTGTTATGGGAGATGGAGTGCAAAATATTATTGCTATACTTACAAAAGCTATGAATCATTATGGACTTCCAAATGAGCAGATAATGGAACAATATTCTATTGAGTCCTTCATGAGCCAACGTCCACCTTCTTTCAGTGGGTCTTCTGATCCACTTGTTTCTGAACAATGGATCAGTACTACTGAAAAGGTATTTTCAGTTCTTCGATGTTCTGAACATGATAAAGTCATCTTAGCAGTATATCGTTTGGAAGGTGAAGCTGATCAATGGTGGAATCTTATCAAGAGTATGAGGCCAAGAGATGAAATTGAGTCCATGGAATGGGATGAGTTCAAGAACTTATTTTTCAATAAGTACTTCCCTCGTATTATTCGAACAAAGATGGATAAGGAGTTTCTTAGACTAAAGAAAAAGGATGATGAATCTGTTGGTATATACGATGCAAATTTTACAAGGCTTGCAAGGTATGAATCTGGATTTATCATCCAACCTGAAAGTAAAGTTGATCGATTCTTCAGTGGCTTAAAACCAAATCTCCGAAGGGAATTATCTATAAGAGACTTCAGTAGCTATGAAGAAATTGTACGTTGTGCTATCAAGGTGGAAATGGAAGTTGGTGTTACATATCCATCTCATAGTTTTGACAAGAAACGAAAGATAGAGTTCAAGGAGAAATCTCAGAATAATGGTGAAAAGAAGATGAATGTTACCTTATGCTCAAAGTGTGGAATGAAGCATGGTGGAGATTGTCTAAAAGGGACAAGTAAATGTTTCAAATGTGTAAAGGAAGGTCATCAGGCATTTGAATGCTGCAATGATGGGAAGAAGATTCCTAATGATGTAAACAAAGGAAGGGATACATAGAATGAACCTACTACACTTCAATGCTTCAAGTGCATGGAAATGGGGAATTATGATAATAAATTCCCTAATCCAAGGGTTAGTGAAGATCGACATGAGCAACCGCTTAAGGAAAAGGACAAAGGGAAGTCACATGCGATCACTATTGGCGATGTTGAATATGACAAAGATGTGGTGGAATGATTAATTGTTTATGTAATGGGATTCCAAAATAATGTTGTATCATGGAGTATTGGAATATTTTTGTATTGGTCTAATGTGGTATTCAAAGTGATTGAGTTATTTTTGGAAATAAGATGATATGCACATAATGAAGGGAAAATGAGAAAATGAAATGTTTAACAGTAATCATGAGCTCATGATTGATATAAGGACTAAGTGATATCATGGTTTGAGTATATATAATTTTGAGGATTTTGGTATGTGGAAAGTGTTAACTTTTAACTGCATTCATGTTTTCACTATGGTTCAATGGGTAATCTTTTTTTCAATAGAATACATGATTAAGGTATTCACATGATTGGAATGTGACCAACAATATATATATATGGGGGATAAATGATGGTATTCACATGCTTGGTTGATGACATTTCAAGTAATTGTTTTCTTTATACTATGAGCATGGACCGAAGTATTTTAGATAAGCCTAAATATTGGAATGGATTATGTTGGACATATGCTAAGTATTGTTTAAGGATAGAACTTTTTTCGATATTACTGATGGGATTGTATAGTAATGTAGTTTTAGAAAAATGACAACTTGTAGGACGGGCGAAAGTCCATCACGTCGGACAAGGTTGTGGGAATCGAACCCACAACCGAAGTGTGACTGGCCTTTATCACTTACCACTGGCCTACAGGAAGTCCCTGTTTAGTAGAAACTATTTTTATTATATTAAGCGGTATGATATATGAAGTATAAGTCCATTTTAGGAACCATATAAGATTAATCTCACTATAGATCGACTTATGTATATAACTTTTTCTAACCTTTTGTTTGAGACAGATAGAATGACCCGTCATTCAATCACATGATCTGCTAACACTTCACGAATAACAAATTGAACTTCATTTATTTAAGAGATGAAGTGGAAATTGTTCAAGGCACGAACAACAGTGAGATTGTACCAAAATAAAGTAATTATTTATTCTAATTCTAATTCTTCAACTTTAGGGAAATGATCTTGAAAACCAAAAATGTTTTCCTAGTGCCCTTATATCCGATGAATCAGATGGTACCCTAGATCATCACAATTTTATGACTTTGTGATTGATGGATTTTCCATAGCCATGTTCTCTACCACTCTCTATCAGAACATGATGGTTAGATTTCTCTTCCAAATCCATATTTTCACCTATGTGGAAACCCAGTGATTAGTTTATTTGGGTAACCGTTACATTTCATACTTTAGTTTTTAAAAGCCATGTTTTGGTATTCCTTTTTACGATGTGGGTTTCTATTAAACAATATTTCGAGTAGTAAACCATTTATAACCCCGATGAATTTCGAGGGCGAAATTCATTTTAAGGGGGGTAGAATTTAACACCCTGAGATTTTATGAAAAATATTCTTTTAATTTCATTAATGTCTTGTGCTACACCAAGATTACCTTGTGCTATACGCAACACCGTATTATCTTGCAGTATACACAACACTATTCTTGGATCGTGTTACACACAATTTTGATAATAGTTATTCTACGCAACATTGAATATATATATATATATATTAATGTATAAATGAAATATGGTTGGATTCTGTTATATGAAACAATGAAGTATTCTTTCACAACACGCAACCCTAACTTGGCTTGAATTACACGCAATCACGACCTTCCTCGATAGCGTGTGATGTACGCAATACCGGGTTTTAATAAACAACGATATATTAATATAATATTGTTATGAACTAGCCTTTATGAATATTATTTACTAAATTTTTAATTTTATAACATTATTATTCATCATACACATTTTCTAGAACATGGTATAAGAATAAAATAAATTTTTCGGGTAAAATAAGTATTTTTCAAAAAATGCAGTTTTGCCGCCTTTTGATGGCGCACCCACATTAAATCTAGTTTTTGACATGTTTATATGTTCAATTTGACAAAATAAAATTATTCTTTTGAATCAGGATATAAAAATTTACATCAGATAAAGTTTTGATATTTTTCCGATAACATGCATATTTTAATGAATAGTAAAAACACGCTATATTTTAATTAAAAACAAATTTTTTCATCGTAATATATTATTTGGTTAAATTATAATATTGAATTGTTTTAAAGAATAAATAGAATATATTTTTACCATATAATATAATGTATGTCATTAGCATTGATTTTACCTTGAATTCGTAGGTTAAATCAATTCAACCTTTTGCAATGTTTTAAAGAAAAACCCGTTTTCTTTCGAACAACAGGATTAATTTAAATTTAATTTCTGAATCTTTTTGTGTATTGAATTTGGAAAAATGGATTCCATATTTGGAATCAGTGAGTACAAATTATGTTAATAATCTACTTTTTATTTTTGGGCATTGTGAATAGTAACTACGGTAAATTTTATTTACTATAGTTAAAGGTAAATCGGGTAATTAATGGTAAATATAAGATTATAAAATTACCCTAACACTTTGAAAAATCATTTTGGATGGCTAAAAGTAGACCCATATAACCTAAGGGTCATATTAGATTCATTTTATGGACTTTCTTCCATGAACATAATTTAATTACTATTAAAACCAAAGAATGTGACAACATGTCACTTTCTTAAATCCTATAAGTATAATAATATTAATTTAGTGATAAACTTCATGAAACTTCGAACATGAATTGTATCCAGAAATATAATACAATTTTCTACATCATAGGAATTTATTTAGTATTGTTAAGGATTAAATAATTATCATTTATTTTGACACAATGATGATGCAGTAATTGTCTTATTAATGAAATGTTGACATAATTGATGTTATAAATGCCCAAATAAATATAATTTGAGACTTTTTATGACTAAAATTAATTTTATAGGTTAATATGACATGTTATTGTAGATATAGGTAACTTGGTTCGAACTTGTCATTCTATTATAAATTTCATTAAAATCATGTACCAAATAGTGTCAAAATTGACATAAATTAGTTTTTAAAACAAATATTATATTATTAATTGTTATTTAATTCCTAAAAATCAAATGTTCGGAAAAATTACTTAGATAAGGATATATATATTAATAATAAACAAATTGGGGTTCTATTGGCTTGTTATGGTAAGTTTATTAACCATATAGTGTAAGAAAACAAAAAAGACAAGGTAAAAGTTAAATTATTTAACTTAGAGTTAAATCTAATTGATAAGGTTAAAATAATAACATAAACTTGTCTAAATACTATTGGATGATAGGATTTCGACCCATACCAACTTTATCTTCGAAATAAGACCCTTTTGAACCATTATAAACCGAATTTTACCTTAATATAAAATTATATTTTGAGATTTTCCTAAGGTGCGCCTCTCCTCCCTTATAAAAGGGCACCTCCTCCCTCTCCTCCTCACACCAATTTGAGCATTCAAGCTCGGACAACCCCTGTAAAAATATCTTCTCCACTTCCCTAGTATCATCCTAGAGGTCCTGGGCTTCTTCAAAGACCATCCTTTGTTCTTTAAGTGGAGGTTAAGTGAAGGCGCGTCAAAAAGAGGTAATATCCATTACCGATCTTTTTCAATTTCTTTCTTCTTCAACTTCTTCTTATTTAGTTGTTTAATGATAAAGTAATAACATCAGTATTTCTTATATACTTATATGTTATTATAAATATTAATCAACTCTAATTAACCTTCTATCCATCCTACGGAAAAAGGAAATCACTGCGCGTGCGTAAGTACGGAATACCGTCTTCATGCCGTGATGTAATCTATTTTCCGCCACCACCGTAATTGGATGGGTATAATGGTGTAATGAATAAATATATATGATTATTATAGAGTGATATTGATAATTAAATATTATACATACACTTCAACACAATTCCACGACCATGGGAACGATATCATCGCTCGTGCGTACGTACGGACTACCCTCTCCACGACGCGATGAGATTCATTATCCATGTTAACCATTCCAAAATGATTATAAAGTATATATAATGAATAATAATGAAATATATTACATGTTAAATCTACTGGATTTATGTATATATATATGTCATCTACTTACTTCCATTCAAGACAATAAGGAAAGGAAAACAGCGTTCATGCGTACGTACGGACTACCGTCTCCATGAACGGTGTGTTTCATTTCATTTATCTATCTATTATATATATATACTAAATAGATATGATATATAAATCATATTTTATATTCTGGAAGTATTTAAATCCTGATATAATTAATAATAATGTCAAGAACAACAATTCCAAACACCTACGATAAATGAAACGATTTCACCCAAAACGCTTCTTTAACATTGAATTTACAAAAGAACGGGTAATATAAGGTCATAAGTGAACCATATATGATATCATAAAAATGAATATGATTCTGTAATAAGTTAATAACATTATTTAAATCACTATAAAAGTGGTTCGGATACGTACAAAGCATATCAGACATAAGGTAAGGGAAATATTACAATCTCATTTTTATCCGAGATTGTTTATACGTTGGAATTTACTGGGGTGTATTTTATCATCCACATTCATATTTCCTCAATATGTAATATTGATATCCTTATACAATATTTTATATCCAATTTTACCCTTCGGTGAGTTTTTAGTAAAAGATATGAAAGGTATCTTTTGTCGTTTTTCGTACGAGGTACTTTTTGACTTTTCTGACAAAAGTACGAAAAATGTTTTTATTAACTTATATGGAATGAATGGATTTTTAAAACCTTATTTCCAAGAAGATTACTTTACATGTTTTCAAGTTTATTTTTAATCAACTTCTGTTAGTTTATAATTGTACGACATGTTAAGAAAGGAAAACTGTTTTGAAGCAGAAAGGATATTTTCCTCAAGAATGGAGTTCAAGTGTTTTATCAAAATTATTTTCCATATAACATAATAAAGGGTTCTGTTTTTATCCCTATTATTACATTGATTTGATTATGTTGTGATGGAATTATATTTTTATGAATTTCTTTATCTTATATGAATTGTTTTATGATGTCACGATGTTTAAGTTTCCCATTTTTATTACATGGGTTATGAAATGATGTATGATTTATGATTTTGTGGCACACATAAGAATGGTATCATTATGAGATGGGTGGGACCTATACCACCCTCAAATTAATTGGGTAAGGATTTTATATCTCATGAGATAGACATGGCTAGAACGGTAGGTTATACCGGTTCAGTGAAACAGGACTGAAACGAGGGTGACTCGGTTCAGAAATGGACTTTGTCCACTAAGATCATCTTGGCAATGAGTCTTGACTAATAATATATGATTCTCTATGATTATGTATGTATTCCACAAAGATTCATGTTTTAAGTTATGATTATTGGGATTTCATTTCACTACTATGATTTATCCCATGTTATGAAATTATTCTCTCTTTTGCAGGTTAAGATTTCCAAAATGTTATGTTCTTATGAATATGATGTGATTGATATTTCTTTTGTTTACCCTTACTGAGCATTTGAGCTCACCCTTTTATGTTTTCTTTTCCCTAGGATATAAATAAAGGTTTTAGGTAAAAAAAAAGGATGATCTTTATGGGAGATGTTGAAGATCTTTCACCACGATTAGAAGATTATATTCCGAGTTTCCAAAGATACTAAACTATTACGATCCTTGTGTGTGTTTTTTTATGTACTAAGTATTCTGCAAAAGTAATGTAATGTCCATGTACGTCAAGCATCTGGTCTCTACATGGAGTGCCGATCTTATGGCAAGATGGGTCACCTTTAGCGTTTCTTCCAAGTTTTCTCACCCGCATATGGTGACTGGGGTTCTTCCATGACTCCTCATTCAGGAGCAGCACCACGAGTTTCTCACCAGTCAGGGAACTAGAGTTATTCCGGCCGTTCGGGACGAGGTGAGGGTCGAGGTCATGGTGGTCAACCACTAGTCCCTCAGCACCAACAGGGAGGTTCAACTCTGAGTGGTCAGCCAGGGGTGCAGGGTCGTGGTGTAGTCCAATCTTTTACCGTGGAGCAGACCAATCTGGAGCAGGATCCCGACCCTTCTACAGTTCGAGGTACGATTTTAGTAGCCTCAGTTTTATCTTCAACTCTCTTGAATACTGTTGCTATACATAGATTTATCTCTATTGTTGTTGTGGAGAGCCTTGGGCTCTGCATCATTTCTTCTGCCGACTCATTGACACTAGACACACCTTTGGGGACAAGGACATCTAGTGTAAATCAGTGTAGAGAGGTCCCCCTCGAGGTTGCAGGGTATCATTTCTTATGGGATCATTATGTCCTAGAGATGACATGTTATGATGTCATTCATGGGATTTACTGGTTGGTTCCCTTCCAGCCAGTCATCGACTGTTATCACCGCAGAGTGAGTTTCTTTTCACTAGAGGGTGAATCTTTTCTATATAGAGGTGAATGGGATGTTCGGGCGAGTCGAGCAGGACTCGAGCATCACAGGATAAGAAGGGTGACGGCCCAGATTTCTAGTCTTTATCTGGATGATCAGGGGACTTCACAGTTGGAATTTCATCCTGTGGTGGATCGTTTCAGGGACGTCTTTCTAGAGGACTTTTCAGGTTTCCCTCTGGAGCATGAGGTAGACTTTTCTATTGAGCTTGTGTCAGGAGGAGCACTAGTGTCCATTCCTCCTTATAGGATAGACACACCTATGTTGCAGGATCTCATGAAGCAGTTGGTGGAGTTGCAGGCAAAGGGTTTCATCCAACCCAGTACTTCTCCTTGGGGTTCGCCTGTCCTGTTTGCGAAGAAGGCAGACAGTACCCTTCGACTTTGTGTGGATTATCGGAAGCTGAACTAGTTGACGGTCAAGAAACGATATCCCTTCCCAAGGATTGATTACCTCTTTGATCATCTTCGAGGAGACCGGGTGTTCTCGAAGATCGACATGACGTCTGGTTATCATCATTTTTTCTTTAGACCATCAGATATACCTCTGAAAGCCTTCAGGAGCATGTATGGTCTATATGAGTATACAATCATGTAGTTCGGTCTCACGAACGCACCTGTAGTTTTCATGGAACCGATGAACTGAGTGTTCCATCCTTACCTGGACTCCTTCATCATGGACTTCATGGACGATATCTTGGTGTACTCTAACACTCAACACGACCATGACACACATCATGATATCGTTCTGAGTACACTGAGAGAGCATCGGCTTTATGCTAAACTTTAGAAGTGCCACTTTTGGATGGAACAAATTCACTTCTTGGGTCATGTCATCTCAGAGGAAGGAGTATCTGTGGACCCAGAAAAAGTGAGAGATGTAGTCTCCTGGGATCATACGAAGAATGTTTTTGAGGTACGGAGTTTTTTAGGGCTTTCTGGATACTACAGACGCTTCATTCAAGAATTTTCATGCCTATCAGCACCATTGACAGGTCTGACCAAGAAGGTGGAGAAGTTCTTATGGTCAGATTCTTGTGAGTCATCCTTTCAAGAGGTGAAGGGAGGTTGACATCGGCACCGATACTAGTCTTTCCAGAGCCAGGAAAGTGATATAAAGTCTATTGTGATTCTTCATGTATCGGTCTAAGAGTTGTGCTTATGCAGGGAGATGGAGTCGTTGCATACGGGACTCGGTAGTTGAGGCCACATGAGAGGAACTACCTTACTCACTATCTGGAGTTGGCAGCTATTGTTCATGCCTTACGCTATTGGAGACACTATCTTCTGGGAGAGATCTTTGTGGTCTTCACTGACCACAAGAGTCTCAAGTATATCTTCACTCAGCATGATCTGAATCTAGGATAGCACAGGTGGGTTGAGTATCTTCAGTCCTTTGATTTCAAGCTTGCCAATACATCGAGAAAGGGAAACGCAGTGGCAGATGCGTTGAGCTGGAGAACTCAGATTCAGACAGTTCAGGAGGCTAGTAGTGAGTGGAAGCTTATGACTCTGTTATCTAAGATGCATCTGGAGGTGCATGAAAGACATGGACAGACATTCCTATCTTCTGTAGATGTTACCTCTACACTACTTGATCAGGTACGAATGAGGCAGCTGTCAGACTCATAAGGCTTAGTCCTGTGGAGAGTGTGTCAGGAGAGGACCATCTTCCTAGATGGATAGTGGGAGAGGATCATATCTTGCATTTCCGGGGACACGTGTGGGTGCCAGCAGACATATGCGAGGAGCTCATGCATGATTTTCATTCCTCAGTTTGGGCAGTTCATCCTGGCATCACCAAGATGTATCGAGATCTTCATCGCCAGTACTTGTGGCCAGGTATGAAGAATGATGTTGCTGGCTTTGTCATGAGATGTTCTACTTGTTAGCATGTGAAAGCAGAGCATCAGCGACCAGCAAGAATTTTTCACCAGTTACCCATTCCAGAGTAGAAGTGGAATGATGTTGCGATGGAATTCATGAACGGATTGTCATGGTCACTTCAGGGGAACGATGATGCTTGGGTTTTCATCGACAGGATCAATAAGGTTGATCACATTTTTCCGATCAAGGAGACCTTCAGTGTCGATGATCTGGGATGACTTTACATCAAAGAGATCATTCGTTTGCATGGAGTTCCACACTCTATTGTTTCAGAAATGGATGCACACTTTACTTCTCCGTTCTTGCAGGGACTTTAGAAGGTTTTAGGTACATAGGTTATTTTGAGTACATCATACCATCCCTAGAATGATGGCCAGTCCGAGCGCATGATCCAGGTGCATGAAGATATGCTCTGAGCTTGCATCCTAGACTTTGTAGATTCTTGGGAGAAGAATATTCCTCTTGTGGAGTTTTCCTACAACAACAGTTTCCAGGCGACCATTCAGATGGCACCATACGAGGCTTTGTACAGTAGGCCATGCCGATCACCCTTATTCTAGCTAGAGGTAGGAGAGGCAGCTTTGATGGGACCTCGCCTTGTTCCAGAGAATTCGGAGCAGATATAGATGATTCAGAAGAAGATGGATACGGCACAGTCTCGGCAGAAGTCTTATGCTGATCAGCGGAGACGACGTCTGGAGTTCCAGATCCGGGATCAGTTTTTCCTGCGTCTTGCACCGAGTCTGGGAAACAAGAGGATTCAGAGGCAGGGTAAGCTTTTATAGTGGTAAATCAGGCCATTTCAGGTTCTAGAGAGTGGTTGGTTGGTTTCCTATCGGTTGCAGCTACCCCAGAGGTACCAGGACATGCATGATGTCTTCCACACCTCTCAGCTCCGACGTTACTTTTCAGACCTGTCTCATGTCTTTCATCCTGAGGAAGTTGAGCTCGAAGCCAATGTATCATCTGAGGAGAATCCCATCCAGATTGTCGATGGTAGTACGAAGGTTCTTCATGGGTGGTTTGTCCCTCTTGTACGGGTGCAATGGCAGCATGGGCGAGTACAAGACGAGACCTGGGAGAGGGAGGCTGATGTATGATCGCAGTGGCCAGAGCTGTCCGGGGTTTCTTCTTCTAAGCCTCGCTAGGGAAATTCGGGGACGAATTTCTTTAAGGGGTGATGTTTGTAAGAACCCAGATCTTCGTTTCAGGTAGGCCTTTCCTTTTTCTAGAGTTTTTCAGAAAAATAAACTTTCTGGAAATTTTTGAAGTACACGTAGTGTACTCTTTTCCCGCTCAAAGTCGTGTACTGGCCATGTCCGGGCTAGACACATGGAGTGTAGGGGTGACGTGGAGGACGATTTTGGTGGAGTATGGAAATACCTAGTACACGCCATGTACTCTAAAAGTACACTCTGTGTACATTTCTTTTTTTCATTAAACAGATCAGGGTCACACCTAATTGTGGAAAACGTCTTCTTCTCCAGCTTCTTCATTTGAGATCGACCGTACGGTTGCGGTTCTTCTCCGAGCCACTGTTCCTCCACCCGTTCTCCATTTAGAGCTCTTTTGATTGTGTTGGAAGCGCAATGGTGAGTTATTCCTTCTACTTGAGCCTTTTTTTCCAATTATTCCTCCTTATCAAGTTATCTAAAGTTGAATTTTTTGTGCGTTTTCTTCGATCTACAATGTTTTATGGAGAATCAGTCATCATGGTTCAAGTTTATCTATCCCCTAGCATCAAGGTATTTGGTTTGTGCCTTTCTGTAGAAAGTCAATGTTTATTTTGTTCAAATTCCACCAATACCCTTGAGCGGGGTATATGGAATTCCTATTTTTCTCTTTTTGTATTTTCTTCTTTGCTTGATTGCTAGATTTGATGTTTTTCCTATGATTATGGTAGTTTTTACAGTACTCTGGATGTTTACTATGCTTGTTCTGCATGTTTCGCGTTTTTCCAGTTTCCATGCCAAGTTGTAGAATAGTGGAACTGTTGCTTTGTTATGATGTAGAGCCTTAGATTGATACCCAAGTAGCTCTTGAGGTTTACTTGGATGATTCACGCACACTGAGCATGTTTTATTTACACACAGGACTGTGAGAACCAAGTGTAGTAGAGCATATAGAGAATGGACTTAAGGGATTCTCCAGAGTGTCTTTTAATACGATGTGAGACCACATGGGGAATTGACGATGAGTGCTTCCTCAGAGAGTCTGTAGTTCCTCGACGTGGTCCATAGGGAGAATAATATGTTGAGTTTTTCCCCATAGAGCCATTAGCATGATACAAAACTATAGGGGGAATTGACAGTGAGTGCTTCCTAAGAAAGTCTACTCTTGGCTGAACTAGAGGGGTGAGACTGTGTGATCCTCCTAGAGGGTTCCTAGTACTTGTTGGTTGAACCATAGGGGTTATGCTATGAGAGATACCCATAGGGTTATCTGTTTTCTTCTTGTTTCTGGTTGTTTACTTGTGTACTTCATATGTTAGAAATGAGGATTGTAGATGTTGTGTGCTTTTCTGTTTACTTCTTCCTGCACTCTTACTTTCCTTATATTCATTGACTATTAGGCACAAATATTTGGTTGATTGCCTACTGAGATTGTATCTCACACCCTGTTTGGGCCATGATTTTGGGCCCAAGAAGACTATGTTGTTGCAAGTATAGATAAGGTCAAGCGCCCTTCTACCTCAGGTGTTTGACTTACCGGGAGCTGGAGAGCACGGGACCGAGCCATGGATTGCGATGCTGAGGAGTTGCTCACCTGTTTTTATTTTACTGTTTCTTTAGTACTTGTGTTCAGTTGTATTCCAGCACGTTGTTTTGTTTACTGCATTCCACAGACATATGTACCATCTTGCATCATTATTATTTTATACATTTCTTCCGTTGTTCAGTTCAGTTGTTGTATGCTATTTATTATTTCTTCTATTGTGTCTGGTTGTTATTCTACTGTAAACTTTACCGAATTAGGGCATAGTTTCCCCACCGAATAATCAAGGCCCTCGCTGCTAGTTGGTAGCCTCTGGTGTTTGGCGAAATGTTCTTGAGGTCATCTGGAAAACCGGGTACGGGGCACAAGTGGAGGGGCTCCGGATTTGGGTTGTTACATTAGAATCATCAAAAAATAAGTGAGTTGGATTATTCAAACTTATAACCATCGATTGTTAAATTAAATATGGATGATAATAGAAGTTCTATTAAAATAGATGTCTTGGGATCCATAAAATTTGATTTCAGATAGGAAAGGTACACAGACAAATATTTGATAATGGAATCACATGCATACACGTATTTTTTCACGAACTGACCCAGGTATACCCTAAACATGTCACCCGAGCCAGTCTGTGACATTACCCAAGAGGCGTTCCTGATCCTCCCTGGCAAGCAACAAGATCCCGGGCATCAAAAGAGCACAAGTGGGAACAATTTCACCCAATTAAAAAACTAAGAAGTAGGAATAAAGTAGAATGACACAAAGTAAATAACTGACACAGAAATGAAAGAAAGACCAAAAAAACACACTAACCCAATCTTGAACAAAAAATATTCATGACCTTGAGAGTCAATCTCCAAAACATATTCAACTCTCACCCATGGTGAGCTAGCTCGAGTCAAACCTGTAACAAAACTAAAAATAGGAAAACACTATAGGTGTGAGTATTAAAACATAGTAGGCATGCCCAACGACGTAGGGGTCAATATGCATTCTTTCACTACTGTGCGTTAGTTCATCAAGAAAATAATTCTAATGTTGTGTATATAATAAACAACATCATTTACAACAATCATTAATTCCAAAATTAATTATATAATACAATTTTACAATTATTGAAATCAATGAAATATCAAGAAATTAATAAATTCTAAATTTAAAGGATAGTGCAGTGGGGGGCCATCCTCAGCTCGCTGTCCAAAAAAATTGGTGCATCACACCCCGCACAGACGCACAAACATGCACAAGTCGACAACCGCTGTATCGCAGGTTTTCCTCAATGACAAGCTGCAACCCCTAGCATGTAAACAAGATGAAAAACCAGCACACTAAAATCATTAAACAAAGTCATGGGTAACTACTTAATCCTCGAGAAGCAAGAAACCACAAGATATTAATGTAGTTATAAATTTAAAGGGAATGGAAAATGGATCTTACCTCATGTGATTAAGAATGCCTAAAAAATGGTAGAAAACCCCATGCTCACCTCAAACGCACCCGTGAGAAGCTGAATTTTACCCAACACACCGAAATTTCTAACACCATTTAATGATTTTCACACAATATTTAAACCCTAACCACTAATTAAACTTACATTAAATGAAGGGAAAAAATATACCAAAGAGGGGAGGCTTCTGAAGAGGTGAAACTAGACATGAGGTTGGTGGTCCACTGACAGAAGGTGTGACCCCATTGGGAGAGCGTGTGGCGGCTGAACAATGCTTGAAAAGGACTCGACCAGATGGGAGGTGGTGTATGGGTAGGTTGAACAGCATTGGTGAGGGTTTGAGTAGATGAAAGGTGGTGCACGAGTAGGTTAGATTGTGTTAGCGAGGGCTGGGGTTCGAGGAGGCTGGAGCACGTAGCGAGGGCCTGAGCACGACGACTTGTGAGAGTACGGAATAGGGGATAGAGGCAGCTGGGCCAATAGACGAAGGCGAGCACGGAGGGGGTAGGGGTCTGGTTGACATGCAAGTGGCTCCGGAAGAGTGCGGATGGTGAGATCAAATAGTGGTCGAGAGGTGAGGTGCCTCGGGTGAGCGTGGAGTGTCGAATATGGAGAGGGTGAGAGTGGCGGGGGTGAAGTGCAGCGTTGTGTTGCAAGAAGGGTTCGGTGGATGGAACAATAGGTAAGGGGGGAAGCCAGGAGTGGTTTACAGCTTGGAATAGACGGGGGGAAATGAGTTTAGGGATCCTTTTGTTTTGTTTTGTTTTTCATTTTATCAGATGTGTTATTAATAATATAAATAATAATAATAATATGAAGAATAAAAACAATAATTATAGTAATACACATAATAATAATAATTATTATAATACAAATAATATTATTAATAATAATGATATAAATATTAATAATTATTTTTACAATAACATAAAGGATAATAATAAAAAAACTAATAATACTAATAATACAATAATAATAATAATAATATTATTATTATTATAATTAATAATAATATTAACACTCTTAATAATAATCATAATATTAATAAAAATAACAACGTAAAATTATTATTATTATTGAACATTCTTTTTAAATTTTAATCCATTTATTTATCTTTCTATGAAAAATGAATCATCGTGCGCTTGTTGCACGGCTTAAAAAAACTGCGTGCATGTTTTTGCATCTCAACTCAGACCACATGGGCATTCACACAAGCACCTAGGGAGCTCATGAAGCTACCGCACATCGTGCGGTGACTACGCACATTCCCAAAACCTACTAAAAATATGAAAGGACAAAAAATTTGATCCAGGACCCAGCCCAGACCTTGGTGCTCGAACCCGGAACCAAACATTAATAAAATAAAAATAGATTTATAAAGGAGGGTGTGACATATTTCATGTTACAGATCCTGAAAATATAAAGTGGTCAATTGTTCTGTTATGGACCAAAACCATTGAAGGGTCAGATGAAAATTGAACAAGGATGGCCCTTTCATTTGGATGAAACAATAATTTCACTGAAGTCCCAACATAGATGGAGCTTTGTATGTCATCAGAGACCATAATGAAGAGATTTGAATAGTCGATAGAGGGTTTCAATCCCTTCAACCTTTAAAAAAAGAGAGTTTAATAATTAGATAATATTTTTTTGTAATATACATCGTGTTACCCTATGATATTATCTATTTGATGCTATTTTTATGTAATCTAATTTAAATTTTAAACCACATATATAGATAATTACTTCTTCATGTAATGATTCTCCCAAAACTATACCCCAACAGGTCTCTCAACTTGCTGTTTCTTTTAGTGTAGATACCAATATGTTTCTCAACCTCCTGCTAATGTTGATCCCAGTGCAGAGGTACACCGACCATATGAACATGTCAATGCAAGCACTCTAGAATAACACATTGATGATGTTTAAACTAAGGAAATGGTAGGCAATGAAACACTGGAAGCATAAAAAAATTGGAGTGACATAGTTTGACATTGTTAGCAAAAATCCATAAGGAAAAAGTGATAGAATCAAATATTAGGATGGATGGAATAAGTGGGGCCAGCATGTTATCCCCAACAAATCAATATTCAGTAGTTATATTGGAATCGTCACTCGGTAACATGTGATGATTGATGTACAATCGTGGAACCATGTTGTCACTGGGCTTGACACACTAATGTGGGGATATATTAAGGTAATATTTTGATATCATTTATTTAATTTACTTAAAAATAAAATAATGAAACATTGAATTACTCTTCATCATCCATTGTATAGTGCATTTATAGTTGATAACTCGCAAAAGGAATATGTATTAAGGGTTTATTAAAGGATTAATATAGTATTTCGCACAATATTAATGATATATAATATTAAAGATACTGAAGGGAAAATAAACCCATACCCACCTCCTATTTATGCACACCCAATAACTCAAGGGGCGTGGGATGCGTTTACTATCCATCATGTGGATCAGTCATTTCAGGTACATTATGGTTGGTAATGCATTGTTTAACGATCTGTTTATTGATCACATTGATTGGAAATTTTTTATTTAGGAAACAATAATTAAGTGCTGAAAATAAGGAACGAGTAGCAAAACCATTGTTCCCCTACCATAAAGCAAGAATGGGGTATTCTTCACTTCAAAAAATTGGTATGTATTTTAAATCTACCATTAAACATTTGTGTGATATAAAACCACACCATAACTTTGTTCCTCTGTTTATAGGCATATTGATGAATCTAATTCCAAATTCACTTCCATATTAAACTATGTTCTATGGAAGGGTGGAATGTAAATAAAAATGTGACACTAATAGATGAAAACACACAAAAAGTGTAGGAAACATGTGTAAGTATGAGATAATAAATATTTGTTTTTTTAAAATTGATATTACATAACAATGATGAATTATTTTCATATATTTTCTATTTGACATAGTCATAAGAATCAAAAACACTAAAATTGGAAGCATAAATACTTTCGATGGACTTGACGATTCCAAAAAAGCAAGGCCCCGTTAGAGGTGGGGTTTTGGGGTGACACCCGAAAGATTTTTGAGAAAACAAACAGCACGATCAATGTAAAGAAATAAAAGTGATGATAGAATAAATATCTATCCTTGATGAACATAAATACCTATAGAGGGACTTCCTGGAAAATTAAACGGTGGACTAGAAATGGAAAATGACAACTCAAGAACGACCAGCATATAATGATACTGCCCCACCACCCATTAGATTTGAGGGGAGCCATTAACCTCAAAAACCCTTGTGAGCTGAGTAAATCAATGTAATGATAATTTTTTATATGAATTGGGAATCATATAGACATTAATAATTTTCCAGTAATGATATTTTATAGCGTAAAAATGACTGTGATTTATATCTATCTACACCCACCCATCTCCTTGTAGTGAGGGATACAATGTTAAAAGTCTAGAATGCCATGCTATATAATATACCAATTCCAATAGGTCATGTCAAAGTATTGATTAAAATTTCCCATGATCCTAGTGTCAAGCTACCCATTCCTATTGATGATGAAGATATTCATAAGGTCAAATAAGATCTTGGAAAATTCAGTGTATTGTCACGAAATCTTGTAATATAACATTTTAACAAGGAGGTATTCATTTTCAATTTAATTTTCAAGATACAAATTTAGAATATAATGAAAAAAGGTCTAAACCAATGAATGTTATTATATACAGACACATGTACTGGGGTGAAAAGAAATAACGGCTCAAACCCATCTCAAGGATCTACCAACCTATCGAAATGATCTACTGAAAGCACATAAAACCCACCCATTCTATATCTGAATTTATTACAATTACCGGATCCTATGAATATGATGTTGAAAGATGGGTGGGTTGACTAATTTTTTTTTGATGAAAATATTTACAAATTCGAAGATCCATATTACATTAGTGTTAACAATTTAAATGAAAGCCTGGAGTATGAATGGCTAGGCAACTCAATTTTAAATGTATACAATATTTTTGTTTTCATGATTTTATTTTCCAAAAGAAGGTATACTATGACAATTATGACTAAATACATTTCATATTTTTTACAAGTGTATATATGAAAACAAATGAATGTATTTCCCCGTGGAAAAATTTGAACTCGTTAGTCCTCACATCACCTCTATAGAACAAAAAGTAATAGAATATGAGAAATAGGGTGAAATAGTGGCTATCCTCCTCAAATCGTTTAACTAAAAAAATACAGATGACAGACTCTTCTTAATATCAATGATGTAGGGGTAAAAATAAACAATTTAATTACATCAAATATAATTTATTTTCATTCATTACTTATTCCATTTTGTGTTTTTAGGAAGCATTGGATGCTCACTACATTCAATTTGGAAACTCAAAATGATTTATTTCTTGGATTCAACGTATGGATATCTGACAAACTGACCACACATGATGGAATTTTTCAATTTATAATAAACTACATCTAGCATTTTAAAACTAAACATATAGTTATATAATTTATATTATCTTTTAATGATGATTATTTTATGATAAAGCGGTAAGTGAATATCGTATAGATCTTAGTATGAGGCTAGGGGAAAGGATATGGAACATCAAAAGTACTATGATGGGATAAATTTCAGGGTATATATAATAAGATTTCACTATCCAAAAACATATAACAAATTACTTATTTTTGTTAATGATTGAGTATTTTTTGAAATAAAAAAATAGAAAAGACTATGGTTATTATGTTTGTAAATTTATGAATGATATCATATTAAATGAACAAACCAGCAACCCTGAAGAGGAATTTTCAATGATAATTACTATTTCATTTAAAATATTTATTAATACTTTTTGTATTTATATTTTTTCAGTACTACTATGATTTTCAAAAATAATCATATTCACAGGATGATATAGATTTGTTAACAAAATAATGGGCAACATACGTAATGAAATAATGTACACAAATAGCTTGACGATGTGACTTTTATGACTCAAATTGTATATTTTTATTTAAAATTATCATTATTTTATAGCAAAAAGAACAAGGGAATTACTAAAAACTGAGAAAACACATTAGGATTGATCTGATACTTTAGAAAAATTCCCCCAATGTAATTTATGACATGTAGGAGTCAACCACACAAAAATTTGATGCATGGAGTGACCGTTATGACATTAAACACATATTTTTATAATTAATTAACAATAAATTTAACAAAAAGGACAATTGACATACTGAAAAATGAGAAAAAACATTTGGATTATTTTGATACAATAATAAATTGATCCATTAATAATTTATAATGTGTAGGAATCAACCACACCTCAGTCTGATGAATGGTGTAACCGATATGACTAAAAGTGTCTGTTAGTAGTATAAAATTGACATTTTAGATCAAAACTTTTCAGTTACTGAAAACCAACTAAACATTTTACGATTATCATCATAATTTAGGACAAAGATTTATATGTTCTTTGGGAAATGTATAAAGCAGTATAATGTAAAACCAACGTATGATGCAACTAGTATGACTAAAAATTCATGTTTCTAGTTTGATATGATATTTTAGTAAAGAAACACAACTGATGTTCTAGAAACAATGAAAACACTTTTGGATTGTATTTATTCTAAAATAAAGATGATATATATGTCATTTTTGATGTATAGGAATCAACCTCAACTAAACCCGATTCATGGTGCGACCAGTATGACTTAATGTGTGTATTTCTATTTAAAACTGACATTAATTTTATTAAAAAAATACAACTTGCGTACTGAAAACCAGGAAAATGCATTTGGATTGTTTTGATAATTTAGGAAAATGATCCATAAGTAAAATATTACATGTAGGATTCATCACCACCTCAATAAAGTGCTTGATGAGATTGGTATAAATCCAAATGCATATTTTTATTTAAAATTGACATTAAATTAACTAAAAAAGAACAACTATGATACTAAAAACTAAGAAAATTCATTCTGATTATGTTGATACTTTATGATAATGACCCATAACTCATTTGTGATGTGTAGGAATTAACCTAACTTCAATTCGACACACAGTTTGACCGATATGACTAAAAGTGTCAGTTATCATTTTATAATTTACATTTTAGATCAAAACATTTCACTCCCAAAAAACCAAGAAAATAGTTTCGATTGTCTTAAAAAAATTTTAAAATGATTATTAAGTCATTTATGACATTTATGATGTATTGTCGAGTCACATATATGCACGATGTGACCCGTTTGTCTTGAATATCATGTTTTTGGTTTCAAATGATATTTTAGAAAAAAAACACAACTGACATACTAAAAATCATGAAAATGAATTTTGATTATTTTGATACCATACATTAATGATACTTGAGTAATTTGTGATGTTTAGGAATCAACCACACCTCAATCCGATGAATAATGTGACTTTTATAAATCAAAATGTGTTTTTATTTAAAACTGTCAATAATTTAAATAAAAAGAACATCTGACATACTGAAAACTATGCAAACAAATTTGGATTGTTTTGATACATTAAGACAATGATCCATGAGTCATTTGTGATGTGTAGTAATAAACCACACCTTAATCCAATGAAAGGGGTGACCAGTATGACTATAAGTGTCTGTTATCAGTTGAAAATTTACAATTAGCTCAAAAATTTTCATCATTGAAAAACAAGAAAAATCCCTATGATTTTCTTCATAATTTTGGAGAGCGATTCTTAAGTCCTATATGAGGTGTATAAAGTATTCTCACCTCAGAAAAATGCACGATATGACAGGCATGACTCAAAAAATGTGTTTTCAGTTTGAAATGTTATTTTACTAAAAAAAACACAACAATTATAATGAAAACAAAGAAAACCCATCCATATTATTTTAATACTTTAGAATAAAGATCCTTGAGTCATTTGTGACGTATAGAAATCAACCTCACCTCAATCCTACGAATAATGTGACTGGTATAAATCTAAATATGTCATCAAAATTTGATAATAATTTTATTAAAAAACAAGGGACACACTCAAAACCAAGTAACCCCATTCAGATTTTTTTGATATTTAAAGACAATGATCCCTAACCCATTTTTTATGTGTTGGAATCAACCCCACCTCAATATGATGCATGCTGTGTCTTGTATAACTCAAAAAGTTATTTTGATTAAATATAGATATTTTATTAATGTATTATTTCATATTAATGATTAATTTATTTCTTTTTAGTATTAGTAACATAATATTTGTTTTCTTATATAGGTAAAACCATTTTCTTGAGTTGGGATAATTTTTTCCGCAACTAATAATATGAGTGGACATTTTTTAGAGGGGACCACAGAAGTAAATGTATGAAACATTACTATTTTTAACTTTTTGTTGGATAATTGTAAATGTAATTATATAAAACATTGTTTGAAATGTATATAACTTTGTTGTAAAACCCCTATGTGCATTGATTTGTTCTTGTGTGCAATGTGCATGCACTACTTTGTGTAGGTTGTGAGTGAGTTCTATGGAGGTGCTGTTGGTGAGCGTTCTTGTCACACCTAGACGTTTTAATTATTTTTTAATTTATTTTATTAATTCTTGGCCTCGAGATCTTCCACCAAGGTCCGGGTTGGGTCTCAGATTAAAATCTATGTCGTTTACTATTTTTTACTTGGTTTCAGACCCATGCTTGGGCACAACCTGATTAAAGGTAACCGCGCGGTCTCCCCAGGTGCTAGTGCGGGTGCCCAAGTGGACTGCGTTGAGATGCGCAATTTGCGTGTGTGTTTTTTTTCAAGATGCGCGTTGAGATTGAGGTTACCCAGTTTTCAGAATTTGATTATTAAATGAATTAAGTTTTAAAAAATTGTTTGTTAATAATAATAATAATATTGTTATTTTTTTTTACTATTATTGTTTTTATTTTACATTATTATTATTTATATTGTTATAATTATAATTTATATTACTATGATTATTATTATGATTATTATTAGTTTTATTATTATTATTATTATTATTATTATTATAAGAAATAATTTTTTAAAAAATGGGTTGAAACCCTAGGGGAGGGTTGCGACACCCACTCCCACCCGTTTTCCTCTTCTGCGCGGCGCAGCGTGCCTGATTCGGCACCCCTTATAGCCCCTCCTACTGCAGCCACCAGCGAGCCCCAGCCTTCGCCACTCCCTGCGTGCCTACACAACCTCCGACGTCCCTCGTTTTCGCACCGGCCACTTCCCAGCCTCCTCCCAGCCTCCGCCCGACTCCCGGACTCCGCGTGACCCCCAACCTCTGCGCGACCCCCAGCCTCCACTACTCCCCTCCCGCTCCAGCGGCCGCACCACACAGTCCCCTCGTCCCGGCCTCCCGACCTCTGGCAACCCCGCCTGCTTGCCGGCCGCCTCTTCCAGCGACCTGCCTCCGCTGTCCGGCACCATTCTGGCACCCCTGCCCTGTTCTGGCGACCTCCCACCATTTTCTGGCGAGGCCGCCACCATCCAGCGACCTCTAGTCTCCACCCGCTGCACCCAAAACCCTCTCCCCTTCTGGTCGAGGTATATTTAACTTTATTTTTTGTGTTTTTCTCAATTTATCCACAACTAATTTCCTTGGGTTATAATTCTCGCATTTTTCTCGTCGATTAGAGTGTGCGGTTGGTTTTGTTTGGGGGTTGTTCATCTTTACATGGAAGATTTGTTGTGTCCGTACTTCATTTGACATTGGTGGTTATGCGATTGATCATTGTTTTAGTAATTCTTTTTCTTCTTAAATTAATTTAGTATATGAATATTAATTAGTTAGTTTGATGCAGATGATTTTTTTAATTGAAGTTGACATGTATATATAGTATGTGCGTGTTTTCTGTGATCAACCATGATGAATTGTTTATTTACATGTCACAAACCATGCAGTTTGTTTTTTCGTTTAGCATCGATGTGGGAAGAGTCATAAAAGATGTTTTTGAAAAGGTGTTGGTGTGTTCTCCTTGTTGCACACCAATGAAATTAATTTCAAATTAGATTGATAATGTTCTTTGAGCAGTTTAAATAAATTATGAATTCACTCATGTGATGCAGATTCAGGTGTGAAATAGTTCTTGGTGTACGTTTGGTTTCAAAAGAGGGATTTTATGTGTATGTTGGTGTGAAGTCTTTTGGGTTTTTCTTGAATTGATTTAATGAACATTTTAGTGATTTATTGAATTATTTAGATGGCACGAGTTGTGTTTTCGAAGCATGTTGAGTTGGTGTTTGTGCCGTTTGTTCGTTTGAATTGTTTTGAGTCCTTGTTTATGTGTTTTAGTTGTGCGGTTGTTGTAGCGTGTCGGTGCGGAAGACCCGAGGTACATCGGTTGTCGACTTGCGCGTGTTTGTGCATCTGTGCGAGGCATGGCGTGCCATTATTTTTGGACATCGAGCTGAGGTAAGTCCCCCACCGCACATACCTTTAGATTTAGAATTTATTAATTACTTGTTGTTTTATTAATTTTTAATTAATGAGAAATAATATGACATAATTAATTTCTAAATGATTATTTTGTGTAAAAGAGCCGTTTATTTTATACTTGACACTTGAAACATTTTCCTGACGGGAGGACACCCAGTATTCAATGAATGCATGTTTGGCCTTTAAACATAACTCATGGAATTTCAACAATTTTTCTAGTTTTAAAGATAAATGATTTCTTTTGAACAAGTGTTTTGTGTTTTTTCGAGAAATGATGTCTTTCTTTAAAATTGGTGAAGACCCGTTTGGTACATTAATAAAATAGATTATTTTTAAAAACCCAAACGGGGGTGATCTTTGGTGTGCGTTGAATGTGTGAGCTGTATGTGATGTTTGTGCATCGTGACTGATTATTTTACATTGTGGACGCACCCCTTTTTATTTCTTGTGTTGACATGGGAATCTGGCATAGTGAGTGAATCTTCTCACAGTGATTGCCGCACTAGTTTAGATTACGCACTGGCTAGTGGCCCCATAGAAGGGGAATACTGAGTAATTGCTACTATGGGGATTGGGCCCCTCAGTTAGGCCATGTAGGGCTATGCCAGGTGTTATGGTGTTATGACGTCATCGAGTTAGAGCATGATTTTGGGATGAGTCACATTTATGGTATATTCTGAATTGATCACGATCTTTTATGTTCGACCTATGTTTCCTTTAGTGTTTATTTAAATGTGGCAGATGATTGAGAGGTCTAGATTGTTAGCTGGCCCTTGTGTGCCACTTTTTCCATTTCCCTTAGTTTCTGTTGCATGTTGTGTGGTTTTCCATTATTACTAACAACTAAAATATGGATTTTTAAATTTTTCGCAAGAATATTTTAAAAAGAAATACACCTGTTTCTTTCAAACACTAAACTTGTTTTTATATTAAAAAGGGCAATGGACTGTTAATTGTTTTAGAAATGAAGGTGTGTGTGGAAACCAATATTTTATATAATTTAGTTCAATCCTGTAATTGATAAATTCTTTATTAAATGGTAGTGATTTGGGAATAGATTTACCGGGCTAACCTACAGTGTTTTAATACTCACGCCTATAGTGTTTTCTTGTTTTTATTTCTATTTCAGGTTACAGATTCAGTTTTTCACCTTGAGCGGCGTTGGTTGTGGTATTAGAGAGTGACCCACGGGGTCACATGAAGTTTTGGCCGTGGTTAGGTTAGTAGCGTTGTTTGTTTCTCTTCCTTTATTTTCTTTTTTTCTATTTATTTCTGCTGCTTAATATATTTTCTTTTGGGCCAAATCATTCCCACCTATTTACTCTTGATGCATGGAACTAGTTTCCAACCCATGGGGATCAGGAACGCCTTTCAGGCCATGTCGCGGACTAGCTCGAGTTACCGGTTTAGGGTCATTCCGGCTTGGTTTGTGACGGTTCTGTTATATAAAAAACACAACCCAAGAAACATGGCCTTTATTTGCGCTATTAAAGCACTGATAAATGCCCCCATTATCAGCACTATTTATATCACTAATGAAGTCCCACTTTATCAGTGCTATTTCAAGAACTAATAAAGTGGTCTTTTATCATTTCTAAAAATATAACTCATAAAAAGTGTCCTTTATCCATTCTAAAATAACACTAATACAGGGGAGGGGGCTCTATTAGTTCTTTTTTAGCTCGGATAAAGGACACCCATTATTAGTTATTTTGTACTACTATTAACGGGGAACCACCCTTTTTCAACTTTGAGATTAATAGTTCTTTTCTAGTACTCTTAAAAGTGTTTTATAGCACGGATAAAAGCACTATTTGTTGTAGTGTCTTTAGATAAAATATAATAATTGTCCAAATCAAACACAAGTGGATTAAAAAGAATCATATTTTTCGACATGAGGTTTAGTTTGGTATAAAATTACATATCCAAAGAAATTGGACAAGTGTTAGGGTATTTTTTATATTATTATAATTTTATTTTTTTCCATTAATTACCCTATTTACCTTTAATCAGGGTAAATAAATTTCAAAAATTTCTATTCACAAAAAATTATTTTGATCCAACTAGACTGAATTTTTCATACTGATAACAAACATGTATGTTGTATTTTTGAAATTCAATTCTTTGAAGTGGTAAAATTATTTTTAATGCAGATATGAAAATGTGTCTAGAAGGCTGGTAACAAGACATTAAAAACATTCAATGAATATTTAGATATAATTCTATTATAAAAATAATTCCTATGACCTAAATTGAAATAAAATACTTATTATGTATCTATTGTGACATTAAAATATTTTTAATGTAAAATAATTTTTTAAATGTGAAATTAGGATTTTAACAATAATTAAGTATTTTTTACTATTCATAAAAAATTGAAACATCTCAGAAAAATAAAAAAAATTCATCATACGATAATTTTGATATTCCAAACTCAAAAATGAATTCTATTTTGAAAAATAAAATATAAAAAATTCATAGTTGGTTTAATACTATTAATAACTAATTTTTAAACTTCTATTTTGATAGGTTATGGTGTGCTCGAACAAGATGTTTCCTACATCACTAGTGATTGAATTTGTTAAATGGAAGCATACCATGGAATCTAGATGTTTTAAATTATATTCCTTCCATATTCCTATTGACTTATAGAAAATATGAAAATTTTCATCAATAAATACAACCACAAACTTATCCAAGAACCCATGAAACATTACAATTTTTTGATCCATGAATATAATAGTTTCATTAGATACCCAACCGACTTAATTAGAATTTCATACTGTCCATATATAGTTCTAAACAAACTGTCTAGAATGCATAGTGAATTTACATTCAACTAATGGTACCTTGACCTGAGGTCATCCTTTGAGAAATCCTATGCTCCTTGAAGATGATCAAATAAATCATCGATATGTGGAAAATGATACTAGTTCATTATAGTGATGTTATTCAAGTATATATAATCATTGAAAATTCTTATTGATCTATATTTTTTTGTCAAAAAAGATAAAAGAACCCCATATTCAAGTGCTAGGCCAGATGACACCTTTATCTAAAAAATACTGTAATTTCTTTTTCAACTTTATCCATTCGATATTGGTATTTAGAAATAATATTCAAATTGATTATAAGTGAATAGTAAACTCAACCTATCATTTAAGAATAAAATTTGGAAAATCATTTGGGAATACATCCATGTATTCATTCATTACGAGAACATTTCCAATTTGGAATGATTATTTATTTTCATCAATATAATCTTAGTAACTTTAATTAAAATCTCTAATATATTTATCAACTTCTTGGTATGCTATCAAAGGAATGATATCATTGAACATGAAATTATTAGAACTAAAATCTATGTTAGAATTATAATCTATATTCCAATCCATAACAAATAGGTTCTCAAATTCAAATATGGAACGTTGAACAAGATTTACCGGAAAGACTATCTGACTGATGATAATAGGTGTGTTCCAATTAATCTTAGTTATTGTAACATTACACCCAGTGTCTTCTGTAGTATTTATATCTTATTTTCTTTAGATTATGTAAACAATTTTCTATCAAATTTCTTGAAAATGAGAGAATTAAAAGATCCAGAGCCAAACCAGTTATTGGAATAATTCAAAATGATTTGTAACATACATATCACAACTTCATTTGATGACTAAACATAAAATGTAGTAATATAAATTATCCTCTCTATGAATTTATAATTCTGATCATGTTGATTCCATCCTATTTTACTAACTTTGGTCATGAATTAGCATAATGACCCATATAATTACAGCTAAACCTTCTTACTTTTGGATAGATATAAATTTATACATACATTTTTTCATCGTGATTCTTTTCCTTTAATTCATATGCCATGTGGTCAAACATTCCAAATCAGTAATAATTCCCAATCTTCAAAATACATTGTCCAAGGTTCTTTTTACCATAATTTTTATAGTATTTTATCTCTATTTTTATACCACTATATTTATTTTTTTCATGATTCCCCATCACCTAGAATCCTAACCATTTCTTACATTCATCATTATGATGCACATAAGAGTAAAAAACCCCATCTCACCATTTTCAGTACATCAAAGAAATTATCATATCTTGTAAATTATCACATGACCAAAGTTCCTCGTACACTTGGATTCAATCTAAAATGAAACCAATTAATTATTCTATCACTGTCCAAAATAAAATATGGAACTTACCTGGCCAATATTGGGAGGTTTCATTCATATGTAGATATTGTATGACCACCTTTTTGCCTCAATTAAATAAATTTTTTCCATTTAGAGTCCAATAACCTTATGGAAATATATATAAAATAAATTTTCCTTGAATGTTTCCCATTCGATGGAATCGGGATCATATTTCTAGCTAGTATTCCAAAACAAATACAAATTTCTATCATCTTCACCTTTAAAATGATAAACGAAAACGGTTACCTTTTGACATTTTGAATATTCCATGGTATGAAATGTATTTTCAAGTACATTGATCTGTCCATCAGATACCACTAGCTAAGATGATCAACTATATTTTTGGGGATGTTACCTCATGAAATGATCTATAAAAAACAAGTTCCTTAAGGGTCAAATTGGGTTACTCTCTAGAATGGATAGAAACACAATTTATCTTCCAATTCAACTGATCTATTACATTAAAAAACTATTATATTTTGATTCTATCCTCCTCAAGAAGATGACTTGGATATATATATTCCTCTAATTTCCTTCCCAAAACCACTTCCATATTTCTATTATAGAAAACTATTATGAAGAAACATAATTTAGATAGAGAAACTTGTTAATATTAAAACTCTATAACATCTTAACTTGGTAGTAAGATAAAATATTTCAAGGTAATGTTATTAATATTACCTAATCCTAAAGCTTTATGTCAACTCACCTATGATACCAAATCTAAGGCCCCGACTATAATAATTACATAATATTGATTTTTAGATAAGAATTTACTATATATCACATTGTGGATTTTCCATGTTTATAGTTTTAGATAATTACTCTATATCTAATAAAAAAGAAAACCATATAATACTATATAGACACTTCCAATTATTACACATTTTTTCCATCATATATAACTTCTAAAAAGTAATGCATGATCTATTTTATGAAAAATATCCTTGACATTCAACATGACCACTTGAAACCCATTACTCGTTATTAAATATTATTAAAAACATTTATAAATGTTTAATGAGAATAAAATCCTCAATGAAGGATATAAATAGAAGTAAACCATTATTACATTGATAAAAATTAATTCTCATACAATACCCTTTCATGGAAACATAACATTTTACCCAAAATGGAAATATAATTCTCTAAAAAATATCATTTATTTTACGTTTTTAAAATTAATGATTTCCATGAAAAGTAATTAGAAAGAATATAAAATGCATGTACGTACTATAGAACATCATCACATCAAAACCTCAATGATTTGAATAAACATACATTCAAATTCTAGTATAATTCTTTGGATAAAATAAAAAGTACCGAATTCATTAGAGCATTATCTTGGACTACCCATATTTTACGCTATAACAGGCTCACCCAACACTTTCTAGCCACAACCATCATTTATAATATCAAATAAACAAAAAATTCAATAAAACATTTCAATATTTGAAAAACCATTTTAAACTCACATGAAAATCACTTTCATATATTAAAATACATTTTTAAAAAAAAAATACCATTTTCAATAAAAATTACACATTTCTTTTGGAAACCCATTTTCAATACCAAAATACACAAAAAGTGAAAGAATTTTTTTAATAAATCATAAAATCATGAATATTAATACAGAAATAATATAATTTCCTTGGTGGGGGAAATTTCATTTTCATCATGTACTTTGATAATAGAACCTTTCTTTTCTCATTGTTAAAAATATTCTATATAAACCAAGTAAAAACAATAATTTATGAAAAAAATTTAATTAAATTAATAATTGATATAAAATATACTTTATAATAAATTAATACAAAAAATATAATATAATATCAAGAATATTGACATATAGAAAAAGATTTTTAAATTAAATCATTAAACATTCTATGTGTCTCATACCACATTGAACGTTTAAATCATAAGCCACATGAAAATATTAAAATTTTAAAAAACATTAATTTACTTGATAATAGATATAATATGGGTATATAATGTCATGAATATTGTATATAAACATTATAAAATAATAAAAATACATATCATCAAGAAATTAAGCAATGAAAGTAAATTGAGATGAAATCTCTTAGCTTGAGTGTGACTTGTCACATGTGACTTTATCATCTATAATAATAAACCTATGTTAATTATTTAATTTTTAAATAAAAGTTTCCATATTTATTATATTTTATATTTCACTTATAATGATTTTGTAAAAAAATATAAAACAACTATGTTTTCATTAGTTGTATTGACAATATTTGGTTTTTCTGTAAAAAACGACTCTTGTAGGTCAACTATGGTCAAAAGGGTCCTTATATAAACATATAAAGAAAAATAATAATATAATAATTATCAAGTTGTACATAAATTATACTTTCAAACCCAATCATGAATGTTGGTTATGAAAAATGAAGCAATGTTATAATCATGGAGACTGTTCGCAGTTCGTACGCATGAGTAAAGTTCACATTTATCAACAATCATTATAGAAAAAAGGAAAATAACATTAATATTTTTAGTATTAAAATTATATCATAAATACAATTTTACTTACTCATATATAATTATATATATTATTATATTGATGTAAAATGAATCACATTGAATCGAGGATGTGGTAGTCCACACATCAACGAATGATGTTATCACTTATTTAGTGTGTAAAAGGGTAATAAATAAAATAATATATTATATTTAAATAAAGGTAATTATGTAATTTATATCATATAATTTATTTATGTCACGTATTTTTTATTCAATTTATCTTTAAATCATTCCATGTAATGTGTGAATGTATGACAACACTTTGAGGAGTCAGTAGTCCACACGACCAAAAACATTGTTATCATATTGTCACAAAATTGGATGAATAAAGTTATGTGTCATATAAAAACCCCATAAGTATGAATAAAACATAAATGTTGTATATAAATTACATAAAAACAATGTTTCCATCATAATTCCCAACCATGATATGTGGTAAGGGAAATATGAACAATATCCCTTCGTGCGGTGGTAGTTCACCGTACAAGAACGGAAATTTTGTTACCCATTTGAAGGATGTGTGTGCAGGTGTAGAAAGAAAAATTAACATATAAAAATAAAAATATATTTATGATTCTTATTTTATTATATAACAATGTAATAATAATAACTAGAGGAATTTACGAATATGTAAAACCCAAATGCACATTGAATAATGTTACCTCTTTTTTCAGGTAACTCCATTTGGTTTTCACCAAAGGGATTCCTTGGTTGTATTTATTAAAAAAGTGATTAATATAGGGTGAAGGTAGTAATGTTGGGAGATTGTTTTGGAAGGGGTTAGATGTTAAAATTTAATTGATATGTGTGAAAAATTGGGGAGGTTTAATGCCTTTATTGTAGTTGCGGGGGAGTGGAATTCATGTAAATATAAAAAGGTAAACACTCTTATAAGGTCTCTCTTAAAACATGTGACTCCAATAATGGACCCAATTGGATAACATATGTGAAAGTGTCGATTAATATCCAACCAACGTTTTTAGTAATATTTTATAGGTCATTTAGACTATTAATATTAATGTTTAACCACTTAGTGATCACATTTTTACCTTAATCTCCATAAATGATTTTAATTACTTTCACTAATCATTTTCGTCAAAGATCTATATTGATCATATTATATATATAAAATATAACTATTACAAATATTGGATCCATTATTCCAAATCACATTCACTTAAATGGATGAAAATAATATTAAATTAATCTAGTAGATGGGATTGAAAAGTTGGTTTTTATTTCAAAAATGTTGGAAATTTGCCTATGTGAATATATCTAATTTGAATTTGAAATTGTTTATAATGACCCAAATAGGTTTACCTAATATTAAATTGATATAATTATACTTTAAAACCATTTAATAACATAATTATCTATATAAATAAAATCTAATAAAATTATTTTTTGAACTAGAATTATGTATAATTCAATTTTCATCAATGTATAAATGTTCTTAGAAAAATACAAAAAATTCCCCCGAATTAAATTTTTATATTTCTATTTCACAAAATAAGATTATTGTTTGGTTTGAATTTTTAAAAGTGTCAAAAAATCTATCTAAAATAATTCATCCATTGAAATGCATAAAAACATACATATTAAAAAATAATATTAACATTATACTATTGTTTGGTATATCTATGTCTTGCTTACAAAAAAATTGGAGACACTCATTGTTTCTTTTTAGATATGATTTTTCACTTGGGTCCCATTTAAGGTAATGTTATAATCAATTTCATAAATATTAATAAATATGAAAATGTATTATTTCATCATTACTAGGTATGTTACAACTAACTACAACATGAGTTGTCGAAGAGGCCCACTAACAAGAAACACCTATTCCAGTCATATGATGTTTCTACCACATCCTCTTTTTTCATCTCACAACCCAACATCATACACTATTTGGATGATAAGGGGAATAATATCCCAAATTTCCTCTAATATTCAGTTCTTCCACAACATCCATATCCAGTAACTTAGCATATTTAAAAATCATTAGCATGGATACCTAGAATCTATAATCTGGTCACCAACCCTACAGGTACATCTGATCATTCATCTACTCATTCATAATCACCAATGGTGCAAAAACTACCATATTAGAAAACCGATTTATGTGTGCCAACACTGAATGATATCCCTATAGAAAAGAGATGAACACCAGATAGTTTACCACCACCATCATCTCATTAACAATTTGCTGGTAGAAGAGAGTTATGTAAACCTTATAGCCCAAGAAAATGTGCTTATCCTCCTATACCTTGGAATCCCATCATTGAATTCTAGAAAAATTAATTATGACTACTATTCACTTTAGACTGATAATATATAGTGTATCCAAGATGTATAATATCTGATCAATAATTTAATGATATTCCTCCTCCTCTGGAGGTTAATTTGATTCTCTAATAGTAAGTTTATGGTCGTTTAAGAATAACCATGATAGATCATTTTTTATTATTGCTCTTATTTGTACATCGAAAACTATGTTCCGTGAATTAAGTACATTTTAATTTATAATATGAACTATCTGCAAGATATACTTGGTAATGTTTTGATACATCGAAGGATTTCCTTGAGGAACATTAGCTACAACCTCCTAAGTAACTCACAAAACATATCTCAATGGAATAATGATGCACACTGAAATAAAAGAAACAATTATAAAATAGAAAAATTTTAGTTCAAACAAGAAAAACCATATGATAAATCTGATATTAATATCATGGACTCAAAATAGGACACACAATTCCCAATATCCTATGATAACATGAGTCTCATAATGGAGAAAGTTGACTATAGACTAACCACACCATATCTCTCAAGTCAAAAGAATATTATCTATAGTCTACCAAACATCCCAAAACAAGGAATATTAAGTAAATACATAAATTTATACCAATTTTTAATGAAACCATCCCAGGTACCCTCTCAAAATTCCACCCAACCTGATCCATGAAACACCCAAAGATTTTCTGAAATATATGTTTAAAATTAATTCAATTGTTGGATATTTTTCATTTCATACAACTCTAATAAACGTTTTTATATAAAATTAATAAATTAAAAATTACATTCACAAAGAACCATGTTGGTTTACATTTCACAGAACTTCGACTTGGTATACGTTACATGCAACACGAACATGGTGTATGATACACAGAACGCTGACCGGAAATACATTACACCCAACATTGAGTTTCTACGAAAAAAAATTTTATTTGTTATAATTAGTTAAACAAGATAATTATAAAATATTACTTAAAAATTGTAATATAAATTGTAATAAATAAATATAGAATATTGTTTACAATGGTTTTATTGATAATGAAGGATATAATTTTTTTATTACGTCCTTATATTTTTTAAAATACTAATTTCTTAAAAAAATCAATTTTTATTATTTTATGAAAAATAATAACTTTAATTTTAGTTATATTTTAATAATTAATTTCATAAAATAAAATAAAATTTTAAAATTATAGTTTCTAAATTATCTTATTCTTGATATTTTGGATTTTTTCAAGATACATCATTTTTTGTATTAATAGTGAAATGTACTTTATTTTAATTCAAAACTTCTATTTCAAAGAATTTTTCTATAAACATAAATTATTTTTCAATTAGATTTAAAAGTTTAAATAGATAATATTTTTTATTTATTAATCCAATTTAGGTCATTGCAATAAATTTCCCTTTGAAATTGGGTATAAAAACATAGAAAAAGTTTGGATGTTTTTATATTAAAAATCAACAGTGTTGTCAATTCAGTAGGATAAATTTTAAATAAATATCATCCAATTATATGATTACAATTTTGAAAAATGGATTCCATATTTTTAATCATAACAATTCATAATATATAATAAGTAGAATTTAGTTTTTTACCAAGAATATTAGTGAATGTGATTAAAATTAATTACAACGGTCAATAGAAAAAAGATGTTAATAATGTACAAAGCCTTAAATTTTAGAAAAAAGATGTAGAAATTTGTCGAAAAACCTTTGTATGGACATTATTATTACATAAACCTTAAAAATTTTCATTTGGGTTGGATTTTATGGATTTTTTATGAAAAAATGATGGCACACCTAAATTATTTAAAAAATGACAAGTCTGTCCTTTCCCTTCTCCATAAAAGGACACCACATATCCTTCTACAATACTCCTTTCAAACTACTTATTTTCTAATAAGATACACCAAATAAATTACACATCATAACTACCTTAATACTTTAATCATTTGTTATAGAATAAATCTATACAATGAAGCCTTTTGGCACAAACCAAACTGACATACCAGATTAAGAAGTAACGTTTTCTCTCAAACTCCTTTCATTTATTTTCTTTCTCCACTCACTCCAATGTCTTTATTACATTAATTTGTAACAACACCAGTATCCTAAATATACTAGGATGTTTCGTGTTAAGTGTATACCAACACTTACTGACACCTCCATTTAATGGGTAACAAACACACTATTTACATGTATGGTGAACAACCGCCCAACTAAACAATGATTGCTAATTTTTTCTATTACACCTCTCATGGTAGAAATTATAATGGAAATTTTTATTATAATTTTAATATATTATATTAATTATTAATTTAATATTATATGTTATTTTTATGAAACATATCTTTTTTTAATTTCTATTTTGTGTAAACATGATATTTTTTTTTGAGGAAGTATGGACTACTGCCCCCTCAAAACAATGTTATTCGTTCACACAATAAATGGAATGTATTATTTATGGGTTTAATGAAATTTTATGATATATATGATATAATGAATCTAATATAATAATTATATATATACATACATATATGTATTTTACATACTTTCTTTCAACGTGAAAATTAAATAGAAATAACGTTTATGCGTATATACGACATACCATCTCTATGAACGATGTATTACATTTCATACTTATATATATTATATGTATTGTTATAATACAAATATAAATAAGCTAGATTTTATTTAAATAATTTTCATTTTTTAATTCTTGATATAATTATAATGACCAATGATATAAATAATGAAGACACATGTGAAAATCAATGCATATATAACCTGAATTGAAACCTTATCATAGAATTGTTAACAAGTGGGTAATATAAATCCATATTAAAACCCTATATGGTATTATAAGAAATAATATGGTTCTATGAGAGATTTACAATAGATTTATATTTATTATAGAGTAATTTTGAATCAGTACACCGAGGGTCAAGACACAAGGTAAGGTAATTTCATATCACATTTTATTTTCGTGAGACACATGCATTATTCTCCACTCATTCCTTTTATATTGTGTTTATACTCCCATGGTTATTATATATGATTATTATACATAAAATTATGGGTACTTAAAAATCCATTTTATGATGTTTCTATCATGGGAATTATGTTTCCAAAGTTACCAAATTGCTAATTCAATTTTCAATCAATTTTCTTTCGTTGAAAGACAAGCAATGTTATGCACCTATATTTTTAGATGAGGAGTATATAATTACATTGAAATGTTAAACCATGAATCTATTTATTTTGAATTATATTTTAAGATTCATGTAATTCCATGTTATTACATGGGTAGTATTGTTCAAATTTACCTTGTTGTAAGAGTTTATCTAAACAGTCTCATCGGTTTTTTAGAATTATTATGTTTATGTTTACTTTTATGAAATATTATAATACATATCCTAAGAAAAATCACATGTTTAATATCCACTATTAATTAATGAAATATTTATGTATTTTATTCCATTATCCATCTCAGTGTTACATAATATATTTACCAAATTGTTTTTAAAAAATCCCTACTTTAACCTCTCTTCGGTCAAAAATCCATGCTCCTTGAAAAACATGATTTCTAACAAAATATTCCAAAAATATTATTCTAACATCCTATGATCAATAAAATAAATCATTACCGTTTATATCTTTTACCAGTTATTTAAAAATAAATTTAATATCTCTTTCCAAACAAGGCATTATTCAACCCTTTTAACCATGAATAAGGGATGTTCTTTTTAACTCGTATAAACTTTACAGATTTACCTACCATCAATTATTTGAATCATTCTTTTCATGTTTAAAAGGTTATTTTCTTATGAAAATGGTTTTAAATATATTTTAAGTGAAGTGGGTTTCAATATTTTTTCAAGCATCTTGTATATGTTTTGATAGAATTTTTTATGTCTTTTTGAAGCTCTTTTATACGTTTTCAAGGAAATTGCCTTCAATAAAGTTTTCAATGTCACTTTATATGTTTTCAAAAATCATGGTTCTAAAAGGTTTTCAAATATTAATTTATAATCCCGAATGTTTATTTTATGGAAAAATTTTACAAATGTTTTTGTGTTTTAATTAACCTTTATCAAAGAAGAAATGAAATTTTACTCAATAAATGTTTAAAAAAATATTTTTCTATGTTATTTTCCATCTAATATGGAATCTTGATGTTACTGATTCCCTTATAGAAAATGATCCAATGGTTCTATTCATATCCATTCCGGAATGGTTTAATTTTTTTTGGATTGATGTTTATGAAACCTGATTCTCTTCCATGTGTAATATATTTATGAAAATGGTATCTCTTTAATGGTTTATATGTTTATGAAACCCGCTTCTCTTCACCGGTTATCCTTTGATGAGATGGTTATAAAACCAATCTATTTTTCATAGGTTATGATGTGATGAAATTTGAATGATAACCATTTCATTTCATATGTTATGAATTTGATGTTTATAAAACCCATCTAATTTCCTGGGTCATGATATGATGAAGGTTTTGTGGCACATCTTGGTAGGATTTAATTATGTAACAGTTGGGACTTACACTACTATAATATTCATCTTTGAAACTCCCTGACACGGGCGACTGCCTATGGTGGTCGCTGAGATTTCCCAAAAAGGGGGCTTCGACACCCCCTGACCCCAAACCTCACGAGCCCTCGTCCTTCACCCTTGACCTCACCACGCACCCTCCCGCGTCGCTTCCCTCCACCGCACACCCTCCCCCATTGTCGCGCGCCCTCACCACGTTCCACCACTCGCCTCCCTCCACCCTCCACCGTTTTCGGCCTCCGCCCTATGCTCGTCCTCTACCCTCTTCTCTCTGGCTCCGCCTGCCCTTCAGCCCCCTCCACCCTCTGGCCATCCTCTACCCTTCCTTCCATCCCCTCAAATATCCCTCTGCCCTCTGGCCTCCGCCCTCCAGCCTCCGACCTCCACCCCTCCGGTCTTCGACCCCTCTGCCCTCTAGATTCCGCCCTCAGCCCTCTGCCCCCTCGCCCATCAACCCCCGACCCTGGATAGCCCACCGCACGCCGGATAGCCCCCCCTGCACCCCGGACAACCCCCTCCCCTTCGGAGAGCCCCCCCCACCCACCCCGGGCAGCCCCCCGGCACCTCGGACAACCCCCCCTCCCCCGCACCCCGGTACATCCCCCCCAATCAAGAATGAATGATTTGTTTGAAATTTTAATGAATTGAATGTAAGAGGTGTTAGCACGCCATTTTGAGAATAGATAATTTAATGGACCACATCATAGGCTCGGGAATCGTCACCTATATCAGATCTGACATGAGGTATTTGTTATTCATTTTTTAATTTAATAATTATTATGGTTTTTTATTTCTATTATATTCATATACAGTTGCTGGAGAAAGGTGCACCAACTAATAAAATGTCGGTGTGGATGAGGACTCGTGATTGCAATGATCCAGAGGCTGCAGAATTGATAGTGAGTGCTTGTACTTACCAATTCTTACATAAATCGTTATATTAACAAATATATGTATATATTTTTAAATATTTCATATGCTCAATTTGAAGCTGAGTTAGAACATCTTACAGAGGACGAGCAACAGATTCCCATGCGAAGGGATGAGATCTATCATCACATTATTGGTCGGGATGGGAATGGATATAGTTTCACCTATGGAACATGGATTCTTAATTATGTAGTGTCATGCACTGCGGTTGTCGGTCCTGCTGTTTCTCAGACGACACAATAGTTGTCAGATTTTGAGGCACGACTGCGCGCTTCTGAAGAGGAGAATGCACAATTGATCACTGATGTTAGAGCACTGTGGGAATATGTACGTTAAGGTGATGTTGCAGGGGATCATACGATATTGGTTTATACTATTTTTATTTATTTAATTTATATTATTTTTTTATGAAAATATTCAAAATGTATATTTTTTGTAGGCCCCTAGGCCACCGGATGGAGGTAGCAGTAATTACCACGCATGGCTCATCATATTCACGAGGTGTCTTTCTGTTTATTCTAGTGGGGTTGTTATTGATGTTTAGGTTGGGTTTCTAGTGATATTTTTTGTGATGTGGGGGTATCTTGGGTGTTTTGGCCCGATTCAATGTTTGTGTGCATGAATTGAGAAGTAACCATGAAACTGATTAATGGTTTGGATATTTTTTGTTCATTTAATTCTTTAATGTTTTAAATTGCATGTTATGTAATAGTTTCGAAAAAACCATGTGATTCCTAATATAAAACATTAAACTTGTTTTTGATGACTGAGCTCAGGATCACTATTTTTAGTCCCTGGAGTGCCCCCCCCCCCGCCCTCGGACAGCCCCCCACCCCTGGACAGCCCACCCACCCCGGACATCCCCCCCACCATGAACAGCCCCCCTGCCCCCCGGACCGCCCCCCTGACACCACCCCCACCCCGGACACCCCCCCCCCCACCGCGGACAACTCCCCCTCCCGCACCACCGGACAGCCCCGCCCCCACCCCTGCACCCCGGACATCCCACCCCACCCCCGGAAAGCCTCATAATTCCCTGAAATCATACTACAATAACCGTGGTGTTAATTGTGAAATGGACGGGCATATGCCACATTACTCGGAGGTGTCATTTGACCGCGGTGACCAAAAACACCTTTCTAGAGTCATAAAAGACCAAAATGTCATGTGACAGTTGAATTTAGAGAAAACATGCTCTAAATGACCTAAAACGACACAAAAACCATAGAAATATTATTCGTTAAATGTTGCAGGAGACGACATGTCCATCAGATCTGTGGTGCGCGGTACGACCCCATTTGTCGTTTTCAGCAGTTCCCCGCGTACTAAAAGGGCACGTTGGGTGGTCAAACCACTCGAATGACCTCAGAATGCCTTGAAATTATACGACAACAACCATGGTGTGAATGTTGAAATGTTCGGGAAGACAGCACAATAATCGAAGGTGTCGTTTGACCGTGGTGATCGGAAACGCATTTCCAGAGTCACAAAAGACCAAAATGGCATGTCACGGTAAAATTTAGAGAAAAGTGCTCTGAATTACCTGAAACCACACAGAAACAATAGTAATATTATTCGTGACATGTAAGTGAAGATGGAACATACATTGTATGTGTGGTGCACATGGTACGACCGAATGTGTCATTCTCAACAGTTTGCCGCGCTCTAAAAGGGCACTTTGGGTGGTCAAAACCACCCGAACAACCTCAAAATTACATGAAATCATACGAAAAAACCATGGTTTGAATTGTGAAATGATCGGTCATACGTCATGTCAATCGGAGGTGTTGTTTGACCGCGGTGACTCGAAACGTGTTTCTAGAGTCATAAAACACCAAAACGGAGTGTGACGGTTGATTTCAGAGAAAACGTACTCTGAATGACCTAAAACCACAAAAAAACAATACGAATATTATTCGTGACTTGTATGAGGAGACGACATGTCCATAGGACGTGCGGTGCGCGCGGTAAAACCGAATGTGTCGTTTCAGCTGTTCAACACGCTCTAAAAGGGCGCGATGGGTGGTCAAAACCACCCGAACGACCTCAGAATGCATTGAAATCATACAACAACAACCTTGGTGTGTGTTGTGAAATGATCAGGCAAACAACAAGTGAATAAGAGGTGTCGTTTGACTATTGTGACCAGAAACGCATTTCCAGAGTCCCAAAAGACCAAAACAGGGTGTGGCAGTTGAATTCAGATCAAATGTCTTCTGAATGACCAGAAACCACATGAAAACAATAAAAATATTATTCTTGACATGTAGGAGGAGACAGAACGTCAATCAGACATGCGGTGCACGCGGTACAACTGAATGTGTTGTTTTCAGCAGTTCAGTGTGCTCTAATAGGGAGTGTTGGGTGGTCAAAACCACCTGAATGACCTTAGAATTGCATGAAATCATATGAAAACAATCGCGGTGTGAATTGTAAAATGTTCGGGAAGACAGAAAGTCAATCAGATGTGTCGTTTGACCGCGGTGACTAGAAACGCGTTCCCAGAGTCACAAACGACCAAAACGGCGTGTCACTGTCGAATTCAGAGAGAACGTGCTCCGAATAACATGAACCCGAACAAAAATAATAGGAAAATTATTCGTGACATTTTGGTGTAGATGACACATCCATCGGACGTGTGGTACGCGCGGTACGACCGAATGTGTCATTTTCAGTAGTTCGACACGCTCTAAAAGGGCCCTTTGGGTGGTCAAAACCACACAAACGACCTCGAAATGCCATTAAATCATTCGACAACAACAATGGTGTGTATTGTGAAATGTTCGGGTAGATGGAACATCAATCGGAGGTGTAGTTTGACCGCGGTGACCGGAAACGTGTTTCTAGAGTTATAAAAGACCAAAACGACATGTGACAGTCGAATTCAGTGAAAACGTGCTCCTAATGACCAAAAACCACATGAAAACAGTAGGAATATTATTCGTGACATGTAGGAGGAGACGAAACTTCCATTGGATGTGCGGTGTGCGCGGTACGACCAAATGACTCATTTTCAGCAGTTCGTGTGTGCTCTAAAAGGCACGTTGGGTGGTCAAAACCACCCGAAAAACCTCAGAATTCCATGAAATCATACGAAAAAAACCAAGGTGTGTACTTTAAAATTTTCGGGTAGAAGACACATCAATTAGAGGTTTCATTTGATAGCGGTGACCAGAAACATGTTTCCGGAGTAACAAAAGACCAAAACGGAATGTGACGGTCGAATTTAGAGAAAACATGCTATGAATGACCTGAAACCACCTGAAATTAATAGGAATATTATTTGTGACCTATTGGAGGAGATGTCACATCCATCGGACGTGCGGTACATGTGGTACGACAGAATGTGTCATTTTCAGCAGTTCAGTGCGCTCTAAAATGGTGCGTTGGGTGGTCAAAACCATCCTAACATCCTCGAAATTCCATGAAATCAAACGACAAAAACTGTGGTGTGAATTTTGAATTGTTCGGGCAGACGACACATCAATCGGAGGTATCGTTTGACCGTGGTGACCGGAAACGCATTTCGGGGGTCATAAAAGACCAAAAAGCCATGTGGCGGTCGAATTTAGAGAAAAAATGATCCAAATGACATGAAACCACATGAAAACAATAGGAATATTATTAGAGACATGTAGGAGGATACAAAACTTCCATTGGACGTGCGGTGCATGCAGTACTACCGAATGTGTCGTTTTCAGCAGTTCAGTGCATTCTGAAAGGGCGCATTGGGTGCTCCAAACCACCCGAACGACCTCATAATTCCATAAAATCATATGAAAAAAACGGTGATGTGAATTGTGAAATGGTCAGGAAGACTACACGATAATCGGAGGTGTCGTTTGACCATATTGATTGGAAACACGTTCTTGGAGTCACAAAAGACCAAAACGGCGTGTGACGGTCGAATTCAGTGCAAATGTGATCGAATGACCTGAAGCCACATGAAAACAACAGGAATATTATTTGTGACATATAGGAAGAGACGGACCATCCATTAGACGTGCAGTGCATGCGGTACGACCGAATGTGTCATTTTTAGTAGTTCGGTCGCGCTCTAAAAGGGCGCGTTTGGTGGTCAAAACCACCCGAACGACCTCATAATGCCATGAAATTATAAAACAACAACCGTGTTGAGAATTTTGAAATTTTCGAGCAGAAAGTTTGTCAATCGGCAGTTTTGTTTGACCACAGTCACCGGAAACGTGTTTCCGGAGTCATAAAAGACCCAAACGGCATGTCATGGTCGAATTCAGAGGAAATGTGCTCCGAATGACTAGAAACCCCATGAAAACAATAGGAATATTATTCGTGACATGTAGGAGGAGACATCATGTCCATCGGACGTGCAGTGTGCACAGAAATCATTTCTTTTTAGACAACAAAACACTTTCAGAAACTAAAGCAAAGACTCCAAAACAAGAAAAAATCCCTAAAATGATAACATTTCATAAATTGGAGGTTTTAAATTATTTTAGAACCCATGATATGACAGATTTCATTTTATAATATGTATATAATAACTGAATAAATATGTCAAATTTACCATCATTTTGTTTAGTTGTTTTCATTGTATCTTTTTGTAGGTTTCTAAAGCAGATGGCTATGGATTGTTGAAGCACGTCTATCATTTATTGTTTATGATGATCTAGATGTTTATGGTGTTTGGATTTGTTTTCCATTTTTAGGATTTATATGCTTTTTTTATTATGTACCATGATTTTTTTAAAATATTTCCAGTTTAGCGACCACCACAGGAAGTCGCTCTAGGTTGAATGCTAACCACAATAGAAAACACCATTGGAAGTCGCTTCAGAAAAACAGTGACCACCAGTGGCGATCGCTCTAGGTAGGAATTTCAGCTATCTTCAGGGACCTCCAATGGCAGTCGCTATAGGCCGGTATTTCTGCCAGCATCAGTGACCTCCAATGGCGGTCGTTCTAGGCCTACAACATTAGGCCTAAAGCGACCGCCAATGGTGGTCGCTATAGGCCGATTGTTTAGTAGTGCTATATCCACCCCCATGAATTGGGTAACTATGGATGAATCATGAGTATAAATTTCATGGGTGAACTTAATTAAATTTTCAATATATTATCCAAGGACCTGGTTACATATGCCTAAGTTTATGTGTGAGCCTAATTACATGGTCCCAATTTTATGATTGAACCATATTATGCATTCACAATTTCATGCATGGACCTGCTTACATGACCATTGGTTTATGTGTGAACCTAATTACATTTTCAAAATCATAATCATGAAATTTATTACAGGTTCACATTGTTATGCATGGATCTGGTTTCTTGTCCATAAGTTTTTAAGTGAACCTGATTACATGATCACAATATTATGTGTGATCTTTATTAGGTGTTCAAAATGTTATGAATGGAATTGGTTTCATGTTCATAAGTTTATGTGTGAGCCTGATTACATGTTGTAAATGTGATTCTTGAACCTGATTACTTGTTCAAAAATTTAGGTACGGACATGGTTTCATGTCTATCAGGTTATTCATGAATAAGAATAAAAATTTTCATTACTATGCACGGACATGGTTTCATGTCCATTAGTTTAAATAAAGGCCTAAATTCTTTTCCATTACTTAATGAGTGAACCTATTTATACTTATTTATGTTCACAATGTTATAAACCCATGTTTATGCAAAGAATTCCATACATTATTTCTATTTTATTCATTCATGACTTATTCTTTTAATTCTATTATGATCTATGTCTTATGAACTACTAATATTTATTATGATCTCTAATATGCATGGTATGATCAAAAAATTTTAATCTCAAGTTCCATACCCTTATTTTCATGTTATACATACACATTTCCTTTATTTAACATTATTGATAATCTGATATCTTTTTGTTTCTTATGTTTACATTCCCTTAGTTATTAAGAATGTTTTTAGGTAGACGTACTAATTTTTGATATCTTTATGGAACATTTTGAAGATCCTTCAACAAGATGGGATATTCTGTTCTATGTTTTCAAAGACACTAAACAATTGTGGTCCTCCAGCAATTATTCTTGTATTGTACTGAACATTCATCTAATATTATGTAATATCAATGTATATTAAGCATGAGTTTCTATATTTGATATCAAAGGAAATGTTTTGTTATTCTTTGGAAATTAAGAAGACTATAATTTAATGATATCCTTAGTTATATTTCTAACGATATGTCTAGGGATATCTCAAAGAATAAGTATAATGATGGTTCAATGGTTAGGAAATCATCCTAGAATATTGATAAAGAATTGAGTGATTGGATTCGTAGAAATAAATCCATTTATGGATACTACAAGTGGATGTATGTCTAGAAAAAATGTTCCAAGTGGTAACAACTCTGATGATATGTTTCGAGCATGGATCATGATAATCTAGTACATGAAAATTGTCCTTACTACACTCCCGGGTTGACACTCACAGGGGATATGCTTTGGGAATTCACACACTTTTAATGAACCACCATGATGTATTTAATTAGAATATGGTTATTAATAACATAGGATAAATACAAGGTCTCATAGATTAAGTAATGTGTCATACTTAAACATTTTTAAGTGAATTTTTATTATTATGTGGTTCCCAATTATGATAATTATTTTATACTCTAAGATTTTGGTTTTAGTCAATGGATGGAACCAGAAGGAAAAACGTTAATGGTGATTACAATAGATAATGAAATGTATTTCCACAAGAAGATATGAATGCTAAATGATGTTGAAATACAAAAAATCATTTTTATACTCCTATAGGTTTCTCAAGATATGAATCATGCTGAGTTTAAAAACAAGAAAAAGAGGAAAAATGTTCTATTGAGTCCATCATGAGGCAACGTACACCTTATAAGAGTCGTTCATTTGATCCAAATGGTGTTGAACAATGGATCAGTACAACTAAAAATATATTCTGCATTATCAAGTTTTCAGATTATGAGAAATTCATTTTGGATATTTCTCATTTAGAAGGTGAATTGGGCTAGTGGTGGAATTGAATCAATATTACAAGGAAGAAATATGAAATTGAATCCATGGATTGGGAAGAGTTCAAAAACATTTTCTTCAATAAGTAAATTCCACGTGATCATTGTATAAAGGTAGAAAAGGGGATCCTTGAGTTGACAAAAAATAATAATGAATCTATATGTACTTATTAGTTGAATTTCAGAAGACATGAATAGAATGAATATTGGATATTTTGTCTGTGTTGATGGTAGCTGAAGATAGATGGGATGATCAATCATGGAAGTCATGATAAGTAAGTACTTCAGGAACGATAAAAAATGTTTTCACTCATTAAGTAGGGTAAGAGATGAATTGGAAATCAATCAGGGATTAACCAAATTTTGATATTTTTTATATTAAAAGGAATATTATCAAGTAAGTATAACATCTCATGTAAATTCTTCAACTATAGGGAAATAATCAAGAAATCGAAAAGTTTATCCTAGTTCATTTGTTTTGAAATTAATCAAATGGACCCTTTGACCATTGTAGATTTATGGCTTTATTATTGTTAAAATTATCATAACCATGTTATCTATCACTCCACATCCGAACAATATGGCTATATTTCACTTCCACGCTAATTTTTTTACATTAAACCTATGTTTTCATATTGATAAATAATGTTATATATTTTAATGGGTAGCCGTCATGTTTCCAATATTCCCCTATTAAAGTAATTTTTTGTATTTATTTTTACGATGTTGATTTATATGAAGGATACATTCACATATTAATCCTTCGGTAGCCTAGAAATATTTCACGGGGTAAATTTAGTTAAAGGGGGGTATAATATTACACCTTGAGATTTTTTGAAATAATTTTTTTCAAAATAATTTATTATTTTGATACTTTGAATTTCTTGAAATGCTGAAAATATATTTTTTATATTAAATCCCTAAGTCAAAAATTTCTTTCACACGAAACCAACTCTGAATATGTTAAATGGAACATAAAATTTTCATATGTTACATGCAATATTGACTTGTCGTACGTTACACAGAACACCAACATGGCGTATGATGCATGAAACACTGAGTTTCTACGAAACATAATTTTATTGTTATAATTATTTAAATGAGATAATTATAACCTATCCATTAAACATAATATTATGAATAGTAAAAAATATTTTACATCATATTTTTATAATGGTTTTGTTGATAACAATGGATATAATTTTTTTTGGTAAAATCCTTATATATTTTAAAATACTAATTTCTCAATTAAACTGGTTTTTATGCCCACATATAAAAAATAATATTATTTATTTTAGACATATTTATAATTTTAATTTGATAAAATAAAATTTAATTTTGAATTTATAATGTCTAAATTAGCTTAGGGATTTTTTTTCTCGGAGACAAATCAATTTTTGATGAATGGTGAGAAATACTAGATTTTAATTCAAAACATCCATTTCATAAAATTTATATTTAAGATAAAATAATATTTTAAATTTCTTTATATGTTTAATAAAATAATATTTTTATTATTTATTCAATTTTAGGTCATTTAAATCAATTTCCCTTGAATTGTGGTATAAAAACATAGAAAACGTTTGGAATTTTTTAATTTAAAAATACACAGTGTTGTCCAGTCAGTGGGATTAATTTTAAATTAATTTAAAAAAATTATATGATAAGAATTTAAAAATATGGACTAAAATTTTGGAATTAGAATAATTTATAAATATTAATTATTTTATATTAATATTTGACCAATAATTTTATTTAATTTGATTAAAATTAATTAGAATGATTAAGAGAAAAATTAGGTTAATAATGTACTAATCATTAAATTTAAGACCCAAAAATTTATAGAAACTTGTTAGAAATAAATGTTCAATAAATTATTTGTCCATGATAATTCCATTCTAGAGATTGGTTGGTTTGGTATGTCTATTTTAGGTAAATATGTAGGTACACCTAACCTATTTTCAAAAATGCTAAGTCTGTCTTCTACCAACCCTATAAAAGGCCACCAAACCTCCCTCTTCATTACAACTTTAAAACCAGACTTGTTCCACCATGATCATCCCAATCCACTTACAAACATACCTAAATACCTCTTTGAAGCATAAAATTGGGATGATGGAAATCCATTGAAGCATTTTGGCACAAACCAAAAGGGTTTACATGATTTAGAGGCAACGTCTTCTCCCAAACTCCATCATTTTATTTTATTATCCACCCCATACACTATATTTATTCCATGAAAGTATGATATAAACAGTATAATAAATATAATATTATGTATTTATGCTATAAATTTTACCTACACTTACACACACCTCCATCTAATGGGTAAGGATCTTATTGATTACGTGTATAGAGAACTACTGCCTCACTAATCGATGATTGTTCATTTTTCCTTTACAGCCTATAATGGTGGAAATAATGATGGAAACTCATTTTATATATGTAATATATTATATATATTATTTATTTCATCTTCATTATTCATTTTATGATGTATATCTTTTTACATTACATTTGGTGTAAACATGCTAATTTCGTTTGAGGAAGTGGGGACTATCACCCCCTCAATGTGATTTGACTTGTTCACACACTACATGGAATGGGTTAAGGATAGGTTTTATTAACATATATTAAATAATAAATATTTTTTAATAATGATAAAATTGCATACATATATGAATATACGTCTTTTACATTCTTTCTTTCGACTATATAATTAAACAAAAATAGCATTAATGCTTGTGTTCGACTTACCATCTCCAGGAAAGGTGTATTATGTTTCATAAATTTATATTATATAGGTTATTATAATTCAGATATAAAGAATGAAACTCATATTTAAATCATTTCTTAAAATTTTAAATAATTATATAATTATAATCCCCAATGATATAACAAATTATGACACATGCCAAAAACAAAGCGGATATTACCTGAAGTGAAAAATTAACATATAATTATTATCTAGCTAGTAATATAAAGACATAAAAACCAAATATAGTATTATAAGTATTAATACAGTTCTGTGCTATATTTATAATAAATTTATATTTATGAAACATGTGGTTTTAATTTGTACGACGAGGGTGTAGACCCAAGGTAAGGAAATTTTATCTCACATTTTATTTTCATGAGATACATGCTTTATTCCCCACCTATTCCTTTTGTGTGTTTTGTAAAAATCCCATATTTGTGTTATATGATTCAAATAATTAATATTATGGGTAATTACATATCCATTTTAAGATATTTCTGTCATGGTATTTAGGAATCAAAATTTACCAAATCGGTAATTTAATTTTTCTCCATTTCCCCTCTTTGAGACACATGCCTTGTTATGAACCAATATTTTTCCATGAGGTGTATATAATAACTTTGAAATTTTATATCCTAAACTAAATATTTATATTATATTTTATGATTTCTTTAATTCCATTTTATTACATAGGGATTATGATTCAAATTTACAATGTTGTAAGAGTTTATTTGAAAAATCTCTTCTCTTTTCCTCATTATTTATATTTTTTATTTCTTTGATTAAATATTATGGTTTATGTTGTAATAACTATACTTAATTTTGTCATAATATATTAGTTCATGATATATTTATGTATTGTTTCCATTTTACCACTATTTGGTACATAATATAGTCAATAATTTGTTTTGAAGAAACCCTGACATTAGCCTCTCTTCAGTTAGAAATTTATGTTCCTTCAAAACCATGTTTTCTAAAATGGGTTTCCAAAAATAATCTAATAATATCCAATGATAATTAAAATAAATTTTATACTTTTTTCCATTTCCATTGATTTAAGATGACTATTATATCAACTTTCTATGTAAGATATTTTTTTAACATTTTTACCGTGCAAAGGAAAGGTTCTTTTTACCTCAAATGACAAGTATAGATTTACCCTCCATAAATAATTTGAAGAATTTTTTTAATGTTTAAAAGATATTTTTTAAGAAATTTTTTTTAAATATATGATTAAAGAAGTTGTTTTAAAAAAATTCATGCTTCATTTATAATTTTCCAAGGAAAAATATTTTAAAAAAATGTTTTCAACGTTCTATTATACGATTTTAAAGAATTTATTTTCAAAAACATTATTTGATCTATTTATATATTATCAAATAAAATGGATTAAAAATTGTTTTAAAATATTTAATTATAATATTTAATGTTTATTTTTTGGAATATGGATTTAATTTTTTTGGGTTTTAAATAGCATTTATCAAAGGGAAACATATTGTTTCCTCAAGAAATGACTTAAAAAATATAATTCCAAGTTATTTTTAATCGATGATGGAATTCGATTATGTAAATTATTTTATTATATTAAATTGTCAAAAGTTTTCATTAAAATACATTCATGAATTATTTATTTTTCTTATAGCATGTTGGTTATGAAACGCGTTTCTCTATCACGAGATATATGTTTATGAAACTCGTTTCTCTTTCACGGGTTATATGTTTATGAAACCTTATTCCTTCCATGAGATATGATTTTATGAAATGGTTTGGATTCCTATATATTTTCCTTATTTTATGATGTGAGGAAATTTTAATGACACCCATTTCATTTCATGGGTTATGATTTGATGTTTAGAAAACCCATCTTTTTTCATGGGTCATTAAATGATGAATGTTTTGTGGAACCCGTATGTATGATTTTTTTATATGATGGGTGTGACATATATCTTATTCTAATAAATAGGGAAATTATATATGATTCAATTGTACAAATTTTATTTTTGAACATGATTACATGTTCACATGGTTATGTGTGGACCTAGTTGCATGTAATTATCTAATCATTTATGAATAAAATTCACATTATTTTACTGTCATATAGAAAACACATGTGATATTTTTTCACTATTAGTTTTAAGTGAACATTTTTTATCATTAACATATATAATATACCTATTGAACATTGATCCGACGACTGATATAAATATAAGATTAAAAAAGAATCCATTAGATATAGGAAATGGAGAGGACAACCTCAACCAGTAGACTCGGGTCGTATGAATGTCATTTTTCAAAGCTCAGAAATGTGGTAGCAACCATTATAATCACTCTTCACTATTATAAATCTAAGATTAAACATGTTAAGATTTAATGGAATCAACTACGGGAGAAGTTAAAGTTAATAGAGATTACCACCCAGGTGATGTGACCTAAGCCCCTCCATGATTCTGTCACAGTCGAACACGTCACCCTATGGTTTAATATGGGTTTAATAACGGGTTATATAATAAGGTATTAGTTACTTATTGTGTAATCCATTTTTGTAAATAAAATTGTTTTTCTATCAATTCCATTATGGGAATAGTCATTCTTGAAAAAAAGATAAATTTTATAAAATAAATTTTCATGTAAAAATGGTAATTTTGAGAAATATATGCCTTATATTAAACTGTGTTAAAAACTATTCTTATAATGATGATTATATTAGTTCCTTATCAGTAAATGATTAGCTAATCAGTTCGATAAGTGTTATTTTTCTATTCGATAAAATTGAAAGTGTAATTTTAAAGAATTTATTATAAGGAATTAATGGATTCTGAATTAAATAATATTTTAATAAAATATTATTATTCAATTAATAATATGAAATTTAAATTAAAATAAAATTTATATGAATTCAATTGTAATTTATATTATGGTTTAAAACCCGTTTTGGCCAAAATCCGTTAATTTTAAATAAATGTCAATTTTTATTTTAAAAAAAATCACATATATAAAAAATTATTTAGATTAAATGAATATTATTTTTGGAATCATGATTTCAAAATCATTTAATAGTGAATTTTTCATAATTTTCAGGTGTAGTAAACTTTTGGGTAAAAATTAAATACCGTATAAATAAAATATGTGTTTAATGACATCATAATGACCCAAAATGATGTAATACACACTATAACGGGTATTATTGGACAAATATATGTTTTATAATTAAAATAATGTCATTTTATATTTTTTTAATTATTTTTGAATGCATTAGAAAATCCTGTTAAATGTATAATATACTTTCTGATTTTAAAATAATTTCTTTAATAATGAGACCCACCTTCCCATAAGAAAGGATACTATTTTAATATGTTCAGCCATTTTATTTATAAAATAATCTTTTACAATCCTATTTATAAAAAAAGGGAAAAACATTGGAAAGGATTGTAGTTTTGAATATTTAATTATATGGATCCCAAAACCTATGTTTGGGAAGTATTAAAGAATTCCCATATCATTTAATATATAAACCCACAAAATCTCCCATTTATCATCACTCAAAATCCTTTGATATTATCCCTAAAATACCCTAACATCAATATAATCCTCTCAAGGGACCCTAATCTCTCATGAATCCCCTCTTCAATCTTTTGATGTCACACACTCAGGTAAGGGATCCTTACATTCCATCCTTTCTTATTTTCATCCAAGTTTATCTATGTTTTTATACCCATTTATTATCAATTAAAAATGGTGGGTATGATTTATAACCTCCCCATAATTACCTAATTATTTTTTAATTATTATATACCCCATTCACTTTTATTAATTCCTTGCATGTACACCCATTACCATGCCTAAATTCGGTTAGGGATTTCTCTCATCTTATTTCCATTCAAGCATTTCTTATTTATTATGCATAAAAATTCCATTAAATATGTTGGGATATTATGTTACATGATCCATATACAGTCTATTTCATGATTAAATTATTTGATACCACTTTATCTCTCATTAACCCAATTTATGAATTTCTATATGATGTTGTTGTGTTGCTGAAATTGCACCACAATTTTAAAGCCTAAATCATAATATAATGAATACCATACCAATTAATATATCATGGGTATTCACCTTTATGATCATATAAATATTCAAAGAGACTAATTTGAATGTATTCCATATTCCTTAATCCTCGAATAAATTATGATGTTGAATGATTCCATGTTATAGGATCCACGTGGCACACTTATGCATGAAATGAAATGTTTATAAAGTGTGCGCCCTTATAGAAATCCAATGTATTGTATAATGTTAGTATCATGATATTACATCTTTAATTAGGGTTTACACATGACAATTCATGTGAAATGATGGTTTACTCACGATAATTATTCTGTAATGAGGTTCTACTCAGGTTAATCCTTGTGCAATGAACCTTGGATCATGATAATATCATGTATAATGTTGTTTCCAATTTCCATGTTATGATAATCATTCTATACAAAGATTTTATTATCATTTTAATATTATGTTCCATTGTTATTCCTATTTTATAACATGTATTGTATTCATCATGTTATTCCATGTTTACTCCCTTATTGGGCGTTATAGATCACCATTTGGTTACGTCTGTCCTTAGGTTATCTCAGGCAATGATAAGTACGAAGGAATGTTATGATCATGTAAAAGAAGTTTTAAAAAAACTTGTAGTATTTTATGTCTTAAGGTGTCTTTTAAATTTCCTAAGCCTCAAATACATTATACCTCTTGATATTCTGGGTTGTATTAAGGTCATTTTTATGTAATAAATCATTTTTAAGTGGGTAATAAAGAGCAACATTCTTATATTCCATGTCCATCTGTTTATGTGTGAATCTGATTAAATGTTCACAATTTTAGGGGTAATACATTTAACTTGTTCAAAATTATATGAATTGACCTGGTTTTTTGTCAACATATTTATGCGTGAACAAAATTACAGGATAAAATTTTATGTGTCAACCTGATTAAATGTTTCCCAAGTTATGCATGGACCTAGTTTAATATATATATGTTTATACATGAACCTGATTACATGATCACAGTGTTATATGTGAACCTTAATACATGTTAAAAATGTTATTCATGGACCTGGTATCATGTATATAGGTTTATCCATGAACCTGATTAAATGTTTACAATGTTATGTGTGAACATGGTTACATTTTCAACAGGTTATGCATAAACATGGATTCATGTCCCTAACGTTATTTAATGAACCTGATTATACATTCACAAGGTTATGCACGGACCTGGTTTCATGCCCATAATTTGATGCGAGGGCCTGATTTTGTGTCCGTAGTGTAATTAGTAAACCCATTTGTATATTAACATGTTCAAAACATTGTAAAAAATGGTACATTGCACAAATTCATTTTCTTATTCCTATGTAATTATTTTATTAATTGTGCTATTAATTAAAATATGATCTATGTATTATGAAGTTTAATCATTATTATGATCTCTAATATGCCGGATATGATCTTCAAATGTCAAGCTCATGTTCCACAAACTTGTGTTCAGGTTATGATTACACATTTCTTTTATTTAACCTTACTGACAATATGAGATCACCCTTTTATTATTTTTCTTTTCCCAAGGTTATGATGAATGGTTTTAGGTAGAAGTAATAATGGTAGAGATAATTATGGGATTTGTTGAGGATATTTCACCATCATAGAAGATTTTGATTCCATTTTTTCAGAGACACCACACTATTACAGTCCTTAGGCATGTATTTTTGTAGTGTAATGAGTATTCATCTAAAATTATGTAATATCCAGGTATGTTAAGCATGGTTTACTATAATCATCCTCATACCTAATGAGAGTTCATGATCCCGATAAGCTGGCAATGAGTGCCCATGGATAATTAAAACTAGAGGGAATGCTTTTTCTCTACCTGATGTAGAAGAATGGAATATATATACAATAGATAAAATAATTAAAATGATAAATATATCTTCCATAAATGAAATAGAATAGAGGAAACAAAAAAATAATTAGTATAAATATTATACATGTAGAGTTTTGAACAAAATAGACAACAAAAAAAGAAAAACTCCAACTACTCAATGTGGTAGTATGGGAAGAGTCAAACCATATCACCACCACCTTCACAACTCAACTGACAGAAAACCTAACTGCCTCATTACAACATCTTGACATTTCCTACAAAAAAATAAGTAAATGGTATATTCATATCTAATGAGGTAGGAATGTTGTTAAATAATTATCTTTGTAGGATCCCACCTAGGTCTTCCATATCATGGTACTAAATAATAATCAATGATCTATCAAATTTAATGAAAATAATGCGTGATAAAATTTTAACAATTATTATAGAAAAATGAATGAAAATCATATAATTTTACCACTATAAATATTTCTAAATAAATCTGGGAATTAGTTTTCAAATCATTTAATATACATATATCAAAATAGATATATCATGTCAATCCAGAAAATATGTCACATATCATATAAATTCCATGGATGTATAATTAGAATAATATAAACCGAAATCATACCAAATCGGCCAATAAGAACATGCAACAGCATGTTAAGTATCACACTAGTATAGGATAAGTTTTATACATGTACCTAACATAGAATATCATATAGACCTCAAGACGCTGGATATATTCATCGAGTATTGAGATAAAAGGATCACCCCATCATGTTAATCCCCATAAGGACTCAAAAGTCCCAAGAAGAAAGGGAAATGTGGAAAAAAAATCCCCATGAAACCCCCCTGAAATTGTATGAGACCAATTAATATACCTTTTACCTGTGTACCCAAGGTTTGTACAATGTTATATTTCCCAAACCATTTCTTCATTTCATTTTCTTTTATTACATTTCGCAAAACAATTTCATAATTATTTGAAAAATCGTTTTCATTTACCAAAACTAGGGGAAACCGTCTTTTATAAAAACCAAGTTTCACCCATATAAAAGAAACAAGTCATATCATGGAATTTAATTAAATAAAAAAATTGTCAAAAACTATTGCAATGCAGTTTTCCAAAACACATGTTAGAGATGAAACCACATAACTTAAAACTTAGGAAGCACATTTCCACAATGGAATCCCCCAATAAGGAAGAACACAAAAACACAAATGTATTACATAGAACTAATCTAAACATTTTATAATTGATCTAATTCAATAAAATGGTCGATTAATAAGGGGGGGAAACCATACCACAAGAACACACACCTTTCACACCAGAACTAACAAGGATGGGCCCCAAAAATAAAATCTCAAAATGGATCTATAAGTAAAAAAGAGAAATCATTAACACATACAAAAAAATTAAATAGTTAAATTAAATGGAACTACCTCAGTCAAAGGAAGAAAATAGAGAAAATGGATTTACATCCTGGAAAGATTAAACAACACATACTTAATGATCCAAAACCAAAAAAATCAAACTAAAATGAACAAAGGCTCACAATATTTCCATATATGTTATATAGGTAGAGAGCAAGGAGGGTTAGATAAGAATTAATGAAATACCAATTGATTCAACACACTATTAGTTGGCCATGCAATAGTTACATATTGTCTAACCCCACTATGTGTTATATAATCCATGGGTCTCATGTTCACTATGATATCCAAATCCTTATTATTAAAATGTTTCCTTTTGAAATTATATGTTGTGTAACCATTCAATAGATTGTCCCACTTTCATTTTGTGTGCATAGTTCACGACTTGTGTTCGAGACCTAGTATAAATCGTGTTATCCCATTACATGCCGTGTAATTTACCATCACACAACATAAAATCCATATTATTATAGAAAATACATAAACTAATTTGGGAATTCTACATAATCAAGGAGAACCCCACATATCAATTAAAACTTTATACCGAGACTTTAATAAATAAAATAAAAATACAATCCCGAACATTTGGCCATTTTACAATAAATTGTTCTCCATCATCGGTAGTCCAAAGATACTCCCAATTAAAGTGAAATAAAAGAAATATGGGGTAAAATAACTAAATGTTGGAAAGAGGGTGTTACAATGGAAGAAAAACCTAGTTTATCATATATTCATATTAAAATTAATTGAATCTCTTTAATAACATACATTGTATGCAACATCATGTTTGAATGAAATGCAATACTCTTTTAAAACCTTATTATTTAGACATGATCATTATAACATAGAATTTATGTTAGAGGGTATGAATACGGATAATTAAAATATAGTAATTATATGGTTTACACATTTGTTTAAAAAAATGTTTAAACATTGGTTAGAAATAATGTAAGAATCACTTGAATGGAAATGTAATGTTTTCTAAAAAACAATTTTTTTTCTAAAAGTTGGTTTAATTGTGCTTCACACACAAACTTCTAAAAGTTATTCTAGTAAAATTTGAAATTTTATTTTAAAAAATTAATTTAATATTTCCAATTCAATTTTCAAAATTATATTTTGGTGATTTTTTTTGATTTTTTTGAAAATAATAATTTCTTGATGAATAATGAAAAATAAATATTTTTACTTAAAACTGACTTTTCATTTATATTATTTAAGAGAAAAAAATTATATTTGAAATATGATTTAATGTAATATTAGTTAAATTATTTTATATTTTATCTATTTTAGGTCATTAATATGAATTTACAATTTAATTAGGGCATAATAACATTTCAAAATTTGAATTTTTTTCTTCAAAAAAATTATTTTTCGACATGACTACAGGTTCAGTTATAAATTTAATTATGAATATTCTATAAATTTAACCTATAAAAATTGAATATTTTTTATTAGTAATAATTGATAAATTATAATTGGTAAAAATTAATTTTATTCATAGTTAATAGTAAAAATAATAAAAATTAAAAATGGTGTTTATGGTGAATAGGTTTATTATGGTTGAAACTAAGATGAAAAGTGTTATAAAAGACATTAATGATTTGTGACACCCACTGGTTTGAAACATGTGGCAACTATTATTTATATAGGTAGATAATGGTATTTTTAGCAGTGTGTTTTATGAAAAAAACTTTCCAATCACTTTAACATTTCAAAAATTCCATGTGTATCCTCTCCCCCACCCTCATATAAAACTCCACCCCTCACTTCCTCTCTTTGAAATAAAAATATGTATGGTTATGAAAAAACCTGAAAAATATTTTCATAATTCCCAACCAATATCCTAGAGACTTTAGTTATTTGATAAATCTAATCTATGCATTCTTGAGGTTAAACATAAATATGTTTTTCAATGAAGATGTAATGTTTTAAACTACATTTTTATGTTTTACTTCTTCTTCTATCTATATAAAATCTTATTAAATTAAATTTAAAAATATAACCATTATATATCATATAATTATTTTTTATTATGTTAATTTTATAACCAAAATCTATATCCTCTTTCATCAAATGGGATATGAAATCATCATTCATGTTTACGATAGACTACCACTTTGTGAACTGATGATATTCATTTTCCATCACCAGATATCATGGTTTAATAAAATGAAATATTTAATGTTTTTATATGATATATATGATATTATTTTACCTCATTAATTATATAAGATTCAATATATTCTTACAATCAAACCCATTGGAAAATCATAATGTCGCTCGTGTGTATAACAGACTATCAACTTGCAGACTTATATGATGTATTTTTTATTTATATTTTTATAGGATGGTAATAATGATATATTAAATTAATATATATTATATTATTGATATAATTAAATTTATATGTTTATGACATCACATACACCTTATTTCTTTCCATTCCATGGGGATACTATAATGTCATTTGTTTGTGCGGTAGATGATTGCCTCACAAAGCGATGAGATATTTTTCATTAATTATTTTCATTTAAGGTAATTAGTAAAATTTTAAGGAATATATGTGATATATATGACATAAAAATTATTCTTTATAGATAATATATTATTTAAAACTGTTTCGATTCATTTGTTGTGAAAATGGAAACTAGGTTCATGTGATTGTATAACATGCCATCATAGTAAATAGTGTATTTAATTATATATATCTAATCAGTGTGAATTAATCTGAATGAAAATATATCATATTTTTTCCATTGTTAACATTATTTCTATTATATATCCATGAGAAAATTAATATTACCTAAATAAAAAAATCAAAACAAACCTGAAAAACTAATCTGTTATTGCCTGAAACATGATTTAAAGATGGATTTGTTAATAAAAATGTACTAAAATGTAATAAGTAAATCATATATGGTATGATATATATAATTAATATTTTTTAATATCCTCTTCATAAAAAAATATTTATTATATAGAAGTTTATAATGTGTACAATGGAAGTTGTGACTTAAGGGAAGGGGTTTTATCTCAATCAGTCTTCATTGGGACATATATTATGTCATGTACCCATATTTTTTTATGAGGAGTATATGAAGACCAATTTACATTTAATATAATCAATTTATTAATTATCATGATATTTTATGTTTCATTTAATGATATTCCTTAATGTGTCTTATAAGTCAAAATTACTGAAGAGTTTTGGGTTTTAGGATTCTATCTCCTCGATTATCATGATTGTTCATCTTTAAGTTTATGATGATGAAATATTATGAAATATCTCTCAATAAACTCCTTATTGTTTTATTATCAAGTTATTTCAAGAGAATACATGTTTTCGCTTCATTTTACACTCTTTATGTACTCGTGAATCTAAAAAAATGTTTTTAATGTAATTTTTGAATATTTATCTATTCGGTTGAAACCCCTTTTTTATTCCATACCATTATATTCTAAAAGTCATTAATTTTTTTTTACCATTCTCAAAATTATTTGTTTCATATATTTTTCAATATTTATAAATCAATTTAAAAGTATTATTCATTTTTTTGCACCCAAGTCCCATTTTGATTTTGCAGAAAATGTGAAAGTAATCACAATTTTAATGTGCATTACAAGAAAATAATTTTCTAACGTCATGACCACTAATTGTTTTATGTCTTAATTTATATGTTTCAAGTATTATTTTCAATTTAAATGATTTAAAAATGTATTATTATTTTTTAGGTTCTTTTTAATTTTTAATTTCTATTTTGTTCAAGAAATGTTCCAAGTGATATTTCAAAATCATTTTCCATATTAGATGACATCCATTGATGTAAATTATAATATAATATGGATATGTTCCAAGGAAAATTTTATTTTGATTTATTTGGGTGGTTTATTATTTTGAATAAAGCTTGTTTACAAATATAATTTCATTATATGGGGTTATTCTACAATGAAATTGTTATAAAACATTATTTTAGTAGATTATAAATTTATGAATGTTTTATAAAACCCATTTTATAAAATAATTTATGGTATTATTATTGTCTTATAATCTTTTTGTAAAGAAATTTATGGTTTATGTGATGGTTGGGACCTATATCTCACTCAAATTCATTGGGTAATGATTAATTTTCTATGAGATCAGAGGGTATAAGAGAGTTTATCAGAAGCCCGAAATATGGGTATACTTGAGGATATCCCATGCCTGATTATGGTATATGGGAGTTTATACCAATCACAAAAATATGGTACATGGGAGGTCATCCCAGTAACAAAGCATGAACTTGGGAAATTTTTCCATGCATTACATGTTATTAATGTCATTATGGGTAGCGTTGATATAAGGTTTTCTATACTTATGTGTATACCAAAATTCAATTTCTTATGTCAGTGTTATGCTCTCATGAATCTTGATATTTTATTTAATTATTCTTTTGGTCTTATAATCATCCAATATTTATTCCATGACACGATATTTTTATATTGGATATGCGGGGTATAGTTTTCATATGTTGTACTCATGTTCTCATAACATTATGCTCACATTCAATTTATGTCATTATTTTTTACCCTTATTGATTAGCTAAACTCACCATTTATTATGATTATTTTTCACCAGTAGTGATGGATAGTATTGCATGTTTTACGTATTGAAAGATTTCTACATATTAGGAACTAAGTGGGGGTTGACATAGATTTTTAGGGACCAATTGTTTATTTGTTCTGTAGTTCCAAAGAAACTATTCCATTAGGATACTAAGGTGTATTTTTTTGTAACAAAATTAATATTCAAATAAGAATAGGTAATATATATGTATGTAAATCCCAGGTCATCATATATTGTATCCAATTATTGGTTTAGTTGTACATCAAAAACTAGGATGAGAAAACATTAATGAGATCCCTAGGGATATGTCATAGTATAAGTCAAAGGATAATTTTAGGAATCAAAACATATCATTGTATAATGTTGAATGATGGTAGAGTGGTTTCTATGAAATTAAATCTCTTTTAGGATAATAAATAGATATGTGGTAGGGGAATTTATTTACCTAGGGGTAACAACATGCAAAATGGTGTTTCGGTATTGACTTAATAATTGGTTGGCATATGAAATTGTTCCATACTAGGCACTCGGTTTGAAACTCCTACGGAATATTCCACAGAAACTCAAAAAATATTCATAAACCATCATGAATGATATGAATATATACCATGAATGAACTAAATTACTCTTAATATATAATAATCTTAAATTAAAGTATTCATATTTAGAAACCCAACAAGTGATTTTTATGATAATTTTGGTTTCCAATTTGAATATTATTACTCTAAATTTTCATTTTGGATTTAATCAATGATAAGGACCTGAAGTGACAATTATAAAATTGAATGTCCTATACAGTGTGTTTATTCCTAATTATTTATCACAATACATGATTAATAACATGAAACATAATGAACAATTAGGATTTCCAATGAAGTGATGTAAATATTTCTCTAATTTATTGGGTATTGGAAACCCTAGTGGAATGCAAATACAGTTTTCCATATGTCAATATTGTGGGAAGAATCATTCAATCAAATGTATCAAGGTAATAAAGATATTTTTTATATGTGGAGAATAAGGGCACGAAGAATGTAATTTCAGATGGAAAAATGAAATGTTTTGTAAATTTAATGGGTTGGAATATTGGTCTCCCTAGGGAATTTTCAAAAAGATGAATGTTTTAAATTTGTAATGAATGGTCATTATAAAAATCATTGTCATAAAGGGGATGATCAAGAGGAGGATCGATAAGGCTCTATGATTAATAATTTTTTCATTAACAATGATGAGACCACAAATGAAATATAAAAGGAATATAGTATTATAGAAGATAATAATTAAATCAACTCAATGGTTTATGAATGAAGTGAAATTATTGAAGTTTTTATTTATTGGAAGTCTAGAATTATGTTAATCATAAAATATATATAATGATTATTTATATAAGTGTTTCATTAATAAATTTTAGGAATACAATGAAAGGTAATGATAACCTATAAATTTTATTTAATGGGAAGATTATTTTCTATGGAAAACACATTATTAAGTGAATATAACCCTTAATATACTTTGGATGCTTGGAAAATGGTGTTTAGTTTGTATAAAGGGATGATTGATATGGATAAAGAAAACTAGATAGTATTGATGACCCCAAAATGGTTGAATGATTTAAAAAAATTATATATGTCATAAAAGATGGATTGTGAAAAAAAAATAGATTTATGGAATATACCCAATAACATGGTATTTTTATTCCTATAAGCATGCATGTTATGATTATAGTTTTATGGTGATCAACATATTCACATATTTGGAATGTTATATTAAAATCAACTTTATATTGTTTGGGAATATAATGTTGATTTAGTGACCTTAAAATCTTTTGGATATTGATTTTGGTCAAATATATTATGGATTAGTATTATAATTATTTATATATGGAATGGATGAAGTTGATATTTGGGTGATAATAGATAACATAACTTTACCAATTAATTTTTATTAAATAATTAAAAATATGGATGACTAGTCATTTTTTATTGGTCTAATGATCTATTAAATATTAATTTTATTTCTTCACTGAAAATCATTTTTTTTCTATATTATTTTACTTTTGAACGTAAAGTAGTAGAATTTTATTGAATCATGAGAAAAGGATAAAAATGTAAGTATTTTTTTCTAGTGTTCTCTATCATAATGGTAACCGATTTCCTCAGCTTTAGAAAAATGATATTGAAACAAAATTGTTATTCTAGGGCCTTTATTTCCAATAAATAAAATGGAAAATTATCACATTAAATATTTATGGATTTCTGATCATTACATTTTTTATATCGTTAACTTTATTATGATCAATGATCTCTATCACTCTAACAAATTAATTAGACTTTTTATCCATGTCTATATCATCATTTCTCCGCAATAGTTTAATACTCAGAAATGTTGTAATGTGCTATTCGTGATAACCTTAACACATCCATTTTTATCTTATCAATGGGAAGTTTTATTAACCCATTTTATAATGTTGGCTTAAAATAATTTTAATTTAAAATATAAAATCTTTTTTTGATTATCTCATGATTAAATCGTGAGGATGAAATTTATTTAAGGTGTAGAATGTAACACCCCAAGATTTTAAAAGAGGAACATCATATTAGATAGGTTATATGACATAAAAAACCAATATTAGAATTTAATTTAACAACACAGATACTTTATGATATATTTTTGTTAAAATAAATTCAATCTCTTTCACAGATTTCAATGAACACAACACTGGGGTTGGATGACACATGATAGTCTATTAAAATTTTCTTATTTAAACAGGTATATCATAATATAGCTGTTATGTTCTCGGTATTAATATAACTAACTAAATTAAAAAAAAATTAATGGTATAAAATTATATAAAATTAATTCCATATTTCTTTATTGTTTTGAAATAAAATAAGAATCATTTGAAAGAAAAATAAATTCTCTCTGAAATCCCATATTTTTCTAAAAGTCCATTTAATTTCAATATGAAGAACATAATTTTTAATTAATTTTCCCATCTTTTAAAACATTTATCTGAAAATAATAAGAATAAATTTTTTAAATTTACATGTCAAAATTCTATTTCGGTGAATTTTGGAGATTTTATTTAAAAGGTTATTATTTTTTGATATTTAATAAAACATATTAAGGTTTTTTAGAAACTACATTGTTATTTAAATTATTTACATGATTAAATAATATTTCAATGTAAAATTAGTTTAATTATAATTAAATTTATATAATTTATTTAATTGGAAAAATTTCATATTGAATTATGAAATAATTTTTTTTTTTAAATTTAGAATGTTATTCATTAGAAAAAATAGTTTTTCTAATGGGAATATGGGATTATATTTAAAATGAGTTCTTCCACATCTATAGATAGATATTTGAAAAATAGATTCTATATTTTCAATAATATTATTTAATATTATATAATATGTTACAATTAATATTTTACTATAATGAATAGTAATGAATATATAAATTAATTATTGAGGTTAGGGTAAAAATTGGTTTACTATGGGTTAAACTAAAAATATAAGGGGTAAAATGACCTAAAACTTTTACAAAACCAATTTATGGCTATATAAAAGAATTATAACCTAAAAGGGTCTTGAAATTCTTATTTTTGGTTCTTGTTTCTATAAAAAAGCGTGGGTATCACTTTATCCTTTAAAAACATCCATGTGTGTCCTCTTCCACACTTATAAAAGGCACCCATATCCTCCATTCATCATACATCAGAACACGTTTTCTTCCACTAAGACCAACCCAAATAAAAGACATAAATACCACATTACACAATATATTGTTTTTGGATCTTAAATTCAATCCAGTAATGCTTTAGGTTAATTCAATTATGGTTTCAGAAAGAATAGGTAATATTATTAACTTTGTGTTATTATTTTACTTCTTCTTCTAAATTTTTAAAATTTCATCTATTAGGATGATAAAATAAAACCAGTATATATAATATTTTCATAAGATATTATTTTTATTTAATAAACTGAATAAATGTACTCCATCATAAATTGGGATAAAAAATCATTATTTGTGTATATTGAAGACTACCACCTCAAGAACCAATTTTATTCGTTTTCAATTAAAAACTCTCACAGATAGATATAATGATGGATTTAATAATTATATAGTATATTTATGAATTTTTTGATATTATTGAAATTTTTATACCTCTATAATTATAATAATAAATCTACCCTCTTTCCTCCAATCCTATTGGAAATCAATAATTCCACTCATGCGTACATCAAACTACCACCTTGTGAATAAAAGTGTGGTGTTTTCAATTTTAGTTGTAATAGAATGGAAGTAAAGGATATATTGAAGGAAAATATAATATATTTTCAAGATATTTATACTTTTATAGTTATGGTATCACATAAACCCTCTTAGATTAAAATACATAAGGGATATGATAATTTCATTCATGTTTATGGTGTACTACTGCCTCATGAAGCAATGAGATTCATTTTCCATAATGAATTGAATGAAAGGTAATTAGGGTAAATTTAATTATACATATTGATATATATGAAATACAAATTATTATTTAAGGACAATAAATTATTTACCTTTCTTTCATTTCATCCATGGATAAAATGGAAACAACATTTTTCCGTACATATGCCCTATTATCTCCATGGAAGGTGTATTTCATTCTCTATATCTAAATTTTATGAATTAATATAAATATATATATATATATATATATAATATATTTAATATTTATTTCATGGTTTAAATTATTCATATTATTGAACCATTAATAATATAAGAGCACCGAAAATAAAAAATCAAAACAAACAAAGAAAGGAATGCAGTTATTTTCTTAAACGTGATTTAAGCATGAAATAATTAATAAATTGGTCATAAAAGGACATAATTAAATCACATATTATATTATATATATAATTATGGATCTTTAATATATCAATAATAAACTTATATTTATTATATAGTTTGGTTGAATGTGTACAATGGAAGTCACTATTTAAGGTACTGAATTTTTATCTAAATTTGACTTCTTTGGGACATACATTTTGTCAGTGACCTATAATATTTAATGAGGTTTATAGAATAACCCTTTAACATGAAATATAATTATTTTATATATTATCATTATATTTTATTATTAATTTAATTATATTCTTTCAATGGACTTATGATTCAAAGTTACCAATTGGGTATGAATATTATAATAAAATCTCATAGTTTAGTTGTATTATATATGTTTTGGCTTATAATGATAAAATATTGTTAAATATCTTTCAATAATTTCATGTGTTTTATTATCCTATTGTTATTTCTCAATAATACATTTTTTATTTCATTTTCCTCTATTAATGTACTCAGGATTCAAAAAAATTATGAAAACCAACATTATTTTTAACTCTGGTCGAATACCCTTATCACTTCAATATAAATTTTTTCTATAAGGTATTTTATAATGTGTTTTAATAATCCATATTTTTTTAGTGAAGAAATTTTACCCATGATTTAGTTTTTACATAGTGTTTTAAAATTAAACTTCATGTCATTTTACAAATAAGACCCATTTTTTAAAAAAAATGTTAAAGGAATATTTATTTTAATGTTGATGTGATGACCGTTATTTTACTACGTCATAACCACCCATTTAATGATTCCTTTATATGATATAAATTTTATTTTCAAATAAAATTATTTATAAAATCCGTTATTTTTTAAAAACTATTTTCTAATATTGAAAGGTTATTTTATTCAAGAAATGTTCCAAGAGATCCTTCAAATTAATTTTCCATCTAAGATGACATATTTTTATGTTAATTATGTTTTACTAGGGATATGATCAAATGATACAATATTATTCTCTCTTTTTATGTTTTATGATTATGATTACAAATGTTTTCTGAGAAACATTTCTTTAAAGTCTGTGAAGCTATAAAAAAATGATTCTGAACCCCATTTCTTTTTTAGAGTTCTAATATGATGAAATTTTAGTGAAACCCAATTAATTTAATGGTTTAACATATGATTAATGTGTATGGTATTGTGGAAAAAATATTTATGCATTATGTGATAGGTGGGACCTTTATCCCCCCCCCCCCAATTTAACGAGTATTTATCAATGTTCTATGAGCTTAGTGGGTACACAGGAGGCTATTTGAAACCCATAAAGAGGGTACACTAGAGGTTATCCAAAGCTCAAACTAGGAATATCGGATGTTATCCCAATCTCTAAGATATGGAAAATGAGAAGTAATATCAATCCTATAGTATATACATGGGTGGTTATACCAATCCTTTTATATTATTAATATCATTATGGGTATCCTTGACTAATGTTTTTCTCGGATTTTTTGTATTCCATTATTCTATGTATTATATCAATGTTTTTTCTCTCATCCCTTATTTTATATAAGTTCTTTATGATTCATTTATTATAAATATCCAATATTTATTCCATGACTCTAGTTTTTAATCTTTGATATTAATTGTACGGTTTTCATATGTTATGATCATGTTCTCAAAAAAATATGCACATGATATGTGTATGTGTTTACATATTTTTCCCAAAAAGATCATACGATCCCACACATTATTATATTTATTTTCCCCATGTTAAGATAATATGTATTATGATTTACATTTATACGAAGGTTTCTAGTTTTGGGGAACTATGTGGGGGATGTAGTAGCTTACTTATGGACCCCCTTGTTTATGTGTTTGATGATTCAAAAGGAACTCTCTCATTTTGATACCTACACATGTGTTTGTGTAATGTGATACATATTCATCTCAAATGAGGTAATATCTATTTATGAAAATATGATGTCTTTTTATTTCAAAATTTTTTTGGTTGTTGAGTGAAAAAACATAATGGTCTAATAAATATCTTCTTATGCTACATCAAATCATAATTGTTATATAGCTTTTTTTAATTATTGATAGTACTATTTTCATCGATATATAAGATCATAAATATAACAATATTTTCGGTTAAACAAATCTTAAATCTTTTTCTAATTTAAGGTTTTAGGAATATCTACTCATTGTATCACTGGATATCTCCATTCCAACAACACAGAGATTATGTCAATGAAAAAAATGTTACTTTTTTTTCTTGATGATCAATGAAATTTAATAACCTAATGGTTCAACTATCGATCATCTCCTACATATCAATTTATCTACATAGGATATTCAACACTATTATGTGTTAGATTCTACTATATTCCCTTTTTCATTCTCTTCTTCTACTTATTATCAGAAATTAATCACATGAATATTATTTACTTATTCAAATATTAAAATCACTATAAATATCATAATAATGAAATAATATATAATTCCTGGTCCTTGTTTTCAATAATATTATAAAATATTAAATTCATTAATAACTGATTGTGATGAACCTATTATTTCTTTTGAGATATTTGAACATCAAATATTAAACAATATGTATTGAATAATAATCAATACTTGTCCAATTATATATATTTAACATCTCATTATTCTCTAAATTTTATTTCTCAAAATATATCATAGTTATCATGGATTATTTGATTAAAAAATATACATTATCCAAGAGCCTTTATTTCTATCTTTATATTATAATATAATGGGACACTATTAAAGTGCGAACAAATTTCTCAGGGATCAAGATTATTTTAATTCACTATGGTTTTTTCATGGAATCTAATATTGAATAATGACACAATATATCATCTAATTATGGTGTGGTACATATATTTCCTGAGAAAACACTATCAAATGAAGAACATTCCCAACAATCTCTTCATCATGAAAAATGACTTGTTCTTATCGTTGAATCATGACCACATGTCAAATTATAGAACCTATGACACCATATCCATTTTCCACACAATGGTTCTAAGGACAACGCCACCGCATGATGTCACACACATCTCCCTACATGATAGGGGATTCTAAATAGATATGAGGGCCTAACTCAAATATTTCTATGATTATTACCTATAATTAGAGTTATACAACAATGGGAAAATCCATAACATCCATCACATAATCATAGTAAAAATAATAACTATTAATTGATGGAAAAGTATATTTATTAGGTCCTAAAATACATCAGATTCATTAAAAACCCTCAAGGGCCTAACAAATAACTCATTAATTATCATAATAATAAATTCATTAAAAGAAATAAAAATGAAAGAAGATAAATAGAGACACACAAACTCTGTTAAAGTGACTTATAATGGTGAAACCCTAGGGAGTATCCCCTAAATAATTTCATTCCCTAAGTGTGGACCAGAATTAATTCATGAGAAGTATCTGATATCTATTCCATGGGATTCTAAATAAGTGAGGTAAATCACAACCTGATTTCTCTCACAAAAATTATGAAGGGTCTTCTTCTAGGGGGTTATCATGATTTTACACCTTCAAGAGATGTAAGTGATTGACATGGGTTTTCTCACACTAGGTATGTAGTTATAGAGAATGCGGTATTCAATATCCATAGCCTCTAGAACAATGATACATTTCATGAAAAGAAAAAACTAGTGATCAAAGCCATACCTTCATCTAGAAGGGAATTCCTATGGATGAAGACCACACAGAAGTATAAAATGAAATATCCCCAGGAGTCACGTAACATTCTTCCACATCGTATGACCCTTAAGAAACCTGATCCATCAGTGTTATACTTGAGGCATGACCCAGGGTGTTCCAACATACGCATTAAACATGAGAGGTTCCATGGACTGAGGATTGTGGAGATAAAACCATCAGAATAATTATAAGAGTGGGAGAATCCTTCTAATTCATTGTTGACCTAGTGATGTCTATCAAGAGGTTTTTTGTTTGAGTGAATAAGGAGTTCCTCAAGAATATTATCACTTTGTAGCGTGCTCAGTTCCATGCCTTCCATATACCCCAATAGCATTCAAACAGAACCATAGTGCTTTCTTTTCTCTCTAGAAAAGTTGTACATGTGGTATAAAACCATCTATCGAGGAAGGGAATGATTTTCAGAGCTGGGTAAGAGAATATTGTGAAGTCACTAAAGGGGATCCATATTGAATTATCCTAGTAACTCTCAATGAAGAGGTAGTTTGTCATCCCTTCCCTACCTGTGCTATAGAAATATCTTTTAGAGGTCATTATGATATCAATGTGTTGGATATTATCATTCATTGAAACTGTGTAGTTTTTTATTCCCCAGAACAAAAATATAAATTTCACTAGAATTTCATTATTCCATAGAACCTTCAACCACACATTAGTTCTCCCATTGGTAATAATAATCCTATGATAAATCATAGAAGAAAATTTGCATGAAGTAAACTCTTTGATGATGAATTTGTCAAGATCAACATTAATGTAAATTAGGACGAATGTGGTTCACTAGATTTAGTCCAAAATGATGTTAATAAAGCTCATAAATCCTCATGAATTGTTGAATGTTTGATCAGGAGTAGGACACCATGGAAAAATAAGATTGGATCCAACCTTGTTGTGAAACTAGAATGAAATATACCCCCTCCCCACTGTCCAATGAAAATGGTTTTGAAGGATTTGAATATAGGGGATGTCCAATGACAAGATTTTTGAAGAATTAACACTTTTAAATCTTTTCTCCCTCTTCCATTTATCCCCCATGGACATCCCCCATAGAGTTTTCTCCTTAATTATTGCCCAAAATATTTTTAATGCATGCAATGTAGTGTGTCCTTGAGATTCCTCATGTTGAAACCCCCTCTCTCGTGGAACTATCCACATGCCCCCATGACACCAATTGATGCCTTCCATATTTTTGGGGGGCCGAAATGAAATTTTCTAGGAGTTTCTCAATGTTTTTAGGGACAAATTTTGGAACATTTACTATGGAGAGAGTGAGAAACTTTGTTGAAGTACACTATTCACTATAGAAATTTCACCAATGAAGGAGAGATAGTAGTTTTTCTAGTAAAAAATCATATTGGTGATCCTCAAGATGATATAATCAATGTGATGGATGTGTAGACATCATGATGAAATTGGGGATTCAAGGTAATAAATGTTTAAGTGACCAAGCTTCATGTTTAGCCTATTATGGAGGCAACTAGAATGCCTATATAAGAATTGATTAGAGATGTAAAATTTCTCTTTGTGAAGTTAATTAATTTCCAACTCCAATTATAGTGGTCTTCATGTAACTTTCAGATACCATGAATCAAACATTTTATAGAGTTCATAAAAATGATAGATTCATCTACATACATAAGGTAGGATATAAAATATATGTGTTTATTAAATCAGTTGGGGAAGATATTTCTATTAGAGATACTTTTCATGATGATTTTACTAAGAAAATATTTTGTGACAATGAAGATGTTTGGATAATGATGGTCTCCTTGCCTAAGTCCAAGTTTATCCAGGAGGAAGTCGTGTGATTTCCCTATGAAAGGGATAAAAATTAAGGATGAACTGAAACATCTAAAGAGAATATTAGTTGCCTAAGAGGAGAAACTCATCCTTGTAAGAACATTGATAACAAAAAGGCATTCAAATCTGTCAAATTCTTTTTTAAATGTTGATCTTATGGTCCATTTTTAATCATCAATTTTTTATAATTGATTTCACTAATCAACTCCTAGGATACATCAATTGTACTATGTATTGACCTTCCCTTGATGTAACCACGTTACTCAAAAGATAAAAATCATGAAACATACCTAGAAATATGCCTTTTAATGATACTTTCCAAAGTATTATAAGGAAACCTTCGTAAAATCATTGGTATGTACTAGTAGATAGAAGAAGGATTATTGATTTTAGGAATGAGAACCAGGCTCACAACATAAGATACTCGTGGGAGACATCTGACTTGAATGAAATAATCCCCCACTATAAACAGATCTGGATAAATGTGGTTGTATGAGTCAATATGAAACACAACTAGAAAGCTATCATGCCTATGAAATCTCCCTATATTGAGAACTTTCATTGCATCATAATCATCTTGATTATTTTTCTCTTCCTCAAATGTTATATTATCAGAATTGAAAGTAGATTGGGTAATAACTTCCTGAGTATCCTTAAAACCAACTGGATACCCATCAGTCATGAAAGGATTGGGGCCTTCCAGAAAATCATTGATGTGAGAAATGGCCACTGCACCAACTTCATCAGAATCATTATTCTAAGAACCATCCTTCACAATGATGACAGGTATGGTGATGTGCCTTCTTTCCTTGATGCAAGCATGAAAAGAGTCTATTTGATTAATAGACTCTCAAATCCATTTTACATATTCTCAGTCTCAAACCAGATTCCCATGTAATTTAATCATGTTTCCTAAAATATCTTTCTTGTTTGAGATATCACAAAACAATTAATCATCAATTTTTTCTTCTAGATTGTCTTTGAGGTGATCAATGTCTTCTATAACTACATCCATGTATTGATATCATGAGGGTGTTTTTTATCCATAACATGACTTCATCTATGAGTTGTTTTTATTTTTTGGTGAAATCCTATCCATGAACACTAATAAATTGTTTGGTTACACAACTCGACAACTACATGATTGTATCCCAGAGTGTCAATCCAGAGAAGAAAAAATGGGAACCTATATTCTCTTTCTTGAATGCATGTGAATGAAACAAGAAGAGGGGAGTGATCTGAGATACATATTGAAAGATAGATTCCTTTTTTCTTGGGAGGGACGATATTTCGTGTTCATTGGGCATACAACAATCTAGGTAACACTAGGTGGAGAGGTTCTCCTACCATTTATTACACCAGGTATAGCAGTGTCTAGGGAAGCACTAGACCTTAAGATAACTTCGAGACATGAAAATGGTAAATGTTTCTCTCCCCCACTAAGGGAATGGACCTATTCCTTTATTTTCATGAGGATCAATGCTAATGTTGAAATCCTTACTGATGATCCATGTAGAATCTTATGGATGAAAGGATCTGAGATCATGATACAAGGATTCTTGGGCACGTCCTTCAGATATTCCATTGAAAAATGATATATAGAAGCTATGAATTTCTAAGCAGACCATAGTGGAAATGAGTTTTTCCAATGTGTTGATGATATACACAGAGTTGTGAGTGTTCTAGAATACCAAGATGTGTATGTTTTGGGGGTTATAATAAACAGAATGATGCATTTTGATACAATGAGAATCCTATGAGAGTTTGAATGGATATTTCTTGGGCTCCGACACCGCTATGAGGGAGATTATATTTTTATGTACTTTTTTGGATATTTAGATAGTATTCACCTTTGATTCTAGGCCTCAGTCCTTCCATGATAATAGGGTAATCATTGAGAGGTGAGGCATATAGATTTGGATCCATAAAAGACGAACATTATTTTCTAATAAGAGGAAGTGGACCATTCTCCATGGATTTTGTATTTGGATCTGGTGAAAAAACCAATATGAAGAAGTGGATTTTCCAATATGGGTGTGGTGGGTGAAATTCATAGGTGATAATTGGACCCTCTCGAGTGCTTAATAAAATAAATCAAAGGGAATGGATGTGGATCCAGGTAGGGGGAAGCATAAGAAGTCTTCATTGAGAAAGGGGAAGATAGAGAGAGATCCTCTAGAAGGTGGGGGCATTGGCATGAATTGGGGTGGGTAATAATAGAAGAGGGATATCTTCTAGGGAAGGTTGTGGTAAGATAAAAAGGAAATGTGCAAGAAGAGGTAGAATCTTAGAAGAACAAATAACATTTTGAAGATGTGGGTGTGCATCGAGATCAACTGAAACATTTATCCCCGATGATTTCCTACTAGGAACACCAATAGAGATATGAGGGACATATCTAGTACTTGAAGAAGGAAGTCATGGATAAAAAGTCACAAAATACAATCAGGGTTCTGGCCTTTAGGTCAAAGGAAGGTAATAGTTCTCTAGGATTGGAGGAGCCAACAAGGATTACCATTTCCCTGGATTGCTAGAATGAATAACATGGGATAAGGGTTGGAGGGATACACTTCTTTGAAAAAAGTAGGAAGATCCAAAAGGAGACACATGCAATAAAGTATGGAATGGCCTTAGAGATGGTAGTGTTTTCACTACCTAAGAGGCATTGGGAAGATGAGATCCTACATCTAGAAAAATGATTCTAGAACGTGGAGATAAATCTGTTAGAGGAGAGGGAGAGATATGTACAAACCGATCTAGATCCAAGTTACTAAAGACTCTTCCACGTTGGCAGTCCCCTCATCTATGTATATATAGGATCCGATGAACTTTCCAATCGCTCATAGGAAAGATATGTTCTATAGGGTAAATGATAGAGCCAGTAGATTGATCCAAACCATTACATGAAGAGATTATTGTCCATGAAGAACATTCATTACTCATAAATAATGGATAAATAACCAATGACAACAAGAGCTAGGGGATTTTTTCCAGGCCATAATGAAATATTCCTTAGAGTCTAAGACAACACAGAATGGTCATTGATTCAGATATGAAACCATATATGTGGAATCTATCCCCCAATAGTACATAAAGAACCTTAAAAGATGTATCTGTGGCCTATCTAGACCAAAACGAGTTACAAGTGTCTATTAAAAGTGAACCAAAACTTCTCCAATGTATGATGTAGGGATGTTAATCATCAATAGTTCATCATCCAAGGAGAAAGGTCAAAGTTTCAGAAGGATCTCGAGTAAGAGTGGGTCGGGGGTCTCATTGAAGGTCTAAAAAGAATCTTTTAATAAAAGATTTGGTAAAAAGAAGGGAATAGAGGCCAAAAGAGATGAGGATGAGTAGGGAGTGGGGTGAAAGGAGGATAGAGAGAGATACTTTCCATAGGGTGAAAATCCGATGACTACCACCCAAGATGAGGTGGCCGAAGAAGTAAAATATTGACAATTTTTAATATATGGTAGTGAATGGGGTTCATTCATTATAGAAAAAAGATCTATATATTCACATTTAAATAATAATAATGTTATATAAAAATGTACCATGAAAAACTATACTTTCATAGAAACACTAATCTCCCACCAGGCCAATATCAAGTATAGAATATACCAAATATACAATAGACACACACATGAACTGATATTATCTACATACCTCACACAACCTATTCTCCAAATACACTTTAGTTTCCCTAGACTCATTAACTACATGTCATGTTTTCAACCTAAAAGTATACAAAATATTTTTACGTGCACCATGGTGACACTACATAGTGTGAGAAATATATCTCAGTAGTTTTTAACTATGTTCTCCCTATATATGATATCATATGTGAGTACGGATGATAAAAATAATTTTTTCACAAAAGATCCGCGGATGCAATGTTCTAACCAGGACACCATGACTCCCTCTTCATTAGGATACTGGGTTCTAACTAGTCCACGATGAAAAATGATCATACCTTCTTCTATTACATGAAAACACCACATCATATCCTAGTCTCATGACAACACAGGGATGTAGTCATTTTCCAAAATACTTAGTGTATGGTGGAAAAAAAACCATGGACCATGACCCCTCAAAATTCAGTATGGTAATACATCAACATCTCGAAACACTTCGTAGTCACTAATGGTTGGGGACACCAGTCACACCTCATCTTGTCCAAGGACGCTACCCTTTTAGGATGGTCCTCAATTGAATCCTACCAAGGAAAGGAAAAATGTAAGCATGAATCCCACTAAGTATTCTTTTTGGGTTCACCCTATGTTACATTTTCAGTATCTCATATCCTATGGACATACATCAAAGTGAATCGGTGATTGTGAATTCCAGCAATGGAATAAGAAATGGAGAAATTTAACATATGATTACGAGGAATACAAAAAAGAAGACGATTAATAAAAATATACAATTTAGAAGAGAATATGATGCATCTCTTAATAATGAGAACATGTATTATAACATGTAAAAGTCGATAAAACATATAAATCTGTCATTCATAAGAATATCACTATGGTTTATCACCAAGGTGTCAGAAATAAAAATTTTCATTATTCACAAAGGTATCATAAAACCTGTAATCTCTATAGATTAAATTCATTACCCATTGAGTAAGAGTGTTATCTAGGTAGACCCTTCATATCTATTGATTTCATGTTAGTCATATTGATCATAATATATAATTTTTTCAATAACCCAAGGGGAATAATTTAGGGGTTTCATATAAAATCATTGAGTACATATTATCATAAAGTCTTGACCCTAACATCATTTATAATCAATGAATGGGAGTGTGGGTTTCATATATCTAAATCCATGAATCAATAAAATAAATTAAAATCTTGGTGAATACCTATAAATAATGAAATGGTTTTTTTATTCACAATATAATATTTTATTTTGTAAGAGAGATATATTGAGAAGTTATTTCGACAACATGACAGGTATAAAACATGGATTTAGAAAAGGGGAAAATGAGGAATAAAAAAGGACTACATTGACAAAAAAATTATTTTAGAAGTAATGGAATTATAAAAATAATAGTAATATAATGAAACATATCCTTTATAATACATATAGAAAAATAATTATATGTATGGAAAAGAAGATAATGAGAATTCCCCTACCTTGAAGAGTTGCTCTTAATTGTTGAAGAAGAAAACATGGTTACAAAATTACACTCTTGTTGGAATCTTTGGGATGAAAATGATAAAAAAATTATGGGACTATGGATTTGGAGTGATGAGGAAGGGTGAAATCGGTTGGTATTTATAGAAAAATGTATATGAATTGTTTTATAAATTTTAAATACTTTTCTTGGAAATATAGATTATGGAAAATGAAAAATAATTAGCTTACCCAAGGTTAATAATGATTTTATAAGATGGAGTTACATTTTATGATATTCTAATCAATTTAATCTAAAACCATTTTTGAATAACACATTGGACATGTAAAATTATATTTTCAAAAAAAATAATGTTTTTAAAATAAATTTTTTTATTTTATACATTATAGAGTCCCTTATACAGTTAAAGATTGATTAATAGATATAAAAATAAATAATACTAATAAATTAAACTATTTTATTTCTTGGATTGTGCATAATTAATTTTCTAATAATTATGAAATACTTATGAATTAATAAAACATTCAGAAAACTAAAAACTATATTTTTTTATTCAATGAAAATATTGTATTTTATAAAACAAAAAACATGTTAACTATAAACTAATTTTGACATGATGATTTAATATATAGTAATTTTTTTATTATAAATATTAAAAAAATACAATTATAATTTATTAATATTAAAATCATTATTTAATGAAAATTCCAGTTTGTGAGACATAATGATATTTTGGACACAAAAAAATGTCCCTCAGAAATTATTATTATTTTTCCATTTAAAGTTAATTAAGAGATTTTCTAAAACTACTACATTGAAAAAAAATTATTCATAATACTTGAGTTTAATATAATGGTGTATATATTTTCTAAAAATAAAATAAAATTTTATTTATATCCAACATCTAATTTATTAAATTGGTCATAAAAAATATATTACTAATATAAATTATTCTCAATATGGGATTGATGTAATAAGTATTTTATTTATACAAAGGAAATTACACTTTATGTAACTACTTATTAGACATGTAACCACTTATTATACTGACATATGCAATTGAAGGTGTGTGATAGTGGTAGTTTCATTGGGTGTATCTACTAACTTTTACTGAGTGGTAATCATTACTAACTTTATATTTTGTCATAGAAGACAGTGGTCAAGAATCAATTGTTAAATATAGTCTTGGTATTAGTTCAGGTGGAACCACATTTATATTACCTACATCCCATGTTTTTACAAATTTTCTTGAAACAACATGACATTACTATTTTAGGGAACCATTTCTCCTTTTGTTTTCGATTATCCTTTGTCATCACTAATTATAAACACTAATTACAATGTCAAAATTATTACCAATGAGTATCATTCCAAAATTATAATACACCAACAATTATATTGACCAACAATAATATTGGACCAACTTTAATATTACTGTTACAACTTTTATATTTCTTCTATTAAATACCTATTTATTAATTGAATAAAAATTTACCAAAAATCTTCATAAGGTTATATTCTCCCCCTTGAAATTTCAACCCTTAATTTTCAGCTCATATTGATGGTTGAGAATAGATGAGGTTACATATGTTTCATTATTTTATATGATTAACATGTCCTCTCATCATACTAATGGTTACACTACCAAACTTTGATACGGTGAGTTGTCTAGTTGGGTAAAACTATTTCATTATGTTCCAAGATCTCCAATCGCTTCTTCCCATAATATTTTTTTTATTGTTGTACCGCCTCCAAGTTTAGAACATATGAGGGATCAGGTGTGTACATCCTCTAGAGAGATAAATTGAATACATCATGATATTGAACTAGATTTTTTTGAAGTAATTTATAGTAGGCCATTTATCATATGCAATCCAAGACTTAAAATTGGCCAATATACCTTGAGCTAATACTACATTTTTTCCAAATAATATGATTCTCTTCCATGGTGAAATTAAAATGGAAACCCTATGTCCAACATCAATATCAAATTCCCTTTGAAAATTATCATCGTTGATCTTTATTAGACTCTAATAACATTTTATATGTTTTTGGATATAATGATCCTCATCTGTAATCTCTTAAAAAAGATCAAACACATGTATATTTCTCCAACCAACTACATGGTAATATGTAGGATTTTTAAATGACTTACCATATAGTTCTTAATTGGGTTCCATTTGAATACTTGAGTGGAATATTTTATTGTATGAGAACTCAAAAAATGGGATGTGTTGATCCTATTTACCTTTATATTCCATTGTGCAAGTTCGTAGCCTTTCCAAATGTGTCTAAATAGTCATTTCAGATTAGACATCAGTTTTGGTGTGATAGTGTGTAAAAAAAATTCAATTCTATATTTAGATAATTTTGAAGGCCTCTCTACAATATAGACATGATCCTTGTCCCTTGATTAAAAAGGATTTATATTGGAACACCATAAAACTCACCACTTCGTTTACGTATATCATAGAATGGTTTTCAAGATATAACATTCCATAAATAGTGATGAAATAAAATGTCTTGGGGGGTTGATCCACTATAATAAATATCAAATTATTTCCTTTAGATGTTCTTATGTGATAAGTTTTTTAATCCATTGTGATATTTTACCACTTCCATATTAGTATGTGCAGTGGTCGCAATACACCATTAGGAAGTTATCACCCCACCATTACTTATTGACACACCAAGAACCCTATTTAGAAATATACCTTTTCATATTATCCCACCAATAATGATCTTAAAGGTCCCTATGTATTTTATCTCCTCCAAGATGTATAGAGAATTTAATTCTATGAGATCCATCCATCTACTCCTTAATTATCTCTAGGATATATTGGACACATATCCTTTTATGAAATATCAATACATCTTCTTGATCACTATTGAACTCATGAAACATACCATTCTTCCCAGCATCAAATTTTTTGTATATGTGGGTCTTCTCATTGATATCTCCAGATATTCTACAGTAATGAAGGTTGGGAAATCACTTGGGATTATATTAATGATTTCCCTTCCCTTATTATTCCTATATCAATCCTTAATAGGTCCTTGATTAATGGATCTCATTGAATCCTCAACATTTCATGCACAACATGGACATTACAACTTAATGTATCAGTGATATTTTTTCTCTTTTGGGGTGATGTTGAATTGAATAGTAATAGGTTTTGAGATGCTTCAACCATATCCTATATCTCATGTTCAATTCCATTTTCATGAATATATACTTCGTTTTTTGATGGATTATGTATATATCACATTTATACCCCTAAATTTTGTTCCACTATATCTTTTGATATAAAATGAATTTTGATAAATATATACAATGAGTATGATAATTTCTCTTGCGATGCCTTAACATTAAATATGGATAAGATATCATCCGGTGACTTTTAATTAGGATTAAAAAAATCCCTTTTAGATATGAAACATTATAAATAGAAAATCCTCCTCCACTAAAGGGTAGAGTTAACACAGTTGCAGTAACCAATATATTCATCAATTCATGGGGAATTTCATCACAATCCTTTATCCATATGAACATAGATCATTTTTATTTAACTTTTTCAATGTATTAGAAAATACTATTTTATCATAAAACTCATATAATATCATAACAAAATAGGGAAACTATGAGTCTTAGTTACTATTATAGGAAGATTCCACTCCTCTGTGGCCTTTTTCATTGGAGGTTAAACTATGATTACTTTGTTGATTATAATTTTCCCAATGAATTGAACATGCTATAACCAAAAGTCACATTTTATGAACATTCCAAATATATTTCCCATCCTCACAGTTTTCAATATAACCCTTAGATGATCCAATTTCTCCTCAAAACATTTTTATGATATCAAAATATCATCAAAAAACCTTCCAAGGATTTATCGAGGTAGTCACTAAAGACTATATTGATCACATCCAAAAATTTCGAATGGGTATTAATAAATCCAAAGGCATTAAAAATCAAATCATAATTCCCATATCTTTTTTTGAAAGTAATTATTTTTAATATCATCATTCCTCACCCTTAATTAATGATACCCATTTCAAAGTTATTCATAATTAAGAATAAAGACCCATGAAGTTGGTTGAACAAATCATCAGTCCATGGCAGAGGATACATTCTCTTCACTACTATCCTATTATATTATACTTATATTAGATTATCCACAATGATCCATCATTCTTCTTTTCAAGGATAACTAGTTCTCACCATGGGGACATAGTTTGTGTGAGAAATCACTTATCCAAAATATGATGGATTTGTTTATTTAATTCCCCTAACTACAAATTTTCCATTCAATACAAGGTCTTCCTTATCGTCTTGGATCCATGTATGAGTTTAATTTAGTATTATACCTCGGATTCTGGGTGAGGTCTAGGTCCCTATTTAATATATATTTTAATGTATTCTTAAATTATGAAATTTTTTATATCATTGTAATTTTATTTCCTTCTCCCTCCTCAATGATTATATCCATAATGAATTCTATGGTAGGTGCTTCTAGAAAAATCATATTACATGATCTATCTATTAAAAAAAATCTATTTTTCCATTTAGGACGACTAAATTTTTGTTACTCATACTTTTGATATTTAGGATTATATGTTGAGATCTAGTGCATCTCTAATATAACATAAAATTCTACCATGGGAATGAGAAAAATATTTTTAAATATATAGTACTCTACAAATTTAATATAAGAGTTTATATACACTTTAGATGATAGGAAAATACCTCTAGAATCCTTTACTAATTACTATACATATAGCATCTCATGGATTGATTCAATATTATTTTAAAACATGGATGAAATAAGGGAATATATAGAAACATAATAAGTGAATGAAATTGTTATATTTGAGAGAAAATTGAGTGTTCCTTCCACCACATAATTTGGAGACTGTACTTCTATTTTCATGATTAAAAAACCCAAACATGATCCCATGGATATTGATGTGGTTGATGGTGGGTTTCCTTAATAATATTCATATTTGGACATTGATTAGAAATGTACCAAAGACACCTACTCTTGAATCATTGAACTTTGGGCTCAGATTACACCATCCCCCCATTGTCGTTAGTGTTATGTAGTTGAGAATTCACCTAATAATTAAATTTTTATGCTGTATAGACAAATATTTTCTACATGTATCAGTTTACACACTCAACAAACAAGTTAAATGAATTATTCTTCACACCTTTGTTCCATATGGGATGTTGATCTTTATTTTCTCCCCTAAATTGATCAAAATTCATCCAGAAGTTTCGATCCATTGATCTATTTTTCCATTTGACCAATGTGACCACTTTTTCTATCAATAATCCAATTCGATATTCATTAGACTCCTAATTATTTCAATTTATCTTTTTTAGTCATGATTTTTGAAATTCCACATATATATATTTTTATTCCACCGAATAATATATCATCCTTTCCATGAGGATCCATAACAATGATAAAGGTGTATTGGGTAAGCCTTGTTATGTTTATTTTTTTAGCTTCCCACAAATTCATTTTTCTCCTTCTTCAACTCTAGGATTTCTTTCAACATTTTATCTTACATAAAATTGGAAAAATATTTATTGAAAAAGATTCCCCTAAACCGTTACCACTTCATAGCATAAATAAAACATGATGACTTCATGTTTTTAATTAGTATCCACCACTTATCAGTGTATCCTTTAAAGTTTTATACTTATAGGGTGACATTATCTATCTATGAAAAAAATTTATAGAAGTGACCATTCACATATAGGTAATTAATTTCTCAACATTCAGTGGGTCAATAAATCCACTAAAAGAAGGCGGTCATTGAGACATGAAGGACTCAACTGAATGTTGTCCCCTTCTAGGATAATCTTTCCACTCAACTTTATTCTTAATATTATTCATAAATCTTGATTTCTTATTCATATTCCTCATGAGGTTTTCTATTCTATCTACCATTGTGTTATAATTTATGATAACACATATTCTGTTGCACTTCTTATTTATGTGGCTCTTCCAATTTTCTGGAATTGTTTCAGTCATAATAAAACATTAGTGAGATATAAGTTGCATTTAGGATTATTATAATTATAAAGGGATATTATGTCTTAAAAAACATTATTAAATGTTTTATTCATTAATATCCTCTTATAATAATTACATTTTCAATATATCCTTCACAATAGTATATAAAAATCTTGTGAATAACCAAAAATATACCTTGTGTGTATCAAACAAGGTGTACAAAATGTACCATTATAATGAAAAAGTTATATATTGAGTATACCTTAATTTTGGTTTTACAATTTTTACCATAAGGTACATATATTCCATATCAAGTTCCACTTGTAGTATCCATAAAATATTTTCATTTCTTGGGAACCACATTCTTATTACATTTAAAAAAATCATGGTTTCGTTTTTATATTTAGAAATATCCAGAGGGTTCATAGTAAAAAATGAAAGTCATGATTTAAAAAAATAAAAGTATCATCATTTAATACCAACTATGGAATCCCTCCATTTTATTATATAATATTTTCATAAAATAGAAAAGAGGACAATTTAACGATTTTATTCATGTAAATTAGGAAAATAATACAATAAAATATAAAAAACTAATTGAATACATGTGAGAGGAATCATAATTGTTAAATCCTATGTTAATTTTATAGAATCTCAAATCTTGGGGACATTCATCAAAGTAAAGTGGTGATTATTAAGCCCATGTAAGGGAATAATCAAGGAAGGAATTTTGCCTGATTTGAGGAATAAATAATAGAAGTTGAGAAATAAGAGTGTTGTATAAACAAGAAAACATAAATAATATCATAATAATAATAACATTTATTATAACATGTAAATATGACTACCATATAAAAATAATCCATTTATAATCATATCACTATGGTCTATCACTAGGGTGTCATAAATGAAAACATCCAAGGTTATTCACCATGTAATCATAATACGTGTCATATCTAGAGATTATATTTAATAATCAATGAATTAAAGATATATAATGGTGAAATTTTAATATGTATTAATTTCATATAATCCAAATTAATCACAATAAATCATTTTTTCACTGACCTAAAGATAAAAAAATATGGGTATCATATAAAATCTTTACCTTTGTAAGTTCTTAAAGGCTTGAGCATAAAAATGTTTTTAACCCTTGGAATGGGAATGTGTGTTTTTATATATAAATAATAGATGAAATAAATTTTATTAAAATCTATTTCAAAACCCAGGGATAAATAAATGGATATTTTATTGAAAATATAATAATTTTTTATGTAAGAGAGAAGAATTGAGATGTATATTCGGCAATAATACTGGTAGAAAAAATTGATTTATAAAAAGGATAAAGTGATATATAAAAATGTAATACCATTGAAAAAAAATAATATTTTAGAATTAGGTTAATGATAAAAATAATATTAATATAATGTAACAAAGAATTTTCAAGACATATGTAAAAAGAATTAATTTATTCGAAATGAAGATTAAAATAATTCCCTTTCCTTGAAAAGATGATCCTAAACCATGATCACGAAACTTTGGGGGATTAAAGAAACCATAAAGAGGATCTTTGGGAGGAATGTGGACATAAAAATAATTTAGGTTGGGGTTTTATTGAAGATAAATGTTTAAATGGGTTTGTATTTATAGAAAAATAATGTGAATTGTTAATAACTTACAAACATAGGTCCTAGAATTATAGGTTTTGGAAAATGAAAAACTATTGGCATAACCTTGGTTTTTTCTCATGGGATTGAAAATTTGAGTCCAATTTTAGAAGAATTTAATAAATTATAAGTGGAAAATATTTTTTAATTATTAATTGGACATGTAAAATTATATTTTCCACAATATAATGTTTTTAAAATCAATGATTTCAGTATAGATTTTTGAAAGACTTGTATAGGTTTGAAACATGATTAAAATCTATCAAAATACTTAATATTAATATGATAACATATTGAAGGACATTTATTTATAGTAAATAATTATTACATAATTATGAAACAAATATGAATTAATAAAAAATATAGAAAACCCAAATCTGTTTTTTTAATATTTATTGAAAATATTTTATTTTAAAAAATTATAAAATATTAACCTAAACCTAAAATTGATCTGAAAATTTAAAATATAATATTTATTCTACCATAATAGTTTTTTACAGATGTTAATTTGTACATTCCAATATAAAAAACCATATTTATAAAAAATAGCATTTTTAGACATAGTCAAATTTCTAACACAGAGAAAAATTTCATATGGAATTAAGAAATTATTTTATCATTTAAATTTGAACAAAAACTTTTTAAAATACTATTTCATTAAAAAAAAGTTTTATTAGAAATACCTATTTTTATTATATTTAATTATAATTTTTTTTCAAAAATAATATTATCATTCATTTGGGTACAATAATCAATTTATTAAATAATTCTAACATAAAAAAATATTTTATTGAACAAAATTATTCTAAAAATGTGATTAATGGAATAGAAATTTTATTCCAACAAATTAAATTAAAATTTATGTAACTCATGACTTTAAATGTAACCCACTATTAAAATAGCTTATTCCCTATGAGTAAGCTATGTAATGGGGGTAGTTTCATTGGCGGCTTGACTACCATTGACTGAGTGGTAATCTCTAATAACATATACTTCTCTGATGTGTGATTTATATCAAGAGTCATGTAAAGACATCGAAATTTCAAGGAACATTTTTTCTTAATTTTCTTTGGGATTTTACGAGTATGCAGTTTCTGACAGCACCAGATTCTGAGGCTCGGTGTTCCTGGAATCAATTTCCAAAGTTTAGCTCGGGTACGTTCAGTGAACGAAAGAGCGGGTTTTCCTAACTTTTGGACCGGTGCTTGGAATTGATTTCCGAGGGCACCGATGGAATCGCAGTGCCAGTTTTCGATTAAGAGGACTTTCACCTCAACGGCAGATGATCGGGTTTGAGAGTTGGTTTTTGGGTTCACGTGGAATAATAAAATAAAATAATTTACAACTTGTTTTATCTTTGCTGAACCCATTCCATGTGGATAGTGTTGGTTAAAAGCTCCACATGGGAGTTGGTGGCGGAACCGCCGCACCCTATCCTCCCATGGGAGGATAATTAGGGTGGGTACCACCCGAGCATCATAACCTCCCACGAGAGGTTATGACATGGGGTCCACACAGGGCTTAACCCCCCATTTAATGGGAGGAAACTCTTTGACCCTCTCTTTGTTAATTAGGTGGGGACCACCTGGGCCCCTAAACCCCCTCGAATCTCCCCAAATTAATTATGTCATCCACTCGAGCAATTACTTTGGCGAAGCCTCTCCACTTTTTGATTTTTGAATTGTGCCAACCATCGTGAACTTAATTAAGTGGGGCCCACTAAATAAATTTCTGCCACCAAGAATAATAGATTATATTCTACTATTTTGGGCACGTTCTTATGCCTTTTGGTAGAGAGCTTGAGAGAACTTATTTCTCCAGCGAAGAACGTGAAGAACGCCGACGAAGCTTCTTCCCCGACCTTCTTCAGCCTTTTTCCTCGGAGCCCCCCTTCCTGACGTGGTGCTTCTCCGATGACCCTCCTTACTCCTTCCGCGTCGTCAACACACCGACGCACGAACTCGGAAGTGGAAGCGTGCGGTGAGCGACGTCATCATCTTCCCCCGCGATGCCGCTTTCCATAGCGCACTTAGAACATCATCTAGTAATCAAGGTAAGGGATTAATTGTTTTTGTTCGTGAATAATTTCATCACCATTCATCGTTATCTAATTTGGGTCACCTGTTATCGCAATAACGGGAGGAGTTCGGACCGCACGAACATCGCTGACTCTCCTTCCCCCCTGATGTTTGCACTTGATGCGGCACGAGCAAAGGCAGCGCGGTGCCGTTGCACCGCACAAAAACAATGATAAAATGGGTGAAGAAGCGCAGTGTCGTCGCGCCATGCCGTTGAAGTCGAAAAAGTCACGGCGCTGTCACGCCGTGCCGGAGAACCTCGAAGAGGCCGTGGCAGTGGGGCGTGGCGCCGTCGCGCAGCGCCGATCGGACAAGGCCACGACCTATGGATGCGGTGGTGCGGGGAGCGGCGGCCGGAACCGCCGGACGCCGGAGCATGAGGGCGGGACCGCAGCAGTCCCACGATGGCAGCAACCGGTATGCCGGACCGGGCCGGCCATTTCACGGGGAGACCGGGGGTTCGTAACCCCCAGATGGAACATAGAGTGGCCCCCACGTGGGGGTCACGACTCTTCAATCAGGGGGAAGCGCGCCCCCTGTTCCTCTCAGCTCGGCCAGCCGAGCTGGCCACGTGGGCCGCCCGATCACTCCAGGCCACCGGCCGCCCAGGCCATGCCGCGCCGCACCCTAATGGGCCGGACCTAGAACCGGTTCGGGTCGACCCGGGGGGGTATCGGGCCGGGTCGAACCGGACCTGAACCCCCTATTTTCGGACAGTTTTTGTTCAAACAACCATAACATGGGCTACAGACCTCCGATCGACGCACCGTCGGTTGTGATGTGATCCTTGTGACAGTCGTTTCGTTATATTACACTCAAGGTTTCAGAGAACTTTGGGTACGATCGGGTTGGTTCGGACATGAAACCAACCGGGCCCTCGGAGCGGAAATTATTATAACATGAGCTCCGAACGTCCGATAGATGAGTCGTCGACTTAGTTGGATTCCTCTTGATGAGACGGAAAATTTGGAATACTTGGGCTGAGGTTTGGACGCTGTTGGATAGTGGCTGGGTTGGATTGAACCCGAAATCCAACCAGGCCCCTGGAACGGAAAAGCTGATAACTTTCAGACCGGACGTCCGTTTGACGAACCGTCAGTGGCGTTGGTGATCACATTGAGAAACAGTCCATATGAGTATACCCTATGAGAGTTCGGGGTATAGTTGAGATGCGGCTGAGTTGGTTCGTACACGAAAACAACTGGGCCCCTGGGACGAAAAGGCTAATAACTCACAGACCGAGCGTCTGATTGACGTGCTTTCTGTTGAGTTGAGACCCCTATGATGAGGTGTTCCTTTGAGATTATTCTTCATGAAAATTTCTGATACTTGGAGTATCGACCTATAGCTTGTGGAGAAGACCCTCCCGGAGATGAGCGGACGGAGTACGGAGATCGTGTAGCCAGCTGAGACCTGACGACAGCTTGACCGACTCGACATGGAGTGAGTCGACTAGCATAGTGGACGGAGCACTACTATGTTTGGATGCAGACCCACCTCGGACAGAGTGCCTGGTTGTAGGCAGCAGACCCACGGTACTCGACAGGAGGAGTACCTCTGTAGGCTATGAGGGGGAGCACTACTGTGTGAGGTGGAAGACCCATGGTGGAGAAGCACTACTGTGTTTGGGCGGCTGACTCGTGGTACTTGATAGGAGAAGTACCTCAGAAGTATAAGGTTAGTGAGCAGTACCTCAGTGTCGTGACAGGATCGCTATACTCGTCAGATATGGGGCTCTTCAGCAGTTCCGGTTTCGATAATGAAAAATCCTGGTTTGATCTGCATCTATGACCTTTGTGTTTACCTCATGATTGAGATGGGTTAATTGATAACATAGGTATATGTATGGGCATATACCTGGGTAGTGGTTATCCGTTGATTTCATAAATTTTGTGTTTCCTCATGATAGAGATTGGTTACTTGATAACGTTGGTATATGTATGGGCATATACCTAAGTAGAGGTTATCTATTGAGATCATTATTTGTGGTTATCCTTGTTGAATTTAGTGAGACCTTGAGGGTCTCAGGGTCCCTACTGAGTATCGTTATTCTCACCCCTACACGGGTTATGCCCGCACCTCGTTGTGTTGGTTGCAGATGATGGGCAACGCTGACAGAGGCTGAGTGTTCGAGGACTAGACGGTACCCGGAGGTGGACCTCACGATGAGTCAGTATTCGGAGGTGGAATACATGATGTGATGATACTCATAGGTGGTTGACCTGAAAGAGCGTTGTGGAGGCTATCTGTACCTACCCTTCAGGTAGGACCCGTGGTGGACGATCCAGGAGCTGTGCTATCTGTACCTACCCTTCAGGTAGGATATGTGGTGGATGACCTAGGAGATGCTTTTATTCTTCTAGCTATTGGTCTTTCCTGTTGTACTTTCATTCAGTTGTAGTTGTACTTTCAGTTGGGTTTGTATTCTGGCCCATTTACTTTTCAGCACTTCCTTTTTCTTTTAGTGTATTACTCATGAATGTACTCTTTGGTGATATGTTTACTTTTATAACGGTAATGCCTTCCCAGTTATCGGGATTTACTCCTTTGGTTCTAGTCTCAAACCCCTGGCCTATGGAAGGCGGCTTGGGGTAGTCACGGCACGGGCCCTGAGGATGGGTCGTGACAAATTGGTATTAGAGGAGTCGGTTCTACTGCAGAACTTATAACTCTGATTTTCCCATTCTGTGAAACAATAGTGTTAAGGGTACCGAGTTTAGTTTTCAGTTCGAGGAGTCCAGTTTTGGTGCGGACGGCCGATGTATCCATACACCAGGACCCTGACTTCTGATTTCTGACTCAGTGCACGAAAACACTAATTGTGTGTGTGTTTTCAAATATTTTCCCTTAAAAATGCTCAAACCAGGTCAGCTCACCAGGTATAAATCGTTTGACCGTGTCAGGTCTGTTTCTTTCCGGATTCCTTATCATGGATGAATAGCTAGAGCCCAGTGGGAAGTATGTAATGACAGCCTTCCGAGCGACGAGGAATTGGTACAAGGCCCTCTTATAGTTGAGGCACCAGCGGTACTACCATACGTTGGGCCACCGATGCCACCAGCCTCAGCATCAGAGAGTGCACGTCACTTGAGTGCGCTGCACGAGTTCCAGTGCCAGAGGCCACCCATGTTTCGGGGAGAGACAGACCCATAGGCGGCTGAGGATTGGTTGGAGGCTATGGTGGGAGTTTGCAGGATGGTGGGTACTCCAGTAGACTTCATGGTGATATTTGCTTCCAGCCTCCTTTAGGCAGTAGCTGAGAGATGGTGGAGCCACTTGTTCCAGTTTTGTGACGGGATGACCTTCACCTGGGGAGACTTCAAGACCTTCTTCAGGGTGGAGTTTGTACCAGTATCTCTACACCCCGAGCGTGTTTAGGAGATGCTGCCTTTGCCGAAGGATTTTCGATCAGTAGCCGAGTTATATGTGGGCAGTAGACAGATGATTCATAGGTCTAAGAGGAACAGAACCAGCTATATGAGGAGCAGGAAGTGTTATGAATGCGGCAGAAAGGGTCACCTGGCACGTGACTGTCTGACCCCCTGCACAATTGATCCGCAGGCATTGGAGGAGCCACAGAGGCAGAAGCAGGGGCAGGTGCTTGAGCAACAGTCGAGCAGTGGACAAGGCATTAGTGCTCTGGAAGTAGGTGGACAGGAGCGGAACTAGTGGATCACTTTTATTCTTGGTACTTCTAGTTCCATGTTTCTGTTGTATTTGTGTCTTTGTACTATGAGCTGCAATAATAAATTGACACTTATCATTGTGATGTTTTCTTTCAAGTCCTTTTGTTCAGTTGATACCGAGAGGTCCCGGTTAAAACTGTTGACTTTACCCTCACTTTAGATATTTATACAGGAAGAGACCCAGTGACCTCACACTGATGTCGACAGTGTGACTCGACCCTTGGAGGTGAGAGTGATGGTTGGATCTCTTTGTAGTAACGTCGAGGCCTTATGACGTCATCCATGGCATGAATGCATCATTCATGTCAGGATTGACTGTATTAGGAAATTGGTGTCGTTCATCTAGGGGATGAGACCGAGTTTCTCTTTTCGATAAAGGAGAAATCATAGCAGATCTTACAAGATCGTAGGCAATTAAGATGTAGATCATCGAGAAGCGGATGAAGACTACACAGTGTAGTAAGAAACAGGAAATTGGTTCCAGTCTTAGAGACTCGGGCGTGTTAAATGTTTCAAGAAGAGGAAGATTTATGGAGAGATGAGCCTGTGAACCAGAAGACGTGGAGGTAGAGATAGGAGAGAAACATGAGGTGGTGTACATTTTAACATTATAAAAAAACCCGCCTTAGTTGTCCCCGCCAGGCTCAGGGAGCTGGAGGGTAGGGGAAGAGTACAGCTGCATGCGGCCATGGAATGTGACCAAATGGGTCTAAAAATGATTCAAGGGATAGTTTGTGTCCACTTACTAGATGCCATAGTAACTGAAATTGATATGAATAATTCCTTCCTTCCAAGAATCTTGTCTCAGACCTAGAGTTTCCGGTAAGCCGTAGACTTGAACCTTGAGTCTAGAGATACCTTGGGAGGAGACTCGATAATCACACTTACACCGACAGTGTGGTCTGAACCTCGAGGTGAGAGTTTCGGTTTGGATCTCTTGGTGGTAGCGTCGAGGCCTTACAATGTTGATCTGAGTATGGATTGGATCTACAGTTCATACATAAATTGACTGTATTAGGAAAAAATGTTGGGGGCACTCTATAGCATCGGTATGGGTTTTCCTTGGTCGGTGAAAAGGAACCCCTAGGAAGCACAGGATAAAATCGTGCATAGGAGGGTTTGGCTGATCACTCTTGGGTCGACCAACCTTACCCTCGTGGAAGTAAGAGTTTTTTGTTTCAGTTCTAATAAAGAAATGGAGGCCTCTAGAGTTCGAAGATGGGGATCACGTCCTTATACGGGTCTCACCTCGAAGAGGTTTATGAAGAAGTGTCTGAGGTGAAAAGATATCTCTGAGGTTCAATGGACCATTCTATGTCCTCAGTAGGGTAGGCAAGGTGGTTTACTGCTTGAACTTCCCACCTCAGTTTCACCAGGTGCACGATGTCATCCACGTATCTCAGCTGAGAAGATACGTGCCTGATCCTTCACACATCATCGACCTCAGGAAGTAGGACGCCAATGGCAGGGCGACATTCACGGAGGTTCCAGTGGGGATCGAGGATCGAAAGGAGCAGATCCTATGTAGACTGTCGATTCCTCGGGTTCACTTCACTGGTAGTACGGGAACCTCCAGGTGAGCACATGTGAGCGGAAGGCTCAGATGCGTTCTCAGTACCTCTTTTGTTTCCCTTGTTTGTGTTATAGCTTTACGAGGATGTAAATACCTAAGGTGGGAGTAATGTAAAGACCCAGAAATTTCAAGGAAAATTGTTTCTTAATTTTCTTTGGGATTTTACGAGTACGCAGTTCTTGACGGCACTTGATTCTGAGGCCCGGTGTGCCCGGAATCAATTACCAAATTTTAGCTCAGGTACGTTCAGTGAACGAATGAGCGAGTTTTCTTAACTTTTGGACCGGTGCTCAGAATCGATTTTTGAGGGCACTGATGGAATCATAGTTCCGGTTTTCGCTTAAGAGGACTTTCACCTCGACGGCAGATGATCGGGTTTGAGAGTTGGTTTTTGGGTTCACGTGGAATAATAAAATAAAATAAGTGAAAATATATTTTATCTTTTTTGAACCCACGCCATGTGGATAGTGTTGGTTAAAAGCTCCACAAGGGGTTGGTGGTGGGACCGCTACACCCTAACCACACTTGGGAGGATAATTAGGGGGGACCACCCAAGCAGCATGACCTCCCACGAGAGGTTATGACATGGGGTCCACACGAGGCTTAACCCCCCATTTAATGGGAAGAAACTCCTTGACCCTCTCCTTGTTAATTAGGTGGGGACCACCCGGGCCCCTAAAACCCCTCAAAACTCCCCAAATTAATTATGTCATCCACTCAGGAAATTAATTTGGCAGAGCCTCTCCACTTTTTGATTTTTGAATTGTGCCAACCATCGTGAACATAATTAAGTGGGGTCCACTTAATTAATTTCCGCCACCAAGAATAATAGATTATATTCTATTATTTTGGGCACATTCTTGCACCTTTTGGTGGAGAGCTTGAGAGAACTTTTATCTCCAGGGAAGAACGCGAAGAACGCCGGCGACACTTCTTCCTCGACCTTCTTCAGCCTTCTTCCTCAGAGCCCCCCTTCCCGACATGGTGCTTCTCCAACGACCCTCCTTCCTCCCTGCTCATCGTCAACGCACCGACGCACGAACTCGGAAGTGGAAGTGTGCGATGAACGACGTCATCATCTTCCCCCGTGATGCCGCTTTCCATGATGCACTTCGAACATCATCTCGTTATCAAGGTAGGGGATTAATTGTTTTTGTTCGTGAATACTTTCATCGTCGTTCATCGTTTTCTAATTTGGGCCACCTCTAATCGCAATAACGGGAGGAGGTCAGACCGCACACACATGGCTGACTCTTCTTCCCCCTTGATGTTTGAACTTGTTGCGGCACGAGCAAAGGCAGCACGGTGCAGTTGCACCGCGCGGAAACAATGAAGAATGGGACAAGAAGCGCAGCGCCGTCCCACCGCGCCATTGAAGTCGAACAAGCCGCAGCGCCATCGCGCTGCGCCGGAGAACATCGAAGAGTCCGTAGCCGGACTGGAGTCGCGGAAGAGGGGCGCGGCGCCGTCGCGCCGTGCCGATCAGACAAGCCCGCGGCCAATGGCTGCGGTGGTGTGGGGAGCGGAGGCCGGAACCGCCCGCCGCCGGAGCAGGAGGGAGAGACCGCAGCGGTCCTGCGGCGGCTGCAACCGGCCGGCCGGACCAATCCGGCCATTTTAGGGGGAGATCAGGGGTTCATAACCCCTGGCTGGAACAAAGAGCGACCCCCACGTGGGGGTCACGACACTTCAATTAGGGGGGCAGCATGCCCCCCCTGTTCTGCTAAGCTCGGCCAGTCGAGCTGGCCACACGGGTGGCCCGAGCCCGCCATGCCACCGGCCGCCTAGGCCGGGCCGCGCCCTCCAGTCCAGGATGCACCCTAATGGGCCAGACTCGGACCCAGTTCAGGCCACCCGGTTCGGGTCTACCCAGGGGGGGGGGGGGTATCGGGCCGGGTCGAACCGGGCCCGAACCCCCTATTTTCGGACAGTTTTCGTTCAGACGCCCATAACCTGGGCTACGGACCTCCGATCGACACACCGTCAGTTGCGATGCGATCACTGGATCGAGGCAGTAATTTCATTATATTACACTGACAGTTTCGGAGAACTTTGTGTATGGCTAGGTTGGTTCAGACACGAAACCAACCGGGCCCTCGGAGCGGAAACGCGTATAACTTGAGCTCAGGAGGTCCGATAGACATACCGTGGACTTAGTTGGATTCCTATTGATGAGACGTAACTTTTCACATTCTTTTCCTGAGGTTTGAACACAGTTGGATAGTGGTCGGGTTCGACTGAACCCGAAATCCAACAAGTCCCCGAGAACAGAAAAGCTGATAACATTCAGACCAGACGTCCGTTTGACGAACCGTCAGCGGCGTTGGTGATCACGTTGAAAAAATGTCCCTATGAGTATACCCTATGAGAGTTCGGGGTATAGTTGAGATGCGGATGAGTTGGTTTGTACACGAAACCAACCGGGCCCCTAGGACGAAAAGGCTAATAACTCACAGACCAGCCATCCGATTGACGCGACGTCTGTTGCATTGAGACCCCTATGACGAGGCGGTACTTTGAGATACTTATTCATGGAACTTTGTGATTCTTGGAGTATCAACCTGTAGCTCGTGGAGAGGACCCTCCCGATGACGAGCGGACGGAGTACGAAGACCGTGTAGCCGGATGAGACTTGACGACTGCTTGACCGACTTGACTTGGAGTGAGTCGACTTGCCCAGTGGACAGAGCACTACTGTGTTTGGGTGCAAACCCACGGCAGACGGAGCGCCTGGTAGCAGGGAGTAGATCCGTGGTACTCAACAGGAGGAGTGCCTATGTAGGCTATGAGGGGGAGCACTACTGTGTGTGGTGGCAGACCCATGGAGGAGAATCACTACTCTGTTTGGATGGTTGACCCGCGGTACTCAACAGGAGGAGTACCTCAGTAGTCTAAGGTTAGTGAGTAGTACCTCGGAGTCGTGACAGGATCACTGTACTCGTTAGAGACGGGGCTTTTCAGCAGTTACGATTTCGATAATGAAAAATCTTGGTTTGAGCTGAGCCTATGACCTTTGTGTTTACCTTATGATTGAAATGTATTACTTGATAACTTAGGTATATGTATGGGCATATACCTGGGTAGTGGTTATCCGTAGATTTCATAACCTTTTTGTTTTCTCATGATAGAGATGGGTTATTTGATAACTTAGGTATATGTATGTAAATATACCTAAGTAGAGGATATATATTGATATCTTTATTTGTGGTTATCCTTGTTGGATTTAGTGAGATATTGAGGGTCTTGGGGTCCCTTCTGAGTATCGTTATACCCACCTTTGCACGGGCAATGCCTGCACCCCGTCGTGTTGGTTGCAGACGACATGCAGCACTGACAGAGGCCGAGTGTTCGAGGACTGGATGGTACCAGGAGGTAGACCTCATGACGAGTCAGTATACGGAGGTGGAAAACACGACGTGATGATACTCGGAAGAGGTTGACGGGCGAGATCATTGTGGAGTCTATATGTACCTATCCTTCATGTAAGACCCGTGGTGGATGATCCAGGAGTTGCGCTATCTATACCTACCCTTCAGGTAGGATCCGTGGTGGATGAACTAGGAGCTGCTTCTATTCTTCCAGCAGTTGGTCTTTCATGTTGTACTTTTGCTCAGTTGTAGCTGTACTTTTAGCTAGGTTTGTATTCTGGCCCATTTACTTTTTAGCAATTCCTTTTGCTTTTTGTGTATTATTTCCGCTTGTACTCTATGGTGATTTGTTTACTTTTATAAAGGCATTGTCTTCCCAGTTATCAGTATTTACGCCTTTGGTGCTAGTCGCCAGCCCCTAGCCTATGGAAGGCGGGCTTGGGGTTGTCACAGCACGGGCCCCGAGGACGGGTCGTGACAAATCACTTTCTCACGTTATTGTTCTTGGTCATGGTTCATACCTAGTGACACTACCTCACTCCCATTTTCTGACAAATGGGCTTCAAATGGGAAGAACCTATTGGTTGGGGCCATTATTTATTCTTTTATCATAAAGTATCCTTTGATATTACTACTTATATACAACAATTGTAGCTGTAAAATATACTAATGAGTATAGTATCAACGGTAAAATAGTCCAATTCTTATATTGACCAATGGTCATATTTTATAAACAATCATATTACTTCTCCTACAGTCACATTACTCCATATTAATATTACCTCATTATTTCACACAATATTCAATAAAATTCCTCCAAAGGTTATATTTTTACTCTCTTTGATTTTTATTGTTTATAGATAGTTTTTTATTTATAGAGTGTTATCTATGGGGGTTATAATTTTAGTATATTAAGTCGATCCATATTTTCAAATTTTATCCAATGTATATGATATTTTTTCTCATCTGTAATGCTTGTAATTTTCATTAGTTTTGTAGGTAACTAATGCAATGATCCTAATTAATGAGACAAGGCTTTCCTAGTTCAAATATATTTATAATGTGTATAATATTATATAATATTAAACATATATTTTCAGGAAATAACTATCATTTAAAATCATGGGTTTTACTTAGTGATACTTATAGTTTTCATCCAAGGAGAATTATAATTCAAAATACCCACAACACAACTCATTGTAATTTTTTTTTAAAAAAAACCAATTAACCTATTAAAACAACTTATTCACAATATAGAGATAATAAAAATATGGATAATCATTGTAAAATTCCATTTGCTACCCACATTTTTTATGAGTAGAACCATGTTATGAATGATTGATAAAAACATATCACTAGATGAATTAGTTAATAAGGTCTATATTATTATATAATATTTGTTTCATACATAATAATTAATTATCAATTAGAATAATAAATCTTTATTTTTTTAAAGTACCTATCATATGAATTAATGAGTGTGGAAATACAGTCCAACATAGATAATATGTCTCTATTATTTTTTTATTTATTCAGTATAATTCATTGTGTTTATTTACCCAAATCATACTCTTCCTATTATAATTTATTGGTTGTGATGATAAGTTTCAATATATGAATTTCTTAAAAGATAGATTTCAAATTCAATGAATTTATTAAAATGTAACTTATTGAAGTTTAAAAATTATATTGCTGAATTTATTGATGGATATAAATGAATAAATAAAAACATAATGTATTTTTAAATTTGTTTTCATGAACCAACCCAGGTTAATCGAAAACCGGTCACCCAAGAATATATTTTGCGAGTCCTGAAGGGAGTTTTTAATCCCTATGTACTAGAAACTAGTGTAGGGAATCATCAATGTTCGTAAGGGAATTATTTCTGTTAAAAAAAATAGAATAACAAGTAGCGAAAGGAACCAAAAATTCCATTATATAAATAAAGATAATATGAACATATCCCAATCAGTAAATTTATAGAAACATCTCAAAACAACCAACTAGACAAGAGGACAATACTATCTCCTTGTGAACATGATCGTCACTCTCCAACATGACGACTACACATCACTAAAATCGATCAGACTCAAGCTAAAATATGTACAAGGGCTAAAAAAAAGAACTATAGCTGTGAGTATTAAAACTCAGTAGTCCAGCCTAATAATCTATTGTCAATTAACATCATTTAGGAGAAATGAAACATAAATTTCATGTCTTAACTACAAATTATAAAAGTATTCTTTTCGATACATTTTAATTAAAAAAAGTACAAATCATTTCCCTTATTCATTTTGAAAAGTAGATTCATTCCATTAGTTTGTTGTTAATATTTTAATGGGGAAATTGATGTCAAAATTATTCAGATTTCACAAAGAGGGTAAAATTGATTAATTGAACATATTTTTCATAAAACTTTTTAAAATAAACCCTTTAATTTCAAAAAAATACAATACACAAGAAGGCTCTATAGTAATGACACAACAAGGTACATGTAAAGATACATACAAGTGTCACAATCTGCACTACAAGGAATTAAAATCTAATAGACATGGGTGAACCTATGAGATCAAGAATTATAAAAAATACGCTAATACCTGAGACATCATCTATGATATAATTCTAGAAAATATAAACTCAAAATGCTCAACATGCTCAACCATGATTTCTCTTGGTAGGTCGATACAAAATTCCATATTAATAAACCAAACATATCGACCTACTTTGGGCCACTGGTCAAAATAGTGACCTACCAGTGTAGTAATAATTCTTATACAATTCTCTCAATATTATGGGTTCACATGTATCATGTATTTAATGGGGTGATCCAAATTATTCTATACAAGCATCAAATCACAACATATATATAAAAATTATTCTTAAAAAGAATCACCCCATGAAACTCAAGGAAAAATCTCATGCTATACCACAAACGGAACACAATGTGTTCCAGCTGAGGAACTCTAATAATGGATCACATGGATCCCACAGTAAGGAAATCCCATCCATTGGGTACACAAACTAGTCATGAGAAAATCCAATTGATGTTTTCTATAATAATCAATTTCACAATTTTCATAATGTTTCCAAACGAGCCCTTTTTCATTTTACCAAACAAATGTTTATCAAGTGTACAACTTTCAATTTTTATAATGTGGTGTAAAAGCACCATTTTCATCATATAAATATATAAATAAACTACTTAGAACATTTATGTTACACATTCAAAATAAAACCATTTTTATCAAAATTCCAAATGTTTTTTCCCTTCAACAACACATGCCATAACATATCAAAAACTAATAGCCACTTATTTAAAAATAATCAAAACCCACTTTTAAAAGACATAAATGGACCAAAAAAATATCATTCCACAATCATCCAATACATTAATAAAGTCAAGAAACTCATTTTACGACACACTTATCACAGACAAGCTTTCTATAAACATTACCAAAATACAAGGCATGCAATAATTAGCAGATCAATTATTTATTTAACACTCAAAAATTTATAAACAATTATTTTCATGCCATATATTTATACAAGATACTGAACCATGTTCAAAATACCACATAACCTATGACAATGAAAACATAATAATTTATCAATCATGGGGAGTAGAAATTTATACCAAAACAACACTATTTTTCACAAAACAAGGAATGAACCAACATATTTTACATCAACCAATTAAACCAATAGTTTAACAAAAACACATAGAATATATAAAGGGTTTTAAACCATAAGAAATAGATTATATTTGAATTATAAAGGAATGTGTAAGGGGTATCCTACATCGAATCCATAGAGGAAGTAAAACACACACCCAAAACTAATCTTAATAGGTTCTAAAACCCTATATTAGTGATGAAAATACCTAAAAGGACAAAACCCCCAAAAAATCATGGGAAACCAAAAACCTAGGTTTATCCCTACTAGGCGAGAGGATAAAAAATAAAATTAATAGAAGAAGGAAGATGGATTGGAGAAGAGAGGGGAACTCACCTTGGAAACTAGTCAACCCTTCATCTTCCCTTAGATCTATACCATGAGAAGAGGGGGAATGGCTTGGGAAGAAATAAAGGAGCTCTTTATGTCAGGTTAAACTAGGGGAAAGAGGTTTGGTGAAATTTAGGTCTAAAAATACAGAGGGGGAAAATTAGGAAAATTAATTTCTTTTCCTTTTGGGTTAGTGCTACATGGTTAGGCCACAGGCATTATCAAACTGTGTGCCAAACCGTGTGGAAACTAATACTCTAAATTTAACTGGTCCTATGGTATCCCCTATGCCACCAAATGGCCAGGTTCCAACCATGTGCAAGGTATTTTCAGAACTAAAATTTTATGTTTTCTCTAAAACCCCCAATCAAGACAGGGACCAACCATGAGGGAAAGATGAGACAAATAAGGCACATCAAAACTCAACAACCGTCACACCTAGAAACCGAAAAAATGACAAGAATCCAAAAATAAACCATATCTAAAACAAAACATGAACAACTGGGTGTGATTGTTACAACCACCATTTAAGCTTCCCCCCCATAAAGTCAAAATACATTCCTTCATGTCGATCAATTTCAAAGGGTTCCACGTCAACATTATCCGACCTCTTAAACCAAGAACATTTCATTCACCAAAACAGAACTTAAGCCGCTTTCCACAAATGAAACAACAACCCATAACCAATTTCCTAGGACCAATGGAGAAGATCAATTCACAACATCCACAACCAAGATAAGAACCTGATTGTTGGTCCTTCTACCAATGATCCCAATGGTCACCCAAACCAATGATCACTAATGAATTACAAGGATTTTAGGGGGTAATAGAATGGAATCCCAACCATTAAAAAACAAAAATGACCAAACAATACTAAAAAATGAAGCTCCATGAGACCCACGGTGGTTCTCGCCACAATTAATGAAAAACTAGAAATAACCAAACAAGAAATCACTATGATAAAAAATTAGACATACCCATACATGAAAAACAAAGCTACCTAATAATGGTCTAACCACCTAATCCTTGAAGAACGAAATAAGAACATTTAAACTTCCCATTCCTGAATGGAGGGGATAATCTGAGTCAAAACTCCCTAGACATACTACAAATCCTCGCCATATAGGGATGGGAGGGGTGGGGCCCAATGATTAGACCATTGAAACCACAATCGAAAACCATCCACCCCTCATTACAACACAAGAGCAAGTTTAACTCATTTAAAAGACACAATAAGAACACTAGAACAAACTCATGACAATAGTAAATGTACATACATCAGAAAACCCCTTAATCCTACATGATTCATGACTATGCGCTAGCTTTACTCTGAGACCTATAGTTGGAGCATTGATTGAAGAATCTTCTACTACCTTTTAGTTAGTAATTTCTAATGCAAAACCATATCATGTATTATACAATTATAGAAAAGATAAAGATTAGAAATTTCTAGAATAGAAATCCCACTTCTATTGAAAATAAGAGTTCATAAAAGACCCATAACTCCACTTAAATTAAAAAAACCAAAACACCATCAGCAATAACACTACATTAAAAATTCTATTACACTAGAAGGAAACTTATAAAAGGAATATTTAAAAAAATTCCAATAGCACATAACATCTGATGATTTCCCCCATGATGCTTGCTAGAAATTCCTCGACGGAATTACTACAGGTGACTCAATCGTCCACAAGAATGGTAGGGATTATGAGTACTTAGAAATGATATCCTTTTATACCCCAACATTCCACACTACTAGCATATAAAAACAACCTACACGGAAGAGGTTGATGATATATCCCCAGGTCTTTTGATTCCATGACATACTCCATCAACATTCAACCTATTTCTCACATCCTTCCATGAATATTCACCACTACTCCAATTAATTCAAAGAGGGAGAAATAATTCAAATAGTCCCTCCATCAATGCTTCGACATGAATTCTGTGCCACATTACATCAGAAAAACATTTTGTATTATGCTCTAACCCTTCAACTATAGATTAGGATAGATCCCCTCCCCAATATGTTGAGCCTTCATGGAGACTTCTATAACATACCCAAAAGAATAAGGGACTAGATCCACAAAGCGATGGAAATACTCATACACCAACCCATCATCCTACAATAAAAATATCGTGTTTATTCCCTTTTTCACCATTTTATTTTTAGAGAAATACTGAGAAAGGAATGAAGCCTGGAATAACTACCAAGTAATAAATTCATGAGGATTATTCCATGAAACCAAATTCCACTACTTCCATGTTGAACCATCCAACATGACTGTGGTAAACGTAACCTTCAACCAATCTGTAATCCTGATGAGGCTAAATTCCTTTAAATCATTCACATCCACTCTTCCTATTTTAGAGGATCTTCTTTGCCATAAAAGAGAGGTGGATCTAGCATCCCAAACTCTAGAATGAAATACCTATGTTTATTAACTGGAAATTCTACTAAAAGTGAATCACATATATCCAAACTATAATCACCCAATAAAGCTCCTTGGTGAGAACTGCTGGATAAGGAAAATCTAAGAACAAAATCAAGGAAAGCTCAAAAAAATCCTCAAGAACAAACACCGCACAGGTAAAAACATTTGAAATTAAGAGGAAAAGCCATTCTTAATACAAAAAATTCTTTTTGAAAAAATATTTGAATTTATACAAACATGGTTGGATGATCTCTTGCTATTGGTACTCCTTAGAGTCTAACTCAAATTCTTATTTTCATGCCTTTCTGGGAACCCATTTTCCAGGCCATACCAGGAATCCATTCACTTTCCCACAAACTACCATGTTTGTAAGTACCCGTATGAACAATAACGATGAAATAAAACATTCCCAATTCCCAAAAAGAATAATTCAATCCATTTCAAAAAAAATTCATCCTTATGAAGCCACACTAACCACAAAGTCAAAACCATTTTCAGATTCACCCATCAAACCATTTTACGCACATGAAAATGAAATGTAATAAATTTCCATCAAAAATACATTTATATTTTAAATTTTTTTCCCATCATCTCATCAAACCTCGTTTTATCAATAAAATTGATTAAAAACAAACCCATTTATCATTTAAAATAAACTCAAAAAAAACCATCCACTTTCAAAAACCCCAAAAGGTCATTTTGTAAAAAATCATTTTTGAGGTCTTCTAAAAATTAAATTCTATCAATTCATTCTCCCAATTTCAAAAATCAAACTATTATAATTGAAAATAAACTTTCCATAATTCTAACATAAGGGTTTTAAAAAACATGAATTTAAAGAATACACAAATAATCTCATTAAAATGAACTAGTGTCGATGGATGACTTGATCTTATGGATGAAATCCATATGTCAAACACACCTCTAACACAGAGAGATTTTGTGGACAATGTCCCAGTTACAAATGGATTTATATAAACTAAGAGCTCACAAGATCATTATTCTTACTCCCCTTATCATATCCCAATCACCAAAAAATACATAAAGAGTATGATACTAATAAAACTAGAAATACAATGTAAACCATAGGATCAGAACGAGAAAGAGTTCACGGAGCTCTTCCTGAATCTACACATAAAGTCTCGAAAATCCTACTCTATCTAACAGGAAATCCCCAAATAAAAGTTTGAACTCTGAAAAACGGTCCTCCAAAGAGAAAACCTCCCTCTAAAACCATTTTTCCATGATCTAACTCGGGTCGACCCTGAACCAGTAACCCAATTCGATCCGTGGCAAGGCCAAAGGGGCATTCCAGATCCCTATGAGCTAGAAACTTGTTCTGGGCATCATCAGCGTACACAAGGCAACGATTTAACCTAAAAATAAATTTAAAAACAACTAGTGAAAGGAACCAAACTTTCAATTATATAAATAAAGATATGTTGAACATCGTTTTTACAGAATCTAAAAATTTACAGCAACTACACAAAAAACCAACCATACAATAGGGAAACACTATCTCCATGTCATTATACTGGTCACTCTCTAACATAACTTCCACACATTTCTCACAGCAATCAAACTCAATTTAAAATCTACCCAAGGTCTAAAAATAGAATAGAACTATACGCGTGAGTATTAAAATTTAGTAGGATATCCTGATAATCTATTCTCAATGCACATCCTTTATGTTAAAAGAAAATTCAATTCCATGTTTAAACTAAAGTATATAAAAGTATTATTTTCAATACATCTTACTTGAAAACAATGTATGAAACACTGACCATATTCTTCTCGAAAACTACATTCATTCCATTATTTTCCCATTAGCATTTTCCATGGGAAAGTGATGTCTAGATTTCCAGCTTCCACAAAGAGGGTAAAACAATTTACTTGATTTTTTTCATAAACCTTATAAAAATAAACCCATCACATTCCAAGATAAAAAATTAACAATAAGGAACAATAGTAATCACACAACAACAGACAGGTTAATATACATAAAAGTGTCACACTCATCACTACAAGCAACTAAAATCTAATAGACATGGGTAAACCTAGGAGATCAAGATTAGTCTAGAAGACACCAATACTTGAGACCGCATCTATGTTATCTTTCCAGACATGATTAAATCAAAATGACCAACATGCTAATCCATCCTTTCTCAGGGAAGGACGAGGGAAAATCCCATACTAATAAACCAAACATATCCACCTTCGATGGACCACTAGTCAGTATCATGACCAACCGATTCAGTAATCATTATTAGACAATTCTATCAATATTTCAGGTTCACATGTCCCTAATATTTAATGGGGTAGTAAAACTAATCCTATTACATCATCATATGATAACATATATATAATAATAATTTACAACAAGCATCTCCCCAAGTAACTATGAGGACTAGTCCCATGACAAAACACAATTGGAATTCAAAATGTCTATCCTAAGGCACTATAATAATGTATCATAATTATTATAGAACATGTATATTCCATCCATTATATACAAAAACTAGGAATGATAACATCCAAAGGAGTTCTTCTATAATATTTAGTTTCACCATTTTATAAAATATGCCAAACAGGAATTTAAGAATTTTACTAAACCAACGTTTATCAAAGGAAAAAATATCAATTTTCAGGAAGAGTTGTAAACAAACCATTCGAAAATGTAAAAATTTAAATAAAATTCCGAAAACATTCAGGTTACACATACAAAATTAAACCATTTTAATCAAAATGTAAAACGAACCTTCCCTTGGGAAACAAAAGCTAATACCTGACCAAAACCAATACCCATTTATTATAAAAAAAACTTTTCACAACCATAAAAGAACCCAAAAAAATTATTTCTCATGCTTCCAATGCATTAATAAACAAAAAAAATCATTTTACAACAAACTTATCAGAAAAAATCCATCATGGCAGTTTATTGAAAATAAGGAATGAAATATTTAACAAAAAAATTATTTATATAAAACTCAATAGGGTATAAACACAGATATTCATGCCATATATTTATTCAGGCTACTTAACCACGTTCAAAATACCTCTAATCATGAGAAAAATCATTCAAAATAGTATATCAAATATAGATATTAGACATTTATACAAAAACAACACTATTTTTCACAAAACAAGGTATGAACCACCATTTTTCACCTCAACCAATTAAACCAAGGGCTGGATACCCACACATAGCATATATAAAATGTTTTAACAATAAAGAAACATATGAAACTTGAATTATAAATCCATGTTCAAGGGATATCCTACCTCAAATCCATGGAAGAATGGAAATGCGCACCCGAAAGTTCTCACCTTAGGATCCAAAACAGTCAATCATTGAAGACCAACCCTAAAAGAACAAAACCGTCTTCAAAAAATCATGTTAAAATAAAATCCTAGGTCAAGAATGACTATAGGAGAAGAGAAAACCAAGAAAAATTTGATGAAGAATGAAGAGGTGGGGGGATTAGAGAAGGATCCTCATCAAGAAAACTAGTCACCTTCCCTCAGTTGTAAACCATGATAGGAGGGTGAGTTTCATGGGAAGAAATGGAGATGGTCTATAGTGATTTAATATAAGGGGACGGAGGATTGGTCAAATTTTTTTCAAAAATCACTAAAGTGGAAAAGTATGAAGATTAAAAATTATCATTCTGGGCATTCCGACATGGTTTATCAAACCGTGAGCCAAACTATGTGGCAGCTAGGACTTGAAATTTAACCTACCGCATGGTTAAACCTAAACTACCGCATGGACATTGTCAAACAATTTGAATGGAATTCTCGTGCAATTTTTTATGTTTTATCGAATCCTACAAAAAAACTAGGGACCAATGATGAGGGAAAGATTAGATAAAGAAGGCACTTAAAAACCCAACACCCATCACATCCAAAACCCAAGAAAAAGTATGAAATCTACAATTAACCAGATCTATATCAAATCATGAAAAACTAGGTGTATGTGTTGTTTATAATTTTTGATAATTTATTATAAATAGTTGTCCCATAAAATAAATTTAAAAGAGTTGAATTTTTAATTGAATATTTAATAATGACATTTGAAATATAATCTTGGGGTGCCTTTTTGAAATGAAATTATTAATGAATTTAGTGTACTTTATAGGAGGTATGTAAAATTTTTGTGTGTTTTGTTATCTTTATTTCTCAATGATGGGTTTTGAGGGATTTTATTTCATTCAATTTTTATAATGTAAAATATAAGTGTGTTTGTTCTGAATTTATTTCTACTTGGTTAGAATAAAAAATTTATTTATATAGTGATATTTTATATTCTTATTTATAATGGTGTTTCTTTTATAATGTAAATGATAAAATCAATGGTATTTGTAAGAACTATGAGATCAATTCCATTTAAATGAGATGATTTCAAAAGGTTGATGGAGAAAAGGAGTATAGTTATTTAAAATAATTTTTTTCTCATATTTATAATTTTATATTCCCTATTATAATATTTTAATGATGTTCTAATATAATAAATGAAAATTACTTTATCGATGATATAATAAATGTTTCATAATTTTAAATTTATTTATAATTTGAATAATAAATTAATGAATCTTTAGATTATTTGTATTAATCATGAATGAGTTACAATGTTTTTTTGACAACTGAAAAATATATTTAATTTTTTTTGTTCTAGTTATAATGGTTAGAAGTAGGTTGTTGAATATGATAACCAATATCTTTTAAATACAATATTTAGAAATTTATTACCTAAAGATACACATAATTGAATTCCAGAAAATTAAGTATCCTAGTGTCTTTGGGAAATTTGATATATATCAAATATAAATGGTACATGGATATAGATAAATTATTCAAAAATCCAAAATATTCCCTATAAACCCATTGATCCTCTAAAAATAAACATGATAACCTATGGATGCACATAAGAAAGGGGCTAGATACCAATATCATTATAGGGATAATTAAATCATAAAATGATAAATGTAAAAAATGTGAGTAGAGAATAACTTAAAGGTGGCATAAAGAGGTTATAGCCATAAACATGATCATATAAGAATGATATAGATGATAACCTCGGTAAAAAAAGGATTTTGAAAACAATATAAATGGTGATATCATAAGCATAAGTCAAGGATAATTTATGAATCATCATAACATATTGTTCCTTATATAAAGTCCAATAAATCTTAAATTGTATCTCCTTAGAAAAAATCATAACCAAATGCATAAGTGGTCTATATAATTCTAGGCCCACATATTACATTATTATTATGTACAAGAATTTGTGTCCCAGGTAGATAATACTATATATGAATCCCTTTTATGAATTTTAATTCCATTATTATGGATTATGAGTTAAATAATTTTCAATCCACAGTCAATGAAATATATTTATATCTATTTGAAATTCCCATGAGTTTAAATGGCGATAGGTATAGAAAATAGAAATGTTAGTCATGGAAAATTATATGATAATATTAGCAAGAATAACAAGTGTAGTTATAGGTTCATAAAAGTATTTAATGAGTGTTGAATATTGTACTTAATTAATTTTGAATCAATATGATAGTAAATTTATGGGTTTAAATATATTATATCATTTTAATTCAGAAATAAAATGGCATAATAAAAATAAACTACTTGATTAAATAGGAGGATGATATTCACTTACTTTTGAATAGTATTAGATTAGTAATATGTTACAACAAGAGGGGATACATGATCTCTTAAAATATAATTTAAGATAAATCATAAAGGGATTCTTATCCAGACATGATAATATAAAAAATCTATGTTAAAAATGGTAAATTCAAAGAAGGTTCTTGAATTGGAAATTAGTAATATATATAATTCCCTTACCTTGAGATGGTGCTTTTAAAATCCTCGGAGGATATTCTCATGATCCTGGAAAAACACATAGAGGTTTTTAGAGAGGGATTGAGAGATGGATTTTTTTGTCAATGGGTTTTTAGTGAATAAGAGAGGGAGTTTGTGTGGGCATTTATAGAAATATATAAGTGAATTCGTTATTAATTACCAAACATCGGTTTTGGAATTTGTATAAAAAATAATCAGAATTGAAAACCATCTGATGGTTTTTAACAAAGTATTTCTACTAATATGAGTTTTTTTGTATATTTTAAAATTCTCAAAAATAAAAATATTTAAATAATTCCATTGGTGTTGTTGAATTTAGTTATGTTTAAAAATAATTGAGTTTAAACCCATAAAATTTAGTATTGGTTTTAGAAGATTCATTAACAGTTTTTAAAATTAATAAAAGAATTAAAAACATTGTTTTAAAAGGGAAAACCATTTATTCATCATGAAATACCTCTATAGCATTTATTAAATCAATTTTGGTTTATTATGATGTCATAATACTTAATATATATTTATATTATTTTCCCAGTAATTTTACTATCATAGAAAATCATGAAAAAATCAGCATTAGAAAATTTAGATTAGATTATTTCAAAAATAATAATCATTTTTTGAATGTAATTTTTTAAATATTGGAATGTGGAATTTTGTATAGAAATCTATATTCATAGTAAAGTAGTCAATTTCACAACATTGACAACCTTTTTACCCTCATAAAAATTACTGTAGACATCATTAAAATATATAATCATTTATATTTTAGAAAATATTATCTAATAATAATATTTTATAAAAATTATTTCTATTTCAAAAATTCATCAATTTATCAAAAAAATGTTTTAATTGTAGCTATATATTATCCAATAATAAGATTTTAATTTCTTCATATAAAAAAATAGTTGAAAAAAAATTCATTATATAATAATTTATAAACTAATAAGCAATTAATATAATTATTATTTTCATAAAATGAAAATATAAAAATTCCAACATATACGGTTTAGTTATTTAACACATATTTTGAAAAATTTATTCCCTATGTGAATGTTGTGGGATGGTAGTTCTTTATTCAGGATGATTGAAAAACATGATTTGGTCCACTATCATGATAATATTGAACTTCTATTATAAATGGTTCCTTTGAATTTTGTTTTTTTTTTGAATTTCATTGTGGGATTAACCCAGGGAAAATACCAATGATTCTGTCTCTCTAAAGAAGCATAAATAAATGGGATTTATATGGTAAAATCTTACTAGGTGATGTTATTTATTATTATACGTATGTTAATTAGACTTTATCATAACCCTCAACATATAGTTATCTTAATGGTAACTATAAAATGACTATATTATAAATGTTTTTCCATCATAATTACCATTGAATTATTACTGATTATATTTTATAATAATCCAAAATAATCATATTAGTTCATGTGTTTACTAAAATATTATTATCTGATAAGGAAATAATTCTTTCAAAAGGGAATTTAATTAATGAAACATTGGGTTATTATATTCTTCCCCCATGAAAAAAATTTAACCATTGCGAAATCATTTTTTATACTTGAATAGAAGAGGGTATTTCAATTTCATCACCTCATTTGGTTCCCATTTTTCTTCCTCAATCATGTGGTTCTTCCAAAACACACTGACCAGGTTAGTTTTATTTTTTCATGTAACATTCTCTCTATGATCTATGATCTTCACTAACTCCTACTCGTATAAAATATAGTTCCCCAAGTGCACCACATCAGGATTCAGTACATTTGATTTCTTCTATATGTACTTCATTGATAGGGATATATAGAACACAACATGTATTTGGTATAGGTTATATGGGGGGGAAATTTTATAGTCCATAGCTACAATGTGACCAAGGATATCAAACAAGATGATTCATCATGGTGTATGATTTTCATAATTCAGAAAACTGATGAAATTCATCCACAATGTCATTGGAAAGAACACGATATATTTTACCTTAAAATCTAGGTCTCATTGATGATTGTATTATATCTTTTTAATTGAATTTTTATTATTTCATATGATTTTTAATGGTTTTAGACTTTTATAAAATCACTTGGATAATATCATTTCAGATAATATTCAATACTCTAAATACATCCCAACATGTTGGAGTCTAATACATCTTCTTATACAAATCAACATAAGTGGCTATTTAAATACATCAATAAAAACTATTAATATATGAGAACTCCACTAATATAATTTATCGATCCTAATAACCTCTTAAATCAATTTAACAATATATCAATATATCCCCATGAGTTTTAATGTTTCTTTTAAACATACCATTCTTCGTAGAGTTAAAATTTGAACTGAAATTTTTATTCAATTATTGCTACATTATTTTCCAAAACCATGAGGTTAAAAAAATATCTCGATTAAATATCATATAAAGTGGTAGTGCATGAACTATTACACATTCACTTATGTATATCATATAAAGTTTGACAATAGATAAATCATATATGGTAGTAGTGAAATACACTGACTTTGTATAGTTTTCAATAAGAACCCAAATGGTGTTATTTCTTTTAAATGTCAATGGGATTCCTATAAAAAATACATGGTTATTTATTTTCCATTTAAAAAATAATTTGGTAAAAGGTTTAAATATAATCTTATAATTCTATTATTTATCCCTGAATTATTATTATACCATACATAAAGATATAAATTCTACTCTCTCCTTCATTTTATACCAACATATGTTTAGTTTTAGATAAATATACATCTTAGTACATATTGGATGGATTGAAATAGATGGTCTATGCAAGTCATCCAAAATTTCCCAATTAATGTTTTGTTTTTATTGGAATAAAATTTATATTCTAAACCTTATAAATCCATATTTAGAAAGGATACACTCCATAAAATTCACTACCATTCTCTACAGCTCCTCATATTCTTTGTTTTTCAGACTCATTGATCCTTTCAATAATGGATGGTTAGGAATTTAAATGATAAAGGTGAAATAAAGTACCTTTTTATGGTTCCTATGTACATAATTTTAATATCCAATAATATTGAATCCCTTTCAATCCTCATCATGGATTTGGTTTCATGATACCATATAAACATAGAACTTCCAAATTTCATAACCTCCGAAAGATTGTAATGGATTTAAAATCCATAATCCATTATAAGATATAAGAGCTTTTAGTGGAACATATTGAGCTACTTTTGTGTGAATATTTAGATAATTATTTTATAAATTGTATATATTTTAGTTTTCTCCTCATATACTTTTTTTAATAAAACATTCTATGTGAAGATCATTTCATGCAATTAAAGATTAGGAGTTGGGTAGTTATGCTCATGGAACAATAATTTGTGGATGGTATAAGCTATCTAACAGTCCTCCTTCATGATATAAAATCCATTATTTTTTGGATACATCATTTTAGATATCAAATTATCCCACACGGGTGTGTAATTTCAGAACACGTGAAGTGATTAGAATCTTCTTTTAAATCTTTCAAAATATCCTCACATTAATAAAACTATAAAAAATTAACTAAATTCTATGTTATATTAGTTTGTTCTCATTAAAATCATGTTATGTTTCTCACAAATTAATGACAGAACCTAGATAATCCATGTAAAATATAAAACTCCCCTATAGATGGTGGTCTATGACATCCTTTAAGTTTTAATGGGTTTCCCTCTACCCAGTTAAAAGAGGACTTTGCTTTGATTTAATAATAAAAATGAGGCTTCGACCCCAACCTTTAAAAAAACATTCTATAGGAATGTTACATTATCAACCCAAAGTTATATTATAATATTTTAAAATATAAAATTTTCATTCACATGTTATTCAGGATATTATTACAATACTTTCCATTTCATGCCTTATTTTTTGAGATGATATGAACATCATGTATAGAAAATTCAAAAAAAATCTATTGGGTAATCCATACAAACTATTTTAATTTTTCATTAAAATAATTGTTGCATTAGTGATCCCAAATGGAATCAATATGAAACAATAGTGCCCATATCTTATTTGAAAATATGCCTTTTGGGTATTATCCTTCTTCATATTTACATGAGAAAATTTTTATGGAATATCCACCATAGAGATGTACTGGGGTCTTAATAGCTGATCAAACAAGTCAACAATCCATGGTGTATGATATATTTTCATTATAATGATGTATTTAGGACCATGATAATCAATGTTTAGGGAACTAACGCATCCTTATTCTTGATAAAATGGTCCAATGTACACCATAGTGAATCACTTTGTAATTTTGTCCCTTTATATAGATTCTCTTGTAGTTTTATCATTATCTCTGGAATTTCAACAATGGTCATTCTATATTGGATATTGTTTATTTTCAAAGATCTTATTATATGTTTGATGGTGAACTCAACTTCTCTTTTAGTTTGAAGAAAAAGTTTTTTTGGGAAACACATAATTATATTGTCATACAATGGGAATTCCATCAAGGATTTTATTTTCCTTATTCATAATCATTTGAGCTAGATATGATTTCTAATATTGAAATAATATCCATATATGATATGATTAATCCAAAGAAGATCCATATTCCTCTTAAAATTTGTATACACTCATAGGGATATTTTATAAAGGGATAGTGATTTACTTGTGTCAATAATTTCTGTGGGCTCTATATTAGTAGAACAAATACATGCCTAGAATTGTATGAAATTATGAGAATGAGAATATCTTAAGATTATCAAGGATGATCAACCATCAAATTTGGATAAGGGAGAAGTTATAAACATGGGATAAAAAATTTCCACAAATTTTATATTCACTCAAAGCTCTATATCCTTTTTTTTGGTGGTTTTTTAATAGTTCTACAAAAAAATCATTATATCAAAGAATTAATAAAACCATAGTTACATTAGACTTTGGAAGTTAATTAATGGATGATATGTGGGGGTTTTAATATTTTATTCTCTTTTTAATCATTTAAACTATCTAAAATAAACACAAGGATGAGAATATTCAATCTATTAAAAATATGAAAGGGAAATCATGGTAGTTAAAGTGATAAATAATAAATGACATGAATTCCATAGCCTATTAATTTATATGTTTCAATCTATATTATATGTGGTGTATTTCCAAGAATTAAATTTTTTGTGCATTTTTTGTTCCAATATTAATAGTTCTTAAGGTTATTTTGAATTAATAAAAGTATATCCCTTAGGAGAATCAAACTAGGGGTAGAACAATCCATATTTTTAATACCTAATGTGATTATTAAATTAATACTCAATGCACCCTTTTCATCATTATTACACCAAGGTACACATTTTCTGTAGACGCGTCTACTTATGGTATCCAAATGGTGATTTGGTTGCTTGGAAACCACTCGCTCTAAACTGTACTAAATTTTGAGTTTTTTTTCTAATTATTAGTCTTACCCATAAGGCATTCAATGATGTTTTCTAATCCCAATCCCTAAAAATAACCTGAAACTTTCGTTGATACCATCTTTGAGAACCCATATCTTTTAAAAATATTATTTCATTATTTATTATACAAAATAATAACATAATACAATCCTAAAATATCAATACACCCAGTTAAGTTGGAAAACTAAATACATAACACATTAAATAAAAATTAGGATATAATGAAATTATTTTAAACTCCATAATATTCCCCCAAAAGACGATTGAGCTTCTATTATTGCATGTGATAACCCATTGACACACATAACAAAGGGATTAGGTATATTTCTTAGTAAAGGAATAATCAAAACCTAACATGATGAAAGTATTTCATGTGAGATAAGAGGGATATCAGAATCTCATTAGATGAACATTTCCCAATGCATTGACGCGCTATATAGTTTTGGGCCCACCAATGATATTAATATCATGTTCATATATTTGTGTTCCACCTATATCATACAACCCAAGAATTTCATTAGTCTTTTTTAATCCCATTATTTTGGAGTGTAGGTTTCATATATGGTATTTCCCAATCAACATAGGATAGGTATATCTTCGTGAGTATCCTTGAGTGTAAATGGGGATGGTTATACACCACCAAAATGATTGAAATAGAAATTCAGGGGATAATTTCAATAACATAAAAACTTTATATAGGGTTTAATGGTTGAGATTAATGACAATGAAAATTGACCTCCAATTACTTGTAACTCATTTGGATGGTAATGCAGCATGTAAAAAAATTACAACATGTTCGATTGTAATTCAAATGGATGTATATAGGAAGTGTAAATAAAATTAAAGGTTGATTATAACCCTTTAAATTAGAATAGTAATAGCCTAGGTAAAGTTTATAATGAGAGGGGATAAATTATCTATAATTCATATATATTGAAGTTTAGTATAAAGGAATATTTATGAAGAGAAAAATCGATATAATCAATAAAGGTTTAAAAGTCCTTTTTCAAATAATTTCTATGAATGGAAAATGAGAGAGAGAGAAAGAGGGATAACTTACCATGAGATGATGATTTTAAACTCATGGAAACACATTAGAATGGATTTATAGATGGGAGGGAGAATCAGACCATGTTATGAGGGTTTTAAGAGATTTGTAGAGGGAGGTTGGGTTGGTATTTATATCAAAAGTGAGGGGAAATCATTATTAACTTCTATAATTATGTTTTGGACACAATGTAATAAAATAATGAAAAACATTAACATTCTCATAGATTTTCCAATGGTACATAAAATGGAATGGTTTTAAATATTTCATAAGGCCATGAACCAAAAATATTAAAATGATAACATTTCTGATTTGGAAGTCAGACATGATCAAAAGTAATTTATATGAATTCCATAGCATATAATATATGATTTGGAGAATTCAATATTGGATTATAAAATTAATTGAATAAAATTAAAAAAATTATTTTTTTGGGGAAACATATTTTTGATGAATATTCCATTTATAGTATTTATTACTTAAATTTTGGTTTATTATGATGCCATAATATGAATTGTATATTTATAATATAATAAATTTTTAGCCAAAAATTAGACTGTCTTGAAAAATTATAGAAAATTCAAAATTGTGTAACATAGAAATAATAATTTATAAAATAGAATTTATTATCCAAAAATAATTTCATAATATGATAATTTTCACTTATTTATATAAATACATATTCACAAGGACATACTTGTTTTTACAGCACTAACAACGTTCTAACCTACATAAAAATTACGATGGAATTTATTAAAATATATTATCAAATATATATTAAATAAATACAGTTTAATAAGAATATTTTCATAAAATAAAAATTTCTTTGAAGAATTATGGAATTTATCAAAGAGTGCGTCCAAACTAAAACAATATATTTCTCAAAAATATGGTCTTGATATCTTTGTAAAAAACAATATTTTATCAAATTCATTATATATTTATAAATTAATTAATATTAAAAATGGGAAAATTTTATCATTATATAAATAAAATTAATGTTTACAAATTAATACTTATAAATTCTATATACATAACCCCATATTACATCTACATATGCCCTAAGGATAAGTTGTGTGATGATGTTTCTTTCATAGGGTTTTTCAATGACCATGGTTTAGTCTAGGACCTTGATAAGCTTAAGAATCTATCATAAATAGTTTTTTTCAAGATTTATCTATATAATATTAGTTTCTTCTCGGTCAATGTAAAATCCTAGTGACTCCACCCCCTTGGAAGCTTTGATAATTGGGTTTCACAGGGTACGATCCTAATGGATTTGGACCTTGCTTCTTCTATCAATTTAAATTAGACATTATCATAAACCTTAATATATATAAATATTAATGGAATTTTTAGAACGACAATATTATCAATTGTTTTAATTATTAATGAACTATTAAATATAGAATTCTATATTTAATAACACTCCAAAATAACAAATGTAGTGTATTTGTTTTCTTTCATTTCACAACATAGAATATAATATATTAATTCTATGGGGAATTTCATATATAAAAATTGTGGTTATTAAATATAGTTATTACCAGATCCAGGATTAGTTTTAGAAGCATTTTTAATATTTTTTTGTATTCTTCATTAAATAATTGTTTAGAGAGAGGATTGATTTAATTCCTATGTCATGATTGTATTGGATTAATTTGATTAACACATGATTAAGTGTGATAAAATAACACTAAAAAGGTTTTAAAAAATTTCATATGTGGTATTATAATGGAGGAAAAGTTAATGAAGACATTGGAATTGATTCAGATAAGAGGATTTGTTTATATGATTTAATTTTTTATCAGTTTCCATTTATTTACCAGGAAAATTATTTCTATATACTATTCAAAGTGGAAATTAATATGAGAAAATAGTTTTCATTGGAGGATAAAAATGAAAATGTTTAGCTTGTTAGAAATATTATGGAATATGCGAATTCACTAGTATACATTTCATGTGAAAATTTGATCAAATATGACCTTTTTATGGGATAATATCGTGGGAAAAAATCATGATTTTAATAATACTCAGATTTAATATCTCTGTATACTTATAGGGACTTATTACCTAATGTTTGATGTATTTCAAAAAATTAATACACAGAATCAACATTTATTAAAAAATAAATTATATTCATATACAATGAGCCACATATTCACTAGATATTGTTATATATTTCATAAGGAAATAAAAAAGTTGAATGAGAGTAAAAAAATTTGTTTCATAAATATGGAATGATAAAAATGTTAGTACTCAATATCATATAATAAAGAAAGTTATGTGGAACATTCCTTTTAATATTAAAATGAAAAAATTCATTTTAGAATATATAAAAAGGAATATGATAGGGCACAAAGTTGAAATATATAAGGATAATGATGATATTGTTCCTCAAATGGAAGGGTTGACATGGTATAAATTTTATATGACACATCATGAATTTCCAGTTGACGCACAAAGATTTCTATTGGAATTATCATTTGATGGTTTCAACCTATTTCATCATAATCATACTTCATGTAGTACTTGGACAAAATAATTTTTAATTTTTAATTTTCTATTATGAATGGGTATGAAAAATACATTTACTATAACAACCATACTTATTTCTGGACCTAGTGATCTTGGAAATGGTATTGACATATACATGTAACCATTAATAGATGTGTTGAAGTAGCTCTGCACCATTATGTGTAGATTCAATATTATCATTAAAATCAACCAAATTATGTGTCCTGAGATATTATTATTAATTATAATTGATTTCTATGATTATTGAATAATTGTTGGTATGTGTACAAAGGGGAAATTATCTCCCCATATTGATATGAAAAATGCATGTTCTAGAATATTAATGTTTTACATTAATTTTATATTCATATGGAATCAATGATTTTTATAAATGGATTTATAATAAGGGAAAAGTTGAATACAATTTCTCAATTTCATTATGATTTCTGATGTACCCTAAAAAATATTAGTGGATGATATCCTTATAAAACATTATATTTTTTTAAATGAGTCAATCTAAATTATAGAAAGTAAATGAATTATCTTTCATTATCAAGAAATAATAGGTGGATGAAATGTATACAAATTTATTTCTTCTAATGTCATTTAATTTTTTGTGTCACTTCTCACTCACAATGGACATCGAGAACATTGTTATGAAATGTTACTCATAACACTTTTAAATGTAAAACAATGAGGACTTATAATCTTGTTATGATTTAAATGATTTCAACATAAAACCAAGACTTAATCCTAATTTAATTCATTAGAATACGTGTAATGTCTATTTTTCTTTATTTTCCGTGAAAAATATACAAAAAAAAATCATTCAAGTCATAGAAAGTATAAAGGTTACAGATGGTCATTCAGTTGACATTTCCAAATGGGTGATTAGATGAGATGTCAAACTAAATCCCTTAAAACCCATGACATTGATTTTTTATTTCATATGATAATTCAAATTTCCATTTGAAATTTACTATCAAATAGTGGTTGATTCAATATGATTAGGTTAAATAATTTTATCATGGCCTTTTTTCTAAGATAGTATAAAAAATTTTTGTTATGAAACTAATAAAGGATGCATTGGTAATTCTATTTAACCCAGAATATAATTTATTTCCATATTGTTTCATATATATGTAACATCTAAAAGTAAATATGAACAAATGTGTTCCTTTTTGGTGGAATCTAATCTAGTTTCTAGATATATAAAATAGAAATAATTATGTTTACATTGACATCATACATGAGAAATAATAATCATTTTGGAGGATCTATTATGAATAGGTTTTTTCAGTAAGAATTCAAATTTTTCTATTAAATGTACCTGGATTTTGTTTCTGTGAGATATAATCATTCAATGAGACTTTTAGATGATAATAATGATCCCATTAAGACAATCTTTTTGTCACATCCTTAAACAAGTGGGGGGGGGGTATCTACATCTTACACAATGTGTACTTTTAATTTTGTTGAGTGGTAATTGTATCATTATTAAATATTAATAAATTTTGTTGAGATTTATGATTAAATAATGTAAGTTAAAAAATTAATATATATATTTTTAATATGTAATTTTTCACCCATAATCTTTAATTAATAAATTTAAATATTTATAGTGAAAATTTAGAAATTATATAAATAGAAAACCATATATTATAAATTTGGAAGAGGATTAAATTACATAGAAATAAATATCTTGATTGGTCAAAGATGATGGTAATAAAAAAATTACCTAACAAAATAATAAGTACTTTATTTTTTATTCAATGTTGAAATATTTCAATCTCATATTTTACTATTGTATGATGCATCTACTAAAATAAGTGTGTTTTTATTTTTTCTGAAAACTATTTAATTTGCTTATAAAGAAATAGTTTTTAATGAATTCAACATTATTATATATTGTTATGAATCAAAAATGAAAAAATATAATGATGTAGGCTTGATAAGAACAACATTAGATTTTTTTTCTAGTAAATGAAAAGAATAAACTCAATCATAAAATATATTTTATTATGTGGTTGTTGAAAGAATATTTTTTAAATTGCTATACACATGGTCAAGTCAAAATTATGAAATGTTAATATTTGGAAGAAATGAAAAAAAGGTCTTATATATTGATAATTATATATTTTGAGTGATTGATATAAAACTTCAAATGATTAATAATGATCTTTATATTATTATATTACAAGATAGACAAGGAATTTATATTAATGGCCTTTCAAAACCAAAATTTAGTGTCATTGTTAATGTTATTCAAATAATTTTTTTATGAAGGCATGGACAATCTTGTTGTTTTTGATGAACATATTACTATTCAGTCAATTTTCTCATTCAATGAAAGAGATGATCAAATCATAAGAATGAATTGTGAACTGAAAATTATAATAGAGAACACATGGCATAAAATGATTTGGTGTATTTAGTTAGTATTATTTCAATGTGTTAAATGATTTTAAAAACTTTATACATGGTACATAATTTTTTTCTCATCTAGTTTTTTTTCTAATTTTTCATAAATACTAGAATATTTTTGTCTCATATACATTTCTAGTGTAAAAATTGTTTATATAAGAAATTCATATTTACTTCTCATATTTTTTTAATTCATTATTTTTTGTTTTAGGCCAGCACATTAGTCATCCACCAGACATCTCAGTTTGACATCAATATAATATTATCTACAATTAATAATAAACTTTTTATTTATATATTAGTTTCAAACGACATAATGTACAATTTAAATCTAAATTTTAATTAAATAAAATTCATGATAAATAAAAAAATATCCATTATTTTATCATTTTTTTGGAAAACTGTTTATCAAAGTGTATACCCTGTACATTTATTTTATTTAATTGTTCTTAATAGAATCAAATTTTTATTTTGTGGTGATGGTTCCCACCTTTTTTAGAGTAAAATATATTACTCATTTTATTATTTTAATTTCAATGTATCTCTATTATAATCTCAATTAAAAATGTTATATACTAAATTTAAAATTAATCAAACAATATTCAATACATATGAATACTAAAAAGAATATTTTTTAGAAAAAATAAAAAAACCCTATATGTAAATAATTAGATGATAAATATATAGTAATTATTTAGTTTCGAATTATTTGAATGTTTTATCCAAGGTTGAAAATTATTTTAATTCATACATCGATAAAATAGGTGAAAATAATTAATGAATCATTAGATTGAAATAATTACTTATCATAGTTTTTAATTTAATATAAATTCTTATGTGTCTTAATTTTTAAAGAAAATAACTTATTATAAATAATCCTAATAGAATAGGTAATGTTTTTAATATAATTGTATTTTTGTTGTTATTTTATAATGATTGTATATTTTGTTTCTTTTTTTATTTTTAACATGAATTCTAGAATTTATAGGTTATTATATATTATGAACATATCTTTAGAAGAAAAATATATAAAAATAATAACTAAATCAGAGAACAATGTAGTATATATAAGATAATTCCTATAATTATCTAATATCCCTATTTATAATGTTTCATATTTTAGAAAAATCCAATTTATATTTGAATAGAATAATCAAGGAGGGAACTTTAATTCATTGATGATAGCTCTTGAAATCTACAGTATAGGCCCACCCCTTCTTGATGTTCCCTAACTTATCTTGTTTCCTTATGTCACATGGATCTCTAGTCTATATTATGGTTTTATTATAGAATTCCATATCCTTATATTCCCTTCCCATTAATGAGACTTCCTCATTTTTATCCATTTCCTCCTCCTCCTGCATAGTTATTACTCACTCCTATTATCCCTCATCCTTTTTCTCTTATAGATATTAATCCCTATAGTGAAATTTATCTTCAATTATGCTTCATGTATTCCCATTCTCTCATATAAAAAATTAGTTTCAAAATTCTTTTACACAACTCAAGTAATTTATCCCTAAAAGAGTGTAGACAATAAAATAAAAATAAATTCTTCTTCATAAAAATGTATAAAAAATAATGATGTAAATAATTTATTATTAAATATATATTATATATGTGTACTATATAATCATTTCTCTCCTAAATTAAATCCTCAAATAAATTACACGGTCATACAAAAATTCATGTAGTGTGGAATAGGGACACGAAACCATAGTTAAGGATAATGAGGACATGAAAGTAATTACAAAAATAGTTAAATAAATATTTTTTTTGGAAAATATATATTTATAGTAATATTTTTCTAGTTCATTAAATATAGTGGGTAAAATTAAAAAAAGTAATATATAATTCATTGGATGAAATATGTGTAATTATATTTTTAAAATTACTATTCAATTTCATTATAATTTATTATTTGAAATTTTGTTTTAATATGAATCCTTAATACAACATCCCATATGGTTAGAAATTAATGATAGCTAAGTTAATGGATCTTAGAGAGGTGTGGTGGGATTAGAAGACTATATTTTATGTTGGATGTAAAAAAATAGTAGGCACCTATCTGGAGAATATTCAAAATCCAAAACAATTCCACATACACAAAGAAGACCTCATTGTATATTTGAAATGTTCTTATTTTATGAAAATTTAATGAATTATACATTTAGTTTATTATTTTACTTTCCAGAATCATATCTTGTTTATAAAATTTAATTTTTAATGAAAATGTAGTTTTTGTAAAAATAATCATATATATTTGATCACTTTTATACCATTCTGAACATAAAATTACAATTGGATATTTTCATGGATTCAATTTGAACAAAAAAACATTCATGTCAATAAAAATAAAATCTTAACATTAGTCATAGTTATTATAAAAAAAATTAATTAGAATAGGAAAGAAATACTAAAAGGATTGTTTTTCTGGAACTTTTTAATCAACCAACAACCAAGACAACATATAAAGAAATCTATTTCTAAAACATGAAATTTACAACCATACCATGAGACAAATAATGAACTAGTAATATAATTCCTACCCCTCAACAAATAAAAAAAATATGAATCTTAAATAGAAGAAAATATAAAACAGAAATCTTTTTTATAAAACATGGAATCATAAATGGGATAAACTGATACTGATATTGATGTATTAAATAACCAATGATATAGGAATAGTTATAAAAAACTAAAATATATATATCAAGTAAGGGGAATATGAGTTCTTTGAATCATAGTAGTAGAACTGAAATTCATAATCCATGGGTTGTAGCTACGAACTCATCACCGATTTCCCTAACATTAGTAACAAGTATGATTTTTGAGACATATAATCTTAAAAAATCATAACACTTAAAATTTTTACATGAGTACAATTTCATAGAAGTAACATTGTGTACACTATAACTATTCAACTAGGATTTTTATGCTTCCCTATTGAATACATCTCAGAATTTCTCTAAAAATATTCCTTTCGTGACATCTATAGGCTTACTCAAAAATGATGTCATATCACAGCCCTCATAATAGCCTTACAAAGTCACAAAAAATAATAATTCATGACCAAAACCATTAATACCTTGAATATTTATTTACCACCTTACCATCTTCTACCATTACCTAAAAAATAATTTTAAAAGGACCAGATGCTCAAATGGATGTTATAGTATAACTCATATATAAGGGAACACCATCAAATGAACGAACCAAATCACATAAATAACATGATTATCATTTAATAAAACATGAATAGATGTTATATATGTTATTTATGTTACACTATAAGTATATTGTTTAAGGCATTATATATACATTTTAACATTTTCAAATCTACAATGTATCTGAGGGAAACCCATTCTACACACCACGTTAGTACGATTGACTGGTTTTCTATGAAATTATTTACACACATTAAATGTAATGAATAATAATTATATCTTCATAGAAATACAAATATCATGATGATAAATATAAATAATGAGATTATTTTTCATGTATCTATGATTCAAAATGGAATCTAAAACTAAACAATATGAAACTCCTTATATATGTCTTTTAAAATATGATAATTTTACATATGATACAATTAAAATCCTCTAGAAAGCTCAATAAAAATTATGAACATTTATTACAACCATTACAGCAATAAAAACAAAAATATATGCTGAAACTGCTAGTGAACCAAATTTTTATTTATAAAACTAGGGGAAAAGTATGTTATAATGATTATATAATTTATTTTTGAAAATATTGAAAAAAATGAGTGTAACTTTTTTTGTAAAACATGATTATAACTTTTTTATTTCTAAAATGGTTTTATTTCATGAATCATTATATTAACTGGTTAAAAAAATTAATAAATTATATTTGTTTTCATTTATAATCATCAAAGAGTCCAAACAATTTGATTCCATAAAAAACTACTTTTCCTGAATAAAAATAGAATTTAATAATATATCTCAAGAAACAACCATCTTCAATATTTAAAATAGAATTTTTTAGATGATCAAAATCATTAAATTGAAGAATTTAGGGATTATTTAACCATTTATGATGCATTTTTTTTAAAAATATATATAGGAAGGATAACATTTTGATATAATTAATAAAATATGAATGAAAAACTCATTAACAACTTATAAAATTTTAAAATAAGAAAAGGAATAGATAATCAGTTATACATTTCTATTACATGATGTTTAAAATACAATAATTGTATGGTTATAAAATAACGTACATCTTTAAAATATTTCAACAACATTGATGTAATTAATATACTAAAATCATGGTATCATATTCCAAAATACCCAATCCTTTATGTTTTTTTCCAAAAATTAGCTTAATTTACACTTCCAATATTTAAAGGAAAAAATTCATAAGAAAACCATTATACATCAATACTATAACCCATTCAAACAAAATAACTAATAATTTTTTTAGAAAATAATTTTATAAATAAAATTACCAAATTAATCAAATTAACATATTTATCATCATTATAATAGAAATAAAAAACATTATAAAAACATTATAATATTGTAATACCACTATTCTGAATGCATACTTTTACCAAAGATTTTTTACAAACCCCTATTCATTAAAATTAATTCTTTTCAATCTAGGACTTCATAACAAATCAATAATTGTAAAATAATCCCTCTGAAAGAAATTCACACTTTTATGTATTCATCATTTTACCACCAATTCTTTAAAAATACTTCTTTTATTTTTTATCTAAAAATATATCGTATTACAATAATACCACTACTATAATTAAAAACTAAGTACTCAAAATAATATAACCATTATTAAAAAAACTAAAATAGAATATCACATGAATATGAACAAAAAAACAAAAAAATAGAAGTTAAAAAATAATAAGAACTAATAGAATGAACAGAAAATAAAAGAATCCAAATAGAAAAATAATTTATAAATTTATATCTCCCATACTAAAATTAAAATAAAATTTAATTTATTGAAAAATCTATGACAAATAGATTATAATACCAAATATTAAATGAAATATTATTTATTAGACTCAAATAAAATAGGGTAGGAAACAAAAAATTAATAAATTGTATTTTTACTCAACTTAGTTGAGTTTTCTTATTCAATTTTGTTTTTATTGAATATATCATATTTATTTTAACACAATATTTAATTATGGTATGAAAATAGTGGTTGCTTGTTATTTTTTCCATCGAATTTTGGGTAATTTTTTGGTTGACTAAAATATAATATGTAAAATTTATAGTATAATAAAATTAATTAGATTGTCGGTTCAATGAATATAAAAAAATTTATAATGATTTTGTTTTTTTTTTTGAAATTCTATTAACCTAGTAGTTTCAATTATGTGAAGCTTTTTGAAATTTTAATGTTTAATTATTGATGTTTTATCAATTGTGACTTGTGAAAACTGTAAGTATAATATTGTTTACTAATTTTAATCATAAAAAAAAACAAAAAAAAAATAACATTTCCACAAATATTTAATATTATGGGGAGTGATTTAGTGCCAGCTCATTAATAGTCATAGCTAATAGATCATATATCATTTCATATATACTTATTTTTTTCATTTATTAATTCTAAATCATCACCTTGAAAAAGTCAATGAATATTGTCACGACCCATCCCCTGGGGCATGTTCCGTGACTACCCCATGCCCACCTTCCATAGGCCAGGGGCTGGCGAAGCACCAAAGGCGTAATTCCATAAAACATTGAAGGCATTGCCTTTATAACTTGTAAAAAAACGCACAAGAAAGAACATAGCTGGATACAAAACACCAAGTAAACCGTATAACAAAAGAGTGATGAAAGTCAAGGGGCTGGAATACAAGCCCAACAGTAATGTAATAGAAACTGAAAGTACAATTACAGCTGAAGAAAAGGAAAATATCAACTGGGTCATCCTCCGAGATTCCTACATGAAGGGTAGGTATATATCACCTCCTCAGCACTTCTCATCTGTATTTCTCCTCTGTGTACTGACACATCGTACGGTCCACCTCCTCGTACCATCCAGACATAGTACTCTTGCCCTCAGTCGGCGATGTCTGTCGTCTACACCAAACATAATGATGTGCAGACATAGACCATGAAGAGGTGAGTATAACGATATCCAGTAGGGATCCCAAGACCCTCTAGGTCTCAAAAAAATCCACCAAGGATAAACCACAATGTATGAAATCAACAGATACTCCAACATAGGTTTATGACCATACTTATACCTAAGTTATCAAGTACTCCATCATAATCATGATAAAAACACAGAAAAACTGACTCATCTCAAACCATGATTTTATTCTAGGGGTATTATCAAGTTACAACCTGATTCATGTTGTCGAAACCTTGGCTACTGAAGAACTCCTCCTCTATCGATTATAGTGGGCCTGTTGTGACACCAAGGAGATTTCCACTAAAATTGGACTGCTGAGATACTCCTCCTATCAAGTATAGTGGATCTGTCATGTCACCAAGCGCGCACTATACCATGGGTCTTCTGTATCACTAACCACCCTCCCCCTCATAGCCTGCTGAGGTACTTCTCCTATCGAGTACCGTGGGTCTTCTGTTATACCATGTCTCTCCGGACTATGCGTCTTCCACGACACCAAGGTTCTTCCCACTGGGCTAATTGAGTCACTCTGAGTCGAGAATGTCAGCAATCATTAAGTCTCATCTTGCTACTAGGTCTCCACACTATGCTCGGTCGTCACCGGGAGGATCCGCTCCAAAAGCTACTGGTTGATACTCTAACTATAACTAAGTCCCATGAAGAAGTATCTCAATGTTCCGCCACGTCATAGGGATCTCAACGTAACAGAAGGTGTGTAATTTAGACGCCCTGTCTGTGAGTAATTATCCTTTTAGTACTGGGGGCCTGGTTGGATTCTTGCTCAATCCAACCTAACCATTCCCCTTCTCAATCCGAAACTCTATGAAATATACTCAAAGGGAACGTCCTTCTCCAAGATTCCCAAAGACACTGACAGTTCGTCAAACAGACGTTCGTTGCCCATGATATGGCCAAAAAAATCTAAAAGTGTTCATAGTGGGCCTGGGTCCAGTTCGACCTAGTCGGACAGACCCGGCCTGACCTGGCATGGGTCGACCTGGTTCAGGTCGACCTGGCCCAACCCGATGGGTTCGTCTCGACCCGTGATACGGCCCAGTCCGCTGGTGGTCTGGCAAGCTGCGAGGGGTTGTGGAGCCCATGGGTGCCACAGAACAGCTTAGCCGTGAGGGTGCCGCGATGGCATAGGGTTGGTTTGGCTGCGCGCATCGGGGGTGGGGGGGGGGGGGGGGGTTGGCCGGGCGCCGCAAGGGGTGCGGGGACGGTTCGGCCGGGGGCGTTGTGGGGGGCACATGCCAGTTTGTCCAAGGCACCCCGAGGGGAGCGGGCCAGTTCGGCCGGGCACAGTGAATGGCGCGGGGCCGCTTCGATCGAGGCACCGTGGTGGGGGAGGGGTCGGTTGAGGCGTCGCAGGGGGTGCGGGCCCATTCGGCTGGCCGCCACGGGGGGTGCGGGGCCGGTTCGGCCGGGGCGTCGTGGGGGTGCGAAGGCGGCTCGACTCAGGGTGGCGGCTCATCTCGGTGGCTCGACACAGTGATAGTGCAGCGGTGGCACAGAGTGGTGGAGGCCGCAAGTGGTGGAGTGTCGTTACCTTTGTTTCCTTCCTCCATTTTGAAGAACACACCCAAGAAGAATGACTGAGGGGTCGGGCCATGTTAGTTTGGCCCGTACCCTCCTCGTTTAGAGTGGTACAAAGCATTTCTCAAAGAACGAAGCAACTAACATCAAACCGTAATCTTCTGCAATGTTTGTTCCCAATCGGCAGAAGAAATGAAGGGAGTACATGGAAATAATTATCACGCAAATAAACCCCTACCTTTTTCGTTGATGATGGCATGTGAAGAATTGGAGATGTCGGTTCACCATAGATGAGGACATCCCACATCAGAAGAAGTACCAATGAAGAAGGTCGAAGGAGTTTGGCATTATTCTTTTGGAGAAGAAGTTCTTCGTTGGCGTTCTTCGTTCAAAGAATAAGTTCTTCATTGGAGGGATTTTCTCTCAAATCTCCTCTCCCCAATTCCACCAAAATGCATTGTGTGCCAAAATAATAGATTATGAAATATATTATTTTGTTGGAAAAATTAAAAATGATTCATTAACTGCGGTGTGTGGCATAATTAAAGCATGAGGGTTGGAACAATTAATATGGAAGAAGCTCAAGAGGCTCCTCCACATTAATGAGGGAGTTGAGGTTTTCTCTCAATTAAAGGGGGGTTTCAAGGGGGGGTTTAATCCTGGGTAGTCCCCACCACCATAACCATCCATGGGAGGTTAGGCTCAGGCGGTCCGCACCACCATAACCTCACATGGGAGGTTAAGGTCTGGTGGTCCACACCACCAACATCCACAAGGATGATGTATACAACATTATAAAAATAAAATATTTGTGTATTTTATTTTATTAATTCCACGTAAAACCCAAAAACTATCTTCCACCCTCGACCAACTAATGTCGAGTTGAAAGTCTCTTTAAGTGAAAATCAGTGTTGCGATTTCAACAGTGTCCTCAGATTTCAATTCTGAGAACCAGTTCAAAGGATAGAAAAACCATCTCAGGCATTTTATGAACGTACCAGAAAAAAAGTTCATAATTTCATTCTGGGCAATCCGGTCCTCAGAATCATGCACCGTCAATTTTTGTAGACTCGTAAAATTATAATTTATTTAAAAACAATTACATGGAAAATATGGGTCTTTACATTCTCCCCACCTCAGGATTTACTTCCCCATAAGACACAACACAAACAAAGGGAAAAAGTGGGAGTATTGTGCACGCATCTGAGCCTCCCGCTCCCCTATACTCTCTTGGAGGTTCCTGAACTTCCAGGAAATGCGCACCAGAGGTATTGACCATCGACGACGGACCAGCTCCAGTCGATCCTCAATCTCCACTAGAACCTCCGTAAAATTCTCCCCATCATCGACATCTCGTTCCCCATAGATGATGATATGAGATGGGTCATGAATGTATCTATTTAGCTGGGATACATGGAAGACATCGTGCACCCAGTGCAACTGAGGTGGAAGTGCTAAGTGGTATGCAACCTCGCCAACTCTACTGAGAACCTAAAAAGGTCCGATGAACCTCAGAGATACCTTTCCACCTTGGCCAAATCTCTACATTCCTCATCGTTGGGAGACCCATATAAAAATGTTGTCGCCATCCTAGAACTCTAGAGGTCTCCGTCTTCTATCAGCATACGACTTCTGCCTGCTCTGTGCAGTCTTCATCCGTGCCTAGACGACCTACACCTTCTCTATGGTAGCCCATACCATCTCTGGTCCCACGAGTGTTGAATCCCCTGGGTTAGTCCAACACAAAGGTGATCTGCAAGGTCACCCGTATAATGCCTAGAATGGTGCCATCCCTATAGTGGAGTGATAGCTATTGTTGTATGAAAACTCCACAAAAGAAAAGTGATCCTCCCAGCTGCGACTGAAGTCGAGGACACAAGAACGCATCATATCCTCGAGGGTTTGAATGGTCCACTCAGTATTGCCATCCATCGGAGGATGGAAGGCGATGCTCAAATGAAGTTGCGTCCAGAAAGCCTCCTGTAACTCCTTCCATAGTAGGGGAGTAAAACATGTGTAATGATCGGATAGAATCGTCGAAGGTACTCTATGTAGCCGCACAATCTCATTCACATAGAGGCGTCCCAAGATCTCTACTGAACCCTCCTCTCTGATCGGTAGGAAGTGGGATGACCTCGTGAGTCGCTCGATGATCACCCTAATCGAGTCATGACCTCTAGATGTACATGGAATTCCTATCAAGAGGTCCATGGATATCTCATCACACTTCCACTTGGGGACCTCTAAAGGATGAACCAAACCCGCTGTTACATGATGCTCTACCTTCACTTTCTAAAAAGTGAGGCATCGAGAGATAAACTCTACAGCTTCGCTCTTCATTCCCAGCCACGAGTGCTATCATCGGAGGTCCTGATACATCTTTTCCACTCCTAGATGTACCATTAGTGGGGATTTGTGGAAATCCATCAACACTTCATCCTAAAGTGACACTGGTACCATGTTACGTCCTCTGAAGAGGATGAAATGCTCCCCACCTTCAATAAATCTTTCAGGTTCCTGTCTTGTGGATATCTGAGCATGTCATGTCTCGCAGTCAGCATCCCCATCCTACGCCTCCCTGAATCACTGAAGAAGTGGGGGAGTGACTTTAGGAGACTGTAGAAAGGATTCTCCATATCTATCCACAAAGGATATCTGCAAAGCGGTCAGCTACTCCGTCGCCTCACCTAGTAGATGTATACCAGACCTACAGTAGAGTGAATCTGCTACAACGTTCCCCTTCTAATGTGTATAGACTATTTTGAAGTCATAGTACTAGAGGAAATCACACCAACGTTGATGTATCAGGTTCTGGTCCTCATTAGAGAAGATATACCTGTGACACTAGTGATCAGAGTACATTGTAAAATTCTCTCCCATCAGATAGTGTCACCACATCTTTGAGGAAAAGACCAATGCTATAAACTCCATGTCATGGGTAGCATAGTTCTTATCATGATGTCTAATATATCTAGAACCATATGTGATCAGTTTTTTCTCCAGAATCCTGACACTTCTGAGTCTAGTCCCTCATGTATCGTAGTAAAATACATACCATACATCCTCCTCTAGAAGGCTCAAGATATGGGCACTAGTCAGCCTCTACCTCATCTCTTGAAAACACTACTGGCATCTCTTTGACCAGATGAATGGTTACCCCTTATTCTTCAATGGTGATAGTGGTGCTGCTACTCTAGAGAAATATGGCACAAACCACCAGTAATATCCATCCAAACCCAGGAAACACCGTAACTCCATCACACTTCTAGGTGGCTCCCAAGCAAGTACCGCAACAATCATCGTTTCATCCACTACAACTTGAGCCTCTGATATGACATGTCCCAGAAAGTCAACCTATCAGATCCAGAACTGGAACTTCAAGAGAATACTATAATGATGGTGATCTCGGAGTGTGTCTAGTACAACACGCAAATGATCGGCATGATACTCCACAATAGTTGAGTAGATCAGAATGTCATCGCTGAAGACTTGAACAAAGAGATCACGGTACAAAATAAAGACCCTGTTCATATGTCCCACGAACACTATTGGAGCATTGGTTATGCCGAATGGAAGATCCAAGAACTCATAATGGTCATACCGACATATAAAGGCTTTCTTCAGCACATCCTTGACTCACACTCTAAGTTGATGATAGCATGATCTGAGGTCTATCGTTGTGAACCACCGAGCTCCCTTCAGCTGATCAAAGAGGCCATCAATCCTCAAGAGAGGGTACTTGTTCATCATTGTCACCTGGTTCAGGCACTGATAGTAAACGCAAAGCCTCAAGCTCCCATACACCTTCTTGGAGAATAGAATCGGGGCTTCCCAAGGTGAGACCTTGGGCCGGGCAGACCCTTTCCCCTACAAGTCCTCTAACTGTACATGCAGCTCGTGAAGCTCCACGAGATCCATCTGATACGCAGATGTAGATATCTATGCTGTTCCGAGGTACAAGTTAATATAAAAGTCTACCTCTCTGTTAGGAGTTAGACCTGGGACATCATCAAGGAAAACATCCACGTACTGGTCCACCACTACCGGATAACTCGGACTCTCCACATCAAGAGCTCTGGGGGTAGGGATATCCAACTGATGTGTAATCAACTGCACCCTCCTCTGGGTAAGTCCATCCTATGCTGCAAAGTCTCCCTTCTCATCGGTGAAGGTAAAACCGGTCCCATCCATGTGGACACACCGCACCGTGTGCCTAATACAGTCAATCTGAGCATAAACATTAGATAACCAGTCAATACCCAAGATGACATCGTAAGGCCTCGATGCTGCTACTAGGAGATCCCAGCCGAAGTTATTGCCTCCTAGAGTATGCTCGCCCCACCGGAACTAGTGCGTAATCGTCGAATCCTCTCTTATAGGAGTCTCTAGCTATAAAGATCAAGCCAACGGTTACGTCGGAATCTTTAGACTCAAATGAGGGCGGTGGAAATGAATGAATTACTGGAGCCTCTGTCTATATGATCTACAGATAAGGTTGAGTAGAAACAGATCGTACCTTGTATCATCTCCATAGCACTGTGAACGTAAGCCTCAGCTTCCTAGAGCTGAGCTCACCCCTGTCCATTTTCTCCCTGTGGTCGTGGTGGAACTCTTGGTGGTGGTGGTAGTAACATCTCAGATCGTCTCCCACCACCAGCAGATTGACAAACTCCTTTGCCACGTCTGCCTGCTCCCTGCAGACCTCCTCTATTGAACCTTTTTCTCTGCCTGGGTGGGCCTTCGACCGTCTGCTGATCATCCGTACAGTGGGTCTGACAGTCATGAGCCATGTGACCCTACCCGCCGCAAGCGTAACACTACCCTCTCCCCAAATGACTGGCTCCGCTTTGGGTGCCCCGCACAATCGATCCTGAGTTATACGGTTGTCCACCTGTAGGTCTGGTCCTCTTGGACCTCTGTGACATCTATCTGTTGCTAGCTGTAGAAGACCGCGTTACGTGAAGACTCTTCGCTGGTGACTTCTCAACAAGGAAACTCTCCACCAAGTGGGATCTCTCTAACACCCCGAGTTGCATCGGGAGACTGAGGGAGATCACCGACGACCTGATCAACCGTCTTAGCCCCTGGTCGAATGTTCAGTCCTTGAAGAAAGGGTCCTACACCAAATCGGTTGAGTAACGTGAGAGGTCAGTTAACCTCGCTATGTACTAAGACATAGTCATAATTCCCTACACTAGTTGAAGTATCTCATATTTGCACACTTCACGAAGAGTTGTTGGGAAAAACTCCACCCGAAACAGGCTCTCAAAGTCTGCCCAGAGAAGCGCCATCTCATTGTGGAACTAGTGCATCAAACTCCACCATCTACCCACTGCTTCCTATAGAAGGCTGGAAGGATGAATCATCATGAAATCGGCTAGTGTCCATAGTAGTCAAAAAACTCACACCACGACCTCTAGCCAATCCTCAACTATCTGTGGTTCTGTCTGTCCCCTAAACCTGGGTGGCCACTTGCACTGGAACTCGTGAAATGAACTCATGCAGCATGCACCATCTGCTCCTTGGGTTAGTTGCATCGGTGGCCCAATGGTGAATATTACTGCGGGTGCATCTACTGGAAGAGGGCCCTGCACCGAGTTCTCGTCGCTCAGTGGGATATCTATGTGTACAACTCTTGAAACTCTAGATGTATGTCTAGTGGAGGCATCCTAAATTGAAACAGGTGTGCCAAGGTTAAAATGTTATGCCTGGTGAGCTGACCTGGTGAGCTGACATAAAGAAAACTATTGAAAACACACACGCAGTCAGTGTTTTCGTGCACAGAGTCGGAAATCAGAAGTCAGGGTCCTAGTGTATGGATACTTCAGCCGCCGGACCAACACTGGACTCCCTAAACTAAAAATTTCAGTCACTATACTTAACACTATTGCTTCAATGAAAATATCAGATTCCTATGTTCCATGGTAGAACTGACTCCTCTGGTACCAATTTGTCATGATTCGTCCCCCGGGTCCCGTGTCGTGACTACCCCATGCCCACCTTCCATAGGACAGGGGCTGGCGACTAACACCAAAGGTGTAATTCCTTAAAACTGGGAAGGCATTGCCTTTATAACCTATAAACACACACACAAGCAATCACAGAGGTAGATATGAAACACCAAGTAAACTGTATATCAAAAGAGTGATGAATGTAGAAGGGTCCAGAATAGATGCCCAATAGAAAGGTACAAGAAACTGGAAGTACAATTACAACTGATGAAAAGGAAAATAGATACAAGGTCGTCATCTAAGGTTCTTACCTGAAGGGTAGGTACAGATCGCCTCCTCAGCACTATTTTTCCATTTGTCTCCTCTGTGTACCAACACGTCATAAGATCCACCTCCATGTACTGTCCAGACCTAGTACTCTCACCCTCAGTCAACGTTGTCCCTCGTCTACAACAAACACAATGAAGTGAGGGATTATCCCATGCAGGGGTGAGTATAACGATACTCAGTAGGGACCCTGAGACCCTTTAGGTTTCACAAAAATCCACTAAGGATAAACCAAAAATTGTGAAGTCAAAAGATAACCATTCATAGGTATATTCCCACATATATACACAAGTTATCAAATAATCCATCTCAATAATTAGGAAAATAGAGAAAAACAGACTGAGTTCAAACCAAGATTTATTCTAGGGGTACTATCAAGTAACATCCCAAGTTACATTGTCGAAACCTTGATTGTTGGAGATCTCATACTCTATCAAGTATAGTGGGCCTGCCACAACACCAATGCACTTCCCACTAACCTTGGAGTGCTGAGGTACTCCTCCTATCAAGAACCATGGATCTTATACATCCACAAGCGTGCTCCCCATTGCGGGTCTGTCACCTCACCAAGCGTGCTACCCCTCATAGCCTGTGGAGGTACTCCTCCTATCATGTACCATTGGTCTTCATCGACACCAAGGCGCTCCCCAATGTGGGTCTACCACAACACAAAGGCACTCCCCGCTGGGATATCCGAGTCACTCTGAGTCAAAACAGTCAGTAGTCATCAGGTCTCACCTAGGTACTAGCTCTCTACACTATGCTTTCTCTTCACCGGGAGTATCCGCTCCACAAGCTATTGGTCGATACTCCAAATGTCACTAAGTATCAGGAAGAAGTATCTCAAAGGTTTCCCAAATTATAAGGATCTCAATGTAACAAATGGTGCTTCCATCAGACGCCCTGTCTGTGAGTTATTATCCTTTTAGGCTCTGGGGCCTAGTTGGATTCGTGCTCGATCCAACCTGACCATTCCCCATCTCAATCCAAAACTCAGTGGAATATACTCAAAGGAACCATCTCTCTCTAAGATTCCCAATGCCGTTGACGATTCGTCAAACGAACATCTGATGCCAAAGATACACCCAAAAGAAAGTTAAAAAGGGTCGTAGTGGGCCCGGGTCTGGTCCGACCCGGTTAGACCGACCTGGCTCGTCCTGGCATGGGTCGAACCGGTTCGGGTCAACCCGGAACGACCTGTTGTGTTGGGACCAGCCTATGATAAGGTTCGGTCCGCTGGGGGTTAGGCATGCCGTGAGGGGCCGTGGATCCTGTAGGTTCCATGGAGTGGCTCGACTGCTGGGGCACTATCAGGGCGCAAGACCAGTTCGGTCGGGCGCCATGAGGGGTGTGGGCCAATTCAGCTGGGGTGCAACAGGGGCGGGGCTGGATTGTCTGGGAACCGTGTGGGCACATGTCGGTTCGGCCGGGCGTTGCAGGGGCCACAGGGCTGGATCGGCCAGGGTGCCATGGGGGGTACGTTGTCGGTTCGGCCGGGGCACCGCAAGGCGCATTTTCCGGTTCGCCCAAGGCGCCATGCGGCCACATGCCAGTTCGACCGTGCACCATGGGGGTGCGGGGCCAGTACGGCCGAGGCACTGTGGGGGCGTGGGCTTGTTAGGCCTGGGTGCGGGTCAGTTCGTCTAGGTGTCATGAGGGGCGTGGTGTCGGTTTGGCAGGGGCGCCATGGGGGGGAGATGGCTGCTTGGCTCAGGGTGGCGGCTCAGCACAACGGCGGTTTGGTGGCAGCGCAGAGTGGTGTAGGCTGTGGGTGGCGAAGCGTTGTTACCTTTGTCGCCATCCTTTATTTTGAAGAACACACCCAAGCAGAACATCAGTGGGGTTGGCCCATGTTAGTTTGTCATGTACTCTCTGCTTTTAGAGTGGTAGCAAGCGGTTATCAAAGAACGAAGCAACGAATGTCAAACCATAATCTTCGGCAACATTTTTTCCCAATCCGCACAAAAAATTAATGGAGTACATGGAATGAATTTTCCCGCATATGAACCCCTACCTTGTTCATTGACATTGGTATGAGAAGAATTTTGGATGTTGACTCACCGTAGATGAGGATGTCCCATGTCAAAATAAGTCCCAAAGAAGAAGTTTGAAGGAGGTCGGTGTTCTTCATTCGGAGAAGAAGTTCTTCGTAGGCGTTCTTCATTTGAAGAAGAAGTTATTCGTTAGAGATATTTTCTCTCAAAGCTCCTCCTCTCCACAAATCCACCTAAATCCAATGACAGCCAAAATAATAGATTATGAAATCTATTATTTTATTGGAAAAATTCAAAATGTTTCATTAACTATAGTGGGTGGCAAAATTAAAGTATGAGGGTTGGCCCAATTAATGTCGAGGAAGATCAAGAGGCTCCTCCACATTAATGAATGAGTCAAGGTTTTCTCCCAATTAAAGGTGGGTTTCAAAGGGGGGTTTAATCCCGGGTGGTCCCCACCACCATAACCTCTCATTGGAGGTAAGGATCGAGTGGTCCCCACCACCATAACTTCTAATGGGAGGTTAAGGTCTGGTGGTCCCCACCACTATCTTCCATAGGGAGGTTGGCTACAAAAAAATAAAATAAACATGTGTTTATTGTATTTTTTTAATTCCATGGAAAACCCCAAAACTTAATTCCACCCTCGACCAAATGTCGTCGAGGTGAAAGTCTCTTTAAGAGAAAACCAGCACTACGAGTTCAACGGTATCCTCATATATCAATTCTGAGCATCGTTTCAAAAGATTGAAAACCCGACTCGCACGTTTATTGAACGTACCCAAAAAAAATTCAGAAATTCATTCAGGGCACTCTAGGGCTCGGAATCACGCGCCGTCAGTTTTTGCAGACTTGTAAAATTTCCATTCATTTAAAAAAATTACCTGGAAAATCCGGGACATTAAAAATATTGAATGATGTGTATGTGGATTATCCCTATATTTTATGATAATAAGAAACATATATAGAATAATTATGCATCAGGAAACAGGGGGAAATATTTTAACATTTTTATTAAATTTATTATTTGATTATATTTTATTAGTATATTCATGTTTTAATTTTTTTTTATTTGAATAAATGATAACACCCTAATAGAAGATTCTCTATATTATGTAGAATATATGGAAGTAGAAAAATTTATAACAAATGATCATTCACATTGGGACCTTGGTAAATAGCACCATGGAGGAGTTCTTTATAAATATATAAATACAATCATGTTTTCCTGATATGGGTACATAAAGTAATAAATATTCTAGATTCAATGTAGGTATGGTTATTCAAGATTATTTAAAATCTCCCATCACTACAAAAATGGAAAAAGTTTTCCATAATTCTTGACATAATAAAAAAAGTAAAATAACCAATAATACATGTGATATCAGCTATATTGACTTCAATTCTACTAGAGGTTGTTTCAAAATTGTATAGTTTTTAATTGACTATACTCATGATTAATGACGATGGTAAAGATTTTCCACCCACTTTTAACATTTATAGAGGAGAGGACAATGGTGATAGTAGTGACGATACAGAGGATGTTGGTTATGATGATGATGAGGATGCTGGTGGTGATGATAGTGACACTTGTGGACTGTATGCTATTTCTTAATGTAACATTGTTGATATTGAATCCAATTATTGGGGGTTCATATTTGACTAATGATGGGAAACCATATAATTAAAATATTTATTAAAATGTTTATTTTTTTATCGATTACAAAATGGAATTTTATATGTGTTATGTTTTAATTATTATCTTTTTCCTGTTTTTTTATTTTTATTGAATGAATGATTGAATATATAAATTCGTGCTCTATATTCTATAGAATTTGAATTAACCATGATTTTAACTATGGATTTATTTATATGTACCCGTAGTCTTGAATATGGATTTATAATGATAAATCATTTTTCATGATCATGGATAAAAATTCGATATGATTGTTGAAAAAACCATAGTTATTGGTAATGTTTCTACTACAATAGTGTTTTTATCTATGATCTTGAAAACTATGGGCATAACATATGGCCATGATTTTTTATCAAACTTCCTTGGATTTATACCATGGTAGTAGTCATCTACTCTTGTTTTTTAGAAATATGGTTCGTATTTTATTCTCAACACAATCACTCAATAATTTGTTGATCCATATTTAAGTGTACTCTTTATACATTAATTAATGAAATTCATGATATGAGTCTTTATAAGCTGTATGGTAATTTTTCATTCCTCAACTATCTCCTTTTTTGGGATCTATTTATTAACATGTCCCTGCAAATAACATTGATCATATATTGATATCATTAATTTATATAACATATATACATGAGTTGTTAGTATTATTAATTAATATTTTGATCTATTTCAAGGAAGCTTGAAATTTTTTAACAAATCATTAGAAATTATTTTCACTAAAACAATCCTTCTTATATATTGAATATATTTTTCATTTAAAACAATTTTTCATCCATCAAATGTAGTAATAATTATTTTGTAGAAAAAATGATGTGAAGTTTTCTTCAAACAATATCTCAATCTCCTTGGTGTATAATTTTCATTGATCTTCTTTGATGTTCTTGAGTCATCAATTTCCTTTCTCTTCAAACTCAATTCTATGTCAATATGACCCATCACATATATATTTAAATTTTAGAGTAATAATTTTTAAAATAATATTTAAACATGGATGGTTTATTTGAAAAACATGCGCCACTAATGTGACCACATTTATTATAAGTTCAAATGACATGCATAAAATTTTCAAATAATTTTTTGAATGATTCATTAACTTCATTCCTTGATCCATTCAACAAATACTCTTTTCTCCACTGTGTTTTATGAAATATTTTATTTCTAGTGGTTAACATAGAAATTCAATAGTCTTGAATCTTATACCAAAATATTTCACATCGCTACCAATAACAAAAATATATTGATCTCATACTCTTTTATATAAACAATCTTACATGAACGCCTATTTTTTATTATATTTATTCTTTTAATTGGTATTTTATTAATTTGAAACTTCTACCACACATTCTTCCATAAAAATAAATAGAGTGGTTTGTTTCTCATGATTTTTCACACCATTTTTTCTAAAATATGTATCACAACCGATAACTTTTAAGAAATAATTATTAATAAAAATTATATTTTATGGGTATGGGGTTATATATTTTTTAGAACATATAAGGGATTAATCATTAAATTACCCAATTAATCCATCCCCATATAATAGATTTCCTTTTACAGAAAGATACCCATTATAGGAATGCATAACAATAACTCTTCTCTCACATATTTTGTGAAGGATCTAATTCAATTGTTTCAAGGTTTTTCATTTTCACCTCAAGATCAAAAAAATTAATATTAAGTTATTTATATGATACTAAATGAAAATTTATCTAACTATAAAATATATTTTTATTGTCCTAATATGTTTCTCATTATATTTATGATATTTTTCTTACAGTATTTTTTCCTTCTATAACACCATATTATCTATATTCCCAAAGGATTTTCTTTTGTTTAATGTCTCACTTTTAATTTGGGTGAATTATTGGATTCATAGGAATATAGATAATTTTTTATGTAAAATGAGATAAATTTTGGGGATTTATGTTTTTTTTGATTAATGGAGTCTGATTATATATTTGTCAATGGATTTAGACGGTGCTCCATCAGATCAGAAAGCCTTATGTTTTGGTTTGAAGGATGGTTGTAGAAAACTAGGCTAAGTACTGACTGATGAACACATTAACATCCTGATTGGGATACACAACATGAATATATTGTGGTGATGAATTTATTAATCTCGTGTAGGACATAAAATTTTTCCATGCCATGAATGACCTAAATGTCACAAAAACATCGATTAGGATTTAATTTAATCTATGGAAATTCATTTATATGATTATTTTATTACATGAGATTTGATTCCATGGAAGGGATAAATAAGATGAAATCCTTAGGTATTTTGTTTTTAAAGGAAGTACATTCCTAATTCATGTATCATTTAGTGTATATGCTTCCATCATAAACACTATGTGAATTTTTGGTGATTTTGGGCAACCTCCCTCCTTCTGAATCACTTTTTTCGTTTATTCCGATGGTGTTGGAACATCATATTAAACATAAAAAAACATTTATACGTATTTTTCCATCAATAGAAACAATTTTATTTAAAATTTTTTACATTTAGATTCATTATCTATTGGTCTTTTTATTGATCCTTTGATGTTTCTTATCATTCCATGTATTTCAATGGTAGATCCAATGTTTTTAAATCCCTATTGTCAAGGTCAATTTTGATTCCATTAATCTTGTGGAAGGTGTATATATGAATGTCTTGATTATTATAGAATTTATATATGTTATTTTTCATCACATTGGGCTGTGTATGGAAATGTATTTTGTTTGGTAAAAAAGGGGTCCCTTCAAATGTAACGACCCAAACTAACATTAATGGAAATTACTCTTTATCTAATTAAATGTATTATTATGTAAAATGGATATGTAAAATGTGAACTTCTTTTTTTATGTTTTTTTATTTTTAAATACCATTATGATTTGTGACAGTTACTAATATAGCCATTGAATAATGATCACATGATATGTTTAAATATAGAGCTTTAACAAATCCAATTTACTCTGACCAAGGAAGTGATGGCCTCATCCAGTAAACATTCCCTATACAAATCCCATTTTTCAGAGAATAGAAATGAAGTTTCGTCTTTGGGATTCACTCTTGACCAAGACCAAGATGAGCTATAATATGTTATTCTCGAGTGGAACCGCCTACGGGAGAAGTGGAAGTTGATAGAGATTACCACTCGAGCAATGTTATCCAAGCCACCCCAAGAGTCTGTCACCATCGCACATCTTACTCTTTGGTCTTATACGAGTGTTATACAGTATTATATAATAAGACCTTATCACTATGATTATATGCAATATTTTTTATATAATAATGAATATACATTCATTTTATTATTGTTACCTTGTAAAAAGTTTTTAAAGCACAAATAGTATATTTAGTTAATAATCAACTAAGAAATCCATTTTGATGAATTAATGTATTATTTAATAAAATAATATTTTATTAAAATATTAATATTATTAAACTACTTTAGATTAAATATAAATGATCGTATAATTTTATGAATTCAATTGTAATTTTAATTAAGGTTTAAAATCTATTTTTGTTAGAACCCATGAATTTTCGATAAATGGTGGATTTTTATATTAAAAGTAAAAAATCACATATTTAGAAAATTAATAAGATGAAATGAATATTATTTTTGGAATCAGGATGGAAAAAGTATCCAACGGTCAATTTTTTATAATTTTTTGATGCAATAGAATTTTTTTGGTAAAAATTAATTACTATTTAAATATATACTGTGTTTTATGACATCAAAAAGACCCAATATTGATGTAGTAAATACAATAAAAAATTATGGATGGAAAATATATGTTTTACCATTCAAATAATGTGATTTTTTATTTGTTTGATTTATTTTACAAATCATTAGTGGACCCTTCAAGGCTTATAAAACATTTTGTATTTTTAAATTTTTTTCCTTGAGTGTGTGACTCCCATACACATAAGAAACCCAATTATTTTAAGAATTTCATAAATTATCTTTATAAAATATTTTTTTTACTCCTCGCTAGAAAAATATATGGGAAAAACCATGGGTTGGATTGTGGTTCGGATTTGTTTAATATGAGGTGTCCCAAACCTAAATAATAAATAATTCCTTATCCTTTCTTATATAAACCCACTCAAGCTCCCACTTACTCTTCACTCAATGCCTTTTTAGTTCGTCCATCCTCTGCCATCATCTCTCTATAATCCTTCCAAGGCACCCCATGCTCCCAAGAATCCTCTCTCAAGCCTCACTCATGCCTTTGGAAGCACACTTCCAAGTAAGGGTTTCTATCTTTTCTTATTCATGTCCATGATTTCATATATTGTTATGCCATTTTATTTTCAATTATAAATGATGGGGTATGATTTCTCACCTCCAACATACATCCCACTTCATGTTTGAATAATGAGAGATCACATTTCTCTCTCATTAATGCCTCCCATGTACACCTGTTACCACACCAAAATTCCATAAGTAATTTCTCTATCCTCATTTACATTTAAGAAATTCATTTTTATTATGTATCTAAATTTCGTTATGTTTTTTGGGAAATGTATCTAAAATACCCCCTTACTTCCCATTTCATATAAATATGATGAGACACACATTTCTCTCTTTTCAACCATTTTATTAATCTTTATGTCACGTCGTTATGCTATCGAAATTGCACCACATTTTTCCAAGACAAGATCAATTTGTAGTGAATACCATACCCATGTCTCTATCAAGGGTATTTACCATTATGCACAATTAAATATTGATTATAGAGTTTCATGTGTGAATTTAACATTCCTTTATCATGGAATAAATGACAATGGTTAATGAATCCATGTTTTGTGATCCATGTGGCACACATGTGTATGAAATGAAAATTTTAAGATGGGTGTGCCCTGATAGCACTACAATACAATGGGTAATGTATAATATCATGATATGTCATGTGAAATTAGTGTTGGGTCATGCTAATTCAAGTGCAAAGAGGGTTTACTTGTGGTTCATGTGTAATGAGGGTTTACTCATGGTCTATGTGCAATGAGCCTTGGATCATTCGAATTCCATGTTAAGTGTTGTTCCCACATCTACATGATATGATTATCATGCTTTATCATGATTTTATGTTCATGTTTCTCTTTTTATCGATAGATATGCCTATTGTCTAACATGTGTTGTTTTCCTCACTTCATTCCATGTTTATTCCCTTAATGGGCTTTATAGCTCACCCTTTTCTTATGCATGTCCTCAGGTTATCCCATGCAATGCTTATTACACAGGATGTAGAGGTCATGTAAAGGAAGTTATCAATAAAGATGTTGTATTTAATATTTTCAGTTTTCATGTAATGATCCTCATCCCCAAAGACACTAGACCTCTCAATATTCTATGTTGTATCAAATAAAGTTTCTGTAATAAATCATGTTTAAGTATTTAATAAAAAGTAGGTAGTCATAGTAGGTATCAGAGGGAGGTTTAGTTTTTTTTTCGAATTTAGATTAGAAAACCCTATTAAATCTTTAAAGAGAAGACAATGTATAATAAATACATCCCAATGTTTTGGTGAGTATTGAGTAAGTGGTTTATCAAGAAAATACATTCTTGTCTGGATACGAGAACGTATAGGCGGCTTTGTCACAGATGTACCTAGGGGTGAAAACCCTGACAAGGAGTTTTGAGCTTTACCCAGGGTATCCTAGTACATGAAAATGCACCTTACTATAGTCCTGGTTTTGACAATCCAGTGGGATATGCTTTGGTAAATTAATAAGGTAAGTATGAAACATTATTAAGGGAATTAGAAAAAATTCCCCTAAGAAAATATGTTAGAAATTAGATCAACGATAACATATATTGAAGACTATAGATTCATAAGTTAAGTAAATAAAATCTATTTATAAGTCATTCATTTTATATTCTTTGGATTTCCCTTTTATGTGATACACCTAACATTCCTTTTATTCCAGCCAACGATGGGTAATAGGAGGACTCTGGATAACAACCGATGTGATGATCAATGTGATAACTATGCTAATGAGATTCCCAATCCAATGGGAACGGGTATCGTAAACTTTGTCATGCATCCCTCTCATATTATTAAATCGTTGAATAGAAATATGGGTCAAGAGGAACGTTCAACACCCCCTAAGAATGAACAAGTTTCTATCAAGAGCATAATGAGACAAAGGCCTCCTACTTTTAATGGATCATCTGATCCCTCTGTCACTGAACAATTGATTAACTCCATTGAAAAGATATTCTTCATACATCAATGTTCTGAACAAGAGAAGGTTCTCCTGGATACCTATCATATGGAGGGTGAAGCTGATCAATGATGGACATTGATCAAAAATACGAAGCCTGAGGAGGATATCTAGGAATTTGAATGGAACTATTTCCAAAATATGTTTTTCGATAAATATTTTCCTTGAACCCTCCAACTTAAGATTGAAGGGGACTTTCATTCCCTAAAAAAAGACGATGAATATGTCGATATTTATGAGAAAAAAATCCCAAGGCTTCCACGATATGCATCCGTCTTTGACGTTAACCCTGAATAAAAGTTTTACCTCTTTTTTGGTGGGCTGAAAGCTATCATGTAGAAGGCGCTACAGATCCGTGACTTTGACACCTATAAGTAAATTGTCTAATGTGCCCTCAGGGTTGAAATGGAGATCGGAGAATCTCAGGGGTATCATGGGGATAAGATGTGTAAGGTTGACTTCAATGCTTTAGGTCTGATGGATAAATCCAATGGTGAAAAGAATATCCACGCCCCCACTTTCCAAAGGTGCGGAATGAAGCACCTTTTAATTTTCCTGAAGGGGATGAGGAAATGCTTTAGTTGTGGAAGAGAAGGGTACCTAGCTATTAACTATCGGAAAGAAAGATCCGCAGATGTGACAGTATATAGGAACACTCTGCTCCACCCTCAATGTGTTGTTCGTTGCTTCAACTAAACAGAACTGGGGTACTTTTCAAATCAGTTCTTGAAGCCAAGGGTTTTCGGAGGCAAGCAACAACCTCCAAGGAAGCAAGGGTAATATTTTGACATTACTACTACCGAAGTGAACCCAGACAATGAAGTGGGTATTGGTATACTATATATTAATTCAGGAATAGAAAATATAGTTTTTAATATGGTTCTATGCATTATTTTATATCCTGAATGTTTAGTAGAATAATCCCAACACCACCACAAATCTTGGAATTGAAGTTGTCAATGAGTATGAAAAATGGGGGAATCATTGAAACCTATGAATTTAACTCATCGCTATCATAATATGTGGATTGAACTTCCCAGAGAACCTCTTCATAATCTCTCTTGTGGAATTTTATACAATTCATGGTATGGATTGTGTTTCCATATATAGAGCCAACATAAATTGCCCTGAGAGGGAAATCACTCTCTATGTGGAGAATCGACCCCCGATTCTATACAAGTGCAAGGAGGAAGTTGAATATTCATTAGCTCCATAATCTCAATAATGGATATTACTTCCCTATGAGAAAGAGTATCTGGATTATATGATTTAGTCTGAGGTGGAAACCATCCTTCAAGACATGCCTATTATGAGAGAATTCCCTGATGTGTTTCCTGAGTAATTACATGGTCTTCCTCCTAGAAGAGATGTTGAATTATCAAATGATCATATACTTGGGGCATATCCAATATCCACGGCTCCATATAGAATGTCTATTTTGGAGCTTGAAGAGATAAGGAAACGACTATAAGAGAATTTGTATAAAGGGTTTATACGCCCATGTGCTTCACCATAGGGTGTACCAGTCCACTTCATCAAGCAGAATGATAGGCCAATGCGCCTTTGCATAATTTATCATGAGATTAACAAAATCAAGATAAATAATAATTATCCTATCCTATGAATTGATGAGTTTGATCAGCTACATGGAAAAATATACTTCTCCAAGGTGGATTTGTGGTCAAGATATTATCAACTAAGGATGAAGAAGGAAGATATCCCCAAGACTGCTTTTCATATAAGATATAGTCACTAAGAATTCAAAGTAATTACTTTCAGACTCACTAATAATCCAATAATATTCATGGACAAGATGAATAGAGTCTTTATAGATTACCTAGTCAAATTTTTGGTAATCATTATAGATGATATTCTGATATTCTCTAAAACCAAGGAGGATCATGAGGAGTACATAGGAACAGTTCTAGAGACTTTAAGAAAGGAAAAGCTCTATGAAAAGTATAGAAATTGTGAGTTCTGGATGAAGGAGGTCTCATTCTTGGGACATATCATCACAAGAGATGGGATATCTATGGATCACTCAAATAAAAATATAATCTAGGGATGGATGAGGCCTACATTGGTAACGAATATCCATAGATTCTTGGGTTAGATGGATATTATCGATGATTTTTGAGAAATTTATCATGATTTTCAAACCCTCTTACAAAGCAAACTCAGAAGGGAGTAAATTTTTCATAGTGTGATGAATGAGAAAAAATCATTAAGGATTTAAAAAGGAGGCTTGTCACTACACGTGTTCTCACATTACCCTCATGTGGAGAACATTTTTTGGTATTCAATGATGCTACGATGAAGGGACTAGGATGTGTGTAGATGAAAAACAAAAAAGTCATTTGCCTATTATTGAAGTCAATTGAATGTTCATGAGTAGAATTATCCAACACATGATCTGGAGATGGATTTAGTGATCTTCACTTTGAAAATTTGGTGGTATTATATCTTTAGGGAGATGTGTGGAATATATATGGACCACAAAAGTCTCAGGTATATATTCACATAAAAAGAGTTGAACATGTGCTAATGATGATGGTTAGAGCTATTCAAAGACTATGACTGCTCAATCCATTACCACCCCGGGAAAGTGAACAAGGTGTATGTTGTTCTAAATTATAAGGACCCATATATTCTATCCTTGATTAGAATTTAGAAGGATCCAATCTTCTTAGATTTGTTGAAGATGTACATGGGAATCATAAGGAAGGGAACATCATCAATCATTTGACAAATGATTTCTCAACCGTAGCTTTCGGAAAGGTTGAAGGATGCTCAAAAGGATGATGTGGGAATTTATAAGAACATGAAAGATATCAGATGAGGTAACTCCATAGAGTTCAATGTTAATGAAGAAGGAATTGTGAGACATGTGAAAATATTATGTGTTCCATCATGTTCAGAGCTGAAGAAGTAACTTTTGGATGATGCACATAGTTCAAATTTTTCTATTCACCCTGGAAACAGAATGATTTATCGAGATCTCTGAGAGAATTATTAGTGGGATAATATGAAGAAGGATATAACTGAGTTTACATCAATGATCCTATTGTGTCTTCAAATGAAGTCTGATAGATAGAAGTCTAAGGGGATGATGCAACCATTACCCATACCAGCATGGAAATTTTAGAACATCACCATAGACTTTGTCACCGGACTTCCGAAGACTTCAAAATGCAACATTGAAATATAGGGTTTTGTTGATTGTCTTACAATGCCTGCACACTTCATTGCAATTCATGTGGATTTCAAATTGGATCAACCGACATAAATATATACCAGGGAAGTGGTAAGGTTGCATGGAGTACCATTGTTTATTGTGTATGATCGAGATCCAAGATTCACCTCTATGTTTTGGAAGGGTCTTCAACATGCTCTGAATACTAAAATGAACTTCAATATGGTATTTCATCCTCAAATTGATTTCCTATCCGAGAAGACTATCCAATCACTTGGGGATATGTTGAGAGTGTTTTCAATGGACATCAAAGTAGGATGGGTTCAACATCTTCCTCTGGTTTATTTCTGATATAATAAAATTTTACACTCAAGAATATGAATGACTATTTATTAAGCCTTGTAAGGGAAGAGGGGATGAACACTGACATGTTGTGATTAATTCAATGAGCGTAAACTTCTAGGATGAGAAATGGTCGAAGAAATAGTGGAGAAGGTGAAAATCATTCAGTATCATATCAAGGCATCCCAGATTCGAAAAAAGAGTTATGCAGATAACCGTCGAAAAGACCTTGAGTTTAAGGTTGGATAGATGGTATTTATACACATATCTCCATGGATGAAGGTCATGAGGTTTAGAAAGAAAGGGATGTTAGTTCCTAGGTACATCGGCCCCTTCGGGATTCTTGATCGTGTTGGGGTTGCGGCCTATCGAATAGCACTTCCACCTACCATGAAAAAAGTACATGATGTATTTCATGTATCTGTCTTATGGAAGTACATACCAGACCCTTCACATGTACTCTCTTCAGAGGTGGTACAGTTAGAGGACGATCTTTCTTATGAGGACCAACCAGTGAAGATCTTATATTTTAGAGAAAAAGTTATATGCAATAAGACAATTCCATTCATCAAGGTGTTTTGGATAAACAAAAAGTTTGATGAAGTGACATAGGAATTAAAGGAAATAATGAAGTAGAGTTACCCCCATCTGTTTTATTGTGGGAAAAGAAAATTTCATGGGTGAAATTTCTTAAGGGGGGATGATTGTAATGATCCAAACATTCATTAATTGAAATTCCACTTGATCTAATTAAATTCATTGTTATGTAAGATGGATATATAAAATGTGAACTTCATTTTTTATGTTTGTTAATTTTAAAAAATGATTAAGAATTGTGACCGATGAAAATATAGTCATTGAACAGTGTCACATGATTAGTATAAATATAGGGCTTTAAAAATCCAATTTACTCAGACAATGGAAGCAGTGACCTCATCTAGTAGACTTTCCCCACACGAAGCCAATTTGTTGGAGATCAGAAAAGAGGTTGTGTCTTTAGGTGTATCATTGACCAAGACCATGAAGATCTTGAATATGTTATGCTCAGGCGGAATCTCTTATGGGAGAAGTAGAAGTTGAATGATATTACCACTCGAGAAATGTTATTCGAGCCACCCCAAGAGTCTCTCACCATTGCACACCTTACTATTCAGTCTTATGCGGGTGTTATAAAGGGTCATATAAAAAGACCTTAGCACTATGTTTATTTGTATTATTTTTAATATAATAATGAAAGTACATTAATTTTATTATTGTTACTTTGTAAATAGTTTTCAAAGCACAAATTTTATTTTTAGTTATTATTCAACTAAGAAATAAATTTTGATGAATTAATGGATTTTTGAATTAAATAATATTTTATTCAAATATTATTATTATTAAATTAATGATTATTAAATATAAATAATTGTATAAGTTTATGAATTCAATTATAATTTTTGTTAATGTTTGAAATATGTTTTTGTCAAAACCCATGAATTTTCAATAAATTACTATTTTTTATTTTAAAAGTGAAAAATCACATATTTAGAAAATTATTCAGATAAAATGAATGTTTTTTAGATTCAGGATGTTGAAATTATCCAATAGTGAATTTTTAATAATTTTCTGAGACAATGGAATTTTTGGGTAAAAATTAAATACCATTTAAATATATAATGTGTTTTATAACCTCATAATGACCCAAAAATGATGTAATAAAATACAATAAACATTATATTTGTCCAATATATGTTTTAACATTATAATAATGTGACTTTGGGTTTGTTTGATGTATTTTACAAAGCTTTAGTGGACCCTTCAGGGCTTATAAAACATTTTGTCTTTTTAAATTGTTTTCCTGGAGAGTGTGACTCACCTCCATATAAGAAACAATATTATTTTAAGATGTTCGGAGATTAGCCTTATATAATTTTGTTTTCCACAGCCATTTGTAAAAAACCATGGGCAAAAACCATGGTATGGAATGTGGTTTTGATTAGTTTAATGTGACGTGTCCGAAACCTAAATAATAAAGAATTTCTCCTCCTTTCCTATATAAACCAACCAAAGATCCAACTTCCTCTTCACTCAAAGCCTATTGAGTTCGTCCAGAATAACTTCTCCTCTCTCTAGAATCATCCCTAGGCACCCCAAGCACCCAGTAAGCCTCTCTCAAGCCTCTCTGAAGCCTTTGGAAGCACACTTCCATGTAATGGATTCTTACTTTTGTTATTCATGTCCAAGTTTTCTTATATTGTTATGCCTTTTTATTTACAAGTATAAATGGCTTGGTATGATTTCTCACCTCCCCCATACTTCCCTATTCATTTTTTAATAATGATAGGTCCCCCTTCTCTCATTAATGCCTCCCAGGTACACTCGTTACAATGCTGAAATTCCGTAAGGAATTTCTCTATCGTCATTTACATTCATGAAATTCTTTTGTATTATGTGTCTAAATTACATTATGTTTATTGGGACATGTATCCATATGACCCCCATACCATTAATTTCATGCACATACGATGAGACAACCATTTCCCTCTCATCAAACATTTTTATGAATCCTTATGTCATGTCGTTACACTACCGAAATTTCACCGCATTTTTCCAATCCAAGATCATTTTGTAGTGAATACCGTAACCATGTCTCTATCAAGGGTATCCACCTTTATGAAAATTTAATTATTGATTATACAGTTTCATGTATGAATTCAACATTCTTGTATCATGAAACAAATGATGATATTTAAGGAATTCATGTGGAACACTTGTGCAAGAAATGAAATGTTTAAGAAGGGTGCACCCTGATAGCGCTCCAATGCATTTGGTAAAGTATATTATCATGATACATCATGTGAAATGATTGTTAACTCATGATAATTCTTGTCGAATGGGGGTGTAACGTCCCTATTGTGGAATCCAACCGTAGGCACCCCATACCCAGTTGGTCGCATGGCCTCAAATGCATTTCCCCGCACGCAAGAGGCTAACGACTAGCAGCGATGGATTGGGTGTGATAGTGGGGAAACTATCCCCTCTCTGGCAGAGTACACAATGGAAGTAAAAAAATCACAATATCAGAAGTAGTACATATCCAACAACATTAAACAGAGGAAGGCTAGAATAATAACCAACTAGTGAACATATATACATATATATATATATATAATGATGCATGATACATATGTATAGGAAATCAGCTAAACAAGTCACAATGCTGGAAATAAAAACAGTGCCAAACCATAGTAAAAAATAAAAATATAAACAGATCCTCGGTATCACAAGCCTATGATTGGTCCCATGCTCTCCAGCTCCACAGCAAGTCATGTACCTGAAGTCTAAGGGTGATTTCCTTTATCTATACCTTCAACAGTATAACAAGTTTGGGCCCAAAATCATGACCTAATCAAGGTGTGAGAATAAATCCCAGTAGGCAACCACTCTGAGATATATTCCTAACAGTCAGTGAAAATATGGAAGGTAAAAGTATAGAAAACTGTAAACAAGAAAGTACTCAACATTAAAGAGTCCACAGTTTCAATATCAAGCAACATCAAACAAACAACTAAACACAAACAGGTAACCCTTTGGGAAGTACTCACATCCATCACTTATGGCCCTAACTAAGAAGTACAATCAACTCTCTGGGTAGTGAACATGGCCTAACCCCTCTGTTTCAGTCATAAGAATTCATAAAGACTCTCTGAGGAAGCACTCATAGTCAATTCCCCTTATATTCTCAGGTAGTCCGGAACCCTCTATGGAATCTCACACGGTCAATTCCCCTTATAGCCCAAAGGTCAAGGACTCTTTGAGGATGCTCACTCGGTCAATTCCCTTTATAGTCTAGAGTAATAAATCTATTTAAAATTAAAACACAGATAGTCTGAGGATTCTCTCATAGTCAATTCCACTTATAGTCTAAAGTATTCAAAGACTCTCTGAGGAATCTCACTCGGTCAATTCCCCTTATAGTCTACTACACCAGGTTCTAACATCCTTGTGTAGGTCAACGAGCATAGAAGTAAAATATGGCCAAATTAACCCTTTAGAATTACTTTTATAATCAGTATAAAACACATCACACATGTTAGAGTATAAATATTCCACCCTATATCTCTAGGCATGAAAAACTGGCAGGGCGGCCAACAGGCGAAGTAGGATCAAATGGTCGTCAACAGAGTATGCCTTGGAAAAACATCTAAAGCATAGAAAATAAACCCTATTCACATCCATTTAACCTCTAAACAAGAATAAAATCATGGCAGGCAATCAACAAGGGTAAAACGGTAAACACGGTATACCTCATTCAAGGGTATTGGTGGAATTTGAACATAGTACTCAAAGACTTCGAACAGAATGTCAAAAACCTCCTAACATAGTTTTAGGAGATCAATATATGTGAACCTTGAGGATTTAACTGCCTTAAAATGTCATGGATCTACCAAAATGTCTAAAAAATTCAACCCAAAATATCTCACAAGAGAAGATAAATCAGAATACGTTTCTCTAGGAGAATAGACAACTCACCGATGTGATTCTAATTCAACCGACGATGTTCGATTTGGAGTACGAACACACGCTTAGGGGTTCGTCTAAGATCCACTACCATAGGGATCTCTCAGCCAAACGAGACCTAAAAGAAGAGAGTTCTGGTGATTAGACCCGACCCCAATGCATTTAATGAAAAAAAGAAATTACACAACGTGTAGTCCCCATTTTCGTACCCTGCTTTAAGCAGCCTCCAAGTCACTCCCGCATGCCAATGTGTGTGACCACTACACAGCCAGCACATGGTCTCCTGTGGCAAGGCAGTACATGGCGTGTACTCATAATGTACACGACGTGTACATTGAAATTTCCAGAATTTTCTCTTTTTCTCAAAAAACGACTAGAAAAGGGAAAACATACATGAAGAGTAGATACGAGCTCTTACAAACTTTAAACCTTAAATAAATTTTCCCTGAATTTCTCAAGCATGATGTATAAGAAGAAACCATGAACAACTCCATCCACTATGATCATACGTCTACCTCCCTCTCCCTTGTCTCATCCTATACTCACCCGTACTGCCAAAGAACCCATACCAGAAGAACAGAACGGCCAATGAGAACATTCTTACTTCAACCCACAATCCAGATAGGATGATCCTAAATGGATGCATCAACTTCCAAATCAACCACCTTGAGTTGGAAAACATGAGACATGTCTGGAATGTAATGTTGAAACTGAGAAACATGGAAGATTTCGTGCATTGCTCGGTACCTATGAGGTAACTGCAACAGATAAGAAACCATCCAAACTCTATCCAACACATCAAACGGCCTGATGTACCTCGGAGAAAGCTTACCCTATCTCGTAATTCTCTTGTGTCCCAACAGTGGTGTGACACACAGAAAACCTAATCCTTGACCTCAAACTCCAGAGGTCGTCTTCGCTGATCAGCATAAGACTTCTGTCGAGACTGCACTGTAGACATCCTCTTTCGAATCAACTTTATCTGATATGTGGTCTCCTGAACAAGACTAGGTCCCAGCAAAGCTGTCTCTCCTCCCTCCATCCAACATAATGGTGATCGGCATGGCCTACCATTCAAAGCCTCATATGGTGTCATTTCAATAGTTTCTTTAAAATTATTGTTGTAGGAAAACTCCATAATAGGTAACTACTTCTCCCAAGAACCTCCAAAATCTAGAATGCATGCTCGTAGAATGTTCTCAAGAACCTAAATCGTACGCTCAGACTGGACATCTGTCTCAGGGTGGTAAGTTGTACTCAAAAGTACCTGTGTACCCAACACCTTCTGAAGCCCCTGCCAGTCCTGAGAAGTAAAACGTGCATCCCTGTCTGAAAATATGGAGTGTGTAACTCCATAAAGATGTACAATCTCATGGATGTACAACCATCCCATCTCATCAACAATGATGGTCTCTTTGATTGGAAAGAAGTGAGCAACCTTCATAAGCCTGTTAATGACAAGCCATACTGCATCATTACCTCGATGCGACCTCGGTAAACCGGTCACGAAATCCATCGTGACATCATTCCACATCCACTTGAGAATTGGTAACTACTATAGAATCCATGTTGGTCATTGGTGCTCTGCCTTCACCTATCAATAGGTGGAACACCTAATAAAAAACCGGCAACATCCCCCTTCATAACTGGCCACCAATACTGACGATGTAGATCATGATACGTCTTGGTGATGCTTGGATGAACTTCCCAAAATATGGAATGAATGTCCCACATCAACTCCTCACGTATGTCTGATGGAACCCATACGCGCCCCTAGAAATGAAATATCCCATCCTCTCCTATGGGCCATCCTAAAATTGGCTCCTGTTTTGACACACTCTCCCTTAGGACTAGGCCTTCAGAATATGATAGCTGCCTCATTCGAACTCGATGCAAAAGAGTAGAGGTAACAACTACTGAAATAGAAAATTCTACCCCTATCTATAGTGAATCTCTAAATGAATCTCAGAGAACATATCCATAATCTTACAATCACTGATGACCTCCTAAATTTTTTGTATCTATGTCCTCCTACTCAACGCATCGGCCACAACGTTGCCTTTCTCGGGCAAGTAGGCAAGCTCGAAGTCAAAATACTGAAGGTACTCAACCCACCTTCACTATCTTAAATTCAGATCACGCTGATTGAAGATGTTTGAGAATTTTTTGGTAGGTGAAAACCACAAAATTCTATCCCATAAGATAATGTCTTCAATATGATAGGGCCCGAACAATAGTTTCCAATTCCTGATCGTGTGTCGGGTAAATCCTCTCATGTGGCCTCAACTGCCGAGACTCGTACGCAACGACTCCATTTAAATCCATAAGCAATGCTCCCAGCTTGATACCTGACGCATCACAGTAAATATTATATTTCTTTCTCGGGTCTGGGAATCCTAGTATCAGTGTTGAAGTCAACATCCCTTTCAGCTCTTGAAAGGATGACTGACAAGAATCTGACAATAAGAACATTACACCATTCTTAGTCAGACCTGTCAGTGGTGCTACTATGAATTAAAATTCCTATATGAAACATCGGTAGTATCAAACCAGCCCTAGAAAACACTTCCCCTTAAAGACGTTCTTCGGCTGCTCCTAGGAAACTACTGCTCTCACATTCTCAAGGTCAACTCATACTCATTTCTCTGAGATAACATGACCCAAGAAGTGAATTTGATCCATCCAAAAGTGGAATTTTGAGATATTATCATATAATTGATTCTCTCTTAAGGTTATCAAAATGATCTCATGATGTGTGGAATGGTCGTGTCGAGTGTGGGAGTACACCCAGATATCATCCATGAAGACCACGATGAAGGAATCAAAGTATAGATGGAACACTCGGTTCATCTGTGACATGAAAACTGCATGCACGTTTGTGAGACTGAACGACAAAACCATATACTCTTAAAGACCTTACCTACTCTAAAAGGATGTAAGAGGTATATCTGATGGTCTAACATGCAAATTATGATAACTGGATCTCAATTAAATCATCGAGATCACCCGGGATCCTCGTAGATGATCAAATATATAATCAATCATAGGTAGGGGATATAAGTTATTTACCATCAACTGATTCAACTTCCAATAGTCCACACAAAGCTGGAGGGTGCCATCTGCCTTTTTCGGAAACAGGACAAGCGAACCCCAAGGAATATTACTAGGTCTGATAAAACCCTATTCCTGCAACTCCTCCAACTATTTCTTGAGCTTCTGCAACTCTGGTGTATCCATCCTATAAGGAGGAATGGACACCATTGCCACTCCTAGCATAATCTCAATCAAGATTTTTACCTCGTGCTCTGGATGAAAACTGGAAACTTCCTCTGGAATGACATCACTGAAACGATCCACCAATGGATGAAAGTTTATCTATGAAGTCCCCCGGTCATCCAGATACAGACTAGAAATATGGGTTATAACTCCTCCAAATCCATGATTATCTGGACCCGCTTTGCTCGCCTGGACATCTGACTCACCCCTATGAAGAATGGATTCACCTTCTGCTGACGTGAAACTCACCCTATGGAGATAATAGTCGACGACTGCCTGGAATGGAACTAACCAGTCCACCCTGAGAATGAAATCATAACAAGTAATCTATAGGACATACAGGTCACATATTAAGTTACACCCACCACCCTGTTGGGGGAAATCCCTGAACTGACATACACTGGCCATTCTATTCTACAACAGAGTGTCTCGAGTCCAGATATCGGCAAAAGAAAAGAAACAGAGACCACGTCTCTCCACAATAGTGAAAAATATAATGCAATGGGAATCCCATGTATCAAAATGGGCAGATAATAAAACTTAGGTAATAAGATCGTATCTCAAACTGTAGGGAGTCCAGAATCCTTCTCCTGTTGGGACTGCTCCACTGAAAAATTATGGCCCATACCGTGGCCCTATGATCTTGTATAACCGCTCAGAGCTGATCCACCCTACTATCGTTTAATAAATAGTGGTTGACTACCACGACCACGACCTCCACCTCTTTCTGAAGGGCCAGAAGAACTCTATTTCCCAAACTGGTGAGAAACTTGTGGCGCTACTCCTGAACGAGGAGTCATAGAAAAAACCCTATCACTAGCTGTAAGTGAGAAGAACTGCAAAAAGTGTTTAAGGTGACCCATCTTGACCGAATATCGGCACTCCACCAGGTCTCTCAGGAAACGTGGTCTAATATGCCTCCACATCCCACACTATTAGCACACCACCTGGCTACCAGAAGATGCATCCCACCTACTCTAACCTCTTCATAAAAGCTCTTTAGAGTGCATCCTGTTTTCAAGAGGAGGAATACTAACTCTGGATGCCGAACCACCCTAGTTCACCACTCCAGATTCCATAAGATTGATCTCTATGATCATCACCTAGTTAATGATAGAAGATATCGAAGTCAACCTGAAGATGTTCACCTGCGATCAGATATCGTGCCTTATACCATCCTCAAACTTCAATTCGAGGAATAACTCATCACCTCCTGAAATAGGTGTGAAACGTTGTAGCATTGTGAAGTGAGAGGAATACTCCATAATAGAAAGAGTACCCTGCTCTAGACTCATGAACTCTCAGGCTCGATCAGCCCCCAAGGTCTCTAGATAGATGTAATCATAGAAGATATGCCGAAACTCATCCCGATTCATATTCTGCTGGCGTCCCACATGTGAGATCACATCCAACCACCTCTTGGAAGAATCTTGAACCATGTAGGTTGTGAGCTCCACCCAATTCTATGGAGGCATCTCTAGATTCTATAAAATCATCAATGTGGCTTATAGCCAGGACTCTGCAGTCTGGGGTCCTCCATACCCAATGAAAGTGGGTGGATGCTACTGCTGAAAGACCCGCTTCAAATATACCATCGACAGGGCAGGAGGGGGCACTCCCGAAAATGTCTGAATCAACCTCAAAAAACCCTCTACGAACTGAGCATCAGCACCTGGGTTAGGTATAACGGTGGTGCCAAGGATTTCACAACAAGAGGATCTTCTGGAAGTCCCTGATCATCCATGTACGGTGTTTGGTCACCACCTGGAAACTGGAGAATAACCGGAGGACATCTCGGTGGCATGAATCTACAAGGTCAAGTGCACACCTTAGATCAAGTTTATCAAGGACTGAAAACTATAAGCGTGTGATGGGAAGATGAGAAATAATGAATTCATGTTTTGCAATATATGACTACACGACATGTACAATCCCAACATGGTTTGTTCCCTTAAGTCATTTACATGGGCATGTACTCCTTCCTAAAATGGTTGTGTAACACCCGAAACACATGGCGTGTTCTCCTAACACACGACATGTAATTGAATCCTATTCCCCTGCCCGATTCCTTGTACACAGTTAATCCACACGGCTCTCCTAATACAAGACTACATGACGTGTTCATGATAGACACAACATGTACTAGACACAATTCACCTAGCCCGTGTTGTTAGTGACATGACCTAACAATCATCTCACCCTACACAGCGTGTTCCAGATGGACACAAAATTTATGAGGAAGGATAACACCGACTCGTGTTGTTAGTGACACGACCGGTACCTGGGTTAGACTACATGGCATGTTCAATACTAACACGACATGTATATCTTAAGGTTTATACATCTGTGCTTTTAGTTACACGAGCGGACACATGTTCAACAATACACGACGTGTGCAACAGGGACACGGTGTGTTCCAGCAAGAGATTCCCTATCCCGTGTCTCCACAGACATGACCTATGACACTGTTAGAAACTACACAGCGTGTACAAAAAGTACACAGTGTTTACTAAAGAAAAAAAAGTTCATCCCGAATAGAAGAACACTTGATGTGTAGTCAAAACAACACGGTGTGTATTTTGGGTTTTTCTGGATAGTAAGCCTCAGAAACTACTCTAGGACCCAGAAAAACACTGAAACGAACATTGGAGGTGCAAAATTCTGATCCATGGGGGCCCATACTCCCCGCAAATCAAATCTTGGCATCTTATACATTTTGTAACAAGGTAAACTAGTCAATTATCCACCATGTTCCGATCCATGAGGGCCCATAACACCTCAAGAACCAATGTTTGGAATTCATTCAGAAAAAACGATACACAAACAATACCCTATCTAAAAATAGGTATTTTATCAAGGAAACTATCACAACAACATTCATATTCTACACAATATCTACCACAACAATATGAATTTTCCAATTCACCCAAAATGGAATGAAAAAATGCATGGCATGTGATCTCTCGAAAGTGCCTATATGATTCATGAGATTGAATACCCTCATATCATCAGGTTGTGACATAAATAGAACCACAATAACATCAATGATAACAGCTTAATACATGTGAGTCACCTAACGGTGAAAATAAAATCAATTATAAAATCATAAACCAGAAAAATGGAAATAAATGAGGTAGATTGGCTTTCCCCTATAAACAATTTAGCTACACCTAGGTATAGCTTATTACAAAGTACCTATTCCTTACTATCCCTGAATAAAGGATCCAAATAGTAAACCAAGAGAAAAGAGACCCTTTAATACCACATTGTAACGTCCAGGTTCCGGAAGCCACCAAAAGGCACCCCATACCTGGTTGTCCACATGGCCTCAATCACATTTCCCCACATGCTAGAGGTTGTCGACTAGCAGCGAGGGCTTGGGTGTGATAGTGGGGAAACTATGCCTTTATTTGTAGAGTACACAGCGGAAGTAAACAACTCCCAATATTGGAAGTATTAAATATCCATCAACAGTAAACAGTGGAAGACTAGAATAATAAACAACTGGAGGACATATATATATATATAATGATGCATGATACAAATGTCTTGGAAAGTAGCCAAACAAGTCACAATGCTGGAAATACAAACAGTGCTAAACCAAAGTACAAAAGAAAAAGATAAACATATCCTTAGCATCACAAGCCTAATCATGGTCCCATGCTCTCCAGCTATAAATCATGTCAAGTACCTGAAGTAGAAGGGAGATTTCCTTAACTATACCTGCAACAATATAATCTGTTTGGGCCTAAAAGCATGACCCAAATAGGATGTGAGACTCAATCCCAGTAGGCAACCACCCGATGATCTGAGCCTAATAATCATTGAATATATGGCATGTAAAAGTACAGAAAATAGTAAACTAGAAAGTACTCAGTAGTAAACAATCCACAATTTCAATATCAAGCAAAACAATCAAACAGCTAAACACAAACAGGTAACCCTCTGGGAAGTAATCATAGCCATCCCCTCTGGCCCTACCTAAGAAGTGAAAGAAACCATATGGGCAATGCACTAGGCCTATACCCTATTCTTCAATCATTAAAACTCATAAACACTCTCTGAGAACGCACTCATAGTCAATTCCCCTTATAGTCTATGGTAGTCAAGAACTCTCAAAAGAAGATCACACAGTCTATTCCCCTTATTCCCCCAAGGTCAAGGAATCTCTAAGGAAGCTTACTTTGTCAATTCCCCATATAGCCCAAGTCGTTCAATGACTCTCTGAGGAAGCTCACTCTGTCAATTGCTATTATAGTATCGAGTAATCAAGGTAATTCAATGTAAAACAAAGACTCTATGAGGAAGCTCGCACGGTCAATTTCCCTTATAGTCTAATGTGGTCAATGACTCTCTGAGGAATATCACTCGGTCAATTCCCCTTATAGTCTACTACACCAGGTTCTCAGGGCCCTATGTAGGTCAACAAGGAAAGAAATGAAATATGTCCAAAGTAACCCTATAATACTTGGATAATCAGTCCACAACACATCGTGCATGTGAGAGTACAAATATTCCACCCTACAACACTAGGCATGGAAAACAGGCACGGCGGCCAATAGGCTAAGTACGACTAAATGGCCATAAACAGAGCATGCATGGGAAAAACATCCAATGCATAGAAAAAAAACCATTCACATCCATTTAACCTCTACACAATCATTCAAGCATGGAAGGCAATCAACAGGGGTAAAATGGTAAACATGCAATACCCCATTCAAGGGTTTTGGTTGAATTTGTGCATAATACTCAAATAAATTGAAAAGAAAGGCACAAACCACCTACCATGGTGTTAGGAGATCACTATATATGAACCTCAAGGCTTGAACCACCATAGAACGTCCAAGATATATAAAAACATCTAAAATGTTCAACCCACGATATGTCACGAGAGAAGAGAAATCAGAATATGGTGCTCTATGAGAAGAGAAAACCCACCGATGCGATTCTAACGAAACAGATGGTGTTAGATTCAGAGTAAGAATTCATGAACGGGGGTTTGTCGAATATCCATGTTTGTACAGAGCTCTCAGTGGGATGAGACCTAGAAGAAAGGAGTTCTGGTGATTAGAAGCGACCCCTGTGCGTTTAATGAAAAAAAAGAGGTACACGTCATGTACATTCGAAGTACACGACGCTTACTCGCTGTTTCCGTTCTCTGCTATAAGTAGCCTCCATGTCACTCCCATACGGTTGTGTGTCTGGGAAATACACAGCTAGCACATGGCCTCCTGTGGAATGGACGGACACAGAGTGTAATCATAAAGTAGACAACGTGTACTTATAAAATTCCTAGAATATCCTCTTTTTCTACAAATTGACTAGAAAAGGAAAAACATACATGATGAGATGATCCAAGTTCTTACAGAGGGTTTAATCGTGATTTATGTTCAATGAGGGTTTAGTCATTCCCCATGTGCAATGAGCCTTGGCTCATGCTGATTCTATGTTAAGTGTTGTTGCCACATCTCCATGTTATGATTATCATGCTTTATCATGCCTTTATGTTCATGTTTCTCTTATGCTCTATCGATATTCCTATTTTCTAACATGTATTTTTTTCCTCATCTTATTTCATGTTTATTCCCTTACTAGGCTTTATAGCTCACCCTTTTTTAGGAAAGTCCTCAGGTTATCCCATGCAATGCTATGTACGAGGGAATGTAGTGGTCATGTAAAGAAAGTTTTCAATAAATATGTTGTATTTAATGTTTTAAGATGTAATGTAATGATCATAAGACTAAAAGACACTAGACCTATCGATCTTATATGTTGTATGAAGTGAGGTTTTTGTAATAAATCATGTTTAAGTTTGTAATAAAAAGTAGGCTTGTCATATTAAATGTGACCATTTTTTTATTGAAATGGTTCTTGCCAATATTAGAACACTTTAAACCATTGGTGCATTGGGAAATAAAAATAGGTGAACCAAGTCAGTGTGACACTATTAGGGATTCCTTTTATAATATTAAAATATTGTGGAAGGATTATATATCATATATAATCAACTTATTCTTAGTTTAGTCTTATTTTATTACTTGTTTGTATTACCTTGTTCTAGGGCCCAAATGGTTTGATTTCTCTATTAATATTGGTTTATAGGATAACGGTTTAGTTCCTGTATATTTTATCACTTGTTTAATTTAAATTTTTTATTTTATTATAGATATATTCCTAGAATTATGGATTATGAAATTTATTGATGGAAAATAAATGGAATTACTACATATGGTTTTATTTATGAATTTTCATTGTAAACTATATTTTTTTTAAAGGTAGAACATGTAAATTAATGCTATCAAAACGTGTACAGATTAATTAATGGTATCCTATTAGGATATATGCCCACATCCTTCATTTTTTACTTTAGGTGGTTATAGGACTTGTTTTTTGGGACTTGAGGAATGACAAGGGAATCATATAGCATGATAGGTTCTCTTCCTATCTGAATTTATTGTATCGGGATGGTTTGGAGTTGACTGTTGGTCACATTGAGATTTTTTTTAAAGTTCAAACTTTTCTAGTTTATCATATTGTATTTAATTTTATGGATCCTTTTATATCTATTTGTTATACTATTTTTACTCTGTTTGGATGATAAATTTTTTAATTCAAGAATTTTTCCTGTTATCTTTTTTATAAACCAACATGTGATGGCCGACTAGGGTGGATAGTTTAATACACTCGATTGGTTCATTAAAACTTAGTAGCAGGGGGAATACTTAGACCAATGTGTGTTAATATTTCCTAATTCCAGTACTATGTCTTGTGTAGAAAGGAGTTAGTACTATCAAAATTCAAATTGTAAAAATGGGATGTAGCATGGACATGTAAATTATGTGTTTAAACATGAGATACCATGGGAGGTCGGAAATTTTTACTAGGTTCATTACATTGTGTTTGAGGTCATTTGAATGTACTACATTGGAATTTTATTTTAATGAATTTGTTCCTTTTTAACGAATAATATTTTTTCAAATAATTCAAAATTTATTTAAATTTTTATTATTTTGATGAATTGAAATTGGTACCTTTATTTGGTGCAATGATTTTGGAATCTACACAAGAATGATTGGTTATTGAATTTTTATTGTTAGAAAAGGCCTTCTATAAGATATCTTTAAAATTTATGAAATTATGTATTAAGATAGGTTCTATAGGAAAATACTCTAGTGGTCCCTTATTTAGTAGAATCTCTAATTTCCACTATTCAGTCTCTAGGCTGAGCGTGTTTTGGGAACCTATGAGGAGTAATGTATCACTACACTGAGTTTACAAGGCATCACCCCCTTCTTTATTTGGTGAACAAGGACATATGTTTATGAATAATTGATTTTGTGTATTCAGATGATATTTAACAACATTAAGAATCTAAAGGTCTCTAACGTGTGTTTTCTATGTATATTGTAGAAGGACTGATATGGAGATGGTGGGACTATATTATAAAAACTATTTTTCATTAAGATGTATCCTTGAATTATTTATAGAAAATATTCAGCTAATAATCCTTCATAGAGAAATTATGGGAATTAAATAACAAGTTGTTTCTATCTTTAGAGAAAGGGAAAATACTGATCTTGAGTATTACAAATGTTTTTATAGATGGTTCATCTTGAACCAAATATCATCATTAATGATTAGATAAAATCACGGAGGTTTGAGTAGGTATTGAGGCATGATATTCTATCAATGTTGAATCCCATGTGCTTCGTGACCTTTGATTAGGTTGTCTTCAATGAAGGTTTGAAAAATGCTAACATAATTAAAAAAATAGGATTGGTAGGAACATTGGTAGGTACGGTCGTTATCCATAGTGTATCTTCTGGCTAGAAATGGAAGCGAAAAAGTAGCCAATGTTCTTGAGGGCAAATTTTTGGGATTTTCTAGAAAGAAATAGGTATTTTCAAATTAGTGTGGGTGACCTGGTCATACAGAGACAAACTGTATGGAGGTTCCCAATACTTTTCCTCATTGTGGAAAATATAGTCATCTGAATCATTTTAGTGACTGAATGTCCCAAGGTAGTAAGGATGGATGCACATTCACCAATTGATTAAAGGTTTGAACTGATGTTTCCACAGATGGTGGGTCTAATCCTTAGGCAAAGGGGGATTCTCATATGGGAAATAATTCTCACGTTGGAGTTGATACCAGACATCTTTATCTAGTGGAGTGTGAACCATAAGAATATAAAGAAATTATAGCCACTGTTTGGGTTATAATTTTTACATCATCTTATAGTTTTTTAATTTTTTTTATATAGGTTCTATACATTCCATCCTATCATAAAATCCAGTGTATTGTTTGGTTTTGTATACACATCATATTCCATTCATGTGGTATCATTACTTTCCTTAGGGAATGTTTCCGGAAAATGGTTTCTAGTTTCCGACATGTCGACTGATGATAGAAGACCATGTGGTGGAGTGGGAATTCATTGTGTTCAATTTTGGAATCCTCAACTTTATTATCATCACAATTTTGATGATCACTGTTCAGTCTGATATATACATTTTTCAAGACCCAACCCAATGGGGATTGAGTGGGAACTACCCCAAGCCCACCTCTATAGGCCATGTGTTGTAGAAAACTGATGAAGGTGTTGTCAACTATTGTTTTACATTGATTAAAGTATAATTATGCTAATCTAAAATAATATGTAGAGTGGAGATATACCCACCCAACTTGAAAGAATTCCAAACTAGACAATGCTGGGAAAAGAAAATATGGAGAGAGTCCAGCACCTGATCTCCAAGATTTGACCACTCTATGAGGCCTAATGTATCGAGTGTCACAAATTTCCCCTTTAATCACTACCAAAAATTCCATAATCTACATAGGACATGAAACATGAAAGAAAATACCATTCAGAGAGAGTATATTCAAACCAAGAAGGACACCCCAAAAACTGACGAGGGAGCAATAAGAGGAATTATAAGAATATATAGTCAATAGATCATCCCAAAGGAAGAGAGCAAAAAAAATTCTTGTAACATGAATATAATTATATATATATATATATATGATCAATCCAAATAAACCCAAATGATATAAAAAGAGATATCCATATCAAATCCCATCCTAGTAAATTATTGTTATCAATTCTGGGATTCTGTCAACAACACCAAGGCTCTCACAATTTTATCTTAGGAGTAATCCATGTCACGTTACAACTCTACATTGTTCCTCACATTCAATGTTTCATGATATATTGGAAGAGGACCCATCTAATGGTACAATAGGAGGGTTCCACTTGGTAGATAGCTATATGACCCATGCCATGTACCTAAAGAAGGCTTCCATTTAGGTAATCTTATGATGAACCATGCCCTACCCAGCAGGAGGTTACCAATCTAATTGTTGGCAAATGATTCAGGACAATCCTAGGTACATGGTTCCACTATATTAGTTGAGGACCAATGAAATGATATAAAAAGAGGGTTCCACTATGATATAAGATATATGACCCATTTCTTTCAATGAAAGAGGGTTCCACTCTTGTACTAGAGGAAACATGCTTGACTCCGCTTGGGGGGTACAATTAGTGGATCAGTAGATGACCCATGACCTTTACAAGTAGATGGGAGAAACACAATGAATATATATAGGACCCATTCCATGCCTCGTAGGAGGGTTCCACTCTATAGATAGGTTGAGGACCCATGACCAACCTAGATAGTGGGGGACATCAAAAGCACCTGGTCGACCTGCCTAATCTCTTCCATTATCATGTGTGGCATAAGGAAGAATCCAACTTAGAAAATATCTCATATTACATAAATATACACTTAAGGACACAATCATGTTCCATGTTAAAAAATAATAAATATATGATACTCTATGGGAATGATCTGAGTCAAAACAAAATAGATATGGGAGGTTGAAGATTCTATACAATGAATGAAAGGGTAAACGAAATGTAAGGGGAACCATACAAGGTGTGGTCCCGGTACATCGCATGTACATGTGCCTTAATGTAAATATATAAATTACCATGTATCCCTAATCTGTGTGTAACTGAACTAACTATTGTGTCTAAGCCACTTGGGGTCTTTCTCATGATCCAGGATGTGTCAATGTGAATCTGCGCATTCCCATGTATATAGGCACACTACATGTTCCTAGCCATGAACATGACCATGTACTCATGGAGTACAATCTAGGATTCCATCCCAAGGGTCACAAAACATGTGGGGGTCCCCCATATATTTTGATACTTATAAATCAATGAAAACCCTATAACTGTTGATTCTCTTGGAGCATGTTGTTTGTTTTTTTCGAAATACACATATTTTAGTCATGTTTTTACCAGATTCTCAAATACATTTCCAAGTAACTATATCCAGACTTTAATACTTTTTAACTCACCTATAGGCATCATGAAATAAAATTATATGACCTCAATTATATTCTTTCAGTCTTCCATTGGTGAGAAACAAATTTTTCTCCGGTTCATAGTTTCCTGCACACACTGTATGCGTATCTCATCACCCTCCATCTCTGATTTGGACTCTAGTTTATCTAATCAATAACCAAAAACCCAAAAATCCTCTATCTCCACCATGGATTCATTTTTCCATTTTCCACATGAATATATACTATGAGCATGGCTGTACGTTCGCACTTGGTCTTACCTGACAACATCTACTCATGACCCCATGGTCCAATTATGATTAACGTGAATAAATAAGGGATAAAAACACTTGAAATAGAGGTGAAACAATCATTGGACCTTTGTTCATGGAAAATGAACAAAATCAAGGATATCTATAGTGATATATACTGAAAAAACTAATTATATTAGTTATATTGGACGTTTTATAGGATTAAAATTGACTTAGATCAAGAAGCATGAAAATCATTATCATCAGATTTAATCAATAGGGGATGAATCCAAAAACTGATAAGTCATGGATAGTATTTTACCAATAATTTTCTAATTACACTCTCACTAATGAATAATAGGAGTTTTTTGGTTCATGTCGTCTCAATATTCATGGATCTAATGTTTTTTCAACATTGGATATTGATTCATTAATGATTGGTGAATAGAGAAGATCTCAATTCTCTAAGGTTTTATGAATATAAAACTGGAGTGTTTTTATTATAGTGTATTTATTGGAAAATAAATTCCGGGAAATTAGATAAGATAAATAAATTAAATTATTTATTTAACTCATCAGGGCCTCCCATGTCCACTTATAACCAAACTCCCCCACACAGACGAATTTAATGTCATGAGTAGGGAATAAATTGAGTTCCAGATACAATCATGGTATCAAAACAATGGTCCCAGATTCCATATAATAGTTTATTATTTTTATATGTGAAACTATTTATGATTAATATAAAATATATTTCAAATTTTTACTAATTTAATTTCCGGCACACCGGGCCTTCGAACCACATTCCGCCTCAGTGAACGGCTTTAAAAATATATCTAGAAATATTTCAAATATTATAATGAAAAAAGAGGCTCCCTAAAACTATTATATATATCATGTTTTGTTATTATCTATAAATGGGATATCTCAGGTTTTTCATGGAGAGTGGGAATCTATATTTGGAATGGAGGGGCATGTTGTTCCTCATGCTGGGGTAATCGCGCACTAATTGTCAAAGATTGTTCTCGATTTTTTTGACCATTTTTGGGAATTCATCAAAATGTGGTGATCTATGTTTTCCACAATTAATATATAAAATATTTTTATATTTTACCCCATATGGAGAGGACAATTTTATAGTATACCTACTACATGGTTTGATTCCCATTTCTATGTAATTTTACTGTATGGTGCCTACCGAGTTGCGGGACATAAGGTTTACCATTTAGATCTCAAGGATAAGAAATTTATTCTTCATATCATTCAATTATAGGTTTATCTTACCCTCTCTAATAATAAGACACATTAATGGTGAATAAATTTTACGAACCATCAAATTTTAATTCAGGTGACTGTCAAGAACAAATATCCCATACCTGGGATTGATGACCACTTTTATCACCATAGAGAGACTCATTTGTTTCAGAACATATAAAAATGGTTAGGGTACAAAAAATATGATATTTATAGAATATGATATAAATAAGTAATCATTTAAGAGCCGGTGTGTGAATTATGAGTTCTTATGCTGTTAAACTAACTAATGATCATGGAGTGTTTTTGGAATTTATGAAACATATATTTTATCAGTTATTAGACTTATTTTTTGGTGTTCATTGATACTATTTTGGATTACTATAGGACATATTAGGAACACATGGACCATCTATATTACATTCATATAACATTAATGGAATATCGTCTGTATGGTATGCTTTCAAAATTTTAGTTTTGGACTCAAAAATAAATGTTTTTGGGGAATTTTATTTCTAAGAGGTGTATCTCAAAGTATCCTAAAATGTACATGTAGTTATGTTATTGTAGAATCCAATAGTTTTTTTTTCATATCTGATGTTTCTTATGGTTGGCTAGTTATAACAGGAAGTTTCCTTGTTACTTTTACTGGATTGCATATCTGATGAAATCTTTAACCATTAAGGGTGAAAAATCTCAATGGAATGAGAAGTGTTAGACATATTCTAAGGAACTAATGTTGTTATTTACTTTATCTCATGTTTTTATTCTTCTAGAACCATTTTTTGGTTATTATGGCTTCTGTGATGCTTTGGAAATTGTTATGGGGTGTGTCTTGAAAAAACAAAGATAAGTGGCAGCCTATAGATCTTGATAGTTAAAACCTCTTGATAAAAACTATACTACCCATGATCTTGATTTGGAAGCAGTTATGCATGAAATGAAAACATTGTGTCACAATATATTTTTGGAAAAAGCTACGGTATAATCTAATCATAAAATCCAGAGGTATATTTTCACTCATAGGGATCTAACAATGCATTTAATATTGTTGGTGTAAAATATCCATTATTATAATTTGGTGTTGTCTACACTCCTAGAAATGGTAATGTAAGGAACCGGCCCCAGTTTCCCAATGCTAGTGCCTTCTTTTTATTACATTAGAATATAATAAATTAATATCCATCCCAAAGGACCGATTAGTTTTGTAGATTTTGAAACCTGATACATACATAAGTTCAATATTACAACTTGAAATGAAATAAAACATATATGTTTTGTTGGGATATAAAAAACACTATGTTTATCCCCACATTTCATTCATAATATAATTATTCATGCCCTATGAAAATGAAACATAAGAAAGTGGTGAGATCAGATTCCCAGGGAGGGTTTGAAATACAACAGAAGATATCAAAACTATAATCATTTTTCACGGCGAATAACTAAAAACACATGCCTTTAAAAATAATCTTGAACACATTATGGTAGGAATAAGAGCGAAATAAATAATTCCATAATAATGAATATTTATAGATATTAGACTTTTCAAATAACCACATGAACATTCAATTACTATTTTCATTATTAGGGAATGCATAATGTGGGAAATCATAACCATACCACCAAATCATCGTGCCAAGACCTTAAATATCCATTTTGTGAAGGCATTGTGAGAAGACCACAGTTTGTCTCATGAGACATACTGATGCACCATTTGGATATAAAGGGCCCCAATCAACACTTGATAAGTGCAATTCATTCCTCTTATGAAAGGGAATAACATAAAAAACATATACATTCATATTGAAAATAACAAATTAAATTTAAATAACATTACTCATACATTAAACATAATCACTAACCATTCAATTTAAATTAGTGAATGATATCAATATAGAACTTCCATAATCAAAATAATAAAAAAAAATTCAAAAAAATATTATAATGGATATCATCAGATGTAAACCTCTTCAAAAAACAAGATTCATCAAAGGATGTCGACATAAATAAAGATACTTTTAAATGAAACCATTCAAAAATTCTTGAAGAAATAAGGATTAAACATTCCATAGTGTCCCATACCACCTTAAAACATTCAAATAACAATCCCTTAACATATAATAATAATAATAATAAGATAGTTATAATTATATACCAAGTGGAATTACATACACCACTTGTAGGGAATAAGTGTTGAACAAGGGATATATCTCATAAAAATTAACGTGAGGTGAGAAAAATCTATTTTACATTAAAATAATAGTTCTTTTGGAAAATCATTTTTATTTGTCATAAATTTGGTTCTAAGCATGTATATCCCAGAAAATAAAAGGTAAGATAATTATGATTACATTTGAGGCATAAATGATACCACAATGAAGTGAAATCATGTAAAAAGTGTTTTTAAATGAGCTTTGGAACCAAAACCTTTTAGTGTGGTTTAACGAAATTATTAAAAAGATTTTATAATTCAAAGGCCTATTTTATTTCATAAACCCATAAATGAACCAAAATAAATTTTTCAAGTTAAACTGTGGGATTTATTAAATAGAAATATGGCTTAAAATAGATTATTGAGTGAACTACAGAATATGTAAGAATTTGAGAAGGTCCTTGAATCATGTTTTCCTTTTAGAAGAATTTTATAAATTTCTTTTAAAATGTGTAAATACCAATAAAATAAAGTAGTATTGTAAAAGGTAAAAAAATATAGAACATTCACATAGAATTTCTTTGAATCATATATTAATAAATAATAATTTCATTGGGGTTTGTAGAGAATTAGAGTAACCCAAATGAAAATCGAGGTTCGGGTAGAAAATACTTACAACTTTATAATCCAATGAATCATATTCCCCAAAATTAGTAATCATAAAATTATACATCGAATATCATAAAAATAATGAAATTCATAATATGAAACTTCAATGGGAAATATACATACACTATACACATGTAATAGTAGCGAATAAATAATATCTCACAAAAATGGAAGTTAAATGAAGAAACCATTAGCTTAAGTAAAATGGTGTTATACACTTGATCGTAATGAACTGAAATATCAAATTTATGTTAACTAATTAATATATTTAGGACTTCCCCTAAATTTAATTTATTTATTATAACCATATTTGGATCATTTATTCCATTTTAATGGGTTATGAGATTCAATTTCATTATTTGGGAGCGTTTTCCTCCACGATCTTCATGATCAGTTTACTTGTATTCCTATGAGGATAAACATGTAGAGTGGGAATTATAATGACTTAGATTTCCATAAACCATCAATATGTGAAACTATAGTGTTTAGGGTGTTCTGGGAGGCAAAGATATCTCATTTCAAGATTTTTCCAATTTTCTAGTTTTTCTATCTGTGAGTCAGGGGAATTGACATGGGTGATTTAGGGGAATCGGGATCAATACATTAAATGTTTCAGAATTGGTGAATACGGTTTTTCAGCATCAGTGATTCAGTAGAATCAGTGTAGGTGAGTTGAGGGCACCAAAATTAGTGAGTAGTGGGTGTTGTGTCGGCGAGTTAGTGCATCAATGACAGGGCATCGGTGTACGGGCATCATTGAGTTGTGGAATCGGTGAGTTGTTGCATTAGTAGATCAGTGTCGATAGCTTACATCAGTACCTCAACCGTTAGTGGATTAGTGTCGGTGAATCACTCATCAATGATTCAATTCTAGTTTTTCTGTTGTTTCCTGAGATTTTATAGTTTCAACCATGTTACATGTTTCTCATCAGTAAATAAGAACCTATCAAATCTTATCCCTTCTTAATGCACCTTCCACCATTTCTAAGGGAAATAATTAAAATCTCTATATCTCATATTGCACAAAAATATTTTTAAAAAATAATCCTTTTTTGTCAAACTATAACGCCCCAACCCTAGATACCCAGAGTCGGTGCATTATTACATAACATTGGCATGATCACAAGAAAGATCAAGTCTCTAAAGACCGATTAGTTTAGTAGCCTTGGAAACACTCGATATATTCAAAAAGTATACATTACATCAATAAGTAAAAAACTACAACAACATATTGTCTTCATATCCCCTCATACTATCCTTGTAGTTCATTCATAAAATAATTCTTCTCATCCTGGGAAAAATAATACACTGAAAGGGGTGAGCTCAGATGGTCAGTAAGGATAACAATATAGCGGAAACATTCATAAATTTTTTTTAAGGAAATGTATAAATAAAAAAAAGCCTTTTAAACTTGAACTTCAACATAATATGCAAGGATAAAATGAAATAATTCCATTTACTTATTAACATGGATATTCTACTAGTCGAATAATCACATGAAAATATTAATAACCACTTTCATAATGACGGAATGCATAATTCCAGACTATCATAATCACGTAGCCAAGGCCTCTTGCCAAGACTACAAATAAGATTTTGTCAAGGCCTCATGCCAAGACACTAGTTTGTCTCATGAGACATACCGATGCATCGAGGATCTAAAGCGTGCTCCAACCATCACATAATAAGTACTATTCATTCCTCATATGAAAAGTTGAATCATAACATAAACATTCCTATTAAAACTAGCATACGAAATGTCAATACTTTACCGACAAACCATGAATGGTATAAAAATACTACATACATAGTCAACCATAACTCATTAAATAAAATATGGATGATTGTATTGTAATAGATTAACCTCAATTGAGAATGATGAAGGATATTGACATATATGAAAATAATCATCAAAACTATTTGAGAGAAATATCACCCTTTTTCTTGAAATCATTTAAAAGTCACACTATTTGGCAAGAAGCCATTTTAAAATAGATTTTTGAATAAAAGTGTCCCATAACACTTTGAAACATTTAAAAGGAGTATTAATTTTATAACATTAATGTCCATATAAATAAATCCTTAAAACCATTTTTAAAACATAGACATTAATAAGCAATATTTAGAAGAATAAGTCATTAAAACATTTAAAAATGGTATTTTTGTTAGAGTTTCTATCCAAAAGAGAGACACTTAAATACAAATAATTGAGGTAATAAAAACTTTGAAATATCATTAGAATAAAGGTATTCATGATATACTATGTCGAATTACACTATATAAACCACATAAAATTGATTTGGTGTATAACAACAAAGAAGTCTCAATGGAATGTAAATTGAGATGAAATATCTCATAAATGTCGTATCCTTAGGTTAAGGATAAGTCAAACACGTAATTATGTGCGAAAAATATAAATACACTAAATATTATTGGATATTCAGTGTAAAACAATCAAAGGGCATTCACACATATTCTTGTAAAAACAACACCAATGAATTGGATGTTTATCTCAACAAATCGAGATTGAGTAAAAATTACTCGTATCATGTTCATACCGATGACTTGAGAATTTATCAATGGAGTGATTATGTGTATAAAATGTATATCCACAGAAAGGGGAGTGGAAATTATGACATAATCAAATGAATAGTTATTCCACACATAATCTTGGAGTAAAATAATTAATGAAGTATGCATAAAGCCGAATAAGGGAAAATTGAAATTTCAAATTCCCTTATCGATTAGGTAACTTAAGAAACATACAATAATGAAAGAAGGATCATAAAATTATGATGTAAATACCCATAAATTAAATTATATTACACAATTAATATAATCATGGGAAATACGCATACACCACATGCAATAAATAAGTTGTGAACAATGGGATTCTCACAAAATTAAGAGTGAGATAAGAAACCCCTTTGTACTTTTTCCTTGGTCGACGGTAGGTTAACCTCCTGTATAATGGTTAAATAATTGTTATTGAATTATAAAATAATCATTTACAATAATATGATATCATATATGATATTTTAACATTGATTTGTTAATAATATCTTAGTATTATCGTCATTTCGGGTGTTAAGTTTCTCATTTTCCTTTATATTCTTTGTTATGTAAGCCATGTTTGTTATGGATAGGTTGTATCATATTCATATCCATAATTATATAAAGTCCTTAAAAATAATTTTTAATCATCAAATGAGAATTATACTTGAATGGATACGATGGAGAATGAATCTCATCACATTCGTGGAGACGGTAGTCCGTACGTACGCACGAGCGACAATATCATTCTTTTGATGTTAAAATAATATATAATTGGATGGTATATCATATAGACAGAATAATTATCATGTTATATTTATTATTTACATGAATTAAACCTCATTATTATACCCATCCAAATAATAATTTATTGAATGACAATTACACCACGACGTGGAGATGGTAAGCCGTACGTACGCACGTATGGTGACATGCCATTCAAAGGATGAATATAATACTTAATATGGTTGTACTATATTTATAATAAGATCACCATATATAGAAGATACTGGAGTTATTATTTTAGAATATAAATAACAAATAAAGAAGAAGTTGAAGAAGAATGAAACTTGAAAGTGGGTGGTGAAAACATTACCTCTTCTTTGGGTTCTTCCTTTTGATTTGGTCAAAAGGGCTCCTTAGGTTGGCTTTCTAATCAAACTAAGGCCTCTATGTTTTAGTGAGATAATTTTAGAGAGTATTGGGGCAGGGTTTGGCTGAACCAAAAGGCTTTGAATGTTTTAATTAGTGATAAGGGGGAAGGCCCTTTTATAAAAGGGGTGAGGGGCACCTTTGGAAAAGCTAAAAATATTATTTCCTAATAAATTCATATTCGGTTTCTAATGGCTCCATAGTGTATTATTTAAAGTTTAAGGTGGGTATGGGTCCAAAACAACTCTACCAATAGAATTTAGACAGGTTTGGGTCATTTTATTAACCTTTTATTTAAGTATTAATTCATAGTTAATTAGTTTATCTTTTACAATGTCTCTTTGTATTTTTAAATTATATGGTTAATAAACTTACTATATACATCCAAGAGACCCCCAAAGTGTTCCATTAATGATACACCTATCATTATTTAAGTCTCTTGGCCTAACCTTAGATTTTTAGGAATTGAATATAAATTAATAATATAATATTTTTTTAAAAACACTTTTATCTCAATTTTGACACTATTGGGTATTTTGTTTTTGGTAAATTCATAACAGCATTATTACTTGGAAAACAATTTATATAATCATTAATAATATGTCATATTAACCTGGAAAATTAGTGGAATTCAAAAAAAGTCTTAAATTACATTTATTTTAATATTTATAATATCAATTATATTAATATTTCATTAATTAGGTAATTACTGCATCACCATTGTGTCATAAATAAATTAAATTATTTAATGTCTAAAAATGTAAATAAAATATGATTATGTAGAAAATATTTTTTTATATTTCTAATGAATATTTACAATCGAATTTATCTTATGTATAACCCAATATTAAAAATGTTTTAGTAAATAAACATTGATTTTAACTCTTCTAACTCTTGTTTGAATTAAATAATAATAAATGTCCTAATCTAATACAAGTGTACATAAATGATAATATTTTACTCCTAAGGTTGTTTTTGGTCGAGATACAATTTTTTCAATTGAATTATGACATGGGTTATGGTAATATTAATATCATTTTTACCCTTAATTACTCTATTTACTTCTAACCGTGGTAAATAAAAGTAGAAAGTTACTATTCACAAAAAATTATTTTAATCTCGTTGAACCACATTTTACTCCTTGATATTAACCAAGTCTCTCGTATTTTTGAAATTACACTCACAGAAGCGGTAAAATTATGTTTTATGATAATTTCAGTTTTTTAACTACCACTTAGTGGTTTCACTATTCATCAAAAAATGAAAGTTTCCAGAAAAATACCAAAAATTAGGCCTAAGCTATATTTGATATTATGAATTCAAAAATGATGTCTATTTTTCCAAATTCAAAACAAATCAGTTTCATTAATTAATTTAAAAATTCATTCCAGTCGTCAAAACAAATAGCGTGTTTTTAAGAGATAATAACTATCAAAAGATTGACACTTGTTTATGTCTGGTTTAAATGTGAAATTACATCCAATGACCAACATTGTATTAAATTGAAAAAATAAATTCTAAATATACATTAAAACCACTCAAATTAATAAATTATCACCATTAATTATTTCTATTAAAAAAGTTGTTTTTAATTAAAATTTATTAATTTTCACTATTCATCAAAATATGAATGTTATCCGAAAAGTACCAAAATTTCACCCTAAGCTAATTTCGATATTACGAATCCAAAAATTAAGTCCATTTCGAATGATAAAATTTATAAAATTTCAAAAAGTAGGTATTACTGTTCATAACAGCTAGTTTGATTGGTTGTGGTGTGTTAGAATCTCGAAGTTGCGTACAATACACGCCATTGCATTATTCAAAGGGAAACGTACCGTGGAATCTTGAGGTGTTACACAAACCATGGTCCAATTTTCATGTATTTTAAAATTGTCTCCCTGATTTTAGGATCTATCCTTTTCATAAATCATGATCCCCTCTTCCTTAGACCCTATCAATTTTCACATGGTTTTCATGGAGCTATACTTCTTCCTAAAAGATTCATGCACTGGTGGTTTGGTGTTCAGTTTTTCTAGAGTATTTCCTACTACTCGCATGATATCTTATTCATTGTACAAGATGTATTTTGTTTTCATGTTTCTCCAGATAGGGATTCATATTCATTTTTTTAATAGTATATTATGCATGGTGGGGATACTAATGTTTATTCTTAATGAACTTCTGAATTCATTTCATAAAATGAGAAATAAATAAGAATTTCATATGATCAAAATATAACAGGGTCAATGAAAAAATGGACTGCATGTGGTTTGATGTTGATATCCTATTTTAATTGTTAACATTGATTCATTTATGGTTTGTTGTGGCTATATGACTTATGGAAATCATGGTTGTTGGTGGTCTATTCATGTGCAATGGTGATGTCCTATTTTGTCATGATATTTATAAATGGATGTAACATGAAATCGGATAAATCAGGTATACTTGGATAATTAAAATGGATGCCCAAGTATCAAAACTTTTGTGTGGTCACCCCAGTTATTTTAAAGTGGAAATATATAACCCCTTGCTAAACCTAAATATGATTATTTTAATGGTAGTTATTATGCACCTTGTGTGTGGGGTGGTACATGTTGTGTGTTGGTATCCTAGTTTACGAGACTGATTGATTGTGGAATGCATGGACTTGTAGGCATTTTGACTTTCATTGATGTGTTGTGGCTATCGAGATACATTAGGATGTTGGACTGCAATGTGGTTATGGACTTATTATGTAGTGCGATAACAACTGGGTAATGCTTGAGAATTGGGGCTGCAAGGTTGGGTTATGAGGGCATGCCTATGTGGTATAACCATGAAGAATGAAAATTGGCTATCATAGAATGGGTGTCTGGGGAGAAAAGTGGGGGTGTGTAGTTGGACTACAACTAGCTCTTTTTCTATTGTTTTTTTTAAATTGGTTTTAAAATGTAAATGGTTTACCACATTCCCTCTTCCCTTGATCAATGTTGTAAGTACCAAATAATGAAGTGAGTTGGTTGATGTGTGTTTTTTAAATATGGATATTCACCTTTTGAGAAAGGTTGCAGATGTTGTGCTTGGTATTTTCCCTGGGTAGTGTGGCAGTAGATAAAAGTTTACCCCCTTAATGAATAAATACCAAATTGTTGAAAGTAAAAAAGAGGGGTTGGGTATATTATTTCGTAGTGGTTGTTTGTGTGGTTGTGCATATAGGTGGAGCAGCAAAAGTGGTCTTGGAAGGCTGGGCATTTTTTGGGACGCATAGGACAGGATGACTGTTTACATACTTATATGTACAAATCAACATTCATTCTGATTTATATACACACCCACATTTTTTTAACACCATTTACCAAACAAACCCATTTCATGGGGGGGATGTCTTTCCCAAAATATCAGTGGGAGGATGGATGGATAGTTAACAACTCTCATCCTCATACCATATTCTGGGTTCTTACCGCTTGAGTATATCTAGGCTGGATGTAATGGATGGAGGCTTACGATAGTCCAAGATCTTTCAGACAAGTTTGTTCTAGATGTGGGGATCAGGTGTTTTCAGACAAGGATTGTTTCCAAAGTTTCTTTGGGATGAGGCCCAAGTGTCTTCGGGTGAGAGGTGTGGTTTTTGTGGCCTAGGAATTTACAGGTAAGATGTGTGGTGTGGTTTAAGGCCAATATTTTTGCGAGAAGGTTGAGGTAGTGGGACAGCATTTTGGAAGAGTGGTAGCGCCAAGATATTAGTGTTTAGGAATGAGCTGTTAACCAATGGGAAAGTGGTGATGAGTACCCAAATATCGATGTTCTTATACCCCTACTTTACTTGAAATGCATTATTTGGTGACTGTCCTTGGTGAGGCTGGGCCGGTTAATACTCCTTGGAATGTTATTTGAGGTTATACTATTTTATCGTAGGAGAATTAGTATCTTTCCCCCCACATATTAACGAGTAGAATTAGTTTTCTTACTGGGTATACTTGTATACAAACATTACATTTGGGAAACTATTTTTTAGGTTTCTAGGAAGACTTTGAGGATTGTGCTAAACTTTACTAGCTCAGGCGTCGAGATAGTTCATGTTTCTACTTAGTTTATATATTTTTGGTACCTTAATATGGAGTTTTTTTATAATTTGTATCATCTTTACTTTTGAACATGCTTGTGGGGATGGATTTTTGCATTACCTTTACTTTTATTATTTGGAGTATCTTTGGATTTACTATCTTATCTCTAAACCATAATTTATAAAAGGGTAATTCCTTCCATTTTTTTGTGAGATTATATACCCTTGGTGCTAGTCACCACTCTGAGGCCTATTGAAGGAGGGACTCGAGGTTCACTATCTCCAATTAATATTGAAGAAGGAATGGTGTGGTACTTCTTTATCTTTTCACTCATCTTGATTAAGGAAGTTATGATATAATGGCATCCAAGGAAGGTTGAGAGATATGATGGAGTTTAGAGTTAGGCACAATGAGGATTTCATGGGATGGCCAGGAAATGGTGTTAGGAAATCATTGTTCACAAAAATAGGACATGAATACTATCTAGGACACAAGATTTTAGGGCCCCCATGAGCGATGAAAGGAACCTGATCCTACCTAATGAACAAGTGAGGCTACACATTTTGCTATGTAGAGACACTATGAAAGGTACAGGCATCATAATTACTTGTGTAATTGTTTGAGTTGGGAGTTTAAGGGAATTAAATAAATGAATAGATAAAATGAATTTAAAGGAAAATTACTATATTAATCATGCTTAAGAGTTCCTTGTTTCCTTTTTAGTTATGGAAGAATACATCGCCCACATGTGTTACTAGTAGTTGAGGCCTAGTAGGATAACCTAATTGATCAACAAATGGCACATAGAGAGAAGAAAGACGAATTCTGAAAAAATACCCTTCGTTCATTCTAGTGGAAGACCTAGAGAACTAATAATGTAATATTTCAGTATTAGAGATAAAGAGATAGCTTGATGAGATGACAATCACCATTACCTTGATATCTATCCTAAGGGATTACTGGGTTCCTCTGGAATTGTGCCAAAGTTATGAGAGGAACGTCAATGGTGCATGAATTATCTCGGGGAGGGGACGAAGACTAATGTCTCATGGGATGACATTGATAAGGTGTTTTGGGAAGAGTTACTTTCCTTATTGGTGAAAGGTGAGAAGAGTAAAGGTCTTCTATCCCTATAGTAGAATAGTATGTTAGTGAGGGAACTAGGGATCAAAATCAAGGATCTCTTATGCTTCAAAAGGGATCTATTTCTCGATGAGGATCCAACGGGGAAATGCTTGATGGAGGCACTATGTCCTTATCTTCTGTATTCTTCCACTTCTTTTAACATACCAGAAAATATAGATGTTCAGAAGAAGTTTACTCTTAGGTCGGTGTACCATGAGGGAGGAGATATCCGAGTCTGTTGAACGGGAAGGTCGTCACCTGTAGGTTTATGACCTCAGGGCCTTCTAGGTTTCATCCACCACGGAGTAGGACTCAGTAGTTCCAGTTCCAATATCTTGGTCCCTGCCATTTCCCCATGGTCCCAAGAATGAGGTGCATTGTCTGTGGAGACTGTGGAAATCTTGAGAACCGGTGGCATGTTCGATCTTCGTATGATGGGGGTGGGTAGGCCCAATGCCCACCCCAGCAGCAGCAGTTACCGACATGCCTTTCCCAAACAAGGGTTGTGAGCTCCCACTCCACCGAGGGTAGACTGTGCTAGAGGAGGCTGACCCCAGGGTGCTCCTCAGAGAACTCAACCAGGTCATGGTCAGGGAGACATTCGAGAGCATACTCGTAGAGGAGATGGGCTTAGGAAGTTTCACATTGTAGAGGCAGCAGTTCAAATAGGTCCAGAGGTCATCCAAGGTACGATCAGTCTGCTTATTACCATTTCAAGTGATTATTATGATTTAGGATCTTTTCAATTGTTTTTTACACCTAGTTTATCCCATTCCTTTGGAATATAAATTGAGAGGCTTCATTAGCCCTGGTGTTTGGTATACTAGTTTGCGTATATACCAGTTTGTTTGATGTTTTTTCGAGGATGTATACTGATGTTGGGGCCACATAAGTCTATTGGGGATCTTCTTCTTCTACATATGCATCTGTACGATGTCATCTTTGGCATTGAAAAGTTTTTTTATGTGAACTCTGTTATCGAATATTTTCAAATAAGAGTTATGTTTTCTGATATGGGTAGCCAATGTGTAGCTTTCAATGGCGAGCAGAGTTGTTGGTTGTGTATCCAGTGCTTAAAGCCTCATATTTTTTTTATCACATTTGTTAGTGGAATCAGTATACAGAATGATGGTGGGGTCCCATGGTTTTTCAGTGAGTTCTTGGATATCATACTAGAGAATGTTGTTACTTTACCCCCTCGAAGTGACGTTGAGTTTAGACTAAACATGCAACCCAGTGCAAGCCCAGTTTCAATGGATCCCTCTCAGATGATGCTTTCTGAGTTGTAGGATTTGTGGATTCAGGTTGAATAACGGATGAAAAATGGTTTTATCTATCCATATGTGTCACCATGGGGTGCTCCAGTCTTGTTTGTGAAGAATGCAGCTGATTGTCTTAGGATGTGTTTAGAATACTAGAGAATGAATTAGGAGATGGTCAAGAACCATTACCCCCTCCCGAATGATAGATGAACTTTTCAAAATGTTAACGTGATAAGTTTTGTTCTGTAATATTGATATAAATTCTAGATATTATAATTTTATGTTGAATGAGGGTGGTGTCGCGAAAATATCTTTCAGGTGCAGGTATAGGAACATTGAGTTCGTGTTCATGTTGTTCGGTGCTATGAACGCACCAAATCTATTCATGGGGCTCATGAAATCAGTTTTCCATGAGTTTATAGACTTGTTCATTGTCATGTTCATCAAAGACATTTTGATTTTATCATGGTCAGAGGAGGAGCAAGCCGACCATCTGAGGACTATCTTGGAGGTCTTCCAGCACCACCATCTCTATGGGATTCTTTCCATGTGCATGTCCTGGACACGAGAGGTACACCTTCTTGGACATGTGGTGTTTCATCTGGGGATATCGGTGGACCCGTTGAAGGTCAAGGAGATAATTTCTTGGGCATCACCCAAGAACGTGGAGGTGGTTCATGACAACATGGGTTCATAAGGCCATTACCCGAGGTTTATACCCAACTTCTCTTGAGTTGCAGCTCCATTGATGGCTTTGACTAGAAAGGATCATCCCTTCACATGGAGTGAGATATTCCAGGAAGCTTTTATCTATCTGAAAGGGATTTTAGTCAGTGCCACAATGTTCTGGTTTCCAAAATAAGGGGTAATGTTTGTGGTGTTCTGTGACATATCTGGTCTAGGCGTGGGATTTGTTCTAAGGAAGTAATATGTATTGATCTCATATGGGTCTAGGAAGTTATATCTACATGAATGTAACTATTCCACCTATAATCAGGAGTTTGTATAGGTATTGTTTTTAATGATGTTGTGTTGACATTAACTCATGAGGGATCACTTTTTGATCTTCATGGGTCATAAGAGTATGAAGTATATCTTTTCCCTATGAGAACTGAGCTTATGAGAATGCAAGTGGATGGATTTTCTCCCAGACTAAAACATCAAGATCTATTACACATTAGGAAAGGGGAACATTTTGTCCCATCCCTTAGGTAGAAAATCATAGAAAGAGGTAGTTCGAGAATCTGCAGATGCTTGGATGGAAATAGAGGAGATGGCTGATTTTCTCCTAGATACTGAGGAGGACAATGACTTATGCTATCTGCTTCAGATGACAGCGTAGTCTTTCAAGGGGGAAGGTGGAGGGGTATTAGTGGATAGACTCATAGAATAATGTGATGCTTAATCTCATTGACCAGGGTGATTCTCTGAAGGGATGGTCGGAGGATAGTCAGAATAGAATGTTTTTCCGTGGGAAGCTATTTTTCCCAGTTACAATGTGAACGAGATTTCTTCGTGTGTTCCATTGCTCACCTAAGGTGGTACATCCATGTGTTTCGAAAATGTTATGTGGATTTAGGTAATAGTGTTGGTGGATTGAGGTGAAGAGGGAAGTGATAGAGTTTTTGGAATGGTTCCCAGTTTTTTTGAAAGTGAATGGTGAGAACCGTGTTCTCGGTGGTTTATTGCAGCCCTTAGACCTTCCCCATTAGAGGTGGGATGACATATCAATGGATTTTGTCACAGGACTACTCATGGGTCAGGGAGGATATAATGCTATTTGGGTAGTGGTGGACCATTTGATGAAATCAGATCACTTCTTGGAAATCACGGAGTCCAGTGCAGTAGGTTCCTTGGCAAGAAGTTATGTGGACAAGGTGGTGTGGTTTTATGGAGTTACAATATCCATTTCCTCAAATCAGGATACAAGTTTTACATCATGACTCTAGAGGGAACTTAAGTATGCCATATTCACCCATCAATGCCTTAGAACTGTATTACACCCTTATATGGATGAGAAGATAGAGAGGACCATATAAATGTTTGAGGATATTCGAGGAGCATGTGTTATGAACTTTGGATGATCATGGGTATAATACTATCCTCTGGAAGATTTTTCTTAAAGTAATATTTATCACTCTACCATTAGCATGGCACTATTCGATGCCTTAAATAGATGACTGTGTCATTCACTAGTATGCCGGATAGAGGTTGGGGAGGCAGGTGTTCTTGGACCAGAGGTTCTGTAGATCAGGATAGAGATGGTTCAACATTTGAGTGAGAGAATGAAGGCGGGACAAGACCTGAAGAAGTTGTATGAAGATCAGTAGTGGTGGAAATTTGAGTTTGAGTTTGGGTACCATGTTTTCTTGAAGGTTTCCCCGTGATGTGGGAAGCAGAGAATCGGTAGAGGGGGAAATCTTTCTCCCAGGTTCATTGGACCTTTCGAGGTGATGGGATGAGTTTTCAAGGAGGCTTGTAATTTGGAATTTCCACCACGGCTAGAGATAATCCGCAATATATTTCATGTCTCTTATCTCCATTGGTATCTACATGATGAATCCCACATCATTGACTAGGGATAGTTGGATATTTAGGATGATGTGACGTTCGTGGCATGATTCATATGAATAGAGGATCATAAGGAGAAGGTTCTTCATGGATAGAACCTCCCACTGTTTCATGTGTTATGGAGTAATGGTAGCCTTGAGGAGAGTAAATGGGAGTGGGAGGGACATATGTGTGCCACATACCCAATGATGTTATATGTTTTAATCTTGTGAATTGTTTTGTGATTTTATTGTGTTGTAATGCAAGAACTTGTAGCTATGAATTTTGATGTTTCCATGTTCTCTAAATGTATGTGAATTTCCCAGGCTGTGGGGAGGGGTGGACCTAATCATAAATCAAAATAAATTTACATAGAAGTGATTATAACCATGAGGGTGAGTTATTTTTGTACAAAGAAGATAGTATCTCGGCATGGGGGAAGGATCTTCCTAATACCATGTGTCTAGATGGTGTGACTTTAGTGGTCACATGGTTGTTTAGGGAAGTGGGGCCATAGTTTTTCTACAGTTTTTCAGGATATAGATGTTAATGAGGAGTTCTTGGGTTTCAATGTTTTCATTCTAGTTTTCGAAAAATGCATGGTGGTTTGATCCGGAGAAGAATCTTAAGGGGCTATTGTTCAGAATTTTTTTTCCCTTGGTTTGGTTTTAAATTCGAGGGGATGATAATAGTTTCAGAGGTATCTAATGTAATGAATTATATTTCCTTGTGCCATTAGTTTGTCAAAATCTAGAGTTTATGGTGTTCTGGGAGGCAATGGAAGTTTTTTTTAAAGAATAATCTAGTTTTTATTAGTTCTATCAGTGATTCATCGGCATCGCCATCCATGAGTCAGTGGAATCAACATCAGTGAGTCATGTGAATCCACATCAGTGAGTCAGGGGTGTCGACATTGTTGAGTCGGTGGTATTGGCTTCGCTGTGTCGAGGGTGTCGACATTAGTGAGTCAAGGGAGTAGGTTTTGGTGATTGATGGTGTCAGTCCTATGGTGTCAGTGTCAGGGAATGGGTTTGTCATGTCATGAGTGAGTCATTGCATCAGTAGCACAATAGCAGTGACTCAGCATTAGCAGGTCGCATCGGTAGATCACCTGTCGGTGGCTCAATATCGGTTACTCACCTATCAGTGACTCATTTTTAGTTTTCTAGTGTTTCTCGAGTTTTTCTTGTTTTTCTCAGGTTACATATTTTTCTTCATTAACATAGAACCTATCAACTCTTACGCCTTTTTAATGCACTTTCCACAATTTCTTAGAAGAATAATTAAATAATTTGAATCTCGTAATTCCCCCAAATCATTGTCACTACCGAAACGTGTGGTAAAACCACGATCCAATTTTAATTTTTTTAGAAGTAGACTCCCATATTTTAGGATATATCCTTTTTTTGAACTGAGATCCCGTAATACGTAGACCCCTCATTTTTCCCTGGGTGTTCCAAAATATTCCATTTTTCCTCAAGGAGTCATGTGACAGTGGCTTTTTGTTCAGTTTTTCTGGAGTGTTTCTGGTTTCTCGTGTGATACCGTATTATTGACGCAAGGAGGACTTTTAGTCACTTGTTGTTCGACATCTGGATTCTTCTATATCTCTTTCATTGCACATCATGTGAGTTTGTGATACTAATTTTTATTTGTGAATAATGGGTGAATACATTTAATAAAATGAAAATAAATAAGATGGGTATAAGATTAACAGATAACGAGGTCAATGAAATAACAAGATGGGAGTGGTTTGATGTTGATCACTTATTTTAGTTGTAATATTTTATTCTTTTATGGTTTGTGGTGACTGTATGCCCTCTAAAAATCATGGTCATTGGTGGCCTTTTCTTGCTTGCTATGATGTACTGTTTTTTTGTGATGCTTAATAAATGGAAGTAACAAGAAATATGCTAAATCATGTATACATGGATAATTAAATTGGATGCCCCATGATACAACATGTTGTGTGATAACCCGAGTTATTTTATAGTTGAATTAAAGAACCCCTAATGCTAAACCGGAATTATATTTTCTTAATGGTTGTTGATGTGGGCCTTATGTGTGTTGTGGTACATGGGGTGTATTGGAATCCTAGTTTGAGAGACAGATTTATTATGGAATGGATGGGCCAGGAGGTAGTGGGACTACCGTTGTTGTATTATGTCCATTGAGCGATGTTAGGTAGTTGGAATGCAATGTGGATATCGACTTGTTATGTAATGGGACTAAATATAGGTAATGTTTGGGAAGTGGGGATTTCGGGATTGGTTGTATTGGTGTGACTGTTTGGTATAACCTTGAATAATGACTATTGGTAGTGGTTGAATAGTTGTCTAGTGAAAATGGGTGGTGTGTAGTGGGACTGCAGGTGGGATGTTTTCTAATTTTTTATGAATGGGAGTTAAAATGTAAATTCATTAACTTGGTGCTTCTACCCTCGATCAATGTCGACACTCTCAGAAAATTAAGTGAGTTGGTCACTATAATGCCCCGACCCTAGATACCCAGAGTCGGTGCATTATTACATAACATTGGCATGATCACAAAGGACCAAGTCTCGAAAGACTGATTAGTTTAGTAGTCTTGGAAACACTAGATATATTCATAAGTCTTACATTACATCATAAGGTAAAAAAACTAAAACAACATCTTGTCTTCATATCCACTCATTCTATCCTTGCAGGTCATTCATAAATTACATATTCTCATCCTGGGAAAAATAAAACACTGAAAGGGGTGAGCTTAGATGCTCAGTAAGGATAATAATATAGCAGAAGCTTTCATAGATAAGCATAAACACATAAATCAATTTATAACTAAAACAAAAGCCTTTTAAACTTGAACTTTAGAATAATATGGAAAAGATAAAATAAAATAATTTCATTTACTTATTCACATGGATATTCAACTAGTCGAACAATCACATGAAATATCAATAACAACTTTCATAATGATGGAATGCATAATGCCAGACTATCATAACCACATAGCCATGGCCTCGTTCCAAGACTACAAATAAGATTTTTTCAAGGCCTTGTGCCAAGACACTATTTTGTCTGATGAGACCTACTGATGAATCAAAGAGCTATAGCGGGCTCCACCCGTCACTTATTAAGTCCAATGCATTCTTCATATGAACAGGTTTAAACATAACATAAACATTCGTATTAAAACTAGCATACGAAATTTTAATAATTTATCCACAAACCATGAATGGTATAGAAATTGCACATCCATAGTCAAACATAACTCATTCGATTCAATATGGAGGATTCTATTGTATCATATTAACCTCAATCGAGAATGATGATGGATATTGACATAGATGAAAATAATCATCAAAACAATTAGAGTGAAATATCCCCTCTTTCTTGAAATCATTTAAAAGTCACACTATTTGTCAAGAAGCCATTTAAAAATAGATTTTTGAATCAAAGTGTCCCATACCACTTTGAAACTTTTTAAAAGGAGTTTTAATTTCAAAACTTTAATGTCCATATAAATAAATCCTTAAAAACATTTTTAAGACAAGGACATTAATGAGAAAGATTTAGATGAATAAGTCTTTAAAACATTTAAAAATGGTATTTTAGTTAGATATTCTAACCAAAAGAGAGACAATTGAACACAAATAATTGAGGTAATTAAAACATTGTAATATCATGAGAATAAATGGATTCATGATATACTATGTCAATGTACATTATATAGATCACATAAAAGTGATTTGGTGTATAACAACAAAGAAGTCTCAATGGAATTTAAGTTGAGATGAAATCTCTCATAAAGGCCGTATCCTTAGGTTAAGGATAAATCAACGGCATAGTTATGTGTGAAAAATATAAATACACTAAATATGATTGGATATTCAGTGTAAAACCATCAAAGGATATTCACACATAATATTGTAAAAACAACGCCAATGAATTGGATGTTTAACTCAACAAATGGAGAATGATTTAAAATTAATCTTATCAAATTCATATCGATTACTTGAGAAATTATCAAGGGATTGATTATGTGTATCAAAAGTATATCCACAGAAAAAGGGATTGGAAATTATGACAAAAGAAAAAGACTAGTTATTCCACACATAATCTCAGAGTAAAATAATCAATGAAGTTTGTGTAAAGCCAAATAAATGGAAATTGAAATTTCGAATTCCCTTATCGATTAGGTAACATAAGAACCATACACCCATGAAAGAAGGATCATACAATGATGATTTAAATACCCATAAATTAAAGTATATTACACAATGAATACAATCATGGGCAGTACACATACATCACATGCAATAATTATGTGGTCAACAATGGAATTCTCATGAAATTAAGAGTGAGTTAAGAAACCCCTTACTTTATACTTTTTCATTGGCTGATGGTAGGTTAACCTCCTATATAATGGTGAAATAATTGTTATTTAATTATACAAGAATAATTTACATTAATATGATATCATATATGATCTTTTAACATTGATTTGTTAATAATATCTTAGTATTATCGTCATTTTGGGTGTTAACTTACTCATTTTCCTTTATATTATTTGTTACGTAAGTCGTGTTTGTTATGGATATGTTTTATTTTATTAATATCCAGAATTATATCAAGTCTATAAATATTATTTTTAAATCATCAAATGATAATTATACTTTAATGGATACAATGGAGAATGAATCTCATCGCTTTCATGGAGACAGTAGTCCCTACGTACGCACGAGCGACAATATCATTCTTTTAATGTTAAAATAATATATAATTGGATGGTATATCATATAAAAAGAATCATTATCATGTTATATTTATTATTTACTTGAATTACACATCATTATTATACCCATCCAAAAAATATGTTATTGAATAACTATTACACCACAACGTGGAGACGGTAAGCCGTACATACACACGTATGGTGACACGTCATTCAAAGGATGGATAGAATACTGAATATGGTTTTACTATATTTATAATAACTTCACAGTATATAGAAGATACTGGAGGTATTACTTTAGAATGAAAATAACAAAGAAAGAAAAATTGGAAGAAGAAAGGAACTTGAAAGAGGGTGGTGAAAACATTACCTCTTCTTCAGGTTCTTCCTTTTGATTTGATCAAAAGGACTTCATAGGTTGGATTTCTGACTATGTTAAGGCCTCTATGATAAAGTTAGGGAAGTTTAGAGAGTATTTGGGCAGGGTTTGGCCGAACTAAAAGGCTTTGAAGGTGTGATGTAATGAGAAGAAGGAGTTCCATTTTATAAGAGGGGTGAGGGGCACCTTTGGAAAAGCTAGAAATATTATTTTATAATAAATTCATATTCGATTTCTAATGGATAAAAAGATTATTATTTAAATTATAAGATGTGGATGGGTATAAAACCATTCAACAAATAGAATTTAGACAGGTTTGGGTCATTATATTACCTTATCTTTTAGTTTTAACTCTTAGTTAATTAGTTTGACACTTACCATGCCACTTTGTATTTTTATATTATATAGTTAATAAACTTACTATATACATCCAAGAGATAACCCAAGTGGTCCATTAATGATACACCTATCATTATAAAAGTATCTTGGCCGAACAATAGATTTTTAGGAATTTAATATCAATAATAATATAATATTTGTTTTAAAAACTCTTTTATGTCAATTTTGAAACTATTCAAAATTTGATTTTTGTAAAAATCATAATAGAATTATTACTTAGAAAAACGTTAATTAAATCAATCCTAACATGTCATATTATCCTATAGAATTAGTGAAATTCATAAAAAGTCTCAAATTATATTTATTTTGGTATTTAAAATATCAATTATCTTAATTTTTTACTATTATGGTAATTATTGCATCATCATTGTGTCATAAATAAACTAACTTATTTGATGTCTAAAAATTATAAATAAAATCTAATTATGTAGAAAATAGTTTTATATTTCTAATTAATATTTATAGTCTAAAATCCAACTTATGTAACCCTATATAAAAATTGTTTTTCTAAAAGATATATGCTTCTGTCATTTTTCTAATTACTTTAACTTAATTAATATAAAGTGTCATTATCACTTACAAGTGGATCCATGGAGTCCCAAAATCGTCCCAAAGATTCCCATGGTCGGCCATTTATCAACCAATAGGGTTGAGACACGTTTTAGGGTAATTTAATATTATTATAATATTATTTATTTACCCTTATTTACAGGATTTACCCTTTAACCATGGTAAATAAAATATTTATCGAAGTAATTATTGAAAGTGTATAAAAATAAAAGTTACCTATTTAAAAAATTTGGACATCCTGATTATAATTATGGAATCCATTTTTCCAAATTCAATACACAAAAGTGGAAGAAATTAATTTAAAATTAATTCTCGTTGTTAAAACAAAAAGCGTGTTTTTAAGAAATAATAACTATCAAAATTTTGATAGTTGTTTATGTTTGGTTTAAATGTGAAATTATGTTCAATGACCCATATTGTATTACATGGTAAAAATATATTTTTATTATAATTTAAAACCACTCAAATTCATAATATATCACTATTAATTATTTCGATTAAAAAAGTTGTTTTTAATTAAAATTTATTCATTTTCACTATTCATCGAAATATAAATGTTATCCGAAAAGTACCAAAATTTTACCCTAGTAAAATTTTGTTATTAGAAATCCAAAAAAGAAGTCTATTTTACCAAATTAAAAACATAAAAGTTGCATTTATTAATTTAAAATTGATTCCTTCTTTCGAAACCAAAAGACGTATTTTTAAGAAATAATAACTATCAAAAGTTTGACACTTGTTTATGTCCAATTTCACGGTGAAATTACTTAAAATGATCATAATTGGATTAAATAGTAAAAATATAATCTATTTATACTTCCAAACCATTAAAATTTATAATTTAACAATATAAATTATTTTGATTAAAAAAGTTGTTTTCAGTTAAAATATAGTATTTTTCACTATTCACCCAAATATGAAGGTTATCAGAAAGACACCAAAACATAATTGATACTAAATTATTATGTCCCGATTCTGAAGAATAATTTTATTTTTTCAAATTGAATTTATAAAAGTTTCAAATAATGGTTTAGAAAGACTTCTCCATTAAAAGGCGGAAAATTTTCATTTTTTGAAAAATACTTCTTTTATTTGAAAAAAATGAATTTGTTCATAAATCATGTCTTAGAAAATCATAATATGGATTAAAATTATAAGGATAATATAATATTTAAAATTCAGTTAATACTATTCATAACCTCTTTTGAACGGCTAGTTTGGTAAGTCGTGGTGTACTTGAACTCAGTGTTGCGTACAACACACGATATTGTATTATTCAAAGAGAAGTGTACCATGGAAGATTGGGGTGTTACATTCACCCCTCCTTCAATAAATTGTGTCCTCTAAATTTTAAAAATTGTTCCTGAGAATGGAAAGTCCCACATCAGAAAAAGAGTCAATAAAACTATCACTTTAAAAGAAATAAAGAGAGGTATAAAGGTCACCCAAGATAAACCATACTAGGATTCCAGGTAGGAAAACATGGATATGGATGATAAATTAAGTGTCATGTTCTGATAGAGAGGGATAGAAATCATGATCAGGAGAAAGTTAATAATAAGAGAACCACAAACATGTGTTGGGATAAATGATCATTAGTCTCCTAGTTGGAAAGGTAAACAGACAACATTTTTTGTTTTAAGTTACATTACATAAAGATGAGGAATTCACTTATGATATTGACTAAGAATATAAAGATATAAACTTACTTATTAAGTAGAGTTTCATTCTTCAATAAATTTCCACCACTAACTCATTTTTTTAAACGATGAGTATTCATGAAGACTTGGTCACACTGGAAGAGGTAGAATAAACTTCTATAGAATCACATGATCCATGTAGGATAAACTATATATTTACATTGTCTTTAGAGATTAATCAAAACCAAAATGGATAGTACAAGATCTAATGATCCCCCAAAAGGATATTCCTTGAGAGAAATAAACACTAATCTTAATTTCTAAAATTAATCCAATAATACCCCAAAGTTAAATAAATACCATTCAATAATCAATTGTCCTTAAAATCCTTCAATATAATCCAAACTAATATTGAAACCCAAAACATAGAAGAATTTGATTATGTAGTCTCCCATGTTAAATTGTATCTCCAAATGAAATCAAATACTCTTAAAGTCACATACATAAAAGTAATTAACCTCATCACATATTATCTATTATAGGTTAATCATTTCCATAAATAACCCAAATCACTATAAATCCACAATAAAAATGTAGATAAAATTCCACCATTACTCCACAAATGAAACCCCATAGTATTCTATTTTCCTTGGGCATATAGTGTTCCCAACAAAGTGAACATCTTCCAAAATAACATTTATCACTTAATAAAAAAATCATTTTCCTATACCAAGGGTATACATTTGATAAGACATAAGAACCCAAATCAACATATTATTGATCAATAAAATCATTTAACTAAAAATAATTAGTCGCACTATCCAGGGACTTCACATAGTCCAGTGGTAGGCGATAAATCCCAATCGCACTTTGGTTGTGGGTTCGATTACCACAGCTTTGTCTGACATGACGGGTTGTCACACGGTCTGCTTGTTGTCCTTTTCAAAAAATATGCTTTATAACATTACCAAAATGAGATAAATTCCTCAAAATAACCATAACATATTTTAACCACAAATAATATCTCATACCTTGCATTTTCATACCAATTTATAATAACTTATAATTGTCTCAAACCCAATGATCATATAAAATCAAATGGTTATTTATAACTATATCCACAAGAGAAGAGATAATTCTTCCTCAAATATCATTCTCACATGGAAAACTGCAGGGTTACAAATACAAGAGAAAATTATTCATATGTAAACCCATCAACAAGGAGCACTAAAACTTTTTAAACATTTCTCCAACCATTTATTTCCACATAGCATCTTTTTTGACCAATAAAATATCCTATATAATAGGGCATTCACTTGGGTAATGGCCAGGTCCCCTACATTTATGGAAAATTACTGTAGGATTCTTGGGACCATTTTTATCTTCTTCCATAGTACTCTTTATTTTTCTTCGACAATTATTCATTTTATGTCCTTTCTTCCCACACATAAATCATTTCTTGGTCCCATTGAGACACTTTCCCGAGTGTCTCCAACCACATTTCTTGCATGATGGAAACTGAGGGTTCTATTCTCCATGGTCTCCATTGTTGGAGCTATTATCATTCATAACATTTATCTTCCTTGTTGACTCAGGGAGTTGGTTAATATATATGTTGTTGATCATATTTTTGGAAAACTGATTTGGAATAAAGACGATATCTTTTACGCCTATCATCATTCCATTTTGTTGCTCATTTCCACCACCGTTCCCACCTTTTACATCATTCTCAAAGTCACTATGACTTCCTTGAAATTTATCCAATGACTAAAAGAAGAAAGCATTGTGTGAGTAACAGTAGTCATAAAATCATTAAGAGATTAACATGTCACCATATTCTCAATTTGAAACATATTAGTATTAACCAAGGTCATTTACTCTCATCTTATATATATATTACTTCAAATTGGTTTGTAAAGAAAATGTAAATTATCTTAAACATATCCCCCGGGAGTGTCGTAACTAAGAGTGCAGCAAGGCCCGTTGTCGTGCACCAGTTCCTGTTCGAGTCTAGCTCAAAGCGGTGTTTTCGGGTTTTACCCCTAGGTACATCTGTGCCAGAGCCACCTCTACCTGCTCGTATCCAGACAGGGATGTATTGCGGGGAGAACTCACAAAATCTCTACAATAACAAAATTCTAGGAAGTTATCTCATAATAATCCTCAAAGTTCTTCTTAGGTCTATGTGCTCTAATCAGAGTTTATGTAAATCTAGCTTCCAAGTTTTATACTAAACTTCCTTTGATACCAATAGTAATTCCCCGACCCTAGATACCCAGAGTCGGTGCATTATTACATTACATTGGCATGATCACAAAGGACCAAGTCTCTAAAGACCGATTAGTTTATTAGTCTTGGAAACACTAGATATATTCATAAGTCCTACATTACATCATAAGTTAAAAAACTAAAACAAAATCTTATCTTCATATCCCCTCATACTATCCTTTCAGGTCATTCATAAATTACTTCTTCTCATCCTGAGAAAAATAAAACACTGAAAAGGGTGATCTCAGATGCTCAGTAAGGATAACAATATAGCAGAGGCTTTCACAGATAAGCATAAACACTTAAAGAAATTTATAACTAAAACAAAAGCCTTTTAAACATTATCTTTAGCATAATATGGGAAAGATAAAATGAAATAATTTCATTTAATTATTCATATGGATATTATACTAGTTGAACAATACCATGAAATATCAATAAACACTTTCATAATGATGGAATTCATAATGCCAGACTATCATAACCAAACAACCAAGGCCTCGTGCCAAGACTACAAATAAGATTTTTTCAAGGCCTTGTGCCGAGACACTATTTTGTCTCATGAGACCTACCGATGCATCGAGGAGCTATAGAGGGCTCCACCCATCACTTATTAAGTCCAATGAATTCCTCATATGAAGATGTTTAAACATAACATAAACATTCATATTAAAACTAGCATAAGAAATGTCAATACTTTATCCAAAAACCATGAATGGTATAAAAATAGCACATCCACAGTCAACCATAACTCATTCGACAAAATATGGAATATTTTATTGTATCATATTAACCTCAATCGAGAATTATGAAGGATATTGACATAGATGAAAATAATCATAAAAAACAATTAGAGTGAAATATCCCCTCTTTCTTGAAATCATTTAAAAGTCACACTATTTGTCAAGAAGCCATTTAAAAATAGATTTTTGAATCAAAGTGTCCCATACCACTTTTAAACTTCTTAAAATGAGTTTTAATTTTAAAAATTTAATTTCCATATAAATAAATCCTTAAAACCATTTTTAAAACATGGACATTAATGAGAATGATTTAGATGAATAAGTCTTTAAAACATTTAAAAATGGTATTTTAGTTAGAGATTCTAACCAAAAGAGAGACACATGAATACAAATAATTAAGGTAATAAAAACATTATAATATCATGAGAATAAAGGGATTCATGATATACTATGTCAAAGTACATTATATACACCACATAAAAGTGATTTGGTGTATAACTACAATGAAGTCTCAATAGAATTTAAGTTGAGATGATATCTCTCATAAAGGCAGTATCCTTAGGTTAAGGATAAATCAACGACATAGTTATGTTTGAAAAATATAAATACACTAAATATGATTGGATATTCAGTGTAAAACAATCAAAGTATATTCACAGATAATCTTGTAAAAACAACACCAATGAATTGGATGTTTAACTCAACAAATGGAGAATGAGTTAAAATTACTCTTATCAAATTCATATCGATGACTTGAGAAATTATCAATGGCTTGATTATGTGTATAAAAATTATATCCATAGAAAAAGGGAGTGGAAATTATGATATAAGCAAAAGAATAGTTATTCCACACATAATCTCGAAGTAAAATAATAAATGATGTTTTCGTAAAGCCGAATAAATGGAAATTGAAATTTCGAATTCCCTTATCGATTAGGTAACATACGAAACATAAACCCATGAAAGAAGGATCATAAAATAATGATTTAATTACCCATAAATTAAATTATATTACACAATGAATACAATCATGGGCAGTACACATACACCACATGCAATAATTATGTGGTGAACAATGGAATTCTCACGAAATTAAGAGTGTGTTAAGAAACCCATTACTTTATACTTTTTCCTTGGTCGATGGTAGTTTAACCTCATTTATAATGGTGAAATAATTTTTATTGAATTATACAAGAATAATTTACATTAATATGATATCATATATGATATTTTAACATTGATTTGTTAATAATATCTTAGTATTATCATCATTTTGGGTGTTAACTTACTCATTTTCCTTTATATTCTTTGTTACGTAAGTCGTGTTTGTTATGAATAGGTTGTATCTTATTTATATCTAGAATTATATCACGTAATTAAGCATTATTTTTAAATCATTAAATGATAATTATACTTGAATGGATACGATGGAGAATGAATCTCATCGCTTTCGTGGAGACGGTAGTCCGTACATACGCACGAGCGACAATATCATTCTTTTGATGTTAAAATAATATATAATTGGAAGTTATATCATATAGAAAGAATAATTATCATGTTATATTTATTATTTACATGGATTACATATCATTATTATACCCATCCAAATAATAAGTTATTGAATAACTATTACACCACGACGTGGAGACTGTAAGCCGTACGTACGCACGTATGGTGACATGTTATTCAAAGGATGGATAGAATAATGAATATGGTTTTACTATATTTATAATAACATCACAGTATATAGAATATACTGGAGTTATTATTTAAGAATGAAAATAACAAAGAAAGAAAAAGTGGATGAAGAAAGGAACTTGAAAGAGGGTGGTGAAAACATTACCGCTTCTTCGGGTTCTTCCTTTTGATTTGATCAAAAGGACTCCATAGGTTGCCTTTCTGACTAAGTTAAGGCATCTAGGATGAAGTTAGGGAAGTTTAGAGAGTATTTGGGTAGGTTTTGGCCGAACCAAAATGCTCTGAAGGTGTGATTTAATGAGAAGAAGGTGTTCCCTCTTATAAGAGGGGTGACGGGCACCTTTGGAAAAGCTAGAAATATTATTTTAAAATAAATTCATATTAGTTTTATAATGGCTAAAAAGTTTTTTTTAAATTTTAAAGTGTGTATGGGTATAAAACCACTCATAAAATAGATTTTATACAGGTTTGGGTAATTATATTAACCTTATCTTTTAGTTTTAACTCTTAGTTAATTAGTTTGACACTTACCATGCCACTTTTTATTTTTATATTATATAGTTAATAAACATACTATATACATACAAGAGACCCCCAAGTGGTCCATCAATGATACAAATATCATTATATAAGTCTCTTGGAAAAACCGTAGATTTTTAGGAATTTAATATCAATTAATAAAATAATATTTGTTTTAAAAACTCTTTTATGTCAATTTTGACACTATTCAAAATATGATTTTGTAAAAATCATAATAGAATGGTTACTTCGAAAAACATTAATTAAATCAATCCTAACATGTCACAATATCCTAAAAAATTAGTCTAATTCATTAAAAGTCTAAAATTATATTAATTTCGGTATTAATAATATCAACTATCTTAATTTTTCACTATTATGGTAATTACTGCATCATCATTGTGTCATAAATAAAATAAATTATTTAATGTCTAAAAATTATAAATAAAATATCATTATGTTTGAAATCCTTTTATATTTCTAATGAATATTTATAGTCTAAAATCAAAGATATATAACCCTATGTAAAAATTGTTTTTCTAAAAGATATATGCTTATGTCATTTTTGTAATTACTTTAACTTAATTAATATAAAGTGTCATTATCACTTAAATGTGGATCCATGGGGTCCCAAAATCGACCCAAAGATGCCCATGGTCGGCCATGTATCAACCAATAGGTTTGAGACACGTTTTAAGGTAATTTAATATTATTATAATATTATTTATTTACCCTTATTTACTGGATTTACCCTTTAACCATGGTAAATAAAATATTTACCGAAGTAATTATTCAAAATGTATAAAAATAAAAGTTACCTATTTACACAATTTGGAAATCCTGATTCCAAATATGTAATACATTTTTACAAATTCAATACACAGAAGTGGCAGAAATTAATTTAAAATTAATTCCCGTTGTTAAAACAAAAAGCGTGTTTTTAAGAAATAATAACTATCAAAAGATTGGCAGTTGTTTATGTTTGGTTTAAATGTGAAATTATGTTCAATGACCCAAATTGTATTACATGGTAAAAATATATTTTAAATATAATTTAAATCCACTCAAATTCATAATTTATCACTATTAATTATTTCGATTAAAAAAGTTGTTTTTAATTAAAATTTAGTAATTTTCAATATTCATCAAAATATAAAAGTTATCCAAAAAGTACCAAAAATTTTACCCTAGGATAATATTGTTATTCCGAATCCAAAAATGAATTCTATTTTACCAAATTAAAAACATAAAAGTTGAATTTATTAATTTAGAATTGATTCCCACTTTCGAAACCAAAAGACGTATTTTTAAGTAATAATAACTCTCAAACGTTTCTCACTTGTTTGTGTCGAATTTCAAGGTGAAATTACATAAAATGACCATCATTGGATTAAATAGTAAAAATATAAACTATTTATACTTCCAAAACATTAAAATGTATAATTTAACAATATAAACTATTTTGATTAAAAATGTTGTTTTCAGTTAAATATAGTATTTTTCACTATTCACCCAAATATGAAGGTTATCAGAAAGACACCAAAACATTATTGATACTAAATTATTATGTCCCAATTCTAAAGAATAAATTCATTTTGTCAAATTGAATATATAAAAGTTTCAAATATTGGTTTTAAAATGGCTTCTCCATTAAAAGGTGGTAAAATTTCATTTTTTGAAAAATACTTCTTTTATTTGAAAAAATTGAATTTTTTCATAAATCATGTCTTAGAAACTCATAATATGGATTAAAATTATAAAGATAATATAATATTTAAAATTCAGTTAATACAATTCATAACCTCTTTTGAACGACTAGTTTGGTAAGTCATGGTGTACTTGAACTCAGTGTTGCGTACAACACACGCTATTGTATTATTCAAAGAGAAGTGTACTGTGGAAGATTGTGGTGTTACAGTCGCTGTGTGTTTAGTTAATCAGGATCTTCCCTTTTGAGAACGGTTGTAGATTTTTTACTTGGTTGTTTCCCTGGGTAGTGTTGGAATATATTAAAGTGAAACCCCTTAATAAGTAAATAGAAAATGGTTGAATGAATAAATGGTGGGTTTAGTTTATGATTTGGTAGTTGATGTTTTTGTGGTGTTCATATAGCGGTAGCAGCAAAAGTGGTCCTGATAATATGGGAATCTATTTTGGGACCTTCAGGTTGGGTTGATTGTTTGTTTAATTATATGTATAAATTAACAGTCCTTAATATTTCTATATGCACCCCACCCTTGATGAGCACCATTATCTGAACACCCCTATTTCATGGGGGAGGGTGTCTTTTCCAACATATTGGTGGGAGGATGGATGACTAGTTACTGACGTTATTCCTTACACTATATTCTGGGTTATTACCACTCGAGCATATCGGGGAAAGATGTAATGTATTGAAAATTACCATAGTCCAAGATCCTTTAAGCAGGTTTTTTGTGGATGAGGGGTTCAGGTGTTTTCGGGATAGGTCTGTTTCCAAAGTCTCTTTAGGATGAGGTCCATGTGTCTTCGAGCGAGAGGTGCAGTTATTGTGGCCCATGGGTCTGTGGGTGGGAATGGTGGTGTATCTTGAGGCATAGGTGTCTGCAGGACGGTTCTGTCAGTGGGACTTCATTATAGAAGAGTGGTTGTGTCAAGATGTTAGGTGATAGGAATGAGCAGTTAAATAGTGGGAAAGTGGTTTGGGGTACCACAATGTTGATGTGCTTAAAATACTACTTTACATGACATGCGTTATTTGGTGAGTGTTCCTTAGTGAGGCTGGGCTGGTAATTTCCTCTTGGTAGGTTATTTGAGGTTATACTATTTTCTCATAGTGGAAATAATATCCTCCTCCCACAAGTTCATGGGTAGCTTTAGTTTTCCTACTGGGTATACTTGTATACTAACACCACGTTTGAAAAACTATTTTCAAGTATATAGGAGGACATTGAAAAATGTGCATGGACATCAAGATAGTTACAATTTCTTCTTAGTTTCTATTCTTTTGGTACTTTAATTTGGATTTTTGTTGTACTTGGTATCATCTTTACTTTTGAACATTCAAGTGGGGATGGATTTTGGATTTTCTTTTAATTCTAGTATTTTGAGTTTCTAAGGATATACCATCTTAACTCCAAACATTGTTCCACAATAAGGGTAATGACTTACATCTTGTGTGATATTCTTTACCATTGGTGTTGGTTTCCACTCTGGGGCCTATTGAAGGTAGTACTCGATGGTATTTATCTATATTTCATCTTAAAGAATGAAGGGTTGTTGTCCCTTCCCTCATCTTGAAGAAGGCGGGTTGGGACAAGAATGGTTGTCCAGAATAGATGTTGTTTGTTGTTAGTGAAAACCCATAAGATTACATAGTTATAAAATTCATTTGGTTATTGGGTGTGAATATGAATCATTATATTAAACATTAGTGATAAATTTTTTCGGTTAATTGGTGGTTTTTGATCACAACAAACTCATTTTGTTTTATAAATTAATATCATGTGTACAAAAGGATTCCATAACCATACAAAAGTTATAAAACATATATTATATTCTATTTCAACCATCATAATGATTTATTGACTATAATTGAATACGATAAGATAAATTGATAACCTGCCATCCTTGAATGTGATAAATTAACATATCTCATATAATATTTTCATTTCTTGTATAAATGAATGACAAATGAGTGACGATGAAGAATTATTACTTTATATTAACAACATTCCCGTTCATGTAAGGTAATGGAGTCATCAAAATATATGGATGAAATGAGGTGAGTAAAGAAAAATAATAGAAAAGAACTTGAAATAAAAGTAATAAAAAAAAATTTCCTTTTTAGGGGAGTGGTTTTGGTCTTTTTATGACACCAATGGCTTTTGGAATTATGGGAGGACCTTGGGCGGAGATTTGAGCAGAATTTAGACAAGGCACAAGGCTTTATAGCAGTGAAGAGAAGTGAGAGTGAGGGTGGGTGTTATAGTGGAGGATTTGAGGGGTTTTGCAGTATTTTAATTACCACTTTATTATTTTTCCTCAAGACTATGAATAGTCTTGATTCTTGTGAATAAAAATAGTAATAAGTGCAAGTTATTTTTAACCAATGTCCATTTACATAATCCAGGACTTAATAAAGATGCATAAATTCCTTTATTTATCTTATTTTATAATTTATCAAATTTCACTTTTCACAAAAAAATTATATATTTCAGAAAAATATAAAATCATCATATAATCAATTATTTTGATTTGTATAATCCAAAAACGAACTCCATTTTAGGAAATTATTTATATAAATTCGAGAAATGTAATTTTTAATTAAAATAATTATTTAATTAAAAAATATAGCTTAAAAGAAAAACTAATTTTATAATACCCAAAAAAATATCTAGTGTAATATTAATTTATCTTTAAATCATATAACACTACATTTTTTATTTAAGAACTCATTTCATGAAAATTTGTTTTATTTTAAATAAATTTATAATTTTCAAATTGTAATTTAATACTTATTACTTAAAAACACCATCCCTTAATTATTAATTTGTAAAATATTTCATTTAATTTATAAGGGGCCTAAATGTTTTACACTTACATGGGCATGGTTACTATTCATAAGGGTACATTACTATTCATGTGTCTTGTTACTATTCATAAGGGTATGTCGCTATTCATAAGGGTAAGTTAATATTCACAAAACATTTAGTTTATTCTATCAAACTCAAACTATCATATTGTATGCAACCATGTATTTCTGTTTTTCATAATAAAAATCAAAGAACATGAAAAATTATGTTTATTGGATAGGTTATAACAAAGTGTTGTTTCATAGGGACTCAATGTTTTATGCGTTTTATATTAATTGTTTTTGTAAATTCTTGGGGTTTCATAATAATAGTGAATATATTCATAGCATGATTAAGAATACATCAAAATAATTACAACATCCCATATATATATATATATTTGTCATATTCATTTAAAATATATAATTAACTAATATTTTTGTAAAAATTATCATTATAATAAAATAAATATATATATATAAAAATATTCTTTTACAAAAAATAAAACTACCAAAAAGTATTTCATTTTAGAATATTAATAAATTTTAAATCTATAAATTTGAAATATAATTATATATATGTTTTATTATTCATTATGAAAAAAATAAATAAATAAATTTTATAAAAACTATAAAATAAACTATTAGTGTGTTACACTCTCCGCCCATCGATAAATTGCATCCTCGCAATTTGAAATTTCTCTTCAAAATATAATGGTTGATACTTGGAAATTCTCTTCTATGAAACCCACATAAAAAATAGGGTAAATAAAATATTTTTATAATAAGAGTGAAAATGAGATGAATATGATAATAGAAAACTATGCATTCGAATAGTGAAAAAAATATGTACATGGAAGAATAATTTTACCATCATGATCTAATAGAGAGAGATAGAGAACATGATCATTTATAATGTTATCATTCAAAAAGAAATAAATATGCGATGATATAAAGAACCATTCAACTCTTCAGAAAAAGGATATAAGATGTAATTTTTTTTTCAGGATCCTTTACCAATTATTGAGAAATATATTCACACTATACTAATGTATGAACATATAAGTACTTGATTTGTTTATGTAAACACAGTCTTATCCTTCAGCTGTTCCTTTTACTTTTCCTACTTCATATCATGGAACATATTGTATCATAGGGTAAAGTAGTCTCTTAAACATTGACCAAATATCAAATTCAACCATTTCATTAATGGTTAACTTTTTGAAAATATCATGACCTAACACATTAGAATGAATCCCACTAAATTTCCATAATGAACATATTAAGAAACACAAAGGGGATCTTAATCATCATATATAAACATGTGATTACATTCTCTTTGTATTATCTTGAAGAATTATAATTACTATAAAAACTTAATGAATACGTTCATGTTTCCTTATAATAAGAAATTAGATATATTACTTTATCCCAAAATGTTTTTGTCTCTATCATTTTGTCAATTTTCTATTATATAGATCCAAGATAGTAAGTTCTATCGAACATATGTTATCCCAATAAATAAACTATTTATTCTAAAATTGATATCTCAGTGCTAGGAACATATTATGGGTTGTATTTCCCTCAACCATATATTTTTACAAATATTTAACTTCCAACTAGGTAACTTTTCCTTGGTACCATTAATCATAAGACCACAAATACTTAATGAAATTGTACTAAAATACAATCCTCATATGTTCCATAATTCTTATAACTAGTACATTGGTGATAAAATTTTCAAATTACATGATTCTTGACTAGGCATATTAATCATTATGCTTCATCTTCGGGAGTATCATAACTTTTTCATTATCTAGTAACTTCTTTTGGGGTATATTACTTTGATGCATGAGACATTGATTCTCATAGTGGTCCATCTCCTTGAAATTGAAGAATTGTACAATGGAAACCTTTTTCATACCATTGAAATCAAGAAATTGGTGTCCTTTTCCCCCCAATTATATCAAACTCCCATTCCCATCAAGAATTTACCAGGATGATTCGTTCCATTATTATCACTTGTGGGAAAATCCTTCTTTCCTTTCATCTTTTTTATCCATATTTTTCACTCCATTCATCTTATTTGCTTGAATCCCTTAAAATCCATATCAATTAGGTAATTATTCACATATCTTTTTAACACATGATAGTATTTAATTATATGATGGGGCTACTTTAGAGACTACATTCCCTTGAAATGAGGGCTTAAGACCACACATGAAATGATCCTTCTTATTATTTTCATAGTGTGAATTAGCTATGTTCTCATTCCTTCTTCAAGGCTCTATTTATATATAACAACATACACTAGATTTTGTTATGAATCATAATATATAATCAAATCCTAGAAAAATACTTAGCAAAAATTGAAATCCTATTCATTTTTAATCTCATTATCATAAACATTTATTCATTGAGGAAACAAGTACATATAAATCCATAATAATATATTGTAAAGAAAATTTTAATTATCTTAATAATATCCCATAGGAGTGTCAAACCAGGTGTGCAGTAAGGCCCATTTTCATGTACCAAGATATGTCAGGTCAAGCCTGAAACACCTTGTCAGTTTTGTTACTCCTTAGTACATTTTTACCCGAACCATATCCCATTTTAGTAACTATACATGGATGTATTTTCTAGAAAGATCAAAATAATCTATTCCTTAACAAAATTATAGGATGTTCTTTTATGTTTATCCTTAATGAATATCCCTGGGTTTTTTTCCATAATCAACATTTTCTAAATATAGTTTCGATGTTATCTACTAGACATCTTATGATACCAACTATAGGGACTTGATCCATGTTTCCTGGAGCCGGTGCCTTATTCCATTACATTGGAATATAAACAAGGAATATGCATTCCGAAGGACCGATTAGTTTAGGATATTTTGAGAAAAGATACCTTCATATGTTCAAAACAATAACTTGAAATGAAATATAATGTATATGGTTTATTGGGAACATCCCAAATTCAACGCTTATCCCAACATATAATTCATAATAAACTTCCTAATATCCTAAGAATATGAATCATAATATAGGGGTGAGATCTAATGCTCAGTAGGGGTTAGCAATATAATAGAAGATATCATAAACATAAACATTAGGCATAGCGAATAACAAAAAACACATCGGTTTAAAAATAAAATTGAACACATTATGGTAGGAATAAGAAATGAATACATAATTCCATAATAAAGCATAATCATGGGTATTATACTAGTCAAATAACCACATGAACTTTCAATTTCTAGATTCAAAAAGGGGAATGAAAAATGCCGAACATCATTAGCATACCATCAAGGCCACAAGACAATACCATAAACATCCATTTTTCAAGGCCTCATGCAAAGACCATAGTTTCACTCATAAGACATATTGATGCACTGAGGGAATATATCAGGCCCCACATGACACTTACTAATTCCAATTCATTCCTCTTATGAATGGGGATAAACATAAAGAACATATATATTCATATTCAATATAACATATGAAACGTAAATATCTTTACCTGTATATTAACCATTATCACTAACCATTCAATGTATACTGGTAAATGGAATCAAAATAGAACATCTAAATTCAAAAAAATTAGATTCCCTTCAATAAGATATTTTAGATGGTATCATAAGATGTTAACCTCTATTAAATAAATGATTAGTAACGTCCCGGATCCAGGTGCCACTCAATGGGTTCCCCAAAGCCGGTTGGTCACATGAACTCAAGAGCATTTCCCTAAACACCAGAGGCTTCCGACTAGTAGCGAGGGCCCATGTCTAATAGTGGGGAAACTATTCCCTCATTTTTCAATGTGTAGCGCATCGGAATAAAATATATAAACATATAACAATGGAAGCAGTAAAAAATATTCAACTGAAATGGAAAAATGGGGAAAAATAGAACCAGAAGTCATATATATATTGATACAGTATGTCACTAATTCAATGAAAATAGCAGAACATGATACACTGAAATAAAATACAATATAACTCAAAGTACAAGGTACAACAAAAAAACAAAGCAGAGTAAAAAAATGCAGTAGAATCACAAGTCAAAGCTCGGTCCCATGCTCTTCTACTCCTATGATACAATCAAGTACCTGTAAGGGACCCTTTACCTTATCCATACCTTCAAGAGTTTAATCTATTTGGGATGAAGGCAAGACCCAAACTAGGTGTGAGAAATAAATCCATGTAGGCAACCACCAAAGGTTCGTTCCCAACTATCAGTGAGAATGTGCAACAGTAGTGTACAATAGAAAATGAAATAAACTAAGCAGTACACAAAAGTAAATAACTTGACCAGTAATATTTCCATTTTAATATTCATTTAAGCAGTCTATTTTGTAACATTTTGTGCTCATCTTTACCAATACCTCAGGCCAATCAGAACCTTTCCCTCAGGCAATATAATAAATCCACACCCACAGGCTTGCCCTCAGGCTATTATAATAAAACCACACACTCAATCTTTACCTCGGGATATTATAGTAAAACCACGCCCTCAGGCTTACCCTTAGTCTATTATAATAAAACCACGCCCTCAGGCTTAACAAACAATGCCCTCAGGCTACAAAGAATAGTGTCCTTAGGCTAAATAGAACATTGTCCTCAGGCTAAGTAACTGGGCTAAGACCAATAGATAAGCAATCAATTATATAAAATTCCTCTAAAGGGAATTAAAATCATGCTAAATTTTACGGTATACCCTCGAGTAACCTAGCCAAATGGCTAAACAGAGGAACGCACCCCCGGGGTCCTCCTGGATCCAAGCAGTGATCCCAAAAAACAGTTATACATATTCATTAAACTAACTATGAAATTCTAGGTATTTAATTACGCAAGGCCTCGGCCATATGACACCCCCAACATGGGCGCGTATCACAGTTGTACACAAAACACACAGTAGTTGGAATTTAAACAACAGACCACCTACCACGATTGTCTTTGATCGGTATACATGAATGACGCCTCCTAAATAGTCCAAAAAATGACGTAGATCTGGGATAAACTAATTCATGTTCAAACTAAAATAACTTCCCTTAGAGTAATAATTTGTAAGAATAGCGCAATGATAAGGGAGAACTCACCTGTGCGGTTCCAACGTGATCAGCAGAAGCGGAAACAGATTCCCGATGCGCGGTTTGCTGTTCTTTGAAGCTCTAGCCGTCCTCCTGAGCTCCTCTGTCATTCTAAGCTTCATCTGTGAAAAAGGGAGGCTATTTCATATTTTAAGCAGAATAAACTACACGGTGTGTACTCTCAAGTACACGACGTTCAATTTTCTCATTTAACCATTCCTATGGCGGCTAATTTTTCGACCGCCGGACTGTTCATCTGTGGACATGAGTACACGTCATGTATTTCCAAATAAACAGCATGTACATTTTCTCAGCTGGAGGCTACTCCCAACGCCTTACTATTCACCTTCCGACTAACTACATTGTGTTTAAATACCCACTACACAGCGTGTAGTCGGTTTTTACACCATTCGTCATCGACAGGGCTAAACGCCATGTGTACTCATCCCACACGGCGAAAGTAAATGCCATGTGGAAAAGTACACGGCGTGTACCCACAAAATTTGGGAATTTTCCCCATTTTCCTTATTTTCTCAAAAAAACTTAATGAAAAAGGAAAAGAATAAACTCATACCTCAATAATAAGAACTACATTCTTACAAACTTCCCCCATTAAAGCAATTCGTCCCCAAATTTCCCTTCCATGTGTGGTGAAGATAAAGCTCAGAACAACTCTGGATACTGAGCACGTACGTTGGTCTCCTACTCCCAGGTTTCGTCCTACAATCCGCCATGCTGCCATAGCACCCATATGAGAGGAACTGACCGGCCATAGAGAACCTTCGCGCGCCTATCAATTATAAGAATCAGATGCTCCTCGAAGGATGCATCGATCTGAAGCTCATCCTCTTCAGACTGAAAGGTGTGAGATGGGTTTGAATCATAACAGCGCAACTGAGATACATGGAAGACGTCGTGCATGGCCCGTACCCATGTGGTAACTGCAACCGATATGCAACTGGCCTGACTCTATCCATAATCTCAAACGGCCCCACATAACTCGGTGAATGTTTACCATATCTCCTGCTTTGCCTATGTCCCATCCTCGGTGAGACATGCAAGAATACCTGATCCCTGACCATGAACTCCAAGGTTCATCTGCGGCGATCAACACAAGATTTATGAAGAGACTACGCAGTATCCATCTGCTTCTGTATCAACTGACCCAGCTCTGATGTCTCCTGCACAAGGCATGGTTCCAACAAAGCTACCTCACCCGCCTCTAACCAGCACAAGGGTTATCTTCATGTCCTACCATATAAAGCCTCTTAGGGTACCATATCGATTGTTTCCTAAAAACTACTATTATAGGATTACTCGACTAGGGGTATATGCTTCTCCCAAGAGCCCCTGAAGTCTAGGACGCATGTTCGCAACATGTACCCAAGCACCTGTATCGTACGCTCTGACTGACCATCGTTCCTAGGGTTGTATGTTGTGCTTAGAAGCAACTGTGTATTGTGTGCCCTCTGAAAACTCTAACAGAAATGAGATGTAAAATGGGTTCCCAATTTGAAATGATAGAACGAGGGACCCATGAAGACGTACAACCTCTCGTATATAAAACTTCCCGATATCGTCAACCCCAAAGGTCTCCTTAATCAGCAAAAAGTGAGCTACCTTCGTATGTTTGTCTACAATAACCTAAACAAAATCCTTGGCTCGAGGTGATCTCGGCAACCCAGTCACGGAATCCATCATGAAATCATCCCATTTCAACTCTGGAATGGCTAACTGCTGTAACAGTCAAGCTGGCCTCTGATGCTCTGCCATCACCTGTTGACAGGTGGAATATCTAGTAACAAAACCATCTACTTCCCGTTTCATACCTGGACACCAATACTGAGGTCTCAAATCACGGTACATTTTGGTAACTCCGGGATGCACTGCCCAAGCTGTAGCATGAAGCTACCATATTTTCTCCTCGCGTATATCCCCTGTAACCCATACTTGTCCATGGAAACACAATACCTCATCATCTCTTATTGTCCATCCAGGAGGAGGGTCCTCACTTTCTACCGACTCCCGTTGGACTAGGCCTTCTGAATCAGATAGTTGTCTCATCCTCACACTATCCAGGATGGTAGAGGTAACAGCTAAGGAAGAATGATAGGTCTACCCCTAATTTTTGTGCACCTCCAAATGAAATTCAGAGAACAAGGCTATAAGCTGCCACTCATCACTGGCCTCCTTCACTGCCTGTATCTATGTCTTCCTACTCAGTTCATCAGCAACTGCATTACCCTTACCCAATGTATATGAAAGCTCAAAATCGAAAGACTGAAGTTATTAAACCCACCTTCACTATATCAATTTCAATTCACACTGGGTAAAGATATATTTGAGACTTTTTTCATCGGTGAAAACAAAAAAATTCACTCCAAAGAGACAATGTCTCCAACAATGCAATGCATGAACAATTGCAGCCAACTCGACATCATGTGTCGGGTAATTCCTCTCATATGGCCTCAACTACCAAGAACCATACGCAACTACTTGGTCGAACTGCATCAACACGTCTCCCAGCCCAGTACCCTATGCATCACAGTAAACTGTATCGCTCTTCCCTTTCTCTGTATGTTTCAAGATTGGTGCTGATGTAAACCTTCCCTTCAGCTTCTAAAAGGCTGTCTCACAAGATTATGGTGAAACTAACTTAAAACCCTTATTAGTTAGCCCCTTCAATGGTGTTGATATGTAGGAGAAGTCCTGTATGAAGCACATGTTGTAACTAGCCAGCCCTAAGAAACTCAATATCTCAAACATGTTCTTAGGCTGCTCTGAGGAAACTACTGCTCTCACATTCTCTGGGTCCACGACAACTCCTGCCTCTAAGATGATATGACCCAGGAAGTGTATTTGGTCCATCCAAAAGTGGCACTTTGAGAGCTCATAATATCGATGATGCTCTCTTTTCGTGTAGTCAATATGATCTCAAGATGAGCAGCATGGCAGTGTCGAGTGTGAGAGTACACCAAGATGTCGTCCACAAGGACTACCACAAAAGAATCCAGATAAGGGTGGAACACATGATTAATCAGAGCGATGAAAACTGATGGCGTGTTCGTGATTCCAAATGGTATAACCAAGTACATGTATAGAACATATCTACTCCGAAAAGCTGTAAGCCATATATCCTATGGTCTAACATGTAACTGATGATATCCAGATATCATGTAAATATTCAAGAACACTCATGCACCTCGATGATGATAAGAAAGATCATCAATCCTTGGTAAGGGATATCAGTTCTTAACCGTCAACTAGTTCAGCTTTAGATAATAAACACAAAGTCTGAGGGTACCATCCGTCTTGTTTGCAAAAAGAACCATAGAACCCCACAGAGAAGTATTGGGTCAGCTGAAACCCTTTTCCCATAACTCCTCTAACTGTCTCTTGAGCTCCCACAACTCTAGTGTAACAATCCTATAAGGAAGAATGGACACCGATGCTGCTCTTGGCACAAGATTAATTGAGAAATCTACCTCTCGCTTCGGAGGTAGACCCGGAAATTCTTCCAGTAAGAAATCCTTGAAATGATCAACCACTGGAGGGAAATCCGTATGACAAGTCCCCTGATCATCCAGATACAAACTCACAATCTGTGCTATCACACAACCTCACCCATGATGCTCAGGTCTAGCTTGACTCACTTGGAAATCCCATTGACCTTTGTATAGAAACTCTCTGCCCTCTAGTGATATAAAACTCACCCTGCGACGCTAGCAATCCACAAAGGATCAAAAGGGAACCAACCAGTCCATCCCAAGAATGACATCATAGCTCTTCATCTCTCAGACATAGAAGTCCCATAGAAAGTGACACCCACCAACCTATAGGGGGAACTCCTTGCACTGACGCACACCAGCCATTCTAATTCCAAACATAGCGTCTAACTTTAGAACAACAGATGAAGAAGAAACACATAGCCCAATTTCTTCCACAGTGGGCACATATATAAATCTATGTGTAACACCCATATTGAAAAGTGTAGAAGATAAAACAGAAGATACTAGAATATTTCCTCTGATAGTAGAAGCTATGAGATCCTGATCATGTTGGGTCTATTGCACTGTATATGTCTACCCAATGCCATGACCCTGCGACACAGCCTGGCTACCCTGAGCTATCCCGCCCTACTAACTCTGAGATCCTGGTGACTGGCTACCATGGCCACGACCACCACCCCTACATGTACGTCTTGACATATCCCAGTTTCCTGACTGGTAAGAACCTGATGGTCCTGTTCCCGCATGTGGAGTCTGCTCAGAACCCCTCTCATTGGCCACAGGTATAAACACCCTGCAAAAGAGCTGTAGATGACCCATCTTGCTGCAAGCTCGGCACTCCACTGGGTCTCGAGGATACTGAGCTCTCTTCTGTCCCTCTCTACCACACTAGTAGCAAATTACTAGGCCACCTGAAGTAATTTCTTGTCTAGTACTGCCACCATGAGAGAAACTAATACGTCACTTTCTCTTCCTGGTAGAAATAGTATCGGAAACTGGGGTCAAACAACCCTGGCCCACACCACTAGCTTCCTGCAAGTTCCGCTCAGTAATCAGTGCCTGGTTCACAATAGCATGCATGGTCGGTAACCTAAAAACATTCACCAGTTCTTGGATGTCATATAGAATACCATACTCAAAGAGTCTAGCCCCCAAGGTGTCATCACCCACCAGAATGGGTGAAAAATGTTGATGCTCGGTAAATCGAGTAGAATAGTCCATCACTGACATGGCACCCTGCTGCATACTCATTAACTCTCGAGCTCGATATGCCCGCAGCATCTCCGGAAAGAAAAATTCATATAAGACTTCCTGAAAATTATTCCATGCCATGTCTCTATGATGATCTGATTAGGTGGTAACATCCCACCTCTTCTTCGAAGAATCACACATCATATATGTATCCAGCTTGACCCTCTACCCTGGAGGAGTCTCCAGATGCTCAAAAATAGTCTACACTGAATCCAGCCATGACTCTGGAGCCTGTGGTCCATCATCCCCTAAAAACGAAGGCAGATTCTACTGCTGGAATATATTTTTCCTCTCTTCCATAGATGTGGCAGCCTGCAGTGATCCCTGGATGGTCATCATGAACCGCATGAAGCCTTCACAGAACTGTGCCTTCGCGCCCGCGTCCGGTATAATGGATGGAGATGCACCTGGCACTACTGGTGGATCAACTGGAAGCCCATGGCCTACCATCTCCGGAGTATAATCATTTCCTCTCTCTTGGAAAACAACCGGTGGTCATCTCGGCAACATGACTCTACAAGGTAAAAACATGCCTTAGATGTAAGTTTATCAAAGTAGGAAAACTAGGGTACCAAAAAATGGAACACTAGGAATAATGCATTCAATATTTTCAAAATAAGACTACACGGCTTGTATATTAACAACACGGCATGTACCATACTTTTCTTCCCCTGCCCGGGTCCTTCTAGATATCTTAGCCACATGGATCTCTTCTGAACAAGACTACAGGGTGTGTATAACATCTACATGGTGTGTATGTTTGAATTTCCAACTACTCGTGTCATTCAAGACACTTCTGACTACTCGGCTAATACTACACGGCATGTTACACCCACACACGGTGTGTAAACCACTCCGTCTTCCCAGCCACATGGTCATGTCCACATGGACTACACGGCGTGTACCATAGGTACACGACATGTTCATGAAGAGGTAACACCGAACCGTGTTGTTAGTGAGAAGACCAGGTACCGAGGTTAGACTACATGGTGTGTTCAAGTTGAACACAACATGTATGTCTTAAGGTTTCACCGTCCGTGTTGTCAGTTACACGGGTGGACACCGGGTCCAAACTACACGGCATGTACAACTGGTACACGGTGTATTTTCCCCAAGTCAATCCCTACCTCCACCACCCATCCAGTTTATGAAACGGGAAGAGAATACATGTAATGTACTAAGGGTACAAGGCATGTACATAAAAAGTATTCATTTCATCCCAAATAGATGTTTAAATGGTGTGTAATCATAGAACTACATGGCGTGTATCCTGGGTTTTCCAGACAGTAAGCCTTTGAAACTACTCTGGAACCCAGAAAAACACTGAGACAACACCTAAGATCCAAATTCCGATCCGTGAGGGCCCATACACCTCACGAATAAAATATTGGAATCTTTTCTGTGTTATAAATTTGGTAAACAGCCAATGATCCACCAAATTCTGGTCAATGGGGGCCCATACTACTTAATAACCAAATTTTGGTGTTCATTATATCAAGGTCATACACAAAAATACCCTATCAAATAGCAGATATTTATCAAAGACGCTATCACAACAACATTCTTTTCTAGCACATTAGCTATCACAACAATTATGTCACCTAACGGTGAAAATCAAATCAACTGTAAAATTTCAAAATCAGTGAAAATTACATGAGGAGGTAAAATGGATTTTCCCTATACACGGGTTAGATACTCCTGGGAAAAAATTATTACCAAATATCTATTCCATCCAATCCCTGACTAAGGATTCAAATAGTAAGTCAAAGAAAAGAACCCTGTGATATCACTTTGTAACGTCTCGGATCCGGGTTCCACTCAATGGGTTCCCCGAAGCCGGTTGGTCACATGTAATAAAGCACATTTCCCCAAATGCCAAAGGCTGTCGGCAAGTAGTGAGGGCCCATGTATGATAGTGGGGAAACTATTCCCTCATTTTTCAAAGTGTAGCCCAATGGAATAAAATATATTAACATACAACAACGAAAGTAGTAAACAATATTCAAATGAAATGGACAACTGAAGTAAAAGAGAACCAGCAGTCATATATATAAATATGGAGCATGTCACTAATTCTAGGAAAATAGCCAGAACATGATACACTGCAATACAGTACAATACAACTCAAAGTACAAGGTACAACAATACCAATCAAAGCAGAGTAAACAAAACGCAGCAGCATCGCAAGCTGAAGCTCGGTCCCATGCTCTCCTACTCTTCTGCTACAAAAAAGTACTTGTATAGGGACCCTTTAACTTATCCATACCTGAAGAAGTGTAATATGTTTGGGCAGAAGACATGACCAAACAGGGTGTGAGAAATATATCCCAGTAGGAAACCACCAAAGGCTCGTGCCCAACTATGAGGGAGAATGTGCAACCACAGTGTGCAATAGTAAATGCAATAAACTAAGAAGTACTCAAAACTAAATAACTTTACCAGTCATATTTCCATTTTAATATTCATTTAACCATTCTATTTACTAACATTTGGTGCTCATCAGTACCAATTCCTCAGGCCAATCAAAACCTTGCCCTCATGCTAATATAATAAAACCACGCCATTAGGCTTGCCCTCAGGCTATTATAATAAAACTACACCCTCAAGATTCCCATCAGGATATTATAATAAAACCACACCCTCAGTTTATTATAATAGAACCACGCCCGCAAGCTTAACAAACAATGCCCTCAGGCTAAAAAGAACATTACACTCAGGCTAAATAGAACACCGCCCACATGCTAATTAACCAGGCTGAGCCCAAAAGATAAGCAAGCAATTATATAAATTCCTCTCAAGGCAATTAAAATCATGCTAAATTTTATGGTATTCCCTCGGGTAAGCTGGACAAATGGCTAAACAGTGGAACTCACCCTTGGGGTGGTCTTGGATCCAAGCAGTAATCCCAAAAAACAGTTATATATATTCACTAAAATACCTATGAAATACTAGGTATTTAATTATGCAAGGCCTCCTCCATATGACACCCCCAACATGGGATCATATCACAGTGGTACACAAAACACACAACAATTGTCATATAAACACCAGTCCACCTACCTCGATCGTCTCTGATCGGTATACATGAAGGATGCCTCCTAAATCATCCAAAAATGACGTAGATCTTGGATAAATGAATTCCCGTTCAAATGGAAATAAAATCTCTTAGAGTAATAATTGGTAAGAAAAGCTCAAGGAGAAGAGAGAACTCACGAGTGCGGTTCCAACATGATTGGTAGAAGAAAAAACAGATTTTTGGTGCGCGGTTAGATGTTCTTTGAAGCTCTGACCGTCCTCCAGAGCTCCTCTGGTGTTCTAATCTTCCTCTATGAACAGAGGATGTTGCTGCCCATTTTTAGAGAAAATAACAAACTACACTGTGTGTACTCTCAAGTATACGGCTTGTACTTTACCCATTGAATTGTTCCTCTGGCGGATACTTTTTCCACCTCCAGACTGTTCATCTATCAGCATGTGTACATATCATGTATTTCCAAATACACGGTGTGTACTTTCGCTCAGCGGGCGGCTACTCCCACCGCCTTACTATTCACCTTCCAAATGACTACACAGCGTGTAACTACCCACTACATGGTGTGTAGTTGGTTTTTTCACCTTTCATCACCGATAGGGCTACACGCCCTGTGTACTCATCCCACACGAGCAAACTACACGGCCTGTGGAAAAGTACACAGCGTGTACCCACATAATATGGGATTTTTCCCCAGTTTCCTTATTTTATCAAAAAAACATAAGGAAAAAGGAAAACAAGAAAATTTTACCTCAAGAATAAGAACCAGGTTCTTACAAGACTTATAAAAGGATGTTGACATATCAATTGATACTTTAAAGTAAGAACATTGTGAAATTCTTGAAGAAAAAATCCCTAAACAATATGAAGTGTCCCATTATACCTTGGAATGTTCAAATAGTAATCCCCTAGAATATAATGATAATAAGGAGACTCTTGATATGATATACCAAGGGAAAATACATACCCCTAATACATTAAATAAGTGGTTAACAGGGCATATATCTTATAAAAGTTAATGTTAGGTTATAAAAATCTATATTACTTTGGAAATAAGACTTCTTTCGAAAAATCATTTTTAGTTGCCATAAATTTTATTTTAATAATTAATATCTTATAAAATAAAAGGTAAGGTCATTGAAATTACATTTGAGGAATAAATGATGTCCCACTAAAGTGGAATAATTTCAAATGGTGTTATTAATGGTCATTTAGAATTAAAAACTTTTAGTGTGGTTTAAGGAATTAAATAAAGTTATTTTAAAGCACAAAGGTGTGTTTGCTATGATAAAACCATAAATGAATAAAAATAGATTTTTCATATTAAAAAGGGTGATTTTATAAATATAAATATATCTTAAAAATTAATTTAGAGTGTACTTAAAAATAGGTAATAATATGATATGTTCCTTCAATTGGGCTTGCATTTAAGAATAATTTTTTAAATATTATTTTAATACATGTAAATAACCATAAAATAAAGAAGGATTCTGATTGGTATAAATATAAAAAACACTCACACATAATTTTTGAGTAGTAAATAATAATAAATATAAATTTTATTATCATGATTAAGGAAATAGAACAACCCGAATGAAAATGGACGCTCAGATAGAAAATACTTACAACATTGTAATCTGTTGAATCATATGACGTAAAATTAATAACCATAAAATGATACATTTAATATCATTAAAAAATATATTCATGATATGAAACATAAATGAAAGTATAAAAACACCATAATCACGTAATATTAGCGAATATTGAATACCTCACAAAAAATGGATGTGAGATGAAGAAACCCTTAGCTTATATTTGTAGGTGTTCTCCAGTTGATCTTAATGACCAGAATAATAAAATTCATGTTCATTAATTAATAAATCCATAAACTCAACTACATTTAATTTGATTAGTATTACCTTATTAGGATCATTAATATCTATTTTATGGGTAAACATATTAAACTTTATTGTTTGGGTGTGTTTACTTCCTTGGTTTTCATGATCGGTTTACTTATATGCATGTACAGATAAAAATGTAGAATGAGAATTGTTGTACAGAATAGAAGTTTTATGTTATTAGTAAAAAACTAGAAGATTACAAGTTTATAAAATTAATTTAGTTATTGGGAGTGAATATGAATCATTATATAAAATATGAATGAAAATTGTTTGGGTTAATTAGGAGTTTTTGATAAAGAAAATCCAATTTGATTTATAAATTAATATCATGTCTAAAAAAATTAATAAATAAAATAAGATTTAATACATAAATTATTGTCTTTTTAGTCTATTAAAATGGTTTACTGAACAGAATTGAATATGGTAATAGAAATTGACAACCTATCATTCTTGAATGTGATAAATTAACACATCTCAGATGGTTTTTTCATTTCTAGTATAAAAGAAGGGGAAATGAATGATGATGAATAAGTAATCATTTATCATAAAAAATTACACTACATTCCTTATAATAGATTCATAAAAACATTTTTATGTTATGACACAAGGAATGAAAAATATTATAAATGAACGTGAAATAAAATAAATGAGAAGAGGAATTTACCTCTTGAAGTAATCTTCCTTGAGATCCCCTTTAGCAGAGATTTTTTGGTCTTTCTATGAAAACACATGATTATGGACGTGGGGAAGGATCTTGGGAGGATATTTTTGTAGATTATATACAAGGAAAATGGATTTATAGGAGTGAAGATATGAGGTAGTGATGGAGGTTCACAGTGGAGGAGAGGACAATGTTTTCATTATTTTAATCATTAGTTTATTATTTTTCCATTAGACTATTAATAGTTTTCATTCATAAGACTAAAAATTGTAATAAGTGAACATTTTTTCCTAAAAATGGATATTTACATCATCCATGAATCAATCATGAAATATAAATTTATTCATTTAGAATATTTTATAATTTATCGAATTCACTATTCACCAAGAATTCAATTAGTTCGAAAAAATACCAAAAATTCATCAAACAAAATTTTTAGATGATTATAATAAAAAAAATAAACATCATTTGATGAAAATAATTGTCTATATATGCGAAATTTAATTTTTAATTAAAACCATTATTTACTTGAAAAATACATTTTAAAACCAAAACTAATTTTTTAATTCCAAGAAAATTTATCCATGGTGTTATTGAATTATCTTAATATAATAATACCACAAAAAATTTATTTAGGAACACAATTTATGAAAATTAATTTTTTTAAATTAATTTTTTAATTTAAAATTGTAATTACATATTTATTAGTCACAAAAATACAAACACAAAATTCTTAGTTTATAAAATATTATGTTTCATTTATATGCTGGCTAAATTTTATTTATACTTAAATTGGTGTGGATACTATTCATAGGGGTAAATTACTCTTCATATGGTTCATGTTTTGATTCATAAGGGTATGTAACTATTCATAAAGGTAAGTTACTATTCAGTAAAAAATTATGTTGATGCCATCATACACAAAATATCATTATGAACGTAACCAGGTATGCCAATTTTTTGAAATTCAAAATAAAGAAGAAGAAAGATTATGGTTATTGGCTAGGTTAGAACAATGTATTATTTTTTAGGGCTATGTGCTTCTTGCATTGTATATTAAATTTATTTTTAAATAATTAGGGTGTCATATTAATTGTGAATATATTCATATCAGTATTTTTTATTTATCAAAATAATTATAACAACCAATATATATTGTTCTAATTTATTTAAAATATTTAACTAACTAATATATTAGTAAAAATTAACTTTGTAATAAAATAATAAAAATGTATATATTAAAATATTATTTTACACAAAATAATGCGGCAAAATAATATTTTTTTAGTATATTAATTAATTAGTAGGCTATAAATTTTAAATATAATTATTTATAAGTTTTATTATTATTAATTAAAAAAATAAATAAATTAATTTATTAAAACTATAAAAAAATTCATGGCGTGTTACATTCTCCCCTCCCTCAATAATGTGCATTCTTGAAATTTGAAATTTCACTTAAAAATTTAATGGTTGATACTTAAAAATTCACTTCTGGGAAACCCACAATAGAAATATGGTTAATAAAACATTCAGTTAATAAGAGGGAAAGTTAGATTCATAGGTTACTACAAAAACTATGTATTCAAATAGTGAAAAAAATATTTACCTCGAAAAAAATATAACCATCATGATATAATGCATAGAAATAAACAAAACGGTCATTTAGAATGTTAACATTCAAAAATCCATAAATCTTCTATGATGTAAAGAAAAATTCAATTTATCAAAAAAAGGTTCTAGGATATCATTTTTTGGGTTTTGGGTTCCTTTTCCTAATTTTATAAATTAACTCACTCTATGGTAATGTATGTATATATAATTACATGAAAATATTTTACAAACACAATCTTATCCTTCAGCTATGCCTTTTAATATTCCAACTTCATTTCATGGACTGGATGTATCATAGGGTAACATATCCTCAAAAACATTGACCAAATATCAAATTCAACAATTTCATAAATGGATAACTTTTCCCAAATACCATGATCCAACTATTTGGAAATAAACTATCTAAATTTTCATAAAAATCTTATTAAATAACATGAAGTGGTTCTTAAACATTACATAAAAACTTGTGAGTAATTTCTCTTTGTATTATCTTGAAGAATGGTAATTACCATAAAACCTTATTGAATACAATCATTCTTCCTTATAAATGGAATTTGTATACATTACTTTATCCCAAAATGTTTTAGACTCTTTCACTTTGTCAATAGTACATTATATAGATCCATGAAAGTAAGTGCTATCCAATTTATGTGATCCAAATTAATCATCTATTTTTTCTAAAATCGATATCTTGGTGCTAGGAACATATTAAGGGTTGTTTTTCTGTCATCCAGTTATTTTTTTAAAAAATTTATCATTCTAATAAATAATGTTTCCTTGGTACCATTAATCATAAGACCTAAAATACTTAATGAAATAGTACTGAATTACAATCATTATATATTCCATAATTCTTATAACTAATTCATTTTTGACAAAATATTCAAATGGAATGATTCTTGACTAGGCATATTTATCATTATGCTTCATCTGTGGTAGTACCATAACATGACCATTATCCAGTAACATCATTTTGGGTAGACTCCTATGATTTGCGGGACATTGACTTGAATAATGTCCCATCTCATTATAGTTCAATCATTGTACAATGAAGACATTTTTCATACCCTTACAATCACAAAAGTCGTGTTATTTTTATCCAAACTTATAACAAACTCCCATTCCCGTCAAGCATTTACCAGGATGATTTTTTCAGTATTTATCACATGTGGGAATACGATTTTTTCACTTCTTCCCTTCATCCATCATTTTCTATACCATCCTATTCTTTTCATGATTCTCTTCAAATCCACTAGACTCATAGAATTATTTACATATCTTGTTAACACATTATACTATTTCCCCATATGATGGGGATACATGGGAGAATCTATTCCTTAGAAATTTTGTATTACGACCATAAGATATACGATCCATCTTAATATTTGCATCACACGAATTAGTGAAGTTCTCATTCGTTCTGATATGATACATTTATATATAAATACATACACTATATTTGGTTATAAATCATAGTGTATAATATCAAATTTCAAAAATACATATCATAAATTCAAATACAATGCATTGCTAAATCTCATAATCATAAACATGTTTTTTCTGAGGAAAATTTTAAATTTAAATCCTTTACAATGTCTTCTATAGAAAATGTGAATTATCCTAAGCATATCCCCCAGGAGTGTCAAACCATGTGAATATTAAGTCCCATTTTCTTGTACCAGGATACCCTGGGTCAAGGATAAAAAACCTTTTTCGGAGTTTTTACTACTTAGTACAATTGTTCTAGAACCACATCCCCTTGAACTATCTAGAGAGTGATGTATTTCCTTTAAATATCAACATAATCTATTTCTTACCAAATTTTAGGATGTTCTCGTATGTTTATCTTCCAAGAATATATATGGGTTTTATTCTGTAATATATGTTTTCTAAATATAGTTTCGAAATTTTCTACTAATCATTCTCTAATACCAACTGTACGGACCCGACCCCATTTTCATAGAGTTAGTGCATTATTTTATTACATTAAAATATAAACAATGAATATTCATCCCAAAGAATCGATTAGGATAGTATATTTGTAAAAAATATACATACATAATTTTAATATTACAACTTGAAATGAAATACAACATATATATTTTATTGGGAATATACGCAACTCTACATTTATCCCTACAAGTAATTTATAATTAACTTCATAAAGTATTGTGAAAATGATTCATAAGAAAGGGGTGATCTCAAATGCTCAATAAGGGAAATAAATACAACAGCCGATATCATAATCACAAAAATTAGGCATGGTGAATAACTATAAACACATGCCTCTAATAATAAACTTTAAAACATTATTTTAAGAAAAAAATATAAATAAATAATTCCCTAATTAAGCTCAATCAACGGTATTATACTAGTCCAATAACCACATGAACATTCATTTATTTTTTTCATAGTGAGGGAATGCATATGGAGAGACATCCAAAACCTACAATGAAGGCCTCATCCCAAGACCATAAATATTCATTTTGTCAAGGCCCCTTGAAAAGACCATAGTTTGTCTCATGTGACCTACTGATGCAGTGAGGGGATATAGTGAGCCCCACCTCACACTTACTAAGTCCAATTAATCCCTCTTATGACAATGGGATAAACATAATAAACATAAAAATTCATATTTAAACTAATATATGAAATCTAAATAACTTTCACCGTACATTAAACATAAACACTAACCATTAAATGTAAATTGGTGAATGGTATCAAGATAGAACATACACATTCAAACTAATCAAAAACCATTCAAAAAAATATTTTAGATTATACCATAAGATATAAACCAATATTAACTACAACATTCATTAATGGACATTGAAATAAATAAAGATACTTTTAAATGATACCATTGACAATTCTAGAGGAAATAATCCTTAAACATTCCGAAGTTTCTCACACCACCTTAAAGAATTATAATCATAATCCCTTAGAATATTATAAGAGTAAAGAGACATAGGATATGATATACTAAGGGGAAGTACACACACTATATACATGGAATAAGTGGTTAACAAGGCATTTGTCTCATAAAATATAATGTGAGGTGAGAAAAATATATTTTACTTTGGAAAGAATAGTTATTTTGGAAAATCATCTTTATTTGTCATAACTTTAGTTTTAAACATTTATATCCCAAAAATAAAAGGTATGGACCTTTAGATTACATTTGAGGCCTAAATTATTTCCAGTTAAAGTGAAAAGATATAAAAAGTGTTTTAATGTGGCTTTAGAATTAAATTTTTTTTTGTGTTGTTTATGGAATTCATTAAAGAGATTTTAAAGCACAAAGGAATGTTTGATTTCATAAAACCAGAAATGAACCAAAATTTCTTCTCCAATTAAAATGTGTGATTTTAGGAATATAAATCTGGATTAAAAAATATTAAATATTGAACATGAAAATATGTATGAATTCAAGAAGTTTCTTGAATCAGGATTGCATTTTAGATGAATTTGCGATGGATTCCTTTAAAACATGTAACTACTCTTAAAATAAAGAAGGATTATGATTGGTAAATATATATATAAAATTAAAAAATAATTTATGAGGAATATATAATAAGTAGTACTAAATTAATTGAGGTGAGTATATAATTAGACCAACCCGAATGAAAATGGACGTCCGAGTAGAAAATTCTTACGACTTGGTAATAAATTGAATCGTATGCCCCAAAATTAATAATCATAAAATGATATATTACATTTAATTAGAATAAATATATTAATGATATGAAACATAAATGATATGTAGAAATACACCATACATAAGTAATACTAGTGAATATGTAATATCTCACAAAAAATGGACGTGAGTTGAAGTAACCTTTAACATTAGTCCGAAGGTGTTGTCCACTTGATCTTAATGACCTTAATTATCATATTTATGTTCATTAATTAAAAATTAATGAACCTCAACAACATTTAAATATTTTATTATAACCATATTAGGCACATTTATTTTCTTTTAATGGTTAGGAGATTTAATTTCATTGTTTGGGAGAGTTTTCTTCATTGGTTTTCATGATCGATTTACTTATACTCATGTATGGATAAACATGTAGAATGAGAATTGTGGTCCAGAATAGAAGTTGTATGTTATTAGTGAACAAAATAATTATTACATGGTTATAATTGTTTTTTTTTCATTGGGATTGAATATGAATCATTATATATAACATTAATTACAATTGTTTGGGTTAATTGGCGGTCTTTGATCACAACAGACTCATTTTGATTTATAAATTAATATCACGAGTAAAAATAGGATTATAGAACCTTATATAAATTTTAATACATATATTATTTTTTATGTCAACCATCATGATGTTTTCATGACCAGAGTTGAAGATGATAATAAAAATTGAAAACCTATCACCCTTGAATGTGATAAATTATCACATCTCAGATAGTGTTTTCATTTCCAGTATAAATGAATGGGAGAGGAGGTATATTGAATTATTTTTGCATTATCATAAAAAATCTTGTACATTTAAGGTAATGGAGTCATCACAACATTTGGATTAATAGAGGTGATGAAAGAAAAAGAAAATAAAGTGACTCTAAATAATATAAATGAAAAGTGTAATTTACCTCTTGAAGTAATCTTCCTTGAGAGCCTCTTTAGGGGAAATGTTTTTTCCTTTTTATGAGGCTAGGACATATAGACGTGAGTCAAGAGATTGGTATGAGATTTTATAAGAATTGAGTCATGTCATAATGCTTTATATTAGTGAATAAAAGGGGGAGTGGGTGGGGGGTTATAGTGGAGGAGAGGAGGGTTTTTTCATTATTTTAATAAGTATTTTATTATTTTTCCTCAAGACTATGAATTTTTTTGATTAATGTGACTAAAAATACTAATAAGTTCCAATAAAATGGCCATTTATATCAGCCATGAATCATGTGTGATGAAGAAATTCATTTATTTAGCATATTTTATAATTTATTGAATTTCACTATTCACAAAATATTCATGTATTTTAGAAAATCAAAATTATTAATCCAAACCATTTTTTGATGTGTAGAATCTATAAATTACATTCAGTTTCTAAAAATAAAATTTTAAATACGGAAAATTTAATTTTTAATTAAAATCATTTTTACTTGAAAAATATAGTTTGAAACTAAAACTAACTTTATAATACCATAAAACATTATCTAATGATTTATTTAATTATATTAAAATTATAGTACCACAAAAAATTTATTTAGAAACACATTTTATGAAAATTAATTTTATTTTAACTAAATTAATTATTTAAAAATTTTAATTAAATATTTATTACTCATGAAATACCATCACATAATTATTGATTTATAAAATATTCTATTTCATTTATATGGTGCCTAAATTTTAAATTTACATACATGGGATAGGTTATTATTAGTAAGGTACATTACTATTCACAAGGTTCATGTTACTATTCATAATGGTATGTCACTATTCATAAGGGTATGTTAATATTTACCAAAAAAGTTAGTTGACTCTAGTATACTCCAAATATCACACTGAAAAAAAATATGTAAGTATGTTTTTTAAAATCCAAAACACAAAAGAAGATAAAATATGATTATTGGTTAGGTTATAACAAAGTTATGTTTCATACGGACTTAGTGTTTCATGAATTCTATATTAAATTTCATTATAAATCCTTAGAGAGTCATATTAATAGTTAATATATTCATAGCCTGATTTAGTGTATATAAAAATAATTATAATGGCTAATATATAGTTTTCATATTCATTTAAATTATTTAATTAACTAATATATTTTTAAAAATGAACTTTGTAATAAAATAATTAAATATATATAAATATATATATTAGAATATTATTTGACAGAAAATAATACTACATAATAGTATTTCTTTTTAAAATATAAATTATTTAGACGCATTAAATTTGTAATATAATTATTCATAAGGTTTATTATTGTCAATTAAAACACATAATTAAATGAATTTATTTAAAACTATAAAACAAATTATTGTGGTTTTATAGGTAATGTTTTAATTGATGAGATGAGAAGGAAATTACTGGAAAAAGTAGTGATGGAATTAGTGGAGGAGTGGTCTTTGATGAGTTTGTCTCCTAAGAGGAGCTAGTGAATGGAAGATCTGATATGAGGGTATTACAATTTTTTTGAAGGTTGACTCATCGTTTAGTGAGTTGGTTTTCCTTGAATAGGTGTGTGACCGTGAGTGATTGATCTTTAGTAAAATTCTTTTTTCCAGGGAATCCTCAGGCCAGTGGTATCGTACTCCCAGTAGTGATTTTTTTATAAAAAAATATTGTTATTTATTATTTCACTAAGGAAAGAGATGAAAGAGAGTTTAATTCAATATTACTTATCCTTACATATAGGTACTGTCGTTATGTATCCTGATTTGAGAAATCTGTATTGGTGGCCTGGAATGAGATGGTCAATTTTGGATTTTATATCACGGTGTCTGTATTTTCAGAGAATTACAGAAGAAAACCATATCCCTATTATATGGATATATACCATAACCATTTGGTATGGAAATGGGATGATATTTATATGGATTTAATATTTATTTTTTAATGAAATTTATGTGGTAAGGATGTAATTTGGGTGATCACTGATCATCCCAGGAAATCAAGAACATTTCCTACCTATAAAAGATATTTTGATGATGGAACATCTTGGGTACTTGTAGGTTTGTGATATTGTGAGACTTTGTTGGGATCACTATGTTGTTATTTCTATTTGGGACCCAAATTTTGAATCCATGTTTTAGAGGGGATTAATATGATGCTTCTTCCAGAAATGATGGAGAGGGTACAATTGATCTAGATGATATTGATCACAACATAGATTTTTCAGAAATATTATATGCAATGTCATCACTATCCATTAGAGATTGAGGTTGTTGATTAGATATTTCATAGATTTTGACTTCAATTGGGACACCATTTATTGGTTAATCAGTGTATATTGGCATTGAGGTTTGGGGTCTATTTGAAATCATTGGGTTACTAGGAATATTGGCATATCAGTCGGACTTAATATTTCATTTGGAATCCATCCACAAAGTGGATCATGTTTTCTAGATAAGTAGATATCAACTAAATATGTCCCATATCATATTTATAGGATTTTGATCTTGAGACCAAAATTCATATGTTTGATCAATGAGTTCAAATTACGATTCACCAGGAGAATGTGTTTCCTTGTAAAACAATTCTAGGGAGGTGTACTATGGCCATCAGGATGATATTTCAATGAGATGTGGGATCGGGAATTGTTGATGCAGTAATAATGGACATCAAAAAATGGGATCCCATGATATTGAGGAATTTATTCGGTAGTAAAGAAGTTATTGTGGGGATATTGTAATACCCCATTAAATTCCTCAAGGAATAATTAGTCTTTTAGTTTCGATTTATATTATATTCATACATTACAGGATTCTAGGTAATGGGTAGACTTGATGGAAAAAAGTAAACTAATGTTCAAGGATTTATGTTTTCATAGATTAATAGAGTCTAAGTATTAATTTTTACATTTTCTTAGAAGGTTCTACTTTGTACAAGGGTCCAATATGTTTTGGTTCAAAAATTTACCTATAGAAAACATTGATGAGCACTAACTGCTAGATACATTCATGTCTTGAATGGGTTATATGATGTGAATATATTTTAGGGAACATACCATGAATATTGCGTAGGGAATGAAAATTTTATTGGCCATGAAATAATTTCAAATTATGAAAACATCAATTTTGATTTAAGTTAATCCAACCAGACGCCTTTATTTAGTGAATTTCTGATAAGTGATATTTCAATTATGAAGGGGATTAAAATGTGAAATCCCCCAGTCTAGATGTTTTAAAGATGGTAAAAACTTGAATCTTTTATCATTATATGTGTAGCTTTACCGCTCAAACCCTATTGAGATTATGGGATATTTTGGATGATATCCCACATTTAATATTTCTTCATTTCACGTTTGATTCATGTGGTGGTTGTGTCACATATCTCTGGTAAGTGGAATTTTTATTTCTTCATTGACTTTTGTCAATGTATTGGTATTAACAATATATTTGTTTCATATTCAGTATCTATTTATGGTTTCTAGCTATCCATTGACGTTTGTTACCATTAATTGACATTGTATGGATTATCATTGGCTTTTTCATCCACATTTCCATAGGAAATCAGGTTTCCAATATTCCTTATGTATGTTAATCTATGAAAATGATGCAAATTCATGAATTTAGATATGAACTTGTAGATAGATTTGGATTTTTTTTGTTGAAATGGATTCTCATTCAGAATTTTTTTCAATTAATTGTGGTTGTTGTTTTGGAAATTATTTTGAACCATCATAGTTTATTTGGATCCATGTTTGCATTGGGATCTTGATATAGGTGACCCCAGTGTGTGTGGCACTAATAGGGGTAACTTTTTGACATAAATAGATTGTGGAAGGATTCCATATCATTTTGAACTAACATATTATAAGTCTATCCTTATTTTATGAGTATTATGTATTCTCATAGTCTAGGGACCTTATGGTGTTCATTGATTTTTAATCCTGGTTTATCAGAAGATGGATTATTTCATGGATTTATACTCCCATATTAAATTTAACTATTTTTTTAATGATCATATATTAATTGATATGGTGAATATAGTATGAATTTATTGAAAAGAAGGGGAATATTTTCATTTTTTTAAATTATTTATAAATTTGAATTTGTTTTAAATATATAACATGTGAATTATTAATTTTAGGACTAGAATAATTATTCAGTTGATCCCTATTGTGCTATGTTTGAAAACAATAATTTTTCATTTCGGAGGTTGTAGACCATGTTTTGAAGGACTCAGGGAAAGGGAAGGGATCATGTAGAATTCCAACTTCTCTTTAAATTTTTTCCATTATAGATAGATAATTTGGTGTTGTTGATTGGTCATATAGAGGAATGTTTTTATTGGATATTCATTCATTTATAGTTTAGTAGTTTTGATGGGATTATATGCATCTTATTGTATTACTTTCTTCCACTTTGTACTAGGGTTTTATGTCTTGTTATTTTTATTCGAGTCTTGTTTTTTTCATTATTATACCTCACAAGTGATGGCCAATTCTAATAGATGGTTTCGATGACTTGAGTTTGTTCATAACATGTTCTATTTATTTATCAATAATTTGACCTCTATAAGTCCATTATTGACATGAATGAAATCATTTATCCATTTTAAATAAATTAATGGGTCTTTTCCTCAGTCCATTTTGTGGATTTATCCTTATCCATGATTTCATTTAGAAAAGCTTCATTAACTTTAGTGTATCCCTATTTTATCTATCCATTTATATACCTTTAGGCCTCAAATGGTTTAGTATTGTTTTTATATAAAAAATAATTTTATTATACGACCTTCTTCAATAGAGAAAAATAATTTCCATGTTTGTTGATATCTTCCTGAAAATTGTTAGATAACATAAAATTAAATGCATCCACAACATTAAGATGATATTTTTGGGTTTCATATAGATAAGCACATGAATGACCAATTATTTATCAAATAGTTATTTATTAATACGGATATCCCCACTAATACTAGGTTCATCAAAATAACAGTATTAAAAATATATTACAATTACCTCATCTACATGAATAATATTTGAATCTTCTTAGAGATAATTTTTTATATTATCAGGATAGTTAATTTCTCCAGCAAATAATTAATATCCCTTCTTAACATGGTATTATCATAATTTCAAGGAATGTATTTTTGACATTATCTCTCTTTGCATACGAGTAATGTAATCTTTATATTTTTCATTAATATCTACTTTAACCAATTTAAATACATGGAAGAGGTATTGTTTTTATCAATTGTTGGTATATCTTTTTCAAATCCTCACTATATCATTAATTTATAAATAAAAACACAAAACCAAAAAATAATAATTATATTAACATCCTGAAACACCCTAAGGATTTAAAAATAAATTGAAATGCATTAGACAATATGTCTATGCATAATGAATTTTATTAATGAGATAATTATAACTATAAATTAAACACAATATTTCTGATTCTATGATTGGAATTTTAAAAAAAGACATACTTTGTTGCGATCAGTAAGATATTTGGAGTCTGATTGGACAAACCTAATTTTTGGTGAATAATAACTTACCCTTATGAATAGTAATGCACCATTATGAATAGTAATATGAGAATTATGACTATTGACAATTTTGAATGAATTGAAATCACACCATGAATTTATAATTAAAATATTGGCAACTTATAAGTAACAATATGATCATACAATATGTTTTATTATTTTTTTGAAAGTAGGATATTATTAATTATAAATTTATGATTAATTAAATATTTTAAATGTAAATTTATTTGCATAAAAAGTAATCATAAATTATTCTTTTATTTTCTTATTCTAATATGGTAATTTTATGAGACCTTAATTAATTTTCCAATGTGTTACCAACTTAGTTATAGCTTTAAAATTGTTCGATTTTGAATAAAATAAGATTTAAATTAAAAATTAACTTGCACATATTTTAATTTTTTTTGGTAAAATGGAGGTCATTTTTGATTTCTAATCATTTATTAATGGTTGGATTGATTCTTTTGAGTTTTTTCGTAAATACTTTAATTTTTGTGAATAGTGAAATACCTTAATTTACAGTATAAATATATTATATGTTAAATACAATATTCATAGTATCACGGATGATGTAAGAACACTTAGATCGAAATAATTTTTTTTTACCATTTTTCATCACATGAATTAATAGTATTGACTATTTTGAGAAAAAATATTAAACTAATGATTAAAATAATAGAAAACCCCCTCCTCTCCTCCATAATAATTACTACCCGCACCCCTATTCCTCGTGAACCTCTCAAGATTTGGCAACTATATAAATTCTACCCATTATACATCCAAAGGCTCTTCACCACATCCAAATATTCTTATCTCAAAAAAGGCCAATACCAAATGCTTATGGAGGATCTTATGGAGAAGAGATCAAGAGGTAAAAAATTACTTTTATTTTCTTGTATTTTATTTTCAATTATATTCTCTTCTTATAATATATTCAACTCTCCATATCCAAGTGGCATGAAAGCTATAGTATTTTATTTAAGATTTAATTATATCTTGTTTATGGAATAATTAATCATCATACTTCTTCTCATATTCCTATAATTATAAAAATAAAAACAATGTTTGTGATGTGTCAATTTAAAGACATTGTGGACGATGTGTCTTCAATTGCATTTTATTCCATAAATTTTTTTGTAAAACTATTTTAATGGTTAAAATATATTTTAAAGTGTATTATATGTCCTCTAATATGTTCTTTAATTAACTCATTTACATAATATTAATGTAATATGATGGAACAAGTTCGTTCTTATTGATGAACTTCCATAACAATTTAATCATCATTAACGTTTTATCTAATGATTCATCAACATATATGATAAAAAATAATTAATGTTATCATTTAATATTATTGAAATATATTAATAAAATATCTCTTCACTTATATCATCTTTCTTCTTTTTGACATTAAAACCATTACGAACCGACCATAGAAACCATTTAAAGAACGCACTTGAAACAATGTAAATAACTACATATTATTAATAAATGTGTGAAATGGTGTTATAAAATGATCATAAAAGGTGTTATGAAAATTATTATTCTTCTTAAAATTATTAATAACAATATTTTAACCATTATAATGCAGGCTTAATCACATTATAAGTTATACAAACTCAAGGTAAGGGAATTTATAACCTAATTTCCATTATTTGGGTCAACCTTCTCTATTATTCATTATGTGGTAATAAGATTACTTGAGAGGTGATTTTTTTATATTATGTCTTATTTTATGAATTTATAGTGTATTCACATATCCATTCCATTATATTAATCATCTCTCCAATTATATTTGCGAAGGACTTTCCTTCTAAAATCCTATTAAAGGTCTATTTAATTAAATTCAAAAAGACTGTATATATATATATATATGGAATTTATGGTTTCTCAGGATTTCATGATTCATGATTTATATGTTGATTAAATTATATGTTAATATAGTAACTGTTGATAAATATTATTTCATTACATTGTGTACTTTTTTATTTTTTTAAAGTGTTTTGTTTTATGAATAAATGGTATTTTGAGAATAGGAATGTGTTTTTATGAAGGGTTTAAATGATTTATCAGGTGATTTATTCAGGATATGTTTTTAGGCATTGTTTAGTTAGGTTGATCCCATTATATCTCTTGATATGCGGGTTTGATCCCATTATAGCTCAAGATATGTTGGGTTGATCCCATTATAGCTCAAGATATGTCGAGTGAGCCCCATTATCGTTCTCCAATGCATTGGGTACTCCAGGTATGGAAATTGAACGAATTTTTATTCCATGATTAAAGGTTATTGTAAGATTTATATGGTAAATAACCCCAAAGGAAAATACATTTTATTACTATGCATTCAAAAAAGATTTTATGAAATGAGTTTTTTTATGTTCATATGTTATCAACTACAAATGAATTATTTCTTTTTATCCATTAATGAGATTTTTATGCTCATCCCAAGTTTTTAAATTTTTTCATTGGTTATATGGATGTTTAATAGAAATAATTTATTCAAGTAACATTTTATGAATAATTTTCATTGAATTAAATTTTCATATAAAATGATTTATATCTTATAATAAATGGATGCAGTTTTAGTGGTACCCAATCTGTGTAAATGTGGGATGTTATATTCAATTTTTTTCATAAATATATAAAAAATTAAACCAGAAAAGATCCTTAATATGAAATAATATACAATATTGAATAAAATTAATGATTCTGTAATGTTTTAAGGTTGGGTCTTTATAGCTGGATAAAGATGATGGTTTAGATATCTTTATATGATATGATGATGTAAATAGAATACCATAAATGTTTGTTTACTCTATGGTAAATTTAAAATAATATATAATTTAAATATTAAAATATTTAATCATTTAAGATATGTCTATTATGAATTATTATTTGTATATTAAATAGGGAAAATGAAGTAGAAAGGCACGAAGAGGCTGATATCTATCCAAATCTATAGCCTGAAAAGGTGGGAATCAGAACCGGGCATTTTGTGAAAATAATGTTTCAGTTGAGTTAGGTGATAAATAGTGGTGGTATAAATGATATAGAGGAACCTGATATAGAATGTAGAAACATTTCTTTTATAGAGCATTTAATGATTCATCATCCTCCAGTATTTAGTGGAACCACATATTTAGTGATAGTTAAAGGATGGATCAATGCTCTAGAAAAGATATTTGATGTCATGGGATGTTAGGAATGCAAAAAGGTAATTCAAGAAATCTATAATTTTGAATTTGAAGCTGATTAATGGTGGTCACATGTTATGAATATGAGATAATGATATGATATTGATAGTCTGTAATGTGATGATATTAAGACTCTTTTTCTAGAGAAATATTGTCCTAAAACAATTCAACTCGTAATAGAGAAACATTCATTAGAACTGAAGGATAATGATGAAGATTCTATGGTAGCATATGAACCCAATATTACAATATTTTATAGGTACAAACCATATTTTACTCGGTATATTTATATTAAAACTAAAAGATTTTACTCTTGTTTGAAACCATTTTTATGAAAATATTTGGGTTCCTGAATGTTTCAAATCTATGTGAAACTTGTTTCTTGTGCTAAAAAAGATGAGATGGAGTTTGCTAACATGAATTTGATACATGATGGAAATAATAATATGTGTCCAGTTTATAGGATTTGGGGAATAATTCCTCAAAGAAATCTAGATGCAATAAAATCAATTTCCCTTATTGTTAAATGTGTAATAAAAAAAAGCATGTATAATGTCTTGTAAATTCTACAAAATGATATAAATGTTGAAATATTAAGAACATGTCGCATGAGTGAAAGGAAAATGATCTAAAAATTAATGGGAAGATGTTGATAAGATTCATTAACTATAAGTTATTGAGTCATTTTTCTAATGGGTGTGTCATGATAGTTACTCAAGTAAGGAATTAGTCTGATTGGAAGTAGAAGGTTGTGGAAAATTCCTTTGCCACCACTTCAACATATGTTGAGAAAAATGTGGTCATATCATGTACATTTACTATTTTTCAGAATTTATAAACGTTTTTATTTATTCAGGGTCAACACATTTCTTTATTTTTGAGAAATTTTCTACTAAATTGGATATTACACATCAAAAAATGAACCTAGAACTCATGGTAATAACAGTTGGAGGAAATATTATTGAAAAATTAAATTATAATAATTTACATATAATTTTATGTGGAAAATATTTACCTAAAAAAATTATTGTATTCAATCTAGTCTAGTTTAATATTATTCTGGGTATGGATTGGATTTATTTTTGTCAATCTAGGATAGATTGTAGAGTAAAAGATGTTGTTTTTCAGAAATAAGTCTGGTTTTTATACAAGAATAAACCCATACCATTGATAAGATATCTGAATGCTAAGAAAATATTATAATATAGAAATGAATGTTATCATTCAAACATTTTGAAAACAAGAGAACTATTCATATTTATGATGTTCTAGTGTTAAATGTGTATTTTGATGTATTTTAAATGATTTTTATAGTGTTTTAAATGATCAAGAGGTTGAGTTTACTATTTAATTAGTTCTTGATGCTAAGAACATTTATAAACCCCTATCTAATTGGTCAAATTGAACTTTTAGAGTTGAAGAAGAAGCTATAATAATTCTTAGATAAAGTTTTCATCTGACGAAGAACTCCACATGGGGGGCTACTGTCTTATTTGTTAAAAATAAAAATAGTTCTGAGAGACATTTCATTGATTGTAGATCCATGAAAAAAATCACAATTTAAAAAAAATATACTTTTACACATATTATTGATCTGTTTGTTCAACACCAGGGAGGACGTTATTTTACAAAAGTTGGCCTAAGGTTTGAGTACCATCAGTTGAAAGTAAAGGATACAGACATTCCAAAGAGTTCGTTCCATACTAGATATAGGAATTATAAATTTGTAGTTATTACATTTGGGTTATCTAATGCACCTACTATATTACTGGATCTTATGAATATAATATTTTATTAGTTTTTGGATAAGTCTATGGTTGTTTTTATCAATGAAACTATGGTATATTCTAAAGTAAAATGGTGAATGAAATACATCTATGTGTTGATTTGAAAACCATAAAAGAAAAATCTATATGGAAATATTTGAATGTGTTAATTTTAGATGAAAAAAATTTCATTCCTTGGTCACATTGTTTAAAAAGATGATGTATCTATAGATCCTTCTAAAACAAATGTTGTTGAACAATAGAAAAGACACAAAAATGTAACTAATAGTCGTAGTTTTCATGGTTTGGAAAGCTATTACATGAGGTTTAATGAAATCCTTTCACTTTAATCTAGACCAGTTTATATGTTAACTAAAAATGAGTTAAATTCATCCAGACAAAAGAATTTGATGATTGTTTTTAGTAATTGAAAACTTGATTGGTTAAAGATCATATTTTGACCATACCTTTCTAAATTTGTCAAATTATTCATCTACAATGTTGCTTATGTGAAGGGTCATGGTTGTGTTATGATGAAAAATGATCAAGTAATTGATTATGCTTCACGTCAGTTGATGCCTCATTAGTTAAATTACCCTACACATGATTTGGAATTTTCTGATGTTGTTTATTCGTTTAATAATTTGGAGGCATCATCTTTATAGAGTTGAATTTTAAATACATACAGTCTATAAACGTTTGAAGTATATATTTACTTTAGAATAAATTAAACATTAGACATAGAACATGGTTGTAACTAATTGAGGATTTTGATTTCTCGATCCATTACAATCCTGGAAAATCCAAAATAGTGTTTGATGCCTTGAGTGAGAAAAATAATGATATATTAACCATAATATGTTTAGAACATTTCCCTTTGGTTAATGATTTGTTGAGTTTTGGATTAGATTTTATTGGTGTAGGAAAGACCTTTGTATTGTTTCAGGTGTTAAAGTAGTAATCTATGTCAGAAGGAATAAATAATGCTGAGAAAGAAGTCAATGAGTTGCAGAAAAGGGGATAATTGTTTAAATAAGATATGTTTCTACAGTTTAAAATTGCTATGGATTGTGTTTTGAGGATTGGAATGAGATTATGTGGGTCATGTGATTCTCAATTGAGTAAAAAATTATTATGTAAAGATCACATTTATCCATTTTCAGTTCATCCTAGAAGCAGAATGATGTAAAGTGATCTTTGATATTATTACAGGTGGAATGGAATGAATAGAGTTATTGATAATTTTAGCTTCAAATATTTGGCATGTCAGTAGGGTAAAGTAGACCAGTAGTTACTGAAGGGAATTCATTAACATTTACATGTTTCATAGTGTAAATGGTAATGTAAATCCATGGACTTCATTTTGGGAATACTGAAGACAAATCAACGTTACAATTCAATATCAGTTATTGTTGATCATCTGACTAAATCTCCACATTTATTTATAATTATAGATAACATGTCTTTGGATCATATTTCTCAACTGTACCTCAAAGAGATTGTTTGGTGACCTGAAGTTCCAATTTCCATTAAATACGACCATGCTCTTAGGTTCCCTTCTATCTTTTGGGAAGGCCTTCAAATGTCATTGGGTATATAATTAAATTTCACCATATATTTTCATCCTCAATCCGATGGATAGAATGAGAGAAAAATTCAGAAATTATAAGATTTTCATCAAGGTTGTACAAGGGAATACCAGGGAAGTTGGGATCTTCATCATTCTTTAGTTGATTTTTTATACAATAATAATTTTCATTCAAGTATACAAATTGAACATTGTGAGGAATTTTATACAAATAGATGTCGAACTCTTGATTGTTGGGATTAAGATAGGGAAATTAAGATAATGAGACCAAAATTAGTAGAGTAATTGGATTAGTAAGTGATGATGATCCAGAAACTCATGAAGAAAACTCAGAGGAGGCAGAAACAATATGTATGTAATAGGAGTAAATAAATTTTTTGAGGTAGGTGATCATGTTTTCCTTAAAATATCACAATAAAAATGAGTTATGTGCATTGGTATAAAAGGAAAGATATTTCCACGTTTCATTGGACCATATGAAATCATGGAGATTGTTTCACTAGTCGCCTACAAAGTAGATTTTACTCCATGTTTATCTCAGTTACACAATGTTTTTCATGTTTTGATATGGAGAAAGTAAGTTCCAAATTCATCTCATGTTTTGATCCTAGAAGTAGATGTGATGGTAGAGGAACTTTCTTATAAATAAAGAACTATTCAACTTCTATATCACAGAGAGAAATTATTTTGGAAAAGGGTGATCCACCATGTAATGCTTTTGTGGAGAAACCACATGGTTGAAGAATCATCTTGGTAATCTAAAAATTCTATGAGGGAAAACTACCCTCACTTGTTTAATAAGAAAATAAAAATTTCGAGGATAAAATTTCTAGAAGTTGGGGATAATGTAACACCCCAATGATTTAAAAATAAATTGAAATGCATGAAACAATGTTTCTTGGAAAAGTGATGCTTTGTTTTAAAGAGATATTTATATTTAGCTGATAAATTTATTTTTTCTGGAACAATGATTTGAATTTTGATAAATAGACATACACAATAGTGATGAGTATGTTTTTTATATTCTGATTGAAAAAATATAATTTTTTGTGAATAATAACTTACCCTTACGAATAGTAATGTACTCTTAAGAATTTTAATATGATCCTTATGACGAGTTACTCATCCAAATGAATAGTAACCTCACCACAAATGAATAATTAAAAGCAAGGAATCTTAATGTGATTTTATGATCATAGTATAAGTGTGGGTATTTTTTGAAAGTCATAAATATTTTATTACAATTTTATGATTAATTAATATATTAAAATGATAATAAATTTTCATAAAATGTAATTATAAATTATTTTTTTATTTTATTATGGTTATAAGATAATTTTATGAGATATTGATTAATTTTCAAGGTATTCTAAAACTAGTGATAATTTTAAAATTGTTGTTTTTCAAATAAATTATAATTTTAAATAAAAATAAATTAATCATATTTATAAAATTGTCTTGATTAAATGGAGTTCATTTTTTAATTTTATTGTTAAAAAAATGGTTGGGGTGAGTTTTTGTTATTTTTCTGAAATACAAGACTTTATTTGTGAATATTGAGAGAGGGTAATTTTCCATATATATACATTATATATTAAAGACAAAATTATTAGAACCATGAATGATATAATCAACCGTGGTTAAAAATAACATGATATATTTACTATTTATTATTACATGAATCAAGACTATTCAGAGTCCTGAGAAAAAATATCAAACTAGTAATTAAAATAATAGAACCCCCCTCTCCTCAATTATAAATACCAGCCCACCCCCTCTTCCTCACAACCCTCTAAAATTTTGTGCATTGTATAAATTAATCACAATATTCTTATCAAGGCTCTTCCACATACTTGAGAACTACAGGTCTCACCAAATTTCCAATACCGAATTCCATTATGAGGATCTCTAGGAGATGAGATTAAGAGGGAAAAATCCTCTATCATTTATTTGTGTTTTCTTTTCAATTATTTTCTTTTCTTATATTCTATTCACCTAACCTTATAGAAGATTCTTGAAAGCACTATTATTATATATATTCTGGATTTTTATCATGTGTATAGAACAATTCTTCAACATACTAATCCTCTCCCTCTACATGTAAAAATAAAAACGTCGTCTGTGATGTGTCGATTTACCGACAACGTGGACGATGTATCTTAAATTTCCTTTTTATCAATAAAATCTAGTTGTAAAACCATTTTAATGGTTGAAATATATATTATAGTGAACTATATGACCTCTATTATGTTATGTAATTAACTTATATTCATAATATTAAAGGTATATGATGAAAAATGTTCGTGATTATCGAGGAACCGAAAAAATGATCTAAATATCATTAACATTTATCTAATGATTCATCATTATATATTATTAATAATTATTAATGGTATCATTTAATATTTGGGAAAAATATTAATAACATCTATTTTTTACTTTATGAGTTTTTCTTTGTTTTATACAAAAATCCTATATGAACCGACCATGGAAATCATGTAAAAAAATGCACCAGAATTAACGAAAATAATTTTTTTATTAACAAATTTTTCGAAATGCTGTAATAAAATGATCAAAAAAATTATTATAAAAACTATTATTCTTATGTAAAGTAATAATAACACACTTTTAATCATTACACAGGAGGTTTAATAACATTTTAAGCTAGGTGATCTCGAGGTAAGGGAATTTTTAACCCAATTTCCATTCTTTCGGTTAACCATCAACATTATTCATTATGTGGAAATAAGATTATTAGTGTGATGAATATTTCCTATATTTTGTTTTATTATGTGTATTAATAGTTTATACACATATCCTTTCCATTCTACAAATTCTTTCTCAAAATTTATTTGTAAAGGTCTTTCCTTTTAAAATTATTCAATAAGTCTATTTAATGTAATTCAAAACGATAGTTTTTTATATATGTATGGAATGAGAGGGTTATCTTAATTTAATGAGGATTTATTATAATGTTTCATCCATTATATGTTGAAATAATATTTTTTATGAATATTATTTAATTATTGTGTGCATGTTTTTTTATTTTATAAATTTGATCTTTTTTACAAGAAAAAAACGAATTTTTAGATTCTAAATGTCTTTTTCTCAGGGGTTTACAATATTTAGCAAGTTTATTATTCATGGTATTTTCCATGGAATTATTATGTTGGTTTGAAACCATTATAGCTCAATATATGCTAGGTTTAGACCATTATAGCTCAATATAAGTTGGGTATATCCCATTATAGCTCAAGATATGATGGGTGATCCCCATTATAGCTCTCCAATGCCTTGGGTACTCCAGAGATGGATGTTGAACAAATTATAATTCCATATGTAATGGTGATTTTAAGAGTGATATGATAAATATGTCCCAGGGAAACAACATGATGTTTCTATGCATGATAACTAGTTTTTATGAAATTTGTTTTATTATGTTCTTATGCAATCAATTGACTAACGATTTATTTATTTATATACCTTACTAAGTTTTGTGTTCATTTTCCAAGTTTTTAAATATTTTTACATGTTATAAGGATTTTTACGAGAAATAAAGTTGTCTTGTTTAATTTTATAAACACTTTTCAACCAAATCATGTTTTATTTAAAATGTCTTATATATTGGAAGAATTAAATATTATTTTAGTGGTATCCACTCTATATAAACGAGGGATGTTATATTTGTTTTTTTATTAATTCAATAAATACATCAACCTAATAATTTACTCAATGTTAATTAAAGTATGTTCTTGAATAAAATTCCGGATTACGTAATTTTTTATGGCTAGGTCTTCATGCATCCAATCAAGGGAGGAACTGTATATCTAAAACAAATTGTGGTTTTAACAAGATTGGTACAACCATATTAGGGGGTTTGAGAAATGTGATAAATTATTTTCTAATTCAATCATTTTTACTCTCTAAATATGTACCTATTAATGGAATGGATCTTTTTCCTTTTTCATACTTTCAGTTTTCATGAATGTGACTTATACAAGGATGTAAAACAACATGAATCGTAAGGATTTATTAGTTCACTTATTATTATTAATCCATTCATTAGTGACGGTGGTGGAGACACCACAAAAAAATCATTTGTGATCTTATATCAAATAAATGAATACTGATTTTGTTGAACCCTTTTTTATCTAGAAGTAACTAGATTAGTATAATGTTGCAACATGTTATCTTCTAATGATTGGGAAGGAATAATTACAAAATCAAATACTAGATTTGGGTAACATTACATGATCTATAATCATTAGGTAAGAATTGTATTACTTACCAAATTGACTATGATCACCTTCCTTAGTTATACAATAATATTTAAGGCTTTGTCATATAACAATCTTCATACTCATCAAAGCTGTATAAAAATAATGTGTGGATACCTTAGTTGTTTCTCAATACCTAAAATTTTTAGATATAAATTACTAGTCTTCTCACAATTCTTAAATTATATTGGAATTTTGTAATAACTACATAAATATATAAATAATATATTATTCTTCCATATCAACACATAATAGTTATATTGTAACATCTCTGGTAAATAAAGAATAAAACATTTTCATATGTATTAATATTTATGAATTAAATATTAATTTTACTTTAATGGGGTTTCTTTGTTCGATAGCGTACCCGATACGCAACAAAGAGTTTCTTTGAAATCTTACGTTGCACACTAGTAATAAAATAATATTATTTTAAATGGTAGTTAACACGTAGCCATTGTATTGGTGTAAATGAATTTAAATAACTAAAATATGATTATATATGTTTGTTAAATTTTTTTCATTTATCCAATAAAGGATAAAGGCTTAAAATATGAAAAGAAATCAATTTTAGTCATATATACTCTAATTTTCACTAAAGGTCGACTTATAGCCTTTTGATGGAGAACCGTCCATAAATATAGTTTTGGTCACTCTTATACATTCTTTTGAACCAAATAAAATTCTTCTTTAGAATCGGGACATCAAATTTTACTTTGTGTAAATATTTGGTATTTTTCCGATAAAGATCATTCTTAATGAATAGTAAAAAATGTTGTATTTTAATTCAAAAAATCATTTTAATATAATTTATTTATATGGTTAGATTATCTTTTGAATTGGTTTTAAAGTTAAATTAGAATATATTTTTACCATTTAATCCAATTTTTGACATTGGAATTAATTTCACTTTGAAATTGGACTTAAACTAGTGTAAATCTTTTGATATATATTGTTTCATAACACCACGCTATTTGTCATTACAGCAGGACTTAATAATAAAATTAATTAATGTAACTTATATGATTTGAATTTTGTAAAATAGAAATCATTTTTGATTTCATAATATCAAATATATCTTAGGGTGATGTTTTGGAATTTTTCTGAAAAACTTCAATTTTTGATGAATAGTGAAACCACTAAGTGGTACATAAAAACTGATTTTTCGTTTAAATGAAATTTTACCACCTCTGTATTTTCAATTTCCAAAATCCGATATACATGGTTGTCATTAAGAAGTATAATCTGGTTCAATGATATTAAAATATTTTTTTGGTGAATAGTGACTTTTAAGTTTTTAATCGCGATTAGAGGTAATTATTGTAATTTAAGGTAAGATTAATGTTTTAATAATATGAGATGACCTAAAAACATGTCCTACCCTTATTGGATGTGTCATGGGCGACCAATAAAATCCATCGGTCCACTTGGGGACCCCGTGGATCCACTTTGGTAGGAAAATGACATTAATAACTTTTTATTTAAAGTTAAAATAAAAATGTCACAAACATGAGTTGTTTTACTAATCCAATTTTTTAATGGGGTTATACAATATAGATTTTTTACTATAAATATTAATTATAAAGATAAAAATATTTCCTACATCATGATATTTGTTTATAATTTTTAGACAATAAATAAATTAAATTATTTATGGCACCATGATGATGCAACGATTATCTCATTATTTGACGATTTAAATAAAATGAAACGATAATGTAAAATCTAAAACCTACACTTGTCAAAAACCTATTGGATGGGTGTATTTATAACCCTTATCACCTTATACTCTAAATTTATAATTCTGGGACCTTTTTTATCTGAAAATCATTTTATAATAAAGTAGCCTTTTATAACTTTCCAAGAGTGCCCCTCCTCTCCTCTTAAAAAAGGTCCCCACCTCTACCACCTTACCCACACTTCCAAAGCCTTTGGCTCAGCCAACCCATGACCATTTTGTCTCCCCACATCCCTCTATTACTCCTAGAAGACTCACTTTGGGAATATGTCTTCCCAAGGAAGCCTTTGAGCTCAAATCAAAAAGAGTTACCCGTTGTTAAGGTAATGTATTCACTTGTGTTCTTTTGTTTTATTTTGCTTCTCCGACCCCCTAAACTCATTTTATTCATTTCATTTGAAACAACTCCAGTATCTTCAATATACTAGGATATTTTTATAAGATGTTTTAGAGAAACACTTTCACACACTAACATATAATGGTTAAAGAACACACAGTTTATGTGGATGGCGAATTTCTGCTTCACGAAACGATGATTGTTCAACACTCATATAACACATTCAAAGGTGGCCATTAAAATGTCACTATATTTATATATGATATATAATATGTTTATGTTTTACTTATGATTCTTTATTTTTCATTTATGGAATACCTTTATGGTTTCCATTATGGATAAATGTGATATCTTCATTTTAGGATGTGCGGACTACCCCCCCTCAAAGTGATTTGATTCGTTAATGCCATATATGGGATGTATAAAGGATGGAGTTAAAGTTATTATATATGATGTTATAATCAAATTATAATATACCTTTACATAATTATTATTTATTTTCATTAAAGTATGATATTGAAATGAAAGTAGCGTTCATGCGTACGTACGGCTTACCATCTCCAAGAACGGTGCATTTCATTTCTTATCCCCAAATGTAATGTACTATTAGAAGTAAATATATATAATGGATATATATGATGTATGTTACATCTAAATGATGAATATAAATCTGTAATTGAAATATACATATCTCTCATTTAGTTTTAATTCCATTAATATGACATATAAATGAAAGTAGCGTTCATGCGTACGTACGGCTTTCCGTCTCCATGAACGATGCATTTCATTTCTTACCTCTAAATGATTATTTAATATTATAAATACATGTATATGCTGGATATATATGATATATATGATATCCAAATCATGAATATCATTCTGGATATAATGAACCTTTGACCACACGAACAACATGTAATTGTAAGAATTCCACTTTCGACTTATGAACCAAATATCGACAAAACAAACATTATTAACATAAATGATTAAATAATGTTTATAAAATGGAAATAAGTGATATAAAAGGAATAATGAACATGAAAAGGTTCTTAATCAAGTATAAATTAACTGAAGTTTATTATACAGGATGTTAAAGAATGATCGAGTCAAGTCGGACCCGAGGTAAGGGACTTCGTCTCAATCTCCTTTCATTGAGGCATATTTTGTTTTATACACAACTTTCTTTTATACGGTGTATAAACCCCTTTGAATTTTAATTTTATACAAAAGAATATTTTTCAATGAAGGGTTATACTAAACGACAAAAAGGAGTGATTCTTTTAACGTACGCGGTGACAACAACCTTTTCGGCCGCCGCGAATATTATTTGGTCTTTGGCTTCCTCAAGAAGCCATAATGTTTTTAAAAATAAAATAAATACCAAATAATCTTTTATGTATTTTGGTATTGAAAATGGTTTTTATAATGGATTTGTTATGTCAATATATTTAAGTGATATATAGTGATCAAAGTGTGGAAATTTGTTCTTTCCATTATATTTGGTTTATGACTTATGATTTTCTAATGGTACTTGGTCATTTGACAGGTGGTTACATGATAAACCATATGACAAGTGGTGCCGTGAATACCAGGACGGGTGGTTATGTTATAACCTCCAATGCATTGGATATGGAAGTCAGCCGTATGGCTATTTCATTAAGTGATATGTGTGGAAGTCCACCGTATGGTTATTCCATTTAAGTATGTTTATGTCCCAAGTTACATTTATATGTTATGTGTTCTTTATATGGGTTTTATGGTAATATTTTAGGTACAAAAGGGTAAGTATTGATATTTTATTCATTGAAGAGTTTTTAGTAATTCATAAAGGTTAAAAGTATTACTTTGATAAAGTATACATGGTTTACTTGTTGTTTTGAAAAACTAATAGTTTTCATTCATTGTGTATCCCTTACTGAGCTTTTTATGCTCACCCCATGTTTTTGAAATGTTTTTCACAAGACATAACGTGGAATAGTGTCAAGGATGGGATCAAGGGAAAGTCATGCTACCTAAAACATGGAACTAGGCATGTTTCTTTTTAGGAGTTTTTATTTTATGGAAACTTAGTAGAAGTTTCTACTTTGTAATCTTTTGAGATGTAATAGTTATGCCCTAATTCTCTAAAACTCTAAACCTGAAAAGATCCTCAATGTGAATTATTCATTTAATTCAATATTAAGTAATGTTTAAGGCTGGGGCCTTATAGTGGTTATTAGAGGTTGGTTTAGACAACTTTAGGAGTTAGAAAATTGTTAAATAATAAATTAATTTATGGTATGACTGAAATGATATAGCATTTAAAGATTACCATGTTGCTTCGCCTAAGATATTTCTGTGTTCAGAATGGGTTTCCACAGAGTAAATAAGGAAGCTATGTTCGGATGACATGAAGAGGAAGGCAACCTTCCAAATCAGCAACCTGAGATGGTTGGAATTGGAATTGAACAGTTTATTGCAGTTATGGCACAGTTGAATCAGGCTATAAATGGTGGTGTTATCTATGCATGAGATCAGCCAGATCAACTGCAGAGGAACATGTCAGTGGTGGAACATTTAATGAGGCATCATCCCCCATCATTCAAAGGACCGTCTGACCCCGTGCAAGCTGAAGGGTGGATTAAAGCACTGGAGAAGATTTTTGATGTCATGGGGTGTTCAGAACATCAAAAGGATAGTCTTACTGTATACCATTTTGAAGGTGAAGCTGATTAGTGGTGGTCGATGGTGAAAAATATCAGGGATAGTGATGAGATTGATGATCTTCACTGGGAATAATTCAAAGGAATGTTTCTTGAGAAATATTTTCCAAAGGTGGTTCCTCTTTGGATGAAAAAACAGTTCCTAGAATTGAGGCAGGAGGATAACTCAGTGGTTGCTTATGAAGCAAAGTTCACTCGATTGGCAAGGTATGCTCCAAACATCATACGAGATCTTGATGGTAAAATAAACCATTTTTACTCAAGGTTAAAGCCAATGTATCGAAGGGATTTAGTTTCTCATGAGTTCAAACGTTATGAAAAACTTGTTCGATGTGAGGAGAAGGTGGAAATGGAGTTTGCCGATGATTAGGTGTTCTTTGACAAACAATAGAATAAGAGGTCCAGTTGGCAGGAAAAGGGGAAGAATTCATCAAAGAAGCAATGAGGTAAGAAAACAAAATATCCATCATGTGAGAAGTGTGGTAAAATGCATCCTGGAGAATGTTTATCCAAGTCTGGAAAGTTCTTTCGGGGTGGTAAGTTGGGTCATATTGCTCGTAACTATAAAAAAGATGATCAAGCGGGAAATGAAAAGCCAGCGGTAAGTTGTTTTAAGTGTAATGAAATGGGTCATTATGAAAATGAGTGTCTAATGAAGAACTCAACTGAGGGAAAGTAGCCAGACTACAAGCAGAAAGGGGTGGTGAAATCTTTTGCAACTACTTCAGCAAATGTTGGTCCATTGAATGATTTAGTATCAGGTACACTGTTTGTTTGTTTAGATTATTCCAATGTGTTGTTTGATTCAGGGTCTACACATTATTTCATCTCTGAGAATTTTTCTAGTAAATTTGAAATTCCATCTCAAGATATGAATCCTGAACTTAAGGTAAAAACACCTGGAGGTAACGTTGAGACAAAAAGAAATTATAAGAACCTTCCTATCCTTGTGTGCGGAATGAATCTACCAGAAAACCTTATTGTTTTTCCTATAGTAGAGTTTGATGTTATTTTGGGCATGGATTGGATTTCTATTTATCATGCTAAGATTGATTGTAGAGATAAAATGGTTTCTTTTCAGAAAGACTTTCGGTTTGTTTACAAGAATGAACCCTTGATTTTGATAACATATCAGGAAGTTGAGAAACTAGTAAAAGATGGAAATGAATGTTACCTTGCATATATTGTTGAAAATAAAAGAACTGTTCAGATTAATGATGTGACAATGGTAAATGAGTATCTTGATGTTTTTCTGATTAGTTTCCTGGTATTATTCATGATCGAGAAGTTGAATTTACTGTTGACATAGTTCCGGATTCTAAGCCAATTTCGAAACCCCCTTATAGAATGGCTCAAATTGAAATTTTATAGTTAAAGAAACAATTTTAGGAGTTATTAGATAAAGGTTTCATTCTACCTAGCACATCACCATGGGGTGCTCCTGTCTTGATTGTTAAAAAGAAGGATGGATCAATGAGACTTTTCATTGATTATAGAGCCTTGAATAATATCACAGTTAAGAACAAGTATCCTTTGCCTCATATCGACGATTTTTTTCATCAGATCCAGGGAGCTTAGTATTTTTCGAAGATTGACTTGAGGTCGGGGTACCGTCAGTTGAATGTAAAATAAGCTGATGTTCCGAAGACTACATTCCATACTAGATATGGCCATTATAAATTTGTAGTTATGCTTTTTGGTTAACCAATGAACCTGTTGTATTCATGGACCTTATGAATAGAAATTTCCATGAGTTCTTGGATATGTTTGTGGCTATTTTAATCAATGATATTTTGGTGTTTTCTAAAAGTAAAGAGGAGCATGAGAGTCATTTAAGGGTTATTTTTCAAACCTTTAAAGAAATTAAATTGTATGGTAAATTCAGCAAGTGTGAGTTTTGGATGCAAAAAATTTCTTTCCTTGGTCACATTGTTTCAAAAGATGGCATAACTGTTGTACCTGCTAAAACAAAAGTTGTTGATGAATGTCCAAGACCCACAAATGTAACTGACATCTATATTTTTCTTGGTTTGGTAGGTTACTATCGAAGTTTTGTTGAAACTTTTTCATGATTATCTAGTCCAATGAATAAGCTAACTCGGAAGGGTGTTAAGTTTATCTGGACAAAAGAATGTGATGATTGTTTTCAGGAGTTGAAAAGAATATTGGTGAATGCTCCAGTTTTGGAACTTCCTTCCAGTAATGGTAAGTTTGTTATCTATAGTGATGCTTAATTGAAAGGACTTGGTTGTGTCCTTATGATGAATCATCAGGTAATTGCATATTCTTCATGTCAATTGAAAAATGAGGTACATTACCCTACACATGATTGGGAATTAGTTGTTGTTTTTTTCTCTAAAAATTTGGAGGCATCATTTGTATGGAGTAAAGTGTGAAATATATATTGATCAAAAAAGTTTAAAGTATATATTCACTTAGAAAGAATTGGACATGAGATAGAGGAGATGGCTGGAATTAATCAAGGATTATGATTGTACAATTCATTACCATCCGGGAAAATAAAATAAAGTGGCAGATGCTTTGAGTCAAAAAAGTAATGCTTCATTAGAAATGTTGTGTTTGGAACATGATCCTTTGGGTAAGGATTTGATGAACTATGGAATAGAATTTGTTGGTGCAGGAAGTTATTCTATTTTGTTTGAGGTATCAGTGAGATCATCCCTATCAGACAGAATTAAGCAAGCGCAGAGGGAAGACAGTGGGTTGCAAGAAAAAGGTAGAGCTGGTTCAGAAGGGTAAGTTGCCTGAATTTAAAATTGATAATGACTGTGTTTTGAGGTTTGGGAAGATATTATGTGTTTCTTGTGATTCACAGTTGAAGAATGAGTTGTTATGTGAGGCTCATAGTTCCCCATTTTCAGTTCATCCTGGCAGTACTATGATATACAGAGATATGCGAGAGTATTACTGGTGGGATGGAATGAAAAGATATATTGATGATTTTACTCTGAAGTGTTTGACTTGTCAGTCGGTTAAAACAGAGCGGCAGTTACTGAAAGTGATGCTTCAGCCATTACCTGTGCCAGAGTGGAAATGGGAAAATATATCAATCGACTTTGTTGTGGGATTACCGAAGACATCTTGAGGTAATAATGCAATCCAGGTTATTGTTGATCGCTTGACTAAATATGCTCATTTTCATCCTATTCAAGATACTTTCTCTCTAGATCAACTTTCTCGATTGTATCTTAAAGAGATATTCAGGATGCATAGAGTTACCCTATCCATTGTATCTGATAGTGATTTGAGGATTACTTCTAACTTTTGTAAGGGAATTCAGAATTTGTTGTGTTCTGAATTAAATTTTAGTACAGCTTTTCATCCTCAGTCATATGGGTAGTCAGAATGAACAATTCAGACATTGGAGGATATGCTACATGCTTGTTCAATGGATTATCAGGGAATATGGTACCAACATCTTTCTATGGTTGAATTTTCATATAATAACAGTTTTCATTCCCATATACAGATGGCCCCGTTTGTTGAATTATATTGTAAACAGTGTCGAACACTAGCTTTTTGGGATGAAGTGGGTGAAAGTAAGGTGATGGGACCAGTATTGTAGAAGAGATGGTAGAAAAAGATTAGTTGATTCAGAAACACATGAGAACATCTCAGATCAGACAGAAAAGTTATGAAGATAACCAGAGGAAGGATCTATCTTTTGAGGTAGGTGATCATTTTTTTCTCAACATTTCACCATGGAAAAGTGTGATGTGATTTGGTAAGAAAGGAAAGCTGTGTCCAAGGATCATTGGACCATATGAAATTATGGAGAAAGTTGTATCAGTTGCATATCGAGTGTCTTTACCTCCGAGTTTATCTCAGGTACACAGTGTTTTTCATGTTTCGATGTTGAGAAAGTATATAATCCAGATCCATATCATGTTTTGAGTCCATAGGTGGTTCAGCTGGAAGAGAATCTATCTTATGAAGAACAACCAGTCCAGATACTTGACCAAAGAGAGCAAGTGTTGCAAAATAGGGTAATTCACCAGGTAATGGTTTTGTGGAAAAACCATATGGTTGAAGAGGCAACATGGGAATCTGAAAATTCTATGAGGGATAAATACCCCCACTTATTTTGATAAGTGAATAAAATTGCGAGGACGCAATTCCCAAAAAGGGGGAAGGATGTAACATCTCAGGTAAATAAAGAAAAAAACATTTTCATATGTATTAATATTTACGAATTAAATATTAATTTTACTTTAAAGGGGTTTCTATGTTCAATAGCGTACCCGATACACAACAACGAGTTTCTTTGAAATCTTACGTTGTACATTAGTAATAAAATAATATTATTTTAAATTGTAGTTAACACGTAGCTATTGTATTGGCGGGAATGAATATAAATAACTATAATATGATTATATATGTTTGTTAAATGTTTTTACATTTATCCAATAAAGGATAAAGGCTTAAAATATGAAAATAATTCAATTTTAGGTATATATACTCTAATTTTCACTAAAGATCGACGTATAGCCTTTTGATGGAGAACCATCCATAAATATAGTTTTGGTCACTCTTATACATTCTGTTGGACCAAATAAAATTCTTCTATATAATTGGGATATCAAATTTTAATTTGTGTAAATTTTTGGTATTTTTTTGATAAAGATTATTTTTAATGAATAGTGAAAAATATTATATTTTAATTCAAAACAACTTTTTAATCTAATTTATTTATATGAATATATTATCTTTTAAATTGGTTTTAAAGTGAAATTAGAATATATTTTTACCATTTAATCCAATTTTGGTCATTGGAATTAATTTCACTTTGAAATTGGACTTAAACTACTGCCAATCTTTTAATATATATTATTTCATAAAAACATGCTATTTGTCATGTCAACGGGAATTAATTATTAAATTAATTAATGTAACATATATGATTTGAATTTATTAAAATATACATAATTTTTGAATTCGGAATATCAAATATAGATTAGGGTGAAGTTTTGGTATTTTTCTGAAAAACTTCAATTTTTGATGAATAGTGAAACCACTAAGTGGTACTTAAAAACTGATTTTTCGTTTAAATGAAAATTTAACACCTCTGTGTTTTGAATTTCAAAACTCCAACATACATGGTTGTCATTAAGAAGTAAAATTTTGTTCAATGAGATTAAAATAATTTTTTGGTGAATAGTAACTTTTATGTTTTTAATCGCGATTAGAGGTAATTAGTGTAATTTATGGTAAATATAATGTTTTAATAATATGAAATGACCTATACACGTGTCCTATTCTTATTGGATGTGTCATGGCCGACCAAGACAATCCATGGGTCAACTTGGGGACCCCATGGAGCCATTTTGGTAGGAAAATGTCATTAATAACTATTTATTTCAAGTTAAAATAAAAATGTCACAAACATGAGTTGTTTTACTAAAACATTTCTCAAATGGGGTTATACAAGTAATATTTTTTACTAAAAATATTCATTAGAAATATTAAAATATTCCCTACATCATGATATTTGTTTTATAATTTTTATACATTAAAAAAATTAGATTATTTATGGCACCATGATGATGCAGCGATTACCTCATTATTTAACGATTTAAAAAAAATGAAACGATAATGTAAAATCTAAGTCCTAAACTTTTCAAAAACCTATTGGATGGGTGTATTTCAAACCCTTATCACCTTATCCTCTAAATTAATAATTTCTGGACATTTTTTATCTGAAAATCATTTTATAATAATGTAACCTTTTATAACATTCCAAGATTGCCCCTCCTCTCCTCTTATAAAAGGCCCCCACCCCTACCAGCTTACCCACACTTCCAAAGCCTTTGCCTCGTCCAAAACCTGCCCATTTTGTCTCTCCAAATCCCTCTCTTACTCTTAGAAGCCTCAGTTTGGGCATAAGTCTTCCCAAGGAAGCCTTTGAGCTAAACTCAAAAAGAGTTACCCATTTTTAAGGTAATGTCTTCACATGTGTTCTTTTGTTTTATTTTGCTTCTCCAACCACTAAACTCATTTTAATCATTTATTTTGAAACAAATAAAGTATCTTAAATATACTAGGATGTTGTTATAAGATGTATTTGAGCTACACTTACACACAACTACATGTAATGGTTAAATAACATACTGTTTCTGTGGATGGCGAATTTCTGTCTCACGAAACGATGATTGTTCAACACTCATATAAAACCTTCAAAGGCGGTCATTAATATGTTACTATATTTATATATGATATATAATATGTTTATGTTTTACTTAATATTCTTTATTTTTCATTTATGGAATACCTTTATGGTTTCCATTATTGGTAAACGCGATATCTTCATTTTAGGAAGTGCGGGCTACCGCCCCCTAAAAGTGATTTGATTCGTTAATGCCATATGTGGGACGTATAAAGGATGGAGATAAAGTTATTATATATGATTTTATACTGGAATTATAATATAACTTTATATAATTATTATTTCTTTCCATTAAAGTATGAGATAGTAATGAAAGTAGCATTCATGCGTACGTACGGCTTACCGTCTCCATGAACGGTGCATTTCATTTCTTATCCCCAAATGTAATGTACTATTATAAGTAGATATATATAATGGATATATATTATGTATTTTACATCTAAATGATGAATATAATTCTGGAATTAAAATATAATTATCTCTCATTTATTTTTAATTCCATTAATATGACATAGAAATGAAAGTAGCGTTCATGTGTACGTACGGCTTACCGTCCTCATGAACGGTGCATTTCATTTTTTACCTCTAAATGATTATGTAATATTATAAATACATGTATATGATAGATATATATGATATATATGATATCCAAATCCTGAATATCATTCTGGATATAATGAACCTTTGACCACACGAACAACATGTAATTATAAGAAGGCCACTATCGACATAAGAACCAAATATCGAAAAAACAAGCATTATTAACATAAATGATAACATAATGTTTATTACATGGAAATAAGTGATATAAAAGGAATAATGAACTTGAAAAAGGTTCTTAATAAAGTAGAAATTAGCTCAAGTTTATTATTCAGGACGTTAAAGAACGATCGAGTCAAGTCAGACCCGAGGTAAGGGACTTCATCTCTATCTCCTTTCATTGAGGCATATTTTGTTTTATACACAACTTTATTTTATATGGTGTACAAAACCCTTTGAATTTTAATTTTATACAAAAATAATTTTTTTCTACGAAGAGTTTTACTAAACGACAAAAAGGAATGTTTCTTTTAACGTACGCGGCGACAACGACCTTTTCCACCGCCACGAATATTATTTGGTCTTTGGCTTCCTCAACAAGCTGTAATGTTTTTTAAAATGAAATAAATACCATATACTCTTTTATGTATTTTGGTATTGAAAATGGTTTTTATAATGGATTTGTTATGTCAATATATTTATGTGATATATTGTGACCAAAGTGTGGAAATGTTTTCTTTACATTATATTTGTTTTATGTCTTATGATTTTATAATGGTACTTGGACATTTGATGGGTGGTTACGTGGTAAACCATATGACGGGTGGTGCTGTGAATTCCAGGATGGGTGGTTATGTTATAACCTCTAATGTATTGGGTATGGAAGTCGGCAGTATGGCTAATCCATTAAGTGATATGTGTGGAAGTCGACCGTATGGTTATTCCATTTAAGTATGTTTATGTCCCAAGTTACCTTTATATGTTAGGTGTTCTTTATATGGGTTTTATGGTAATATTTTAGTTAAAAAAGGGTAGGTATTGATCTTTTATTCAGTGAAGAGTTTTTACTACTTCATAAAGGTGAAAAGTATTACTTTGATAAAGTATACATGGTTTACTTTTTGTTTTGAAAAACTAACAGTTTTAATTCATTGTGTATCCCTTACTGAGATTTTTATGCTCACCCCATGTTTTTGAAATATTTTTCACAGGACTTAACGTGGAATAGGGTCAAGGATGGGATCAAGGGAAAGTCATGCTACCTGAAACATGGAAGTAGACATGTTTCTTTTTAATATTTTTTATTTTATGGAAACATAATAGAAGTTTCTTCTTCGTAATCTTTTGAGATTGAATAGTTATGTCCTAATTCTCTAAAACTCTAAACCTGAAAAGATCCTCAATGTGAATTATTCATTTAATTCAATATTAAGTAAGGTGTATGTTTGGGGCCTTATATATATATATATAAATATATTTCTTTAAAGTGTGAGATCATAATTTTTTCATCAATATATAGAATATTCAAGATAAATATTGAATTATATTTTCAATCATTATCAATACTTATTATTAAATATAGAAGGATGTTCTCCTTCTATAATAATTGTATATCCCCATTCCCTTAAAAAAATTGTTCTCAATGGAATGAATATTTATTTTTTATATGTCTTTGATGAATGTAAATATCATAATAATTACAATTTATAGCCCCTCTCAGATAACCTTTTTTATTCTCAATATATTACATGGTATTTTGTTGGAGGTTCATCTATCTTCCTTCACCTTTTTAATTTCATCCTCATTTTATATTATTTTTTGTTTTCATAAAATCGCGGGAATATATTTTATGAATAAAAAATGGGTAATTATCTTTGTTTTGGGAATTATAATCTTCTATAATGTTTTTTGTCCCATGCAATCAGTAATATTATATAATATTAAATTCCTGGAAAATTGGTCATGGGCGACCCATGATTTACCCCATGTTATTTTTCCATTAAATATGGAAATATTTGACAATAAATGTAGAATAATATCAATGTGTAACCTATTATATACCATTTACTTATTATTATATTATCCACATTATTTTTCACGATATTTCTTAATATTAATTGCTCTATTACATCAAACATATAAATTATCTGAATGATTTTCTTTAGGTTTGTATGTCAAAATAAAAAAAACACTATTTTTGTGTTAATGAATTTCAAAATTTTTAGGATTATATGGATTTTTTCATTATTTTGTTTATTAGTCTCTTACCGTGGTATGAAAAACCTATTATCTAATTCATGTAGTTTTCTTAACATTATTTATATTGCACTACATGGGAAGGTCAACCACATAACTCTCTTCATCAGACATTATAGTGTATAATTTTCCTCATGATTTCATTATATTTTTACTTATAGAACTATATTTCACTTATTTATAATATAAAAAATTATTTATAAAGTGATATTTTTTCCATAGTGGATAGATAATTCAACATATTAATTTTTCATGACTAAAACAAGTGTCTCAAATCCAATCATACTCATATAATCCTTATGATTTGTATAATTTATAGAATGGGTTGACATCATAATAGTTAATCTAAAAAAATAAATAATTTTTTTCAAAAAGGAAAAAATTATGTATGAGATAAATAAATATATTGCTTCTTATATATTTGATGATTTGACAATCTTTTCTTATATGGATATATTAAAAGTCACAGTACATTATAACACATTTTAAAATTTATTTTTGACCCAATAAATATAATCATATCATGATGAATCTCTTATATACAATTAAATAACACCTTCACCAAGGAATTGACCATATCATTTCATGTAGATGTTTAGAATAACCCATACATATATTCCAGGAATCCATTATATATTATAGGGAAACTCTATACTTTTTTGAAATTATCAGTTGTAAAAATAGATCAGTCTTTAAAAACCATAGTGTGAATAAGTACTTTGTCACATTAATGTTTTCATGTTCTAGACAACGATTATGTATTAACTTATCTAATTTATTATACAACCCTTATATAATCATTCATTTACCATTATTTATGATATATACAAATCATAATTTTTCGTCATTCTATAAAATTGCCAAATAAATCCCAATTATTCTCTTCAACATAAAATATTCTCAACCTAAAAACATGTCAATAATAAATTTTCCACTTATCATTAATCTATTTAGACTAACTAAATATTATTTTTCATATAAAACCCTTTTAAAAAAGTAATATAAAGAATAAATATTGTTTCCCTCACCATTTCAATTAGTGAAATTTATATTTTAGCTCTAATTACATTTTTTAAATATCATCCATATGACATTCCATATAATCAACAGTATTTATTCATGATAATTATAAATTTAATTCTTAACAGTATCCTTTTAAACAACCAACATTGATTTATATATATATAGACATATAACAAAATAAATAATACTCCATTCTCATTACACCAACTCACAAATTCCATAAAAATTTTCATATTCCATATAAAAGTATCTATAATATAACAACTAATATAAATATTCCAAAAAATTTCTTATGTCATATAAATAATGATAGAAACTCTTATACTTCTTCCACATAATTTAAAAACATCTTTAGCATGAATCATGAATTAGAGAACTTATTACTGACTATATTTCATTGTAATTGTTTAATTGAAGGTATATTAATTCAATAAATAATGTTGTTTCTTCAATCCTCAGTCACTGTTTGAACTAGTATATATAATTAAAATTTTTATGGGTAATTTATTCAAACCTAGTATTGAAAATCCCATGTACTATAAACTCTTTCCAATCTTCTCTTCTTAACACATATTGATATCACTCTAACCAACATTATTCTTATTGATAAAAAGTGAAATTGAAAAAATATGTGTTTAAGAGACATGAGAATAAAATTAACATGTATTAGATAATTTTTCCATGATTAAGCATCACATATCAACAATAAACACTCTCCCATAACCCAATGTTTTAATCTATCTAAAAATTAACTATATAATTATCTCATTAAAATATATAACATAAAAATATCAATTATTATTTTGTATAAATTATTTATTACAATTCACATATTATATATATGTTCCTAGGTATATAAGTAATATATTAAATGGGTTTCGTAAAATTATTTATAATTAGAATAATATAAATGACTCTTCAATACTTTAATATTATGAAATAAGCACATTAGAAACATGAAAATGTGAGAAATGAAATATTAATAGAATAATATCATAGAACATATGAATTTATCATAATCCATGATATAATAATCATAAAACATGTCATATGAACTTGGAACTAGACAAAAAAATCATGAAAGTGCAACATATACCATGAAATACGAATTTTAGATAATATATCAATATTTATGGTCCATGGAAACATATATTATGACTGTGAAATTTAAAAAACCATAAAAATCATAAAAAATGTAACGGTCACCCATTAAGGTCGACATAAAAAAATGGATCTAGAGTTACAATACAAATCTTATAAAATAGTATATTTTGAACTGATATATAAATCCATCAGAATAATGGATTGAGTTTCTCTAATTTCATCCCTTGGTAATTTAATGAGATATAAATAATTTCCACATGCTTTGGAAGTATATATATTTTTTGTAAGAGAATCCAAATAATGGAAAAATGTACCTTTTTTCCACATATAATTTATCAAATCAGAAAACATGATTAACATATTAAAGGAAAATTGGATTCAATTCATTTTTTAAAATATAAAATAATAATTCAAAACAAATTATGTCATATGAAACTAAAATTTTAATCACAAAAAATATATTCATGATAAAAGAATTTATAGGGTTAAACACGAGTGATAGAAAATACTGAAAATATGATTGATATTAATGAACAAAAAATAAATATAGAATAGAAAAAATGATATGTGTTTTCCAAACATTTTGGTTAGTTTTTCTTTAAAATGATGTTATAAGACAAATTTAAAATCATTTTACAAATAGAGAACAATGGTATTTAAAAATTTATTTAAAAATTAAAAACACATTTAGTAAATCATTGAAAAAAGGAAACATCAAGTGAAATATAAAAATGAAAATAAAAAATACATCGAAAGGTAAAAAAGTATTTTTTGACCATTTTTTAATTTTTCTTAATGAAAACCACATTTATAAAAATACAGTAAAATTTCTACATGAATATTTATAATAAAAAATATGATGAGTATATAAGAGGATAAAAATTTGGATTTGAAAATAATAAATTAAAAAAATTAAAAAGTTCAATGTTCATGGGAAATAAATATTCAATAGATGATGAGAATTATTCATATCATTTTAATATTTTTATCATTTAAAGAATAAATAATTGAAAAATATTTTGATAGAAAGATATAATTTATATAAAATTAAAGATAATGTACCACATGAGATGATTACAACTCACATAAATTATATTGAGAAAATTTAATTTGTTAAGAATTTTATTGAAAATGAAAAAACATAAAATTCAGAGTGACCATTATATAGAACTAAAATAGGTTCATTATTTGAAAAATGCATAAATAATGGGAACAGAGGTAAAAACCCCATATAACTTTGGTATCATGCACAATAAAAGAAAATGAAAGATATAGATGGAAATATAATTTTAAATACCCAATGTCAAATATAAATTATTATAATATATTTAATTAGTTAATTAGGTACACTATATAAAATAAAATTAATTCATAATATGAAATATGTATCTGGAAATTGAAATTTGGTCCAAGATTCCATACCTCAAATTCTTTCATGGTGGGATTTCCTCCAACCTATTTTATAAAAAATTTAGTTTTATTATCAATATAATATTAAACATTTTTTAATCTACTTATAAAAATAATTTAGTTATTAATTATAACTATTTTATTAATTATAAATTATTAAAATTAATATTATGGTTTGGATTTTATTTTTATCCCAAACTGACTTCAGTTTGTTGGTTTTAGTCCATAATCCTTTATCATGGTCTAATAATACCCAAAAATCTAATGGAGAATTAGAAGTAGATTTTCATAATTATATAGTGATATATTATTGTTTCAGGGGCGTTCAAGCGATGGTTCATATAGAATGATAAAAAATGATCCATTTTGTAAATATTAAGTAAAAAAATTTATTTAACATATTGATAAATTTGTTTTTCTATATTACCATTATATAATTATCATGATTCCCTCAAATATTAAATATTACAATATATTTTTATTATATAATTATCATTATTAATTTTCATGGATGTGTTATAACATCGGTCAGTAGGTGATATAATCAACACAAAAAAGATCATGTTATGATGAAAAAATTATTATGTAAATGTTATTTTATCATTATAATATAGTTTATATTAAAAATAAATGATAATAAACGCATATTATTGTTTTTAGAGACATATTAAATCATATTGTTGTGAACAAGGTAAATAAAAATGATTATGGGAAACAAAAAACTTATGTTGGAGAGTGGATACTTCTATTAGATACCGTATTTTGAATGTTGTTATAGGGACACCTCATTATATTATAAGTTCTTTAACATCATATTTTATTATAGGGGATATATTTTTGGTTATAATTCAACATTAAACCATGTTAATGGAGTTATTTAAGGATATCGTTGTAGTTATAATTCTATTGGTGAGTTTGAGTGGGGTTTTATAAAATAAACATTTATAAATGTCTAGGGGAACTCATTTTACCTTGAAAATTCATTATTAAAATAAAATGGTGAATGATAAACTTAATATCCACTCATGAATAATGAATTAATTAGTGGGTATTAGTTCTAATAGTTACTTACTATTTTATATGTTTTCCAAAATTATTAACTCACAAACGCAATTAATGGTCATTGATGTGTTGGTGAAAAAATTTTGTGTAGTGATGATTGCATCTGAAGTCTATAAAAGTTCTCCAATTGATTTTTTAGGATTTTTTGTATTAAAAATAAATTTATTTTCCTGGTTGTTGAATTTTATGAGATATTAATAATGGTATGGATCTTTATTAAACAAATCATTTGAATTTTGGATAAAAGAGAAATAAATTTTATATATCAATGAATCTTATAATCATATATCGATGCACGTATGATTGAGAACTTCTTATTGAAGATAATATCATAATATGGGTGTTAATACCTAGTAATAATGGATATTTGGCTAAAAATAATCTTTAGAAACTCAATTTGAATATATTAAAATTATATAAGAATATATTGATCAATTTAATAGTGTTTTTTCAGTATTCACCTAGAGAATGAGGTTGAGATTTCAATTGAACCCATACATGATGTTATTCCCATATCAATTATTACCTATAAAATAAACCATACAAAATTTGATTAATTAAAGAAAAACATAGAGAATAATTTGAAAAATATTTTTATATACCCAAATGAATCAACTTGTGGTGAACTATTAATCTTGGTCAAATTAATGATGGGTCAATATATCATTGAATTTATCAGCATTAACAAAAGAATTTTTTGATAAAGAAAATATATCCCAAACCTTGAATTGATGAATTGTTTGATCTAATATGTGGGGATAAATATTTCTCAATGCTGTATATTCTCTTTGGATATCATCAACTATGGGTGAAATTGAATATATAACTATGGAAGATTTATATGGAATATATTAACACTATGAATTTAATGGTGATGCCTTTGAGTTTTCAAAATACTCCAACTAAATTCATATATGTAACTAATATACTATTTTGATCTTACATCAATAATTGTTTTTGTAATTATTTATAAATTATTTTATATATTCCAACATAAGGGAAGAAAATAATCATCATTCAAGAATTGTTTTGATGATATTTGAAAAAAGAAATTGTATAAAAAATTTCAAATGTGTGAATTTATTCAACAAAATATTTCTTTCTTGTTTCCTGTAATTGAGGAACCCCTAAACTACATTCATAGATCTACTTGTAAAATATATTCATTAAAAATAATATTTGAATCTAAATGCGATAAACCATGATTAAAATTTCTTCAATTTTCAACATTTACTTTAGTTAGACATTAAATCTCACAATTAATTTCATAATCCCATAAAAAGTAGTTTATGTGTGTACGTGGATCAATTATATAATAATACAATTTTATTATGCTTGTAGACTACTTTCTATAATAGAACCACACTAGACTCCATTCAAGACTTCTTATATTTAATTATTATCACCATAACTTGGGGAATATGAATATAAGAAAGGGATGAGCTTAAAAGCATTATAATGGGAAAATATCAATTAATGATAATGTTTAGATCATAAATATGTATAATATAATTAATATAAGTGAAATATATTATTCAATATATCATGGAATCATAAGTGTCCATTATAAAACATTTTTTCTCATTATGGATCATGATATAGAAACATGATACTAGATAAAGGTCATAAAGGGATAATAGAAATTAAAATATTTATTTGAATCTTATAACAATAGTCTTGAATCATGAGGAAATAATATAATAATTATAAATATCATATAAATATGGAAAATTATGAATATATAGAATAAAAATTACTATATAATAGTCATATAAATAACCATGTGAATAAACATAACCATCATTAATAATAAATATAACCATGTGAATGAATGTTCATATCATGACTTAAAACCTCTATGAGAAAAAATAATATTACCATACTTTTGAGTAAACATAATTTCTCCAAATTTTACATATATCAACAGATATTGACATTTAACCAATGAATTGGGGAAAAAATCAAGACCTCACTTATCAATACCCATACATGTGTGTTAAACTATGGTTCAATCATCCATCATATCATAAATAACCCATGGAATACAAATGGAATTTATTCCATTTCCCAAAGGTATGCCGTATTCTGATATCAATAGTAAATTGGTAGATACAAAAAACATAAATATCCCAAAATTATTATTTTAAAATAGAATTTATAGGATTATTCATGTAAAATAATCTCCAACAAATTAAAACCCTTATATATAAAATGAAATATATATGAAAAAGTCATAAAATCTCTTTTATAAAGTGATTTTAACATTTTTGTAAATGATGAAGTTATAGGTCACATTAAAAATTCATTTTTAAAGGGGTAAGTCCAAAACATTTCTTTCAAAAATAATATTATATAGAAGTACTTAGAAAAAGACATAAATATTATCTCAATTAAATGATATGTGGAAGATAAAAAATATCATCATAAATATGGAAAATTCTTTTCAATATTAAAAATAATTTTATTATAGTCCACATCATAAAAGGATAAAAACTATTATTGAAATGTGTTGAAGGGAAATAAGAAGATCACATGAGTAAATACATATTTTAGTTCCAAAAATATAATGTTATTATATTTATTGGAATAAGAATATGGCAATGGAGGAGTAATGTTCTTGAATAGAAAAATGATATTTGGAAAATAAAACCTTATGCCTTTAGAAGCATTTGAATTGAATGAAAATGAATTTTCGAACATCATATGGAACTTTAAATACCATTAATATTTTGATGATTATGATATAATATTTTTAAGAGGTTTTATATAGACCATATAAAATAAAACAACGGGTGAATATAGGATGCATCTCAAAGAATGAAAATTTAGATGAATAACCCTAAAAATTTTAGATACAATTTAATAAAATGTTTTCTAAGGATTAATTGATGAAAATAGTTGTAAATATAATGACATAATATAAATATTTATAATAATATAATAAAATTGGGATAATAAGTTCACTATATTAAATAATAACAGGTTCATAACAAAAAAATAAGACACAATGATTGGATATTGAGACAAGAACCCTTACAAACATAATAATTAATTAAGTAATAAACTTTTGAAACGTGTTTAATGTTATAGAAATTTAAATAACAATCATAAAATAGGAAAAAAATTATATATAATCATTGGTTATTATTTACACAACTTACAATAATTATGTTTAAAAATAAACATTATATATAATTGAAAGAGTCTTAGTTAGGAAACACCTTAAAAGAATCATATTTTTGATGTAAATATCATTTGAAATGAACCCTAAAAAAATAAACTACCTATATAAAATTGGATATATAAAATAATACTACAATATGGGAAAATGTATACACCATCAAATAATTAAGTTCAATAAGAATCATTATAACTCAATGATTGATAATTGAGTAAATAATTCCCTTACCTTTAACATAGACATACATAGAAGGGTTTTATTCTCTTATGTCATAAACATTACCATATTATTCACATATTTATTTCAAATATTCACATATATTACCATTTATATAAATTAATTATAATAATTTATTATATTTTCAATAGCCAGTTAATATTTATCTTCATTATTGAATGTTTTGATTAGTTCACATATAATTTATAATGATGAGATCAAACCCCAGTGCATGATACAATGATCATAATTACAAAATTAAAAAATATTTTAAAATCAATTTTCTGAATGATTTATTCATCCTCATTCTCATTTAAAGAAAAATGTGGTAATAGTTTATGAGAATGGAATATTTATTGATATTTTTAGGTATATTATTAATATAAAATGATTAAATTGCAATGATCAATATTTTTATCCTTTTATAACGAAATTCATGAAATATATTAATATTTAATATCATTTTTATTCTTATAATATTTTATGGTTTCATACATGTGAATTGTTGATGAAAAACAAAAAATATCACTCTTTGGAGGCAGTATTTTGGATGTTGAAACATACGATACTTTTTTTCATTAAACAGATATATTTTAGTATATGATTTGTATTTTTATAATCTTGATAATGTTATAAATATATTAGTTATTTAATAAACATACTTAGGTAACCATCTATGTAATGGTTTTTTTAACGGGACACATTTCATTATTGAGGTAGTAATATGATTGTACTCATAGATGATGTTTTCATTTTTATATATAGAATGATGGAATATAGAATTTTAATTCCTGTAAATATATATATATATATATATCATTTTCTTGTAATTATTATATTGTTATTTTTATTTTAGGGTGGCATAATATTGTTTTAGGAAGAAGAATAACATGTAAATAAATAGAAATTAAAAGTATAAATTTTTAAATTTTTACCATATCCATGGAATAAATCCTTTTCAATTTGTATTAAGGATTTGGGGATGGTATTTTGAGGATGCTAAAACCAAACATTCTTGCCTATTATTGTTAGGGTATAATTTTGGTAAATGTTAACTAAACTAAATGGATTGTGATATGTGGATAATTGGTGAGGTGAAAGGATCCTTTTATAATTGTTAGGAGTGGAATTTCTAGTATAATTCCACTCTTCATTGTATTGAGAAGTCAAAAGAACTTTTGTTGTCCTTAGGTGACATCCCCATGGTGTCAGATTATATAAATAAATGTTGAGGTATCCAATACAATTAGGGGATGATTTTCCCTTTAATTAATATGACTTCCCAACCAAACAAGCCCTGGAAAAATAAAACACTAAATGATTCATGATAACAATTTAAAACAACTCAATGAAATACCATTGATATCAAAGCCAAATTAAAATTTTGTACAATAGTGGAAGAGATCCAAAATTAAAGTACATATTAGAAGAAAAAACCTATAAAACTCAACCACAACCCACATAACTCCAAATATCCAACATGATCCATATGCGAACTCCACAAAACGGACCATGTATCACAATTGACCACTAAAAAGGTGTGTTAATTTCCATTTTCATACATCTCGATAAATTGAATCTTCAAAAGAACCAATGTGCCAAAGTAGGGGTGGGTATAAAACTCATTATACTTTCCCCAATTAACTTCTCAACTCACGTCGCTAATATTGAACAAGCTAGGACATTTTTATAAAAAAATTTATATTAAAACATTAAATAATATGATTTAAAATAGTTTATCACAAACCTAAAATATTTTCCTAGGATAAATCCAAGAAGGTATTCCAAACCACTACAAAATCCATTTGGCATAACCCATTCCAATATACACATCCTTAGATGAATTCCCATTTGATATTTGTGTACCCATGAGCGGTTTCTCGTTGAACTCCCAAGTCATCACAAGGTAATTAAAATTCCATGTTCCATTACACCTTTGGCACTGAGAATGCTGTCATATTTCAACTAGGCCTCATAACAGGAAATATGATCCCACAACAACACATTATTCCAAAAACCAAATCCAAATTAACTATTTTAGGAAACTTCTTTAAAATTGTTATTTTATGGAAAACCACTGCAAAAATTCCTTTCAATAAAACCACAATATTATGGAAAAATATTTTCCTTGCATTAAATCCAAATAACCATTTTAAAACCAAAATTATAAAAGAATTTAGTAATTCACATTGCATAAAAAATTTCACACTTTAAAAAAAACTAATAAACTACCCAAACCATCTCTAAAGAGGGTAACATCCAGGATTTTTAAACCAATTTAAATATATATTTAAATCAATATACCCAATTTGAAACTAATACTTAGTGTTCTAATAATTTGTTCTAAGAGTGAATCCACTAACCTCAAGAATTATGGAAAAAATGAAGAACCACATGAAAATTCCCCCAAAATAAGGATGAATCTCCAAACACACACCTTAGATATCATTTTCTATTATATAAAGGCTGATTATATCCATTATTTCAATAAAAAACCATTTATATATTCATATTTAACTATGACTATGAATCTATGTGGGGGACGAATGTATATCTAAGAAAAACCGTGAAAAAATACCACAAATGTGAACTTACCATGTCAATCTAGATTCAATGAACCAAAAACACCTTCATATCACTTTTTATTCGATGAGGGAAGGTTATAAAACCTTTGAGTGGATGTAATCATGAGTTAGGGTAGATGTAGTGATAAAATGAGGGGTTAAAACTTAAACCTAACCCAAATATACATTTTTAGGATCTTGTTTTTAAACTGTGTATGGTTAGACAAAACCGTTCACTAACTACATTTTAGCCTCTACCTCATGGAGGACCTCTTATTGTTGTCCCACATGGTTATACAAAACATTCACTAATAATAAAAAATCCCACTATCCAATTTTTCATGGTTCCTCATAGTTGGCTGCATGGTTTGGATAAACCATGCGCCTACCCATAAACCTTCCCCTAGGATTCAATCTCACTATGTATGATTTCCTATTGGAGATGTACGGTTTCTACAACCCACAATTAAATATTGAACTAGTATAAAATCTCAAAAACATTCTTAACCTTTCCCAAATTTTATAAAATTCCCCCAAATAGATTACATAAATAAAATAAACAAATGAATGGTTACTTAACAGAAACTAGGGGTGATTCAAAAGCTATCTAGGAAAAAAAATTGAACAGTCACTATTCAATGAATGTTTCCCCAAATGGGAATGTAATAGAGGTGAGATGATTTTTTTTGACAAAAAATTTCACCAAAAATTTGCAGATATGTTTTTATGTTTTTATGTCGTTTATCCTTAGATTTTTCTTTTAATATAATTTACTTTTACCATGATAACTCATTTTTATCCTTGGTGTTTTTTGAAATAAATAAAGATCACTGATTAGATAATTTTTATATTAAAATTATAAATATGAAAAAAAAATTCATAATTTAAATTTCTAAATGTAATAAAAATTATTTTATATAATATCTGTATAACATATAGAAATATAGTTTTAGAAAATCATAACATAGTTTCTAAAATGTCATGTAAAATTTTCAAATTAATAAAAATAGTAATAAATATATAGTTTTACATATTAAAAAAAAAATTATTAGAAAAATGGATTTAGAATTTTTTTCCCAATGTTATATCCTAATGATATAATAAAAGTCATAGTATTTTTAAAATCTTTATTTTTTACTATTCACCCGAAAATAAAATTTTTTAGAATAATACTTAAAATTTATATTAATATTATATTGAAATTCCTAATCATAATTTGAGACTCATTTATATTTTTTTTCTAAAATTATTCTTATTTTTAAAAAAGGAAATAAAAAATATAACATAAATTCTATTTTAAGTAAAAATTAAATTTCTTAACATTAAATGACATTGATATTATTCCACATTATTTACATATTACAAGAGTTTTAATATTTTAATTTATATTTTGAAATATTATATATTATTAGAAATATATTTAAAAAGTCAATAATTTAATTTATTAGAAGACTATATAGAATTTTATTTTGAAATAATCATTTGAAAAATATTCCCTATTAAGTAATAAATAATATTTACCAACTACCATTAAAATTAATTATTTCTATTCTAAAATTTTATCATTATTAATACTTTTATATTATAATAATCCATTAAATCATATAATAACTTTTGGTGCTTAAATATATATATATATATATATTAATAAAATAACTCAATTATATGTTATTTTTTGTTTCATTATTACAATCAAATAATGTATTCATGTTTATAATGAATGTAATATTTAATCTCTGTTAAATGTTTCCTCATTTTCAGAAGTTTGGTATTTCCTATGAAAACATATATTCAGAATTATATTTATTAATTGAGAAATAAATACTAGAATATGTTTGGGATACATTATTATTTGCATAAATAAATTTCATTCTTATAATTTTATTTATTACACATAATTGATAATATCTCGGGCTATCTATAAAAAATAAATGACTCAAGATATAATTCATTATTCTATATCATGGGCATAACTATTAAACATATATTTTCCCTTACAATAATATATATTTATATTAATAACTATTTCTTTTAATTATTCATAATTATTTTTCCAAAACTCATTAGAGTTCATAGAGATATAATATTCAATACATCATTTTCATGGTCATGTTTCTTATAAAGTACTAATGACAAAAATGTTTTTATAATATTTAATAAAATTATTTCAAATTTTTTTATGAATATGAAATGTCAATAATAATATGAATTCCCATATGACACCTTTATTTAAACTGATGATGGTTTTGGTATGACCATGATATGGTTTGGTTAATCTATAAGTCCTTTATTTATCCTCAGTTGTCCATGGAAATTTTCCAATTAGGTTTAAAAATAATAACATTTATATAATGAACTATAAAATTATATTCACATCCTTAATAATGATTTATAACGTGTATAAAAATCACCAAATAATATCCCATATGATTGTCAAACCATGTGTGTTTTTAGGAACACTTATTATGCATTAAGTGAATATCGGGATAATAATCAAGAAATATTTTTCCAGAATATTTTCCCTTGATCCATATATTCTATAGAATATATCAACTTGTATTTTTGAAGATATGGATGTTATTGATATCGAACTACACACTATCCAGTTTAATGAAACATTAGTATGTTATCATATACATATACTTATCCATAATATTTTACTAAATTATCCTCATCCTAGTCCTATAAAATTAAAAAAACCATCCACAAAATAAAAAAACAAAACCATGAAAAACATCTAAAACATATGCGGATAAAAACATAGGCAACCTAAACCTATACTGCATAATATGGTGAAAAATAATCATACATTACAAAGAGGAAATGGTACCATGTAAGATAAACCATGGAAACATCTCTTTGTATTATATAATTTCAAAAATTGAAAAATTTCATCTAAAAATAAATTTCACAGTTCAACGAATCGAATGACTAGTTTATTTTGTAATCGATTATATAGGTAACTTAGTTTTTATGGTTTGAACTTTTCTAAAATATATAGCCACACTATACACCCTTCTATATTTCATATACGTAATTTAAATCATTAGAACAAAAAGAATTTGAATATAAGAATTCAGTGAGATCAAATTATCTATAATGGAATAATTATTAATAAATAATAAAGGTTCGATCATAAAAATGAGATAAAACATGATTTCTTGGTAAATATATATTTTAAATGACAATGGAATCACAAGTGGTAATTTTAAAACATGTTTGATTATTAATTATAAGGATATATACAGACAAGAGAACAAAAATATTTTCAAGGAAGGTCAATAATTACAACATAGAATAAAAAATTGTAACATTAATCATGAACATTAGAGTGTAAAAAAAGAAATAGGAATATCATACAAAATGGAAGATCATAGAAACATAGTATAAGCATGTAGCTTTGTATTATTGTATGTACATGGAAAAATAAAAATTGTAGATCACTCACTCAATCACCTGATTGTGAGCCATCATAATCATTTCATTGAATAATTATATCATTAGTTATCACCTTTTTGAGCCAAACAACTACACCCATGTTTGTAAAAAAACAAAATTTCACCCAATGTTATGTAACTCATGATATATAATCTTTTAACCACAATATTGGAGGGGGATGTTGTACCTCACCCATTAATATCAATACAAATGTGGTCAAAATAATAAAAATCAATCAAAACATACAACAAATAACTCGTGAATAAAAAATGGGTTTCATGTCATTTTCAAATGAAATCATATAATTTTATATTAAAAAACATTAATTGATAAAAAATAAAAACCACTAAAATGTAATACTTCATAAAGTAATTTATATGGGGATTAATTAAAATAATATCAATGAAAATAAATTCCATAGATATAATGAGGAAAATGGATCAAAACATATAAAATAGTTTTATAAAATAATTGCGAACATTTTTTTAATGTTGAATTTAGGGGACAATTTAAAAAGTTTTTTTCCAAAATGTTAGGTAAATATCATTTGAAAACTATGTCTTCATAAATATATCATCAATGGAATATCCTTAAAAAATAAATTAATGACATTTAATGGAAAAATGGAGTGATAGTTAAAATATATGACCATTAAATTTGAAAACAACCTATTCAATATTAAAAATACAATTATTGAAAACCAAATTAAAAAAACAGATCTTTTCAAAAATATTGAATGGAAATAATATAATCACATGAGATAAATTAATTAAGTGTTTAAAAAATATGAAAGGGGAATACTTTTGGAAAGAGTAATCGGATATAGAGGATTAATGTTCCTAATGAAAAAGAAGTTGGAAAATATAAAAAACCCTTATGGATTAAGAAACTGTTAAATAAAATTCTCTTTTACAGGAGGACATGATATAAAAATTTAAAGTAAATTAATATAAATAAAATCTTGATAAAATATTTCAAATCAGTATTCTATACACCCCATGAAATAAAACAAGCGGTGAATATATCATATGTATCGATGAAATAAAATTTAGATGAAAACAATATATAAAATTTGTAATAATTGAATTAAAGTGATTAGAAGGGGTGATTAATTGAAAGGATTATAAATATTAGGGAAGAATGATTAATTATAAAAAACAATAAAATGGGTCAGTAAGTGATCAATATTTAATAATAATACGTTCACAACAAAAACTATATTTATTCAATAGAATGTGAACTGAAAACCCTTACAGACATCATCATTCCTGATATAAGAAAAATTTAATATTTGTATTTTATTGATATGAAAATAAATATGGAAAAAATTAAGTTTAACCTAAACAATTCAATGAGATTTATTTACAAAACATATAATAACAATGATCAAGATGAATCATTATAACACATTGAATGAGAGTTGTGTTTAGAAACACACTTAAAAACATCATATGATTGAAGTAAGAATCAATTGAAAAATATTTTATAATAAATTAATTTCATTTCCCTACAGAAAATTGGGAATAAAACATAATATGTCTTTTTATATGAATATACCCAACATATAACAATGAATTTCATGAGAAGTATTATAACATAATAAATGTGTATGGAGTTAAGAACATCCTTTCCAATAATCTTGAAATATATAAAAGGTCATAAATATTCAATATGAAAAACATTACCATCTTAATAAACTTTTTTAGAACATTATTACGGCTTATAAAATTTATACTCATTAATTATAATGAACCATTATACGCTCTATAGCTGGCTAATATCTATTTTTATTGTCATATGCTTTTATCATTTCACATATGGTTTATAATGGTTATGTAAGACCATATTAAATAACATCAATTTCATCATTAATGTATTAAAAAATATTTTGGAAATATTTTATTTTATTACTTAAGTATCTTCATATTCATATAATGGAATCATATGTCATGGTTTTTGAGAATGGAATACATGGACTTCTTGTTTTATTTAATTTTCAAATAACAACTAATTAAATTATAATGATTATGTTTTTTCATCAATTAAAATTGAAATTTAGCAAATATATTACTCCTTTATATCATTTATATTTCAGACATATTTCTTTAGCACCACTCATGTATTGTGGAGATGAAAAGTTGAACATATTGCTCAGTGGAGGTGATAGTTCTTGCATACAAACATATGTCATTTTAATTTTTCATAGAATAGAAGGAACGTATAAGATTAATTATCTCTTCAGAATATTAATAATTTTATAATAGAATTTTAAATTATTAAATAAACCTTTAAAACCTTCCATATATGGAGTTTATTAAAATTGGGACATTCCAATCTATAGATGTTTTAGCTTGTATGTTTCTGTGGTTGATATTTTCATTTTTCTATAAATAAGGGAGGATGATATCTAAAAATTCTTATATCATTATAATAAAATTCCTTTATAACAATTATTATGTTTTATTATAATGGTTTTATATACTTTGAGATAAAAAAAGAAGGGTTAAATGGATTGAAATAAAATGGATAAAATGAAATTTTTGTGTTACTCATGAGAATAACTCGTTTTAAAATATGATAAAGGCATTGAAGGGTTCTCATATGTGGAGTAGTGTACCACTATTATGTTTCGTGGATTAGTAGGTTGGGATTTTGGTTCATTTTACCCTAACTAAATGGAATTTTTATGAGGATAAGTTTTGGGGGTGAAAGACTCATTTTATATGTGAGAGGAGTAGTATTATTGTAATAAAATAAAAGTACAGTTCCATATTCATGTAAAATAGATCAAGAAATGTAAATTAATGGAGAGGAAATTTTTTGGATAAAATTTCAGCACAAAATTACAGATAATGTTTTTGGATTTTATGCTTTTCTATTTAGTTTTAACATTTACCATAATTTATTTTTATAATAGTAAGTACATTTTACTATGGAAATTTACTTTTTATAATTAAAAACAATATATAAATTATTTTGGAATTTAAAAATCTTAATTCCAAATTTGAAAACCATTTAATTATATTAAATCACTAACATTGAGAAAAATGAATTTTAAATTAATAAATGCGTACAATATAAAAATTAATTTTATAAAAATTAAATAAATGATCTAAAATGAAAAATATAGAACTGTAAAATGAAAATAATAGTTTTAAATGTAAATTTTTTCTTATCAGATAGATATGTTATTATGATAAATGTTTAAATTAAATTTTAGTCTTGGTTTTATAATAATTATATCATAAAATTCATGATATTTTTAAATTCATAAATATGTATTATTCACATAAATATAAATTTTTTTGGAAAAAGATATTAAATTTATCTTAAGTTTTTCTATGATCAGTCTAAAAATGAATCCAAATTATTAAAATTTATATTAAAAAATTTATTTAATCATTATTTAATTTATAATAAAAAATATAACGAAAATATCATTATATGAAAAATTAATTTTTGACGTCTAGGACATAATAATCCTATTTCTCATAAATTAGTTATTAAATGAGTATTAATATATTATTTCATCAAATAAAATATTACATATCATCAAAATTATTTCTTAATTTGATTAATTTCTATTTATTCGGATAAAATTCCCAACATTTTATGAATCAATTATTTCAAAAATATTATCAATTTATTATTAAAGGTTATTTAACTAATACCATTGCAATTAATTATTTACACTCTAATAATTTATATTTAATAATACATTTATATAAAAATATTTCCTTAAATAATATAATAATACATGATGTTTAAATATATTTATTTTTATAATAAAATATCTCAATTAAATATCATATTTTTGTTTATTTATTACATTCTCATACGTTATTAATGTTTGCCATGAATTATAATATATTTTTTTCAATAAAATGTATCGTAGTTCTTTTAGTTTGGTGTTTCATTTGAAAAAATTTATGGAAAATAATATATATTAAATGGGAAATCAGTATTAACATGTTTTGCAACTATAATAATATTATTAGCAGGTATATCTAAATATTATTCCAATAGGTTGGTGATAAAAAATGACCCACACTGATAACTATAACACAGATCAAATTTTCATAGATTAGAAATTTATTATCATCCCATTGGGATAATTTTCACAAAATTTCTCAAACACTAACAAATTTTATCCCGAAGGTAGTCAATTTTGTTTTGAAAATATTATTTAAGGCTTTAAGACCCACATTTTATTGAGATGTTTTTTTTCTACAACGCTGAAGGTATTATGAATGATATCGAGATGTATTGAGTAGAATTGATTTTAAGAAGTCTATGATTCCAAATAATGTTAATTAGAATATGTTTTCAGTTCCAAAGAAAGATGACATCTTGTCATTCTATGATGAGTTTAATAATACTGAGGAACATATTGATGATTGATTACTGAACATCCCACATGATTCATTCACGATCAACTACATTTTTATAAAGGGGGAACTAGAAAACTAAGTTGTTGTTATAATAAAAAAAGTTCCTACGGTATATATTATTAGATATAAATTCATAAGGAAATACTTATATAAGTTTTGTAGTTTCTTTTAGTAATAGTATTTCATATATATTACTCAATAAGAAAATATTGTTAAACATCATCTGCAAACTATTTATTAGAGTATTTATTTAATTTTAACGATGACAATGGAGAACAAATATGATAAATTGGTTTAATATTCTATGATTAAGAATTTCAAAAGTTGAGAATATTTCCATATTCAATGTAGATTAAAAAATACATAATCAATGTGAATGATATTTGAAATAAGACTGATCAAATTTTCATCCTTGTGATTACCATGATTGTAGAATATTATATCTTCTTAAAATTTTCCTTGATGGTTTTTTGAATATATGAAGTTGTCCATGTAATTGAAAATCATATAAATACTTTAATGAGTATTAACATGATGTATAAATCATAATATTTATTAGTAGTTATTTATGTTGATATGAAGGTATTTAAAATAAAGTAATGAGTTTGTGAAATTTTTTAATTAATATAATATATATTTGGGGTTTTAAAATATAAAAAAGGAATATTTCTCACTAAATACAAAAGAGTCTTCTGAGTTAAAAATTTATATAAATATGGTAATGTAATTTATCTGTAATGCTATCCTGAACTAATATATAAAGATAAAAAATTATTAGAGAATTGAAATGTTGTTGGGATCCTACATGGACATACATATTATATTCTCAAGATGTTGAATTTTTAACATTCTAAGTATGCCTTACCTTTTGAAATGTAATATTATTGGAGAGGAATATATAAAATATTTATAGTTTCTATAAAATTCTAAAAGATAAGAACTATACTATGACACATGAAAATAAGAAATATGATATATGAGACACTAATTATGTTTAAAAAACAAAATTAAGAACTATAATATAATACATAATAAAAAAAATTACATATGTAATGGATAATCTATGAGAATTTAGAAAAGTATCCAAGTTTGAATGTGATATGCATGACTAAATTTTTATTTCAAAAAGGAAAATATGTGAACACCTAAATGTTATTAGTATTCAAAAAAATATAATATTTACAAGTTGTATTATGAGGGATAATTAATTTTAGATGATTAATGACATTTTATTTTGGGATTTATATATCTTAACTATTGATATAACCATGATAAAATATAAGGTTAATGGAGATTCATTTGGTGATGTTGGGTTAATATTAAATTAAAAAATGTCACGATTAATGTTATAATCATGATTCAATATATGGAATTTAGTGATGAAGAGTGAAAAATAAAGAACGATTCCCCACTATGAAAAGATAGTCACACCCTGATGCTATTTAAGGAACAAAATAATCCGAATAAAGTTAAATGATTTGATACATTATTATTCAATGAATATAATTACATGATGTGGTTCATGATGAAGAGAATCTTTGGGGAAAAATTTAAACTATCATATTATTCCCTAAAAGAATGACTCTTCATTAGAATCAGATAATGTTATATATCCCACTATGATAGGAGATTGCATTGAATAACCATGAAAAATTCAAATGAAGTACATTTCATGAGGATTTACATCCAATCATGAAACTATCACTTCTTGTTTTCATATTTACATGGATTACAAAGATTAAAATTTTATATTGTCTTCAATGAATGAAAATATAGAGTTTTTTGGATAAAATTAACTAATATTAATTGAAAATAATTAGATAGATGATTTTTGAAAATATTATTGACCAGATTAAATGTGAATATCAAACTATAGTACTTGAAGACTGTTTTACATATTCAAATATAAAAAATACGCATTCTTAATTAAATGTATGAATGATAAAAGAAGATATTTTTAGGAGAGGGAGAAGTTAACTGATACTATATTCCATGAAAATTAACCGAATTATCAAAGAGTGAAAAACGATGTTGGGATAATCTTATAATCTATATGATTCAATGAATTGATAGATAAAATTCTATAGATAATGATATTATTTATATGAATTGAATAAGAAGAAGGAGAATAAACAGAAAGATATATATATACTTTTCATATATAGAGGATTTTATAGGCCTAATAAAAAGGACCTTAGGATTCCATCCTTTCATATATATATTGTAAGTCCAACCGCTAAAAATTTACTATATTATAGTTATTAAATCATAAGTTCATCATATTATTTCTCTATACTATATGGGTTGAAAAATAAAAAAGGAAGTTTCATCAATTACTAAATACCATGGAAGTTGATTAGAGTAATAAAATTTAGTTGGGAATTAAGACTTCAAAATCACAAATTATATTTTAATGTTCTTTGAAATAATTTCATTTTCAAAGAGGGTGTTCTAGTCAGTTCCAAATTCTATTAACTATATATATATTTTTCATTATACCTCATTAGTTCAAGAGTATGGGTCTAATGATATCCCTTTACATTTGTTGATTCGTGATTATAAAATGAAGCTATATTCAACTAGGATAATAACCAATGTACACCAAGGATATAGTTATCCATATTATAGGTGAACCTCATTAATAAATCCTGGTGCTAGTTTTTTTTCTGTCATTTTTTTAAAATTAGATAAAAAAAGTCAAGGAAAGAGTTAGTTATCCCCTGATTTAATATGTTCCATGAAATGAGAGGGGAAAATTTTTAATTGTTATGATGCCCAAAAATGTATTCTATCACCATATTAGTGTTGTACATATCCATTATTTTTTTTAAATTGGTTTTATATCCATTTTACACTTATAAAGAAAGACCTGTAATGGAAGAAGAAGAAATGGGTGTTGAATTGAAAATTAAAGAGATGCATGAAAATTCCACCCCATATGTTTCAAATAATTCATTTGAGATGGTGGTAATACATATCTCCTACGAAAATTGACATCTTTTATATCAAACTATAAATAGATAATATTAAATTTTTTAGGATTTGTAAAGACTTTGAACCTAGTATCCTGGTTTAAGTTATTTCATCATTTAATTGAAACAAGATACATATGATTGCATCCTAATAGAAAATATAGTTTATAGTCATGAAAAAATAGATATATACAATATTATGACATTATAATTGAATAATTAAAATAAATATAGTAATTTTTCAGAGAACACCGTTTATCCTGTTAGCATATCCCTCCATATATTTTGTAAAATGATTTCATGAATCCTAGTGAAATTAAAAATATGAAATGGGTGAGATCATATTCTCAATAAGGGTATGAATACAGTGGTATATATCATGATTAAATAAGATATAATTAACATGGAAAAGAAAAAATTTGGGAAATAAATCCATTTAAATAACAACTTAATCATTATGAATAATATCAGAGGTATAAATTTTGATCAAATATTTCAATGTAAATATTCACATAATATTTCAAAACTATCAATGAATATAAAAATTAATAAAACAATCACAAAAACATGAATAACTAATATCAAAATGATGGAATACACAATAATGAACATTGTAAACATAACATCAAGGCCCCATTCCAAGACATCTTACATACATGTGTATGTCCTCGACCAAATGCACAAGCTAGTTTTTCTCTTGAGACCAACCGATGCATCAAAGAGATATACAAGGTCTAACTCATTAATTACTACATAAATTTCATTCCTCATATGAATGTAGTGATTAATAATATATGTAAAAATACATATTGAAAAAATAACATACAAGAAGTTAATACATTATCCAATCAATAATCAAAATCATAAACCATCATGAATAATAAAAAAAATCGTATCAAAATAGTATATCCAATGTCAAAATGATCATAAACCTTTAAAAGAAAGAATAAATATTGTATAATTACCACATATCCCTAAGGTATCATATTTAAAATGAGTATTGTTTTTATGAATAGAAACACCATAAAATGTCAATAAAACATTATTAATAAAATTACACTTTTCAATTTTAAAATCAAATAAATAAATATAAAATTATATGAAATTATGTAAAAAAAATTCATTGAAAATGATTCATGTAAAATTTTAATCTTTAAATTAATAATTGGTCATGTTGTTGGGTAATTCCACGCATATAGTATAAGATAAAAACCATTCCTTTCAGACTATTGTAGAATGGTAAAAAAGTACCATATTGGGAAAAGGGAAAGAAGATTCCATTAAAAACATTTACTAAAAAGAAAAACATAGGTAAATATATATTTAATAAATCATTTATAATATTTTGGAAACTTCTTTTCGATCATTTTTTGTAAACATGGATATAGAAGAAAAATGATTTTTGGCCTAAGGGATAAATAATGTCATATTTTTTAAGAACGTTTGAATAATCATTTTCTGTAAAAAAAGAGACAAAAATGTTATTATTTCATGAATTTTTAATTAATAATCATAGGATAATAAAATATATATTTTTTAAGATATTAGTATCAAACATTACCCCAATTTATGCTTAAAAATAAAAATATCAAATAATAATGAGATTTTGAAATAATTCCTTATATCATATTTCATTTAATTGATATGTCTCCAAATATATTGAAAAATAAATATATATTTAGTAGAAATATATTCCATAACCAAAACAACATATATCCTACCATATATTATTTATTTATAACTTTTTATTATTCGTCTATTGACATTTGATTTTTAAATAACTATACTGGGGGATAATGACATTTTGAAATATTATACCATTTGTTGATATGGTTGGATATATGAACACATGAGTGGTATTTTCACTTATTGATGGATGGAATGAATTAATGTTCTATAATAAATAAGTTTTAATGAATAAATATTATATATATATATATACATTCCATAAATGTATCCTTATTATCATCCATCTAAAATATAATTGAAAAACACATTACTTCACTTCTCAGATGTGGTACCCCATAGAGACTGTCTCATGGTGCATGATGGGATTGTGGGGGAGAAACGTGTGCTTCCCGATGGTTGATTAGAAAAGATTGGATTCTTCTTAATCACTCATATTGGGTGCACTATTTTTGCCTCGAAATTATCAACAGTTTCATATCCAGCAATACATGGACCGTCTTTCCAAAGGTAGGCGTTCTCTAGGTGGTTTGACCAGAAATGCTTATGAACTCACATTGGTCAAGAGGATGGGAAGTCGGGCTCAATGCACCCTTTTGTGGAGAATTATTGCATGTTTCAGGACTCTCTTATAGATTTAAGTCATATTCATATGTTCGCGAATCTTTGGTTTGTTCCCAAGCATAGTATGCACGGATTACTCCTGGTTGGAAATGGTCGTCTGGACGTAGGGGTTCAGAATCATTTATGCCCAAGGATTACCATCCCTCATTGGATTAATGAACTCGAGGTGTCTGGACTCATTTAGACGACACTGGATTAAAGGCTCGTAACCAAGCATTCTATAGTTTATTGTCATCCAGGGGGGACAAATAACGACTTGAGTGTTTGGATCGAACCAGTGGTACATGCATCCTATGTATCCCTATGAGAGGAATCAGAATTCACGTAGTTCGGTTTTTCATGGGACTTACACTCCGAGGTGGCCCAAGGTATGGGTAAACTGACATAAAGGGGGTCAGCATGACCGATTGTTGGGCTTGAACCTCATGGAGGCTCCATACGTACCCTGCCTAGTAGATAGGGATCAATGTCTATATAGTTCTGGTAGATATGGGGCTTACGCTCTAGGATGCCCGGGATTGGTGCGGTGAACCAATGTGAAGATGGTCGGATCGACCAGGTGTTGATCTTGAACCTCGGGGAGGCATCCTAGATACCCTGCCTAACAAAAATGGATCAAAGTCCACGTAGTTCGGATGGGAGTATCGGAGAACCGACGTGAATGTGGACCCGGGGGTCCGATGGTGATCGGGCTTCAACCTCTTGGAGTCTTCCTACATATCCCTATGGTGGGTAATCAAAGTCCACGTAGTTCTAATGTTGGGTTTGAGCCTCGGGGAGGCTTCCTACGTACCCTACCTAGGAGACAGGTATCAAAGACCACATAGTTTGGATGGGATTTTCGGAGAACCAACGTGAATGTGGACCCGGGGGTACGATGGTGATCGGTTTTGAACCACTTTGAGGCTTTCTAATTATCCCTGTGGTGGGGAATCAAAGTCCACATAGTTCGAATGGGTATGGGGATTACGCTCTGAGGAAGCCCAGAAGAAGATGTCATGGTCGATGCTTACTCTAAGCCCACGTGAGTCATGCTCGGTTTGAGAAACAAGAGGTAGTAGGGACCAGACGATCACGTAGCGAAAGGTGAGTCCATGAGATGTTTGATGGGGATTATGCGTGTAACACCCGAGATTTTTATGAGTAATATTTTGTTCAAAGAAATCTTTCACTACACACTTGCTTGGCTTACTTTACACGCAATCGCGACCTTCCTCGATAGCTTGCGTCGTACGCAATACCGAGTTTCACTAAACAACGATATGCTATTAAAATATTATTAAAACTAGCCGTTATGAATAGTAATAACCACTTTTTGAAATTTTATAAATTTTATTTTTCAAAATGGACTTCATTTTTGGATTCGAAATACCGAAATTATCCTAGGGTGATGTTTTGGTATTTTTTTGAAAACATTCAATTTTTTATGAATAGTGAAACCACTAACTGGTAGGTTAAAAACTGAATTTTGCATAAAACTTTATTTTACTACTTCTGTGAATGGAATTTCGAAAATCCGACAGACACGGTTGATATCAGTAAGTAAAATGTGGTTCAATGAGATAAAAATAATTTTTTGGTGAATAGTAACTTTTTACTTTTTTTACTGCGGTTAATAGTAAATAGGGTAACTAAGGGTAAATATGATATTACTATTACCCTAACACATGTCCTAATTCTATTGGATAAGTAATTCAACCAAAAACAACCTTATGAATAAAATATGACCATTTAGGCTCACTTGAGTTAGATTAGGACATTTATTATTAATTTATTTAAAGAAGGGTTAAAATAGTTAAAATCAAAGTTTAATAAGTAAATCATTTTTAATATGGGGTTATACATAAGATAAATTCAACAATAAATATTAATTAGAAATTTAAAAAGATTTCCTACATAATGATATATTATTTATAATTTTTAGACATTAAATAATTTAATTTAATTATGACACAACGATGATGCAGTAATTATATTATTTATGAAATATTGAAATAATTGATTTTATAAACACCAAAATAAATGTAATTTGAGACTTTTAATGAATTAAAATAATTTTCTAGGTTACTATGAAATATTAGTGTTGATTTAATCAACTTGGTTCGAACATATAATTCTGTTATGACTTTCACAAAAATCATATATCAAATAGTGTCAAAATTGACACAAAATAGTTTTTAAATAAAATATTATATTCTTAATTGTTATTTTATTCCTAAAAATCTAAGGTTTGGCCAAATGACTTAGATAAGGATATATATATTAATAATAAATAATTTGGGGTTCTTTTGGCATGTTATAGTAAGTTTATTAACCATATAGTGAAAGAAAACAAAAAGACATGGTAAAAGTTAAATTATTTAACTTAGAGTTAAATCTAATTGATAAGGTTAAAATAATACCCTAAACTTGTCTAAATCCTATTGGCTGATAGGATTTCGACCCATCCCCACTTTAGCTTCGAAATAAGACCCTTTGGAACCATTATAAACCGATTTTGCCTGTAATATAAAATAATATTTTGGGATATTACTAAGGTGCCTCTCTCCTCCCATATAAAAGGGCACCTCCTCCCCCTCCTCCTCACACCAATTTGAGCACTCAAGCTCGGCCAACCCCTGCCATTTTCTCCTCTCCCCTTCCCTAGAATAATCCTAGAGGTCCTGGTCTTCTTCAAAGACCAATCTTAGTTCCCTAAGTGGAGGATTCAAAGAGGCGTTCCAAAGAAGAGGTAATATCCATTACCGATCTTTTCAATTTCTTTCTTCTTCAACTTCTTCTTATTTAGTTGTTTCATTATAAAGTAATAACATCAGTATTACATACATACTGATATGTTATTATAAATAAGAAACAACCCTAATTCACCTTCTATCCATCCTACGGAAAAATGAAATCGCCGCGCGTGCGTACGTACGGAATACCGTCTCCACGCCGTGGTGTAATGTATTTTCCACCATCACCTCACAAGGATGGGTATTATGGTGTAATGAGTAACTATTTATGATTATTATAATTTAATATTGATACTTAAATAATATATATATACTCAAATACAGTTCCACGATCATAGGAACGATATCATCACTCGTGCGTATGTACGGAATACCGTCTCCACGATGTGATGCGACTCGTTCTACATGATCATCATTAAATAGTAATTATATAAATGAATTGAATGAATAAATATGATATATGTTACACTAATACCATTATTGATATAAGGTATCTATAACCTTAAAAGAAGAATAAGAATTTATTCGGCAAAACACGCATAAGAACAAAAGGCAATAAAGACCCGAGTAACAAGTAACAATGAAATATTACTAACAAGAAGCTAATAATATGACCATATATGATATCATATCAATATGTATGATTCTGGAATAAGTCAATAACATTATTTAAACCATTATACAGGAGCTTTGGACACGTACAAAGCAAATCGGACCTAAGGTAAGGGAAATATCATAATCTCATTTTTATCTGAGATTGTTTATTCGTATGTATTTACTGGGGTGTATTTTATCATCCACATCCATGTTTCATCAATATGTAATATTATTTCCATCCACCTAAAAAATTTTAAATCCATTTTTACCCTTCGGTGAGTTTTTTGTAATATTTATGAAAGGAATCTTTTGTCGTTTTTCGTACAAGGTATTTTTTGACTTTTCTGACAAAAGTACGAAGAATGTTTTTTTAACTTATACGGCATGAATGGGTTTTTAAAACATTATTTCCAAGAAACTTCCTTTACAAGTTTTCAAGTTTATTTTTAATCAACTTCTTTTATTTTAAAGTTGTATGACATGTTATGAAAGGAAAAATGTTTTTGAAGTAGAAGGGATATTTTCCTCAAGAATGGAGTTCAAGTATTTTATCAAAATTATTTTCCATCAAAGATAATAAAAGGGTTCTGTTTTTATCCCTATTATTACATTGGTTTGATTATGTTGTGATGGAAATATTTTTATGAATTCCTTTATCTTATATGAATTGTTTTATGATGTCATGTTGTTTAAGAATCCCATTTTTATTACATGGGTTACGCTATGATGTATGGTTTATGATTATGTGGCACACATAAGAAAGGATTCATTATAAGATGGGTGGGACCTATATCTCCCTCCAATGCATTGGGTAATGATTTTATATCTCATGAGATAGACATGGCTGGAACGGTAGGTTATACCGGTTCAGTGAAACAGGACTGGAACGAGGGTGACTCGGTTCAGAAAGGGACTTTGTCCACTAAGATAGTCTTGGAAATGAGTAATGACTAACAAGAAATGATTTTCCATGATTATGTGTGCATGCCACAAAGTTTCAAGTTTCATTTTATGATTATGGGGATCTCATTTTCACTTCTATGATTTGTTCCATGTTAAGATATTATGATCTCTTTTGTAGGTTATGATTTTCAAAAAGATATGATATGATTTTTATTTCCATTATTTGCCCTTGCTGAGCATTTGAGCTCACCCTTTTATGTTTTCTTTTCCCCAGGTCAGGAAGATGGATATTAAGTAGAATATTCTAAAAGGGACCCTAGATATGATGAAATAAATGGGAGACACTGTAGAAGATTTATGAACCAGTTGTTTATGTTTCCCAGTTTCTAAAGACACTATACCTATACGGTCCTTTGTGGTTTTGTCATATGTTGTAATAAGTGTGATTCAATTTTGAAGTATTAATAATCTATGTAAAGTATGGGTTGTTATAGTTGGTATCAGAGGAAAGGTATAGTCAACCTTTGGAAACTAGGATGTGAAAGCCTTAGTAAGAACCCTAAGGATAAGTCTAAGCATAGAACACAATCTTAGTGTTTTAGAAATGGCCATGAATACCCTAGGATAAGACCTTAAGTGTGAAATTTTATCCTTGATTATGTGGTTTTCCTATTATAATTAGTGTTCCTCACACTATTCTTCTTGGTTTTAGTCAATGGCTGGAACCCGAAGGAACCGTGTTAATGCGGAATGCGATGGGAAATTCAATGATTGTCCCCCTGAGCAACCAAACGATATGGGAGCTGGAATGAAAAATATTGTAGCCGTGCTCACACAACTTTCTCAAGCTATGAATCATGCTGGACTTCCAAATGGGAAATGGAAGGAGCAACATTCTGTTGAATCCTTCATGAGGCAGCGTCCACCTTCTTTCAGTGGGTCTACTGATCCATTAGTTTCTGAACAATGGATTAGTACTACTGAAAAGATATTTTCAGTTCTTAAATGTTCTGAACATGACAAAGTCATCCTAGCAGTGTATCGTTTGGAAGGAGATGCTGATCAATGGTGGAATATTATTAAGAATACGAGTCAAAGGGATGAAATTGAGTCTATAGAATGGGACGAGTTCAAGAACTTATTTTTTAATAAGTACTTCCCTCGTATTCTCCGAACAAAGATGGAGAAAGAGTTTCTTGAACTGAAGCAAAGGGATGATGAATCTGTTGGTACCTATGAAGCAAATTTTACAAGACTTTCAAGGTACGCTTCTAGTATTATTATCCAACCTGAGAGTAAGATCGATCGATTCTTTAGTGGATTAAAACCAAGTCTTCAAAGGGTGTTAGCCATAAGGGACTTCAATAGCTACGAGGAAATCGTTTGATGTGCTCTCAATGTCGAGATGGAGATTGGAGTAACCCATCAGTCACATGGGTTTGATAAGAAGAGGAAGATGGAATTCAAAGGAAAATCTAAAGAGAACACTGAAAAGAAGATGAGCTTTCCCTTATGCTCAAAGTGTGGAAAGAAACATGGAGGGAGTGGTCTTAAAGGGACAAGTAAATGTTTCAAATGTGGGAAGGAAGGTCATCGGGCATTTGAATGCCACGATAATGGGAAAAGATGTCTAATGATGCAAACAAAGGAAGGGATACACAGAATGAACCTACCACACTTCAATGTTTCAAGTGCAAGGAGATGGGGCATTATGCCAATTAATGCCCAAATCCAAGGGTTTATGATGATGGTCGACGTCAACAAAATCTTAAGGCTAAAGACAAAGGAAAGTCACATGCAATTTCTATCAGCGATGTGGAGTACGATAACGAACTGGTGAAATGTACACTTACCCTCCACTCTAAAGTATCAAATGTTTTATTTGATTCTGGGTCCACCCACTCTTTTATTTCTGAAAAATTTTCTAATGGTATCACCGTATTACCTCAAAAATTAGATGTTGAGTTAGCTGTGACAACACCTAATGGCACAACAGTCGCATCAACAGTTTATAATTCTTCTCCGATCGAAGTTTGTGGGAAAGTGCTTCCTGCATATCTTGTGATCCTTCCTTTAGTGGAATTTTATGTGATTCTTGGCATGGATTGGCTTTCTCTACATGTAGCTCATATCAATTTCCAAAGAAGGGAAGTCACATTTCATATTCCAGATCAATCTACGATCGTCTATCGATGCAAGGATGAATATAACCTTCCAGTGGAAATTCCTTCCATCTTATGGGTCTTGATTCCACTAAATGAAGGTTATTTATCTCAAATGGTTGGTGAGAAACTTACTATTAAGAATATGCCCATCATACGGGAGTTTGATGATGTCTTTCCAGAGGAATTACCGGGTCTTCCACCAAATCGTGAAGTTGAGTTTTCAATAGAACTCGTACCGGGTGCTTTGCCTATTTCAAAGACACCTTATAGAATGGCCCCAATTGAGTTGTAGGAATTGAAGAAGAAACTCCAAGAGAATCTTGATAAGGGATTCATACGCCCTAGTGCGTCACCTTGGGGAGCACCTGTTCTATTTGTTATGAAGAAAGATGGATCAATGAGACTCTGCATTTATTATCGAGAACTTAAAAAGATCACTATCAAGAACAAATATCCTCTCCCACGCATTGATGACTTATTTGACCAACTACGTGGATCTCAATACTTTTCCAAGATTGATCTTCGTTCAGGGTATCATCAATTAAGGTTCAAAAGGGAGGATATACCAAAGACGGCTTTCCGTACAAGGTATGGACACTATGAATTTATAGTGATTCCATTTGGTCTTACTAATGCCCCTGCTATCTTGATGGATCTAATGAATAGTGTCTTTAGAGACTATCTTGATCAATTTGTGGTAGTCTTTATAGACGATATTCTTGTCTATTCAAAGGGCAAGGAATAGCATGAAGATCACTTGAGAATTATATTGAATACCCTGAGAAAGGAGAAGCTTTATGCCAAATTTATCAAGTGTGAATTTTGTCTTCAAAAAGATGCATTTTTGGGTCACATAATCTCAAAAGAGGGGATATCTATGGATCCAGCAAAAACAGAGGTTATCGAAAGATGGTCAAGAACAACAACAGTAACTGAGATCCGAAGTTTTCATGGTTTGGATGGATATTATCGACGTTTTGTAAAAGATTTTTCACGATTATCTAATCCAATCATCAAGTTGACTTGGAAAGGAGTTAAGTTTGTTTGGACAGAGGAATGTGAAGAGAATTTCAAGGAGTTGAAAAGAAGGTTATCCAGTTCACCTGTGCTCACACTGCCTTGTAGTGGAAAAAGGTTTGTGATCTACAGTGATGCATCCAAGAAGGGATTGGGGTGTGTTCTTATTCAAAATGATATGGTGATAGCTTATGCATCACGACAGTTGAAAATCCATGAGCAAAATTACCCAACACATGATTTGGAGTTGGCTGCGGTAATCTTTGCATTAAATATTTGGAGGCATTACATTTATGGTGAAAGGTGTGATATTTATACTGATCATAAAAGTTTAAAGTATATTTTCACACAAAATGAGTTGAATATGCGTCAAAGAAGATAGTTGGAGCTGATTAAGGATTATGACTGCTCAATCTATTACCACCCTGGGAAAGCAAACAAGGTGGCAGATGCATTAAGTCGACAAGACCATGCTAGTTTATCCATGATGAGGATCACAAAAGATCCAATATTTATGGATTTACAAAGGATGGATCTTGGAATTATAATGGAAGAGGAAAAATCTTATCTTTCTCAAATGAATGTTCAACCATCTATACATGTGAAGATTAAAGAGGCACAGAAAGAAGATGTCGAGTTACAAAAGAAGGTGAGAAATATTCCTAAATTTAACCTTGATTGTGATGGGATAATAATGTTCATGAATCGGGTTTGTGTTCCTCCCATCCCCGAATTAAAGAAGGAGCTGCTGGACGAGGCTCATAGTTCATCATTCACTATTCATCCTGGAAGCACGAAGATGTATAGGGACCTGTAAGAGTACTTCTGGTGGGATGGCATGAAAAGAGATGTTGCTGAATATGTCTCTCGATGCTTGGTTTTTCAACAAGTTAAAGATGAGAGACAGAAGTCTAAGGGGATGTTACAACCATTACCCATACCCGAATGGAAATGGGAAAACATCACTATGGACTTTGTCACAGGACTTCCTAAAACATCCAAAGGCAATAATGCTATTTGGGTCATAGTTGATCGTCTTACAAAGTCTGCACACTTCATTGCTATTAGAGAGGATTTCTCTCTAGATCAGCTTGCCAGGATATATGTAAAGGAAGTGGTAAGATTGCATTGAGTACCACTTTCTATTATATCTGATCGGGTTCTGAGATTTACCTCGAAGTTCTGGGGAAGTCTTCAGCATACTCTGGATACAGAGTTGAGTTTCAGCACTGCTTATCATCCCCAGACAGATGGTCAGTCTGAGAGAACAATTCAAACCCTAGAAGATATGTTGAGAGCTTGCTCTATGTATTTCAAAGGAGGTTGGGATCAACACCTACCTTTGGTGGAATTTTCTTATAATAATAGCTTTCACTCCAGTATTCAGATGGCTCCTTATGAAGCTCTCTATGGAAATAAATGAAGGACTCCAAGTTGCTGGGATGAAGTTGGTGAATGAAAGCTATTAGGACCTGATCTCGTTGATGAAATGGCAGAAAAGGTAAGATCTATTCAACAACACATAAGAGCAGCTCAGAGTCGACAGAAAAGTTATACCGACAACCGAAGAAAAGACCTAGAGTTTGAAGTGGGTGATAAAGTGTTCTTACGAATATCTCCCTGGAAGAGGGTTATGAGATTTGGAAAGAAGGGGAAGTTGAGCCCTAGATATATCGGTCCTTTCCAAATACTGGATCGTGTTGGAATGGTAGCTTACCGATTGGTGCTTCCTCCGAATCTCTCTCAAGTACACGATGTGTTCCATGTATCTCTCCTGAGAAAGTACATACCTGATCCTTCACATGTACTCAACTCAGAAGTTGTATCGCTGGAGCAAGATCTTTCTTTTGAAGAACAGCCGATAGAGATTCTGGATCGTAGCGAAAAAGTCCTACGAAACAAGACCACTCGATTGGTGAAAGTTTTATGGAGGAACCACCAATTAGAAGAAGCTACATGGGAGCTTGAGGATATGATGAGGGAGAAACATCCTCATCTGTTTGTTACAAAGTGACGAATTTCGAGGGCGAAATTATTTTTATGGGGGGTAGAATGTAACACCTAAGATTTTTATGAGTAATATTTTGTTCAAAGGAATATTTCACTACACACTTGCTTGGCTTACTTTACACGCAATCGCGACCTTCCTCGATAGCTTGCGTCGTACGCAATACCGAGTTTCACTAAACAACGATATGCTATTAAAATATTATTAAAACTAGCCGTTATGAATAGTAATAACCACTTTTTGAAATTTTATAAATTTTATTTTTCAAAATGGACTTCATTTTTGGATTCGGAATACCGAAATTAGCCTAGGGTGATATTTTGGAATTTTTCTGAAAACTTTCAATTTTTGATGAATAGTGAAACCACTAAGTGGTAGGTTAAAAACTGAATTTTGCATAAAACATAATTTTACCGCTTCTGTGAATAGAATTTCGAAAATCTGACAGACACGGTTGATATCAGTAAGTAAAATGTGGTCTAATGAGATAAAAATAATTTTTTGGTGAATAGTAACTTTTTACTTTTTTTACTGCGGTTAATAGTAAATAGGGTAACTAAGGGTAAATATTATATTAATATTACCCTAACAGATGTCCTAATTCTATTCGATAAGTGGAATTCGACCAAAAACAACCTTATGAATAAAATATGACCATTTAGGCCCACTTGAGTTAGATTAGGACATTTATTATTAATTTATTTAAAGAAGGGTTAAAATAGTTAAAATCAAAGTTTAATAAGTAAATCATTTTTAATATGGGGTTATACATAAGATAAATTCGACAATAAATATTCATTAGAAATATAAAAATATTTCCTACATAATGGTATTTTATTTATAATTTTTAGACATTAAATAATTTAATTTAATTATGACACAACGATGATGCAGTAATTATCTTATTTATGAAATATTGACATAATTGATGTTATAAACACCAAAATAAATGCAATTTGAGAATTTTTATGAATTACACTAATTTTCTAGGTTACTATGATATATTAGTGTTGATTTAATCAACTTGGTTCGAACATATAATTCTGTTATGACTTTCATAAAAATCATATATCAAATAGTATCAAAATTGACACAAAATAGTTTTTAAATAAAATATTACATCATTAATTGATATTTTATTCCTAAAAATATATGGTTCGGCCAAATGACTTAGATAAGGATATATATATTATTAATAAACAAGTTGAGGTTCGTTTGGCATGTTATAGTAAGTGTATTAACCATATAGTGAAAGAAAACAAAAAGACATGGTAAAAGATAAATTATTTAACTTAGAGTTAAATCTAATTGATAAGGTTAAAATAATACCCTAAACTTGTCTAAATCCGATTGGTTGATAGTATTTCGACCAATCCCCACTTTAGCTTCGAAATAAGACCCTTTTGAACCATTATAAACCGATTTTGACTTTAATATAAAATAATATTTTGGGATATTCCTAAGGTGCCCCTCTCCTCCCTTATAAAAGGGCACCTCCTCCCCCTCCTCCTCACACCAATTTGAGCACTCAAGCTCGGCCAAACTCTGCCATTTTCTCCTCTCCACTTTCCTAGAATAATCCTAGAGGTCCTGGTCTTCTTCAAAGACCAATCTTAGTTCCCTAAGTGGAGGATTCAAAGAGGCGTTCCAAAGAAGAGGTAATATCCATTACTTATCTTTTCAATTTCTTTCTTCTTCAACTTCTTCTTCTTTAGTTGTTTCAATATAAAGTAATAACATAAGTATTACTTACATACTGATATGTTATTATAAATATGAAACAACCCTAATTCACCTTCTATCCATCCTACGGAAAAATGAAATCACCGCGCGTGCGTACATAAGGAATACCGTCTCCACGTCGTGGTGTAATGTATTTTCCACCATAACCTCACAAGGATGGTTATAATGGTGTAATGAGTAACTATTTATGATTATTATAAAGTAATATTGATACTTAACTAATATATATATACTCAAATACAATTCCACGATCATAGGAACGATATCATCACTCGTGCGTACGTACGGAATACCGTCTCCACGATGTGATGCGACTCGTTCTACATGATCATCATTACATAGTAATTATATAAATGAATTGAATGAATAAATATGATATATGTTACACTAATACCATTCTGGATATAAGGTATCTATATCCTTTAAAGAAGAATAAGAATTTATTCGGCAAAACATGCATAAGAACAAAAGGCAATAAAGACCCGAGTAACAAGTAACAATGAAATATTACTAACAAGAAGCTAAAAATATGACCATATATGATATAATATAAATATTTATGATTCTGGAATAAGTCAATAACATTATTTAAACCATTATACAGGAGCTTTGGACATGTACAAAGAAAATCGGACCTAAGGTAAGGGAAATATCACAATCTCATTTTTATCCGAGATTGTTTATTCGTAAGTATTTACTGGGGTGTATTTTATCATCCACATCCATGTTTCATCAATATGTAATATTATTTCCATACACCTACAATTGTTTAAATCCATTTTTACCCTTCGGTTGGTTTTTAGTAATATGTATGAAAGGAATATTTTGTCGTTTTTTGTACGAGGTACTTTTTGACTTTTCCGACAAAAGTACGAAGAATGTTTTTTTTAACATATATGGCATGAATGGATTTTTAAAAAATTATTTCCAAGAAACTTCCTTTACAAGATTTCATGTTTATTTTTAATCAACTTCTTTTATTTTAAAGTTGTATGACATGTTATGAAAGGAAAAATGTTTTTTAAGTAGAAAAGATATTTTCCTCAAGAATGGAGTTCAAGTATTTTATCAAAATTATTTTCCATCTAAGATAATAAAAGGGTTCTGTTTTTATCCCTATTATTACATTGGTTTGATTATGTTGTGATGGAAATATTTTTATGAATTCCTTTATCTTATATGAATTGTTTTATGATGTCATGTTGTTTATGAATCCCATTTTTATTACATGGGTTACGCTATGATGTATGGTTTATGATTATGTGACACACATAAGAAAGGATTAATTATAAGATGGGTGGGACCTATATCTCCCTCCAATGCATTGGGTAAAGATTTTATATCTCATGAGATAGACATGGCTGGAATGGTAGGTTATACCGCTTAAGTGAAACAGGACTGAAACGAGGGTGACTCGGTTCAGAAAGGGACTTTGTCCACTAAGATAGTCTTGGCAATGAGTCATGACTAACAAGAAATGATTTTCCACGATTATGTGTGCATGACACAAGGTTTCAAGTTTCATGTTATGATTATGGGGATCTCATTTTCACTTCTATGATTTGTTCCATGTTAAGATATTATGATCTCTTTTGCAGGTTATGATTTTCAAAAAGATATGATATGATTTTTATTTCCTTTATTTTCCCTTGCTGAGCATTTGAGCTCACCCTTTTATGTTTTCTTTTCCCCAGGTCATAAAGATGGATATTAAGTAGAATATGATAAAAGGGACCCTAGATATGATGAAATAAATGGGAGACACTGTAGAAGATTTATGAACCAGTTGTTTATGTTTCCCAGTTTCTAAAGACACTATACCTATACGGTCCTTTGTGGTTTTGTCATATGTTGTAATAAGTGTGCTTCCATTTTGAAGTATTAACAATGTATGTAAAGTATGGGTCGTTATAATGTGTGGGGGAGGCCCAAAAAGTCGGGGCTTACTCCGAGATGGAAGCCGATGGTGATAAACCCTAGCAGGAAAGGCACTTGGCACCAAAGAAGGATGGAGCAGAACCCTTCCCCACTATGCCCTTCCTTGGTCATGGTCGTGGGGAAGTGTGGAAGTGCATGGGTGCTTCCTTCTAATGGGTAGTCTACCACTCCCCGGGGCGGGGAGAAGTGCCCCAGTCTTAATAAGGGGAGGGGCAGAAAGGGGACTCTCGGGCTAAGACTCTACATTATCGTGGGAATGTGAACCCAATAATGCTTCGAGAATCCGCTCAAGGGCCGGAGAAACCCCTTCTCCCTTGCTTACTATGGGTATGTGAACTCAAAATGGCATTTTTATGCTCCTGAAGGATACATCACACGGTTCTAGTGGCTCTGGAGGAAGCCTCGGCTCGGGGCCGATGAATGGGCCAATGAGGGGGTTATATAGAATCAGGATGGATTGGAAGGATTTTATATGGCTTAGGGAATGGGAACTCTGAATTATCTGGAGGTCCACATGGGTGTAAGAGGAGTGGAGACCTTCACATAGGGAGGTTCTACCCGGCCAAATAGGCCGTCCATGAACCAGGGTGGTCCGCAGACTGATGGGAATCCCGCGAACCGGGGTGGTTCGCTGCTTCGGGTTCGGCCCGCGTACCAGGATGGTACGTGGAGGGGTCCAAGTGAGTAGCAGCGGCCAAGGTCAGTGCCGGTTGGAGGATCGTTGGTCGGGGCTTCTCCCGCATAGGACGGTGCTTCACGGGGCGATGGATCCGAAAATGGGCATAAACTCCCTGGTCCTTGGGGAGTGCATCCGTAGAGGGGTCATGGTTCGCGGTCTTCTTTTCGTTGTTATTTTTAGTTCACAGATCACCAAGTTGTTATGTGTTTTCAGTTCCTTATTAATTCATGTCCAACTTTATACATGTTATGGTTCGCGAACTGGAACATCACTAGTTGCGAAATCCTAAGCTCCTTCCTTTGAAATCCTTCCACCCGAATGTGATCGATCTCTCATTCCCTTCCCATTCCATCTCCATTTATAGTGTGGGGAAAGAGATGTATCTATAGTCATGCGACACATTTTGTAGAGGCCCATGACCGGGAACCCAGATTACAGATGACTTGGTCAATCAACAACTCGCAGGGGGCATTGAACACACCTCCCCCGCGAACCAAACTAGCTCACTGAGTGCTTCGTAGCCACACAGGGTTCCACCTCCATTCCGCAAATGACAGAAAATGAGGTCAGGGCCGGTATACGCGATTCACGGCTGGGGCGATTCTTGATGGTGGACTGGGTTGGTTCCCATCATGCTTCACACCCATGGAGGATCCCTGCCTCTTCTCCCCGAATGACAGTGGTCCGCGGAGGGGTGGGCCTCAAGGAACCGGTCGCGCACCATTATCATTGGACCAGTCTACAGACCGGTTCATCTTGTGCCATCCTTTGTGTATTCTCCACACTTTTCCCCAATTCTATGTGGGGAAATTGGGTAGAATCTCTCTTGGATTAAAGTGGATTCTCATTCTGATTTGTGGATTTTTTAGGACCCTACAAATTCCCCCCATCGCAATGGTGTCCGATTGGAATGAATAGGAGGCCATTCCGATGTAGAGTGGTCCTGAAAATCGATGATTGATTGGACAATGCTCTAAATTTTTCCCGAGCCAAGGGACTCAGTGGGCACAGTTTGAATATTTCTAGGGTTTTGTAGAAAAACCCCAAAACTTATTGTCTTTTCTATTAATACCCAATTTTTCCTGGGCCCATTTGGTGTGGACCCAGCGGGTATGGCCCAACTTTTGCTTAGGTCTCCCTTTTCGGGTTTTCGGCATAACAGTATTTGTGCCTCTTTTAGTGAGTGGTTTAAAATCCCACTAACCAGACTATCATTACTAATGTTTTAGGTTGAACAGCTTTGACCATATATGGTGGGGCGAGGGCCCCAATGTGGTTTAGATGATTAAATGATGTCTCGATATCCTTCAGATGCATGTGGAGGGGGGAAAGGTTTAGATTCGAGTGATATGTAGGGAATGTCTCAAAGCATGGGAGCCGTAACATCATGAAGAGGTAGGAAGAGCATCTCCTAAGGAAATATGGCCTTTCGTAGATGGGCCAGGGTCGATCAATATGCAGAACCGCTGAGGACATGGTATGCATGGTTGTGAAAAGGTGTCCTTAAGTCAATGACTCTCCATTTCTGATGGCCTAATGAATTCATGGAAGTCTGGCTTATAGAAACCACCATGGGTGTCTGGGAGAATTATGAAAACCACCGAGGTTGGGTCGGAAAGGGTATGTGATGTCTAAAAGGGTGTGAGAACATCTGTATCAATCAGGAGTGTGGAAGAATGATCCATGTCTTACGCATTTATCTAGCTTAAAGGATGGTTGGAGCTTGGTGTAGTTTAATGTCATGCAGCTGTGACATTATCAAGAATGGAACAACATCATCTGGTTCTCGGTAAACTCATCAGAGACGTTCCACCATATTCAGGCAAGGTCTTGAAAGAGGCTGTTAAACTATAGCTCAGAGGGTTTCCGAATCCCAGGATGGACATAGCGGCTTAGGGGCCAAGAGGTGTATGACGAGAAGCATTGCCTAAGGAAATATTTCATTTGGTAGATTGGTTAGGGGCGATCAATATGCAGAGCTTCTGATGGCATGGTATGCATGGTCATGCAAAGGTGTCCTTAGGTCAATGATTGCATTCTCCCGATAACTGGGAAACATCAAGGAAGATTGAGATTTGGGACCACCAGGGTTGGTTTATAAGGGTTCAGCTTTTTCTGAGTAAAAAGAATGGTTTATGAGGAGAGGGTGACTGGATATGGGAGAAACATCTAGGATAAACTTTTTGAGAATGGGTGAATTCATTCCTTCTCACACTAGTGTGAGATGGTGGTTTGTGTAGGTATGACCCATGCACTGAGGGACAAAGAAAATCCTCTTTTCCTTACTAAACCCATGGTAGGTTTGACTGTGCAGTTTAATGTCATGCGGAAAGGATGGATTCCGTGCAGTTTATCATCATGCGGTAAAGACTAGGAGTATTATTAAAGGATTTTGTGGAGTTTAACGTTGTGCAGAGAGGATGGGGGCATTTTTTCCAGTGCTGTGCAGTTTCAACAGCATGCTGTGAGGACATGGGGCATTTTTTAAGCCAGTGAAAATGATTTTAGTTGGAGGAATTTCCCTGTATGTTTAATGCTTGGTCATTTAAGCTTTATGCCATGTGGCCAAGATGTTCCGTGTAGTTTATTGTCAAGCAGTAAGAACGTATTTTCATTGGCCGCTCTGGATTAGAATGTAATAGGGCTTGAACATCTTGGCATACCCAAGACGTAGAGAGGGGTTTATTGGTGTAAATCGTGCTTCCAGGGTTTCTCGGATCAAGAGAAATGATATGGGGGCTCTGAGGCTGGTAAGCGTAAGGAGCTAGGAAGATTATATCCTAAGTAAATCTTGCCTTTGGTAGACAGTCTAGGGGATATTAATATGCAGAGCCGATGAAGGAATGGTATGCATAGTTATTAAAAGGTATCCACAGTTTGATAACATTCCACTTATGATGGCCATGAATGTTTATGAGGATCCTCGATTGTCCGGGCCACGAAGTCTGTCATTTGGTAAGAAAATATCTGGACATGTAGGGCATATTCGGCACTGGTTTCTGTTACAGCTTAGAGAGGTACCTACGCTGATTTATCATGCGCGGGGGGGGGGGGGGGGGGTACCTTGACTCCATGCAGTTTAACATCATGTCGTAAGGATGAAGTACTCCTAGTTTAGCGATTATAGATCTCGGAACATTTGGTGGCTATTGCTGCAGTCACTCGAAGGATAATTAAGTTACCATTCTCTGATATACTCTGAAAAAGGTATGGGATGGAGGTTATAGACTATAACTCTACGGTTTCCCAGATCAGGAGAAGTGGTGTGGGGGCTCTGAGGCTGATAAGCATATGAAGCTATGAAGAGTACTGCCTGAGGAAATCTTGCCTTTGGTCAACGGGCTAGGGGATATCAATATGAAAATCCGCTGAGGGCATGGAATGCATAGTCATGAAAAGGTGTCCCCAGGTCGGTGACATTCCACTTACGATAGCCATGATTGATTATGAAAATCCGAGAATGCTCACAGTAAAGAGTTCGCATGCGGGGATAATGTTGTCCGAACATACAAGAAACATCTTCACTGCAATTTCCCATTGAGTCAAAGTAGCCTAGTCCGGGCTTGATGTTCGTAGATGCAGGTCTTCATGTGAACCACGAGCAAATAAATAGGCTAACCGGGTAGGGATACCCTGGAAACATTTGGATGTGAAAAGGTGGAAGAATTTTTAAACCACTGCGCCATAAATTTCTGGATCAGGAGTTATGATATGGGGGCTTTGAGGCCGGTAAGCGTACGGAGCTAGGAAGGGTATCGCCTGAGGAAATCATGCCTTTGGTAGAGGGGCCAGGGGCTATCAATATGAAGATCCGGTGAGGGCATGGTATTCATATTCATGCAAAGGTGTCCCCTGGTCGATAACTTTCCACATCCGATGGCTGTGAATGGTTATGAATATCCATAATTATCCGGGTCATGGAGTGTGATGTATGGAAGGGATGAATCCAAATGCGCAAGGAGTATTTCCATCTCATTTCTCTATATATCTTGGGTGGGTTGTGATGAAGTTCGTGCAGATTTAATGTCGTGCGGTGACGACGAGGAATAGACCTCGTGCAGATCTTGTCCGTACATGGGGGAAGAGGGATTTTTTTTAATCTCCAATCGGGAATGGATGGTCCAGGATGAAAAACCCTGATGTCACCACGCATCATACGAGGGCAGGAATCAAGCCACACGTAGTACCCTGAAGGAGGTACACCCCCCCCCACACACAGTGTTAGTCCGTACACTGGGGAAAATGGAATTTTTGACATTCATTTAGAGACGGCTGAGCCAGGGCGAGGGACCCTGGCATCACTACGTATCCTGCATGGGTAGGAATCAAGAATCACATAGTTCCCTGAAGTCCTTGAAGTTTAACGTCGTGAGGTGGGGGAAAAGAATACACCCCATGCAGTTCTAGTCCATACACGGGGGGAGAGAGCATTTTTTTGCAATGGATGGGCCAGGATGGGGAACTCTAGCATCACTATGTATCCTGCAAGGGAAGGAATCAAGCCTCACGTAGTAAGTTTGTAGAATACACCTCGTGCGGGTCTGGTATGTACAGGGGAATGGGGTATTTTTGTATTCATTTAAGGTAGATGGGCCAGGGTGTATAATTATGGCATCACAATGTTTCATACGAGGCGAGGAATCAAGCCTCACGTAGTTCTCTAAAAGACAATACACCTCATGCAGGTTTATTCCGTACATGGGGGAGAAGGGGAATTTTTTTCTTTTGTCCTTATCAGTGTATTTTAACATTGTGCGATAAGGACATGGAATACACCCCGTGCAGGGCTGGTCCGTACACGGGGGGAGAGGGCATTTTTAAATTTTATTTGGGGGGGGGGTGTTGGGCCAGGATGGGGAACCCTGGCATCGCTACGTATCCTGCGAAGGTAGGAATCAAGCCGTACGTAGTTCTATACAAGAATTACACCCCGTGCAGGGCTGGTCTGTACACAGGGGAAGTGGAATTTTTTTTAATTTTATTCCATTTGGGAGTGGCTGGGCCATGAAAAGGGATCCCAGCATCGCTGCGTATCCTGGAAGGGTAGGAATCCAGCCATACATAGTTCTCTGAAATCTGTGTAGTTTCAGATCGGGCGATGAGGACAAAATACTCTTAGTTTAGGGTTATAGAGTTTGGACTATTGGGTTCTTGGCAGTTTAATGTCCTGCAACTTAGACGATAACTGGTTTTAGTTATGCCGTTGGGGACGAAAAACTCTTAGTTTAGGGTCATAGAGTGTGAACCGTTTGGTGCTTAGTAGGTTAATGTCCCGCAGCTCCGATGTTAACTGCTTTTAGTTTTTCTGGTGAGGACAAAATACTATTTGTTTAGGGTCATAGAGTTTGGACAGTTGGGTGCTTGGCAGTTTAACGTCCTATATCTCGGACGATAACTACTTTTAGTTATTCCAGTGAGGACGAAATACTCTTATTTTAGGGTCATAGAGTATAGACCGTTCGGTGCTTCACAGTTTAACGTCCTACAGCATGGATGTTAATTGCTTTTAGTTATGCCAGTGAGGATGAAATACTCTTAGTTGAGGGTCATAGAGTATGGATCGTTGGGTGCTTGGTAGTTTAATGTCCTGCAGCTCATAGGATAACTGCTTTTAGTTATGTGAAATAATTATTCAAAATCCTCATGTTTGTAGGAGTGGTGGTGAATTTCTCGTCCACAGAGATAAGGGCATATGCTCCATTGGATTTGGACTTGTGTATAAAATATGGTCCTCCCCACTTGGGATCCATCTTTGGAGGTTTCATTCCGGGTATCATTGGGGTCCGGAGAACCAATACCAATTCTCCATCCAAGAAACACCGAAGACGAATTTTTTTATTGAAGGCTCGTGTGATCTGGTTCAAATATACTTCCAGGTGGTGAAAAGTGTGAAACTGCTTCTTGTCCAGCTGTTCCAATTCACCTAGACACTTTTCTTGTTGTTCAGCGATATATATTTGACCAAAAATGGAAACACGGAGCGGGGGAAATTGGAACTCAATGGGCATGACCACTTTTTTCAGTATACAAATGAGTATGGAGTAGCCTGAGTAGTGGTGCAGATCGTGGTTCGATAAGCCCACAATGCATGAAGGAGTTTATCCAGCCATGACTTCTTGTCTTTGTCCACCATTTTCTGTAGAATGTTGGACAAGGTCGTATTAAAAGCCTCTATCTGTCCATTGGCTACTGTGTGGTAATGAGATGAGTGGTTAGCCTTGATACCATATTCATTGTATAGTTTCTACAAATAAGAAGAGCAGAAGTTGGTGTCGTTATCCGTCAGTATGGTATGATAGACACCAAACTTGGTGATGATATTGGTTTTCACAAAGCTAAAAATGTTTCATGCCCCTAAATCCTTGAGGGGTACAACTTCTGCCCAATTGGAAAAGAAGTCGGTTTTTGTGAGGATATACTTCAGATGTTTAGGCATGGTGGGAGGATATGGTCCCATGATATCCATTCCCCAGACATAAAATGGCTAGGAGTACTTGGCTTGATGAAGTAATTTTGGGAGTTGATGATTGAAGTTGGCCTAAATTTTGAATGAGTGGCATTTTGCAGTAAAGCGCTCGCAATCTCATGTCGGGGTGGGCGAATAGTACCCAAGTCTTCGAACCTGATTAGAAATATTGGACCCCGGATGATGTGCCCCACATACTCCAGCATGCACTTCAGTCATGACGACAGCGGTTTCTTCTCCATCAATTAATCTGAGGAGGATCCTGTCGAGGCCTCATTGGTAGAGGACCTCTTGTTGACCCGTGCCGCCATATAGGACATATATGATTGCCCCTCTCTGTATTTGCTCTCATTCAACCCTCTATAATGGAAATTCTCCCTATTGAAGGTATTTTACAATGGGGGTCTTCCAGTCGGTGGCGAGATCATATGGCATGGGGGCAGGACTAACTTCATTGATTTCCTCCATCTTAGTTTGAACAAACTGCAAGACCATTCGATGATGAGAAATACTGATAATTGTTTCATCCTGGTCTGGGTCAGCTTGGGCTGTGGCCGCACTAGCTAATGCGTCATTCTGAGCATTCTGAGACTGGGGAATATTGGTTAATGTTGGTTCTGTGGATAATTCCTTTATTAACCCTTAGACACGATCAACGAGAGGAATCAACTCCTCCTTTTTAATAGTATAGTCACCATTGAATTTCTTGATGACCAGTTCTGAGTTTCCTTTTACCTTAAGGTGCTTTACTTGTGTCTGTAGTGCGAGATTTAGGCCTAGAATGAGGGATTAATACTCCGCTTCATTGTTCGTACATCCTTCTGATAGGAGGAAAAAATATGGCAAGACTGCCTTTTCCGGGGACATGAGTATTATCCCCAAACCCGCCTTCTTAAATTTGGGATCTTCCATCCTCTTTCCTATTGGGATTCAGGATGCGCTGTCGAAGTACATTTCCCATGCTGGGAACTCCTCTTGAACCGAGAAGATGTCTTCATCAGGTGACTCGGCGTTCGGTGTGATGGTCCTCGTTGAAGGGTTCTCTGCCAGAAAATCTACTAATTCCTGGCCTTTGATGGCCTTCTTAGCCACAAACCAGATGTCAAACTGTTGCAGGATGAATGCCCATCAGGATAGGTGCCCGGTCAGAATCAGGCGGTTGAGGATGTACTTGATTGGGTTATTACACAAGACCAAATGGACTTCATGATGCTACAGATAATGTCACAATTTTTGAACTATGAAGACCAAGGCCAAACGACTCTTCTCAATGTTTGAGTATCGAGTCTCAGCATCAATCATGGTTCAACTGAGGTAATAGAGACTGTTTTCACTGACAGTGTCATTTTTCTGCGTGAGGAAGGCTCTTAGTGACCGCTCAAGGGCCATCATCTATAGGATGAGGGGTCTTCCTTCAACCAGGGCATGAGCACTAGCAGGCTCAAGAGGCACTACTTTAGGCTATCAAGCGCCTCTTGGAAATCATATTTCCATTAGTAGGTAACCCCCTTTTTCATTATCCTAGTAAAGGGAAAAAATTTTCCTGCCAGGATGGCTATGAAGCACTTGATATAGGCCAGGTGTCCTTGGAATCCTCTCAACTCAGTGAGATTTCGGGGAGTTGGTAATCCAACGATAGCCTTTGTCTTTTCAGGGTCGACTTCGATGCCACGATGGCGTATAATGAAGCCAAGGAATTTCCCTGAGGTATCCTTGGAGGCACATTTCAAGGGATTCATCTTCACACTATGTTGTCAAAGATTGATGAAGATGGCCTCAAGGCATGACAGGTGATCTGCGCGTTGTCTTGATTTAACCACCAAGTCATCTACGTAACATTCGACGAATCTCCCGAGGAATGTTTTAAAGACACGATGCATGGTGCATTGATATGTGGTTCCGGCCTTCTTGAGACCAAAGGGAATGACCATGTAACAGAATATTCTTTGAGGGGATTTAAATTCAGTGGATTCTTCGTCATCGTGGGACATCTGGATCTGATTATAGCCAGAATAACCATCCATGAAGGAGAGAGCCTCATACCCGGCTGTCGCGTCAATTAATGACTCGGTGATTGGGACCGGGAAATCATCTTTCGGGAAATGCCGATTGAGATCTCAGACGTCAATGAAGACACTGATTTGTCTATTCTTTTTCTTGATGGGAGAAATTCTATCCAACCAGATGGGGTATTGGACCTCCCGAATGAAGCCTTCATTAATGAGATTATCAAATTCAGCCTCTATTTTGGCAGCATGTGAGGGGTGCTTCCTTCTGGTGTCCTTCTTATATCCCTGGCGGTCTTCTAGGAGACCAAGGTGATGAGTCTCCACTTTGGGATCAAGTCCCGACATTTCTCTGTAATTCCTAGAAAATACATCCTGGTGTTGCCTCATAAATGAGGTATATACCTTGTTCTCCTCAGGAGACAGGACCGTACTAATGATAGTGGGCATCAGGTCTTCCTTAGTACCCAGGTTTATTTCCCTGAGCTCTTCCACAGTGGTGGAGATACCTTCCTCAAATGTGGGAGGTGCATCCCTTGAGATATTTCTCCTCTTATTCTCCAAAATCCTCATCTTCTTGATCCGGTGAGGGAAGGGATCCCAGCATGGGTTATTGGGAGTCCGGAGGTGAGGTATTATGGGTTTCCTTGCTCAAGTATTAGTCCTCGAATTGAGGGTCAGTGGACGTTCCCACATTGTCACGATCGACCGTTATGTTAGAAGTAATGATGACAGCTGAGGGAATTTCCGGACATGAACCCCTGCTCTCAATATGGATTATGGGAAGTACGTAGTCTCTGCCATGCTATCTGAGGGGGTCATCAGGAACCATTTCCAGACCATTTAGAGTGGGGATCTAGTCGACCCCATCGACCGAAGGCTTCTGCTTCTTTTATTTCTTAGAACCCGACGTCAATGTAGTGTGATTAGGAGAGCTCAAAAGGGGACTTTTCGGCGTGAAATGTACCACATTTTCCATTGATAAAATACTCAATACACTTGTGGTAGTATGAAATAACGTCCATGTGCTTATGAATCCAGGACCTTCCCAGCAGGGCATTGAATTCTGTGTTCTACCGGACCACTAGGAATTCCGAGTAGGCCACAGGGTCTCCAAAATGGGTCGTTAGCTTAATTTGTCACATTGGGTTCTGTTCACTCTTGTCGTAACTTAACATGGTTGTGGCTGAGGGTACTAGGTCATTCTCATTGTAGGCCAGCATACGAAGTGTTCGTAGGGGAAGGAGGTTAACTCTAGAGCCGTTTTCAATAATGACTTTATAGATCTCAACATAATTTAGTATGCCAGACACATATAGTGGTTTGATATGTCCTTGCACGAGGACATCTTCATCCTGATCGGTGAAGGAAATCGCCACATTACACTCAGTCATGCCAATCTCTGTTCGATAAATATCAGCGGCAGCTACCTCAACATGAAATAGTCAGGGGCTATGCAAGGATTCTATAAGTTCCTCCCTAAGGTTTGCTGACAAACTCAAGGTGTCCAGGATCGACAGTTTGGCTAGTATCGATGCCAGTTGCTTAAGGATATCATATTTTTCTTCCAGTGGCCGAAGATTTTCCATTGGTGGGGGATTTATAGAAGGAATCTTGGGAGTTTGGATACGTGATGAGGTGGGACAGACTGCGGGGTCAGATGCCGATGATGTCCCCACATCTTGGGGGCTCAGCCCGGCCAGTCTGTTTGTGTGCACTAGGTGTCTAGACACTTGTTCCTCCTCTGATGGGTACCGTAAAATGACGGGGGAAGAGTGGGTTCTTGTAGAGGTGGAAGGATATTCTTTCTCATTCCGAGTCCATTTAAGGTCTCTCCCACATGTTTCTGCGATATTGGCGGTTTGGGTCAAGGTCTAACTGTAGCATTGGTGTCGGTCGTGACTGCGCCTCCCATGGTATCCCCTGCCTCTATGATTCCTCATCCCAACTCCTTGTGTCGGTAACTCGGGTTCATAACCATACCCTTCATCAGGTAACAATTTCATAAGATGGATGACGTTGATGGAACCAAAGATTGGTTCTTCATCCTCTGACAGGCCAACCCGGTCGGTTGTCATTGATGGTTCCATTTGGTGGTCTGGTGCCCATGGATCCATGTTTGGTGGAATAAAATCCAACAGTGTTGGGGATTACTACGGCCTTGTTGCGGACTTCTCCTCTTGTTCTTGTCTCCTCCCTTCTCTATCACACTAGGATGACTAGTTCGTGGAGGGTTGTGAGGCCGATATTGCCAGCTCTGTGGGATCAAGGGCTGTTGGCGGCAACACCGGATGTTGTAGTTGAGCTCAGAGTATTCCATTGGCTCGATTGATAGACTTATGAGTCATCCAGTTATCGAATTTTTGCCCCTTCATGCTGGTTACTTCCTTCCACCCCTCCCCTTTGTCAGAGTCGGTGGTAGAAATATATGTCACATGTGCTGGGGGTGGTCCCAGCTCGACCTTCCCAGAGTATAATATTCATTGGAGGAGGTCATTAAAGACAAATAATTCCCAAATATTGTTCCCCAACATTCGATGGTAGGGACAGTAATCTGGCCTGTCATCGCAGCCAACATCGTCGGGTTTCATTGGCTCCGGGAGGCGGAGCAAGTATCAATTCATGGAGACGATGAAGTATCCGCATACTTGGTCTTCTCGGAATGAGTATACTTTGTGTCATCATTCCTCAAACTGGTTGTGCTTCGATCCTCTCTGATCATCCCACTTAGGCGGAGGCGGTCGCTGATATATAGGAGGCCCTTGATGATTTGGTGGAGGCCTGATCGGTAGAATAGGCACAGAGGCTGGTTTGAGTGGGAAAGAGTACACTTTAGCTCTATCTGCTGTCTTTGAAAGAGTCGGTGAGGCTACTCGATACTTCAGATAGGTCCTCTGAAGGGAGTCATCAATTCTCTGGGCAATGGCCGAGAGATGGCGGAAGCCAGTGGTGCACTCCACTGGTGTGAGCGGTGTGAGCAGCTCATCTCGAAGATTATTGATACATATAGAAAGCATCAAATCGTGAGGCATTGGGATGTTCAGAGAGTAGGTCAGACCATTCTATCTAGCGATGAAATTTTAGAGCCTCTCATTCTCCCTCTGCTTGCAGTTCATGAGGTTGCTAATTATTGTTTTAAGAAGCTTTGAGCTGAAGTGGAATAAGAACTGATGCCAAAGGACTTCCCAGCTTTTTATTGACTGGTCTGGAAGACTCGTATACTAGAAAAAGGTAGATCCTTGCAAGGTTCTTACGAAGAATCTGAGCTTCAATGCTTCTTGTTGTTCAAGATTTCCCATAATAGGGTCTCAATAAGACACATAGTGCATCAAATGTTGTTCCAGATCACCCGATCCATTGAATATAGGGAATATCGGGCTCCCAAAATTGGGTGGACGAGGCATGTTGCTCACCCAATCTGGGGTAGGGCTTCTGATCTGGCTGTATCGGAGCGCGTCGACCTTCCATCACTTCCAATTGAGCCGCCAATGCCTTGATGATGTTGGTGAGACCCTGGTTTACATCTTGTTGGGCCCGGTCCGGGGCAGGTGTGCCCGAGGCATTTCTTGAGGATCCAGCTCGGTTGGCACCAGGGGTGCATGTGTAGTTTGTGACACCTTCGGAGGGTTCAGATGTACTCGCTTTGGTTTCTTCTTGAGTGGAGGGAAGTCATGGTATTCATCTGGATCCACATTTAGGTAGTTGGACGGATCGGGCGCCACGTTGGACGGGAGCCCTGACCGTGATTTGTTTTCCCGGGAAAACCTTGGTCTTTGAGATGCACTTACTAGAAGTGCATGATGTGGATACACTTGGGACGCGCTTTCAATAAGACGGTTCCTCTGGATTAGTTCAGCGTTAATACACCTCAATTATTTCATTTCCTCTTCATGTTGAGGGAATCCTTATTCGAGCGTGAGCGTCTTGTTTTTATCGAGGGAAGGAGGCGGATTGACTGTAACCGGTGAATTGTTCTTACCCTTATTGGGAGCTCGTAGGGTGAGAAGAGGAAGTTTAGCTGAAGGGGTGTCCATTTTTAGGGCAGCCCTCTGGTTCTGGGTGTGCACACCTGGTGGTTCGTTGTGAGTTATAGCCTGACTAGAACCATCGTCTCTCGATCCATTAGGATTTGCAGCATCTCCTGTGTCACCCATGGGGTTAACCTCTATGGTATTGATGGATGCATATAGAGGGGTGGAGAATATTTCATCTTCAAAATAGTAATAGGATCTCTCACGTCTTTTACTTGTCTTCCATTTCATGTCCCTTGATCTCTTTTGGACTCCTTGACGTAGGGTGACACAGAGAGTTATTTGATGCGACCTTATGGTATGCCTCCCTTTCAGAGAGGATGATGATTCAAACAATGGGATAGGGTAGGAACATCCTTTTATGACTGTCCTCCCAAGATGATAGAATACAGAATCTCATGGGGGAGGTTGTTATTGAGGAGGTAAAAATGCCCCCATCCCTGAGGGATGGGGTTGGCTCTTCTCCTTGGATATCGAGTCTCTTCCTATTTTTACTAGTCTTACAGTGGCATTTTTTGTTAAAAATTATCCATGCCCTATAGGTTTGGGTTTACCTAGGATTAAGGTAGTGGCTGCAACTATCGCTATGTGTTTGATCTTGAATGCCCCCATTTGGGGGTGAACTGGGTTTGGTGTCGAGTTCTTCTATGAATCAGTCCCTTCTGGGGAGGCAGACAATGATCGATGATTGGCATCTCTTAGAAGAGAGGTCTGATGTATTCTTTCGGTGTCCTGATTTAGGAGTTTCTAAATGACTTGTTCCTGTCGAGCCTGATGCTTCTGGGACATACTCAAGGCCTGTCTCTGTCGGGTGTGTTGTCTTTTTAGAGAAGGGAGACCACTCGATTGCTGTCTTGACGTGATGGCGTTACAAGATATTACGCCGAACGGGTTCCTCTGGGCGGGGAGCGGAGTGAAATGTAGAGCTCCATGTTCCCACCATCCACTGATATGGACTCCTGTCGGGGTGTCACCAATAAGGTGACTCAACTGGTGCAGTGCATGGAGGCAGGTTAACTCTATGTTTCATTAATGCCTCTCGGGTCACGGTTTCGGCACCGAAGGAAGAACATCCAGGTCGATGTGATGCAGGAGATCTCTTATTGTCTTGACATGATCTGCATACTTTTCATAGGGTTGGAATCTTGATTTCAGCTGGTGGAGGGTTGTCCATATATTGTAGCGGATGTCGTGCACGCATTCTTCCAACAACGTTTTGGGTATGTCGAATTGAGAGGTGGTCGTGGGATAAAAAATAACTGGTATATCATCCCTGGACAGTCGTTTCCTCAGGTGCAACATGTCGGGATACTCCTCCTCTAGTGATTCTTATGCCTGGTCAGCCCAACTGAGATGCTAACTGATAGTGTGGTCGGAGGATTTAGGACCAGTAGGTATTGACTTATCATGTGGGTGATTCCAAGGTGGTTTAGAAGATGAACGTGGACCCGGAACGTCTCCTGATTGAAGAAGGGCATCATTGGCGACTAGCTGGGAATCTGATATGCTTGATCCTGTCCCTCTATGTGCCTCGGCATACGAGGGTTTTTCTGTTCTTCATTTGGCAAATGGAGGACCTTCCTGTCGATATGATATGTCATTGTGGGGAGGACCTTCGCAATGGCGTCCACAATGGAGAGGACTACAATTACCGTTTAATGCTTCACTTCACAGAGGACTTTTTCAGTGCATACACTGGGCAGGACCTCCAAGGCCTGTCGTAGTAAGGGAATGACCTTCTAGAAGTGTAGTGCTGTTACAGGGAGGGCCTTCGCAACAACTGCCATCATGGTGAGGATGACCATCATGGTTTGACGTTCGATGTGCATCCTGGGGAGGACCTTCAAGACACACTTCAACAAGGGGATGACCTTCTTGTTTCTTGGGGCCACTGTGGGGAGGACCATCGCAATGGTAGCCGTGGTGGCGAGGACTACCATCACAGCTGCTGTAATGGCGAGGACTACCATTACAGCTGCTGTAGGGAGAATATCTGCAGGGTACACCCTGGGGAGGGCCTTCAGAATGTACCGCAATGATGGGAGTGACTTCCCGTTGCTTGACTTCCCTACGGAGAGGGCCTCCATTATCAGGGTGGCCAGGACTACCACCGTAATCTGAAGCCCTAATGGTTGGAGTGTCATTGCAACTTAACCCATGGGGGGGACCTTCAGGGCAGGCCACGACAAGGGGAGGGCCTTCTGGTCGTGATGAGACGTCACTGAAGGGAGGGCCTCTGCAGTTACGACTATGATAAAGAGGACTACAATCATAATCTAGGGTCCCAATGCATGGAGAGTGCTTTCAACGTATACCCCAGGGAGGACCTTCAGGGTGGACCGCAGCAAGTGTATGACTTTCTTGCTGCTTGATCTTCTGCTCATGCAGAGGGCTATTGTGACTCGCATCAAAAGAGAAGCTCTTGTGATCGATCATAATATGCCTGTGGGGAGGCCCCTGCTGGTGCTCTGGGGAGGAGCTTAAGAGTTTATGGTAACGACATTGTGGGGAGGACCTTCACAACTGCTACTACTACTACGATAATATGGTAATGGGTGGGCAGGGTTCTGAATCTTTGATATGCGCTTGACGACATTGGGAACCCCAGATTCTAGTAGAGTAGAGTCATGAACCCACACATTATTTTCCGGCTGCATTCGGCACGTTCGGGGAGCTTTTTTGCGGGCAGCAGGGACTGTCTACTATTGACAATAGCCTTCACATTTGGGTCCCTGTCTAATTGGGTCCCATGATGCTTGAGGGATACGCTAACAAACATCTTGACTTTTATCAGGAATATATGCCTACTCTGAAGCATCCACCGTGATGGACGGGTGTCCCCTAGTTTGATCGAGTGAAGCTGCTCGATCCGGTTGCCCTTGTATCGCGGAATATAGTCGGTGACCCTCCTGGGCGGAAGCAGTGATGCAGATCTGCTCAGGGGAAGCTATCTTATCTCTTAGATGAGTCACCTCAATTGGGGAGACAGGCTAATGGGCCTGAGTCCGTGATGTTGCCACTGATTCAATTACATTTTGGAAAGTCTGAAAGATATAATCTGGGATCGATACCTGCTGCTCCATCATTTCCAGGATATGTACGGAGGCATCTTTTGCTGTAACGGGTATGAATGCCCATTCCGGTATCGGAGTAGGAATTTCATGCTCCGGTCCTCTGGTGGTCAGTGGGTACTGACAATTCTCTTGTGTTTAGGTAGGTGAACGAATCTTCCCCTGGACAGGGATATACCTATTTATCTCTCCATTTGTCACCACATTGTGATGGAAGACTTTACTTGAATCCACAAGGATCTAGACCTGCATATGTTGGTTTCCCATCATATTGAGTTAGTGTCCTTTTTTGGCAGGGAGACGTGCCCGCCTATTAATTTCCACCACATCCGGATGGCGGGCTTTGCGGATAGCCACCATGCCAGGATGGTAGGCATCAATATCATCTACTAGGAGCTGGTCTTGTAGGCGCTAGGTCGCCACCACGTTAGGTTGGTGGGCTTCACGACCCTTGGGAGGGAGAGGTGCCTACAGGGTAGGTGTCGTCTTGTGTGAGAGAAAGACATGATGGAGCTCGGTGGGGATGCGCGCCTGCTCGTATGATGTCGTCATGTCTGGATGGTGGGCTTTAGAGGAGCGAACAGGTGTATGTGCATGTTCGTGATACATCTCCGTGACTGGGCAACAGATCTCCACCTCAGGGAAAAGGGTTATTGTCGGTCCCTAGTTGTACGTTTTCCACCCTCGTCGGGCGGTCGGAGGGGTTGGAGCTCGGGGAGCGTGGGACATGATCCTCAGGGTGACATCCTCCTTATCGTGAGGATGTTGAGTCGTGGAGTGACCATGATGACATCTTTTGGTGGGGGCCTTAGAGAGGACCCCCCGTTCAGTGGGGATGAATTCATCAGCATCGACCTCATCCGCCTCCATAATATAAGGGAGGTACGTGCTGTCTCATTCCATGGATAGACTCCCAAAATGGTTAGAGACAGCAACAAGGGCCGTCTAGATTTTCCTTCGCAGCCACTGCTGGGTGGGCGACCTGCGGGTCATGGCGGATTAGAGGGCGTGCATGGCCGCCTCCACTATCGGGAGAGTACCGTTCACGTGGTAATATCGGATCAACGCATCTGAGACCCAACATTGAAGACGATGGGTAGGTGGCGGGGTCCTCTATTGGTGAGGAAGTCTGGTCATTGCATTGTTGGAAGCACACGCTTGTGGGTTTCTTCGTGACTCCATTGGATCGAAGGGAGTTCTTAGTGGTACCTGCAAAACATTTTAACAAATACAAATAGAAAACCCATCAAAGCAGCATATTATGACCCCATCCATAATTAACGACATTTCTTGGCCCTCCTTTTGAGTATAAAGGGGGAACAGGGTGGGACTATGTTAAATCTGTCATTCTTGGTTAAAGATTCATGTTGGGTTCACAATGTGTTGTCTCACGGCGCATGACGGGGTCGTGGGGGAGAAACGTGTGCTGCCCGACAGTTGATTAGAGAATATTGGGTTCTACTTAATCAATCATATTGGGTGAACTGTTTTTGCCTCGAAACGCCCAATAGTTCCATATCTAGAAATACGTGGAACTGCTTTCCAAAGGCAGGAGTTTGCAGGGTGGTTTGACCAGCGATACTTAAGAACTCACATTGGTCGAGAGGATGGGAAGCTGGGCTCATCGCACCATTTTGGGGGAATTATATCCAGTTCTGGGACTCTCTTATAGATTTAAGATATATTTATATGTTCACGAATATTTTGTTTATACCCAAGCATAGTATCCACATATTACTCCTGGTTGGCAATGGTCGGCTGGACGAAGGGGTTCAGAATCATTTATGCCCGAGGATTACCATCCCTAGTTTGATTAATGACCCTGAGGAGTCTGGAATCAATGAGACATCACTGGTTTAAAGCCTCATAACTAGGCACTCTAGAGTTTATTGTCACTCAGGGGGGACATATAATGACTTGAGCATTTGGATCGAACCGGTGGTATGAGCCTCCTACGTATCCCTGTGAGAGGAATCATAATTCACGTTGTTCGGTTTGGCATGGTTATTACCCTCTTAGGTGTCCCACGGTATGGGTAAACTGACATAAAGGGGGTGGAAATGACCGATTGTTGTGCTTGGACCTCAGGAAGGCTCCCTACGTACCCTGCCTAGGAGAAAGGGATCAATGTCCAGGTAGTTAAGGTTGATATGGGGCTTACGCTCTAGGCTTCTCAGGGTTGGTGTGGTGAATTGACATGAAGACGGTCGGATCGACCAGGTGTTGGGATTGAACCTTGAGGAGGCGTCCTACATACCCTACCTAGGAGACAGGGATCAAATTCCACGTAGTTCAGATGGGAGTGTAGGAGAACCGAAGTGAATGTAGACCCGGGGGTCCGATGGTGATCGGGCTTGAGCCTCTCAGAGGCTTCCTATGTATCCCTGTGGTGGGTAATCAAAGTCCTCATAGTTATAATGTTGTTATTGAACCTCATGGAGGCTTCTTAAATACCCCTACTAAGAGATATAGATCAAAGTCCAAGTAGTTCGGATGCGAGTGTCAGAGAACCGACGTGAGTGTGGACCGGGGGGTCTGATGGTGAATGGGCTTGAACCTCTTGGAGGCTTCCTATGTATCCTTGTGGTGGATAATCAAAGTCCACGCAGTTCAAATGGATGTGGGGATTATGCTCTGTGGCTACCCAGGAGAGGATTTCATGGTGGATGCTTACACTAAGCCCACGTGATTCATGCACGGTGTGAGAAACAAGAGGCAATAGGGACCAGATGGTCACGTCACGAAAGGTGTGTCTGTGGGAAGTGCGATGGTAATTACGTGCGGGGGCGGCCCAAAAATTCGGGGCTTACTCCAAGATGGACGACCATGGTGATAAAGCCCAGCGGGAAAGAGACTTGGCCCCAAGAAGAATGGAGCATCACCCTTCCCCACTATGCCCGTCCATGGCCATGGCCGTGGGGAAGTACGAAGGTTCATGGGTGCTTCCTTATGATGGGTAGTCTGCCACTCCCCGGGGAGGGGAGAAGTGACACATTCCTAACAAGTAGTGGGGAAGAAAGGGGACTCCTGGGATCGGACTACACATTACCATGGGAATTTGAACCCAGGAATGCTTCAAGAATCCACTCAAGGGTCGGAGCAACCCCTTCACCCTCGCTTACTAAGGGTATGTGAACTCAAAATGGCGCACTGATGTGAAAAAAGGTTACATCACATGGGTATGGTCTCTCTAGCGGAGGACTCTGCTTGGGGCTGATGAATGGGCCAATGAGGGGGTTGCGGAGGATCAGGCCAGATTGGAAGGATTGTATCTAGCTCGGGGAATGGGAACTCCGAAGGATCTGGCGGGCCACACGGGTGTAAGAGGATTGGTTCCCTTTGCGTAGAGAGGTGCTATGCAGCCAGAGAGGCCATCCGCGAACCAGGGTGGTCCGCGGACTAATCGAAATCCCGCGAATTAGGGTGGTTCGCAACTTCGGGTTCGGCCTGCGTACCAGGTTGGTACACGGAGGGGTCAATGCGAGTAGCGGCGGCCGAGGGCGGTGCCGGTCGGAGGTTCGTCGTTTGGGGCTCTGCCCACGTAGGAGGGTGCTACGCGGTGTGACAGATCAGAAAAGGGGTATAAACTCCCTGGTTCACAGGGAGTGCATCCACCGAGGGGCCATGGTTCGCAGTCTTCTTTTTGTTGTTATTTTAAGTTCATGGCTCACCAAGTTGTTATGCGTTTTAGGTTCTTTATTAATTCATGTCCAGCTTCATACCTGTTCTCGTTCTCAAACTGGAACTTTGAAGTTTTCAAAATCCTAATCTCCTTCCTTCGAAATCATTCCACCCGAATCTTATCGATCGATCCTCCTCTTCCCCCACCATCTCCTTTTATAGAGCAGGGAAAGAGATGTATTTGTGGTCATGCATCACCTTTTGTGGAGGACCATGACCAGAAACCCAATTTACGGATGACTCGGTCAATTCGCAACTCGCGGGGGGGCATTGAACGCACCTCCCCCGCGGACCAAACCAGCTCGGGGAGTGCTTCGTGGCTGCGTAGGGTTCCACCTCCATTCCGCGAACGACATCGGATGCGGTCCGGGCCGGATGACGCGGTTCACGGCTGGGGAAGTTCAGGATGGTGGACCAGGTTGGCGCCCATCCTACTTCGCACCCGTGGAGGATTCGCACCTCTTCTCTACGAATGAAAATGGTTCGCATAGGGGGGGTGCTTCGCAGAACCGGTCACGCACCGTTATCATTGGACCGGTCTACAGACTGGTTCTTCTTGTGAAATCCTTTGAGTATTCTCCACACTTTTCCACAATTATTTTGGGGGGAAATTGGGTAGAATATCCCTTAGATTAACGGGGATTCTCATTCTCCTTTGTAGATTTTTCAGGACCATACAGATACGAATGAGAAGTGTTATTGTTTTACAATGGATTTGAAGGTATGAAGGTAGATATAATATTATCATTACATAATAATAGTGATTTCAAAATTTTAATATCTAAATTATATAAATATATCAATAGCAATCCATTAAATAATGTTATGAAAAACGATCTATGTTTCTATGTGGATATGATAATCCATACATACGCACAACGATGCTTCAACATTATATTTAATTGAAATAACTAGGGTTAATGGTTTTTTAGTAATCATAATAATGTTTCATTATATTTTTAATACATAATTTATTGTTTAATTATATAAAAAGTTGATTTAGATGTGGTAAAAGAAGATGTAAAAAAAAGAGAGTGATATATTTCTCTAATTACGTCCTCTGTGTAAGAACACCATTAGATCTACACTTAAGGAACATAGGGTTTGTCCGTTAGGAATGGTTGTTCATCAATAATTTTTATAGGGGAGTTTAGATGATAATATTTTTGTTTTTTTAATATATGTGTATAAATGTGGTACGATGAAGAGAAAGTTGACGTTCCGTTTTATGAGTGAGGGGAGAGACACTCTTCGAATATCCTAAAATATTAAAATTTATTAAATTAATGATCAATAAAAAATTCACTCAGAATTCCATTGATTATATAATAATATAGTATTGGTTATAAATACCATAAAAAATAATATTTTTATAAATTTATGTTGTGTTTTAATCATTATCTTTTAAATTAACGCTATAATTAACGTATTTTAACAATAACATCGATAAAATATTTTTAAATCATTAATAGGATTTAATTTTATATATATAGTAAAAATTAGATCCTAAATATCCAATGTATTAAATTTTTTCCATATATTTTAAAAAATATATAATTTATATACTTTTCTATCTTTTAAATAATTTAATAAATTATTATTTTGATAAAATATCATGAATGTGAATTCAGACACTATTATTTTAAATTTACATAAAAGACATTGATAAATTTTTATAATTCTAATATAATCAATTAAAAAACACTAATATGGCATATAAATCTTTACAAATCATATACCACTAAAAATAAATCAAATAATATTACTTTTATTATTTCTAAAACCATTAATTTAATTTTTCAATTAATTGAATACATTTAGTGTTAGAACTGCATGTTCATTTAAGTTAATCATATAATTACTAAAAATAATAAATAAATTACATCATAAAAATACATATATTGATATAAATATAGATATTTATATCTATTCATAACATTCATTTGTCCTTAAATGAAATAATAAGATTTATTTAAGACTAAGTGAGTGACATAATGATACATTCTTTAATTAATATACTATATTGGTCATTTTCTAGAAAAATTTCTATAAAAAACAATGTTCAACCATAATGTGATAATGCTATAATTTAAAAAATCCAATAATAATTAAGATGAAATATTCTGACATTATCACTTATTTTTAAAAATGATAAACCTGATTTTCCCTTTACTAAAGTGCCAAAATTTACCAAGGTCGGTTTTCTTATTAATCAAAAATAAAAGGGGACCATTTTCCAAATTTTAACGTCCCAATTCCATATATGGAATATATTTTTTCAAATTCAATTTATATATGTAGTAATAATTAATATTAAAATATGTGTGTAAAACGCGATGAAAACCTATTTTTGGAATAATACAACTTTTATGAGTAAAACTGGATTTATTCTTGTCCTGCGCACAATAAAAATATTTGAAGAATGTTAAAAATATTAATTGAATATATAATATAAAAATTTAATTAAAATAACTCACCAATTTTATTAATTTAATATATTAATAAAAACAAATTAGAAGCATAGAAAAAACATTCATCGAAACACATCTTTTACATTCAAATTATATTTATTTTTCATTATATTTAAATGGAAAATAACTAAAATATTATATAAGTGTGTAAAATTATAGTTTTATAAATTTAGTTAGTCTAATTCATACCCACCAATATATTTTTCACATTATAATGGTAAACTATATTACAATTCATTTAGACTTGGGGTTGTGTGTATTTCGTGATACCAAAGTGATTAAATTTTTTTTAAAAATAAATATCTCATAATGTGTGGGGTTCTTATAAGATTACTATGATACCACAATTTAGGATTTACATATTATCATATATAATTATATCATATCAATATTTTATTATATTTTTGGTTTTTTTATTAGTATAATAGAGGATATCACCTTTCTTGAAGAAAAATATGGAGGTATTGAGAATTATCTAAAAACAAATTGTGTGGATGTTTTTATGTATCTAGAAATAGGTGAGATTATTAAATAATATAAAGGTTTATCTTAGTAAATGGTTCTCCATAATTGAGTATGATCATTTTAATACAATATATGAGATAATATAATACATTAAGGTTGTTGAGTGAAATATCCATTCATTAGAGAAATTAATTATTATCAAGGATGATCAATTAAGGATCAATGAATATATGAATTTGGATCGTTAAATGTAATAAAAATTGAAAAACATTATTACGAATTATTGTGATAAAAAATAAGAGATTTTATTGAGATTGTGAGATCATGTGGGCATAAGAATAATATACTAAATATTATCTATGTATAATTGGTTTTAAAACTATCATACATGGGATGGAAATAATATAAATCATTATTAACTACTGCAAAAAATATTTCTCGTTATAAAAATAAAAAAATATATTTATTTCAAAATACCTATCTCTATTGAAATATTAACTTGAGCTAATCTAATGATAAGTCTCATACATGATATAAAAAGGAGACATTTCTCTTAGAAAATATTATTATATAAAAATATGTCTATATATATAGTGATGGTTATAATTAAAATAATGGAGAAACATGAGAAGAGATAATTTGAGATAAACCAAGAAATACATATATGATTAATATGAGATAGTTTGGTACATTCTATTCCAAATATAAATTCCAACTATAAATCTCCACAATAATTGTAATATTATATGTCTATCTATATTACAGTTCAACAAAATTAGATAATGTTTATTTTCTATTACTTGTGCTAAAAAATATTTAGAAACATGAAATTATAATTTTGGTCAAATATTTTAATCTATAGATATAAATGAAATCATGTATCATGGTGCATCAAATAATAGATGTATAAAAATCCATAATATGATTTTATAAATTAGATTATCTCAAATTGATTTGGAGTTCTTGTAAATCAATGTGGAATATTCAATCCATGTTGTCACATTGAATATGCATGCTCATCTAAATAAATCTAGAATAAAACTAAATAACTTGATAGAAGAAGACCACAACATCCTATCTCGGATAAGATGTTATATGACTCAACTGTTTAATTTTATCAAAAAGAAAAATGTTAAATGAAATACACCCTCAGATACCATAATTAATACCCCAACAAATTAAATACTATTTATTAATTATGGTAGATATCGACACAATATTCAGTTTTACAAGTAATAAAAGAGTTTAAGATAAAAATATATTTATAATAAATCAACAAATGAAACAAATGTATTTCTTTTCAAGAAGCCATTTTTATAGAACCATTTGGTAAATCGATGAAAGGTAACCATCTTTTAAAATATTACACGAATATATGGCTATAATAATTGTAAATGTTAAGTAAAATGGAATATGTTGAAGATAATTTAAGGATATTTTGATGAAAGAAATACTACATGAAGAATAACTCGAGTTTCATAAGGAAAAATAGATAAACAAAGACTTATTGAGAGACCTGGTAGAAGGTGTTAGACAGATAGAAACATTTTAATGAGTTACTAATTAACATTTATATCCAATATGAGGACTCAAAATAATAAATAGATAAACCCATAATATTCATATATATTGATGAAAATTATAATGATTAAAATTCTCCACTCAAATATTGTTTAAAAATGTAAATGGACCTTTCTTCCTAATATGAATATAAATTTTAAAACTAAAATGAAATCCTGAATAGTTCCCTCAACGATTAATATAAAAATGAAAGAGATACTTATAATAGACGAAAAACTAAGACATGATTCTATCCCTAAGTATATAAATATATTTTATTTATTCACATATATATTGTGTTTATTATTACAATAATAGGAAATAGAGGGGTTGAATGTGGTTAGGGATAGAAATATAGAGAAAATTTTTATAGTTCCAGATATCATATTAAAAGAAACCATGTAATGCAGAATGAAAAAACATTATCGTGATGACAATTTAATGAATATATATACTATGGTTATTTAAATAGGGTGTTTATCCATCTATAGGGTGATGTTTGGGAATCTTCATGAAGGTATAATTTTATAAATATTTTAATTTTTTTGTATGTTACTAAAATTATACCATTGAATAGTTATAAATGGGTATTCTCTCATTAATGATATTTATGAAAAAAAAATATTTTTGGGGGACAAATTGATTTGATTAGTGAAAAAATAAATTGGTTTTTAGAAGTTCATGACATGGTTTCTAAAAATAAAGTTTCTAGATTTTTAAAAAATGTTTTTATCATGTATGTAAATATGCGTGTAAAGATTCATGTCTCAAAAATATCAAGTGGCTATTATAAAAAAATTGGTATGACACTGAAAATATCTCGATAACCCAAACTAAGATAAGTCTAAGTTGGTATAATATTTTGGTTCTATTAAGGGAATCGTTTTTATCTAGATTAGTCCTAATAATTTTCTATAGTAGACATTGATTAATTATATAAAGATATTACTAATTAAAGTAACACTGCATTAAGGTATTTGATACAAACTTATCCCAAGTTTATTTATATCTATTATCAATAACAATGAGATAAAAGATAAAGGAAGAAAAACATACAAACATTCGTTTTTTGTATTTTTGTTTGTAACAAATCCAATGGGGAAGAATTTTGGAACCAATTTGGATGAATTTTATTCAATATAATTAAGATTAAACAAATAATAATGTTGGAAAAATTCATTAAGATGATTTTAATTGATGGAATTAGTGGTTCATACGAATATTTATGATTAAAAGGATGTTGTTCTGGGAAAAGATGTTATTTTATCACTATTTACTGAATTGAATAAGATTGGAAAACATCATGAAGATTTATGAGTGAAGTTCACTCAGTTATCATCCATTTTAAGGAGGTTTTTCAATAATCGGTTATGGGAAATTTAATTTACTATCCTTATTTATTTACTAAAGTATGCTTTTCTATTTGATATTTTTAAAGAACCAATCATCTAGAAATTATTGATGTAGTGTTTGAGTTTCCACCCAAAATAATTTTCCCTGGTGAATAATAATATGGAAATAATGAATGAGGATTACATGGATTTAATTTATTAGAGTATGAATGTATTTTGTACGTTTATAGTGAATAATTAATATAAAAGTTTGGTTTATTCACTGTGATTTAGATGTTTATAAGATCTTAAGAGTTAATTGAGCATGATGATTGAAAAATACTTTATTTCATTGATGTATTATGAATGAAATATTATTAATGTTTAATATATGTAATTAAAAATAATTAATAAATCTATATCATATAAAATATGTTATTCTGATGTTTTAGAATGGGATAAATCTATTGAGGTAGTTTAATATCATTGAAATACTACAAAGTATATCAATACATTGTATAAATCATTATAATTATTAGGGTTATGGTTTAAGTTGACATAAAGGTGTCATTTGAAATTTTAAAAGACTAGAGATAGTTGGAATTTATGTATTTTTTATACTATATTAATGAGAAATGGAAAAATATTGACCAAATATGAATACATGATGGCTATTTTAGTTACAGATTTCAATAAAAATGTAAAATATTTTTGTTGGGAAATGATTTCCCAGAACAATATTTGAGGATCATACATTATGAGATAATTCAAAATTACATGGTATTACAAACTAAGATACACAATATATTCCTATTATGGTGAATTTTGAAAAGTCCCTTGATTTATTACATTTTAAAATTATATTTTTCAAAAGGAAAACAGAATGATTTTGACTTCATGAAATTTTTTCAAAGGGATTAACTACACAATGAAAAACGAAATAAAAAATAATAATATTAATATTTACTATTATATAAAAATTGAAAATGAAAGTACTATACTATAATTCATATGAAATATCCTTTCACATGTAAGGTAGGATCTCAATAAACATCCAAATGTGTCCAATGATCATTGTGATTTGAAAGAGTAACTTTTTTTATGTAAAGGTTAAAATGTTTCCAGGATGTTCAATTTCAATAATTATGTTCTCTAAGAATAATATGATTTCATATGATTATTTATATATTCTTTAGTTGTTTAAATATCATTATTATAATTAAAACCCTTATTTATACCATTGTTAATAAAGATGAAAATTTTAAAATGTTGTGTTGATTTGTAGAGACTTATATTGAATAATTAATGTTATAATGATGATAAAATATATGGAATTTTATAATAGAGAATTAAGATGAAATAATATATTTTCAATCATAAAATATTATTATCTTATAATGATGTTTACTATAGAAGTTAATATGTAGAATATGGTTTTATTATTGGAGATATATAAATATCATTATAGGATTTACATTCTATGTTTCATGAAGAAGATAATATTTTAAGAAATATTTATGTTGTGATATCGTACCATGAATGGTATACACTATAATGAATTAAGATAATAGAATATCTCATACCATGAAAATATATTCAATGATAAAACCCTGAAAAAAACTTATGATGATCATGTGTGGAGGAATTACTTCACACTGTGGAAATATCACTGCATGTTTTCATGAAAATGAGGAATATGAATATGTGGATTTTTAGAGGTTCCAAAGATATATAATTACAATTTTCATGGATATATTTAACAAAATTAAATTCAAATGACTACGTAGAGGATTTATTGATAATTTTATTGACAATCATAAATGAAATAGTCAAACTACCATAATTCAAGGAAGAACGTTATAATAAAATATATAAAATATAATTACATTATTATTACTTTAATTTATAGAATAGGATACATAGAGTATTAAGAGATGTCAAATGTAATTTTATTCCAAGAAAAAAACTAATACTATCAAAGATAGTGAACACGAGCTATTATTAACTTGTATATTCTTTTTTTCAAAGAATTGAGAGATCTGACACTATTGAGAATCTAATTATGGAAATTTATTGGTGACGAATAGGTATGGATAGAGATAAAATATTCCTATATTAATTATCTTCTAGTAAGAAAAAATTGGCAAGGATTATATTATATGATGATTCTATCATAATGATTGTAGCTTATGATTGTTTATATCATAATGTACTATTGATATATCCATCCAATAATATCTCTATATTTTCAATCCTATATATGAGAAGAGAAATAATTTTGGAGTGATGGAAATAATGTAATGATATTATAAACATTATAACTTATAGGGACAAGAAACTTTATTTCTACTGGTTATACTTCAATTTCATAAAAGGTGAATCTTGTATTTGATGATGGAGGCCTAATCAGTGTCATGGTCTGATAACTACAAGATGCTACATTCATTATCCTTGATTGGGTGCAAGTGTTTTCGTCCAAGTATATAATATTTACAAATCATCATCTTAATAATAAATGTGGATATTTTTTATTGTGGGATAATAAAACCACACACGGGGGAGGTAGTCAACCATATTAGAGGTGAACCTTTTTAAAAATTCATGGTTTTACTCATTGTTATTCTTTTATGATATAATTAATTTAAATAAAAACTAGTTCATGGAAAAAATGATAGATAAATTCAAAAAAATTATACATTTGTAAGAGTGATGACTATTTTAAATTTTCATTTATGTTTCCCCATAGATTTACCACCCACTATGCTAACCACATCAAAAGTTCTCCAAAAAAGACAATTTCAATGTGGTTAAAAAGTGGGTTATTACTATAATAGTGTTAAAACTAACCTATAGTATTGAATGTTTTTTGATACACATTTTTAATTCATTAAAGGTATTGGGATATGTTATTTTTAAAAATGAAATGCTGGTAGCTCATAACTCATGTTAATTAAGTTTTCATGAGAAAATTATTTAATTGAATATCAATAATTTTTTAGGGTGATTTTTAATTAATGATAAATTGTAATTAATAATATAGAGATAAGTTTCTTATATATATAGAACTCAATATATGATCAAATATATTTTCATTAAATCATATAAATATATTGAAAATGAAACGTTTATAATTGATCAAGGATTATGAATATTCAATGTATTACCATCCTACAAAGGAAACCAAGGAGGATTATTTCCTAAGAATAAATGATTAAGCTACCTTATCCATTATGGAGATTGAATGGTATCCAAAAAATATATTTATGATAAATATGGGAATAGAAATAATATTTAAATTAATGAATTAATTATAAGGCCCCGACCTTAAACCTTACTTAATATTGAATTAAAAGAATAATTCACGTTGAGGATCTTTTCAGTTTTAAAGTTTTAGAGAATTAGAACATAACTATTACATCTCAAAAGATTACAAAGTAGTCACTTCTACTATGTTTCCATAATAATAATAAAAACTCTTAAAAGAAACATGTCTAGTTCCATGTTTTATATAGCATGAAATTCCCTTGATCCCATCCTTGGCCTTATTCCACATTATGTCCTGTAAAAACATTTCAAAAAAACTTGGGGTGAGCATAAAAAGCTCAGTAAGGGATACACAAAGAATGAAAACTGTTAATTTTTCAAACATTTTGTAAAACCATGTATACTCTAACAAAGTAATACCTTCACCATCATGAAGTAGTAAAAACTCTTCACTGAATAAAGTATCATTACTTTCCTTATTGTAACCAAAGGATTACCATAAAACCCATATAAAGAACACGTAGCATATATAATGGGTACTTGGGAAATAAACATACTTAAGTGGAATAACCATACGGTCGACTTCCACACATATCACTTAAGGGAATAGCCATACGGCCAATTTCCATACATACTTAATGGAATAGCCATACGGCCAACTTCCATACCCAATGCATTGGAGGTTATAACGTAACCACCCGTCCTTGTATTCATGGCACCACCCGTCATATGGTTTATAATTCAACCACCCGTTAAAATGTCCAAGTACCAATATAAAATCATAAAACATAAAACCAATATAAAGGAATGATAAAATTTCCACATAACAATATATCATAATAGAATCCTTTATCAAAACCATTTTCAATACCAAAATACATAAAAGATTATACGGTATTTATTTTATTTTAAAAACATTACAACTTGTTGAGGAAGCCAAAGACCAAATAATACTTGCGGAGGCGGAAAAGGTCGTTGTCACCGCATACGTTAAAAAAACATTCCTTTTTGTGATTTAGTAAAAATATTTGTAGAAAAAGATTACTTATGTATAAAAGTATAAGTCAAAGGTGCTTATACACCGTATAAAATAACGTTGTGTATAAAACAAAATATGCCTCAATGAAAGGAGATTGAGACGAAGTCCCTTACCTTGGGTCTGACTTGACTTGATCATTCTTTAATGTCCTGAATAATAAACGTGAGTTAATTTCTACTTGATTAAGAACCTTTTTAAAGTTCATTATTCCTTTTATATCACTTATTGCCATGTTATAAACATTATGTAACCATTTAAGTTAATAATGTTTGTTTTGTCAATATTTGGTTCTTAAGTCGAAAGTGGACTTGTTACAATTACATGTTGTTCGTCTGGTCAAAGGTTCTTTATATCCAGAATTAAATTCATGATTTGGATATCGTATATATCATATATATCCAGCATATACATGTATTTATAATATTACATAATCATTTAGAGGTAAGAAATGAAATGCACCGTTCATGGAGACGGTAAGTCGTACGAACGCATGAAGGCTACTTTCATTTCTATTTCATATTTTATAGAATGGAATCATAATGATATAAGAGTATATTATAATTACATTATAATAAAATATATAATATCATTAACTTTATCCTTTACACATCCCACATATGGTATTAACGAATCAAATCACTTTCAGGGGGCAGTAGTCCGCACTTCCTAAAATGAAGATATCGTGTTTACCCATAATGGAAACAATAATGGTATGCCATAAATGAAAAATAAAAAAGCTTAAGGAAAGAATAAACATATTAAATATCATATATAAAAATAGTGACATCATAATGGCCACCTTTTAAGGTGTTAAATGAGTATTGAACAATCATCATTTCGGGAGGCAGAATTTCGCCATCCACGGAAACCGTATGTTCTTTAACCATTTGATGCAGTTGTGTGAGAGTGTAGCTAGAATAAATCTTATAACAACAACATATTATATTGAAGATACTATTTTTGTTACAAAAGATGTAAATAAAAAGAGTTTAGGGGGTTTGAGAAGCAAAATAAAACAAATGAACAAGAGAGAATGAATTACCTTTAAAAGTGTAACTCCTTTTGATTTGAGCCTAAAGGCTTCCTTTGAAAGGATTCTGCCCAAAGGGAATCCTCTAGGATGTGGAGAGGGATGTGGAGAGAGTAAATGGGTAGGGTTTGGCCTAGCCAAAGGCTTGAGGAGTGTGTGTAAGGTGGTATAGGTGGGGGCCTTTTATAAGAGGAGAGGAGGGGAACTTTTGGAAAGTAAAGAAATATTACTTTATTTGAAAATGTGTGTCGGTTTTAAAAGGTCCCAAATTGATATTATTCGTGGATAAGGTGATAAGTGTTCGAAATCCACCCATCCAATAAGTTTTGGACATGTGTAGTTTATATATTTTACATTATCTTTCCATTTTATTTAAATCGTCAAATAATGATGTCATCACTGCATCATTATTATGTCATAAATAATTTAATTTATTTAATGCCTAAAAATTATAAAAAAATACTATGATGTAGTAAATCCTTTTAGATTTCCAATGACTATTTATAATCAAAAATCTGACTTGTATAACCCCATTTAAAAAGTGTTTTAGTAAAACATATCATGTTTGTGCCATTTTTTACATTAACATTAAATAAAAGGTATTTATGTCATTTTCCAACCAAAGTGGCTCCATGGGGTCCCCAAGTTGACCCATGGCTTGTCTTGGTCGGCCATGACACATAAAATGAGGGTAGGACATGTGTCTAGGTCATCTCATATTATTAAAACATTATTTTTACCTTAAACTTCACTAATTACCACTAATCGCGATTAAACACTTAATAAGTTACTATTCACCAAAAAATTATTTTAATCTCATTGAACCACATTTTACTTCTTAGTGACAACCATGTATGTAGGATTTTTGAAAATCAAAACACAATGATGGCAAAATTTCATTTAAACGGAAAAATCAGTTTTTATAAGTACCACTTAGTGGTTTCACTATTCATAAAAATTGAAGTTTTTCAGAAAATTACCAAAAATTCACCCTAAGATATATTTGATATTACGAATTCAAAAATGAAGTCTATTTTAAAAAATTAAAAATATATAAGTCACATTGATTAATTTAATAATTAATTCCCGCTGCTAGAGCAAATAGCGTGTTTTTATGAAACAATAAGTATCAAAAGATTGACACTAGTTTAAGTCCGATTTCAAAGTGAAATTAATTCCAATGACCACTATTGGATTTAATGGTAAAAATATTTTCTAATTTAACTTTAAAACCAATTCAAAAGTTAATCTAATCATATAAATAAAATAGATTAAAAAGAGGTTTTGAATTAAAATACAACATTTTACACTATTCATTAAAAAATGAACTTTATTGGAAAGGTACCTAAAATTACACAGGGTAAATTTTGATGTCCCGATTCTAAAGAAGAGTTATTTTTGGTCCAATAGAATTTATAAGATTTATCAAATCTATATTTAATGACGGTTCTCCGTCAAAAGGTGATAAGTGAACCCTTAGTGAAAATTAGGGTATAAATGCCTAAAATTGAACTCTTTCCGTATTTTAAGCCTTTATCTTTTACTGGGTAAATGTAAAAACATTTAAAAACATATATAATCATATTTTAGTTATTTCTATCCATTCCCGCTAGTACAACGGCTACTTGATAACTAACATTTAAAATAATATTATTTTATTACTTGTGTGCAACGTAAGTTTTCAAAGAAACTCATCGTTGCGTATCGAGTACGCTATCGAACGTAGAAACCCCATTTAATTAAAATTAATATTTAATTCGTAAATATTAATAAATATGAAAATTATTTATTCTTTAATTACCTGGGATGTTACATTAATACCATTGAAAATGGATTTATTAACCCTCTATACATTTAAATAAATTTCATGAATTTGAGGTTGATATGAATACAAAATATATGTTCATAAATTTTACAGAGTTTAAACAAGAAAAATATGTCATTTTAAATTTTTTATAAGAATAAAATAAATGGTGTAATTGAATAAATGGATATTGAATGAGGCACATAGATCCTTATTATCTATTTACCATGGAAGAAGAAACAATAATAAAGATATTAGGGAGAGCTAATTGTGATAAAATATTATGTATAAGTTTATATAATATACATAATAATGATTGCTATCCCAACATGTTTTTTATAAAAATAAATATGTATAAAAGGAAATAGAAATAACCCATACTCTATTTATATGGGAGAACATCACAATGATTTTTTTAATATTTGTTCCCATGACCAATATAGGTAATATATCCAATTTGGCTATTGTAAATTTCATTAAAAATTCATATCTTTACTGCATATTGATATTAATTTTCAATCAATAATCTATCAATGATAATCATAATAGAAGTGTTAATTTTTAATAGAGCACTACACTAAATTTTACATAATCAATATCCAAGGATCACCGGAATGTTTTAGATAATTATTAAATAAACATTTGATATTTAACTAAAAATTATCATTATGTTTCTTCCTCAAAATAATTGTCACTTTAAAAATTACCATCCAAATTTGGATGTAATATTGAGATATAGATACATATATTTCCATGAAATTTTTAACAAAATTTTATATTCAATGAGTTATCATATAATAGTATTTTCCCCTCAAGAATTAATTAAGAACCAAAGGAGGATCTATAAATTAAGATATGTAAAACACTAAAATCCTAGGATTATGTTGGAGATTGAAATATTTAAGGAATATATATTTGTAATTAAATTAAAAGTATGTTTTAATCACTTTTTACATATAAACGCATCAAACATATAATAGAATATATATATTGATAATTTTTTATGATACATGGAGTGTATTATTATATAAATATTATTCCATTGAGTAAAAAATTGCAGAGGGTTATTATATCTTGAAGAAGTGAAATTTTATCCCAATATATATTGGTTCGTTTGAGATTACTTATTATATGGTAACTTTATATTATAGACTTATTATTACCCCAATCCTCTAAAAAGTACTTTTTAGAATGTTTATACATAATCCAACACATATACTAAATTGATTTTATATAACTGGATCATGATATGGATTATAAGGTATAACAAGAAGTTATCTTGGATTATATGAATGATGTACATTGAAATAAGAGGTATCATTTGGTAAAATATATTTGGTGAAACATATTGTTGAGAAAAAAAATTGGAACCTAATGATATAATGAGGAAAAAAACACATATATATTTTAACATATTTAATTAAAATTTGTAGTGAAAATACCATATTTTATGATAACATCCAATTAAATTTTCTTTGTGTTAAATAAATTAATTCACTTTAAATACTAAGAAAAAATGAGATATAATTTATTTTAGTATGGTATAATATTACAACAATCAATTAATTCAGAATAAATAATTTTTTGAAATATATATATATGTGTGTGTGTGTTTTTTTGAAAAAGAAAATATAAATATTATCATTTTTATATAATTATACTATTCATTGGATGTATTTTTACTCAAAATATTACATGAAAAATAATTGTATCTTATATAATTGTAAAATTCTGAAACATTAAAAATAAGAGAGATTTTTTTGCATGAAATGAAGGAATAGGTTGAATGTATTTTTTATTTGTATATAATGTTATATATAAAACATTAAAATGGGGAATATGGACATTATTTGGTTATAAAATATATGGTAGTAAGATATATAGTCATTGGGTATTAATATAACCAATGGGTATATTTAAAATCATATAATGGTCATATAATATTTTTTAGAAGTTACAAATAAATTATAAATCACATATTTTTAATGAATACTAAATATTTAACAACCATTATTTACTATGTAACAATAATTAATAATATTTGATCATTTATTATATAAAAATCATAGTGAAGAAAAAATGATATATAAATTTATTATGTTTTAATATTTATAAGATAAATTTATCATATCTATTTTTTGGATTTCATAAAATTTGATTTATACATATAATGATGACATTAAAATTCATAAGGAGGGCCATTTTAATTTCTTAGAAAAAATAACATATTAGGATGAATAGTGATGTTTGATGGTAAATATTAAATATAGTAAAATACCATATATCGTTAAAAGGATACAATGAAATTTTTAAAAAATATTCTCTATTTAGAAGGTAATATTTTAATTATGTTTTACACTTATTCTCTACCATACAGCTCAAAATTACCTTCCTTAACTGTTATGAAATAAATATTTATACATATACAAACAAAATTCAACTATAAAAGGATGAATAGTAAACCCATTCCAAAAAATACATACTTTTCCAATAAAATAACCCAAAAAAGTTTAACCTATAATATATTCTAGCGCATTTTTGAGCTTAAGATAGTAATAATTACTCTTAAATCATTTATTATATAATAAATTATCCTGAGAAGAGTTCATTAAATCCATGAATATAATTAGTAATTCCCTATTTTTTACTTATATTATTGGATTCCATTATCTTAAATCTAAATTTATAGTACAATATAATATAAATGTTATCATTTTCACTCTATAAACATTACATTAAAATAATTAATGACATATCTATATTCAATCATTCATTATTACATGTTATTATTTCAATCAGATCAAACACCTACATAAATAATGTTGTATTATTTTAATTGTTTTTTATCATATATGATTATAAAAACCACAATACTCCAATAATAAGATATTTATTAGGATAAAATTTGATATTTTAATTCTATAATAGTAATAATAAAATTGAATATATCATTTAAATAATGAAGTATGATTTATAATGTTACAAAGATAATAATTTATTGAATTTGATCATAAAAAATAGTGCCCATACTTTCCATGAAATGGTCGCTGAATTTTAAAAAATAAATAAAAAAATTTATTGAGATTTTTCTATTGTTTTCTCATTTTAGAATATTAAAAATTATTTCCTTTTTTATTAATTTTTAATTTATTTACAGTCAAATTCTTAGTTGAAGAAATATAACAAATTAAACTTATATAATTGGATGATTTTTAAAGAATTTATTATCATCAAATGAAATTTTTTTCTTATGTCAACAACCTCATTTTTAAAACTACTTTAATATATATTATATTTTATATGGGCTATAGATTCATGGTATCATCCACCTTCTTTCTCTTGATGATTTATTTTTATACCACACAAAATTTCTAATTTTACCATCTTTATTTTCATGGGGGTATATTTTTATTTATATTAATTTATATAAGACAATTTTCAAATTCATGGGAAATATATATAAGGATATATATTTATCCGATGGGAGTGTAAACCCCCATGATTTAAGTATTCATTTTCTCCTTAAAATAACTGTTATATCAAATAGATTTTTTTCATAGAAAACCCGACACTAAAATTAACAATGATACATTTCATTGAGATAAAATTTTACAATACAAGATATACATTAATACATTATAATAATGTAATATGAAGTATAATAAATAAAATTACTAGTGGGATAAAATGAAAACAGAATAAAAATAATGAGAATATAAAATTTATAATGAACTAGCATTGGTACCATGATAACCCAAATACCAAGCAATCACTGACTTAGTGCTAAGGACATTACTGATCTCCACGGGTCGGTGACCAGTACTTGGCACCATATAATGTGTAAGTGGGAATGATTTTTTCACAAGACAGAAAATGTAACGGAATCAAGTCTATATGTATATAAATGAATCTCCACTAAGCATAATGTAACAAAATATAACAAGGAATATAAATCCCAATGTATTAACACCCACAAAAAATTAGGAAGACAGCCCCAAGGTCCCTAAGGACATGACTCAACAAGTCACACTCTCAATTGCTAGATCCACAATTAATAGATCCCCTCTCTTTGCATGAAACTGGAAATAGAAAATTTAAAAACACCCAATGGAAAAATTAGGGAGTGAGCATAATCCTAGTAGGATCCCTGAAAAATATTCCATAATATATTCTAAAGATATATTATCACAATAAATGCTTACAATAACCAAAATAAATAGGTTTTTCCACTCAATATCATATTTTAACAAAATTTTCTATGTAGTTTCAAAATGATGGAAAATAATTTTAAATCACAATCTTCCCTTTACAAGTAATGGAATAATTCTAAAATAATGGGTTAAATAAAAAACTCATATTAAATAGTTTATGTAAATCCAGAAAAATAATGTAAATAATTTTTATAAAATTTGTATACAGTTATATCTCATATATATAAAAAACAATCGATAGAAATGTTCATCTTCCAAGTATGTATGATAGTATAAACCAACAATAGGATTCCGCAAAATCTAAGTGATCTTTGAAAAATAAGTATTCTCATGTCCCCTTGACACTAGACTGAGGCAACTCACCACCCTCCCATCTGGGATGTGGCCTGCCGTAGGTATGTTTTAGAATTTTGTAAAAGCATAGGGTGTATCCAAATAACTCAAAAAATACCTAAGGCTTTCCTGTTGCCTTAGACAATTGGATATTTTTTAAGACTACTTAAAATAATATTAAATCCCACTATCCCATTTAAAAATTAAAATTTTTCCATTTAAAACAAAAAAAATTAAAAAAAACATACCATTTTAAAAGATAAAACAACTAGGCTTCTATAAAATCATTTTAATCTATTTTCAGAAGTTTGAAATCCATTCAAAACTAATTCCATAATTTTCAAAATTCATTTATCACAATTAAATCCCACAAATTAATTGAAATAATTTCCATAAAATGAAACATTCAATTTCAACAACATAAATCATCCATGTTCCATAGACACACACTACTAGAATTTGTTGTAATTGAAACAGGAAACCATCCTGTCGCAAATAGATCTCTAATTATATACATTATATATACAAAACTGTGTTGAGATGAGCTCATCAAAAAAATTATTCGCAATGGGCATTTTCTCCCATCGAAAATTATTCTTCGTATATATATGTTATATATATCTAAACCATTTGTGATGAGCCCATCACAAAACGTTTTTCACAGAGGTATCTTTTGCCCATCACCAATACGTATTTTAAAAATATATATAAAATATTTTCAATGGAACCAGTTGAAAAATTTCCAATCGAAAATACCGAATAATATAATGAAATATATATTTAATAAAATTATGATTAATGAAAAAATAATATTAATATTACTAAAACAATAAAAAATAAAAAATATTAAATTTATCAATATTTGTGACGGGACCCGTCACAAAGAGTGGCCGGATGAAACACTATTATCGACAGGGAAACATCTCATCATAAATAGTATTTACCTCCGATGTGTATTTTCGATAGGACCTGTCTCAAATAGTGACCAGCGAACGAACTATTTACAATCGGGAAACTCCAAATCTCAAATCGTATTTAATGCCTCCGGGTATTTATGATGGGGGGGCCTCCCCATCTCAAATACCCTTCTTGCAGTATGGCGTGCATTCCGCGGAAACCCGAGGCTAAATTTTTGTGACTTGACCTCAAGTTCCATCCTAAATAACTAATTATTTTCAACGGGTTGCTACCCCCATTAGAAAAATACATTTTTCATGTAGTGACACTCCAAGTCAATGAAATTGGGTGTTTTCAAAATATCGATTTCAATCCCATTTCAAATATACAGATTCACTAGAACCAGTGGTTTATCAATTTAATTGAATGACAATGTGAGTAATTGGATTTAAATAAGAAATTTAACTGGATCAACCAATAAAATGATAATCAATTTGGCTAATTGGTACCAAACAACCTACCTATTCCCAAAACTCAAAATTCGTAATAACACTCGTCAATGATAACGAAGGTGAAGAAGACCTTGAAACTCAATCGAATAAGGATATGACTGCATTGGGAATAGATCAATCAATTCTATGTTGATTAGTTGAAACCCCCAGAGAGGAGAAGGAGAGAAACACATAGAAAGAAGTTGAACGCCTAACTACAAAACACACTGCAAGCATAATGACAATCCAAAACCAATAAAAAGGATCTTGATGTGATGGATATGACTAAGATCACATTGCTAATGACTTAGGTCCTAGATGATGAGTCTTGAGTGGAGGGGAAATAAATAACATGGCACACTTCTTGTTTAAAAAATAAATTTGCGGTATTACATGACATGTAATCCCAATACACGTCATGATCTATTTAAATTACATAACCATAGACAAACACATCTCCTCATGTTATATTCTGATGCTCCTTATTAAAAATGATCTTTAATTCCATCTTGGTGTGTTGTGAAAACTCATGACTTGTACTTATCATAGCATAAATCCAATCCTGACATATTTTTTGGATCATTACATGATGTGTAATCCGATTACACATTGTGTATCCATCTAGTAATCTCCATGAAAAATCGATTTGAGGGTGAGAATCCAATAAATCTACAACATCACCATTATATGTATCCTCCCAATACAAACACCAGCCCTCCCCATCAAATGAAAGAAAAAGTAACGAAAAGGATTAAGTAATACCTATCAAAATGGTAATGAGATGTTACAACCTCCCCACATAAGAACGCTATACCCCAGAAAGACTATGAAAAATCAACCATGATAAAAATATAAGTCCACTAATCTATCATAAGTGCCTCGATTTCCGACATCTTGTTATTATTAGAATCATATGACCATAGAAAAAACAAACCAAGGTATCATTCTACCATGAAGTACCTTGGTCTCAGAATCAACTACCCAATCAGGCAACTCAGTGAAAGATAAATATGTTTGAATCTTGAGATTACTCTAGCTCAAAATGTGATATGGATTAGAGAGATAATTTCTCTTTATTGATACATATAATAAATTATGTGTTGATGTTAGCTATGGTAGATGTTTTGAATAGAAATAAACATTTCATACCATCTTAAAAACCACAAAAGGTCCCACAAACCAAGGAGTAATCAACCCTTTCCTCCCAACCCATCGATGAACCAACTGGGGGAAAATTTCAAAATCACCTGATCACTAACTGAAAACTCCAATGTTATATTATGTTTATCAACATAAAACTTTTATCATCTTTGAAATTTTAACATTCTTTGATGAATCAGATGAATCTTAGTTGTCATCTCATGAACCAAGATTGAGACAAACAAGGAACTATAACCATCATCTGACCAAAACAAAGGAGATTTATAAGGTTTTCCATATAAGGCCTCAAAAGGATCGATCTTGATCACAGACATGTAACTATTGTTATAGGATAACACAAACATCCCCAAGTGATCATGTCATGCCCCGCTGAAGATAGTAACAGTAGTACGAAGAAAATCCAAAAGAATATGTATAGTAATACATGTCTATCCATCCAACTATAGATGGTTGGACATGATCAAACAATCCTATCATCCAATTCCCTCCAAAAGGCCTCTCAAATAAAATGAAGTAAACCATGGGTCCCTATCAAAGACTTTATATGATGGAACTTCGTGAAAGTGAACAATATCTCTCACATAGAGACTTCCCAACTTCTCGATATTGTGTGTATTGTCAATGGGTATAAATTAATCCAACTTGGTCAGTATATTGATCACAACCCATATCACATCCATCATCTTTTGGGTACAAGTAAACCCAACCACAATGACCATAGAAATCTCACCCCACTTCCATGTTGGGACTGGATGTAGCTATAGAAATCCCGAAGGTTTTTGGTGCCCTGACATAACCTGCTAGCATGTATAATAATGTGAGACAAACCTAGAAATGAATAGCCTCATCCATATCAACCAAAACCTCCACCACATATCATAGAACATTTTTGGAGTTCATGGGTTCACCTCCCACTAGGAATTATGAAAATCCCCCATTATAGACTTTATTTCTGCTAAATTTATTGTAAAGCAATTATGATTACAGATAAATCCCTCTTCGGATAAAATTCACTAGGAAACTATCTCCCCCCATTAAAAGAGTCCCTAATACTATGTAATTCATCACCAAGATGTTGACCATAAAAAACATCTCAAGAAGAGTAGATGATAACTAAATACAATCAATTTAGACATCATACACTTTTCCCGAACACCGATATGAAACTATGCAAGGAGAGACATTAAATTACACTCTTCTGGATATTTATTCACTTCTATGGTAAGAAGTTTACCAGTTAATACTTCTACAATGACTATCCATTTTTCCAGGGTATAAGAATTGTCAAAGTTGAATAACTAAAGTTATTCCACCAACACCTCTTGAGAAGGTTCAAATCCCTTTGAGAGAAGTTGTAACTCACGCTTTTGTGGTCTGAAAACACAATAAACCTTTCCCCATAATCGGAATATCAAAAACTCTTTAAAACAAGTATTAGAGGTTTAGGTTCAATATCATGGGTATGATTATTATTATCATGTGGAATAAGATAAATAGATCCATAAACAACTACATGATCACCCTATATAATAACACACCCAAATCCTGATCACGATGCATCACAAAAGACCAAATAGCAGTACCCAACCTCTAGAAAAGTCAACACCAGTGTTTGTGTAAAAATCTATATCACCTCAAAAAATAAATGACATTTATCATCCCAAGAAAACATCACCCCCTTACACGCTAGATAATTCATCAGGTAATCCCACTATGATAATTCTTTTATGGACCTATGGTAATATCTAGATAAGCCTAAGATGCTCCAAATATCGAAGAAATTATGTGGCCGCTCCTAAGTCATAACAACCTTCACAGTATTTGGATCAACTAATATACCCTTTTCTGACACCATGTTTCCCAAGAAGATTATGTCTTGAATCTAGAAATCATATTTCAAAATCTTGGAATAGAGTCAGTGAAATCTCAATAGACACAGAACTACTCTCATATGACACACATGTTCCAGCTAAAATTTAGAGTAAATAAGGATCTAATCCACAATGACCACTAAAACAATATATTGATACTCAAGGAATAGATTTTTCATTAAATCTATGATGTTTTCAGGAGAAATTTTAAGACCAAAGGGAATTATAAGGTACTCATAGTGGTAGTACCAGATCCGAAAGGTGGTTTTTTGAATGTCGGATTATTTTATCTTTAAATGATGGTATCCAAACTGAAGATAGATATTTGAAAACCACTTCAAACCTTTCAACTGATAAAAAATATCCTAAACCCATGGAAACAAATAATTTTTCTATATTGTGACTCAATTTAGTTTCTGATAATAAACACATAGGTGAAGAGATCAATTATCCATCATAGAGAAGATAACTGGCACCACCCAATGTGACCCACTTGTGCATATACATTAATTCTCATGATGATCATCCAAAATTGGAATTCAGATCTTTTAGTACCTTGGGTTCCATGTGGTCGGATGGAATTAAAACTAGTTAAGCAGTTGGAATTATGTCAATGGAGAAATAAACTTCCCTTAGTTGTGGTATACTAGATAAATTAAATGAAAACCCTTTGGAAAACTCAATGATGACTGGAGAGAGATCATTACTCAATGATTCCCACTCCATGTCTATATAATACATACATATCACTTTCCCCAACTATGGATAAGATGGTATAGATATAATAGACATTGTGTCCCAATCTCTTTAAAAGAGAAGAGACGCACCACTAGGCATAGTAAAGTAGTAATGTTGAAGACAAGAATCAATCCAGACATTACTGGCAGGGAGCCAATCCATCCCAAATATAACTTCAATAGATTTCATATCATGGAACATAAAACTCTATGAAATGCTCGACATCTGAAAGAGAGAAGACACAACACAGACTACGACAACACTACTCTCTTTTTGCACTAAGTGGTATACTAATATCCATTAGAAAATATAGTTCCTCCATATGAAGATAATGAACATTAAATTTGAAAGTCGAAATAAAATAATGATATGCCCCATTATTAGATAGAGCCATCACTAATGATGATTTTATTGAAATGGTACCTCTCAAAATCACTGGACCCTTGTATTCTTCCTCTAGAGACTCTTCCACAGCGTGATAAATATTTGTTCCAAATGCTTATTGATGGACCCATTTTGTATGTAAAATATATCATTGCATAGTACTTTTAGGGGGGTAGTGATATTTTACCACTTTGTGGAGTATAAAATTTAAGGAAAATTTGCTATAAGTTTCATGAACATATGTAGGAGAAATTGTTCTTTGGTGACTCATTTCCAACACTCTTAGAATATTCTAGCACGCCACACAGACAGAAATTCATGGAACACTCTCTTGGAATTATAAGAGGCCTTCAATAACTCTGACATTGTGAACTACCATGAGAATCATTGCATGTGATTTTTCCATTGATGGAACCAATACGACCACTGGGAGAAAAAGAAACTCACATAAACCCTAACTTTACATCCATGTCCATTTCAATCATAATCTCTCGATCCATCACATTAGAATAAGTAGGATTCTTTATCAATAAAACTAGGGAATGGATATCTGATTTAAGTACTAACTATAAGTGTTGATCATTCATTATTTCATTAGATACAATCTTAGGAGAAAAATAAATCATTTCAGCAAAGCGATTTGAATACTCACTAATGGTTTTGTTGGCCCTCTCATGCTTGAAAACGTCCACATAAATTTCCAACACCATTGAATTTGGATTGAACATGTAAGTGAAAAGAACCATGGAGTCATTCCACTCTAATACCTCATGCTTCACTATCATAACCATCGTGTCTCACTATCTCCATCATGGACATTCCAGCAAGAAGGTGGAGCACTTTACCTTGATCATGTCTAGTGTTTCCATGTACTAAAACAGACATACTATATTGCTCAACCATTACTCATCAAGTTGAGGATCAGTGAATACGTTGAAAATTGGTGGATTATGGTGAAAGAAATCATGAGAATGATTTTTAATAACATCCCACTAAGGATCCAGTTAGGTCCACTAGGTCGAATACCATGAGAGTGGGGGGGGGGTGAATCAGGGTATGACATATTAAAACTTTTTTCCTTTTGTATCTTGTTTCATTGTTAAAAATAACTAATTACTATCTTCTTACCATATCAGAATATAAATGGATATGATATCATGAATATGAAACAAATATTTTTACTTGGTTCACCCTCATTGGGCTACATCCTTGGTGTATAAAATGACAATGTGCTAATGTACGAAATTCTCTAAGACTCACTTCCAATAATGAGTACAATTTTCAAGTTAGATCTTCAATTCCCAGGCTCAATGCCTTTACAATGTTTAGGGTCTTATCAATACATTCTCAAGGGTCACTTACTATGGCTTTTTCTAGGGCTCACTCCAAGTGGAAAGGGTCATTGTCTTCCTCTTCCTTCTCTCACTCCTGTTCAAAAGGAATTCACTCATAGTTTATGGACATGTCAGTCAAAAACTGTTTATGGACATGTAGGTACCTTCATTTTCATGAATTCTGCATCTTCAACTATAGTTAGATGCTCTATTGAAGTTACTTTTTCACGCACAGATGAATTCCACATTCCCAGGTACTCCTTTGTACTGGAAAATACTTTCCCAAACTCAATATATGTGTTTTCAAGCTTCCTTGAGAAAACTACGAACCACCTTCCTATCCCGCGTATTGAATACAAGGTTTGTTATGAGAACTGTCTACTCCGCATGCTGCTGCCTCTTCCACAAACCTCTTCTGTCCGTGAAGTGCCTCTTCTTTCATGATCTCATAATGATACCATGCACTGATTCCACGAATCTCCTCTAAAAAACCCCTCATGTCCATGAACTATCCTCTATCCACAGACCAGCTTTTCTTCCTCATACTGGAGCTCTCCCTCCACATATCGCTTACAGAATACAATCTATCACATACTAGATACTCCTCCTCTACGTACCACGTCCTAAGGGGATACAAATTTCCACTTAAATCCTTCGGTGGAAATTATTCCACGCCAACCAATCTTTCCATCTCAAGATTATCCCTCACAAACTTCCTTTGGACTTTACCTAACTCCAGGAACAAAAATTTGCCCCTAATGATACTCAATCTCTATAGTAATCAGTGGGATTATCATTTCTTATATAGGAAAATATACCCTCTTAATCCACTGAATCAATATTTAGCAAATATTTAATCCAGCCTCCACCGCTTACTGATTCTTCTACCACTGCGAACTCTAAGACACCCATGAACCATTTTTTCACATTGTCTGTGTACTGCATTTTCTCTTATATGGTTGATTTCTTCAACCAACAACAAGCCATCCATGTACCGCACCGTCTCTTAGTCACAAACTATTTTTTTTCCTCAAAACTCACCCGCGTACCATTCCTACTGCTCCACGTACCATTCCTACTGCTCCACGTACCATTCCTACTTCTCCACGTACCGTTCCCCTAACATTGCATGTGACCCATTAATTATGGTACTCTGTTCTCATACATTTCTTATTTTCATCAACGTTATTAATACCATTCAATTCTATGATGAAATACTTCATTTTCCAACACCAATATCTCAATTTTGAGACCCCAAAATTCAGAAAACACTGAGAAACTACTCCAACCTAAAAACATGTCTTTGGGAGACACCGACGATAATCATTTTCAGTCATCTGACTTTATCAGCAAACCCAATCACACCAAAGACAGTCCTAGAGAACACTTTATTGGATTTTTCCCCAAAAATATCCCCCTTTTAGTTTGTTGAAAACTCTTCTAAAATGAATTATTTTTATTTTTATATCTTGATAAATCTCCTTAAATCTTCAACCATCATTCACTTCATGAAATTAAGATAATGATCAATGATTTACATAACAAATACTCTAAACCCACATGTTCCATGATTGGCATGAGAAACAAGAGTATAATGAAATATTTATCAATTAATAATGTCATTTCAAGTCACAAACTACTAATACCATACCGATACCAATTTCTAGGTGTTGGAAGACTTTTGAAACTATTCCAACATGACTCTTCTACCTTTATCACAATACACATCTATCGTGATATATATTCATTGATCGATAACTTCTATCATCGTCAGTTTTAATGATCCCCTTATTTTATAGCTCTTCCAAACATCTTCACCTCAACTTCATCACCCCTATATCACTGCTCCTCTTAACAACTTCTTTCAATGCCTTTTATCCACATGAATAGTCATAGTTTATCCATCTTTTTCAACACACCTAAAGGGAACTTCAAGGTTGTCTGTAACAGTCTAAATAACACATATCAATACATTAAGAAAAAACAGAGCATACCTCAGAGAGATGGGGGGTCCCACATCCACACTTTTTCAAGTGCGGCAAGTCGAATGGATACCCAGAGCTAGTAGGTGCCTTTAAAATTCTTTTTTGGGTAAGGCCTTTGTATTAATATATACAACTTGTTGTCATGTAGACACATAATACAACTTCACAATCACTTTCTCTGCTTTCTCCTTGATAAAATGATATTTGTATTCAATGTGCATTTTCCTTGAGTGATGGACTGGATTTTTGTTCAGATTTATAGCACTTAATAATCACATTGGATTCCTACTAGAGATTTCACTTCAATTACCATATCTTCATGTTACTGATTCATCCACAATGGTTGCGTTCAATCTTGAGAAGCTGCAATGTATTCAACTTCTACGGTGCTCAATGAAATGCAATATTTTTTTTACTTAGCTAAGAAATTCACAACCCCCAAGATAAAAGGAAAATTTGATGTTGGTTTCCTATCATATGATGAACCAGCCCAATCCGTATCTATATATCCCAAAAACTCTATCTGAGATTTGTCATTATACATTTATCCAAATTCCAGCATTTCCTTGATATACAAATGAATTATTTTTTAATGTAGTCTTTTGGCTCTCCATGGGATTATTTTGATACCTCACTGCTTAGAATTTTGAAAATAAAATATCAGGTATTGTCACTATTAGGTATAACATACCTCCAATGAATTGCCTATATTCTATGATATTAACTGTCTTGAATTCATCATCTCGTGAAAATTTCAACCTGGTAGAAACCAGAGTCTTCATCTCTTTGGAATTATCAATTCCAAACCATCTCAAAACCTCCTTGGTATATTTATATTGATAAAAAAATGTGCCATTCCTTTCTTATGTCACCTATAATCCAAGGAAAATTGTCAGCTCTCTAATAATCAACATTTCAAACCCACATTTCATGAAATCAGAAAATTGTATGCATTTTGATTCATATGATTCACCAAAGATTATGTCATCGATATAAAACATCACTATCATGCTTTGACTATTTCCATTTTATTAATATAAATTGTAATCAACTCCACCATGATAGAAACCACGATTCTTTAGAAACTGTTAAATCCATGAATATTTTTCTCTTGGGGAATACATCAAACCATATAAAGCCTTCTTTAGTCAAAAAAATATGTTCTTATATTCATGAATGAGAAAACCATCTGGTTTCTCAATGTAGACTTTTAATTCCAGAACACCATTCAAAAATTATGACTTGACATCCATCTGGATGACTTTAAACATTTTTTACATAGCTATGTCCAAGAATAATTTAATTGTATCCATCCTTGAAATAGGTGTGAATGTTTATCGACATCTATACCCCCTATTGGGGTGTAACTTTTTCCTACAGGTTGGGATTTTTTTCAAATCAGAACACCTTATTCATTCATTTTTTTAAGACCCATTTTTTCCATATGAAATTCTTGTCTTCTGGTCTAAAATCAATTTCCCATGTTTGATTCTTCTTAATTTGGCCATGATCATTATTCATTGCCTGATCCCTATTTTCATCTTTAGTAGTTTCATAAAAGCATTTGGGATCTACTTGTGATAAGTATGATTCTTTCTATAGAGACATCATCCTTCTTGTCTACACTGGTGTTCTATGATCACCAATTACGTTCCACCAACCAATTTCATCTCTTCTTGTGGGTCTCTGGGAAGAAACTTATTTATTCTCATCATCCGAGCCTTCTTCTTAATCAATCTATAGAGATTGAACATCTCATGATCTATTCATCTCTCCACTTCATAGGTCAGATCATGTATCTGCTAATGATTCTATTCATTTTATAAAATAGTCACATCATGACTTTCAACTATCATTCCCAACTTCTTATTAAAGAATTTATACGCTTTGATTTTCAGTTAGTTGCCAAGAAATATCCCTTCATCCCCATGAAAACGAACTTTCCTATGTTACTTCTTATTACGAATGAAACAATTATTTAGGAAAATTTTAATGTACATTAATGATGGATTATTTTTATACCATATCACATATGGTGTATTCTCCTATTTTGGACAAAGTAAATCTCTATTTGAAGTGTATACTACTGTAATCACTGCTTTTTCCAAAATTTCTTCAGAATGTCTTTCTCAATGATAATTATTCTGGCTATGTTGTTGAAAATCCAATTTCTTATCTCAAATGCTCTATTCTACATTGGATTTCTTACTGCAGAAACATGATGCCTTATCCCGTGTTTTATGAAATAGTCATCCACTTGGATATTTGTGAACTCTGTTCCATTATCTATTCGAATCGTTCATGTTTTGTGACCATGCATCTTTTTAAATTCCCGTCGATATCTTGTTATTCAACTGAACACATCATATTTGTGGGTGATTATTGAAACCCATTCCATTATACTATATTAATCAATGACTAGAACATAATATCTCATCACATCAATAACACTTGGGGAAATTGGCCCACACACATCAATATGCACCATATCAAGAAATCTTTTTGACTTTTCCTCCCTTTGTTTATTTGTATTTCGTATGATCTTCCCTTACTAATAGGTATCACATGTATGAGTACGATCACATGATAATCTAGGGATATTTAACGATACGTCATATTTTAGAATATCTTCCAAGGAAACTTGGATTATGTGCCCACGAAGCTTATGTCATAACTTTTTTTCTTCATCATTGGACATAAAGCACATATATTCTTATACACTCATTAGGTAGAGATTCCCTTTCATATGGTTTCCTTACAATCGAACAAAACCATAATTTTCATTGATGATACATAATTTCTTGGAAAAACTTATGGCATGTCCTAAGTCACAAAATTGACTAAAACTAAGAATGTGGCGACTGAGCCCTTCAACAAAAAAGACATCTGCTCATCTCATGCCTTTTCCTCCAAACATGGATTTTTATGAACAAATGATTTTCATGAATTCATCATTACTGAATCTTACAAGAACTTTATTTATCATAAATGATTTTAGTTACTAGATTCATATTTCCCGTCATATGGAAAGTGAATCCACTGTCAATTATACATATCCCTGTGTGATCTGATGCCTTGAATGCAATTTTTCCAACCACGAACTTCTTGGCCCTTTTCTTTTTTACCAATGATTTTGAATTCAAAATGGTCATGGAATGATTATCTTGATCTTACTTAGTATATGATGGGTCAGCTTCAACTTGAAGAGCTCGAAATCAATTTTGAATTTTAATCTCACTTGATGAAACATTTGGCTACTTCTTAGGAACAAATTAATTTTTCCTCAGCACATTCCTCTACATTGGGGATGTGCAATTTCATTCCATATTCCTGATTCCATTACACATGAAACAATGACCATCAAATTATGACCTGTAATTTTGAGCAATGTATGACCACCTTTGTTAGTCATGTTTCATTTGGTAACTTTTTCTATAGAATATACATTTTGAGGGTGTCCCATCTTACCACCACAATAGCATCTTATGTCAGGTACATTCTTATGTGGAAATGATTCACTTCTAGTTGGGAATTTGGTTATCTGAATATTCTGATTCTACTTTATTCCCAAATCAATCTTCAATCTTGAACTCAATTCTTGTTGTTTTACTTGAAGCCCAAATGATTTTTATTTTTGATCAATCCCCAGACCAGCCTTATCATTCAGAGCAGATTTGTGCTTCTGTTCGGATAGACCACTCTATTCAAATATCATCTTCTATGATTCCTGTAAAATCATTTTTCCATGAAGTTCTTCCTGTTATTAAATTTTTCATTGTGTACTGATCAATTATTCTTCTAGTCGTTCGATACACTTGATTTGATCTTATCATATTTTAGTCAAAATATCAATATAAATTTTTTGTTCTTCAATTTTGAGTTTGTACTGAACCTCATTTTCATAGATTTCTGGAATTGAAGAAGTCATCTTTTCAATTTTTTCATTCATCTTAGAATTATCTTCTTCTTGGTGCTGTATAAAAAAAATTTCCTCATGAACAACTTTGTTAGATTTATTTTTTTTGGCTATCAAACCATCTACCTATTCTAGGTTAGCTTCAAATTCATCTTGAAGATCAACTCTTCCTTCAATTTATCCTTCTTCATTTTCACTTTCTTCTCTTCTTAAACAATTTCACCAACTGCCACCAATCCATCTATTTCATGATACATGCAGTTCTCCAAATCATTTTCCTCAGATTCTTCTAAACATTCATCCTATTTTGAAAGTAGATTTTTATTTTTGAAGAACTTTCTCCTTGTACTTCTCCTCCCTTTCTCATTTTATGTATACATATTTTGGAAAATTTAATCATTTTCTACATTTTTTTCATCAAAATTCTTAGGTTACTTTGCTGCAAAATTCCCATTATTTACACATTAAAAGCATAGAAATGGAAGTTTACTATTGATCATCTCTTTTCTCCTTTGTAGATTCAAGGAGAGAAATGACATGACATAGTCATTATTTTCTTCCTCAGTATTGTATTCAAAAGATAGATTATTCATGGAATTGAATTCCACATTCTTAGGCTACCCTTCTACACTTTATCATTATCACCATTTTCATTAAATATGCTACAAGGGTACTGTGTTGGATATCTAGTGTCTTCTCTTTTGGGTCATTGTCTTCCAACACTGAAACATTCGGATTGAACCATGGTGGATGATTCCTCAATATTTGTTTCACAATATTTATATCTTCAATGACTTCTCCAAGACCCCACATGTCTTCCACAATAATATTAATCTTTTTTAAGAATGCATTAACATTATCATTATTATTAATTATGAGATCCTCATACTAATTCCAAAGAAACATCTTCTTTTCTTCACTGACTTTTGTGTCTCCCTCATAAATGATTAGAAAAATTTCCGGCATTGCATTTGATGTTCAATAAGACATCACCTTTATATAAATTGAATTTTCTAGGGATCCCCCTAAATAATAAATCCATTTATCATCAACATACAATTCTCTTTTGTCATCTTTGGATAAAGCGCCACTATAAAATCCAGTGGATATTCCATGCATATCTACTGTTAATACATCCATCCCTACTGATCAGAAGTAGTGCTGCATCTGATTCTTCCATAGTTGAAAATTATTTCCATCGAAGATCAAAATTAATTTATGATTTACCACCTCCATTTATTCTTCTTGAAAGGTAACCACTAACATTCAACCTTTCCCTATGATACAAATTGTTAGGTCCACTAGGTCAAATACCCTGGGGGTGAATAAGGATATGAATGATTAAATTTTTATCCTTCTGGATCTTTTATAATTGTTAACCAAAACTCAATTCTCTATTCCTCCCATATAAATATATGAATAGATTTTAAATGAGGCATGGAAAACTAGTTTTTACTTGGTTCACCCTCACTAGGCTTTGTAGAAGGAGTATACAATGACGATGTGTCGATTTAACAAATTCACCAAGGCTCACTGTAAATAATAAGTACAATGTTCGGGCTAGATATTCTATGCCCAGGATCATTTATTTAACATAGTTTAGGGTCTGATCCCTGAATTCTCAAGGGTAACTCCCTATGCCTATTTCTCTAGCTCACTATCAGTGGAAAGGGTCACCATCTTCCTCTTCCTTCCATAACATCTCTTGGAAAAGAATCCAATCATAGTTTATGGAATTTTTGGTATGACATAGTTTATGGACATGTAGGTCCATTCATTTTCATGAATTCATGAATCCTCAACTGTATGTAGATTCTCTGTTGAAGATCCTTTTTCACCCACTTATGAATCCCACATTCCCAGGTACTGCTATGTACCAGAAAATACATTCTCAAACTGAATTTAATCCTTTTCAAGATTCCTTGAGTAAACCATGAACCACCTTCCTCTCCCACATACTGAGTACCAGGTTTGGTATGTGATCCTCCTAATCTATGTACTTCTACCTCTTCCGTAAAGATCCTCTATTCATGGACTCCATCCTCATTCATGATTGTATACCGCTACCATGCACGAATTCTGTGAATCTCCTCTGTGAAACCCCTCCTCTTCGTGAAATTTTCTCTGTTAACAAACTATCATTGATTCTATGTACTAGAGCTCTCCCTCCATGTACCAGTTACATAATTCAATCTCTCTCATACCGAGTCTTATGTGGATATAGATTTCTTCTTAAATCCATTGGCATAAATTCTTCCACGCAAACCACTCTAGCGTTCACGGGATTATCCCTCATGAACATCCTTCAGACATCAAAAAATTCTAGGAGCAAAAATGTGTTCTCTAATGATACTCAATCTCCATAGTAATCAATGGGATTATGGTTTCTTATATTAGCAATGATACCCTCTTAATTCGTTGAATCTATATTTACAAAAGCTTTAATCCGAACACCACCCAGTACCGATTCTTTTTCCATTGTGAACCACAAGCCATCCATGAACCAATTTTCTATTCCATCCACATAATTTATTTTCTCTTACAGATTAAATTTCCTCCACTAACATCAATCCATCCACGTACTACACCGTCGCTCAGACACAAACCATTTTTGGAGTCACAAAACTCACTTGCGTACCATTCCTGCCGCTCCGCGTACCATTCCCGGAACATGATAGATGGCCCATGAATTATAGTATGCAGTTCTCACCCTTTTTTTGATTATGTTAAATGTTCTTCATGTCTTTCAATAATAAGAAGAAATACTTCATTTTTAATCACCAAAAATACTAATTTGGTGTCATATAGGTTTTTCAACAAACACAATCACCCCCAAAGCATTCCGAGAGAACACCCTGATGGATTTTTTCCAAGAGATTCAAAGCTAGATATTGAATGATAAATAGAGGTGGTTACTATACTAGAGCATAGACATTGTGCACAATAACCTTAACTAGATTAAGTTCTACTGGAGGATTTATTCATTGTTGTTTAACAGAAGCTTCCTCTTGGATCAAATATGTGCATCTCATAAGAGGCATGATGTTACAAAAAATCGAAATATTTAGGGATGATATTAGATTAATACTTAAATAGAGGATTAAGGAAAATTATTTCCATCTAATGGGACAACCAGATTTTAATTCCACTATATACAAATAAAAATAGGTAAAGGACTATAATTAATCCATAACACATCCTTCCATAACCTCTCATGGTCAGTTAAGGTTCATTGCAGTGTGTTCTGGCCATACAGTAAATTGAAAATACATCCTAAGGCCCGAGAAGATTTCAAAAATCCATATTGACATCAAGACAAAATCTCAAGAACCTCTTATGATACACCATTGTGACCGACCGACATGGGTACCATGGTATCCTAACAAACAAGATAGCAATGAAATAGATTGAATGGAATTCCTAATCCCCATTGTTCAATGACTAGCACATTTCATCATAAAACATTCTAGTGGAAGCAATTTATCCATAAGACATAACAGATGAAAAATAAGAAAGTAAATAACATATAAAAGAAACTCCAGTAAGAGTAAAGTATTAGAATATAACAGTGCATAAAAATCCCAACGTACAAAATCTCGAGTACCAAAAATAGGGAAAACATCCCCAAGTTCCCTGTACAAATGAATCACCATGTCCCAAGGTTAACATTTATATCCACCTCCAAGAGATCTCATCCCTTTTCTTGAACCTAGAAGAAGAAAGTGCACAAACACTCGAAAGAAGAAGTAGGGTGTGAGAATATTCCCATTAGGAAACCACTAAAGATTCCATAATAGATTCCAAATACAAAAAATCTAATGAAATGATTTCAATTTTCTAAATAATTAGGTTTGTACATTGAAGAGCATATGTATAACAAAATTTCTATACAGTTTCTAGATGATAGAAAATACATTTATAGAAAATTATTTACTTTACATGTGATGGAATATTTCTAAAACAATGGATAAAATAAAATAATTACCTAAAATAGTCTATAAAAATCCAGAAAAAATGTAAAAGTGTTTTTGAATATTCGAATCCATTTATATCTGATATATAAATAAACATGAAAGAAACATTGTAATCTACAAAGTAGGTATGATAGTATTATCCATATATAAGATTCCACACTCTATATGTCATCTCAGAAATTTTTTTATAAGAATGTCACCCTAAAATTGGCTAGAAGAGACTTATCAAACCCCCATTTGGGATGTGACCCACTGTAGGAATGTTTTAGATCATTGTTATAGCATAGAGTGTTTCCAAGTAACTCACCAACTACATATGGATTGCATGAGCTCTTACATGATGTGAAATTGATTTTAAGATAGCATAAAAAAAAATTAAATCCCATTATTAAATTTTAAAATTAAAAATTTTCCATTTAGAACCAAAATAGATATTATTAAAAAACATGGAATCTTCCTAAGATAAACCCACTGGTTTCTATCAAATCATTTTAATCCATTTTCACAAGTATGAAATCAATATAAAAATATTTACATCCTTTTCAAAAATTATTTATTCACAATTAAATTCAAAAATTTAATTAAAATCAATAACATAAAATCCACAATTTAAAGTGATCAATTTAAATCATCCAACATCCATAAACACACCCCAATTAAAGGGAATTTGGGTTCTTCCATATTTTGGTTCCAAAATCATTTAAAATATCCCTATTCACTGGAATCTGGTTTTATCAATTTATTCGTATAGAAATGTGAGATATATAATTTAAATCAAAAATTTAAATAAATCATCAAATATAAGGATAATCAATTTGGCTCATTGGGATAGAACCTTCAACCCCTTCTAGAAACTCAAAACATGTAACGACACACGTCATAGGGGAGGAAGGTGAATAAGATCTCAAATTTATCCTAGAAGAAATATATAACACCATAGGGAATAGATCCATCAATTCCATGATGATCCATTGAAAACAAAAGAGAGGGGAATGATAAAAACACAATGAACTGAAGAGAAAACATCCCCAGAAAACACTCCAAAAGCATAACATTGATCTAAATCAAAACGAAAGGATTTAAAAAGTCTATATTGGATCAAGATCACTAGGGGAATGGCTTAGGTCAATGAGGTTGACTCTGGAGTAGATGGAAAAAAAATAACTAGCCACACTTCCTCTTAAAAAAACATAATATGGGTATTAGATGATGTGTAATCCTAATACAGATAGTAAAACCTTTAAACTTCATAACCAATTAAAAATGCATCACCTAAACATAAATTTTGATTCAACAAATTAAGAACCAATATTTAATTCCATCAAGAAGTGCAGTGAAATATGACGACATGCACCCATCATAGTGTGAAATTGATCACAACCTATTTACAGGACCATTACTTGATTTGTAAGCCTATTACAGATTGTGTAACCCTATAGTTGTCTACATGAATAGTATATTTGAAGGTGAAAATCCAAAAAATATCTTACTTCAACAGTATAGGTGTCCTCCCAATCCAAACTCCACCCTACACAATCAATGAAATGAAAAAACTAAGACAATTTTTAAGTCATACCTGTCAAAACAGTAACGGGTTGTTACAAAATATTTATCCTTCTGGGATTCAATGAAGATTATCACCCTGATTATAATTATGGAAATTAGGATGATAATTTGAAATAAAATAAACATTATTAGAGAGAAGTAAATGAATGGGATTAATCATTATTTGAATGTATGTAGCACTATATAAAAGAATGAAATCAGATTGTGAGATATATAGTCATCAGAAATATGGTCATGAGATATATTGTCATTATAATAATAGTCATTAGGTATATCAAATGTATGGTTTGTGTAATTGGAAATAATCTAATTTTGGAATGATATAAACAAATAATACATAATTAAAATATGTTACTTTAAAAATATTTTTTGATGTTATATATTTTTTATTTTATTAAAAATCATTTATTATATTAATAAAATTAAAAGGTAAATTTATATACTAACGGTTAAAATAATATGTTGAAGAAGATTAATTATTTTAATAGGTTCTGGTAACAATTATTTACTTCTCAAAAAATGCATTTTTCAAAGAAAAAATATTTATGTATTGTTTTCCATAATTAAATAAATTGATATAATTTTATCTTGATTCAAATGTAAATCTTCAATGATTAAAATAATATATGAATTTTCATATAATTTTTAATTTTTATGAAATATGTATTAGAACAAAAATGGTATAAAGAATATTTTAACATTAAAGTATATTTTTATATACATTATGTTTTAATTTAAAATATCAATGTCCCATATCTAAAAATTTAATTAAATTAAATAGAGTATAGATTTTTAATTACTACATAATAGAGAGATAACGAGGTCATTTCATTTATAATCACAAAAAAGGAACCATGGTAAAATTTTAGTAATAACAATAAAGATAAAATGGGGTAAAGAGAGTTAATATAAAGTGTAAAGATAAAAAATATTTATTATATGTAGAGGGTATTATAATAAACCAAAAGAACACTCACACAGGCTCTCTAGTGGGATAAACTTCATCCCTCCTCATAAGAAAAGGAAAGCACCGACTGGACCTATCTTATTTAAATACTTTTCTTGATGTCCTTGATTAATAAATTACTTTATAAAACATTTATGGATAAAAATTATAGTGGTCTAAATGCCAAATAAATGGTGACCATTTCATAAAAACACTATAACTCTTCATTTGATGAGTCATAGACATTCCCCCACCTGACTAGAGTCATTTCACCTATAGTACCAGTAATGGTTATTGTGTTACCACCTTCCAAAGAGGACACATCATTATAGATTTATGAATAAACGCATTGAAACCATCACATTATTATGTTTTTTGTGAATAAGGGAGGATGATATGTGGAAACACACATATCTCCCTTTTGAGCAGCCCACCACATGATTATTTCAATGAGGCCCACTACATCAACAACATGTTACTCCAGATCATCAAACAAGCTCCTATTTTTTGAGATTCACCTACACAAGAACTCATCCAAACCACATAGTTGGATGAATGAATGATAGGTTTTAATAAACCCAAACCCCATTCTAGGACACCCGTTAAGTTGTTCCTATATATCTCTAATATTGTTCCACCTTCCTGATACTCTTTGATAAATCATACTCCCAAAATCTGCCTGCATAACATTTTATTGGTGGACCAAAGTCCCATTATGAGTTTTTTATAGGCCCAAGTGGCTTAATGGACTATTAATTGGAAACAAATCCAATTTATGAGTAGTAACATGATCATTATAGTTCTTCTATTGTAATGAAAAACATTTATCAAAATACCATTGAAAACATAGCAATAAAGGGAACACTCATTTAGACCTCTGAAATAACTCAAAAAATTTGGTTCCCTATTAAATCACTACCGATTTCCCATCTCTCAAATCATTCTTCATTTTTTGGTTGCATTATTATCTAAGAAGAAATCTTAAATCCATGAAATCAATTGGTAAGTATCTAAGTTATTTGCTTTTTTTTCAACAAACTTCTCAAATACACTCTATCAAAATATTATTATCCACTATAACAATGTTATATTAACATCGTTATTATTTGGATAATATGATAATAATATTATATAACTCTAACATTTTATATTGTATCTTGTTCTAATTTCGGATGGTCTAAGCATCTATTTGAGTGATCCTATACCAACATCATCAAATTTACCCTGAATAAGTATCACGTAATTAATAAAGGTTATATATGATATAAATATGGAATTATTCCATTCATATGATTCTATGTAAGTGACACTAAACTTGATGGTAAATATTAAGAAACTTATTTTTATCACAAAATTACCAAAAATTGTTTATCATATTTTCCATTGTCATAAACCATACATATAATTTCCATCAAATAAACATCGTTCTAGGTATATCTTATAATAAAATAATTCCACTAATTTTAATAATTATGTGATGATGAAATTTTTGTTATATAATGAGGGCCGACACCACCATTACTAAACATATAGAAAACAATGAAAATCACAAATATTCAGTGATGAAAATAAAATATAATTAACAAATATGCGTGTAATTAACAATAAAAATTAAAGTTCATAAAAGGTAATAAATATGAATAAGGTTATGAAATATGTGATTATGATATTTTTAATAATATAAGTGGATAAAGTTCTATCATGGTAGTCAAAATTTAAGGATTGTGTTCCTTACTAATCTCAATTTCAAAATGTGATTATTTATTTTAAAACATCCATTTGATGAAATTATATCCTCCTATAAATAAAGCCCTTATTTTTAATCCATTAGTTATTCATGGGTTTTATATTTTCTATTATGATTTCACTTCCCTATTGGTTTATAATTACCCATTATTGATGGTTATAAGAGAAACCAACCCAAAATATTTATTCCAGGTGAAAATTATTTCCATTCATGTCTAAATTATTTATTTCATTTTATGGTTCTATTTAATAACATTTCTATGATTTAATATTTTATTTTTAAAAATTCATTTATTTCATTACAAAATTAAAAATCATTTAACATTTTCAGTGTAGTATTTTCCCTCCATCATTAACTCTTTACAATAGTGTTAAAAGATTATTCATTTTTCATTCCTTTCTCATGGACACATTTTCATTAAATTAAAACCATTTTTCATAATTACGTTTCCTATATAAAATTTGTAGGTTTTCCAATTTAATATATCTATATTTGTTTATTTCTTTTTATTTTTAATTAAAATCCCTTATATAGAAATGATATGACTTTATTTATTCCAAAATAAATTTAAAATGAGCTTAAAATGGTGACTTGATCGATGTTGATAACCTTAAATGATTAATACAGTTTACTATGAATATTCAATAATTATATGATCCAAAAATCTATTTTAATTTATTATTATAGTATTATTTTAATGTTTTCATGATACACACTTCTTTTTTACAAGTTAACTAATCTATTACAGAAACATGAATGTTTTCAAGATCATGTGGAATAGATGTCAATGTAAAATCATTATGTTTTGGGTGGGTGAATTTTACACCTACAATGCAATAGGCAATGTTTAATATGTAATAAGATGATTTTTATAGCACTTAAGAGAGAACCCAGTCCACTATTGGAACTAGTCCTCTATGTTTAAGGGAATAGGGTGTGATAGAAATCAATTTAGGTACTTTGTCCACTGTGGTCATAATATCAAAATGCTCTATAAGGAATTATTATATATTATTATGTATTTGATGAATATTTATGAATTTATTATGCTTTCATGGTACGTAATTGTTGACTCTTATTTCAAATTTCATTCATGATGTTTATGATGTTTTAACAATATATATTTTTGATGAACCATGATTCAATTTTCCAATTATTATGATTCTTTTATGTATAAACATGCACATTGATTATTTTTTTATACCCACATGTTTACCTTATAATAACATTTTTATCTTTATCTATTTTTTTTTATCATTTTTAAAATGCTTATTTATATTTCCATTCCCTAGCTTATGAACAATAATACATTGTATGATATTTAAAAAGAGTATCATATGATAAAACTATTTGTGTAATTTATTAATGATTTTTTAAAATAACTGGGTTGTCTTTCAAATATCTAAATAAACTAATCATTTAGGTTATGGGGTGTCATTTATTCTCAGTTGAAAATAATATTCATGTCAATTAATGAACGATATATATATATATATATATCTGTATTCTCCTTGGTTCATCCAAATTATTATTATAGAAGGGTAAATATTTTTAGAGATTCAGTTGTGAATTAAAAAAGTGCAGAAACAAAAACAACATATTAAAAACCAAAAGTGATGAAGGATGGATGTAGCATTTTAAATGCGTTAACATTTATTACTTATTATGTTTTATTTTATTTATCATTTAATTTATTACACTAACTATTGATCGTTGATAATAACAAAAACCTCTTTAGTTTTTTTTTAATATATAGAATCATAAAGAATTGAGTTAATAATGTGTGTAGTGGATAATGAGGTGAATGTATCAATGAAAGATTATATGGAATAGTTTCTAGAATAAAATTCCTTAGTTCCATGCTAACCCAACTCTCTAAATATATTAAAAATGTGAAAATATCCCAAACTCCCTAACTTTTATAGAATTAAATACCCCTCATTGAATATTTAATGTGGTTATATCCACCCTCATTTAGTGTGTATTGAAACCCATATATTACTAAGTAATTAATCAACACAATAGAAACAATATTTTACATTTTCCAGTTCTTTAAATATGAAAATGTGGTTTTATTTTTTATCATTTGAAAGTGATTTCAAATAAATTGTGGAATCTAATTAAGAATTAATGGAACAATAATCAAACTCCCTCCATGTAATGAGTTTAATTCAAGAATAAATTATTAAATTAGTACATTATTTAGACTATTTAAACGAAAATATAGTGGTAATTCATAAATATAAAACAAAATCATGATAAATATGTCATTCCCTATAAAGAATATATTATGATACATTCAAGTTACACTTTTTGTTTTATAATTAAACCTACAATAAAATTTTTTTTTTTCATTATTCGATTAAAAAAACATCTTATAATAATTATGAATATGGATTTTTAGGTGCTATGAATAGATTGGTTGATAAGCTCTCAAAGTGAAAATGAAAGTCCTAAAATCCCATTATTCTCATGTTTTTTATTAGAAGAGTAGGAAAATGGAGTTTCTTGGAAGCTATAGAAATAAAAAAATGGGTTAGAAGAAAATTAATCTTATTATTTTCAAAATGTATGAGAATAAGAACTGATGAAATTTACTTTAATGGAATAGTAAATGTATAAAATTTGAAAGAAATGGTCACAATGAAAATTAATAAAATAGGGATATTTATATCCCAATCCATGAAATGGAAAAAATAAATGAAAATATTAATAGGCCACACACCATCCGATTTGATAAAGGATAAATGTATGGACACCATAGAAACATGTTCACCAACCTATTAGAAAATTACAAAAATCAATGTCAACAGCCTCCAAAGTCAAGGGAGAAAGGGAAAGCTTATACAATCACAAATGTTGAGTTTTATCATGAAAATGGTGTACTAAAAAGAACACTTGTCATCCAACCATGACTATTAAATACCTTATTTTAATTGATATCTACACGCTACTATATATATGAATGTTTTTAACATAACTAATTCATAACCCCAATGAATAGCTATGGAGTTATCAATTATAACAAAATATTTTACCATGATATCAACCTGATTGTATAAATTCTATACAGTATATGTTTATATTAATATAAACTATAAAAAATAATTATTCATTATTTCATGGAATTTGATATGATTTTAGGAAGCTAATTTTACTCTCTATAAACATTCCATATTAATTTAGAGGACAAAGAAATGAATTTTAATATCCTAAATTAACCTTGGATTTTATTTTTATAAATGGATCACTAGGGGACTATGATTAAATGATCTCATTTTTTTTAAAAAGTATATACTTTTTATCTTCATTTTCTATAGTCTATTGAAACCACAATACTATCATTATTAGTATCTCATCCACACCAATTATCTTGTAGATATAAAGAGAGTTTAGAAGAAACTATTTAAAATGTTTAGCATCAATTCCTACCCCATGTTGTAATTGGTTAGACACCCAAACTTATGTACTATCCACTATAATATTTTATCATTTAAGATGGCTCATGTGTCACCAAGAACCATGACTACTTATATGAAAAATAAATTTTTTTATTCAATTAATGGTTATTAACCGTAGTAGTCTACCCAACCATTATGTCTCATTATACAGAATGGACACTAACTCTTCGTTTATAAATGGATATATTCTCGAACCCAAAATCCTCCCTCTTTTTTTATACAACCCAAATGACAATAACTAGCTATATGTATTAATAACAATGATTCTTTATAATATTGATCTTACAGTAGAAATATTTCCCCAAACTACTATTTACTTCTACATCAATTGATATGATCTTCCTCTATGGGAATTTGAAATTGGGTTTTCTCAAGAAAAACTTCAAAATCAACCACATCCACATAAATTTTTTTTGTTGATCACAAAACTCACCCTACTCCATGAGGGATATTATTTTTCTTGGTTCTGTGATAATTTGAGAACTACGGGCCTTCCTCTTCCATGGATTGCACCATGAATCAAACTCCCACTTCACCTCTCTTATATATAGTCATGTATTGTTTTGTCAAATTCTAAATAATATATATCTCACACCACCTCCATTATCCTTATCTACATCAATACATTCATAATATCAATGAAAATATTTCATTATTATTTGATTCACTAAAATCTATAAAAATCCTGGCAACATGTACTTGTTATAAATATTTTAAATCATCCAAAATTTCTTATTTAATTATCCAAATCTATAAAAAAATTATTCTCCCTTTTTACCTCTTGACGGCTCAAAATATCCTTATATGATATTTAACATTCCACCTCGTATTCCGATCCACATTTACTAGAGTTTTAAATTTGTTCCCATGTATTTTAATGTTTTTTATAAAGCATTCATCACCATGAAATATCCTACAAAATAAATATCCAATTACAGAAATGTTGAATACTTCTATAATAAAAAGGGAATCTAAAAATAATATTCTAAAATGGAACATGGAAAGATCATAAATATTTTTTATTATAATCATATAACTTCAATTCAAGTCACCCTGACCACCTCTATTGAAAAGACCCGTAAAATTCAAGGAAATTTTTTTCGTAAGTTTGTTTGAAATTTTACAAGAACGCAGTTTCTGACGGCACCTGATTCTGAGGCCCGGTGTGCCCGTATTCATTTTCCGAAGTTTTGCTCGGGTACGTTCCGTGAACGAACGCGTGGGTTTTTCTAACTTTTGAACCGGTGCTCGGAATCAAATTCCGAGGGCACTGATGGAATCACAACACCGATATTTTCTTAGAAAAGCCTTTTCCGAAGTTGCATTTGCTTGGGTGTGGTTTTTATTTTTTTGGGTTATGTTATGAAATAAAATAAAAGTGGTGCGACACTTTATTTTAATTTCACTTAAAGCCACTTAAAGCCACTTAAGCCAGGTTAAGCGGATAAGGTGGGACCCATGATATCCTACCCACTTGGTAGGATTTTTATGAGGTGCGGCCTGCACGAGCCCCACCGTTTCTTCCCCTCTAAGTAACGCACCCACGAAAATCTCTTTTAAATAAAGTCAACCAGTGCATTTACTTAAATTCTAAATGCCCCTATTAATTGGGCAGTTAAGTCGTTACAATTAATTCATCGAATTAATTGTTCGTTTCTTAACATTGAATTTCTAATTGTTGGCATCGGAAATAAAATAAGACCAAAACTTGTTTTACATGAGGGTGGCTTGTTCAGAGGATTTAGAGAAACTCTAAAGCTCGAAGATCTTCATCCTCCTTCGCGAAGAACGTGAAGAATGCGAAGAACGCGAAGAACGCGGAGAACGCCGCCTCCAATGAAGGGAGACGAAGAACGCCGAACCCTCAGAGATCGACGACGCAACGCCATGTACCATGACGCCAACGATCCTCCTTCCATGACGCTTCTTCCACGACCTTCCTTCCCCGTGACAATCTTCGATCAAGAACTGATTTAGGTAGGGGGTTGCGGTTCTTTTAATTCTTCGTGAATTATTTCCTCAGCTTAATTTCAAATGGTGCATTCTTAATCTTGTGATTTTTTACCCATGACATACGTTTAAAATATTTGTCAGAAGACTTTTTTTAAATCGCTAACAGGGTGGGTGTGGACCAACGAACAAGTCTAAACCCACCGACTCTTCATTCATCGTGAGCGGATTGGAGGGCGATGACAAAGCAGGCCGCACGGGCGATGTGAGGTCCTCGCAGTGAAGGATGGGCCCCGGGAGGGCCATTGGCGAAGACGACATGCAATTCTAACCACTGGAACTCGTCCGGTGGTCCGCAGAGCAGCCCTCCGGCACGCCTCGCCAGCACGGCGGCGCCGGTGGCAGGCCACGGTCCCTCGACCGCGTGGGACTGCAGGGAGCGGGACGCGACAACCGGTCGCGTCCGCTGGTAAGGGCGGCCGCATGCAGGGGCAGCGCGACCCCCACTTTGCTCGGCCGTAACGGCCGAGCCGACCCGCAGGCCACCCGTCTGGCGCCTCCCGGCCGGCACCCGCCGGGCTACACCGGCCGGGCCGGGCCGAGTCGCGCCCCGCCGGGTTGGGCCGGGTCGGTCCGGGCCCAGACCCCCCGTTTTCGGACCCCTTTCGGTCTTTTTCCCATATATTGGGCTACGGTCCTCTGATCGCCGCACCGTTATCGGCGATGTGGTCCTAGGATCGAGACAGTTGTTTCGACATCTTACACTCAAGGTTTCAGAGAACTTTGGGTTCAGTCGGGTTGGTTCGTACACGAAACCAACCGGGCCCTCGGAGCGGAAACGCTTATAACTTGAGATCCGGACGTCTGATTGACGTGCCGTCGACTTTGATGTATTCCTCTAAGAGATACAGATCTTTTGGCTTACTCTGACCGAGATTTGGATGCAGTTGGAGTACGGTCGTGTTGGTTTTGACTTAAAAACCAACAAGGCCCCTGGGACGAAAAAACCAATAACTCTCAGACTAGGCGTCCGATTGACGCGCTGTCTGTTACGTTGAGTTCCCGATGGCAATACGAAACTTTTGGATATATCAACTCCAAAATATGTGTCAGTTGATGTATCAGCCCCTCGGCTCGTGGAGTGAACCCTCCCGAACGAGCTTGTTGTGTGCGAGAACCCTAGACCTAGATGCGACTACGACGACGACTGTACAGAGATCCTCAGTATATTCAACAGAGACAACTATAGAACATAGTGATCCTACGTGGATCAGTGCTACCGATCCTGTGTGGGTCTGATCCTGTGTGGGTCAGCGCTCAGCGGTCCTGTGTGGGCCAGTGCCTACAGATCTTGTATGGGTCCGATCCTGTGTGGGTATTTTCGGGGGTTAGTTACCTATCAATCCTATGTGGGTCAGATCCTTTGTGGGTCTTTGCGGGTGTTAGTTATCTATTGACCCTTTGTGGGCCAGATCCTTTGTGGGTCATTTCGTGGGTTAGTACCTATCAATCCTTTGTGGGTCCGATGACTTAGATGAATCAGTGGCTATATCTGATCATCTCTATCGTCATACAAAGAAGTATACCTGTGTGAGATGAATCCTCTTTTGCTTTCCTATGTGGATTGTGTTGTGATATCCTGTGTGGATTTACGTTTTTCGTTCCTGTGTGGACTGGGTTGTACTTGGGCTCGGAGGTTAGAGCCGAACGAGAATTGATGACTTAGGTATATGTATGGGAATATTCCTAAGCAGGGTCGAATGATACATCGTGATTGTATCTTTCCTATGTGGATTATCCTTTGTGGATTCTGGGTGACCTTCGGGGGTCTCGGGGTCCCTACTGAGTAGCTTATACTCACCCCTACACGGGCTATGCCCGCACTACATTGTGTTGGTTGCAGATTACGAACAGCGCCGATCGTGGTTGAGGCTTACGGAGTAGGACAATACTAGGAGGTGGACCCCTGGACGGGACATTTTCGGAGCAGACGGCTGGACCTGAGGAGCTGTGGAGGCTATCTGTACTCACCCTTCAGGTGGTATTTTCAGCGGACAGCTCGACGTTGCGGCTTTACTTTCCAGTTGTTGTTTTCCCATCCAGTTGTACTTTACTTTCATTTTGGGTTTTTATACTATCCCACTTACTTTTTTCACACTTACTATTGTACTCAATTTTTTACTTTGTGTTTACTTCTACTGCTTTCTTAGTCTGTGGTGTTTGTTTACATTACAAAGGCAATGCCTTACCTCTTTACCGGGAATTACGCCTTGGTGGTAGTTTCCAGCCCCTGGCCTATGGAAGGCGGGCTTGGGGTAGTCACGGCATGGGCCCCATGGACGGGTTGTGACAAATTGGTATCATAGGAGTTCGGTTCTACCACAGAACTTTGGACTCTGATCTTTTTCTATGTGAAACAATAGGGTTAAGCATATTTGGTGTGGTTATCAGTCCAGGGAGTCCAGTGTTGGTGCGGCGGACGACATATCCATACACGACAACCATGACATCTGATTTCTGACTTAATGCACGAAAACATTGATTGCATGTGTCTTTAAAGTTTTCTTTGTGATTACTTTATGTCAGCTCACTAGGTATACTTTTTAACCGTGGTGCACCTGTTTCTTTTCGGGATGGCCCCACAATGGCAGCCAACAAGGGTTCCGAGAGTTGTGCGTGACGACAGCCCACCGAGAGACGAGGCCTCGGTACATGACCCTTTGATAGTAGGGGCACCGGTGGTACCACTACCTGCCGAGCCACCGATGCTACCAGCCCCGGCCGCTGACGATGCACGTCGCCTTAGTGCACTGCATGAGTTTCAGTGCCAGCGACCGCCCAGGTTCTGTGGGGAGACGGACCCCCAGGCAGTCGAGGACTGGATGGAGGCAGTCGTACGGGTTTTTATGTTAGTGAGGGCACCATCAGACCTCATGGTGATCCTCACAGCGAGCCTACAGCATGTGGCAGCAGGTAGATGGTGAAGCTTGATGGTCCAGGTGCACAATGAGGCATCTCTCCTCTGGACAGACATTGAGAGCCTCTTTCTCTCGAAGTTCATCCCAGCCACCCTCCATGCGGTGCGCATCCAGGAGCCTTTACAGTTGCGGTAGGGCAGCTTGACGATCGCCCAGTACTCGGCGAGATTTACCGATCTCTTGCACTACTTGATAGACATGGTACGGGACCCATTCTTCTGGTCCCAGACCCTTGAGTACGGATTGAGGCATGAGATCATGGAATCACCGATCTCCCTCAGCATTCTGACTCAGGCAGGAGTACTGGAGCGATGCCTTCTGATCGAAAGCTTCCTTGCTAGGCCTTCATCAGCAGCGAGACCTATCGTGGGGTGGGACGTAGCAGAGTCTTATGCAGCATGTAGTCAATGGATGACTCATGGGTCCAGGAAGACCAGACCCTCAGGCAGACGACCTCTGGACACTAGCTCAGCAGTGCGGGGCACACAGCGTGGAGCCAGTATTTCGAGAGGCAGACAGTGCTACAAATGCGGCGGGCAGGGTCACATGGCTCGTGACTGCCCGACCCACTGTGCCAAGGAGTAGCAGACGGTTGAGGGGCCACCCAGGCAGAGACAGAGGGTCGACCATGGTGGTCCGCATAGAGCAGGCAGACGAGGTAGCGGAGCTGGACGAGCAGCAGGTGGTCGGAGACGCTTTGATGCTCTACCACCACCACCACCAGGAGGTCCACCCCGACCACAGGGAGCTGGCGGGCAGAGATAGGCACAGCTCCCGGCAGCGAAGGCCTACAACCACGGCGTACCCGAGATGATTCAAGGTACTATCTGTTTCTATTCCACCCTTGATGCAGTTCTTATAAACACTTGAGCGAGTCATTATTTCATATCCACTGCCCTTGTTCGGAGCTCGGAGATTCTGACAGAGCCACTGGCTCGATCCATATGGCTAGAGACTCCTACGGGAGTAGACTCGATGATTATGCACTAGTGACGACAGTGTTAGCTTACTCTAGGAGGTGAGAGATTTGGCTGGGATCTTCTTGAAGTGGCGTCGAGGCCTTACGACGTCATCTTGTGCATGGATTGGTTATCTACATTCCATGACCATATTGACTGAATTAGGCACAAGGTGCGATGTGTACGCACCGATGGGAGAAGGTTCACCTTCATCGGAAAGAAGGGAGCCTTCGTAGAAAAGGATGGACTTACACAGAGGAGAGGACAACCCATCACTCATCAGTTGGCTAGCCTCATCCTAGGAGCAGTTGATGTGTGGAGTCCATGTTTTCTTGCATTGATGGAACAGTATGCGGACGTCTTTCCTGACGATGTTCTAGGACTACCTCCTCGCAGAGAGATAGACTTTTATATTTAACTGTACCCCGGGACAGCCCCGATATCCACCCCAGCATATTGGATGGCTCCCGCCGAGCTTCGAGAGCTACGGGTACAGTTGGAGGACTTGCAGGGCTAGGGATTCATCCGACCAAGTGTTTCACCATGGGCTTCCAGATATTGTTCGGCAAGAAGGAGGATGAGAGTTTGCGACTTTGTGTCGACTATCATCGCCTGAACTGGGTGACAGTGAAGAAAAAGTATCCGCTACCGAGGATTGATGACATCTTCGATCAGCTCAAGGGAGGACAGTGGTTCTCAAAGATAGACCACAGGTCAGGCTATCATCAGCTTAGAGTTCGGGACGAGGACATGCAGAAGACAACCTTAATATGTCTGTATGGACACAATGAGTTCTTGGTTATGCCATTCGGCGTAACCAATGCTCCAGTGGTGTTCATGGGCCTCATGAACAGGATCTTCCAGCCATACCTCGATCAATTTTTCGTGGTCTTCATCGACGACATTTTGATATACTCAGCGATTGAGGAGGAGCACGCCTACCACTTGCTGGTTGTACTAGACACTCTCTGAGAGCACCAACTTTATGGAAGGCTCTCGATGTGTCAGTTCTGGATACGTGAGGTCCACTTTTTGGGACACGTCATCTCTGAGGCGGGAGTTGTGGTGGATCCTGCGAAGATCGAGGCAGTGCTAGCTTGGGAGCCACCCAGGAGCATGACAGAGGTGCAGAGTTTCTTAGGACTAGCGGGATACTACCAAATATTTTTGCCAAGAATTCTCCAGATTTGCAGCACCACTCTCATCTTTGAAGAAGAAGGGGAAACCCTTTGTGTGGTCAGACAGATGTTATTTGAGCTTCGAGGAGCTGAGACAGAGACTGACTAGCCCCCCTATCTTGAGGCTTCTGGAGGAGGGAGTAGGGTACGTAGTCTACTGCGATGCATCAGGGACCAGACTCGACTGTGTCCTGATGCAGGAGCGGGCAGTGATCGTCTGTGGATCACGTTAGTTGAGGCTGCATGAGCAGAACTACACTACCCATGACCTGGAGTTAGCAGCAGTGGTCTTCGCTCTGAAGACATGGTGGCACTATCTGATGGGTGAGCGCTTTACAGTCTTTTCTGACCATCAGAGTCTCAGGTACATCTTCTCTCAGAAGGACCTGAACCTGAGACAGTGGCGATGGCTCAAGTCCCTACAAGGCTATGACATTAAGATAGTCTATACTCATGGTAAGGGGAACGTAGTAGCCGATGCTCTCAGTAGGAGGATGGGCATTCAGCTACTTGAGGAGGCGATAGAGAAGCTATCCGCTTTACAGATATCCTTCATGGATAGAGACGGAGCAGCCTTCCTTCAGTCTCTCACAGTCACCCCTCCACTACTGCAGTGGGTCAGAGAGGCACAGCGTGAGGACGCTGACTGTGAGACGTGGTGTGCGCAGATATCCTCAGGACCGGAACCTGATGGTTTCTCCTTTGGAGCAGAGCATGACGTCCTTTTCAGATGATTTACCTCGGTACAAGTTTCTTTATGAGAGGAGGTGCTGAGAGAGTTTCACACATCCCCTTTGGCGGTACATCCCAGAGTGGCAAAGATGTACCGGGATCTTAGACGACAGAACTGGTGTCCGGGCATGAAGAAGGTTGTGGCAGTGTTCATTTCTCGAGGCCTCACCTGCCAGCAGGTGAAGGTAGAGCATCAGGTACCAGTAGGCTTGGTACAACCCATGGAGGTCCCGGAGTGGAAGTGGGACAGGATATCCATGGACTTCTTGACTTGACTTCCACTCCCTTCTAGAGGTCACGACTCCATTTGGGTGATTGTTGACCGAGTTACCAAGTCGGCTCACTTCATACCCATCAGAGAGTAGGGCTCAGTGGAGATCTTGGGACGTATCTACATTCAGGGATTGTATGAATTCACGGTGTTTCATCATCTATCATCTCTGATCGAGATGCTCAATTTACATCCCAGTTTTAGAAGGGGTTGCAGGAGGCATTCAGGACACAACTACGTCTGAGCATCGCCTTTCACCCTCAGACAGATGGTCAGATGGAGAGGACCATACAGACTCTCGAGGACATGCTCCGCGCATGTGTCCTCAACTTTGGTCGCATCTGGGAGGACCACCAACCCTTGGTGGAGTTTGCGTACAACAACAGCTACCACTCCACCATCGAGACATCACCATACGAGGCATTGTACGACCGACATTGCAGATCTACTTTGTGCTGGACAGACCCTGGGGTGTCAGCACTTGTGGGACGGGAGATGCTCCAGGCCACGACAGAGAAGGTCCAGGTCATCCAGAAGTGGATGAGGATAGCTTAGAGCCGACATATGTCTTATGCTGATTGGATGCGTAGTCCACTAGAGTTTGAGGATGGCGACCACGTATTCTTGAGTGTCTCACCTCGATGTGGATTACGGAGATTTGGTCGAGGTGGCAAGTTGTCTCCCTGATTCATCGGACCATTCTAGGTCCTCAACAGGATTGGCGAGGTGGCTTATCGACTGGCTCTACCACCTCAATTGCACCGGGTGCACGATGTCTTCCACGTATCTCAGCTGAGGAGATACGTGCACGACCCATCACTTATCATTGACCATGGGGAGCTGGACGTTGATGATGGGGAAACTTTTGCAGTGGTCCCGGTGGAGATTGAGGATCGATAGGAGCGGGTCCTACATAGACCGTCGATTCCTCTGGTGCAAATCAGATGGCAGAACCGGAACCTCCAGGAGAGCACATGGGAGCGGGAGGCTCAGATGCGTGCAGAGTACCCATATTTGTTTTCCTAGTTTATGACGTATCTTTATGGGGACGTAAAACCATGAGGTGGGAGGGATTTAAAGACCCATAAAATTCAAGGAAAATTTTTTCATAATTTTTTTTGGAATTTTACAAGAACGTAGTTTTTGACGGCACGTGATTCTGTGGCCCGGTGTGCCCGGAATCATTTTCCGAAGTATGGATCGGGTACGTTCAGGGAATAAATGAGCCGGTTTTTCTAACATTTAAGCCGGCACTCAGAATCAAATTCCGAGGGCACTGATGGAATCGCAGCACCGGTATCTGCTTAGAAATTCCTTTTCTGGAGTTGCGCTTTCTCGTGTGTGGTTTTTAATTTTTGGGGTTAAGTTATGAAATAAAATAAAAGTGGTGTGACACGTTATTTTATTTCACTTAAAGCAACTTAAATCCACTTAAGCCAGGTTAAGAGGATAAGGTGGGACCCACGATATCCTACCCACTTGGTAGGATATTTTTGTGGTGGGGCCTACACGATCCCCACTATTTCTTCCCCTCTAAGTAACGCACCAGGGAAAACCTCTTTTAAATAAAGTCAACCGGTGTGTTTACATAAATTCTAAATGCCCCTATTAATTGGGAAGTTAAGTCATTACAATTAATTCATCGAATTAATTGTTCGTTTCGTAACATTGAATTTCTAATTGTTGGCATCGGGAATAAAATAATACCAAAACTTGTTTTACTTGAGGGTGGCTTGTTGAGAGGATTTGGAGAAACTCTAAAGCTTGAAGATCTTCATCCTCCTTCGCGAAGAACGCGAAGAACGCGAAGAACGCTGACCTCTAACGAAGGGCCATGAAGAACAACGAACCCTTGAAGATCGACGACGCGACGCCGTGTACCGCGACGCCGACGATCCTCCTTCCGCGATGCTTCTTCCGCGACGTTCCTTCCCCGCCACAATCGTCGATCAACAACAGATTGAGGTAGGGGGTTACGGTTATTTTAATTATTCGTGAATTATATCCTCCTCTTGATTTAAAATGGTTCATTCTTAATCCTGTGATTTTATACCCACGACATATGTTGAATATATTTGACGAAAAACTTTTTAAAAACCGCTAACCCGGTGGGTGTGGACAAACGAACAAGTCCGAACCCACCAAATCTTCATTCTTGGTGAGAGTATTGGTGGGCGACAACAAAGCAGGATGCATGGGCGATGTGAGGTCCTCACAGGGAAGGACGGGCCCCGGGAGGTCCATTGGCGAAGACGACACACAATTTCGATGATCGGGACTCATCCGGTGGTCCATGGAGCAGCCCGCCGGCGCGCCGTGCCAGCACTACGGCGCTGACGGCAGGGGGCGGCGGTGCCCGACGCACCTCCGGGAGGAGCCGCTACCGTCCCACAGCTGCGTGGGATCGGAGGGAGTGGGACGCGACAACCGGCCGCGTCCATTGGCATTGGCGGCCCCGCGTGGGGCCGCTGTCTCTCCACGCGGGGGCAGCACGCCCCCCACTTCGCTTGGCCGTAATGGCCGAGCCGACCCGCTGGCCACTCGTCCAGTGCCAGCCAGGTCACACCCAGGCTGGGCCGGGTCGGGCCCCGCTGGGTCGGACCCGGACCCAGGGGGGGCATTGGGCCGGGTCGGTCCAGGCCCATACCCCCCAATTTCGAACCCCTTTCGGTCTTTTGCACATATCATGGGCTACGGACCTCCGATCGATGCACCATCCATGGAAATGTGGTCCTTGGATCGAGACGGTCGTTTTGACATATTACATTCAAGGTTTCAGAGAACTTTGGGTTCGGCTGGGTTGGTTCGTACACGAAACCAACTGGGCCCTTGGAGCGGAAACGCTTATAACTTGAGATCCAGACGTCCGATTGACGTGACGTCGACATAGATGGATTCCTATAAGAGAGACAGATCTTTTGGCTTACTCCGACCGAGGCTTGGATGCAGGTGGAGTACGTTCGTGTTGGTTTTGACTTAAAAACCAACCGGGACCCTGGGACCAAAAAGCCAATAACTATCAGACTGGGCGTCGGATTGACGCGCCGTCTGTGGCGTTGAGTTCTTGTTGGTGATATGGATATTATGGATACATCAACTCCGGACTATGTGTCAGTTGATGTATCAGCCCCTCGGCTCGTGGAGCAGACCCTCCCGAACGAGCTTCCTGTGTGCGGGAACCCTAGAGCTGGCTGCGACTATGACGACGACTGTACAGAGATCCTCAGTGGATTCAACGATGACGACTACAACACACAACGATCCTACATGGATCCGTGCTACCAATATTTTGTGGGTCCAATCCTATGTGGGTCAGCGCTCAGTGGTCCTGTGTGGGCAATCGCCTACAGATCCTGTGTGGGTCTGATCCTGTGTGTGTCTTTGTGGGGGTTACTTAGCTATTGATCTTGTGTGGGTCAGATCCTTTGTGAGTCATTACAGGGCTTAGTTACCTATCAATCTTTTGTGGATCAGATCTTTTGTGGGTCATTGCGGGGGTTAGTACCTATCGATCCTGTGTGGGCTTAGATGAATCAGTGGCTATATCGGATCATCTCTATCATCATACGAAGAAGTATACGTATGTGAGCTGAATACAGTTTTGCTTTCCTATGTGGATTGTGTTGTGCTATCTTGTGTGGATTTACGTTTTTCTTTCCTGTGTGGACTGGGTTGTACTTGGTCCGGATTTTGGAGCCGAACGAGAATTGATGACTTAGGTATATGTATGGGTATATACCTAAGCAGGGTTGAATGTTACTTCGTGATTTTATCTTTCTTTTGTGGATTATCCTTTGTGGGTTCTGGGAGACCATCGGGGGTCTCGGGGTCCCTAATGAGTAGCTTATACTCACCCCTGCATGGGCTATGCCCGCACTACATTGTGTTGGTTGTAGACGACGGACATCACTGATCGTGGTTGAGGCTTGCAGAGCAGGACGGTAATTGGAGGTGGACCATTAGACGGGATGTTCATGGAGCGGATGGCTGGACCCGAGGAGCTGTGGAGGATATCTGTACTCACCCTTCTGGTGGGATTTCCAGCGGATAGCTCGATGTTGTGTCTTTACTTTTTAGTTGATGTTTTCCCTTCCAGTTTTACATTACTTTCAGTTTGGGTTTGTATATTGGCCCACTTACTTTTTCTGCACTTACTATTGTACTTAGTTTTTACATAGTGTTTACTTATATTGCTTTCTTACTCTTTGGTGTTTGTTTACTTTACAAAGGCAATTCCTTCCCTCTTTACCGGGAAATATACCTCGGTTCTTGTCGGCAGCCATGGCCTATGGAAGGCGTGCTTGGGGTAGTCACGACACGGGCCCTGACGACGGGTCGTGACAAATTGGTATCAGAGGAGTTAGGTTCTACCAAAGAACATTGGAATCTGATATTTCTTTATGTGAAGAAAAAGTGTTAAGTGTATTGGGTGTGGTTATCAGTCCAGGGATTCCAGTGTTGGTGCGGCGGCCGACGTATTCGTACATCAGGACCCTGACTTCGGATTTCCGACTTAATGCAAGAAAACAATGATTTCTTGTGTGTTTCATGTTTTCTTTGTGATTACATTATGTCAGCTCACCAGGTATACTGTTTGACCGTGGCACCCCTGTTTCTTTTCAGGATGGCCCCACGACGGCAGCCAGCTGGGGTTCCGAGAGTTGTGCATGACGACAGCCCACCGAGCGACGAGGCCTCGGTACAGGGCCCTTTGACAGCAGAGGCACCGGTGGTACCACTACCCACCGAGCTGCCGATGCTACCATCTCCGGCTGCTGATGATGCACGTTACCTTAGTGCACTGCATGAGTTTCAGTGCTAGTGACCACCCAGGTTCCGCGGGGAGATGGACCCCCAGGCAGCCGAAGACTGGATGGAGGTAGTCGTATGGGTTTTCAGGTTAGTGAGGACACCAACAGACCTCATGGTGATCCTCGCAGCGAGCCTACTGCACGCAGCAACAGGCAGATGGTGGAGCTTGATCCTCCAGGTGCATGATGAGGCATCTCTCCTCTGGATGGACTTTGAGAGCCTCTTTCACTCGGATTTTGTCCCATCCACCCTCCGTGCGGTGCGCATCCAGTTGCCTTTACAGCTGCGGTATGGCAGCTTGAAGGTCGCCCAGTACTCGGCGAGATTTACCGATCTATCACGCTACTCGAAAGACATGGTACGTGACCCATTCTTCCGTGCCCGGACCTTTGAGTAGGGATTGAGGCATGAGATCAGGGCATCGCTGATCTCCCTTAGCATTCTGACTCAGGTAGGAGAACTGGAGCGAGCCCTTTTGATCGAGAGCTTCCTTGTTGAGCCTTCATCAGCAGTGATACCAACCGCTAGGCGGCACGTAGCAGAGTCTTTTACAGCATGTAGTCGATGGATGACTCATGGGTCCAGGCAGACCAGACCCTCAGGCAGACGACCTCAGGACACTGGCTCAGCAGTGCGGGGCACACAGCGTGGATCTAGTCTTTCGAGAGGCAGACAGTGCTACACATGCCGCAGGTAGGGTCACATGGCTCGTGACTGCCCGACCCACCGTGCCGAGGAGCATCAGATGGTTGAGGGGCCACCCAGGGAGAGGAAAAGGGTCGATCGTGGAGGTCCACATGGAGTAGGAGGACGATGTAGAGTAGATTTCCGAGTAGTAGGTGGTGGGCGACACTTTGAGGCTATACCACCACCACTACCAGGAGGTCCACCCCGGCCACAGGGATCTGGCCGGCAGAGACAGGCACAGCTCCAGGCAGCGGAGGCCTACGACCACGGCGGGCCCGAGATGATTTGAGGTACTATCTGTGTCTATTCCACCCTTGCTGCAGTTCTGATAGACACATGAGCGAGTCATTCATTCATTGTCGCTGCCCTTTTTCGGGGCTCGGAGATTCCGAGAGAGCCGTTGGCTCGATCCTTACAGCTAGAGACTCCTACGTGAGAAGAATCGACAATTATGCACTAGTTCCGGCAGTGTGAGCTTACTCTAAAAGGCGAGAGCTTTGGTTGGGATCTTCTTGTAACAGCGTCAAGACCTTATGATGTCATCATGGGCATGGATTGGTTATCTACAGTCAATGATCAGATTGACTGTATTTGGCGCAAGGTATGATGTGTACGCACCGAGAGGAGAATGTTCACCTTCACCGGCGAGAAGGGAGCCTTCGCAGTACAGGATGGACTTCCAAAGAGGAGAGGACATCCCATCACTCATCAGTTGGATAGCCTCATCCTAGGAGCAGTTGACGTGCAGAGTCCAAGTATTCCTGAAGTGGTGGATCAGTATGCGGATGTCTCTCCCAACGACGTTCCAGGACTACCTCCTCGTAGAGAGGTAGAATTTTATATTGACCTATACCCCGAGATAGCCCTGATATCCACCCCAACATATAGGATGGCTCCCACCGAGCTTCAAGAGCTACGGGTACAGTTGGAGGACTTGCAGGGCAAGGGATTCATCCGACCCAGTGTTTCACCATGGGATTCCCCGATATTGATCGACAAGAAGGCGAACGGGAGCTTGAAACTTTGTGTCGACTATCGTTTCCTGAACTAGGTGACAGTGAGGAACAAGTATCCGCTACCGAGGATTGATGACCTCTTCGATCAGCTCAAGGGAGCATGGTGGTTCTCAAAGATAGAGCTTAGGTCAGGCTATCATCAGCTTAGAGTTCGGGACGAGGATGTGCAGAAGACGACCTTCAGATGTCGGTATGGCCACTTTGATTTCTTGGTTATGCCATTCGGCGTAACAAATTCTCCAGCAGTGTTCATGGGCCTCATGAACAGGTATTTCAGCCATAACTTGATCGATTTGTCGTGGTCTTCCTCGACGACATTTTGATATACTCGATGACTGAGGAGGAGCACGCCTACCACTTACGGGTTGTACAGGACACACTCCGAGAGAACCAGCTTTATGGAAAGTACTCGAAGTATCAGTTATGGATACATGAGGTCCACTTCTTGGGAAACGTCATCTCTGAGGCAAGAGTTGCGGTGTATCCTACGAAGATCGAGGTAGTGCTAGCTTGGCAGCCACCCAGGAGAGTGATGGAGGTGCAGAGTTACTTGGGACTAGCTGGATACCACCGGAGATTTGTGCCAGACTTCTCTAGATTTGAGGCACCACTCATAGCTTTGAAGAAGAAGTGTAAACCCTTTGTGTGGTCAGACAGATGTCAGCAGAGATTCCAGGAGCTGAGACAGAGATTGACCAACGCCCCTTTCTTGAGGTTTCCGGAGGAGGGAGTAGGGTACGTAGTATACTGTGATGCATCAGGGACTGGACTCGGATGTGTCCCGATGTAGGAACAGACATTTATCGCCTATAGATCATGTCGGTTGAGGTCACATGAGTAGAACTATGCTACCATGACCTGGATTTAGCAGCAGTGGTCTTCGCTCTGAAGACATCGCATCACTATCTGATGGGAGAGCACTGTACAGTCTTTTCTGACCATCAAAGTCTCAGGTACATCTTCTCTCAGAAGGACCTGAACCTGAGACAACGGTGATGGCTCGAGTTCCTCCAGGACTATGACTTTGAGATAGTCTATACTCCTGTGAAGGGGAACGTAGTATCCGATGCTCTCAGCAGAAGGATGGGCATTCATCTACTTGAGGAGGCGACAGAGCAGATAGCCACTTTGTAGATATACTTCGTGGATAGAGATGGAGCAGCCTTCCTTCAGTCTCTCACAGTCACCCCTTCAGTACTACAGCGGGTCAGAGAGGCACAGCGTGGGGACGCTGACTGTGAGACACGGCGTGCACAGATATCCTCAGGACATGCACCTGATGGTTTCTCTTTTGGAGTAGAGAACGATTTCCTTTTTAGAGGACGTACCTTAGTACCATTTTCTTTATGAGAGGAGGTGCTGATAGAGTTTCACACTCCCCCTTTGGCGGTACATTCTGGGGTGGCGAAGATGTACCTGGATCTCAGACGACAGCACTGGTGGCTGGGCATGAAGAAGGCTGTGGCAGAGTTTCTTTCTCGATGCCTCAGTTTCCTGAAGGTGAAGGCAGAGCATCAGGTACCAGCAAGCTTGGTATATCCCTTGGAGGTCCCGGAGTGGAAGTGGGATGAGATATCCATGGACTTCGTGACTAGACTTCCACCCACTTCCAGAGGCCACGACTCCATTTGGGTGATTGTTGACTGACTCACCAAGTCGGCTCACTTCTTACCCATCAGAGAGCAGGGCTCAGTGGAGAGCATGGGATGTCTCTACGTTCAGGGATTATACGACTTCACAGTGTGCCATCATCTATCGTCTCTGATCAAGATGCTCGCTTTACTTCCCGGCTTTGGAAGGGGTTGCAGGAGGCTTTCGGGATGCAGCTACGTCTGAGCACCGCCTTGTACCCTTAGACAGATGGCCAGATGGAGAGGACCAAACAGACTCTCTAGGACATGTGCCGCACATGTGTCCTTGACTTTGGTCACAACTGGGAGGACCACCTACCCTTGGTGGAGTTTGCGTACAACAACAGCTACCGCTCCTCCATCGATATGGCACCATATGATGCGTTGTACGGCCGACCGTGCAGATCTCCTTTGTGCTGGACAGACCCTGGGGAGTCAGCACTTGTGGGACCGGAGATAGTCCAGGCCATGACAGAGAAGGTCCAAGTCATCCAGGAGCGGATGAGGACAGCTCAGAGCCGGCAGAAGCCTTATGTTGACAGGAGGCGGAGGCCACTAGAGTTCGAGGATGGCGACCACGTCTTTTTGTGTGTCTCACCTCGACATGGATTACGGAGATTTGGCCGATGCGGAAAGTTGTTTCCATGCTTCATTGAACCATTCCAGGTCCTCAGCAGGATTGACGTGGTGGCTTATCGCCTGGCTCTACCACCTCAATTGCACCGGGTGCATGACGTCTTCCACATATCTCAGCTGAGGAGATACGTGAACGACCCATCGCATATCATGGACCATGGGGAGCTGGACGTTGATGATGGGGAGACTTTTGCGGAGGTCCTGGTGGAGATTGAGGATCGACAGGAGTGGGTCCTATGTGGATGTTCGATTCCTCTAGTGTGCATCAGAAGGGTGCACAGGAACCTCCAGGAGAGCACATGGGAGCAGGAGGCTCAGATGCATGCTCAGTACCCGCATTTTTTTCTCTAGATTATGATGTATCTTTACGGGGACGTAAATCCCTGAGGTGGTAGTGATGTAAAGACCCGTAAAATTCAAAGAAACTTTTTTCTTATTTTTCTTTGGAATTTTACATGAACGCAGTTTCTGACGACACCTGATTCCGTGGCCCGGTGTGCCTGGAATCATTTTCTAAAGTTTGGATCAGGTATGTTCAGTGAACGAACGAGCGTGTTTTTATAACTTTTGAACTGGTGCTCGGAATCGAATTCCCAGGGCACCGATGGAATCGCAGTGCCGATAGTTTCTTAGAAACCCCTTTTCCGGAGTTGCGTTTTCTCGGGTGTGGTTTTTAATTTTTGGGGTTAAGTTAAGAAATAAAATAAATGTGGTGTGACACTTTATTTTATTTCACTTAAATCCACTTAAAGGCACTTATTCCAGATTAAGTGGATAAGCTGGGACCCATGATATCCTACCCACTTGGTAGGATATTTGTGAGGTGGGGCCTGAATGAGCCCCACCATTTCTTCCCCTCTAAGTAACACACCGACGAAAACCTCTTTTAAATAAAGTCAACCGGTGCATTTACATAAATTCTAAATGCCCCTATTAATTGGGCAGTTAAGTCATTACAATTAATTCATTGAATTAATTGATCATTTCTTAACTTTGAATTTATAATTGTTGGCATCGAGAATAAAATAATACCAACACTTGTTTTACTTGAGGGTGGCTTGTTGAGAGGATTTGGAGAAACTCTAAATCTTAAATATCTTCATCCTCCTTCACGAATAATTCGAAGAACACGGAGAACGCGATGAATTCCGGCCTTCGACGAAGGGCGACGAAGATCACCGAACCCTTGGAGATCAACGACGCGATGCCGTGTACCGTGACACCAACGATCCGCCTTCTGCGACACTTCTTCCACGACGTTCCTTCCCCGTGAAAATCTTCGATCAACAACCGAATGAGGTAGGGGTTGCGGTTCTTTTAATTTTTTTTGAATTATATCCTCGACTTGATTTAAAAAGGCGCATTATTAATCTTGTGATTTTATACCCACGACATATGTTTAAAATATTTGTCAGAAGACTTTTTAAAAACCGCTAACACGGTGGGTGCGGACCAACGAACAAGTCCAAACCCATCGACTCTTCGTTCTTGGTGAGCGGATTGGTGGGAGATGACAAAGCAGGCCGCACGGGCGATGTGAAGTCCTCGCAGTGAAGGTCGGGACCCGGGAGGGCCATTGGAGAAGACGACACGCAATTCTGACCACCGGAACTCATCCGGTGGTCCGCGGAGCAGCCAGCCAGCGCGGCTGAAGCTACGGCGGGAGGCCGCAGTCCCGCGACCACACGGGACCAGAGGGAGCGGGATGCCGCAACAGGCCGTGTCCGCTAGCAAGGGAGGCCCCAAACGGGGCCTCGATCTCTCCACGAGGGGGGGGGGGGCAGCGCGCCCCACGCTTCGCTCGGCTGTAACGGCCGAGCCGACCCACTGGCCACTAACCCAGCGCCAGCCGGGTCACGCCCAAGCCTGGCCAGGGTCGTACCCAGCCGGTTCGGACTCGAGCGACCTGGTTCGGGCCAACCTGGGGGGGAGGGGGGTGGGGGGGTTGGGCCGGGTCGGTCCGGAACAAGACCCCCCCGTTTTCGGACCCCTTTCGGTCTTTTCCCTGTATCATGGGCTACAGACCTCCGATCAACGCACCGTCAGTGGAGATGTGGTCCTTGGATCGAGAAGGGCGTTTTGAAATATTACACTCAAGGTTTTGGAGAACTTTGGGTCCGGCTAGGTTGGTTCGTACATGAAACCAACCGGGGCCTCTGAGCGGAAACGCTTATAACGTGAGCTCCGGACGTCCGATTGAAGTGTCGTCGACTTTGATGGATTCCTATAAGAGAGATAAGTATTTTGGCTTACTCCGCCTGAGGATTGGACACAGGTGGAGTACGGTCAAGTTGGTTTTGACTTAAAAACCAACAGGGCCCCTCGGACCAAAAAGACAATAACTCTCAGACCGGGCGTCCGATTGACGCACCTTCTATGACGTTGAGTTCCTGTTGGCGATACAAAACTTTTGGATACATCAACTCCGGACTATTTTTCAGTTGATGTATCAGCCCCTCGGCTCGTGGAGCATTCCCTCCCGAATGAGCTTGCGGTGTCCGGGAACCCTAGATCTGGCTGCGACTACGATGACGACTGTACAGAGATCCTCAGTGGATTCGACGTCGACGACTACAACACTCAGCGATCCTACGTGGATCAGTGATACCAATCCTATGTGGGTCTGATCCTGTGTGGGTCAGCGCTCAGCGGTCCTGTGTGGGCCAACGCCTACAGATCCTGTGTGGGTTTGATCCTGTGTTGGTCTTTGCGGGGGTTAGTTACCTATCAATCATGTGTGGGTCAGATCCTTTGTGGGTCATTGCGGGGGTTTGCTACCTATCGATACTTTGTAGGTCAGATCTTTTGTGGGTCATTGCGGGGGTTAGTACCTATTGATCCTTTATGGGTCCAACAACTTAGATGAATCAGTGGCTATATCTGATCATCTCTATCGTCATACGAAGAAGTCTACCTGTGTGAGCTGAATCCTGTTTTGCTTTCCTATGTAAATTGTGTTTTGATATCCTGTTTGGATTTACGTTTTGCTTTCCTATGTGGACTGGGTTGTACTTGGGCTTCGATGTTGGATCCGAACGAGAATTGATGACATAGGTATATGTATGGGAATATACTTAAGAAGGGTCGAATGTTACTTCATGATTGTATCTTTCCTTTGTTGATTATCCTTTGTAGATTCCGGGAGACCTTCGGGGGTCTCAGGGTCCATACTGAGTAGCTTATACTCACGCTTGCACGGGCTATGCACACACTACGTTGTGTTGGTTGCAGAGGACGGACAGTGTTGATCGTGGTTGAGGCTTGCGGAGAAGGATGGTACTTGGAGGTGGACCACTGGACGGGACGTTCTCGGAGCGGACGGCTGGACCCGAGGAGCTGTGGAGGCTATCTATACTCAACCTTCAGGTGGGATTTCCAGCGGACATCTCGACGTTGCGGCTTTACTTTTCAGTTGCTGTTTTCCCTTCCAGTTTTACCTTACTTTCAGTTTGGGTTTGTATACTAGACCACATACTTTTTCCGCTCTTACTGTTGTACTCAGTTGTAACTTAGTGTATACTTCTACTGCATGCTTGCTCTGTGGTGTTTGTTTACTTTACAAAGGCAATGCCTTCCCTCTTTACCGGGAATTACGCCTTGGTGCTAGTCGCTAGCCCCTGGCCTATGGAAGGCGGTCTTGGGGTAGTCATAGCATGGTCCCTGAGGATGGGTCGTGACATTAATGATATGTTTCACCTTTCCATTTATCACATCTATTATAGAGACTAACTAAAATTATCAAAATGATGTGGTATCATAACTCTACCTATATTTCTAAAAATATTATTTTAAATTATCATTGATATGAAACTCACATATAATGGGAATCAACATCAAATAATAATGACATTGATTCTCAATGAAATTAGTCTCATTAAAAATGACTAATGAAATTAAATTCTCTTTATCCTCTTTCACATTTCCACTAATATTTCAAAACTGCTTATTTTTTAATTCACCACAAAGTCTAAAACTCCCATTGATGATAAAATGCATCATGTTCTTGTAATCAATTCATATCTTCTAGAAGTGTGATATCAATATCAATAATATGGTGAATATTAATTAAAAAAAACAATGAATAATAAACATATTTGAGTGATTATGATGTTAATTTCATTAATAACTTCATAATAAAATCTTATGACATGTTAATAAAAAATTTACAGTGAAAACTAAATCTACGATTACAGAAATTTGGAATTCTAGCATTACCCTTATCTATAACTAGATTAGGTTTATGTAGATAATAACAAGCATGTGATTAATATTACAGAAGTTAGGATATCCTTTATAAATATTCTTGTTTCCTTTATAATGGTCCACATTACTCTTACATAGACTTCCATGTTTCATAGTTAACATTCAATAACTCTTTTCATTCAGTGAGAAATTTATATAGGCCACACATATCTTAACATAGAAATTGAAACTATAGATTTAAAATTACAAAAAAATTATAGGTCATTCTTTATTTAACAGTTGTTACTATTTTATTTTAATTATACACTTCCTCAAATTCATCCAACATTTACAAAAAATTATCAAAATAATTCCAAAAAAACCAATTGAAAAATAAAGACATTAAATCTCCCCCTGTTTATCTATTTCCAATACCTAAAAATAATTCTCACATAAATAAGGAATCATTTATATCTACACCTTATTAAAAGGAAATAAATAAGAAAATATGGGGTTTACTACACATCTAATTTTTTTATTCAATTATTAAAAAAATAAGCTGATAATATTTCCCCAAAATTGAATATAATATTATTCCACGTGATATGAGTATAAAACAAAAAGTTTATCATAGAAATGGTGTATTAGTTACGCAAAACTATTTATACCTAGGATTTTCCACTATAAAAAATAGTGAATCATGATGGTTATCAATTATATCTACAAAAAACAATATATATGATTCAAAATTATAGGAACCCGTTCTAATGGATTTTTAAAATAGAAATATTTAGAGTAATGTGTAACATTAAAAATATCTGAAAACCCAAAAAAAAGATCATGTTAATATCATTAAAATCCAAATTTTCATCATGTTTTAATTTACCTACATTTTACATTTATAGTCACATTAAATTTAATCTAAACTAAGTGTTTTAAGGGTGATTGGAAAACCTCATTCTCTAGTTTTTAACATCTACCAATAAATTATAGATCCACTATTTGAAAACTACGTATCATTTTTAATTATCTTAAATGGATACACTCAATTATAAATATTTGGGTCATTTATTATACTCCATTGAGAAATTAGTATATCCATTCAGATAGTGAAAACCTTCACAAACATATTCACTTTCATGTATGTCAACTCAAAAATAACAATAAATATGGGAACTTTGAGGGTGTCCTTTTTCCTCTGAGTAAATATTCAATACCTATCATTCCACTCACCTTCATATCCCTTTTCAAATTTACGATATTAAATTTAAGAGGAAAATTTAATATTTTTAATATCCATTGGATATTGCGATAAATATTTTTCATTATGATCATTCCTTATTTATGACGCAATATTTTTATCTTCGAAAATAATGTATCATACTTTCCTTGTTTACGAATCATATTTCTCAATCTTCATGTATGGGTATGATTTTTATTCAAAAATATTTTACATGAATATTTTTGTCACACCATCCAAATGTTTTTATAGTTTTTTTAAATTACCACTGGTGGATAGATTCTACTAATAATTTTCCTTATTTTTTGAAATCACTTGCTTTTTATTTTTATCAACAACCACTTGTTTTATATCTATATGTTTATTCTTTTCCAATCGGAGATAAATTTTTTTTGTAACTCTGTAATTAATTTTAGATCTTCTCAAGGAATCTCAAATTCATTCTTTAAATATTAGCTGAATTTGACCTACAATATTTCTTTTTATTGAATTTTTTTACTCTTTATCATATAATAAAATTCCCATAGAAGCCCAGTCATACATCTTGTATCCATAGGACATAAATTTTAAAATATTACACACTCTTCCTCTTTGTATGAACATCATATTATGTAGATATTATTAATTATGATCTTGTAATAGGATTTATGTTTATTTACATTTGTAATTATTTTATCAAAAAAACCCTCCTTGGTTCTTTCCAATTCTATGTAAATGACATGCTAACCCAACAACAGAATTCTTTATGTCTACATCTTCAAAAGATCATGCAATCTACACTTAAAATTGATATTTTAATCATATAATTAATAAATATAGAAATTAATTAGTTCTGTATTACTATAATTTGAGCCTTACATTGCCTAGGGCTTGTGGTTTTCATTTTTCTCTCACTTTAATTGACATGGAATTGCTCTTCTCACCATTTTTCTTAGTCTAAATCTCATCATACTTGTTTTTGTCACATACCCAATTTGATGTTCAATATTTTTCATGATATTTTTTTATAGATTGTCACTATCAATTTAAAATTATCTTCTCACAAGATTAAGAGAAATAAACATCACACTATATTAATTTAGTAAAGTCTTCATGAATTTTTGTTCATTTAATGTTTAAATATGAGGCATATTTATTTTTCCCCATCAAGTTCATATTCCCCTCTATCCATATTTCCATCAGAAATATATCCAATCACATCCTACTTAGATATAATTATTTTTTATTCATCCCATCACTGTATGCCACTTCCTTCTGAAAATAATCTTATTTCATTATAGCTTCTTTATTAGTTTTATTCTAAAATATTATATTTGTATTCTTAAGATGAATATTTTCATGATGAAAATATTTAAACCTAAAATTGTTCTATATTTATAGTTATTTTATTTATTTATTATTATCACATCAAGAATTTTAAAACCCTTATTCAAAATTAGAAAAAAAAACTCATGTCATCTTATTATAATTTTTGTTATGGTAATGATTAATCCTTATCCCCTATGTTCAACAAATAACTCTTATTTCAAATTATTATGTTATTGTCTCATTATTCAATTTTTGGGATATCTTATCTGAATAATTTTATTCATTATCAATAGTATTTATCTTTGTATTATTAAATTAAATGTTCCCCATTCATTGAAAATTATGTCACTTTTATAATTTATTTCATTTTTATTTTAACATTAAATGTGTACTCTCTCAGAATGAAATGAAATAGTATTATTATATTATTTATCATCTTAATATTCATTAAAATTACATGATTATTAATATTATTATACTCTTAATTTTATATCTCTCATTGACTTAATGTCCATATCATATTTGGATTTCATCATAAAATATATAGTTTTCCTCAACTCAAAGGATATGGGTAAATTAAAGAGATTACTTAATTATAAGTCCCATTGATCATGAAAACCTAAAACATTAGGATCAATTTATTTTGAATAAATCATCATTATCATTTTTATAATGATATAACCATAAATACTCTCACAGAACCCACTAATACTTCTAATTATCTCATTTACTAAGGAAAATAACCATCGATATATCCGTCATTATCCCTTTCAATATCCTCAAATATTATCCTCCAAATATGAATTTTTTATTTCTTAATGTTGACGTTACCTTAATATCTACTTATAAATTTGATGAATATCTCCTTGAAGTCTAGAGAATTTTTTTTTATATAGACCTCCTCTAGTATAGTCATAAATATGTAATATGATCCTTGCTATAAAACTCCTTACTTTTTGTATCTTTTTCAGTGATATATGATCCATTTAAATGGTGTTAAAAAAACATAGTATATACATATCTATCACCTTCAAGCCATGTGGTAAGAGGTATGGTTGCATGGAACGTCACCATATTCTATAATTCTTCCCATCGAATATTTTAACACCTCAAATAATAATGGAGTTATGATTATCTATATCTCATAATATTTATAGATCATCATTGTGGACCTTATAGATAATACCAAATGATGTTCCAAAACAATAGTTAGTTATTCAGAAGGGGCTTGGTGAATCAATGAACAGTTTATTTAATAAAAAATAAAAAAATAAAAAAAATAACTCTATAGTCTGTTAAATTCTAGATCTTATGAAATTTAAAATCTCATCCGCACATCATATGTAATAAATATAGAGAGAGTCTAAAACACATGATTTAAAAGGTTTGAAATAAAATAATAACCTTTTAAAAAATTTGTTAGACTTCCCAACCTACAGATTCTCCACTATAAATATTTAATCAACCACCATGGAAACTCCATCACTCAGTTGAGTGAATGGTTATATTCTCACACCAAAAAACCTCACCTCATGACTTTTTGTACATCCCAATGGGTGGTAAATGGTAATATACCCTAAAAACCTAAGTTATCCTTAATAATGATAAAAAAGTAGATATATATCAAAAAACTTCAGGCTTCTTCTATATAATAGATATAGTATCCCTCCATAATCTTACAGGATCAGATCTTATCCAGTAAAACATTAATATTTTCAAAAACCAATTGAAATATTTATTTTCGTCATTAATGTCCCACATCATGTTGATTTATAATGTCCGTCTAAAATAATTGAATACTCACGAATTGTAGGTATTTTTCTATCTTTAATGAAATCAAACAATAATATAATTCTTATCCTTTCATTTATAAGTTCATGTAATGAGTTTTAAATTTCCCACATGGATTTTCTCACCTCACATTTGTTCTCATTACCTGAATTAATATATGGATTTTTTTTATAATAATTCCTTGATAATTTTTTTTTAAAATCTATTGAAATCCTAATAACATATATGCCTTATATGTGTTTTGGATCATTCATTATTTATGATATAATTACCTATTACATTATAATAATTTACTCCCTATTCGATCTATTGAAGACTAAAAATCAATTCATGTGATACCAAAAATATAACTCCATAATTATCATAACATTTTACAATATTTTAAAATATTTATTACTCATTTCCATGTACAAAAAAAGAGAAAAAAATAATGAAATATCATGTTTTGTGGATCTCCCCAAGATGGACCTCAAAAAAACATTATTAATAAAGGAATCTCAAAATGGTCATCAGTAAATTAAAACGACATTTTCCATTCCAATTTATATTCCATGAGTTTATATCTCAAGAGAGACACCATCACCTCTTCCATGAAGTGTTTTATGCATCTATTTCACATAATTAATTTCCAAACACAACACAGATACGAAAAAACACATTGTTACCAGAATCTCCTTTTTTCCCCAAATATAGAGACCCTTTATTCATCACTAAATAGAATCAATTTTGAAATTATTATCACAAAATGGTTAAAATACCGAAACTTTTCATTGGTTATTGTTTCATGAAAATAAATATATGAAATATCTACCCCCATGAACTCCTTAATATTATCAATTAAATTGGATAATACTTAATTTTTAATTCATTGTGGCTACACATACGACCACTAATAATACACCAAATCAATGTCTCATCTTCATTTCAGAGATCCTTGCTATGTGGTTTTCATTTAATTAGTATAAAGTATTAGTATAACTAAACATCATAGATCATAATCTTCTTTGATTGAATATGATGTTCATTTTATTTAAATTGAAAGACAATATCATCTGATTTCATCATCAATAATTAATTCTATCAACACTATCTTTTATTATGATGTATCTGGTTATTATTATTATTCTTACATCACTATACATAACTTTTAAAAATATTATATAATCCATGAATATACCTTTATACTAGTCTAAATTACCATTAAATATATATTGGTTACCATTATAAAGTTATATATAAATATTACATAGCCTAAATAATTTTTTTATTTTTTGCTTACCTTGATCCAAATTATCAGCATGACCGTTACGTATCTCACACATATCCTTAGGTGGATTTTGAAATTCCATATTTACATTTTTATACCTTTTAAATTTATAAGGATATTGTTATATAGATTTTGTCACTACAATATTTTAAAATCCATTAAATTCTTCGAACTTTACAAAGAATTGTTTTCATATTGAACGAACAATATAATCCAACACATGGGAAAATTAATAAACCCTTCGTTTTTATTTTCAATTCCTCCTGGAAAATATTATAAAAATATTTGTACTTAATTATCTCCCATTATTGACATGAAATATAGCGGAAAATATGGGGATATAATCTAATCTCATTTTCATTCATTCAAAATTCTCAAACATCATGTACATTTTATTAATATGAAATACATCTTGTTTTACATGATAAATATATGATACCAAATAAATTCCATAATAATGAAAAGTTAGTAAAGGAAATCTATTTCTTCATGGGATATCCCATTCTTGAGAACGCGAGTAAATAACTGTGGGTTTCAATGAAATCCATAGAAAATAATATTTTTATACTGATTTGATAGAAATTTTTCTAAGGGGATTTTCCAACATGTTTAATAAGAGTAATATGTTAATTGAATGAATAATACAAAACCCTCCAAAAATTACTTATTCATATAATTAAAAAAATATTAGACAATTTTTTTCATTTAATAACTCTATATATTTAAAACATCATTCATTTTAATCAAAACTAGGGTATTTAAGATTAATTAGAAAAACTTATTATCTATTTTTTAATAGTTGTTCTTATATTCCTTAATCAATATATGATATATTCTGATTTTTTTCTCCACTTAAATCTGTTAACTTAGTTCTTCTTCTTTGAGGTAGTTTGGATAATCTATAATGAAATTTTTTTTATTAAAAAATATCTTCTCCAAGATTAAATATTTACTTACCTTTTTGTCATCTCAAACATAACAAGAAAGTATGTTATATGGACCCAATAATTTGTTACATTGAATAAACACTTGGTTTTGGATTTTCCATGAATCATTTTTTCCTCTTATTTTTCTTATCATAGATTATGATGTAATTTAAAACTTTTTAATATCCTTCAGATATTTTGAATTAATATCCTCACTAAGATATGTTCACATTTGTGTCAAAATCTTATTTCCATTAAAAATACTTAATATTTTATTTCCTTGGGCCTATATCATATTTCAAATAACATATTCCTTAGTTATAATAATGTTCACACAATGATTTATACTATGTATATTATATCAACACCATTAACCCAATTTATATGAAATTTTTTGATCAATGTTATTGATAGATTCTCAGGATATTTTTTCTCATTATGTGAAACCATATCCTTCCTTTTTGTATCATAACTCTCCTATTACTCCACTATTTATTTATTTGTGAAAAATATTTTATGATAAATATTTAAAAACTCGTTCTTTTTTTGACACTTCTCTAGGAATCTAACAAGATTTATTTTCAATCTCAGAAGAATTTCACTTTATAAATTTTTCCTTCAAAACATCTTTCATATTTACACCATAAGAACATTCATGGAAGCTTAATGATACATTAATGTACCTTATGAATTACTTGACCTCATAATCCAAAAATATCCATTAGGTATCCTTATAATTTTTGTGTATATAGTCATAGTGTACTTCTAGTCATAGGCAGTCTGGTTTGTGAATTTTCCCATATCTTCTCACCATAACCCACTATGGTTATATCATCCTTCCTAACAATGGTATTTTATACTTGATAGAGTAATATTTTTTCTAAGCATTAAAAACACCAAAATAATTAACAATTGGGTTCTTTTACATTAATATGGATTCTCCCCAAAAATTTATTGGGAATATCTTGTTGTAATATGATAATTATATTACAATGAGGATATGTGTTTTTATTTTAATTCTCTCTTATTTTTAGAAGTGAAAGTTACTATCACTATTCCTTTTAGGAAAAATATCATAATATTTTCTTTTGGAACCTATAATTTTAGAAATTATAATTTTATCTTATGATTGATTGGGTGAAAATTTTACTTATACATAAATAATTATTCTAACACTAACATGATGTAACATAGGTTTAACCTATGATGATTTTATGAAGTCATCTATGATTTTTGTTAGATAAGTTTGAACTATGTGACATATTAATTGTGTCTCATATAGTTCTTCCTCAATTTTATCTAAATTTTCATCAAGATATGGTAACCTATTCTAAAACATCATTTTCATTACTTTTTGATTCTTGACCTCATAAATATATGTTATTTATTTATTGGAATAATATTCTTTCTTTAACTCTTTCTTATTCTTTTATTTTTATAATATTTTATTTTTATTATTATGTTACATATTTACCTTTATGAAAAATTCCACATCAGATTTAATATACTATTATAGTTACTATATATCTTCTTGATCATTACTATTACATTTGTCAAATATTTTATCAATATGAAAAAACTGACATCATCATATATTGAATGTACTATTAATGATTAGTTATTATTATTTCATTTTTCACATAAAAAATTATTATCATTCCATTGAACTTATTTTTCTTATTCCTCCCCTCATACTTTTTAATCACCTTTTCTTCCACACATGATTAATGTTAGTGAGGTTCTTCTTTATCCAGTCATAGGTAATGTAACCCCTGAGTTTAAAATTATAGAACATTATTAATTGTTTTCCATTTAATTTATTATTTTACTTTATTAATATTTTAAATACAAGATCAATAATCGTATTGAATTACTCATCAAATTCCTCCTCATCGTAATCTCTCAAATAAGTAATTTCATCATTAAACTAATTTTCTTTTTCACTTTTCATTAATGTCCATAAGAACAATTGGATTTATTTTTGAAAGTAATAGATTTCACCATCTCATGAGATATGATAATATTATGAAGCTCATCCATTAAAAGGTCTTATTAATCTTTAATAAAGAAACCATGGGATCAAAATAGTCTATAAAATTTCCAATTATATCTTTAACATTACTAGAATCATCATGATTCTCACCCAAACTACGAATATTTCTAACTATACCATTTACATAGGATAAATGTATATTAAATCCTTCATCATCACACATTAAAATTTATTGAAACATGATCATAAAAATATGATCTTTGGATACCCTGACATTGACATTACTTTCATAGTGGATTCTCATCTTTCCCTATTTATACCTATACATTCGGATAACCCTAACCGTTATAAAAAAATTTCTCAAAATGGAATCAAGAAGTAATTTTAGGAAATTACATCTACTTATATATTTCTAATATTAGGAAGATAAATAATTTTATATCCAGTAGTCGGTTGAAACATGAGTATTGTAATTTATCTTACTTAAGAAAAAGTGATAAATGATAAAGTAGGATCATATTCCAATAGTTATGTTAAATTTACCCATAAAATGTTTCAATCCATCAACTCAACACTATTTTAATATTCTCTATATATCAAAATATTTTCAAAACATTATAGGGGACCTTGGATTAAAATAATATTGATGCTCCCTGATTGGATTAATCACTAGTATGGGAAGGGGTGAATTTGTGTCCTGTTATTATTTTTACAGATGTTTCCCATTTCAATATTCATCCTCAAAATCTAGGTCAAAATGTGATCTGATTATCTTTTCATCTCATCCTAACCACGTATGTAGTAAATATAGTGAGATATCAACATTGAATAGTTAAAAGGTTCAATATAAAAGCCTACTCTATGCCAGTGTTTGTCAAATAGGAAACCTATAAGTTCTCTATTACAATTATTTTAACCAGTATAATGGATATGTGATCACATATTAGTGTAATTTATTATACAATCCAATAAGAATAATTTGATATAAATCAGTTTTACACCTTAGTATTCGACCCTCTTGTAGTTCTTGATTATAATCCCAAACCACAAAATTTCTATCATGATTTGTTAAACTCCCCTACTAGCAATCCTCCCACTTTTACTATTTTTGAAAATGAAACATGTGTAAGGGTTTAGATGTCCTAGTCATAAAAATTCTCTAAAATTTTGATAAAATGGTTGTAATATCTCCCAAATATGCTTGTTTCTTATGAACTAACTGATATGATGTGCCTCCATGAGCCTACAAGATCTTATTTTCCGATGTATGACATTATGATAATAATCTTCCACTATAAATAGTTGTGATCTTCTCAAATCCTATTATAGTAATTGATTGATCTATTTCATCATAGATCATTCAATACTAAGGTGCTAAATGTTTAATTTTCCTGGAATGACTCCATAAATAAAACTACATCTTCTCCTCCGATAAATATAGTTTTACATGAGGTTTTCAATTTCCATATCCTATTTTAATAACCTAAAAATCATAGTAATTACATTTATTAATATATTAAAATTATGGGGGGGGGAATATTTCCATGATATTTTGTTTGATAAAAGTTAGTGAAATCATTGTAGTAGGTACCCCTTATATGTATTCCAAATCAGCAAATAGTCTTGATTTAATACTCTCATTTAGGATTCCAATTAATTATCCATTTAAATTATAAAAAACTCATAATATATTAACGTATTATTATTTATATCACATTTTCCTTGACTATAAATTTCCTAGAGTTTTCATATAATTATAGTTCATTATCACAATTTAGTGAATCATAGAACACCACAACATATCGTGTTTCATGGAGATATACATTCACGACCTTAGACAACATATAGTGAGCATGGAATCTAAAACTGATCTATATATTAAAAAATATAATAGTACTTAATAATTTAAATTCCCATTTTTCATGTCTAATTTTGTTCATTGTGGCCATGTTCAAGAAAATTTGCAACTATATATTTCTCATAGGTGATTTCTAGACCCCTTGCAATCACCAAAATGTCATGGTTATGCGAATATAGTGATTTTCCAAATATAATTTCTCATTGTTACTCGTTGAGAAGTAAAGTACCAAAAACACTCATCAAAATGGAATAACTACGTTGTCATTTGACATATGTTCTTTTATCAAACTAAACTCCAAGTGCAATGAATGGATAAAGTACGTCAAATATGATTCGAGTTAAATCTCATAATACTTTTTCCAAGAATTTAGAAATATAATAAAAATCCAATGATAATATACCACAATGTTACCTAGTATTAATTTCATACCACCTTGGAGAATTTTATACATTTCACTTGGGTAGAGAATTGTTATGAATCAACAACTTGAATCATATTATTTATTAATTGATCATGATGTGTAATTCATTATGAACATCAGAAAACATAATATTTATTATTCAATAAAAATAAATTCCACAAACTCAGTCTAAATTTACATAGTATAATGAATTTATTATTACCATTATGAGGACATATATTACCTTTATGTTGCTAGTTAAAACCATGTGACTACATTTTCGAAAGGCAGGACATCCTTCACATAGGTACTTGTTACCTTAACCTGTGTCCACCAAACACTTACATAATCATCATAATTTTAATGTTACCCTTACACTGCCCCCAATTTTTAACGATTAATTTATGTATCTTATAGTTACATTTACATAGATATTACAATTAAATATTTACCTATAATCAAATAGTAAAAATATTGGGTTACATTTATATTTCTCTTGGAAAATCTATATTTTAACTCGAGGCTCCACGAAATTCTTATAGTACTCAAAAAACACATATAGATATTTTAAAAATAAATTATGATCCAAAAAATAGGCACTTTAAACATTTTATAATTGATCAATGAAAAGATTACAATAAACTCCTTCTTGAAGTTACATCCATTATTTGTTTTTAATACCCAATCATAAGGGATATTTTGATTAAATGGTTTGGGAAAACATGATATTGATTATATCCCAAATAAAATATAATTTTTATATTTTTGTCAAAAATAATATCATGTTTTTTCCCTAGATCATGTGGTTTTCTACGATAAATCCTACTTTGTTATATCCCCATCATAACTAATATTTATTGACTAGACTGAGTTGAACTAGATGAATTAAAAAAGAATGATCAATGGAATCAGGATAATGGTTTTATATGCCAAAATTATTAATAATGTTGAGAATTAGTCCACTTTATTAACAATAAATATTGATAATTAAGTCTCTAAATTGATTATCATGAACATAAAAAAATTATGATCAATAATATGTTCAGTGTACCACTTATTGACGACTTGTTCAATCAATTTTGAGGGGATCAATAATTCAAAAAGATTGAACTTTTTCTAGATATAAAAAATTGAGGTTGTAAGAAGATCATATACCCATTATAATTTTTTCACACATTATATGTGCATAATGAATTCATATTTTTTCATTAGGAACCATTAATTGTCTAGATATATTCATTGATATGATAAATAGAGTCCTTAGAGATTACCTCGATCATTTTTTTGTTTATACATGGAGATGATATTCTCATATATTCTAGAATACTCTAAGAGGAAAATGATAATTAGAGGATTATGAAATAGAACATAAATAAGGATAAGATAAATGAAAAATTTGTTATGTGTGAATTTTGGAGACAAGAATTATGATTCTTGGGTGACATAATCATAATCATGGGTAAATATGTGGTTTCTTCAATAAAAGCGGTGATTAATGAGTGATCTAAACCAACTATTTTCATAGATGTCCATAGTTTTATTTAATTTCCAATATCTTAATAATTATTTTGGTGAAATTTATATTGACTATACAATCCACTAACCAAATTTTAATGGAAGGTTTTCATGATCCTATAGAGAAATGAATGTAAAGACAATTTTTCGGATCTATAGGGAAGTTTTGTTTCTACACTTGTATTCACATTACCTTGTTGTGTGGTAGGGTTTGTAATATATACTAATATTTAAAATAAGGGTTTGAGACATGTACTCTTTCATAATGACATGATTGTAGATCATTCCTCCCTCCAATTAGTTATTCAATAGAAAAATTACCTATAACATTATTTGGGTCTATCAACAATAGTATTTTCATGGAATATATCAAGGCATTATATCAATGGTGAAAATTATGAAATAAATAACGATCAAAATATATTAATGTATATTATCACACCAGAATTAGATTACCATTCATTGATGGAGATTGTTAGAGTTGATAAAGTCCTATTACTATTCAATACAATGTAACCCTTTGATGTCAAACATGGTGGATAATTATCTGTGTAGGAAGAATCATGTAAACATTTATATAATAAGGATTGAAAGATACCCATTACTCATGGAAATTAAATGATAGACAATGAAATTTTAAGAAAAGGGGACACATCCTATCTTCCAAAAATAGAAGCACAACCATCGATCCATTTAATGATAAAAGGGGAAAAAATTCAGATACGTAGCTACTGATGAAATTTGAGAATAGTCTAGAGTTCAAATTTAATAATAATTGATGCATATGATTCATTAAATAAATATGAAATTTATCAATAATATAATTTAACTAATAGATTTTGGTTTATCTACATATAATATGATGATCTTTCCATCCTAAAAGAATAAATATGTATAGATATCTCATTTCTCATTTCTTTTAGGACAATATAAAAGGCTATATTGCATAGTATTTGTCTCAATGATGGTATTATAGAAGTTTAATGTGCAATGAAATATGTATATGGGGATTAAGGAACCATTTCCCTATACATGTTTGGAAATAATAGAACATCATTTTAATGTTTTCAAAGGTCTCCTCAACACATCTAATGGTTACAAATCCATTTAGGTTGATGTCAAACACTATTCGAAGTCATCACATTTTATTATTACATGGGATGATTTCTCACTCATACAAATATCCATGATATAAATAATATATGTGGAAAGGATTCATAGAGTACAACTTGTAACTTTTTATTGTGATTTGAGGTTTATGCCAGTGTTCATGAGATGTCTTCATCATGCTTTGGATGCATTTGGGTGTTTCATCACATCTTATCTTCCAAAAAATGATGATTAATATAAAATGAACACTCCAAATCTATAATATATTTTGATATAATTTTCAATGGACCTCAATGGTTCTTTCTAATAAATATTTCATCTATTATGGTTCCCATATAAAAATAGTTTCCATTGTATAATTAAAATAATTCTATTTGAGGCTTTATATGGGTAGAGGGGAAAACTCCAACATATTGAGTTGAATTTAGAGAGTGAAAATTGATTGGACTAGATATTTATAATCATATAAAAATAGAATATTCTGATAATTATATATTATTCTAATGTAATACCCCATTATTTAAAAAGAAATAATATTTTTGACAACATCAAACGTTTGCAACACCGAGATTAAACAAACCACAAAATATTTTTATATAAATATGCATATTATAACATAGTAATTGAAATGGAAGGTATGGATATGGTTAAAAATATTTTAATATATATATATATATATATATATATAAAATAAAAATAAAAATTAATGTATCTATTATTAGGATATAGGTATGTAATTTTTTGTAAAGTTATTTTTTCATCAAAAATACATTTTATTCAAAAATGAGGTTTATTATTTTTAAGACAATATAATAATTTATATATGGAAAATTTGGAAATATTATTTGACAAAAGGATATATTTTTTGAAATAATATGGTCAAAATTATCATAGAATCAATTTTTATTTATTTTTAAAGAATGATTGATTTTCTAGTGAATAGTTAAAAAAACAATTTTTATTGAACCTTATTTTTGATCAAGAATTTATGAATATATATTATTTAAAAACTGTTATAAAATCATATTTTTTTGTATTATATTGTTTATATTCCAATTAAGTTTATGGGTAATATTTTATGGAATATTCAAAAAAACAATTTCATAATTAAATAAGATTATTTTGGGATAATGTTTTTCATTACATTTTTTAAATAATTGTAATTAATTTGTTTGAAAATAAAGTTTAAAAAATATTTTTCCTTTTATTAATTAGTGTTTCCTATTTTTTAAATAGAACTCTTTTATTTTGGTTAATTATGATTAGTTACTATAGTAAATAATTAAAATTATGATATAGTTAAATCAGGTATCTAATGTTAAAAATTATAAGATAAAGACTTAAAATCACACCAAAACATTCCATTTTCCTATTTAATAGTGTATTTAGTCCATGTCAATAAAATTTTATAAACAATGGAAAAGGGTATCCAAATTTATCTGATTTTGACCATTATACTGATTTATGCAATGAAAATTAAAAAAAATGATATTCAATTTTTTTATTATCTAAAAAAATCAGAGTGACAAAAAAGGATATGTTAGCTAGTAAAATAATTATTTGAAAAAAAAATTCCTATGGAAATTTATTTATTATTTATAGTGACAATATTACTACCTTGAATTCTTACGCAATTCCAATATAGAATATATTTATTTAATAGAAAAATAAAACAAATGATGCTAAAAATATTAAATGTAATATAATTTGAATGAATTATTATTTTAAAAAATTAGATAAATACAACATTTTAGCGATTTTTAAATGTATAATATTCCAAAAATAATTTACATTAATGTAAAATTAAATTAAATGTATAAAAAAATATTAATGATATTTTATGTTATATAATATTCTATTAAATTATATAAATTCATAAAAATAATTTAAAAGAAAAAGTAGGAAGATATATGATTTAAAATTTCACCAGTTTTTCATTTATGAGATAGTTATAACATCCTATGTAAAATTATATCCCATGAATATTGACAAATGCATTACAATGGTTAATGTTGGAATTGGTTAACTATAAGGATAATCTAAAATATTAGATTTATAGTTATATAAAAGCCTATAAATTTTAATTGTGTGATTATATTAATACTGTATTATACTTATGTTATAATAAATGTCATTTAGGAATCATTTTATTTATGTAGACACATATTATATTATAATGTTTTCTATATTTTCAGAAAGGTCATAAATATTTTTTTATAATCAATAATATTTTATTAAATAATTTAAAATTAACAAAAACCTTATATTCAACCTATTTATTTGGATATGATTTAAAATATCTATCATTTACATTTATATTAAAGTTATCTTTTTATTGTAACTATCTTGGCCACTAAATAGTAATACAATCAGTGTTATCACATAAATCATTAAAACATTAAATATATGATAAAAATAAAAATATATGGTTGACAACATAAACTAAAATTTTCGAAGTCAATTATGATATTATTTAAAATATTATTAAAATGATATTATAATATCAATAATTTTGAAAAAAAATTAGCAATAAAATTAATTTATATATATTTTTTACACTAAGAAATTCCAAGAATGCCCCTCCCATAATTAAAAAAATGGAAACCCCTATCCTAAGTTATAAACTCTTCTAGAGTAATTTGGAATAGTAAATACCCACCCAAATACCGTCCTAACATTGTTACATATGTTACAAAACAATCTTACTTGGTATAATACCAACGTTAGATCGATTAAGGTGTAAAAAGGATATTGTTCTAAGGAAAGGTATAGCTTTTTACAAAATGATTTTGGTTTGAATCTTCTTCCTTCTAGTGAAATATTCTTCACTTATAATGATATTATAACATTAAAAAAATCCAATATACTAATATTTTATTATTTCAATGGAACAACTAATATTCATATCCTTCTTCAATCAAATAGAAAAAAATGAAACAATCATTCTTGTGTATGGCGAACCACCGCCTCACCAACCGATATAAATCATTTTTTGTAACAACCACCCACAAATATAACTAATTATTGATTTAGTTAATATACATGAAATTTAAGAAATACATATAATTTTGTAAAGATAATATATCATCTACTTTAAACAATTCCATTCATTGAAAAATGATAACACCGTTTGTGGGAACATGTGGGCTTCCACCTCGATGAAGTGATGTGATTCATTTTTAATCACTTAATCATTAGGAATATATATATATATATATATGATTATGTAAATATATAATGTTTTTTTATCATTATATAAATGTAAATTAATATTTATCTAATTTTCATCATGATCATTGAAAATTATTAACGTTACTCATGGGTACGTATGACCTATAATGTCCATGATTGTAAGGTAGGTCTTTTCTTATAAACATATTTTATAGATGAGTTTAAGAGTATAATTAATATATAAATATTTTAAATATTTCTTCATTATTATTTTATATATTTTTTAATAATTAAATATTTTTCCATTTTCAACATTCCTATGTTATTTTAGAGATATGAGTCGAATATCATCAATACACCAAATATGAACATAATTAATTATGTAGTTAAATATAAAATATTATTTAATAAAATAAAATTACAAATATAAATAAAAAATTATCTTATATAATTTAATAACTACGATAGGTTTGTTATTCAGGATTGTAGGGATTGCACATGATGATATGGGATCGAGAGAATGAAATCATTAATTTAAAAACCTCATTTAAATGTTTTAATGATTTATTTTTAAAATATTTTCCTTCCATATACATATTCTTAAATTATTTTAAATATAAATTTATTTTAACATAAGTTATTTATAAAAAAATCACTTCATTTTAACTTTTATTCAATGATCTCTAAAAGGATCATTTTTATAAGTTTTATTTGAAATGTTTAAAAAAATATGAAAGCAATGTTCTATTTTAACAAACACGACATTAAAATAATTTCATACGACTGAAAAAATTATTTATGTTTTGTATTGAATTATAATATACATATTTGTTTCATATAAAAATTCTCCTTCAATTTATTCTTGAAATATTAGTTTCAAAAATTTTGTTTTAAAATATATGTATATACCTATATCTGAAATGATTTCTTATTTACATAAATAATGTTTTTTTCAAGACTTTTTGTATTATGCTTATTTTATGTTTCATGGGAAATATTTAAGATGATGGGTGGTTCAGTTATAAATAGGTGACTGGTGATCCTATTATATCTCCCTTATTTATTGGATAAGGTGAAATAATTAACTAATTAGGATTCCCCTAAGAGATTATTGGAATTTACCATGATGGTTATTCTATTTGTAATATTGAAGGTTATTAATTTTAAAGAGTGATTAAAAGAGTTTTGGGAAAATGAGGGATCTGGTTACCTATATGATTTAAATTATCTTTATATAATTTTTTATAGAAATATTCTGGTTTCCAAAAGGTAATTAATGATTTTATTTTTAAATTAAATTTTATTTTTCTTCTTAAGGGTGAAATGTTTATCCTTTTTGAAAATGTTTATAATAGTGTTCATGATTTTTTAGAATCCATTATGATCATTAATCATCCATTAATTTTTCATATATTATATTTAGTAAATTCCTTAGGGGTCGAGGTAGTTGAATTATTAGTAATGTAAATGTTTATTTTGAACGAAATATTTATTTTGAAAATGGGATGTTTTTGTAAGTATTAATGGACAAAAGGGCTGGTTTTTTTATATCGCTTTCTAATATTATTCCTCATATCATATTTAAAATGAAATTAACAGTGGTTACTTATTATTAATAACAAGGAATAAGTCATGTTTAAAATAATAAACAGTTTTAATGAATGAAATTGTGTTTTTTAAATGTTTTAAAATGCACAAAAAATAGATACTTAGTGAATGTTTCAACATTGATATATTTGGGTTTTGGGTATATATATTATGGATTTATTATATAAAACTGTAATCCTAAAATTTTATTCAATGTATTAGAATATATTCTTGATATAAAACACAATATTATGTGTGTTTTAAAGGTGGGAAATTAAAGTTGGTATTATAGTAATGGTTTTGATAACATTATAGGATATGATGTAATAAACTAAAATTACTCTATAACTATAGTGCTTAATATGATAGGGATATGTATTGTTTTTTGGGATAAAATGATAGAGTTAAATAAAACATGGTTAATGATATATTATTTTATATCCTCCTCATAAGATTGGTAATTATGATTTTATTGAAAAGATCACAATTCCTTTTTTTTGTTTTAGTAAATGATTTGATATAGCAGGAACCATATTAATGATGGATGTAATGGAAAATGGGATGGTTTTGGAATGATAAGCCAATTTTAATGGAAGAAGTGGTGAAATGTATCTTGGTTACTTTTAACCTTCCTTCATGAATTATTATTACCAATGTGAACCAATTTTAGTTTGATAATCAATCAAATAAGGGAGAAATAAAGAACAATGGATCTTAGAGTGAAAAGATATAAATTGTGAAAAATACCCAATGACCTTTGTTTCATGTATATCTAATGAATAACACAAGAAAATGTCTTAATATAACTTAAAATGTTTTTATATAAACAAATTAATGGAATATTGAAAAATAATTCCCGATAAAAATGAAATTTTTAGTTAACACCATAAATGGGAATAAGGGTGTTTTTACATGAATTAATTAATTTCATTAATGTGTGAAGTATGGGAATTATGAAAATAAATTTCCTTGGGAGAAATCTCCAAAATATGATTAGTAAAACCATACAGACAAATAATTTTAAATTCCTTATTCCATTATAGTTGAAAATAATGAAACTACAAATGAAATATTAAATGAATGGATTATATCATCAATTAGGTTTTGATATTATATAATCATAGGGAATAATTTATAATATTTATAGGGAGTATTAAATGGAAAATAATGAAATTAAATTTTAATGTATTATTTATAATTTTTAATTTTTATGTTGTCTAAATATTGGGATCTGGGAGTTATGATGTAGTGGTATATTTAAGGATTAACATAAGTTTAAAAATAATTAATAGAATTTCGATTTTTATGTGATGTGAGTAAACTGGGGGGAATTTATTGAATTTTGATAGATTTTTTATGTATATGTATCCCTAATGTCTAACATGTGATAATTTTATTTGAAGAATATTTCCCATTTAATTATGTGGAAAAATGTTTAAATGTATATATAATTTATATGGTGAGTGTGATATTTGATGAATCATGTTTTTTGAGGATGTTCATTAGATTTTATTGAACATTATAATAAGTATACAAATAAAATTTAAAAAAATTACAATTCATATGTTGGGTGACATCCCATCACATCTAGAAAAGTCACAAGGTATAAACCAACAATCGAAGGGCGATCAGGGTTCAATGCCTAAAACAAACCTACCTGATGTGCTGTTTAATATAAAATTAAATAATTGAAATGGAAAAAATATTAAGTTGATGTTTTTAACATATGTTTTACCATATAGATGATAATGTGTCATAAAAATGATTATGTGATGATGGGATAAATTTTTTTTCAGAATAAGATAACTATATTTATTTGAGAAGGTTATATGATTAAGGTAAATATAATCTAATGAGATTTTATTTTAGGATTAATGATTGAATTATAATTTAGAATTATATGTTATTTTAATTTTTATTTATGGTTATTTATTTCATTTATTGGAATTATTATAATAATATTTAGATTATATAAATATGGAATATACCATTTTTGTATGAGTATAAGAATGATTTATGTTATTTGGAGATACTTGTTAAATTTATCTAGGAAGTATATATAATGAAATCATTAATTATTTAGGTTCAAATATTTATTTTCAATATTTTTCATAATTTTATATATAATTATTTATTTAATTATTTACTTTGAAAGTTGGTTATTACTGTTTAATTTTAGAGATTAATGTCTTATTTATTCACTTGAATGTTTATTAATTTTTGGTAATTTTTGTACCTTATGATAACCATTTTTTTATTAATGTTCAATGATATAAGGAATATATTTTTATCCAATTGTGGAATCATGTGATATATTGAAAGTTTTAATTAGTCCATTAGGTATAATAATTTCATCATCAATACTTCTCATTTTAAGAAAAGATTGGGAATTTTAAAGAAATTTTATTGAAGGATGAAATTATAAATTCCATGTATGTATATTTAAATGTATAAATTTTCATGATTGTAAATAAATTATATAAATTTTTGAAAATGAAATTGACACTAACATATTAACATATTACCATTATTTTTTATAAATCAATAGTTATTTCACATCTCTTTGGTTTATAGTTTTTTGGTTGTTAACATTGTCATGATCGTTCACTTTTTTAGATCAGTGAACTATGTCACACTTGATTATTATCTATAAATTACATTCTCTTGTATGTATACCTTATGAGAACCCACTAACTTTATCATATTTTAAATCCTAGTATTTCTTATTCTAAATGACCTTTGTACTTTTCTTTATTCACTTTTCAAAGGGGAGTTTATTATCCTTTTATACTGTGGGATTTAAAATAAGATACTTTTAAATGTTAACTTTTTTATTAATAACCACAAGTTCAAATTTTGAGGATAAAATTTAATAGTGGTGAAGAATTTAATATCCTGAGAAATTAAAATATACACTATATTTCATAGTTTACAAGATACCCAACACTACGATTAAATAATCCATGGAATATTATTATTTAAATATGAATATTATAACCTTGTAGTTTATTTAGAAGGAATGTATTACCTTATCCAAATTATGAAATATATATAGATTTATAAATAAATATAAATTTATAGATTAATTCTATAGAAATATTCCACTAATTTTTATTAGTCATTTCATTTTTCTATAATATGTTTTCTTCAAAAATATAGTTATTTATTTTTTGATATGATATTATAATTTATTTCTAGAAATTTAAAATATAAAATTTTATAATTGTATATCATTTTTCAAATCTAAATTTCAAAATGACCTTAGAATTAATTATTTTTTTAATAAAGGTTGATTTTCCAATGAATAATGAAAAATAATGTTTTTATGGAAACTTTATTTATAAGTCAAGCACTTTCAAAGATCAATATTTTATAGAGGTAATTATTATAAAATTAGTTATATTATTTTATGAATAATATATTTATGTTATTTGGAAGAAATTTTATGATTTAATTTTATATAAAAACTTGTTTAAAATTATAAATTAAATTTTCCAAAAAAAAAATTATTTTTATTTAATATTATATTAATTTCCACAACATATACTAATTTCATCAAGAAAAATTAATTCCATATTTGAGATATTAAGGATATAATTTCATAAATAATTCCCATTTAGAATTTTTTATTATAAATAATAACCACAAAAAATATTTTTCACCGTGATAAGGGTAAATCGATATATATGGTTAAAAATATCAGGACTGCAAAATTAAAATAAAATAATTATTATCTTATTGGATGATTGTGTTTATGATATTTTTATCCATATTTCAATAATATTTAAAGTTGGGGAAATATTTCACTGATTTCTACAAAAATATTTTATTTATATATTGGAATGTAAAATGTATCATTCTCTTTGTTTTATTATCTCTAAATTTTTGACATTGAGGTAAATTGTTGTTAATTCCTATTATAAATGGTGTATTTGAAATTTTATTTATTTTTGTTCATCAAAAATTTATTTATAATTTTTTTGATGAAATAGTTTCCTTAAATTCTTACAGCACACTGACATAGTATTTGTTAAACAACGGTAAAACAAAAACCTACTTCAAAAATATAAATTGTAGTATTATTTTAATAAATTATTGTATTCCATTAATATTGTAGATAAATATTTCATTTAGTGTCATGTTACTGAAATAGACTCCAATTACATTCCAACCATCTTGTTTTCAATTTCTAATTTTTTTAATAGTGTAAAAAATGACATTAATGATATTTTATGATAAATAGTATATTATTAAATACAATAAAGTCATAAAATCACAAGAAATGAGAATTAGGATGATAAATGGTCAATAATGTCATCCCCTAGAAATTTATTAGCTAATTGTAACTGTATATGTAAAATTATATACCATTAATGTTATAAAAATCATTATTGAGGTTTAGGATAAATTTTTTTAACCAAATTATTAGTATAGAAGATATGTATTAAAATGACATAAAAAACTATAAAAATTTGATATGATGATTATATTAATTATATATATTACATATAAAATAAAAATTAAATTTCAAAACCATTTTAGATGAGGTAGAAAAGTATTATACTATAATAATTCATGTATGTCCAAAAATAACATAATTGATAATTTATAATAAATAATATTTTATTAGAAAATTTCAAATTATTAAAATATTATATTTAGGAAAGATATTGAAATATATTTAAAAATATTTCATATTTTCCATTTATGGTACAATTTTACTTGTATAGCTATGATCGTGTCCCCTAAAGAGTTAAAAATGATGTTAAGATGGTAATAATCAAAAGGGCCAGCTGAGTGTTAAAAATCAGTAAGAATGAAAAAAATTCCTAAAGTAGTATTATTTTTATTTTTTTATATTATTTAGACTCAAAATAATTTTATATCTGACTCAAATAATTTTTAAAATAGTTTAACATGTCAATTAATTTATATCAATTTAGTAATTTAAGAAATTCTACGAATTCCCCTCTCCTAATTATAAAAAGGGTACCCAATCACCACATCTCTACACACTTAAAGATCCATTTAGATTAAAAAATAGCAATAAATATCCATTATTAACGTCCATAGATATATTATAGGTGACTAGTATAAGAATAATTCAATCCTTATAGGGATTAAAGTGTAAATCAATAGAGATTTGTTGAAGAAGATTTATAGCTTTTAATCAATTGATTGAGATTTATTTCTTCTTCAACCTACATACAATAATCTTCAACCATGATGATATAATAAAAAAATTATATTGTATATAATAATAATTTATTAATTTAATTAAATTATCTATGTCAATATCATTCTTCAATTAAATTCGAAACAAGAACCATCATTCATGTGTATGGTGGACTACCACCTCCCGAAGTGATAAAATTCATTTTCCATATCCACCTCTAAAGGATAGATCTTCTAATGGAAAAAATACAAACACACACGCAAATATATATATATATATATATGAATATATAATATATTAATGACATATTTTTTATTATTTAATAATAATATATAATGTAATTTCTTAAATTTCAGTTTGTTGAAAAATGATAATATTATTTGTGCACATGTGTGGAAGAAAACCTCCACTAAGAGATGTTATTAATTTTTCATCACCAAATCCGATGTATTATATATATATATGGGTTTACATAAAGATATAATATAAAATTTATGATCATTATTGTAAGATAAAATAATACTTACCATATTTCTATAATAATCATTGAGAAACTCGAAACAAATAATCCAGAATACATATGACCTACTATATCAATGATTTCATCATAGTTAATTTTTCATAAAAATATTGTATAGTTTATTTAAAAAGTATAATTTAGATATAAAAATTATAATTATTGAATGATTATTGTTATAGAGATTATGTAATATTAACCACTTTTAGAATTGTTTAACCACCTATGCCATTTTGGTCACGAGAGTCGAATATTGTCAAAATTTATGATGTGAAATTAATTGACTGACTAATATAATATGTAATGGAATTAAATAAAACAATAATAATAATAAAATTGAATTTTTATGAGGTAAATAATTAACATAAATATAATATTCAGGATTATAAGGAATGTATGTGATGATTCTGCATCACGGAAATGGACACTATACTTTAAAAACCCCCATTTTAAATGTTATAATGAGATATTTCTCATGTATTCTTCCATATCCATATTCCTAAATTTATTTTATAAATTTATTTATTCAGAAATAACTAACTTATAAATTAAATTCTACGTATATATTTCACTTCCATTCAGTTTTTTCTATTAGATAACTTTTATGAGATTATATAGAATGTTTTGAAAAAAGAAGATAAAAGTGGTATTCTGTTTTAACTAATTCAGCATCAACTGATTTTTTCATCACCAAAACCATTATATTATATTTGTATAATTTATAATAATCCATTTATTATTCAAATAGATACACTAGTTCACCCTTTGGATAAATTTTGTGTTAAAAAATGGATTTTAATGGAAATAAATCAATCAGTATCCGAAAATACCATCTTATCGTTAGTGAGAAATATTTTATATGATGCAATATTTCCTGTATTTTGAATATTTTATCATTAGTGAGAAATATTTTTGATGATATGTATTTTTATTATAAATGTGTGATAGTAGATATCATCATAGATCCCCAATTCAATTTTGACATGGACAATGATAGTTTATTAGGTTTCTCCAAATAATTTTTTTGAGTTTAATGTGAAGGGATTTCCATTTGTAAAAGTGTTGGTAAATAGATTTTTCACCAATAAGGTTATTCCAATTATAACTGAGATGGTTATTCAAATTATAACCAAAAATTTTCTTACATTTATATGTTTCAAATAAAAATGATTTATTAAGTTACCTATATAACTTATACATGACTACTATTTATTTTTATAGAAACCATATAATTTTAAAAAACGAAGTAGAGATATTATTTTATTATAATAGTATATGATACATCTTAAAGGTCAAATTCATATAATTTTTGAAAAAAAATTCATGATTTATATGAAACAGTTATGTTTTTTATTTTTCATTTAACATGTCTATTGAAATAATTTATGAAAATATTTGGGTAATGAATTTGAATTGTTGGGTATGAAAATATTTTTCTTGAAATAATAGTTTTTTTCAGAGATAATTGTTTTGTAGTATTCATGGTATAATATGATTCTTTTTTTGTCTCCTATACTGGGTTTTCCCCTATGATGGTTTTTAAATTTTTTATAGGGTTTAATGAAGTGTAAGAACAAAAAAAGTCATTTAAATAATCATAAAAACAATCATGAATGAAAATGTTAGTATTTTTAATTGTTTTATATCTTTAAAAAAGGGATAGTGAGTAGGAGTTTCCAATTTATAATATTTAGGTTTTTATGTAAGAGTTATTCCATCATTCTTTAAAACTCAAAACTGTATAATCCTAAAATGTAATAGACTAAATTATTGACTTAAAACTAAAGATTATATAATTTTTAGGGTTGTTTCCTTCTAATTAAAAATACAAAATCATAATAAAATATATATGTTTATTGTAACACCCCAAGATTCCACGATATGTTTCATTTTTAATAATATAGTAGTGTGTGTTGTACGCAACTTCCAGATTTTAACACACTGCGACCAATTAAAGTAGTCGTTATGAATAGTAATACCCAGCTTTTGAAATTATATACATTTTATCATTCAAAATGGACTTTATTTTTGGATTTGGAATATCTAAATTATCCTAGGATGAATTTTTGGTACTTTTCGGATAACTTATATATTTTGATGAATAGTGAAAATTACTAAATTTTTATTAAAAACAACTTTTTTTAAACCAAATAAGTAATAGTAATAAATTATGAATTTGAGTGGTTTTAAAGTATATTTAGAATATATTATTACCATTTAATACAATGTTGGTCATTGGACATAATTTCACATTTAAACCGGATATAAACAAGTGTCAATATTTTGATATGTATTATCTCTTAAAAACACGCTCTTTGTTTAACAGCACGAAATAATTTTAAATTAATTTTTTCCAATTCTGTGTTTTGAATTTGGAAAAATGGACTCCATATTTGGAATCAGGATGTCCAATTTTTTTAAATATTTATGTTTTATTTTTAGACATTTTGAATAATTACTTCGGTAAATATTTTATTTACCATGGATGAAGGGTAAATCCAGTAAATAAGGGTAAAAAAATAATATTATAATAATACGAAATTACCCTAAAACGTGTCTTAACCATAGTTTTTGAAACATTTCCGACTATGGGAATCTTTGGGTCGATTTTTGGACCCAATTGATCCATTTTTAAGTGATAATGACACTTTATATTAATTAAGTTAGAGTAAATATAAAAATGACATAAGCATATATCTTTTAGAAAAACAATTTTAAAATAGGGTTATATATGTTAGATTTTAGACTATAAATATTCATTAGAAAGATAGAAATATTTCCTATATAATGGTATTTTATTTTTAAATTTTAGAAATTACATAATTTAATTTATTAATGACACAATGATGATGCAGTAATTACCTTATTAGTGAAATATTAAAATAATTGATATTATAAATACCCAAATAAATATAATTTGATACATTTAATGAATTACATGAATTTTATAGGTTAATATTACATGTTAGTATTGCATTAATTAATGTTTTTCTAAGTAATCATTCTGTTATAAGTTTCACAAAAATCAAATACCAAATAGTGTCAAAATTGACATAAAAGAGTTTTTAAAACGAATATTATATTATTCATTGATATTAAATTTCTAACAATCTAAGGTTCGGCCAATGGACTTGTATCATGATAGGTTTATCATTTATGGACCACTTGGGGGTCTCTTAGTGGGATATTGTAATTTTATTTACTATATAATATAAAAATACAATGTGACAGGGAATGTGTCAAACTAATTAACAAAGAGTCAAAACTTAATGACAAGGTTAATATAATGACCCAAACCTGTATAAAATCTATTGGTTGAAATTATTTCGACCCATAACCACCATATTATTTGAATAATACACTTTTTATCCATTAGAAACCGAATATAAAATTATTATAAAATAATACTTTCAGTTTTTCCTAAAGAGCCCCTCCTCCCCCTTATAAAAGGACACCACTTCTAACCAATTCCTCACACCTCTAAAGCCTTTTGGATCGTCCAACCTCTGCCAAATTAATATCCCCACATCCCTCTCCTACTCTTAGAAGCCTTAACTTAGGAATAAGTCACTTAAAGAGTCCTTTTGGGTTCAAACCAAAGGGAGTTACCCAAAATAAAGGTAACGATTTCTCTTAGGTTATTTTCTTTTATTTTACATATCCAACCCCTAAACTCTTCTTATTATTTTCTTTTGTAACAAAAATAGGGTCCTAAATATACTATGATATTTTTATTAGAAGTATTATAACTACACTTACACACACCTCTATTTAATGGGTGAAAAACATAATGAATCTGTGGATGGCAACCAAATGCCTCATGAAGCGATGATTGTTCAATTATCTCCTACCACCTCTCATGGTGGCCATTATGATAGAAATATAATTAAATATGTTATTACTGATATTTATTTTATATATAGGCTTCTTTAATTCCATTTTATATCATACCATTATTCTTTTCATGTTGTATATATATACGATAATTTCATTTGAGGAAGTGCGGACTACCGCCCCCTCAAAGTGATATGACTCATTCATACCATACATGGAACATATAAAGGATGGTGTTAATGAACTTAAGTAACAAATATAAGATATTATATTATACTGGAATAATTGTATACCTATGTATCATTTGGTTTTGATTCCTTTCAAAAAGAAAATTGAAATTGAAGTAGTGTTCGTGCGTACGTACGGATTACCGTCTCAAAAAACGCGATGATATTCATTTCCCCATCATATCCATTCAAGAATAATTATCATTTTATGATTAAAATTAGTGTTTAAGAAATTTATATCATTCTGGATATGAATAAGATACAACCTATCCAAAACAAACACACCTTACATAACGAAGCATATAAAGGAAAACGAATCAGTTAACACCCGAAACGACGATAATACTAAAATATTATTAACAAAGAAATATTAAAAGATCATATATGATATCATAATTATGTATATGATTATTTTATAATTTAATAAAAATTATTTATCTATTATACAAGAGGTTAACCTACCCTTGACCAAGGGAAATTACAAGGTAGGGGGTTTTCATCTCACTCCTTATTCCAATCAGATTCATGCCATATTGCCACTATTACCTTTTGTGTGGTGTATGTACTTCCGATAATTGTATTCTTTGTGTAATACACTTTAATTTATGTTTATTTACATATTCATTGTATGATATCTCTTTCATAGGTTGTATGTTTCGTAAGTTACCAAATTGGTAACAGTTAAATTCACAATCTCTTTATCATCCGAGGTTGTTTCTACGTAAGTATCTACTAGGACATATTTATTTTCCATGTCCATGTTTTTGGAAAGATATTTCAAAGGTATCATTTTAAGGGAATTTTTACTAAAAAATCATTTAAAATGTTTTAAATATTTATTCTTCTAAATCATTCTTACTAATGCCCATGTCTTCAAAATGGTTTTTAAGGATTTATTTACATGGACATGAATGTTTTTAAAAGGTTAATTCCTTTCAAAAATTTCAATTTGGTATGGGACACTTTGATTCAAAAATGTATTTAAATGAATTATTTTCAAAATTGTGTGACTTTTAAATTTCTTCATGAAAATGGGGTATTTTTCTCAATGAGTTTTAAACATCATTTTCATCAACGTCAAAATCCTTTAAAGGATTTTAAACTTGTTTTGAAGTTGATTTATCATGATACAAATCCGCCGTATTGTGTTGAAGGTTTTGTGATATGTTTTACTATGGATGTTTTATTTTTATACCATTCATGGTTTATGGGTAATGTATTTCTATTTCATATGCTAGTTTTAATACGAATGTTTATGTTATGTTTCGGAATTTTCATATGAGGAATGCATTGGACATAGTAAGTGACTGGTGGAGCCCGCTATAGCTCATCGATGCATCGGTAGGTCTCATGAGACAAACTAGTGTCTTGGCACGAGGCCTTGACAAAATCTTATTTGTAGTCTTGGCATGAGGCCTTGGCTATGTGGTTATGATAGTCTGGAATTATGCATTACATCATTATGAAAGTGGTTATTGATATTGCAAGGGATTATTCCACTAGAAGAATATCCATGTGAATAATTAAATGGCATTATTTCATTTTATTTCTGCCATATTATGCTGAAGTTCATGTTTAAAAGGATTTTTCGTTATACATTGCCTTAAATGTTTATGCTTATTTATGAATGTTTCCTCTATATTGTTATCCTTACTGAGCATTTGAGCTCACCCCATTCTATGTTTTATTTTTCTAATGATGTGGAGAAGTAATTTATAAATGGTCTGCATGGATAATATGAGTGTGAAATATGGAGACTATGTTGTTGTAGTTTTCATATTATTATGTAATGTCAACTTTATAAATGTATCTAGTGTTTCCAAGACTGCTAAACTGATCGGTACTTTGGGACGCGATTCCTTGTAATCATGCCAATGTATTAAAATAATGCACCAACTCTGGGTAACTGGGGTCGGGGCATTACAGTTGGTATTAGAGGAAGTTTAGCAACAACCTTGGAAGCTAGATTTAGATAAACTCTGATTAGAGCACATATACATATGATAGACTTTGAGGATTAGTAGAGAAGATCTTTCTATAATTTTTATATTGTAGAGATTTTTGAGTTTTTCGAGCAATATATCCCTGTCTCGATATGAGCAGGTAGTGGAAGCTCTTGCACAGATGTACCTAGGGTTAAACCCGAAAACATCTCTTTGAGCTCGACTCTAACGGGAACTGGTGCATGACAATGGGTCTTGCTACAATCTTGGTTACGACACTCTTGGGGGATATGCTTAGGATAATTTTAATTTTCTTTACAAACCATTATGAAGGGTTTATCCGTATATACTTCTTCAAAGAAGAAATTTTTATGACTATGGATTATATCCATAAACTGTTTAATTTATGTCATGTGTTTTACAAGTTTGGGATTAGGTATTTCTATTCATAAACTAATCTAGTGTATGCCATGGTTTAGAAATGGCACCCAATAGAAGGAATGATAACTCCATCAATAAGCGTGATCCAAAGAGTAAGAAAGGTCATGTCATTCATGGTATTAAGCCAGAATTTAGAAGAGAAATAGTCTCCCATGAATTATCATCATATGAATAAAAACTATCATGTGTTGATATGATAAGTAAAGAATTCTCAGAGTCATATGGCTTTGAAGGGATGCCAGATAAGGAATGGATGGTAGAGAGAAGAACAGAAAAAGGGAATAAGGTAAAGAAGGATTTTTCCATATGTGATAACTATAGAAATAATCACCTTGGAAAATTCTTTAAGGGAATGGGAGTATGTTATAAGTGTGGAGAAAAAGGACACCAAGTACGTGACTTCAAGGGAATGAAAAATGTTTCAAATGTACAATGCTTCATCTGCAAGGAGTTTGGACACTACACAAACCAATTTCCAAATAATCAAAATATGCCGAAAATAATTCTATTGTATAATAATCAAGTTATGATACTACCATAGATGAAGAGGAATGACTACTGTTCATATGTTTTTTTGTAATAATTTCATTGATGTATTGTATCAATGATGTACTGGAAATAAATAAGGATTTTACTGTAGTACAATTTCATTAAGGATTTGTTATTTTATGGTACTAAGAAGAGTGACTCGACAACGAGTTATAAATTTTGGAAATTACATGTTTGAAGGAAAGATAAACCGTAATATGGTCCTAATATTAAGGTACAGATTTTGGAATAAGATATGGTTGATTCGAGAAAATTATATTGGATATTCTCAACTGCCTTGAAACTGATTTAATATTTATATATTCCATCATTGTTGGAGTTTACAATATTTTTGGATGGATGAAGTATATCCAGTATTCTATAAGGAATTAGGGGGAATGAATTCAATCAATAAGAGTTTATGGTAATTCAGGATGTTTCAGTGTATTAACATAAAACATGATGAAGGTATTCACATTCTATTATGGGGTAAAAAGGATCTACGTTATGTTTACCATTCATATAAATTTTGGACTGAGAGTTTATAGAAGTATTTTTGATAAGTATAAAGTTTGGAAGGGATCTAGTTTGAAAGGTTATTTTTGGATTTTTATAAAAGGAATACCCGGAGGTTGGGCGGCAACCCGTCGTGTCCAACATGGCCGCAATACTTGAACCCATAACCGAAGGGAGACAAGGGTGTATCACCTACCACTAGCCCACGTGATGTCCTGGATTGAATAATGTAGTTTTGTTTAAAAAGGGTCTGATATTTGAATTATAAATTCATTATTTTTGGAACCCTATACGATTAGTATAAATAGAATATATATATATATATAATATTTTAGAGTAAAAGATGAGTTTGTAGTAGGAATTAGTTGATGGATGAAACTCTACTTGTCAAGTATATATAAATACATATATATATATATATAAATCCTATTATTTTACAGATAAATTAATTATTAAACATTAGGGATGGGATCATAAAACCAAAAATGTGTTATCCAAATACCTTACGTTTTGTTGAACGGATGGTATTTTAAATCATCATAAATTGGTGGCTTTGAGGCTCACCATTCTACCATTTTTTGTGATTGATGACCTCAACCACTCCCTATAAATATTTACGTTTTTCCTCCAATTACGTGTCTCTAATTTCCACAAATGTTCTCTTAATCGAGATCATAATTTGGTGGTGACCCTTTCCTTTCTCTTTTCCTCTTATTAAGACTAAATTTTATTAACCCAATTTACGATGTGGGTTTTCCCATAAAGATACTTTCTATTTTCATCCAATTATTTTTGAAGAACAATTTCAAATTGTGAGGACGCAATTTATTGAAGGAGGGTAGAATGTAACACCCCTATCTTCCATGGTATGCTTTATTTTGAATAATACAGTAGCGTTTGTTGTATGCAACTTCGAGATTTTAACACACCGCGACCAATTAAAGTAGCCGTTATGAATAGTAATACCCACTTTTTGAAATTATATACCTTTCATCATTCAAAATGGACTTCATTTTTGGATTTGGAATATTGAAATTATCCTAGGACAAAATTTTGGTACTTTTTGGTTAACTTTTATATTATGATGAATAATGAATATTAATAAATTTTTATTAAAAACATCTTTTTTTAATTGAAATAATTAATAGTGATATATTATGAATTTGAGTGGTTTTAAAGCCTATTTAGAATATATTTTTACAATTTAATACAATTTTGGTCATTTTACATAATTTGACATTTAAACCAAATATAAACAAGTGTCAATCTTTTGATAGTTATTATCTCTTAAAAACACGTTTTTTGTTTTGACTACGGGAATTAATTTTAAATTAATTTCTACCACTTCTATGTTTTGAATTTGTAAAAACGGACTCCATATTTAGAATCAGGATTTTCATATTTTTTAAATAGGTAACTTTTATTTTTAGACATTTTGAATAAATATTTCGGTAAATATTATATTTACCTTGGTTAAAGGGTAAATCCGATAAATAAGGGTAAACAAAATAATATTATAATAATAATAAATTACACTAAAACATGTATTAACCCTATTGGTTGAAACATTTCTGACCATGGTCATCTTTTGGAGATTTTTGGCACCCCATGGATCCACTTGTAAGTGATAATGACACTTTATATTAATTAAGTTAAAGTAAATACAAAAATGACATAAGCATATATCTTCTAGCAAAACAACTTTTACATAGAGTTATATATGTTATATTTTAGACTATAAATATTCATTAGAAATATAAAAATATTTCCAACATAATTTTATTTTATTTATAATTTTTAGACATTAAATAATTTAATTTATTAGTGACAAAATGATGATGCGGTAATTACATTATTAGTGAAATATTAAAATAATTTATATTATAAATACCCATATAAATATAATGTGCGCCTTATACTGAATTCCATCACTATTATAGTTTAATATTAGATGTTAGGATTGATTTAATTAACTTTGTTCGAAGTAATCATGCTGTTATGATTTTCCCAAAAATCATATACCAAATAGTGTCAAAATTGACATAAATTTTTTTTAAAACAAATATTATATTATTAATTGATATTAAATTCCATAAAATATAATGTTTGGCCAAAGGACTTGTATCATGATAGGTGTATCATTAATGGACCACTTGGGGGTCTTTTGGAGTTATATAGTAACTTTATTAACTATATAATATAAAAATACAAAGTGAAATGGTAAGTGTCAAACTAATTAACCAAGAGATAAAACTAAAAGATAAGGTTAATATAATGATCCAAACCTGTCTAAAATCTATTGGTTGAATGGATTTAGACCCATACCAACATTAGGATTTGAATAATCCACTTTGCATCCATTATAATCCGAATCTGAATTTATTATAAAATAATACTTTATGTTTTTCCTAAAGAGCCTCTCCTCTCCCTTATAAAAGGACAGAACTTCTAACCAATTGCTCACACATCTCAAGCCTTTTGGCTCATCAAAATTATTCCCAATAAATCTCCCTAAATCCCTATACTCCTATTAGAATCCTTAACTTAAGGAGAAGGCACTTCAAGAGTCCTTTTTGGTTCAAACCAAAGAGAGTTACTCAAATTAAAGGTAACGATTTCTTTTAGCTTCTTTTCATTTATTTTACATATCCAACCCCTAAACTCTTATTATTATTTTATTTTGTAACAAAAAATGTGTCCTAAATATAATAGAATATTTTTATTAGAAGTTTTATAACTACAATTACACACACATCCATGTAATGGGTGAAGAACTTAGTGTTTCTGTGGATGGCAACAAAACGCCTCACGAAGCGATGATTGTTCAATTATCTCCTACCACCTCTCATGGTGGCCATTATGATGGAACTATAATTAAATGTGATATTAAAGATATTTATTTTATAAATAAGATTCTGTAATTCCATTTTATATCATACCATTATTCGTTTCATGTTGTATATATATATACACGATAATTTCATTTGTGGAAGTGCGGACTACCGCCCCCTCAAAGTGATATGACTCGTTCATACCATACATGGAACATATAAAGGATGGTGTTAATGAACTTAAGTAATAGATATAAGATATTATATTATACTGGAATAATTATATAACTATGTATAATTTGGTTTTGATTACTTTTAAAATGAAAAATGAAATGGAAGTAGCATTCATGCGTTCGTACGGATTACCGTCTCCATGAATGCAATGAGATTCATTTCCCCGTCATATCCATTCAAGAATAATTATCGTTTGATGATTACAAGTAATTTTTAAGGACTTTATATCATTCTGGATATTAATAAGATACAACCTATCCATAAAAAACATGGCTTACGTAATGAATCATATAAAGGAAAACGAATCAGTTAACACCCGAAACGATGATAATACTAAAATATTATTAACAAAGAAATATTAAAAGATCATATATGATATCATATTTATGTATATGATTCTTGTATAATTTAATAACAATGATTTAACTATTATACAAGAGTTTAACCTACCCACGACCAAGGAAAATTACAAGGTAAGGGGTTTTCATCTCATTCCTTATTCCCATGACATTCATGCCATATTGCCACTATTATCTTCTGTGTGGTGTATGTACTGCCCATAATTGTATTCTTTGTGTAATACAAATTAATTTAAGTGTATTTACATATTCATTGTATGATACCTCTTTCATGGGTTGTATGTTTCATAATTTACCAAATTGGTAAGGGTTAATTTCACAATCTCTTTATTATTCGATGTTGTTTTTACGTAAGTATCTACTATGAAATATTTATTATCCATGTCCATGTTTTCTGAAAGAGATTTCAAAGGGATAATTTTAGGGTACTTTTTACTAAAACATCATTTCAAATATTTTAAATATTTATTCTTCTAAATAATTCTCATTAATTTCCATGTCTTCAAAATGGTTTTTAGGGATTTATTGATATAGAGATGAATGTTTTTAAAAGGTTACTTCTTTTCTAAAGTTTCAATGTGGTATTGGAAACTTTGATTCGAAAATGTATTTAAATGACTTCTTTTCCAAATTATGTTACTTTTAAATGTTTTCATGAAAAAAGGTTATTTCTCTCAAAGAGTTTTATAAATCATTTTCATCAACGTCAAAATCCATTAATGGATTTTAATCTTGTTTTGAAGTAGATTTATCATGATACAAATCCTCCATATTGTGTTGAAGGTTTTGTGATATGTTTGAATGTGGATGTGTTATTTTTATACCATTCATGGTTTATGGGTAATGTATTGACATTTTGTATTCTAGTTTTAATACGAATGTTTATGCTATGATTAGACCTTTTCATATGAGGAATGCATTGGACTTAGTAAGTGACGGGTGGAGCCCGCTATAGCTCCTCGATGCATCGGTAGGTCTCATGAGACAAACTAGTGTCTTGGCACGAGGCCTTGAAAAAATCTTATTTGTAGTCTTGGCACGAGGCCTTGGCTCTGTGGTTATGATAGTCTGGAATTATGCATTCAATCATTATGAAAGTGGTTATTGATATAACCTGCGATTATTCGACTAGTAGAATATCCATGTGAATAAGTAAATGGAATTATTTCATTTTATTTCTTCCATATTATGATTAAGTTTAAGTTTAAAAGGATTTTTAGTTATACATTGCCTTAAATATTTATGCTTATTTATGAATGTTTCCTCTATATTGTAATCCTTACTGAGATTCTAAGATCACCCATTTCTATGTTTTATTTTTCCCAGGATGTGAAGAAGTAATTTATGAATGACCTGCATGGATAGTATGAGTGTGGACTATGGAGACTATGTTGTTGTAGTTTTCATTTTATGATGTAATATAAACATTATAAATGTATCTAGTGTTTCCTAGACTTCTAAACTGATCGGTCCTTTAGGATGTGATTCCTTGAAATCATGCCAATGTATTAAAATAATGCACCGACTCTGGGTAACTAGGGTCGGGGTGTTACAGTTGGTATCAAAGGAAGTTTAGAAATAACCTTGGAAGCTATATTTAGATAAACTCTGATTAGATCACCTAGCCCTAAGATAGAATTTGAGGATTAGTAGGGAATAAATTCATTGAATTTTGATATTGTAGTGATTTTGTCAGTTTTCCAAGCAATACATCCCTGTCTGTATACGAGCAGGTAGAGGCGGCTCTGGCACAGATGTACCTAGGGGTAAAATCCAAAAACATCGATTTAAGCTAGACTCGAATAGGAACAGGTGTAGGACAACAGGTCATGATTCACTCTTGGTTACGACACTCCTAGGGGATATGCTTAGGATAATTCTCATTTTCTTCAGAAACCATTATGAAGGGTTTATAAGTATATACTTCCTCAAAGAAGACATTTTTATGATTATGGATTATATCCATAAACTGTTTAATTTATTTCAAGTGTTTTACAAGTTTGGGAATAGGTATTTCTATTCATAAACTAATCTAGTGTATTCCATGGTTTAGAAATGGCGCCCAGTAGAAGGAATAAGAACTCCAGCAATACACATGATCCAATGAGTAAGAAAGATCTTGTCATTCATGGTCTTAAGCCAGAATTTAGAAGGGAAATAGTCTCCCACATATTATCATCATATGAAGAAATATTATCATGTATTTATATGATAACTAAAGAATTCGCGGAGTCCTATGACTTTGAAGCGAAGCCAGAGAAGGAAATGATGGTAGAGAGAAGGATAGATAAACGGAAGAAGGTAAAGACGTATTTTTCCATATGTGATAACTGTAGAAAGAATCACCTTGGAAAATTATTGAAAGGAATGTGAGTATGTTATATGTGTGGAGCAAAAGGACCCCAAGTATGTGACTTCATGGGAAAGAAAAATGTTTCAATTTACAATGATTCATCTGCAAGAGGTTTGGACACTACGCCAACTGATGTCCAAATCATTAGACTATGCCGCAAATGATGCTATTTTATAATAATCAAGTTATGATACTACCACATATGAAGAGGAATGACTAGGGTTATTATGTTTTTATTTTGTAATTATTTAATTGATGTATTTTATCAATGATGTACTGGAAATAAATAAGGATTCTACTGCAGTACTATTTCATTGAGGATTTGAGATTTTATGGTACTAAGAAGAGTGACTCTACAATGAGTTAAACTTTTTGGAAATTACAGGGTTGATGAAAAGATAAACCTTAATATGGTCCTAATATTGAGGTACATATTTTGGAATAAGATATGGTTGATTTGGGTAAATTATATTGCATATTCTTGACTGCCTTGAAACTGATTAAATATTTATATATTCCATTATTGTTTGAGTTTACAACATTTTTGGATGGATGAAGTATATCTAGTATTCTATATGGAATAAGGGAGCATGAATGGAATCAATAAGGTGTTATGTTAATTCAGGATGTTTCAGTGTTTTAAAATAATACATGATAAAGGTATTCACATTCTATTATGGGGTAAAAATGATCTACATTATGTTTAACTTTCATATAAATTTTTGACTAAGAGTTTACAGAAGTATTTTGGATAATTATAAAGGTTGGACGAGATTTAGTTTGAATGGTTATATTTGGATTTTTATAAAAGGACAACCTGGAGGTCGGGCGGCAACCCATCGCGTTCGGCAGGGCCGTAAGACTTGAACCCACAACTGAAGGGCGACAAGGGTGTATCACCCACCACTCACCCACGTGATGTCCTGGATTGAATAATGTAGTTTTTTTAAAAGGGTATGATATGTGAATTATAAATTCATTATTTTTGGAACCCTATACGATTAAGATAAATTAAATATATATATATATATATATTAAATCGTTTAAAGTAAAAGATGAGTTTGTAGTATGAATTAGTTGAAGGATGAAACTCTACTAGTCAAGTATATATAAAAACACACATATATATATATCCTCTTATTTTAGAGATAAATTAATTATTAATCTTTAGGTAAGGGATTTTAAAACCAAAAATGTTTTACCCTAATACCTTACGTTTTGTTGTAACAGTGGTATTTTAAATCATCATAAATTGGTGGCTTTGAGGCCCACAATTCTACAATTGTTTTTGATTGATGACCTCAATCCCTCCCTATAAATATTTACTTTTTCCCTCCAATTATGTGTCTCTAATTTCCACCAATGTTCTCCTAATCGAGATAGTAATTTGGTGGTGACCCTTTTATTTCTCTTTTTCACTTATTAAGACTAAATTTTATTAACCCAATTTCTGATGTGGGTTTTCCCAAAAAGATACTTTCTATTTTCAACCTTTTATTTTCAAAAAACAATTTCAAATTTCAAGGATGCAATTTATTTGAGGAGGGGAGAATGTAACACCACAAGATTTCACGGTACGCTTGATTTTGAGTAATATAGTAGCATGTGTTTTACGCAACTTTGAGATTTTAACACACCGCGACTAATTAAAGTAGTTGTTATGAATAGTAATACCCACCGTTTGAAATTATATACATTTTGTCATACAAAATGGACTTCATTTTTGGATTTGGAATATCTAAATTATCCTAGGATGAAATTTTGGTACATTTCGGATAACATTTATATTATGATGAATAGTGAAAATTATTTAATTTTTATTAAAAACAACTTTTTTAATCGAAAAAATTAATAGTGTTAAATTATGAATTTGAGTGGTTTTAAAGTATATTTAGAATATATTTTTACCATTTAATAAAATTATGGTCATTGGACATAATTTCACATTTATACCAGACATAAACAAGTGTCAATCTTTTGATAATTATTATCTCTTAAAAACACGCTTTTTGTTTTGACAGCAGAAATTAATTTTAAATTAATTTCTTCCAATTTTGTGTTTTGAATTTGGAAAAATTGACTCCATATTTGGAATCAGGATGTCTAGATTGTGTAAATATGTTTCTTTTATTTTTAGACATTTTGAATAATTATTTCGGTAATTATTTTATTTACCATGGTTAAAGGGTAAATCCTGTAAATAAGGGTAAACAAAATAATATAATAATAATAAATTACCCTAAAACGTGTCTTAACCATATTGGTTGATACATGTCCGACCATGGGAATCATTGGGTCAATTTTGGGACCCCATGGATTCAGTTGTAAGTGATAATGACACTTTATATTAATTAAGTTAAAGTAAATACAAAAATGACATAAGCATATATCTTTTTCCCAAAACAACATTTACATAGGGTTATATATGTTAGATTTTAGACTATAAATATTAATTAGAAAGAGAAAATTCTTTCCTACATAATTTTAATTTATTTATAATTTTTAGACATTAAATAATTTAATTTTTCAATGACACAATGATGATTCAGTAATTAACTTATTATTGATATATTAAAATAATTGATATTATAAATACCCAAATAAATATAATTTGAGTCTTATAATGAATTACATGAATTTTATAGGTTAATATGACATGTTAGTATTGATTTAATTAACTTTTTTTCGAAGTAATCATGATGTTATAATTTTCACAAAAATCAAATACCAAATAGTGTCAAAATTGACATAAAAGAATTTGTAAAACAAATATTATATTATTAATTGATATTAAATTCCTAAAAAACTAAGGATCAGCAAAAGAAATTTTATCATGATAGGTGTATCATTAATGGAACACTTGGGGGTCTCTTGGAGGTATATAGTATGTTTATTAACTATATAATATAAAAATACAAAGTGACATGGTAGGTGTCAAACTAATTAACCAAGAGTTAAAACTAAAATATAAGGTTAATATAATGAACCAAAACTATATAAAATCTATTGGTTGAATGGATTTTGACCCATCCCCACCATAGGATTTGAATAATCGACATTGGATCCTTTAGAAACTGAATATCAATTTATTATAAAATAATATTTTAAGTTTTTCCTAAAGAGCCCCTCCTCCCCCTTATAAAATGACACCACATTGGATCCATTATTCGTTTCATGTTGTATATATATATGATAATTTCATTTGAGGAAGTTTGGACTACCACCCCCTCAAAGTGATATGAATCGTTCATACAATACATGGAACGTATAAAGGATGGTGTTAATGAACTTAAGTAACACATATAAGATATTATATTATACTGGAATAATTATATACATATGTATCATTTGGTTTTGATTACTTTTAAAATGAAAAATGAAATGAAAGTAGCGTTCATGCGTACGTACGTATTACCGTCTCCATAAACGCGATGACATTCATTTCCCCATCATATCCATTCAAGAATAATTTTCGTTTGATGATTAAAAGTAATTTTTAAGGACTTGATATCATTCTAGATATTAATAAGATACAACCTATCCATAACAAACATGGCTTACGTAACAAATCATATAAAGGAAAACGAATCAGTTAACACCCAAAACAATGATAATACTCAAATATTATTAACAAAGAAATATTAAAAGATCATATATGATATCATATTTATGTATATGATTCTTTTATAAATTAATAACAATGATTTAACTATTATACAAGAGGTTAACCTACCCTCGACCAAGGAAAAGTACAAGGTAATGGGTTTTCATCTCACTCTTTTTTCCCTTGAGATTCGTGCCATATTTCCACTGTTACCTTTTGTGTGTTGTATGTACATACCATAATTTTATTCTTTGTGTAATACACATTAATTTATTTGTATTTACATATTAATTGTATGATACTTCTTTCATGGGTTGTATGTTTCGTAAGTTACCAAACTGGTAAGGGTTAATTTCATAATCTCTTTATTATATGAGGTTGTTTTTACGTAAGTATCTACTGGGACATATTTATTATCCATGTCCCTATTTTATGAAAGAGATTTCAAAGGGATCATTTTAAATGAATTTTTACTAAAACATCATTTCAAATGTTTTAAATATTTATTCTTCTAAATCATTCTCATTAATGTCCATGTCTTCAAAATGGTTTTTATGGATTTATTTTTATAGAAATGAATGTTTTTAAAAGGGTAATTCCGTTCAAAAGTTTCAATGTGGTATGGAAAACTTTGATTCAAAAATGTATTTAAATGACTTCTTTTCCAAATTGTGTGACTTTTAAATGTTTTCATGAAAAAGGGTATTTCTCTCAAAGAGTTTTACAAATCATTTTCATCAACGTAAAATTCCATTAATGGATTTTAAACTTGTTTTGAAGTTGATTTATCATGATACAAATCCTCCATATTGCGTCGATGGTTTTGTGATATGTTTGACTGTGGATGTGTTATATTTATAACATTCATGGTTTATGGGTAATGTATTGACATTTCATATGATAGTTTTAATATGAATGTTTATGTTATGTTTAGGCCTTTTCATATGAGGAATGCATTGGAATTAGTAAGTGATGGGTGGAGACCGCTATAGCTCCTCGATGCATCGGTAGGTCTCGTGAGACAAACTAGTGTCTTGGTACAAGGCCTTGACAAAATATTATTTGTATTCTTGGAACGAGGCCTTGGCTATGTGGTTATGATAGTCTGGAATTATGCATTCCATCATTATGAAAGTGGTTATTGATATTGCATGTGATTATTTGACTAGTAGAATGTCCATGTGAATAAGTAAATGGAATTATTTAATTTTATTTCTTCCATATTATGCTAAAGTTAAAGTTTAAAAGGCTTTTTAGTTATACATTGCCTTAAATGTTTATGCTTATTTATGAAAGTTTTTTATATATTGTTATCTTTACTGAGCATCTGAGCTCACCCCTTTCTATGTTTTATTTTTCTCAAGATGTGAACAAGTAATTTATGAATGACCTGCAGGGATAGTATGAGTGTGGACTATGGAGACTATGTTGTTGTAGTTTTCATTTTATGATGTAATGTAATCTTTATGAATGTATGTAGTGTTTCCAAGACTGCAAAACTTTTCAGTCCTTCAGGACGTGATTCCTTGAAATCATGACAATGTATTAAAATAATGCACTGACTCTGGGTAACTGGGGTCGGGGCGTTACTGTGATAATCATCAATTAGATCTGGAGTTTTGAGTTTATGGAAATGATTTCCATTGAATACCACTACATAATATTATAAAGAGGTTTTAGAAGAATGGAATGGTGATATATGGTTACATGGAACATTATATCACACACCGACCCAACACATATCAATTATTTCATTTATTTTTGTTCATAACTTTATAATATCGGTATAATAGGTGTTTTTCATGAAATGATGATTGTTTTTTGGAAGGAAAAAATGGCACATGGTTTGAACATTGTTATAATAAATTCTGCACCAGCCTACAGAAATTTGTGAGGAATAGAAAATTAAACGATTCATAATGCACAGTTAAGAAAATGGATACATGCTTAGACCCATTAACCCTACATCTTGTCAGTTATTTATAAATATTATATTTTTCTAATTTTTAAAAAATTCTATTTTTTTTTTATAAATTTTTTTACTTCTTTTATTATTATATTTTTCTTATACTATGAAGGTGTCTCCTCACCCCTTACCCACATGAAACCTCCTCCCCTTTCCTATCATTCTCGACTAGCCTCCAAGGAGGGATCCCTTGCCTGAACTGCCTCCCCCAACCACTCACTCAATTCACCATTTCACTCTCAGATTCTCATTGTAGTCAATTATTATATTCATTTATTATCAACCACTTCCTTTCTTAAAATTTTATTTTTCCCTCACCTAGGATTCAGGATGAATTAAATAGCCAGACCCTATCCCCATATTTGGAATTATATTTGATTATTCATGGTTCATAGGGTTCATGAAGATTAGTTAATTTTGGTTCTATCCATGACCATTGAAGGAAGTGGATTCGTGTTTTGTTTTCGGTAGGTTTTGTTCCATTTTTATTATTTACCATAATTTTAATTTACGATTTTTGTGATTTTTTGTTTATTGTATCTTTACATGGTGTATTTGGGTGATTTTTCATAACGGTGACCTAAACACGTGTCGTTGGGTAAGGAATGTACACATATATATATATATAATCTCTTGTAAATATTCTTTCCTAGATATGAGAATTTATAGCATGATTTTATGGGTATATATATGTATATATAGGTTTATTCAAGCATGTGCGTGTATGAGTAAAAATGTGGCTTCAGATTCCATAGTAAAGTAAAATGTTTTTTGAGCTTAGTTCCCTAAGTCCAAGGATTTCATTTTATATACATGATTTCATGTTGTTTTTAATATATTTATTTACTATTAAATGAAGTTAATCTTACATGTAAATGGATAATTTTTATATAAATTGGATCATCAATAGATCCTATAATTTCCCAAATATTTCAACAGTGACTTCTTTCATTTATGCACGTTTTCAGTCCTATTTCTAATTGTTTGGTGCCTTAATTATTAAATTAGTCTACTCAATGGTTTTTGGAACACAAAATATCTGTAATTAGTAATTTATATGTGAAATTATTATTTTTAAATTGATGAGGCCCAATTATTAAATAAAAAATATATTACCAAAGTGGAAAACCCCTCTTAAGGCATGCCCATTGATTCATAATATAATAAGTATGTGTTAAATATGTGATTTCTAATATGTTACTATTGAAGAGTATTGTGATTTTTTGGGTGACTTGGGAAGAGGTTGGGATTGATATGGGAGACTACAAGAGATATAAGATGGAATTTCGTGTAAAGAATGTATTAAGTATGAATATGGTAGCTTGATAAAAAATCCCCTCCATTTTTATTTTCATGGGTAGAATCGGGTAGTAAGGTAGAAGCCTTAAGTCCACATGTTTCACTAGTTGATTTAACATATTTTCTAGTATCCCTTAGTATATAACCTAATTTTATTTAGGATATCCCCCTTGGTCAATCCATTGAGGGTGTAGCTGGGAGTTACATAACATTTTAATTATATCTCATGCTAGTATATTTTTGTCAGGTGAGATGTATTGTTTTTTTTCTAGAATGTCGCCACTAACACACTATATCCTTTGAAATTTGATAAAAAATATACTACTTTTCTTTTTTTCTATTATTTTTATAAAATGACACACTTGCATTGAATTTCATTTCAAAATTTAAATTCCACCAGTAGTAAATTTCAATAGTAATTTATTTAAATAAATTTTCATGATTTGTTAAATGTTTTGGAAATTTATTAGAATCTGGTTTTCCCTAAAAATTGAATCTAGTTTCTTATTTTTAACATGAATGGAAACCAAAAATTTTATATATCCTATTTTATAAATTTTATTTCATGGTTTACTTTTAAAATGTAAGGAATAAGGAATTATTTATCTATGAATGCCTAAGGATATTCAATAATAATCCTGATACACCTATCATTGTTTTAGTTTCAAGTTCAGTTCCCAACTCGATCGTAGTTTGAATTTAGATATGTTGGTTTAGTTGTTGGTGGTGACCCATATTGGCACACTGAGGTATGTGTGGATTTATTTATTTCCCACATCTAGATTAATTTTATTTATTACATTTTTATTTAATTAATTTTATCTTTTAATGGTCTATAGAATAAAAAAAGTATTATACTTGATTCCTGACAGTAGTTTGCATCCTAAGAGGACCGAGAATGTGTCTCAAGACTTTTTGTGGGTTAGCCCAATTATCCAGTTCAGGTTTGACCCTAGATGGTTCGATAAAAAATGGAAATATTGTATTTCTATATTGTCTGAGATGTTAGGTAGATTGGATATATGATATTTGGGGCTATGGTCGTAGCTCATGGTCCAGTTCCAATTCACCACCAATCGTGAAGACCCTTTTCACAAGGTGTAATTAGGTTTTGAGACTTTATTTTTGGTTTTAGGTTTATTTAGTTACCTTTTTATCTAAAAATATTCTTATGTTTGGGGATGATGTTGGAAGTGTTATAGTTCCACCCAATGAGTTTAGAAACAATAGAGACCCATGTAGATCACATGTATAAATTTTATCAAGAATCTATTGGATTGTGCATGCTCCGTACATGGTCTACTAATCCATGTGTTTGGGTTATTTGGGACCACTAGTTTAACTATATTAGTTATTTTGGTGTGGGTGATTCTTTGGTCTAATTTTGGTTGGTGTCACTGGATTTTAAAAGGAAAAAAGTTTTTTTAAATTATTTTCAATGTAAAAAATGTGGTTTAGAAGGTAATATACTATTTTTTATATAGTATTTTTTAATTCAAAGAAGAATTGGATGTGATGCTCTCGATTTAAAATGGGATGTTTTAGAAGTGATCTTAACTAAGAGACCATGAAATTGGAACATAGACTAGAAAATAGTATTTGGTTTCTAGAATTTTATTCAATGTTGTAAATTATTTAAATTTTAAAAGGAGTAATTGAGTTAAAAATATGGTTTAATTTCAAATTATTGGTTTTTAAAATAAGGTTCTTATAATGCATTGTGATGTTGTGGTTTTTTAGAATGAGAATTTCTTTTTTTGTGATGTGTTGATTTAAGATATTGATATTTCTTTTAAAATGTAAATTGTCCAAGTATTAGTTTGATACATATTTAGCATTTTTCTATATATTTTTTAGAATATGCCTCTCAGAATGAATTGTAAGGTTTCTAAGTTTCCACTTCTAGACATTGGCCCTGCCTAAACTCCTAGTGGGATGGAGGAGATGATCCCTTCTCAATTGTATCATATTTTCTATAGATATATAGATACTTCAGAGGATGTGTAGTATCTTGAATAAGTTTAGTGTGTCCTCAGGTTTTCTAGAACTACAGATTCAATGATGGTATGTGTTTACATTGGTTAGATTAAAGGACCACATAAATACCATTGAAAGTTAGTCATTACAACCACATTGTGATTTGGGATGACTTGTGAGATATTGAAGACCACTTTCACCCAACGGTTTAATATTAAGGATGTGAAGTAGAATAATGCAGTAAAGCTCTTTGATGTTTGATATGGTAAACAGGTAGTGATGTTGTATATTGTTCTTTTCACTGAATATGTTTTCTTATATTTATAAATTGTGTCAACTAAAGCTCTTATTTTCATGATGGGTATCCATCCATTGTTAGAGAATTATGTTCTTTCATCTAGGAATTTCATGAATGGGATACCAAGGTAGTTGATAGTATTTTTTCTTTGGGTGTTCATATAGGTTCCCCATCCGGTAAGGATTTTGAGTCAGAAGAAATTTTTCCGATAAAATCTACTTCTATAGTACCTAAAATTTATTCGTTAGAATAATCAGTTGTTTAATTCAGGTTTGGCCAGTTTGAAAGTATAATACAAATTTCCTAGATTATTCGATGGATTATCACCATGATGACCAGTAGTGATACTTGAAGATGTTCGGTAAATTATTTCATTGAATGAATGAGTTTTTATTAGGGATTATCTACTCCTAACTATGATGAAATAGATACTTAATGATAGTGGTTCTCTAGAAATAGGTATCAAAGTGATGATTTTCAACAATTTTGGGTTTTTCTAGGTGTGGAGGATGAACGACAATCATGTTCTACCTAATATAAGTGGAATTTCCATTAATTGTTCCCCTAATATGGTTTTCTATTTTAGTAAAACGTTTATTTTATATTTGATTTTTCTATAATTTGCATTAGTGAAATATTATTGATAATGCAGTATTATTTTGTTCATAAACATTTAATACATTAAGAAGAACATATCAGAACTGATATAGTATCTATTTATGATATTGTGTAATGAGGATAATAAAGATTTTATTCGAATGTTATATTCATATCATCGACTCTAAAAAAGAGAATGAGTAGTCTAAACTATAAATTTGTTATTTTTTATGGAATAATTATTTTCATGTAGAAAATATAAAAATTTATTATTTAGATGACTATGATGAACAATTTTGGTTCAATTGAGAATTAAGAAAATGAATGAGTAAAATCTTTCCAACACCGAAGAAAAATGAGGGAAGATCAGAACAATTGTGTACTATTCATATATGTTTTCATAGAAAAAATAAAAATTATATTTTTCAACCAGTATTTATATTCTATGATGAATTTAAAGAGTTTCTTGACTGTTAATTATCATGTAAGAAATAAAGAAGATAATGGTAGAATATAGAAGCACTATAAAATCCATCTGAGGTCTCATCTGGTGGAAGAAGTTATTGGTGTTATAAATTACCTCATAAGAAATTAATAAAATTTCTATAGAGTATGTATAAATAACAATATAGGAGCCATAGAACTATAAATTTCTTTTAAAGATAGTGCAATATAAGATAAATTTTATTCCCTGATTTTTGTAACCACATTTAAGGGAGTATTTTCTAGTTGTTTTATGGTATTAGTTTATTTCCAAACAATGTGAATTTCTAGCTGCTCTTATTTCATATTGAAACTTATAACCTCGTCTATATAGGAACTCTCATTTCTGCTGAAGTGGAGGATTGCATTAGACTTGTGATCACCGATGATATCAATCAGGAACTCACCAAATATGTGACAGAAGAAGAGATATGTCTGGCTCTGAAAAATGTCCACCCCACTATAGTCCCGGGCCCAGAATGTTTCCACACCCTCTTCTTCAAAAAATACTGACACATTATCAGTCTCGACATCTGCAATTTGATGAGGAATATTTTTGCTGGGAAAACAACCATTTCTCCCATCAATAAATATATCCTCATCCTTATTCCCAAAATAATGAATCCTATGGCAGTCCCTAACTTCATAACTATCATCCTGTGCAATGTCTCATACAAAATTTTCTCAAAGATATTAATTAATCGGATGTGTCCTTGTTCAGCTAACAACATCTCGGAAAACAGGAGTGACTTCATGGCCAAGAGATTGATCAATGATAATGAAATTGTGGCCCATAAAGTGCTCTAATCCATGAAAACATGCTCCACCGCGAAAAGAGGAACCATGTCTTGAAAACTGGTTATGACTAAGGCCTATGATAAAGTGGAATGGAACTTCCTCAGAGTCGTAAGGCTAAAAATGATCTTCTGTTCTAAATAGGTAGATATGGTCATGCAGTGTGTCTCGACAATCTCTTTTATAATCAATGTCAATGGGGAGCTCAACCAAGGATTCACCCCATCCCAGGGTCTTCATCAGGGAGATACTCTCTCCCCCTTTCTCTTTATCTTGGCGGCTAATGTTTTTTCAAACCTTATTTTATGGGCTGTATCCTCTAACTATTTACATGGGGAAAAGGTGTACCATGTAAGTCCACTGGTTTCACATCTTTTCTTCACAAATTACTGCCTCATTTTGTCATGAGTAATCACTAATGGATGCCAAGTAATCATCCATGTGATCCAACAGTACGAGAGGGAGTCCGGTCAGTCAATAAATCATGGAATGTCGGGAATCTCCTTCAGTGCAGGGGTACCTCCTTCCAAGAAAGAATAACTCTGTGAATATGGAGGCATACATTTGGTTGAGAAACACCAAAAGTACCTCGGGCTTCCCACGTTTATTAGCTGATCCAAAAAATAATTCTTTGCATCCTTCATGGACAGGATTGAGAAAAAAATTCATGGCTGGACCCCAAAAAACATTTCCAAATCCAGTAAGGAGATCCTCATTAAATCCATTATCTAGTCTATCCCTAGCTATTTTATGTCCCTGTTTAATCATTCAGCGGCCATTTTTAACCTAATCCACACACTCACAACTGACTTTTAGTGGGGGAATAATGATGGAAGGAATAGAACCCACTGGATTTCCTGGGAGAAACTGTGAAAACCTATGTCTGAGGGATGTATGGGTTTGTGGAATCTCATTCAATTCAATGATGCACTATTGGAAAAGAAAATTCGGCTCATGATTAACCATCCATCATCTCTCATTGCATGCTTACTATGAGATAAATACTTTCCCCACAAGGAATTCCATGTCTCCTCTCTTGGCCCCTATCCAAGCTTCCTCTGGAGAATCATTTGGGGGGCTCGATGTCTCCTATAAAAAGGGTTGGGCTGGAGGATTTGGAATGGAAAAACTTTTAACATTTGGACCAATCCCTGGATGATTGATGAGGAAGGTGTATGGGACTCATCCCCTGCCCAACCGGAGTTTGAAGATGCCACTGTCAGGTGCCTCTTTTCTGATCAGGGTCCTGGATGGTGTCTGTAGAAGATTCATGCATGGTACAATGAAAGAGACAAAATAATTATCCTGAGTACCCCCTGGGTCTCAGATGCTGGCCCCGACAATATCTTCTGGATCAATGACCTGTTGGGAGCCTACCCAGTGATGTCTGGATACAAGCTCACCATTGGTAACCAATCATTTAATTGGGATGGGGGACCCTGGAAGTCAATATGGATACTCAACGTCCCCCCAATATTCCACCACTTTTAGTGGTAGTTTTTCAAGGAAATCCTACCTTCTATGAGCCTTCTCACCTTATGGCATATTTACAGTGACGATTCCTTCCCTTTTTCCCTTAACATCCCAGAATCTCCCTTGCACGCCATCACCCAGTGCCCATGGGCTAAGGAAATTTGGAAAAAATGGGGCTCTACTTTAGACACATCACTGGCCAGGGCCTCTGACCTCTCATCCTTCCTGATGCGATGGTGATCCCCCTTCTCATTTACTGAAGCGGGTTCACTTTGCACCCGGGACTGGATCATTTGGGCCCATCACAACGAGGCAGTTTTCAACCAAGTTCACAGAACCCCTGAATTCTGGATTGAATGGGCCTTTTCATGGATTGTGGGATGGAAGCACCATAATGGTCAACAGAAGCCTTTAATTACCCCTTCTTTTTCCTACCACTGGTGTACGCCAAGTGAGGGGATTCTTAAGATTACTACGGATGTGTCTCTCCCTATGTATAGGCCTGTTTCCCTCAGCATCTTGGCCTGGAATCATCAGGGGAAAGTCGTTGTGGCCAAAGATGAATCACACTTCTCTTTTTTGGAACCTATATTTGAAAGTCTACTTCCATACTTGTAGGTATGATGCTCTCCAAGGATCACAGATGGGATAAAATCAACCTCAAATCAGACTGTCTAACCATTATCAATGCCACCAATTTCAACGACGGTGATATCTAGTCATTTGGATCCCTCATCAGAAGAATCATCTCTCTCCATCAAGGCTTCTTAATATACACTTTCTCCTTTACTAAAAGGGAAGGAAAAAATTCTTCCCATTAGTTGGCGGCCTCATTCCCCAAAGATGTTAACTAGATCTGGCTGGACCATTTCCCTTCATGGCTTTCTGATTGTGTGTTCGATGATCTATGACATTAATGAATATGTATTTAAAAAAATGTAAAGGGATAAAATGTGATAATTAATTAAAAGGTCATAACTCTGATTAATCCCATCCCATTATTGTGTATATCACAATGTGGTCAAATCAATTAGTATTTGAGTGAATTATCACCTCTATTTGATTATCTATGTTGTGTTTATTCTATTTTTAGGATTTTAGTTTCTTTACAATGCTAAAAATAAATAGATGTTTTGGTTAATACATTTTTATCTCTGAGTAGAAGTATATATCCACTAATACCATAATTAATAAGTGAAATAAAGGGTAAAGGAAGGCGATAATGATATCCCACATATAATATGAAGTAGAAGTTTTAGTATCTCTTTTCATTTCTAATATTGAATTCATATCATTCTTGGAAGGAAAATAGTGGGTGGCTTATGTTCTCACTAATGATATGGAAAACGTTCCTACCTACAGTCAATCAATAATGGTAATTTATCATGAGGTGTGTGAAAATTAGTGTAAAATCATTCCTACAGATGAATATTATAATATAAATAGTGATAATGATCAAACTAAATCATCCCAAGATATATTATTTGTTATTTTAATAGAAATTCAATATTCTGTTCCCACACAAATATCAACTATCATTTCTGAAGTCTTTAAAATTATGAAGAAATAAATTACCTAACTGGAAAAAGAATTAGATCACATGGAAACTATTTTTCAAGGAAACATTCTAGAATTTTTAAATATCCATAGATAGATAGGATAATTTGGAGAAATAATTAAGCATTTTAACATCCGGACAAGGGTATTGTGCCCCAATTCCCTAATAAAAACACTAGAAGACCACATGGGAGAGTCCCTACATTCCAGAGGCTCCTGACTACCAATGAGGGTAAATGTAAAACATGGGGAGATTATATCATCTGTTATCATATTGATAAACGAGAAAAAATTAATAATAACTGAACAATATATAACTATATACAATCCATTAACAATATCACAATATGATAAAAAATTTAGAAACAAATTACCAAAATCGATTAGTAGATATGGAATACTATTGGAATTCTCATGTGTATAAAATGAAACTCAAAAGTAATGAAAAAAAAATTCCATGAGGGTATCAAACAACATATGGTTTCCAGACCCATGTTTCATCCCAAATCATCCAAACAACACAAGATCTTTTCACTTAACCTATCCAAAAATCATTAATCTATTTAGGTATAGATCAGGAATCATGAGAAGGGTTTTAGTACAATTTATTATTCCCCATGAATGGTGTCTAAGAATATAAAAAGTCACTTCCAATATATTTTTTTATAAAAATAAATTAGTACAATTCATTGGAAAATATTTATCACATTATGAATTATTAATTATTTAACCACGTAGACCCCCAAGTTCCAAAGGAGACCTACAACTGAATACCAACGTTGGCTAATGCTGATGTCTAAACCATTCACATAATTATTTCACAATTCATTTAATAAATGGTAACGAATTAACCATTTAATTTATATTTATTAATGCGGGTTATTGGAACCATTGTCCAATGACAATATTATTGAAGTATAATTTCATGTATAGAACCACATGGGTTTTTGTGGAATCAGTCTATGTCCCATACCCCATTGGTAATTTGAATATCACTTCTTATCCCATATAATATTCTCATGCATTCTCTTTTCATTCTATTTGTATTGAGAGCATCATTTCATGTCTGGCGCTCATATATCAATCAATCAAGTATATCAAAGATATATAATATATCATATTATCAAATACTTCACTATATGATATAAATCAGTACTAATCAACATTAATCCTATTAAAAAATAACTGCATTTAATTACTCCATCATTTATTCATCATAATAATTCCATTAATTAATTTTATAATAAATTAATCACAGTCTACTCATGAATTAATCTCCCCAACTAATTTATCACATCCATGCCATTGTAATGCCTCATTTCCTAATTATAAATTAAACAATTAATTATTCTTAATTCATAAATAAATAAATATATACTGAAAATTAACATTTCAATTAATTATCCCTAATTACCAATTTAACAATTATTTTTTTAATTAATTCACAAAAATAAATAATTCTTATAAGAAATTCTATTTCTAAAAAATATAGTAATTCTACAAAGTGAATAAACAAAATAGAAATCATTACCTTGGGAATTCAATATGAGATAACCTATCTCAATTTGTAGGAGAACAACTTCCAAAAAAACATCCAAATAATTGAGTGCCACAATAATGTAGAAGGATATAAAAATCTAAAACACCAAATTAGGATCCTATGAATAATAATAATTCTAATATAGTTCCAGGTCGACAAACGTAAATCAAAATATATTTAAATTATGCTCCTCAATTGTAGTGGTTCACACTTACTCCTATGTAGGCACAAGGATTGACCAACCATGCCCCAATCATTCAAATCCACATAGTCCTGGGTTTCATGGTTTTCTTGGATTGTGCACATGGTTTTTCCAACTATGTGTCAATCGTACACTCCCCCTTTTCACCAATTTCTCTCAATTTTCACCCAAATGAACCCTAACATAAAACTCAAATGAAAAGTTCTCAACACTAAACATAATATTACCTATAAATGACCCTATTAAATCTCTAGAAAAGGTTAGGATCTTACAATAACCCCACCTTATAATGGATCATCCTTTAGTTACACTCCCATAAATATCAAAGGCTCTGAGTAAAAAGGATTAGGCCACTGAGCCTGCATATCCACTTCCCTTTCACATGTTTCCTCCTACAAATGATTATCTTTCCATAACACACAAAATATCGGCGCCATCATTCTCCACAACACATTTTCACTATGATACAACACACATTACAAATTCTCCTCAAAGGATGTATATATCTCAAGATAAACATCATACACATCGATCACATGAGACGGGTCAGGGTGATAGCATCGTAATTGTGATACATGGAAAAAATCATGTGTTTCACTATATTTCTATGAAAGACCCAATTTCATTGCCATTGGTTTCATTCTATCCACATGATAAATAGGCCCAATGAACTTTTGTGTAAGCTTTACCTACCTCTATATACTACAGTTACCCAACCGAGGTGACACTTGAGGGAATACATGATCAACCTCTATAATCTCTAGTGGTCATTAACCCTTATCTATATACCACTTCTATCCACTCAATGTAGTATCTATATGTTTCTAAATCAACTGATCTATTTCCAACATTTTCAAAATGAGACATGATCCCAAAAACTGTGACTCACCTACATCCATCCAACTTAATGGTGATCTATATGGTCTACCATAATGATCTTCTTTTGGTTCTTCCTCTATGATATCATGAGAGATGTTATTATAGGATAACTATACCAAAGATGGGTGCTTCCCTCAAGAACTATTGAAGGATATGACATATTCCATAAGCATATCCTCAAGAACTTGTATAGTATAGGCTAACAACCTTTTATCATCTGAGTGGAAATCCATAATGAAGAAAACATATATAATGAGAACCGTCTACAAGACCTTGTAGAAGAGTTATGTAATGAATGAGTATTAATATGAAATAATAGTTAATGGAACTTCATTAAAACTATCTATCTCTTGAACATACAAAACACCCAGCTACACCACTTAGAAAATCACCAATACAGGAAAGAAATGTGAAACTTTTGTCATCCCATCAAGCACAACCCAAAAAGAATACTTCCTCAAAGGAATATTTGGGATACCCACCATAAATTACATAGTCATAATATCCCACGTCCATTCTATATTATACAATGAATTCATCAAAAATCTAGGTTGTCGATGCTCTGACTTCACCTGCTGACAGGTGTAGCATCGTGTCACAAGACCGACTATTTCTTTTTTCATGACCGCCACCAAAATTTTCATTGTAGTTCATTGTACATTTTGGTCATACCAAGATGTAATTACCATTTAGAGTCATAAAATTCATGTATTAGTTCTTCTCACATGCTTGTGGGAATGAAATCCAAATTCTTAACATAGGTGATCTCATCCTTGTCATTGTTCTAATTGGCATGTGACTCCGCACCTTCAAGGATTTCCCTTAAGGAGAAATTGTTTTTATCCCTTTAATCACATTCTATAATCGATATAAAAAGTGAATACTCTATTAAAACTGATATGAGAGTCATCTTCTATTGACATTCCTAAATCACAACACACACTTCATCCTTTAAGTCATCATCTTCCACTCAGTACGAGAGACCTGAACCGCTTGAGTATGGGTTTCCAACACTAAACATTATCCAATGTATTTCTATTTTAGATCATATATGATGACTTAATGTCAAATGAATGTATATAATCAACCCATCTCTACTAACATAGAGTCAGGTCTCTTATCAAAACGATGTACTTAATGTTATTATGATTCATATAGAGAGTAAACATTTATCCCAATAGATAATGTCACCAACACTTCAATGTATTAACTGCTACTACTAAAATGAGGCATTGTGTAGGGTAGTTCTATTCATGATGCCTCACATTCCAAGACACATACGCAAAACATGATCCCCTAACATCGATAGAACTCAGAGTACAATCCCAGAAGCATCACAAGACACCATATACTCCTGACTAGTCATAGGTAGGATCATGTTTGGTGCAGATGTCTAATGCATCATTAGGCCATGAAAGGAATTATCATATGATTATAGCCTATCAAACATTATCCCCTAATTTTTCAATCCAATTTTTTTTATAATCTAGATAATTCATTCATAAATCTATGATAATATCTAGATAATCCTCTAAATAATTAGATTTCGTATATGTTATTAGGATACTACCTAGATACAACATCTTTAACATTATTTAGATCCACTGATACACCTTCCTCCAAGATTATATGATTCTATAATTGTACCATAGCAATCCAGAATTGGCACGTAGATAGCTTAGAGTATAGCCATTTATCTATCTGTATACTCAGTAAGATGTCATGGTGTTTGGATTGAACTTAATGAATCTTGGAGGACACCAAGATATCATCCAGAAACACTACCACAAAGTAATCTAGTTACAGATAAAATTTTATATTCATAAAATCTAGAGACATTATAAGTGTATTCATCCACTCAAATGAAATTATGATGAATTCATAAAGTCCATACCTACTCTTGGATGTAGTCCTAGGTATATCATAATTCCAAACACATAGTTGATGATAACATGATCTCAAATCGATCATTGAGAATATAGAAACTCCCTACAACTGGTCAAAAAAAAATCATTAATAGGCAGAAGAGGATCCCATTTCATTTCATTCATCCGGTTTAAATTTCAAAAATCATTTCACTATCACGAACTCTCATAATCCTTATTTTCAGACAACATTGGTGATCCCTAAGAATATGTACTTGGATAGATAAGTCCCCCTCTCCTCCAACTCCTCCAGCCAAGTATTTATCTCTTTATCCCCTATCTATGCCATTATGTATAGTAGAATATAAACTAAATCATCCCCCGATATGAACTCCATTGTGAATTCCACATCTCTCCCTGGTAGTATACCTGAGATATTTTGAGGAAAAAATCCATAAATAGTTCCAATATAGGTGGAAATATATCTTGTTTCATATCTCCATCATCCCATAATAGTCTTTCGCCTGGGTTGGGCACTGTCATAGTTGTTGAGAACTTGGAACTCCTCCACCTCCTTTTATATCACTTTCAACAAGTTATCTGTAGTTTTTAGCATTATGATATGTGTAATCACCTTCCACCTATAATAATTAATGTGTTCTTGGTATGATTATAAACATTCCATTCCCATAATTAAGATAAAGCCTAATATATAAATAATATATAGATCCCAGATAAAACAATACTCTCTGATATTAAGATAACATACCTTGCAAAAAAAGATGTCTCAATAAAGCACTCCCAATTGTGTATCTATCATCATAACACCACTTATGTACTCCACTTACATTCTCAATCCATTCATAATATTCGTAGATATAAAGGTGTGAGATTCACCTGTATCAATTACGGAACTAGATAATATAGAAGCTAAAACAATATTAACTCTCACTGTCAATGGTCCCACCACACTATCCACAATTTTAGGATGAATGGTATGTAGTTTTCCTACCCACATTCCCTATTATGTAGTCTAATTCCCATGAGCTACACTAAATTTCTAAAATCGGAACTCCTTCCCAGAAGAACCATATCCATTTCCACTACAACCTTGTCCAATATAACTATAGTTTCATGTATGATAACGTGTAAAATTTCTTCATCCCACAATCTAACACAGTCAATCTTCACCCTCACTAACTATAGGTATTTAGTTCCTATAAAACCTCTATTGACATGCCATATTTCATCAAGAGTGGAATTCCACTAGTTTTTTGGAAGATTTTTTGTTAAAGTAGACCACCCTACCACACTGGTATCAATTTTCTTGGATAACATCCAGATTAATAAATCCCCAAAACATGGAACATTGTATACCATTTATCCAGGTAATATTCTCATAAGAGAGTTTATTTTTCATAGAATTCACACCTCCTGAATATCATGCCAAAATAAAATATCTTCCCCTTGAATCCTCTATCAGGTTCCCCTTAATAGTGATTGCTTGATTTACCACATATAAAAAGTTTTTTTCCCAAATATGTTCACCTCGTTTTGAAATTCACATTTAAGTTTATTCTGAAGTATCTTTTCTATTATATCCTATTCTCTTTCTAAAAATAAATCAATTCTCTACAAATACATGAATCTTCTATTGTATTCCATGACAGAAAACCTCCCTAGAGGCAATCTTAGGATCATAGCTACTCTCTCCTATCTCAATGTTCCTGGATAAAAGTTCTATAGAAATGTATCTTGAAAATCATTCAATTACATATCTTATAGTTGTCCATCCTGAGTCAAGATATCCCATTAACCCTTCTCAAAACCCCATAACATATAAGAAGTGATATTGAATATCTTCTCTATGTGTCTATGTATAGTCTATATAGAATTAATCTTTTACTCATCTTCATTAGGTCCAACATATCAAAAATCATTTTCCTGGAGGTATATCTCTATAATTTCAAACACACACCTACAGATTAATAATATTACAATATCACCTTAATGTAAGAGTAAAATTTAAATAAGTCACAACAAGTCATTTTCCAAAAACACTCAAAGTAGCTAAAATAGAATCTCTATTATTATATCTAACCATTCAACACCTTGGTGCTGGTAAACAAGGGTAACCACATATAATTATTGAAAATGCATAAAACACCAATTAATTCCCATTTTTATCATTTTAGGAACCTTTTCAATTTAATTTTTGATACCATTTTCATTTAAATTTCATAAAATATATAAAAAAAGGTTCTACTTCAATAATAAACCAAAAACTGATTTTCTATGAATTTCCAAATTGATTAATGTCAAAAAAATCCCAATTACCTATAATGAGGCATGAAAAGTCAACTATCATGCCATACTAAGACCTGATTCAATTCTAAACATTTTCCAAAATCAATAATCACATCACGTAATAAGTTTTTCACCCAAGGTGAAATAATATTCAATTGTAATAAAAAAAAATAATTACAACAACCCCATAATGTGTACTAGGGTTTTCCCACATGCATGGGTTTTAAAATCATATTCATGTTCTCACAAATAAGGCCTAAATATTCCAAGTATACTTTATAACTTTCCAAATATTATAACAAAAAATAATAATGAATATAAACCCTCCTTTTATACTAATTTGTAATGGTCCTATCCCGGGTGCCATGACATGGTTCCCTGAGAAGGACTACCACATGACCTCAGGCACACCTCCCTGTACGATTGAGGATTTTGACTAGAAGCGAGGGTCAAATTTTTCCCATGATAAGACTGTAATTTCTTTGATAAGAGTGATATAGAAGTAAAAAAATAATAAAAAATCATTATATAATATATAACTATAAAAAATAGTACCAAGATCACTCCATAAAAAATTATTACAATGTAAGAAAACTAAAAATTAGATTTGGCTTGCTAATGTAAGTATCATGTGTCTAATAAGAAACAAAAAAGTATGGTCGTTAACAACTCACATGTAGGTATTGAACAAAATCTAGATACCTCATCCATGATCAATCCCCAATCAACCATCTAACACATGGGATTTTCCCTTATCCTATCCTACAACCATGGAATCTATTTTAGTACTAATAAGGTTGCTTATATAGGGTGTGAGTGAAGTTTAATAGGCCACCCTAAGGGTCTATAAAACAATGCAAAATCTATAAAATTGTATGTTGTTGTATATATAAATATGTACAATATATATGAAAATAGTTTTCACTTTGTCAATTATTCATTATTTAACCACATAATACCTCGAGTTCTAAAGAAAACCTAAACCTGAATGCCTACTATAGCATATGCCAATGTCTGATCAATTAACGTCATAGTTTCACAATTAATTTAATAAATTGTCTTTCATTTACCATTCAATTTCAAATTATTTATATGTATAATCGAAAACATTTACCAAAGCCAATATTATTGGTATAGAATTCCATTTCTATCACCCCATGGGTATTAGTGTATTAGTTAGTGTTCCTCTCCAAATGGGAATTGGAAGCATTAGTACATGTCCCATACAACAATCACATGTGCGCACTTTTCTTTCTATTGGTATTTGGAGTATCACTCTATGACATACAATAATATATCAATTAATCGAACATATATTATATATATCTCATATATCACATTATGAAATGTTTCAATATATAATAACAACAAAACATAATCAACATTAATACTCTTATCACAATTACTCTAATTAATTAATCCAAGTTTAATTAATCATAATAACTATGTTAAGTAATTATAAAAGTAATTTATCAAAATCATATCATTAATTAATTTCCAAAATTAATTAATTACGTCATTTCAATTTAAAAACCTAATATCCCAAAAATTAATTCCCCAATTATGTATTCTTAATTAAAAAATAAATACATATTTTCACTAATCAAATAAACAATTTATTATCCCCATATCCCAATTTTAGAAGTCATTAATTAATTGATCAAAATAAATAATTCCTTTAGGAAATATAATTGCTAAAAATTCATGAAATTCCACAACATCTTTTCACATAATCAAAATCGTGACTATAAGATTTGAATATTATACCACCTACCTTAATTTGTTGTGGAACGATTCGCCAATAGAAATCCCAAAAAATTGTGTGGCACAATGATGTAGAACAAGATATGAATATAAATCACCAAATCAAGAACAAATAATTCACTATCCTTCAAATATAAATATTAATATATATATATATATATAATCCTATAACTAAATTTAATAAAAATCTAAGAAAAAACACATCATGGTTGGGAGAATAAAGTTGAGTGAGAGGGAAACAAATAGGAAAGAGTCCACATATCATGATGGGTTTGGATTTATGATTCGGGCTTCGAATCACCAATAACAGAGGTTAGGAAGGCATGGAATCCATATGGAGGGCTCTAATAACATGAAATATACACTCTGGTCAAAGGGGGTCTAATTGCATTAGTAAAATTGGCGTTCGGGTTATTAAAAAACTAATTTTCATGTTAAATTAATTCCCATGAACAATTTTTGGGAATGGGGGACACGATTTCCCCTCACTGGGAACCTCAACTGTGAACCCCAATATTAGGTGGTGAAATGTTACTAATAAAAGGGAACATGTTATGAAAACCCATGAAGAAACCCTATAAAACCCCACTATTTGGAGTTTCATGGTTTTCTGGGTAGGGGAGCATGGTTTTCCATAACTGTGCACCAACCGTGAACATCCACTATTTATTCCATTTTCCCCCAATTTTCACTCATACATACCCATAGTTAAAACCAAATCGAATTTTACTCATCACTAAACAAAATTTTACATGTAAAAAATCCTGTGAAATCTCTAGGAATGTTTGGGATCATACATAGGTATTGAAATAAGTCCCCCAAAATTAGTCAAAGTAGTTGATGAGTTTGAAGGATTCAAAAAGTTCATAGAAAAAGAGATTTATGATTGTGAAGATAAATTCAAAAACAACATTGATTTCTAGGATTCAAAATAGTGAGAGAAATTTACAAATTCCAAATAACATGATTCTTTGATACCAAATTATGCCAGTCTTCATGAAGAGGAAGTTGAAAGAATAAATAAGGTTTTTCAGGAGAATGGTATTATGATTAATGATTAGAGAAACACCCTCAATATAAAATGTCTATAATTTTATATTTAATTTGCCAATATTGAGAATCCACATAATCAGACTTCACCCAAAAGGTTATTGTTACTTCTACAACTCAATTCGTACTACAGTAATACAAGGATGTAATTGCCAAATCAGGTGATAAGAAGATCATGAATTTTCTCAATGATCTATCTCTATCATCTATGAAGAAAGAGGTACCATCCATACCATATTGTAATAATGTTCCAATGTATTTCATCATGAATAGTTCATGTTAGAAAAAAATCATCACATGCATGTATGAAGAAAGAGGATGGGAATCCAACCACCATGACTATGGTGGATTGGAAAAAGTGCAGGGAATATGGTCCCCTGTGAATATCCCAATAGGTAATGAAGAAAACGTAATATTTTCCTACATAAGAAGAAACATGATCATGGTTTTTTGGGTTAATGATGGGTTTACAATAGATTTTGTAATTTTTCATTGGATTGTTGGTAAAATACTATAAAGGAAAATCAAAAATGAATCTCATGTCAATGGGGTGGAAGAAAGATATAAATAAGCATAATCTAATGGGCATGAAATATTTTTATATATAAAACATTTTTTAAGAACATCAAATAAATCTGATGCATGAAATGGTAGTCATCACAATAAATATTAAATGTTCATATCAACATGTATTGAAATGTGAAAAAAATAAAGACCATTGATGTTAGATAATAAATAAAAACCATCCTTATGATAAAAAGGTAATGTATTATACATAAAAAACCTCCCATGAATATTTTATTTAAAAAATGATAATACTATGGATTCAAAATCCATGAATTTGATGGAATGTATCTCATATAGAAGTTTGAATAAGAAATATAGAACTCAGAATATGTAATTTTCAAAATAAAAACAAAATAGAAATATCCCTAATGATATATTATTAATATGGAAAGTAGATTTTGTAGAAAATTATGAAAATGGATGATGTTGTAGCCTTGTTTAGTACCAAAGGAAAATAAAATATTCTATATGATAATGAAAAAGTACATTAGATGTTCTCAACAAAATAATTTTATTGTTAATTAATATATTGTGTGGTAGATGTGAGAAATCAAGGAATTGTAAAAAAGAATGTTTAAATATTATTCCATAAGAAGAAGAATTCATTAATAGGAGTATGAAATTATCATCTATAAAGGCTATAATTTAGTAAAATTCTCTTCACAATTTTAAGATAATGTGAAGAGATCCATGATTCTACAACATAAATCAAAATAGATGTATAGATGTTTGAGCATCAATGTTGGAGGAAATAGAGCATCATGGTTGAGATAAATATATCATAATTATTTGTAACATTAAGAAATAAGTGGAATCCCAATATTACCATAATTTTCGGTATTGTTTTTATCCATATAATACCTGGAATTAAAATTGAATAATGGCCTCAAGGGGATAACCAAATAAGTAGTGAGTGATATCAATTCTTAACAGCATAGCAGGAGAAGTAAACTTTCGTAAATTAATCCTTAATAAGTATTAAAATAAAAAATTTAAAGAGATTAATATTTGATGATGTTTAATATAAGGAAATAATATCTTGGTAAAAAATGATAAATAAAATACTTTATTTTTTGACCTTATATTTGGTATCATGAATAAAAAGTATTGAAGATGATCATTCTTGGAGATGTTTTGAATGTTTTGGATTATAGAGAGTTTTTAGTGGAAGACCCATTGAAATTTATTCTAAAAATTAAAATATAATAAAATTATTTCTTAAAAATATTCACCATTTTGAGGATGTTGGGGTGCATTTCCTTTTATGTAGAGGCAAATGATGAAATATGAAGTTGATGTCAGAATCATTATCTCTATTGTTATAGATTATAATAATCATATAATGAGATTGATTATCATTTCATTGTAAAAATAATGTTTTTATTTATCAATCAAACGTATTTAATAAAAATAAAAAAAATAAATATTAACTAAAATAAGGAATTGAATGATAAAAATATAAATATATATAAGTGTTTCAGGGCTACTTATTCTGTTTGAAGTACTAGAATGTTTTTATCACTTTTTTGATGTGATTGTAAGAGTTTTAAGTTGATAAATATGAAAACACCATTATATCTCATTTATATATAATAATACAATAATAATAGTGGATAACACTTATATAAAATTACATGACATCTAATTTCATGAGGTATCAAGATCAATGGTTGGAGGACATTATTTTTATCAATAAAATACTCTCGTTTTCCAAACTGAGTATGTATCATGTAGTCTTAGAGTTAAATGGTGGGATTAAGATTGCATAAGTATGAATTTAATCTCTTTTATCATTACAATTTTAATTATTCTAAATAAGTGGGAGTGAAAATTTAATTTCTTTTCAGAAAAATCAAGTGGCTATATTAAAAAATGGACATATTTATTTGGGAATAATGCTGAAGGTATTTTGAAAAAATAAGATAGGAGATATTGTAGAGCCCACATAATATTTCTGTTTTAATTTTGATAATGGTTTTCAATTATTCTATTGATATTATTATAGGAAAATAATTGTGGTGAGTTTTTAATGAAAAGGTAGTGGAACAATTGGAGGAAAATTAGAATACTGGTATGAATGTTGATACGTTGAGGATGGATTAATGTAGAAGAAAGGAAATAAAATCATCAAATATAATTATATCCATAAAAATATTTTTATGACTTTGAGTTTATATCTCTGATGACTATTCAACTACTCCTATTATGAGAAGACAATTATCAATTTTGTTGAGGACATCTCATTTTTTAAAATAATGAATGAATATTGTGATTTTTTCACATGATGATAATTTTATTAGGAAGAAAATGAATTATATTTTTCATTTCATGTGTCATTATTTAATTTTGTCTATTTATTTTTAAGAGGAGGAGGCAATTGTGTTTTATATAAAATATTTTCTAATATATTTTTCTCAGAATATTCCTAATCATTGTCCATCCATAAGCCATCCACCCAACGAACACATCAAACACACATTTGGTGGATTTGACTTTACCAAATCGGATGCATTATATCAAGCTATCCTAAATTTTAGTTATGAGAAAGGGTGATCATATCTTCCACTTGGATTTCACACAGGGATATGTGTGCCCACGTAGAGTGTAAATGAAGGTGCCATGGCGGGATAGCGCTTGTGAGGCATGTCACATGCCAGAAATTGTGTGTATATGTGTGTCAAGGTAATAACAACTATGATGTTTCATGAAGATGTGATGAAACAGAAATTACTATTAAGAATTCATAAAATATGAAGGAGAATGATGTATAATGGGATTATGCAACTATTGTTCAACAATGCTTAAAACATATGTATATATCATGTTTGATTGATCAAAATTAACCCATCTACAAAGCATCCCCCATATCTTCTTCTTTTACCTCAGAATTAAATTTTTCTTCACTATGCATTATTTTTAATATGACACAATGATCAATAAAATCGTAGGCTACTATGATTAACTCAATCCTATAAGGATGAAATTATGGGAAGAAAAATATGTGATGTCATTCTATTTATCACTATTCGGTATGAATGAAATATTTTATAGGTGATGATTTATCCAAATGAAAAACGCATTTTTAAAATTCCATCTACATTAATAGATTAGTTTATTTTTATAAAATATGTCAAATAATGAGGAAATCACCACATACACGGGAAAAGTTCATACATGAACACAATAATAAGGAACACTACAAATGTCAACTACATGTAACCAATATTTGAAATAAAAAATGTTCATATCTTCAATGTTTTAAAAATTATCCATAATATGATATTTTCATAGGGATTTTAGTCAGCGATGGAATGGGAAAAGGATATATATATTTTCCTATAAATAAAAATGAATTGAATAGGAATGTATATTTTCAATTAATGTTATTAATAAAGATATATTGTCTTTTAAAAATAGAGCATATCCAATAATTAATTTTTAATGAAGTGAAATATTGAACCCTAGAACTCCTTACAATAATGAAGAAGGGGAGGTATATGATTATCTTTAGCACTTGGAATATCCATGAGCCAGTGAATGAGTAACGCACACCAACATTTCAGCGTGTATAAATATCCAAGAACATTCTTGGTTCCATCTAAATAAATGTGTACCCATTCCGGATCAAAAAAAATTAGGGTTTCATAAATGAGAGTTACAAAATCATTACCTTAACATCATTGAAGAATAAGAATTTTGTTCTAAATATTTTATATAATAAGGAAGATATTATGTACATTTCGTTTCAAAATGATGGATATTTCATTTAACTTAGAATAAGTTTCACTACGTGTTAAGAACTAGCCCAATATAACTAGAACCTATAAAAATATTCATGTAGAAATGTGAAAGAAGAGTGTTGTAGAAAAAATAATTTTTTGCATTCACATGTGAATACTCACAAACATTTGAATGCATAATCATTTAATTCCAAAAAAGGGAAAAGAAACATTTTTGAAATGAACATAAGATAATAATAAGTAATGTTTATGTTCTTGTGGTTGGGACGATTCATGAATTATTTTACATATGAAAAAAGATTAGTAATCGAAAATGAAATAGACATTGAATAGTGTGTAGTGAACTTGAAAATTAATGTGAGTTGAATATCAGTGGAGTTCATATATGAGTTTTTAGTAAATTTGGTTGGTGTAATAATATTTTGATACAATAAAATTTAGCTATATAAACAATTGTTTCATCAGTAAGTTTAAATTATAAACACTTCAATATAAATTGTTGACATTTTCTATCGATAATTACAGTAATTTTAGGCCGTAATTATATTTATATTGTATATATTGATGAGGATATATATTTTTCCTAGAAATAAAATGATTATTATTGTTAGAAAAATAATAATGAATATGATATAGTTTAGATGGTCATGAAGAAACATTCTGATTCAATTATGATTGAGGAAAGATAAACAATGTAATATTTTCATTTTAAAAAAATAAAGTAACAATAATATATGAAGAGTGTGATATGTATATATATATATATATATTTATATGTGAAAAAACGAGAATATTGTAAATATTTTATTAATCCTTTATGAAGAACAATAAAAGTTTCATTCATGTTTTCATGAAAGAAACAAGTAAAGACGTAAGTGGAAGAATATATAATTATTTTGAAAATGTATAGAAGTCTCATCTATTAGAATAAATTATTGGTTTTTCAAAGTTTCTTATGAGGAATGGGGGAAATATCTTCCAAGGTAGTGTAATGGACCATCCATGATTTGTAAAAATAAAACTATTATTACATTAAATTTAAACATAGGTGAAAGAATATTCTATACTTTTTTATCCATATTTAAAGGATTGTTTTTTTTTGGTTGTTTGTTATTGGGATATTTTTATCCATTCCAAGGAATAGATAATGTTTTTTTTTATATTGAACCACATATAAATATTAGTTTCTATATTTAAATTCTATAAAATAGATTCATATAAGAAGAAACAAATAATAAGAGAATAAATATCCTAAAATGTCTAAGAGGTAATGTGAAAAAAGATATAATTAGTGAAATTTATTCCAATACTCATTAACCCCCACTCATAGTATAGAGTATGGACTAATGTGGTCCACTCACGATTGAGTAATGTATCAGATTAGATGAGAGTAGTTAGGTAATGAGTGAAAATAAATTGAAATAATTTGAGATATGGGAACCTTGGGAATTTCCCTACGGTTATTCTTATTGGCAAGTGAATGTAGTATCTGGTTTGACCACTATAGAGAATTTTCATTTTAATTAAATAAATTATTTCATTTGAATAAATTCTAATGAATAAAATATATGTTGAAATGTCTAATATTGACCCTTAAATAGAGTAGATAGTGTGATCATTATTGAAAGAGGGTCTATTTTTCAATTATGTTATGAGATATGTAAAACTTAGAGGGGTATGAAGGAAATGATTAGTGAATATCAAACATATTATATATTCCAATGAAACCTTCTCACTAAATAATGGGTTGATAAATTAATTCTTTGACTATATAGTATATAATGGAATCATGAGAGGGCATAAAAATATAGTCTAGCTTACTAGAGAGTGGGTAGAGTGTTTCTCTCCCACAAAAACATGTGATTACCATGGTGGGTATACATGGGGTATATTATGATAGGTTGGGTGAGTGTACTATCCTTTGATGGCCTTCTAATGTGAGATGTTATTTATTCCATAAATTTAGAATTATTCATTTGTTAATTACATTATATGATTTTTGAGGTCTTTATATGATCATGCTGACATTGAGGCATGTTATTACCTCTAAGTGATAAGCTTGTCCTGAGTAAGGAGATTGAGATTATATAATCCATGAAGTGTTTATGTTCTATGGTTTTGCCTTGGTGACCCTAGTGGGTACCTATTATCATGTATACCTTTGATTTTATTAGTGAAGGGTTCATATATATTATATTTTTACTGGAACCTTCCAACTCATGAATTTATGTTGATAGTTTAGGTTTTTTACTTTGTAAGACAACCTATATGTAGTGTGATGGGATTAGGTGAGTGAAAAACATATGTGATAACGATATGTGCTTAATGTTTTTTAAGAGGATATACAATATCTCCATTTTTTATTTATTTGTTATTTTTGGTAGGGTGGGGTAATTCCCCTTTGTTATTTGATGATAAATTTTTTATTGAATGGTACACACATGAATCAATATCTTTAGGTGATACCTATGTCATGGAGTGGTTCAGGCATTCACCGGTGTCTCTAAATGATGGGAAATTTTTCTCTGTAGGGGGTGGGAATTACCTAGAGATTATAGATTTAAATACCTAGTTTCACAATAGGGTACATAAATACACTTATGTTAAAAAATTATTTTTATATAATTATTAGTGGGTAGAGTCTCCCACAGATATTCATAATGACTTGTATGTGTTTCCAAGTAGGGAGAGTCTTCCCTTAAGTATTATATTACCAATATCTATTTTACAATGGGGATATTCCATCATATATGTTTATGAATTATTTTTTATCATTTTCCCCAATAAGAAGATGCTTCCCCTATATTCTTGATGACTTTTTACTTGTTTACTACCATGTATCATTTATTCGACACTGTTCTAGATGATGTTATTTTTTCTTCATAGGTATAGTATATTCACCTTGTATATGTACCCAACCATAAAAATTACATAATATATTTCCTTTATGTTATCAATAAATTTCTAAAATTTATAGTATCTCCGCAGTTTATAGTTTTATAGATTTTTTTTCATAAATATTATATAACAAACCCATATATTACAAATGTTACACTTATACTCAGTTCCAACTTTTCGCACAATATAATACATTTAAAATGAAATATATTTTTTCATCAAAAATTTTAATGTCCTTTAATCTAATAGATTATTTGTTATTATAACTCCACAAACCCAGTGAAATACATTTAAAAATGTGGGATGAAAAAAAATCTCAATAACGATCAAAAAAAATAAATAAATCATTCAGAATAGTGAAAAACATGAAAGCAATTTTAATATTTACCTTTATCATAATATTCATTAATCAAAATATATAATTTATACCAACATGAAAAATAAACAAATTTCCCTCAAATAAATCCTTAAAATCCCATAGAAACTAAATAGGAACCCTTTTGGGGAATCTTATAACATTTTTTCATAATCCATGTCAAAAATAACTAGAGACTAGCTAAATTCAAATGAGAAACCATCCCAGTTAACTCCCTAAATAATTACATTTAATATAGGAAAGAGCTACCAATTCATTTGAGTGATATATTAGGATCACCAATTGTATATGATATATCATCCATAGTCATCATATCAGTTATACCAAGATCACATATCATATATGTTATATCAATCTCTTGTTCCATGTATGCATTATCAGGATTACCCCAACATCATATACAATTCATAAGTACCATATCATAATTAATTTTTTTATCCTCATTAATTTTTGTTATAATATCTTAAAAAACTATTTCCAACACTTATTCAAAACATTTCCAGATATCGAAATATCAGTTCCTTTTCTGGCCCTAATTTAAAAACAAAACTTTCTCAAATAAAGGGAATAATGGTTTTTCATTTTGAGAGAAAATAAAATCATTTGAGTAAAATCAATTGTTTTTTTGAAATTTTTGTAAATTCCACTGATTCCATATATGTAAAAATAAATCAATTCTTATTATTTTCCCATTATAGTAAAAATATTCTATATAAATAAAATAAGAAGATTTATTTTGAAAAAAATGGAAGAAATTAAAAAAACGAGATTTAAAATTTCCTTTATAATTTATATAGATATATATATATATTTCAATACATCCGTAAAATAATTTTAGGAATATGGACAAAGGAGAATAATATTTATAAAATAAATCATTATAAACATTTAAATGAGGGTTTCAGTTAAGTGTCCATTACATTTACTTTGACATGTCATATACGTTCATTATATTACAGAAGAATAATATTATGTTAATTATTTATCTGATTAAGAACCTTTTTAAAAATTATTATAACTTTTATTTCATTTTTGACAGGGTTATATTCCATTATTTAATCATTTAAGTTTACACTAAACATTTTGATGATATTTGGATCATAAGTCCAAAATGTCATTGTAATTTTGATTGAGGTCAAAGTGGTAATTAATGTATCATCTACAGAATAATAGATTAGAATAATAATTTTTATTAAACATTAATTATTATTTTAAAACTAACCATGGATGATTGTTTTGAAAAATTAACTATTTTTCAATCATAGAGATTGTAGGTTGTGCATATGAAAAAGTCACATTTCAATTTGCAAGGAACATGATAGTTAGAAGGAAGCTACTATATGTACCTTATAGATTTGTTATTATATCATAAAAAACAAATTATTTATTAAAATACACACATATATATAAGTTTGGTACACTTCCATCAAAAATGGTTCAGATAGCTTGATGGAGGTGGTAATCGACATGTACACAAAAACTAAATTATATTTTTTCAATGGATGTAAAGTTATGAATTTTTTTAATATTTTAACAATATTTAATGATAAATATTTTTATTATATCAAATATAAAAATTAAATTAATCATTATAACTATCCATTGTAGGGGTGATGGACAATTAATTACATCGGTTTTTGAGGTTGTATTTCACCTTAAATAAGAACGATGGTTTCATTTTCCAACTAATGAAATATGGGAATGATATTGGTTATTAGATTAACATAATAATATATTAGTATAATTAATATAATTATATAATTATTTTATATTAGTTCAATAATATTATAAATAGGTCGATGAAAAAATAAAATGAAAACTATTGGATAGTGATTGTACACGTTTCCTAAAAAATATATTCAGGTTTATACCTAATGCCCACCTAGCATTATTTTTTAATTAAATATGATAAACTAGGATGTGTGGATGTTTTCAATGTATGTATCTTTAAAACTATTGATGAAAAAAGTCTATTGATGTTCTCATAAAATAATAGTGGTCGTTCCCATTTATAAGTGAGTGGAGGGGAACTCATAAAAGTACTTATTATTAGACATTAATATAAATTAAAATTCATTGAAAAAGGAATCAATATATATATAATTCTAATATAAGATGAATATTAGTGAGAATAATCTCATAAAATAATGTTTGGAAAATTATATATTATTTTTTCTCTTATGTATTTTTTTATACCTCAGTTAAACTTTTAACAATTATGATTGTATCACTAATTTTTAATATTTAGGGGTCATGAATTTAACTATAAGTGTAATTGTGAACCCTAGATGGGCCATTTTGGATATTATAAATTGTATTCCATTATAATTAACTTTAATAATATTTTTATAAGTAATATATCATTTAATAACATATTATTTATTATAAAATATCATTAATTTCATTTTTAGAACAATTAAATTTATTAGATTTTGAAAAAAAATTAAAAAAATTGAATTCTAATATAATATATTAACACATATAAAATATACTATGCTAATCTGTAAAATTATATGACAATTATAACTCCCCAAAAATGTATTACTATTATTGTTTTTAAAATAATTTAAATTATTATTATACTACTTATAGAAGCCCTATATTAGTGTTTTGTAAGTATTTAAAATAATTATTTATCAATAAAAATTCAAAATAAATTACCCTGATAAAAATAATAATTATTTATTAATATAATGTTTAATAAGTTAACATATCATCAAATATTTTTTATGTAAAATGTTTAGAGATATTAATGTCAAGAGAGTGACATTTTTTATTTTTTGTTAGTGTAACACCCCAAGCTTCATGATACGATTATCTTTGAATAATACAGTAGCGTGTCGTGTACACAACATCGTGATTCTAACACACCGCGACCAATCAAAGTAGCCATTATGAATAGTAATACCCATTTTTTAAAAAAATTATAAATTTTATCGCTCAAAATGGTCTTCATTTATGGATTCGGAATATCGAAATTATCCTAGGGTGAAATTTTGGTACTTTTTGGATAACTTTTTTATTTTGATGAATAGTGAGAATTACTAAATTTTAATTCAAAAAAACATTTTTTATCAAAATAATTAATAGTGGTAAATAATTAATTTGAGTGGTTTTAATGTATATTTAGAATATATTTTTACCATTTAACACAATTTTGGTCATTTTACATAATTGCACATTTAAACCGGACATAAACAAGTGTCAATCTTTTGATAGTTATTATCTCTTAAAAACACGCTTTTTCATTTAACAATGGGAAATAATTTTAAATTATTTTTTTCCACTTCTATTATTTGAATTTAGAAAAATGGATTGCATATTTAGAATCAGTAGGTCCAAATTGTGTAAATAGGTAACTTTTATTTTTAGACATTTTGAATAATTACTTCTGTAAATACATTATTTACGTTGGTAAATCCGGTAAATAAGGGTAAAAAAATAATATTATAATGAAAATAAATTACTCTATAACATGTCCTAACCCTATTGGTAGATACATTTCCGACCATGGGAATATTTGAGTCTATTTTGGGACCCCATGGATCCACTTGTAAGTGATAATGAAACTTTATATTAATTAAGTTAAACGAAATACAAAAACGACAAAAGCATATATCTTTTAGAAGAACAATTTTTACATAGAGTTATATATGATATATTTTAGACTATAAAAACTCATTAGAAACCAAAAATAATTTCCTACATAATGATATTTTATTTATAATTTTCAGACAATGAATAAGTAAATTTATTTATGACACAATATTGATGTAGTAAGTTCCTTAATAAAAAAGAATCAAATAATTGGTATTATAAAAGTTAAAATAATTATAATTTGAACATTTTGATGACATACACGAATTTTATTTGTTAATATCACATGTTGGTAATGGTTAAATGAATTTTATTCTAATTAATAAATTTATTAAGACTTAAAAAAATCAATTATTGAATAGTGTAAAAATTGATATAAATGCGTTTTCTAAACAAATATTATATTATTAATTGATATTCTATTCCTAAAATTCTAAGGATCGGCCAATGTACTTATATAATGGTAGGTATATTATTAATGGACCACTTAGGGGGGTCTCTTGGATGTATATTGTATGTTTATTAACTATATAATATAAAAATACAAAGTGACATGGTAAGTGTCAAACTAATTAACTCAGAGTTAAAACTATAAGATAAGGTTAATATAATAACACAAACATGTATAAAATATATTTTTTGAATTTATTTAGAACCCTACCCACCTTAGACTTTTAATAATCAACTTTGGAGCCATTAGAAACCGAATATGAATTTATTATAAAATAATAGTTTATGTTTTTTCTAAAGCGCCCCTCCTCCCCCTTATAAAAAGACACCACTTATAACCAATTATTCACACCATAAAATCCTTTTGGATCAGCCAAAACATTCCCAAATACTCTTTCAACATCCCTCAATTCAACCTGGAGGACTTTGTTTGATCATAAATCCAATGTAAGGATCCCTTTTGACCAAATCAAAAGGAAGAACTCGAAGAAGAGGTAATGTTTTCACCACCCTTTTTCAAGTTCCTTTCTTCTTCAACATCTTCTATCGTTGTTATTTCATTTATAAGATAATAACTCATGTATCTTATATATAATGTGATGTTATTATAAATATTTTACAACCATATTCAGTATTCTATCCATCCTTTGAATGACATGTCACCATACGTGCGTACTAACGACTTACCGTCTCCACGTCGTGGTGTAATTTTTATTCAAAAACATTATTATTTGGATGGGTATTTTAATGATATGTAATTGATGTAAATAATAAATATAACATGATAATTATTCTGTATATATGATATACCATCCAATTATATATTATTTTAATATCAAAAGAATGATATTGTGGCTCGTGCATACGTACGGACTACAGTCTCCACGAACACGATGAGATTCATTCCCCATCGTATCCATGGAATTATAGTTCTCTTTTTATGATTAAAAATTATATTTAAGGACTTGATATAATTATTGATACTAATAAGATACAACCTATCCATAACAAACACATATTATGTAACAAAATATATAAAAGAAAATGAGTGTGTTAACACCCGGAATGATGATAATACTAAGATATTATTAACAAATCAATGTTAAAAGATCATATATGATATCATATTAATGTATATAATTCTTTTATAATTTAATAAAAATTATTTCACCATTATAAAGGAGTTTAACCTACCCAAAACAAACGAAAATTACAAGTTTAGGGTTTATTTTGCAATCTCATCATTATCCGAGGTTGTTTATACGTAATTATCTACTCGGACCTCATTATCATGAACATCCATGTTTCCTAAAAATGTATTTCAAAAAATTCGTACTATTTTACAGAATCTGGGTTAAATTCATTTATACCCATGTTTGAATTTTTGTAAGATGTCTATAAATTAATCTTTCCATCGTTTTCCAAACAAGGTCCTTTTTAACATTTTCGACAAAATTAAGGTAAGAATGAATCTTTAACTTATACGTCATGTGCAACTATTTTCCGTCGTTATAAAATCGTCGAAGCTTTCCTTACAATTTTATAAGAATATTTTTAAGTAAATTTTATCTTTTATAATTATGTGACTTTTAAATGATTTCAAAAAAGAGGTATTTCTCTCAAATAGTTTTTATTTCATCTATGTCAACATCCATTGATGGATTTTAAGTTTATTTGAAGTTGATTTATTATGACACTAGACTTCCATATTTTATTGAAGGTTTTGTGATATGATTGACTGTGTATGTGTTATTTTTATACCATTCATGGTTTATGGAGAAAGTATTGACCTTTTTTATTCTAGTTTTAATACGAATGTTTATGTTATGTTTAAATATGTTCATATGAGGAATGAATTATAATTTATAAGTGACGGGTGGAGCCTGCTATATCTCCATGATGCATCGGTAGGTTTCATGAGACAAACTAGTGTCTTGGAACGAGGCCTTGAAAAAAATCATATTTGTAGTCTTGGCACGAGGCTGTGGCTATGTGATTATGATAGACTGGCATTATGGAAACTTCATTATGAAAGTGGTTATTGATATTTCATGTGATTATTAGACTAATAGAATATCAATGTGAATAAGTAAATGGAATTATTTCATTTTATTTCTTCCCTATTATGCTGAAGTTCATGTTTAAAAGTCTTTGATTTAGTTATACATTTCCTTAAATGTTTATGCTTATTTGTGAATGCCTCTGCTATATTTTTATCCTTACTGAGCATCTATGTTCACCCCTTTCTATGTTTTATTTTTCCTAGGATGTGAAGATTTATTTTATGACTGACCTGTAGGGATAGTATGAGGGGATATGGGTGTGTAAAATGGAGACTATTTTGTTTTAGTTTTCATTTTATGTTGTAATGTCAAATTTATGAATGTATCTAGTGATTCCAAGGAAACTAAACTAATTGTTATTTCGAGTCTTTATCTTTGGTGATCATGCCAATGTTATTTAATAATGGACCAACTCTGGGTAACTGGGGTTGGGGAGTTACAGTTGGTATTAGAGGAAGTTTATTACAAACCTTATAAGACATGTTAAGATAATTCTCACTTGACTTTCAGGGTATGAGGGATCAATATTTACCTCTGGTGGAATTTTCCTATAACAATATCTTCCATTCAAGTATTTAGATGGCACCATATGAAGCATTATATGGAAAGAGATGTCGCATACTAAATTGTTGGGATGACGTTGGTGAGAGAATACATGTAGGTCGAGAAATGGTGGAGGAAATGATGGAAAAGGTAAATGTAATCAAAAACCACATTGAAGCAGCTCAAAGTAGGCAGAAGAGCTATGCCGATAACCAAAGGAAGGATTTGGAATTTCAGGTTGCAGATCATGTTTTCTTAAAGGTATCTCCATGGAAGGGAGTTATACATTTAGGTAAGAGAGGTAAATTGAGACCCAGGTACATTGGACCTTTCAAAATTCTAGAACAAATTGGGGTTGTAGCATACCATTTGGCAATGCCGCCAAATCTCTCTAATGTTCACGATGTATTCCACGTATCACTGTTGAGAAAATACATGCCTGACCCAATGCATGTACTCCCCAATGAGGAATTATAACTGGAACCAGATCTGTCTTATTACGATGAGCCCATAAGGATTCTTGATACAAGAGAACAAGTGCTGAGAAACCGGACGACTCATCTGGTAAAAGTTTTATGGAAAGACCATAAGATGGAAGAGGCAACGTGGGAACCCAAGGAACTTATGATGAAGAACCACCCGAGTCTTTTTATGCAGTAGTATTCTAGAAATTTCTAGGATGAAATAATTTGAACGAGGATAGAATGTAACACTCCAAGCTTCCAAGGTATGATTCTCTTTGAATAATATAGTAGCGTGTGTTTTACGCAACTTCAAGATTCTAACACACCAGGACCAATCAAAGTAGCCGTTATGAATAGTAATACCAACTTTTTATAATTTTATAAATTTTATCTATCAAAATGGACTTCATTTTTGGATTCATGATATTGAAATTATCCTAGGGTAAAATTTTGGTTCTTTTCGGATAACTTTTATATTTTGATGAATAGTGAAAATTAATAAATTTTAATTAAAAACAAAATTTTTAATAAATATAATTAATAGTCATAAATTATGAATTTAAGTGGTTTTAAAGTATATTTAGAATATATTTTTACCATTTAATACAATGTTGGTCATTGTACATAATTTCACATTTAAACCGGACATAAACACGTGTCAATCTTGTGATATTTATTATCTCTTAAAAACACACTTTTTATTTTAACAACGGGAATTAATTTTAAATTAATTTCTGACAATTATGTGTTTTAAATTTAGAAAAATTGATTCCATATTTAGAATCAAGAGGTCTAAATTGTGTAAATAGATAACTTGTTTTTAGACATTTTGAAAAATTACTTCGGTAAATATATTATTTACCATGCTAAATCTGGTAAATAAGAGTAGAAAAATAATATTATAATAATAATAAATTACTGTAAAAAGTGTCCTAACCCAATTTTTTGATACATTTCTAACCATGGGAATCTTTGGTTCGATTTTGGGAGCCCATGGATCCAGTTGTAGGTGATAATGAAACATTATATTAATGAAGTTAATGTAAATACAAAAATAAAATAAGCATATATCTTTTAGAAAAACAATTTTTACATAGAGTTATATATGTTATATTTTCAACTATAAATATTCATTGGAAATATAAAATGATTTCATTCAAAATGGTATTTTATTTATAATTTTTAGACATTGAATAAGTAAATTTATTTATGACATAATAATGATGCAGTATTTTCCTTAATAATAACAAAATCAAATAATTGTTATTATAAAAGTTAAAAAAAATATAATTTGAATGTTTCGATAACATCCAAGAATTTTATTGGTTAATATTACATGTTAGGATTTCTTAAAATAATTTTATTCTAAATAATAATGTTGTTAAGACTTTAACAAAAACCAATTATTGAATAGTGCCAAAATTGACATAAATGAGTTTTTAAAACAAATATTATATTATTAAATAATATTCTAATACCTAAAATTTTAAGGTTTGGCCAAAGGACTTATATAATGGTAGGTGTATTATTAATGGACCACTTGGGGTCTGTTTGATCCATATAGTACGTTTATTAACTATATAATATAAAAATACAAAGTGACATGGTAAGTGTCAAACTAATTAACTAAGTGTTAAAACTAAAAGAAAAGGTAAATATAATGACCCAAACCTGTATAAAATATATTGGTTGAAAGGATTTAGTCCCATACCCACCATAGACTTTGAATAATCCACTTTTGATCCATTATAAACATAATATTCATTTATTATAAAATAATACTTTATTTTTTCCTAAATTGATCCTCCTCCCCCTTATTAAAGGACACCACTTCTATCCAATTAATCACACCATAAACTCTTTTTGGCTCATCCAAAACCACCCTAAATACTCTCTCAACTTCCCTCACTTCAAACTAGTGGCCTTATTTTGATCAGAAATCCAACCATTGGATCCCTTTTGATCAAATCAAAATAAAGATCCCGAAGAAGAGGTAATGTTTTCACCACCCTTTTTCAAGTTCCTTTCTACTTCAACATCTTATTTCTCTGTTATTTCCTATCTAAAATAATAACTCCAGTATCTTATATATACTGTGATTTTTTTTATAAATATGGTCCAACCATATTTAGTATTCTATCCATCTTTTGAATGGCATGTCACCATATGTTCGAACGTACGACTTACCGTCTCCACGTCGTGGTGTAATTGTTATGCAAAAACATTATTATTTGGATGGGTATGATAATGATATGTAATTTATGTAAATAATAAATATAGAACTATAATGATTATGTATATATGATATACCATCAAATTATATATTATTTTAATATAAAAAATGATATTTTCGCCCGTGCATACGTACGGACTACCGTCTCCACAAACGCGATAAGATTCATTACCCATCGTATACATGCAATTATAATACTCATTTGATGATTAAAAATAATTGTTAAGAACATGATATCATTCTGGATATGAATAAGATAAAAACTATTCATAAAAACATGTCTTATGTAAAAAACAATATAAAATAAAATGAGTGAGTTATCACCGGAAACGATGATAATACTAAGATATTATTAACAAATCAATGCTAAAAGATCATATATGATATCATGTTAATGTATATGATTATTTTATAATTTAATAAAAATTATTTCACCATTATACAAGAGGTTAACCTATCTTCAACCAAGGGAAAGTACAAGGTATGAGTCTCTTTCTCAATCTCTTCATTATCCAAGGTTGTTTATACATAAATATCTACTGGAACCACTTTATCATCCACATCCATGTTTCTTAAAAAGAAATTTCAAAACATTCTTACTATTTTACAGAATATGGGGTAAAGTCATTTATACCCTTGATTTAATTTTTATAAGAAGTTTATAAAGGAATCTTTCCATCATTTTCCAAACAAGGTTATTTTTATCCTTTTTGAGAAAAATAAGGTAAGAATGTCTTTTTAACTTATAGGGCGGGTGTGAATATTTTCCACTGTTATAAAATCATCTAAGCTTCCCTTACAAGATTATAAGAATATCTTTAAATTAAAAGTTTTATTTTATAAATATGTGACTTTTAAATGATTTCAAAAAAGATATATTTCTCTCAAATAGTTTTGATTTCATCTATGTCAACATACATTGATGGATTTTAAGTTTATTTGAAGTAGATTTATTATGATACAAAACCTCCATATTTTATTGAAGGTTTTGTGATATGTTTGACTGTGGATGTGTTATTTTTATACCATTCATGGTTTATGTAGATATTATTGACATTTCGTATGCTAGTTTTAATACGAATGTTTATGTTATGTTTAAACTTGTTCATATGAGGAATGCATTGGACTAAATAAGTGACGGCTGGAGCCCGCTATAGTTCCTCGATGCATCTGTATGTTTCATTAGAAAAACTAGTGACTTGGAAAGAGGCCTTGGCTATGTGGTTATGATAGTCTGTCATTATGCACTCCTTGATTATGAAAGTGGTTATTGATATTTTATGTTATTATTTTACTTGTAGAATATCAATGTGAATAATTAAATTGCATTGTTTCATTTTATTTCATCCATATTATGCTGAATTTCTAGTTTAAAAGGCTTTGTTTTAGTTATACATTACCTTAAATGTTTATGCTTATTTATGAAAGCTTCCTCTATATTGTTATCTATTCTGAGCATCTGAGCTCACCCCTTTCTATGTTTTATTTTTCCCAGGATGTGAAGAAGTGTTTTATGACTGACCTGTAGGGATAGTATGAGGGGATATGAGTGTGAACATTATAGACTATGTTGTTTTAGTTTTCATTTTATGATGTAATGTAATAATTATGAATGTATCTAGTGATTACAAGGATACTAAACTAATCGGTCTTTCGAGACATGATCTTTTGTGATCATGCCAATTTTATGTAATAATGCACCAACTCTGGGTAATTGGGGTTGGGGTGTTATAGTTAGTTAAAATAATATAAATGTCCTTATTAAGAAAAAATTTAACTATAATGCAATATATTACAATTTTGTATAGATTACGTCTGATTAATTCATTAAAATAAAAATAATTTTTGTATTATTTTTAATTTTTAAAAGTTATTTCATGGTAATATAGTAAATTTCCCTTTTCATGAATAATAGAAAAATTAGTATATTCTAAATAACACTAAATTATTTTATATGTTATAATAATTATAAGATTATTTAAATATAGAATTTAATTTCTTAAAATTTAAATTAAAAAATATATAAATTAATATTTTAAATGAAACCCTAAAATATGAGAAAATTAATTTCATAAGGATAAAACTTTTCATTTATAATTTAAGAGTAACATAGTATTATAATAATGCTTTCGACTATATAAAATGTAATATACGAATACAAATAAGGAAGGAAATTTATTATTATCTTTACATTGTTATAATATCACCACTTATGGAAATTGACTACTAATGATTTTATGAATCACTTAAACAAGTGCACATATTTTTTCATCAAATAATTTCTAGATACCCATGATGGTTCTTCTAATAAATAGTTCTTCAAAAAAACATAACATGGTGAATCACCTTATTCCATAGCACTAGTTATATTCTTTCAATAATTTTTTCTTGTTGTTCCTTATAAAAAATGTTTGTTTAACTAAACTACCTCAATGAACAAATAATGGGATGCATATGGCACATTTTTTCTTATCAATGAATCATGAAATGCTTCATGTACCTAGGATTAATTTTTGGTAAAGGTCTCCCAATATGAAACTAGTCTAAATTTCTCTGGGATTTCATATGGTTTAATAAACTTTGGACATAAATTTCCCTTATTACCAAAATCCTTTACACATTTCCAATGAGATATATAAAAAAATTAACCACCTACATTAGAAGAATGACAATTCCACTTCTCATCCACTTATATTTTTCTCTTTCACTGATGAATCTTCATATTATGTTGAATCATCACCTCCATTTAGATTATTTCCTCTACCAGCTATGGTACCTATAATTTCCTTTAACTTAATTATTTTCTACAAACTAATGTATGACACTAATTTTCACATAGTTATTCAAAATGTGTCATATGTATAATGGAATGGTGACTTTTACTATAATAAATATCAACTAAATAATATAATGATCCCAACTACCCTATAAATTAATTTAAAAACCAGAAAAGTATATTCAATTTTATGAATCATTTTCTATAACTATCCATAAGAGTGAGTAAGATCAGATATACTAAAATTTAATTCAATAACCAATGTCTTTTGAAGGTATTTCAGTGAATTTGATGTAATCATAGGATCCCAGTAATATATAATAGAGAGAGGAACAACATATATCCTTTCTAAATCCAACAAATACAGTTGAGAAATATAATTTAAATACATAGTATCTAGAATGGGAAGAATATGTTCATTTTTAATTAATTTAATAATAATAACAAAAATAACATTATTACCTTGAGAATTATTTTTTAATACCCCCACAAATATAAAGGATATATTTTTTCATTTCCGCAATCTCACCAAAAAATGTAAAAACAACAGTTTTTATAATTATCATTCATATTTAACCTATTGATAAGTCAAAATTTTTATGATAAACTGTATGATATTAATATTCATTCCATAGAACCTGTAACATATTCAATTGTATATACTAATTTTAGTAATTTTGATTTTGAACATAAAATGGAGAGCTTTGAACTTTTATCAATAATGAATTTTTCAACAAAGAGATAACTAGCATTGAGATCATTTTTCAAAATCTCAAAACAAATTCCTTGTAAATGGTAAATTCAGGTGAGCTATTTTTCTTTTCTAATTCAAATTTAACTTCTAAATCATGGCCACCCTTCTTTGTTTTCATTATTCATTCTGACAGAGATGATTAAATTAGTACCTAAAATATAACAGGGGATGTTCATGAATGCTCTATAGCAAGGAAAAAATACATAAAATCGTTAAGCCAAAGATATTGTCTCAAAACTCACATGGTTAATGTTTCATTGTCATTAGTAATAAAAAACCAATGAATTGTTTCCCTGTTTATGATTTTATTAAATTGTATTATGTTAATCCTTAATTATTTCAAGTCATATTCTCTTCCTTAGATTGATCTATTTATATGTAAATATACGCTTAAAAAAAATTGATCAGTAAATTTTGGAAAATATATTCCATATAATTTTCTCCTCTAATTTTTTAAAGTAAAAATAAAAAACTATCACAAAATCAAGTGTATTATAATTTGACACAAGTTGTTTCATTTGGAAGGAAACATAATATTTACCTGGTCATTCTGTATAAGAACAAAACCAAGTCCCTTCATATAAGGATAATTATAGAAAAAAATTATATATCTCTATAGTATTTTTCCTAAAATAGATCATTATCAATTAATCATTTTACATCCAGTAAACATTCATAATAATAATTAATATATATGAATGTAACTCCTTTTTATGATAAAAATGTGAGTGATCTATATAACCATCAATGTTTTCATCAACCCGTTGTTAGTGACCTTCTATCAAAATAAAACTAAGAATCTAGATTACAATTTTTTGTATTTTCCATTCATCAAAAAATAATTTTTACTAGGGTGAATAGTTATCCCATATTCAAAAAAATCACATGGAAAAAATCTATTACAACCAAAATTCAGACATATAGAATTTTTTATCTTGAGTATTTTTTTAAATGTTTGAAAATAATACCGATTTGTCTTAAAAATCCTCATTATTTTTATAATATAATAGTATATCATCAACAAGAACAATAAAATATATCTAAATAATAATTTAAAATGATATTCATAGGATTCCTGAATATTACCCATGCATTAGATTACCCAATAGAAAAAACTAAATAATAATAATTCCTATATCAACCCGAAAACACTTATTTTGGAATATCATCTTTTTTTATCATCAACTAATGATACTGTAAGATAATATAATTCCTCAAATATCATAATTCTTCATGGATCTGATAAAAAAAATTATATGAGGTAAAATATACATGTTCTTAATAGTATTGTTATTCAATGATCAATAATCAATTCAATGTCTTATTGAAGTGTATTTGTTTTTAATAAATAAAATAGGGAACCCCATGGTGAATTGATAATATGAGTTAAACCAATATCTAGAAAAATCCCGCTACATATTTTTTCAATTAAAAAAGTTATACATGGTTTATTCGATAAGGGGGTATTGAAATTAGTTTATCTGCAATCACTATGTTAATAGTAAACTCAACCTCCCAATCAAAAATAGCACCAGGAAAATAATTTTTTAAAACTATTATAAATTTATCCATTATGAGAATATCATTAATGTGAATAATTTTTTTCTTTTCAACAACATAATCTATTTATCTTTCACTATCATCTATAATCAATTTCTCGTGTTCTTTATATGTTTCCAAATATTTGAAACCATTGAATATAAAATCACTAGTAGAATACTAACCTATAGCAACGGTTTGGAACCGTTGGTATAGGCCTCCAAACCGTTGGTATAGCCTATAACAACGGTTTGGAGAACCGTTGCGAAGTAAGCCGTTGGGATAGGTCTATACCAACGGTTTTCCCAAAACCGTTGGTATAGACCTATCCCAACGGTTTTTAAAACCGTTGGTATAAGTAATATGAAAATCTATTCCAACGGTTATAAAACCGTTGGTAAATGTATTTCAGAAAAAAAAACATGTGCTGGGATTTGATCCCACGACCCGTTGTTTATAATCGAACGACTTAACCACTAAGCTAACATCACTTTTGTAAACATAATTTCATAAATATATATATGTATTATCATAATTATTTAAAATTTAGATTTATATAATGTTCTCGGGTAGCAGACCTGGAAGAAATGAAAGAACCTATCCCAACGGTTTTGAGAACCGTTGGGATAGGTGGAAATTTCCAGGAGGTGAATGTTGGATTTGGGGTGAGTTTTCCCAACGGTTCTCCCAAACCGTTGGGAAAGGGGGGGTCTTTCCCAACGGTTTGGGATAACCGTTGGGAAAGGGGCCTCAAAAAACCCCTTTCCCAACGGTTCTCCCAAACTGTTGGGAAAGACCCCCCCTTTCCCAACGGTTTGGGAGAACCGTTGGGAAAGGGGCCTCAAAACACCCCTTTCCCAACGGTTCTCTCAAACCATTGGGAAAGGGGGGGTCTTTCCCAACGGTTTGGGAGAACCGTTGGGAAAGGGGCCTCAAAACACCCCTTTCCCAACGGTTCTCCCAAACCATTGGGAAAGACCCCCCCCCCCCCCTTTCCCAACGGTTTGGGAGAACCGTTGGGAAAGGGTGTATATAAGTGTTGGGAAAGATCCGATTTCCAGTAGTGAATTTTTAGATCTAAAATATATCTTATCCTGATAAATAGAACACCAATCCCTAATCAAAATAATATTATTCTCTACTATGGTTAGTTCCACATGATAAGTTGGAAAAATATTCCGAGGGTTAATTATAGGTAGATTCATATAAATATTGGCTTCATTAATATTTTTAAACATTTTTTTCATAAAATTATCTTTCTTATTTTCATGAGGGGAAATTCCCATTTTACTTGTAAATTTATTACAAATAATGAAATTAAATCATATAGATTCAAATGTTTCATTAAAATAATTTGAATGAACAAGTAACATACCAATCACCACTTCATTAAATGACCCAAAATCCAACATAGTAGTAGAAATTTATTTTCCCATGAATTTTTTGTTTTTATCTTGAAGATTTCAACCATGTTTACCAAAATTCAGGCACACTTAAGAATAATTATAATTACCATTGTAATTTATACATCAAACCTTTGGATTAGTATATGCAACCAAATTCATGGTTTATTCAGGAAATTTTTTATATCATAATCCCCATGAAAAAACTTATCACACATGTAAAAATTTCCAAATCTTATAAATCATTCAATGAAATATTATTTCACCATGCATGGAACATATTAACGGCTTTCTTAAAGAAGTATTAAGTGGTTTATTCTTCATTTCATTCCACTCTGGCCGCATTTTTCTCTTATAATATCAAGGAATATAACTTCCACAAAACTCCATCTCAACATTCGTAGCACAGTTTACAACTTTATCATAGAATTAATCTTTTTATGATCCAAATATCTTTCTAAACATGGTTTCAATCCATCATCAAATTTATTACTTTTACTATCATGCTCCCAAATTAAATTCCATTGATAACATAACAATATTGTAAAATATACTTCATAAACAAATACACAATCATCATCTTGTTTCATTAATTCTTATATTATTGATCCATTATGAGTTCGACAACCTTAGAAAAATATTTCTATAAACAATTACTTAAATGTATCTTATTCCATGATATTATGCTCATTTCTATCTCTGGTATTCTTAACTAATTAACACCACCAATAATATTTAACTTCAGGATGATAAATGACAAGAGTTAACTATTAAATATTAAACACACCATGATTTCAATTATTTCGTGAGCATTTATATATCATTCAGATACTACTAGATAAGTGGTTTCACCAAAATATGGATGATTTTGTTTTATAAAATGTGTGATTATCAACATGTTCCATTAATATAGATCTTGTTCTCCTATAACATGGATACAATGACCATTAATAGATTACATTAAAAGATAAATATCAAAAAAAAATTCAAATCCAACCATTCTTGGATTCTAATTTAGAATAGAATTACCCTCTTGATACCTTCATATTATAGATTCTGTGTTTCCTCCATGGGAAATCATTCTGAATAGACATACATTAGAGGAAAAAAAGGTAATCATTAATTTCTAAATCATTTCAACAGAACAATAATGTAGTATATTCGATGGGTATTTTAATTACAATACCCAAACCACTATTTTTAACTACACCAACCACTAACACCAACTATAAGGACTCATCTATAATCATTTCAGCATAGACTGTCTTTTTAAAATATATCACATTTATAAATTTCAAGGATATTTATGATTTTGGTGTTTATATAAATAGGTAACAACGATCTCGTAAGAAACACATATAGTAAAAAGTGGAAACATATAATCACTCTACATTTCCCTATAATTTAAAACATTTTACAACTGACAATTTTTTCTCACGAAAGATCATAAATACATTCAACATGACTTTTTATTTATTCTTACTTATCCTTAAATAAAGAGAAGGAAATTTAAAACAATTATATGAGTACCAATATAATTGAATGGGGAATAAAATAATTATATCCAATGGCCTAGTGAAAACAGGAAAAAAAATCATTTCTCACAACATTTAATGACTCTATGAAATACATTAATATCCCATGAAAAAAATAATAATTTTTTCTCAAATAAAACATTTAAAATCTATAGGAAAAAATTAAAAACCATTTTTGGAAAAATTGGGAATTATATTCATAACCCATTACATAAATAACTAAAGGTCAATTTAGTCAATAGAATAAACATAAATTCTAACTCTTTACTTCATTCCTTTGAATAAAGGGAGAATTACATAATGCATTATAGAGATTCATCGAGATCACACATCTAACACCATATTTAGGGGAACAACTTTTTCTAATGTGTACCAAGATCACCCTTTATCTTCTAAAACTCAACAATAATTTTTCATAACTAAAAAATTTTATACATAAGCTATTCTTTTTAAAACCCCTTAAAAAATATATTATCCCCTTTTGAAAACCAATTTAAGACATCAAAATAACCATCCATGAAAAATAAGAACAAGGTACATTATGTGAAGAGATCATATATTCTTGAAATTAATAAAACATAAAATAATTGTTTTGGTAGTAGGAAAAGTCATTTAATACATATATGATAAAATAGAACCTTTCTTTTTTCCTTTTGTAACGAAATTCTGAATTTTCAATATAAAATAAATAATCAATTCATTTTGAAAACAAAGGGAAGATAGTGAAAAGAAACATTAAAAGTACTATATAATTCTTATATATATATATATATATATATCCATGAAGTATTATTATGAATACAGAAATATAAGATAAATATATAAAAATTGAATATTTAAATTTTTTAAAATGAGGTTTTAATTTAAATTATAAATTACCATGAGTCTTACTCATCATGTATAATCCTTACCATCTTGCATATATTACTTATTTTATTTATTTACATTAAATAGATCATTTTCATGTTTATTTTTTTTAGAAATGTTATTTTTAATTTTAAACAATTTAATTCCACTTCATTTGTTGAAATTATATTAGAATCAAAAGTAAAAAATGAAATTAGTATGTTGGATATTTTCAAATAGTTTATTACTCGGTCACTATAATAACAATAATTAAAAAATAATAAACTTTTGTATTAATTTTACTTTTAAAACCTTCCATGGGAGATTGTTATGTTATGTATGAATGAGATACCTTTAAATTTTTCAATGATCCTAATGGAAATAAGGTAAGCATTATATTAAAATTAATGTTGTATTATTATATCATAGATATAATATTATTTATTTAATACACTTATATATTTCAACCATGTGATGTGGTCATAAAAAACCATGTCACATTACTTCATTGAGGTGGTAATCCAAACATATGCATTATCAATGTTATTATTTACCAATGGATGGAAATATAAGAAAGTTTAGGACATATTATATTTACATAATGATAAATATATCTTTAATAATATATATATATATATATATTAAATGAATCATTATAACTAGCTATGAAAGGGGGTGATGGAAACATGAATTTCATCAGTTCCCAAGTTCGTAGTCCACCATACACACAAACGATGCATTTATTTAACATTTTATAGAATTGTATATTGATATAAGTTATTATATTAATATAATAACATATAAAAATAAGTAATATTATTAGTTTATTTTTTCATAATGGTCAAAAAATATTTCATGGATGCATAAGTAGAAATAAATTGAGAATGCACGGTAAATGATTATACGTCTTCTTCAGAAAAAATCATTATGATTATACCCAAATAAATTTAAGGATGGTTTTATGAAAAAATTATGACCTCTAGATAATATAGATGGATGTAATATATGAATTTTTCAAGTTTTGTTTGACGAAAATTTATTTTTTATATATGAAAATAGAAGGATAGGAAGGGTACATTTATAATTGAGGGGTGGGGCACTCTTGAAATTAATGAATGAATTAAATTAATAAAAATTCAATGATATAAGACTCCAAATTTATATATTTAAAATATATGATGACTATTTTTCTAAACAATATCATCCAAAAAAAATATAATTTTTTTTGTTTCTACCCTTATCTCTTTATTTTAAACCCATATTAACCCTTTTGACAATTATGTTGATACCACCATTTTTTAATCTTTATATATACAAAAAAAATTATAAATAGAAAAATTGAAAAATAAATATACATTGGTTGATATTATAAACCACATAACATTAATTTTTATTATGATAATATTTTTAGACTTTTTATGTCATTTTAAAATATATTATTAACTAAAAAATTATTAATAATAGTTTTGGAAGATTTTATTTAATTTTAATTTGAAAATAGTATGAATATAATATAATTTTATTATTATAAATTAAATCATATAATATATGTTATTGAATAAATAAAATTCATAAGATAATATAACTCACCCAAACCAATATTACTGTATATGTTTTTAAAATCCTTTACTTGATTTTTCTACTAATTACAGAATCACGATGTTAGAATTGTGTAAGAATTTCAAATAGTTATTTCATCAATAAAAAATATAAATAAATTATAATTATAAAAAAAATACATTATCATTCCTAAAAAAAATTATATATAAACTTATCCACATTTTATCATTATGTAATAATTAAAGAGATGTTAAAGTAAAGTGAGTTACATTTTTCAATTTACAATAATTAGAATAATATAAATGTCATTATCATTAAAAAATTAACCAAAATGAAATATATTTGAATTTGGAATGGATATGGTTTAATATATCCCATCAAATGAAATTAATGTATTTTTTGGGTCGATAGGAGGAATTTATTTCATGGTTTTCACCCTAATTTACACAATTTACCCAAACCAAGTTTAAAATTAATTGTTGTGTTTACTTTTCCAAATGACCCAAAATAAAAGTGGAATTTTGAAAAAAATGGAAAACTCATGATTGAATATATGGAATCCAATTTTCACTATTATGAAAATAATATTGGAAGAATTTATTTTCAAATAGAAACATCCAAACTCGATGAAAGATAGTATTATATTGAAAGACTTCTAATGTATAAAAAGTGTTTATACTAAATCAAAGTTTAAATTTAATTATAAAGACCATAATTGTATTTTCTAAATCAAAATAAATGTACTAAAATTAAAAAATAACCTATAAAATAATATTACTTTTCAAACAGTTGAAAATAATAAAAATTTTCAAAAAATAATAATTATTTTTATCAATTAATTGATAAATCAATGATTTAGAAAATAATATAAAATTCACATTAAGATAATAATATTTAAATTTTTTTAAAATAGGTTAATTTTTGAAAATATTTTTTTAATGTTTATAAATTAGTATGTTGGAATGACCTGAAGGCCTCTATTTTTTTAATTATTTTTATAATCCATCTTTGAAGGGGTGAGGTGGGAACCTTAAAAGTCCAGAAGGCTTAGAGGCATTTAAATAAACCATAAGTGATAGATGGAATCACCCAGACACAACAACTTGGAAGTGCTCCTCCCCAGCATATTTCATGATATCAGCACTCCATCATCAGAGGGTGGGTCATCAATCTATCCTATGAAAAGATGCATAGGCCCAATACCGATGGTAATTCCAAACCTTATCTTTCTTCCAATTACAGTTAGCTACTCACTATTGAATGTGCCTACACTGAATCCACATCTGGAGCCTTGTCCCTTGTAGTCTTACGGGCACATTCGTATAATACAATGCCCCCAAGGCCTTAGGGTGGCCCTAAGGCCTTAAGGTGGCCCGAAGGCCTTGAGAGACAACTGGCCCGAACACCTCCGATGGACCAAAAGCCTTACAAGACCCGAGGACCAAATTTGTGGTCAAGAGGCCCATATGGATGAATAGTTCTATCTTCTATAGTCCCGAAAATCACCTGCTAGAGTGCCTGCTACAGTACCCTAGAAATCTATATCCAACCAGATTTGATCTCGAGTCTCTTGTATGCACCTGATGAGTCCTCACAAACCATGCAAAGGATCATGTGCTACATCAATCTTTTCAATGAATAATTATAAAATAATATAATATTTTTACTAACAATAAATCTATTTATTTTTCATTGAAATGTAACTAATTAGTATTAATATGAATATTACTATATAAAATATTATAAATTAATAATAATAAGGTAGGAAACTTATTATTAAATTTACCTAGGTTGTAACACATGAGTTCTAGAAAATTTTATTATTCATAGAGACATCCCAACCCTTGTTGAAGGATGTATGCTCTATCCCAACTGTGACCATACAAAAATAGGATAGATGGAATTTTTTTTGTTATATCATTTATTTTGTGAGATTATCACATAGTGCATAAACTAATTTACTAAAAAATATTTCTATATTTCATCTGATTCGATACTGAGTTTTATCTCACCCTATTTTGGAGTCCACGATATTTGGGTACCTAAGAAGGGTTCACTTTTTACAGGTTTTTGTAGGTTAGAGTCCCAATGATGCTTAATAGAGATTTATCTCTTATATGGATTATATTGAAAATGATGTGATGAAGATTAAGTGTTGTAATTGGTCCTTCTTTTTTATCATTTTACTTTTTTTTATATGCGATCAATCTGATTCACAATCAATTGATACATGACTATAATCCACCATTATATTATGATAGCTTGATTGGGTTTATTATTCATACAATTTTTCTAAATTTTATATAAGAAAAATGGTTAATTTTTCATGTATTTCTTACTATAAAATGAGGATTTAATCTCCCCATGTTTTTACTCTAGATCCCAAATAGTAGATTATAACCACTAGTGTATAATGACGCGTTCATGAGGTCAAATGACACATCAGTCTGGTAAACTGAGAATGAAAATGTAGGGTAATTATGAATTTTCATTGTAGTATATAATTTTTTCTTAATATTTGGGGATAAGGAATATATTTTATATTGGAATGTAGCAGGGCATGAAATAGATCTCAATCTAATGTATCAGGAAAATATTTTATTTTGGAAATTGAATGTTACTTGGGTTATGGGGATTCTATTCTTGATTTTTGATGTTACGATTGAGATATTTAATCAATTATTATTTATAATTATTTTAGATTCATATTATTGATTTTTTGGATCTTGTCCCACAGTTATGAGGCCTTTGAACTTGAATCATTATTTTTAATTAGGAGTCACATGATATTCATGTCCTTATAAGTAATTATGATGATTTTTATAGGAAAAAACTAGTTTAGTTATTTAATATGTCACCAAAAACATATGATGTGTTTTACCATATGGATTCTAAATGGAATTATATTTAATTGAAACTTTTCACTATAGTATACTGGACACATATCATCATGCGGATATTTCGTTATATTATTTTGGATGATATTATGATCCATGATAGGGTAATATTTTATAAACATTCCATGAGAGGATTAACACCCTAGTATATTATGGTGACTTGGTATGATATATTTGATATGTAAATATGTATATGTAATATTGAGATGGTGTTTTGGAATATATATTTCTTTATTATAATTGGTATGGTAATAAAGTGGTTCTCTATTATATCTAACCTCTACGAGATGTGGTTTATAGGATAGTTGGGAGATCCTCCTACCATTGTTATATTTTTTAGGATATATGTGATCCATGTACATTGATTAGATTAATAAGAATTTCCTTTTTTATTTGAGATGATTTGTAATGTATAAAGGTAAACTGAGAGATGAGTTAGCAAAGACATGTGATTTCCATAGATATGAGAATCATGGGAAGATCCATTGAATTATGATAATTGTCAATAGAAGGCGATATTATGTATATCGTATAGGAATAGAGATTTCTTGGGCCTTTGTAATGTAAATAAGTGATGTTCCTGGGTGTTTAGGTTTTGTTATGGGGGATATGATTGACATAATTAATTTATTTATTTATTTGGAGTGAAGTTATTTGTAAAATTATTGATTATGATCTTAAATTTTTTGATATAAGATATATTGACCATGTGAAAATACATTTGGTCAATGATGATGCATATATTGGAGAGTTATTATACTGTAGTCCCTATAATGGGTGATATGTCAGGGTTGTTTGAAAAAAACACCAATATAATTATAAATATGTAAGATTCAAATGTTAATGGAATATGGATGGTGGTATGTTACGTGATTGCAGGTTTAGTGATGTGAGATTCATTGAAGTATTATTCAAGTTATATAATTGGGTGAAACGAGCTTACAACCACCAGGTTTTGATGAGATAATTGATATATGAGATTGTCACATGAAATGCAATTTTAGTTTTGGATCTATGATCTATCATATGTGAGACGAGTACTGATATTTTTTATGAAATTATTATGGTATTGTTTCCATGATAATTTTATAAAAATTGAAGGCATTCTGATATGGTGGTAAGTGACATTGATGATGAATCTGAGATTGGTGACATTGTTGATTCAAACATGTTCCTTCACACATGTTGTAAAGGAGTGGAAATTATAGACCTGAAAGTGATGAATTAATGTTAATTTGGAACCTATGAAGGTTGTTTGTGAAGTATGTTGTTTAGGAATACATAGTGGGAAGTTCACCATAGGATTTTATAGTTTGTGAATTTGGTGGAAAAAAAATATTTTAAAGGATGTTGAGAATGATATTCCTAGTGAGTAGAGATTGGTTAGAGATGAATATTTCCATTTATTTCATATGTTCAGTTGTAAAAACACAAAAATTCATTATGTGTGGTAATATATGTATTATTGGTAATGAATATTAGTGATTAGTTCAATAGAGTTTTGATCGGGACACCCTTATAGTGAGTAGTTCCTTATCTGTTGTGGATGACTTAACACTATTTTTATAGGCTATGGTCATGTTAAGACAGTTTATTGGATAGACCATATAAAATTTGGATGTTGATGTTAAATTATATTATGTTTAATTTGATTCCTTAAAGAATAAAATATTTGAGGATTTGATGCGAAATTGGATTGATTTCAAGTATATACATCATGATTATGATGGGATTTCTTATGATTCAAGGATAACCCATAAAGAATATAAATCGATGATAATGAACGAAATAAATACATATTTTTATTATCAAGGATCCAAATATGTAATAACACTGAGTTTCAAGATCATATGTTAGTGTGGGTGGTTAAAAATATTGGGATGCCTTCAAAAGTTAAGTCATATTGATTGTGTGATGTGTTATAATTTTATTGTGTATAGAAGAATATTTTGGGGATAACTCGCATAGATGAGGTTTGATTGGTTTTATAAAATATGATCATATTTTGGGAGATGGAAACATCATGAGTAATTTTTATGGATGACTTAAAATTTTCATTAGTAATAAATTATGATAGCAAGGATCATCATGGCAGAAAATCATCCCTTATGAGAAGAATCTTATGATGGGGAGCACCATGATCTAGGGAAGGAATTTATCAATTTAAAATATATGTCTTTGAAAATGTGGGACACATTAATTGTTGTTCTGGTGTTGATGATGGTAAAAATTTATTTTATTTTATTTAGGCTAACTGTGCAATTTATATTGGGAGTAATTTGATGGAATATCATTCATCAATATGGGGTTTGAAATGAAAAGTTAACAATGATTTGAGGAAATAGGTAGGTGATTCTTTTTGGTATAATGTCCTATGAGCCTTTATAAGGGATAGAATTGTTAAGATGGGGAATATTTAATGATATTCGTCTTTATGAGTTGTAAATTTTCAAGTGAATATATTTTAAACAAATTGACTCTGGAGGAGTAATTTTTTAAGAACAAGGTTCAAATTATTATTATTTAGAGTGAGAGTATCTCTAGGAGATGTTTTTAGATATGGATCGATGATTGATTAGTAGTGTGGGAGATTTATTATATCATGCGAGCTTCAAGTAATATTTATATTCCTTAAATTTTGAATTACAAAATTGAAATGTTACATAACTGTTATGGGTAAATGTTTGAGGTAACCATGAACAGTTACATTACATGGTGTGTTTCTGCATAGTTCTTTCATAGTTTTAGAAAAACTATTATAAAATATAAATTTATTTTGATAGGAAATCGTATATTTGGGAAATTTATGTAAAAAAAATGACCAAACTCTGAGAGATGTGTAGATTGGGACTTTAAAAGATGCATATTTTGTACATGGTTGCAGAACCAGGAATCAAACCATGCAAAGGGGTGTGTCTAAATATAGTATGAGACACATAGTTAATTGATAATTCTAAGAACCCTGTATTCACTGTAATATTTACTAAATATTCATCATATTTATATAATTTAATTTTTATTCCCTTATTCGTTTTATCCCTTATCCCCTAATCTTCCTCCATTCACACATTATGAAAGCAGGCCCCAGCTACTTTTTCTCATTTGATTCCACTTGGTTACATCATGTTTTTATGGAATTCCATTTCTAATTTTAGGTAAAAAAAATCATATCCATCCTGAATTATTCCCATTTCTAGATATTTGATACTTGGGGATTTGAACTGAGGTACATAATTTGATTCAATTGGAGAAATAAGGAATTGAAACCTTATAATGTGTCTTTGGAATGACTAGGATTGAGGATTTCCCAAGTGGATGAACACATGTTTTTTCCTATCACATAATTATAATAATTTAACATCATGTATTATTTATGGTTTTTGAATAAATTATATGAAATTTATGGATATATTATTGGATTTTTTTGTAAAGGGTAAAATATGGGACATGTATTATTTAATTTGTTTTCCAAACCCTATTTCTTGAGGTTTAAAGGATAATTTATTACTATATAAGCTTTTTCGAATTTATTAATATTTATATAAAATTGAATAATTTGTAATAATATTTTATAATTAGTTTCATTGATGTAATGGATTGAGATATAATTCAGAATAATGTGTGAGTTTGGACGAGGATTCTTTCATAATAATAAAAAATATATTATTAGTGATTGAAATAATATAACATTGTATGAGGTAGGTGGTTCTTTGAAATTTCAATACGGTTATGATTTTTAAAATGTGCATGTTGTAGGTGTTATCATAATTATGTGTAATAAAAAATTAATTTATTTAAATTTCATCATTTGAATAATTTCATATAAATAATGCTCAAGCGTAATGGGAAATAATTAAACATCGATCCTAAGAGATATATTTAATATATGTGGAGGGGGATTATTTATAAGTGTGTGTTGAGGTACATAAAAACTCATGAGAGTTTTAAATTAAATGGGTAAAGAATAATTTATTTTTTCATAGATTCCCTTAATAAATTTTCATAAAGGATAAGGTTAAAAAATGAATGGTTAGCCTGGGTAAGACTTGATGGAGACCTGAGATGCCTCTGATCCATAGGCTAGTCTATCATGGAAAATAAAAAGTGTTCCTCACCTTCCATATTGTATGTAACATGGTCAGTATTAAATTTATAGTTTATGATATTAAAAGTTTGTAGAAAAACCAATCTAAAAAGTGTTCCCATCCATCATAATGATGTGATTAGATTACAAGATTTTATTGAGATAAGGGAACCACTATATTTTGTATGTTTTATTATATTCCCCAGGGGACCCTAATAGTTTCCCCAAGGTAATGTTAACTGGTTAGTGTGGTAGTTATTGTATTGTAAATTTTAGGTGAAAAAGTAAAACTCAAGATTTGATATTGATGTCAATGGTTGGGAACATGAGAGGAAAACCAATGATATGGGAGACGGGTTACAGAAATCAGGTAACACATTTGGTGATGATGTGTCTTGAGTGATATTTATAGGGAGAGGTGATTCCCGGGAGTTTAATTTGAATGTATTTCTTGGAAGGGTCTGGGAATTCCATTGAGTTTCAAGATGAAGACATAATTCGAGGTAGGGTGTAAGAAACCATTGAGTTTCTAGATGATACCCATTTATTATAAGGATTTGATAGTTCCCCTGATTATTTTGATGGTGATACCTAATTATTGAAAGGCTTTTGGAGTGCCCCTAAATTTCATATGAGGATACATGGAATCCTATGAGTGTGTTCTACACAACATAGTTTTTTAATGATCTTCATGTGGTTTCTTGTACATAGTGTCTTCCCTTTATTTTTTAATGAATTTTATGTGATTCCAAATTTTAAGAAACATCCTCATTGTTTTATGATGGATTGTATGAATTTTTATATAGGGAGAGTATTCCCTTGTGTTTTCATATGTCATTCATTTGTTTCTGAAAAGGGATATCATCTTCCATTTAGTTCTATATAACATGTTATATTTTTATAGTGAAGATGATTTATAAAATCATGTTACATATAAGGTTATATGTTTTTTAGAGTGAGTGTGTGAGACCCTTATGACTTGAGGATTTAATTATGCTCACATACAATCTGACATTTGATGATTCTAGTATTTTCAATCCCAAAACACCCCATATAACCCAAAAATATTTATCCACATTTATATATGTTTTTCCTTTTCTTTTATGGAAATATAAAATATTGCATACACTACTTTAATAGTTATATTCTAGATCCCAAAGGTAATTCTATATTGATTTTCACTCACACATTTCTCACTAAACCATGATACATGGTTTCTTGAGTATACATTACTATTTACTAGTTCAGTTAAGGAAAATGACTAACATTACATGATCTTGTGAGTCAACTGAGACAGAGTCTCGTAACATGGGAACAAGGAGGCTCTATGATCATAGATAAACCTCAAATAATATATTCTTTTATTATGTTTATAGATGTGATATTACAAGTGAATTACTGATTTTTGTATTATTTTATGCCAATAATGAGATATCTTAACATGAATTTTACAATTATTATAAATTCTATAAATATTAATAATGAGTGATTCTAGGTTATTTAAACATTGGTCTCTCAATACATTAAGAGGGGATATTTTCCTCATAGTAACACCCTGAATCCTTAAAGCTAGGTAGTAGCATTTGGTATATATCCATGCATCATGTGACACCTTATCAGAAATAGTGTAGTGTAAAATTGGGTGTCGAATTAAAATTTTCATGGGGAATAAAACCTATATACCAGTGCTTCCACTGATCCTTTTATAAGTAAAGATCTTATTCCATGTATTACTTTTTTGGAAATATATTCAAGATCCATCACATATACATAATTAGAAATTTTTTATTTCTCGAGAATGATATCTCTTTTGGGTTAGAACATGGTGCAGTTTTTTATCAAATTTATAATTTACTAATACAAAATACACTTTCTCGGTAAATTTTCTAGATACAAATCATATGATTAAGGAATAAATATGGGAGTCTAAATACATAATGAATCAAAAGTTCATTAATTTTTATTTTTCCAATAAATATAATATCATTGGGGTTGTTTTAGGATTTGTAATGAATTTGAAATTCCGTATTCTAGTCCAAATATTACATTATTAATTTCAATCTGATAAATAGCCTATATCATTTTATATAATAAGAAAAAACCAAAAAAACTGTCTATTTTATAAAGTCATAATATTATAAAAAACCTGAAAATGATAATTAATATTTTATGAAATATTTATAGACAAAAGATATATAATTTACAATTATAATATAACCAGAGGTGAATAAAGAGACATAAGGATTATAGTTTTCTTCATTATGTTATCCCATTAAAATCATCATCTTGATTATAATTGTAGAAATAATAAAATAAATTATTAATATGACATACATTTTAGGAATCTAATAAAGGAATAAGGGGAATAACATTTAGAAGAGTATGTTAGGATAAATGTAGGAATGTAAAATTGAAATACCATAATTTGGAAATCAGATATATGATCATTTGATATATAGTCATTGTGTAAACATTTAAATAATGGGTATATGGATATATTAATATTGGGAATATAATTGTTTTTATAATTGAATAATGTATTGTAAATTATATATTTTTCATGTATAATAAATATTTAACATTTTTTAAATAGACAAGTAATGATATTAAGTATGATATCATTATTCTTTATATAAGAACTTATTTTTATTTCATAATTTTTTATAAGAATTTTTTATTTTTTATAAATGACACATTTATAATATATATATTTTTAATAAATAATATGAATTTCTATTTGTAATTAGGTTTTTAAATTTGGATTTTGTGTTAATTTTAGTTTTATGAAAAAACTAAATGGGATGGGTTGTAAAATATATCAATAAATAATCAATGTGATAAAAATAATATACAGATAAAATTACGTATAAAAATTTAAAGAATAAAAAATAAATTGTAATACAAAATTCTGTATTGGTTATTATGTTTTCCCTACAAATATCAGAGTCCATTGAGGTAAAAATTTTCTTCCATAATTATCAATGAGCGAATGTATGAAAATATGTTAATAAAACTCATCTATAAAGGGGACCATTTTATACCCATTCCAAACAACAACTCTTATTTGTTTTATTTTCCAATATGAACCAAATTTAAAAAATATCATTCCATTTTAGTAATTTCTATAAAACATCCCATGATATTTTACATACTTCCTCTAAAATGAAACATGAAGTACTCGATACCTTTCCTTACATGAAACTCAGAGTCTATATGAACCTAATTATATTTAACAATTTTAACCTAGCTACTAAATTGGTTGGTATGGATAGTAATAAAGATTTTATGATAAATATTATTTATCATTTTATTGGTGAAAATATATTGATCAACTCATAATAAAATTATAGTCAATTTATAGTACAATAATTTTACCATTAAAAAATAATTTTTCTTCCAAATTAGGTATTAGAATAATTTTTTATTTGAAATTTACAAATAATTTTTATCATTTTACAAATATATATTTTTTAATTAAAATAAGTTTGGAAATCATAATGTTAATATTATCTTTTGGGGAATGATTTTAGTTTTCCTAAAAAAATTATTATACATTGAAAAGAAGAAATAATGATTTTTAATAAAATTTCCATTTTTTTCTATTAAATTTAAAAATTATTAATTAATTCTACCTTCAATTATCCTAATTGTCCTTTATGTATAAATAAAATAATTAATTAAAAATAAATGTTCATTATAATTTTTTTTGAATATGTTTATTTTTTGGCTTAAAAACACATTTGACTAAAATTAGTTTGTATATGAGAAATGTGTTTTAACCATGATAAAATAATTTAATATCTATTTAACAAATTTTTGTTATGAAATTTATTATTTTCAATTCAATATGGTATTTTAAAATTCATTTATGTATTTTTCAAGACATGTAATGGATGTAAATTTTATTTTATGTTTAAAAATTCATTTTTCAAAAATTGGTTTTCCTTCCTCTTTGTGGAATTAATTACACATAAATGTGTAAATTTATAAAAAATAAATTATTTAAAATGTATATTATACTTTCAATTAAAATAATTAGTATAATATGATACTTCCCACATAATATTTTTTTCATAACCACTACTAAAAATAGTAAAATTTTGATACCATAGTTAAAGTTAAAATAGGCTTACGATGGAGGTAAACATGAGATAAGGGTATGGTGGCCACATAGACCTATAAAATATTCTTTTCCAGATATTTCAAATTTATACTATTATAAAATGGAATCTCTATAAATTTAGAGCCACTATCCAATGAAATTTACATTATATAATTTTAATATTATAAAAAATTCCATTCATGTCCCTCCCTCATAAATAAAAAGTCACCTATCCTCCTCAATTATTCATGCCATTTGATCCATCTATATCATCCAGTCCCATAAAAAATAAATATTTTCACCCTTTCATTTATCCTAGAGTTTTTCTTATCCTCATAATTCAAGTAATTTAATGCATAAGGTGTAAGGCTAAGGGGGTGTCTCAAATAAGTGGTAAAATATTAACCAATACATTTAAATTTTATTTAACATTTTAATTCTTAGAAAATATCTTATACATAAGATAATTATAATTCAGTAATTTTAGATACACTTATATGGTAATATGATGGTTGAAAAATCATTTACCACCTCTTGTCAATGTAACGGGAGATGAAATTATCGCTTGTGTGTTCATGTGGACTACTTCCACCACATAGTGATACAACTAATTTCCCCCAACCATCATTAAGGGATAGATATTATGATAGATTTAATATCTATATATGATATATATATTTTATAATAATTATCTTGTAAAAATGTATTAATACTTTCTTTTCATTTGTTCCATCCCTCAGAAAATCGAAACGTTGTACGTACGGACTTCCATCACCATTTTGCGATGTAATTAATTTTTCATCACTTCTTAATTTTAATGGTTATGTATTTATATATATGTATTATAAATTATAATTATATTATGGTGAATATTCTTTATATGGAGGTACCATGGTTAAATTGAATAGACTAATAATAATGAATAAAAACTTATATGAAAAATGAAGGAGTCAACAAATTAAATGAAGACTTTAATGGATAATTTTTATAAAATATTATTGAAATGGTAAAATATAATCAAGTAGGAAATTATATGGATTAATAGAGTTCAACAATATAATTATATTATATATATGTTTCTTATAATGTTGTCTATAATTTTTATGAAGAAAGTAAGACATGAGGTTAGGGGTTTATCTCAATTTCTCTTCATTGAGACTTCTAAAATGTTATGCACCAATTTATTATTTGAATGGTGTATATAATTAATGTAATTTTCTTTTTAAAATATTAAATTATTTAAATTTATTTATTTATATAACTATATTATTTTCCATCTTAATGTTAAATATGTTTTTTTTATATATAATTTCGTACAGTTCTTCATCTCAATTGTTTTGCTAATGAGACACAGAAGATGTTATACACCAATATTAACATATGAGGGATATCTACATCCCCAATGATATTTTTTATCATTAATATACTTGTGTTAATATTACTCTACGGTTAATTTTATGTTTTTTTTATTTTTGTAGATTATCATTCAAAAGGTACCACAATGGTAAGTGTTTTATGGTACAATCTCATTTTTGCTAATATTTTTTATGAATAAGTTTTAGGGTGATGATATTATATGATTTATTTATAAATATAATTATGTTTCTTATAATATTATTATTTTTGGGTATTTTCGGTTTTCATTTCATTTCAATCACTTTATATACTAAATATACATAATTTATGTTCCTATAGAAAACCGATATCAATTCTCTCTTCAGTAAATAATATTTTCATTCAAAACAATTTTTTAACAAAATGTATAAATATTATAATATAAAAATGTTCATTAAATTAATTTTCACCCATGTTTTTTATATAAATATGTTTTTATGTAATATGATTTTTTTCCAAAACATGTAATTCTAAATTTCTACCAAAAGAAAGAAAGAATTTTTTTATCATATAATTCATTAACAATATTCCATTCCATCATAAATATTCTATTAATTTATGTTGAATTCATATTATTCCTAAATTATTTTCAATTAACATTTTTACTTAATATTTGGGATTTTTATATAAAAAATATGTAATTTATAAATGTAAATGCTATTGTTCTCAACAATTGATATAATAACCTTTAAAATTTATTTTCTTTATGTAATAACATCCTTCGGTGATTCTGATGACTTAATTGAGATGTTATATAATGTTTCCATCCAAATTATTTATCAATTTTTTTTAACATTATGTTTTTGACATGTTTATGTAACATTCATCCTTTCATGGTTATAATATAAAGATATGATGAACGTAGTATGTTCATCTGGAACATATATCTTAATATTAATTATATAATGGATGGTCCAGAAATTATATATACCACCAATGGATTTGGAAAAGAATGATATTTCATGATAAAACATGGAATGGAATGTGGAGTGAAACTAGTTTACAAAGGTATTTTTTCTAAAAAGACAGTCATGGTGGTGAAGCATTACAAATGAAATGTTGGAATAAGGAGTTAATCCAATCCTCTATGATATTCATGGGATTGATATTTTACTAATGAAATGAATTTCTATTATTATATTCATGAAAAAAGAACATTTCTTATGATTGTGATATTTTTTCATAGATAATGATTGATCATTGATTATTCGATACCCTTATGTATTATTCCATTTTTGAAAAAACCTTATTCCATGTTTAATGCTTTATAACCATTCACTATTTGGACATGATTATTGTTTTTCTTGATCATGTTTTTATACCATAATTCTTTTCTTATGCTCACTTATGATAGCTTGTTGATATCTATTATGTTTAACTTTACCGATCATTTCAGATCACCCTTCATTATGTTTCTATTATTAAAAATATTTAGAATGTTTTATATATTTGTTTTCTTAGAATATTGATGGTTATGAAGAAATAAATCGGAAATGGTGTATATTTTTAATGCACCAATTTTTTATATCTCCAAGTTTCCAGAGACAAAAAATATCTATGGTCATAATGAATTTACTATTCTTAAATGTTTTGAATACTTATAAACAATTATGTAATATATATGTCTGAAAATTACCACTCACTATAGTTTTTATTAGACAAAATGTTTAGTATCTACCAATAACTATGATGAGGAAAATTTAGTGAGATCCAATAGGATACGAAATAGTGAATGGGGAAAACTCAGTTATTGTAATGATAGGAGTGTGGTTTTCTTGTCTAATTGAATACCTATCTAGATATAGCAAGATGATGTTGTTTTAGAATAGTTGAATCTATGGGTAATGACCTCAAATATAGTTTATCGAGTATATCTCAACCATTATACTATTTCACAATTAATAGAACCTTATTTTGATCTTGGTTTGAAACTTATAAGTGAATGATTATGTTAAATCACATTTTCATTAAGAGACATTAATATGTATTAGAATAGAAAATGGTCATTTATGACCTAAATTAAACCAAATTTTCCATAGAAATAAATCAAGAAATCAATATTTATACATCCAATGATTTTTTCCAGGATTTAACACTTTGATAAATGATTCTTAATGGTCATCAAAACCATTTTAGTTTTAGAAATGGATTGATGATATAATTATAAATTTGAGCAGGTATTAGGTATGATAAAATATCAATGTACCCTATCTAGGCATAGTTATTTGAATTCATGAATATTAGGAAATGTCTCAATGAGTGTTAATTCATATTTTCACTAACTAGATGATGAAATTTTTATAAAAAAACTCCCCACGGTACAATGATCTAAAATCAAGATTATGAATCTTTCTAATTTATATTTATTGGAATTTACTCTAAGAAATCATATTATTCTTCCTATAGATAAATTCGATGTTATTTTCACTATGGATGAAATTTAATTTTTAAATTCCATATCAATTCCGAAGTATGGGAAGTCACATTTGATATTTTGAAGCAACCTATGATTTTCAAGCAGTGTAGGGATAAATATTACCTTAAAAAAATTGTATCCATTATATTTGGGTTAATTATTATTAAATGATGTTATTTTTCTATGTAACTTTTGGATAAACACAAAAAATAATATATACCTATTGTGCAATAGTAATTTGATGAAATTTTGGATGAGATGCGTAACATTCCACCAAATCCTGATGTTGAGTTCATAATAAAACCATACAAAGTAATATACCTATTTAAAAGACTCAAAATATAATTTCCTTGATTGAGTGGTCTTATTTCAAGAAGAAACTCTAGAAAAATATTAATAAGGGATTTATTTATCCATGTGAATCACTATGGAAAAATTTATTCTTTCAATACAGAAAATGGATCAGTGAGACTCTTGATTTATTTTTGGGAACTTACCAAGATCATGATCATGAATATGAATCCACTACCCTATATCTATAAATTTTTTGACGTATTTATGGAAGATGAATTTTTTCCCATGAATTATCATTGATCTGTAAATTATCTATTAAGTGTCTAAATTGAACAAATACCCATGAAAACATTGTTTTCAAAGTATGATATCATTGAACCAATAGTGATTCCATTTGTCCTAAATAATTTTCTCATTATCATCATGGATTTATTAAATAGAGTCATTATATGTAAACATGAAAGGTTTTAATAGTCTTTTGTAGATTATATTATTATATATTCAATGATAAAGTAATATCTAGAAGATATATTTATGATTACTGGAGTCCTTAATGAAGGATAAGTAGTATGAAATTTGTTTTAAAAAATTAATTTTGGAAACACATAATTTTAAAATTGGGTCATATAATCTCACGTGAGGATATATCAGTTGATCCAACAAAGACATAAGTTATTTTACATTATCCTTAAGAAACCATTATGAATAATATCTGTCATATTCATGGATTGGATGGATATTGTTGATGATTTATGACGGATTTATAAATACTCTCTAATATATTCACCATGTAAAATATGGTATTATGTTTCATTATAATAATTCATGTAAAGAAAATTTCATGAAATTAAATAGATGGTTGGTAAGGGAACCTTTTATCACACTACCCAATAATTGGGAAGGGTTTATGATTCATTGTTTTGCATTAAAAAGGGGTTTACTTTTTATGTTTTGAAAGAATTTATGGTATAAGTTTATATCTAACTCAAATTTAATATTCACAAGAAAAATTAATTGATTCATGATTTTGAGTTAAAAGATTTAATATTTTCATTTAATTTCTTGAGTCTTTATACTTATGACTAAAATTCATGAATACATACTATAAAAAATGGTTAAAGTACATAATTAGACAATAAAAATTGAATATGTGGCATACAAAATTATTGGAGTTGATTAATGATTATGAATACTAAATACAATAACACTAAGGGAATAAAATCATGGTGTTTGATTCTCTGGGTCCAAAGGATCAAGATAACTTATATACGAAAATAATCATCAATGATACAGTATTTATGTATTTTCAAAGGATGGACCATGAAAACATAATTGAAGGGGATAAATTTCATCTTTCAAAAATAAGTGTTTAAATGCATTATTATTTAATGATTAAAGAAGAAGAAGTTTTGATATGGATATGTAAAAGAAGTTGAGAAATGTTATTGACTTTGGCCATGATTTTTTTTGTAATTATAATGCTCTAGAAATATGTTTGTCTCCCATCAATGACATATTTTGAGAATAACTACGTGAATATTCTCATAACTAATCATTCAATATTAATCCTATAAATGTGTAGATGTACAGATACCTGAAATAATATCTATGATGGGACAACAAGTATAGTGATATTGAGGATTGTTTATCTTCTTTCTTCATACATTAGTATGTTAAGGGTAATGGATATATGTATAAGGTGAATTTAAGACCATTATTCATTCTATAATTGAATTGAGAAAAATCACCATGTATTTCATCATTTGACTCCACAAGAAATATAAATTTCATAATTTTATTTGGGTTGTAGTCAAGATCATTATAGAGTGAGTGAACAACACATATAACAATTAATAGTTATCTCTTTATCATAATTCAAAGCAATACATTAATGTAGTGGTAGTGTTATATTGGTTTCCACATTCTATTATATCAGTTCATGATTTGTGGTTTACTATGACGTTTTGGGGAAATATCGATGAAGCATTAGATACAGATATTTGTTTTAGTAAAAATTATTATCTTCAAAAAGATGTTATGTCAAATAAGACCATTCAATCCCTAGAGGATATTTTGAGGATATTTTTTTCATTATTATAATGGTGTCTATAAGAAAAACCTTTATACAGTCATGTTTTATTACAACAATATCTTTCACTCAAGAATTAAGATGGAACCATATGAATCCCTCTATGGAAACAAGTGTAGAACCATGATAGACTTCATTGGAGTTAGAAAATGAAATCTATTTTCAAATGAGATAGAATATGAAATCATATACAAGGTTTGAGCAATTAATCAGTAATCAAGTCATCAAATAGTTGATATGAGAGTTAGGATATGATTGTTAGGGATATCAGTAATTCAAATTTTATGTGTTGTTTTCCAAATAATGTCACGATGGAAGAATGTTATAATATTTTGGATGAAATTAATCTTGATACATAGGTATATTGGTCCTTTTTAGATTCTTGATTAATTTGGACTACACATTATCAATATGAACTCTAAATATCCTCTCATAGGTTCATGATGTGTTCCATGTATCTCCCATGAGCAAGTACATATTTTCACATTCACAAGAACTGAACTCTGAAGGTGTACAACTGGATAATTATCTTTAATAAAAATAATGTCCTATAGAAATTTTTGACAGTATAAATAATTTACTAAAAAATATATATATTCATCTAGTTATGGTTTATTAGAGGAATAAAAATTTCATAATGCTATAGTATAACCTAAAAATGAGTTGATGAAGAGATATCCTCATTTCCTTATATAATAGTGATGTAATAGTTTTGGTCAAAATTCATTTTCCGGGGGATAGAACATAAGAAATCAAAATTTTATATGTATATACATTGAAATAGTACTTTAACTATTCAAAATCATTCCTTACATGGAACATCGAGTCTATATGATCTATAACAAAGTAAATAATTATGACTTATCCATTAAATTATTTGACTAAAATAGTAATGAAAACTTTAATAAAACTATAATTAAATGTTATTATTAATATACATTTAATTATTATTTAATAATAGATAATAACTAAAGTTACTATTTAGACATTAGAGCTTCAAAAATATGTCTTATTCGAAAATTGTTTTGATTGCATTTGTACATATCAAATTTATAAAAAAATTCAACCATTTTTAGAAATATAATTTTAATAAATGAATATCATTTTTAAAATATCCATGTTAATGTTCTCTTTGAGTGATTTATAGGATTTTTTTAGAAAATAGTGAAAAATAATAAATTTTTAAAAAATATTTGCATTTATTTTCAAAACAATTTCCCATTTCTTAATTTTATATTATTGTAACCTATGATACCTTTAAAATAAATAAAATAACCCTAGTATCCTAGATATGGTGGTTAAATTATTACATTATCACTATATTCAAAGAATATCAAATCGATGGACCAAATAATTTTGTACTCATGGAAAACTAGATAAATTCTTGAATCGCATATTACAAATTGAAGAAATAAATTAATTTTTATATATTCTATGATGAAACTGTTATTAAATTTATCATATCCCTACACATCAATCGTAATACATTTTTTGGAATCTTAGGGAAGGGAAAAATATGATAGGGGTAATATCTAATGTTCAGTAAGGGTGTCTGCATAATGTAATCTATCATGAATAAATAATAAATATTTAATATTTAATGACAAATAAAAAAATAAAATTTTGTCAATAAATTGAAAATAAACAATAATATGGAACAAATAACTATTGGTCAATACATTTACATATAAATAATTACACGATCTAGAAACATATCCACTGATATTACAACTAATGTAATAATCAAATATAAATCAACAAATAATATTATAATGAGGGAATCCCTAATTATATACATCAGGAATATATCATCAAGGCCGCATTAAAAGTCATATTATATAAATGGGTTAGGAGTTTTCATGACCTGAACCATGCTAGGGCTCTAGCCGTAACTACCCACATCCCACCTCCATAGGCCAGGGGCTGGTTACTAGCACCAAAGGCACAACAAACTCAAGGAGGCATTTGCCTTAGAATTTGTACAAACAAACACATCTAATTCAATGAAAATGTACAAAAGAAAGATATAAATTTACTACAATGATATAAAAAGGAAACCAAACATATATGAAATGACATCAAAATAGCACATGTACAAGAAAAAAGTAAAGATAAAAGGGAAAGGGAAAAAAATACAGACCCATCAAGAATAGTGCCACAACCCTGCAATATTTGAAAAAGTAAAACAACTAGCAGATTCCCACTCATAAATCATAAGATATGCTCACAACACACATTTCATGAACCCCATATCCCAAATCTCCACTGATATCATGATCAGCATGTATGTCTGGTCCTACTGGCCCCTGCCGGGTCCATCGTCTTAACGTCTGTTGGTCCCGTCTCCCTGAGCTCCTCTATTGAAATGTTGAAAGTCTTCACCATACATAACACGTGCGGGAAAAGTGTATTCATGGGAGAGTAACTTAGTACTCATTAGGGGGCCTCGAGGCCGTCGATGGTCTCTAAAAACACCACAATGGAAAACAACACAAAACAAACATGCAGTAAACCAAAAATCTGAAACCATGAAGTAAAGAACAATGATTATTCATAGTCATCTCTACTCAGGTATATTCCCAAACATATACCTAGGTTATCTAGATTTAGTAATCTCAGCCACAAAGAATCATAAGGATCTAACCTTGAATTCATTACCAGGATTTCCAATGAAGGCACAAAGCGTAACTTAACGATCAAGAGTACACACTCCATGAGCTGGCCATCCACGATTACACCCGTCTAAGAGATTCACTTAATTGGGTAACTCTAAAACATTCCCAATTGTTCTTCCGAAAGGACTATCTCTATCGGGAAAATTCTTCTAGAACCTCCTCTAGTGCCTGTCAATAGAGGTCTCACTGTCAGGGTCTTTCTCCATAGGAAATTCCAAGGGAACCCATGTAGAGGCCCACTATTCGACTTTGCCTTCGGTTGAGGGAGCACAGCTCCAATTTAACCCATGATATCTTAGTCTCTCTAGTAAGTTGTTGCCTCCACTTAAGTCCTCTGACGAAGCACTAACTTCAACCCTGGTATCGATTGCATCAAGTTGAGGGTCATGCTCCTCATAACTGTGTCATGTAGTCAGGGGATCTCTAACTCCCACGAAGGAATCGCTCCCTGTCTCTACTCGGAGACATGGGAGTACAACTACATAAGTGAGGAGCCACACCGTACTTGGTAGGGGAGTACAACTATGGTAGTTTGTTCAATTTGGGTGACCCACTCCCTAGTACATCACGGGAGTACTGACCCTAGGCTAGAGGACCCACACCCTGGCATGACAGGGGAGTACTCACTTTATTGGAACAAGGATTAAATAGGATCTACACCTTAAATCGGGAGGGGAGTATAACTTGGTGACTAGAGGACTCACGCCCTTGTAAAGTAGGGGAGTAACCGACTCTGTCACAATAACTGTTGTGGGAGCCCGCACCCCAGTACGTCAGGGGAGTATTGACCCCATGCTAGAGGAACCATGCCCTAGCAGAGAAGGGGAGTACCTACCCTACTATAGCACTGCGTAAGGAGGTCCCTCACTATGGGTGGATAGGGGAGTACCTAATCCTAACATAGAGGACATGCACCCTACCCGATAGGGGAGTACATGATTCTATGTGTGTTAAATATTTAGGACATGCACGCTAGTCCAATAGGGGAAAATGAAACCGCACCCATGATATGGGTCTTCCCGTCTCTACCGAAGTAGACGAGTAAGGAATACCCATGCCTTGAGTCATCAATGGAGTAGTTGTCCTAACTCTCGCCACAAGAAACACCCGTGTTCGACTCTTCATGATATCAATCAAACCTTTAATTTCTCTAAAACTTAAGTGGAGTATCTTTAAAGGACCTCCTCATCCCAAATATTTTAGTGTCGCATACGGTTCATCATTTTGACGTTGTTTGAGGGAGATATGTCTGATACAAGACCTCACAATAATAATAATAATAATAATAACAAAAATAACAATAATATTGGGTGTTTCATGGACATGATCCCTGAACTGGACTTTAATATTCCACATTGGTATTGAATTGACAATCTTAAATACATGGTCACGTTGCCGCTGATATCCAGTCAATCGGATGTCGCACATTGGAGTTAGGGAAGATCAATGATTTAATAATAATGTTATATGATTATTATTATTCAATGTTTTCCTGTATTCAGTCCACAAACCCAAATAAGACATCTAATATTGGAATTATTATTTCCATCGCAAAGTAAGGGGCGCACTACCGCTGGCGGTTCATGAAACCGAGATCACATGAAGAAGTAATGGTCGAAACACATATTTCCAAAAAAAATAATAATAACATTATTATATAATTATTATTTTTCTTTAACTATTTTCTTCCTTCAATTAAAATACCCATGTTCAAATCATTCAAGGATCTCATGCACAATTCACAACCCCCCAATTCACTCCTCCATTATCATTAATTTCTCTTTTAATTTTCATTCCTTTATTCTTTATCTCTCTAATCGTTAATATTATTACCCAATTTCACACCACCACACATGTGTAAACCCTAGAGGACAGCCCTTCATGAATCCACTCTTCCACCATATCTTCCACCATTGGCACTTCTTGCTTGCAATTACCTCACCACCACGCACCGGTCGCCCCAATGCCATGGTCCTCCCTCGCCGGTCTCGTAACCCGCAACCTGGCCACCTTCTAGACACCCGGACCACCAGCCGATGCCACCTCGGACATGCCGAACACCACAAGACCACCTTCGCCACACTTCCTTGCTCGCCCGGAGCCAGGCCAACCACCATATGGACGAACTGCTAGAACCCTCGTCGGAACCCCACTATGGAATCCTTCCGTGCGCCATTCCAGATTCAATTTAACTCGAAAAAAGTCGAGTGTTGATCTGTGATCCTTGGGTCATGATCTCCACGTCTGTAAGACACTCTTGATGAAACATTGAGTTCATGATGCGATTAATTACTTTTGCGATCAAGAACACACCAAGAACATGCAGAGAATGAATCAGAAAAGATAATGGTCTATGTGTGGATCAATAGCCATGTTTTTTACCATAATTATTGAGAATCAAGAACACTTGTAATTGGGAAATAAATATTTTTCAAACTCCAAGAATTTAAAATTCATGATAAACATGATGAAATTTATACAAACAATTATTTTTCAATCCAAAAATTAATTTATTTAATTCACGTTTGTCGGGAAAATTCGTCCGGGTTAAGGGATACATAACAATAAATCCTACGTATATTGGATCCATTCGGTGTTGATAAAGATCACACCCACACAACGAAGAGAAAAATATGTTGTTTTTGTCAGGCTTCGATCCGCCTGGCTCTAAGGCTTCATCGTCATTCGTTAATAGAGAGGATAGAATATGAGAGGAGGCGGAGTAGTTTGCAAAATGGTTATGACACAAAGATCTCATAACCATGAATTTATAACATCTAATTAGGTTAAAATAAATTAATGAAATAATTAAATAAAAAATTATTTAATTATTTAATTATTTTCCCGTGATGGTGCATATGCCAAACACCCAATTCCGACAATGGTTATATCCTACCTAGGGTAAAGCCTATGTTCTGAGCTCATCGTTGGTCTAAGATTTCTCATCTGAGCACTTTTCCATGAGTTATTTTGGTTTGATATATTAAATGAATAAATTAATAATTTAATTTACCCATTTAACACACCTCCATCGAGTGAGGGGTCCGAACATGCTACCCCAACTTAATTAATGTCACGCCAAGGAGAAACACCATGTTCCGGACCCAACATGCATCTCAAATTTTTGGTCCAAATAACCATTTAAGAGATATCATGTTTTCTTTTGTTAACCATATGTATGTAATATACAAACATTTTGCATTTTTATAAAAAAAAATTGGTCACAATGGGCCTCGACATTGCATGTAGTCTCAGCACCCTACTCTGGAAAAATTCTTAAAAATATTTCAATGTCTTATTAGGGAAAAAAAGTGCCTCTACATTTTTCCCTCCTTCATGCTTTTCATCCTCGAAAATCAAAACTATGGAAAAAAGTCGGGATACCGAGCCCGAACATAGCTCTCCCACTCCCAGGGAAAAATGTAATTTTCCATGCTTCAAAGGAATATGGACCTATGGGATGGTCTAACCTCATATGACTTCCCCAAGTTGACAAAGTGTGTAGTAACAGATAAGTATCTTTTCAATTTCCACACACGTAACACATCGTGTACCCACTCAAAATAATTGGAGTAAGGTAAGTTGGTATTAAAACTCCCCATCCCCTTGCATAGTCTAAAATTACCTGATAGAACACGAGGGATATTTTTCCTCCCAATCTGAACCTCTACATCCCTTGTCACAACTGGAATCACTATTTGTCACTGGAACTGGGTCTCGTGATTCCCCCCTTCAGAATATTTATATAGAGAAACACCTAAGTATATCCGGTCACATAATATTTCACAGTAGATGAATCAAAACCGAGAATCTATTACATGCTCGAGAAGCAATGGAGTCAACACCATCGACCGAAGAAATGTTTTACCATCATCTTCCACCAGCATCAGCAGTAGGGAAGTTAACTACACTGAAACATCTCTCAATTCTTGCTAAGAGAATCTTTTACACAATGACACCATGAGTGCACAATTCAGATATATTCTTCCTCCATGCATTTGATGCACTGTCTGGGCCCCATATGACCACTTTCCTGAGACTGATGAAGAGAAGATATCCTATGTTGCGATCTTGTCATCTTACATCTGTTAGCTCAAGAAGAAGTCTCAGCTCTGTTGTGCTCATTTCCACAACCAGTTTTATGGTGTTCCTCTAACCAAAATATATGTCATGAACACCTACTCCATAACCTTGACATAGGTGGAGATGCATAGGGTTTCAATGATAGAATGACTCTCTCTACAGAGCTCCTGCTCGAAATTCTATGCTCATATGTAACTGTTATAGATCATGTATGGAGTGATATGCACAAGGTATGTGAACCTAGTCGCATACTCAGACACCATCATCCCTCCCTTATATAACTATAGGATCTCCTGATGTCAAATATAGTGCAATCAGGAGGTGTAAAACACCTCATTAAATAGCTTCTAGAAGTCATCCCACGATAGAACTAACTCATCAAGTATCTGAGTAACCAAGATCCACCATAGTCTAGCTGCTCCAAGGAGAAGTTCGACTACCAAAGACACCATCTGATCTACTGGTGTTTGTACAAGCCTAAAGGGGTGAACCACCGACTCTAGAAAAACTTCCACTATCTGAGGGGCTGGCTCACTGAAGAACCTCAGCGGTCTCTACTGCTGGAACTTGCCAACTATGCTCACCCTGTGCATGTCCTCAACCTAGTCTGTTGAATATCTCTGCTACTAAATAGGTATGGTTTCTTCTACCTTTCCACCTGGAGAACAAGGCTCACATGATGGGACTTGACAATAGGCCCCATCACTCACGAGGTCGTTATCACAAACTGTAGCTAGTATCTGGGTAGGATGTCATCACAGAGTCATCCTATATTTTATTGAGGAGTACCACAGTCATATTATCATATATATATACATAAACAATGGTGGGGAGCTAACTCAAGAAATAATGTCAATGAATCAATCGTATATGATGCATGTACCATTGTTCACTGCAAAAAGTGTCTTAGGGTGCCAATTCGACAAGCAGGTAATCAGGGACCTGGTGAATGGATACGTCGGCTACCCATACCATCATTAGACTCCCTGGCCTGAGACCCTCTCTTGAGACACTTCAACATTATTTCCTAAAACCCAACCAAGACCTTTTTAGGGAAACATCCTTACAGGTTCTCATGGGTCAAACCACATATAATAACACTATTTCACTACCTGAACCATGCTGGGGCTCGAGCCACAACTACCCCAACCCGCCTCCATAGGCCAGGGGCTGGAGACTAGCACCAATGGCACAACAAACATGGGGAGGACATTTCCTAAGAATCTATACAAACAAAAGAATAAAATTCAATGAAAATGTGAAAATGAAAATAAAGAAAGGCACTTCACTGTAACAAAATGGGAACCAAACATATATGCATCAACCCCTAAATAGTATAAGTACAAGAAAAAATAAATCTAAAAGGGAAATGTAAAAAATACACACCCAACTAGAGAAGTGTCACAATCTAGTTACTTTTGAAAAATTAATTAAACTAGGAGGGTCCCACTCTTGAATATCATGCTACGATCACCACACATGGTCCAAGTACCTATTATCCATAAGCTCCTCTGATATCATGATCAATCGGCCTGTCTGGTCCTACTGTCCCCCGCCTTGCCCACCGTCTTAACGTCATTCAGTCCTGTCCCACTGAGTGCCTCTATCGAAACATCGATCATCTACACGAGACACAACACATGTGGGAGAAGCCCGTGTAGGGGTGAGTAACTCAGTAATTAGTAGGGCACCCTGAGACCCTCGATGGTCTCTTTGAAACCCCATAAAGGAAAACACCACAAACAACCATGATGTAAACCACAAGGACAAAACCACGATGTAAACTGCCAAGGGTATTCATAGTCAGTACTACTTAGGTATATTGCCATAGATATACCTATGTCATCCATATATACTCGTATCAGCCACAATGAAACATAAGGCCCCGACTTTGAATCCATTACTAGGATTTCCAAAAAATGCTCAAAGAATAACTCATGGATCGGTTGTACATGCTCAATGAGCTAGAAATCCCTGATGGAATCCATCTGATAGAAGAACTGCATCAGGTATAACTGAACCATTCCTAATGGTATGTCTGAAAGGACATGCTCCATCAGGATATTTCTGCTACAATTTCCTCTAGTTCCCAGCACTAGAGGTCTTGCTGTCATGGTTTTGCGCCCGAGGAAAGACATAGGGATCCAATTTAAAGAGGCCCACTCCTAGACACTACTTTCAGTTTGGGGAACACTAATAAAGTCTAACCTTAAATATCTCAGTAACTCTAGTAAGAAGTTTCCCACACATTAGTCTATCTAGGTAGCACAAAATTATACCCTGGTATCAATTGCATCATGTGGTGGGGGCCACTGCTCATAACAGTGTCCTGCAGTTTAGGGAGCTCCAAATCCCATGAAGGACCCACTCCCCATCGCTACTCGGAGTAAGTGGAGTACTACTCCATAAGTTAAGACATGTACCGTACCCAGTAGGGGAGTAAAACTATAGTAGTTTTTTCACTATGGGGGACCCGCGCCCTAGTACGTCAGGGGAGTACCGACCATAGTCTAGACGACAAGCACCCTGGAATGAGTAGGGGATTACAATATGGTGACTAAAGGACCCATGCCCTGGTAATGTAGGGGAGTAACTGAATCTGTCACAATATGTGTGGTGGGGGACTCCACCCTAGCACGTTAGGGATGTACTGACCCCAGGCAAGAGGAAACATGACCTAGCATGGTAGGGGAGTAAAGAACATTCCATTTCACTACATAAGAAGGACTCTCGCCATGGGTCGATAGGGGAGTACCTACTCCTAACATAGAGGACCCACACCCTACCCAGTATGGGAGTACCTGAATCTATGTGAGTTATGTTTCGAGGACTTGTGCCCTAGTCTAATAGGGGAAATCGAACCTACACCCATGATGTGGGGAGTCCCGTCTCTATCAGAGAAGAGGAGTAAGGAATATCCGCCCCTTTAGTAATCAAAGGAGTATCCATCCTAACTCCCTCCAAAAGAAACACCCTAGTTCATCTCCTTAGGATATCGGTCATAGACCAACTTTATCCAAAACTGAAGTCAAGTATCTCAAAAGGACCCCCTCGTTCCAATGATTTCAGTGTCATAGACAGTTCTTCATTTTGACACCGTAAAAAGGATAAATGTCAGATAAATGACCCCACAATAATAATAATAATAATAAAAATAATAATAATAATAATAATAATAATAATAATGGGTTTTTTGTGGACCCGATACATGAACCAAAATTTAATATTCAACATTAGACTTGAATTTACCGCCTTAAATATAGGGTCATGTAGCCACTGAAGGCAAGTAAATTAGATGTTCCATGTAGGATTAAGGGTAGATAAAAGATTTAATAATAATAAGTTATTATTATTATTTTATTATTTCAGGTATCCGATCCACAAACCAGAAAAAGACATCCAATATTAGACTCAAAATTTCCATCTCAATGTCAGGGTCCCACTGTCGGTGACGATTCATGAAACCGAGATCGAATGATGAAATTATGGTCGAAACATGGTTTTCCCATAAAAAATAATAATAAAAATATAGTATTATTATTATTATTATTTAACATTTTTTCATTCAATTCCAAAACTCACATTCAAATCTTTCAAGGATCTCATGTGTAGCACACAAATCGCAATTCACTCCTCCTTTATCATTTATTTCACTTTTAAATTTATTTAATTTATTCTTCTCTCTCCAATCATTAATCTTCTTCCCAAATATCATGCTACCTCTTCTATGTAAATCCTAATGGCCAGCCCTTCATGCAGAAACCACTTCTATCAGATCTCTCGCCTTCGACCCTTCTTGACCGAAACTGCCTCGCAACATCACACTGGCCACCCTGACGCCGTGTTCATCCCTCACCGGTCTAGTACCCCGCAGCCTGGCCACCTGCTGCACACTTGGACCACTGGACGAAACCGCCTTGGACTCACCGCACACCGTCAGACCTCCTTCTCCATGCATCCATGCTCGCTCAGAGCTGTTCCGACCACCACATGGACGAACATCCAGAACCCTCTCCGGACCAGTGTCTTTGAATCCTTTCACATGCCATTATGACTTCAATTTAACTCGAAAAAAGACAAATGTGTATATGTGATCCTTTGTTCATGATCTCTGCATCCATATTTCACTCTCAATGAAACATTGAGTTCTTGATGTGATTAATTATTTTACGAAGAAGAACACGTATAGAACGCACAGAGAATGAATAAAAAAGATCATGGTCTATGTGTGGATCGATAGTCGTGTTTTTTATCACCATTATAGGGAATCAAGAACACATGTAATTATAAAATAAATATTTATCATTCTCCAAGGATTATAAATTCATGATAAACAATATAAAATTGATTCAACCAATTATTTTTCGATTCGCAAATTAATTCATTTAATTTTCGTTCCTCATGAAAATTCAACTAGGTTAAGGAATCTAAAAAGAAAAATCCTACATGGATTGAATCCATTCGATGTTGACAAAGATTGAAATTTCACAACGATTAGAAGAAGGTGTTGCATTTTTCGTTCTTCGATCCTCTTGGATCCAAGGCTTCATCATTGTTCATGAACATAGATGATACGAGAGGAGAGGAGGAAGATTCATTGTAAAAATAAGTTATTAGGCCGAGATATCATAACTATGAATATATATCTTTTATTAGATTAAAATAAATTCATGAAATAATTAAATAAATAATTATTTAATTATTTAATTATTTATCCACGATGAAGCATATGCCAGACACCTGATTCCGACAAAGGTTATATCCTACCTCAGGTACAGCCTATATTCTAAGCTCATTGGTGGTCTCATATTTCTCATCTGAGCACTCGTGCATGAGTTATTCGGGTTTGATGTATTAAATGAGTAAATGAATAATTTAATTTATTTATTTAACACACCTCTAATGAGTGTGGAGTTCGATCACCCCGTGCCGACTTATTTTATGTTTCTATTATGGGAAACATTGCATTCCAGACCCATCAATTATCTCATATTTTGTATACGACCAACCATTGAAGATATACCCCATTTTCATTAGTTAACCACTCGTGTGTAATATAAAAAAATTTAACATTATTATAAAAAAAATTCATAGCACATCTGGCCTCTGCATTGCACGTCGTCTCAATGCCAAGCTATTGAAATATTTCTAAAAATATTTCATATTATTATTACGCAAAAACATGGTATTTACAGGTGTAATTACCACTCATTCTCATTGTATTGAGAGCTCAAAAGGTCATTACATGGCCTTAAGCAACATCCCCAAGGAGCCAAAGGTTGGAAATAAATTTCCAAGGATTTCGAAGTAAGTGGTGGATGATTTACCCATTAATAAATAAACTAATAAAAACATAAACCATAACCAACCATTTAAGAAATGATGCATAAAAAAAGGATGACAACTCAATAATTTCATGTATCTCAAAACCACATCAAAGTGTGTAGCAATGGAAGAAAAAACAAATATCAAAGTAAATTGTGGATAAATAACTCAATACTCTCAATAGGCCATAAGAATCTATGATCCACAAGCTCCATGATCCACAATAACAGAACAACCTAGAAATCACTAGGTAGTTCTATATATGTGGAAGACATTACCTTTTACCCTATCCTGGAAGATAACATATGCAAAAGAACCAAAGTTCCAAATCAGGGATTAGTATAAAACTCATTTGGTTTATGCCAATGACTTCCCTTCTCATGCCACTAGTATAGAAAAGTTATCCACATGTATATAAAATGGTTTATATAAAACTGTTTATGAATATAGTTTATAAACAAATATAAACAAGTTCAAAAAAATGTTTGCAACCAAGTGGAAAAAAATGAAACCAATATATTGCATGTTATTTTTTAGGAAAAATTACTAATTTAATCTTTAAAACCAATTCTTCTTATCATTTTTCATACCCATTCCATAATTCACAACACACCCACACATGCATGCTTTGTTTTATAGTTCCATACTCATGGGTGGTCTATCGTCCAATTACCTTGTGTCCTAATGACACACACCCCTGATCCAGGGTCACGTCCCTTGTACCCCAATGGTATTGGTCCCTTTTTAATGGCCTCCTAATTACGAACTCACACCAAAACAATGTATTCCAAATATTTCCATTTAAAAAACAAACCACTTCAACAAAACTGTACATTTATTAAATACCAAAGCATAACCAATTTCAGGGAAACATTTTATTTCAAAAAAACCTTCCATTTTATTGAAAACATCCAATCCAATTCATGTGTCAATAATCCATAAAATACCCTTTTTTTAATTCCATATTTTAAAAATAGAACAACAGAACATCAATCAAACAAAAACAATATCGATTTGACAACCTTTACAAAAAAAGGTTTCCAAAAATGTTCAACAACCAAATAATAATAAATTCTACAAAATTCATTGAATTTTAATGCAATCAAATCAGTTCAACTAAATGGAGTCGAAAAATAAGCCTCCTACCTCGACGGTATTGAAGAAAACCACAAGGAACGAAGAACACACTAGAAAACCTGGTTGATTCTCCATGAAACCACCTTAGATATCTTCCCCTATAAATATCCCCAAATAATCTCATCATATTTGTAATTCAGACACATAGATCTACCCATAATGTGAATAGATGTATGAATTCAGAAGATGTGGAGAAGTGGATCTAAGTAGATCAGAGAAATCAATCATGAACGACGAAGAATGATCACATACCACAAGAATGTGGCTTTGATTCACTATGGGAAGCCTTTGAATCAACTTATGATTGATGGTAGAACCTTATTTGGACTTAGGAGAAGACAAATCCCAAGTTAGTAACAGTTTGGGAAAAAATGAGTGAGTTATGGAAAAAACGAGTGAGATCCTATTTTCACAGATATCATTCTGACACTGCGCACGGTGTGACCACACAGTTATGAAAACTGTGCACTAACTGTACTGTCGCCCCTTCCTACATGACTTCCCCTAGAACGGTCTCCCAACACATGATCCATATGTTCTGGAGATACTACCTTAAAAGGACCACTATACATGGTTTGTCCACATGGTTAGGTAAACCGTGTGCGCTTGTGCGATCTTCACATAGCCCCACAAACTCTTCCAAAGTTCTCCCAACAATCCAAACTATAAACCTTACACATTATAACCATAAATTGAATCATGTAAGGGTTACATACCACGGATCAAGGGTAATAAATTCTCCCCACCATTGATTTTCCTTCATTAGATATTAGAAAACCCTCATCAATTTGAAAGAGTTTCGACCACTACACCTTCATCTCCTTTTCACGTTCCCAGGTCTCTTCCAAAATCTGACCATGCTGCGAAAAAACCCTCAACAGACCGATGTTTTCTCCACAAAAGACATTCTATTTCATATCCTAGATCTTTAGTGGGATATGTATCAATGTAACATCTAGGATTAGGTTGATGTGATCCCATCTGATAACATTGTCAGGATAAGGCTGATGCTTTTTCGACTGAGTTACAAAGAATGTATTATTCACTTAACTAAACAGTGGTGGTAATTTGAACTGATATGCCACCTCTCCAAACCATTACAGTATTCCAAAAGGGACAATTTATCTCGGATTTAACTTTCCCTACCTCCCAAAGAGATGATGTACAAGCCTTGGAGAGATCCTCAAGAACACATGATCACCCACATCGTACGAAAATAGTATTTAACAATGATATTCATATGATTTATGAAGACTATGACCCGTATCCATCCCTTTTCTAATCAACTAGAACATTTCCATTGTTTCTTGGACAAGAACTGGCCAACAAGTGATGTTTCACCTATCTCTACCTTGAAAAGTGGAGAACAACAAGGATGCCCATACAGTGATTCAAATAGAGCCATGTGAATCAAGGGATGATAGTTGTTACTATACGAGTACTCCACCATGGGTATATTCTCTTACCAAGAGCCAAAAAAATTCATTACACGAGCCCACAATATGTCTTCCATCATTTGTATCAACTACTCAGATTTCCCATTCGTCTGAGGATGATACGCCGTGTTCATAGTCAATTGAGTCCCAAGGTCTCTCTCTATGGATTTATAGAAACAAGACATAAACCTAAGATCCCTATCTGAGACAATTAACACTGGTATGCCAGTCCTCTTTAACACTTTTAGGATATGGATTTTTGAAAGATTATCCACTGTATGAGTTTCACGATTTGGAATGAAATGGACTGACATGGAATGCCGATCCACTATCACCCAAATGACATCGTGTTTCTAAACCATCCTTGGAAGACTTGTAAAAAAATCCATCTCTATATTCTCCCACATCCACACTGGGATATGTAAATTCTGCAATATTCCTACTAGTCTCTTATTATCTTCTTTGACATGTTAACAAGTTAACCACTCAGGGGTGAACTCGACCACCTAACTTTTCATGTCATTCCACCAAAACAACGCCTTTAGTGCCTTATACATATTTTGTGAACCTAGATGTCCATTATATATAGAATGTTGGTAAGGATGAATTAGTTGTTTCTCACAAGCCATAGGTACAACCATTCGATTACTGAAACAAAAAACTGAACTCCCATTCTGTTCCCATCCATCAATGGTCTCCCTACCAATGAGTTTTAAACTCACAACCAAACATTTGACATCAAAGGTTTCTGCCTCTCTGACCATATTTACTAAATCAGTAACAAGCATTGCTCAAAAGAAAACCCCCACATAACCTCAGTCTTCACATTCATCATGCATGTTATCTAGGTCTGACATCAATAGTCATTCGTATGATGGTTCTTTTTCAATCTAAGCATATGACTTTCTTCTCAATGCATCTACAACTTATTTTCTGTTCCATGGAGTGTACATCAAGTAAAAGTCAAAAATTTGGAGGAATTCCCTCTGTCTCCATTTCCTCAGATTCAAATCCCCAATGTGAGAAAATGTGTTTCAAGCTTTTGTGGTCTATGAACGCAGTGAATTTCTCACCAAATAGGTAATGTCTCTATTTTTTAATGCATGGACTACTTCATGTAACTCCAATTATTGTGTTGGGAAATTATTCTCATGCACCCTTAACTTCCTTTAACAAATTAAAAACCACATGGTCTCCTTGCATGAGAACACACCCCAACCCTGGTAATGAGGTATCGTAGTACACCACACACCGATATCCTAATTCTGGAAAGTTCAAGAATGGTGATGATATGAGACGGTCATTTAGTACCTAGAATGATTCTTGGAATTCGTACATCCACTGGAATGGATAATTATTCTTTTTCAAAGCTATCATTTTTAAATAAAGTAATGAGAAATCACTCACAAATCATAGTAGTAACTAGCTTGTCCAAGAAAATGTCATATGTCAAAAAAATAATTTGGTGGTTCCTTGAGATAATAGCTTTTATATATTCAGGATAAATAGAAAAACATTTTTTAGAAATGACATGGCCAAGGAAACATTATTCCTATATCCAAAAATCATACTTTTATAATTTGGAATACTAATAGTGATCTCCTAATATTTGTAACACTATTTCGAGGTGCTCGTCATGGTCAACCCTAGTCTTTGAATACATTTGGAATTTTCCCACAAACACCACAACAAAAGAAACCAGATATTGCTGAAATATCTGATTCAAAAAATCCATGATGAATTCTAGTGAATTCATTAGAATGAAATACATGAATACATATTCATAGTGGCCATATCTACTTCTAAAATATGTCTTTGGAATATATTCCTTCCGAACTCGTAATTGGTGATATCATGATATGATTTCAATGTGGGAGAATAACTAAGCTTCCCTAAATTGATGGAACATATATTTAATGTGTGGAAGTTGATATATGTTCATTTTTTTAACATGGTTAAGCTTAAGATAATCAACACACAACTGATGATTTTTATCTGTCTTCTTCACGAACAAAACTGGTGATGCCCACATGGACGTACTAGTTCGAATGAAACCCATTCTTTCCAGATCCTCTAACTGCACTTTCAATTATCATAACTCTATTGGTGAAATCCTATAATATGTAAGGGAAATAGGAATGGTTCACAAAATGAGATCAATCATAAAATCCACATCCATTATATGTGGTAACCTTAAGAAGTTCTTGAGAAATACATCTACAAATCGATCCAAAACATCTATAAAACTAATTTCCTTGATCACTTCAACTGATTCTGATGTCATCACTACCAAATGGTATGAGATCATTCCCATCGTCAATGCCAGCAAGAGCTTTTCAACTTTCTTTACCATCTTATCCCATCCGAAGAGTTGTTCAATGCCATCCTCAGTCATGAAACTAACTGTTCCCCTATAATAGTCAATGTGATCCTTGCACATTTTCAACCAATCCATACCCAGTATATCATCATTGAAACCCATATCTAATATCGAGAATTCCCATTTCAGAAATGGTCCACAAATAGTTATAGCGCATGCTCCAAACACAAAGTTTTGAAATTTTCATTCACTGAGAAGAGTTTATCGCATTAGAACATAAGTCATCATTTCTAACATTAAACATAGCAAATAAATAGCATGAGAAACAAGGAAAGAATGTGATGCACCAGTATCGAAGATCACAAACACAAGAGAAGATTGCAAAGGACTCGTACCTTTCACTGTAGATGGTTTAACATGATCATTGACAACCATCTGCTCTGTTACATACAATTGCATCATCACTGCACTATTCTTATTATTTCGTTGATGAGATTACCTTGGCTGAGGAGTCATGGTATTTCACGAATCACCATGGATAGCTTTTCTCTAATGAAAGAACTGATTCTTCTCTCCTTGCTCTATCAAAGAATATGATGCTGGCGACACCTGAGATGTATCTTGAGCACATATCCTTGGAGCATTTCGACAGTAGAACTGAAGATGTCTCATCTTCTTGGAGTTATGACATGATCTATGATGTGTTGTACACTGTCGAATTATATGGTCAAGAAAACCCCAATGAAAGAAACCTTTTTAGCTCTGTGTTCATGGAAGGAGGTTCACTGATCCAGCCGCCTGGTTTTGATTTCCGCTTCCTCCTTGGAAATTGGTGTCCCTTTTCTACTTGTTCGTAGTGGTTAAGTTCACACTATTTCTTATAGGTATCATCATACATCCTCCTATAGATCCTAAGATATCACATTTATCCACAACCACTTTGTTCACCATCTCAGTATAATCTGTAATACAGAGAACCCCCAATATTCGATTGAATATCCGGCTGTATCCCTAAATAGATGATGTGTGCCTCCAAAGACACACTTTCCATGACCATTGGTAAAAAACACACTATATTCATAAATTTGTATTCATAATCTGTGACTGATAAACTCTCTTGTTTCATGCTGAAGAAGAATATATTTTTATGGATCTTGAATGTGTGAGGATATAATTGTTTATAGAACAATTCCTCAAATTCCCCCCATGTTTGGCCTTCATCCAATTTATCCTACACTGCTAAACTCCACCACTAGACTGCAATATCTGCGATCATATATGTTGTTGTATTTTCCATTACCTGTACCTATTTTGGGATGAATTCAAAGATATGATTCATCCAGCTCAGCCACACCTCCTCCTTCTTGGGATACGAATCACGGCATAAGTTGGGTGTCTTATTCAATGTGAACTAGATTGTATGATCCACATGTAATCGCTCATTCCTCTAGTTCCCAGTATCCAAAGCTTAAAAATTGTTATCAAAACTATGAACTAGATCTTGGATCATATATGGATTAGGTGCAGCGACATTCTCTGAAACTTATTTAGGATGGTTTTGGCGATTCCTACCAGGTTCCATTTTATAAACCAACAACAATCTCCATCAATATCACTCTCTAGAAACTGAAGGATTAGAATTTCAAATTCTATCACATAACTATAACAACATTGTTTTCCAAAACACCTATTTATGTCAACAATTTTTTTGAAATATTCATTGGTTCTTTTGAAAACCCAACCATTTTCAAAATACACTAAATATCATCTTTTCAAAATCATTCATTTGAAAAATAAATTTTTCATGTTTTAAAAATATACACCGTGAAAATAATCATAAATCATTACAGTAAATGAAATATTCAGTCCATTTGAGAATTCATTCCTCTACAATGCATGTCATGCTCGTCTCATTGTCAATACCCATGATACCAAGATACCAAGATCCTAGAAGTGTCTCCAAACACTTGTGTACCCAACTCCGATGTATCTTTATGTTTAAATAAAAGGGATAGAAACATCTGTGTATGCTATAAATTTTACTTTCTGAAGATCCTACAACTATCTAAGATTTAATTCCAATGTGTAGACAAATTGAATTTCAAATATATGACTACGAACAGTAATGACCACTTGTCATGTATGGACAGAACAAGATGGTAACATTTTTACCATAGAGTATGGCCTAGATCGATACCATTTGTAATGACCCACTAATTATCCTTGTTTTGAGAGCACAACGAGTCATTACTTGGAATTAAGCTATATCACCAAGGATCCAAAAGTCTAGAAATAAATTTTGAAGGGTTTGAAAGTAATTGGGGGATGATTTACCATTTAGTAAATAGACCAATAAAACAACAAACCATAAACAAACCATTTACTAAAAGATTCACGAACAAAAAGAATAAAACACAACGACTTCATGTATCATAAAACCACATAAATATGTGTAATAATAGAAGTCCAAAATAGTGTCATAGTTAACTATAGATAAATAACTAAAGACTCTCAAGAGGCCACACGACTCCATTATCCACAAGCTCCATGATCTATAATCAACGAACAACCAAAACAACATGACGTAGTGGTAAAAATGTGGGAAATATTACCTTTTTTCCTTGTCCTGGAAGATAACATCTGAAAAAAAAACAAAAGTTACAAAGAAGTGGTGATTATAAAACTCAGTAGTTTTTCCCCAATTAATTCTCTACTCACACCAATAGGATATAAATTTTATCCACATGTATATAAAATAGTTTATATCAAAAAAAATTTCCAAAACAGTTTATGACCCAATATAATCAAGTTCAAAAAACTGTTTCCAAGCAAGTGAAAAAAATTAATGAAATCAGTTTCCTGCAAGATTTTGTCTAAAAAAATAACTAATCAATACTTTAAAACCAATTATTCTTATCATTTGGAATACCCATTCCCAAGATCACAACACACCCACACAAGCCTACTTCGTTTGGTTGTTCCATACTCATGAGTGATCTCTCGTCCAATTACCTTGTGTCCCAATGACACACTCCCCTAATCCCGAGTCACATCCCTTGTACCACAAGGATACTCATCCCTTATTATTTTCCCATTAAGCATAAAATCATACCAACACCATGTATTCCAAATATATCCATTTTTAAAACAAACAACATCATTTAAACTGAACATTTATTGAAAAAAATATCACAACCAATTTCCATGAAACTATTCATTGGAAGAAAAATATCCCTTTTATTAAAAACATATAATACAATTTATTTTCTATCAATCTAGAAAAATCCCCCTCGTAAAATTCCATATATTAAAACTAAGAACAAAAGCACTTCACACAAACACCCAAATTTCTGGATTTCACATCCATCACTAAAAAGGGTTTCAAGAAAGAGTTCAAAAACCAAATCACAATAAATTCAACACCAAAAATTCAATTTCAAATCATTCCAATCAGTTCTACTATGTTAGTGTGGAAATAATCCTCATACATCGAAGGTTTTGAAAAAAAACCCCAACGAATCAAGAATGAACAAGAAAACTGGGTCAATCCTCCAAGAACCCACCTTAGATCACGTATCCTAGATTGATCTAGACCAAATATTATCATATCTGTAATACAAACTCCTAGATCGACCCATAATGGGAATAGATCTACAAAACCAGGAGAACAGAAGAAGTAGATGTAAATAGATCTAATAAACTGATCAAGAACGAAGTTGAATGATCAACTACCTCAAGAATCCATCACGGATTCATCAGGGGAAGCCATCATATCTATTTTGGACCGATGGGAGAACCTTATTTGGCCATAAGAGAAGAAAAATCCCATGTTAGGGCTAGTTTGGTGCAAAAACGAGCAAGTTATGTAAAAAAAGAGTGAAATCCTATTTTGAAGGATCTTATTCTAACTCTGTGCATGGTTCGACCACATGGTTAGGCAAATCGTGTGCTAACCGTGGAGTAGCCCTTACTGCACAAATTCCCCTTGCATGGTGTCCCAAAATGTGCTCCAATTGGGCTAGAGCTACTTCCTCAAAAGGACCACTCCACATGGTTTGGACGTAGGGTTATCCAGACCGTTTTCTCCCCGTGCAACCATCAGTTAGCCCCAAAAACTATTCCAATGTTCTTACAACTCTCACAACTATCACCCTTACACTTTATAACCATAAAAATATCATGTAAGGGTTACACACACAAAAATGTGGATACTATATTAGGCCTCAACAAAAAAAAACTATTTCATCTAATGATGCAGATTAATGCATTATGGGGTTGTTACTAGCCCCACTCATCCATTACTAACTCCAATAAATTTCCATTATAAAATGGGAGAAACATATTGATTTCAAAAATTCATTTTGGTAAACTAGAATAATTTTTTTAGTAATTTCCCTAATCAATATAAATATTTACATTGGGATTCTAGAAAATTAATGTTAATACATTCTCTAATTGAAAAACGTAATCATAAACCATTTAGAGTATTATGGTGAATGGTAGTAAAATACTATTTCATATTCAAATGAATCGTAAAAAATAAATAAAAATATTAAATACGGAATCATTACAACAAAATCCTAATGCATCATAAGTTAAAATGAGAATTTTTTGGTGAATATAAATACCATTAAAATTCCATTGAGAACAATATTGAGGAAAAGTTTATTTTCACGTTGAGAATAACTTCCAAAAATGAGAAATTATCTAGAATATTAAGAAACAATTATTTTAAAAGTGGCTTATAAAATTTTGAAGGGTTATTTTGAAAAATATTCCAATATAGTGGGTAACTCCGTACTTTCCATATAATTCAAAAAAAGAATATTTTTTATGCTATTATAAAAATAATATGTGTACCTTAGTCGAAAAAGGAAAAATAGATTCTTTTAAAACCATTTTAGAAAAATTAATACAAGGTTAATTTTTAAAATTTTGAATTATTTTTCAAAATTATTTTCAAAAAATAATGATATGAATGAAAAAATGATATTCAACCAAATAGATAAATAATATCTTATTTTCATAAAAACATTTCTCAATATTTATAATTAAAAAGAGAGAAAAATTTAACCATTAGTTAAAAATTTCTTTTATAATAAGATGAAAAATAAAATATATTGGTTATATGATATAATTAAATAAAAATTCTCATTAGGGATACTTAAAAATTTTCAATCCCTTGTAATTATTAGATTGTGTAATAAAACATTTCATTTTGGTAAATTTTAAATCATAATCCCCATAAAAAAGATCTTCGATTAGAAAATTTAAATACGTTGAATGTAAAGAGATTAATTATATAATATATCAACGAAATAGTATATTCACCACACAAAATAAATAAGTTGTGGATATAGAATAGGTCTCATGGATATAAATGTGGGATGAGAAACCCTTACCCCATGTTCGATTTCTATCATAATTATTCAAAAAAACCTAATTAATTGATATAGGTTTATTGTTATATATTATTGAAAAATTTTCAAATATTTCACAACATATGTGAACTTACAATTTAATATTATGTCATTTTTATCAACAATTTATTACTACAATCACTAAATCATGTGGCAACTGCTTAGTTTTAACATATTTTTTAGGTTTGATAATTTATTGTAATTTCACATTAATCATGGTTCACCTATATAAAGTATATTAATTATGATATAAATAGACTATGTATTCATAATATACATATTTATAATGTTTTATAAATATTTTATGTATAAAAATGAGTGACAACGTTCATGGAGATGGTAGTATGTACTTACGTATAGACAATTTTTTCATGTTTTGAAGGATGGAATGAAAGAAAGGTAAATAATATTTTACCCTAAAATAATAATTATTTTATAATATATATTATTTATATTAATTAAATATTTAATTATTATTGTTTATGTGAAAATAAAATGAAAACCCTTTCACATTCTTTCGTGGATGTTGTAGCCCACAAAAATGCTTGAGCGGCATTGTAATTTTCAATAAGATTGAATGATAAATGAAAGATATTAAATTATAATTATAGAAGATTAATTATTTTATATATTTAATTTATATATACATTTAATCCATCACTATATTTATTTTTGATTGGTGGTTATTGAAAACAAATTTTATCGGTTCGCTAAGAAGCAGTCCACCATATAATTGATCCACAGTTTCTTTTCATATTTGATCGTTGAATAGATTTATGTAGGTAATTTCACTAACCTAATAAAATATATTTATAAGGGATATTATTTTATGGATATTTAATATAGTTAATAGTCGTAATAAAATGACAACACATTGTTAATAACTATACATATTCTTTTTGACAACCACTTTAGGGTTATATGTCAGACCTCACTAGAATCATGTTCTGATCAATCCAAGGACATTAGGTCATGGGGATGGATATAAGGAAGGAATTTAGGAATTAATAGGTTGATCCAAAGGGCTCTTTAAGTGTACAGAGGAGATTATAGAAGATGTCCCATTATAAGTAGGGGAAGGGGACTTCCTTCGAAATTAGATTGAAATTTCCTAAAATAATACAAAAATGATACCCATTCCCAGGAAAAATGATTCATGATTCCTGTATATTAGAAGGCAGTATATTATAATGTCTATATGTCTCCATAAAATATCATTTTGACACATTAACTTCAAAACATAACCATTTCTTTTGTTTAAACCACTGGTAAATATGTTTAAACCTTAACAGTGGTAATTAAGAAACTATTTCCACTATCCATTATGACTAAAAATAAGTTGAAAATATTAACAATTAATAATTTTTCTAGGTGAAAAAATTTAACCAATTTTTAAAAATTTAAATCAAATTTTTGTGAGAATTTAATTTAAAATTAAACATATAGACATGATGAAAAAACAATATTACAAACAAATATTTTCAATGGTACAACTATATTATTTATAAAAATTGAAATTATAATTGTTTATACTTACAAAAAATGGATTAATTATAATATAATTGATATAATTTTACTTTTAATATAATTTAAATAAAAATTTAACTTTGTAGATGCTTTAAATTAAAATGAAATTTTCAAAACATATCAATATTTTATTTTCCTTCATAAAAATAATCCTTTCAAAAAATATAAAAATAATGTCAAAAATAATTTTGAAATGATTAATAAAGAAATTAAGTTTATTTTTTAATTAAATTTTCTAAAGGAGGAAAAATTATTTTTCACATAATTTTGGAAAAAGTGATGAAACAGTTTTTAAAAAAAATACAGTTTTTCATAATGGTATTTCATTATCCATAAAATCAAAATTTTATTTAAAATAATTTATTAAGAAAAAAAATTATGAAATTTTATACAATATAATGTTCATAATTTAGTATTTTTATATTCATACCATACATATTTATAGATTTGTTATAAAGGAATACTATTTTATAGTTCTTTTTGAAGCGGGGTTGTGTGTGTCTCAATCTATCGAAGAGATTGAATTGAATTCTAATGATATATATATATATACATATATATTGTATAGGTGTTATATAATTCCATCCCAAAATTCATTCTCCATTTATATTATAATATTTTCATGTCATGAAAACATTTGGGTAGTTCTTCATCATAACTTCCTTAGTTTCCCACATCACCTCTTTTATCTTATGATTTATCTAATTCACCTTTGCCAAAAAATCCATATTATTCATCACCACTTATTATGTAGTATCTATAATCTATATAGCCTCTTCAGCATAAGATAAGTCTAGTTTCATTTCTATTTTTTAGCTGTGAGAACATGTGTTGGCATAATCATGTACATACATTAAAATAATATATAGAACATATCATGTACTTTGGAGAGACTTTGTTGAATTTACAAATAGTATTCAATAGATTCAAATAATTCAAGAACATGAAAAGATATAATGTACATGTGTCTTTGTTATTCTTTCTTACCAATCTGTATAACTCCATTACTTGGATATGTTTTCAAGAAAACGTGATCACCATCATGAAATTTCATATCATTCTTCTAGTTATCTTCATATATCTGTTGCCTAATTTGAGCTACAGTAACATATTTTTTAAATTTATTTACGTTTTTCATTCTCTCCTCCACATGTTTGGGGCCTAAAAGATACATTTCACCAACCTCATCCCAATTAGTTAGAGTACAATGTTACATTACATATAATGCTTCATAAGATTCAATTTTCATACTCTAATGGAATATATTTTCATAGGAGAACTACATTTGAAGTTAAATATTGATACCAAATATCTTGAATGTAATGAGATAATGATCTCAACATTTCTTATAACTATTGAATAGTCCTTTAACACTATTCATCATTTTATATGTGATATTGTGTGTTGAAATGAAGAATAGTAATAAGATCCTTTTGAAGACACTCCTAGAATTTTTATGTAAATAATGAATCCATATTACAAAAAATTGATAGAGGTTATCCATAAATTCATAAAACATTAATAAATATTGATTCTCAAGTCTCCCAATTGGTAAATCCTCTCTAATAGCATGTAAATGTAAATATTTGGTGAGGTGATCGATAATAAAAAATATTGCATCATTCTTTATTAGGGTCATTGATAGTCCAATGAAAAAGACTATAGTAGTCACATCCCATTTAAATATATGAATAGATCTATGTTGCATTACTCATCTATATTTTTATCTCTCAGAATTCACTTACTCATAAGAAAAGCATCTTGGATATTTTTTAACACTTTATATTTTCTCAAACAAAAAGATCGTTAAAATATATATACATCTTTGTGATAGTTGAGTATGTAGATTAATGTGAGATCTGAGAATCATAATTTAATTTATACATCAACTTTGGTATATATGTGAAACATACTACCTTTATAAATTTCAGAATTTAATCTTCACAAATGACATCTAACAATTATCTATCACTCAATGATTTAATTTTATTTTGATGTTTCTCGTTATTAGGTGTAGAAAACATTAACAATTCCAATAAAGAGGGTTTAATACTGATTTAAAATTTGAGTGATTTATCCCATTCTCTAATAATTCTCATATCCACATTCATTAAACCCATGAACATAGGATCATTTTCAATCCTAATTTTGTTCATCCCACTATGGTATTTTTATATTAATTATTCTTGTAGCTTATTTTACTTCATTATAAGGTAGTGTATTGAGGAATCATAGTCCTTGAGTAGTTCAATCCAAATCCTTTTCCTCATGTTGAACTCTTAATAAGAAAATATTTATTTCAAAATATTATCACATTAATGTATCTAACTTTTTTTCTATTGAAATAATTTCCCAATCAATTCAACAAAAATAATATAGAAAATAATCCATGCCAATGGAGTGGATAATTTTATTCACAAATCATTCAAAACCACGATGCATAGGTGTTAGAATTTTCATTCCTTATATGTAAACTATTTCCATTCATTGATGAATCACTATGTATTAAAACACCCAAATTTCTTAATAGTAGAGTAAAAATTGAATAATTCAACAATATCATCTTTATTTCTTGAAAATATTTTTCAAATTATCTTATCTGTATAAACATAACCCCTTTAAGTTTATGATTAGTTAATAAGTTAACCCATTTTGAAATTTTTTGAACAAATTTATTATAGAAACATTCCAAAACTATGAAACTATTTACCACATTTTTGTTCATTTTTTAGTCTATTTTAGGTCAACCGTTGTCTTTTCAGGATCAACTGATACACCACCTTTGGTGACAATGTTATAAAGAAAATAAATTTTCCAAAACCTGAAATAAAACGTTCTATATTTTCCATATAACTCTCTTCTTCTATGAGTACCAAGAAGGATTCTAATGTTATTCTTTTAGACCTTGTATCTGATAGAGTCCACCAAGATATCTATTGTAAATTCCACAACAAAATTATCAAGATATTTCTTGACTACCATTTTCATTAGTTCCAAGATGATCGAGGGTGAATTATTAAATACAAATGGAATTATTGTGATCTCATAAAGCCGATAAATCATATGAAATGCTATATTAAGAATATTATCTTTCTTTACTAGTAATTAATGATTCCTAGAATAACAAAAACTCATTCAAAAATAGTTAGTTCTATGATTTTTATTGGATAAGCCATCAATGAGAGATAGATGATCATTTATATTTATTGTGATAATTTTTATTTCTATATAATTATTTCACAAACGTAGAGATCCATCTTTCTTATCAACTACAATAATTGAGTCACCACTAGGGATATACTATGTCATGAAATTCCATATCACAAAACTCCTCTAGTTTTTTCATCAACTACACTAATTACAAAGTTACTATTCTATAAAAATAATTTTTTCTTGTATTACATCAGTGTTCTATTCAATGGAAAACTCAACTTAATTCTTAGGTGGATTCTAAGATGATTTAATTATAAATACATAAAAGTATTCATGTACAATAGCTACATCATTAATATGAGGATAACCGTTTTTTTCTATAGATTTTGTCTCCTCTTATTTACAAATATTATCATTCAGTAGAACAAATGGGGGTGGATCTAGACATGAATTAGATGATGAAGAAATTCTTATAATGATATGTAAATCCACATATACATCACAAATCATAACATCTATGACCATATATTAAATTTTTTATCCATATTTTGACATCGAGTTTATACAAAGGGTTATTTAAAAATAAACAAAATGACTAGTAATGATGTCAGAAAAAACGTCATGTTTATGTGTTATAATGGAAATCGGCTAACAAATCCTTATGGGAGTGACATTTTCACTAGGATTATTGAATCATAACTCAATTCATAAGTTTCTAGGGAAATATAAATTTCTTATAGAATAACTGGAAAATATTGAAATTGTGAAGACCCAAAACTAATAATGAATTTTCAATATTTGAGGATATGAGTAATGTACCAACCAAAAAAGCATTTAAAACATCAAAATTAGATATTATATCACATAATTATTCCTATTCAACCTTTAAATTTTATATGAAAAATTTCCCTTGATTCACCTGAAAATCATTTTCATATTGTTCATCTCCTTACATATGTTGTATTTCATTTTGGTAGAATCTGTATTTCCCTTAAAATCATTATAATGGTGGTATTTCCCTCAATAGATGATGAAAAATCCCATTTATATCATGTGTTTCTATAGTGTTTCTTTATATTTTTATTACAATGTATAAATTCAACTATTTAAATCTTCCATTTTACTTTATTTCATTTTCAAGAGTTCATGGATAACAGTTTCCTTTGATTTATTACATTGAAGACAAAATACATGTATAATTTTATCTCTTCATTGATATCACTTGATACTCTGACCTCTTATGATGAGAATGTTTGGGATATTAATTCCCTATGAAGGATTGGCATATACCCACAAAATTAATGGGTAATCCTTCTCTAAGAATTAAGTATATTGTCCTATATATTCCATACTAACCATGTAATATTATATTCATACATATAAATAATTTCATCTTACTTTTATCTCAAACTCATTAACTACATCTACATATATTATAAGTGCTCACAAAGAAAACATTTTTCATTGAAAAGTACATTAAAATACTTCCCGTCCATGTTTTCTATTTATCCATCATCTTTATAGATTTAAATCTATTCCTACTGATGGATTGCATCCAATGAGGGATGTCAATCAATATTGAAATCCTTATCCCATTTATTACATTTCAAATAGTGAAATATCTTCTCCATTGAACATATCGATTTCTCGTCTGAAAATTTATTTCTTGTATACATAAGTGATTAAGGTTTCTATTGCGTGAAGAGGTCCGACATTGTTACACCACATTTTGGATCTATAAGATTCTCCATATGGGAATGAATATTTGACAAAAACTGAGTTGTCTTCTCAAATATATTTTTAATTTCATCAACTCCAGATATTTCATTATTAACATTCTGAAAAGGTATATCCATACATGAGATTTTCTCATTAATATGGTCTAAATTATTTACACTATAGGATACTTCTATATAATGACACATTCTACATTAGTTCATTACATTATAAATCATATTCTGTAATTTCAAAACTAGTGACATACATAATAGAAATTTTAAAATTTACGCATAGCTAATAACTTAATCATGAATTATATATTATTGGGAATATTTTAAAATAATAAAAATATTTCCAAATAACTCATAAAAATTTGTAAATAAATTGTGAATCATCCCATAAATATCCCCTTTGTGTGTCAAACTAGGTGTACTACATGTCATGTTTTCATGAGCATGGTGGTAATCAAGTCAAATCCAAATTAACCCATTGTGCAGTAAATACCCCTATGTATAACTGTGTGAGAGACACATAAAAAAGTTGTCTCCAGATAGAAATTTATTTCAATTAAATCCAAATAATCTCATTTCTTTCAAAATATTAAGATTTTGTCAAACTCTTAGACTTATCCTCAATGTTTCTCATGGGGTTATGGTACCTATGCTATATTTCCCTAAATATTATTTCCATGATTTCTAAAAAGGTTCTTCTGATAAAAATACTAATGAAACCAAACTAGTATCCTGTATTCAGTGGTAACTTTATTATATTTTTACTAGATACAAATAATAACATCCCAAAAGACCGAATAGATTTGTAGTTTTGGAAAAATAGATACATATTTGAATCTCATAATATAATTGAAAACAGAAAATGTAAAATTTAATTTTCATTGATAAAACCATTATTAAATTTAGTGCATCTATATATATCAATAGTATTAAATTTCCTAGAATCCCATAGAATGGAACCAAAATAAAGTGGTGATATATAATTATCAGTAAGGGTATGCATACATCAGAAAACATCTTGAATAAATAAAGAATAATACACATGGATAGCTAAATAAATGAAATGAAATAAATTTAATCAATAACATACACATGGATAATAATATGGTAGGAATAAAACATTTGCAAAATAATAAAATATAAATAATCACATGAGCATCATGAATTTCTAGGGATATTCTAAGAAATTGAATAATCACATTGGTAATATTAAATAATCTAATAATGTGGTAATGCATAATTTCTAACATCATATCCTTACTATAAAGGTTTTTTTTAAAATAAACACTACTTATATATGTAATTCATTGGTTGTAATGACATTATAGATTGTCTCATGGGACCTACGATTTATCAAGGGGATATAGAGGGCCCCTCCAGTTACACACTAATTCCATTGCATTATTCATATGAATGTGGAGAAACATATTCAACACCAACATTCCTATTGAATAAATAGAAGATAAAATTTTAATAATTTACCTAATAAATAAAAAAATATATTTAAAAGTTGTTATTTGATAATTAGAATAAGAATATTAATACATTCTCCAATCAATAATCATAGTCATAAAAAATACAGAGTACTATGGAGAATGGTTAAAAAATATTATATCTCAGTAATACATACCATAAACCATCAAAATAAATAATAAGGATTTATTCTTTACAACATATTCTCAATGTATAATAAGTTAAAATGAGGTTTTTATCATTGATGAATATAAATACCTTATATATTCCATAAAAATTTTTTACAGAAAATGTTGGTTTCATATTGTTTATAAATTTCAAAAAATAAAATATTATATATTATTAATAAAAACATTTTATTTGAAAATATCCTTTAAAAAACGTGAAGGATGAATTGAAAAAATGAGATTCCAAAAAAATAAGTAATTCCATACATTCCATATAAGTAAAAAAAATTCATTCCACATTACTATAAAATGATAAAAAAACCTCATCCGTTAAATGATATGAAGATTACATTAAAAAAGTATTTAATCAATAAAAAAATTAAAATATTTTAATAAATCTATTTATGAAATTTTAAAAATTCAAAATATTTTTAGAAATCATATATATTGAAGAAAAAGGATTTCCTAATGAAAATAAATATAAATTCACCTTTTATTAAAAACATCTTCTCAATAAATTTAATGACCAAATAGAGGATAATTGTACTTTTTCTTGAAAAGTTAATGAAATACCATATGAGAATAATATATATTAGGTTTAACATAAAAATATAAAATAATTCTCCCAAGGAAACTTAATCATAATCAATCTAGAATAAGATTTAGATTTTGAAATAAACCCTTCAAATTTAGTCACTTTGGAATCATAATCCTCATGAAAGAAAAATATAAATTTTAATCATTTAAATAAAATGAATATAAATAGATTCATGATATAACATATCAAAGGAGAAGAATATAGGCCTTAGAAAATCAATATGTTTTGAATAAGGAATATGCCTTATGAATGTAAAAGTGAGATGAGAAACCCTTACCTATGGTTCAATTTACATTGTACATGTTTTGAAACTTCTCTAGAAAAAAACATTTATTATAAATTTTATAGAAATATAATCATTTTATTAATACCATATACTATTTTTATAGTTTTTTATTATATGTTTAAGAACATTTCATTATTAAAAACACTATTTTCGGTGACAAATTCTTTGTTTTTAATGTATTTTTTGGTTTCACATTTTCAGTCCTCATCTATTGATCATTGTTCTATGATTTATTATATATTACCCCTGAAATAAATAAATTATACATTCATAATATATGTATTAAAAAAATCGATAATAGTTATAGGTATAAAAATGAGTTACACCATTCATGGAGATATGAAGCCATACGTATTCAGGAATGTTGTTTTCATTTTTTAACGAATGGAACAAAATAATTCCAAATAATATTTAATATTTAATGAATAGTTATTGTATAATATGTATCATTAAAATTTATTAAATATATCCTTATTACAATCGATTTCAAGATATATTTTAAAACATTTGACATCAATTCATTGAGGAATTTATTGACACATACGCATGAGAAATATTATCTTTTCCAAAAGATTAAAAGTAAATTAGGTATTGTGAAATTATAAATCCAAAAGTGCAATAATTTCATTAATTCAATATTTTTAGATTATATATATCATTATATACATCAATGAGTGTTGTCGATGAAAATGTATTACATCAGTTCACTAGGTTGTAGATTTTCATTCACACGCTTGACATAATGTTTTACAATTTGATGGGATAGAGATAGATATATTTTATTACATTCACTTAATATTATATAGTTATATTAATATACTTATTTTAGTATTTTTTCATATTTTATTGTTATAAAGTGAGGTTGCACCCATAACTTCCTTCTAGGGTGATGACCTAATGACTATATTATCATGACGACGGCTACTACACCCTTTCCCTGGATAGCGATGGGGGGATATTCCTCTACCGTTTTATCTCCATATTCCCTTCCTCCCTTTCACCAATCCTTATTCACTTCTAGATTTTCCCTCAATTTCTTTGAGCCCTAATTTACCATTTCTCAATGCTGGGATTCCCTAACATCCACTTTCCCACTCTGAGTTTACGAAGGATTCTGACCTCCTTCACCTCCCTATAGATATTAATTTTGGCCGATGATGCCTGTTTATAGATTCCTTCGACCAGTTCTTCAGTAAATCTGGGAGTTTTTAGTACCATGCATTTGTTTTTCTATTAGACAACTGTCAAATGATGATTCGATTAACTAATGAAGATGAGATCACCTTGGCCTAGTCCAACTCCCGGTGGATTGTTGTGGGATATCTATTATTTATTTTCAAATGGTCATTAAATTTGAATTTGTAGAGGTACCCATGGTATATAGCTATTTATATACATTTTCAATAACTTACACTCCCCTTATGAAATCTAGACATCCTTCAAATGCCTGATAACCTTTTTAGTGATAACCTATGCTTTAAAACTCTATCCAAATCCATGGTTCATCAATTTTCACCACGCATTTATGTTTAAGTGGATGTGTCTAAGAGCCTAGTAGATGATGTAAAAATTGAAGTTAGATATAACATCTCCCATTTTTATCACATTATCTTTCAATACATTATACAAAACTGAGGATCTTTTAGGTTTAGTGTCATTGAAACTAGGAACTTAGTACATGGAAACATAAAACATTCTTCTTAAACGCAAGAAATACTTATTAATTCTTAATCATATGTTCATTATAAAATCTTATAACCTGGGAGAATATATATAAGTAAGGGGTGAGAAGAAGGCCCAGTAAGGGAAACAAGGGAATCATTTTACATGTGAACTTGAGATATATAAAAAAGTCATGAAAAATTACTTTATGGAATGAGAAAGGGACCATGAAGAATACCATAATAAAAATAACATGTTTCATAAATTGAAGATATGGCTTCAACATTTAACATAGACAATCTTTTTCGTTTCACCAAGGTCCATCTCCAAGGTGACATTAAAAATTACCAATGTAATTCACCAAGGTATCGTTAAAAATGGTCATCTCTAGAGATTATGTCTTTACCCAATGCATTGGAGCGCTATCAGAGCACACCCATAATTTTTCTTTATTATCATGTGAGCCACATATATAAAAATCAAAAGTTTCATAAATAACCCATATAGAATGAATGAAATGGGTTTCATTTTATAATCATAACGTTTTAAAAACTGCTTTAAAGGCATGATCTTTATGTTACATTAAACCCACGAAAAAGGAAGGCGGGTATCATGTATGTAAATACCAGAATTTAAAAAAAGAAAATTATGATATATATGTTAATAACCCTGTATAATAAAGTGTTTTGAGTATTCACATAATAAAATAAAATAATTTGAGAAAAAAGAGAGAGACATTTTGAGACGAAAATTCTGCAGCATAACGGCTATATTACAGGTTTAGAAAATATTGAAAAGAGAGGGGACATGGGTAACCCACTCATAAATGATCCATAAAAAAGTATAGGGACATAATATAAAGGATATAAGAACATGTTAAGGAAATTTTATTGACATACCATATGAAATTAAAAACATGGAAGGAAGACAAATATAAGATTTATCTTAAGAAAATTCGGCATCCTAACGGCATCACTTAAAACGTAAAAAATGAATTGAAGAGATAAAATAGGGTCTCTAATCATATGAAAATAAAAGATCAGTATGATAGATATAGAGATAATACCCCAACATAATAAAAAGGAACATGAAATACTTGACATGAAAATAGATCTTTAAAACGAGAAGGGTGAAAGAATCCCTTAAAAATTCGGCAGCCTAATTGTGCCACTTATTCATTATTAAAATGAATTGATGAGAGAAAGAGATGGTCTCTCATAATATGAACAAGAAAAGGATAGTATTATGAATATAATATAACATCCTCCAACATAAGAACATGGAGAATGAAATAAATTACATAAAAGAGAGTACTTGGAAAGAAAGAGTATGGTAGTATCCCTTACCTTAATGAGTAACTTTGAAATCATGATTATTAGGACCTTGGGAGGCATGAGGGCACATTGGGAGTACTCCATGGGAGGTAAGGAGACCAGTACATAGTTGAGGAGGATTTTGGAATAGAAAGGATGAGAGAATGGTGTGTATTTATAGGGGATGTGAGGGGACAATGCATTGATGGCCAAAGGACACCTCATTGGTGGTATTGGGGAAAAAAGTGGAATTTCCTCATGTTATTGGCCACATGGGACACATAATACTTTATTTTACTATATTCAAGTCGATCATCCATTAAAATATCTCATTACTTCATCATGAGGGTGTTATGATGTCATTTAACATACCGAAACCCTAAAACTGTATTTTTTATATTCACTGAAAATTCAACTTTTTCAGAAAACACCCAAAACATTTCATGAACATAATATCAATTCTCGGAATTCAAAAATAAGCTCCATTTTATAAAAATATACTTTTTTTTATTTAATTTTTAAATAAAAACACTATTCATCGAAAATTCATTATTTTCAGAAAAATCCCCAAAAATTACCTTAACATGATATCGATGTTCTGAATTCAAAAATAAAGTCCATTTTATAAAAATAATTTTCTATATATTTTTAATTTAAATTTTAATTAAAAAAACTATTCACCTGAAAAAACTAATACTTGACTAATAATTTCTGAAACAGTTATTTACCTATTTTATTGAATCCCATTACATAATCAAGGTGCCTATATTATATTAATAAATTCTTTAAGTGATATTACTATTCCATTTGATCACATTACTAATCCTAAGCGTAAAATCACTATTCATAAATCACTATTCACCAAAAATTAAGTTGATCTTATTAAACTCCAAATTTCATACTGAACTCATTTGCAGAAGACTTTTTTTTGAAAATCATTACACATCATTAATTAATTAAGGTTTAAAAAAATATTTTAAATTATCCTGTTTTTTCAGATTCATCAATAATATAAATCCTACATTTGTCCGAACATTTGAAAATTTACAAACATCACCATAAGAAGAAAACACAATTTTATTTATCTTATAGGATTACAAAAAGTAGTTACATTCTCCTTAGATAGCCCCTTATAACCCCAGCATAGGACCTAAGTGTAAGGTGTGCTAAGGTGAGAGAATCTGAGGGCGGATCAGCCAATATCGCACGAGTAGTAATTTCTATCAGTTTGAACTTCTCATGAAGGAGATTCTGTTCTAGCTTCCCATGATGATGTTCGGCTTGGGATTGGTCCAGAGCAAAGCCCAATGGTTCTACCTCCATCCCATGTTCTGTTAGATAGGCTTCGATTGGCCTGAGACTACTGGATGAGGCCATCAAATCTTCTTTCAATATTAATTAACCAAGATCACTTGTTTTTAGAGGAAATAATCACAACACGTTATTTCCAACAGTCATATTGATCAATGGTCATATAACAGTCGAAACCCTACTGTCTCATTTTAATTATACTCATGTAATCAAATGAAACAGTTTTGTTGAGTATAAAAATAAAATAACACAACAAATTAAGAAACAAGATTTATTCAAAATTTCGTATCATTACAATTTTCTCCCCTTAAGAAATTGCATCCTATAAATTTTTAAAATTGGGCTTAGAAATTTCTTTGAAAATCCCAGATCATAAAAAGAGTCAGTAACACTATTACGTTAAAAGAAAGAAAGGGAAGTACAAAGGTCACATGAGTTAACCCATACTAGGATTATATGTAGGAAACGATGGATATGGAGGATAAAATAAACGGTCATGTTCTGATGAAGAGTGATATAAATCATATCTAAGAGAAAGTTAACCACCAGAAAATCACAAACTTGTGATGGGTTAAATGGTCATTGATTACATAGTAGGAAAATTGAACGAAAAACGTTTTTGTTTTATGTTACTTTTAATAATTTTGAGGAATTAATTTACTACATAGAAAAAGAACACAAGGAAATATACATTCTGTCAAGTAGAGTTTCATTCTTTAATAATTTTCTACCAAGACTAATGTTTTCTCCAAAATATGAGTATTTAAAAATACTTGTTCTCATCAATGCACAAGAATCATATTCTAGAGAATCACTTAATACACAAAAGAATAACTATCTATCTTTAATCATTTATCCCAAAAACAGAAAGGGTAAGATAAAACAACTCTTCAAAAAGAAATAACCTCATTGGAAGGGAAACTACTTTAAATATTCAATGTTCCACGGTACTAACAAAATTTCATCACAGACCATTACATAAATAACCCTCCTTAAAATTTCACAAAATAAACCAAACTAAGATGGAAACCCAAATATAAGAAGGATTTGATAACATAGTCTTCCAAGATAAACTTTATAATTCATCTCCAAACAACATCAACCACTCCTAACATCTTATAACAAAAGTATCTAAGATAAACATATTTTTCCCCAGATAGGTTAATCATTCCCATAAGTAACGTAAATTACTAGAAGTTCACCTTAAATTCATATATTCTATAAAATATAAGTCAACCATTACTCCTCAAAGAAAATATAGTAGTAATCTATTTACCTCGATCATCTAGGTTACCCAAAATAGTGAACGTCTTCCAAAATAATAATCATCTTTTAATCACCTAATAATATTTTTTTCAAGAAGAATAGCTTCACAATATCAATATGTGGTACATAACAATTGATGTTTTCCTTAATGATATAAAACCATCTTAGGTAGTGACTCGATGTTCTTAGAAAACATTAAAGATATGCTCATAGGGAATGAACTAAAATACAACATGACATGGAAAATTGTTGCAAAGAAGTTGCATGTACTTTAGTCATCATGATCCATCTCAACATAGGAATTTCATTGTTCCCTTGTCCTTGAAGATTTTTGATGATCATCATGCTTCTCATCCCTTCCAAGAGAGCATTGCCTTGGATAATTTCCAACTTCTCCACATTTACGACATTGAAATGTATAAGGAATATTAGATCGTACCATACCTCTATTCATCAGATTATCCATTTTTTTAAAGAAACTGGATACTTTATGCCCTATTACCCCACACTTAAAAAATCTCTCGGTTCCTTTGTGACATTCCCCTTGGTGTCCATTTCCACAATTTTTTTACAAAGGAAATTGGGTCTTCTTTCCCTTATCAACTTTATCAGATGAACATCCTTGAGACTTTGTCTCCTTCTTCCTTGATGAATTTGGGCATTCAACTAGGTACCAATTATTAATTGTGATTTTTGATAGCTGGTTTGGCATAATCACAATATGTTCAACTTGATATCTCATCATCTCTATCATATTAATAGGGAAATCGTCAAATTTCCTATCACATTGGTTGTTGGGACATGATATTCCATTTCCCGCCAATAACTATGAAAGGGGCTTAAATACTTAAACAATAATCATGAAAAGGAAACTAAAAGAATATAATGATAAACTTGTAGAAGAAAAGTATACCCTAAATTGTGATCCCCTAGGTTCCAATCTTGGTTATCCATGATCATATACTCTGATGTGAATATTTATTTTATTTTATCTTTTCCCCTTTAACAATGGTTCATACAAATCTTAAGAATTTACCAAAGCATATCCCCTGGGAGTGTCAAACCAAGAGTGCAGCAAGGCCCATTTTCGTGCACCAGGATACCCCGAGTCAAGCCTGAAACACCATGTCAGAGTTTTCACTCCTAGGAACATCTGTGCCAGAGCTACCTATACTTGTTCGTATCTAGACAGGGATTTATTTTTTGGAACCCACTTAATCAATACTCACCAAAATACCATGCTGATTTTCTATATTTAAACATTTCTATGAGGTTATTCCTAAAAGTTTTCATATCCTAATTTCTACAAATAACTAAACATTCCTTTGACACCAACTATAACAACCCTCCTTTTATCATATTAACTTTCATTACATTATACAAAACCGATGATCTTTAGGGTTTTGTGTCTTGGAAACCAGGAACTTAATACATGGAAACATAAAACATTCTTCTTAAACACTTGAAAGGATTATCCATTGTTCATCCTAAGTTCATTACAACATCTTATAACCTGGGAGCATACATAAAAGGAAAGTGTGAGCAGAAGGCCAAGTAAGGGAAACAAGGGAAAAATTTTACATCTGAACTTGAGATACATCAAAAAGTCATGAAAATTAACTATAAGGAATGAGAAAGGGATCATGAGGCCTATCAAAATAAAAATAACGTGTTTCATCAATTGAAGATGTGGATATAACATTTGACATAGAGAATCATTTTTTTCACCAAGGTCCGTCCCCTAGGTGTCATTAAAAATTACCAAGGTTATTCACAAAGGTATCATTAAAAATGGTCATCTCTAGAGATTAAGCCTTTACCCAATGCATTGGAGCGCTATCAAGGCGCGCCCTTAATTTTTATTTCTCATTATGTCATACACATATATCATCATCAAATGTTTCATAAATAACCCATATATTATAAAAGAAAAGGGTTTTATTGTATAATAATAACGTTTTAAAAGCTGCTTTAAAGACATTATCTTTATATTACTTTAAACCCACGAAAAATAAAAGAGGGTCTCATGTATATAAATACCAGAATTTAAAATAGAACATTTTGATATAAATGTAAATTACCCTATATAATAAATAGTTTCGAGTATTCACTTAATAAAATAAAATAATTTGAGAAAAAGATAGAGACATTTTGAGACGAAAATTATGCAGCATAACGGCTATGTTACAGGGTTTTAGAAAATATTGAAAAGATAGAGAACATGGGTCAACCACTCAAAAATGATCCATAAAACAGTATTGGGACACAATATAAAGGATATAAGAACATTGTAATGAAATTTTAACGACATACCATATGAAATGAAAAACATGGAAGGAAGACAAAAAATAAGATTTCACTTATGAAAATTCGGCAGCCTAACGACATCACTTAAAACATAAAAAAAATGAATTAATGAGATCAAAGAGGGTCTCTCATCATATGAAAATAAAATATCAGTATGATATAAATAGATATCATACCTAAACATAATAAAAAGGAACATGAAATACTTGACATGAAAATAGATCTTGAAAACGAGAAGGGTGAATGAATCTCTTAAAAATTCGACAGCCTAACAGCGCCACTTAAACATTATTAAAATGAATTGATGAGAGAAATAGGGGATATCTCATCATATGAAAATAAAAAGGAAAGTACGATGAATATAAAAGAATATCCTCCAACATAAGAACATGGAGCATAAAGGAAATCACATAAAAGAGAGTACTTGGAAAGAAAGAGAGAGGTAGGATCCCTTACCTTGAAGAGTAACTTCGAAATCGTGATGTTTGGGACCTTGGGTGGCTTGAGGGAACCTTGGGAGGACTCCTTGGGAGGTAAGGAGATCAGAGATTTGTTGATAATTATTTTGGAATGAAAAGGATGAGAGAATGTCTTGGTATTTATAGGGGAAATGAGGGGACAAGGCATTAATGGACAAGGGACACCTCATTGGTGGTATTGGAAAAAAAGTGGTATTTCATCATGGAATTTTCCACATGGGACAACCCATACCTTATCTTACTATTCACAAGTCGACCAACCCTTAAAATATCTCATTGCATCATCATGATTCAGTTATGATGTCATTAAACATACTGAAACCCTAAAACTGTATTTTCACTATTCACTGAAAATTCAACTTTTCTAGAAAACACCCAAAAATTTACCTTAACATAATATCAATTCTCCGAATTCATGAATAAACATCATTTTGTAAATATAATTGTCTAAATATTTTTAATTTAATTTTTAAAATAAAAAACTATTTACTGAGATTTCTTTATTTTCAGAAAAAATTCACAAAAATTACCTTAATATAATATTGATGTTCTGAATTCAAAAATAAGGTTCATTTTATAAAAAAAAATTCTAAATATTTTTAATTTAATTTTTTATTAAAAAACACTATTCACCTTAAAAAACTAATACATGACTAATAATTTTTGAAATAGTTATTTACCTATTTTATTGAATCACATTACTTAATCAAGGTACCTATATTATATTAATACATTTTTTAAGTGAGATTACTAATCCATTTGGTCACATTACTAATCCTAAGCGTAAAATCACTATTCATAAATTACTATTCACCAAAAATAATGTTGATCATATTAGTCTCCAAATTTCATACTGAACTCATTTGCAGAAGACCATTTTTTGAAAATCATTACACATCATTAATTATATAAGGTTTACAAAAATATTTGAAAATATCTTTTTTTCAATTCATCAATAATATACATCCTACAATTAACTGGACATTTGAAAATTTACATACTTCACCATAATAAGAGAACAAAATTGTATTTATCTCAAAGGATTACACAAAGAAGTTACGATCTCCTTACATAGCACCTTATAACCCCAGTAGAGGGCAAAAGTGTAAGGTGTGCTAAGGTGAAAGAATCTGAGGGCGTTTCGACCAACATCGCACGAGTAGTAATTTCTATCAGTTTGAACTTCTCGCGAAGGATATTCTGTTCTAGCTTCACCCAATGAAGTTCAGCTTAGTTTTGGTCTATAGTAAATCCCAGTGGTTCTAACTCCTTCCCAAGTTCTGTAAGATGGGTTTCAATTGTCCTGAGACTACTGGATGAGGCCATCAAATATTCTTTATATATTAATTAACCAAGATCACTTGTATTTAGAGATAATAATCTCACCGTTTAGTTTCCAATGGTCATATTGACCAAAGGTCATCTAACAGTCCAAACCCAACAGTCTCATCGTAATTATACTCATGTTATCAAATGAAACAGTTTTATTGTGTATGAAAATAAAATAACACACCAAATTAGGAAACAAAATTTATTCAAAATTTAGAGTCATTACATTAGAGAGTAGTTATGATTCCATAAAGTGGGAAGTTTAAATTATGGATTGAACATTGGGTGAAATTATTCCGGGTAGGTTATTTTTAGTAGGCTTGTCATCGACAGTCATGTGGGGGACCTCTTGTTTCTTTATGTCATTATCAGTCTGAAATAGTTTTCTCTCTTTTACATAAAAATTACATTCTATAACCCCTTTGAAATAAGTACCTAAATGAATCATACCCTTTATTATTATATGTTTAAAATATCATTGGATACCTCTTTAGTACAGAGGATAATTTCACTAATCATCCCCCACTCATGAAGTCAATTGATTATTTGGATGGGAGGATCCTCCGTTTGAAAATATCTTCTAAAATTAATCAGAAGCAGCCTTATGCAGAAGAGGTCATTTAAAAAGTGTCCTATCAGTAGGTTCTGAACTAAATTGAAACTATTATTATTTAGCATGTAGTCTTTGATAAGGATTAAAAGTTCCATGCCTTTTAAGAGGATGTCACTCACAAGTCAGAATATTATCCTCTAGAAACATTATAGTGTGACTTTATGAGACATGCCTCTATGAAGGCCTTATAAAAACAAGGGATTGTTTCCATTTAATTGATTGGTTGGAAAATTGTGATCCCAAAGTGTTAGAGTAAACTAAATGGATATTTTAACATGGATAACATAGGGGAAGGGGTCAATTATGTTGTTTGTCCTCCAACCTCGAACAGAGATAAATGGGGTCTCTTTACCAGTGATGAAACATGTATTTAGTATTCATTGAAAAAAATTGATCATATGCAAGGTAGAGTTCCTTATAGACTATGGGGGATAAATGGATGTTTAGTGTTCGAGGTTAACATGATCTGAAGGGGAAAAACTCAATATGATTATGGATTAATTTTACTTGCCAAAGCCATTGGAAATAAGATCAGAAAAAACAATTGGGGTCATCATGATGAAAATTTTTGAAGTTAATGAGCATGATAAAAATATTAAGCATATTAATAAACATCAGAATGTGAACCATGTGAAAGATTTTGTGGCTTCTAAAAAGAAATAACATTCATAAGTAACAAACAAATATATGAAGAGAATGTTAAAAATAGAAGAAGAAAAAAAGAGAATCCATAGTTGTTGAAATATATAATTGGATCATATATGATATTATATGAAATGATGTGGATGCTCTATAAAGTCATTATTTCATATGTATATTAAATTCATCATTCTATATGTTTATTTGGTTGTAACTTCTGAATAATGACTTTAATATACAATTGTGGATAAACAATTTCGAATAAGAGGTTGTAGAAATGATATAATTGGATCATATATGATATTATATGTATTAATATTTTTTATGTTCTATTATATAATAATAATAAATTTATATTTATTGCACTATATGTTATTGGGATTACGATGCATGGAAGACTTTAGGTATGGTTTTCATCTCAATTTCACTTCATTTAGACAAGTTTTAATGTTACACAAAACATTATTATTTATATTCAGAATAAATTATAAAATAATGAAATTTTTTCATAATAAATTATTTTGTTCAATGGATTTATATATCTATTTGGTTTTCATTATTCCAATGACTTCCATTTCAAAAATTATTAATGTTGTCTTGCTTCTTCATCCCAATTTTATTTCATTAATACATGTTTGATATTATACACATATCTAATTTAATGATGTGTATCTATTAAAAACATAACACTTTTCATCAGTAATATCCAAATTCTAATTTTATTTAATGTTTGATTTAAATTTATTACTTTCATGGGGGATGTGATTCAATATTTAATAAAACATTATTGGTAATATGTTACAATATCATTTTTATCAGGATGACATATGATTATATTTTCCAATGATAATTTTATATGATATATCTCTCTAAAATACTCTATATTTTATTCTACTATATTTATTATTGATAATTTCAGGTTTCCATTAAATTTCATCTCTTAATGTACGCGAAAGAATAAAATATTTTTTAAATTGAAATAAGAAATTATTTTCCTCTTTAGTTAGGTATCATTTATTTCATGTCCCAAATTTAATTAATATTTTTTAAAGAACGTTTTTTATTTTATAAAATTATTTTTTAATTTCATTATTAATAATGATATATTTTATACGAATTTAGAAAATAAATATTCTTTTTTAAAAATAAGTTGCATCTGAATTTATACAAAAATTTAAAAGGAATGTTTTTAATATAGACCACATGAATAAATTTATACACGCTCATAAATACTAATTTCATTTAGGATTCCTTCATTAGATTCCTAAGTGATTTCAAAATAAAAATTTTTCCTTACAATTTTCAGCATTTTCATATATTAGATATGTGATTTCAAAATGAAATTTTACAATCCTAAAAATTGTTCTCTATAATATTTTAATGTTGTTTTTTATCTATAACAATATATGTAGATGATATCTTTTATTTACTAAGGATATGATCCTATTTTACCTTAATTGTTTTTTATTTGGAGGTTTAAGTGCTCTGATGATCAAATTTTTACGATCATATACCTTTATGTGGGTTATGATATGATAATTTGATACATGTTTTTGGATCTTATGGAAACAAATATGAAGTATTAATTATGCGATGAATGGAAAAAAAATTATATATACCACCAATTGAGGGTATAAAGTAAGACATGTCATGATATAATACCATCTTAAATGGGGTATCAACCATGTTTAATAAGGGTCTTTGTGTAATTTAATAATGTTTGTTTCAATGACAATTATTTTTAAAAAGGTAAGAATCATATATTTTTTAATTAAAACACATTAAAGTAGACTAATAATGACACCTAATCATGCGAAGTTGGTATATGGTGAGTCTATGGATCATTTGGAGCCTAGATCCCAGAAATTGGGAGAAAATATTGGGATATATGGTTAAGAGAAATTGTGTTGCCTATGCCAAACGGTTTATTGAAACCGTGCAGCTATAGACATTATATACCTATAGGCTTCATGGTTTGTCTGAATCTATTTTACCCAAGGCACACATCCATGCAAGAAAATACAGGTATCTAATAGTGGTATTTTTCACGGTTAGAGAAACTTAGTTCCTTAACCATGTTCATAAAATCATCAAACAGTGGCATGCTCATAGTTTGTTCACGTATTAGTAAAATGACCCCCTTAAATATAAGCCCAAATATTTCAAGATGAAATTTAAATTTCCCTCACCTTAATTATTAAACCTTATTTCTCTTTTCCACCATCTCATTCTAGTGTATGGCCTTGGTTCTCCTATTCCATGATCTCCCGTCTCCATAATCCAAGGAATATAAGTATTTCCTACATCCAATGTCTACTTCAATATCCTTCAAAGGAATTGGATTCTTTAATGTTAGCCATAAAATCCTATCCCTTTCTATAAATGTATATCATGGAATCTATCATGATATTTATTCAAAAACTAATTTTACTTATTTTTTGGGCGTCAGAATGTTTCAAATACCTCTCCCTACCTACTCTGAATATGAGGCTGATATCAAGCGAGGAGTTATCTAAATTCTCAAGGTAGGAGGTCTCATTATTTTCCCCACGATTTTTGATTTCTCATCGTTATACCATTGTACCACATTCCATATTGATTCAATAATCCTCTTTTTATTAAGGTTTTTATATCAAATTGATCGACACACCAATAAATAATGCCTTTGATCCTTAACTAGTTGTTTTCAGTTTTTTCAGATCACATATGGACACCTTTTTGTTGTGAAGTGTTGAATTACCCCTTGTTATTAATTAGTCCAATACCCATAACTTCTAATTGGAAATCAACATAGAAATTAAATTTAATATCCTTAGATATATGAATTTTTAAAGAAACTGATGCACCTATTTGGTTTTTGGCTCACCCAATAATTATAATAGACCATTTATGAAATTTCGTTTCTTAACATATAACATTAAAAATGGATCTTTGAGCCATATAAATTGAATTTCTAGGTTATGAATAATTTAATGGAAAATTTTAATGGAATTTCTTATTTACATCGGATTTGTTTTATTTAAATTAAATGAATAGTTGAAATGAGATGAATTATAATTATGGTATGGTCATTCCTATTATATTTGGATTAATCAAATTTCATAATCAAATTATTAACTGTTGTTTTATTCAACTCAATAAATGAGAGTAATGGGACGTAAAGTTTCATGCTTGTGTTTACAAATATGAAAATCCCAAATTTACGTATATGAGAGTGGATAACAAGACACATGAGAGGTATTGGATCATGTTAAAGGTTACAAATGTTATTATGCATTTATAGAGGATGTGGTATGATTTTATGGTTTTAGTTGAGAATAATTGGGTCATGATCCCTTATATTGGTTGTTGAGAATGGCCTCTCAATCAATTGATACTAGATGGATGTTTGGTTTGACACACTATATCCCTTGTTTGAGTGAGGAGATAATGACACACTCACTGTATGGAGTGACACACATGATGTCTGTCACTCATTTTGAGATGTAGGTAATGAAAACTTTTTTCTATTATTAAAGACTTGTTATAATTGTTATGGATATCTGAGTTAAGCTGTGGTCTAGAGAGATACTACTAGTCCAGATATGCGTACACTTACATCCACACATACATGGTTTATATATGCTGATTAAGTAGATAACTATACTACATATATATTATTACTATATATAAAATGACTGATCAGACATACATCATATTTATGACTTGAAGAATGTAGAGTCATCGAATGTATTCTCTGAGCAAGAGTGAAAAATTAATTATTTGTTCAAAATTTCAAAAATTATCTATGCATACCCACTATTAAGTAATTATAACTTCTTGTATTTTGATTAGACAACATCGGTGGTGGCCTAGGTAGATTATTATCTAAAACCATACTAGGGATACATTTAGTACTAGAGAAGATTATCTACATTGAGATATTAGTAAGGGAAATGTCCCTACTGTAGAATGTTGATATACATTACATTAGATGGATCATATAAGAATAAGACCAATCTTATGATCTATATTCTAATGGATATTTGTTTTCATTTTTTGATTTTTAATAGGTTTTTATATATTTTACCCTCTGTTTTCTTTCTAGTTATCAGCATTCCATGCGTCCATGTCTATGATATTTCCTTGATGGATTTTGATATTATCATTCATTTCTTCAGTAAAATATTATTTCACTGGTTATAAATATTATTATTCTATTTTTTACTTTAAGATTCATCAATTGTGTTTTTAGTATTTTATATACTTTTTCACTCAAATAAGAGGGTATTGTATCTTTACCGTATCAACATTATGCCCCCATTTCTATTTGGTAGCCCCATGAATATAAGGAGGTGCACTTGGCACCATGTGACCCACTAGCCAGGGACATGAGTTTTTTGGATCTAGGGTTGGGAGGTTATAATGTGGTATAATATGGTTATTTTTACATTGTATTACTACTTGGTTATTATATAATAGACTACGAGTTAATATGACGTGGATCATGTTCGTAGACATAACTAACCCATGTATAGGGGAATCCAAAATTGCATGGGATGGGAAATTGTTTTCATTGATTATATAATTTATAGTTCATACAAATTCACTGTTGGGAGACACACATGATTTTTGCAATTATTTTTACTCTCATTATTGGAATAATGATTTCTTTACCATGACCTGATGAAATGAGGGAATTACATTAAATTCATCACTATATGAACAATAGGGCTAATATTTCATGAATTTTTCCATGGAATGTGTAATTTTAGTGTTAATTTTCATGTTTCATATGTTATGTTCCATGAATATGTACTAAATTTTTATAAAACATCTTACAGGTATTGGAAAACAAAATTGATAATTAATGTTCTTGTCTTAACCGAACAACATTTTCTTGATTAGGTTAATGTAGTGACAATCAGTAGTCAACAATGTAATTTTATTCCATGGAAAAATGGTTTCATGGTCTAAAATGTGTTATGGTGTAGATTATGTGGATTTTATTATTTGTTTTATAAGGACTATCTGCCCTTATGGATCATAAAATGTAATCCATTTAATTCAATCGATTTAAAGTGATTGAATCAATCAAACAAGCCCAAATTCCAAAAAAAATATGACATATGAAATGGAATTTTTTTAGCCTATATATTTTAAACCAGTAACTATAATATGTCTAAGAAATAGTAGTGGGTATATAGGTTCTATATGCATTATAATGACCTTCCACAGACTCTTCTACCAACTATAATTGAATTTTTGAGAAGGTAGAGAGGTTTCGTGGAATCAACAGGAAGGCTTTTAAAATTTCATATTTTTCAAATTTAAATATTCTCAATTGAAAAATATGTCCTATAGAATGTTTTTAGAATTTTAGATTCAAGCATCCATGATCTCTTCCACTTGTATGTTCGGAAGGCTCTAACGACCATGAACATGAGGTTTCCACTCTTGAGCCACAACTCATATCTCCTGTAATTTAACAAATATCACATATTTTTATACCAGATAAGGGAACTGACACCAATATTTGTGATGTATTCCAGCAATTTTTATATAATATATAAGGTGTTGTTCAAACTTCCTTATATATGGAAGAGTTGGCTCAGTAATTCCAATGAAAACAGCCTCTCACCTTCACAATGGATGAAGGACCTTATGCAGCTAAGTAATGTCTTGAAGGTATCCTATAAATATTAAATCATCTTGATATTTCCATTATAGATGATATTCATGCATGTATCTTATATACCTCATGATTCTTCTCAGTGGTGGTGGGAAATTATCTCCTAGGAAGGCCAATATCGTAATACGGTATGTTTCAATTTCGATAAAATCGTCTATGTCAACTTCTTTCTCCTGACTCTATGTGATTATAGATCCAAATTAAATTTGAACCTATATTAGGTATGTATGTCTGTTATGGAATACTCTACACATTTCATGAAGCTGGAGTAGTTTTCTCTTACACTAGTGAGTAATGATCTTATGACCTCTATAAGATTTGAGGATGATATTTTATATTCCATACGATTGTAGATAAATGTATTTAGGTTGAACAATCATTGTAAAATTTTCATGTAGGACCTTTTTTAGAGATAAATATTAAGGATACTAATGGTTTGAGTTATGGTGGTTTGACACCTAATGCTTTCAATGGTCCTTATTGTATATTCAAGAATATTATTGAGGTTTATCATTGCGGTAGCACCATTTAGGCTCCTCGTGTATAAAATTTCATGGTATTTTTCCGGTGAGTAAATCTATGACATAATAAACCTAAATGATTTATGTATCTAGTAGACTATATGAGATGTAGAAATATGGGCCATATTTAGTTCTTATGTAGGTAATTTCAATTACTGTATAGCAAGCAGGGATCTACTCCCACCCCCTGATCAAGAGTGGGGATAGTAGTATCATGACAAGAAGGATGTTGCGAAACCAGCATCTAATTAGGATGAGGTGGTGGTTAAAGAAGAGGTAGTTATACATAGGATTATAACTTCCAAAACTGTGGGCTCACTTAAGAAAATTAGGTAGTGACTCCAGGATGCAATACAATCTAGTTACTTGTAGTCCATCCTATTCTAGAAGAGCATAACAACATGCCTTCAACATTAAGAGGTACTATTCTAGTAGCCTCCACATTACTGTATAGATTATTTGAAAAAATAGTGTCTCACTCTTTTATGTATGATAATGTTATGATAATTCTAGGGCTCAAGATCCTTCACCTATATATAGTTATGATGATATATTCCCCTTTTACCATTCCCTCCAAGGGTGTTCGGAGTTGTAAGGACTTCCCCCTTGATAAAGGTGGATTCCTTTACATATTTAATTCATTATTTATTTAATAGACATGAATTTATGTAATCATCAGGATATAAAGGTATGTTTCCAATCGAACCCATAATGACTAGAATCATTAGAGGGTATAGTTTACATCTCCATAGGGAATTTTTAAAGTATGTAAAGGAGAATGGGATTTTCCAGATATTTGTATAGGACCTGAGTATAAAAGAATGGGAAGTCTGACAACTTGTGTCACCAATGTATTCCAAGAAAACTAGGGGATACAAACTTTTGTTTTCCCTCCAATAATGGAAAATTTCTTGTTGGAAAATAATGAATACTTTGTTGGATCGAATAGTAGATATAAAAGTCTATTAGATGGAACAATACAAGAGGGGGGGTGAATTGTAGGTTTAAAAACCTTTGAGTTTTAGCAACAAAGAGATTAGTTTAAATGAACTTAAACTAATACAAATACAAATACCCTCAATTGTATTGAATGTAAAAGGTATGATGTATTGTAATACTAATGTTATGTAAAACAATTGTATTCAAGATGAACACAATAATCAGAGTAATACAAATATAAATGATTCGACCTTAAAGAGTATAGAACCAATCAATACAATATGTAATAGAATGATTGTAATTGAAACAATTACAATTGAATATGTAAAGAAGAAAGAAAACAATACAAATCCCTTTCTAATACAAGTAACAGCAGAAATGTAAAAGTAATACAATTCTTTTAACCCAAAGAGAAGGGTTATCCTTTCACCTAGGATAAAAGGTCTGTCTCACCAACACCTTGGTGAGCCCTCGATACGATGATCGGCACGTCTGTCTGCCTATCCCCGGCAGCCCTCGATACGATGATCGGCACGTCTGTCTGCCTATCCCTGGCAGCCCTCGATACGATGATCGGCACGTCTGTCTGCCTATCCCCGGCAGCCCTCGATTTTGCAGGTAATCGGCACCTCTGTCTTTCAATTACTTGAAAGCCCTCGATACGATGATCGGACGCACAAAGCTGATGAGAGAAGTCACAGAGTCTCTCTCTAGAATCTTCGTAGTTCACAGAGTCTCTTCATTCATTCTCTTTGTTCATCGTTGTGTTCTCAGCTTCAAATGACCTCCTATTTATAGGCCTCGGGTTCCAACGGTCATATTGCCTCCAACGGTCATATTGAAACAGAAAGCACGACATCGTTTTGATTAGTTTGTAACTAACTCAACGACATCGTTTTGTTAGGACAAGAGATATATAGAAATGTAAAACATGAGTACGATTCATATGCAGATAGAGTTTTTGACAAAGTACCAAAACAAATAATGATCATCTGAATAGCAGAGTCAGTACGATACGATTGACAGAGTCAGTACGATACGATTGACAGAGTCAATACGATACGATTGACAGAGTCAGTACGATACGTTTGACAGAGTCAGTACGATACGATTTGGTCGGTACTATCAACACCGTACGATACGATAAACATGATAAAAGACAATTGAAATATACAAACATATGATAGAATACATTTGTGATTTCCAAAACATGATATAGAAGTCAAAATAAGACTTTTGACTTAACAATCTCCCCCTTTTTGGAAAGCACAAACACACAAAGTAAATGAAACAAGAAATACTTATCTCCCCCTGAGTTTAAAAACTCTTCTGAATAAGAAAATTGAATACAACTAACTCCCCCTTAGGTATTGACTTTCCTAAGGATTGTATTCGTAGATTTTCCTTAAGAGCATTGTAATGCATTCTCCCCCTTTGTAAAACAATCTTTGCCTTGTAAATATTATCCCCCTTTGTGATTTACAAAAAGAAAGGAGTAATCTCGAATTGTCTGAAAGAGTTAGTGAAGTAATACAAGACAATGGATAAAAGAGAAAGGATTATAAGAGTTATTACAAAACAAACAAGTTCCAAAAGAAACAAATACAACAATCATTTGTTTTCTCTTTCCTTCTCTTTCTTTATAAGCTCATGAAGCACAGCTTTCATCTTCTTGATCTCCTTCTTGTCTTCAGAAATTGATTCACCCTGAGTTTTGAGAAGCTCTTGTTGATCCGCAAAAATCTGATCTTGATTTCTGATGGTCTCCTCCTGTACTCTGATTACTTATTCAAGGGTATCAATTCTGTTTTGCAGAGTCTTGTTATCCTTGGACAACACAGAATTTTGATTCTTCAGTAAAACCATTTCATCTTTGAAAGATGAAACTTTCGAGAATTCAGATTGGAAAACATTCATCCTATCTTGCAAGTCTTTTACTGAAGGAACATCGGCTCTTTGAGAAGACAAAAGTTTCAGCCTTTCAACAGTTTCTCTATCAAGATTGATGAAAGAAATTGCTAGCTCATTTGATAACCTCCTTATATCTTCAATAGCTATTTCATGATCATTGATTGAGCTCTCTGTTTTGTATGACCACTTGGTCATCTTATTGCAAGCCTTCTTATGAGCAACTGAGCTTTCTGAAAGAACTTTCAGATCGGCTTCTACTGACAAAACTTTCTTTCTCAATTCTTTTACAGAGCCAAACTTTTTCCTTTGATTTTCAGTAATAAAATCAATCTTCCCTTCCAGCCTCGGAAAATAAGGAATTGTTTTCTCCACCCTTCTCAAAACATGAACAATGTAATCACTCTTCTTGAGAAGATTGTATGCTCTGAATCGGTATCTTCATCGTACGATGCTAGTTCATACGATCTGCTTGAATCAACAACTGGATGTTTCCCTTTCGCTTTTTCTTTTTGTTTTCTTTCATCCTCCACTTTTTCACTAATGAAAACTACTTTATCAGACTGAGAAGATTGAGCATCTTGCTTTTCTCGAGATGACATCCTGTCTGGAGATCTTTCCTGATTGACATGAGGAGTTTGTTGAACACCTTCGTTCAGCTTTTGAAGTGATTCCTCTCTACTTTTCTTTGAACTTTGAAGAAATTCTAAAAGAAAATCTCCTTCTTCTACTTCCACTTCTTCTATCACTTGTTTTCCTTTTTCTTTCTCAGGCAGACTCTGTACGATGGGCTCTTGATGCACTTCCACAGTTAGTTGAGCACTAGCATCTTCAACTGCTTTTAAGACTTTAGAGATATCAAAGTCCTGAGCCTTTATTTTCAAAAGAGTCTTCTTTTTCTTTTCAGCTTGAAGGGTTTCTTCTACCCTTATTCATTCTGCAAAGGCCTCAGCAGGGTCAAGACCAAACTTTGGATCACCTTTCTTTCTCTGTTCCTTGTCCTTTCTCCATTTGGCTACAACTTCCTTACTGTACCTTGGCTTCTTCTTTGGTTTTGAACTAGTTTGAGGATCAGACTTTCGAGTAACACCGGTGGATTGATTGTCCTTGGGTGGCATAGGTGCCGATTGATTTTGAGCCAATTCAGCTTCTACATCTCTGACAAAAAGTTTTGAATTTGAATCAAAACAAACATTCAGCTTTTTCATCGTACTCTTATTAATCAAAGATGGCCTCAAATCCATAGGTTCTCCTTTCAAAGGAATGTTACAAAACTTCATACTCTCAAGAATGAATTTCGTAAGGATGGCTGGATACATTATTATCTGGGATTTAATCCCTCCTTTCTTGACATTCTTGATGGTTTCAAAAAAATATCCCATGAGATTTACTTTCCTCATATTCACAAGATAGTCGAGCATAAAGACATCAGAAACTTTAAGGGTTTCTCTATCCCCTTTCCTTGGGATAAGAAAACCTTGCATCCATAAAGTGACAAACCGATTGTCCGGTGAAATATGAGATACTTTTCTCTTTTCCTCATTAATAACAAACAAAGTTTTTTCAGCACTCTCTCTATTAAACGTACCAACTTCCTCTGGTAGTTTGTGAGATGGACAGAATGCATCGCCTTCTATAGAAACATTCAGAAAATGTGCCTCTTGTTTCACAGACATAGATAATTTTCTATCGTACACAGCGAAGTTAATAGTCATATCTTTGTCAAAAGAAACGGTTTTGTAAAACTGACAAACTTCATAAAAAAGAACTGGATCTTGAATATCAGGCTTTTCCACACAGAGATGTTCCCATCCTTGAAACAAAATAATCCTCCTGATTATAGAATCGTACATATCGAAAAAGTCTCGGGATACTAACCTTTCTCTGTGAAAGTCTTTCTCTGTAAAAGTCTTTGAAGACATTTCGGCAGGAGTATTAGACGAAGATTGAGACATAAAGGTTCTGCCGATGAGAAGATCGTACGATTTTTTATAGCTGGTGGAGGAGAGCTTCACCTCAATTCCTGGACAAACAATGTGGGATTGGGGAGGGGAGGGGGGTATTTATAGGCAATAAAGAGATGACCGTTGATATTCTACTATCAAGATTAGATAATACCAGATCAATGGATAGGATTAAAGAAAAAAAAAAATTTTAAAAAATGAGAAGAGTGAAAAGAAACCTGTCGGAGAACATAAGGTGATTGCTTGTTTTGGTAAGAATCAAAAGTAAACACAATCGTAAGGAGAAAAAAAATCATGATGCCGATGGAAAACAATGTCATTACTATGATCGGACCGTACGATAGAAAATAATCTTGTTACCATGAACTGACAGTACGATGGAAAAAAATCTCAATACTATCATCGGTCGATAAAAAACTATCGAATGATACGATGGAAAAGAATTTGAATACTATCATCGGTCGTTTCAAAAATTATTGAATGATACGATGGAAAAGAATTTGAATACTATCATCGGTCGATTCAAAAATTATTGAATGATACGATGGAAAAGAAATTGAATACTATCATCGGTCGATAAAAAATGAATGGTACGATGGAAAAGAATTTCAATACTATCATCGGTCGATAAAAAAATGAATGGTTCGATGGAAAAGAATTTCAATACTATCATCGGACGATACAAAATTTTTGGACGATACGATGGAAAAGAATTTCAATACGATAAACAGAAAAATTGAAATGGTCAATACGATAAACAGGAAAACTAAAATGAAACGATAAAACTGTCAATACGATAAACAGAAAAAGAATCATATATAAATAGAGTAAATAGTTAAAGATCAGAAACATAAAGACATAAAGAAATGTCCTCCCCCTTTCTACGAGGAGTTTCTTACTATTAGGAGAGATGTAAAACAAGAAGTAGATATGAATGATTATTTTAATGTAATCATTCCTAGCTTCTGTTTTATAAATTCAAATCTATCGGAAGGTAAAGGTTTTGTAAAAATGTCAGCAAGTTGTTCTTGCGTTCCGATGAATTGTAAAACAATATCTCTTTTTTGTGTGTGATCCCTAAGAAAGTGATGCCTAACATCTATGTGTTTTGCATGAGAGTGATGTGCTGGGTTTTTACTAAGAGCTATGGCACTTGTATTATCACACAGAATTTGAGTTTTGGAGAAACTCAAACCATAGTCAGTGAGTGTGTGCTGCATCCACAATACTTGAGCACAGCAACTTCCAGCTGCTACATATTCAGCTTCAGCAGTGGAGAGTGCTACTGAGTGTTGTTTATTGCAGGACCAAGAAACCAAAGAGTCTCCTAAGAAATGACATGTTCCAGATGTACTTTTTCTATCCATTCTACAACCACCAAAGTCAGCATCTGAAAAACTTTTTAAAACAAAATCATTTCCAGAAGAGTAGAAAAGTCCTAAATCCATAGTGTCTTTTAAATACCGAAAGATTCTCTTTACGGCTTTTAAGTGAGACTCTTTTGGATTAGATTGATATCTTGCACATAAGCATACAGAAAACATCAAGTCGGGTCGACTAGCTGTCAAGTATAGCAAACTCCCTATCATACCTCTAAAAATTGATTGATCTACTGGTTTCCCAGTTTCATCAAGATCAAGAGTATTTGAGGTACCGATTGGGGTGCTAATACTTTTAGTTTTGTCAAATCCATACTTTTTGAGTAAGTCTTTAATATACTTATGTTGAGATATATAAGTTCCTTCTGGTTTTTGAGATATTTGAAAACCTAGAAAGAATGTTAACTCACCCATCATACTCATTTCAAACTCATATTTCATTAAATTTGCAAAAGAATCGGTTAAAGATTTCTGAGTTGATCCAAATATGATGTCATCAACATAGATTTGGACAACCAAAACATTTTTGTTTTCCATTTTGATAAAAAGAGTTGGATCAGTTGTACCTTTTCTATAATTGTTTTGTAAAAGAAATCCTGTAAGTATATCATACCATGCTCTAGGAGCTTGTTTAAGACCATATAGAGCCTTGGTAAGTTTAAAGACATGATCAGGATGTTTTGGGTCTTGAAAACCAGGAGGTTGTTCGACAAAAACTTCTTCTTGAACAAAACCATTTAAAAAAGCACATTTGACATCCATTTGAAATAGTTTGAAATTGAAATATGCTGCGAAGGCTAATAGAATACGAATAGATTCTAGTCTAGCTACAGGAGCATATGTTTCTTCATAGTCTATTCCCTCTTGTTGATTATAGCCTTTAGCAACAAGTCTTGCTTTATTTCTTACAATGATTCCATTTTCATCACACTTGTTTCTGAAAACCCATTTTACACCAATCACAGTTGTTTCTTTAGGTCTTTCAACTAAAGTCCAGACTTGATTCCTTTCAAATTCATTTAGTTCATCCTGCATTGCTTTGATCCAATCATCATCACCTAAGGCCTCACTTGGACTTTTAGGTTCAAATTGGGAAAGAAAAGCAAGATGTTCTATTTCATTTCTTAAGGAATTTCTGGTCCTTACAGGTTGATTTATATCACCAATGATGTTATCACTGGGATGATTCCTAAGAAACAATTGATTTGGGTTTTGTAAAACCTGTTCATCAACATATGGTAGAAAATCTTCTGTGGTAAATGTTTCAGGAATACTTTCTTGAACATTTTCCTTATCAGAATGTTCTTCTAATAAAGGTTGATAAACATTTTTGGAAAACACATCCGAGGATGTAGGATTGGGTTGGTTGAAAACAAAAAGGTTAGTTTCATCAAATTTTACATGTACTGTTTCTTCAATAGTACAAGTGTTTTTATTGAAAACTCTATAAGCCTTAGAGGTTGTAGAATAGCCTAGAAAGATTCCTTTATCAGATTTTGGTGCAAATTTGTGTAAATTATCTTTTGTATTCAGAATGAATACTTTGCATCCAAAAACATTGAAGTAAGAAACATTAGGTTTTCGGCCAGTCCATAACTCGTAAGGAGTTTTATTAAGAAATGGTCTAGTTAAAACACGATTTATAGTATAACAGGAAGTACTTACAGCTTCAGCCCAAAAGTGCTTAGCAATTGAGTATTCACTCAACATGGTTCGAGTCATTTCCTGAAGAATACGATTTCTTCTTTCAACAACCACATTTTGCTGAGGAGTTCTTGGAGCTGAGAAATTGTGAGTAATACCTTTCTTACTACACAAAGTTTCAAAATCTGAGTTTTGAAATTCACCACCATGATCAATATGAATAGTTATCAATGGTAGGTTTTTCTCATTTTTAACTTGGGCTCTAAAAGTTTTGAAATAGGAAAAGGCTTCAGATTTCTTTGTGAGAAAATAGACCCATGTAAATCTAGTAAAGTCATCAACTAAAACAAATACATAGTATTTTCCTCCAATGCTTCCAGATTGTGAAGGACCAAACAGATCCATATGCACAAGCTGTAATGCATTAGAAGTTGAAACTTCATTAATTGGTTTAAAGCTAGTTTTATGTTGCTTGCCAAATTTACAAGGATCACAGACTTTTGAAGAATCATATCTAAGATCCGGTAGCCCTTTTACAAGTCCTTTCTTTGAGAGTTTTCTTAGGTTTCTCAAATTACAGTGTCCTAATCTCCTATGCCATAGCCAGGATTGGTCTTCTATTACACTTAAACAAGGTATGTTTTGGTTCCTAAGGTCTTCTATGTTAATAGTGTAAACATTCTCTTGCCTATGGGCAGATAGAATGAATTCATCCTTGGAATTGTGAACTAGACACTTATCATTTCTAAAATTCACAAGGTAACCTTCATCACATAATTGACTTATGCTGATGAGATTGTGCCTAAGACCTTTTACAAATAAAACATTTGAAATAAGAACTTTTCCAGGAAAAACGATATTACCTATACCAACAATCATTCCTTGAGCATTATCTCCGAAGGTAACTTTTCCACCTTTTGTTTTGATAACCTTTTCAAAGAAATCTTTGTTTCCAGTCATATGTCGAGAACAACCACTATCCATGTACCAAAAATTCTTATTGATACAATTCTCGTTTCCCTGAAAAAGAAATAATTAGATTTTTGGAATCCAAACTTGTTTGGATCCAGAAGGGTTAGATAAAATAATTTTAGGAATCCACATTTGTTTAGAAAAATGAGCTTTATGAAATCCTAAGGATTGAGTTTTGTTAAGAGAACAATCTCTTCTCCAATGTCCACCACATTGACACTTGGAACAGAAAATGGTTTTTTGAGGAACAAAATAGTTATTACTAAAAACAGGTTTGGAATAAGCATAACCAAGACCAGAACGATTTCTCAAAGGTCTGATTTGAGAATACATCCTATCAAAGTTTTCTATTCCATGAGTAAAGTTTGACAAACACTTTTTCAAAGATAAAATCTCTGACTTTAGTTTTAAAACCAAATTCTTGTTTTCTAAAACATTTGAATTTGAACTAGAGTTAGACTCTAAAATATTTTTCTTTGAAATAGCAGTTTCAAGATCCTTAGAAAGTTTATCCTTTTCAGATTTGACTTTCTCAAGGGTTTTCAAAATGCTTTCAAAATCAGAATTTTTCCCATCAAGATCTTTAGAAAGATCTGATACTTCTTTAGTCAAAATAGAAATTCTAGAATTTTCTTTTTCAAATCTCTTTTTGAGTTTAGAATTTTCATTTTCAAGTAATTTAGCAAATCTAGAGACTTCTTCAAAAGAAGGTAATGTATCATCTTCTGATGATGAGGGTTCATCATTTGAAGATTCATAATATCTATTATCAACATAATTTGCATTTAAAGAGACATTTGTAACAGCTTCAGCATTATGTACCTTAGCCATGAGACAATGATCTTCAATTGGTAGTCTGGCTAGAAGTCCAATATTTCTTTGTCCTGACGTCTCATATTATGAAGAATCATCTGATGAATCACTACCACTTGCACTCCATGTATCATTTGCTTTCAAGCCTTTCTTTGTTTTATAAAACCTTTTCTTGTTTCTTTCAGAGTGTTTCTCTTTTCTATCTTTCCTCTTCAGTAAAGGACAATCAGACCTTATATGTCCTGCTTTCTTGCATTCATAACAAGTTACCTCTGAATCTTTCCTATCTTTCCGGTCTTTCTTTTTGAATCTATATTGAAAATCTTTCTTTCCCACAATCTTGTTCATCCTTCGAGCAAGATTAGCTAACTCATTATCCGAAATATTACAATCACTTGAATCAGATACAACAACTTTCTTGGATTTAGACCTTGTGACCCTTTCAGGTGTTTTAGCATTAGATGCAAAAGCTACACTTCCATTCCCATTCTTCTTCTTATTGAAATCAGCATCTCTCTTCATTCTTGTCTCGTGCTATAGAAGAGTTCCAAAGAGTTCATCAAGAGTGATCTGGGAAACTTTTCTATTTTCATCAATAGCTGTTCTTTTTGACTCCCATTCATTTGGCATAATATCTATAATCTTGTCAACAAGAGCTTCATCATCAAGACCTTTTTCTCCCATAGATTGTAAGCTGTTGACAATTGTCATAAACATTTGTTGCACTTTACATACTGGCTCTCCATAAGGAAAAACAAATCCATGATACTCTGCTCGAAGCATTGCTCTCCTTGTTTCTATAACCTTGGATGTACCAAAATGAGTGACTTCTAATTTCTTCCAAATACAGTTGGGTGCTTCACATGAAGATATCTGACTATATATATTCCTGGTCATAGAACATAATAAAGTATTGCATACCTTGTAATTTAGTTGATATTCTTGCTTCTCTTGATTGGTAAAAGTAGTAACTTCTTTGTCAGGAATTTTGTAACCCCCAGTAAGCATAATAAAATTGTCTACACCAGTATTGATGACGAAAGTCTTCATACGATGTCTCCAATACTCATAATCATTCCCATTGAAAATTGGTGGTCTAGAAGGATTCAGATTATCTATTTATCCGATATTCATTCCTGCCATCTAATATAACAAAAACAACTTTTCCACTCCACACGTTAGTGTAGTAAGTATTTAAGATAGTAATAAGAAATAAAGCTAATAATACAAATCAGTGGAAAACCTCCTCTGATACCAATTGTTGGATCGAATAGTAGATATAAAAGTCTATTAGATGGAACAATACAAGAAGGGGAGTGAATTGTAGGTTTAAAAATCTTTGAGTTTTAGTAACAAAGAGATTAGTTTAAATGAACTTAAACTAATACAAATACAAATACCCTCAATTGTATTGAATTTCAAAAGGTATGATGTATTTTAATACTAATGTTATGTAAAACAATTGTATTCAAGATGAACACAATAATCAGAGTAATACAAATATAAATGATTCTACCTTAAAGCGTATAGAACCAATCAATACAATATGTAATAGAATGATTGTAATTGAAACAATTACAATTGAATATGTAAAGAAGAAAGGAAACAATACAAATCCCTTTATAATACAAGTAATAGCGGAAATGTAAAAGTAATACAATTCTTTTAACCCAAAGAGAAGGGTTATCCTTTCACCTAGGATAAAAGGTCTGTCTCACCAACACCTTGGTGAGCCCTCGATACGATGATCGGCACGTCTGTCTGCCTATCCCCGGCAGCCCTCGATACGATGATCGGCACGTCTGTCTGCCTATCCCTGGCAGCCCTCGATACGATGATCGGCATGTCTGTCTGCCTATCCCCGGCAGCCCTCGATTTTGCAGGTAATCGACACCTCTGTCTTTCAATTACTTGAAAGCCCTCGATACGATGATCGGACGCACAAAGCTGATGAGAGAAGTCACAGAGTCTCTCTCTAGAATCTTCGTAGTTCACAGAGTCTCTTCATTCGTTCTCTTTGTTCATCGTTGTGTTCTCAGCTTCAAATGACCTCCTATTTATAGGCCTCGGGTTCCAACGGTCATATTGCCTCCAACGGTCATATTGAAACAGAAAGCACGACATCGTTTTGATTAGTTTGTAACTAACTCAACGACATCGTTTTGTTAGGACAAGAGATATATAGAAATGTAAAACATGAGTACGATTCATATGCAGATAGAGTTTTTGACAAAGTACCAAAACAAATAATGATCATCTGAATAGCAGAGTCAGTACGATACGATTGACAGAGTCAGTACGATACGATTGACAGAGTCAATACGATACGATTGACAGAGTCAGTACGATACGTTTGACAGAGTCAGTACGATACGATTTGGTCGGTACGATCAACACCGTACGATACGATAAACATGATAAAAGACAATTGAAATATACAAACATATGATAGAATACATTTGTGATTTCCAAAACATGATATAGAAGTCAAAAGAAGGCTTTTGACTTAACATACTTCTCTTGTCAACCTCCGGTGCGAGAGGCATAATTCAACATTAAACATCTCCAAGGAGTAGGACCACTGGCCATTCATCCATATAGAATTGAACCTATAGAGATTATGGTGCTCAATAAGCAATTAGAGGATCTAGATGCAGAAGGCATTATATACCCCAATCAGTTATCCTTTGTTTTCACCAGTCCTTTTCAACCAGAAGGTGGATGGTTACATCGGGCCTTGTATGGATTACCATTGATTTAACCAGCTCACTCAAAGGAATCAGTATCCACAATCTAAAATATATGAACTATTTTATCTTCTCGAAGAAGAAAATGTATTTTTAATGATGTATTTTATTTAAGGATATCATGAGGTGTGTCTCTGGATGTCATACATGCCCCACATAGCATTCATGAAAAATGATGGTCTATAAGAGTCCTTGGTGTTACTGTTTTGACTCAGGAAGTCACCTACAATCTTTATAGATATTATGAATTAGGTTTTTCACTTAAATAGAGATTCCTTTTTGGTATTCATTTTTGGAGGTATCATAGTGTATTCCTATGTTAGGTATGACCATGAAAACCATTTTGATTTTATCTTGAAATTACTAAGATCGCTTCATCTATATGCTATGATTAGTAAATGCCACTATCGGAACAACAACGTCCACATCATGGGTCACATTATCTCAGAGTTATGAGTATCTATAGAACTAGAAGAAGTGAGATATATTGTTTATTAGAAGCATCCCAAAAATTTCATTGAAATTATGAGTTTATTGGGGCATTCTAGATATTAAAATTTCTTAATATAGGAAATCGCACATCATGAAGCACCACTTTCTTGATTGGAAAATAAGGGTGTGAAATTTTTATGGTTAGAATATTGTGAAGCCTCCATCCAGGAGTTAAAGGGTTTATTTGAAATAAGTTCTAATATTGATTCTAACATGGATAGGTATGAGTTATACAATTTACTGAGACTCATCTGATATTAGTATTGGGGGTGTTGTAATGTAGGGTGAGTGAGTAACCCTATATGATTCTTATCAGTTCAGGCCTCAAAGGTAGAATTAAATGACACATGACTTCAATCTCACTATTCCAGTTATTTCTCTACACTATTGAAGACATTATCTACATGGAGAGATTTTTATGGAATACAATAATCACAAAATCCTCAAGTACACCATCATACCACTTGATCTCAATCTTAGGAAGTGAATGTTGGTGGAATACCTATATTTGTTTTATTTTGAGCTAGCCTACATTCATGGAAAGGTAAATGCATTGGTCGATGGTCAGTGATAGAAGAATAAAACACATGTAGTTCAAAAATCTATAGAAGAGTGGAAACTCACGACCTCATTATCAATTATTCACAATGTGGTTCAGGAGGAACATGGTCAGACTATCTTTTTGACCTTAGTGGTGAATTATTCTATTTTGCAATAGGTATGAATGATATAGCCATCTGATACCAAATTACTTATCCAAAGGGAATGTTTCTTTGATTGAAATACATATTTAATTTGGGTTGTTAATTGAAATAATAATTTACTCTTCCATGGGTGTGTATGGGTCATAGCGAACATTAGAGATGAGCTGATATAGTAATTACACACCTTGGCATGGGAAATTTACCCTAGTGTCACCAAATTGTATCAACCTCTATGGAACCAATATTAGTGGATTGGTATGAACTAAAATACATCCAACATCATCACTATGTGTTCCATGTGTCAGGTGGTGAAGGTGGAACATCCGCATCTGGGAGTGAGTCTACCATTTTTGTCTATTCTTGAGTGAAACTGGGTTGATGTTTCGATGGAATTTGTGAAAAGTCTACCTAGATCACCATATTAAAATGATAGTGTGGTATTTCATTGACCCTTTGATAAAGTAATCACACTTGATACCTATGGGAGTGACTATATTGGTTGATGAGCTATGAAGGATGTACATTAGGGTTTCCATGCATGATCATGGAGATCCTCGTACTATCATTTCAAATAGAGAAAATCATTTTAAATCATGGTTCCTCCAGAGGTTGCATAAGGGCTTCGGTACACAGGTGCTTCTGATCATGGCCTATATCCCATAGACAGATGGACATACTAGGCATACAATTTAGGTTTAAGAGGACAGTGTTTGTTCACGTGTCTTTGGCATTAGGAGTTCCTAGGAGAAACAAATTCCATTAGTCAAATTCATTAATAACAATAGATTTTAGACTACTACAGAGATTGATCCTTATGAAGCCTTGTATTTTAGAGATTCTGATTCACCTCTATGTTGGTCAGCGGATGGGGAAATATCTATTCTTAGACTACATCTCATGCTATAGACTATAGAGTAGGTTAGGTTTATCCGAAAGCGCCTAAAGAAATATCATTCTAGAAAGTTGTCACATGACAACAGACACAAGAGACTATTTATGTTCAACATAGATGACATGTTTTTATATCGATTCTCACCCATGATGATCTATAAATGTATTTCAATGTAGGGTAAGATCTCATTGGGGTTCGTCAGGCCCTAAGTGGTTGTGAAACTGATCAGACCAGTGGAACACCATTTGGAACATCCTCAGATATACTGGTCAATGCATTATGTGATTCATGTGTCTCGTATTTTTAAATATTATCCATTCTTGTCACATGTCGTTTATCCTGATGGGGTATAATTGGATGTAGTGTATTCCTTCGAGTTATATTTTGTAGATCGAAGAATGAAGACACTAAGAGATAGTTCATCTAATTTAGTATGATTTTTATGGTTTCACATCCTGGTATATGATGAGATACGGGGACAAGAAGCTAATATATGAGCTCATAGGTAGTAAATCATCGATGATAATACCTATTTACCCTCAGAAGGCCGATGTAGGGAACAGTTATTTTGAGGAGAGCTAGTAATGTCTTGTCATTTCAAGAAGGCATGAATCATTTGTTTTTAAATTTTATTTTCTAAAATGGAGCTAATAATGACACCTAATGATGTCAAGGGGGTATCGGGTGCATTTGAGGATCATTTGGATCCATATCCCCAAAATGGGGAGATATTAATTGCGCGCATTGTTAGTAGAGATGGTGCAAGAGAGCCTGCACAATTTACCACCAAACTATGGATGAAAACTATAACTCCCCGACTCTCGTTACCTAGAGTCGGTGCATTATTACATAACATTGTAATGATCACAATATATCAAGATTCTAAAGAAGCATTAGTTTAGTAGCCTTGGAATTAATAGATACATACATTAGTATTACATTACACCATGAAGTAAAAAAACAATATTGAGTCTCATTTGAACACACTAATATCATTTGGAATGTCTCTATAGGTTAATCATAATATACTACTTCACATATTAAGAAAAATAATACATAAGAAAGGAGTGATATCACATGCTCATAAAGGATAAAAATATAGCATATAATCTCATAATTAATCATAAACATTTAAGTCAATGTATAAGACTAAAACAAAACCATTTTAAACATATACATCAGCATAATATGCTAAAGATAAATCTAATAATTCTCACTACTTATTCCCATGGATATCCTACTATTTGAATAATAACATGTTATATCAATAGATAATTTCAGAATGATGGAATGCATAATGCAAGACATCATAAACACGTAGTCAAGGACTCGTGAAAAGACTACAAATAATATTTTTTCAATACGTTGTGCCAATACGCTAGTTTGTCTCATGCGACATACCAATGCATCATGGAGCTATAGCGGGCTCCAACCATCACTTACTATGTCCAATGCATTCCTCATATGAAAATGTTGAAACAAAATATAAACATTCGTATTGAAACTGGAATAATAACAGTTGATACTTTAACCATAAACCGTGAATGGTTTAAAAATAACCCATCCCTAGTAAAACATATCAAAAATCCTTCAATACAATATGGAAGATTGTATCATAATAAATTTTCTTAAAACAACTGTAAATTCCATCAAACAATGTTGACATAAGTGAAATCAAAACTATATGAGAGAAATATATCCTTCAATTTGGATGTCATTTAAAATTCACATAAATATAAATGAGTTTTCTTTTGAAAATATTTTTATAATCTAATAATGGATGCTTATAAGGATTTATCACAACAAAAAATAGACGCACCCACCGTATAAGTTAAAAAAATATTTTTACCATAATTTTTCAAAAAGGCCATAAAGTACCTTTCTTAGAAAACAACTGAAAGATTACATTAAAAACATTTTATACAAATTAAAAAAAGTGTATAAATGAAATTAACACATATTCTAAGAAATATTACAAATGTTTTGAAATACCTTTTTAAGAAGCACAGATGTCGATGATAAGTAGGTCCTGATAGACACTCAAGTATAAACACCATCGAATAATAAAGAGATTGTACAATTAACCCTTATAATGTACTTTTCCTTAGTCGAGGGTATGTTAATCTTCTGTATAATAGTTAACTAATTGTTATTAAATTATAAAATAACCATATAAAAAATATTACATTATATATGATTTTTTAATATTATTTTGTTAATAATATTTAAGAAGTATCATTGTTTTGGGTGTTAACTGATTCATTTTCCGTTATAATATTAGTTAAGTAAGCAATGTTTTTTATGTATAGGATGTATTTGATTCATATAAATAATTATATTATGTTATTAAACATTATTTTTAATCATGAAATTAAAATTATCCTTGAATGGTTGCGATGGGGGATGAATCTCATCGCGTTCATGGATACAGTAATCCATACGTACACACGAGAGACAATAAAATTCAATTGATGGTGAAATAGTATGTAATTGGATGGTATATCATATATAAATAATCATTATAATTTTATATTTATTATTTACATCATTTACAATCATTATTATACCCATCGAAATAATCAAGTGTTGAATAACAAACTAGACCACGACATGGAGACGGTAAGACGTACGTAGGCAAACAAGCTGACATTTTCATTTATTGGATGGATAGAATAATGAATATGGATCTAATATATTTATAATAGGTACTCAAGTAATTATTTTGGTATGGAAACAACAAATGAAGAGGGAGTTGAAGAATAAATGAACTTTGAATGAAGTGATGAAATTATTACATCTTCTTTGGGTTCTTCCTTTCTATTTGATCAAAATGGATCCCTAGACTAACATTCTGAAGAAATTAAGCACTATAAGTTGAATTTAGTGTAGTTTGGAAGATATTTACGAAGGTTTTGGCCAAGATAAATGGCTTAGGTGGTGTGATTTTTAGAGAATAGTAAGTACCCTTTTATAAGAGAGGTGCAGGTCAATTTAGGAAAAGATTGAAATATTAATTTATTATAAAATCATATTAGGTTTATAATGGCTCCGAAAAAAGATCCATTAAGAGTATAATATGAGTATTGGTTGGAAACCTCTCAAAAAATAGGTTTTAGATAGATTTAGGATACCATATTAACAATATCTTTTAGATTTAACACTTAGTTAAATAGTGAAAGAATTACCATGTATTCTAGTATTATTATAATAAATGGTTAATATAAATACTATAAAATTCCAAGATAACCCCAAGTGGTTCATTATTGAAATATATATCCTTATCTATATTCTTTGTATGAACCTTATATTTTTAGGAAAATTATATCATTTATTAATGTTGTATTGGTTTTAAAAACTCATTTATGTCAATTTTGACACTATTTGGTATTTTGTTTTCGTGAAAGTCATAACAACATTATAAATTATAAAATTATTAATTTAACCAAACCAAAGATGTCATATTAACCTATAAATTTAGTTTTATGCATAAAAAGTATGAATTCATATTTATTTGTATACTTATATTAACAATTATTTTAATCATTCTTTAATAAGGTAATTACCACATCATTATTTATTCATTACTAAATATAATTATTTAATGTCTAAAATTTATAAATATAATAAAATTATTTAGTAAATAGTCTTATATTTATAATTAATATTTATAGAGGAATTTATCATATGTATAACCCTATATTAAAAATCTGTTAGTTATTAAAATTTGAATTTAACACTTTTAACTCTTCTTAAAAAATAATAATAATAAATGTCCTAATCTAATCCATGTGGATCAAATAAGATCATATATTATTCCAAAGGTTGATTTTTTTACAAATAAACTTATCCAATATAATTGTGAAATGTTTTAGGGTAATTATAATATTATTTTTACCTTTAATTACCATATTTATTTTAATCTATGTTAAATAAAATTTAAAAGTTATTATTCACCAAAAATTATTTTCATCTTATTGAACAAAATTTTACTTACTGATGTCAACCGTGTCTCCCAAATTTTCAAATTTCAATTTATAGAAGTAGTAAAATTATGTTTTATGAGAATTTAGAAATGTGCTTAGAAGGGGCGTAAAAGATGTTAAAAAAATTCAATAAAATTATATATATATAATATTATTATAAAATGACTCCACTGAATTACATTGGAATAATATAGGTATTCTTTATCTAATTTTACTTTAAAATAAATTTAAATATGAATATTTATTATTTAAATAAAAAGTCGGTTTTTATGTACTATGTAGTTTTTTCACTATTAGTAAAAAAATTTAAGGTTTTTAGAAAAATACCAAAAATTCACCATAAGATAATTTTGGTATTCCAAATTAAAAAATGAATTATATTTTACCAAATTAAAATTTTAGGAGTGTCTAATAAAAATTTTATTATTTTTCACAAAAGGACATAAAAAGTAGTTCTTTTAACAAAATAGTTTTTCTAAACATATAACTATTCTTACAAAACATATTCATTTCATTATAAATATGTTTTATTTATGTGAAAACATTATAAATAACAATAAAAATATATTTGTTACAATTCATATCATAATATTTAATTGATAAATAAATATATATATTTTAAATAATTATAATACTAATGTGTTGTTTCGCAAAAACTCAATCTTGTGTATAATGCAATCCAAGCCAGTGTTGCGTGCAGTTTAAGCTATTGACATACTTTAAAGATATAACATACTATTAAATATTGGGGTGTTACATTCTCCCCTACTTTAATAAATTGCATCCGTGCTATTTGAAATTGTTCTTTTAAAATAAATGGATAAAATAGAATATAGAATTGTGGAAAACCCACTTCAAAAATAGGGTTAATAAAATTTTGTCTTAATAAGAGGGAAATGGAATTGAAAAAGTCAACACAAAATTAGTATTTTTAATAGGATAACATTGGTTTCAATTAGAGACACCTAATTGGAGGGAAAACATAAATATTTAGAGGGATTGATTCAGGTGATCAATCACAAACCATTAAACAATAAATGAAAAATTGTGGGCCTCAAATCCGTCAATCTATGATGATTTAAAGTATCATCAGTTCAAAAAAAACATAAGGTATTAGGATAACAAATTTTTTAGATACTTTTTGTTTGTATAGGGATTAATTTACAATCAATATAAGAACTCATGAAAACATTCTTTATTACATTTCATGTCATAATAATAATCTCATCATTTGGTTGTGTTTCAATCAATTTTGACTTCATCCCTTGCACTTTGAAACGAATGTTCAAATAAAATTCACCTAAAGAGATTTTGATAAATAATAAGGTCCACAAGTATTCACTTATTTCTTTAAATATTTAATGGAATCCAAATGGTTATGTCCATGTATTGAACAAATCATTATTTCACCTCATAAAAAAAATCAAGTGTTAAAAATAAAAAATTATAACCTTTCGACTTATAAAAAATAATTGTTCCCAAAATCACCAAACAAAAATTTATAAGGAAGGTCAACATAATATAATAAAGATCAACATGTGAATACCATCATAATGTCTTTTGTTAAAAAATGGTAAAAACATTAATTACCATAAAACCATATTTGAATACATTCATGCTCCCTTATTGTTTATAGAATACTAGATATATTCCTTATATCCAAAAATTTTGAATACACCAACAATGATGGAATTAACAAACCATTAATCAGTTCTATGGTAGTCCATAATATCCAATATAATTTATCCAAATCAACTATCTATTACTCCAGAATCACTACCTCCGTATTAGGACCATATTAAGGTTTATCTTTCCTTCATCCATGTATTTTCCAAAATGTTTAACTTTCCATTGGGTCACATTTCGTAGTACCATATAATCTCAAATCATCAATGAAATAGTACTACAGTACAGTCCTTTTCTATTTACATAATTATTATAACCAGGACATCGATGATACAATACTGAAATGACATAATTCAGTAATAAAAATATAAGACCACTTATTATTCCTCTTCATCTTTGGTAGTATCATAACTTGATTATTATCCAATAGTATCTTATGAGGTGTACTCTGAAAATTGGGATATTGATTCGCATAGTGTCCCAACTCCTTGCATACGAAGAATTGTACATTTTAATCCTTTTTGTCACCCTTGAAATCATGTTCTTGGTGTCCTTTTTCTCCACAATTATAAAACACTTTTAATCCCTTAAAGAATTTACTAAGGTGATTCATTCCACAGTTATCACATATGGGAAAATCCTTCTTTCCCTTCCTCCATTTATCCATTTTTCTCTCTACCATCATTTTCATCTCTGGCTTCCTTTAAAATCCATTAGACTCAAAGAATTATTTACATGTATCATTAACACATGATACTATTTCTTTATATGATGAGGATACGTGGGAGACTATTTTCCTTCAAAAATTGGCATAATACCATGAAATATATGATATTTCTTACTATTAGGATCATGAGTATCGCTGGAGATCTCATTCCTTCTACTGGGCACCATTTATAAAGTGTAAATTTCTTTTTATATAGATGATAAAAGGCCAAGGACAAAAACACTTACAACCCAGACACTCAATGAGGCTGAAAGTAATGTGACCCTAAGGCATATCTCATCACAAAAGACCTAAACGTAGGTGGAAGAGAGCCCAAGATTCTATAAATAACGACCTCGTCTCTAGGACTTCTAATCTTCGCTAGCGCATCTACAAAAAAATTTCCCTCCCTATAACTATGGTGCACGAGTTGTCCTTGGTTGGTCTCCAAGGCACTCCACCTGATGATATAATCCATCTCCCATGGCACGCCCGACCATCACCAAAAATATTTAACGAATACATACAAGTCCGACTCCACCTCTGACACCTGAATGCAACTACTCATGCATACCCACATTCCCGCAAGAAGGGCCCGAGCCACCTCCACCAACGAATTACACATACCAAAGGTGTCACTAAAGGCCAGGTAAACCAAGCCTCATGAGTCACGTAAAACCCCACCACTTCTCATCATTCCATGAATGCAAGACCCATCGATGATTAACTTTAACCCGCTAAATGGATATTACCATCAAACCCACAACCCTTAAAAATAGTCCGAGCAATGAGGTCTTCCCTCAAAATTTCATGCCGCAGTCGAGCACTGATACATCCTCAAAAACACGACCAACTCGTAGACCAATGATTTTACTCTCAACTGAATCCTTAAAATCGAGCTCTGGGAACCCAAGAGTTTCATTTTCATGGCCTCCCAAATAACCCACCTGATGGTAGCGAGAATACATTCTGAAACCTCGCCTTCTGAGTCGCTGATTGTCACTATGAAAAACCATGATGAAAGGAGATCCTATAAGTATAAATGCTCAAAATAGATGCAAACCAGTGGGGTGAACATGATACAGACATATTCCGCCTAGTCAATCTTGAAAATAGGTGAATTGTTGATTCTCTCTTTGGTTCCTTACAAAAGAAGTAGCTGGACCCTTGGACGATTCCCATGATTTGGAAATTTTTATCCATTAGAAGGGAAAGGTTTTTGACATGCAAGACCATAAAGTTAATTTTGGTTAGGATCCCCTTACACCATATTTTATCAGATCCATTCCCAAGGCTAATCTCTGTGCTCTTCCACTCCCTATAACTCTGAATGGAGTACCTGCCCGAGCTTGACCCCGGAGAGTAGCATTAATCCTCTTCCTCATTCGTGCATATACTATCAGACATATTTATTTGTTCTTGGTGTAGAACCAAACTGATAAATGCTGGATACTTAGAGGATTATCTGATGGTGATATCTGGAGTAGGACATCCAAGAAAATACAAGAACTCCCATGCCCAATTATCTTTCCAAAAGCCGACGTCCCCTCTTATAATGATCTAGTTTTCCGAGTCGCATAGCTCCTCAAGGAATCCCATCATGAACCTACCCAGTCGAGAGGGTCGAGCCCTATGCCCAATAATATTCTTCTCCAAATCCCCATAGATCTCTTTAAATTGCATCATCTATAATGAATTCCCTGCCACAATATTCCACGCTAAACGCTCCTGCATGCCCTGTATGGTTGTCATGAGATCACGTAGCCACACTCCCCCTCCTCTATTGGTTTGGACATCCATACCCAAGAGGACCAGTGGCACCGTCCTTCTTGATTAGAATCCCAAAGAAAGGTTGTGATGTTCTTCTCCATATTCTCCACTCTTACCTTTAGAGGCTAGATTATATAAAAAACATGAATTAGAATCGAAGATATGACGTTGTTGATATGATTTACCCTCCCACTGATGGATAGATATATGGTTTTCCAATTGTAAATTCTTCCCATCATATAGTCCAATCCCCCTTCGAATAAATCTCTCTTGATTTGCCCATAGAAAATAGGAACCCCGAGATAAATCATTGGAAACCACTTTTGTTGGTGATCCAAAATTATTTGTATATTCATGCATCTCCTAGTAGATCATTTATTAGAGATATACACCAGGATCTAAGTTGTATTGATGAGTTGCCCGCTAGCTTCGCCTTACCTAGAGAACTCCTACACAAGAGTTACCAGGGAATCTCGACTACCGTTAGTGAAGATAAATATGTCATCTACAAACATGAAATGAGAAATGGCCTCCCTGCCCCACCACCTAACATACGGCCTCAGGATTCCATTCATAGTTTTCCTCTATAGGTTCCTAGTAAAAGCCTCCTATGTCAAAATGAAGAGATGTGGAGACATGGGGTCTCCCTGTCCCACTACCCGAACTGTATTAAAGAAGAAAATGCACTTCCATATGAGAGAAATGGACAACCAAGGAAAGAAAAGACACCGGATACATAGGTTGCAAGCCCATTCCTTCAAGCTTAACCTACGTATAACCATCAGGATAAAAGAAAACTCCAATTTTTCATAATCCTTGTCCATATTAGCATGCAAAATGATATTGGATCCAACCGAGCTCTGGTTGATATCATTAAACAGATCGCTCCCAATACCCACTGCACCTTCAATACAGCTTCCCTTAATAAACCCGTGTTGTTCCTTGGAAAATAGATTCAGAACCAGTCCACCCATTCTCCTAGTTATGAGACTTGCGAGGATTTTGTAAGACACATTGCACACGTATATTCGCTTTAATTGGCCAATGTTTTGGGGTCTTTGATATTCCAAATAAGCATTACAATAGAATCACTCATGGAATTTCCAAAAGCTCCCCCTAAATGAAGTCCTGGATCACTTCCACCACCTCACGTCCAACAATATCCCATGAATGCACATAAAAACCTGCTGGGAATCCATTTGGTCCAGGAGTTCCATCCCTTTACATTTCTGTAACATTCTTCTTGATCTCTTCCTCCTCTACAATTATCATTAGATGTTCATTTTCAGATGCCCCCACCAGCCTGGGAACACACTCCAAAATGTCATCATCTTCTTTACTACTACCATGACTCCCAGTTCCTACTTGTACCGCTCCACCTAGAAGCCTTTCAAAATGATCTAGTGCCATACCCCCAGGAACATCTACATCATTTTTATAATCATCATTGTTTTGATGAATATTGATCGTTATGGTTCATATCTCCTTTGGAAATGCGTGGAAAATGCTGCTATTACGGTCGCCCTCCATAAGCCACTTAACCCAAGCTCTCTATCTAAGATCTCTCTCGATCTCCACCAGCTTCTCTGCCAAAATTCTAGGAAGTTCTTCTATACTAAACCTCAATGTATATCTAAGGGTAATGTTCTCTAATCAATGTTTTTCCAAATCTATATTCTATTATTTGTACTAAACATTCTCTGATACCAACTATAATGCCCGGGCACTAGTTACCTAGATTCGGTGAAATATTACATAACATTTTAATGATAATAATAGATCATGTCTTGAATGACTGACCTGTTTAGTATCCTTGGATATTATAGATACATACATATGTTTTACATTACATCATGAAATAAAAAAAACAACAATTTTTCACTTTTGAACACACTCATATCCTTTGGCTTATCCCTGTATATAATCATAATATTCAAATTCATATATAGTAAAAAAACATAATAAACGGGTGATGTCAAATTCTTAGTATTGATAACAATATAGCGGAAACTATCATAAATAAGTATAAAAATTTAGGGCAATATAAAAGACTAAAACAGAAGACTTTTAAACTTAAACTTCATCATAACATGCCAATGATAAATCAAATAAATCAATTTACTTATTCACATCGATATTCTACTATTATAATAATCACATGTAATATTAATAGCTAGTATCATAATGATAGAATGCATAATGCCGGACATCCTAAACCTATAGTCAAGGCCTCGTGCCAAGACTAAAAATAATATTTTTTCAATTATTTGTTCCAAGAAACTAGTTTGTCTCGTGAGACCTACCAATTCATCAAGAAGCTATAGCGGGATCCACTCATCACTTACAAAGGCCAATGCATTCCTCATATGAAAAGGTTCAAACATAATATAATCATTCGTATTAAAACTAGCATGTGAAATCTTAATAATTCAACCATAAACCATGAATGGTATAAAAATGACACATCAATAGTCAAACCTATCACAAATCCTTAAATACAATACTAAAAATTTTATCATAATAATAGAACTTCAAACATGTGTAAAATCCCTCAATGGATGTTGACATAGATGAAATCAAAAATATTTGAGAGAAATATCTCTTTCTATTTTTAAATCATTTAAAAGTCCCATAATTATAAACGAAAATATTTATTTGAAAATATTATTTTGAACATGTATGGGAAGCTATGAAGGTTTTATTACGATGGAAAATAGCCATGCCTGCCATATATGTTGAAAAACATTCTCACCATAATTTGTCGAAAATGTCATCAAGTGCCTTGTTTGGAAAACGACAGGAATATTCCTTTAAAACCATTTTATAAAAAGACAAAAATGTGTATATATGAATTTAACCAATATTATAGGAAATGGTAAAAAAAAAATTAAATACATTTTTAAGAAACACATATGTGGATGATAAAGAGGTCCCAGAAGATACTCACATATGAACAACCTCTGTTAATAAAGAGATTGTAAAATTAACCATTACCTTGTACTTTTCCTTGGTAGATGTTATGCTAAACTCCTATATATTAGTTAAATAATTTTTATTAAATTATACAAGAACTATATACATAAATATTATATTATATATGATCATCTAATATTTTTTTGTTAATAATATTTTAGAAGTATCATTGTTTTGGGTGTTAACTGATTCATTTTCCTTTATATGCATAGTTACGTATGCCATGTATGTAATGGATAATATGTATTTTACTCATTTAAAGATTTATGTTAATTTATTAAACATTATTTTTAATCATAAAATGAAAATTATTCTTGAATGGTAAGGATGAGTGATGAATCTCATCGTGTTGGTGGAGACGGTAATCTGTACGTACACACGAGAGACAATGCCATTCTATTGATGGTGAAATCATATATAATTGGATGGTATATCATATATACATAATATTTAACATTTTATATTTATTATCTACATAAATTATATTTATTATTAATCTGATCCCAATAATGAAGTGTTGAATCACAAACTACACGCTGACTTGGAGATGGTAAGCTGTACGTACACACGGATGGTGACTTTTTCATTTATAGGATAGATTGAATAATGAATATGGTTGTAATATATTTATAATAACATCACATTATGTATAATTTACAAGAGTTATTATTTTTGTTTGGAAACAAAAAATAATGAGGAATTGGAAGAAGAAAAGAACTTTGAATGATGTGATGAAATTATAACCTCTTCTTTAGGTGCTTCCTTTTGATTTGATCAAAATGGATCCTTAGTTCATCTTTATAATCAAAGTAAGGCCTCTAGGTTGAGTTTAGGGTAGTTGGAAAGATATTTGATATGGGTTTGACCGATCTAACTGGATTTGGAGATGTTATTTTTAGATAAGCTGATGTACACTTTTATAAGATAGGTGACGATAACTTTAGCAAAAACGTGAAATATATATTTATTATACAATAATATTCAGTTTATAATGGCTCCGAAGGTATATATTTTGAGGTTAAGGTAGGGATGGGTTGAAAAGAGATCAACAAATAGGTTTTATATATGTTTTGGTCACCATATAAACCTTATCTTTTAGATTTAACTCTTAGTCATATAGTTTATCTTTTACCATGTATTCTTATATTATTATAAAAATGGTTAGTAAACATACTATTAAAATCCAAGAGATCCCCAAGTGGTTCATTTTTTAAATATCTATCCTTATATAATTCATTTTTCCTAGCGTTATATTTTTAGGAATATTATATCATTTAATGACTTTTTATTTGTTTTAAAAACTTATCTATGACAATTTTGAATCTATTTGGTAATTTTTTTCTTAAAGTCGTAAAAAATTTATCAATTAGGAAAAAAAATATTAAATAAACCATAACATGTCATATTAACCTAGAAAATTATTTTAATTCATCAAAAGTATAAATTTACATTTATTTGTATAGTTATAATATCAATTATTTTAATCATTCATTAATAAGGAAATTTTTGCATCGTCATTGTGTCATAAATAAATATTATCTATTTAAAATCTAAAAATTATAAATAAAATTAAATTATGTATTAAATTTTTTAATCTTCCTAATTTAATATTTATAGTTGAATTTATCTTATGTAGGATTCTATATTAATTTTTTTTAGTAATTCAAATTTGAATTTAACAATTTTTACTTTTCTTTAAATAAAATGATATCAAATGTCATATTCTAATCCATATTGATAAAAGAAGATAATATATTATTCCAAAGGTTTATTTTGGTCGAGATACAATTATCTAGTAGAGTTAGAACATGTTTTAGGGTAATTATAATATCATTTTTACCTTTTATTACCCTATTTACTTTTAACCATGGTAAATAAAATTGAAAAGTTACTATTCACCTAAAAAATAATCCTATTGAACCAAATTTTACCTAATGATTTCAGCCGTGTATCTCAGATTTTTGAAATTCAATTCATAGTAGTGGTAAAAATACTTTTTATGCAAATGTGAAAATGTGCCAAGAAGGGGGGAAAGACGTTAAAAAATTTCAATAAAATTTTATATATCTAATCTTATTATAAAATGAATCCAATTAATTAAATTGGAATAATATAGGTATTATATATCTAGTTTTAATTTAAAATAAATTTAAATAAAAACATTATTATTTAAATAAAATGTCAGTTTTAATGCACTATGTTGTATTTTTCACTATTCATCAAAAAATGAATGTTTTCAGAAAAATACCAACAATTCACCCAAAGTTAATTTTCATATTCCAAATAAAAAAATGTAGTATATTTTACAAAATTAAATTTTTCAGAGTATATAATATTTATTTTATTTTTGGTCACAAAAGGACCTATAAAGTGCTTCTTTTAAGAAAATAGTTTTTCTAAATATAAAACTATTTTAACAGAACATATAAATTTCATTAGTAATATGATTTATTTATGTTAAAACATTATAAATAGAAATAAAAATTTATTTTTCACTATTCATATCACACTATTTAATTTCTAAATAAATATATAGTTTAATTAATTTTAATATTAAGGTGTTTTTTCCTAGAAACTCAATCTTGTGTATAATGCATGGCATGTTGGTGTTGCGTGTATACAAGATATTGAATTAATTTAAACATATAAATTACCACGAAATCAAGGGGTTTTACAAAGACAATGGGCACTTATTGGACACCTGATTTTTTTCTGAAACTGTACAACCCATGGTGCATGTCTGTGCGATAAACTATTGGTTTTCGATAGTGAAATTTCTAACACTTTATGTGCAGTTAGAGAATCTATATAGGGAAATTATTAATCAGTGGCTTGTATACTGTTTTCATTGTTTAGTAAACTTGTCACCCTTATATTTCATTATGAAATTACCATTTTCCTATATTAAATTATTAAATTATTTATTCATTTTTTCTTTCTCATTCCCATGTATGCCCTTGGATCTCCTCTTCTTTGAGATCACACCTCTATCTAGTGAGTCTTCCATATAACTCAAATATTTGGTGTATAATTCAAGATCCTTTGAAGGAATTGGGTTATTTAAGGTGAGCACTTTAATCCTCTCCCTTCATATCTATGTTTATCTTAGAATCCATCATGAAATTTAGTTTAATTCTAGTTTTACCTATTTGGAAGTTGTCGATCCATTTTATAGATATTTCCCAACATACTATGAATCTAAGAACAATATCAAGAAAGGAGTAAACTATATCCTTTAGTTATGTGGTATCATCATTTTACACATGAGTTTTGATATCTTGTAGCTATGTATTTTTTCCAGAATATTTATTTTTTTGTACTATCTCTTTTTTATTGAGTTCTTCATATCAAATTGATAAACACGCATAGATAAACGCCATTCATTCCTTGATTAGTTTTTAGAGGGATTTAACATCTCATATGGACACTCATTTTGGGTACCACATTGAATTTCACCTTGTGGTTAATTTCTCATATACACAGAACATCTAATCAGATATCATCCTAGACATGAAATCGAAATTCCCAAGAAAAAAGAATCTTTATAGAAATTGAGGCACCTTCTAGGTGTTTGTATCAACCTATAATTTGAATATCCCTTGTTGGTAATAGCCTTATTGACCTGGTGACCTTCAAAATGGAACTTTTATAATTATCAATTGAATTTTATTTTAATGATAAAATTAATATGGATTTTCAATCGAATGGATAAATCATGTTGGTTTTGTTTTAAATAATTGAAATGCATGGTTTAAATGAGATGAATTATAACAGTGGTACGGACACTCCGATTACTTTATGATTAATTTATTGTCTTAATCAAATTATAAAGAACTGTATATATTGATATTGATAAGTGAGAATCATGTGATGTAATGCCTCATGATTATCTTTACATCATTGAATATGCATTTGTTTCAGACACATTTTTACGGGGCACGCGCCATCAATGGGGATGAACATATATCTGCCCCACATTCCCACTTTCCAAAGGCGGGTGACATTCATCACCTCTTCAGAGATGTATCCTCCATGATTTATATGGGATGATGCATTGGCAGTTCTGCTTCCATGGTTTCCTCCTCATAATTCGTCACCTAGTCTGGGTATCTCTTAAGGATTAATAGATTGTTCGTGAAACCCTTCTTTATTATATCTCTTTATGGATGCCAATTACTTACAATGCTTATATTAGGACATTATAAATGGTTGTGTTAGGGAAAAACCATTGTTTATGGATGTAGTCACATTGGGAATCACTAGAATGTATGGATGATGGAACCTTGGTATACCTGTATTTTCCCTTATAAGAGGAATCTCGAGGGCACAGAAGACCATGAAATAACATGTAGATAGTGGGTAATCATATGACATAGGAATATCTCCAATGTTTTCCACAGCTTCCAATGCTCTACAAAGGTTTTTTCATGTCATTAATTTCACGCAGAGATGGATCAGACTTATCAGAACACCGATGAGAGAGGATCAAATGGGTACATCTATAGGAGGGATGTAACGGCCCAGACCCCTCCGGCCCATTCCTTTTTCAAAAAGAAGGTCAAGAAGTGTTCTGGAGGGTAAAATGGTCTTTTCCCACACATTCCAGAATTTTAAAACTACACACCGTGTAATTTGAGTACACGTCGTGTACCCCCTTCCTGGGTATACCCCGAGTTGCAGACTGTGTCCTTGCTGTGTGGAATAATGGGTGCACGCCGTGTGTCCAATTCTACACGCCGTGTAGTCCTTCCCCACGTACGCGTTACCAGTCAATGGTCGTGTACCATGTTGGAGTCGTGTCCTTTCCGTGTGCAATAAATGAGTACACGCCATGTGTCTAAACTACACGCCGTGTAGTCCTTCCCCGCGTATGTGTTACCCTCCAACCGTGTGTTGACCAGTCAACGGTCGCGGAGCCTTGTTGGAAGCCACGTGGAGACCGTGTGAAAGAACCGAGTACACGCCGTGTACCATAAAGTACACGCTGTGTACTTTTCCTTTTCACGCCTTTAAAGGAGGGGTCCCCTCCTCCTTTCAACTCACACCTCTCCTCCCCTCTCCTCTGAGCAGAGCTCTCCCAAGAGACTCGAAGGCTCTTTCTTCCATAACTTCTTCGTCCGAGCTCCGATTTACGATCTGTCAGCGGCCACGTGATCGTAACAACGAGGAGAAGCGTCCGAGCTTGGATCTGTTGTCTTTCCTTTGGCCATTTCTTTTCGACTTCCACCCGAGGAGGTTTTTTCGGGACCTGGCAGAAGTGATGGACACCGACAGACGTCTTCTAAGGTTGATTCGGTGGAGCGTTGCAATCAGAACCTGTTGAGGTAGGGATCATACCTTCATCTCTTTAATTTGTGCAACATGCGGGGTGGGTGTTCTATTGTTTACGTGAAACACTAAAGATAATAACTGGTTTATATAACTGGGATGGGATGTTTTGATTGCTGTTACTTTATATGATGTGATATTATGTTGTTAATTGAATGAGCTTCTGCCTACAGAAAATCACAGTCGTTGGGGGCCATTTCTTATGCAATTAATTGTTCCCCTCTCATTCTGGATTATCTTATGGGTGGAAAACTTATGGAATGTGGAAATTGGTTAATCACGTAATGTTGGCTGTTAAAATCTGGAACCCTTGTGTGATCACCCCGGTTAAACAAAATGGAATAATGAACATGTGGGTTTTGGCTTGGTTATGTGGCATGTGATGGGGGGTGTTTTGTGGGTTGTTGTGGATTGGGTGAGCAGTGGGGCTGTTGTTGACTTGGTTGTGGGTTGATGTGAATGTTGTGATGGTGATGGGAAGCGGGGCTGCGATAAATGGTATTAAGGGGATGATTATGTGTGGTTTCGGTGAGGTTGTGTTTATGGTGGTTGGATGTGGGGATGCAGGGTTGGGTTTTAATGTGAACGGGTTATGGGTTGTGATTAATAAATAATAGTGGGAGAGTTAATAAATGGTGGGACGTGGTAATGAAACAGAAATAATAATCAATGGGGTTGGTTGGTTGATAAGAGGGAATTTGTTGTGTAGCTTATGTTTTTTACTAACTAGTTTTGTGGATGGAAGGGTTATGTTTTAGGAATTATTGGTCTGGTTATTTTTGGATAGTTGCCCAGTAGTTAAGGAATTAAATATCTATTTCTACTAAAATGTGAAAAAGTAAAGGGTGTTGGGTTGTTTGTTGTATGCATGCTTCATAGTAGTAGTGCCGAGGCACGTGCTCAGTTTATCTTTTTAGAAGCCATAGTTTGGGTTGTGTGGTTGGTATACATATACATATTTGTATCTTTTTTGTTTTATCGCACCCCACCCATGTTGAGCACTTAGTGTCGAACACTACCATTTCATGAGAGAGGGTGTTTTTCCCTTTGTTACTAGCTCCTTCCTGCTCCTTCTCCCCTAGGTTGTGATGGCTTGAGGTGACCTTACACCTAAGACTCTTCAGGTAGGTTTCGATTGGGGTGGTTCTAGCCCAATGCTCTTCAAGAAGGTTTTACTGTTTCCCAAAAATATTCGGGATGAGGCCCAGGTGTGTGTGGGCGGGATACGTGGTTGTGAGGCCCAGGTGTGTGTGGGCGGGAAACCTAGTTGTCAGGCCCAGGTGTGTGCGGGCGGGATACGTGGTTGTGAGGCCCAAGTGTGTGCGGGCGGGATACGTGGTTGTGAGGCCCATGTGTGTGCAGGCGGGCAGGGTGTGGCAGCGTCAGGATGTTCGTCGTTAGGAAGAGCAGCTAACTAATGGGAAATGGTGTGGGGTATCCAATACTCTCGTTCTTATACTACTACTACATGTTGTGATTGTGTTTTGGTGAGTGTGGTTGGTGAGGTTGGGTGTATAGAATTCTTTGCTAGGTTTCTTCTGTTGTTCTCATGGGACATTAGGATGTCTCCCCACATGTGCACGAGAGATTTAGGTTTCCTTACTGAGTATACTTGTATGCTCACCCTACGTTTACTTTCAGGTTTCCAGGAGGACTACCAGGGCTGTGCAGGACCCTACTAGTCTGACAGTTGGAGTTGTTGTTGTTGTTGTACCTTTGTTGTCTTATGGTTTTGTACTTTGAGATTTATTTTACTTTTACCTTGTTATAAAAATTATTTAAACATGCATGTGGGCTTGGTTTGGGTTTATTTATATACAACGGTTCTTTTCCTTTTTGGTGGTTGACTTGTCCTATTTCCCAATCTTTAAAAATAAAAAGTGTAATGCCTCTCATATTTGTGAAGACTCATACCCTTGGTGCTAGTCGCCACCCCGTGGCCTACTGGAGCCCGGACTCGGGGGGTCATTATCTCCCTTTCACTATTTCCTGCTCAGGAGGGGCATCTTTGGTGGGAGGGGGTCGTGACAGAATGGTATTAGAGGCAGGTTGAGAGATAGGATGGAGTCTTGAGTTAGACACAGTGAGGATTGCATGGGATGGTAGGACAACAGTGTTTGTCAATCTTAGTGCGTGACATAGGCTAGGGAAGACTGCCTAGGACACGGGATTTTAGGGCCCCCCGTGATCCGATGCAAGGACTCTGAGCCTACCGAACGACCAGGTGATACTACATTTATTGCAGGGTAGAGACCCTAGGGAAGGTACATGCATCATCATGATTGCGTTTTACTTGATTTCGGTGTTCTGAGAAATAAATTGAAATAAAATGATAAAAAATAAAACCTTGAGTTTCCTTACTACTTGGGCTTAGGCGATCCTTGTTTACCATACAACTATGGCACCTGGACGTCATCCCCAGGTGGCTCAAACGGCTGAGGCCCAGCAGATTCAGGTGGTTGATCAGTTGAGGATTGACCGAGAGGAGGAAGATATCCAGTGGAAGAAGACTCTCCGTTCATTTCAGCGGAAGACCCTCAAGAAGTACGAGGGTAGTACTTCGAACATAGAGACAGAGGGGTGGCTTGATGAGCTAGGGATCGCTTTGTCATTGATCTGTGCTCCGAGGGAGTACTCGGTTCCCCTAGCAGTCAGTCAGCTGAGAGGTGCAGCGCGACAGTGGTGGACGCTCTACCTCGAAGAGAGGATAGAGGCAGAGGTTTCATGGGATGACTTTGAGAAGGTGTCCCGAGAGGAATTCATTTCTTCCATGATCAAGGCGGAGAAGCGGTAGGAGTTACTCTCCCTTTAGCAGGGGAGTATATTGGTACTAGAGCTGGGGATCAAGTTCAAGGATCCCCTGCGCTTTTCTCCGGATCTCTTTCCGGATGAGGAGTCTTGGGCGAGATGTTTGGAGGAGGCGCTTCGTCCTTCGCTCCAGTATGTTGTCACCCCCTTCACCCTTCTGATGTACTTGGATGTACAGAAAAAGGCAGAGGTTGTTTAGAGGATGCACTCGTGGGGAGGTGCACCCCGAGAGGGGATCCAGCCAGGCTCGTCGAAGGGGAAGGCAGTCAGCAACAAGGCTCCTATGACGGGACCTTCCAGGTTCAGGCCAGTGGGGAGCAGGCTCCAGCAGTTCCAGTTCAGAACTTCGGGTCCTTGTCCTTTGTTCACGAGCCCGATACCAAGTTGTTTTTCTTGTGGAGGTTTCGGTCACATTCAGAGTCGGTGCCCGACCCAAGCTCAGTACGGTGGAGGTAGGTTGGTTCAATGCCCACCTCAGCAGCACCAGTTTCCGAAGAGGCCCTTCCAGCAGTAGCAGGACCATGCTCCTCTGAGGGAAGACTTTCCAGGAGGAAGCCGACCTCAGGGTGATCATCAGGGACCTCGACCAGGGCATGGTCTGGGAGGTGGACGACATCAGAGAGGCAGAGGAGCTGGGCGTGGACAGTTGTACACAGTAGAGTTGGAAGCTCTAGTGGGACCAGAGGTGGTACGAGGTACGATTTGTTTGATCAACACTCTTGTTTCTGCTTTATTCTATTCGGGAGCCTCACACTCTTTTATTGCACCTATTCTATCCCATTCTTTGGGACTAGATGTAGAGAGACTTTCATACCACTGGTACTGAGTACACCAGTTCAGGGCCAGACCAGCGTATCTTGTGTTTGCCGGGGATGTGGGATAACATTGGGACCACATTAATCTAGTGGGGACCTTCTTCTGTTACAGATGCGTCCGTACGATGTCATCCTAGGAATCGACTAGTTTTTTTCTGTTAGTTCCGTTATCGACTGCTTCCGGAGAAGAGACGTGTTCTCCGACGTAGATGGGAAGCGCGTATCTTTTGTCAGCGAGAGGAGCTTTCAGGCGGGCAGACGGCGTGTGGAGCCTCTCTTTTTCTTGTTGGGCGGGTTATCAGTGGTTCCAAATAATACAGAGATGATGGATGTCCTGGAGGTTGTTGGGGAGTTCCTAGATGTTTTTCCTAAGGAGGTTGTAACTCTACCCCCAGACGTGACATTGAGTTCAGGATAGACATACATCCTGGTGCCCATCCGAATTTGATTTCCCCTTATCGGATGGAACCTTCGAAGTTGCGGGAGTTGCGGATTCTGATTGGTGATCTAATGGAGAAGGGTTTTGTTCGACCCAGCATGTAACCATGGGGTGCTCGAGTTTTTTTTTCGTGAAGAAGGAAGGTGGTGGTCTCAGGATATGAATAGACTACCGAAGGTTGAACCAGGTAATGGTCAAGAACCTCTATCCCATTCCAAGGATAGATGGTCTCTTCAACCAACTAAGGGGAGAAGGTTGGTTTTCCAATATTGATCTACGATCAGGATATCATCAGTTGAGGGTGAAGGACAGTGACATCTCGAAGACTTCTTTCAAGTGCAGGTATGGACACATTGAGTTTGTAGTGATGCCGTTTGGAGTTACGAATGCACCAGCTGTGTTCATGGGACTTATGAACTTTGTCTTCCAGGAGTTTTTGGACCAGTTCATCGTTGTGTTTATCGATGACATCTTGATCTACTCAAGGTCAGAGGAGGAGCACGTTGAGCATCTCAGGGCAGTCTTGGATGTCCTTCCACACCACCAACTTTACGGGAAATTGTCGAAGTGTAAGATCTGGACACAAGAATTACACTTCCTTGGGCACATGGTGTCTCCGCATGGAGTGTTAGTGGACCCGTCAAAGATGGAGGCAGTTGTTTCTTGGGAAGCACCCAAGAGCGTGGCAGAAGTTCGTAGTTTCCTGGGGTTAGCAGGTTACTATCATAGGTTCGTTTCAGACTTCTCTTGAGTTGCTGCTCCTTTGACAGCTTTGATGAGGAAGAACCAGGTCTTCCTGTGGAGCGAGTAGTGCCAGAAATATTTTGACTACCTGAAGGAGTAGTTGGTCAGTGATCCCGTACTTAGGTTTCCAGAGGAAGGGTTATTGTACGAGGTTTTTTGTGATGCTTCTGGGCTTGTTCTGGGGTGCGTGCTGATGCAGAAGAAGGGTGTGATTTGTTATGGGTATAGGCAGTTGCTCCCTCACGAGCGTAACTATGCCACCCGTGACCTGGAGCTTGCAGTGGTAGTGTTCTCACTGAAGTTGTGGAGACATTACCTCTTTGGGGAGAACTTTGTGGTCTTCTCAGATCATAAGAGCTTGCGTTATATCTTCTCCCAACGTGACCTAAACTTACAACAACAGAGATGGGTCGAGTTTATCCAAGACTATGACTTTGAGATCTCTTACAATGAGGGTAAGGGCAACGTTGTGGATGATTCCCTGAGCAGGAAGTCGCATCAGGAAGTGGTTTGGGAATCTGCTGATGCTTGGAAGGCAATGGGAGAGTTGGCTGCCTTGCTCTTGGTTGCAAGGGTAGAAGGTGTTAGAGGCTGTTTGTTTGAGATGATGATGCAGTCCTCCTTATTGCAGCAGGTGGAAGAGTCTCAGTGGGGGGACTCTGAGGCCTAAGTGATGTGAGATCGAGTCGATCAAGGGAATGCTCCAGAAGGATGGTCAGAGGACAACCAACATCGGATGCTTTTCCATGGAAGGTTGTTTGTTCTGGAGGCAATACATGAGGGAGTTCTCTGTGAGTTCCATAGCTCAGCCTTATTGGTACATCCATGAGTTTAAAAAATGTACTGAGGCTTGAGGGATCAGTTTTGGTGGCCCGAGGTGAAACGGGTAGTGATGGAGTTTGTGGCTAAATGCCTCGTGTTTCAGCAAGTGAAGGTTGAACACCGTGTTCCCAGTGGTTTGTTGCATCCTTTAGATGTCCCTGAGTGGAAGTGGGATGACATCTCGATGGACTTCGTCACAGGACAACCCAGAGCTGAGGGAGGTTATGATTCTATCTGGGTAGTGGTGGATCGCCTGACAAAATTAGCTCACTTCATAGCAATCAAGGAGTCGGTCTCGGTGAGTACCTTAGCACAGAGGTACGTAGACGAGGTGGTGCGCTTTCATGGACTTCCGAGGACTATCGTCTCATATCGGGATACTCTGTCTACCTCACGAGTATGGAGAGGGCTACAACATGCTTTTGGCTCCCAGCTACGCCTTATCACTGCTTTCCACCCCTAGACCGATGGGCAGACGGAGCGGACTATCCAGACGTTGGATGACCTGCTGCGAGCATGCATTCTGGATTTTGGAGGATCATGGGTATGACACTTTCCTTTAGTAGAGATTTCCTACAACAACAGATTCCACTCTACTATTGGCATGGCACCTTTTGAGGATTTTTATGGAAGGCCATGTCGTTCACCCATTTGCTGGGAAGAGGTTGGTGAGACAGGTGCTCTTGGGCCAGAGGTAGTGCAGAGCACCACAGAGAAAGTCCAGCTTGTATGTGAGAGGATGAAAGCGGCTTAGGACCGACAAAAGTCTTATGCTGATCGTCGGAGGAGGCCCTTGGAGTTCAAGGTGGGGGATCATGTGTTCTTGAAGGTTTCCCCTCGACGGGGGAAGCAGAGGTTTGGGAAAAGGATCAAGCTCTCACCTAGGTTCATCAGACCTTTTGAGTTGTTGAGGCGAGTTGGTGTGGTGGCATATCAGCTGTCCCTGCCACCTCAGTTGGAGAAGGTTCATGATGTCTTCCACGTCTACCAGCTTCGTCGGTACTTACACGATGACTCCCACGTTATCGACTGGGGAGAGTTAGATATGGGAGACAATGCGACCTTCGAGGAATGACCAGTCAGAATTGAAGATCGTAAAGAGAAGGTGCTTCGTGGACAAACCATTCCCTTGGTTCATGTGTTGTGGAGGCATGGAGTCCTCGAGGAGAGTACTTGGGAATGGGAGACCTAGATGCACGGTCAGTACCCGGAGTTGTTTTGACATCTGTTTTTCCCTTGATTGTCTGAGTTTTGTGTTGATGTTGTACTATGTACCCTTGTTATATGGAATGCTTGGCTTGTTAGTTGTGAGACCTTTTGTTCTTTGTTCCCTGGTAATGTGTAACATGTCTGGGTGTGTGGGAAAGGGAAAAACCTGACCCTTAATTGAGACGCATTAATGCAGACGCGATTGAACCCGTGCGGGTGAGTTAGTGCCGCCTAAAGCGGATCATATCTCAACATATGTAAAGGAATTTCCCAAACCCATGTGTTCGGGTAGTGTGTTGGTTGTGTGGTGTTGGGGTTAGTGCGAGTTGAAAAATCCTAATGTATGAAAGTGGGAAGACCCAATTCAGAATCAAGACGCTTTAATGAGGATGCAATTAAACCAATGCAGGTGATTCAGTGCCGCCTAAAGCAGATAATATCTTGAATAAAAGAAGGAATTCCTAACACATATAGGGTTTTTGGTTGAGTTCCTGTGATAACGTGAACCCTAAGAGGTATCTTGTCGGGTTCCTTTGGGTTGGATTTTGAATTCTGGGGGATGAGAATGTTTTAAGAGGTATCTGATGTAATGGCATGGACCTCTTCGGCCCATTCCTTTGTCAAAAAGAAGGTCAAGAAGTGTTCTGGAGGTTAAAATGGACTTTTCCCACACATTCCAGAATTTTGAAACTACACGCCGTGTAGTTAGAGTACACACCGTGTACCCCCTTCCTGGGTATACCCCGTGTTGTAGACCGTGTCCTTACTGTGTGGAATAATGAGTGCATGTCGTGTGTCCAGTTCTACACGCCATATAGTCCTTCCCTGCGTGCGCGTTACCAGTCAATGGTCGTGTACCATGTTGGAGTCGTGTCCTTGCCATGTGGAATAAATGATTACACGCCGTGTGTCTAAACTACATGCCGTGTAGACCTTCCCCGTGTATACGTTACCCTCAAACCGTGTGTTGACCAGTCAACGGCCGCAGAGCCGTGTTGGAAGCCGCATGGAGACCGTGTGAAAGAACCAAGTACATGTCGTGTACCATAATGTACACGCCGTGTAATTTTTCTTTTCACGCCTATAAAAGGAGGGGTCCCCTCCTCCTTTTAACTCACACCTCTCCTCCCCTCTCCCTTGAGCAGAGCTCTCCCAAGAGACTCGAAGGCTCTTTCTTCCATAACTTCTTTGTCCGAGCTCTGATTTACGGTCTGTCAGCGGCCACAGGATCGTAACGACGAGGCGGAGCTTCCGAGATTGGATCTGTTGTCTTTCCATTGGCCCTTTCTTTCTGACATCTACCCGAGGAGGTTTTTCCAGGACCCGACAGAAGTGACGGACGCCGACAGACGTCTTCTAAGGTTGATCCGGGGGAGCGTTGCGATCAGAACCTGTTGAGGTAGGGATCTTACCTTCGTCTCTTTATTTTTTGCATCATGCGGGGTTTTTGTTCTATTGTTTACATGAAACACAATTTAACCAGTTAAAAAAAGATAATAACTGGCTTATATAACCGGGATGAGAAGTTTTGATTACTGTTACTTTATATACTGTGATATTATGTTGTGAATTGAATGAGATTCTGCATACAGAAAATCATAGTCATTGGGGACCTTTTCTTAAGAAATTAAATGTTTCCCTCTCCTTCTAGATTTTCTAATGGGTGGCAACCTTGTGGAATGTGGAAATTGGTTAATCACGTAAAGTTGGCTATTAAAATTTGGAACCATTGAGTGATCACCCTGGTTAAACAAAATGGAATAATGAACATATGGGTTTTGTCTTGGTTAAGTGGCATGTGATGGGGGGTGTTTTGTGGGTTGTTGTGTATTGGGTGAGCAGCAGGGCTGCGGTTGACTTGGATGTGGGTTGGTGTGAATGTTGTGATGGTGATGGGCAGCGGGGCTGCGATAAATGGTATTAAAGGGATGATGATGTGTGGTTTCGGTGCAGTTGTGGTTATGGAGGTTGGAAGCGGGGCTGTAGGGTTGGGTTTTAATGTAAACGGGTTATGGGTTATGATTAATAAATAAAAGTGGAAGAGTTAATAAATGGTGGGGCATGGTAATGAAACGGAAATAATAATCAATGTGGTTGGTTGGTTGATAAGAGGGACTTTGTTGTGCAGCTTATGTTTTTTCCTAACTTGTATTGTGGATGGAAGGGTTATGTTTTAAGAATGATTGGTGTGGTTAGTTGTGGATAGTTTCCCAGTAGTTAAGGAACTAAATAACTATTTCTACTGAAATTAGAAAACCTAAAGGGGTTGGGTTTTTTGTTACATGCATGCTTCGTAGTAGCAGTGCTAAGGCACGTGATCAGTTTCTCTTTTTAGAAGCCATAGGTGGGTCTGTGTGGTTGGTATATATATACATATCTGTATCTTTAGTGTTTTATCACACCCCACCCATGTTGAGCACTTAGTTCCGAACACTCCCATTTCATGAGAGAGGGTGTCTTTCCCTTAGTTACTAGGTCCTTCCTGCTCCTTCTCCCCTAGGCTATGATGGCTTGAGGCAACCTTACACCTAAGACTCTTCGGGTAGGTTTCTATTGGGTTGGTTCTACCCCAAGACTCTTTGAAAAGGTTTTACTATTTCCCAAGAATCTTCGGGATGAGGCCCAGGTGTGTGCGGGCAGGATACGTGGTTGTGAGGACCAGGTGTGTGCGGGCGGGATACGTGGTTGTAAGGCCTAGGTGTGTGCGGGCGGGATACGTGGTTGTGAGGCCTAGGTGTGTGCGGGCGGGATACATGGTTGTAATGCCTAGGTGTGTGCAGGAAGGGAGAGTGTGGCAGCGTCAAGACGTTCGTCGTTAGGAAGAGCAGCCAACTAAAGGAAAATGGTGCGGGGTACCCAATACTCTTGTTCTAATACTACTACTACCTGTTGAGATTGTGTTTTGGTGAATGTGGATGGTGAGGTTGGGTGGATAGAATTCCTTGCTAGGTTTCTTCTGTTTTTCTCATGGACATTAGGATGTCTCCCCACTTGTACATGATAGATTTAGGTTTCCCTATAGAGTATACTTGTATGCTCACCCTACATTTACTTTCAGGATTCCAGGAGGACTACCAGTGCCGTGCGGGACCCTACTAGTCTGACAGTTTGAGTTGTTGATGTTGTTGTACCTTTTTTTTCTTTTGGTATTGTACTTTGAGCATTCTTGTACTTGTACCTTGATATAAAAATTATTTAAACATGCATGTGGTCTTGGTTTGGGTTTATTTATATACACTGGTTATTTTTCTTTTGGGTGGTTGACTTTTCCTATTTCCCGATATTTAAAAATAAAAAGGGTAATGCCTCCCATATTTTTGAAAACTCATACCCTTGGTGTTATTCCCCACCCCAGGTCCTACTGGAGGCGGGACTCGGGGGACATTATCTCACTTTCACCATTGATAGCTCAGGAGGGGAATCTTTGGTGGGAGGGGTCGTGACAAGGGAGCACCGTGAATGTTTATCTGATGGATGGATTAGAGTTCCCAACAAGGATGAACATGTGATGTCACATCCTGGAAAGGGAAGGTTTTACACCATAAATATTGATTTGAACACCACATAGAGAACATCACAGAAGGTGGGTACCATAAAAAGGAACACAAATGTTTACAATTCGGTGGGATTTAGATTTATGGGGGCTTCATACTTACCCTTACTAGGGGATATAGATTAAAATATCATGATGATTGAAGGGGTGATTCCGGTCTTACACATGGTTAGATTCCTAAGAATGGCATGATCCCATCGGGATGTGGAAGCATAGTTAAAAAATGGATGGGAATTGAGGAAGTGTCAAAGGGTGAAAATGAATGATATGGAATCGACATGAAGATGATGGTCATAGGCTTGATCCTTAGTGAGGTTTCCATTGTAACCAATATTGAAGTCAAGGATAAAAGTCCACATAGTTCTGGTGGGGCGATGAGACACCTGAGGAGGTGGGTCATGATAATAGAGTGCATGGGTAGGGGCCTAGAGGAAGTATAAACTCCAACTCAGGGTGTGATATTCACGAGACACAAATGTTAGAAGGAAATATCAGGTTTTGACATGGATAACATGCTCTAACCCTCACACAATCATCCTACGTATCCCATTGGATTTGAATTACTGGAAATGTAGTTTATGAATATGGAATAGAATCGTGGTGTGCACATTGGATGGACACCCAAAGACATTTGGGGGCTTAATCATTGTTTGAATCCCATCACGAGAGGGAAACACATGGTTGGAATTGTATGAATGGAGTGTGGGTCTTATGAATTTTTAGTAGCTTGTAATATGGATGGGTCAAAGAATCATTGGGAGAAAAACTTTGAATAAGAATCCAAAAAAAATAATGTATCACATATTAAGTGTACATACATAATAGTGAGTAAAATAGTTTACCATTTATTGGGGATGGACCTCAAAGGGGCTTCCTACATATCCCAGTGGAAAGGAATCAAAAACCATGTAGTTTGGTATGTGGGAATACAATTTAAGATCATGTAGGATGGAGGTGAATTGACATGAAGCATACAGAATAGTTTGATTGTGAATATTTAGGGGGTTGAACCTTGAGGAGGCTTCCTACACCCCCTTTCTAGATGATAGGGATATATATCACGTAGTTCATTGGTATATAGTTTAACGTCATGTAGAACAACCGAGCATGGGACATACACATGGAAGATGCCCTATGTTTCCTTGGGGATTATGAATGGATAGAAATCCAAAGAGGATGTCATTGTTGATGCTTAATCTATGCGCACACGAGTCATCCTTAATGTGAGAAATAATAGGCAACAACATAATTGGTTATCTTGAAACAAAAGGTGAAACCAAAAGGGATAGTGTGGGGATTACACATGGATATCAGCCCATTGAGACAGATATTGGGATTTACTCATTAAGGGATGCCTGAGGAGGGATTTCATATGTACATGGAGGATATTTCTGTCATACAAGGAACACCCTATTTGTGTTTTACCGGGGTTACACGAATATTTCTTCAAGGCACACGTGGAGATTAAGTTAAATAATTGAGAGGAGTGGGAGATCATTGAAGCTAATTCTCCATTGAGTCATCCTATGTGTTCCAGGCATGCAGAAAATCATAGATTAGTCACGTGTGTTGATGAGAAGGGCTCTTAGTAGTCTAAAATATTGCAGTTCAGATGATGAGGACTCACTCTTCATCCCTTGTACTTCTATCACTTGTACCAACCCACATTTGTGGAAGGGAAGGAAAAGGAGATGGTCGAAGTGAGTGATATGTAGGAGTGGTCAATCAAGGGGATCATGTTATCCTGGATATATGAATAATTTATTGTCATTAGAATACCTATGTGAATAAGCATGAGATAAGGATATGCAATATGGAGCGCTTCTTGAGGGATAAGGAAGTCACTGTGCTCAAGCATGGACGACCGCACAGTGGTGATTAGGGATGTTGTGCCCAAGAGGATTTTGAACATGTTTCCTTGGAAAAAGGACATCCCAAGGAGTATATAGTAATTATATCATGAAATATTGATGGTTTTCATGAAAACCCAAATGATGTGAGCAATACAGGCGTCTAACACACAAGGGGGGACAATATGTACTACATAGGGTTAAGTCTTTCGTCATGGGTGGATCATTTGAATTCCCATTAATTGGGATGGTTAAGGGTCAATCTCTATTGGTACCACCGAAAGGTAGAACAATGTGATACCTAACGTGCGTGATCTAGTACCATAGCATCATGAAATTCTAATGGTCGCAGAAGGGTTCATCCTATGTGCATGAGAGAAACTGTTGGAGTTCTAGAGGATTAGACTTAAGGGAGAGGGAACTTCTCTATTTACAGGCGAAAATTTCAGCGAGGAAATGTAATGATGTTGGTGTGGAATTATTATTTTGACGTCGCATTCGGCACATAAAACTTTTATGTATGGGTTAGACATGTGAGCCGACCTAGATTCATCAGCACATCGTTCATTACCATTTCGGAGGTTTGAGTTCAACAATTACCATTTAACGTTGCATTTTTCATGTAATAAGATTGAGTATGGTTCTTGCCCTTGTGCGCGTGCACCAAATCATTTATGAACCATCATTGGGATTCTTTGGATCATATTGTGAGTCTAAATATGATTTTGGGTCACTCAAATATTCCAATATTTGGCCTCAAGTATAATTTGGTGCCAAAAATACCCACTTGGTATTTGAGTTGAAAGGGAACCAGAAGGTCGGGTTGTGAGGGAAACACTGATGAGCACAAAACAATTAGGGATGTGTGTACAAAATGGATGACTTGAAAAATAAGTCACCAATCCCATTATTAAGGGGCACGGTCTACACCTATAAATTTGTAGGGGGAAAGTCACTATACATTTACTTTTCCATACAGTGAGTGATCTACACTCATGCATGACTATTCCTTCATTCAGAACGAAAGCTCTCAAATTCAATTAGATCGATATGTGAAATTAATAGATCTTTCTCACTTCTCATTTAGTCAAATTATCATTGTATGGTCATCATCAATCTTGAGGTCTATTGTCTACTTTGTGCACCAGGCCTCCATCATTTACACCAAACCGTTTGTTATTTTGAGTCCTAACTAAAATGGAAGTTGACGAGACTGATACTGAATGGGATGCTGAATATGCTGCACGACAGGCCGAGATGATCACAAACCTCAGATTCTACTTGCTTTAATGGTTTTGTCCAAAAATAATTTTCTTTAACACATGATGAGACAGGGTCAAAATGATTATTTCCTGAGTGATAGCCTCCCGCTATATAACTTCAGTATTTGGGAAGAGGTTCTAAAGATGTGATTTGAGACCAACTTTCCATCTTCATGGGTGAATCATGATGACATACCTTCATAATTAAATATCACTAACAATGGTAACCCCACTAGGTAAATTATGGATATGGATATTTACGTCCTAAAACCAAAGACTGGGATAGTTAATGGGAGCAACCCAGTTGCTGATGAATTTCCCACCCACTGTGCAAGCACATTCTCGAGTACTATCACTAATGAGACTAAATGTATGGTTTCAAGATTGGGACTTGATGTTTCATAGAATCTTCAGAAGAAAGTGGGAATGGTTGTCCTGGGTATTCTAGACATATGAGGAATTCTGTTTAGAGATTCGACAGATCATTCAATTCAAGGAAAAGTGGACATCAAAATTATAATTCTACTTCTATCAAGACCAAGTGCTGGACCTATTCATCTAGTGGTCTTCCAACACCAATATCTTCAATCTCCATCATTGGGAGGCTGACATCATCATTGGGGAAATCCAATACTATTGTGTAATCCCTCTAGAAGGGTTCTAATATGATGAATTCTTACCAATCGATAATGTCTTTGGAGATAGGGTATGAACCCCCATTATGGCATGGAATCTATAGGAGCTGGATAAGGAGAGGATAAAGATCGAGAACATCCTAAAAGACATATCCTATTTATAATGGTTCAACCTATTTCTCCAAAGGGATGACATGTTGAACATGCCAGTATGAGGGAAACAGTACCCAGATGCATTGAAGAGGGGAAAGTTTCAGTTGTATTAGGTGGTCCTGGAAGCATGCCAATACTAATCATGGGAATTTAGTGTAAAAAAATGTTAGGACCCACATTTGAGATACTCTATATTTCTCAATGCCTTTCTGTGTGGGTGGCTACTTTCTTAAAGAGATATGGTGATGGGGGTCTATCTAGGGGAATTTGTGATGGTCGGGATCATGGAATCCCATAATACAGTCAACATAGGGGTGATTGTGGTATCCATGTTGTGCATCATTTTGAGGTGTATCTAAAGAGGGTGTACACCTAGGAGATTTTTTGGAAATTTTAAAATTTATTATGGTTGGGTCACAGATCACTGTGGTGGGTGTGATTTACCAAACCCCATACATCCTCTAGGCGACAACATACACCCATTTTTGCCAAAAAACGATGGTGTTTGACTATTGACCCTTAATGGGGAGTAAATTAAGATTAGGATAAAAAATCATGAAAACCACATCTTCCACCAAATTTATCACATTTTCAGTCAGATGATGGATGACCTGTGATGACTGCTGGATTAGAGAGAGTATCTTCATAGTATTAGGGGTGTTGTGATGGTAGCCTGAATCGACTGGAAAATCCTTCAGGAACCCTACGTGCCACCATGGGTTTTTAGGCTCTTTTGGTGTGTGTAGATAATTCCATAGAGTGTGTATATATATGTTCAATAAGAGATAAATCCCTATATCCTTCACTATATAGTCTCATGTTCACAACACATCGCTTTGGCGAATCCATTACTTTCCCCTTACTAATGTCGATGATGACCTATCAACAGAATATAATGACCACTAGGTGGAAGAATATCCCATGAAAATTTTCTAAAACACATTATACATATCAAGGTGGTTAGTGGAGTTTTTATATTGTGATAAAATAGGTGAGGTTCTTTTAGAGAAGCAAGACCAAAGGAAAACCTTGTTGCTACGGCTATGCAAGAGGGATCATTGACAGAAAGATTGTTACAAGGTGTGATTATGCCTCTACCATATAAAGAGGGTGGTTCCAGTGGTGACCTATTGGTCCAGCTCAGGGTCCCTTGGGATGAAACTAATATATCTTCTACAACCGACCACTAATGCCATTTTACCATCCTTATGGTCTTCTTGGAGAATGTTGTGACAATCGATGACAACTGAAGAATTTTGGAGAAGAATGTTGTGCACTGGCCTTGATCTAATGGACATAGGGCATATCCAGGTGATGGGTAGGGTGAAATTTAATCACTGACAGGTGGACCTAATATTAATGGACACCTATAAATTCCAAACACAATGTTATGAAGAACCTCATTTCTTGGTTAATGTAATGCCTGATCAAGACCACGACCCCGAAAAAATGATAACTGAGGATGATGAGGAGGAGGAGGAACAAGAAGAATATGAAAAATAAAAATAAGGATACTAAGAAGAAGAATATGAAGGTTTAGAGGAGTTGGTTGAGGAATAGAGTCCTGGAGGTGAGGGACCTTGGGGGACATCGGCCTAGGAGAAGATCCCACATGAGAGTGGTGAAATATCATGCTCTGATGAGGAACTGGCTAAATGTCTCAATGTATGCTTCAACTCCTATCATTGTTAATCCCATATATTTATATAACATGTATTCACTAGATTCATATTTTCCCTTATATGATCCTAATGGTGAGGATTAAAATGGAAATCTCACTGCAAGGGGTGAAAATGTGCCTATGGTTGTGGAAGGACATCTCCTTGAATCCATATCTGCGGTAGCACAAGGATGTGGAACAATCATTTCTGGAGAAAAGAAAGGGGATGGTGTGGTGACCTCAAGATCTTAGGAAATACCTATTACTTAGAATGAGTCATCTTTATTTATCAAATAAACTATCACAGAGGGGTATTTATTGGAGAAACATATTGTGGAGATTCATGCACTCGATCTGGCTGTATGTAGCTCTTATAATACTCTATCTTTAAAAAATCACACATGTTATCAGAATGATTAGAAAACCCAGGTACAATCTCCACATGTAATGATCATGAGAATAGAAGATAGACAACCTAAAAATACAAAGGCATATGTGGGAGATCCAGTGATGACTATACCTATCCTTGAAGAACTGTCCACTCAAGTTGATCTGGCATTAGGACATGGTGGGATTGAAGTTTCGATCACATGTGACACCACTACCAGTGTAGAACTTGATGCTGGTGAGGGATAAGTCACTGAGGAGGAGATGAGTGAAGATGTTATCCTACCAATCATAGAGCCCACTACCTCAGAGATAAGGCTAAAGGAAGACCCTATAATAAGTATTTTGACCATATTTCAAGAATACCATCATACATATCCTAATGATATGGATGATTCTGATTATGACATTGTTTAGGAAAGCTCTATGACACATAGAAAGGCATGAAAATGCTTTAAATTCTTACTAATTCACCTATAGGAATAATAGATAAGTTGGATTCATTCAATCCAAACCTAACTGAATTTTCACTATAATGAAGGGGTGGATGTTCATCGCCTTCATATGACGATCTGTGACTATCTTGCTGTGAAGATGTGGGAGTGAAGCCAGAACATAGCCCCTACCCAGTGCAGGAAAAAATATAAGAATATTCAGAAATTCCAAACGGATGAGTAGTAAATATGACTATTTGATGAGTATATGTGTTAATGTACCACATTTTTCAGGAATTAGTTCAGGCTCAATGATGAGTGAGAGCCCAGCTGGAGGAAGCCTCGATGTAGTTAATAAAAGAGTACATCCAAATGGATGAACTACAAACTAAACATGATCAAAGAACAACCATGTATGATGAGATTCTCTCTATGGATATTGATAGGTAAAGGGATCTCATAGTGCAGGAAGAAATCTTTTAAGCTACATGCCATAGGGTGTTGAAACTGAAGTAGTCCATTTAAGGGGATGATCCATAAGGGTCATATTTTTGATGAACTCATGAAAAGTACCTTCCCCGATTATTTTATTATCATGAACTATGTACATGGAAATAATATTTTCTTATTTTACACCATCTTGATCATAACTATGAAACATCCAATGATCAATTGTAATTCTCACTTTTGTCTTACCTAGTATGAGTAGAAACAAATGATCACCTAATTATCAACTTTTTATATGAGAATTCCAAATAAACATTTAATACTCGAGGTATATCATTCCTAACTCGCCGGATAGAGTATTTAATCTGATAGAGAGTTCATTAATAAAGAATAAGGATCTCAGAGCATCCAACGTGCCTCACCCAATGTGCACTAGCGCTCAAGTGGGAAAATTATCGGGGCATTGGAATCAATCTGATAAAAGAAGAATTGTATGTGTGAATCACAATACCCAAAATTCATAACATAGTGAGGAAATCCTGATGATGGAGGATAACTATTTTTTATATGAGAAACAAAGTATCCATATCACATTATCTAGAAATGGGGATGAAAAAATGAGGGCTAACTGGTGACTGTAATTGAAAACACTAGGACAAATTCAAAGTTCCATCCCATGAATCCCATAACATTGGACTAAGATGATATGAAAGACACAAGGAAGATCATAAATGTTGTTAGTGGTTCTTTTAGATGTGAAACATGGTGATTATACAAATAAGAGCACACAAGATGAATGGGGTGGAGTTACGGGTTTTTTTAAATGACTGCAACACTCTCAAATTTATGCCACCATGTATAAATCACATTGGTATATGAACATTGGTATGAACAAAGATAAATTCTATGTACTAGGGGGAGTGTCTTCTTAGCTTCTGAATGAAAACTAAACATGTGAGAAATGCGGTGGATGACTTACACTTTGAGATAGGACCACTCAGGATGAGGGCATTTGATGCTCTGCAATTTTACGTCATTCAAGCAAGGATTTTGATGATCTAGTTTAATGTGATATGATGAGGATGATGCATGGAGTAGTTTAACACAATATGAACAGAGTGTGTATTTTAGTTTAACATAATGTGATTAGGATGATGCATATAGTTTAAGGTCATAATACATACACCTCATAAAAAATATGATTTCATGTTCAATGGATTAAAGTATATATTACGATAATGTTATCATGAAATGGAAGAGATGTATCTAGCCTGAATAAGATAAGGAGTCTTGGGAACCACACTAATACCATGGAATAGAGGAGATAGAGGAATATGTGATGAAGTGGGGCCAAAACCTGACACGAATGAAGAGAAATGAGATGTAATGCCTCTCCAAAAACCCCTATTATACTCTTAGTTTAAAGTCAATGAATTTGGACCACAATTGAAGACAAAGGTACTAGGAGATCAATAGACTCAGGGTCGGAACTGATGAAAAAATGTTTGTGTATCATTATGTATCCTTATAAGAGAGGAATCAAGCCGCACATATTTCATGAAGACCCATGTAGTTTAACCTCATACAGTAACGACATTTTTACCCCAAAGGAAAAAAATATGGTGCAGTACGTAACTTGATTGAAATGAGGAAAATAGAATTCCACACCACACCATGTGATCTCAAAGGGGTACCCTAGACACAAAGGGAAAATGTGAAACAATGGTTAGGTGGAGATTGAGATCAACAATATGATAATCACTACATACCACATAAGGATGGTAATCAAGACACGCGTAGTTTTGGAAGAGGTGGTTGACAGGTCTAACCCAAGAATTATGAAAAGTGGAATTAGATATATCTTGTTTGTTCTTTTGTCAGAGTTTTTTTTGGAATTACCATTGAAGGATGAAATTTATGGGTGTTGCTACAAGAATCAATCCATATTTAGGCCTTTAAAAATGAAACAGTGTATAACAAGGGCCCAAGGTAATTCGTTGTCATGGGAGAAAATGATAATATAGTTCAGGTTTTTTATCTAGTAGGACAATGACCTTGTTATTTAAGGTCGTATGACAGGACCTTTCCATTTACATTAATGTCATACGGTATGGATGATACAGTTTCATGTCATGTGGGACAAGGAAACATAGTTTAACTTCATATGGCTTGGACTAAATAGATCGTTGTTTTAATTCATAGATCTTGAACAATAGTGTAGAACAATCATTCTCGTGAGCATAAAACTTATCATTAACCCATGTTCCCATGTGATCCATGATCGCTGTAGAAAAAAGGGGTGATTTCATGATTTCCCAATAATGTGAGAGTTCATAACACTTAAATAGAGACATCGTGTGGGAAGATCCAAACCAGACCAACATTTCTACATAACAATGGAGGTGTTTGGAGTGATAACATCAGGGGTGTTGGAGAACCGAGGGGTTGGAAAATATGAATCACAACACTTGATATTTGGGACACAATAGAGGTGGTGTAATGATGGAGTATTTCTGTTGACCTTATTCGAAACACAAAATCCATATCGTGTGACCTGGAATGGGAACAAACAATTGAGGGTCAGCCGCTGACAACATTCAAATCCCGAGAAAATCCTATCTCAAAATACCATTAATAATTCTCTGAGACGTTGGCCAATAATGGTAATAGATCCATATGAACAATCTTCCATATCGTTTAGGGGGCCATTAGAAAATTAAAGGTGTTAAAAAACCAAATAAATGTTGTGTGTGGAGCAGGGATAGTACCCATGAAGTTTAACATCCTTTGGTTAGGAGGGATGTTGGGAGGAGTACTATTAAGTAATATACATGGAATGATTATTTTAAAGCTGGCATGAATGAGAACAAAAGAGGATCAATTGCATCCAAAAACTCCCAAAATGACCTAGAACAAGAGGCTGTAAAATTGAAGGGATGGTGGTTGGACCACGATTGGATTGTCTAAGTGTTCCTACATATTTCACAAGGATAAGAATAAAGACACATGTAATTCATGAAAGAAGGAGTGGAAATGGGCAATGCCAAATGGGTGATATAATTCTAAATAAAGAAAATCAGGGTTGTTATGTAGTTTTATTTCATGAAAACTAGGACACTGAAGATTTAAATTTATGTTCATAGATATTGGAATTCCCTAATGAGAAAATGTGTAGTGGAGGAGCTACAAAATCACCAGAAGTCAATGATGATGAAACATGCCTCAATCACATCAGAAATTCTAGGGGGGGACCCACACACATTTTCAGATCATATGTATTGGACCATGAAGTGAGACCTCAAAATCAAAAATACATGTTTCAACACTATAATGTAACCTGACATGAATGAGGAAAAAAAATCCACACTGAATCAAGCATTTTTGATAGAACACGTACATAGTTTAAAGTAATAATACCTTTATTTTGGGGACTAAAATCATAGTTAATGGTCAAAGAGTTCAGTTTATATATTGTGTGGCTCTACCATAAAAGTATACACCTTATTAACAACCCCTAAGCCCAGGTGAGGTGTGATCGGTGTGGGAAACAACGGGAAAAGAATTTTGTTACCACACATGGAAGAACAAAATAGGGGAATGGATTTGTGGAGTCAAGGAAAACCCCACAATGTTGTTCTACCAAATAAACATGTGAAGGTTCATAGAGGGGTGTCACTAAGAGTATGGAAAATCTATATAAACATAAGGATGTCGAAATGAATGTGAATTATGAGACCAGTATTTGGGAGACAATGTGATTAGCATAATGATGGAGTATAACTATTAACTGTATTCGAGACCCAATATACATATCATGTGTCCTAAAATAGGAACAATCAACTGGGGGTTGGCCACATGATGTATTAGAAATGCAGGTAGAATATGTCTCAAATTGTTGTTCAATATCCTTTAGGATATTGGCTCATAATAGTAGGTGATCCTTAAGGCTGATCATCCACGCTTTTTTTGAGGTCCTTTTGATGATAAAGATGATAGGGACTAAATCAGTAAGAATGAAATTTATTTTTTTCGAATGAGAGAATGTTCCTTCTTAATAAAACACAACATGTTCCATACCATGATTTAATCTAACCATGTTAATTTGGTGATATTGTGGTTGATGGTTTCAACTATGGGAAGATGTCCCAAGAAGATGGGTGTGGAAGGGGTAATATGAGACGAGAAACCCAGGGATAGACCCGATTACAAAAATTTTGAGAGGTCATATGTGTCCTATAAGGATGGGAATCAAGACATATATTTTTCTTGAATACCAATGCAATTTAAAGTCATGCAGTAAGGATGTTCGAGCAGAAATGTCTTCCCATGTTATTCATATGGTACAAATATTTCAAAACAAACATAAATGAGGACAATAAAAGTCCACACCACACTACGTTCTCCTAGAAGTAACCATAGGAGGATGGGTAAAAAGGGATGAATATGGTGAAGGACCAGAAGAAAAAATTTCCAGACATTCCTTCATATCCAATACGGATGGGAATTAAGACATACATAATTCATGAATTTCACAATGTTGAACGTTATTCGGTAAGGATAAAGGGGGTAAGTATACCAAAGGTAGAATTCCTATGACATAGATAGATAACATGATGTGGATGAAGATAGAAGATGTCCACACCACACAATTCAAAATCATAGGGGATAACAAGGGCTATGGGGAAAATGTGGAATTGAAGAACATGGGGCTAGGACTGAGGAAAAAATGTCTGGGTGGTCCTATATATCCCATAAGAATGGGAAACAATCCATACAAAGTTCTTAAATACCCATGTAGTTTAACATCATGCGGTAATGATGTCTGGTGAAGGAATCCCCTAAAGGGGATAGATGATGTGATTGTTGAAAACCCAATGTGAAAAGGGAACATTGAAGTCTACAACACACCGTGTAATCAAAATACACTATAAATTGTCCAAGAGAGAAGGAAGATAGCAATATTTACACTACCTCGGGATGAACCCAATGATAAAATGGCATGCCTTTAAAACGTATCCCATATAGATGGTAACCCAGAAACACATAGTTCTTGAAGACTCATGTAGTTTAATGTAATGTGGTAAGGAAATAAATGTTGTTAAATTTCACGTGGGATGGTGATGAAAGGATGTTTTACATACGACAGCTCAAACAAAGAAAATGGAGGTGTCCTCATGCGATGTATTTCTCGAGGAATTTGGAATTACTGAGAGGATTAATACAGTATCCTTCTATGGTGATCAAAGAGTATGCGCTGTTAGGGTAATCATTTTGGATGTTATAAGGTCCCTTCCATTTGGGTTCAAACATTGGATGATTCCAACCTAGTATCATTGGAATTCATAGAGGCAACACTGTTTTACCTTGGAGAAAGGAACTAACCTGAACTTTTTTGGATGAAAGCTCTAGCTATCTTGTTCTGGCGCCTCTCCAGATTGTACAAGTCCTATAGCCTATTATTATAGTGGTTAGCCCACTCTTCTAGAAAACATTATGTTATCTTGTTTAAAATATAATGATCATAAAAAGTTTTTGTGGATTGATGGAAAGTGAATCAATCTGGATAAGACTTCTAATATCCCATATTCTTGGGAATATTAGGTCACCTGTGTGGTATTTCATGTCATCGTACGGTAGGCCCAGAGAGTGTTGGGAGCATGTCTGGTAAACTCTCCTTATTTTCACCAACCATATTATCCATAATGTTAGATATTTTCCATCTAAATGACTCTATCTACCAATTTTCATTCACATGATAGAAAGACATGTGGTTAGACTCGATGTTGTACTTAGCGTATAGTTTCGACAACACAACTACTTGAAAGTGGGAGCCATTGTCTTTGGGAATGACATGAGGGACTCTAAATCAACAGATAATGTTAGAGCTCAAAAAATTGAAGATAGAACATGCCTTGAATTCATTGGATGGTATTTCTTCTTCCATCATGGTAATCAAATCTGTGGTGGTCCTGATAAACCTTCACTAGTGAGATGATTCTAGTAGATATTTTCCAAAGACATCGATTGTAACACCCCAAGATGTTATGAGAAAGATAATTTTTAATTTCATTTATGTTTTGTGTTGTACTCTACATCATGATTATCTTGCACTATATGCAACACCATATAAGCTATCAGTAAATGAAACACTATTCTCGGCTTGTGTTACACCCAATTTCATGTTCTGTGGATATAATTATTTCACACAACACTTTTTTTTGATTTTTTTCATTGTATAAAAGAAATAAGTTTTGATTGTGTTATATTCAAAACCCATAGAATCTTTCACTAAACGCAATACTGACTTGGATTTCATTAAACACCAGAGCGACCATCCTCAATAGCTTGTGTTGTACATAACACATTGTTTAACTAAATAACAATATATTGTTACAATATTTTTATTTAATGGGATATAAACTCACCATTATGTATAGTATTAACTAAACTTTGTTTTTTATATATCATTAACATTTATCATATGTATTTTCTATATCATGATATAGTTACAAATTCAATTTTTCTAATAAAATGAGAGTTTTTCTAATAATGTAGTTCTACTTTCTTTCAAAGGAAAACCCATTTTAAATATAGTTTTTTTAAAATATTATAAGTTCTATTTTACATAATAATATTATTATTCTAAAAGGGACATAAAAATTTACTTTTTTTGAACTTTTGGATTTTTTCTGATTAAATTCATATTATAAGGAATAGTGAAAAATACTGCATTTTAATTCAAAAATTAGTTTATGTCTAATTTATTTATATTGATAGAATATATTTTTAATTAATTTAAAAGTGTGATTGGATTATTTTTTATCATTTAAACAAATTCTGGTCATTTGATGTTATTTCACATTTAAATTTGACATAAACACATGTCAATCTTTTGTTGTTTTTTACTTCGTAAAAACCATCTTTCTGGGTTTAACAACTAGAATTATTTTTAAATTAATTAATAAACATCTGTATTTTGAATTTTGAAAAATCTAATCCATATTTGGAATCATTGGGTTCAAATTATGTTAAGAGGCCACTTTTGTTTTTTTGGTATTATGAACAGTAAATACGGTCATTTTTTTTAACCTTTGTTAAAGGTAAATCATGTACATTAGGGTAAAAAAATATGATAATGATAATAAAATTTCCATAAAAACAATAAAAAAAATATTTGATGAAATAAATTAGACTTATATAACTAAAGGATCAGAATTTATTCATTTAATTAAATTTTATTCACGAAAGTGAAGTAATTATAAATAAATCAGTAGTAAGTGACAACATGTCATTTTCATATATCTTATAAGAATAGTAATTTTAATATAGTGATAATATTTAAATAAATTAGAAAATAAATTTTATCCAGAAATATAATTAAATAATATACAGAATTAGAATTTATTTAGAATTTTTATAGATTAAATAAAAATCATTGATGATGATACAATAGTGATGTAGAAATTATTTTATTAATAGATATATCAAATAAATGTAATTAAAAATATTAAAATAAAAAAATATGAACTAATTAAGGTATTAAATGTCATTTATATGTGACTATGACATGTTAGGATTGTATTAACTATTTTTTTTGAATTTATCTTCTGTGTTTGATTTATTTAAAGTCGAATAAATGAATAGTGTCAAAATTGACACTGTTGATATTTTATAATAACATATTATTAAAATATTTGAACATCATAAAAAAATGTAAAATTACAAAGTGAAAAATATATATTCCAAAATTTAATAAATTATACAATTATGTTAAATTTACAAAATATAAGTAAATATTTATAACCATTTAATATTTATAATATTACAACCACAAATAAAATTAAATAGATTAAATAAGGATAAATCAAAATGATAAGGGCAAAAATAAAATCAAAACTTGTATCAATTTTATTAGAAGACTTTATTTAGACCCATAATCATCTTATATTTTAAATAAATGATTTTTGGACCATTATAAACAAAAAATAAATTTATAATAAATCAATATTTGAAAACTTTCCAAATGTTCTCCTCCTATCTCTTATACAGGGCCACCACCTCAACTAACTTATTAACACATTCCAAGACATTTTTCTCCTAAAAAATATGCTTAAATAATATCTCAACATCCATAAAATCTTCATAGAGGACACAATTATGGCATAAATTTATCTAATGGAGTCATTTTGAGAAAATAAAAGGAGATACTCAAATAGAGGAAATTATTTTAATTCCTCTTTCAAAATTATTTTTTTCTTATACAACCAATTCTTATGTTGTTTTCATAGTAAATTAAATAATAATTTATCTTCTACATTATAATATTTTATTATAATTATTGAACAACCGTATACCCCCTTTTATCCATCCTATAAATAGAAATATCACCGTACGTGCGTACGTACCACTTACCATCTCCACACTATGGTGTAATTTTTTATTCAACAATAAAAAATTTGGATGGGTATAATAATTATTATAATGTATTTAAATAATGAAAATAACTTTATAATTATTCTATATAATTAATATACATTCCAATTCAATACTATTTAAATATTATGTAAATGATATTTTTTCTCTAGCGTACATACGACCTCCCATCTCCACGACATGATGAGATACATTCTCTATGTTTACCATTTAAAAATGATTGTAAAGTATAATATTTAAATAAGAATAATATATATGACATTATAATTCTTCTAGATTTATTTATATATATATCATTTACTTTCTTCCATCCAATTTAATAAGGAAACAGAAACAACGTTCTTGCATACGCACGACCTACCGTCTCAATGAACAATGTATTCCATTTCATTTATCAATATAGGATATATATTTATATACTGAATATATATGATATATAATCCATAATTTATTATTTGGAAGTATTTAAATCACAATCTAGGTAATATGATCCACAATAACAATTCAAAACACATACCTTAAATAAAATGATTAATACCCAAAATGTTGGTTTAACATGAAATTGATAAATAAATATGTAATATAAAGTTACAAGTGAATCATATATGATATCATAAATATTAAAATGGTTTTTAAAATTTAATAAATTGTTTAATCCCACTATAAAGGCGTTTTAGACCGAAAAGGATGAAATCAGACCTAAAGTAAGGTATAATTTTTCAATCTCATTTTTATCTACGATTGTTATTTGTATGTATTTACTGGGGATATATTTATCTTACGAGTAAAAGTAGTCTAAATTTTTTTCATAAAATTATAAATATTCATATATCTATGTTTAGTGTCAATTTTACCCATTTTTACTTTTACTATATTGTATGGAAGGAATCTTTCATTTTTTTACTATACGAGGAACTTTTTGACTTCTCTAGAAAAATTACAGGATGAATGTTTTTTAAATTATATGGAATGAATGGATTTTTAGGGTTTCATGAAGAATTATTTCCATGAACCTACATCTACATTATTTAAAGTGTCTTTTAAACTTTTTTTAAATATTTTCTGCCATTTTATGAAAAAAATTGTTTTTGAAGAAGAAAGGATATTTTCCTTGGGAATCATGTTCAATTGTTTTAACAAAATTGTTTTCCTCTTAATATGACATATGTGTTTTTTTTAATCCCTATTATTACTTTCAATTTATTGTGTTTAGGATGGAATTAATTTTATGAAATCCATTTTTTTATGTATTATGATTGAATGATGTTTATGAAACCCATTTTATTTTATAGGGTATGCTATGATGAATGGTTTATGTTTTTGTGGGACATGTAATAATGATTTCATTATGATATGGTTGAGGCCTATATCTCCCTAAAATGCATTGGGTAAAGATTTATATCTCATTAGATATACATGAATGGAATGTAAAGTAAATATGGTTCAGTAATACAGGGCTAGAACAACAAGTAAATCTAGTTCAATAATACATCGATGGAATGACAAGTAAAACCGGTTCAGTAATGGACATTTTACACTATTATAGTCTTGGATTCAATAACTTGGGCTACTATGGAAATAATATTATGTACTTATTTTTTTCCACAATTCCATGTTTTATGCCATTGATATTTTATCAAGGTTAAGGTTCTTTTATGATCTATTCCTTTCATACTTCCACATTTTATTTCATGACTCGTGATTTTGATATTTAAAATTTATTTTCATGTATGAAAATCACATGATTATGTTTTTTTATGTTATCAATGTTTAACCTTACTTAGAATTTTATCTGACCCTTTTTATGACTTCTTTTCTCTATGATATAAATAATGGTTTTAGGTAGGAAAACAAAAGTAGATGATCTATTGGGGATATGCTAAAGGTCATCTGCCAAGTTAAATGATTATGTTCCGTGATTCCAAAGGCAGTAATCTAATATGGTTTTTCGGTCTGTATTTGTGTCATGTATTATGTATTTCATAAAAGTAATGTTATTTATTTGTACATCAATCTTGGGTGTTTACAGTTGGTTTCAGAGTGAAGGATCAGTCAACCCTTAGGAACTATGAAGTAAAAAATTTAGTGATATCCCTAGAAATATTTTAAGGATATGTCATGGGATATCATAAGGATAAGTCAAGTATAAATCTAAATCCTTGGTTTTCTGTGATAATCATAACTAACATAGGGTTAAACCAAAGATATAACCTATTGATATTTTATGAGTGATTTTCCTTACTTATGTGTTTATAATATTTGATATGTATTTCTCACACTTTAATATATAGTCTTTGACAATAGCTAGAACATCATAGTACATAGATAACCACGTAATGTTTTAGATGTGGAAACAATGGTAATTATGAAGATATATTTCCTCTGTTGAAATACCATGAAGATAATTGGAACGATGGTACGAGTTTTGGGCATACTACTGAGGATGGAGAGATTGTAAAGGACATGGGAAAGGTATGTTATGTTCTTCCAGTATTGTTTACACTAATCCTAATAATATTGAGGTTGGTAAAACATAATAAATTATTTATATTTTAGAAAATATGATCATTATGGATACCGAGCGATGGTTTAAGAATAAAATTGTATGATTGAGGTGTATATGTTTCAGAATTAAAATATTATGTTATATGAATCATGAAATATATTACTCTTTTCCGTAGAATATTTTCATTAAGGATTGGAATGGATGTGATGAATAGTTCTAAGGAGAAAAAAAGGGATTTAAGGGGAAAGTGATATACTTTTAGAACAAATGATTAATAGAAATATAACCCTTAATATTTCACTTATGACAAGATAATTATTCTTGTCTAATAATATATTGGATTTGAATATGTAAATTGGATGATTCTAGTTTCATGGGATCTAATTATGGAGTTATTGGATAGAGGGTTATGTGATCATGGATGAAGTATACAAATTTCTAGGACATGATGAATATATCCAATAGTTTTTGGCATAAGGAAAATTTAATGTTTTCAATTAGGATATCAGATAAATATCATTGTTACCATGACACAGGAAAATACATAATGAAGGTGTTCACGCTTTTGGAATGGGACCAAAAAGAGATACCTTATGTTATATGGTTGATAAATGTTAGGCCGGTTAAGTGAACCTTTTTCTATAGTTTTTTATTTTCAGATTTTTATAAATATTTTAAGGTCATAAATTTATTTAATGTTTGTGTTAAACATTAGAAACAATTAGTTAAAATAATGTCTTATCTCCCTATATGCGTACTTATGCATATATGATAACTAATCCTATCCTTTTTGTTGAGAAAGATGGAATGATCAGTTATTCTCTTTCATGATCTGCTAACATTTCAATAATTACAAATTAATCTTAATTTCATTAAAATTGAGATGAAGTGTAAATTGTTTAAGGCATAAACAATGGTGAGACTATACCAAAATCATGTACGTATTTAGTCCAATGAAAATTTCATCAACATTAGAAAAAGGATATTGAAAACCAAAAATGTTATCCTAGTACCTTCTTATCTGATGAATCAGATGGTCCATTTATTCATCATAAATTTATGGCTTTATGGTTGTTATCTTTTTCCAAACATTGTTCTCTATCACTATCCATCAGAACATGATGGTCAGATTTTTCAACCATATCCACGTTTTCGGTTACCACCTATATTATCCTATGTGTAATCCTAGTGATGAGTTAATTTGGGTAACTATTATGTTTATAAATTTACATTCTAAATTTATGTTTTATTATTCCTTTTTATGATGTTGGTCTCCCTGAAAGTAACTTTCAATTAGCAATCCTTTTATAACCTCGACAAATTTCAAGGGAAAAATTCATATTAAGGGGGTGTAATGTAACACCCTGAGATTTGAAGCAATATTTTTATTAATTTCCTTATTCTATGTGATTTATGATACTCTTAGATTATATTTATCTATATTCCACACTGTATTATCTTGTAGTATGTGCAACACTATTTTTGGCTTGTCTATCACACAATTTAAAGTTCTTTTAATTGAATTAATTTCACACAAAACATTGTATATATTTTGTTCAATGTATAAAAGAAATATATTTGGATTTTGTTATATGAAAAACCAAATGAACATTCACTAAACGCAACATTGACTTGACTTACATTACACGCAAGAGTGTACTTCCTCGATAGCTTGTTTTGTACACAATAACGTGATTAACTAAACACCGATATATTGTAAAAATATTATTATTTAATGGGACATATACTAGCCATTATGAATATTATTAAATTAATTTTTAATTTTATATGTCATTAAAAATCATAATATGTATTTTCTAGAGCATGATATAATAAGAAATACCATTTTTTGGATAAAATTAGCGTTTTCTAAAATTGAATTTTTTTCTACCTTTCACGGGAAAGACCATTTAAATATATTTTTTACATAATTATAATTTCTATTTGACATAAAATATTTATTATTTATAATAAGGACATTAAAATATATTTTCGTTGAATTTTTTTTATTTTTCTAATTAAAATCATATTTTAATGAATAGTGAAAAATACTGCATTTTAATTTAAAACCGCGCTTTGGTCTAATGTCTTTAAATACACTGATTATCATTTTAATTAGATTTAAAGTGTAATTGGATTTTATTTTTGTTATTTAACACAATTTTTTCCTTGTATGTAATTTCATCTTTAAATTGGATATAAACACATGCCAATCTTTTGATAGTTTTTAATCTTAAAAAACCAGCTTTCTGATTTTCAAAAATGGAATTAATTGTAAATTAATTAATGCAACTTATGTGTTTTGAATTTTGAAAAATGGATTCCATATTTGGAATCAGTGGGTCCAAATTATTTTAATAGCTTACTTATAATTTTTTGATATTATGAATAGTAACTATGGTAGTTTTTATTTACCAGAATCAAAAGGTAAATTAGGTTAATTAGGGTAAAAAACAATTTGATAATGATTATAAAATTACCCTATCACCTATAAAAAAGATATTGGATGAATTAGATTCGACTAAAATCACCAAAGGTTCAGAATGGATTCATTTAATAGACCTTTTCATGAAAGAGATATAATTATAACTAAAACACTAGAAAGTTAATACATGTCACTCTCTGTATCTTATAAGTATAATAATTTTTATGTAGTTATTAAATTAATAAAACATCCAAAATAAATCGTATCTTGAAAAATGATGAATTATATAAAAGATGTTAATTTATTCATAATTTATTGTGATTAAATAATTATCATTAATGATGAAACAATAGTGATGTAGAATTAATTTTAATAATTGAAATGTCAAATAAATGGTTTTAAAATTATTAAAATAATATAGTATGAACTAACTAATCTTCTCCACTTATTTTAATGGTGACTATGACATGTTAGTAGTGTATTAAATATATTTTCTTGAATTTATCTTCTTTGTGGAATATATTTAAATTCAAATAAATTAATAGTTTGAAAATTGAATATAATCATCATTTTTCAATATAACATATTATTAAATTATTTAAAAATCAAAAAAATATTTAATATTTAAAAATTGAAAATTATATGGTTGAAGATGTCATAAAGTATCAAATTATGGATAATTTACATCACATAAGTATATATTTATAACTATTTGATATTTATAATATTATTACCAAAAATAAAAATTAATAGATAAAATAAATACAAATCCTAATGATATCGTTTAAAATAAATCCAGAACCTGTATAAATGTTACTTTCTAAGATTATTTAGACCCATAATCATTTTATCTTACAAATTAACAAATTTTGGCTATTTATAAAACGAAAATCAATTTATAATAAATTAATATTTCAATATTTTCCTAATGTTCTCCTCCTCCCTCTTATAAAAGGCCAATAATCTACTCATTTACTAACACCTTTAAATCCATTTGGAACATCTAAACTATGTTCAAAGAATCTCCCAACATCATTATATTCATAATATAAGCCACACATTGAGTATGAAACCATTATAGAGTGACCTTTGTGCAAATAAAAAGGAGATACTCGAAAAAGAGGTAATTGTTTTATCACCTCTTCCAAAAAATATTTATTCTTATACATCCTATACTAATGCTTATAACATTATGAAGTAATAAATATAGTATCTTTTAAATTATTATATGTAATTATAATTATTGTAAAACCTTGTACCTCCTTTTATACACCCTGTGAATAAAAAATCACCAAGCATACGTAAGTACGACTTACCATCTCTAAGACTGGATGTGATATGCTATTGAACATTACTTAATTTGGTGGCATATAATGAAGAGTAAAATGGATGTAAATATTTAATATAACATGATAATTATTATTTATAATTAATATTCCCTACAATTCAATGCCATTTAACAATCCAGTGTATGATATTGTTCCTCGTGCGTACGTAAGACCTACCATCTCCACGACGCGATAAGATTCACTTCCCATGTTTACCATTCAAGAATGATTATAATTTATATTTAATAAATAATAATAAAATATATTAAATGATAATTCTTCTGGATTCATGTATATTTATCATTTACTTTCTTCCATTCAATTCAATAAGGAATCAGAAACAACGTTCATGCGTACATACGACCTTCTGTCTTGATGAACTGTGTATTCCATTTCATTTATCTATCTATAATATAAATTTCTATAGTGATTATATATGATAAAAAAAATCATGTTTTACATTATTGAATTATGTAAATCACTATCTATTTAATAAGATCAGGAATAACAAGTCAAAACATGTAAGGTAAAAGAACAATTATTACCCAAATTTTGCTTTAATAAGGAATTGATAAATAAGTAGGAAATATAAAGTCATACATGAATAATATTTGATTTCACAAGAATTATTATGGTTATGTTGCGAGATAATAATATTGTTATACCCACTATACTAGAGTTTAGGACACATTCAGATGAAATCAGACAAAAGGTAAGGGATAATTTTTCAATCTCATTTTTATCTGAGATTTTTTATACATAAGTATTTACTGGGGATATATTTATCATCTGTTTCCATGTTTTCTAAAAATTATTTCATAAAATTAATATTATTCTTCTATTTTTTTTTCAATTAATTTTTACACTTTTTTGAGTTTTACTACATGGTATGGAAGGAATCTTTCTTTTTTTTACCACATGAGGAACTTTTTGACATTTCATGAAAAAGTATGAGGATAATGTTTTTTTAATTTATACAAAATGAATGGATTTTTATTGTTTAATGTTGTCTTTTTTCCATGAATATTTCCCTAGACAATTTCATGTTTATTTCTAACTAAAATTTTTTCTTTTAAAATTTTGTGAAATTTTGGGAAAAGAAATCATTTGATGAATAAACAATATTTTCCTTAGGAATTAAGTGTAAGTGTTTTTTCAAAATTATTTTGCATCAATGATGATATAGGGTTATATTTGTATCCATATTATAGTTTGATTTTATTGTGTTTATGATAGAATTAATTTTTGAAATCTATTTATTTTGTATGGATTATGATTAAATGATGTTTAAGAAACCCATTCTATTTCATGGGTTATGCAACTATGAATGGATTATTTTTTGGGGGCACATGTAAGAATGATTTAATTATGTTATTGGTGGGAAATATATCTACCTCTAATGTAATGGGTAAATATTTCTATCTCACGAGATAAACATGAAATGAATGGAAAGTAAATCTAGTATAGTAATACTAGGTTGGAACGACAAGTAATTCTTGTTTAGTAACACATGGCTGTAATGACAAGTAAACCCATTTCAATAATGGAAATCCTCTACTATGAAGGTCTTTGAAGCAATACCTTGGCTACTATCAAAATCATACTATGTTCTTATTTGTTGGCACAAATTCCATGTTTTATACCAATTCTATTCTATCATGTTTAATGTTCATTTATTATCTATGAAATACCTACTTCCATGATTTATTTCATGACCCAATATTTTTATATTTAAACTTTAGTCTCTTGTTTTTACATTCTTATATGTACGGTTTGTTTTATTTTCTCAATGTTTACACTTACTTATAATTTTATCTCACCCTATTTATGTTTTCATTTCCCAAGAATAAAAAAAGTCATTAGGTAGGAAAACAGAAGGAGAAGATCTTTATGGGTGATGTTGAATATATTCTAAAAAGTTATAAGAATATGTTCCATGTTTCCAAAGGTGATAAACAAATACATTCATTGTGTATCTATTTGTATCATGTATTAAGTATTCCGAAAAAGAAACGTAATGTCCACATATGTCATGATTGGTTCTTTACATCATGTTCCCATACTGAAATGGCATATGGGTACATTGTAGTATGTATGGGTTTTGAAGGAAAATTCAAAATATTCTAATGGATTTGGAATGAATGAAACCACTTGGAGAACTTGATATAGTCATGGACCCTGATAGGCTATAAGTATCCCAATATTCAAAACAAGTTGGAGAGTTTCGACCTAGCCGGATGAGATCCACAGGAACCAAAAAGGGCTTCATCCATAACATGGGTAATCTCATCTCTTTGAATGAACTAGAAAATAATTCCATCCAACCAACATATTTAGATGATCTACTCAACCATGGTACCATTCGGGAGGGTAAACTACACTGCAGGATGATGGATTCTCTAACGTTTCTCTCTTTCTATTGGAATTTTTTCATATTGGAGGTACTCAACAAATGGTGTCATATAACATGGGGTCTCTACTACTATGGAAAGAGACCTTGTGTGGTGGAATAGGTGGTAAGATGACTAACATGATGGCTATTTTTTTCTTCCAAACTGATGAGAGTGATGAACCTTTGATTCACCATATAGATAATCAATTCATCCTATTTAGGCTCTATGATTGATGCAACAAGGGAGGAAAATTCATCAGTTAATCCATTCTCTGACTGAGAAACATGAGTGATCTTTATTATAGAAGGTAATTGGGACATTAATTGGTGATTGCACTCTATGATGTCCAATAGCTCCAACTTCTCAATGAAATAGTCACCATTGATCTGCTTGAAAACATTATTAGAGTCCCCATTCTTGTGTACATGAGGAACATTAATCTCAAGGGCCATCTCTAAACCAGTTATGATATTTTGATACTTTATGTCATTGTTGGTGAATCCTTCTGATAATAGAAATAAATAGGGAAAATTATTTTATGTATGTTTGATGATGATGGTACCCAAGCCTACTCTATTGAGTATAGGATCATTGATTCTTCTACCCATGTGCATTTGTGAAGTTCCATAGAAGTTCATCTTCCAAAATGACATTGTCTAGTCCATAGATAGAATGGCCTCATCCTGAATGGCCAGCTAAAAAATTCACCAGTTGCTGACCCTTGACATATTTATGTGTGAAAAACATGATGTCGAAGTGCTGAAGGATCACTACCCACCATGCAATATATCATTTCAATATATGTTTGATCAAAATTCATATCAACAGATTCACACATAACACTATCTATATTTCTAGATACTATAGATAATGATTTAACTTCTACCCTGTGAAAACAAGCATGAGGAATCTATTCTCAATTGAGGATAATATAGTTTCTATGTTGAGGATCATGTAACAAAGATATTAAAAAAAATTATATGTCTCGTCCTTATTTTTTAAGAGATAAGAGCCCTGAGGGATCATTCTAGGGCAGTCACATATAGGTCCAACGACTTTCCAGTGATGGGTGGCATAAAAAGTTCTGTCTGTAGCAGGTGTTGCATGATCTCCTAAAAATAGGATTTAAATTATTCATCTCATTTCTAGGTGGAAACGTTCTTTTAGATTTAGGATAATGGTGTACACATTCTAGTTAGGTTCAAAATGAATTGGCATATGTAAGCTAAGTGTCCTAAGAATCCTCAGAGATCTAGATGATCACTTAGAGGAGGCATCTAACTAAAGGACATGATCTTTTATAGATCAATATTGATGCCTCTATAGATGATGACAGTAATGATAAACCTTATCATAATAACCCTAAAGGAACACATTATGGGTTTCATCTTCAGATACCGGGAGTATAAGTAGCCGAACTCATTCTCATGATCTCTAAGATGGTCCTGACATGGGATGTATTTGATCACCAAATAATCCACATATAATTCCACCCACATACTGAGGATCTATTTGAATATGTGGTTCAATGAATGATCATAGGTGTTACTGACATTATTCAGACCTAAAGGCATTATTTAATAATAAAAGGTACCATGTATGGCTCTAAAGGTAGTGGATTCTTCATCCCTGGGAGCCATTTATATTTGATTATATTCATAATACCCATTGATGAAGGAAAGGGATCAGAATCTGTCACTTTCATTAATCAATAGCTCTATCATGGGAATGGGCACTATTCCTTCAGACATTGGTGATTGATATATCAGAAGTCAATACAGACTATAATATTTCCATTCTTCTTACTGATGGGAAAAATGTTATATAACGATTTGGGTAACTGAACATCACTGATGAAATTATATTGGATAAGCTTATCAACTTTTTCCTCAACCATGACATCGTGAGAGGAGTGCATCTTTTTGGGAGGCTTTTTGAACCTGAAAGGACATTCTAGGAGAAAAATTTGGTGGAAGGAAACATGAGGAACTAGTCATATAATTTCTTCATATCTCTAGTAAAATACATATCGATGCTACTTTGGGAAATGTGTATACTATTTTTTCTCTTCTGTAGGCATAGCTATGCTGTCCAGTATTGGTTTTAGATATCTCTATGTACTGACATTCACCTACACCAATGCATCAATGTTGGTGGATATGCCATCATAAATCATGGGAGGTGAGTCTTCCAAATCATTTTCATTGTCCAAGGTGTGAGGTTCCTTGGAAGGAGGTAGTGGATCTAAATTGACTAATATTGACAGAATTCAGGTTTCGGCCTAAGCGATAGTGGAATATTCATTGGAAGGATCCCGCACAACAGACACTATGGTGAAAAATATGATAATCAAATTACATTAGGCCTTAATCCTAGGGGGAATTCTTGATACCATAAAAGAATAAGTGGGTATTATACTTGAGTTGGTTCAATCTGTCTTGGAGGACAATGGAATTATGGAATATTTTTGTTGCTATAGGGAAATCATCCTGATACCTTATAGTGGTGATATGATCTGGAATAAATCGAGCCGGATTCATGTACGATTTTGAAGTGATTTTCCCATACTCTTTCTTTATTGTAACCTCTTTCTCACTCCTCTTTAAGAAAAGAAAAAAGTGTCATAAATCTGAGGTCGTTCCCTATAGCTTGTGAATCGGAGGGAATAATACATTATCTATATCTATCCATTGGTCGGTGATGTTGGTAGTTTTATCAACCTCATTGGACTGCACATTCTTTTCCTTACCCCTATAGTAGTTAACATCCAGGTAGAGGTCTTCATAAGAGGCGATGGGAGATAAATCACCATTGAGAACTCCCTCTCCAACATTGAAGGGGTACGTAAGGAATTGGTGATAAGAAGAGGGAAATGGTTCATTTAGATAGAGTCAAGGCCCACACATCAGCACATTATTGGTGGTGTCCTGTGGGATAGCCATGAATGTAGTGATGAATATTAGACCACCAAACTAGTACATCATATGGATTTTCCCACATGTCTTCTTTGTGGTCTAGTAATAACCTCGAATCATCATGTTAGAGGGTTCCATATCTATATCAGACAGCCCTAGCTTAAAGATAATCTAGGCCGGGATGAGATTGAAGTCAAACACAGTGTCAACAAGATAGCAGCAAACCTCTACACCATTAAACTAGATGGTGATGTGTAAAATTTGAATGGTAATATGTATGGTATTTCCTTAATCATCTCCCAATAATGAGAGGATGGATTGATATTATTCTTTCTTGGCTTCCTCATCATGGAAAGATTCTGTTGTCGCTAACTCTGTTTCAAACTGGAGGGGTATTTTAAGAATTTAAAGGGTATTCACACATATATTATGAATCGAGGAGATCCTAGAGGATAGAATGATATACATGGATGCTGGAATGGTTCTTGAGAACATTTTACTTCAGTTCTATGTGAACATTTCTTATGTCAGGATGATGCTCTACGACAGGCGGTATGACGGGTACTAACATTCAAACTTGAATATTTCAACTGGTGTTAGGAATATTATATTTTAACTAGATAAATAATGAAAATTATCTAATTTAGGACTGTTAGATGAATAAGGTATGGTCATTGTTTAACGCGGCTGATAATAATGTCATTGTGACATCTCTTCTAGATCAAGGAGTACAAACAGCTGCGACCATGAATCTGATGAGATATGATGAGAGACTACATGTGCTGAGCTCTACAATTAACTTACTTTATAGTATCAATGGAATGTAGGGATTGGTATAGGCTCTGTATAGTGCATTATAATTATTCATTTCACCATGGATACAATGAATATGGTATCGATTGGGGACATTAAGAGTATCTTCCTAGAGCTCCTCATTGCAGGGAACCATGTAAGGGTCCACCATATCGATGATATCTACATAGGTATGATCCTAATAATCACCTGAATCATCCTAAAATGTTGGGTTGAACTTTTTTGTGATTACCATCTACGAGGGCTTGAATCCTCTAAACGTATGACGCGTCTTAGGCACCGATTAGAGGATTTCATTTCCATTGCACTGTCGGCGCCTACCCTTCATGGAGGTAGAAGGTTGAGATATATATGTAGAAGTGATAAATAAGAGTTGCGTGGAAGTCATAAAAGGCTATAGATAATTGAAATGGGTACAACTGATAAAGTGTGTGTGGGGGACTACCTTGAAATCCATCCATTAATTATAGTTATAAGACCCATATCTGGAGATATGTTGTCATCCATGATCACTGTTGCAATACAGATTTCACATAAACATGTTATTTACACCAAGGAAGCTCCCAACAAGATTATATTACAATCAAAATGCTGAAGTATCTAGTCATTGAACAATAATCACTACTCGATTATTTTACCAAGGAACATGTGGTAGGTACAGTAGTTGGGGTAATCAATGAGATCATATCTTTGAGGACTCATGCATTCTGGAAATAGAAGTATCCACTGATCCAATGAATAATATAAATAACCATGAACATGTGCCACACAAAATGAGTACACCTGGTTTCCCATGATTGGGAAAGGGACTCTAGGAGCATGGAATCGACGAAGAGGTGGTATCATAGCATCACTTCTATGTGGTGGTGGTGCATTACATTTTTGAGCCTTCAAATTCGTAGGTGGGAAATGATGAACCTAAGGCTGGGCCTAAGGTTGAGGGACTCGGTAAGGCTATAGATGAGGCTCATCTAGATATAAACCAAGTAGAAATGGGGCCTCCACCAATGAAAATGAAGAGTTTTTAACCTTGGATTCTCTTCTTTCAGGATGTGTATGAGGAAACATGCATTCCATCTTGGCCTACTATAGGGCTTCTTATAGACATTTTACCATGTCAGGAAAAACCCAGAGTACACCTAGGTTGTTTTGAGTGGTAACAGAGGGGACTAGTTCAGTCTTCACATTTCCCATGCACATTGTAAATAACTTCTCATGATTCAGTGACATATCATGTAACTACATGAGGCCATTCCACCTGAAAATGATTCTTCAGATGCACTCATCTGGTTTTTGATTTCACTTGAAGAGGCTAGTGATTGTAGTCTTCTGCGTGGTGTAGTTGAATTGATATAGAAGCTACCTGAATGGATCCTCCAAACTAGATATAGAACAAATGGTTAGAAAGATATATTAGAAAAAAACATATTCTTCTAGTGTATGTACGAACCACCAGAGCTTGGAGGCATTGTGCTTTGATGAAGTTCCTAGAAAGGGTCCACACCATTAAATATAGTGTTCTAGATGATATAGGTGGTATCTTTTCCCTTTTAAGAGGGAGAATTTATGATTCTTGACACTCGGGGGCTCTATTATATCATCCCATGATGATGGATATGGATTTACATCAGGTGGGATCACCACCTTTCGAGTCTCAAGGGCCTATAGGCTCGCAAGGATATGGCCCACCAGATCATCTAGGCATGGATTTATATATTGGAGAGGTTACCTGAAAACGAGTGCATTGGTTTGTTCTTCAACATCATAGGCGGGACCAAAATCTTGTGGAGAGGCTGGTGGAATAACTAGAGGATCTACTAGAGGAATGACTTACAGAGAAGCTTTAGGGGTCACTATAGGAACTTCCTATGGAGCTGGGTCTTAAAAAATATTCGTGTGCATACCTTGGAGATTTGGTAATGCATACCATGGAAACTTCTGATTAGATATGTCCTCTATCTTACCAGGGTATTCAAGGTTTTCTGGATCAATAGGGTCAATATGCCCAGGGTAACCTATACCTGCCCCTACTACCCTGGTGGAGGATGACTGTGATCATACCAGGAATCATCATAGTCTGGAAAATGTTCAACAAGGCGATCAACAAGGAGAAAGGAAATTAATTTATTCTATTTAGAATGCTTTTTAATCATCACGACATTCTCAAGATCATATTCCATCTTCTACAGTGATCAATATGGGTTAGAGGGATTAACGGTCCTAGTGTTTCCTTTTCCCTTATTGGGGTCCTGATAGAGGGGAAATGACTCGAAATAGTCTTCAATGACAATTATTTTTCATTGATGGTGGGTGATAATAATCTCAAGGATCCAACATAAGAAGACCCACCCTAGGGGGTATGTTTTCCATAATGTCTTCTGTCTTAGTGTCATTCTCGTTGAGGTCATCCATATTTACTTTGATAGTTCTTGGGGGATATCCTTAATACAACCCAGCAGGCCTGGTTGGTATATAATGGTAATGAATTGATGATTTTCATACTAACACACTCCATTTATTTTTATATGTATATATACATCTTCAATAATTCTATGGAGCACAATGAAGATTTGAATGCATCGTTGTTGCAAAGTCTGGTGATAATCGAGTGATTCAGGGTGATGAGATATGGGAATCATGGATAACATGACTAAGATGCATTTTGGACAATATTTTCCTAATTTTCCATGATTTTGGGATAATCCAATGAATGAAGATATAGATGGATTCACATTTTCCACAGGTTTTTGCAGAAACACATGACATCATCCAGGGGGTGTGGCTCTAAAATACAGAAGTATGAAGTAGTGATTAACTAAAATGTTTTGGGAAGATGGTCCACTGTGAGAAATTACAAAAAAAATACTTCAATAGGAATGTGGAAAAATCCATTGGTTTCCATGTTCATCAACATGGGGTTGTCAAGGAACTAGAAATGATACTGATATGGACCGGTGTGTTGGGGAACATGGTGGTGGAGAGAAAACTGCTTGGGATGACATGCCTCCACGTACTGGTTCATTTTATAGAGGCGGTAATAAGAACACCATCACATTCATGTATGATATAGTGCTGACGATCACATCATGTACGAAGGTGGTAGATAGTGTTAACAAATCTAGGTGTCTCACTTCATCTACTAAACCATTGAACAACTCTCTATAATATCATGTTGGGGAAAAGAATGATCTTGGTGACGATAGAGAGGACTGCATGGCAAGACCCTAAAAAGGATCCAAGTCTTCCTCCTTGAGTATGCACCTACAAAGGGCCTCATGGATCTTCTGTATTTACCATTATAAAATGATGTAGGTAATATTTTTGGTTCTTACCCAGACTCTAATGTAGAGGATAAGGGGGGATCCATCATCCAATCACATTACTCATCAAAATATAAAATGGGGACCGGACTAACAATGATAATGTGCTACAAAATATTCTTACTATGGGGGAAACTATTCTCCCATCCTCCTTAGTACATCTACTCAAGATAGTGTAAATCATTTAAATGGGGAGGACCTCCATATGAGATGGTGTTGGAGAGTGTAGGGATTTCCCTAGAGCTGGTAATGACATGTGTAGGTCCTCCATGCCTAAGGTCATTGAAACGAGGGGGGGCTCCACTTGGAGTGCTAATAAGGACATGGGGAGGGCATCAATGTTGTGTGAGAAATTGAGGGGGAACTCTTATTGTGTACACTAGGGTGCATGTAGCACCCAATAAAATGTCTAATGGAACATCCGGAGGGAATCCATGTGGGTGAGCTTGGGTATAGGGAGGACCTCCATGTTGAATGTAAGAAGTGTGAGGATGACCGCTGCAGTGTTAAATATTGGAGCGGGGAGGTCCTCTCTTAGATCTTGTAGGGACATGAGGAAGTCCCCCATGTCAACTGCCTACAAAATGGGGATGACCTAGACACCATTTGATCATGGTTGTATGAGGAAGGCCTTCGTACTGATCACACTGTACATGGGGATAAAATCCATGCTGATGTGTGATAGGGAGAGGAGGACCATTGCATTTATATCATGAAATATGAAAAAATCACCATATTGTGGATCAAGGGCATGGGGAGGACCACCTCTTGGGATGGAAATTATATGGGGAAGACCTCTATAATGGCTCTAAATGTCATAGGTTGGCCCAGAGTGCCTGTTTCCCATCTCGACGACCCGAAGATTCATCCCAGTCTTCCCATGGGTTTGTTTGGGTCTCAATCCCAATAATTCATAGATGTTCACCTTATCTATAATTATTTGGTGAATATAGTATGCATCGATTATGGTATGGGTCACTGGAGTTGTATTAGATAACACTCCTTGATTGGTGTCTTCCTAATCTTGAACCTGATGTTGATGTTGGTTCAGCCAAACCGGTGCTAGTGATATAGGGGTTGTGACAACATAGTCATTGGCTTGAGGGATCTTATGGAGTAATTTTCTAGGCCTAGTGGGAGACCTCCATGGTAGTTATCATTTGATGGTTATAGCTGGGATAACTTGAACATCCTTTACCTTATTGGAAAAGGGAAAAGAATCACGGGAGAATTCTAGGGAGAGGCTCCTTAAATAGTTGAATGTTGAATATGGGAGCAGCGGATCCCTATGCAGCCCTTGGTGGTGGCAGGGATGGCGAGGCACAAAAGCCTATACATCTTGGCAGGCCACATCTCTCATTGGAATTACCCCTTCCTATTCATATGGTCAAATTGGAGTATCAATAACCATTCTCTAGATACACTATGAGAGTGATATGGGGTGTGGGTGCCCAATAGCCATGGTTGTCAGCATCAGCATGATAGATGTGGAGCTATGTGGGATTTACACCTTAGTATTTCGTCTTCCCCTACATCTACAAGTGGGAGATGGCTGGGTTCATGTAGCCTGGTTTAGATAGAGAAGGGAGATTCAACCATTAGAATAATTATTAAAGAAGTGGTTCAAAATTCCCCAGTGTTGTTTATACTTCCATTGACGGATATAAGGATCCACGCTGACAATGTCACAGACTGTAATTGAAAATGAATTACTGCACCGAATTCTAATGAGTTCCTCTCTAGACCCACTATTTTCATGGATGGACCTAATGTCAGATTGATGGATCCAATGAAACTCTTATCTACTTATGTCTCAGATTTTATTAAAACCCAAGGAATATGGATAAAAGATTCATGTCTGGTTAACCATTTCTATTTATGATGATTTACGCCGGGGGTGAACGATATCTGTGGGGACGTTGATATGTCTTCCCTATATTCCCAATTTCATATGGTGGGGAACATTCGTCAAATATTTGGAGAGGTATGATTGGGGATATAAAAGGGATGAAGGAATGTTAGTCTTTATTTTCATATATTCCTCCCCATAATTCATTTACTTGTCTAAGTCACCCATAAATATTATGATTTTGTTCATGAAACCCTTCCCAGTTCAATATTTTATTGACACTTCTTAATTAAACTACATCTGTCAGGACATTATAAAGGCTCAAGTCATAGTAGCAACCTACAGTTAGAGAAGTACTAATTTTGGAGATCATGAGCATGTCTGGATGCTATAAACATGGTACACATAGATTTACCTTATTACTGGTATTCTCTAGGGGATGGAAACCTATAGAATCCCTCGTCAAATTCTGGGAATCTTATTCGATAATCATTTCTATGATATTTTTCTCATATTTCTATCTTCAACATGGGGTATTATTCATGATTAATTTCTTGGAGATATCGATTGAACTGACTAGATCACTGATGAGAGTAGATCAGATGGGTTAATCCCTCATAGGGTGATCATGTAAGGTTTACCAAATAGATAGATCAGAATTCACCATGCGGACGGACCCAAGATGGTGTGTTCTACAAAGGTAGGGATTTTCACAATGAATGCTAATCTGATCACCACATCAGACAAAGTATAGAACGTGGGTCCCACTAAAGGTGACACCAAGGTTTACCATTGGTAGAGATTGAACATCAATAAGGTTTCTCACGTACCTTTACTAGGAGATAGGGATCAGAACCCACATAGATTAAAGGGTTGATTGGGGTATTACACATGGTAATCTATTTGAGGATGGAATGACCCCACATGGATGTTGTGGCCCAGGAAAAATAAGGATGGGTATGAAGGAATTATTGAAGGGTGAAAATTAATGAGATAGAACTGACGAGAAGATGATGGTGCTGGGATTGATTGCCAGGGAGGTTTCATACATACACTGAATTGTATCCATGAATCATTGTGCACATGTTTTTGGTAGAGTGATGGGACATAAGAGGAGGAATATCCTGATAATGGAGCGCATGGGTTTGAGACCGAAGGATGTAGAAACTTTAGGTTGGGGCATGATCTTCCTGACACATAAAGGATCAAATAAAATTCCTTAATGGGACTTGTATGATGGGATCGAACCTTAATAGAGTCTTCATATGTATACCAGTGGTTATGAATCAATGTCAATGTAGTTCAAAAAAAGTGCATAGAATCATGGAATACCCAATTTGTTGGTCGGATTAGATTACTCAAGAGTCTAGTGTTGAATTGAGTAAATATAAAAATTTCTATAAAAAGTATTTCTAAAAAGGTTTCCTCAAAGATTAAATACAGCCCGGTTAATCAAGGTTATAATGTTATAAGAGTTTGACTATTAAAGATTCTTTTAGAAGATTGATTATTTCTCAGTAATCATAATTTGGGTTATTAATATTACTTTTGATGTTATTATACTAAGAGAATCCATTTATAAATTATTTCCACGACTAACTATAAAAGTGAAATAAGTGATTTCTGGATTATATAGTAATGAAATAAAACAGAGAAAACTAAATTAGGCAGCACATCAGAAATAAAACAAGTGGTTCAGTGTTAAGCCAATACCTAATCCACTCCACTTGGTGATCACCTACCATGAAGCAGTTTATATAATTAAACATTGATCCACACCCTAGATCGGGGTTAACAATAGTACACAAACTGTCTAGGTCACACAGGGACCGCTTCCACAGTTTTTGTGGGGACAATATAACCATGCCACATAGGGACATCTTCCATGCTTATCTATGGGTATAAAAAGTATTAGAATAATGGTTTAATATGGATATCTTGTATCCTTCCTTTTAATCCAGGAGACTGAGTGTGTTGTTCTACAGGTACACACTCTTCTTGAAAGACAATAAATAGATACACAATAGAGAAGAAATATGGAGATGAGTTTATAAGTGCTCTAAGTGTTAGTCTTTGTATCTTTGGACTTCTTGAGATGAAGCAGATGCAGATCTCAATTCCTCATCTATAAAATAGATTGTTTCGATTCAGATAATGTTCTTCATGATGTTCAACAGAGAAAAGATGTTCATTAAGAATCCAATATGCTTTCTGTTATCTTTAGCAGTGTTGAGTTGCATTTAGTGTGCCTTTATTTTGAATCTTTCTCCATGTATGTTCATTGATATCATTCTCACGACCTTGAATTTTTTTCTGTATCGTGCATACTTGAATCTTAGATACACTTTTCTTTTATCTTGGAATGGAAGTGTTGGGGCCAATAGGTTTCATGTATTCTGCACCTCGTACCTTGTACTATTTGATGATATGTTTACACAGAAAAATTAATTATGTCAGTGCATTAAAATCACCAAATATGACCATTAAAAATTAAATTGAAAGGAGACAAAATAGATTAAGAAATGGTGCCATATTAAGTCATGGAAACAATGTCTCCTTCACGTGGTCTCTAGATTGATCATGGTGTCTGAGTGTCATGGTGTCTCATGGTCATGGAGTCTCGTGGTCACGATGTCTTGTTTCATGGTGTCTTTCTTCATGGTGTCTTGCTTCACGGTGTCTTGTTCACGGTGTCTTGCTTCATGGTGTCTTGCTTCACGGTGTCTTGTTCACAGTGTCTTGCTTCACGATGTCTTGCTTCATGGTGACTTATTTCATGGGGTCTTGTTCGTGGTGTCAGAAAGACAAACCTTGTAGTAGACTCATGGTGTCTCAGACTTCTCAAAGTAACTATGATCAGACTTAGACAATGATGATAATAAAATGGATTAGGCATAAGAATTTGTCAAATAAAGTATTATGAGAGTAGATCAAGGATATTATAAAGTAAGTAAACTGAATAGATATAAATTAAGATATTGAATGGCTCTTCTTAAAGCATGATACTACTTTATACGTTAATACACATGATTTGATATAATTTATAGGAGTTAACTAGGTTGAATAAGATTTTTGATCATTAAAACATGATTAATACATGAGGAGTCCAACAATCTCCCCCTTTTTTATGATAACAAATAATATAATGTGAAGGTGTAGATTGGATTCAACTATAGAGATAATTGGCTAACATATAGAAATTTCTCCCCCTTTTGGGATTATGAAAAAGTTTGACTAAGAGAAGTCAAAAAAGAACATTTCATTAAGAGAAAACACATTTCAGTACAAAACAAAAGAGAAATAAAAAAGAAATATCATTTCTATCAAAAAAAATAATCAATGTTCTAATTCATGGGTTGGCCTTCTCTTTTCCTTCTGCTGTAGTAAAAGAAGAGGAAGCCATTGGGGTAGAGGTCGATGTAGAAGAAGGCAGAGAGGTGGTTTATAAAGAGGGTTAATGAAGGCCTTCTTAGACTGATGGAGTCAAAGTAGGGGCAGTAGAAGATCTAGGCAGTTTTTGATCGAGAATCGCAAGGCCTGATCTGACTTAGTGCTTGGCCAACAGACATAGTGGTTAATGCTAGGGAAGATGTGGAGGTAGGCAGTCCATGTCTTAGAGGTGTAGCCTCTGGAGAAACAATAGTTGAACTCTGGACATGAAGATAGGGTCTCAAAAGATTGATGAAATCTGTAATGATTTTTCCACCATACTACATGTATTTTTCAAAATCATCCTTTCTCTCCATAAACTTGTCCAACAATCTAGTAAAATCTGTGAGCTTCTAGACATGTATCTTAAAAGCTTGAGTCAAATAAGGAATCCACTGATTATCTACATGATACATGAAATGGTTTGTCATATCGGTCTAGAGAAGATTCTATTGATGTAAAAATCCACTTTCTTGGAAATCCCTTGCTGAGCATCATTAGCAATTTTGGAGTGGATTTTTACTAGTTCAAGAACACTATCACCGTTCTTGACAACATCAAATAGAGAAGCCATATTGAAAACACCGATTACATTATGAATCTCTTATTTGACTACAGATATAATCAGATCACTATCCAAGGAGGTATTGGAGGATTGACCAGATGCTTTAGAGGCATAGACAATTATGGTTTGAGATTTGAGTTGATTCAGCACCTTCTAAAGACACCCGGTTTATAGATTAGTGAGTTTATTATGATTGAAAACAAAATCTCTCACTTCCTTCACAATTTATTTTTTCCTTTTAGAGATATTTTCATCTATGGAAGCTATATAAGGTTGATTATGAGACACAAAAACCTATGGTATTTGAGGAGAAATAGGTTCTGTAAGAGGAGGAACAGGTTATGTAGGAGGAGCAACAGGCTCAGATCTCGAATGCAGCTCTTTATGCATGTCTTCAACCATAATCCATAGGGTCTTCACTACATTACTGAGCAACTTATTTTCAATTCATACTTCTTGAATCTCATGGAGAATCTTAGGTTGTATTTTCCAAATAATTTTGTCCAATAATTATGAGGCATCTCTCTCACTTAAATTGGTCATAAAAAGAGGTTGGGTATTCATGACATTCCCAACTCTAGATAAGAGGGGAGAACCAAATTCCTTCAAATCATCCTTACACAAAAAAGATGGTTGTTCAGATGATGGTTCGGGAGTAGGAACTAGTACAGTCTTAGGTTCCTTCTAAGGTGGGATATTGGAGACTGATTTCAATTGGAATATAGAGAAAAGATCAAGTCTCATTGTTGTAACCAGCTGAGATACATCCACATCTTAGAAACATGAAAACTTATACTGAGTGGCTACAAGACATGACTCAGTCAGATGTGGAGCTTCAATAGACATTAGATTTGGCGTCTGCTCCCCCTCAACAGGTGCCTCCTTCTTAGGACTGGGAGGCTTAAGATCTTGGTCTAATTCCACAGACTCATCTCTATGTACCTCACTCATTTCCCATTTAGCTAGCTGAAAAGCTAGCTCTATCAATTTTTCAACTGATGGGATGATTTTAAGAACATATTGTTCCACTGGGAATTCCTCAAGACTGGTTTCTTGCATAATAGATTGCTCTTCAACTATAGTATCTTTTACTGTAGTCTCTTCCATGGCATGCTTTTCAGGTTTTTTTGGAAACTGATTATTTTACAACATCAAGTTGAGTTTCTAGATTAACAAATTATTTAGGATTAGGGAATTATTCTTCAAGAACTACATGAGGAATATTAGTCATGTCCTCTCCAATAATAACAACTTATTTAGGTGGCACTTCAGCCTCTTCTTCCTCTTCTTCAGGAAACACAATAATCTCATATGGTTCCAAACTAGGATCAACGATATCTCTTTGTCATTAGGGATAATCCACTGGATTGAATTTCTCATAAATTATATCACTGCATTCCACTCATTACTTTTTCCAAGGATTTCAGTTTATCTACATTATTTTGATAGTGGCTTTTGAGAGAAAGTACTCACAGTCCTTAATCACTTCCTCATTTGGTTCAACCATACCTTTGGAAAGAAGCACAGATTTGATTAACCACGAGTAAAAAAATGAAGGTTACATGGATGTGACTTTTATTACCTCACACATATGACATTTGATAAACATGAACAGGTTGATCTTATGCCCATTTTTCATAAGGTGAATAAAAAACACATCTTGATATTTCAAAGCAATAAAATCACCTTTTCTGGGACTAACCAGATTCATTATAATCTTGAACAGAAGCCTTGATTCTCCATCTAATTCAGTAGCAATGGGTCTCCTCTAGGTTCCATTTCCAGTTAAGATTTTGACGAAATCTTCTAAATCAAAGAATTCGGCTGAATGTGGAGGTCCTCTCTGATAGTCCTCTAAGATGCCATCGTGAGGTATCATAAGGCATGCAGCCCATAACCTCGATGAAAATGAGCATCTCTGGCCATTGACATAGCTTCATACAAAATATCTATCACCAGAATCAAATGAGAACTATACGTACTTGTAAAATTGATCCACTAACCTAGGGTAGTTGGGTCTATCTTCCTTCGAGAACCATTCTAACCCAACTTGCTATTCTAACTCTTTCAATACCAGAGACTTACGAGACAGAATCCATTTGGGGAAAAAATATTTCTTAGGTACAACAATGTGGTTTACCAGATTCAGATTTAATGGTACTTCGGGTGTGAGTATAGGTTCAATCTTATTCTTCTTCAAGCTGTGCTTCTCAGGTGTCGACGATGGCGAACATTTCATTCTTCACATTCACTAAAGTATCATGTAATAGAACGATTGCAGGGATAAAGAAGGGTTCGAAATGAGTAAGTAAAAGAAACCATGACTGATGAATCGAGTGATACTATCATTATTTTAGCATTTAGTAATACCAAACATCACAAAAATAAAAACATGGGAAATAAAGGAAGGGAAAAGAATAATTACCGTGATATGGGTTTAAAAAAATTATAAACAATTTTTACGGTGAGACTGTGTCAGGTCATTACAATGAGATAGTAAACTGTCAGACAGTAAACGAGCTTCACGATGAGACCGTGAACATCTGATAGTAAGTGAAAAATACTAATTAAGAGACCGTAAACATGAAAATTTCAATGAGACAGTAAACATGATAGATTGTAACTGAGTATTTAGGTGAGATAGTAAACATGAGAAACCGTAATCATGAAATAGTAATGTATAAAATAGTAAGATATCAAATAGTATGACCTAAAAGAGTAACAAGTAATATATCTATTTTAGATTTATCATGACAAGTTCATGTATGATTTAGTCTATTCTCCCATAATTTAATGGATTGGTGAATATATCAGCAATTTGATATTCAGTACCAATGAATTCCAACGTTATATCACCTTTTGATAATGATCTCTCAAAAAGTGAGGTCTTACATCAATGTGTTTTGGCCAAGAATGTGAAACATGTTTTTTTGAGATGTTAATAGCACTTGTGTTGTCAGAATTTATAGGTGCATGTCTGAATTGATATCCATAATATAGTAATGTGTGTTTCATCAAAAAAATTTGTGCACAAAAAATGCGAGTAGCTATGTATTCATCTTCTACAGTATATAATGCAACCGGATTTTTTTTCTTACTACACCATGATACTAGTGACTTACCTAAAAGGTGACATGTTCCAGAGGTGCTTTTTCTATCTAACTTACAGCCACCGAATTCAGTATCAGAATAACTTAATAATTCAAATGATTGTCCTTTAGGATAAAATAGTCCTAGACTGGGTGTATGCTTGAGGTATTTGAAAATTCTATTTACAACATTTAAATGATATTACTTCGGGATTTATTGAAAACGAGCACTCATACACACACTAAACATAATGTTATGATGACTAGCAGTTACGTAGAGAAAACATCCAATCATTCCTCTATAAGTGGATTGATCAACTGATTTTCTATCTTCATCAAGATCCAACTTACAAGTGGTACTAATGAAAGCTTCACTACTTCTAGTGCTATCCAATCGAAAACATTTTAGAAGATATCTAGTATATTTACTTTGGTTTAAAACAATACCATCATTATTTTGAAAGATTTTAAATCCAATAAAGTATTTTATTTCACCCATTAAACTCATTTCAAATTCGTTTTTCATCGTTTTAAAAAAATCAACAGAGAAATATTTTTTTGAAGAACCAAAAATAATGTCATCTACATAGATTTGAACAGCTAAAACATCATTGGAAATTCGTTTTATAAAAAGGGTAGGATGATCTTTTCCATTTGTAAAACATTTTGAAATAAGAAAAGTACTAAATCTATCATACCAAGCTCTTGGAGCATACATTAAACCATATAAATCATTTGATAGTTAAAAAATATGATTTGGAAAATGGGGGTTTTTAAATCCAAGTGGTTGTTCAACAAAAACATCCTCAGTTATATACCCATATAATAATGAGCATTTAACATTCATTTGATATAGTTTGAAATTCAGATGTGCAGCATAGGCAAGCACGATTCTGATGGCTTCATGTCTGGATACCAGTGCAAAGGTCTCCTCATAGTCAATTCATCCTTCTTGACCATAGCCATGTGCAACTAATCTAGCCTTGTTTCTAACTATGATACCAACTTCATCTACCTTATTTCTAAACACCAATTTTGTGCCTATGGTTAATATGTCATTATGTCATTCAAAAAGTTTCCAAACATTGATACATTCAAACTGATTAAGTTATTATAGCTTGGATATCACCCAAAATTCATTATTGATAGAATCATTAATGTTTTTATGTCCAATTTGTGACATGAAGATGTGATGTTCGACCTGATTTCTAAGAAAAGCTATAGTATGAGTTCCTTTGTCTATGTCTCCTACAACAATATATTAGGGATGGTTCTTAAGAGTTATAAAAGTTCATGAAAAATAGGGACTAGTAATTTTAGGTTCATGAATAGATTCAGGTTCATTGTGACTTGATTATAATGAATTTCTAGAGTAGGATGTTTTCACAGATTCTTTCATAGTGTAATTTTTTGGATTTTGAATTGATGTTCAGATTTGATACATCATCCTATAGATTTTCTACGAATGTTTTAGGATATGTGGATGTGTTTTATTAGATTTGACATGAACAGATTCCTCCAAACATGTAGTTATTTTATTGAACACTCTATAGTCCTTACAAGACATGGAATATCCTAAAAAGATACCTTCATCACTTTTGGATGAAAATTTTTCAAGATTGTCTTAGTTATTAAGAATGTAGACTTTGGAACCAAAAACATTGAAGTAGCTAACCTTGGGTTTTCTATAGTTCCATAATTCGTAAGGAGTCCTCTTAAGAATAGGTCTGATCGACACTCTATTGATTATGTATCATGCTGTATTGATAGCTTGAGCCCAAAAATAAATAGATAGATCATATTCACTAAGAGTTGTTCTTTCAATTTCTTGTAGGGTTCTATTTCTTCTCTCTACAATTCCATTCTGCTGAGGTGTTTTAGGGTCAGATAAATTGTGACTATAACCATTTTGTGAGAAAAAGGATTCAAACTCTTGATTTTCAAACTCACAACCATGATAACTTCTTAAAGATTTAATTATATGTCCACTATTATTTTCTACAGACTTGGCATACTTAGTAAAATAAGTGCAGGATTCACTTTTGTGAGCCATAAAGAAGGTCCAACTATATCTAGAAAATTCATCTATAAGAACATAAATATTTTTCCTCCAATTTAATATAGAAACTCTAGATGGTCCATGAAATCTGTCTGATCCAGTTCGAGTGGTTGAGAAGTTGACACTTCTTGTTTTTTTTAATGAAACTTTGTGTTGTGTTCCCTTTTGATAGGGATTACACACTTTGTCATTTGGAATCTCAAGTTTGGGTAAGTCTTTAACTAGAAATTATAGGTATAGTTTTCTATTGTAGTAAACATTATAGTGTCCTAGTCTCCTATGCAAGATCCAGGATTCTTTATCAAATAAACATAATAATGAAGTATTTTGAGAAGCTAAAGAATCTAAATTAACAGAATAATCATTTTCATTTCTTAATGTAGAAAATATTAATTCATCTTTAGAAGTAAATACATTATAAGCATCATTTTCAAATATAACTTGAAATATATCTTGACATATTTATGAGATACTATGCATATTTTAATTTAAACCACCAATAAATAGTACATCAGAAATTAAAACTGAGTTAGAGTTACTGATTTGACATAGGCCATTAATATTTCCCATGGAATTGTCACCAAATGTGACATGTCTTCCATCTACATTTATCCTGTTCTTGAAGCATGATTAGTATCCGGTCATGTGTCTTGAACATCAACTCTCTAAGTACCGTAGACTTTGCAGTAGCTCTTTAAGCAGCTTTCCTTAAAAAAATATTAAGAAAAACAGATGTTTGTACCTATACATGTTTTGTTCTGGTAATATTAGTAATATGTGTTTTAGGAACCCATATTTTCCTCATAGGATTCCATTAATAAATTTGTAAATTATTTGAAAAATAAACTACATTTGGTCCAAAAAACATGAAACAATAGAATATGTATCATGGATTGAATTGGATGATTTGAGTCGAGAACTGGGAGTAAAACTGTATGTACTAGATTCTGAAACAAAATTTTTCCTACCAAGGTTTCTTTTACCAGGTTGATAACCAATGCTAGTGTCATATTAATGGGGAAATTTATTTTCCTAGATTTTGGGTAAGGGTATTTTTTCCAATTTTTAAACATTTCTAGGTCACTCTTTAATTCCTCATTAGACATTTTTAATTCATTGTTTTCTTTGAGTTGTTGAAATTTTTTCTCATTTTCAGTTGTAAGTTCGGATTTAACAGTTACAGTAAGAGCATGTTGTTTATTTAATGATTTATATTTGTCTTTTAGTTCATTTAATTTTTCCTCAAGAATGTTACAGTATTCAAAAATGTCTTTATTAGTTATATTATTTGAGTGACTTTCATCGTCAGAATAATATGAGTTATGTACAGAATAGACTAGTGTTACCTCAGATGTGTTTGTCATAAAACACATATTGGCTTTGTTATCCTTTTGATCATGTAATGTCTTTGAGCCACTTGAACTGTCCTCAGAAGCACTCCAGGTTTCTTTCATTTCCTTATTGTACCTCTTATCATTGTCCTAATATTTATTTTTGTACTTGTGCTTTGGAAAGTAACCCTTTATATATCCTTTGTGCTTACATTCATAGCAGAAAATTTCATCAGTCTTGTCACTTCTTTTCCAATCATTTTTCCGGTTTCCTTTTTCATCATATTTTCCCATGAAGTTAGTCTTTCTGAAAAGGTTATTCTTTTTTTAAAATCATTTCATTATTCTGGGTAGTTGAGCCATCTCCTCATCACTATCATATGATGATTGTTCACTGGTGGATATTTCTTCATAAGTTTCTAGTTTCCTTTTTTCATTATGCTTATTGGTGGTGGTCTTGAAAGAAACAGATTTCCTATTTGGTTCATCATCGTCTTTATTGATTTTTAGCTCTTCCTCATACATCATCAGTTTCCCAATGAGTTCATTTATAGGTAGTTTTCTGATGTCACACGATTCCCTAATATAGATAGAGGTTACTCTCCATCTATTAGGTAAACATCTAAGGATTCTCATGATCTGTTCCTTGGCAGTGACTTCTCTTCCAAGAGAAATCATTTTGTTGACTATATTTTTGAGCATAAGATACATGCCAGAAATAGTCTCATTAGGATTAATTTTAAAATTATCATATTTTATAATATTAGTATTATGTCTAATTTATTTTACACTAGATGTTCCTTCATTTGAGATAGACAGGGTATTCCAAATTTCATGGGCAGTCTTACAAACTGAAATTCTATTAAACTCTTCATCTTCTAAATAGAAGTATAAAGAATTCATAGCTTTGTAGTTGTTATTGTAGTAAGTTTTGGTAGGTTCATACCATGTTATTCTATCAGTATTAATAATTTTGTATACATCTATAATGGATGACCAGATTTCAAAACTCATACTCTCAAAATGGATTTTCATTTTAATTTTCCATTGAGCATAATTGGTTCCATTAAAGAATGGTGGTCTGTTGGTTTAATCACCCTCCAATCTATTATCCATAATAAAGTATTGCTTTAAAAGAGATACAAATTTAGAACGAACATAAATTTACAGATCTTTAAAGTACCACTACAATCACAGTTGAATTAGATTACACAGAGTCCTAATAAAGCATACTCTGAAACCAAATGTTGGTCAGAGTAGATTACTCAAGAGGGGATGGGTGAATTGAGTAACTATAAAAATATATGTAAAAAGTATTTCTAAAAATGATTCTCCAGAGATGAAATAAATCCCAGTTAATCAAGGTTTTACAGTAAGGAGAGTTTTTCTATTTAAGTAACTTCATAGGATATTTATTAATTCTCAATAATCATAATTTCTATTATTAATATTACTTTTGAAGTTATACTACTAAGACAATCCAATTATAACTTCATTCCAAGACTAACTACCAATGTGAAATTAGTGATATATGGATTATACTTTAAAGAAAAAAAAACAGAGAAAATGAAATTAAGAATCACAGTTGATATGAAACATGTGGTTCAGCCTGAAGCTGAGACCTAATCCACTCCCCTTGGTGATCACCTACCACCAAGAAATTTTTTAAATAAACTTTTATCCACACCCTGGGTCGGGGATAACAATAGTACACAGACTGTCCAGGTCACACAGACTGTCCTGGTAACACAAGTACCTCTTCCACAGATTTCATGCGGTCAAAATAACTAGGCCACACAGGGAAATCATCCACACTAATCTATGGGTATAAACAAGAGTAATAAAATGGTTGAGTAATGGTATCTTGTATCATTCCATTTGACACTGGATACATAGTGTGTTATTCTACAGGTACACACTAAGCTTGAAAGTTAATAAACATATACACAAAAGATCATAGATATGGATATGAGTTTTGAAGTGCTCTGAGTGTTAGTCATTGCAGCTTTTTTACTTCTTGACATGAAGTAGATGCAAATCTCGAGTTCTCATCTGTAAAACAGAGTGTCGTGATTCATCTTGTGTTCATAATGAGGTTCAGTAGAGCGAAAATGTTCTTTAAGCTTCAAATATGCATAGTGTGTTCTTCAGAAGTGTTTATTTTCATGATGTGTTCCTTTCTATTGAAAATTTCACTATGTATGTTCTTCGTTATCATGCCCATGGCCTTGTTTTTTGTTTTTATATTGTGCATGCTTGATTCTTTGGGACACTTCACTTTTATCATGGAATTCATCTGTTGGGGCTGACAGGTTGCATGTATTCAGCACCACATACCTCGTATTGTCCGAGGATATGTCTACAAAGAAACATCAATTATGTTTGTGCATTAAAATCATCAAATATGACCGTTAGATATTAAATTGAAAGACGTAAAAATTGTTCAATAAATGGTGTCATAGAAAGTCATGGAAATAGAGTCTCCTTTACAGAGTGTCTAGATTGATCATAGTGTCTGCATGTAATGGTGTCTCATGGTCATGGTGTCTCGCAGTCACAGTGTCTTGTTTCATGGTGTCCTAATTCATGGTGTCTTTCTTCACGGTGTCTTGTTCACGGTGTCTTGCTGCACCATGTCTTGCTTCACAGTGTCTTGTTCACGGTGTCTTTCATCATAGTGTCCTGCTTCACCGTATCTTGTTTCATGGTGTCTTGTTCATGGTGTCAGGAAGACATACCCATTGGAAGACTCACGGTGTCACTGACTTTTCAACGTAACTATGTTCAAACATAAACCATGATGTTAATAGAATATATTAGACATAAGAATCTGTCAAATATGGTATTATGAGAGTAGATCAAGGATAATATAATGTAAGTAAACTGAATAGAGAGCAATTAAGATCTTGAATGGCTCTTCCTAAAGCATGAGACTACATTAAACATTAATACACACCTGATTTGATATAATTTATAGGAGTTAACTAGGTTGAATAAGATTTGTGATCAATAAAACGTGATTAATACATGAGGATTCCAACACAGGTGATGATAACCTGAGGACATGTTGGGGATTACACATGGCTAGTAGCCCATCATAATAGGGAAAATCTTGGTTGGAAGGGTATGGATGGATTACATGGGTTATGAATGGTTAGAATCCCATAGTATAGATAGATCAAAACACCTCTGGAAGGAAGAACTAGAATATGCATTACAAAATGGAAAATTATTCCATATGAAGGGTACATTCCAAATAGGTAGTACCAGAGTTTTACATTGGTTTGGGTTGCAAATCAAAGTGGCTTCCAACATTTCCCAGAGGCTGGGAATCCAAACCCACGTAATTCGGTATAGGGGTATACAGTTTAATATCATGTGGGATGAAGGTGAACCAACATGAAACATACAGAACATTTGGATTGTGGGGAGTGATTGACTTGAACTTATGAGATGCTTCCTATGAATCCCATCTACAAGATAGGGATCAAAATCCATGTATTTAGGGAGGATGTAGTTAAAAATAATGAACGATGGAGGTTCATGGGAATTACACATGTTTAGCAGCCTAATAATGTTTTGGGACATAGAAAATTACATTGTCACAAAGTTGATGTCATGGTCACTTCATAGTATATTCCCAAAACGAGTCATGCTCGATGTGAGAAGAAAGAGGTAACAATAGAAATGACGACAGTTTCATTATAGGCATGGGTATAAGGGATGTTGTGGGGATTACGAATGGATAGAGGCCCAAGCGGTGGATATATGGACTTAATCCAGGAGGGAAGCCTAAGTAGGGTTTCTTGAGGTATGATGAGAATATGTATATCGTACTGGGAGAAACCTATCGGAGTGTGTTGATCATTACATGATGACTGCTCTAGGAGTGCATGGAATGATATTAAAGGGAGTATAGGAGAGGGAGAGCGCTAATACTCAATCTTCTTTGAATCCACCTAGGATTTCGATGCATGATACCACTCACAGTTTAACGTCTTGTATTGAGTATGGGAGTTCAGGAAATGTTTATGTAATGTAACTAATATGATTAGGACCCACTCCTCATCCCTTGGACATACATAATATGTACCAACCCGTACCTTGGGTATGTAAGGCATAAGCAGTACCCAATGAAACAGACATATATGAGTTATCAATTGAGTGGCTCACATTAGCATTGATATGAATATAAGAAATAATTTTTAGGATACTTATGGAATGAAGCATGTGGTTGGGTAACATAACACAAAACACCATTATAATGACAATGAAGCCACTATGCACAATCCTAGAGGTCCATCCAGAGGATTTGCAGGTTAGATAGGGATGCTACACATAAGAGTGGAATGGTCATGCTGCCTTGGAACAAGGGTTATACATGAAGTACATAGGAAGGGGTGCACACAAGATTGATGGTGTGGACACCAAGACAAAGGATGCATGCATTATTGGAGTGTAATATGCTAATTGGGGCCTAAGTGCAAGATGTAATGTAAAAGGGGTAATATTTTCATTCAAGAGGGATATGTTGCATGCAGTTTGATGTGGGAAAAAATGGAAATGGATGAGGGTCAATCCCTAGTAGGAATTCCCAAATGGGGACCCGTTGGAGCCCTTTCTCACAACATCTGGTACCTTGGCATCATGGCTTTCACAAGGTCATAGAAGGGGTCATCTTATGTGCACATGAGTGACTATTTGACTTCCGGAGCATTAACCATAATCGAGTGGGGTACTTCTACATTTTAGGTGAAAATAACGATGAAGATGTGTATGGAGGACAACAGTGGAACATTTTTTTGACATCATATTGGGATTGATGGAATTTCATGAGGGGTCAGACTTGATCACCGGCATGGTTTTTCAGAGAATCATCCTTATCATTTCATAGGTCTTAGATGAAAAGAATCATTTTCCATTGCATTGAGAACACAAGAGGCTAGCACATAGCTCTATGCCTTGTCCATATTCACCAGATCTTTAATTCACCACCGTTGGGATTCATGGGATCACCAGTAATGTCAGAATATTCAATTGGGTCACTAAAATATGATAATTTATGTCCACATGTGGAATTAGGAACCAATAACTTTATATATGTATATGGGCATGGTGGAATAGACACCTTAGAGGTATTTCCTCATTTTAACAGTTATAAATATGACTTATCCTTTATAGTGGATTTGTTATGATGGTAGGGGTTCAGTTGAGCAAAACAATACCATAATCCCTTATAGTTGTAGTTGAGAATAATGTCTCACACCATTAATACTAGTTAAACGTTGGTCCTTATGTGATAAATACCTTGTTTAAGTGTTGACGTGATGGGACACTCACCATATAGAGTGAATCCCATGGAATATCCTAGTCATTATTATATGCTGGGGATATAACTTCATTCCTGGTCTTATAGGCTCATTGTTCTGGTTATAGATATATGAGTTAAACCCCAATCCATCTAAAAACTAGTATTCTTTTTATATGGACACATAAGTCTACGCATACATGGTTAAAATAGGTGGATGGAATATATAACTATATATATATATATATATTATTAAAATATGTATAGTGACTATTCAGACATCAATCAAATACATGAGCCGGACCAGGTAGAGCCACTTGGTGTATTTTAGAACCTGAGGTGAGAGTTATTTATTTCATCACCATTATGAATTAATTATTTATGTTTGTACACAGTTTAGTTATGATAAAATATTTGATTACGAGTATTCATCATTGGGGGTGTAGTACTATGATTTTTTTCACCCAAAAATCAATATTCCATTGGTACTAGAAAATATTATCTATCTATAGGTATGAATAAGGGAATGGTCCTTATTATAGGTTGTTATTATGAATTAAATTATATGGAGAATAAGAGTAATGGGAAATTCCTATGCTCAAGATACTGGTGGAAGCATTTTTTTATTTTCGTACATGTGTAACATATTTCTATATGCCACACCCTATGTTCCCTTTTTCGTTATCATCATGCCATGAATCTATTTTTATGAATCTTCTTCGGTGAATTTCGATATTATTTTCCAGTTTTTTATTTTTCTATTCTTCCACTACTTATATATTTATTCTCTCTATTCTTTTATGCTTGTGATTTTGTATGTTTTGATTGTATGTGTTGTTACACTTTGATGAGAAGGTATTTTCTCCCCAACATATCACATTTACATCCTATATTATGGACGATGGAATCTGGCATACGGGGAAGCAAGCATGAGGCCATGTAACACACTAGATATGGGTATGGGTTAATTGGATCCTAATTCAGGATGTTACACAGGTGTGGACCATGATTAGGAAATGATGTTATATGGAGTGAATCCAATCAACTAAGAGAGTTTTTGCAATGATACTAGGCTATGTAAATAATTTTATAGGAATGTTTTCTTTCCAATATATTATATATTATTCTTAAGATATGTTTTCATGGATCATGACTGATAAGATAATATTTCACAAACATATGTCTTATATAATTTTTTTGAATGAACCTTATTTTATGAATCATGATTAAATATAATTGACTAATTGGTTATGACTAATCAAATTCACTTTCCCTTATTCTTATTTTATGGTCACTTTTTGTTATTTTTTAATATCTATTATATTGACCCATGCTGAGACTTTGAGATCACTCATTCTTATGTTTACCTTCCCCAAATACATGGTTGAATCTCACATTAAATTTGAAAACATAAATTTCAATATAGTAAGTTCTATGTTAACATTATTTTCTAATTATAATGACTATTTTTTGAGTCATAAAAAACTTCATGGCTTCATTGGGGAATGAAAAAATAAGAAATGGGTTAGATCAATGCTCATTAATTGTTTTTGTACAGAAGAATTTATCATAAATAATTAATACATAATTAATATTGAAATGTAAATATTTGAAAAACCATTTAATATAATCAATTAAATTTTCCAATACAATAATATTACATGAATAAATGATTATAAAATAGTACAATTTTTTTATACAAATAATCATGAAACTCATCCATAGATCACATAACTAATAAAATAATCACATGTAAATCAATAACTAATCTTATAACGAGGTAATTCTCATTTCTATAAATTATAACCATATTTTCAAGACATCATGACAAGACTCATTACATAAATAGGTAAGACCTCAGAAAAATAACCAAGAAAGATTGTATCATGAGACCTAACAATGAATCTAGGGGACATACTATCCATACCCATAAGCTAATAACTCTAATGAATTTCTCATATTTATGGGGTGAAGCAAAATCAACTGATATATTCATATTGAAAATAATCATACAAAATGATAATAAAATCTTTAATAAATAACCACATTCAGAAACCATCAAGAGAAATATTGAGATTGTTATCAAAGTAATACATTCCTAATCAATATAATCAAAAAACATCCAAAAAATAATTAGAATATTATAATTACATCATATCCCTATTATAGAATAACTAAAATAAGGGTTTATTCATTGATGAATATGAATAAAAGAAAATTTTTATTAAACCTATTCTTGAGGAAAATATTATTTTTTCATTGAAAAAAATGAAAAAAAATTCTGGAATATTAGGAAAAAAACTCATTAAAATATAATCATGTAACATTATTGTGGAACATATAATGCAATGATCAGTCAAGTTTGTGGGTAATTATGTACATGATATACACATTTAAAAAACATTATTTTCATAATGTTGTAAAAAGTTAAACAAGTACCCCATTTTGAAAAGAACCAATAGGATCTTTACATAATGTTTTGTAAAAAGATAAACACTGTTAAAAATGTATTTATTATTTTTTTTTTAATTTTCAAAAAATTATTAACAATATTTTTAGAAAACATTTAAATGGAAGAAAACAATTCCTTTATAAAAAAGACAAATAAATATGTATTTTATTAATAAATATATTGATTAATAAAATTGATTACCAAAGAGAGGAAAATATAAAAATTAATTGAATTTTTTTCAATAAAAATACTATAATAAAATATATTAGGTTTAATATTTAAATAACAATCAATTCCCATAAGGGATACAGAAACATAATTACTCTAAAATAATGATGAGTTTATAAAATAAAACCTAACCACAAGTCTATTTTTCTTTCCATAGTTATGAACCACCTGTATAATAAATATATTTTTATTATAAATTTATCAAACAAATCATAGATATATATATATAATAAAATATATTATTTACTTATAACATGTTATCATCCATGTCTTAATTTTTTTAATGGTTGGGGTCGAAGCCTCAATTTATTATTTAAAGTAAAGACCACTTTAGACTGGGTAGAGGGAGACCAATTACATAGCCTGAAGGCCCAAGGCCAAGTGGCCTGAAGACTAGGCTTGAAAGCCCATTTTTTGGCTCAAAGAGCCCCTCAGTGAATAGTACTGCTACAGTACCCAGGCTTCTACAGTGCCTCCTTCCGTATCGTTCCGCTACAGTTCCTGCTACAGTGCCTCCACTACTATAGTGTCGCTGCTGCTATAGTTCCGCCACTGGTACAGTACTCCTACAGTGCCCTACTACAGTGCTTCTACATTACCTCAGATAATCAATCCACTGCTACAGTACCCAGAAATTAGTTTTTGCTAAAGTGCCTACGCCGCTACAGTTCGATCCTTGAAATTTATCATGGTTTATTCATATCAAGAATGTTAATAATGATATGAAATTAATTGTTCTTTTTATATACTTTTTTATACCCACCCAAACAAATTTGTGATATAAAAATGAATTACATCCTTCATGGAGGTAGTAGGCCATATGTATATGTGAAAATCTTATTCATTTATCAATAAATGTAATGAAAGAATGGTAAATAATAATACAAATTTAATGAAAAATATTATTTTATATATTTCTTTTATATTCACTAAATATTTTTTATACCATTGATGTAAACTTGGATAATAAAAAAATCACATTCCTTGGTGGAGGGGGTAGTCCACAGGTATGCAGAAGAGATGATATCTCATTCCAATGGATTCGAAAGTAAGATGATAGATTTGGTATTATCATTATAGATTAATAATTATGTCATAAATACCATATGTAAATATTAAAACTATCATAAGACCCATCCATAAAATATAGTGATGAAAAATTAATTTTATTGTTTTCTTGAGGTGATAATTTTAATATATGAATAAACGATACTTTCAATTAATATTTGATTAGAAAATGGGGGGATGATGGTTATTTAATATTAATAATAACATTTAAATGTATTTAGGATACTAAATATAATATATTATAATAAATAAAATATATTTATAGAAGTAAAAAACAAATAAAAAATAAAGTGGTTGAGTTGGGTGACAACATTTTCATTGAATGAACTAACTTAGATCCTGTATTATGGACCCTAGGGTTCGTATATTGGGAGGCCCATAACCTCTATAATGTTCCAAGAAGAGTTTTAATGTGTAATTTTTTTTATCAAGATAAATGGAACAATTTTATTTGAATAATAAAAAGGAGATGTTCCTCTTTATAAACATGGGGAGGTGCACACTTGGAATTTAAAAACGATCAAAATATAAAAAATTCATTACCCTTCCCAATTGAATTTAAACCAATAGGTATTCGATGATAGTATGGTATGGGGATGAAATAACATCGTAAAATCTAATGATTCCATGTTTCGTTGGTGTTTTAAACATTATATTTTTGTTTAACCCCTTAGTTAACCTATTTTAATATTAATTGTGTTAACATGTTTTTATCCTTTAATAGGCTACAATTTTACAAATAAGCTGAAAAATAGATTATAAATGGATGAGGGATAATATGTAAGACCATATCTTCTCACCCCTACTATATTGAATTATTTTTATGACTTTTAAATAATTTAGAGACATATTATTTTGAGAAAATATTTTTAATACCGATTTTGAAACTATTCATTTAGTTTGACTTAAAATACTCAATGAAAAAGTTGTAAATAAAATATAATTCTATAAAAAACAGGAATATTTCATATTCGTATATAAAATTCATAGAACAATATAACTCATTGAAATTATATTAATTATAATACCATTAATATCACTCCTTTTAATTTTCTATTAATTGATGAAATATTGCATCAGCATTGCATAATAATCCCAGTTAGTTAAATATTTAATAAAAATTAATAATAAAATTCCATCATAAAAATATTTTATTATGATATTTATATACATTTATATTAATTATCAACATTCTTTTTCAATATATGAACACATTATTGAAATTTAAAACTAATAGAGTGATATTTTTTATCTTTCTATCATTTAAAATATTACATCGATAATTTTCATGGACAAATATATATTAAAAAAATTAAAATTCAAGAATATGATTATAATTTTCTAATAAAATTCATAAATAATTAATTAATATGGGATATTATTACCTTTTATCACTGTTTTATCCTAGATTAACCTGAATCACCCTTTACTGGGGTGATAACTTTGAACAAAGTACTTCTTTTACATTCAAAAGATTTAAAATTTTATTTCTAATTAGTAGATAACCAATGAATATATTTTACAAGTGGGTATACCACTTAATTTTAAAAATTTATTTAGTCTTACTCATACCTGCTTTCATAGTGTCTTGTTTATATTGGTAAATTATATTATGGTTCATTTTCTACTTACGGTTGTCTACACCGCAAGATATCGAGGAGAATAAATTTATTTAAAATGATATATATCATAAAGTATTAAGGTGACACAATATTTCATACTTTGGAAATAATATTCCTCTTATTTTAAAATATTTTACTCATGAATAGATTTGTAAATTTCCTAATCATAATTTTACCAGGTTCCGACATCGCCACTTCTATCATGTGATTTTTTCAAAGTACATTTACCAGTTGAGTCATCTGATTCATCATGAATTATTCTCTAGTGCCTAGAATATGGATAGGAAAATCAATATAATATGTATCATGTTCAAATTATATTTCTTTAGAGGATAGAAAATTTATTGGATTTTACATGTACTTCATTTATTGTTATATATATAACACATCATGTATATTAGAGAGACTTGGTGGCTTTTCAAAACCGTAATCCATAACTCATTTTATTCCATTATTTTGAAAGGTCCAATACATATGGGGCCCATTTTACCTATTTGAGTCAAACATCTTACACCATTATTTGGACAGACCTTCTTGGAAATGTGATATCCTCTAAGAAATTCCAAATCTCTCCATCAGTTATTGATAGATTTCCTATTCCTAAATTATGATTATTTAATATATGTTTCAAATTTCTTAACTATTGATATTGAATACTCTAAATTATTTTGGATACTAATATTAAAATAAAAATCTTCATCCATAAAATTTGGAATTTAAAATATATTAATATATAATGCTTCACATTACAAAATTCGAATAATTATACGGAATCTTTTGTTATAAGAGCATTCTAAAAATGGTAAATATTGATCCCTGATACCTTTAATGTCAAGGGAAAACAACATGAATGTGTCTTTTAATGATATAATATTCCTTTTGGACAACCCATAAGTTTCATGGTGATAATTTGTTCTCAAATAAAGATCACTATCAATTGATTTTAGAATACCTTTCCCGAATTATTATGTGAATCATAGATCATGATAAAACATGGTTAAATGAGGTGAATAATGAGGTATTACAACATCACTTATATAGAGATATTAAAGGTTCCCAATAGTTAAATCTAATATTATTATAGGAAATGATTAGATTTGGTGAGGCAATAAATAACAACCTATATTGCAATATTAATTCAAGGAGTCATTGTTAAACATATGAAAAATTCCACTTTAATGTAATCTGATTTCTTCATAGAATATGTATATGATTCATGAATCAGTTATTATTTTTTGACCTTCACCTATTATTAAAACAAATATATTGAATTTTAATTATAAAAATACAACATAAAATTATAAAAAAAATGTATTGTTTTAAATATCTATACATTATTACAATATAAGGGGGTATAGGGAAATTTGGGCTATGAGTATTATTAAAAAAAATGCAATTTCCAGTTCATGTATATGTGCAACACATAGTCTCATTTAAATTTTTAGAACACCATTTTCACATACAAAGCCTTCCACTTTCCCACTGTTCATGTAATTAAAATTCATTTGGTGAAATTAATCATTGGTATCTAAATATTTTTATTTTCAAATAACTATTCATTGAAGATCGTTTGAAAAAATGACTAACATTTCCCCTTCCTCAAAATTACCAAAATCCATCTTCCCTATGTCCATATCAGATTATTTATTTCTAGATCAATCACCAAAAATATGTATTTCAATCTCTTGTGGTCCATATAGATATATCAAACATTTTAACATTGAAATTATGTTTGTATATCATAAATGAAGGGATTATTGCTACCAAATGAATATAATGTGATGAATATGTTGTTCATGAATACCAGACTACGTTTATTCATAGGAAACAACATTTCCAATCTATATAAGGACAGATATATGTCCCTTATTTGATGTATCACTATATAAAAAATATTCATTTTTGGGATAGTAGAGTAAAAATTGAATCATTTACAAATATCTTCTTCAAATATTAAAAAAAGTTTCACATTCCTTTTTCTATATTAACTTTTCAACATTATATGTATTCCCATTTAATAGTTTAACACAACATGAAAATATTCAAACAAATTGTCATTAATATAACCAATAAAAGAAAACTCCTTGGAACACCACAAATTTTTGTCATCATTTTTTTGAATAAATAAATTTTATTTTATGTGTTCAATTTCATGATACACCAATAAAAAAATTATTTATTTTCTACACCATGATAACAATGTGCTACGCGAAAAACTGACATTGACTACAGTACATACAACATAATGTTGTACAAAAAAACATTTTATTATTTTAATTATTTAAATGGGATAGTTATAAAATATCCATTAGGAATAGTAATATGAGTTATGATGACTAATTTTAAAATACAATTTATAATTATAATATAAAAATAAAAGATATATTTATTGAGAAATACAAAAATTTGGTAAAGTCATTATATGTTTTAAAATACTATTTTCTCAAATGAACATACATTTTTGTCATTATATGAACAATAATAAAATAAATATAAAAAAATTTAGATATTGAATCATATAAAATAAAATTCATTTGTACTTTTGAATTTCAAATTTTGAATTGGGGGAATTTTTTGGATCTTTCTGAAAAACATCACTATTGGATGAATGGTGAAAATACTGAATTTAATTTTAATTTTTTTATTTATATAGATAAATTATATTTAAATTGGATTTTAAAGTTTAATTGTATAAAATATAAATAAAATAATAAATTCTAGGTCATTATATAAAACTTCACATTTTGGTTTGATGTAATATCACTTAATACATTAAAAAAGTTTCTCTAAAAAACTAGTTTTTGTCACATACTTATGAAAATATTTTTAATATAATTTCATCCACTTATTTGAATGTAATTTGGAAGAAAGTAATAATTATTCAGAATAAGTATAATTTATGATTTCTAATAACGTCAACATAAATTTAAACCAAAAATATTATTGTAGGTATTCATAATTTATAACAATGATTAAGGGGGAAAATAACTTAACAAAGGGCTAAAACATAAAATAATGGGCTGAAACATCTTTTAAACTTGTAAAAATATCATTTTATGTCTATATTTAGACCCTATACTTCATTTTATCAGATTTAAGTTCATTATTGCATCCACATTTCATAGGAAAATCACGGGTGGAATTACATTTGATGCTTTTTAAAACAATTCTAATCCTCCTCCACTATAAAAATGAACTAAACCCTATGTATTATTATCAACTCTCAATCCATTTGGATCACCAAAAAATCTGGTCAAATGATATCCTAAATTATATTCATTCCTCCTCGAAGAATCTCTTTTGGTATAATTACATTCATGGATCCCCTTTTGTGAAAATTAAAATGATTTACCCAAAAAAAAGGAAACATCCTTCCTTAAGATCCATTATTTTCTTTTATTTTTCCCCAATTAAATTATAATTATTCAATGATTATATAATAAACTTTGTTTCATATATATATTGATATGTTTTATTGAATTATCTCAACCAAAACTTATACACAATTCCATCTATTTGGTACCGAACGTATCGTTCTTGTTTAAGGTGAAAATCCACCTTACAAAATGATGTTGTTCATTTTTACAATACCACCTATCAAGGTTAGTAATTATGATAAAAAAATATATTTTTATAATATATAAATGATATTTAGTATTCTTTTGTTTTTCTTTTATTTTTATAAAACATAAACCTTCATGTTTTTTTACTTTGGTTAAATACACTACTTTAATTTGGGAATGTGTGGACTACAACCACCTCAAAGAGATGTGGTTCATTAAAACTATAGATGGAATGTATTAAATATGGATTCAATTACCATATATGATATATATGAAATAATAATTCTAATGTAATTAGTATATATACATGTAGTTTTATAATTCATTTACATTATTTCATTCAATATGATAATTAAAAGGAAATAAGATTTATGCGTATGTACGACCTACCGTCACCATGAATAGAGTATTCTATTTAATATTTATATATTTAATATATTTATATAAATACATATATTGTTAATATAAATTATCGTAATATCTTGGTTTTCATTTTATAAATCATAATGTAAGTATGGGAAAAAAATTATGTAAAATTATGTCATATGCGATGAACAAAGCAGATATTACCTTAAACAATACCAAAACATGGAAGTGTTTAATATTAAGGAGATATAAATCCATATATGATAATATATATAATAATATGGTTCTTTATAAGATTTATAATGAAAATATATTTTATATCTTGGAGGTTTTTATGAGTATGAAGTGAGTCAACACTTAATGTTAGGGGGTTTCTAATCTAACTATTATTTCTATGAGATTTATACCTTGTTCACCACACATTTATTTTGTATGGTGTATATATTATCTGTGAATATATTATATGATTAATATCCTAAAAGCTACTAGTATTTACATATATACCTTTTATCCATCTTTTTTGGGGGTTAAGATTCAAATTTTACCAAAATTTGAAAGTAGTTTTGTCTCAATTTTCCTTCTTTGAGACACATGCCATGAATTTAAAAAATCATGTTTTCAAAAATGATTTTAATTTTTTTAAGATGTTATGTTAATATCATTTTCAATGATAATTATTTTAATTTTATTTTGTTTTTAAATACATATATACAATTTTTCAATCTGTTAACAATGAAATGGTTTTCAAAATGTTTTAAAGGATTCTTTAAATGTTTTCATATTTTTTCAATGAAATGGTTTTGAAAACATTTTTGATATTTATTTATAATTTCTGAATGTTTTTTCAAATAAAAAAGTTTTCAAAAAGAATTATTTTTTAAAAATAATCATCCAAATAAGAAAAGATTTTTATTCTTCAAACTTATTTTTAAAAGAAAAATCCAAATTATTTTTCATATTAGTTGACATTCATTGATGTTTCTAATTACTCCCTGGGAAATGATCCAAAGGTACCATTAAAATGTTTTTGGAATTTTTTCTATTTTTATTGAACTGTGTTTATGAAAACCCATTTTACATTAACTACTTTTATATTTATTAAATTTGTTCATATTAAATGGTTTATTTTCTCTTTAAACCTAATTATTTTCATGGGTTATTATTTGATGAAATGTTTATGAAATATATCTATTTTCATTAGTTTTTTATGATTATATTTTTATGAAACCAACATCATTTCATGGGTTGTGATATGACATTTTATGATACTGTAAAACATATATTTTTTACTTCATTGTGAATTGTGTGGGACCTATATCTCCTTCCAATGGATTGGGTAATGATTGTTATCTCATTAGATAATAATGGGAATCATGTCGACGGGCTTGACCCGCAATGGGAATATAGAGAAACCTGATCCTTTTTTGAGGAAAGGATTATGTCTGTGGATTGGGGTGTTTCTTATACAATAGTTGTAGTCCCATGATTATAGTATGATGTGGAAACGTGATCCACTAAGGGAAGATGGGGAAACCTAATCCACAATAGGAAGAAGTGGAAACACAATCCCATATAGGGAAAGGATTACAACTAGGGATGGTGTTGTGTATAATCTAGTAGGTGTAGTCTCCATGATGTACCATGATTAATTATCCAAATTCTTTATTACTTATACAGAATTTTATTACATGTTTATGTGTGTGAAACAATTCCATGTCAAAATCTTATGTAATGCATTCCTGGAATATTCTCTTGATTCCATTAAGATTCATGTATTATAAATGTCCAATAATTATTCCATGGTTTATGTTTATGATATTTATATGCATTATACAATATTTTAATGTTATGATCACGTTCTCATACCCTTATTATCATGTTGAGTCTCATATATCTTCCTTGTTTACCCATATTAAGAATTTGAGAGAACTACTATTTTTACGTTTCTTTCCCAATGTTATGAAGATATTTATTAAGTATAATGTATTTAAGAAGGGTGATAGTCATGAAAAACTGATTTGGTGATAAGGGATATCAATTATATATAAATTTTGATCATCAATTTTTTCAAAGGAACTACGCTAATATAGTATTTGGGAGTATATTTGTGCAATGTATTATGTATTCCCCCATACTACTGCAATGTTAATCTATGAGAAGTGTGGGTCTGTATAGTTAGTAACATGGAAAGATTTTAGTTAACTGGTGAAAAATAGGATAAGATAACCTTAGTGATACCCCTAATGATATGTCCAAGGATAAGGCTATGTATAATAAAAAATTATAGGAAAAAGTATTTGGATTTTTCTAAAATATAGAGAATGTGGTTTCCTAGAAATACATCCCTCTATGGATAATATATGTGGAAGTGGTTTTGGAAATTTTGTAACTAGGAGTAACAACATCGACATGGTGTGTCAAACCTGACACAAGCATAAACCGATATACGAAAACGACCTATAAAACAAACCTAGTTTAATACTCCCTTGGGATAAGTTTTAAGAATTCATAGAATATTCACAATAATTCATGAATAATTTGAAAATATATTGACTATAAATACAATAAGATAATACTATGGTTTAATATATTATTGATGTTTTCATAATTAAGATATTTTTAATGGATTTTCATGAATATGTTGTTCCTCACTATGAAAACGTTTTCTTAATCTATGATTTTTGGTTTTACAAAATGGATTGAACCTAAAGGAACCAAATTAATAGGGACTGTGAGGAGAAATGTAATGATTCTTCTCTTGATCATCTGAATGATATGGGAGATGGAATAAAAATCCTCAATACTATACTCACACAATAATCCCAACCTTTTAATCATATTAAGCTTCCTAACAAGCTAAGGATTGAACAACGTTCTGTTGAGTCCTCCATGACTAAACATCCATGTAACAACCAAGAATCCTAACAATAAATTTTTCCTTAATTATTATTATTTTATATAGTATAAATCCCATAATATAACATAAAAAACACAGTAAAAACATTATAAATAAATAACTAATTAATCAAGAATCTTTTTCAAAAATTATGGAACCTATGCTGATGGAATAGTTTCATTAACATAGAAATTGTAATGTGATCCTTAGGAATAATAAACCAACCAATAGAATAGTAACATCACCTATGAGATTCTACTTAAAAATATTGTATCTTATAATTTAAAACAAGATATATTTTAATCATGAATTAAGTAAATAAATATTTAAAAAATGATAATTTGTATGTTAGTATTTTTTTTTTCTGAAATGTAAATTTTTATTAACTATTTTATAATTATTTAAATATTTTAAATAATAATTATTTTCATAAAATAGATTATGATGTTAATATTTTATTTCCTTCTAATTATAATGTAATTTCTTGAGACCTTAAATAATTTATCGATGTGTTATAAAATCTGTTATAATTTTAAAATTGGTATTTTTCAAATAAATGATGATTTTAATTAAATAAGAAATTTATCATAGTTGGAAAATTATTTCATTAAATGAATTAAGGTTTTTAATTCTAATCCAAGGAAATGGAAATGGTGAATTTTTGGGATTTATCTAAAAACATGATTTTTTTGAGACTATTAAAATACTATAATTTATGGTATAAGATAAATACATAAATTATTGATTCATATATATTTTATGGATGATGTAGGCCCATAATATAGAACTATAATTTTATTATTTTAATAAATTTTGTTATAACTCTCAAACGATTTATTATCATGACCGAAAATATTATTCTAATGAATAAATTAATCCAAACCCACTACACTCCTCCATTATATATGCCACCCTCAACACCTTTTCCCCACATATCTCAAGAAAATTTTTATCAAAAAACATCTTCCCAAATAGCTCCTAAAAATTCCAACCATTATCCTAAAAGGATCACCTTAGTAAGAAAATATTCCAAGGAATCCATTCTGTGCCATCCAAATGGGGTTACCCAAATAAGAGGTAATATTCTTCCTTATGTTCTATTATTTTACATTCATTCAACAATCCTTCATTTTTCTTAAATATTTCTTATATAATAAAACCATTGATAAAAATATAATTTGATTATGTTATGCTTCGTTTTTGACTTTTAGTTACATAAAAATTCATTTAATGGGTAATGATCATTCCATTTATGTGTACGATGAACTACCACCTCACGAAATGATGATGGATCATTCGTACATTACCTCCTATCATGGTTGGAATTATTATGGAAACAATTTTTATATATGATATATATTATTTTTATCATGTTAGTATTCATATTTAATTCTTTTATAATATATACCATTTTATCATCAATTTTTCATAAATATGATAAAATCGTTTTTGGATGGGTGGACTACCGCCTCCTTAATGCTCTGTGATTCGTTCACTCTATACGTGGAATGTATTATAGATGATGTTAATAAAACTATATAAAATATGTGACATATATTTGATAATATAATTATAATATAATTAAGTATATTTTAATTTTAATTCATTTAATATGATAAATAAATGAAAGTAGCGTTCATGTGTATGTACGACCTACCATATCCATAAATGAAACCCTTAATTTCTTATCTCCAAATACTATTTATTATTATAAATACAAATATAATGAATATATATGATAAATTAATCATGGTTGAAATTTTTTATATTATTAAATAATGATCTATTTAATAGGAACAACACATGAAAAGTCAAAAAATACTTGATAAAACTAGACAACTAACAACTAAAATAATGAAAATAACAAAATATTATTAATAAGTTGGAGGATTGATATTATAAAAATATAATATAAGTAAATATTAATATTAATATGGTTTTTAATATATTAATTACACACTTTTAAGCATTGTACATTAGGCTTGAGAAATTTTTATTTAAGACAATCCCATTGAAAGGGGCATTCATTAAAAATACATTTGAAATTTCTATTTTTAAAAAATTGATATTTTTTGTTTTTACGGATAATGTATTATTTTTTTATAATTATTTTTTTGGTTCTTGTGAAATTTTTATGATTAATTTTTGGACATATATCCCATTCAAATTCATTGGGTATGTTTTTTTTACGTCTACCGTATAGTTAATACAAGTGTAACTACATTAATTACACCATATGGTAGCCATGGGGGTTACATTGAATGGTATCCACGAGGGTTAAAAATATTATCATATCCATTGTTGTTACATTCTTAAGATTTTAGTTCCCTAATTTACTTATATATTTTTATTTAGGTTTTTTATGTTTTATGGAAATCTTGTGTTCTGAAAAATTCTGTAAATGATACTTTATGGGTGAGAAGTATATCTATTTTAAAATGTTTATAAATGTTTATGAGTATTCATGGATTATTGGTTTATTTCTTTTGTTTTATGTCAAATACTGATCTTTTTTTGATAATACCTTGTTCAAATTTTTTATAGGTTTTAACGATGGGTATGATAACTGAATATGCCATGTGGAATTTTGTGATGATATTTCAAGAAAATATTTAAGGTTTACTTAAAAAAGTATTGACTATGAATAACATGGATAATATTTTAGTAGTTCCAAAATAGTATTCATGTGGGTTTATATGTATTATTTATTTTTTAATTATCTAAAAATATAAATTGAAAAGATCTTTTTCAATGTATAAAGGTGAGTTATAGTTGAATTAAATAGATTATGTAATGTTTAAATATATGTCATCATTTTCCACAATATTTCAATGGGTATTCTGATCCACTTGTTCCTAAACATAGGATCAGTACCACTGAAAATATTTTCTCCATTCTCTACTATTCATATAATGAGAATGTTATTATGGTTGATTATTGGTTTTAGGGAAATGGAAACCAGTGGTGGAATGTAATAAAGAATACAAAGAAGGAATGTGAAACTGAATCCATATATTAGGATGAGTTCTAGAACATGTTATTTAATAAGTATGTTCGTTTTTTCATTATAAAAATATTAAAAAGGAGTTCCATCGGTTAAAAAATGGATAATGAATCTTTTGGAACCTACAAGGATAATTTTTCAATACATTCGATGAATGCTTCTGAAATAATCATCCAACCAGAAATTATTGTTGAGAGGTTATTTTGGGGATTAAATCCATTTCACATAAGGGCAATGGTCATAAAAGACTTTAGTAGCTATTTAAAGATTGTGTGTTGTAAAATAAAATTATAAATGGTGGTTGGAGTCACATATCAAACTCATTTTTCAGTAAGAATAGAATGATGTATGTCAAAGAAAAATAAAAAATACAATGAATATAAGAAGATAATAATTACTTTATACTCCATATGTGGAAATATGGATTAAATAAATTGTCTTATGGTGTCTAATAATCATTTTATGTTTGTAGTGGAAGTCCATCGAGAAATTAATTGCCACACTTATGGGAAGAATTTCACAAATGATGAAAATAGTGGAAAAGATACACAAAATTCATCACCCACACTTCAATTTTTCCTGTTTGAAGAGGTTGTTCAATATTCAAACCAATTCCCAAAGCTAAGGGTTACTGTTGATGATCTGAATCAACAACCTATTAAAACAATGTACATGTTCAAATGTCATGTGATCACTATTTCTAAATAGGTATGTTATAACGGTGCGTTTAAAGGTACACATACCCTCCACTCATGAACTTATAATGTCTTATTTTATTCTGGATCTACTCACTCATTCAAATGTAATGACTTTTCAAATACTATTATTTTTTCCCCAAAATGATTACGTGTGTAATTATCAGTGAAACCCTCTAATGGAAATATGACTTCATATCAAGTAAATGATTCCCATCTAGTTGACATTTGTGGGAATTTAATTTTAATAAATCTTTTCATACTTCCCCTGATTGAATTTGATGTCATCATATGAATGTATTGGCTTTCTCTGCATAAATCCCACATAAATTATCAATGAAAGGATTCCATATTTTTTATTTCAATCCAACCTATGCTCAAAAATAAATGCAACGATATATATGAACTTATTATAGATATTACCTCTAGTGTATGGGTCTTTATTCCAATTTAGAAGGTGTGTTTGTCTCAAATGGTTGGGGAGAAACTCGACATCGAAGGTATGCCAATTGTTTGGGGTTTAGGGGATTTTTTAAAAAATATTTTCATTTCATTTGACCGATATGTAATTTTTAGTTCTCAATATACCTCATACATAGTCCCACACCAATTTTGAAGAATCCCTATTGAATGGACCCAATTGAGTTGATAGAATTGAAGAAGAAGCTCCATGAAAACATTGATAAGGGATTTATTCATCCAAGTGCGTCACATAGGGGAAAACCAATCCAATTTTTGAGTATTAAAGTTGAATAAATGGGACTCTTCATTGATTATGAGGAGTTGATCAAGATCATGATCAAGAACATGTACCCACTTCTTTATATTAATGATTTGTTTGATCAAGTGATATGAGATAAATATTTTTGAAATATTTACATTCTTTCTTGATGTAATCAATTGACGGTAAATAGAGAGGATATACCCAAGGTGGCATTCCATAAACTGTATAGACACTATGAATATATACTAATGCCTTTTGGTCCAACTAATTCCCTAACTATCATCATGGAAGTGATTAATATAGTATTTATAGATTACCTAGATAAAGTTATTATAGTCTTTATAGATTATATTATTATCTATTCAATATAAAATGAAGATAATGAAGAACATTAATGAATTGTATAAAGGACCACTATGAAGGAAAAACCATTGAAACATTTACAATGTTTAAATTTTGGACTAAAAAAGATTCATTTTGGGGCCACATAATCTCAAGAGACGTATAGAAGTATATCTGTCAATGGCAGGGGATATTGAATTTTGTCATAGTACAACGACGGGGAATGGGATCAATAGTTTTCTTGGATTATCTATATATTGTTGATGGTTTGAGGATAATTTCACATGGCTATCTAATACTATATCCAAGTTAACTTCTAGGGATACTATGTTCCTCTAGACATATAAATGTGTTGAAAAATTCAAGGAACTTAGGAATAATTATCAATAATTAGAAATAAATAGAAATAATTACCAATAATTAGGAATAATTAGGAATAATTATCAATAATTAGCTATAATTAGGAATAATTAGCAATAATTAGCAATAATTAGCCATTAATAGCAATAATTAGTAATAAATAGCAATAATTAATAATTAATAATAATTAGAAATAATTAATAAAACTTACTAATAAATTGTAATAGTTAGTAATAAATTGTAATAATTAGTAATAAATAATAACAACTACTAATAATAACTAATAAATACAAATAATTAGCAATAATTTGGAATAATTTGAAATAATCAGCAACAAATAGAAATAAATAGCAATAATTTGCAATAATTATGAATAATTTGAAATAATTTGAAATAAATAGAAATAAATAGAAATAATTAGCAATAAATAGCAATAAATAGTTATAAATAGTAATAACTATTAATAAATAAAAATAATTAGAAATAATTAGGAATAATTAGTAATAATTAGGAATAATTACGAATAATTATGAATAAATACTTGTAATTAGTAATACTTACTAATAATTAGTAATAATTAGAAATAATTAGGAATAATTAGTAATAATTAGGAATAATTAGCAATAATTAGTAATAACTAGCAATAATAATAATAATTAGAAATAATTAGCAATAATTAATAATAATTAGTAACAAATTGTAATAATTACTAATAAATTGTAAATAATTACTAATAAGTTGTAATAATTAGTAATAAATTGTAATAATTAGTAAAAAAATGTAATAATTAGAAATAAAATGTAATAATTAGTAATAAATACTAATAATGAGAAATAACTAATAATAAATACTAATAATTGACAATAAACACTAATAATTATCAATAAATAGAAATAATTACGAATAATTAGTAATAATTAGAAATAATTAGCAATAATTAGAAATAAATTGTAATAATTAGCAATAAATAGGATTAATTAGAAATAATTATCAATAATTAGCCATTATTATCAATAATACGAAATATTTAGAAGTAAATAACAATAATTAGAAAAAATTAGCAAAAATTAGCAACAATTAGTAATAAATAGCAATAATTATTAATAAATTGCAATAACTATTAATAAATAGGAACAAATATTAACAAATAGTAATAATTAGTAATAATTATGAATAATTAGTAATAATTAAGAATAATTAGAAAAAAATATCAATAATTAGTAATAATTAGGAAAGAATACTAATAATTATGAATAAATACTAATAATTAGTAATAAATACTAATAATCAGTAATATTTAGAAATAATTAGTAAAAATTAATAATTATGAATAATTAGTAATAACGAGTAATAATTAGCTATAATTAGTAATAATTACTAATAAATACTAATAATTAGTAATAATTAGTAATAAATAGTAATAAATAGTAATAAATACTAATAAATATTAATAAATAGTAATACTTACTAATAGATAGTAATAGTTAGTAATAATTAGTAATAGTTACTAATAAATAGTAATAATTACTTATAAATAAGAATAATTAGTAATAACTAGGAATAAATAGTAATAAATAGTAATAAATAGTAATAAATAGTAATAAATAGTAACACATAGTAATAAATAGTAATAGTTAGTAATAAATAGTAATAGTTAGTAAAAAATAGTAATAATTTGTTATAAATAAGAATGATTATTAATAATTAGGAATACATACTAATAATTTAGTATAAATAATAATAATTAGTAATGTTTAGCAACAATTAATAATATTTAGTAATAAATAGTCATAATTAGAAATAATTAGGATTAATTAGTAATAATTAAGAATAATTAGCAATAATTAGTAATAATTACTCATAATTACTAATAATTTTTAATAAATACTAATAATTAGCAATAATTAAAAATAAATCGTAATAAATAGATATAATCAGATATAATTAGATATAATTAGTAATAATTAGTAATAATTAGTAATAATATGATAAAATTAGATAAAATTAGATAAAATTAGATAAAATTAGATATAATTTGATATAATTAGTAATAATTAGTAATAATTAGATATAATTAGTAATAATTAGTAATAATTAGAAATAATTTGTAATAATTATTAATAATTAGTAATAATTAGATATAATTAGTAATAATTAGAAATAATTTGATATTATTAGCAATAATTAGATATAATTATATATAATTATATATAATAAGATATAATTATTATTAATTAGATATAATTAGATATAATTAGATATAATTATTAATAATTAGTAATAATTAGTAATAACTCGTAATAATTCGTAATAATTAGTAATAATTATTAATAATTAGTAATAATTACTTATAATTATTCATATTTAGTAATAATTATTAATAATTATTAATAATTAGTAATAATTAGTAATAATTAAAAATAATTAGTCATAATTAGTAATAATTAAATTAGATATAATGGTCCTTTTTTGGTTGATCACCTTGCAAGTAGCGTTGCTATAGGACAACCCAAGTCATGCCCTTCTTATATATAAGAATTATCTTACATGACTCTTTACAGAGACCATTCTTCCTTTAAAATTTATGGAAATGATACTGATGTCCCCTCGAGTTTTTAAGGAAGAATGATCTATGTAAATGGAGCGAGAAGATTCTTAGAGATGAGAATGACATTACTTTGGTCATCCAATTGCAACACTACTTGCGAGGTGATCAATAATGCAAGGACAATTATAGAGTTTACATTGAACATGGATGACACTAAAATTTTATTCTGCATGACCTGACAATTGGTAACCCTTTGAGATTTGAACAAGTTAGGAATAGAGCAAAGCATGTTGCGAATATTGATAATTTTAATATTTTATAAAAATTTTATTATTTTAATAATATTAATATTGTTTTTTCATAAATATTGACAATATAATTTTTTTATTAGTAATAATTAGATATATTTATAATTAGTAAATGAAAACTGCTTGGATACTGAAGGAAAATTTTGTATTCATCTCCACAACGATGATTACCAAATTTCCTTTCATTATTAACATAGTTTTCATTTTGCTAAGTATTGCTAAGTATTACTAAATTAGTAATAATTAGAAATAAATAGTAATAAATAGTAATAATTAGTTAGGAACAGTTAGGAAGAATGTTTAATAAATTTTAATAAATTCCAAGAACCTAGCACAATTTCCTATGGATTGACAACACTCCTTTTTCTCGATGACTTTTCTCCTTTCAACTCTCACTGACTCAAAACAATATGAAAATTTTTCTGCTATATAGGCATATTCAATCTCGTATACACGAGATTGGATATGCATTCGTAGGATCATATTTTTTAAAATGTTTTCAGGCGGTGACATTTGGAAGAAGACAATTCATCGACGAAAAGGGGGATCTTTTGTCTGACGGTTCATTTACTTGCATCTTTCTAACACTAAAATCACAATGATGAATCTGGTCGGAGATACATATATTCATTGTCATGCATTCTAGAATGAATATGCATACCTCTGACCAGATTCTTCATTGTGATTTCAGTGTGAGAAAGATGCAAGTAAATGATCTGTCAGACAAAAGACTAGCCGTCAATCCACTGGAAATTGAGTTTCCTATAATTAATGGTAATTATTAAGAAGTAGTAGTAATTATTTATCATCTTTTTTTAGATAGTAATTTTATAATTTCAAATTATTCAAAAAAAGTGATGATTTTATATTTTGTAGAAAGATATGGAACAAGGAAGTAGACATCAGTCATTATTAGATGATCACACTTGGCTAAATCAGCACAGAAATCCAAATTCATCTGGATTAAATCCTGTATATATTGAGGGTGTTGAAGCTTTCATAGAATTTTCATCATCAAAACCAGAATATGTTTCAAAAGGTACAATTAAGTTTCCTTGTAAAAAATGTGCTCTGAGAACATTTGACACATTTGACAAGGTTGGGGGACATCTCTTGCGGTTTGGTTCTCAGACATATTATGTTATTTGGTATCAACATGGTCAACACAGTTCCAGAAAATATACTAATAACATGATTCTAGATACATCGCAGTTCCAAAATTTAGTACATGATGTTGCAGGTCCATCTGTTCCACAAATTAAAACTCACGATGATATTGATTTAACTCATGAGTTGGAACCATCCAAATTTTATGAGTTGTTGAGGTCTGTTGAGGATGCATTATATCCTGGTTGCAAGATAAGAAAATTAGAAGCGATTGCGAAATATATGGCCATTAAATCGGATAATACAATGTCAAATAACTGTTTTGATCAGATATTTTCATTGGTTAAAACATTGTTACCTGAAGGAAATGTGTTTCCTGCAAATTACATTGAGAGAAAGATGTTGGTTTATAATCTAGGTTTTAGTTATCGAAAGATTCGTGCATGTGAAAATGATTTCATCTTATATTCTGGTGAAAATGAGTCATTGGATAGTTGTCCAACATGTGGACAATCGAGGTATAAATACGCTCAACCAGGGATGTTTGGATCGATACCTGTAAAACAGTTGAGATATTTCCCCCTAACACCCAAGCTTCAATGTTTATTTATGTCTCATAACACACCATAAAAGATATCATGGAAGAAAACAAATTTTTCATTTGTTAAAAGCATGAATCATCTATCTGATGGTGATTAATGGAAACATTTTTATTGTCTGCATCCGTATTTTTCTTTAGAAGCCCAAAACATGTGATTGGGTATTTCTACCGATGGTTTTTGACCATTTCGTTCTTATGGTAGTTAGTATTCATGTTGGCCTGTCTTTATAATCCCGTATGATCTACCTCCATGGATGTTGATGAAAGATCCCTATATCTTCTTGGCCTTATAAATTCCAGAACATTTGAAAAAGAATATTGATGTTTCTTTGAAACCATAGATTGATGAGTTAAATGCATTGTGGATTATTGGTGTTAGTTCATATGATGTTGCTATGAAATAAAATTTCATATTAAAAGTTAGATTGATGTGGACGATTAATTATTTTCTGGAATATGGCATGTTTTCTTGCTGGAGTACAATGGTCCGAAATCATCTCCTTACTGTATGAAAGGCAACAAAGCTTTTATGCTCGTCAATGGAAAAAAACCTTTCTATTTTGACTGTTATAACATATTTCATCCAACTGATCATCCTTTTCGATGATCAAATCTCATTTCAGAAAAGGAACAATCCAAAGGGATGAACCTGTAAAAATGATCTCAGGTACAGAGTTAAAATCATTTTTATTTTCATTACCTCCCATCACATTTGGGCCAACAGTAAACCAACAGAATATTCATGGCTTTGGGAAAGAACATAATTGGATAAAATGAAGCATTTTTTGGGATATACCATATTGGTATGATTTTTTGGTCTTCCACATGTTGGATGTCATGAAAATTGATAAGAAATATTTTGATACTTTAATTCATACAGTTTTGGATACACCATGTATGACCACCGATACTGTAAAAGAATGATTAGATATTTCCCAAATTTGCAGGTGACCAGAACATGAACTGTTTGAAAATGTCATATCACATAGGTTTATGAAGCCAAAATCAGCTTATACACTATTGAAAGAGAGTCGTTTATTATTTTTTCAGTGGATTGTAGATTTGAGACTTCCAGATGGCTATGTTTCCAATTCGGGAAGATGTGTTAAGAATGGTTATATTACCGGATTAAAAATTCATGATTGTCATGTTATAATGGAAAGTCTTATGCTGATTTGATTCAGAGTTTGGTTGAATTTGATGATTTGGGATTGAATAACAGACATATCATATTTTTTTGAGACATCTGTGTAGCGACAACTGACTATGATGCGCTAAGAAAACATGAAGAAGATGTTTCTGTAATTATATGTAAACTAGAAAAAATCATTCCACCTGCTTTCTTTGACTCAATAGAACATCTGATATTACTTTTTCCACATGAATATAAATGTGGAGGTCCAATACAGTTTCGATCGATGTACCCATTTGAGAGATGCATGCAGAAATTGAAGAAAAAAGTACGTGATGATGCATCAGATGAAGGCTCAATTGCTGAAGATTATTTGAAAGAGGAAATTTCTTTTTTCTGCTCTCACTATTTTGAATCTAAATATCCCTTAAAAAACGCATGTGATGGAATGAGGGAAATGTTAATAATGAAATTTAAAATAATTTATCAGTTTTTAATCATTCAAATATTGGCTTCGGTGTAGTTCAAGAACGATGGCTTTCAGATGATGAACATCATAGAGCTCATACATATGTTCTGCTCAACTGTGAAGAAATGACAACATTTGTACTGTGACTGATTCTATCACATATTCTATTTTTTCTATTAAAGTTTGTAAACTTATTTTATTTGTAGGTTATATGATAATCATATCAAGAAAAAAGTTCCACAAATTACAGCAGCTGCTCATGAATAAGGAAAACAAAAAAAAATTCTCAATGGTTTCAAAAGCTCGTAACATAAATTATTTGGGGTTTAATACCAATTCAGTTTACTATTTATTATATTGAGAATTGTTTTACAAATTTTCAGGCGTCTCAACATGCTGATAAAATTGATAAGTGGCTGTGTCTATTGAGTAACCCACCATCCAAAAAGGTTAAATATTATAATGCATATGTGGTGAATAGTTTTCCATTTCATACACGTGCATATGAGGAATCAAAAAAACAATGAACAGTGGAGTTTGTTTGAGAGGATCTAATCAAAGTGAAACTGAAGTTGACATTTTCGGCATTCTGGATGAAATTATTGTTCTTTGTTATCATGGAGAAAGTTACATAATGATTTTTAAATGTCGGTGGTTGGATACTGAGAGAGGCTTGCGTGTTCTTCCGACTCATGGGATCGTCGATATTAAATATAAAAGTCTTCTTGCAGTAAATGAACCATTTTTACTGGCTCAACAGGCACATAAAATTTATTATACAATGTACTGTGCTACTTCAATAGACATGGGTGATTGGTGGAGCATAATAAAAATTAAATCTCGGGAAAATCAATTTACTCAGACTGAATGTGGTTCTGTTGAAGTGGAAGAAATTGAAATTTTTCTAGAGACTACTCAAAATCCATATTTTTAACAAATAAACGTGAATATTGACGAGGACAATCCAAATTTAAGGGTCCATGGTGACAAAGATGTTAATGATGTTATAAATGAAATTGAAGTGACAAGGGATGATGAAAGTCAAGCTTATATGGACATTGGTTATGCCGAGGGGGAATATAAAGTCATTGACATCATTATATATGAAGATGATGATTATGTTGAACATTGACATAGTTAAATGTTGGCTATGATCATAACTAATATATATATATATATTAGTTATTTTCAACTATCTACTAAGAACAATCATTTTGTGTTTTAGATGGACTCTGATCTATTGTGTGAGATAGAGAAGGCTGTGCTACCTTTTGATGAGGGGGATGTGGGATCATCTGACCCTTAGCCTACTCGTGGTTCATGAGGTATGCAGAGGGGGCTTGGTCTTGCACGACTGATGATTTATGACCATATCCCTGAGCGATGTCCACGTCTTGGCTTCGATCCACGCACACAGAGGTATGGTAACATGTATATTTTAGTTAGATTTCATTAATTAATTTATATATATACTAATTGTTTGATTAATTATTTATTTTTCACAGTTTTTCACATGTAGCTATTGGACTGGGGAGTGCTATCTTGCACAATTATTTTTCTCAGCAATGGACCACATGGGAATAGATTCCCATTAGTGTGCAACTTGACATGTACAATCATTTTATGATACATAAATAAATAATATTTATTTTTAAAATTTATTTTATTAATAACATGATATTATAAATTATTTGTAGGGTTTATGGTATCCCATCAACTATAGGATGTGTGACGATATCCATGCAACATGGGAGGTGGCTATGCGTGAGCATTTGCATTAGTTTTTGCATAATTTGAGAAGCACAACCGTTAAGAATGCAGAAGTGACATCATTTGATGAGTTGTGTAGAGCCCACCGACCAGTGTACATTTCATCTCAAGTGTGGGATTGATTATGTGCAAACTGGTTGGGTGGGGGATTTCAGAGGACGTCTTCAATGGGTTGGCAGAACTGAGGGAGACTGGAGGTGACACATTGAGCTGGTAGGCATACATTCAGTACGCATAGAGAGCGTCTGGTAATTATGTATTTTTAAATATTTTATATAACTTAAAATATAAATAGTTTATTTTATATTCATATAGGCAGTCGAGCATCCCAATATTACAGAGTACGATGTTTATCAGAGGATGTATAGTGATCCAGCCACCGGAGAGATTAGAGGTGATCGCTAGTATCAGATTGTGGTTTGTCTTATTTTTTTCAGTTTAATAATTAACTGCATATAATATTATCACAATTTTAATTTCAAATTGGAATTGAAGGACTCATATGAGGCTGCGACTTCTCAGACACGGGCTGAGGGTCAGGACGAGGCGACTAATCAGACCATTTCCCACCATTTTGATGAGGCAACATGGATACAGGCGACTCGGTATAGCTTTGAGAATGGTAGAGTAGTTGGTATCGACTCTCATGTGACTCCGGGTTCTTATTATGGTACTGATGCGATGTCAGCGTCCAGCTCGAGAGGATCTTGTGCGGAGGAATCATCTTATGGCTCACAGTATCAGAAGCAGTTCTGAGCTTAGAATGATTTTATAGAGAGATTGCAAAAGCTTCAAGAAGAGATACGTCAGCAGCAGCAGCAGCAGCTGCATGGGGAGGAGATGCGTCGATGGCCACAACAGCAGTAGTAGAACGAGGATGAGATGGATCGATGGTAGAAGCAGCATCACGAGCAGATGGTGTACATGGGTCATCTGACTCGTAGTTTAGGGATGGAGTTTCCTCAACCTGCTCCTTCATCTTCTCCACCTCCTCTCGATGAAGACCCCCAGTGATTTTTTTATGTCAAAAATATTTGAATTTAAATTTGTTGTAATATGAACTATTTACAATTTCTATCTTTTATATCGGTGAGATTATTATATCAGTTAATTTTAAATATTTTATGAGTTGTTTTTGTGAATATTAAGAATTTTAATATTTTTAATTATTTTTAATACTTTAATAATATTAATATTATTGTTTCATTAATCATATTTTTATTAAAATATTTTTTTAGTATAATATTTTTTATTTTTTTTTATTTTAATAATAATAATAATAATATTATTATTATTATTATATGATTTTTTATAATTTATTTTTGAATATTGAGAATTTTAATATTTTTTTTATTTTAATAATATTAAAATTAATTTTTAAATTATCATAATAATATTTTATTATTATTTTTTATATTTTTTGTGAATATTGAGAATTTTAATATTTTTTATTTTATTTTTATTTTAATAATACTAAAAATAATTTTTCAATAATCATAATTTTATTAAATTTATTTATTATTTGCAACGGGATCTATTGTGATGGGATCCCATCGCAAATAGTCTAAATAATGTTTTATTTAAAAAGGTATTTGCGACGAGATTACGGGCCCATCACAAATAGTCTATTTTTTTAAAAAAAAACATTTGTGATGGGATTACGGGCCCATTAAAAAAATATATTTTTGATGAGACCATCGCAAAAGAGCATATATATGTATAAAGTATATAATCGGAGACTTATTTATGGCGGTGAAGTTTCCCGTCGTAAAAAATATTATTTGCGATGGTGTTTTTTGTAACAGGCTATTTGCGACGGGGCCCAGTCGCTAAAGCCTATTTGCGACAGGATCCCGTCTCAAATTACCCATCAAAAATACCTTGAATTCTAGTAGTTCTTGTTTATTACACACAAATCATTTTATGGTTTATAATATTTCTTTATATGATCTTGTGGCACATGTACGTATGATTTAATAATGAGATTGGTGGGGCCTATATCTCCATCCAATATGTTTGGAAATGATTTATATCACTTGAGATAATGATTGGAATAAAGTTGAAGGGATTTATCCACTGTGGGATGATGGGTAAAATTATCACCTTGAATGAAAAGGACTATGACTAGGTATGGTGGTGTTCTTCGACCATTAGGTGTAGTCCCCCTTAAAATAGAAATTTGGGGAAACCCAATCCAATTTAGGAATATGGGGAAACATGATCCCCTATGGGAATATGGGGAAACTTTATCCCTTACAGGAAAAATACTATGACTAGGTGATGGTTGTGTGAACCCATAAGTAAGTGTAAACCCCATGAATTACACTAAAAAGTTATAACAATGTCTCAGGACTTATTGAAAATGATATTAAATGTGTTTGTGTATGCCACAATTTCAAGTCTTATTCTAATGTTATGATTTTATGGAATATACACTTCATTCTATCATGAATCACCTATTAAGAACATACAATATTTATTCCATGAATTACATTTATGATATTGATATGTAGTGTTGATCATATAATGTTCTGATCATCATCTCATACCCTTATTCCCAAGTTTATGATTGTGTATCTCCCTTTTTTACTCTTGTTGAACAACTGAGTTCACCATAATTTTATGTTTCCATTCCCATGTTAAAATTATGTGTATTAAGAATAATGTTTCTATGATGGTTAGTAGTCAGGATGACCCATGTGGGAGATAATTTATCTCACTTATTTAAAAATGATTATGTTTATATTTTTGAAAAGGAACTTAGAAAAAATGGCCTTTGGGAATATATTTGTTCAATGTGTAAAATATTCCACCTCACTAATGTAACATTAATATAGGAATATTGAGGGTCATTTTATATCTAAAACCATAATACGCACTTAATAAATATTCTATAAAACTATTTTATTCTAAGATAGTCAAGAAGGATCAGAATGGTATTATCTTGGACCTCATATCAATTATAATATACCAAGATTTCATCAATCAATTTTCCCCAAAAAACCATTACGATATTCCTTGAATATTATATTTATAATAACCTCAATTATGCATGGTTCATTAATCAGTCCAAATGGAATTTTTTTAAGCTCAGAATGTCCATATTTTATTAGAAATTTGATATTCAAATTATCTTCCTAATTTAAACATAATTTATGTCACCTATAATAATGTAAAATATTTGAGAAAAATATATATACATGTAGTTGGTCAAATAAGTCAGGAATGTGAGGTAGTGGATACACTTCTATACCATAATATCCTAAATATCCCAATAATCAATTAATAGAATCATAGATCAATATTTCTTCTTAAAAAATAATAGGGGATCCCAATAGTGAAACACTAAGGAATATAAGTACCGTACATAGACCCTATAATTGTTTCTTCAATTCAAATTGTTCCAAAGTGTCCATTATAAAATGACTCATTGATACAGGCCTTAAATATGAGATTAAATAAATGGAAAACTCAACCTCACAATTTGGTGGATGTCCAATTATTTCCTAAAGAAATAAATAAATATATTCCAAAACAATAGGTACATGATAGAGAAAATATTTTCAATAAATATATGATGAATATTATTATTTAAAATCCAATAAAAGTGTAACTTTAAGTTAAATTGATAGATTTTATGATATTGGTGGTATTTTGAGCTTAATCGTAAAAATGGTCCTTGTTGGATTTTTAACAGTTTTAAATTATTTTTGTATTATTACCATAACATTTCTATGTAAATACATATTTTAAAATTCTTTATTTTTATTATTCTAAAAAAGAAGGAATTAATTTAAAAATTCTTGAAAAAAAATCTGAATCAATTATATGGACTCTCAAAAGAATCTCACAAGTTGGAATTCGAATTATATTTAAAGATTAGAAGATTTTTTGTGTGGGGTCCCTAACACATTCACAATGGGCCTAATGGCTATGAAATTATATCGGATGATGAGAAATGAGTTTTGGAACATCTTTCATTAAGGCTAAAAATGCTTGAATTGTCCGTTTTAATCGCTATTAAAAAATTGTAATCAGGAATTTAATGATTTGGGGAGTTTGACTGGACAAAATAAATTTTCAATGTAATATGGGAATAACCTTTGGAATATGTGTCCAAATAAGATGAAACATTGAGGAGATTCAGAAAATATATTTTTGAACAATATTAAAGAAAGTAAAACGTGTGAATAGGTCATTTAATAGAGCTAAAATGAATCACCATTTGGTGGACATATTCTGCCTCTAAAAGGAAGGGAGCTCCTCCAACACAAAGAATCTCATTCCATCTCATTCATTCCAAAACACCATGAAAAAGAAAATTCAAGCATTCTCTCTTTTATTTTATTTCTATTCTATAGATTTGTAATACCCTTCTTCTCCCCCTTAATCTTGACTACCCTTATCAGGGTGGGGTAAACATTTTTAGTGATTCCAGATGGTTTGGATTCCTATTTTGTTATTCTTGTGTTCTTGGACATAATTGAATAAAATTTCATTCTTGTTCAAAGTACATTTCAATATCTATAGAAGATTTTATTATGATGCGAGATTTTTCTTGCATTTTAATTCTAGTATTTATTTCTTCCTTGGTAAATAATCATTCTCTTTCTCCATTTATTTCTGGTTTATATTTGATGGAATAGACTAGGGATTTGTGGTGAAGTATGCGACGATGGTGAGTATGTGTAATAGGGGTATTGTATGTTCACGATTTTTTGGGATAAATAAGACCAGATCAGGTTTTTCCCAAGTCAATTGAGGATATTCAATAACACTCTATTTCACATGGAAGAAGAGTTGACCAAATTGAAATATTGATATGTATTTTTATCACCAACATAATTTAACCAAAGAAGTGAGAGAGAATGATTGTGGAAACTCACTTTAATCAACATAAAAGAAGAGGTTTGAATTAAATTGAACAAGGGTAACATTACAATTGGGAAATAGACGCGGACATAATCACCCCATTAAATCATAGTTTTCAATCATTTGAATTTCAAATTTCATTTCAATAATTTTATTATTAATTTCTTCTAAAGACCCTACATTTTTATAATAGTTTAAAATTGAAAAGATATTCTATGTGCACTCCTCTTAAAGAGTCTTCCTTGGGTTAATCAGTAGACTATACTTATGGAATATAATAACTATTTTGCTACGTCCCACAACAAGCATGAATCAAAATTAAAACCATTTATGGGGAGGTAGTTCCACGATATAATTATAAATATTTGACCAATTTTAAATTATAAAAAATATAAAAAATACTTTTCCATCCTGTTTTCAAACTATTATTTCAATTATTCATGGAACTATTAACCACAACTGAAAGAACCAATTATTGTCTCACCATTTTCTATTGAGGATGGTATTTATTTTATGGGTAGACAAGTGAGGTTATTTTCGAAGTCAAATAATAGGGAAAATACCTTCAATGAAATCATAACTAGACTATGGGAGGACATGAACAATGAAATTTTTTAAGAGATGGTGCGATAACTAACTGAGTTCTCTCATTACTTTCTGGAATTTTATGAATTATATATGTTCTAATAAGATCCCCCATAGACATTCCAAATTTTTCTAAGGAGATCCATTAAATGGAGGAGACCGACTACCTGCCTCTATCTACTACTAGTCAACTCAAATTGGTGAATTCCACTGAAGAGGAGATTGTAGATAGACAAACTAAGGGAGATGATATTTTCATGACCTCTTTATCTTTTTATTCTGTAAAAACTAGATTGAGTATCACCTCATGTTTTTTTAAAATTTTTCTATTCCGTAAACACATTTATTTCTTTGGTGTATGTAGTTAAAATAGATGATTCACCAAATAATGAACATATAGGGATCCTTCAACAAATTACACATATCAGAGGGAGTTCAAGGGGATTCTAAAGAGACTTTTCTAGTTGAAAATGGGATATATGACACTCACATTAAAGGGGGTGAATTTTATATTGATTATTCATGCTTTAATATTGTTCAAATAGACGTACAATTAGAAATTCCCATTGATTATTCCATTGATATAACATTCCTTGAGAAAGAACCCGTGAATGAAGAAGAAAGTATGCAATTGGAAACACTTAAAGATGAGGACTCATTCGCTGTCATAACCCCACCATTCATGACATATCTCAATAGAGTGGGAGTGGAATTGGTATAATATATCCATATATTTCTAAACAATAAGTTTCAAGTGCATGATTGAAATAAGAATTCTAGTTGGTTCATGAGAAAGAAACATCACCCACCATTAGATTGGGGATAACATATTAGAGCTGCCCATCTAGAGGTAGTCAAAATGCCGAGCCCACATGGGGGATTAAACAATGATTTATCCTTATTTTCTCATTCAAATTCTATTTTCATTTAATTTGCCAAATTAATTATGTAATCTTATTACATTTTAATGTTTTAAAAGATAACCACTTTGGAGCATAACTCTACATTGTATTGCCAATATTCCAGGTCGTGCAAATTATTAAACATTTTTTTTACTTGCTGTGATTCATTTTAAAACCTTATTAAATGTTAAATACATTTTAATACACTGGGGACACTGAATAATTTATGTGTGGGGGAGGGACCCTTTGTATTTTAGGATTTTCATTTCTTATTTGATTTTTTATTTTAATAAAAAAATAGTTCTCCAGATATGTGTGTGTTCATTATTAAAATTTAGCGTGTTGTCTAAACTTTTTGTCTAAAATGATTAAAATTTCCATTTTTTTAAACCCATTTCAATGAGTGAACCAATCTATTTCATGAATCTATGCATAAATTAATTCTTAAATTTATTTTTCATGTTAAAATCTTCTATAATTTTATGACATGTACCCTAATTTTTAAATCCCATTCGAAAAATCACTCTAATTAATTTATAAATAACTTTTGTTTTGAATTGTTATTTACAATTTTATTTATATTATTCATATTCACCTAATTTCACCAGAGAACCTGACCATGCATTCCTTAACTAGAAATTGATTTATTACTATTAAAACATAATTGTTTTAGGTTCATATGTTTTAAATGATTGATGAATTTATTTAGTTTTAAGACTCTTTTAAAATTAATCCTTTTTGTTATGACGTACCTTGTAAATTAATCCTTATTTCGATTATAATCCATGAATAACCTACAATATTTTCCACATTATAGGAAAGAATTCCCTCTCTAACCCGCTCTTGAAGTAATGTCTCATGATCTAGTTGATCTTAAGTGTTGGGGAAGATGTCATGTAGTGTACTACTTTATTTGGTGATACTTATAGTGGAAAATTAAATGTTTTTGATATGATGTTCCTAATGAAGATTTCAGTTTTTTAAAAACTCTTTGTTTTTTGAGATTTAATGATTAATTATGTTTTTCCTATTTGGATATTTCGTGAAAAAATATGTTTGAGAATAACTCATTGCTAGTGAAATGAATTTTTTTGTGAAATTACCTTGAGTTTTCATGATGATGGAGCTAATTATCTCAAAAGGTGAATAGAAAGATACCATACTTGATTGAAAAGTCGAATCTTGTAATTTTTCTTCAAAAAAATGCCAAGCCCTCCATTTTCGGCCTCATAATTTTTTACATTTAAATCCTACCAACTGGAATCCAAAGAATAACCATGAAATGTTCATAGGAGAAAAACATGTTCTTGGCCCAAATTAGGTGGGGAAGTAGGAATTTATCAAGCCTATGGAGACTCTTGGATGAGTTTGGATGAGAAAAACCTTGTTGAACATTTAAATTTATTAGACGAGAGAAAATTCATTTGAGGTAGGTGTTTCATGTGCAAGGGATAAGAGATTAAGATGAAATATATTAAATGATATAAATGGTGGACTTGAAATAATTATTTCTGAAGAGACATGAAATCATTTTTTCATGGTATGGATATGGTAGATAAAATGGTCATATGTTTTGGATTTGATTTGATTTAATTTGGAGGTTTACATTTCGATTATTAGTGTAGAGTTTCTAACATGTTCATGGTGGGCCCAATTGCTATGAATTTTGGTTGGTGGATACCCAAGGAGTTTTTAAAACATCTTTCATGAAGGATAGGATGTGTGAATTGTCTATTTTAGTGGTCCTTAATGCATTCAAATATGGATGATTATGATTTGGAGACTATGACTGGAAAAAATAAATGGTAAATGTAAAATGGGCATAAGTCTAGTAATATGTGTTCCAATATGATGAAATTTTTAAGAGATATGGAAAAGATATTTTTGAACAACATTAATTAAGGGTTCAATCTGTGAGGTGGTCATTTAATATGGATACAACACAACTTATTCTGGGATAAAAATTCTTCCTATAAGAGGAGGGGAGCTCCTCACTCTCAAAGCATCTCATTTCATCCCATCACTTTCGGGACCCCAAAAAGAGAAATTTTCAACTCTCTATCTTTTATTTCATTTATTTTAAATATATTTTAATTCCTTATTCTTCCCTATTAAAATATATTACCTTTAACATGGTGGGAAAATCATTTTTATTTATTTGGGAAGGGTTGGTTTATTATTTTATAATGCTTGAGTTCTTGGACATAATTGAATGAAATTTCATTCTTATTAATGATTTTTTTAATTTAATATAGAGGATATTATTTTCAAATGAGATCGTTATTCAATTTTAAGTCCTTTATGAATTTTTTCCTTAGTAAAAAATCATTTTCTTCCTCCACTTATTTTTTATTTATATATGACGGAATAGACCAGATATTTTTGGTTAAGTACTCGACGATCATATGTACATGTAAAAGGGGTTGTGGATGTTATTGATTGTTTAGGATAAATAAGACCTGATATTTTATTGCCCAAGTAAAATAAGAATATTCAATACAAATCATTTTCACATGGAATGATAATTGAAAATACTGAGATCTTGGTTCAGTTTTCTCTCACCATCACAATTTCAACAACAATGTGAGAGGAAACGATTATGGAAACTCAACTTAATAAAATCATAATAATAATTTTTTGTTAAATTTGAACAAATATAGCATTAAATATGGGAAACCAACCCTAACATAATCTACCTCATTATATCATAATTTTCAATCAATTGAATTTAAAATTTCATTTCAATGATTTTCTTATTGATTTATTCAAAAAAACAGTATATATTTATCATCATTTAAAAGTGAGTAACTATTTTTTGAGAATTCCAATTTGGGATACTTCCTAGTGTTAATCACTAGAAAAAATATATGGAACATTAAAATGGTTTTTCCACACCCCAAGATATGAATGCATCAAACATGGTACCATTGATGTGGAGGAAGTGGGACAGTCTAATTGTAAATGTATAACTATTTTGAAATTAAAAAAACTAATAAAAACTTTTCAATAATCTTTCAAATGATTATTTATTTAATTAAATGAAAAATTACCCAATGGTGAATTAATTAATTATTGACTCACCCTTTTTCATGGTGTATGATGTTTCTTTTCTTGTTAGGAAAGTGAGGTTATTTTGGAAGTCCAATAATAGGGAACAAAAATTCAATGAATTCATAACTAGCCTGAGGGAGAACATGAGCAAAGAAATTTTTGAAGTGATTCCCTGAGGGGTAAGGGAGTTCTATCATTAAATTACGGAATTTTATGATTTTCCATGTTCTAACAAGATCTCCCATTATACTTCATTAATTTTCAAAAGGAGATCCCATAAATGGAGGAGACAGACTACCTTCCTCTAACTACTACTACTCAACTATAAGAGGTTAATTCCACTCAAGAGAATATAGAAGAGGAAAAACTTGTGGAGTTGATATTTTCATGAACTAATTGTATTCTAATTTGGGCTGAAATGTATTGTGTATAATGACTAATTAGTTTAAATTTTCATATTTGGTCAACACATCTATTTCCTTGGAGGAAGAAGAATAAATAAAAGATGCACCAGATGAAGAACATCCAGAGCTCCATAAACTTGTTGACCACATATCGAAGGGAGTTCAAGAGGATACCAAAGTGGATTTTCCTATAGAAAATGATACGTATGATACTCACATTACTGGTGATGCATTTGTTATTGATTCTTCATGCTTTAATTTTTTTTCCAAGTAGACATAAAATATGAAATTCCATTTTATTAATACATTATGAAACATACCTTGAGACATCAATGGCGAATGAAGAAGAAATTATCCAATTGGAAACTATGAATTAATTTGACTCATTCATTATCCTAACTCCACCATGCATGTTGTATCTCATTAAATAGGGGTCGACTTAGTATACTAGATCAACAGAGTCCTCAAAAAAGGATCAAGTTCATGCTTTAAAGAATAATTATTATTGGTTAATGAGGAAAAAACAACACCCACCATCATATTGGGGATAACTGATTAGAAATGCCCATCTAGAGGAAGTCAAAACCCATGGCCCACTTAAGGGATTAAACTATGATTTATCCTTATTTTATAATTCAAATTCTATTTTAAATTCATTTAATAAATTTATTATGATATTTTTTTTATCTTTTTGGTCTTTAAAATAGAAACACTTAGGAGCCTAACTCAATGTTTCATTTCAAATAAGTCAGGTCGTATCTCTCCTTTATATATAAATTCTTGCATTGATTCATTTTTAAATATTATTAAATGTTAAATCTATTTTAATTCACAGAGGACACTGCATAATTTGTGTTTGGGAGAGGGAAGACTTATATGTTAGGAATTTAATTTCTTGTTTGGTTAAGGATTTTTTTAAATTTATTTTAGATATTTGTGTGTTTATTTTTAAAATTTAGTGTGTTTTAAAAACTAGTAAGGTATAATGATTTTCATTTCCATTTATCAAACTCATTTCATTGAGTGAACTAATCTATATTATCAAACTAAGATTTAATGAATGCCGAAATGACTATTGTTTCAATTTCTAATCTTATGTACTTTCATGAAAAGTACCATTATTTTTATATCCCCTACCAAATATAACTAACTTTATTTTATAAATCACTTTCATATAAGTCTTATATATGATTTTTGTCCTATTTTTCATATCCTCCTCATTTCATGAGATAACCATACCATGCTTTATTTTACTATAATTTTATTTATTCCGATCAAAACATGAGGTTTTGAGGTCTTTGTATGTTTTCTATGATTGAGGTTTTTATTTGGTTTTAAGCCACATTTTAAAAGTAATACTTTTTATTATAGAAAACATTGTACATTAATCCTTATATCCCTATTAAGAAATGTACATTCTTTTAGGTTAGCCACACTTCACTCCAATTTTCATAATCCAACCTTCTCTTGAAGTGAAATTGCATGATCTAGTTCAACTTAAGTGTTAGGGGAGTGTCTTGTGGGGTACAACCTCAATTACATATAATTTGGGAGAAAACTTAAATGTTGAAGAGCTAACATTTCAACTACAAATTTCATTTTGATAAAAGATGTGCCTTTTTGAAGCTTTCATGATAAAATAATTTCCGCCTTTTTGGATCATCCAATGTACATAGATTGTTGTGCCTATCTAGATCCTTCAAGAAAAAGTATGTTTGAGAAGAATTTTATGATGGTGAAACACATAATTTTGTAAACATTAACTGATTTTTCATGATTATGGTGTTAATATTCTATAAAAGGGTTGATAAGATTACCATACTTGAGTGAAAATTAAAATCACACAATTTTTCTTTAAAAAATATCCAAGACCTCCTTTTTTGGCATTGTAATTTTAAACTTATAAATCCTACCAACCAGAATCCATAGTAATACCCAAAAAATTCCTCAAGAAATAGACATGTCCTTGACTAAAATCGAGTGGAGAAGTAGGAATGTATTAAGTCAATGATGACTCTTACAAGACTTTGGATGTGAAAAACCTTATTAATAATTTATATTTATGAGATGAGTGAAGATATATGTGAGGTAGTTGTTTTGTGATCACGAGTTAATAAATGAAGTGGAAATATAACAAATTATCTAAATGGTGAACTTGAAATAATGTTTTTTTATTAGGAATGATATTTTTTTCTTTTAATGGATTTGGTAGATGTCTGGATTATGAGTTTTTGATATGATTTGATTTAATTTTGATGTTTAATTGTCCATGAGTCCAACTTCTAACTATGGGGGAATTCATAGAGAAAATATTTCCAATAAATTATTCTGAATTTAATAGTTTTAAATCCCACCTTAGTGTTACTTTTATGTAAATTTCCACATTTTGTGATATTGGTGGTATTTTGAGCTTAGTCGTAAAAATGGACATTTTCATATTTTTAATAGTTCTAAAAAATATATATATTTTGTCTATAACATTTTCTATATATATCCAAATTCTCAAATTATCTTTTTAGGATTCTACACATCTGGGGCTTCATTTCATCCTTCTTCAAAAAAAATTGAATCGATCATATCAAATCTCAAAAGAAGCACACAAGTTCGACCATGAAAACTGTTTCTAGATCTATCGATTTTTAGTGTGGGTCCCTAACTCATTCATGGTTGGCCCAATTGCTACAAATTTTTTTGGTTTAACATAGAAGGTTTTTATTAAAATCATTCCTTAATAATATAATGCATGAATCAACCATTTTAATGGTCATTAAATCCTTCTAATCTGGAGGTTTAATATTTGGAGAGTATGAATGGAAAAAATAAAATGTCAGAGTAAAAGAGGCATAACACTCAGAATATATGTCCAAATAAGATGAAATTTTGAGGGGATACAGCCAAGAAATGTTCAAAAAACATCAGAGAATTATTTTTCACATGAAAATATCATTTAATGGGGATAAAATGCCTCAAATATTTGGGGATAAATCCTTCTTATAAAAGGATGGGAGCTCCTCCATTTCAAAATATCCCATTCAATCTCATTCCATTCGAGATACGAAGAGGAAAAAAATTTTATCTTTCACACTATTAATTAATTTATTTTTCATTTATTTTTAATTCCTTCTTTTTCCCCATTCATCTCGATTACCCTTACCATGGTTGGGTAGACATTTTGAGTGATCCATGAAAGGTTGGTTCTTATTTTTTAGTTATTGAATTCTTGGACACAATTGAATGAAATTTCATTCTTCATCAAATTTTTTTAATTTCATATAGTGGATTTTATTATCAATTAAGATTTTTCATGAATTTTAATTCCAATATTGATTTTCTCCATGGTGAATAATCATTATCCTCCTCCACTAATTAATGGTTTATATACGATGGAATAGATCAGGGATTAGTGGTGATGTACCTGACGATCATAAGTACATGTAAAAGGTGTTGTTTATGATATTGATTGTTTGGTATAAAACAACTAATCAGGTAAAGCCCAATTCAATTGAGGATATTCAATACAACTCTTTTTAATAAATAATGAGATTTGACCAAACTGTGATCTTTGTATGGTTTTATATCACCATCATAATTTCACCATGGAAGTAAGACGAGACAATTATGGAAACTCACTTTAATCAACTAAGAAGAAGAGATTTTAATTATATTTAACAAGGGTAGAATTAAAATTGGGAATCTAACCCTGACCTAATAAACCTCTTAATATCATAGGTTATAATCATTTTAATTTTAAATATAATTTCAATCATTTTCTTATTGATTTATTCTGAATACACTAAATTTGTACAATCCTTTAAAAGTGAAAGACTATTTTGTGTGTACTCATATTTGGGATACATCATAGGGTTAATCATTATACTACACATAGGGAATATAAAAAATTTTCTTCCACGACCCATTATATGAGTGTTTCAAACTTGGTGCCGTTGCTGGAAGGGTAGTTCAACAATATAATTGTAAATATTTATCCTTTTAAAAAATGAAAAAAACAAAAAAAAATATTTTCTATTATGTTTTCAAATGATTATTTATTTAATACATTGAACAATTAATCACTTGTGAAAGAACCAATTATTCACTCACCCTTTTCCATAGAGGATGATTTTTCATTTTTGGTTAAAAATTGAGGTTATTTTGGAAGTCAAATAATGCTTAATAGATATTCAAGGAATTCTTAAAAGGCCTTATGAACATGAACAAAGAAATTTTTGAAGTGATGTCCAAAGAGCTAACTGATTTCTCCCGTCACTTTTCAAAATATTATTAAGCTTCCATAGTCCCTGAAGATCCCCCTTAGACTTACCTAATTTTTCTAAGAAAATCCTTGAAATAGAAGAGATAGACTACCCGCCTCTATCTACAACAACTCAACTCCAAGAGTTTCTTTCCAAGGAAGAGGATATTGAAGAAGAACGAACTCAGGGATGTGATATTTCCATGAACTCAATATCTTATAATTCTGGAAAAATTGTATTGAGTGTCACCTATAATTTTTTTATATTTTCATATTTCATCAGCACATCTATTGCCTTGTTGGATGAGGAAGAAAATAGATGATGCGCGTGATGAGGAACATCTGGAGCTCCCTGAACATGTTGAACACATATCAGAAAAAGTTCAAGAGGATACCAATGTGGGTTCCCCTATGGAAAATGAGTTTCATGATACTAACATGAAACACGATTCATTTTATTTTGATTATACTTGATTTAATTATGTTCAAATAAGTTTACAATCTGAAATTCCCTTTGATTATTCCATTGATTCCAAATAATTTGAGAAAGCACTGGTGAACGAAGAAGAAATTATACAATTAGAAACTATCTAAGAGGAGGACTCATTAATTTTCCCATCCCCACCATACATTGTGTTTCTCATTATAATGGGGGTGGAATTGGTATACTATATTCATGGAGACCTCAACAAAAATGATCAAGTGCATGCTGTAAATAATAATTCTTGTTGGTTCATGAGAATGAAACTTCAACCACTATATGATTGTGGATAACTGATTATAACTACATATATAGAGGGAGTAAAAACCCAAGGCCCACATAGTTGTTAAAACCAATATTTATCCTTATTTTGTCATTCAAATTATATTTTCAGTTTATTAAATAAAATTATTATTTTATATTTTTTATATTTTTTATTATTTAAAATAAAATCTCTTAGGAGCCTAACCTAGTGTTTCATATACAATAATATAGGTTGTACCTCTCCTTTAAATTTTATTTCTTGTTGTGATTCATTTTCAAATCTTCTTACATGTTAAATCTATTTTGATGAACTGGGGACACTGCATCATTTAACTGTGGGCAAGGTAATATTTACTTTTTAGGATTTTCATTTCTTGTTTAATTTATTTTTTTAATGAAACATATGTTTTTCAGATATCTGTGTGATCATTTTTAAAATTTAGTGTGTTTCAAAAAAATTTGTGCTGAAAGGATTATAATTTCCAATTATGAAACCCATTTTAATGAGTGAACTAGTCTATTTAATCAAACTCAGCCTAAATGAATTCTGAAATGATTTTTTTTCATGTTCAAATATTTTGGGATTTCATGAAATGTACCATGATTTTTTAATCCCATGCCATATATCACTGTCTTTATTTCCAAAATCACTTTCCTGTGAGGGTTATTTACCGTTGTTGTTATTTTCTCCATATTCACCTCATTTCATGAGAGAACCAGACCATGCTTTAATTAACCTGAATTTGATTTATTCTTGTCAAAACATGAAGGTCTGGGGTAATTTTGTTTTAAACGATTGAGTGATTTATTTTTTTTGGAGACCCCATCACAAAATAATCCTTTTTTATTTCCTTCCTTGTACATTACTCCTTATAGACCTTAAAATACATGAAGAATAAAAATTAGGTTATCCGCATTAGAATCCAATTTTCTCTATCCATCCTACTCTTGAAGTGAAATTTCATGATCTAGTTGAACTTAAGTATGGAGAAGATGTTTTGTGGTGTACTAACTCATTTGGTGACACTTTTTGTGGAAAATTAAATTTTGAATAGATGATTTTTATACTAAAAATTTCATTTTGTTAAATGTTGTGCTTTTCTAGACCATTCATGATAAAATAATTTTCTCTTTTCTGTAGCATCAAAAGTGGAAAGAATGATTTTCCTATCTAGATATTCCAAGAAAAACAATGTTTTATATGAGTATTTTGTTGGTGAAATGATAAATGGAATGAACTTTCCGTGATTTTTTATGATTATGGAGGAAATTTTCTATAAAGGGGATGATAAGTATACCATACTTGAGTGAATATAAGAATCATGCAATTTTTCTTAAATAAATAACCAAGCCCACATTTTAGGTCATAGAATTTTTAGTAAATACATCATACCAACTAGAAGCCATATAATAACCCTAAAATGTCATCATGAGAAACACATGTTCTTGACTCAAATCTGGTAGAGAATTATAAATGTATCAAAGCTATGGTGACTCTTGTGTGAGTTTAAACGAGAAAAGATTTGTTGAAAATTTACATTTATGAGATTAGCGAAAATTCATGTGAGGTAGGTGTTTCGTGTGCATGGGATATGAAATGAAGTTGGGATATATTAAATAATATAAATTGTGAACATTAAATAATGGTTTTTGATGAGTTGTGACATATCTTTTTCATATTATGGATTGGGTTTTTCTCAAAGGTGTGTTTTATGGATTTCATTTGATTTAATTTTGAAGTGTACTTGTATAGGAGTATAAGAGCTAAGTGTGGTAGAATTGATATAGAAAATTTTTTCAATAAATTTATGATGAATTTAGTTGTTTTAAATCCCACCAATGTTTTATTTCAACATAAATTGCAACATTTTATGATATTGGTGGTATTTTGAGCTTAATCGTAAAATTGGCCCATGTCAGATTTTTTAAAAGATTTAAGTTATTTCTTTAATCTTATCATAAAATTTTATATATAAATAAAAACTTTTAATTTCCTTTTTTTAGGATTCCACACATCCAGGGATTCATTTAATCCATCTTGATTAAAATATGAATTGATTATATGGAATCCCAAAAATAATCTCACGAGTTGGACCATGAAAATAGTTTACATATTTTTCTATTTTTAGCATGGGGACCCTGACCCATTAATGGTGGGCCCTATTACTATGAAATTTTGTGGGTGAAGGAAAATGTGTTTTTTAAATATCTTTCACGAACGCTAGGATGTGTGAATTAGAGGTTTTAATGGCCATTACTGCATTCAAATATAGAGGTTAATGATTTAGAGAGGCTGATTGGACAAAATAAATTGTCAGAGTAAGAAGGGAATACCTATTGGAAAATGTTTCCCAATATGATGAAATTTTTTGGAGAGACATAGAATATATATGGGAAAAACATTTCCTAAGTTATAAACACATTAAACTGTCATTTAATGGGGACACAATGCATATAGTTTTGAGAAAACAATTCTTTCTATAAAAGGAGGGGAGCACATCCCTATCAAAGTATCTCTTTCTATCCCATTCCTTCCGGGACATCAAAAAGGGGAACTTTTAATATTTCTCACTTTTCATTAATTTATTTTCCATATATTTATAATTTTTTTTCAAACACAGTCATCTCGATCACCCTTACCATGGTGGGGTAATCATTTTGAGTGACTTAAGAAGGCATTGTTTTCTATTTTGTAATACTTTGGTTCATGGAAATAATTCAATTAAATTTATTTCTTCTTCAATGTTGTTTTCAATTTAATATATCATATTTTATTATCAAGTGTTATTGTTCTTGAATTATAATTTTGTTATTTATTTTTCTTTGGTAAATAATTGTTACCCCTCCACTAATTTCTGGATTATATATGATGGAATAGACCAAGGATTATTGTGGAAGTGCTCAATGATCATATGTATGTGTAAAATGGGAGTGGATGTTCTTGATTTTTTGGGATAAACAAGTCCCAATCGGGTATTTCCCACGTCAATTGAGTAAATTCAATAAACATATTTTACTCATTGAAGGAGAGTTAATAAAAATGATATCTTGGTAAGGTTGTATATACCCATAAAAATTTAACCAAGGCAGTGAGAGGAAAGTATTGTATAAACTCACGTTAATCAACATAAGAGAAGTGGTTTCAATTAAATTGAACGAGGATAGCATTATAATTGGGAAACAGACCTTGAACTAATCATCCTTTTAATATTATAGTTTTTTATTATTTGAATTTGAAATTTCATTTCAATCATATTCATATTAATTAATTCTAAGAACAATTCATTTTTACCATCTTTTAAAAGTGACAAACTATTTTTTGTGCAATCCTCTTCTGGATAATTTCTAGGGTTAATCACCAAAATAAAATTAGGCAATATAAATCATATTTTCCATGCCCTATAATATTAATGTGTCAGTACATCACCAATATGAATATTACCCTTTCATCCAAAGATTGTTTCCTCAATTCTTCCATAATAATTTCATTTACAAGAGCCACTAGTGTTGGATCTAAACATGAATTATATGATTTATTCTCCCATCTAATGATAAGGAATTTCTTACTATCATAATTAATCACAATTTATTTATCATTTAAACAAATTTTACAGAATATTTTTAAATCCATTCTATACCAATGATTATATAAAAAACAATTATAATATTGAGTTCAGAAAATATTAAGAGTTTTGTTTCATAGTGGGAATTAAAATAATCATATTTTTTATAGTGAGAAATCCACTAGGACTCTTGACTAATAATAAACTTCTTAATGTGTTTGGTAAATATCAAATTTTCTTAGAAAAATAATAATATATATATAACAATTCAATTGTCTATAATCAAAATAAGAATTATCTAAATTTGTGTATATTATTGAAATACAATGCACCACATCATTATGAACATCAATATTAGCTGTTGTGATAAAATAAAAATTTTCATGCTCTATTGTCCCTTTCTAGGGATTGTTCCCTTGAATCCTTAGAGAATATTTTTTAATAGTTACCATATCTTTTTGGTTTAATCAGTCTACATTAAATGTACCTTTTTTTCATTTTAAAGGTCAATCCTTGAAGGAAAATCCCATTCTTGATACGAATACTGAATGATATTTATTTCAAAATTTATGATTAGTTGTTAATTAGGACCTTCCCATAATCAATTTTCAATATTTTATCTTCTATAATTCTTAGTTCTTTCTTTCAATAACATCATAAATTGGAAATTCTTTATCTCTATTGATAGAACGTGATACATTATCATCATATAATGATTTTTTTGGGAGACCAGTTCCCTTAAAATTATTATCTTCATCACATCAAATAAATTATCAATATTTATCATTTAATTACATGCATAATCAAATTCAATCCTTTCTAACCAAGTAAATATGGATTCATAAATTGAATCATTTTCAAATTCATTTTATATTGGACTTATAAATTGGATATCCATATCTAATATTTTCTCAAAGGGAATAAATTTTTTCATGATGATTTCCTTAAAATCCTCCCATTCCATGATAGATTTTCAAACCTTATCTTTAGTGTTTTAAATAAATGACCCTCACTTATCCAAATCCCAGGATATATGATAAAATTATATGACAACTACAACACCCCGAGATTTTATGAAAAATAAACTTTTTATTTAATGTCTTGTGTTGTACGCTACACCAAATGGAGCTTTCACAACACGCATCCTTGACTTTCCTTGCATTACATGAAATCGCAACCTTCCTCGATAGCGTGTGTAGTACGCAATACCGAGTTTTCACTAAACAACGATATGCTATTAAAATATTATTAAAACTAGCCGTTATGAATAGTAATAACCACTTTCTGAAATTTTATAAATTTTATTTTTCAAAATGGACTTCATTTTTGGATTTGGAATATCTAAATTATCTTAGGGTGAGATTTTGGTACTTTTTGATAACTTTCATATACTGATGAATAGTGAAAATTACTAAATTTTAATTAAAAACAACTTTTTTAATAGAAATAATTAATAGGGATAAATTATTAATTTGAGTGGTTTTAAAGTATATTTAGAATATATTTTTACTATTTAATACAATTTTGGTCATTGGATTTAATTTCACATTTAAACCAGTTATAAACAAGTGTCAATCTTTTGATAGTTATTATCTCTTAAAAACACGCTATTTGTTTTGACGACGGGAAATAATTTTTAAATTAGTAAATTTAACTAATATGTTTTGAATTTGATAAAATAGAAATCATTTTTGAATTCGTAATATCAAATATAGATTAGGCCTAATTTTTGGTATTTTTCTGGAAACTTTCATTTTCTGATGAATAGTGAAACCACTAAGTGGTAGTTAAAAAAACTGATTTTTTCATAAAACTTAATTTTACCGCTTCTGTGAGTGGAATTTTGAAAATTCTAGAGACACAGTTAATATCAAGGACTAAAATGTTGTTCAATGAGATGAAAATAATTTTTGGTGAATAGTAACTTTTGACTTTTTTTACCACGGTTAAAAGTAAATAGAGTAATTAAGGGTAAAAATGATATTATTATTACCCTAACACATGTCCTAATTCTATTTGATAAGTGTAATTCGACAAAAAAACAACCTTAGGAATAATATATGACAATTTAAGCCCACATGGATTAGATTAGGACATTTATTATTAATTTATTTAAAGAAGGGTAAAAATAGTTAAAATCAATGTTTAATAAGTAAATCATTTTTAATATAGGGTTATACATAAGATAAAGTCGACTATAAATATTAATTAGAAATCTAAAAATATTTCCTACATAATGATAATTTATTTTTAATATTTAGACATTAAATAATTTAATTTAGTTATGACACAACGATGATGCAGTAATTACCTTTTTAAGAAAATATTAACATAATTGATGTTATAAATGCCCAAATAAATGTAATTTGAGTCTTTTTATGACTTACACTAATTTTATAGGTTAATAGGACATGTTATTGTTGATTTAAGTAACTTGTTTAGAACTTATAATTCTGTTATGAATTTCATAAAAATCATGTACCAAATAGTGTCAAAATTGTCATAAATTAGAATTTAAAAAAAATAATATATTATTAATTGTTTTTTAATTCTTAAAAATCTATGGTTCGGCCAAATTACTTATATAAGGATAGATATATTAATAATAAACAACTTGGGGTTCTTTTGGCTTGTTTAGTAACCATATAGTGTAAGAAAACAAAAAGACACGGTAAAACATAAATTATTTAACTTAGAGTTAAATTTAATTGATAAGATTAAAATAATAACCTAAACTTTTCTAAATCCTATTGTATGAGAGGATTTCGACCCATACCCACTATATCTTAGAAATAATACCCTTTTGGAACCATTATAAACCTAATTTGACCTTAAAATAAAATAATATATTGAGATTTTCCTAAGGTGCCCCTCTCCTCCCTTATAAAAGGGCACCTCCTCCCCCTCTTCATCACACCACTTTGAGCCTTCAAGCTCGGAAAACCCCTGCCAAAATCCCTTCTCCACTTCCCTAGTATCATCCTAGAGGTCCTGGTCTTCTTCAAAGACCATCCTTAGTTCTTTAAGTGGAGGTTAAGAAAATGCGCGTCAAAAAGAGGTAATATCCATTACCGATGTTTTTCAATTTCATTCTTCTTCAACTTATTCTTCTTTAGTTGTTTAATGATAAAGTAATTACATCAGTACTTATTATATACTGATATGTTATTATAAGTATGAAACAACTCTAATTAACCTTCTATCCATCCTACGGAAAAAGGAAATCACCGCGCGTGCATACGTACAAAATACCGTCTCCACGCCGTGGTGTAATCTATTTTCCGCAACCACCTTAATTGGATGGGTATAATGGTGTAATGAGTAACTATATATGATTATTATAAATTGATATTGATAATTAAATAGTATACATACACTTCAACACAAGTTCACGATCATGAGAACGATATCATCGCTCGTGCGTACGTACGGACTACCGTCTCCACGACGCGATGAGATTCATTCTCCATGTTAACCATTTAAGAACGATTATAAAGTATATATAAGCAATAATAATGAAATATATGAAATTATAAATCTACTGTATTTATGTATATATGAATGTCATCTACTTACTTCCATTCAAGACAATAAGGAAAGGAAAACAACATTCACGCGTACGTACGGACTACCGTCTCCATGAACGGTGTGTTTCATTTCATTTATCTATCTATTATATATATATATATTGAATATATTTGATATATAAATCATGTTTTATATACTGGAAGTAAGTAAATCATGATATATGTAATAATAATGTCAAGAACAACAAGTCCAAACACCTACGATAAATGAAATGATTTTACCCAAAACGCTTCTTTAACATGGAATTTACAAAAGAACGGGTAATATAAAGTCATTATTGAACCACATATGATATCATAACAATGAATATGATTATTTAATAAGTTAATGACATTATTTAAATCATTATACAGGAGGTTCGGATACGTACAAAGCATATCAGACATAAGGTAATGGAAATATCACAATCTCATTTTTATCCGAGATTGTTTATACTATAGTATTTTCTGGGGTGTATTTTATCATCCACATCCATGTTTCCTCTATATGTAATATAATTTACATCCACCTACAATTGTTTAAATCCTATTTTACCCTTCGGTGAGTTTTTAGTAAAAGATATGAAAGAAATCTTTTGTCGTTTTTTGTACGAGGTGCTTTTTTGACTTTTCCGAAAAAAGTACGAGAAGAATGTTTTTTAACTTATATGGAATGAATGGATTTTTAAAACATTATTTCCAAGAATCTTCCTTTATAAGTTTTCAAGTTTATTTTTAATCAAATTCTTTTATTTTAAAATTTTATGACATGTTAAGAAAGGAAAAGTGTTTTTGAAGTAGAAAGGATATTTTCCTCGAGAATGAAGTTCAAGTGTTTTATCAAAATTATTTTCTATCTAATATAATAAAGGGTTCTGTTTTTATCCATATTATTAAATTGATTTGATTATGTTGTGATGGATTTATTTTTATCAATTCCTTTATCATATATGAATTGTTTTATGATGTCATGATGTTTAAGATTCCCATTTTTATTACATGGGTTATGCAATGATGTATGGTTTATGATATTGTGGCACACATAAGAATGGTATCATTATGAGATGGGTGGGACCTATATCTCCCTCCAATGCATTGGGTAAAGATTTTATATCTCATGAGATAGACATGGCTGGAACGGTAGTTTATACCGGTTCAGCGAAACAGGACTGAAACGAGGAGTGAACTCGGTTCAGAAAGGGACTTTGTCCACTAAGATAGTCTTATAAATGAGACTTTACTAATAAGAAATTATTCTCTATGATTATGTGTGTATTCCAAAAAGTTTCATGTTTTAAGTTATGACTATTGGGATAACATTTCACTACTATGATTTATCCCATGTTATGAAATTATGATCTCTTTTGCAGGTTAAGATTTCCAAAAGATATGTTCTTATGAATATGATGTGATTGATATTTCTTTTTTTTACCCTTACTGAGCATTTGAGCTCACCCTTTTATGTTTTCTTTTCCCCAGGATATAGAGAAAGGTTTTAGGTAAGAAAAAAAAGGAAGATTTTTATGGGAGATGTTGAAGATCTTTCACCATGATTAGATGATTACATTCCGAGTTTCCAATGACACTAAACTATTACGGTCCTTGTGTGTGTGTTTTTGTATTGTACTAAGTATTCCTCAAAATTAATGTAATGTCCATGTACGTCAAGCTTCGGGTCTCTACAGTTGTTATTAAAGGAATGTTTTAGTCAACCTTTGGAAACTAGGATGCGAAAACGTTAGTGAGATCCCTAGAGATATTTCTAAGGTATGTCTAGGGATGTACCTAAGGATAAGTATACGTATAGGATACAATCCTAGAACTAAGGTAATGATCATAGAATTTAACCTAAGATGTTAGATATTGAGGATACTACCCCTTTATTATGTTGTTTTCCTTAGCATGATTTTTGCCGCTCACACTATCCTTTTTGGGTTTTAGATGATGGCTGGAACCCAAAGGATCCATGTTGATCACTGTAATGGACAATGCAATGATTGTCCTCCTGAACAAACAAATGTTATTGGAGATGGAGTGAAAAATCATATCGCTATACATACACAAGATATGAATCATTCTGGACATTAAAATGAGAAGAGAAGGGAACAATATTCTATTGAGTCTTTCATGAGTCAACGCCCACCTTCTTTCAGTGGGTCATCCGATCCACTTGTTGCTAAACAATGGATCAGTACCACTGAAAAAATATTTTCAGTTCTTCAATGTTCAGAACATGATAAAGTCATCTTAGCAGTATATCGTTTGGAAGGAGAAGCTGATCAATGGTGGAATATTATCAAGAATACGAGGCTAAGAGATGAAATTGAGTCCCTGGAATGGGATGAGTTCAAGAACATATTTTTCAATAAGTACGTCCCTTGTATTCTTTGAATAAAGATGGAGAAGGAGTTTCTTGAACTAAATCAAAAGGATGATGAATCTGTTGGTATATACGAAGCGAATTTTACAAGGCTTGCAAGGTATGCATCTGGATTTATCATCCAACCTGAAAGTAAAGTTGATCGATTATTCAGTGGCTTAAAACCAATTCTTCGAAGGGAATTAGCTATAAGAGACTTCAGTAGCTATGAAGAAATTGTGCGTTGTGCTATCAAGGTAGAAATGGATGTTGGTGTTACATATCCATCTCATGGTTTTGATAAGAAACGAAAGATGGAGTTCAAGGAGAAATCTCAGAATAATGGTGAAAAGAAGATGAATGTTTCCTTATGCTCAAAGTGTGGAAAGAAGCATGGTGGAGATTGTCTTAAAGGGACTAGAAAATGTTTTAAGTGTGGAAAATAAGGTCATTGAGCAGCTGAGTGCCAAAGTAATGGAAAAAGGTTTTCTAATGATGTGAATAAAGAAAAGACTGCAGAGAACGCACCAACAACACTTCAATGCTTCAAGTGCAAGGAAATGGGGCATTATGCTAATAAATGCACTAATCCAAGGGTTAGTGATGATCGACGTGAGAAACCACTTAAGGAAAAGGAAAAAGTGAAGTCACATGCGATCACCATTGGCGATGTTGAATATGAAAACGATGTGGTGGAATGATTAAGTGTTTATGTAATGGGATTCCAGAATAATGTTGTATATAGTATTGTGGAATATTGGAATATTTATGTTTTGGTGTATTGTGGTTTTCAATAATTTTATGGCATCGGTAACCATGAAAAGAGATTGAAATATTTTTGGAAAGCAGATGATATGCACATAATGAAGGGATAAAGAGAATCTAATATGTTTGATAGTATTCATGAGCTCATGATTGATATAAAGACTATGTGATATCATGGTTTGAGGATATAGAATTTTGAGGATTTTGGTATGTGGAAAGTGTTAACTTTTAACCACATTCATGTTTTCACTAAGGTTCAATGGATATTCATTATTCAAGAGAATACATGATTAAGGTATTCACATGTGTGTAATTTGACCAACAAGATATATCTTATGATATATGGGGGATAAATGATGGCATTCACGTGATCATTTTCTTTATACTATGAGCTTGGACCGAAGTATTATAGATAAGACTAAAGATTGGAATGGATTATGTTGGAAATAAGTTAGTATTGTTTAAGGATAAAACCTTTTTTCATTATTATTGATGGGATGTTATAGTAATATAGTTTTAGAAAAAGGACAACCTGCAGGACGGGGGACATCCCATCGCATCGGACAAGGCTATGGGAATCGAACCCACAACCGAAGTGCGACTGGCCTTTATCGCCTACCACTGGCCTACAGGAAGTCCCTGTTTAGTAGAAACTAGTTTTATTATATTAAGTAGTATGATATATGAAGTAAAAGTCCATTTTAGGAACCATATATGATTAATCTCACTATAGATGGACTTATGTATTTTTTGATCACTTTTCTAACCTTTTGTTTGAGACAGATGGAATGACCGATCATTCTATCACATGATCTTCTATCACATCACGAATGAAAAATTCAACTTCATTTATTTAAGATATGAAGTGGAAATTGTCCAAAGAACGACCAACAATGAGACTATACCGAAATCACGAAAGTATTTCTTCTATTTCCAATTTCATCAACTTTAGGGAAACGATCTTGAAAACCAAAAATGTTGTCCTAGTGATCTTATATCTGATGAATCAGATGGTAACATAGATTGTCACAAATTTATGGCTTTGTGATTGTTGGCTTTTCTATAGCCATGTTCTCTACCACTCCCCATCAGAACATGATGGTTAGATTTCTCTTCCATATCCATATTTTCACCTATGTGGAAACCCAGTGATTAGTTTATTTGGGTAACCGTTACGTTTCATAATTTTGTTTTTAAAGATTGGTTTTTGTATTCCTTTTTACGATGTCGGTTTCTATCAAAGAAACTTTCGAATAGTAAACCATTTATAACCCCAATGAATTTCGATAGTGAAATTCATTTTAAGGGTGGTAGAATGTAACATCCCGAGATTTTATGAAAAATATTCTTTTTATTTAATGTCTTGTGTTTTACGCTACACCAAAAGGAGCTTTCACAACACGCATCCTTGACTTTCCTTTCATTACATGCAATCGCAACCTTCCTCGATAGCGTGTGTAGTACGCAATACCGAGTTTTCACTAAACAACGATATTCTATTAAAATATTATTAAAACTAGCAGTTATGAATAGTAATAACCACTTTTTGAAATTTTGTAAAATTTATTTTTCAAAATGAACTTCATTTTTGGATTCAGAATATCGAAATTAGATTAGGGTGAAATTTTGGTACTTTTCGATATCTTTCATATTCTGATGAATAGTGAAAATTACTAAATTTAAATTAAAAACAACTTTTTTAATAGAAATAATTAATAGTGATAAATTATTAATTTGAGTGGTTTTAAAGTATATTTAGAATATAATTTTACAATTTAATACAATGTTGGTCATTGGATGTGATTTCACATTTAAACCAGTTATAAACAAGTGTCAATCTTTTGATAGTTATTATCTCTTAAAAACACGCTATTTGTTTTGACGACGGGAAATAATTTTTAAATTATTAAATGTAACTGATATGTTTTTAATTTGATAAAATAGACATCATTTTTGAATTCATAATATCAAATATATCTTTGGCCTAATTTTTGGTATTTTTCAGAAAACTTTCATTTTTTGATGAATAGTGAAACCACTAAGTGGTAGTTAAAAAAACTGAATTTTTCATAAAACGTAATTTTACCACTTCTGTGAGTGGAATTTAGAAAATCCGAGAGACACAGTTAATATCAAGGACTGAAATGTGGTTCAATGAGATGAAAATAATTTTTGGTGAATAGTAACTGTTGTCTTTTTTTACCACGGTTAAAAGTAAATAGGGTAATTAAGGGTAAAATGATATTATTATTACCCTAACACATGTCCTAATTCTATTGGATAAGTGTAATTCGACCAAAAACAACCTCAGAAATAAAATATGACCATTTAATCCCACTTGGTTTAGATTAGGACATTTATTATTAATTTATTTAAAGAAGGGTTAAAATAGTTAAAATCAATGTTTAATAAGTAAATCATTTCTAATATAGGGTTATAAATAAGATAAATTCGACTATTAATATTCATTAGAAAGCTAAAAAATATTTCATACATAATTATAGTTTATTTGTAATTTTTAGACATTAAATAAGTTAATTTATTTATGACCCAACGATGATGCAGTAATTACCTTTTTAAGAAAATATTAACATAATTGATGTAATAAATACCCAAATAAATGTAATTTGAGACTTTTTATGACGTACACTAATTTTCTAGGTTAATATGACATGTTATTGTTGATTTAAGTAACTTGGTTCGAACTTATCATTTTGTTATAAATTTCATAAAAATCATGTATCAAATAGTGTCGAAATTGACATAAATTAGTTTTTAAAACAAATATTATATTATTAATTGTTATTTAATTCTTAAAAATCTATGTATAGGCCAAATGACTTAGATAAGGATAGATATATTAATAATAAACAACTCGGGGTTCTTTTGGCATGTTTATTAACCATATAGTATAAGAAAACAAAAAGACGCGGTAAAAGTTAAATTATTTAACTTAGAGTTAAATCTAATTGATAAGGTTAAAATAATTACCTAAACTTGTCTAAATCCTATTGGGTGAGTGGATTTCGACCCATAACCACTTTAGCTTCGATATAAGACCCTTTGGAACCATTATGAACCCAATTTGACCTTAATATAAAATAATATTTTGAGATTTTCCTAAGGTGCCCCTCTCCTCCCTTATAAAAGGGCACCTCCTCCCCCTCTTCCTCACACCACTTTGAGCCTTCAAGCTCGCCCAACCCCTGCCAAATTTCCTTCTACACTCCCCTAGTATCATCCTAGAGGTCCTGGTCTTCTTCAAAGACCATCCTTAGTTCTTTAAGTGGAGGTTAAGAAAAGTCGCATCAAAAAGCGGTAATATCCATTACCGATCATTTTCAATTTCATTCTTCTTCAACTTCTTCTTCTTTTGTTGTTTCATGATAAAGTAATAACATCAGTATTTATTATATACTGATATGTTATTATTATTATGAAAAAACTCTAATTAACCTTCTATCCATCCTACGGAAAAAGGAAATCACCGCGTGTGCGTACGTACAGAATACCATCTCCACGCCGTGGTGTAATCTATTTTCCGCCACCACCTTAATTGGATGGGTATAATAGTGTAATGAGTAACTATATATGATTATTATAAAGTGATATTGATACTGAAATAGTATACATACAGTTCAACACAAGTTCACGATCATGAGAAGGATATCATCGCTCGTGCGTACGTATGGACTACCATCTCCACGACGCGATGAGATTCATTCTCCATGTTAACCATTTAAGAATGATTATAAAGTATATATAAGAAATAATAATGAAATATATGACATTATAAAGCTACTGGATTTATGTATATATTTATGTCATCTACTTACTTCCATTCAAGACAATAAGGAAAGGAAAACAGTGTTCATGCGTACGTACGGACTACCGTCTCCATGAACGGTGTGTTTCATTTCATTTATCTATCTATTATATATATATATGTATAATTAATATATATGATATATAAATAATTTTTTATATTCTGGAAGTAAGTAAATCATGATATAAGTAATAATAATTTCAAGAACAACAAGTCCAAACACCTACGATAAATGAAACGATTTTACCCAAAACGCTTCTTTAACATGGAATTTACAAAAGAACGGGTAATATAAAGTTATAAGTGAACCATATATGAAATAATAACAATGAATATGATTATTTAATAAGTTATTGACATTATTTAAATCATTATACATGAGGTTCGGATACGTACAAAGCAAATCAGACATAAGGTAAGGGAAATATCACAATCTCATTTTTATCCGAGATTGTTTATACTTTAGTATTTATTGGGGTGTATTTTATCATCCACAACCATGTTTCCACAATATTTAATATTATTTACACTCACCTACAATTTTTTAAATCCTATTTTACCCTTCGATGTGTTTTTAGTAGAAGATATGAATGGAATCTTTTGTCGTTTTTCGTATGAGGTACTTTTTTGACTTTTCCGACAAAAGTACGAGAAGATTGTGTTTTTTTAACTTATACGGCATGAATGGATTTTTAAAACATTATTTCCAATAAGCTTCCTTTACATGTTTTCAAGTTTATTTGTAATCAACTTCTTTTAGTTTAAAATTGTATGACATGTTAAGAATGGAAAAGTGTTTTTGAAGTAGAAAGGATATTTTTCTCAAGAATGAAGTTCAAGTGTGTTATCAAAATTATTTTCCATCTAAGATAATAAAGTGTTATGTTTTTATCCATATTATTACATTGATTTGATTATGTTGTGATGGAATTATTTTTATGAATTCCATTATAGTATATGAATTGTTTTATGATGTCATGATGTTTAAGATTCCCATTTTTATTACATGGGTTATGTAATGATGTATGGTTTATGATTTTGTGGAACACATAAGAATGGTATCATTATGAGATGGGTGGGACCTATATATCCCTCCAATGCATTGGGTAAAGATTTTATATCTCATGAGATAGACATGGATGGAACGGTAGGTTATACCGGTTCAGCGAAACAGGACTGAAACGAGGCGTGAACTCGGTTTAGAAAGGGACTTTTTCCACTAAGATAGTCTTGGAAATGAGTCTTGACTAATAAGAAATGATTCTCTATGATTATGTGTGTATGACACAAAGTTTCATGTTTTATGTTATGACTATTGGGATTAAATTTCACTACTATGATTTATCCCATGTTATGAAATTATGATCTCTTTTGCAGGTTAAGATTTCCAAAAGATATGTTCTTATGAATATGACGTGATTGATATTTCTTTTGTTTACCCTTAATGAGCATTTGAGCTCACCCTTTTATGTTTTCATTTCCCCAGGATATATATAAAGGTTTTAGGTAAGAAAAAAAAGGATGATATTTATGGGAGATGTTGAAGATCTTTCACCATGATTAGATGATTACATTCAGAGTTTCCAAAGACCCTAAACTATTACAGTCCTTATGTGTGTGTTTTTATAATGTACTAAGTATTCCTAAAAACTAATGTAATGTCCATGTACATAATGCTTAGGGTCTCTACAAAAACCTTCTCCCTTTCATTAACTTCAAAAGAGAGAAATATACTCTAGGGAACTTATCCATTTCTATGAACATTTTTTTGTCCCAACGAATGATAGAGGGTCTTAACACATGAAGTGGTATCGAATTCTTTTCCCACATTGTGTATCAATAGGATTCTATATATGGGAAATTTTATTTGTTATTACACGATTCAACATAACTAATATTTCTATATTTTTATCATCTCAAGATTCAGACCCATCTCCATATTTAGTCTATTTCCAAAGAGATGAATACCTAAATGGATTTTGTTAATTGATATGGTCCCTATTTATTGTACTATAAAACAATTCAATGAAAATTTATACACTAAATTATATTATTAAATTATAAAATATAATGTATAATATCAAAAATAGACAGACACTTAACAAAAAATGAAAATATTATGAAAGCCTACTATCAAAATAATATACATGGTTTCAATGCGAAGAGTTTAAAGAAATATTTGTTTTCAAATAATAAATAATAGTTTGTTATGCATATGTGAATTATAATAAGAATATCCACAGGGGTGCATAACTTTGTGAGTATGAGGAACAAATTTTGTTCACCGGGTGATGATCGATTCAAAGCATAGTTTTCCATTTTTAGAGTCATTACCCAAAAGTTAAATAGTCCCGGAGCTATATCTCCTTGTTGTATCAAAGAAATTATGTATATATAAGAAATACCAATAATCACATATTTTACTAAACATAAGTATTTTATCCTATATTTATACTTTCCATGACAATTATTCATAGGGTTATGTTCTTTAATTTAGGTTTTAAAAAATCTACATCCCACAGAATATAGTAAATATCTTCTAATAAAAACGGTAATGACCATTACCCATGTAGCCTAGATTTTTTGGTCACATTATTACAGTAGTATTATATATATAAGCTACAACATCATAAAGAATACATTGTTTAGAACTCCTGAAAAATTATATACAATATTGAATGTCAAATTACTATTGAAAACATATAATAAAACATATTAGATTCTCTAGAAAACCATATTTACCATTATAATATCAATTCATATCAATAATTAAACACTTCCTATAATTATTTGGAAATGAAAATAAATAATGGGGTGAGCTCAGATACTCTGAAAGGGTATGTCTACCATTGAAGCTATCTTAATTATATAATACATATTCAATATTTGATGGTAAATATCTTAAAACACATTCAATTTATTAAAACAATCAAGACAAAATATAATATGGCAGTAATAACTGATGATAAAATATTATCATAAAAATATTCGAATGAACATGAAGATTATACAAGGATATTATAACAAATTAAATAATCACATTAGAATAAATAACTGACATTGTAATGGAATGTACCCTATGGTCCCTTACATTGAGAAATTAATTGTTTTAGGTATCATTGGAATTCATGGTGACTCATTTCATCACTTCTCAAAATTTCCAGTTTTCTTAGTTTTTTAATGGTGTCTCATCCCTATTGTGTGTAACCATAACGATGTGTCACCAGGATATTATCTTACTAGTGGTAGCTCACCCTGGGGGTGGCCCACTAGTTCTTTCTCATCCTAGAAGTTTCACATAGGGGGTGGATCATCACAGGTTCCTCGTCTGGCGGTGCCTCATCTGGTGGTGGCTCACATACAATGCATCGTCTGGTGGCACCTCACTAGTGGTTCCTCTTCTGGTGATACATTTCTTGGAAGTGACTCCCTACCAGTGATGCCTCATTTACAATAGTTACATATGTTTGTTGTTTTAGATTTTTATGAATTTTTAATGGGATTCTGAATTAATGACTAAATTGATTATTTTTAGATCAATTTCACAAAAAAATTAATTCTATATTTATTTTCCAAATATTTATGATGTGTTTAAATGGTGAAAAAACCTGGCATTGTCCAACTCTACCTTTAATAGGAAATAAAAACTATATCAAATCAGGTGGATTGGATATGATCATCTTGAATCTAGGAAATCACCCCCTTGCTCATTCCTTCTTCCATTATCTTAATATAGGATGTGCCAAATCAATCATCATGTAGGATTCATGTGGCTATGCTAAGGCAGTTGGATTAAGATTCCATGGATAGTCACCTATAGTATGTGTGCCCCTATTTTTGGAGAAACCAGGATGTTTTGATCTTCTTTTCACCCAAGTTCTATTTCTATTATATTTATTAATTGTCCATCATACATGATGGAAATGTATATATTTATCATTATGAATATAGTGGATTTATGATTAATAATGATAATTGAAATGGTTTAATAAATAATATATAGGTGATTTAGAAAGTGACACATGATCTTTCTATGTGATTAAGATTCTTAATATTGTGATTTGTATGGGATAATAACCAACTGAAAATCAGATTCATTGGGAGACCTAGTCTGCACATTGGATGATATGTGTATTGTCTTTATTTTATTTTACATGAATTCTTATAGATAAATATGAAAAGTTTAGAACAGAAATTATATCAAGAAACCTCAAAAAACTCAATTCTACATTTATGATTTCATTGTGGGGGAGGTGTGAAAACTAAGATATGTTATAGTAAGATAAGAAAAATCAGAAGAAGAAATACATGGAAAACAACGAATAAGGAAAATAAGACATATAAATCAGGTTTCTATGTGGGGAGATGCATGGGGAACCCCTTATCCTTGAGATGTGAATGGTCTGGGTGTGGTGACAGGGGTGGGAAAAAATTAGATCCTCATGGCCAGATGTGACGCCCCTACTAGTGATGTGGAAGGCACCGTGCTCATCAATGGAGAATTAGGCGCACTGATGTCGGTGGATGCTTGAGAAAGAGAGGTGTGGAGGGGTGGAGGTGAGGAGGGCCACTATGACTAGGAGATCCATGCCAACTCCTCCAGTTTTTATCATTTAATGAATCTAGGAAGACGACAACTAGATTATAATGTTTCTATGATAACCCATAAATTAACAAGTGGAATTAATAAGGGATGCCTTATTAAATATAAAAATATGTTTTTACTTGGTATATGAGGTGATTTGGTTATGGTAAAGGAAATGACCAGTTTCTGGTTCTATTGATAAGATGATTTGGTTGGATGATTTTGAAAAATGAAAATAGTTTTATTATGGGTAATTTTTGAGAGTATTTTCATTTATAAAATTTTGAAATATTATCACCATATCTAGAGGTCGTGATATGATGTATCTTGAACATGTGTTTAACATAGATGTAATGTGAATTCGTGTTAACATACCAGGGCTATTCATCCCCTAAATTATTTAATACTTTGATGGATGATAATTATAGTGAATCAAGTTTCCCAGGTTTTAATGAAATAAAAAAATAATTGTCTAATAATTTTTGGTATGTTTTTGGTTGAAATGTTTAACAGAATGGAAATTTTTAAATTGAATTAGTTGTGAATGTGAAATGGGATTTGTGGATTAGTGTATAGTGGTGGGTATTTTTAGGAAGCAACAATTTTTAAAATGTTTTTTGGTTGTTTTATTAAGAACCCATTTGTTGGGATTAAGTGTATTTTATTATTTATATATACTTTTATTTCATTTTTTATTTCTATATGTACACCAACCATGCTGAGAACTATGTGAAAAACACTAGCATCATCGCACGAGTGGTTTTTTTTTCAACATCTGGTGAGGATTTTGGATGGTTGGGTACCCCCTCTTTTCTACTATATCATTCAAGATTTTTAATTATTGAACATGATGTGATTGTTGAAGGTATATGAGTATGCTAGATGGTGGACTTGGTGTCACATATTAGGTGTCTCTGGGATGAGTTATGACGACGCATGCTTTCCCTAGTGTCTCCCGGAAGGGAAGTGATGTGATTTCCAATTTTTGTTCGGGTTGAGATGTAATGTGTTGTGAGGCCTAGGTGAGTACAGGTGGTATGTATAGTGAATCGTATGTGTTTTTGGGTGGGAAGTGTTGTGAGGCCCAGTTGTGAAAGTGTAGGATGCGTTATGAAGCCTAGGTGTTTTCGGGTGGGATGTGTTATGAGGCCCAGTTGTGTGCAGGCCAGATGTGATGTGAGGCCTGAGTGTGTGTGGTAGGGATGTGATGTGGTACACAAAAGGGATGAGAGTGAAAGGATGTATGATGTTAGACGTGACCAATATACCAGTGGGAAAGTGGTGTAGGGTTCCCTATCATCAATTTTATTTAATTTATATTAATATAAATGACTTTAAGTAGTTGGTGAGTGTTCCTTGAAGATGTTGGGATTGGTTAGTATACCAGGATAGGTGATGTATGGTTTTGCTAATATCTCAATGTTGCATTAGTATGATTCATTCACATGTGTGTGAGAGACTTTTTTTACTAAGGATAATTCTTTTCTCATGCTACATATATAAAATGAATTTCTGGTTTCTAGGAGGATTTCATGGATTATGTTGGACCTTACTAGCTCAAATCCATGACAATTGTTTGATCGTTATATATCATTACATTTTGGCATTTAATTTGGTGAATTTATTGAATCTATATTAGTTTTATACTATACATTCATGTTTGATGGTTTTCATTTAAATTTTATTCGTTTATTTATTTTATTGTAGGTGATTCATCTTATCTCCTGATAATGTATCCATATAAAGGGTAATTCCTCTCCTATTGTGTGATTGTTACACCCTTGGTGCTATCCATCAACCGGGGTCCTACTAGAGGAGTGACTGGGGGGTGTTCATTATCTCCCTTTCATAATTTTCATCCCAGGGGGTGTATCCTTTGTTGGAGGGGCTCATGAAAGACTAGTATCAGAGGAGATGGCTGATAGATAGGATGGAGTATAGAGTTAGGCACATTCATTATTTTATTGGTTGGTAAGGAAATCAAAATTGTTGATTGGAAAAGGATAAGGATAATGGATAGGACATGAGATTTTAAGGACCCCCCTGATCCAATGCACATAATCTGATCTTATTTATTAACCATGTGATATGGATGGTCTTGAAGGGTAGAGACCTAGGAAATGTACATGCATCATAACATCTTTTGTTTTAATTTTAATTTGATAGTTTGTGAATTTTAAAATGTATAAAATAAATTATATTAATTAAAATTAGTATTAATAAAAATTTCATAGCACTCATGTGTAAGAAATCACTATTTTACCTTCAACCATTGATCCTCGTCATCATCTATGTGAGAATTAGGAAATTGTTGTTCTGCAGGCAGATCTAGGTTATCACCTTTTTGTTGATCCTATTGATGAAAATTATTAGTGGCAGGGCATGTTGCATAAATTAAAGTGGTAGGACATGGGAATTTATGATGAAATTTATTCTAAAATATATAAAAAGATAGGTCTAGAGGATCTAAATATCTCTTTCATTTTGATCCAGGCCCCCGATGGAGTACTGGTTCCCTTTGGCAGTCATTCAGAAGAGGGGTATCGTATATCAATGTTTTTTGATGTATCTAGGTGAGCGGAAGGAGACAATCATTTTATGAGTGGAATTTTAGAAGGAGTTCTGGGAAGATTTCGTTTCATCAACCATGATGGTTGAGAAGTGGTGGGATCTAATCTCCCTTCCATATGCGTGTATGTATGTGCAGGAGATGTGCTTCATGTTAAAGGACCTTCTGTGTTATTCCCCAGATCATTTTTTGGATGAGGTGTCTCATGCAAGATGAAATAAGGAGGCAAATTATACTTCTATTTGGTATGTAGTTACCCAGTTTATGTTTCCAACATATCTAAAGGTTCAGAATAATGCCTAGGTGATCAAGAAGGTTCACTCATGAAGAGTTTTACAGTGAGATAGGGACTAGAAAAGTTAATCTAGGGAGAGAGTTGTCAGTGGTAGGTCTCAGACACGAGGACCTTCAATATTCTCTCTGGAAGGGAGTCGATCTTATCAGCTAACATTACAACTTTCTGGTAACGGTGGTATCCATTATTTTTCTATGATCTTTGTGCTTGTGTTTTTTGTTATGGGGTTCATGGTCATCATTATGTCAAGTACCCTATGGTTCCCCAAGATCTGTTTGGTGGTGATAGAAAAGTTCAATGCTAGCCTCAGCAATAGTAGAGGCAATAGTTATAGAAGGACTATAGATCATCATAGGTTTGATCAATTTGATTAGTATATTTTTCTTCATGCCTAGTTTGATTCAATATTTTTACACTCCATTTTTTCACCTGCTCTATCCCATTCTTTAGAAATAGAGATAGAGAAGCTTCCCATGACTCTATAATTGAGTTTTCTAATTCAAGGATGGATCATCTGGTTTCATATTTGCTGGGGATATAGACTGATGATGGGACCACATCAGTAACATGGATATATTTTCATTCTAAAGATTCATCCTGACGATGTCATCCTTGTCATCACTTGGTTGTATATCGTACATGCTGTTATTGAATTCTTTCAGAGATGAGATTTGTTTTAGGATGTAGATTGTTAGAATGTGTTTTTACTTAGTGACTAGAGTTTTAATGTGGGAATTCGGTGTTTACGGACCCATCATTCCCTGTTGGATGAGTTGTTAGTGTAATCTTCGAATTCCATGAGTGTGGAGGTTCCAATGGTTATTAGGGAGTTTCTGGATGCTTTTCCATGTATTTTTTAACACTACACACATGACTTGATATTGATTTTGAAATATACTTTCAAAATTGTGTTTCTCCATTTTTAATGGATCCTTAACCAATGGGACCTTCTGATTTTCATGATTATAGTATTGAAATAGATAACCTGATTCATTAGGTATTTATCACGCCAATTGTGTCATCATGGGGTGCTCTACCATTATTTTTAAGGAAGGCTTTTGGTAGTATTAGGTAGTGTATAGACTATAAGAGGTTAAATAAGGTGATGGTTAAAAATTATTACATGATCTAAAAAAATAAATGATCTTTTTGACTAACCAAGAGGGGTGATTTTGATTTATATGATCGATTTGCAGTTAGGATATCATTAGTTGATGGTAATGGAGTGTGATATCCCGAATACTGACTTCAAATGCCGGCATTGGAGCTTATAGTTTTTGTTCATTCCACTTGAGGTAATGAAAACCCTAGTCATGTTTATGGGTCTTATGAAATCAATGTTATTTGATGTCTTAGATTGGTTCATCATTGTATTCATAAATTATATCTTAATCTACTTGAATTCAGAGGAGGAGAACGTTGAGCATCTCAGAACTATATTGAATGATCTTAGAAAACACCGCATCTTTGAAATGTTGTCTATGTGTATGATATGGACATATGAGGTGAAATTACTCCCTCATGTGGTGTCTCATCAGGGTGTACCTATATACTTTTTTATGTTTGATGTTTTTCTTTCTTAGGTAGCTCCCAAGAACCTCGTAGTGGTTCACAGTCTCCTTGGTCTCGCATACTACTTTCAAATGCTTGAGCCCATATTATAACAAGTTACTACCACATTGAAATCATTGAAAATGATGGAACTAGAGTTTTCGTAGTGTGATCATTTCCAAGAATAAATCATTTTCATGAATGGTAATTTAGTCAGTGCTCTAGTTTCTAATTGAAGGGGTTTTGTTTGAGGTGTGTCGTGGCACATCCTATATTGGTTTGGGATACATTTTGTTTAAAAAGAGGTAAATGATATTTTATGGGTCTCAACAGTTATGTACATATGATATTAACTATTCCACCCATGATCTATAGTTCTCATCATTTTTTTGTGTTGAAGTTTTGATGGAATTACCTCATTGGGGAGAACTTTGTAGTCTTCAAAAAACACAAGATATTGAGTTATATATTATTTCTATGTGTGATATGAACATGTGGTAGTGGATGTGGATGGATTTTATTTAGGATTATGTTTTTTGGATCTCCATCACCTTATGAAAGGGTATGTGGAGGCCAAAACATTGAGAACAATTCAACATAATTGTGTTGTTCATGAATATGTGGCAACTTGGAGAGCGATTGAGGAGTTGGTCACCCTTCACATAGATGAATTGGTGGATGGAGGTAGATATTGTTTTTTTAAGATGATTGTGTGAAATTTTCTAATACCGTTGGTGGATGATTACCAGTGAGGATAATTAGAGGCAGAGTTGTTACATGATCATGTTGTCCATGGTGATGCTTCAGAGGGATGATTGAAAGACAGTTAGAACCAAATATTAATTAGAGGGATGGTTATATTTCTAGTGGTGATGCAAGATGGATTCCTTCATGAGTATCAGACATCACCTTTGGCATATCACCCAAAATATCCCAAGATGTATTGTGGCCTATGGATGTATTTTTGGTGGGCATGGACGAAATGGGTTGTGACAGAGTCTGTGGAAATGTGCATGCATTAACAACAGGTAAAGGTTGACCACTATGTTCCTTGGAGTTTGTTGAATCCATTGGATGTTCATGAGAGAAAATTGGATAAAATATCGATGGATTTCATCATAGGTATACCAAAAATTAGGGTGGATGAGATGATATCTAGGTGATATTGGATCTATTGATTAAATCACCCCTCTTATTTGTGATCATGGAGTCGGGCACATTGGCTACATTGGATAAGTGGTGTTTGGGAGAAGTGGAATGGCTATATAGTGTTATGAGGACCATTGTCATGGATCAGGATGCATGGTTTACCTCCCAATTCTAGAAGGAATTGTATAATTCTATTGGAAAAAAGTTATGCCTTAACACTAGTTTCCACCCATTGAATGATGGGAAGATGAAACGGAATACCCAGGCACTGAAGGATATAACAGGAGAATTTATATCAGAATTTTTTATATCTAGGGTACCACAACATCCCTTGGTGTAGTTTCCATATAACAAAAGTTACCACTCATGTATTTTCATGGCACCATTTGAAGCCTTATATGGGAGACCATGCCATTCTCCATTGTGAAGGATAGAGGTTTGGGAGACAGCTGCTCCTAATTCTAATGCGGTGTAAAGCATGATATAGAACATTCATATTCATCATGAAAGGATAATGGTTGTGCAAGAACATAATAAGTCTTGTGATGATCGTAAGTTGAGGTGTTGAGAGTTTTAGGATGGGGAACACCTATTTTGGAAGGTTTCACATCGATGAGGGAAACAAAGTATTTGAAAAGGAAGTAAGAATTCCCCAAGGTTCATTGGACCCATTGAGATGTTGGGATGATTTGGAAAGGTCTCGTATCATTTGGTATTTCCATCATGGATGAAAAGGATCAAAAAGTCCTCCACAACTCTTACCATCATCAGTTTCTTCATGATTACCATTAATTGATTCACTAGGGAGATTTATATATCGAGGATGAAACAATGTCTCTGGAATGAGTATTAGAAATATAGGACCATTGAGAGAAGGTGCTGCCTGAACGAACCATTCATTTGGTGCATGTTTTTGGGGGGCATGGTTTCAAAGAGGATAGTATAGGGGATCAATAGATTGAGATGCATTCCTAGTACCCAAAGTTGATTTAGATTTTTCTTTTCTCTATTTCCTTTGTAATTCATTTCTTGAACCATATTTTATGAAATGTTTTTTCCTTGTATTGTGTTTTTTGTGTTTTGATGTGTGATAATGTCCTAACATATTAAAAGTGGAGGAAATAATTCCTAATTGGGAGGCATTATAAGTGATGCGATTAAAGCTATGAGTGAGAGTTAGTTCCACCCATAACAGATAGTATAATTACATAGAGTATGGAATTCCCTAATTTGTGTTTTTGGGATGGTTATATTATTGTGTTTTTGAAGTGTTTTTTGTGGTCGTTTGGGTTAATGTTTATAAAACCATGACGATATGGAATGGTTTCTAGATTTTAGAAGATGTTTTCTTTCATTTAAAGGTTTCAACTCGAGCTTTTGAACACCAGAAGTTAGAATATCATTGAAATTGAAAATGTTTGGTTGGTATAGATGGTTTATGTGTGATCATATCTTTGAGAGGTATCTTGATAGATACTTGTTTGGAATATTCCAATCCTTCCCTCTGGGTTGGTTTTCAATTATCGAGGATGAGAATAGTTTGAGATGTATCTTATGTAATGGCCCTTTCCCTCCATTCCATTACTTTTTGGGAAATATAGTGATTGAGGTATCCTAGAATGCCAAGGTTACTCATTTAAACACTTTGAAAAATTCCCATTTTTCTGTGTTTTCAAACAGTGTATCATCACAATAGTGTCTCATGACAACAATGTATGACCTTAACGGTGTCCCACCCTAAGGATGTCTCACCATAATAGTGCCTTTTCTAAGTGGTGTCTCACTGACAGTATCTCACCCTGGTGTTGGCTCACCGGAGGAATCTCATCATAGCAGTTCCTCGTTGGCAAGGGCTTGCTGGCAGTGCCTGGAATAGTGATGGCTCTTGGGAGGTGCCTCATCTGGTGGTGCTACACATGCAGTTCTTTATTTGGGTGGTTCCTTTTCTAGAGGTGTCTCACTGGTGGTGGCTCACTTTTGATACCCCACTAGTAGTTCCTCATCTAGCTATGAATTATTGCCAATATTTCCTCATATCCAATAATTACGAGAATTTACATTTTTCCATATTCCATATTTTATGATTGGAATTAGTCTTAATGACTAAATTGAAGGTTCTAGAGTTGTTTAAAAAAATTATTTATATATTTATTTCAGTATGGTTTTAGAAGAGTGTAAATGTTTAAAATGGGTGGTCTTGGACAGATCCACCTTTAATGTAACATCAAAACTGTATCAAATCTAGTGACTCAATTATGATCTTCCTAAATCCTTGATATCATTCCTCTTGTTCTTTCCTATTTTATTTCCCTTGATACAGTACATTCTGAGTCCCTCTACTCATAGTCGTCACATGGCCAAGATAAGGATGTTGGTTTATGATTCCTCATAGAGTTTCCTACTATATGAACACCCCAATTTTGGGTGCAACCAGGAAGCGTGGAACATATATTATCATAGATAGGGTTTCCCTCATCATCTATAATTTTACATCATGTGTGATAGGTATATAGATATTTTACCTTTTTATTATAGATGATTCCAAATTAATAATTATAATTCATTTGGTTTAAAAATGATTATACAAGGGATGGGGAAGGTGAAACATGATCTTCCTGTGGGATTGATATTTTTAATATTGTGATGTTTATGGGATAAATACTTAATATATATAATGGTGGTTGGGGGGGCTCGTATGTGTACTATATGGTTTGTTTAATTCATGTTGTTTGGTTTCTTTTGGATAGTTATAGAATTTAGTTGTCAATGTATATTGAGAGAATAATTGGATTATCAAGGATCATATAGATTCTGTGAGAATCCCTATATTAAAAAGTATAATTAAATAAGGGATACCTTATTAAATTTGAAAATATGTTTTCCCTCGGTATGTATGTTGATGTTGTTGTGGGCATGGTTCTGAATAGGGGTTGGTTCTACTGATATGATGATCTTTACTAATGAATTTTAATAAGGATAATAGTGTTTGTATAGATAATTATCAAGAGTCTATAAATTTAAACCATGAAAAATTATTCACACAATATCTAGAGTTCATGGAACGATGTATCCTGAATGTGTTGTTAAGGTAGATGTAGTCTGAAGTTGTGTAAAATTACTATGGCTCTTCATGATATTCATGACTATTTCTGTGTTACTGGATAACTCCCATGTCTAATAGATTCATGGGTAGAGATGAAATAAATTAATAATTGTTCAATAATGTTTGGAATGGATTTAGTTGGTTTGGTTAATGAAATGTAAATGGTAAAATGGAATTGCTTGGGAATGTGAAATAGGATTTTTGGGTAGTTGTGTGGTGTTGTGCATTTAGAGGTAATAGAAAAGGAGATAATGATGTGAGTTGGTTATCTGTCTAAACAGCCATAGGTTGGGATTTAGTGTCTGGTGTTATTTATATATACTTGTGTTTCCTTGTGGTTTATATATGCAACCCCACCCATGATAAAAACTATGTGTTGAATACCCACATCTTGATGCGAGGGATGGGGGAGCGGGTTCCCCATCTTTTAGTGAGGTGTATGGATGGCTAGGTACCCATTATTTTTTCCTCTCTCTTATAATATAGGTACATATTTCACAGGTTATGACGGTTGTAGAACTATAAGGTAATTAGATGGTGGTTTTGGTGTGGTATCTCGTGTGTCTTCAGGATGTGTTGTGATGAGACAATATTTCCTAGGTGTCTTCAGGATGAGATGTGATGTGCTTTCCCAGGTGTATTTGGGATGATTTCTGATGCATCAAGATTCTACATTTTGTATAGGAGTGATTAGTAGGGAGGCCAAGGTGTGTGTGGGAGGGATGTGGTGTGAGGTAGATGTGTGTGTAGGGTAGATAATTTGTGAGGTCGAGGTGTGTGCTTGTAGGATTTCATATGGTATAAGGAAGGGATGGGAAATTCTGGAGGTATGAAATTGGGAGAGAGCATTTTACTTGTGAAAAAGTTGTGTGAGGTACCCTAAAATTGTTGTTCATTACTATATATTATATTAATTGACTTGAATTACCTGGTGAGTGTTCCTTGGTGAGGTTGGTATTATTTAATATACTAGTATATGTGCTGTTTGGTTCTACTATTTTCTCACAAGTGCATTAGTATTATTATTTCACATGTGTACAAGAGGCATTAGTTTTTATAATGAGTATACTTCAATGTTGAAAATACATATATAAAACTATTTTTTAGGTTTCTAGGGGTATTTAAAAGTCCATACAATACCTTTCTAGATCATATCCATGACAGTTAGTGGGATGATTATTTAACTTTACTGTTGGGTATTTATAATAGAGACATTATTGTATCTATATCAGTTTCATTTTATATATGAATGTTGTATGGTTTACATTTTTCATTAATATATTGTATTGGTGTTGATGTGGGTGATTCATCTATTCCCCAAATCTTGTTTCAATATAAAAGTTAATTCCTCCCATATTTTGATATTCTCACACCGTTAGTGCTAGTCGCCAACCTGGGGCCGACTGGAGGTGAGAATTGAGTGTCATTATCTCCCATTCATCATTTTCATAATAGGTGATATATCCTTAGAGGAGGGGCCCTGAAAGACTCACATAATGATAGAATTCATAATGAAATAAATCATAAAAAGACCATCAAGGCAGCAAGTAGAGACATTATATATAAATGGGTAAGACCTCAGCCAAATACTCAAGATAATTTTTCTCAAGATACCTACAAATTCATCAAGGAGATATATGTTCCCCCTCCCTTCACATACTATGTAAAATTGTTTCCTTATTTGAAATGGGTGAATCAAAAGCAATATAAACATTGATATTTAAAAACTAGCATAAAATATTTTAATACCCTCCCAAAATAGTATACATAATCCAAAACCGTCTAGTGTAGTATAGTGATGCTATCAAAATAGTACATCCCCAATACTAATTATCTTAAACTATATTTAGAAATAAAAATTCTTGTAGCATCATGACCCAAACACCACATACTACTGCCCTGATCTAGTTTGTTACATGACCTCATGTGCACATCAACTTATTCGAGAGGTTTATAACATGCATCGTGGAGCTAAAATGTCATACGGTGAAACTATCCCTTGATCATTAAAGAAGTAAAATAATATAAATCAATATATATAGAAAAAATCATGATAAAAACCAATAACCAATAATGAACATGAATCAAATGAATAATAAAAAACAAGGGAAATGATCATAAACAAAGAAGTGAACATATTATTCCATGTGTGATTGATGTGTCAAATGAAAACCCATAATAATGTCAAACAAAAAACTACGATGAGGGTCCAGACATCAAGTTAGGTTCCTTCATCCATGATCTATCTGAAATACCAACTAATTCATTTAACATAGGTATCTTTCACTTGTCATGCCCTACAAATATGAATTCTATCCAAGTACTGATAATAGGACCGAGTAGGGTGTGAGTATAACTCTATATTCCACCACCAAAAGTGTCTCTAGAAATATCATATATATAAGAAACTATGCAGTTTTATAAAGAATAAAATAAAATGATGAAATTATACAGTTTTCAAATTATTATTCTTTTGTAAACCATATTTTATCATGGATACAATGTGACACCCAATCCATTCATACCTACTTTGTTCCATGCCAGATTCAGAACCATACACCATGGTATTTTATAATTTATTCATTATGGGTATTTAATTATTCAAATTAATTCAAATTTTATTTCAGTACAATGGAGTATCATCCTTTGTGCTATTATCATGGATACTTTGAGTTTAATTCACACATCATTATCGTGGGTACAATGAGCATCATCCCAAAAACAATATCGAATGTCCTTAATTTTTGATCCAAGAGTTTTCCACATTTACAAATAAAATGTATTTTGAGTTTTTTATTAATCTAAATAAGGGTTATTAATGGGGTTTTTAGGAAATTTTTTTTATAATGCATATGGAATTAGTGCTTATGGTAGTGTATTTCCTAATGATTTATAGGTTTTTAGTGTTGAAAATTTGGAGGATGGTGGAATTTGTTTTCATGAAGTGACAGATTTTCCCAAAAATACAAAATGATTCATGAATGGTAAAATGTGTTTTAAATATTTTCGACCAGGAGATGTTTCGAGAGTTTCACAAAAAAAACATGTCAATGGTATGAGTTTTACATAATATTTTAATTGAATAGAAAGTTGGTTTTCGCCACAAATGAAGAGTTTTTCATGCCTGTGAAATAGAGACGAAATTTCATTTAGTATGTAAAGAATGCAAAAAAATGCATTTTAAAGGAGACATAAAAACAAGAATTTTCGTATAAGATGGAATTTTCATGCATAGTGTTTGGTGTACAAGGAAATTATTCTCTATGGGTGACATAAAAAAGGATTTTCAAAGTAGGAGTAATTTTGTGTGAATATTGTAAGGTATACAAGGATCATTAATGATGGGTTAGTAGTGTCAAACAATTGGTAGTAACCCCATTATTTTGATGGAACATTTCCATCAATGATATGATGACTTTTTCATGTAAATGTCCTGAACACCATCGATTTCCACAATGGATACTTGCGCTAAACGTTATATGTGTTCAAAAGCCCAAATGAGGTTCATGAAAAATATGTGTGATAGTTTTTCATGTGTGAAAAAATAAAATTTTTGTGCACATGTCCGAGTGTTACATTCATGATCACATGTTCGGGGACTATATGTTTTATAGTATATAGTTTGATTTATTAGAGCATATGAGTGCATTAATTCAGAAATATTGTGAAATAATTGTCTCGTTCTAATCATGGATAATGACATAAATTCTTATTCTATTTAAGATAACTTCAGGTCATTAAACTAAGTTAGACTTTAATCAAGGCAGTGATCTTGGGGGAGTCAATAGAAGTGTTCCAAGGGAGGTTGTGTGGTTTCTATAAAATTATTGAAAATGATTTGTAAATATAATAGGGTTACTATTTATGATGCACTATATTAAAAAACTAGTGAAACCTATTGTATTTATGTATGACTGAGTGTGTCTACATATTCTCCTTTGACTAGACCTTAATGAAAAACCATGTAAAACAATTTTTTTCTCTCTTTGTAAGTAAATGTTTAATAGCATCACGATTCCATTACATAGGGTTTTAAGGTTCATACCAATGTGGGGATATGATATTTATGTTTAAAAGAAAATTTTTACACCCTAATTCACCCCTCTCATCTTTGGCTGATCTGGGGTCCTATAATTGGAATCATAGTTATCTGTATATTGGTGTCAAATTTATCCTCTGATTTTTTTAGATAATTGATTGATTGTTTGGGGGATTCAACATATTTATTGAAAATACATTGAGATTTGGAGTAAATGAATGATATCTCATTTGTGATCCCATGGGGTTGAATTTATTATTTCTACATCATTAAGGGTTCATGTTAATGACGTGACATGTATTTCTATGACTTAAATAGATATGAAAATTATTTATACAGATTCCAAAGATCAAAATTCTCTTATAGAAGTATTATCTGATCAAAACTACATGAAGGTGATGAGTTATATTTTAATAATTTCCATATGGGAGATACTATAAAATATATACAATGGTTATACCAAATTAAAAGAGACCAAACTACAAGTATTTTACAATATTTTTGATGATATGAATGTGAATCAAGATAAAAATGCTAATTTGTTTTTTAGTCAAATAACACATGTTTATGGATGTATTCATGGATTTTGGGATGAAATTAATCATATTTACACTATGAAAAGAATATTTATAAGGCACCAATATATTTTGAATCCAAAAAAAATTTCCTACAGACAAATGAAATCTGTCTAATATTTATCATGATGATCTACTAAGCAGTCTAGTGGCTTGTGATATAAGAGTCAAACCAGAAGATTTATACACTCATGTAAGAATGGAAATATCATTCTAAGTCATCAGAAAATTTGGGATTCCCAAAATTCGTGATGATGAGGAAGTTGAACTTCATTCTGTATTTTGTAAGAAATTCAATGGAGGAAAATAGAGATTTGATGAATGTTTATGTTGTCTTTTTTTAGTGTGGTAAATTAGGTAACATTGCTACTTGATGTCCAATGAATTTTGATAATATATAATTTGTATTATAAAACATATATAATTATTTGAATTAGTTCTCCAATAATGGAGACTAAATATAATGAAAGAAATTGTAGAGAAAGATCTACTTTTAAAGAAGAAAAAGATGACAATTCATTTTTAGAGGATGAAAACCTAGAGTTTTTATTTTAACCTAATTTATTCATGATGGTTACAGATGAAAATGTATAATATATAAGGATTAATATAATCAATATTTTTTTTTGATCTCAAGGTTGAACATGAGGGTTCTCTATATGTGCTTCAAAATCAAGGAATGAGAAATATATAAATGAGAGATGCACTGAATTATTCATAAAAATATTTTGGTCATATTGAAGGAGAAATTGATCAATTAGAAGGAGATAAAGTTGTAAATTTAACAACTCTTTAAATTTTGGTAGAGGTTGTGTAAATAAATATCATTAATGATGTTCCAGAAAATGTCATCTATGAAAATTAATAAATACTATTGTAAAAGGCAATGATAGTTGAGGTAGATGAAGAAATTGTTTTTACTTTAATGAGTAAACTTGAAACTGAATCAAAATCAATGGAAGTCAAGAATAAATTATAATTTAGAATATTTTGAGGTGAAAATATTTTAGAAAAGAGTCTTCATGGATATGAAAGAGTATTTTTGACCATGAATTATCAATGATCAACACTAATGGGAAAAAACGAAACTAGATGTGATGTAGAAACATCAAACACTAGAAATGGTATGATCCTAAATATTAGGAGGTAGAATCTTTTAAATATCCAAAAAGAATATGTTTTCCCAAAAAATAAATCATCAATCCAAATAGATAATATAGATCCAAATACTAATCAGGTATATACAGATGATCATCGGTCAAATACATTTTCAAAATATGGGGACATGTGGAGGAGTGTAAGCGATAAGATATTTTACCATGGGCAATTTAATTTTGTGGACATATGGAATATTCCATGTCTTACTGTGAATAGGAAAGGGGCTACGAAAATGGAGAAGTATCTAGAAGTTAATAATGGTGAATGGTACAATATCATTGATCATATAGAGGAAATAGTTTCTCTGTTTATTTTTTTCATTTTTCCGACTTTTTTAATAAATATTTTCATTGTAGGAAGAGGAGAGGAATGAAAAATATCTAAAGAACTCAGAGAAATGTCAATAGATATCAACTATGAAGCATTAAACTTTTAAAAGTTTCTTCTCCTCTGGAAGAATAATGTGAGTATGATGAACCCCTAAATATTGAAAAGAGATTGGAAAGGTCATCTTTTTCCTCCCCTCAATCAAATATCTAATGTAAGAAATAGACTAAGATAACAAAATCCTATCATAAGGAAATTTCTAAAAATAATATGATGAATAGTATTACACAAATTATAGACACTGAATTCTAATATCACATGATAGAAACTTCAAATTAATTTTAGAATTATAAGAATATGTTTAATGGAAATTTGATATTTGGAAATTTATGTGCATTAATGATTAAAGTTAATGAAAATTCCAAACTAGAAAATGACTAGCAATAGAAAAATGATTCCCTCAACGTAGAAGGTTTTTGTCACAATATCTTGAGTGGGATTCAAATCTATGAATCAAGACTAATAGTGAAATATAATTATAATGGGTAAAGTATCAATGGAACTGATGATAATTATTTCATGAAATGAAAAAAATGGAATAGTATACCATGATTATGTTTAATAGAAAACTTGATTCATTATAATTGAAGAAGAAAATCACTTATGGAATTATAGTGTGGGTTAATTTAATCATAGAGAATGGATCACATATATAATAATAACATTTTTGTTTACATTACTAATATAAATAAAGATTGATAAAATATAGGTGATGATGTGGGTGGGTAATGATGGTTGGGACATCATATCATCTAATGAATAAAAGGTAATTGAATCTTCTGGATCTCATCAACATTGATGCCTCTGGTTTAATGAATGTGGATTGAACACATTTAGAGAGGTACTTCATTATTTTTATTGATGATTATAGTACAATGAATTATGTGATGCTTATACAGAGGAAACTATAGGTTCTTGATTTCCTGATGATCTATAATAAAAATGATTATAATGAAACTAGATATATAACAATGATTCAATAATCTCACTAAGGGGGAAAATAACAACCATTTAATTTAAAATTAAGTCAAAATTCATGGGATAATAACAAGGTGTCAATAGTGAGATCCCCATATTAAATCGGGTTCATTGAAAAAAAAATCAATATGTAAACTATATAGATAGAACTATGATGATTGGGTGTTATGTTTCTCATCATTATAGGATGGAGGCTATTCAAATTGCGGTGTACACTCAAAATAGAAAATGGTATTTTATAGTAGAAACAAGGATGAAATATGATATACGGTATTGATGGAATACCTTTGTAAATTATTTTCATGTTTTTGGAATTAAATGATTCATCTTAAAAAAGAAAGAAATAAAGACATGTATGGTGGTGTTGTATATGAAGCAATATTCCTTGGATATTCAATGAACACTAAATCTTAAAAAATTTACAATAATTTTCATATAAATACTATGGGAATCACTGATGTGAACAAAATTGAGGTTAAATCCACAAATACCTTAAAGAGATCACATGTTGATATCATTGAAGATGGTGAAGAAAGAATATAATGGATAGATTTAGTTAGATAAATAGTAATGGGTTTGAAAAAAATCCAAGGCTCGCAAATGGATGATGATTTATAAGAAATATTAAATGAGGAAACCATTGCAAATGAAACTTCATCAAAACCTTCTAAGAGAAATATATGATTACAAAATCATGAAATCAAATATCATATGGGATAGGACCGCACCTGTACAAATAATGAGACCGAATAATCAAGCTTATTCTACATTACAATAAACTATACAACGATCCTCATTTTATGAAGAAGATATGAATGAATTATGGGTTAATGACATGAATGAAGAAATTGACCAGATTGATAATAACTGGGAAAGAGAAGATGTTAAGAGGCACTAATATTACAATTTGATTGGAAAAAATTTCTTTTAAAAAATTGACGATCATAAAATTTTGATCATAAATAAATAATTTTGGTGTGTAAATCCTATGTAAAGATTGAAGGGATTTCTGCAGAAGAATTTTTTTTACAGTGCCTAGAACGGAGTCGATGAGGATTTTATATTACATGAATATTCAAAGAGGGTACATAGTTTATAAAACGGATGTCATAATGATATTATTATATTCAGTTCAAAAATAATATGTCAACATTGATCAACTAGTGTGATTTATTATTAGAAAATATGATACTAATGTTTTTAGATTAAATAAATATCTAAATGGTGTATAGTAAGAACCAAGTGCATGGTATTATCAATGGGATGATAATATTAATAAGATTGAATTTAAAATTGGAGGTTTTAACCATAATTTATTTGGGTATAATTCATATAAATATAAATCTATGGTTATTTTGTAGGTTAGTGATATTATTTTTAGAAGAAGCAGAAAGGGATTAGTGGATGTATTTTTAGATCACACAAATTATGAATATTAAATTTATATTATGGGTGAACACATATTTTTTTGGTCTATAGGTTATTCGAAATAAGGATTAAACATTCAAATATATAGAAAAATATTCATGATAGGGTTAAAATAAATTCAACATTAATGACTCCAAACCAATTTTTACTCCGAATAAGGTTGAGAAAAACTATTAAAGCATGAGGATGACACATCAAGGGATCCCAACCTATATAGTATAACCATTAGAAGCATATTATATTTGACATAAACCCATCTAGATATCATGTTTGTGGTATTCTTAGTAGATCATTTGAAATTTAATTAGATCGAGATCACTTGGATGCAATTAATAGAATCATGGGGTATATTCAAGGTATTATAAATTTTGTAATATCCATTACAACATTAATATAAAATGAATTATTTATGTTTTTTGTGCATAATATTCTAGATATTTGGTGGATAAAATATCTACATGATTAGGAGATTAATTTTATGGAATCAAATATATAGGTTGGTTGAGAAAGAATCAAAAAAGAAACTAAATTAATACAGATGATGTGGATTATATCTATTTAATTATGTAATTCACTCAATTGTATTGGAAGAAGAAAAAATTGACTAATATTTTCGATGAGGTGAAATTGACAATTGATATTATTTGTGAAAAATTAGCAAGATCGATTATATAAAGAATCTTGTTCAAAACAGTCATACCAAGCCCATTAAGATCATATATCACTACACTAAAGAAAAAGTTAAATTAGAAGTGATTAAAATAGGGCATGTTAGAACTAATAAACATGTTGTTGAAATGCTAACTATACCCTTGGCTCCACCAATGCTGGTGAAAATTAAGTTGAACCTTGGTGTTCATCAACCTCACATTTCATGAGGAGGTTATAGTTCATCTCATCTTCTGATTTGTGTTAAATGTTGGAATCATTTTATCGATGTGATGTCAGATTATGGTGGAGAAATGACAATTAGGGATATTTTATCCCTATATGTTCAAATATAGGTTATTTGGATTAATTCCCAAAGTGGGAGAAAATAAAAATTCAATTAGTTTTGGTTTTTTAGTTGTGGATGGTGGTTTATGGAAGTGTGAGTTTTTTTCCAATATTCTTTTCTACCATATTATTTTATCACATAGACATAGAGTTATGGATGAGTTCAATCATTCTTATCTGGTATTTTTATCAAGGACAATATTTTTTCCATCCATATTTGAAACATTTCTAAAGGTGGAGTTTTTTGGAACGAAGAATTTTTCATATATGGAAGGAGAGTAGATTTTTTGTTTGTTTTTAATATATACAAGTGTTTTGTTCTTGATTTTAATTGTATGAAATGTGGGATTGAAAGACACATGATGGGTTTCTTGTTCTAGTGAAATAGAGATGTTTTTTACATAATGTGGATGTCACAAAAGGAACTTATGTGATAAATGAGATATCACAAAAAGATGGTCAATGAAGCAAGGATTTTTTACAAAGAGTGAAAGGTATGAAAGTAACATTCACAATAAAGGATATTTCAAAATGTGATGATTAGGTTAAGATAAATGCTGCACTCATAGTGGATGGAATGTATGTAACTTGCACATAGTGTTGGTCGTGTCAATAAATAGGAAGCTACCCCTTCATTCAATGTAACTTTTCCAATAAAGATCTGATACATATTCCATTCAAGTTCCATGTAGGAGACATGCACTTAGAATGTCCCTTGTTTCTATCAATACCAAGTGATTTCTGTTAACAATTTGCACGAAAGTTTATCTTTCTTGATAAAATAAAAAAAATTCCATAGGAAAATTAGTTCACAAAAGTTCACGTGTTTTATGACTAGAAGGTTTTGACAGAATAGTTTGATTTATCATTGTAAATGAGTGAAACAATTCAAGATAATGGTTTATGAAGTGTTTTATTATAATATGGGAAACAATCTAAAAACCCTAATGGTGGGGCAGTTTGATTTACAAAAAATTCATGTTAAAGTATTGTTACTAGCATAGAATGATTACATCTAATTTTTGTATTAAACAATAACATGTGAATCTTAGCATATTTAGTTATGACCACCACACTTTTATAATATTCTCATTAGACAAGCCCTTAGTGGTTATCCATTTAAAACTATTGTGTTGTCTCTACATGTGAATGTTCAATAACTGCATGATTCCATGAGAAATGTATTAAAATTTCATAATAACCAGAGTACATGATCTTTATCTGTAAACAAAAAATTGGACACCCTGATTCACACCACCCCTATTTGGTGTTCTACACATAGAAAATTAGTCTAGCACCAAAATCTAGGGTACTTATAGAATAAGTCCAACACCAATTCTAAATCATGCATCAAGGACCTAGAACATCAAACTATCATGCCAAATGAACGTGGATAATTATTGCATCACCCACACCACATTGTTCACATTCATATATAAATAACATCGTCCCATATTAAAAACTCATTTATTAATCACTCACTACACTCTTTACCATTTAATTTATCAAACACACCTAGGGGACTTTACTTTCATCACAACTAACAACATGGGAAATCCCCCATTAACCCATCTGACATCAATTATTACTCAACAAATTATGTATTAAAAGTTATGAAAATCAACCCTTTAAATCCCATTATCAAACCAAACAGTAATGATTTAGTTCATTTCAACAATCCTATTATTTACATTTTTTTCATTTGAAAAATAATATCAAGGTAATTGGCAGAACCCATTGGTTTCCATCGTGCCCCATCTTATAAAAAATAACGAATGAAACATGAACCTATAAGGGTCTCATAATTCATGGGAATTTCATTAATTTTTTTTATTTCAAAACAAATTACGAACATGAAAACAATATATTAAAACTTCAACCACAAGATCATGATAATGTCTATGAGAATCGTCATACAGACCATCCATTATAGGATCATTAATAAACATTTTACAATCCATAAAAAATAATTTGAGTACAATGACCAAAATCCCAGTGGTGAAGAAGATATTGGATGAAAACATAGGATTAAGATCTAATGAAAATGATAACCATTAAAAATAGGTCTAAACCATAAAAAATGGAATAATTCATACCTATCTAAAGGGATGAAAATATGGGAGAGAGAGAAACCTAATAAATGAAGAAATTGTATTCTAGAGATAGATCAATTTCATTTGACTAATATTCGATTCACAAGAGAAGTACATTGAGGATCCTTGTAATCCACTATAGATATTCCAAAAGGAAAGGGTCTCATATCAGGCATATTGGGGGCTATTAAGTATATAAACTGAGGGTTCAGAGATTCTGAATTATTTTTTTGGGGATTTAAAAGTCTACATGCATATTTCCCATTTGGGCTATTTGGTTAAGGGAATTGTGAACCCTAAACATATTCTCTATATTTTTATACTATTTCAGATACACAATTTGGTAGCACATTTAAATTAATCAAGTAACTATATAAAATAACCCTTCTATTAAGCGTTTCACGGTTAGGGGTGGGGGAGCTCGAGTGAACGACTAGGTAAAACTGTGAACCCCATTCTAGTGTCTCAAAATGTGGAACATGGTTTCCTAGGGAAAACCACATGATTTAATTGGGAAACAAAATGTTTTCATGGGGAAACCACATGATTTTCTATGAACATGTTCAAGCCATTCACAACCCCATTAGCTTCCAAATTCTCTAAATTCACTTAAAACAACATCAAAAGAAGACCCAACCATGGTATGATCAAAACTGGAGAAGAATAACTTCTAAAAATGTGTATGAGATGTCTCAAGTAGGGTTATGAATGTTTAATGATGGTATCATAAAAAAATGTCACCAATATAGCATAATTAAATTTATAGTTTTTTCATTTATTAAGTTAAAAAAATAAAATATTTAATTAAATCATATTTGAGAGTAAAATTTTGAAACTTTCATTGATTTAAATATTATAGGGGTCATTTTCTTTAAAAATAATATATTAAAACAAAAATTAGCCTAAGGTGATAGGATTATAATTCCATTAATCAAGTATAAATGAATATGTAATTTTTTGACCTTATTACTTAGTTTTTACATAATTTAACTGGATATACCCTTTACTAAGGTGATAAATTTTACCATGGTTAATATTTACATTTAAAAAACATAAAATGGACCTTTTTTTCTAATGTGAACCCATTAATTAAAAATATGGAATCAATTTTATTAAATTAAATTTCTATGAGTGGAAGAAATATATTTTAAAATATGTGATTAAAATGTGATGAAACCATTCATTAGAAAAACACAGTTTTTAAATATAAAAATAGATTCTTTTATCCAATGATAAGAAAAATATATTAGATAAATGTTAATTTATTTGTATAATATAATATATATAAATATATCTCTAAAAAACATTCATCACCAATATTTATTATTTTAATTTCTTAAGATAAGGAAACATTTTGTTCATAAATTTTTTCGAATATTCACTCCACCATAAAAATGGTTTTTTATAATTAATTGATACCCAATGAATTTATTTTGAAAAAGTGTAAACTACATACTTTTCCAAATTTAGCTTTCCCTATTTATACTAATAAATGTAATGGCTAGATTATAACAATATGCTATATTAATTTTCATTTAGACCCAGGGTTATGTGTAGCAAGAGCTATCAAAGTGAATAAATTTATTTTAAGTGATATGTGTTGTAATGTCTCAAGGTGTTACAATAATAACATAACTACTTATCCATATTAACTAAATTTTTTATCAACATCATGGTTAATTTAATTCAACCAGAAACATGAATCATGATATCATCAATCACTAGAATAAACTATATACTGGTAAAATACTATATTTATGAGGTATTAATTTTTTATATTTTAATCTATAATTGTAATATTAATTGATAAATTATTATTTAAATTATTTCACTTGTTCAATAATTTTTATGAAATATGAATTTTAATAACTAATTCAATGATAATCATTGATGTGCATTCCCGGAATTGAAAATGTGGATCTAAAAAATTAGTGAAAAATTATGAATCCATTCCCTTGAATTTTTTTAGATATTGGGATGGTAAAAATTAAATTTATTTGATACTAATTTATCAAAACAATTGAAACAATTAATATTCAATAAAAAAACATTTTTAAAGAAATATAAAATTACTAATTTGACTAAATTTACTAATAAAAAAATAAAACAAATATAAAAAGATTAAAAAATGGTTGATTAAAAGGTTTATGAAAACTATATATGGAGATATAAGAATTTTATTGAAGTCGAGAGTATTGGTAAGGGTGGTTTTATTTATCTATAATTTTGGAAGAACTGTTTACCTTCCACAACTGTAATCATTATATTACATCATGGATGTATTAAATATCATTCCTCTATACATTTAACTTCATAATTTCTAGATCTACGTATTTTAACTTACATATGATTGTTGTAATACAATCCATATCTATCCATTGCTTTATGTTATCACTGGTCTCCCCCCTTATTTATTTTCTTGTGCATATAAATATTACATTATTTGGTTTACTATTAGATTTTCATGAAATCATATTTTACATCTATTATACCGTGTTTAATAATCATTTATTCAAAATTTATTTCTTTATATGAAATGTTACAAAATGAAAATTAACTATCAATGTGTTTTAATAAAATTTTGTGCCTTCTGTTAAGGGATTGTCATCTATGTCAATACTCTAATTTTTTTAGTCGTTTTATGTTTTCTATTTTCCCTTTGGGATTGAAATCAATTGTATCATTCACATTTTTTTATTTCTATGATTTTGTATAACTATTTTCATATTTAGGTATCCAATGTCATTATCATAGTTCAATTATGTTATACGTTTCCATGTATTTATGTTAATTTTCATGTTCGAGTGGCACAAATATATAAGGATATAAATTTATTTAATTGATGGGCCTTCAATTATGTTTCCCTATGTGTAAGTTAGTAAATATTTAAATTTTAGTAGATTGAAATGTTTATTGGATATGGGATTGATCTAAATCTACTCATTTAATAAGACATATGGAGGGACTAGTGTAATATGTTATGATGATCTTATTAATTATACATTAACGATGATATTTTATCATTATCATTATTTCACATCCATATGTCATGATTTATATATATAGTCTATATTTTATAATCATATGGGCAGGATTTCCATTTGTCAATTTCAAGTAACCTAATTATGTTTTAATACCCATGTTTTGATATATGATCTATCCTTTACTATCTTAATTTTCATCACATATATTTTTTAGATTGAAATATTATATGTTTTGCCCTTTAAAAAGAGTGTGCGATCACCCATTAAAACTATTTACCATATCTGAATTTAATAATGCTTAATATTAAATATTATCTGTAAAATGTTAATCCAATAAAAAAATTATTTGAATAAATATATAATATTATGTGTGAGAATATGTAATATATAGCTAATATATAGATACACTAAACCTTTGGGGTTTGGGATTGTGTAATAATTGTTATGTGAAAATTACAACCTTGTAGAATGATGTAAAATATATTGATGTAATCATCATTTTATCTTAGTGAAGATATTTTTTAGAATTATTGAAAAATAACACACCCCAATTGGAAATTTTTTTGGGACTTGTTAATTTTTTTTACAAATTAATGATTCTATTGGAATGATGGTAGTCTAAATTTGTTTAGGGAATTTTTTAAACATTACTACTATAACAATTAATTGTATGGGTCTTCATTGTGATCACTTTGTTATATTTTGTATATTTTGTCTAAAAATTATGGTATTATTATCCATGTTTATAAATCAATGTTGCAAAATGTTTTTTTGTGGATAATGAATTCCACCTCTCAGTACTAGAAAATTACTATTTATTGTATTATTTTTTTAATTTTATGAGTCAGAAAATTTTATTTAATTTTATTGTATATGATTTATGAACCTTTAATGAAATATATACTTTTATAATAAATTTATTTACATTAAAATTTATTAACATATATTAATCCATACATATCTAATATCAATGTAAAATTTTATACTTTATCATCTTTTTAATTGATTATATTTTTTTGTTCAATATTCTTGAAAAGAGTTGACAAAAAATCTAAACCAAATCTTCCCCAAAGCCCATAAAACCCATTTATATAAGATATTAATGGGGTAGTGATATTAAATGATTTATAAATATCATGGAGGTAATTATCGGTTAAAATATGATTTCATTCCATATAAAACTACTACATCAATTATATTTGATTTTTGCAGGACTAATATAACACCATTAAATTATTCCAACTTGTAATGTATAATAGTGAAATTATACATGATTGCGGTGTGTTTTATGATGAATATGATATGATTATATTATACATAATTTATATGAATTATATAAATTTGTTCATCTAAAATACCATAAAACCACATTTTTAGTAGATCATTGTCATGCCAATGTTTTAATATATTCCATCATGGAGAATTAATTAGATGTTAATTTATATAATAATCTGTTGTATTATTATTTATTAATGAATTATAACATGTTATTAAATTCAACAATCTACGGTTAATTCTAATAACATTATAAAAACATCTTTCATCGGATGGAAGTGGATGTAGATATTTTATTGATGCTCTCCAACCATCAATCTCACATCATCTTCCTTATTTATTCTTGAGGTGTTGGTTAACAATGGTGGAAAAAGACTCCGAAAAATTATATTTGTTATTTATTGTGTCTCATAGATAAAAATACCAAGAGGGGATTTCATTTATCTACCCTTTAATGATCTAGAAAAACCTAAATGATGGTTAAAAAATGATTTAAATGAACATTGGTGGGAGGTATTTAATAACATTAGTTATTTTTTCCATAAAACACGTACTTCCTACCTTCAATGTATGGGATATAATGGGTTAGATTCTATTTCTGTCACTAATAAAATAAGTATTATATTATCTTCTATGAGAAAAATCTATGGTATTTAATAATACATTAGTTTAATATTTTTTAAGACATTTGATAAGTAATGTTTATGAATGTAATATTTTATTTTTATAAACAATAAAAATACACAATATTTAATAAAAATATGTTATTTATATTATGGAATATGATATTTCATATCATATACCATGATGTGGTACAAGTCATTATATTTTCTTAAGGTCACTCTCTATGATAGATTCCTTTCATATAATACAATTTTGATTCCATAATTTTTAAAAAAAGCACCCATCTATAAATATGATTAGATGCATATCATTAAAATGTTACTGGTGAATATGGTCTGTCATATTCATCAGCATGGTTATGAAATTTAAAAAATTAATTGTAAAAAAGTTAATCCATACCTAAATATATATGTTTATCCATAAATAAATATGATAATTAAAATTCTATTTTTCATTTATTGTCTATTATAAAATGTATTATTTATTAAATTTTTTATATAAATAAATAATATGGGTATTTAGTGAACAATTATTCTTTTCTGAAGAGTTTATAAATTAATTAATTATAAATAATTCATAAATAATGAAATAAATACTTATAAACAATAATTACTAGATAATTTTTATATATTACGAGATAATATGAAACACATTTAGTAAAATTATATGGATTTCCATTAAATATTTTATTTAAAAATGATGTGTATTTTATAAAATGTTTCTAAATGAATTAATTAATTCATAAAAATAATGTGTTTTTATTTACAATATTAATTAAAATTACAATCAATTAATATAATGTTTTCAAAATAAGGGACATCAATTGTTTAATTATTTAAAACACATCAAATTTTTTTTATGATAGGTATAATCATGATTAAAAGAATGAATAACTTTTTTTTGATAATAATGATTATTTATATAATTTTTAAAAATGAATTATAAAATATAAATATAATACATAGATGTATCATATATTTAATGAAAAAATTTGTCTAATGAATTATATTAAACATTCATATTTTGATTATATTGTTATTATATTAAATTAATTTTAATATAAATAATTTACCAAAAATTATTGTGTGTTATTATTATGCTATATTTTATAAATTATTCATATGTCATTATCTCATCCTTAGATATATTAAATTTTTTTTATTTATATGGTAATTACCTTATTTATTCATATTTGTATATTTTTAATATTTTAAATTATTTTTTAGGTTTTTTTATTAGAAAAATTTAATCTTATATTTTTTCAAGACTTGAATTATATGACAGGAAAAAAATAAAAGATTTATTTTTAAAACAAAATGTTCTTGGATTGTAGTTACTATTATCATACAGAATATATTTATTTAACAAATTTTATACATATTAAGTGTAGATTTATATTAAATCATATTTTTTGACTAATGTTTCTCAAATAGAGGGATGTAAGTTATGACGTCCCATAGAGATGGGGTTATTCCTTGATTTATAAATGTGTGGTTTATCTATTTATAACATATGGGTTACTCTTTTATTGATTTTCAGTCTCTTGAAATCATAAGAACTTAAATGAATTGTTAATGTACACTATGAATTATATGCTATGGTTATTTTTAATATTTTTTTAAATATATATTTGGGTGAGTAATGTAGTCATTAGTTAATATTTAGACTTACTTTTCAATATTTATTGAATATAATTAATTTGTGGATAGAATATTTTTCAAAAATAAATTTCTAGAAGAAAGAATGTGTAAATTAAATAATGTGTGATAATATGGCCATATTAAATCCCATTCAAAATAAAAAGTGCAATATTCCTTTTAATGTGATACTTATAATGACATAGATTATTGAATCTCATAGGTCATTCTAAATTCGGGTGTCCATATATTTTCGTATATTACATGAGGAAGTAATGAAGTGACCCTAAAAGTTAGGTTCATTGTTCCTAGTAATTTATTTTGGTTACAATAACTTGGGAACCCTAATAGGTTGGATAATCAAGTAATAGAGTTAGTTTTATCCAATTTATATATTCAATAAAGAGTATACCACATCAACTTCAACGAATTATATATGATATATTTTCCATGATTTATCTAGAAGTTATATTCACGGATTATTTACATGATGAGACATGCATAAGAAATATGGATATTTTCCTACCATTTAATATGATTGATTGTAAAAGGGTTATAATTTTTGTCAGATCACGTTTAAGAAGTCATTATTAATCGAAATCAAACATGAAAATTTTATGATGAAATACTTTTTTATAGATAGACAGTAACATCAGCATAGAATATTACTTTATGAAGAGTCCTTAAGTAAGATAAGTATAATGTAATAATTTATTTATAATTTTAACTTAAGAAAAGTTATTACATATACAAAGTAGTTTTCTGTGATAGTGGACCACCGTACTATGTAACCTATAGGGCCCCTGGCCATATTAACCACTTAGAGGGTGGTGAATTATTTAGTGGTATTCAATAATGAATTTTTATTTTCAAACCACCATATTTAGATTTTTATTGTTATGATCATCTTAAAATAATAGCTCATACACATTTAAAATAATATAGATATGGAACAATGAGAAGAAAAAATTGATTTACACGGTTCATTTTAAAATACTACCCCTTTCCATGATTGGATAAACACATTAATCTTGGAATCTACACTATATTAACTAGTGGGTAAAACCATGGACTATCCACGTCTATTTAGCATAGAGTCACACTATGTTATTTATCCTTATTATTGGTTATACACCATAACCCCAACTCCTTCCTAAGTTGATCTAATACACCAGTCACAAAATTTATTTTCATTCATAACAAAAATGTACTCCTTAATAGTTCATGTTTCTTCTAAACCACTTCATATAATCTTTTATATAAGAAGATGGATCAATACACCTACAAATTTACACTTATTCACATCTTATACACACTATATTTATTATTTACATTATCACTAAACCATATTAAAACTCTTTATAATCATACATTTTGATTCTTTTCATTACGTTATACCCTTTGTAAATAAGTATTTTTCCTTCTAAATATGTCATTTAATTGACCTCTTTGTCATACACTTTTGATAATAATGTTTATCTGGCACTAAATTATTCATTATTCTCAATATTAGTAATTGAATGTTCTCGCATTTTTTGTAACACCTTTTCATTAGTGGATGATATATTTTATATAAATAGAATTAAAATCATAAATGAAATTATCTTCCATATTTAGAAAAACGAAACTAATTGATCTTTATATATAGGTGATCTACTCATTTAAAATAGGATTACATTATTGATTTTATCACTAATTTAGATCAACAAATGATTTGGGTATTATTTCAATACTCTATGAAATTTTCTTCACTTAACTAATCAATAATCCAATACATACAAGAAACAATTCTAGAAATATTATATGCGTAATTACCTCTATGGTTTCCAAATCAAAATATAGATAAGGAATAGACTATGAAATATCTTTTACTCTATTTCCCATTGGTGTTATTTTTATTTGAAACACCTATTGTTATGGTTTGACCCTTATCAAAAACCTATTTTTCACATTGTGATTATATTAATTAATGGAATAGAACAAATATCAACATCAATATCTTCAATGGACAGTAATAAATAAATGTTCTCTTGAATCATAATTTAATTTTTAAATTCAATCTTTGATGACCATTACCATGCCATTTTTTACAAAAATATCCTCATTCTTGAGAATTAAAAATCCTACAACAATTATCATTTATGTTCGTCCATTAAATATCAATTCAAATTGAAATGATCATATCATATGATCCAAATTCATAATTTACCACCAAGAAAAATACTAAATACTCTTGATATGACTCAAATATATTCAGTGATGTCATATAATCTAGATTATTACAATGAAAATGAAACTCGTATTCTTTATAGTGAAGCCATATGATCTAATGTCTTCTGATCAACAACAAATTCATGTTATTATTGGTTATTTCATAAAATGTGATCAATAGAATATGATGAAATATTTTTTATTCATTATTATAATATATATAAATGTTGAAATTTATTTTCATCCCAACAATATTCTTAGAAACTCGTTAGTTAAATTGCACGACCCAAAATGTTTTTAAAATGTGCATTGGATGAGCTTTAAATTTCAACCTTTGAATCCCCGTATTATCTATGTATCATCAATGATCACTAAATTTCAACTATATGTTTTAAATCTAAACTAGCGACTTTACAAATTATTTGTTTTCATCAATTAATTTACATTATTTCATAACATTAGATAGGTTCCTTTATGAAATTTATACTCTAGCACTCAATTTCTAGACATAAGATTATTTAATTTCATCCCCTTATCAATCATTTCACTATGTCTTCAAATGCATAAAAATCAGTTCCAAATTGTTATAGGCCAATAAACATTCACGACCCAATAATAGTAATTATTTTTGTAAAAAATATGATCACCCCAATCATCAAAAATTGAGGCTTCCGTGAATCTGTCTATCCAAATTCTATAATTATGATGCAAATGTAACCATATATTTTATATATATAATGGAAATAACTCATTTATTATCATAGAACTAAATCTAAATCAATTTTTCCACAACCAGATTAAAAAATGTAACTAATATAATTTCATATAAAAACCATCCTATTTGGATATATTTTGAACAAATAATTCAAATTTAGAAATCAAATTTTTTTATATCTCCAATTTTTTTATCCCCTAATTAACTATAAATTAAATAAGAATTTATGGGACTACTTAGGTGTGACACTTTTCTAATGCATTCAAATTTAAATTAGACCCATTATATTTTTAATGAGAAAATGTTGATACTATAAACATAATTAAAAAATATCCACTATATTATCTACTATAATAAATGTGGGAAAACCCAGAGGATAAAATAAGATAGAATCCAACAATACATCTGGGAGGCCTATAAACAGTTCGGTATATTTTATCAATTCTAACATAATAAAAATAATTTTAGGTATTATTTATTAATTTTATCAGGAAAAATATGTTCCATAAACTATAACAAAAAACCAATAAAATTTACTCATCTCCATGTAATAAAACTACCACATTTTCTCATTTATCATCAACCGAAACATCCAATTTGCTATAATATTTGATATTATAAAAATTAAGATATTTGTTTCGGATTGAATACATAATTCTATAGTAGAAATATGATATTAAAAAATTTATATTGGCACAGTTTATTAATTTTTAATAGCTCCAACTCATGCTTTCTCACAATGAAGGGATGAATTCATTTCCTTTACCACATGGAAATTGAAATTTACCATGAATAATATCATCATTTCTATCAATTTATGTCAACATAAAATATTTTTTATGAATTCCATACATGATATTGATCATAAAAATATATTATAAGAAATAAGGTGGAAACCATTTTATTTATCAAAAGTAACACCTAACCCATGAGTATTCCCCTAACCTTGTTTTATCTTTCAATTAAAACTCAGTAGGGGATGATTTATTTGTAATCCATTAATTTTTTTCTGTCTCAAAAGTTTTCTTGTATTATTTATTAAATTTAACTTCTTGTTTGTGTGGATATATTTTTACATACATATTTTACAATTTAATTTTAATTACATGTAATAGAATCATCTTATTCATTACATTATCATGGTCTAGTAATATTTTTATGCATTATTTTGTGTTGTGGTCAAAATTTCCACACAATTTTCACTACATTGCAATAATATCTTGATTTCAAACCTTGGAAAAACACTGTAAATTCAAACCATTTTCATTTGTTATCATTTTATCCTTCAATATCATCATCCATCAGTACTTTATATAGTGCAGGGATCATCAAAAGAATTTATAGCGTAACACTCAATAACTCAATTTTTTCGTGTTTATCTTCTAATAATTTTAATTGTATAGATTAATGATAGACTCTTATTCCTCTGATACCATTTGATTTTAATTCCCTTTCTATGTATAAGGTTTTTTTTTTGTAATTTTTATTTTATGGATTCCTAATAGTCTCATATTATTTTATTACCATTTCATGTTAATTACCTTTCTATTAATATTGATTTTTTATTGGAACATACCTTCTTCTAATTGATCCTTCGATATCTTGTATTGAACTTTCCTTATTAGAGAAAATTATTTATTTTAAATTAAATATTTTCCCTCATATTTGATCATGTTATTTTTATTGATATATTCAATTTTTAATCTAAACAAATTGAAGGATCATATATTTTTTTTTTTTTTAGTAAAGATTAACCTTCCCCATTAGAAAAAATCATTTACCATTCCTGATAAGACTCACCACTAATATAAAAAAAATTAGATTCCTCCTCATATAATCTATCACTAATTTAGTGAACCAATACATATTGAAATTTTCATGGAAAATTATTCTTTATTTTTCCATACATCTTTACATTGTGATCACTGAGTACCTTGACACTCTTATCCATCATTAACTTTTATGTCTTGATCTCAGTAATGTTAGAAATTTATTTCTTCATTAACTAAAAATTTTAATAAAAAAATATTTCTATTCACTACATGTAATTTTATTTTTTCCGTATTGAGGCTTGAAATCATCTAAAGGGAAGCTTCATACACACCTTTTATCATTAATTCCAACTCTATAGTTTCTTTTCCATTATCATCACTTCTCTAGAAAAAAATCCTTCATTAACCTGAGAATAAAATTTACTTCATCATGAGATTAAATTACGTATAATAATGAATATGTTTAGTCAATACTTCTTCAATATATTAAATTGAGTGTTTTATAATTACTTCATTATGATTTTTTTAATTTTAATATTTTGATATTTCTCATTATCCTCATCAAATTCTTATTTTTATCCTTATTCCATAGGATTTATTTTGTAAAAATTCGAATGTAATTATAGTTGTATATCCTTTTAATTTTCATTCTCCCTTATTTCCACTTACCCATAATGAACACTATCGATATAAGAGAAATAATTTTATTTAATTCTTCATAATACACATCAAAATCACCATAATGTACTAATTTACTCCTTTATTTTTAATTTTATCATGGCCTTAAATCCAATCACATGTATTTTTCTTCTTCATTAATACACAATAAATTATCATCTTGTAATTAATGATTATATTACGTAACTCATATACTATCTTGTATTATCTATCATTTGATTTATATAATCTTAGATTTACAATTTGGGAAATTTTGTCATTAATTTTTTAATATGGTTTGAGTGATCTAACTTTTCACCAAATCCTAACATGAAACGTATAGTATCCTGGAACAATATAAGATTTTATTTTATTTCCTAATAATCATTCATATTTTATACTTGAAATATTATTCTCTATGATTATAGTTTTTCATCATAGAAAATTATGTTTCCCTCATAAACACTCTTAAATTTATCTAAAGTATACTTTGATGTTTTTATATCCTATTAACTATAGGTTGATTTTTCATAAAATAAATATAAAAAAACATTATTCTTTTCCAAAATCTTATTAATATATCTAATCATAATTCATCATTTCAAAATTTCCATCAATGGTATAAAACCTAATGTTGTTGTATCGTTTACATCTAGGTCATGAGATTGGACGTATAGTGGAATCCTATTCCTATATTTGTTGAAGTTCATTCGATCAAAATGTGGTACACATAAAATATTCCCTTATTTTTTCCCAATAATTAATAACATCTTGGATCCTGACAAATGGAAAATGGATTCTCTTAAATATAACTTGTTATTTCAATGTTATATTGACCACTAAGGGGTAACACTTGTCTTCTTCTATGATTTCTGATTTTTTACTCAACCACCTAATCTTGTTAAATTTTCTATCCTATTTTAGTAGTATCATAGTCAAACCTTGTATGTAGTTTATTTAAAATAAATAGTAGCATACAAGTATTTATATTGTTCAACATAACAGTATACTCATTTAGTAGATTGTTTAGACATCTCAAATAAAATATTTTTCCTAATATTTATAATAATTTACAACCATGTACCTTTATATCCTGATAAATATGGAGTCACATTAGGTTTTTTATTCATGTTAGTGGCAAAACACATCAACTATTTCTCCTTCTTCTGAATACATGTTATATAGACTCATCACAACAACATTCCTAGTCCATAACTCAATAGACCGCCTTCTCACTAAAACATACTTCTTCAAAAGATGATATTATTTTCCTTCAAAATAAGATTGATAGAAAATTATAAGCATGAATAGTTTTCTATATATGTTACAGACATTCATTTATTATGATGTTGACATTCACCATTATTTCTTCTAAATATTATCACCTGAATTAATCTTCTTAGTACATTATACACAATGTCTCTTAGACTACTTCCTCTTAGGTATCATCTGACTTAATTAGTTGATTATTTATCCTTTAATATATATGGGTATCTTGATCTTAGTTTATAATAATTCTAAAACATGTATTTTAATTTTCCCTAAGTGTTCAAACCATTAGTTTATCATAATTCTAACACTCATATTTCAATGTTAAAAAATGTTCACACCATTTGTTATTGTAGTTAACATATATATTCATAAATAATTTTATAGATGATATTTTCTTCCATATTTGAAATATTGAACATCATTGATTAATTTATTTTTTATGTCATTTTATTTAAAAGAGATATAAACTCATTATTTGATCTATCATATAGATATAAACTCTATTTTGTTTTTATTCCTTAAAAGCACCCACAAAATGTTATTCACATAACTCATTTTTAATTCCATTTACCTTTTCACGAATGAATGCATTAGTACATTAATCTTTCTATCTATAGTGTGGATGTAAAAAAATTCACCAACAAAATAAAATTGAGTTTTATTATTTTCTTTTTCTCTTAAGTGTACTATTTTTCTAAAAAAATTAGTGTAATAATATCATAATCCATTTTTTGGGATACATGATTTTTCTTTGTTAGGTTTTTGAGCCTATCTCCACACTGACATATTCCTTTTAATATTTTATTAAATTATTTCTTCAATAAAATCCCATTTTAATTTTAAATCTATAACGACCACTGCACGAATAATTATGTAATTTAATAATTTTTTTTCATAATTCTTGATTCCAAATATATCATTATTTATTTTTTCCCATTTCATATAGATAAAAATTAATATGATCATGTAATACAATAAAAATTCACTTTATAACTTTAAAGAATATGTTGATGAAATTAAATCCAAGATAAAATTATATGATTAACGCATATGATCTATGTCATATGATCTCTATGAATTTCCTTAACACATTAGTGAAATAATATGATTTCCTCAATGAAATACACTGAATAATTTTTTTCTTTCTTCCTATAATTTTGTAGATAGATGAAATCTATGTCCAAATATAACTTGGTAATTAAATATTTAAGCTCTATGTAATTTAATTTTACATATATCAACTATTGATGAAATATTTATAAGGTACATGAACTCAACGTCATAACTCTACTTCATCTATAAACTCAATATTTAAACACCACTCCATTACTCTATGTTGAAATTTTTATTTTATTTAATCTCAATGATAAATATATTCATTGTATCTCTATGTATGTCCCTTTTTGAAACATATGATCCATCCCTCAAATTCCAAACATTTTTAAATTTTAGGAAACTATCCGTAAAATTAAAAAAGCATTAATCAACAAGATAAATGTACCATAATTTTGTAGAATTCAATACCTTCATCTGCCAATAGTTTTCTTGATTTTCATAAATATTATTATATTAGTTATAAAAAACTAGTAACAACCAAGAACCGAAACATACATATTTTCTATGAAATAAAAACATAACATTATCCTTTCTATGTACAATAGAAATATCTCACTCATCATCTTACAACCAACTCAGAATCAATTTATTCAAAATAATATTAAAAAAATATAACTAATTCAAATCTGAAAAACATAAAAAACTATGAATGTAGATTAGTAGGTAAATATAGATATTTTAAATAATGATAAAGATATTTATTTATTTTTTTAAATATAAAGATTAATTGTGAGTAATTTAATTTTAGTATATACTCATATACTCAATTTGAATGGGTATGATTTTCAAATTCTATGTGTTTTCTTGAGGATTATTTTGGTGTTGGAATTCATCCTATAAACATTTATTGAAATGTTATGAAAAAATGAATGAAATAACGTAATTTTTTACAATAATTATATAGTGTTCTCAATAGATAATAATATTTTATGATGTTAATGTCATAATTATGTATAGAGAGTTCAATAAGGTAAAAAAAAATTTATATAAAAAACAATTCTAATTGTCCAATGATTCTTATTCAAATATTCAATATAGTTCATTGAAATTTATTAGTAGTATCATTAATGAGGATTATTTATTCCAATGTTGGAAATAGTTTGGGAAACCTAAAGAATTTTTTGAAACTCCTTGGAATATATATATATATTTTATAAAAATTATATACACAAATTGATTGTTTTTTGGCTATAAGATACCCAATGTACACATTACAAGTGCATTAATATTATAGGAGATAAAAAAACCATATAAGTAAATATTCTGAGCTAATACTTTCTATTAATGTGAGAAGTAAATGATATCTATATAATGGAATTTAATGTGATTTAATCTTATATGAATCTAAGAAAAAGTTGTGTATATTCATCAAAATTCTCCATTTTTATAAGTAAATTTGGTCGATAAGAAAATTTTATGATGAAAAATTATGCGATTAATTAATTGCACAAGGTATATGATTCATTGGTTTCCGTAATATATACTTTAAATAGAGACATGGATAAATATATAAAATTTATTTTCAATTGTTTATCCATCAATTTTATATAAAATGTTGGCCGATTCACGTACCACCCATCAGTGGAATATTATGGTAAACCATATTTTTTTGTGAAAATTTCTTTAAAATATATATAATACAATATTTGATAAGGAAAAAATTTTATTTTTTAAATATTTTGAAAATAATAAATACAGATTTTTCTATAAAAAAGTATTTTTTATGTTCATTAGTATTCGATATTAAATAGATTATCATATTTAAGAGGCTAGTGGGAGTATTCGTGAACTTATAGATGTCCATAGTTAACAAATAAAATTTTATAGAAATATAATGTATAATATGATTTCCCCTAATATCATTAATATTTTAGGATATATGATGTTATGGAATAATATAAATAGTGACCTATGTATTCCATAAAATTTATTATGTTGTTTTTTCAGGGGATTATTTTAGTTACATTAAATGTCCCTTAATAAAAAAGGAGTCTAGGATGTAATGGTTAAAAATAATGTAAATAGTTATATTAATAATGATGAAAATAATCTAATTAAATAGACATCAATAATAATTATGTTAGTATTATAATAAATTCAAAATAGTCAAATAACATAACACTATTACATTTTATATGATAAGAATTTCAAAAATACGTAGTATGTTAATAAAACCCTAGAAATTGTATAAACTAGAAGAAAAATCTAGAAGTTTTTCATATATGATATGATTGACCGATGCTTAAGTTGGATTTATTATATTATTAATTAAATTTTTTTAATATTATAAAATTTATCCTACAAAATGACATAAAAATATTATCATACTTTCATGATTATTATACAAATATATATATATTAATATGCTTTTCTTGATGTTTTTAAATAATTAACTTCTAGAGGTATGTCATTGAGTCATCCCCAACTATGATTTGTTATGGAATTATATAATTTATGAGAAATTATTAGAATATCATGAGTGGGATTCTAGTATGTGATTTGGAATATACTGATAATTTATAATCAAAAATAAAAATTCTAACACTCTATGAATTATAAAATGTTAATGTTAGAAATCTAGTTTTAAGAAAAAACACAAAAATAAATGAACAACATTATATTTTAAAAATGATCACTATAACAGAGTACTTAAATTAGAAGGATAAATAGAATTAATCCTTCTCCAATATCAATAAATATATATTAGTAACTCAATGAAAGTTGTAAAATGTGTCATTATGAGAATATTTTGTCCATGCAAATATGGGATGTATTCATACATGAAAAATGTTGGTTCAAAACCCCTGGGGCACAGTTATTGTAGAATTACTGCAGTGGTACTGTAGCAATAGTGGTATTGTTGATCGGAGGGTATTGTTTTGACGGAAGGATACTGTAGTGGCGGCATGGCACTATAGCAGCAGCGAATACTGTATCAGACGTGTTATTATTCACAGAATGGGCCTTAAGCCAAAAATTTGATCCTACGGGCTATTTAATGGGCTACATGCCCACTAGGCCTTTGGGCTATATAATGGGTCTCCCTCTACCCAGTTAAAAGAGGTCTTTTCTTTGATTTAATAATAAGAATGAGGCTTTGACCCCAATCTTTAAAAAATCTAGGTTATAACTTCTTGAGGGCCAGCCCTATACTGGGACCAAGATGAACTCTAAATATCACATTGTAACACCCTAACCTAAACAATTGTATCTTATCTAGAGTGTGACCTAACCTCATGAACCCCTCCATATACACAAGAGGTTGTCGACTAGTAGTGAGGGTCTAAGTTCATGAGTGGGGATAGTATACCCTCACTATAATGTCATATAAAAATTAATAAATAATACACAATATAATAATAGTTAGAGAATATTAGATTTTCTATATGATATTTATGGGTAATACTGAGTTTTATAAAACTTCATTAGGGTAGGTTGAAAGAACAAATATTGCATAAGGATGTTTCTAAAAACCTACAACTCACATAAGTGTAAATCCGATTCACATAATGGTATAGAAGTCTGTGCATAAGGGTACGTGAAATTTTATAAAGTTTGTGTAATGGTAAAGAAGGTCGGTGTAATGGTAGTTCCTACACCATGTGTGGGTTACACCTAAATTCCAAAGGTGATGTAAGGTGTCCCATAGTTTTAACATGTGAATAAGTTTAGGGATATATTGCATAATATTACGTCAACATTTCCATGTGTTGTATAAGTTTATCATGTTACATTAATATGAATCCAATGATAAACATAAGATTTATTCCATGTTACCAACATGAAGAACTCTATTTGGGGAAAAAGTTATTTTAACTTGGTTTTCCAGATTTTCATACCCAAGCATGAATCTAAAATGTGTTTAATTATTTTAAATGCCATAATTCCCCGGAATATTTTATTTTACTCATTTTATGTTTGAATTACCTTTATAAATGATATTAAGTAGTCTACATTATTTATCCATATTAAATAAAAAATTAATGGATAATTTATTTTTTTTGTTCTTAATATTGGTGAACTAAATTTCATTTACATTCTAGGTGAAATATAAACCGTTCTACATTAGTTTTTTGGTCATTATCTTGTGTCTGAGAATACTAGGTATTCCATAGTAAATGTTTAGTGAAACATTATACGAAAAATATAGTTATTTATTTAATCACCATGCTTGTAAGAGACCCACCATTGTTTCTATAACCATGGGTGATGTCCTTTTAAATGATAACAACCTAGTACAATTTCATTAAAATCATTTAATAGTTTTTTATTGCAATCATCATGCTAATGCCTTCTAAAAAAATATTTTTTTAAATTACAATAACATATACTAATTTTATTTATAGTTTGAATTATTTTTTTCTATCAATTATTATTCTAGAGAGTGAAATTATTATAGAATATGGAATTTTAATTTTATCTATGAAATGGTCAATAAATTATATTGATAAACTAGAAAATTTATAACTTAAAGTACAAGGAAATGATTGTACCATTTGGTTTGTTTATTTTTGAATTAAAACAGTTGGAATCAATTCTAGGAAGCCATTCCACGTGATTTGATCTGATTTGTTTTTGGAAGGATTTTGATGAATATTCCATGTTGAAGATTTAATTTGATATCAAAAACCATAATTTAGGATGTTCCGTACAAATTTTGGGCCTTATGTGTGACGCTTTTAGGAAATTATTATTTATTATTAACAAAAAATGTTTTTAATTTGTTTTCATGTGGGTGTGTGATTGACCTTGAAACCTTATTTTTCATTAATCAAATGGTACTACATTTCCTCTTGAAATTTTTTATTGATATAAATTACAATAAAATGACATTACATGTGTATATTTCCATATTGTATATCATGTGGAACAATGATCAATGAATAAGGTCACAAGCTTAATCAGCCATTGTTTGATGTCCCTAATGAAGGTAAGAATAATTTCATAATGAGGGCTATGCACATCGGATCCTTAGATGGTATGTGATGGATAATAAAAATTCTTTTTGATATGGGGGTTGAATACATATGGGATGAGAATATATCATACTGGTATGATTTAAGATAATTCAATGAATGGGGTTTTGGAGTTTTCTATTTACATCAAACAAGCTAGATGAGGCTCACCATCATTTAAGGGTAATAACCATTGACAATGTGTGGCATGGAGTGTCATGGATAACAACCACTATTTTGTGGGGAATGTAATGTTGCAATTAAAAACAATCATTGAGGTGTGACATGAATTATTTAAATAAGTTTGGTACTTGCATTATCTTACCCTAGAATCCTTACAAAAAATGATCTATTGTATGTGGGGTTGGGTTTTGTGGTAGCTAGGATAGTGTGAAATGACTCACCACATGACTGACTATATATATGTGATAATTTACATATGACATATCATAAAATTATATATATATATATATATATATATTCACATATGGTTAGGATGCATTTGTAGTGTCCTACATGGTTGATTTCTCAACCCATGCCCAATCCTCTTGGTGATAATGAAGACATCAGGACTAGGGATCCAGTGAAGCATACATTCTCTATTATATGTATTTGAGGAGTCATAGTTCTTGAGATGGATCTGATATAATGATATATTATGTAATTGTTTATTTTTTTCATATTTAATATACATTGTTTTGTCTTTCCACATTGGGATCTTGTTTCTTTATTATTTTATGACATATATACCATTTGATATTATAGGTATTTAGTTTTCTATATCATTACACTGACTAATAATTTATTGTTATTATATTACATTTTAATATTTCTTATGAAATGATATTGAAAGAATAGTCTCTACACTGATTGACTTTGACACTCACTACTATTCAGTAGCCTTCTGTATATAGGGAGGCGTGCCTGAGGTCATGTGTCACTACGATTCGGACCCTGTTGTTCAGGCATGATTTTTAAATGTAGTGTGAGAGAGAAAATATGTGTCAGAGGTTAAGGATCCTTTAAATATCATCAATATATTTGTTATGTGATCTTCATCTCCTGATAACCAGCACATTTTCACTTATCCTGGGTACATACATGAAAATCATAAGGGGTTATTTCTATAAAAGATATGAAGATTTAAATATTTAATTTTCAGGGTAATAAATTATATATCACTTGATTTTTGACATATTTGACATTATTTATTAAATAGAAACATAAATTAACTGTTTACTTCAAATTTATTGAATATATTAAATTAATATAGCTAACTAAATAATAAAAAAAAATTATGCTAAATTTGCATTTTAATAAAAAATACATTTCATTCCCGATTTATATTTTGATAATAAAAATATAGATGTGATATTGAAAAATAATAATTTTTATATTAATAATAAATCAACTATAATTTATATATTAATTGATAATGAATATGAATAGAAAATAATTTATAAAGATAAATTTTTCTGGGAAAAATTTTTTTATATAACCAATGTTTTAATTTTAATGATAAGTTTAATATATCTATACAATAAATTAAAAAAATTGAGTCCAAAATTAGATAAAACAAATTCGAAATTGGTTTTTTTGAGTCATTTTATATTTTTATTATAAAAAAAATTATGATGATAAAAATTAAATTAATGTTAATAATGATAAATTGGTTAATATAATGTGGGATGAGTTTTTGTATCTTAATGTGATTCTTATACCATTTAGATGAAAATTATTATATTTTTAATTATATCATACATGTATAACCAAAATTGAATCTATTAAATTACCTAAATATCATTTTATGTAATAATTATCCACATAAATCCTTATTTTTCATACTAATCCCCCCTTTTTCATAAAGAAATGAGCTCACTTACACTCAATTAGAGTGAAATTTATACATATAATTTCCGATGAAACCATACCAATTTGTTTCTCTCATTTAATCATATTACCCATTTTTATTCCCTTGGTAATAATAATGTGTGACAAGTACTCCATTAAACCAATATTTCCATAAACGATTGAAGTCATCAATGTGAGAATTATCAACTCTTTAACATTTTTTTCATTAACAGTCTCATTCCCCATCCAAAAAACATATTCAGAAAGTAATAATATAATAATATAATTATGATTTTTATATTGTTTTATATCATTATATATACCATTTTCTGTCACCCTCACATTCGTGGATAAATTAAAACGTCACTCAAGTTATCTTCATACAACCACCTTAATGAAGTAAACATTTCATTTTTCATAACCACATAACATGGATGGGTTTAAGAATATATTTTACCAAAAAATGTATATATTTACCTAATTAGGATTCTATTATGAAATTTTATGCATTTTATTAATAGCTAACCCATTAAAAATATACCATAGTTTCTTTTTAAAAAATTACCGAAACACGATATTTGGTTATTTCATGTACGCAAATAACTTCAAAAATCATAATTGAATGATATTATAACATTAAAAATAATTAGGTAACATATTTTATTATAAATTAAATAATATTGAAATTATTAACATTATAGCATTGAATGAGTATAGACATCAACATTATGAAACTTCTATAAAGGAATCAATGTTACTGACACCCTATGATTAAAATTAATAGTAATAATGTGTAATAATTTATTATAATTGAAGATAAAAAATGGATATGTATTTGAATAATATTGTTAAGTAAGTAACGGTTATGGGTTTTTTGTTCTAAATGATGTTAGATCACTTTTTTGGATGTCAATAATAAAATTAATTTTTTTCATCACTGTTTCCCCTCATTGAGGCGTGATTTCATATTTTCCACCTATTCCACATTAATATGATTTAATTAATATTTAATTGATTAATTTAATCATAGTAAATTATTAATAATTTAATTATTTAATTTTCTTCTTGAAATTTATTCTTATAAGTTTCCTATATTAATCAACATAAAATTTCACATGATAATAAAACTTCTATATCAATGGAAAATAGAACATTAAATTAATGGATTATTATTTTATATATTTATATCCAAAAAATGTATATCATTATTAATAATTACTATCATCCTCTATTAATACTCATTTTCATCAATGAAAAAATTATTTAATTCCAAAAAAATTGTTTCTTATATTGATATGAAATTAATATTTTTATATTTTTATATTCGTACCTATAATTATATCTTTTTTTAAAAAATATTTATTATTCATTTAAAAATATGTTTTTCAATAATGTTATTTTAAGGTGTTAACAATGTTTTTCCATTCAGGATCATTTATTTTATCTTCTAATCCACATTTCATATATATAACTAGTTTTTCCTTTTCCGAAATCCAATTTTGGATATATCAATATGTTTATATATTTTATAAAGTCTTCACCATATGGTTCAAAAATAAATTTTGGAAGTGATTAATAACTTATTATTTGAGCTACATTGTTAAAAAAAATTATATTATAAATACCCATTTATAATTGACATTCCATTTTCCACTTTATATTGAAATGATTTATCTTGTATATATTTATCTTTAATGAATTACCATCTAAATTATAAAATACTATTTTTATTTACAGAATTAAATTCATTATATCAAATGTTCAATTTTTTGATCACTTATTATGTGTACCCTCTAAAGTGTTTTTATTATATAAGAGTCTTTTAATGATGTCACCGTCCTTCAATGGTATTATGTTTCAATATGGATATTCTCCAGTGATACCATCCATCTTTTTTCGATATCTTATGATAATATTATGCTAGTCATTTTCTATGTAACGTACTAAAATCCCATATGTTTTTTATTCCAATATTATTTTTTATTTACTTCTAAGCCAAGTTGATTTTGTATTTTACTATTATTTTATAATTTTATATGATTAATACATTATAAATATTCTGTTATTGTTGGAGAACAAAAATATATATTCTCCCATTTCATCGTTTGATCGCATGAGACAAATTATTTTTGTGATTTTTCATAGGAATTATTCATTTAAATATAGTGTCTTAGAACAAGTTCTTATAATATGTAAAATATCTTAGAATGAGACCTTGATTGTATGATTATGATATCATGAATAATAAATTCAATCAACTTGATAGAAGTTATTGTTATCCATGTTATTATTTACATTTCTATATTATCGATGTATTTATTACATTGAATTGATTATTTTATATGAATTTTTTTATTGATTTTTATTCCTGTAATATTATAAAGGCTATATTCATTGATTATATTCTAATGTGATATGCTCCCCCTTAATGAGAATCCAAGGTCACCATTATTATATTTTCATTTTCCCTATATTATGAAGAATGGCATCGATAATGATATGTCTATATGGAAGTCATGTGTAGATAATTTTGTACGCGAGGATGAATAATTAATATAATATAAGTAAACATTTTTTTAATTGAAAAAATGAAAATCAAATGGAAATGTAATGGGTTTTATTGGTTAAATATTTTTTATAGCTCTTTTAAAAACTAAAAATATATGTTCTTGAGTGTATAAGAGAAATAATATTTTTTGTTGATATTGAAATTATATATAGTTGTATTTGGGTTGCTTTCGTATGTTTCAAATATGGTGTGTAAAGAATTTGATAACTTATTTTACACGAAATAATAAAGAAATTAACTATGAAAAAATTAAAATTGGTTCATTGTAATACATCCATTGAAATAGATGGTAAAAATAGATATATACATATTGGAATGTAAATATAGAAAGAATAATGAATGACATCATGTAGTATAAGTATTCCTTATAGGGATCAAATATACGAGCTTGGAAAGGAGGTATATTCATTTTGGGTTTTACTAGACCAATCCTAAAAATATCAATAATTGAAACCTGAAAGGAATAATTTTAAAAATATTTATACAGTCATGGAAATGATTGTGATATACATTCTTACTGAATCCTAACCCATACAACCACCTTTTCATATCATATCCTTTGCATTTATGTTGAAATCACAAGGGGATTATGTAACATACCAGGTAAATAAAGAATAAATCATTTTCATATTTATTCATATTTATTAATTAAATATTAATTTTATTTTAAAAGGGTTTCTATGTTCGATAGCGTAACTGATACGCAACAAAGAGATTCTTTGAAATCTTACGTTTCACATTAGTAATAAAATAATATTATTTAAATGGTAGTTAACAAGCAGTCGTTGTATTGGCGGGAATGAATGGAAATAACTAAAATATGATTATATATGTTTGTTAAATGTTTTTACATTTATCCGAGAAAATATAATTCCTTAAAATACGGAAAGAATTCAATTTTAGGCATATATACCCCAATTTTCACTAAAGGTTCACTTATCGCCTTTTGATGGAGAACCGTCATTAAATATAGTTTTGTTCACTCTTATACATTCAATTGGACCAAATAAAACTCTTCTTTATAATTGGGACATCAAAATTTACTTTGTGTAAATTTTTGGTATTTTTCCGATAAAGTTCATTTTTCAATGAATAGTGAAAAATGTTGTATTTTAATTCAAAACCTCTTTTTAATTTAATTTATTTATATGAATATATTATATTTTGAATTTTTTTTAGAGTTTAATTAGAATATATTTTTACCATTTAATCCAATAGTGGTCGTTGGACTTAATTTTACTTTGAAAGTGGACTTAAACTAGTGTCAATTTTTTGATAATTATTGTTTCATAAAAACACGCTATTTGCTCTGACAGCGGGAATTAATTATTAAATTAATTAATTCAACTTATATGTTTTGAATTTTTTAAAATATACATCATTTTTGAATTCAAAATATCAAATATAGCTTAGGGTGATGTTTTGGTATTTTTCTGAAAAACATCAATTTTTGATGAATAGTGAAACCACTAAGTGGAACTTAAAAAAACTGATTTTTCGTTTAAATAAAATTTTACCACCTCTGTATTTTGAATTTTAAAAATCCGACATACATGGTTGTCATTAAGAATTAAAATGTGGTTCAATGGAATAAAATAATTTTTTGGTGAATAGTAACTTTTATGTTTTTAATCGCGATTAGAGGTAATTAGTGTAATTTAAGGTAATAATAATGTTTTAATGATATGAAATGAACTTGACACATTTCCTACCATTATTTTATGTGTCATGTACGACCAAGAAAATCCATGGGTCAACTTGGGGACCCCATGGAGCCACTTTGGAAAGAAAATGACATTAATATCTTTTTATTTAATGTTAAAGTATAAATGTCACAAACATGAGTTGTTTTACTAAAACAATTTCTAATTGGGGTTATACATGTCATATTTTTACTATAAATATTCATTATAAAGATATCAATATTTATTACATCATGATATTTTTTTATAGTTTTTAGACATTAAATAAATAAAATTATTTATGACATCATGATGATGCAGCGATTAACTCATTATTTAACGATTTAAATAAAATGAAAAGATAATGTAAAATATAATACATACACATATCAAAAACCTATTGGATGGGTGGATTTAGAACTCTTATCACCTTATCGTATAAATATATAATTATGGGACCCCTTTTATCCTAAAATCATTTTATAATAATGTAACATTTTATAACTTTCCAAGAGTGCCCCTCCTCTCCTCTAATAAAAGGCCCCCACCTCTACCTCCTTACCCACACCTCTAAAGCATTTTTTTCGGCCAAGCTCTACCCATTTCGTTTCTCCACGACCCTCTCTTACTTCTAGAAGCCTCACTTTGGGCAGAAGGCATCCCAAGGAAGCCTTTGAGCTCAAATCAAAGAGAGTTACCTGATTTTAAAGGTTGTGTCTTCTCTTGTTTTCTTTTGATTTATTTTGCTTCTCCATCCCCATAAACTCTTTTTATTCATTTCTTTGGTAAAAACTCCAGTATATTCAAAATACTTGGATGTTGTTATAATAAGTATTCATTCTACACTTACACACACCTTCTTCTAATGGTTAAAGAACATATTGTTTCTGTGGATAATGAATTTCTGTCTCACGAAATGATGATTGTTCAATATTTTTCTAACACCATCAAAGGTGGCCATTAAGATGTCACTTTATTTATATATGATATATGATATTTTTATTTTTTTCCTTAAGCTTCTGTATTTTTTTATTTATGGCATACCTTTATGGATTCCATTATGGATATACGCGATATCTTCATTTTAGGAAGTGCGGACTACCGCCCCCTCAAAGTGATTTGATTTGTTAATACCATATGTGGTATGTATAAAGGAAATATTGAATGATATTATATGTGATAAAATACTAGAATTATAATACTATTGTGTATCATTATGTTTTAATTCTATTAAATATGAAATAGAAATGGAAGTAGCGTTCATGCGTACGTACGGCTTACCGTCTCCGTGAACGGCGCATTTCATTTCATTTATCTAAATGTTATGTAATATTGTAAATACATGTATATGCTAGATATATATGATATATATGATATCCAAATCATGAATATAATTCTGGATATAAAGAACCTCTGACCACATGAACAACATGTAATTGTAAGAAGTCCACTTTCGACTTAACAACCAAATATCAAAAAAACAAACACTATTAACTTAAATGATTACATAATGTTTATAACATGGTAATAAGTGATATAAAAGTAATAATGAAATTGAAAAAGGTTATTAAGAAAGTATAAATTAACAATTGTTTATTATTCAGGAGATTAAAGAGCAAGCTAGTCACGTCAGACACGAGGTAAGGGAACTTCTTAATCCAATTTGCATTCTTTGGGTTAATCTCCTGCTTTAAAATTATTTAATGATATTATTATGTCCTATCTGGTATTTATACTTTATTTTTGTGTAAATATAGTGAATACACATAATAGATATATTTTATTTAAAAATTATCTTTGTAAATTACTTCGTCTCAATCTCTTTTCATTAAGGCATGTTTCGTTTTATACACAAGTTTCTTTTATACAGTGTATAAACCCCTATGACTTTTACTTTTATACAAAAGGAATCTTTCTCTACAAAGCATTTTACTAAACGAAAAAAGGAATGTTTCTTTTAATGTACGCGGTGACAATGACCTTTTCTGCCACCGTGAGTATTATTTGGTCTTTGGCTTCCTCAACAAGCCGTAATGTTTTTAAAATGAAATAAATACCATATACTCTTTTATATATTTTGGTATTGAAAATGGTTTTTAAAATGGTTTTTTTATGTCAATATATTTATGCAATATATTGTGATCAAAGTGTGGAAATTTTTTCTTTCCATTATAGTTGCTTTATGTCTTATGATTTTATAATGGTACTTGGACACTTGACGGGTGGTTACATGATAAACCATATGATGGGTGGTGACGTGAATACCAGGACGGGTGGTTACGTTATAACCTCCAATTCATTGGGTATGGAAGTCGGCCGTATGGCTATTCCATTAAGTGATATGTGTGGAAGTCGACTGTATGGTTATTGAATTTATGTATGTTTATGTCCCAAGTTACCTTTATATGTTATGTGATCTTTATATGGGTCTTATGGTAATATTTTGGTTACAAAAGGGTAAGTAATTATCCTTTATTTAGTGAAGAGCTTTTACTACTTCATAAAGGTGAAAAGTATTACTTTGATAAAGTATACATGGTTTACTTGTTGTTTTGAAAAAATAACAGTTTTCATTCCTTGTGTATCCCTTACTGATCTTTTTATGCTCACCCCAGGTTTTTTGAAATGTTTTTCACAGTAATTAATGTGGAATAGGGTCAAGGATGGGATCAAGGGAAAGTCATGCTATCTAAAACATTGAACTAGACATGTTTATTTTTAGGAGTTTTTATTTTATGGAAACTTAGTAGAAGTGTCTACTTTGTAATCTTTTGAGATTTAATAGTTATGTCCTAATTCTCTAAAACTCTAAACCTGAAAAGATCCTCAATGTGAGTTTTTCATTTAATTCAATAATAAGTAAGGTTCAAGGTCGGGGCCTTATAGTTGGTATCAGAGGTCGGTTTAGACAACTTTAGGAGTTAGAAAATTGTTAAATTATAAATTAATTTATGGTATAATTGAAATGATATAGCATTTACATATTACCATGTTGCTTCACCTAAGGTATTTCAGTGTTAAGAATGGTTATTCGTAGAGGAAATAGAGAATCTTTTTTTGGTAAGGCATACAGAGTTGAATGACTTTCCGAATGAGCAACCAGAGATGGTCGAAATCAAAATTGAGCAGTTTACTACAGTGATGACTCAATTGAATCAGGTGATAAATGGTGGTTGTGTTTATTGATGATATTTTGGTGTTTTTTAAAAGGAAAGAGGGACAAGAAAGTCATTTAAGGGGTATCATGAAATCATTAAAAGAAAATAAACTGCATGTAAAATTGAGAAAGTGTGAGTTTTGGTTACAGAAAATTTCTTTCCTTGGTCACATTGTTTCAAAAAATGGCATAACCGTTGATCCTGCTAAAACAAAATTTATTGCAGAAAGGACAAGACCCACAAATATAACCGAGATCTGTATTTTTCTTGGTTTGGTAGGTTACTACCGAAGGTTTTTTGAAAATTTTTCACGGTTATCTAGTCCAATTACTAAGCTAACTCGGAAGGATGTTAAGTTTATTTGGACAAAAGAATGTGATGATTGATTGCAGGAGTTGAAAAGAAGATTGGTGAATGCTCCAGTTTTGGCACTTCTTTCAAGGAATGGTGAGATTGTTATATGCAGTGATGCTTCGTTGAAAGGACTTTGTTGCGTCCTAATGCAGAATGATCTGGTAATTGCTTGTGCTTCACGTCAGTTGAAAACTCATGAGGTAAATTATCCTACACATTACATGGAATTAGCTGTTGTTGTTTTTGCTCTAAAAATTTGGAGGCATCATTTGTATGGAGTAAAGTGTGAAATATATACCGATCACAAAATTTTAAAGTTTCTATTCACTCAGAAAGAATTGAACATGAGACAGAAGAGATGGCTGGAATTAATTAAGGATTATGATTGTACAATTCATTACCATCCGGGAAAAGAAAATAAAGTGGCAGATGCTTTGAGTCGAAAAATTAATGCTTCATTAAGCATGCTACGTTTGGAATGAGATCCTTTGGTTTTTGATTTGATGAAATTTGGAATAGAAGTTGTTTGTGTAGGAAGTTCTTCTATTTTGTTTCAGGTATCAGTGAGATCATCCCTATCAGACAGAATTAAGAAAGCACAGTGGGAAGATAGTGGGTTGCAGAAAAAGGTAGAGCTGGTTCAGAAGGGTAAGTTGCCTGAATATAAAATTGATAATGACTGTGTTTTGAGGTTTAGGAAGAGATTGTGTGTGCCTTGTGATTCACAGTTGAAAGGTGAGTTGTTATGTGAGGCTCATAGTTCCCCATTTTTAGTTCATCCTCGCAGTACTAAGATGTAAAGAGATCTGCGGGAGTATTACTGGTTGGATGGAATGAAAAGAGATATTGCTGATTTTACTATGAAGTGTTTGACTTTTCAGCAGGTTAAAGCAGAGCGGCAGTTACCGAAAGGGATGTTTCAGCCATTACCAATGCCAGAGTGGAAATGTGTAAATACATCCATGGAATTTGTTGTGGGATTACCGAGGACATCTCTAGGTAATAATGCAATCTGGGTTATTGTTGATCTCTTCACTAAATCTGCTCAATTTCTTACTATATGAGATACTTTTTCCCTAGATCAACATTCTTGGTATTATCTTAAAGATATAGTTAGGTTACATGGAGTTACCATCTCCATTGTGTTCGATCGTGGTCCCAGGATTACTTCTAACTTTTTGAAAGGCCTTTAGAAGTCGTTGGGTACTAAATTAAATTTTAGTACAGCTTTTCATCCTCAATCGGATGGGCAGTCAGAATGAACAATTCAAACCATGGAGGATATTCTACATGCTTGTTCGATGGATTATCAGGGAAGTTGGGACCAACAACTTTCCTTGGTTGAATTTTCATATAATAATAGTTTTCATTCCAATATACAGATGGCTCCGTTTGAGGCATTATATGGGAAGCGGTGTCGAACTCCAGATTTTTAGGATGAAGTAGGTGAAAGGAAGCTGATGGGACCAGAATTGGTGGAAGAGATGGCAGAAAAAGTTCAGTTGATTTAGAAACACATGAAAACAGCTCAGAGCAGGCAGAAGAGTTATGTGGATAACTGGAGGAAGGATCTATCTATCGAGGTAGATGACCATGTTTTTCTCAAAGTTTCACCATGGAAAAGTGTGATGCGATTTGGTAAGAAAGAAAAGCTGAGTACAAGGTTCATTGGACCATATGAAATTTTGGAGAGAGTTGGATCAGTTGCATATAGTGTGGAATTACCTCTGAGTTTATCTCAGGTACACAATGTTTTTCATGTTTCTATGTTGAGAAAGTATATTCCAGATCCATCTCATGTTTTGACCCCAGTGGTAGTTCAGTTGGAGGAGAATCTCTCTTATGAAGAACAACCAGTCCAGATTCTTGACCGAAGAGAGAAAGTGTTGCGAAATAAGGTAATTCACCAGGTAATGGTTTTGTAGAAAAACCATAAGGTTGAAGAGGCAACATGGGAATCTGAAAATTCTATGAGGGATAAATACCCCCACTTATTTTGATAAGTTAATATAATTGCGAGGACGCAATTCCCAGAATTGGGGAAGGATGCAACATCCCAGGTAAACAAAGAATAAAGCATTTTCATATTTATTAATATTTACGAATTAAATATTAATTTTACTTTTAAGGGGTTTCTATGTTCTATAGCGTACCCGATACGCAACAAAGAGTTTCTTTGAAATCTTACGTTGCACATTAGTAATAAAATAATATTATTTTAAATGGTAGTTAACACGTAGCCATTGTATTAGCGGGAATGAATGGAAATAAGTAAAATATGATAATATATGTTTGTTAAATGTTTTTACATTTATCCAATAAAAGATAAAGGCTTAAAATACGGAAAGAATTCAATTTTAGGCATATATACCCTAATTTTCACTAAAGGTTCACTTATCGCCTTTTGATGGAGAACCGTCATGAAATATAGTTTTGGTCACTCTTATACATTCTATTGGACCAAATAAAACTCTTCTTTAGAATCGGGACATCAAAATTTACTTTGTGTAAATTTTTGGTATTTTTCCGATAAAGATCGTTTCGTTAATGAATAGTGAAAAATGTTGTATTTTAATTCAAATCCACTTTTTAATATAATTTATTTATATGATTATATTATCTTTTGAATTGGTTTTAGAGTTGAATTAGAATATATTTTTTCCATTTATTCCAATAGTGGTTGTTGGAATTAATTTCACTTTGAAATTGGACTTAAACTAGTGTCAATCTTTTGATACTTATTGTTTCATAAAAACACGCAATTTTCTTTGACAGCGGGAATTAATTATTAAATTAATTAATTTAACTTATAAGTTTTGAATTTTTTAAAATATAAATCATTTTAGAATTCAGAATATCAAATATAGCTTAGGGTGAGGTTTTGGTATTTTTCAGAAAAACATCAATTTTTGATGAATAGTGAAACCACTAAGTGGTACTTAAATAAACTGATTTTTCATTTAAATGAAATTTTACCACCTCTGTGTTTTGAATTTCAAAAATCCTACATACATGGTTTTTATTAAGAAGAAAAATTTGGTTCAATGGGATTAAAATAATTTTTTGGTGAATAGTAACTTTTAAGTTTTTAATCGCGATTAGAGGTAATTAGTGTAATTTAAGGTAAGAATAATGTTATAATGATATGAAATGAACATGACACATTTACTACACTTATTGGATGTGTCATGGACGACTAGGAAAATCCATGGGTCAACTTGGGGACCCCATTTAGCCACTTTGGATGGAAAATGACATTAATATCTTCTTATTTAATGTTAAAGTAAAAATGTCACAAACATGAGTTGTTTTACAAAATCAATTTTTAATTTGGTTTGTACAAGTCATATTTTTGACTATAAATATTAATTAGAAATGTATCAAGATTTCCTACATCATGATATTTTTTTATAATTTTTAGACATTAAATAAATTAAATTATTTATGACATCATGATGATGCATCAATTACATCATTATTTAACGATTTAAATAAAATGAAAAGATAATGTAAAATATAAGACCTAAACATGTCAAATACCTATTTTATGGGTGGAATTAGAACTCTTATCACCTTATCCTCTAAATATATAATTTTTGGACCCTTTTTATCCGAAATTCAATTCATAATAAAGTAACCTTTTATAACATTCAAAGAGTGCCCCTCCTCTCGTCCTATAAAAGGACTTCACCTCTACCTCCTTACCCACACCTCTAAAGCCTTTGGTTCGGCCAAGCTCTACCCATTTTGTTTATCAACAACCCTCTCTTACTCCTATAAGCCTCACTTTGGACAGAAGTTTTCGCAAGGAAGCCTTTGAGCTCAAATCAAAGAGAGTTACCCTATTTTAAAGGTACTGTCTTCCCTTGTGTTCTTTTGTTTTATTATTCTTCTCCAACCCCCTAAACTATTTTTATTCATTTATTTTGTAACAACTCCAGTATCTTCAATATACTAGGATGTTTTTATAAAAAGTATTCGAGCTACACTTACACACACCTTCATCTAATGGTTAGAGAACATACTGTTTCTGTGGATGGAGAATTTCTGCCTCACGAAATGATGATTGTTCAATATTCTTCTAAAACCTTCAAAGGTGGACATTAAGATGTCACTATATTTAAATATGATATATAATATGTTTTTTTCCTTAATCTTCTGTATTTTTTCATTTATGGAATACCTTTACGGCTTCCATTATGGGTATACGCGATATCTTCATTTTAGGAAGTGCAGACTACCGCCCCCTCAAAGTGATTTGATTCGTTAATACCATATGTGTTACATATAGAGGATAGATTTAATGATATTATATATGATAAAATAATGGATTTATAATACTATAATGTATCAATATGTTTTAATTCCATTAAATATGAAATAGAAATGGAAGTAGCGTTCATGCGTACGTACGGCTTACCGTCTCCATGAACGGTGCATTTCATTTCGTACCTCTAAATGTTATGTAATATTGTAAATAAATGTATATGATGGATATATATGATATATATGATATCCATATCATGAATATAATTATGGATATAATGAACCTCTGACCACACGAACAACATGTAATTGTAAGAAGTCCACTTTCGACTTAAGAACCAAATATCGAAAAAACAAACATTATTAACTTAAATGACTATATAATGTATATAATATGGTAATAAGTGATATATAAGTAATAATTAACTTGAAAAAGGTTATTAAGTAAGTATAAATTAACACTAGTTTATTATTCAGGATATTAAAGAGCAATCGAGTCACGTCAGACACGAAGTAACAGAACTTCTTAACCCAATTTCCATTCTTTGGGTTAATATCCTACTTTCAAATTATGTCATGATATTATTATGTCCTATATGGTATTTATACATTATTTATGTGTAAATATAGTGAATACACATAATGGAACTATTTTATTTAAAAAATGATCTTTGTAAGGGACTTCATCTCAATCTCTTTTCATTAAGGCATGTTTCGTTTTATACACAACTTTCTTTTATACGGTGTATAAACCACTTTGAATTTTACATTTATACAAAAGGAATCTTTTTCTACGAAGCGTTTTACTAAATGACAAAAAGGAATGTTTCTTTTAACGTACGTGGTGACAACTACCTTTTCCGCTGCCGTGAGTATTATTTGGTCTTTGGCTTCCTCAACAAGCCGTAATGGTATTAAAATGAAATAAATACCATATACTCTTTTATATATTTTAGTGTTGAAAATGGTTTTTATAATGGATTTGTTATGTCAATATATTTAAGCAATATATTGAGATCAAAGTGTGGAAATGTTTTCTTTCCATTATATTTGTTTTATGTCTTATGATGTTATAATGGTACTTGGACATTTGACGGGTGGTTACGTGATAAACCATATGACGGGTGGTGCCGTGAATACCAGGATGGGTGGTTAAATTATAACCTCCAATCCATTGGGTATGGAAGTCATCCTTATGGCTATTTCATTAAGTGATATGTGTGGAATTCGACCGTATGGTTATTCCATTTAAGTCTGTTTATGTCCAAAGTTACCTGTATATGTTATGTGATCTTTATATGGGTTTTATGGTAATCTTTTGGTTACAAAATGGTAAGTAATGATCTTTTATTCAGTGAAGAGTTTTTACTACTTCATAAAGGTGAAAATTATTATTTTGATAATGTATACATGGTTTACTTGTTGTTTTGAAAAACTAATAGTTTTCATTCCTTGTGTATCCCTTACTGAGCTTCTTATGCTCACCCCATGTTTTTTGAAATGTTTTTCACAGGACTTAATGTGGAATAGGGTCAAGGATGGGATCAAGGGAAAGTCAAGCTATCTAAAACATTGAACTAGACATGTTTATTTTTAAGAGTTTTTATTTTATGGAAACTTAGTATAAGTGTCTACTTTGTAATATATTGAGATGCAATAGTTATTTCTTAATTCTCTAAAACTCTAAACCTGAAAAGTTCCTCAATGTGAATTATTCATTTAATTCAATATTAAGTAAGGTTTAAGGCCAGGGCCTTATAGTTTAATAAGTTTAAGTGACTATGTTAGAAATATATATTTATAAATTTCATAAATTATATAATTTGTTTATTTTCATAAATCTTATATTAAAAATTATAAATGAAAGCATATATTTTATTTAAAAAAAATCACATATAAAATTGAATTGAATACCTAAATAAATGAAAAATTCATTTGTATAACTAAAAATATCTTTTAATAATAATTTTTTTTCTATTATATGGAATTTTATTTAAATAATAATAACTTCTAGTGACGTTAATAAGATTTAATTTTTGATATGAATAATAGATTAATGTTTATTTAATTATTAAGTGAGAAGAAATATGAATTAAAATGACATATTTTAAAAAATAAAATCTCTTATAAAATTTGATTTCCCAATTTTTTATGTTTTTCTATAAATTATAAAATTAACATATTTTGAAATTGGATTAGATTTAATGTAAAAAAATAAGATTAAAAAAACTATAATTTGGAAGTATAGTTTATTTTATATATTCATTAAACAATACTACCATGGAAAATCATTAACCAATTTTTTAATGTCAAACAATTGGTAATTTAATGTGGCTCTAATATTTCCCAATTTTCATTACACAAAGGTCCCCAAGAAGAATTTTTTGGGTGGGAGTGTAAATTTCACACAACTAATCAATATTTCTTCATATGAATGTAATATTTCTCATACCAAATCAATGTATCACCGAGAGGGGGAGGAGGTGAATCATTGACATTTTTTATTTTATGTTTCATATATTTTGATACAACCTTGAAATCATGTTAATGATTTATCACTTTTCTCAACAACAAAAATCACACATCCATAGGAATACAATTATTTACATGTTTCACTAAGTAACAAGAACATCTAAGTCCATTATATGGTTTAGAAACAATACAATACACCAAAATCACCTAGAAAACTATCCTTTTCCTTGGATACAAACCAGAAGGATACTCCCGTACACTTTTGTAGCACAATGGTCAATACAACAGTTCATGCACTTCTTCAATGCGAAATGATTCAATACATTCTTCTCTGACAATTTAGGAAACATTAACCAAATACGCACAATCAAGTTTCTATGATACATTATCATCATTCTCTATTGATAATATTCATCATTATTCATCATGTTCCTACCTCACATTAGATAAGAACATATATAGGAATCGTAGTGATACTTAGTCTGATGTCCAGTCTAAATACTCTGTCTGATTGCTAAACACAAAAAAATATAACTTTTCCAAAATACTACTGAATAAATTCTAATCCTCTTATGTATCATTCTAGAAATATCATTCTGATTTTCTGGTCTGATCTGAGAAAACCTAAAAATAGACATTCTTCTATCTGGAAAACATCGTCAAGTAAACCATATTTAATAACGTCATCTACCAATAACATCCAAACTATTCTATCTTCACCCACGTGTGAATGATACCCCAATAATTCAAAATTACAATATACTCTATTTCATCTATAGGTGCACCAAAAATTGTTTTGGCGTGAATCTAAAATGTTTACCCGCTAATCCCTGTTTCCTGAAACATGAATGTGCCCTTCATTATGACTCCATATTGACTTCTTAATAGCTTATCTACTCTTATCAATTCTTCTTGGGACATGTTTAATCATCATCCAACTTCATACATTCTAACTTTTCATTAGTATGATTTCAATTTTCAATTTTATTTCATTACTACGATGAAGACATATATATGACTACAGATTCTTAATTACATTATTCCATACCAATTAAAAATTAGGTGCACATTCCAATGCTCTATTCCAACTGTTTGTCAAAAACCATTAAAAATATTATTCTATAAACATAGAAGATATATCTAATGATATCTTCACTTCTTGGAAGAATATCAACAACATCTTTAAAATCCCCTTTGGAAAACACTTTGATAATCTTTCAAAAAAATTATCCTTTATTATTTCTGTAAGATATATTATCCTATATCCGATGAAGTTATATGAATCATCCTACATATTATGGATCATTATCTACTTAACTATGATTTATCAATGTCAATTTCATTTTGATAAATCAACACCACTTTTAAAACTTGTAAAACTTATTTCATCACAGGCCAAATTATAGAAAGCCAATATTTTTCTTATCATGGCTTGGATGAGTAAAATAATATATTTCTTTTATGAAAATGGTTGTCTATATTTTTTATCTGAATGATTGGTCCCAAAAATTCCCAATTTTTTTATTTTTTATTGGATAAAAAACATACAATAAAAATAATTCTACCTCATACTGATTAGTGGCACAAGATATCTAATAAACTGATATTAGAAACTTTAAATTCAATAAATTATTTATTTTTTGGAAAAAAGAAAGAAAAATCCACCATTAACCAACTTTTTTATTTGAATAATTTTATTTAAGGATTATTGGTTTGACTAAAAACTGTCACATTTTTTTCACATGTTTCAAACAAAACCTTCCAACCATAAAACAATTCTACATCTGATTTTCTTAAATAGTTAAACAATGATCAGAATACATTTAATTAAATATATTTCATCTACCAAAAACCCTTACCTATAATAATTAATTCATCCATATTTTTAAAAAAAATACTATCATAGAATCATATGAAATTCATTGGAATATATTATATCCTTCCATCTATTCAACTCTTCCTTCTTTCCTACCAAACAATGATATGATTAGAAGCATTTTTTCACAACCATTACATTATAATTCTTGTAATTATAACATATGATATTTGGGAATGTGCAGAAGATAAAATAATCATCAAATTTATATAGGATACATCCAGACTATGATATATCTACTCATTTTGATTCAAATGTTCCCTTCAGACACAAAGTCTGTGTGATGCAAATCATCTCCAGTATAGAAATTCAAAACAATGAATATTTAATATGAAAATATAATTTTATAATATGATTATAATTCATCCTTATGTACCTTTCTTCCAGTCACCAAATCAAAAAATGTGTGGTGATTTATTTTTTATGATAATAAAAGAAAAACACAATGAACATAAATCATCCCAAACATATTTCAACATTCAAAGAATTATCCATCCAACTTGATCCTAAAAATATCCCCTTTTATTTTATTATCAACGAATGTTCATAAATATTTGAGCTTTGTAACCTTATGGAATGGAATACATATAAAAAATTATGTTACTTTTTTTGAGAAATAAATCAAGCAAACATGTATCATTGATAGTAAATACATGCAATCCAAAAGTTGTGATTTATAAAATATCTTCAAATTCCAAATCTTCTTCATAATCCATTAATGGAAACAATAATCACTGAATAAAAATACTTGTTATGAGAGATAGTGAATTACAAAATCTCTTCACCATTACAAGCTTCTTTATATTTCACATACTTATAAAAAATTTCCTAAAACCAATATAACAAACTGTTATAATAGTTCAAACACTTATATCTCAAGTCCACAATGTACCCACAACTCCCCCTATATAAATGCATCCTTTTAAAGATAGTCACATTCAAATGGATTGATTTATAAAAATTTCTCCCCTTGATAACACTATTCAAATACAAGATTGGAGAGGGAATATATACATATAACTCAACCATTGAGGGAATGAGGCTAGATTCTAATAATCAACACTATCTTGAAAATTATTCATTTGGTAATGGTTTTGTGAATATTTCTACATATTTTTCTGATGTAGAAACATACTCCATCTTGAGATCATTATTTTTTACAATCTCTTTGATGAATTGATAATTTAAATAAAAATTTATTGACTGATACAATTGTAATGGGTTCCTTGTTAGATAAATTGTGTTTTGATTATCAGAAAACAAGATATAAGGTAACATGACATGAATTTGTAATTATTTTAATGCGTTCTTCATCGACATATATTGGGTAGAATCTTGATAGTATGGAACATAGTAACATTCATTTTTCCTAATAGTTACTAAATTTTGTTTCATAGTATTTCAAATAACAAATCATTTACATAGAATGAAAAATACTAAAAATATTGATCTTCTATCATCAATACTTCTTGACCAATATGCATCTAAATAGAAAAAAATCAATACATTCAAACAAATCATACCTACTACAAAATCATATTCTTTCTTTGAGATATTTATGAATTATTCTACCCTACAATGGGTGAGATTCTTTTAAAGCACTTGTGATTCATTCATATTAGGTAAAAACATAATAAATGTCTTGTCATGAGGTAGTAAAATACAATAAACTTACAATCATCTTTAAAAACTCTTTAGAGTAAACTACATCACCTACTATATCTTTAGTCAATTTTGTTACCACTGAAATTGGGGTTGAAACCCATATCAAATTTTCCCTGAAAAACATCATTATATGTTTCAAACCATACATTTCTTGAGATATAAATATGGTACACTCCTTTTGTGATATTTGTAGCCAAATTAAGTATTTCATTTCACCAAGAAATGATATTTCAAACAACATTTTCATCTCATAAAAATACATTTCGGATGATCGATCATTATTCAAATAAAATATTATATAATCTACATACACAATTACACTATGGTAAATGTACTAATATTCATTGATGTGGAAGTTATTATCAACAATAACATTCTTTAAGTTTATCTTAATCAATCTATTATCAACATTGTAATATCATTCGCTCGTAGATTTATTTATCATATACAAGGAGTTTTTCAACAAAAACACATAACTTTAATCCTCCCCCCCAAAATATACTCTTTATTTTCAATATAAACTTATTTATCATGTACTGCATTAATAAATGTAGACCACTCATCAATTGGAAATATTTTATAACTTCATTATATAGAAATTAAATGAAAAAAAACTAATTTTCTTATCCATTCTTTTAGATAAATGATTAATCATTGTTAATTCATTTGATCTATGAGTAGCCTTCTCAAACTAATATTTCATTCTTTTATATACCTTAACCATTTTCATTAAACTTGTTTGATAAATCCCTCTTTGTACAAATATTGTTTTTATCATTTTGTTATGGTACGAGTTACCAAGTATCCTTATTTTAAATATTATTCAACTCTTCATTCATAACATTAATCCATTAAGGATAATAAAAATGTTTATTCACATATTTTAGTGAAAATTTTGAATATATTGAATTATGTTTAATAACATCTAATATGATTCATGTTTGAACCATTCTCTATTGATCAAAAATTATGTTTGGATCTTACACTTGCACCCTCATCCTAAAATGTGATGTTTGAGATTATTCCAGATCACTAGAAACATCATATTCTGATTATTCGTCTTTTGTATGATAACAATCTTTTGTATCCATACTAGAACACGTAATATAAATCCTGTCAACATGTTCATCTTACTTATCTACATGTTTTTTCTTAGAATCATCCTTCTCATTTCTAGTAACAATCAAATTAACATAGTCAACTAGTCTTCATCCTTCCAGAGCATATGTATGAAAAACTCTATCCTCACATATATATTCAAGAATTCCAAAGTTTCCAACATTCTAATTTATGATTCATGGACTCCCAAAAACTATTTACTATTTTAATCATCGAGTTTTGTCATAAATTTTTTTTATATAGATTCATATTTGATCTTTTACTATAGAAACCTCAGTTTTTTATATAAATAGAATTACACAAGGTTTTCCTCTAAATGTAATAAGAGATACCATGCTTAGGTAACATAGTTCCCCCCAATAAAACTAGACATCTAATTTTTCCATTCAGAAACACCATTTTTTAAGGATTTTTTGGTATAATGAACATATTATAAATTCCATGCTTTTCATCATTACATTAAAACCATTATTTCTTATATTGACCATTATTGTCCATTCTCATCTTCTTTATTGAATACCCACATTCATTCCCATATTTTCTCCAAATACATTTATATATCTTCAGAGTATATTCCATATGTTTCAAATATATAATACATCAAATGTGATCAAAATCATTAATAGATGAAATGAATTAATTATCTCTATGAGTTGAATTACATAGTAGTCCTTTTTTGAAAAATTGTGCTACACGAATCTCTTTTTCAGGAAATGTCACTGATAGCAAATAAAATGTATATAAAGACCCAGAAATTACATGGAAATTTTTTTCATAATTTCTTTAGAATTTTACGAGTCTATGGCTTCTAACGGCACCTGATTCCGAGGCCTAGTGTGCCCGGAATCATTTTCTGAAGTTTATCTCGGGTACGTTCAATGAACGAATGAGCGGGTTTTTCTAACATTTGAACCGATGCTCGGAATAGAAATCCAAGGGCACCGATGAAACCGTAGTGCTGGTAATTTCATAGGAACACCTTTCCGAAGGTGTGTTTGCTCGGGTGGTGTTGTTAAAATAATTGAGGAATAAAAATATAATCATTTTATTTTTATTTCATTACTAGGCAGTTTAAGTATAATTAAGTGGTGTCACAACTTAATTTCTCTCTACTTTGTGGTTTAACTCCTAGGAGCGAAAGTTGGAGTGGGACCTGTTGGGTGGCTAACCTCTCTTGGGAGTATGAAGGAGAGGGGGGGCCCACACGAGGCCCACCTGTTCACTTTTTCCATAACTCCTCACCTCCCTCTTAAATTTTGTAAACTCATCTTAAATTGAGTAACACACCCGCACCCCCCACTAAATTCCAAGTCAACTCTCATTTTTGGTTGGTTTATTAAACGCCTCATTAATTGGTCAACACACGTTAGTTAATTTGTGGATTCTTTTGAATTTTGAAAGAGTTGACATTAGGAATAAAATAAGGGAAACTTTATTTTATTTTGGTAGTTTTTTGTGCGAGAAGTTCTGGGGAGAAATACTCTAGACTAGTAGAATTTTCTTTCTCATTGAAGAATACGAAGAACAACGAAGGATGCTGACGATCCTCTTCTTCCACAGTGACAAGAGAGAATTCGCCGACCGCGGTGGTCATCGCCAACGATAACGTACCTTCCTTCTTCATCTCTGCACCATGTGAGGAGACGTCGTTTCCTCCTCAGATGCACCCCGACATCCACAAAATCTACATCTGAACCCCACGACGCCGTTCTCCGTGATGTTCGACGTGTAGCGTCATCATCTTCCCCCGTGACGAATGCGCATCCCGATGAATCAAAGGTAGTGAATTAATTTGTGAATGTTAATGAAACCATGTTTATTTCCTTCTAAAACAAGGAACGTGGATCAACTAAAAATTTAGTTGATCCGTGAAAGAATATGTTTGCGGGTTTGGAATTATTGATTTGAGGGGAAAACCCGTAGGGGTTTGGTTTTATTCATAATTAATTCTTTGTATTCTTTATTAAATATTCGGTCCCGCCTGTTATCATTTAACGGGAGGAGGTCGGACCGCCCGAACATGGCCGATCCTCCTCCCCTCTTTGATGTTTTGTTATTTGCGGCATGAACAAAGGCGGCGTGGTGCAAGGGCACCGCACAGAGACAAGAAAGAACGCGACGAAGAAGCGGGGCGCCATTGCGCCGCGCCGTTGAAGGCCGAATGAAACCGAGGCCAAAGTTAGGGCCACATAAGAAATTATAAAACTCTTCTGGTTGATCGTTGTGCGCGGTTTGATGATCGACGACAAATAGGGTAGAGAGATTAGTTAGAAGACTTCGCAGTGAAGAGTCGGTCCCGGGAGGACCACCGGAGAGGACCGCAGGCAAAACGGACCACCAGAGCTCGTCCGGTGGTCCAAGGAAAACCCCCGCCGGTGCGCCACGCCGGCACGGCAGCGCCTGCAGCCGGAGGCTGAGGTGCCCTCCGCGCCGTCGGGAAGGACCACCGCAGCGGCAGGCAGCTGTTTCCGTGGTCGCGCGGGACAGAGGGGGAGGGACGTGGCGCTGGGCCGCCTCCGTTGGCAAGGAACGGCCCCCATGCGGGGGGGGGGGGGGGGGGTGGTTGTGGGGGGTGTGTGTGTGGGGGGGGGGGGGGGGTTGCATGGCAAAAACTAGGGGGAATCTACCCACTTTGCTTGGCAGCTCAGCCCGCGTCGATCCGCGCCCACCGGGGGGTGGGTCGGGTCGGACCGGGCCCAAACCCCCTATTTTCGGACCACCTTTCGGTCATTTGCCCATTTCCTGGGATACTGACCTACGATCGATGCCCCCGTCAGTTGAGATGCGATCCTTGGATTGAGACGGTCGTTTCGGTATGCTACACTCAAGGTTTATGAGGACTTTGGGTATGATCGGGTTGGTTCGAACACGAAACCAACCGAGCCCTCGGAGCAGAAAGGCTCAATACATGAGCTCCGGACGTACGATTGACATGCCGTCGACTCTATTGGATTCCTCTTAATGAGACAGAACTTTCAGCATACACCGCCTGAGGTTTGGACGCAGTTGGATAGTTTCTGGGTTGGATTGAACCGAAATCCAACCACGCCCTTGGAACAGAAAAGCTGATAACCTTCAGACTGGACGTCCATTTGACGAACCGTCAGCGGCGTTGGTGATCACGTTGAGAAATGGTCCCTATGACTATACCCTATGAGATTTTGGGGTACATTTGAGATACGGCCGGGTTGGTTCGCACACGAAACCAACCAGGCCCTTGAGACCAAAAGGCTAATAACTCACAGACCGGGCGTCCGATTGATGTGTCGTCTGTTGCGTTGAGACCCCTATGAGGAGGCGGTAATTTGAGATACTTCTTTTGGGAATTTGTGATACTTGTAGTATATAGACCAGTAGCCTCGTGGAGTGGGACCCTCTCGGAGACGAGCGTACGGAGTACGGAGACCGTGTAACTGGCTGAGACCTGACGATTTCTCGACCGACTCGACTTGGAGTGAGTCGACAAGCCCAGTGGACGGAGAACTACTTTGTTTGGGTGCAAACCCATGGAGGATGGAGCACTACTGAGTTTGGGTGCAGACCCTCGGTACTCATCTGGAGAGTACCTTTGCAGGCTATTAGAGGGGGATGCACTACTGTGTTTGGGTGGCAGACCCCGGCAGGAAGCACTACTGTGTTTGGGTGGATGACCCGTGGTTAATCGACAGGAATAATACCTCAGCTATCTTAGATTAGTGAGAAGTACATATGAGACGTGACAGGATCACTGTACTCGCCAAATACGGGGCTCTTTAGATGTTGCGGTTTCGATAATGAAAATCCTAGGTTTGAGTGGAGTCTATGACCTTTGTGTTTACCTCATGATTGAGATGGGTCACTTTATAACTTAGGTATATGTATGGGCATATACCTAGGTAGTGGTTATCTGTTTTTTTCATAAACTTTGTGTTTACCTGATGATTGAGATGGGTTACATGACATATTAGGTATAATTATGGGCTTATACTTAAGTAAGGGCTATCTGTTGAGATTCTGCTTTGTGGTTATCCTTGTTTGATTTAGAGAGACCTTGAGGGTCTCGGGGTCCCTACTGAGTATCATTATACTCACCCCTGCACGGGCTATGCCCGCACCTCATTGTCTTGGTTGCAGGACGATGGGCAGCGTTGACAGAGGCCAAGTGTTCGAGGACTGGACGATACTCGGGAGGAGGTCGACGGGTGAGAGCGTTGTGGAGGCTATCTGTATCTACCCTTCAGGTAGGATCCACGGTGGATGATCCTGGAGCTGCGCTATCTGTACCTACCCTTCATTTAGGATTCGTGGTGGACGATCCAGGAGCTGCGCTATCCGTACCTACCCTTCAGGTATGATCCGCGGTGGACGGCCCAGGAGATGCTTCATTTATTCCAGTTGCTTGTATTTTCTGTTGTACATTCTTTCAGTTGTAGCTGTACTTATCAGTAGGGGTTTTTATTCTAGCTCTTTTACTTTTCAGAACATTCTTATGTACTTAGTGTATTACTTCCTCTTGTACTCTGTGGTGTTTTGTTTACTTTTACCAAGGGCAATGCCTTCCCAGTTATCGGGATTTATGCCTTCGGTGCTTATCGCCATCCGCTGGCCTATGGAAGGCGGGTTTTGGGGTAGTCATGCCATGGGCCCCGAGGATGGGTCATGACAAATTGGTATCAGAGGAGTTAGTTCTACCGCAGAACTTATAACTCTGATATTTGCTTTCTTTGACGCAATAGTGTTAAGGGTACAGAGTGTGTTCTCAGTTCAGGGAATCCAGTGTTGGTGCGGGTGGCTGATGTATCCATACACCAGGACCTTGAAAACTGATTTCTGACATTGTTCATGAAAACACTGATTGCGTGTGTGTTTCTAATGGGTTTTCCTTAAAACAACTCAAACCAGATCGGCTCACCAGGTATAAATCGTTTTGACCATGTCACATATGTTTCTTTCAGGATGCCTTTCCACGAACGATCTGCTAGATCCTCGAGAGATGTACGTAGTGATAGCCTGTCCGAGCATCGAGGCTTCGGTACAGGGCCCCCCTTGCAGTTGAGACACTAGCGGAGGTACCAGCTGTACAACCCATACGTTGGGCCACCGATGCCACTATCCCTAGTAGTAGGTGATGCACGCCGCTTGAACATGCTGCACGTGTTCCAGCACCAGAGGCCACCTAGGCTCTGGGGAGAGATGGACCCACAGGCGGCTGAGGATTGGCCTGGAGGCTGTGGTGGGAGTTTTCAGAATAGTGGGTACACCTTCGGACTTCATGGTGATCTTTTCCTTCCAGTCTCATTCATGCAGGAGATGAGTGATGGTGGAGCCACTTGTTTCTGTTTTGTGATGGGATGACCTTCACATGGGGAGACTTTGAGACCTTCTTCAGGGTGGAGTTTATAGCAAGTGGCTCTACACCCCGAGCGTATTCAGGAGCTGATGCCTTTGCCGCATGTTTTTTCATCTGTAGCCGAGTCATCTTTAGGTAGTAGACAGATGATGCAGAGGTCCGGAGCACCAAACTAGCAGTTATGCGATATCGGGTTTTAGGATTGGAGGTGCGGGTCACCCAGGGTGGGGTCAGAGGCAGTCGTTGCCAGAAACGGAACAGTGTTACTCCTGCGGTAGGAAGGGTCACATGGCACGTGACTGTCCAACTTCCCGCACAATTGATCTGCAAGCGTTGGAGGAGCCACCGAGATAGAAGCATCGGCAGGTGCTTGAGCAACAACCGAGCAGTGGACAAGGCATTAGAGCTCCAGAAGCAGGTGGATAGGAGCAGAACTAGTGGATACCTTTTTTTTCTTGGTACTTCTAGTTCCATGTGGTTGTTGTTTGTTTTTCTATCTTTGTACTATGAGCTGTAATAATAAAAGATACTTATATATTTGATGTTTTCTTTCCTATCCTTTTGTTCGGTTCATACTGAGAGGTCCTAGTTAAACCTATTTACTTGATCCTCACTTTCGATATTTCTACTGGAGGAGACCTAGTGACCTCACACTGATGCCGATAGTGTGACCCGACCCTTGGAGGCGAGGAGTGACGGATGGATCTCTTGGTAGTAACGTCGAGGACGTACATTGTCATCCATGGAATGAATGCATGATTCATGTTAGGATTGACTGTATTAGGAAATGGGAGTGGTTCATTCAGGGGATGAGACTGAGTTTCTCTTTTTGGAAAAGGATAAATCTTAGCAGCTCTTATAGATTGTAGGCAAAGAAGGTGCAAATCATCCAGGAGTGGATGAAGACTGCACAGTGCAGTAAGAAACAAGAAATTCGGGCCAGTCTTAGAGACTTGGGTGTGTAAAATGTTTCATGTAGAGGAAGTAGAAAGGACAAATGAGTCTGCGAAGTAGAAGACGTGGAGGCAGAGCATGGAGAGAAGCATGAGGTGGTGTACATTTCAACATGTTACAACCACCCGCCTTTGTTGTCCCCTCTAGGCCCAGGGAGCTGGAGGGTAGGGGAAGAGGGTAGCTGCATGCGGTCAACGAGTGTGACCCAATGGCTCTAAAAATGATTCAAGGGACAGTCTATGTCCACTACTAGCTACCGTAGTAACAGACGTTGATATGAATCATTCCTTCCTTCCACAAATATTTTCCCAGACATAGAGTTTGCGATAAACCATAGACATGACCCTCACGTCTGGAGATACCTTGGGAGGATACTCGATAATCACACTTACGCCGACAGTGTGGTCTGACCCACGAGGCGAGAGTTTTGGTTGGAATCTCTTGGTGGCAGCGTCGAGGCCTTACAACGTTAGTCTCGGTATGGATTGGATTCATAGTTCATGCTCAGACTGACTGTATTAGGAAAAAAGGTTGTGGTCTAACTACAACATCGGGATGGGTTTTCCTTGGTCGGCGAAAAGGAATCCTCATGCAGCATAGGATGAAATCATGCATAGGAGGGTTTGGCCGATCACTCTTGGGTCGACCAACCTTACCCCCATGGTAGTAGGAGTTTTGAGTTTCAATTCTAATCAGGGAGTGGAGGCCTCTAGAGTTTGAGGACGGTGATCACATTATTAAAGAGGTCTCATCTCGACGAGGTTTACGGAGATGTGGTCGAGGCGACAAGTTATATCTGAGGTTCAATGGACCTTTCTTAGGACCTTAGAAGGGTAGGCGAGGTGGTTTACCCCTTGACCCATCAACCTCAGTTGCACCAGGTGCACGAAGACTTCTACGTATCTCAATTGGGAAGATACATGCTTGACCCGACGCATATCATTGACGATGGGGTGGCTTTTGCGAGGTTCTAGTAGAGGTTGAGGATCGACAGGAGCGGGTACTATGAGGACGGTCGATTCCTCTTGTGCACTTTTGTTGGAAGCACGGGAACCTCCAGGAGATCACATAGGAGCAGAAGTCTCAGATACGTTCTCAGTACCACTTTTGTTTCCCTAGTTTGTGTTAAAGCTTTACGGGGACGTAAAGCCCTGAGGTGGGAGTAATGTAATGACCTGGATATTTCAATGAAATTTTTTTCATAATTTCTTTTGAATTTTACGAGTCTGTGGCTTCCGACGGAACCTGATTCCGAGGCCCGATGTGCCTGGAATCATTTTCCAAAGTTTAGCTCGGGTACGTTCAGTGAACGAACGAGCGAGTTTTTCTAACTTTTGAAAAAATGCTCGAAATCGAAATCCGAGGGCACCGATGAAACCGCAGTGCTGGTAATTTCTTAGGAACACCTTTCCGAAGGTGCGTTTTCTTGGGTGGTGTTGTTAAAAAAAGTGAGGAATAAAAATATAATCGTTTTATTTTTATTTCATTACTAGGCGGTTTAAGTGAAATTAAGTGGTGTCACAACTTAATTTCTCTCTACTTTGTGGTTTAACTCATAGGAGCGGAAGCTGGAGTGGGACCCGTTGGGTTTCTAAACTCCCATGGGAGAATAAAGGGGTGGTGGGGCCCACACGAGCCCTGCCCATTCACTTTTTCCATAACTCCTCACCTCCCTCTTAAATTTGGTAAACTCATCTTAAATTGAGTAATGCACCCACACCCCCACTTAATTCCAAGTCAACTCTTGTTTTTGTTTGGTTTATTAAACTCCTCATTAATTGGTCAACACACGTTAGTTAATTCGTGGATTCTTTTGAATTTTGAAAGAGTTGACATGATGAATAAAAAAAGGGAAACCTTATTTTATTTTGGTGGTTTGTTGTGCGAGAAGTTTTGGGGAGAAATACTGTAGACTTGAAGAACGTTCTTCCTCGTAGAAGAACAATGAAGAACGCCGACGATCCTATTCTTCCACCGTAACAAGGGAGAAGTCGCCGACCGCGGTGGTCATCGCCAACAGAAATGTACCTTCCTTCTTCATCTCTGCAACAAGTAACGAGACGTCATTTCCTCCTCGGACGCACCTCGACATCCATAGAATCTACGTCCGACCCCCACGACGACGTTCTCCGCGACGTTCGACGTGCGGTGTTATCATCTTCCCCCACGACAAACGCACACCCAGATGAATCAAAGGTAGGGAATTAATTTGTGAATGTTAATGAACCCATCTTTATTCCCATCTAAAACAAAGAATGCGGATCAACTATATATTAAGTTGATCTATGAAAGAATATGTTTGCGGGATGGGAATTCTTGATTTGAGGGGAAAACCATAGGGTTTTGGTTTTATTCATAATTAATTCATTGCGTTCTTCGTTTAATTTTAGGGCCACCTATTATCATTTAACGGGAGGAGGTCAGACCGCCCGAACACGGCGGATCCTCCTCCCCTCTTTGATGTTGTGTTCTTTCCGGCATGAAAAAAGGCGGCGCGGTGCAACGACACCATGAAAAAACAAGAAAGAACATGGCAAAGAAGCGTGACACTGTCGTGCCGCGCCATTGAGGCCGAACGAAACCGCGGCCAGAGTCGGGTCTATGGAAGAAATTCGAAGACTCCTCTGGTTGATCGTTTTGCACGGATTGATGGGTGATGACAAATGGGGCTGCAAGGTTAATTTGAAGACTTCGAAGTGAAGAATCGGTCCAGGGAGGGCCGCCAGTGAAGACCGTAGGAAAAACGGACCACCGGAGCGCGTCCGGTTGTCCGAGGAAAACCCCGTCGGGGCGCCCTACCGACTCGGCGGCACCCGGCGTGCCGCCGGGAAAGACCGCTGCGGCTTCAGCCGCGGCGGCAGGCAGCTGATCCCGCGGCCACGCAGAACCGAGGGGGAGGGACTCGGCGCTGGGCCGTTTCCGTTCGCAAGGAACGGCCCCCACACGGGGGGGGGGGGGGGGGAACAAGTGGGCAACCACCCCCTTTGCACGGCCGCTCGGCCAGCGCCGGGCCGCCTCGGGCCAGACCAGCCGTGCCGCGCCGTGCCGCACCCACTGGCCCAGACTTCGACCCGGTTCAGGTTGACCCGGCTCGGGCCGACCCGAGGGGGGGGGGGGGGTTGGGCCGGGCCCATACCCCCCATTTTCGGACCACTTTCTGTATTTTGCCCATATCATGGGCTACAGACCTCTGATCGATGCACTATCAGTTGCGATGCGATCCTTGGATCAAGACGACAGTTTTGTTACACTACACTCAAGGTTTCAGAGGACTTTGGGTACGGTCGGGTTGGTTCGAACACGAAACCAACCGGGCCCTCGGAGCGGAAACACTCATAACATGAGCTCCGGACGTCCGATTGATGTGTCGTTGACTCTATTGGATTCCTCTTGATGAGACAGATCTTTCGACATACTTCGCCTAAGGTTTGGACGCAGTTGGATAGTTGTCGGGATGAATTGAACCGAAATCCAACCGGTCCCTTGGAAAGGAAAAGCTGATAACCTTCAAATTGGATGTCCGTTTGACGAACCGTCAGCAGAGTTGGTGATATCATTGAGAAACTGTCCCTAAGAGTATACCATATGAGAGTTTGGGGTACAGTTGAGATACAGCGGGGTTGGTTTGCACATGAAACCAACCGGGCCCCTGGGATGAAAAGGCTAATAACTCACAAACTGGGCGTCTGATTGATGCGTCGTATGTTGCGTTGAGACCCCCATGACATGGCGGTCCTTTGAGATACTTCTTCGTGGGACTTTGTGATACTTGGAGTATCGACCAATAGCTCGTGGAGAGGACCCTCCCGGAGACGACCGTATGGAGTACGGAGACCGTGTAGCCGGCTGAGACCTGATGACTACTTGACCGACTCGACTTGGAGTGAGTCGACTAGCCCAGTGGACAGAGCCCTACTTTGTTTGGGTGCAGATCCATGGCGGACGGAGCACTACTGAGTTTGGGTGCAGACCTGCGGTACTCATCCAGGGAGTACCTCTGCAAGCTATTAGGGGGGATGCACTACTGTGTTTGGGTGGCAGAACCCGGCAGGAAGCACTACTGTGTTTGGGTAGCTGACCCGCGGTACACGACAAGATGATTATGTCAATAGTCATAGGTTAGTGAGAAGTACCTCAGAGACATGACAAGATCACTGTAATCGCCAGAGACGGGGCTCTTCAGTAGTTACGGTTTCGATAATGAAAATCCTGGTTTGAGCTGAGTCTATGACCTTTGTGTTTACCTCATGATTGATATGGGTCACTTGATAACTTAGTTATATGTATGGGCATATACCTAGGTAGTGGTTATCCATTGATTTTATAACCATTGTGTTTACCTCATGATTGAGATGGGTTACTTGATATCTTAGGTATAAGTATGGGATTATACTTATTTAAGGGTTATCTGTTGAGATTCTGCTTTGTGGTTATCCTTGTTGGATTTAGAGAGACCTTCAGGGTCTCAGGGTCCATAATGAGTATCGTTATACTCACCCCTACATGGGCTATGCCCGCAGCTCGTTGTGTTAGTTGCAGACGATGAGAAACGTTGACAGAGGCCAAGTGTTCGAGGACTGGATGATACATGGAGGAGGTCAACAGGAGAGAGCGTTGTGGAGGCTATCTGTACCTACCCTTTAGGTAGGATCCGTGGTGGACGATCTAGGAGCTGCACTATCTATACCTACACTTCAGGTAGGTTCCATGGCTGAAGATCCAGGAGCTGCACTATCTGTACCTACCCTTCAGGTAGGATCCGAGGTGGACGACCTAGGAGCTCGTTCTTTTCTTCCAGCTGCTTGTCTTCTCTGTTGTACTTCCTTTCAGTTGTAGATGTACTTATCAGTAGGGGTTTGTATTCTGGCCCTTTTACTTTTCAGCACTTTCTTATGTAATTAGTGTATTATTTCCGCTTTTTCTATGTGGCGTTTTGTTTATTTTTATAAAGGTAATGACTTCCCAGTTATCGAGATTTATGCCTTTGGTGCTAGTCGCCAGCCCCTGGCCTCTGGAAGGCGGGATTGGAGTAGTCACGACATGGGCCCCAATGACGTGTCGTGACAATGTATCTATTTGAAATCATTCTCATTTTTATCTAACTCATATGTCATATCCTTTCATTCAATATCTTATTATATTCCATCATGCATATGTAATATTATTTTTTCACTTCACTAAAGTCAAATAAGTTTCATTTTTTATGTTATCCCCTTATCAAAAAATTTACATATTCCTATCATTCCAAGAAAAGAAAAAATTTATAAGAAAAAATTTATTTTATTCATCATACTGTTTTGAAAAACAAAGAACATTGTGTTTCATCCCATCTAAAAATATTGCTATCTTGGAAACAAACTATTTTCCACTAATAATTTCTGATCCAACACTATTAATTCTGAGAGATCCATTATTTCCAAAATTTACCTTTCCATATATGAAATATTTCACATTGTTCCTCAACATTAAGTAGCCTGTTAAATAAAATTAACACCCACTATCGAATATACATTCCCATTCTCCTTTTATATCAATAAAAATAGTTTGAAAAGGTGATTTTTCATTCATGTTATCATTCTACACATCCAAATTTTTAGAATTGTTAAAAATAATATGTTTTTCCACTAACAAAATATGCAATAATTTTGAAATATTTCCAGTTTATTCACATATTTCATTGATATTTTCAATGGGCTGAAATATATTTTGAACTTTTGGAACATTATTTTTAGATTTCTTCAACCCAGCCTTCTCAAAATTTTCATTTTAGAGGATTAAACCCATTAAAAAATTGCATTAAATAATTTATTGAATTTTCTTTAACATTTTTGATTAAACCACCACATATTTTCTATATGTTTGAATCGACTATAATACTATTAGTATATATAGAATGAAAAATGGCATTTATAACTTTCATATAATATAGAACATTGAACATGTTTCAGAGAAACCTTCATATATTTATAATAAGAACTTTGTTCAGAACAAACCATTCTGTTATCACATAAAATATTCTTTTTCAATGTGAATTTTTTTCAGACCTTATTAAAAACAAAACTGGTAGAGGTTTTTTCAGAATCATAATTTTTCAAAGCTTATGACTTCCCCACTTTTTTGGATTTTCCCACATACATGAATTTACCAACATTATTCTTCTTGGAAATAATTTCCCCTTTATTGTAATCCTTTGATGGATGATTTTGACCATTCTCATGTTCACCCATTGTATAATATTAATGGACATCATATATATTATAATAAAGCATATACCTCTATACGTAGTATTAGAATTTTTTTGTTGGATAGCTTCCAAATATTCCGCCTCCTTCATTAACATAACATCTATATGTTCATTCCAATTCATTTCACCGTTATAATTTCAATTCAAAAAATAAATCTCATCTTGTAACTTAGCATTCTCATCCAGAGAATACAAACGATTTTTTCGATAGAACATTCCTTCATCAGTGTATTAATTTCATTTTCATGTGGGAGAATCATTTTTTTACATTATTTTAACTTTCCCTTTATATGATATTTATTTAAAATATCCTCTTGTTATTCGAAACTACTACTTCTAAACACATGATCATTAATAGTTTCAATAAAATTATTTTCATTAGTCAGTTCAGTAAATTTTTTTGAATAAAATTGATTATCATCGTAATATTTAGACAAAATATTGTCCTTTTTAATTCTAATATCTTTTTATCCCTTCCAATTTAAAGGGATTTAGATGTATCTACCTTCTTCTTCGAATAACTTCTCTATAGTCTAACATCTTCATCAATATTGTCTTAATTAATTATTTGGGGGAAATTTGGAGCAATTTTTCCAACATATCCATGTTTAAAACATTTTATGGGATTTATCCCAATTTAATTTAATGTACCTCATTGCACATTTTTATAATATAAGGATACGAATTCATCATGTTTTTTACATAAATATTTATTGGATTCAATGTTCGCAACTTCTTCTTCTTCATGTTACTTCTTTGGCATTCCTTTATTGGCCTCAATGAAGGCAATTTCTTGATTAAATTTGGTTTTTTCCTTTCATAACATTACGACTTATCATTTCATATGTAATTATATTACTATGAATATCATCCAGATATAAAATTTCACGTTCTCTTTTATCCAAATAATAAAAACTTGAATAAAACTTTTCAAAAATAATTATCAGGATATTTTCATCAAAAGATGAGTCATTTAACTTCACAGCACAACATTTTATGGTGATAAAAATATCATTTACCCTAGTAAATAAATCCCAAATATATTTATACTCACCCATTTCCATATCATCATACCTCATCCTCTATATATTTAAATTTTCTTCCTTAAACATTTTGTATCCTTTATATTTTTTTCCCAAATTTTACCAGATACTATTAAGAGTAGTAACTCCATTCATTCATAAAAAATTACTTTGAGAATGTGATGAGGGTAATTAATTATTATCTCATCCATCATTCTCAAGATTATTTTTATTCTTAGATGTGAGATGAAATATTTCATCAATAGGAGGAAATACATATGTGGGTACCTATAGAACATCCTAACCAAGAGATATAAGATTATATAAAATTATATCATTTAAGATATAATATTTCCTAGCATCAAAGACTAGAGTCCACTTACAGTACATAAAATTCCTATTTTCCTTAAAAAAAATTCTCCTAAAAAATAACACCAGTGAGATAATGAGGGAATATTTTTTCTAAAACCAATTTATATTTCCCACCAAGGATCAATGAGTCACTGGGCAGGGAGGGGGTGAATCAGCAATACCAATTTCTTTTAAGCATCCTTTCCCTAGAAACAACATTCAGCTGCTATTATAGATTTTTAACTATCCTTAAAACAAAAAAATCGAAAAAACCTAGGATCAAAAGTGTTTACAATGTTCATTACTAATCATGAGTATCTATGTACTTTTAATGGTATGGAAATAATCTAATACCACATAAACCACAATAGAACAAAACTTTTTTGTATACAAACATGTTGGATGTACCCTTTCACGTGTATAACACTATGATCTATAATACAATTAATGTGGTTATTCTAGTACATATTATTTAATAAATGTTTCTATAAAAAGTTAAGAAACAGTCACCCATTTCTTATAAACTTGTCATTGGGATTCCTTATCTCTATTGAATTTTTATTTCTTTCAGAAACATTCTTAACATTCCTACCTAATAGAAGGTAAGATCTTCTATGGACTTCGTAAATATACTGAAATGTTTTATTGTTAGTATGAAATTACAATGTACCCTTGTTAATTTGTAGGTGTTCATTAATTGGTTTTTCTGGGAATCTGAAGAGTTTTACAACATAACCAAATTTTAGAAAACATGAATTTGACCTTCATTTCAACTCAATCATTGAATTATTCATGTCTTCTTTATTATTTTTGATTATTCTCAGACTTCTCATATCTTTATCTGACTTCATACATTATAACCATTCTATAGCATGATATTAATTTTCATTTTTATTTCTTAATTATTATGATGGAATATGTACAAAAAATGATTCTTTATCATATTGTTTCACACATATTATGAAAATTGAAAATCCAAATTCCCCCTAACAACATTTATTCAAAAATAAAAGAAACCATTCTTCCATTAAAATAGTCAAAAATTCATTTTATATCCTCACTTCTTTGATGCACATAAAAAATATATTCAAACCCCATTTTAAAAACACATCCATAAACTCTTCATACAATTCTGATTTCATATTTTCTTCAGACTGATGATCCTATATCTGATGAAATTATCGGTACCATTATTCTTATGATAGATCGATCTATAATTAACTCTTATTTATCATTTTTAATTTCAGTCACATTAGTCAACACTACATTTAAAATAAATCAGGGTTCATACTTTTTTCATAAACAAACTGTTGACAGCTAATATTTCAATTTCTCTTGTCCAACATGAGTATGTAATCCTTTTTTATGAAAATTATTTACTACACTATTGATATGGTTCATTAGTATAAAAAAGACCAAAATAGTTTACTTATTTTTAACCTACCTATATCCAATTAAAAAAATAATTCGATTAATCGATGGAACACTACTTCTGATAGACCGGTATTATCAATGTTGGCTTCATCATCTTATTTCCTTTTCCGATTAAGGTAAAAAAACATCCACTTTCCATCACCTTTATTATATAAATATTTGTATCTTGTAGAATACTGGTCATTCATGAAACCAAAATCTTCACCTTCTCACATTTAAAACAAAACATTACATTCATCAAAAATATTTCATCCAATGTTCTTGCATAAAGAAATTGAGATGGGAAGTAATTAAAATTGAAAAAATTATTCTACAAAAAACTGATGCATGTAATCTTGATATCCTCATGAATAGTAGATTAATTATTATAGGAATAGAATCGTATTAATTAAATTAGAATTTATTATAACACCCAATCCTTTCATCAATTATTTATTTTAAACCAAACCTCAAACTAGATGGAGGCATTATTTCCCCCCTATCCTTTTTAAGGGAAACATCTTATGATTCATAGATAACTATTGTTATTGGGGAACTTACATAATATTGAAGAATTTTCATATATGAAAAGGATCCATCCAGACTCTGATACATCATCTCATAATGATTCAATCATTCCGTTCAGACCTTAAGCGAGTCTGATTAAAAACATCACTTTCCCAACATCTCTAGAAACAAAAAAAAATCTTTTGAAAAATGAATAATATAATCTGATAATGGTTCATATTTATATCTATTTCATTTGTTCACAATATATTAATATTTTAGGTGATTAATTTTTCTTGAAAAAAAATTCAACATAATACAAAACAATAAGAAGAATGTTTTCTTAGTTCATAAAACACATCCATCCATCTTAGTCCTAAATTACTCAACTAACTCCCCTATAGATGCATCATTAACCCTCACTTAACATTAGTTTAAAAAGTAATTTTCCTCTTTTTTAAAAATAAAATAATCTCAATTCCATCCAATTCACTCCATACATATCCTATGAATTTACATTAGACTACGTTTTATTTTATATCACATAAAAGGAACATCCATGTTTGGTATCCATTAATTTTATAAAATTTTACCAGGTACATGGATTGAAAGAATGAGAGGTTATGGAACATTCCATCGGGACAAGCCTGTTCATGCATGTGATTGCCTAGCCGAACAACCAAGAGAAGGTGGAGATCTGATTTCTCGATGAAGATTTTGGGGTGGTGTCATTCCATGTAGATAGTCTGGGTTTTATACAATGTTCGAAGTATACGGGCAACGAATTCCTCTAAGTCCTATGAGCCATGTAATACTTACACCTACGGGTCTTGTAAGGGTTCTACCTCACCCCTTGAAAGGAGGATTATCAAAAATCAATAAAATATGATGGCCTTCGAGCCATTGGATGGATGGATTTGAGTACTCTGTAATCATTAATCATTTATTCCCATTCATTCTCTTACACCCTCTTTAAATGTTATTCTTATTATTCTAATATAAATAAATATTAATTATTTGTATTTATAAATGTCATTTTTTTATGAAAAAAACTATATATCTCCCTCTCTCATTAATTAAGAAAATAAATTATCACACTTATTATGTTTAGGCTTATGCCTTAACTGATACATATATAAATTATCACCACCAGTATAATGAAAAACCTAGATCACTCTACATGTAGTTGGATTAATTCATCACATGTCATCAGGCATGCCTCCCAAAATTCCTGAGGTTTCCAACTAGAAATATTAATCTAAATTGGTATCATGGGGAATAAATACCCACTAAATAAATGTTCCAAATAATAATATAAATAACCAAACTTCATATAAGTTAGAGTTTTCATGAATAATAAATAATTTCTCATGGAATATAAAATATAATATGAACATAAATGTATAATAGAATTATTACCCACTACTCTGATCACATATATAGATACTGAAGAAATAAAATCTAACACAGGCTTTGGGAAATCCATAAAAACTATCATACTCTAACCACTCTCTTACTCAAGATTCTCTAGATCAAAAATTAAAACACATGACTTTTCAAAATATGAAACCACAAGATAGTGAGAGTATTCTTGGGCACCCCGGTATGATTGATTACTAACCAGGGGGTGACTAGGTAACTCTCTAGACAAATAGTAATATGGTTCCATTATAAATGAGAAATTCAGTTATATCTGCATGTAACATTATTGTATTGAAAAAATTAAATTTTTTTAAAATAAATTAATCTATCCACAATACCTTCATTTTCCTAGTGATGAAATTTATTGAATACATCATGGGGACTATTAAAACAACCCAATCATAACCACCCCACAAAAGTATGCATAAAACTTGATATATTATGGATAACCCCTTGTTTCTGACCTACCTCAACACTCATCAACAAAACTATCGACACATCACCATACCACCCAACAATGATTCCTTTAATCCTAGTGGCATCCCATGGTAATATGTTCACACCCATAAACATATAATCCATATTTCTAATGTTATTCCATGATAGAATTCATAAATTGAAAAAACCATAATGCGACCTTCGGATATTAAAAATGCATTCGGGATGAGAAGAATGTTTGGGACGCATCCCAAGCTATCCAAATCTTATTGACCGCCATTAAACTACATCCCAACTCAAATATGAATCCAAAATTTGGAACTTACATGGGATTAAATATACTAGATTCACATTATAACTAGTATAAAAATTCCACCATGATCATATAATATTTAATTCCATGCATCTATAAACTAACCCACATGGTTTCATATTACCTTTTTCGACATCTTACTCTCATTCATGGGAGTGTCCTTGTTGTTACACCAGCAGGTAAAAAATATCCTAATTTTTCCATGGCATTTATTTCTCCAATCACTGAAAAAGACTAAAAATTTATCCAAAAAAAGCATACCTATCTTATAACACAAAACATAACTCTCCACACATTCCCTAGTCACAACTACACTATTTACATTATCTCCAAAATTTTACATAATAAATTTTTTAACCACCATCCATCATCCATTAGGTCAACACCAACAACATGTTTATATGTACCATGATCCTAAAGAATAACCTCAATAGGTTCCATCAAAAATCACCATATGTCCCCCCTCATAACCCACACTCACAATTTTCCCTAGATTTTAAACCCACAATCAATTCACCAAACCCTATTTTCCTTCATCACAATCAGGACCATCACTAAATGAAAATCCCAAACTATTATATGTATGAACAATGTGTCTCAACATGATATTCTTAAGCATAATGGCCAGGCACTCCCATTACAATCAATCATAAATCCTGACTGACACTGCTATGAGTGGCCACAAATCCATACTAGGCTCTCCATTATAATTTTTTTTTTCTAAACATGCCTCTTCAAAATTATTACACTAAGTAATAATAAACATGGATTCGTTTATATAATGCGGCTCGAGATGTCACCTATTTCGAGGATAATAATCCAAAATTAGTGGTGATTCCTCAATCAAATATCATGTAAATAAAAAAAATATTTCCAAATTATATAGTACATATACCAATGATTTCACCCATGAATAGTCCAACTATAACTATATCCTCCATTTGGTTCGATTCCATTTTATGTGAATACACAGAAACCATTACCGTGAAGTGAAAACACATCAATGTATTGATAGAAAGGTAAAAATTGTCCCTCCCATTAAATCCATCCATAATAAAACATAAATATATCTTCCTCAAATCCTATGAAAGAGAACTTAAGGTTTGATTCATATAAAACACCATGCTATAACCATTCTTTCTTCTTAAACTAAATCAAATCTCCTAGGGATTGATCTTGAGAAAAGAACATACCCATGATTTTCATTTTGTAAAGAACCTTCCAAATAGTTATAACCACCTTAATGGTAAGCCTATCATAGAAAAGTAGGCCCAGAATCACTAAGGAATTAATTTTTCTCTGATGGGACACTATTCCTTCCATCCTATCCCAAAGGTCCAACCACATCCCATGGAATGTTATCCACACTCACATGTCAAAAAAACATGACATCAAACATTCCCAACGACCTACTCATGGGACTCATAGAGGTGTTTTAGGGTCACATTCAAAAAGTATGATCCCTTCAAAAACATATTCTCAATGAGAATCAACTTATGAGACATCCTCATTTAGGGTCTCCACTTTCACAACCATCGACATCATCATGGATTATCTTGACTAAGGGAAACCAGAACTATCATTTGTTTATGTGAAATGATATTGTAAATTATATGGGATGAATCGATATTTAATGTTACCAAAACATTAAATATTCCATTATAGGTATCTCACCCTCTCTGAGACTATGCATTTCATACTCCTCCCTAGATGATATGGTCACCTTACAAAACAAACACATTCAATGAGAATATCTATAATCTTATTTGAATCCTGAAAAATTATATCATGTGTTTCGGTTAATTTTATTATCATTCCAATATTTACTAGTAAATTTTTTTTTGTTGTTATAAGACCATTAAAAAAACTATAAAACATACACCTGTAGTGGGGATTTTTCATTCAAGAATACAATTTCTATGAGAAACTACATGGGTAACCTTATTACATTTTCACAAGGGACTATACTAACAATGACATCATTAGGTGTCTCATTATATATCCACATGACCTTCCATCAGAAGTAAATACATATTCATTTTGGTAATGTTGTTTAAAATAACACTAATTACTTATATGGTAAAATTTTTTACTAGATGATTTATAAATATTTAATAATTTGGACTCATATTCGGTAACAAAACCCTGTGGCATTTCCCTACATGTCATGTGAATTACTATGTGCCAAGAATTACCCAGGAGACAAATATATCCAAAATATTGAAAAGTGAAATCTAATATATGGATTCAATAAAAGTATTATATCAAAAACAAATAACTCAAAAATATAAATTTTCAAACCACATGTGCATCATGTAAGGTGAAAATCAAATACAACTAAAATATCTCAAGAAACAAACATAAATCCCATCATTATTAACCCAAAATTCATACCAAAATGTTGATGTGGATGTACTATCTTAATATCCATCACACAATATGATATATTTAAATATATAATAAATAACATATCCCAAATAATAAAATAAATAATACCACATTGATACCTATTTTTAATGCCTTAAATTATATTAATTTGATATGTACATGGACTAGTTCACCACAGAACGTCTTTCATGCCTCCCTAAAATACTAAGGCTCCCAACTAGTAGTAGTATGGTATGATGGTTCCATATAGAGGTTATATCACCATAATATTAGAATGAAATATTTATATAAATAACCAGATATCATAAAAGTTAGATAATGAATTAGTAATATATAAATGATCATCATATAAGAAATACGATACTAACAAAATCTCATACAATATTGATCGCCAATTGGTATGATCACATATATAGATACATAATAAGTAAAATTTGAAGTACCTATTTGATATCATTAACCCACATGATATCCCATCCTCTTACCCAGCATGATATTATCAAACTAAAACATGAAACCCTAGGATATTTCCCAACCTCTACTTGCAACATTGTTAGATTTTCCTCTTTCATTCAAAGGAAAAAACTACTCGTGAAAGGGGTTAGTACATAAATATATAGGGAGCCATAAATATGGACCAGTAGTAAACTGTAAATGTAGTGATATATTCATGTTACATGCTCATAAAAAATAAGTAAACTACTAAACAAAATAAATAAACACAACTATACAACTACATCCACATGATGCAGAAATGTCTCTGATGATTTCATGCAAATCATGAAAACCAATAAATTATATGTTCCTAATATTATTAATTTACAATAATATTCAATCTACATAACCATATTTAATCCTTAGTTCCAACTCCTTGATCAAATATACTTTCTCAGACTAGTGATGAGTTGTGTCTGGGAATGCGAACCACCATAGGGAAACCTCTACCCATTCCCTAGTGATTTCACGTTCACACTTCCAACATGATTAGTATAAGATACTATGGATTCAACATAAATCACCCATCTATGGTCCCTTATTTTGAACCCCATAGTAGTACCATGGTTTTCATCACTATCAAGTCAACTTCAAATTCAAATGTGGGGAATAACCTAAGAAATATTTTTCATCCAAGATAGAATGATTACCTTTATAAAAATTAAATAAAATGAGATAACATCCATAGATATCATGTTCAATAACATTGGAATCCATATATCAAGGATCCTAAACAGTTTCATCACTAGTGCATCCACCTAATTAAAGTAGGTATCATATGCATCAATTGAGGGGATCCAAGATCTGTAGTCAGTGATACATTCCCACCTAAAAACTAATACCACCTTTAAAATCCAATGTGTTCAAGTCATTCTCCAAAGTCTAATAGAATTAATTTTCAAATCTCGACTACCCAGTCATTTTCAATGGTCTCATGACAACAAAAGAATCCCTAAAAATAAGGTGATTCCTACATTCATTCTATATTATTATTGGATTCTAGATCCTTGGAACTTCCAAAAACCATCCACTTTTTCACAAAAATAAAGGATTCAAGTAAATATAGTCTTTCATTCCAATAATACACTGAGAATAGATCATATATATCTTTATAATCCTAGGGTATCATCCATATCAATATGTAATTCATGGGTATTGTAAGAAATAAAAATCGTGATAAAGACATTGATTGACTTCTAAGAATCATAGAAAATCACATAAAAAATAGATCCATGAATGGATGGATGGATTATTATTCTCATCAATCCTATCTATATCCCATTGGGATTATGCATTGTTATGGGTTCTAAGGAGGCACCCTCAACCATCTCTACCAATTTACAAAACATTGATTTCGGTGGGTCAAACACCGACACAGATGGAGGTCCTCAAGATAATTTTAAAATATGAGGAATCCTACTTGGGATACCTATTAAAATCTTGGGTTTAGAGTAAATTACCAACACCCAAAAGAAATTCCATCCCTTGATATAACCAATTAATCATATGGTCTGAATCCCCTTAAGGGTATGATACATTGGTGATAGTTTCAACATGAAATTTGAGGCCCGAATCTATGATTAGGGTCACTCTATATCAGTCAAATAAACCAAAAAATATCTAATATAAGTATGATTTTTCCTCATATACTTGATAAATCTCTAGTCTCCTCACCTAACATACTATTCTCATCCATATCATGTTATTTTACACTCCCTCTTTGAGGATTCCACGTTTCTAGGAAAATTCTTCATGTAGGACATGACTATCTGTGAACAACACCTCAAGCTAGCACAAAACATCCATGGTGTCCTAGAAACACTGTCTCGTTATATTCAGGGAGCTCATATGATTTTATAATTTTAATAAAAAAAACTATTTAAATAAAATTAAATAATATGGTAATAATAGTGCTACAACCTCATGAGCGATTCCTTACAAACATATACATATATGGTTCTTGTTTGAAGACATATGGTTTGTACCACGACCAGTAAACCCAAGTCATAAATTACACATTTCTTTTCCATGTTCTGACATCTTCTTCTATGGCCATTTTATTACCATGTAGTAACTGACACTCACCTATATTCTTAATATAAGGCTATAATCCATATTTAATTAATTATAACAAGATTAAAATTAATTAATGAAATACATTTAATTTTTAAAATAAAAAAATATAAATGATTACACTCAGTATATATCTATATTTCTCTGCTCCAATGGCCAAAAAGCCATTAGTGTTCAACACTAGAATTCATCCCCAAACATATAAAAACACCTAAAATGAAAAACAACATCAATTAACTTTTTAATTTAATTTAATTGAAAACATTAAATAAATTCACGATAAAAAATATATTTTGATAAATGATGATTGATAGGGGTTTCATAATAGATTTTCATCCTATTACTCGGGTGAGAAAACCGCCCAATAACATAAAATGATTTCTCCATGATCTGGTGGTATCATAATCAAATCCCCATATTGGGAGAAACTATTCATGAATAAGTGGAGGGGACGATGACAAAGGTAAATGGATGGTATATATAGACTAAAAATATGTTAAAACACATCAAACACCCCCCCCCCCTAATTGAAGAGGGGGAAGGTTGAAGAATAGGCATGGGAAGTCTACCTAGGTCATTTTCATGGTGGAGGAGAAGAAATGTGGACTAGGTTTTCTTATTATAATTATACATCCACTAGGAATAATAATTTTCTACATTTATTATGGAACATAAATTTTCCACATGGTTGTCCAAATAATGCACCAAACGTGTGGATAACCACATATCAAGGAATCCTTCTAAAGTTTTTTGGTTACAGTGGTTTTGAATCAACACATTAACCATGTAGAACAACTCTATAAACCTCCAAAACATTACACATTGTTTTTCTAAAACCGAACATATGACATATTTCGTGTACTATGTCTAATAAAACTCACATGATTTTCTCATAATTTAGGAATAACTTACACTTAACCATGATATATCCATTCATTGAATCAAAAATTTGTATAATATGATCTAAAAACTATTTCAAGATTAATATTAGTAAAGGTTTCTACTAAATAGTGTCCTAATGAACATTTTTTTTGAATAAGGTCCCTCCACCAAAAGGCTGATGCATTTATTCATAAAAATTACAATGATTACAATTGTTGAAAATGATAGATCTTATTACAATTATACTTATAAAAGGGAGAATAGTATCAGGAAGTGTATTAGACCAGGTAAAAGGTTCAAAAACCCCATTTTTCACAGGGCCATTTGAACCCAAGTTCGCCAATAAGTATACATGCATGATGAAGAAGTTGAGAGTCAACACAGTCTCCATGCAATGCATCCAATTTGCTAAGAGCCTCCCAGAGATAATCATTTTACCATTTCTAATGTCTTGTACAATCAATGGTAGAAGAGTCACTCTCCTTCCAGGTATTAATTCATCCTTTAATTTTCACAATTGAGGCAACATGTGTGATCCCAAGCATCTCAGCCTCAAGAGAACTTATCAATCCGCAAGAACCATAGATATATCCTTTAACAGAGTCATAATGAGCTTGAATACCACACCAGAGCCCGAAGGTCCATGATTCACTTTAGAAGTTCCATCCATATTAAACGTAATCCAAAGAGGGAAATGAGGGATCTAGAGCACATAAATAGTACCCAATGTATGTCAAAAATTCCCATTGACACCCATATTTTTTAGAATAATAAAGTCCTGAATGTTGTTGTGAAATTCACCCAAATAGACCTTAGACATGTCCATCATATCCATAATAACCTGCATCATGAAAAGATTCAAGTAGAAGCCCTTTCTATTATTCAATGAAGCATTTAGAAGCCTCCAAACTATATATAGTACTTCAGCTATATCCACAGAGAGGGGAGCCCAAACCTAAGATGAGAGTGTGAGAACTGAAAAACAATAGAGAAGGGCCTCCAGCCCTGAAAATCTGAGTCCATCCAGTTCAAAGGCACCCAAAACCTGCTTCCATATTGCTCAGGCCTTTGCACAGGAGGGGAAAAGATGCTCTTCATCCTTCCAATGCTGATGGCACATAACACACCTAGAACATATCGGCAAACCTATCATCTGGAAGACCTCATCACTGTGAAATATATTATAAACCAGCCTCCAAATAAGCATTATTAGTGAAGGCATAATCCATGCCTTATTGAAAAAATTCGTCAATTTATAATCATCATTAAAACCCTTCGTGGAATGAGTATAATATAATTTTCTAGTAAGAATACCATTTCTAGCTCGCTCCCTAGCCAAAAATCAGGGTATGAGACCAAACAATAACTGTCAATCAGATCATTAAGGGAACCTGGAAAATTTGGTAGAGGATCATCCAGAAAATTCTTGATAGAGACCTACTCATCTGAGCCCAGAGCAGCAGACTGAAAACCATCCGAGAGAATATCACCAGTCCAATTATCAAGCCAGAACCTAAGGTTGGATTTCCTGTTCATAGTCTATCTAGATTAGTTCATATCATTCTAGAAATATGATCTAACTGTTGGCCTGAGGGATGAGACAGTGAATGAATTTCAACCCAACATCAAATTATCAGAAGATTTAGATTTAAGGAAGTCCATCAATTCTGAATTATTGTGAATGATATTCAAGGCTATGAACGCTTGAAGGGATTCATTGAAGAGGGAAATATTCTATATGACCATGCCACCAGATTGAATAGGTTTGCAATAAACCTTTCTAGGAACAATGAATAATTTCCTCTTATGTATGTTACCAATACATGTCCAGTGACCCTATCCACAATTTCATAGAAGAATGAGGCTATAGGGTGCCCTAGAATAGCGGTACCCCTAGACAATGTAAAGGTAACGATCCTATCTTGATTTCCAGCATTGAAAGAATCCGGTGATTCTTGGGAATAGAGAACCTCTTCCTGAAGTGAATGGAATATTTTTATCAACTTTCTCACTGACCAGAGACACATTCATAATGTTGAAATATTTGCATCGGGACACGAACATTATTCTTACCCACTTAAGGAATATAATGATATCATCTTAATATATAAGATGAGAGGGGTAGACAAGTGACTTATATGCTTGAATCATCTTAAGATGTCCCTGAGAGACCATGTGAGTAATGCGTCTACTGAGATATTTTTCCACAATAGATAAGAGAAGGGATTATAGGGGATCACCTTATCCGACTACCCTAGAACAAGAAAATTAGCCCGTAGGTGAGCCATTGAGAATTACCGAGACATGGTTTGAACCAAAGAGGGAGGCAAACTATCTAATATAAATGTCATTGAAACCAAATTCCCTAAGCACCTTATAAATTAATTCCAATACAAACTATGAAAGTATTTTTTGATATCAAGAATGAGGGCTATTCTAACATCTCTAGCCGGAAATCTGAGCAGATTACGTCCTTCCGAGGCTGAACAGATAAACACCTTTATAGATATTCTTTGATGAATCCAAATTGGTTCCAAGAAGAAATCGTAGAATCAATACATGAGAGCCCAGTAGTAATAATATTTCTTATGACCTTGTAACTTGTGTTAACCAAGGAAATTGTCCTAAAAAGATGGATCTCCCAAGAATTCTTAAATTTTGGAATAAGAGTAAAAACCTGAGAATTGAGACCCCGAGTAAGTTCCCCCAAGGAATCGTTAGAGGAGAATAACGTGAAAACGTCACCTTTGATGAAATCCCAGTACTTTTGATAAATGAAATTATTGAAACCATCCGGACCCATAGCACTAGAGGTGTTAAGGCTGTAAATAACATCCCTAATCTCAAATTCCAAAGGAGGAGAAGTGAGAGTGATATTATCAAAATCCATACCTATTGAGGGAATGGGGATATCTATTAAAATTCCCCCCAAAGAAGGTCCATTGAATATCCTAGTAAAATACTCAACAATATACCCCGTAATATTTTCCTTATTTTTTAATATCTGATAATCAAACTATAAAAAGGATAAGGGATGACTGGTCATTCTGATTATGTGAAGAGTATTAAAGAATTTTGTATTTCAATCACCCTCTCGTAGCCAATTTATTTTAATGGTATCTTTAAAAATATTAACCTTAATAGAAAGGAAAGAAATCAGTTTAGCTACATGAAAAGATTTTTCAGAGAAATCCAGATTGAAGTATACTTTAGAGTCATCATCTTGGAGTTTCTGAAGAGGGGAATCAAGTAAATGAATCTCCTTCTCCAACTCACTATAAGTCTCATTTCTCTAATATTTTAATTTTCACTAATGCATTTTCATTTTCAATACAATATCAGCACCTTGAAAGCAGGTCCATGAGCTTTCAATCATCTTGCTATAATCATTTTGATATGACCAAGCATTGAAAAAACAAATGTGGAGGGGAATTCAAATCTCACTACCCTAAAAACTGACGAAGTTCGGATGGTGGTCATAATCAAAATTGGGTAGGGTACTACTGGGAATTGAGTCCCATTTATCTATATCATCGTTGTTCACAAAATCCTGGTCATACATGCTAGCAGTCATGAGATTGAGACATCTTATGTACCATGTGTACTTTGCACCAATCAAACTGACCTCAGTCAAATAATTACCATCAAAACATTCATTGAATTACCTAAGTGAAATTTGAGAATGGACTAGTCCTATTGTTTCACTAGAACATTGGACCATATGGAAATATCCAATAACAAACCAAGGGTTGGAGATGCCTCTTAATTTTTCCAGTTCATGCCACAGTCTTCTACGATCCTGATATCTACATTTAGCATAAACAAAAGTTCCCCAAAACTACTCAGAATGGAATTGAAAAGCCCAAGAGATCACGTGAACATTAATAGAAATGATATAAACTTTTCAAATAGAGGCATGTGAAAAACCCATAGACTTTCATCTTGGTCCGATGAACCATTTTTGGTAAACCGAAGAAATCCGTATTTGTTGAGACCCAAAAAATCCAATGATAAAGAGGATTTAGGTTCATAAATTACTAGAAAGTTCGGCTTGTGAATTTTAATGTTCCTATGAAAAGCATTAACTATAAAGGAATTAGAGAGAACCTAACAATTCCAATAAATAACATTCATTTAGAACCAGATTTGTAATTAACGTTTCCCTTCATATTATTATTCTTTTCCTTCTTCTTTCCTGAAGAGTTTTTGGGAACGATAGAGAGCGTTTCGAGACTCATGGTTTGCATTCTATGATCTTATACATCAACAATAATTAGAACATAAATGGGTTCATAGCTTATAGAGAGGGTTCATTCACCTTCATGGAGCACGAGTGGGGGGGGGGACTTTTGTCCTCTAAATCTTCCTCCTCTTCAACAAAGTCGCACCATTTCCTCCAAGTTGTACTTGAATTTTTTTTCCAAAACCAGATCCACCGTGGAATCCAAATCTTTGTCATTCCCTTCCCTTGATTCACTATTCACTAAAGGAGCATCCACACTGACAAATGTAACATTTTCACATCCTTTCACCTCATCTTCCACTGATGTAATAGCAGCAGCAAGAGAACTGCAATCAAAATTTATAACATCCATGTCTATCTCCACATCATCATCCTCAATTCCATTAGATTGAGTGATAGAGGGGTTTCCACCAGCAGGAACAATAGGCAGGGGCAAGCCCTCTCTCTAGACACATGATGATCTTTACCAGATTGCTCCCCCTTTTCTTCTATAGGATCCTTATCCTTATTATTCTTACCAACAACCTTTCACTGATTTACATTTTCAGTAGTAGAGTCTCTAAAAAATAGCTGCTACTTCTGAATATTTCAGCAATTGGAGACAACATAACCTAATATATTACTATAGTCACATAAAGGAGGTTTCTTCTCATATTCAATTTTGATTTCAAACATCCGATAATTATTAATGGAATTGACCAATTCTGGAAATTTGGAGTCCATGTTGACCTCCACAAGAACTCGCACAATGAATCCGAGCTCCCCATCAATAGTTTTCTGATCCATCTTTAGGGGAATCCCCAGACTAGAAGAGAGATCACTAAGGATTTTAGGATGATAATAAAACAAATTAAGTCCATGTAATAAAATCCTACATTGGGATTTCATTTAGAGTTGACCGAATGGGTTGACATGCCTATCCCATTCTGCCAATTTAAATCTACCCAACTTAAGATAGATCACTACCTTATTCCAAGCCATCTGATGTTCATCCAAACTACTGAATACTATGTTAAAAAAACCTCTTCCAATCGGGATATGTTTGAAATAACTCACCCCCCAAGATTGAAATAGCCTCAGCTTAAGGTCAATGTTAATCCTATTTTTATCACACATGATAATAGAAATGTTACCCGAATCAGAAAACTTACAAGTTTCTAGCCGCTGTTTGACCGTATCTTGATCCGCAAGAATTGATAATACACCGTCAACCATCCAAGGTGGGGAATTAAAATGTGATTGAGGAGCATCCAAATTACAGGGGATACCTTTCAGAGCATCTGATAAGGAGCCAACATTAGCACTGGGCAATTAATCCAAATCCACGACCGTAGACACCTTATTCTCTAAGGCCCTTCAAGGGGGAGCAACGAATTCCCACTGTGGATCAAAGGATGAAATTATAGATTTCTACAGAATCTGATTTATGGATCGCAGGAAGCTCCATGTTTGGGAAGAGCCTTTCATTTTCGACATCTCCTTTTCCCCAGCACAGACCGATCTTGTAATACTAATTAATCTAGAGGATTCACCTAGTATAATCCCAACTCGAGTTCCACATTAGGGTTCCCTGATTCAATTTGTCTTACCAATGAACATTCTCTATGAACTAGTTCCCCCATACTCTTTTAAAACCTCTCCCATTAATTATAGGACACAAATATGAAACTGAGATACATTATGAGTCTCATTTCATGTCTAAATAAATAACATTAATATATTCCATATATTTTAATTTTGATCCATGCATCATTTCTCAAAACATACATTATAGATAATTTAAAAACCAAATTCTTGTGATGTCCTCAACCTCTATAGTCATTGGATCTTACAACCACATAAATTGAATGGTTCCAATAAGGTATTTCATTAATATAAAGGTTATTTATTAAAAAATATTATTAAATAAAATTAAATTTTGAATTATATTAATATCTAACTTATTATTAATATGATACCTTTTGATCATTAAAAATGACTGAAAGAGGATTTTCACTGATATTATATTCATGAATTGTAAATAAAACCATCCATGAATAAATTTATGAAATTCTGTATAATTATTTAACATTAATTCCATTAAATTAGATATTATTATATTAATTAACAAGTAATAATATAATGGGATTTATAATAAAAAGTATGATGATTTTATAAAACAATCAATGTCACTAACATGTGGTGTTGTAAATAAACAATATCTAAATAATAATTTGTTAATAAATTAATTTAATTAAACATTATAAGATGTAATATATTTAAATAGGGTTATACATAAATGATTAATAAGGTTATATTTATTATACCAGAGGTTAATAGATTCCATGGATGTTGAGAATAAAGGTAAAGGGATATTCCCATTTCCCATTCTCCGAGGAATCAGTTCATATTTTGAATGATTGTTTTCCACATTGAGCATCCACTACCACAATGAGTTATTTATTCATATATATCTCTTACACATTTTATTTATAATTCCATTTAATAATCTCACTTCTACATTCATTAAATTCACACACTAACCATTTTGTAAGGGATTTTTTAAACTAAACATCATTACTTTGAGTTATTTGGTTTCTTTCTGAACACTATTTTTTATGATACTTATATTTATTCTATTTACATTTCATCTTATATAAATAATAAGAACTATTGATAAAATTAAATTTTTACTTAAAAGGGTTCTCTGTGATTAATTTATTTCTTATAAAACTATATCACTATTAACAATAACTCTCATCATCTTTAATGTTAATATTTAATCCATGTCCATATTAATTAATTATATGAAATACATCCCATTATTATTTTGAAATCTAAGTATGTATTATCTACTTTCATTATCATATTTCTATTTATCACATTAGAAATTAAATATAGTTACACTTTTAACCAATTTGGTTTTCAATAAATTAATTTAATAATGTTAATATTCTTTATATTCCTGGTCATATGTTTTAACATCTTCTCCAAACTATTAACAGATGATGTTTCTGAAATTTTAACGAAACCATTAGTGTATATTATTTTTTAATTTAATATTTTAACAAGTATTCAAATCACCAATAGAAAAATTAATGTGAAAATAAACTTAATCATTTTATGACACTGTGAAAAAAAAGTCTACAAACTCCTTTATGATTTAAAAACCATTCCAATTTTTTTCAGAAAATAATTTATATATTTGGAAAAAAAATTTCAATAATGACACTCTAAATCCTATTATACTATATTTCTGTTAAGTAAATAAATTCATAGTTTTAAAATTGGAGTTTTAAATTGTTGTTGGTTAAATTTTTTGTCAATTTGTATTGTCAATATATCAAATGAAAAGTTGATTTGGGTGATGGAATGTGTATGAACCCGTAAAATTGAGCATGATGTTTTTTCTCATTCATCATGGGATAATTATAATTATATTTTACCAGTGGAAATATGAGATCAGTACCATATGATGGAAATGGAATTAGGATAGAAACATTTCTCTTTAAGGATCTCTTTTGAAAACATAGAGTATCATCCTAATACAATAGATGATTGTTGAGTCCCCCATCTTGTATAAGACATTTAATAATTTAGTTAAGTATAACATTCCAAATTTTTAGAAATTAATGAAGTACTAGAATACGAATATATTTTGTTGTAGTTATTTTTATAAAGATTAATTTATAACTAAATGAGAGACTGAATTTCTATTGTCTGGGGAAATACATCGTTGTGGTATTTTTCGGGTAGTTTATTAAAAACCATAGAGAAATAATATTTGATAATGGAACAGTTAATGAATAAATGAAGACAACAACATGTTATATCAAAGTACTCAAATTTGATATTTTTTATATGATGTGAAGTTCTTAGGAATCACTCATAATTGTTTGAGAATGTTTCATAAATTTCAAAATGTCTTTTTATGAATTTATTAGTGGCTAAGTAAATATTGAGATGAATTGAAGGATCCAAGGTTAAAGAAATGGATATCTAAAAAATTACATATGTCTAGGTTTCAAGTTCTTGAATGAACACTTGTGGAAATGAAAATTTATAAATATTATAGTAACATGGGGAGCTCAATTTATCGAAAATCACCATGTATATAATTATTTTCCAATATTAAGAGAAACATATCTGAATTAAATGACATGGCCTAATGGCTAATGTATGGTATTCTGTGCCTTATCCGTAATTCATGCATCCAAATTCATCTATATATCGAAATTTATATCCACATCCCAAAATGAATCTCTATATTGGAAAATTGGAGTACGAGAAACATGTTTCCATGTTTTGAAACGTTGTGCAACACTTAAGGGAATCCATCAAATAGTCAAGTCTAATTCCATGACGAGGAAAGTCACACAACCAAAAATACCTTACATCATTGGTAAAGGGTTAATAATTTCCAGAATTCTATTTTTCTTGGAGAAACAAAAATAAAATGATTTCTTTTCACTTAAATATGGATCGAATCCTTGTGATTCTTATTTAAAACATTAACCAAGCCTGTATTGATAAATATATAAGGGGAAGAAATGATGAATGTTTTATTTAGTATATAAGTGGTATTTTTATGGTTTGAAGAATAATATAGATTAAGATACTTTAAATACTGAAATTTCATCAAAAAATAAACTCATTTGGATCCAATTTTAGTTGATCAAGATTGAAGAAGAGTTAAGATGTAACGAATAGGTATTGATATACAATTGAATATTGTATTGTTTTCCTCAGAATATCTCACTATTTGAGGAATAATTACAAAAAATAGTTATGTGTGTTGTAAAATATCATATAGAAATAAATATTACAATTTTGGAGTTTTTTTGGAAATTTATTTAGAAAGAGGAGGAATATCCTTATTTTTTTTAATAATGTTGGTTGAGTTTTCAAAAAAAAATAGTTATTGGATCATATTCTAGGAATAACACTTTGGATGAATAAGCATTACATATGAAATTATAAATGCCGGAAATGGGTTTTCTATATGTTTTATTTTTTACTAGAAGACTTGTTTCCGCTTAAAATACTATTATTGTACATTAAGTATAAATAAAGATTCTAATGAGACAAAAATTAACGTGAGTGGATTATTTGATCAATTGGGAGATATAATAAATAAAAGAAACTGATACAACTAATAAACACAAGAAAGGTATAATTGATGAGCATCAAGAGCACCAAAATATTGAGAAACCACTACACCCTATAGTAAGGAGGAATAAAAAAATTAAACATATTATAAGTCTTAATATCATCTTGGAATCTATGTAGTGGTGAGATTATCAAGATCATATAACCTCATATGTTATATAACCTTCAGAGGTAAAATCTATGAAAGCTTGATTTGTAGGTATCTTTTAGATTAGTTATGTTCCATCAGGAAGAATGATAACCTGATGACGTATTATATTATTAAGATCATATTACCACATAGTGTAAAAAATACATGATATAATTTTTAGTACATTTTTTGAGAATCTTGTCTGAGATATGTGAATGAGTTATAGACATTTCAAGATGAACAATCTACTTATGTGAACAAGATCATTTTTTATATTGTATAAACCCAATTTAATTCATAGATTAAATTATATGAAGGATATGGATAGAATTAAATTCATATAAATGATCTAAATTCATATAACTTTGTGGATCAGGGTGTATTGGGAGATCACCATGTGACTCGATGACTACAATGTGAAGCTAATAATGAAGTCTGGTGTGAAGCTTGAAAGTTAAGTACTATGATTTTCATGAAATGTATCCAGTGTGATACTATCTAAGAGTATATTAGTGGGTTCTCAAATGTCGTATTTTTGTTTGATGAAAATCACAAATATAATTTAATAATATTGTTTCTAATGCAGAAAATGTGATTGGGGAGAATAACTAATCATGGAAAGAAGTAGTTTATTAACTGAACATTATAAAATCCGTATGTTCATGTGCATTATGGTACTAGCTTATCAGATTATGGTTATGTGACACATGATTTAGTGGATCGAGATTCAATATTTCAATATGGATCAACTAAAAATACATTAATTTTTAAATGTTTTATGTGACTACGGATACACCCCTTCCCTCTGAGTTTTCCATCGAACTATTGAAAAATTCATGTTGTATAACAGAAAGCACATATTTCTTCACAAAATATCTAGGCGTATTTTAAATTTCATATGATTGAATTGAAAGAGACTTAGATATAGAGTATTGTTCCCATAGATGTTAATCATGTTTTGTAGGTGTCTTCTATTATCTTATGAAAATGTTTAATAATATAAGAATGATGAAAAAAATATCAATGAAGGTAGATGATGTTTGTTTAAGTATAAATAATTTTTTTAGAACCTACGTGTATGTAATTCTCTAAAGGTATTGATTTAATTTATTACTAATATAGAGAGATAATAATTATAAAAGTATATTAATCTCATTTTAACGATTACCTAAGGATTAATACTATTACATTTGTTCCATATATACATGGTTTTATCATGAAAAAATTTTATGAATAAAATCCTAGATTGGATATTAATCTAATACTATGGATGATATATTGGAAAATAATATTGGAAGATGAAAACCCCATTTAAAACCTGTGAATGATAAGGGATAATCTTCTTAAATTTTCAGTGAAATCATGAATCTAGTCAATTAAAAGTGTAAATAATATTTTTTGAAATTAAAGTGTTCTAGAATACTTTTTTAGAATTAGTTCATGTATTGACTATGATATGCATGATCTAAATGATATTAAAGGAACAATAGAATGAATTAAATTCTAAAAAATAATTGATCTTGATAGTCCAAAACAAGATGACATGATTATTCATGATGAATAATATCAGAAGATGATGAATGAATGAGGAAGGAATATATTTGTCAATTTATTCTAGGAAACATTATCTCTATGATAAATAATTTATGTTGTATATAAAACATAAAAATGGGGAGTCAACCCAAGATTGAACTTCCTATATAACCAAGAAGAGTGTTACTTCCACATGATATTTAAAGAAAATTTTTCCCTTAGGAAGCATAGTTAATAGTGTTTATTAGACCATAATATCAACTACCCCCCTCCCCAATGGGTACATTGAAAATGGTATACCACTACCCAAATTATTTAGTTTTTATTGAAATTGGTTTATCTAAAAATAATAGAAAATGAGAATTAATTATACAAATTGAAAAATAAAAAATTGATAAAAACCCAATAATATTATTATGTATAAGGTTAAGACTATGTGAGAATCATTTTGACTGAAATAGAGTTAAATGTTTGAGGTTTATATCCCCCAATCAATTGGATTACAGATATGGAATGATTCCATGCTGAAGAAACAAATCAATGTTAATTAGAAGGTGATAGTAATACTAGAAGTTTGGTAATAGGGAATTTTTTTGGCATGGTAAATCAGTTCATACAAGTGGTAGTATTCTAGATGCTTGGCGGAGTACAGTTAAACAAAATATGAATGTAGCTAGTCAAAAACTATAGACATGGAAGAGGGAAAATCTATCAAAGATTAATAGATTATAATTACATGTAAAATTCTACGTGTTTTGAAATATTTTTGGTTAAAACTATGTTAGACACTATTAGAATACTTCTAGGTACAACATATTTTCTAAAATAGAATTTGAACAACCGTAGTCCGGAAAAATAAATGAAAAGTAACCATTTTTTACCTTGGGGGAAGATATTTCAAGAAGAAAATTTCAATAATATATTCCCAATAAGAAAATAATGAATGATGATTATGATGTCAATCCCACAATAAAAAATCTATTATATTATATTAAGTGAGGCCACACCACGATCCATTGAATTATGGACATGAATAACAACAATGAAATAACAAACATAAAGACTAAAAGAGTTTCAATACAAGAGAGAGTTTATTAGATTGGACTTGTTCTTGGCAGTCCATGTAATTAATTATTGATTATATCAAAAAAGGTAAAAATAAAATGGGATATAATGGTGTGTTGAAGCTCAATACAGTTAGGCCATGAAGTTTGAATATATGTTGTTCCAATTTGAAAAAGGAATGATGAAGGTAGAGCACCAATACCTTTGTGTCCTAAATTATTTTCAATGGATTAGAAACTAATGAGTAATAATAATAATACTGTCCTACAAAGAGTAAAAAATAAATGTAATCCTAATGGTGAAGAATAAAGAATTCTAGTGAAACCAATCATGGGTAATAAAATCGAACTGAACACTCCTGCACATGTTGAGGAGCTATTCTAAGAAATCTATTATTCCATAATAATTACTTAAGTGAATTAATATAATGGGATTATTTGTGATGTATACTAGAACAATAAATTGAGGGGGATCTTGTAAAAATTCCATTCATCCAATTAAATTTTCATTTAATGTAAATATAGGATTTTTTAGATATTTAAAACAATTCTAATGAATAAGGAATGATTTTCATTCAACCACAACTTTTTGAACTCATATTTATCATGTTTGTCATTATAGATATGTTATCAAAATTTTTATGGATGAAAATAAAATCATATGAGTGTTTTTTATTTCATTATGAATGTGATGTCTGGGATCATGAATCAATTTCAATTTTTTATGAATTCGAAAAGTGAGGAAATTATGACTTAGAATAACATATTAAGTAGTTATGTATAGTTTTGGTGCCTAATTTAATCACTCATTTTATCCACACTGGGTTTTACCAAGTTGAGAATTAATTTTATTGGTGATGGCACACTACAAAGGAACATTTGATGCCACATAAATTATGATGATTCTACATTGATATATTATTATTGAAAACACTTCAATCTGGGGAGTAGTGATTTTTGATGAAATATTTTGTTCCAATATGAGTTGATTGGTTATTTTTAATATAGAGTAAAATAATATTTGGGGATTTTTTGATAAAATCATCCCAGATTCATGTTGTAATAAGGGTATGTAATATAGTAATGGCCTCACCATGTATTTAAAATAGTACCATTTGGCATATCAATGGGTATTTAAAGTTATACTATCTTTAAATTGGTATCGTATCTCAGGTAGTATCAATCACAAGTGGTATCAAATAAATATTTGGGATATATAGATGATAGTTTGACACAACCCTATTATTTTAATTAGAAGGTGAATAATATACCACCCATTTCATTCATTATCAATTTAGGGGAGAGTAATTACATTTACCAATGAAAAATAATGACTATTTTGAATTTATAACATACATGGGGGTATTAGAGTGACCGATGTTGTTTGGATTTTTTTTTGACAATTTATCATGTAAATTTAATAAATTCAATGATTATTCAAGTGATAGGATGTGTATCGACACATTTAATTAAATATTAAGGTCCTTCAAAACCACTATTAGAAGATGGAAACTACAATGCTGCTAGAGGGAAAAAATAGAGTCTTCTATATGTGAAGTGGAATAATGAGGGATCTATTGCTACATAATGACCTTTTACAAAAGATCAAAGTGAAAACCAAATACATTAGAGATTTTGTTTGACTAAAACCATTAAAAATACAAGTATTGATATATTTATTGGTCTTGTTCAATATATTATAATTTATATAAGTTCTATAATCTAAATATAACAACTTGTATCTATGACTATCAGGATTAAAAGGTAAATTAATTGGAAATTATACTACTCGATCTAGAAATAATCAATAATTGTGTACATATATTCATAAAGATTGTTGTATATTTTGTTGAAACACACATGGATTACGTTTAAGATGATGATTATATGAAGTTCATTATTCACAATAATAATGAATTCAAAGTGGAGATATTTTGTTTTTGTTGTAAAGGTATTTATAATCACTATAACGTTATAAATAATGTTTTATAAATTATAAATGGTCTTTTATGTTTTCATGAATGGTTGTAAATAAATATATATGAAATATATGATATTGTTTAAAATTAAAGTTATAATGAAAATATCCTAATTATAGTTTCCAAAAATGTGATTGTACACATACGTGAATAATCAAATACATAATATGTAGTAACATATTAGAATACATATATATAAAGTCATCACATATGAAAATAATAACATAAGAATATATTGACATATGTGAATTCATTGATGTATCCAAATACTTCATGAATGGGCTTCTATGACCAATTAAAACATCACATATTCAAATTATGCTATAAATCATAGTCAGATCCACAATCCTGATTAATGATCCAGAGAGTAAAATGATTATTGAATAACCATTTATCAATATAGTGATTGGTTAATCACCACTTAATGTAATATATTAGATAGTTGATTCTATATGTACGACGTTGAATGTCACATAACTAGATTTTCCTTATACTGTGGGTAAAAAATGAATTTCTAGAATCTTTATTTCGATGATGAATTCAAATACAATTATGAATTTGTTTTTACTTCAATATTTAAACATAATGAAGCTTATTTAAGAAATATTTTAAGCCTATTTTGATGATGAAAAAAATGAGAATAAACATAGAATGTCATTTTTTGTTAAAATGGATTTATATGCTTTTTTCGAATAAGAGAGGTAAAAATTCACCAATAACAAACTATTTATGAAAGCATAAAATCATTGTTATCTAATTGAAATTGAGAATGAATAAAGAATATTTTATATAATTTTAATGTGTATAGATTCAAGATTTAATATTGTACACTTAAAATGTCAATCAATCATTATATAAGAATGAATTTCATGCCACATAGAAGTATCTTATACATTCTAATACCAAATTGAATATTAGAAGTGTGGAATTTGAAGAAACATGTTGACATAGAATGGGAAGATAATTTAATATATATTTTCTGAATATTTCTTTATTTGTTTTAAAAAATAATTTAAATTTAATGAAGGGTAAAATTTGAATACAATTTGATTAGAAAAATCTGTACATAAGGTATTATTGTAACATTAACTAGATGTTTTAAAAAATTAATATTGAGTATAAACTATTTTTTCCAATAACAAACAATCTTTGATATTTGTAAAATAATGAGTTCATTTAATGAAATTCTCATTCACATGAGTGGATTAGTTTATCATGGGAGTTTATATAAAAATTAGAATAAATCACCATAGCTATATATGTTCGAAAATTGAGTACTGAGAATAAAATAGAGGACATGAAGAAGAAACAAGACTAACTATAATCAATTACATGGAGGAAGAATAATATAATGTATTTGTAAATATATAGATCATATAATTATCAAAGTACAAGTGAGAAGAATAATTCATACAATATATATGGTTGTAGAATATTTAGAAGAACAATATTTGAAATAATTCCTTACATATATCTTGTTTTTCATTTCAGTTTAGTGAGGGAACATGATGAGTTGAGGAACTTATAAGATTAATTTTCATAATAGATCATTGAGTGAGGGAACCAGTTTATTATATTTGACATGTTTTCACTGAAATTGAGCTATATGTAGTGACTGAGTAATAAAGTTTTCATGAATACTTTCTAACATCTATTATATTTCTTCTAAGAAGAATATCTATTTTTTGGAGACTATAAAAAACCTTTACTACGAAAATATCAACTCCCAATGGAGATTTTGAAATATAAACATTCATATTTATAGTAAAAATCAATTATGAATTTTCGAATAATGGTTTGTTGGTAGAAAATAATGTGCATTTGTTATTATAGTGTTAACATTTTGAAGAAGCCGTATGTGAAGCTATAAAATGAAGTCGTATTATATGTAGCTAATGTGTCTTGTGTTAATATAGTCAAGATCATATCAATGATACTCTACTCATGTACTGGAGTGTGAATCACCCTACAATATCCCAATTTTTTCTCTTTAAATATACACAATGTTTTCTGTTTTTATCCACACTTATCACTAAAAACAATGGAAAATTTAACCATCATAAGTTATCCCTGAAATTAGCAGTTATATAGTTTATTAATATAATTATGAAATAAATATGAAATAATATATATATATATATATAATCAAAAAAATATATCCATAAAAACTAAACTCTTACTGTTTAACTAAGAAATAAATTATTTATCATTTTATGTTTCATATGTATTATATAAAAATATTTTTTATTTTTTCATATATTTATTATTACCACTACTTTTTTAATAATAAATAATATTATAAAAATTGATTTCCTATAAAAAAGTTATTAATGATTATATCACGGGATTATATTTATAAGTAGTATTCATAAATTTTTGGATGTGTATTTGATGAATCTAACATTACTTTTTGGATTTATGAGGACAAATTTTCTTATGATGAATTGTTGGAATTTTCAAAAACAATTTATTTCAAGGTGAATACTGAAAAAACACCTATATTAAAAAACTATTTCTTTTGGATGTTAAAACTATATCGCCATTTACTTAGAAGACATGGATTCAAGATAAATTTAGACGAATATTCAATAGATTACAAAAATACATGCTTGAGGACCGTAATAATGTATTGTATTAAGAAATTTTGAAATCAAAATCATCTATCCTTGTGAAAGAACTTCAACATGTCCGATAATGATATCGAATAATAGTACTTTGACCAAAAACCTTTCTTCATAACTTGGTAAAAAGAAACCTAAAATGTTGGGGGCTCAAATGTTCACTAAAGTTAAATATGGAAAACATTTAATCATAAAAATGAATAGAGGGATATTAGAATGGGATCATAACATTAAAAGATCACAACATGCATATCAAAGTCCATAAACATGAGTTATGGAATAATGATAGGTTGTTCATAATACATGAATCATAACAATATAATTATCGCAAACCATTAAATCATAACGAGTAAATAAGACATATGATTTTTGGAATTCAAATAAAAAAATAATATCTTATATCAAGGCTATCTACCAAGACTTTTATAACATTTTAGGCTTGGGATACGACCCATGTACCTGATTCTGGCTTGGGATAGAAACCCAGGTACCCAATTTATTCTAGTATTGGTCTAAAACCCATGTACCTTCTTGTTTTCAGGCTTGGGCCTTAACTCATATACCCTCTTTATTTTAATCATGGTCTAAAAATAATGTAACTTCTTGATTTTGAGCTAGGGAAATTACTTATGTACCCTATTTCTTTTTGGATAGTATACAACGCATGTACATTATTGTTTTTCAGATTGGGATACAACCCATGTACCATTTGAGATCATATAAAACATATTGTTACCCAATTTATTAGAGGGAGATATATACCACACCCATGTCGTAATTATATAATTCATTCCTATACCACATGATATTAAATCATTCATCGTATCAGGACCCATTAAAATATATCAGTATTATAAACATATAATTGTCACCCATAAAATAAAATGGGTATCATTAACATTTCATAACATCATAACCGATGAAAATATATAGGTTTCATAATTACACATGATATCAATACCTATGAAAATAAGTGGATTTTAATCGCAAAAAAAACACATAGAAGTTAAAGTGGAGTCTTAAGAATCATCCCATCAAGTTATAACCCAATCAAAAATAATATGAATGGATCCATTAGATCATTCTCTAGAAGAAAATAATTAATATCAATGGATGTTATCATAGATGTAAAATAACTTGGAAGGATATTTTGAAAACATTTCTTGCGGTAAATATCCATTCCTATCTGAAAAAGGATCTTCAAAACACAAAAACTTTTCAAATACAATTTCCTTATTAAAATTACAAAAGAATATTTAAAACTTATTAAATGAAATTTTCATGAAAAATTAATTTTTGAAACAATTTTAAAAAAAATATCCTTCAAATAATGGAAAGGATTCTTAAAAAACTGATCAAGGGTAAATCCGTACATGTTGTACCACGTAATAAGAACATTCATTTAACACGACAAAAAGGTTAGAAAAAAAAACATATTCAGAAATTGAAGAGGATATTAAATTGAAGATACTGTTTGAATAATAAAAGGTTAAAAATGTATTTTAATGATAAAATTATTGTCGTATAATATTCTTGTAACCAGTTTTTAGAAAATATATATTTCTGACCAAAGAGAGTGTAACGTCGGGCTTTCTAGGAAAAAATTCCTTAACTATATAATTTACTAAAGAGTATAAAAATGTAATGAATACATGAATATATCATTAATAAGTAGAGTAGAATCAAATTCATGAATGTTATTGAGATATGTGATATAATAGTTCATCGAAAGAAGCATAAACATAAACAATCTTGAAAAGCAATGATATTGTTTTAGTAAACACTTATCAAATGGTATTATGGGATCATAATATACATGTTGGAAAATGAAATTAACCATATCTTATAATATAATTAAAATAATGAAATTCCTGATATATCATGTAAAACGGATGTATATACACCTCAAAAAAAATTTAGGCGCATTATAAAACCTCATTATGAAAGAAGGAAAATTGAGACAAAACCATTTTACTGATTTGGTAGATTTTAAACACATAACCCAAGAATGAAATATCATTAAAATGATTTTTTAATGCCAAATATTTAATTATAATATATATAAAATAAAATCAGGGGTTGTACATACACCACAAAAAATGAAAAATTGAAATACATAGCATGTACCTGACAGAAATAAAAAAGTGAAATAAAATCCCCTCACCTTGTTTTTTAACTCTCATTATACTAATTCAATCCACCTTTATAATAAATATAAATTTTTATACTTCTTTTACATAAACATGTTAATCCTTTTTTTTTGACTTTATATTACCCACTTGTTAATAATCCTATGTTTAGGTGTCACTTCAGGTAATATTCACATTATTTTTCTGTTGTGCCTTAATTTGTTATATCATGGTTATTTATAATTTATGTCTCGATTTTTAGAATTTAAAACCTGATATAAATATCATTTATATATATTATATTTGTATTATAACAATATATAAGAGATATATGTATGAATCAAATTATAACATTCATGGAGATGATAGGCTGTACGTACGCAAAATGTTATTTCTGTTTAATTGTCATGTTGAAAAAATGAAAGAAAATATAATATATGAATATATGTATATAATTGTTACTGTATCTTTATAATATCACATATATCATATTTAATCACTAAACCCAACCATAGTACAATCTAATTAATGTTTGCATGAATAACATCACTATGATGGGCAGTAGTCTACACTTCCTCAAACGCTATTATCATATTTGATGACAATGGAAGGTAAAAAAGAAATTAGTTTGTAAAAGAAAAAATGTAGAATAAATAAATAATAAATATAATATATAACATATATATAATTAATTTCCATCACAATTCCACCATGATAGGTGGAATGGAAAATTGAACAATTATCGTTTAGTAAGGTCGTAATACATTTTCCATATAAAAAATATGATTACTATCCACTAGATAGAGGTGTGTTTTTGTGTATATATTGAAACTAGAAAATAATAAAATCATATAATATTCATGATACCTATTTTATATAAAATCATGGAAAAGAAGATAGTAGGGGCGGTGAAAGAAAATAAAATAATGGACTTCAGAGATGACATTACCACTTAAACGGGTTACTTCATTTGGTTTGTGCCAAAAGGCTTACATGAATTTCGTTTTTCAAAACAGAGGGATTATATGAGTAAGGGATGATTTTTGGGAGGTTTATTAGAAGTTATTTTCAGATATTAATAGGCTTTAGTGGTGTGAATAAGTGAGATATTTGATGACCTCTTATAGGGAAGGACAAAGACTCACTTCGAATGTTTTTGAAAACTTGATTCATGTAAACATTTTATAATTTAAAAAATGTCATAGAAAAACAAAATAAATAATTAATTATAGGTTAATGTCCAGATAAATAAAATTTAATGGGTTTTGGAAAAATATCTATGTTATTTGGGCCCCTAATATTATAGTTTATTCTATATTTAATCTATACAAGACCTTAACGACTATAATTAATTATAATTGCTTTTACGAATAATATTGGTTAAAAATAAACATGATATAATTATAATATGAATATTATACTATTTAAAATGGTTTATATAGGTTTTTTAAAACTAAATGCATATATTTGGAAATATTAGGAATAATGATAATCTTCCAAACATGATGAAATTATGGGTTTTTAATGTAGAAAAATATTCAAAAGATTATTATGTTTTTATATTCAATTTCAAAGTAAAATAGTTTATAATTACTTAAATTGTATTAAAATATATACAATTTATTATATTTGACATTACAATAAATTTAAAATTTAATTTATAATAAATAATTATTTAAAATAAATCTATTTTTTAACCATAATGTAGTATTTTTTCACTATTAATAAAAAATGATGTTTCTCAGAAAAATCAAGAAAATATAAACAATAAAAATTTAGATATTCTAAATTCAAAAATTAATATTATATTATCATTTTATATTTATAAATGTATCTGAAATATATTTTATAATTAAAAGAGGTACATTTTTGAAAATGGTAATTTAAAACATTGAAGGACTTAACAAAAACCATATCCTTCATTATCAATTGGTATTATTTATATAAATCAATTAAAAACAATATTTTAAAATTAGTTATTAATATTTATATAACTATGTTTATCTTCAAGGTTATAATTATCTCAATTAAATAATTATTACAATAAAATTATGTATCGTAGAAACATAAATGTTGCATGTTACATACGCCAAGTTAATTTTGTGTGTAACATATCTCAGGTTGTGGTTGTATGTAATGTACGCAGAGTTGATGTTCCATGTGAAAGGAATTCTTGTCTTAGTGTTTTAATATATAAATATATAAATAACTATATCCATTGTCATTTGAAATTAATAATATAAAGAGTTAAATTTACATGAAAAAACTATTTCACAAAATATCATGGTGTTATATTTCTCCCCACCCCTTAAAATGAATTTCACACATAAAATTCCTCTAGGTTATCAGTTATTTAATAAATGAATGTTTCATTCATATAAAACAATATCTTAAAAATGAATACTAAAGAATCATTTAAAAAGGGAATGTTGGAAACATTGTGGTTACATTATGTAACATATAACTATGTTTCCACATAAGAGAACATAGGTTGGAAGTTATTACATGGACATGGACGAAAAATTTTAACTATCACGTTCTGATGGATAATGACAGAGAACAAGGTTAGGTGAAAGTTAACAATCAGAAGTCCATCAATCTATAATGAACTATGAGAGCATTTGATTTATCAAACATGGAGGTGGTAGGATAACATTTCTGGTTTCAAGATAATTCTTCTTAAATACAAAGAATATACATAAACCGTTCACATGAATTATTTCATAACAACATCACCATTTTTTTTTCAACGATCTCCTTCACCTATTTCTCCAAAGAGGAAGGTGAATTTTTAATTCTTGAAGCACTAATAGATCAAAAGACCCGTGATATGCCATCCTATTTGTCATTAGTTATTACAAACACCGAATTTTTAAAACAGGTTATCCAATATGGTAAATTCCTCATTTGGTAAGATAAAAAATAATTAGAAAAAACATCATCCAATGTTTAACGTAATATTTCCTTAATTGGATAACCATATAACCCTTCCAAAAGTTAAAAAATAAAAAACAGAAAAAATACGGCCATTAAACTAGTTTAAAATTGGTAACCTTTGTGTCATCACATACCAATCATGCGAACACCATTATTATATATTCTCTTGAAAAAATGTTCATAATCAGATTTTCTATAAATCCTTATTTAAAACATACATGCTTCAAAAAGATAATCCACCCTATATTCATTAAATAAGAACTAATCATTAATGTACATTTTTTGGAAGTAGGGATTTTCATTGTAAATATATAAATTAAATAGGATTTTATTAATAACAAATTAATTTTGGGAAAGATAATCAATGATTAGACACATAAAAAGATTCACTAATGTGTCAATAATATTTTCATCGATGTTATTTTTACAAAGTCCCATAATAAATTCCCCAATATAGAGCTCCAGAATTATCATGGATCACTTAATCCATTACGATGATATATTATTTCTATTTTTTTATTGTCTTCAAAGGTTATTGGTGGTGATCACTGTTATTAATCCTTGGATTTGGGATCTTATTTCTAAAATTCCCAAAATCTATTAAAGTGAAACAGAAATGTGTATGAGGTTCATATTTAAGAATTCTAAAATTATTCACAACATTATAAAACTATTTCACATCACATCAACATTTTGCCGGTGGGTGTACTTCCTTTCAACAATCAAAACATTTACCAGTCCCACTAAGAAAATTCCCTCTTTGATTCTTTCCACACATATAGAACAATGTAAATAACATATTTTTAACTACATGATTTTCTTATTGTTCTATAAATTCCATATTCAATTTTTTGTTAAAACATTGATATTTATGCAAAACTCCAACCTCCATTTGAAATTTGATTGCACAATGCACAATCTCTACATAGATACCAAATTATATTATGGATGAAAACCTTATGACACATGGATTTATGTCACTAAAGAACCTATGAACTTCAATTTCTGGTTGGATGATAATTCTACAAGCATACATCACATGTCATGTTAAATTACCATTATAGGAACTGAAAAAAGCATTATAAATTTTCTTCAAATCAAGGAACTACTTTTCTATATTCATAAGAAGAACAAAAGGAAAGCACTTATTGAAGAATATGTTATTGAACTCAACCCAATGGATGGATTCAATTTCATCATTCTTCCTCGTATACCTTATTAGATTCCAAAACTGGTATGATTCACCTTCTAATTGATAACATCCAGAGTGACTTTCTCATTATTCAGACAATAGAGAATCATGAAAATTCATTGTATATTCTCTCACAATCTGCATTTACAGGGGTCCTTAGATTTTCATCCAATTACTAAATCAAAGAAAAATATAAAGAACATGTCAATTATTATAGAGAAGTACAATATAATAATTAAAATTAAAATATAGATTTTTTAAATTATGAAACCTTCATTATTCTATGAAACTGTATGTTTATCCTAGGTTATTCACAGTCATCTTCCATTCAAATACTTCATAATTGTATGTGAGGAGTTTTTGAATTTACAAAAAATATCGCCTGGGATTTTCAAATCAGGTCTGTAATAAGGCATCTGGTCGGGTATTGGATTACCATGAGTCAATACCAGAACAACTTTTTAGTGTTACACATAGGTACAACTTTTCCAAAGCCACATCCACTTGTAGTATCTGAATAACGATGCATTTCTAGGAAACCACTTTATCATTCCATTACCAAAATTACAATTCATTTTCATATACATTTCCTTATACTTATACTTATCCTTAAGGACATACCTACACATATTCTAATAAATACTCCTAGGTATCTCACTATGAATTATAATACTAGTGTCCAATGGTTGACTAAAACATCCATTTTATAAAAACTATATTGACATAGAAATAGAATATATAGATATTACACAAACACACACACATATATATATATATGTATGAATATTAAATACATTACCAAAAGATAGGACATACAAACATAATTTTATAGTGTCTCTGTAAATATTAAAAACAATCTTCTATCCTGGTGAAATATATTTAACATATCCAATAATGATATTCAACTTTATAAAATATACCTAAAACCTTTATTCAAAACACGATTAAAGGAAACATAAAAATGGGTGAGCTTAGACACTCAGTATGGTTAAAAAGGGGAGAGATGTAAGAATAAACATAAACATATGGATATGAGAACGTGATTTTAATAATACGACATCGCATAATGCATATTGAAGATCATAAATATGATTTGAGGTATAATTCATGGTAGTTTATAAAAAATGAATTATTTGGGAATAAACCTCATGATCCATGAGAAAGTATCTAATGAATAAGAATTAGTATTTATGAAATACATATAAGAATATAAAATTATATTTCATGACCACCTACCAATACCATTATGACATGTTAGGATTGGGATACGACCTTGTACCTACTTTATGATTGGAATAGCAACCCGCATACCATATTTATTTTAGACTTAGTCTAAAACCCTTGTAAATTATATTTTTTAGGAATGCACTACAAACTGTGTACCTTGATTCATTTATTCATGGCCTAAAACCCACGTACCTTCTTAATTCTGGGCTTAGGCTACAACCCACATACCCTCTTTATTTTATTCATGGGTGAAAAACTCTGTACCTTCTTATTTTCAGTATTGGGTTACAACCTATGTACCATTTGAGATTAAATAAAACTTATCATTACCCAATGAATTATAGGGCGATATTAGTCCCACCCTTCCCATAATAAAATCATTCATACATGTTCCACAACATAATAAAACATTATTCATACCTAGACCCATAAAAATAGATAGGCTTTATAAAAATAAAATTATTACCCATGAAATGAAATGGGTATCGTTAAAATTTCATCAGATTATAACCTATGAAAATATATAGGTTTTATAATTACTTAATGAAAGCATAACTAGTGAAAAGGACCAGGTTTCAAGAGAATAAAACATGTCGATGTTAAATCGGTTTTTTAAGCATTATTCCATGAAAGCATAAACCACTCAAGAATGATTATGAATGGATCCTTCGGATAATTTTCTATAAGGGAATGAGTAACAAAAATTTATATTATTGTAGATATAAAATATTTTGGAATTATATTTTAAAAACAATTATTAAAGTAAATATCTTTTATTCGTTCAAAAAGGATCTTGAAAAAATAAATCAGTTTGAAAATATTTTTTTGTTAAAAGTTATAAAATAATCTTGAAATCATTTTGAAAGCAATTTTAAAGGGAAATTACATATGAAAAAAGATTATTTAGAATTATCCTTTTATGAATAGAGAGGATGATTCAATGATATGACAACAGATAAAAATAATAATGTCCTACGAGGTAACAAGGACATTCATTTTTTACAGAAAAATGATTACAGAAATAACATTTTTTGAAGATAAAAAAGGAGATTGTTTTGAATATATTTTAAGATGTAAAAAGGGTAAAGATATATTTTAATTATTATAGGATAATGGTATAAAATACTTATAAACCCTTATTATAAAACATATATTTCTAACCGAAGAGAGGTTATTATCGGGCTTTCATAAAAACACATTATTGACTATAAAATGTATTAAGGAGTACAAAAATGATACCAATACATGAATATTTAATGAAAATCAATATTTTTCCCAATTCTTCATAAAATAATGTTTCTCATAAAAAACCTAAAAATATATCATAAGATATTTTTGATATTTTAAATTCAAAAGATTATTTTTATTTTATCAAATTCGAGTTATAAATTTGTCCAAAATTAATTTTATTATTAAAAGTGGTTAATTCGATAAAATTTTATTTTTAAACATAAAACCAGTTGACAAAAATCATATGCTTCATTATCAATATGTTTTATTTAAATAACACAATTATTAAGAATAATTTAAAAATGGTTATTAAAATTATTATTAATATGTTAAATGGATTGTTTATAATTATCTCTTGAAAATAATTATAATGGTAAAATGATGTTTTGTAGAAACATCTGTGTTGCGTGAAATGTAAGTAATGTCTGTGTTACGTGTAACATAAACTAGGTAATGGTTTCTCGTAATGTATGCTGGTTCGATGTTAAATTTGATTGTAATGATTGAATTAGTTTATTGATATATATATATATATATTAAGTGTCATGTGAAATGAAAATTTGTAATGGTTCCAAAATTATTTTTTTCTCAAAATATTATTTTTCTTTTGAATTTTAAAATTAGTATTTAATAATAGAATTAAATGAAATGTATTTTAAATGTTATATTAGTGGATCCAAATTAGACAACAAGAATTTTTTTTAAAAAAAATGATTATTTTACCTTCAGTAAATATTAATTAGCCTATTTAAATGATTATTTTAAATTTTAATTACTTCTATAAATATTTTTTATTTTTAAAATTAAATTAATTGAATTTAAATTATAAATAAAATATAATTTTGAAACTTATATTTTAATGAATGTAATCTCATTTAATATTTATTTAATTTAAAATAAGACAAATAATCCTTAATAAATAAAACATAATTTTTAAGAAAAATATGTTTTTCCAAACATTATCTATTTTGATTTTAAAGTTAATATTCCATGATTTATAAATATTATTAGATCAAATAGATCCTAAAAAATGATTAAACCCATAATATTGTAAAATTAGGGTTAAATTATATATTTATAAATAAAATAATATACATGGTTATTATTTAGTTAATAATAAATATTGTATAAATGAATAATGTATGTTCAGTTGGAATTTGCTAAACTAAAATTACCTCAGAAATTCTAAAAATCTCTTGTTATGGTTTTTGGTCTTACCTAAATTTCTTACCAACATTTATTCACCTAATTCACCAAACATTCATTACCTTCTATTTTTACCCCCTACATAAAATTCCTGTCTACAAAAATGTCTCTCTTCGTCACATATAAAAGGGGGATAAATTCCTCTAATTAAATGCTAGACAATTATTCTAAATAGCCTTGAATCTTTTCCAAAATATCATAAACATTATTTAAATTATATAACCTTATTACATTGGTCACAAAAATTTAAACAATGTCACTCTTATATAAGGCCTTTATCTTGAGGATGATCAAGGTGTAAACATAGGTAACAGAGATTTCATAATATTTCTATATTATTCATTGATTTATAAAAAGATGATAAAAAAGAATAATAAAGACCTCATAATATTTATATTTTTAAATTTTATTATAAAAATGTTACCATAGTTATTTATTCTATTAAATCTACTATGTAAAAAAATCATTCTCACTATATGATGGTGGATTAACACCTCCATGTAAAAATGCTTTCAATTTTATATAAATCAACTAATATCTGGTCTTAACGATGGAATTAGATTATAAAAATGATTTATTTAAACCTTCATAGATTTTAGAATTTTCATATACAATCTATCCTCACCCCTATAATTTGATGACTAATAGAAACCCTAATCGTGCATTGTGGAGACTACCTACCCCGTGATGAAACATTTTATCATTTATCTTATAATTTGTAATTATTTAATGAAAAATCGTAAAATCTAGTTCAAAATTATAATAATATAAAAAATTAATCTTTATTCTTCTTTATTAATGACATTATGAAAAAATATTCACCTCCATGACCTTACATACTAATTTAGTTAGTATGCGTTCAACATTGGTTCAGTTGGACTGTCTATTTGAATAATGATATGAAATTATATCATGGATGATTATTAAAATATAATTTTTTTCATAATAATTCCTTAATAGGAAAATAATTATTTTATATCTTATAGGGATGGTATACATAACAGTTTTTCTCATTAATTATGAACACACCATTCGTAGGTCTAAATACACAAAACAATGTTTATTGTCAATATGATCTTTATTATAAATAATGATTTACTAATTAATAAAAATTTAAATGTAATAAATAATATAAAATCATAAATTATAGTAAACGTAATGAAATTATAATTATTAACATCATTAAATTAACATAAACTAACACAAATCTTATGAAACTACTATAAATGGTCAAAAATGAAAAAAACCAATGTGGGAAAGTATGAAAACAATAACAGTATTACAAATAGATAAGGATTATAAATGAAAATTATAATCAATTTTCATACTAATATGGTAATAAAATGTTATATATATAGAGATATTATTGGTTTACAAGATTTTACAAACACAGTCAACAATAGAGGGAAACTATTGAAGGGTTTATTTTTCTCCTTTTAAAACTTCGAAGACATGTCATAAATTTTGAACAATCATTTATTTCAATTGGATTGACTATTACACAATGAATTAATTATGAAATATTAATGAAAATTATTTTATCTATATATATATCTTTTTATTTCGTCACATGGAAATAGAATCAAAATATAAAACAAATTATACACTTTTTTTTTGAAAATCTAATCAATTGAGTCTTACTAAGGTTGTACACCCGGATTCATTTTTTGATGGTTTAATTAATACACTATTTTAATTTTTTATCATAGAATCATTATATTTATCAATTTATGATGTTTTTTAAAATTTTCTATCTATAATGGGTGTTCCAACTAAAAGACACAGGGCTTGTAAGAGATTTCAACTGAACATCTATTCATTAAGATATGTGTTAATGTATTTCACCAGTTCCAAATTTTTATGGTGTATGTTGCACCCAATAATTTTTTTATATAATCCTTGATTTAATACATTATATTTATAGAATAATATGAATTTAAGGTATCCAAGGACTTTTGATTCTAAAATCACTAAGGCGTAAAGGGGTTTTCATTACTCAATTCTCTTCTATGCGTCACATTCACACATCAGTTAATTTTTTTTCATTATTGATATATTCTATCACATGATTATTTTTAGATGTATTAGACCTTATATTATAGGTTAATAAAGTTTTAATCCATGTAAACATTCCTTGATGATATAAATATTTCATTAAAAATAATTTTTGTTATGATTAATTCCCAATAATTGAAATATATTTTTCTTAAATGTTTATATGTTTACATTTCAACAAAATTCTAATTAACCATATGAAATTTCACCATATTTCTGTGTCCAATAATAATTTAATTAAACTAATTTTATTTTAAAACATTTTTTTAATTATATTTTTTAATTATGCCCTTTTTAATATTGTTATTTCAAAGTGTTTGTAAATTTTACTTCTATATTTTCAATGAAAAAAGTTTTATCATATAGTCTACATTTTATTTTGATAATTTTTTTTAATTTTTCATGTTTTCATTATTAAATATATATTTCTGATTTTAAATTTCAAAATTATTCTCATGCTCAATTTCTAAGAATATTATTTATTCTCCATGTATTAATTATTAATGATTCATTTTGAATGTAAATTGATTTACTGTTTCTTTTCATTCCATATTTAAATAGATCATGTGATTTATGAATGTTTAAATTATTAATAATTCATTACAGAAGTAACATTTTCAATACACCTTCTATTATACATTTTAAAGACCTATTTTAATTAGTTGATATTTTATTTAAACCCCATTATAATAAAGTTTTTAAAAATTATTCACATTCTCTTATACAAAAAGTTTTTTTCCAAAATAATTAATTATTTATATTTTATAAAAATGAATAATTTTTTTCTGTTAAAATTTTAATTTTCTTGGTAACTTTTTTCAAATTTTCTTCTCTCACGAAGTGATTTTTAATCACCCTCTATATATAATTATTTTATGAATCCTTTTGGGATGTGATATTTTGATGCCCTATGATTTCATGATTTCATGATAATTTAATATTTAGGAAACTAATTTTTTCATGGGAATTTAGGATATGATTATTTTTGGTATTAAGTGGAAGAGACACACAGAAACATATATTTATGATGAATGGTGGGGTCCTATATTAACCTCCATTGAGTTGGTTGAATTTTAGTTTTCATGAAATATTACATCATGAAAAAATGAGTTTTTTTCTACATATGTGGGAATGATGGGTTTGATGACATTTTCAGGAGTGAATATAATGAGTTTGTTCACATATTCATGGGAATAAACAATTTAATAACGTGGTTTTTACTATTTTTATATTTGTGATTCATATTCATGGTTTTTATAAAGTTATGACACATTATCATATTTTTATCATGCCATTTAAATTTTAAAATATATATTTCATTTCAATGATATTCCACATTTCCGTGTTCATGCAATATTTTTAATGAATTATATAATCTTATATATTTATCACATTTTTTAAGATTATTTATTTATTTTTTCTAAAATTCCATATAATTTACGCATCCTTAATTATTTTGTGGGATTTTAGACTTCACCCATCATGTTTTATGATTATTATATAATGGCTTTTGATCATTTATTACAATACCAATGTTTTCCTTTTATTATCCTTCATTTTTATGATCTGATACACTATGATATGTCCTTTACCTTATATAGAATTTTAGATACTTTCATTCTAATGTTTCAATTCCTTTAGTTATAACGTAGATTATGTCAAGTGAAGTATTTAGAAATGTATATAGAGGAGGACAGTTATAGGGAACTATTCTCTAGTTTTTTAAAATAAGATGTTTATATATTTGGTATACAAGACACAAAACCATTAGTTTAATGGTTTATGAGTTAGTTTTTGTAATATATTATAAAAATGATGATATTAATTTATTATTTATGTTATGTTTATCCTGAGTCACTTATATTGGTATTAGAATAGGGGTTAGTAATTTTGATTATGTGTTTATTTATTTTGGGGATTATTATAATGAACATTATTAAAAACTCTAGATATGAGTCTTTTTATATGATGATATGTTGATATAAAGGTAAATATAGTGAATATATAAATCTATTGAAGTAAATCATGTTTATATACTATAATAGAATGAATTTATGGAAATGATACTACTTGAGGAAATCACACTGAAAACAGTTAGTTGATCATTGACATAATAATCACCTAGATTCATATTGAGTGGTCGAAATTCTGAACACGTAGATTGAGAAACATAAGGGACATGTTGGATTAATCATTTTATATTGACATACAACTATGAAGGATTTAATTTCTAGTTAGTTTTTTGGACTACTTTGAGAATTATAAGAGAACCCCACTTAAGTAAAACTAGGAAAAATATCATATGATATTGGTTAAAAATATATTTATATAATTAGATATTTGATTAATATAGGATAAAATAAGAATATATTAGTATAAAAATGGTGATATATCATAAATTAATATGATAATAGGATTACATGGTCCTATAATAAAGAGATAAATCATCTGTATAAATATTCATATGGATATCTAGGATTTTTTTCTTCTAATGATAACATTTCATTACTCATAATAACCCCTTATAATTTCTAATGATGTCAATAACTCGAATGAATAGATTATACAATGGGTATTGTAACACCCCGAGATTTTATGAAAAATATTCTTTTTAATTTCACTAATGTCTTGTGTTGTATGCTACACCAAAAGGAGCTTGCACAACACACATCCTTGACTTGCCTTGCATTAAACGCAATCACGACCTTCCTCGATAGCGTGTGTAGTACGCAATAACGAGTTTCACTAAACGACAATATGCTATAAAATTATTTTTAAAACTAGCCGTTATGAATAGTAATAACCACTTTTTGAAATTTTGTAAATTTTATTTTATCAAAATGGAATTCATTTTTGGATTCGTAATATCGAAATTAGCTTAGGGTGAAATTTTGGTAATTTTTGGATAACTCTCATATTTTGATGAATAGTGGAAATTACTAAATTTTAATTAAAAACAACTTTTTCAATCGAAATAATTAATTGTGATAAATTATTAATTTGAGTGGTTTTAAAGTATATTTAGAATATATTTTTACAATTTAATACAATGTTGGTCTTTGGATGTTATTTCACATTTAAACCTGTTATAAACAAGTGTCAATCTTTTGATAGTTATTATCTCTTAAAAACACGCCTTTTGTTTTGACGACGGGAAATAATTTTTAAATTAATTAATGCAACTGATATGTTTTGAATTTGGTAAAATAGAAATCATTTTTGAGTTCATAATATCAAATATATCTTAGGCTTAATTTTTGGTATTTTTATGAAAACTTTCAATTTTTGATGAATAGTGAAACCACTAAGTGGTAGTTAAAAAAACTGAATTGTTCATAAAACTTAATTTTACCGCTTCTGTGAGTGGAATTTCAAAATCCGAGAGACACAGTTGATGTCAGTATGTAAAATTTGGTTCAATGAGATGAAAATAATTTTTTGGTGAATAGTAACTTTTTACATTTTTTTACCACGGTTAAAAGTAAATAGAGTAATTATGGGTAGAAATGATCTTATTATTACCCTAACACATGTCCTAATTCTATTGGACAAATGTGATTCGACCAAAAACAAACTTAGGAATAAAATATGACCATTTAGGCCCACTTGGATTTGATTAGGACAATTATTATTAATTTATTTAAAGAAGGGTTAAAAGAGTTAAAATCAAAGATTATTTACTAAAACATTTTTAATATGAGGTTATATATAAGATAAATTTGACTATAAATATTCATTAGAAAGCTAAAAAGATTTCCGACATAATGGTATTTTATTTTTAATTTTTAGAAATTAAATAATTTAATTTATTTATGACACAACGATGATACAGTAATTATCTTATTAATAAACTGTTGACATAATTGATGTTATAAATACCCAAATAAATATAATTTGAGACTTTTTATGAATTAAAATAATTTTCTAGGTTAATATAATATTTTATTATTGATTTAATTAACTTTTTTCAAACTTATCATTCTTCTATGATTTTCAAAAAAATCAATTACTAAATAGTGTCGAAATTGACCTAAAATAGTTTTTAAAACAAATATTATATTATTAATTGTTAGATTATTCCTAAAAATCTACGAGTCGGCCAAATGACATAGATAAGGATATATATATTAATAATAAACAACTTGGGGTTCGTTTGGCTTGATATAGTAAGTTTATTAACCTTATAGTATAAGAACACAAGAAGACACGGTAAAAGTAAAATTATTTAACTTAATGTTAAATCTAAATGATAAGGTTATAATAGGATCCTAAACTTGTCTAAATTCTATTTTATGAGATTATTTCGACCCATACACACCTTATCCTCGAAATAAATCAATTTGGAGCTATTTAAAACCGAAATTGACTTTATAATAAAATAATATTTTTAGTTATTCCAAAGGTGTGCCTCTCCTCCCTTATAAAAGGGCACCTCCTCCCTCTCCTCCTCACACCTATTTGAGATTTTTCAAGCTCGGTCAAACCCTGAAAAAATATCTTCTACACTTCCCTAGCAACATCCTAGAGGTTCTGGTATTCCTCAAAGACCATGTTTAGTGCCCTAAGAGGAGGTCTCAAAGTGGCGCTTCAAAAAAGAGGTAATTTCTGTTACCGATTCTTTCACCTTTATTTCTTCTTCCACTTCTTCTTCATAGGTTGTTTCATTATGAATTAATAACATCAGTATCACTCATATACTGATATGTTATTATATGTATGAAACAATCCTATTTCACAATCTATCCATCCTACGGAAAACGAAATCACCGCGCGTGCGTACGTACGGAATACCGTCTGCACGTCGTGGTGTAATCTATTTTCCGCCACCACCGTAATTGGATGGGTATAATGGTGTAATTAGTAAATATAAATGACTATTATAAAGTAATTTTGATACTGGAATAGTATACATACACTTCAACACAAGTTCACGATCATGAGAACAATATCATCGCTCGTGCGTACGTACGGAATACCGTCTCCACGACGCGATGAGATTCATTTTCCACATTAACCATTCATGAATGATTATAAAGTATATATAATAAGTAATCATGAAATATATGACATTATAAAGCTACTTGACTTATGTGTATATATATGTATGTCATCTACTTAATTCCACTCAATTCAATAACGAAAAGAAAACAGCATTCATGCATACGTATAGTCTACCGTCTCTATGAACAGTGTATTTCTTTCTATTTATCGATCCATTATATATATGTATATTCTGAATATATATTATATATAAATCATGTTTTATATTCTATAATTAAGTAATAATTATCTAAGTAATCATATGAATAATTACATGTTAAAACACGAATGACAAATGAGACGATTTTACCCAAAATGCTACTTTAACCTGAATTTACAAAAGAACGGGTAATATAAAGTCATAAGTGAACCATATATGATATAATAACAATGAATATGATTCTGTAATAAGTCAATGTCATTATTTAAATCATTATACAGGAGGTTCAGACACTTACGAAACAAATCGGACCTAAGGTAAGGGAAAATATCACTATCACATTTTATCCGAGATTGTTTATACTTTGGTATTTACTAGGGTGTATTTTATCATCCACATCCATGTTTCCTCAATATGTAATATTATTTCCATCTACCTACAATTTTTTAAATCCAATTTTACCCTTTGGTGAGTTTTTAGTAAAAGATATGAAAGGAATATTTTGTCATTTTTCGTACGAGGTACTTTTTGACTTTTCCGACAAAAGTATGAGAAGAATTTTTTTTAACTTATACGGCATGAATGGATTTTTAAAACATTATTTACAAGAAGAATCCTTTACAAGTTTTCAAGTTTATTTATAATCAACTTCTTTTAGTTTAAAGTTGTATGACATTTTAAGAAAGGAAAAATGTTTTTGAAGAAGAAATGATATTTTCCTCAAGAATGGAGTTCAAGTGTTTTATCAAAATTATTTTCCATCTAAGATAATAAAGGGTTCTGTTTTTATCCCTATTATTACATTGATTTGATTATGGTGTGATGGAATTATTTTTATGAATTCCTTTATCTTATATGAATTGTTTTATGATGTCATGATGTTTAAGATTCCCATTTGTATTGCATGGGTTATGCAATGATGTATGATTTATGATTTTGTGGCACACATAAGAATGGTATCATTATGAGATGGGTGGGACCTATATCACCCTACAATGAATTGGGTAAATATTTTATATCTCATGAGATAGACATGGCTGGAACGATAGGTTATACCGGTTCAGTAAAACAGGACTGAAACGAGGGTGACTCGGTTCAGAAAGGGGCTTTGTCCACTAAGATAGTATTGGCAATGATTCTTGACTAACAAGAAATGATTCTCTATGATTATGTGTGTATGCCAAAAAGTTTCATGTTTTATGTTATGACTATTTTGATTACATTTTACTTCCATGATTTATCCCATGTTATGAAATTATGCTCTCTTTTGCAGGTTAAGATTTCCAAAATGTTATGTTCTAATGAATATGATGTGATTGATATTTCTTTTGTTTACCCTTACTGAGCATTTGAGCTCACCCTTTTATGTTTTCTTTTCCCCAGGATATAAAGAACGGTTTTAGGTAAGAAAAAAGGAAGATATTTATGGGAGATGTTGAAGATCTTTCACCACTATTAGAAGATTATATTCCGAGTTTCCAAAGACCCTAAACTATTACGATCCTTGTGTGTGTGTTTTTGTTATGTACAAAGTATTCCGCAAAAGTAATGTAATGTCCATGTACGTCAAGATACAGGTCTCTACAGTTGGTATCAGAGGAAAGGATTAGTCAACCTTTGGATACTAGGATGCGAGAACTTTAGTGAGATCCCTAGAGATATTTCTAAGGTATGTCTAGGGATGTCTCTAAGGTTAAGTATACGTATATGTTATAGTCCTAGAATTGTGCTAACGATATTAGAATTTAACCTAAGATGTTAGATATTGAGGGTACTCCCCCTTTATTATGTTGTTTTCCCTAGCATGATTTTTTCCTCTCACACTATTTTTTTGGGTTTTAGAAAATGGCTGGAAACAAGATGATTCACGATAATGGAGGATATGATGGACAATGGAATGACATTCTTCATGAGCAACCAAATGAAATGGGATTTGGAAGTCCAAATATCATTATTATGCCGAATCAGAAATCTCATAATATGATCAATAAAGTAAAATTTCGTAAGTTTCCTGACTCGGATAATAAGAGAAAGATGGATGTTCATGATGATCATAGAGGAAAGAAAGTTAAATTTCCCCTATGTAAATCATGTGGAAAGAGTCATCAAGGAGAATGTTTCAAAGGAACTGGAAGATGCTTTGGGTGTGGAAAAGAAGGACACAAAGCCAGTAAGTGCACAGGAAAAGGTTCAGTTAACACCAGGGATGAGGATAATGGTATTGCTACGACATCAACAATGGTTAAATGTTTTAAATGTGGAATGTACGGGAATTATGCAAACCAATGCCCTAAGGGAAAGTCTCATGAAGAGAATCAGTATGGTCATATGGGTAGTATTTATGTAGATGATGATGAAGAGACTACAAAGGATATGTGAGATGAAAGAATTGTTGAAGCTCGGTCAATGGTTTAAGAATGTAGTGGAATGATGAAATGTTTATCATGTGTAATGTTGTATAAGTAATCTCATGGTACTATGGAATAAAGAGACATCTAAGGATTGTTACACTATTGTCCTTCCATGAGTTCTGAAATTGTATGATTAATGGTACCAGTATCCATGAAAGGTTATTCAGATATTTTTGGAATGTATATGATATGCGCATAATGAAGGGATAAGGAGAAAATGAAATGTTTGACAGTATTAATGAGCTCATGATTGATATAAGGACTAAGTGATATCATGGTTTGAGTATATAGAATTTTGAGGATTTTGGTATGTAAAAAGTGTTAACTTTTAACTGCATTCAAGTTTTCACTATGGTTCAATGGGTATTCAAGAGAATACATTATTAAGGCCTTTGAATGTTTGGAATGTGACCAACAAGACATATCTTATGATATATGGGGATCAACGATGGTATTAAATCTCTGGTAATCGTTTTCACTATATTATGAGAGTGGACTGAAGTATTATGGATAAGCCTAAAGATTGTAATGGATTATGTTGGACATACGTTAGGATAAAACGTTTTTCGATATTATTGATGGGATGTTATATTAATATAGCTTTAGAAAAAGGACAACCTGCAGGACGGGCGACAACCCATCGCGTCGGACAAGGCTGTGGGAATCGAACCCACAACTGAAGTGTGACTGGCCTTTATCGCCTACCACTGGCCTACAGGAAGTCCCTGGTTAGTAGAAACTAGTTATATTTTATTAAGCCGTATGATATATAAAGTATAAGTTCATTTTTGGAACCATATATGGTTAATCTCACTATAGAATGACTTATGTATATTTAATAACTTTTGCTAACCTTTTGTTTGAGACGGATGGAATGACCCGTCATTCTATCACATGATCTGCTAACACTTCATGAATAACAAATTCAACTTCATTTATTTAAGAGATGAAGTGGAAATTGTTCAAGGCACGAACAACAGTGAGATTTTACCAAAATAAAGTAAGTATTTATTCTAATTCAAATTCTTCAACTTTAGGGAAACGATCTTGAAAACCAAAAATGTTGTCCTAGTGCTCTTATATCTGATTAATCGGATGGTACCTTAGATCATCACAAATTTATGGATTTGTGATTGTTGGATTTTCCATAGCCATGTTCTCTACCACTCTCCATCAGAACATGATGGTTAGATTTCTCTTCCATATCCGTATGTTCACCTATGTGGAAACCCAGTGATTAGTTTATTTGGGTAACCGTTACCTTTCATACTTTTGTTTTTAAAGATTGGTTTTGGTATTCCTTTTTAAGATGTGAGTTTCTATTAAAGAAACTTTGTAATAATAAACCATTTATAACCCCGACGAATTTCGAGGGTGAAATTCATTTTAAGGGGGGTAGAATGTAACAACCCGAGATTTTATGAAAAATATTCTCTTTAATTTCACTAATGTCTTGTGTTGTACGCTACACCAAAAGGAGCTTTCACAACACGCATCCTTGAATTGCCTTGCATTACACGCAATCACGACCTTCCTCGATAGCGTGTGTAGTACGCAATAACGAGTTTCACTAAACAACAATATGCTATTAAAATATTATTAAAACTAGCAGTTATGAATAGTAATAACCACTTTTTGAAATTTTGTAAATTTTATTTTTTCAAAATGGAACTCATTTTTGGATTCGTAATATCGAAATTAGCTTAGGGTGAAATTTTGGAAATTTTCGGATAACTTTCATATTTTGATGAATAGTTGAAATTACTAAATTTTAATTAAAAACAACTTTTTCAATAGAAATAATTAATAGTGATAAATTATTAATTTGAGTGGTTTTAAAGTATATTTAGAATATATTTTTACAAATTAATACAATGTTGGTCATTGGATGTAATTTCACATTTAAACCAGTTATAAACAAGTGTCAATCTTTTGATAGTTATTATCTCTTAAAAACACGCCTTTTGTTTTGACGACGGGAATTAATTTTTAAATTAATTAATGCAACTGATATGTTTTGAATTTGGTAAAATAGAAATCATTTTTGAGTTCACAATATCAAATATAGCTTAGGCTTAATTTTTTGTATTTTTATGAAAACTTTCAATTTTTGATGAATAGTGAAACCACTAAGTGGTAGTTAAAAAAAACTGAATTGTTCATAAAACTTAATTTTACCGCTTCTGTGAGTGAAATTTCAAAAATCTGAGAGACACAGTTGATGTCAGTAAGTAAAATGTGGTTCAATGTGATGAAAATAATTTTTTGGTGAATAGTAACTTTTTACTTTTTTTACCACGGTTAAAAGTAAATAGGGTAATTATGGGTAGAAATGATATTATTATTACCCTAACACATGTCTTAATTCTATTGGACAAGTGTAATTCGACCAAAAACAAACTTAGGAATAAAATATGACCATTTAGGCCCACTTGGATTAGATTAGTACACTTATTATTAATATATTTAAAGAAGGGTTAAAAGAGTTAAAATCAATGTTTATTTACTAAAACATTTTTAATATGGAGTTATATATAAGATAAATTTGACTATAAATATTCATTAGAAAGCTAAAAGGATTTCCTACATAATGGTCTTTTATTTGTAATTTTTAGACATTAAATAATTTAATTTATTTATGACACAACGATGATATAGCAATTATCTTATTAATAAAATATTGAGATAATTGATGTTATAAATGCCCAAATAAATATAATTTGAGACTTTTTATGAATTCCGCTAATTTTCTAGGTTAATATAACATGTTATAATTGATTTAATTAACTGTTTTCGAACTTATCATTCTGTTATGAGTTTCACAAAAATCAAAGTGACAAAATTGACATAAAATAGTTTTTAAAACAAATATTATATTATTAATTGTTATTTTATTCCTAAAAATCTATGGTTCAACGAAATGACTTAGATGAGGTTATATATATTAATAATAAACAACTTGGGGTTCGTTTGGCTTGATATAGTATGTTTTTTAACCTTATACTATAAGAACACAGGAAGACACGGTAAAAGTAAAATTGTTTAACTTAATGTTAAATCTAAATGATAAGGTTAAAATAGGAACCTAAAATTGTCTAAATTCTATTGGATAAGAGTATTTCGACCCATCCCCACATTAGCATCTAAATAAATCAATTTGGATCTATTTAATACCGAACTTGACTTTATAATAAAATAATATTTTTAGTTATTCCAAAGGTGCCCCTCTCCTCCCTTATGAAAGGGAAACTCCTCCCTCTCCTCCTCACACCAATTTGAGCATTCAAGCTCGGCCAACCCCTGCCAAAATATCTTCTCCACTTCCCTTGAAACATCCTAGAGGTTCTGGTCTTCCTCAAAGACCAATTTTAGTGCCCTAAGAGGAGGTATCAAAGAGGCGCTTCAAAAAAGAGGTAATTTCCGTTACCGATTCTTTCACCTTTATTTCTTCTTCCACATCTTCTTCTTAAGTTGTTTCATTATGAAGTAATAACATCAGTATCACTAATATACTGATATGTTATTATAAGTATGAAACAATCCTATTTCACCATCTATCCATCCTACGGAAAACGAAATCACCGCTCGTGCGTACGTACGAAATACCGTCTCCACACCATGGTGTAATCTATTTTCCGCCACCACCTTAATTGGATGGGTATAATGGTGTAATGAGTAACTATAAATGATTATTATAAAGTGATATTGATAATGGAATAGTATACATACACTTCAACACAAGTTCACGATCATGAGAATGATATCATCGCTCGTGCGTACGTACAGAATACCGTCTCCACGACGCGATGAGATTCATTCTCCACATTAACCATTCATGAATGATTATAAAGTATATATAATAAGTAATCATGAAATACATGACATTATAAAGCTACTGGACTTATGTTTATATATATGTATGTCATCTACTTAATTCCACTCAATTCAATAACGAAAAGAAAACAGCGTTCATGCGTACGAACGGTCTACCGTCTCCATGAACGGTGTATTTCTTTCCATTTATCGATCCATTATATATATGTATATTCTGAATATATATTATATATTAATCATGTTTTATATTCTATAATTAAGTAATAATGATCTAAGTAACCATATGAATAATTTCAAGTTAAAACACGAATGACAAATGAGATGATTTTACCCAAAACGCTACTTTAACATGAATTTACAAAAGAACGGGTAATATAAAGTCATAAGTGAACCATATATGATATAATAACAATGAATATTATTCTGTAATAAGTTAATGACATTATTTAAATCATTATACAGGAAGTTCAGACACTTACGAAGCAAATCGGACCTAAGGTAAGGGAAAATATCACAATCTCATTTTATCCGAGATTGTTTATACTTTGATATTTACTGGGGTGTATTTTATCATCCACATCAATGTTTCATCAATATGTAATATTATTTCAATCTACCTACAATTTTTTAAATCCAATTTTACCCTTTGGTGATTTTTTAGTAAAAGATATGAAAGGAATCTTTTGTCGTTTTTCGTACGAGGTACTTTTTGACTTTTCCGACAAAAGTATGAGAAGAATGTTTTTTTAACTTATACGGCATGAATGAATTTTTAAAACATTATTTCCAAGAAGCATCCTTTACAGGTTTTCAAGTTTATTTTTAATCAACTTCTTTTAGTTTAATGTTGTATGACATTTTAAGAAATGAAAAATGTTTTTGAAGAAGAAATGATATTTTCCTCAAGAATGGAGTTCAAGTGTTTTATCAAAATTATTTTCCAACTAAGATAATAAAGGGTTTTGTTTTTATCCCTATTATTACATTGATTTGATTATGTTGTGATGGAATTATTTTTATGAATTCCTTTATATTATATGAATTGTTTTATGATGTCATGATGGTTAAGATTCCCATTTGTATTGCATGGGTTATGCAATGATGTATGATTTATGATTTTGTGGCACACATAAGAATGGTATCGTTATGAGATGGGTGGGACCTATATCTCCCTCCAATTAATTGAGTAAAGATTTTATATCTCATGATATAGACATGGCTGGAACAATAGGTTATACCGGTTCAGTAAAATAGGACTGAAACGAGGGTGACTCGGTTCAGAAAGGGACTTTGTCCACTAAGATAGTCTTGGCAATGAGTCTTGACTAACAAGAAATGATTCTCTATGATTATGTGTGTATGCCACAAAGTTTCATGTTTTATGTTATGATTATTGTGATTACATTTCACTGCCATGATTTATCCCATGTTATGAAATTGTGCTCTCTTTTGCAGGTTATGATTTCCAAAATGTTATGTTCTTATGAATATGATGTGATTGATATTTCTTTTGTTTACCCTTACTGAGCATTTGAGCTCACCCTTTTATGTTTTCTTTTCCCCAGGATATAAATAAAGGTTTTAGGTAAAAAAAGGAAGATATTTATGGGAGATGTTGAAGATCTTTCACCACGATTAGAAGATTATATTCCGAGTTTCCAAAGACACTAAACTATTACGATCCTGGTGTGTGTGTTTTTGTTATGTAATAAGTATTCTACAAAAGTAATGTAATGTCCATGTACACCAAGATACGAGTCTCTACAGGTATGAAGGATAGTGTGATGATTACCTTGACACTCATACCTTTATAATGATATATTTATTGTGAAATTTGGTTATTAGGTTAGATTGTATGTCGCAAGGTATCATTGAAAATGTAACTATAGTTCAAATAATGAGTACAATAACTAAGAGATTGAAAATGATTCATGAAAATTATGTTAATTAAGATGGTGGAATAAAGGATATTGAAGAACATATATGACAAAAAAAATAGAAGAGTCAAAAAGTTAAATGCTTATTGGAGATTGGATGACGATTCACTTGTGATAAAGTATTCCATTGAGCACCAACCAGATAAATGAAAATTAAATTTTCAGTAAAAATTGGTAAATACTATAGAAATCATCAATAGGAACCCCTAAAAAATTAATTTCTTATGTAAGGTGAACATTGAAATTTTCCATGTTAATTCCCTACCTAATGTATTTCTGAGGATGGTTGGAATCCAAAACCTACTTGACTAAAGGGTAGGTAAGAACCTATTAAATTATCATTTCTGAATTGGATATTAGTAATTTGGTTTTCACTTACCCACCTTTGTGAATTATTTTATTTATTTGAGTTCTATGAAACCTATTTTTTCTATGATTCTCTCTATGAACAAAAAGTTACCACCCTTTGTGAAAGGAAATTTATGGGAAATAATTTAGTATTAAGATTATTATATTTTTGGAATTAAACATTGTGAAAATAATAGTTTCCTCATATAAAAAATATAGAATAAATATTCAAAATACATTATTTGTAATCACATTGAGTCTATATTAATTTCTATAATAGTGAAAAAGAATCCAAATCAACAATGACCATCTTTTACAATAAGGATAAATGTCAATTATATTTGAATAAGACTAAATCCTATACATGGGTCAAAATAAAATTTTATGAGATGTGTTTGCATGAATTGGTTTGGTAAAATTGTTGTTTTATTGTAATCCATCTGGTATATGGTATTATATCACATTCTTGATAATACCTTGAGGCGTGTTAATTATTTTTCCGAATTTATCAATTCCAACAAGTAAATTTTAACTCAAAATATATTGAAAAATTTATTTAATTGGGGTAGAATGTAATGATATGAGTTATTCTAGTTAAAAAATACATCATTTTTATGTATTTGTCCTCAATTAACTCCCAAAACCATAATGATATAGAACATCCTCAAGTGGTTTCAGAATTTGGAGGTATAAACAATGGTAAAACAATTTTTAGATATATATATATAATATAAAAACAATAATTATAACCAAAATCAATTTTTAAAACGTGGAATCTAATATAATATATATTTATTCATAAATAGTATCATAAAAATTTATAATTTTTTCAATTTTTATATATTTATGATCATTAATAATTTTAAAAGAATAGAAAATATACCAAGAAAATGATTCCAAATAAAAGAGTAGTTTACATTATATTCTAGGATATTATATTAAATTTAACATTTAAAATTTTAAATTTTAATTTTGAAAAAATTATAATCATTTTTTGATCTAACATTGTCCTAATAATCTATGATTAATTTTTGGAATTTCACTAAATTACTTTTATTCGTGTATATAGTGAAAATAAATTTTTAAAAAATAATGTGAATTATATTAAATAAAACATAGGAAAAATATTATGGAGAAAATATATTTCATTTATGTAACATTATATATTTTATTTTTTCATCATTGAATTTCAAACCTATATTTAATATTTTAGAATACAAGTAATTTTTTCTAAAAAACATCGAAGTCATTAGCATTTTAAAATTATTTTTTAAAAATGGAATCACATGAAATTGAAAATTAATTTTATTTTGGTGGATCCAAATTATATTGAAAGTAAAGATTTATTTTTATGAATATTATTATTTAAACATTGGTCAATATTAGTTATCGTAATAAAACAATTTTTTTCAAAAAAAATACGTTTCTAAATATTATTTTATTTTTAAAATTAATTGACTAAATTTTTAATATTCATTAAAATATGAATTTTAACAACATAATAAAATAAAATTAAAAATAATTTAATGATTTTTAAATTTTAAGTAATAGTAATACACCTAAATGAATAAAATGACATTTTCTAGACAAATTGTATTATCAATACACTATACATTTTGATTTAACAGCTTATTTTTCTTCTCTTCAAAAATAAAATTTTATTAAATAGAGGAAAATGTATGATTAATTATTTTTAAATATAGTAATGTGGATCAAAATATATTTTTAGTACAATAATAATTTGCATGATTAATATTTTATTTAGATTATTAACTATTTAAAAGGATAATCTAATGTTGCTCGAATTTCTGTAAATTAACATGATCTTTTGCCTTTTTAGAAATATTTAGTTATGTTATTTTTTTAAAACATGTATTTAAAACTACAATTCACTTAAATAATCTAACATTTATGATTTCTAATTCGTACCCATTAAATACCTATCCTTTCAATATAGATGTACCATTTCATCACTTATACAGCATGGGATCAATTCTAACCATTCATTAATCTATACATATATTTAAATAACCATAAATAACTATAAAAATATTCTCTCAATTAAATAATTTAAATTTCATAATTTCCCATGGTAACAAAAAATAATACAATGTAAGTTAAATCTAATTCCTTTATTAAGAGGATATTGATAGTCTCAACATAAGTAACAGATTTTTCTTGACACCATTTTATTCAATACATTATATCCCAAAGATAAATATAGTATAAAACACCTGATAATAATAATAATGTTGTGTTGTTATTATAATAATTTTATAGAAATTATTTACTCACCTTCATCCACTATAAAAAAATTCTAATTTTCATTAGTACGTGTGTGCGGATTACCACCTCTATCAAGTGATGATTATAGAGATGCATTACCACCTCTCATGGATTTCCATATTAGTGGAATTAAATTGTTATAATTATTTATAGAATTATATTTATTATTCTTAAATTATAAATAACTTTCAACCTTCACATAACATATTTTTTATGCAATGGAAATTCCGATAATGTTTCGTGAAAACATCCACCTTCACGAACAAACATCTATTCATTTTTCTTTTTGTTTTTCATTATTTTTACAAATATCATAAAATCAGGTTAAAATTAATAAAAAATAAAACTATTATCATTATTATTCAATTATAATGATATTATGTCCATATAATCATCATGTTAACCATACTTTCTAATAGAGTTAAAACGTGTTCATGATTGGGTCAGTTTGACAATCTATGTGAATAATGATATGAAGTTATACCATGGATGATTACAAAAAACAAATTCTAGTATATCATCACATGAATAATTAAATAATTGTTTTATCTTCTTTCTGGAAAGGGTAAAACAACATCTAAGTCATTAATTACTAAAACCCCCTTTGTAGGTTAAGAATCATTGAGGTAAATGGTAAATTTAGAATATTGAGTTCACATTGTTTTTATTTTTTCCCTTGTTAATCTTAAACCTATATATATCTCCAATTATTTTTTTATACCATTATATATGAAAAATTTTAATAAACTAACATTGAAATTATTCCTTGAATTACATTAGTAACTATGTTCTGGAATAGTCATATTTTAAATAGATCATATGTAAAAAGGAACAAACATATCAAGAGAAACATATCTATATTATCACATATTATATTGAATATTAGAATATTTTTTTAATTTTATTTGTAATGAATTTTTCATTTTTCATGCGATCAAAAAATATGTTGATATAGATTATAGAAGTTTGGACGATTGATTTTATTTTAAGAAATTTAGTGTTTTTTAGTTGAGAATAGAAATTTACATGGTATATATTTTTATTTTTTTTGATTACTGAAAAATTATTTTCGTTGGTTTTGTCTTAGTTTAATAATGTGATATTATAAAGATATATAAAAATATTTAATGAAACAACGGATATATTTCAAATAAACCCCAAAAAAATATAATTTTTTAAAAATAATGTATAACAAAATTTTTTTGATTCAACGAATAATTTAAAAAGTTATTTGTAAAAATTATCTAAGAATAGATGGAATTTAAATGATACATAGTATTTATATCATGATTTATTGTTGATGCATGGATGAAATACCATGCATTTCGTGGTGGGGAAAAAGTAATTAACGGTTCATAATTAAAAAAAATATAATGAAATAATACATATTAATGAAATATGAAATTCACAGAAATTCATAGTCAAATAACAATGGAAAAAGACCATTCAATACATAAAAATTGACCAAAACATTATTTTTTATTACAAACCTCCAAAATCATAGACATAGATAATTAATTCTATTATTTATAGTGATTAATGAGAATTAATATTATTTTTTTAAAAGTTGGATGTTTAAATATGGTTTATAATCGGTAATTAAATGGGGGTTATTACTATTCTTATATATGGAATTTATGTAAGATTCATTGTTTTATACAGTATTGAAAATTGCATAAGAAATTTAATTATCCTTTGGTGGAAAAAATAATTTAAATAATGATCATTGGATTGTAATTCCTAATTTTGGAACACTAAAAAGTTATTTTTTTGGATAGATTTTAAAACCTAAGAGGTTTCTCATCCATCTGTATGATTTTTGGGAGCATCAAGATTAAAGAACAAATTTTTTGGGAGGGTAAACCATAGTAAAACATTTAAGAAATGGTTATAACTAATCATGTGACCCAACCATTTACCATATTTTATGAAGGATCACAATTTTTTAAAAAAATGAGTTAAATCAAGGTAATCATGAGAAATGGTGAAAAATGATATTAGATGTGACATTATTCTTCCACTATTTGTCTAACTGGTTGTCGAAATTTTTTGGGGAATTAAGGAATGATAAAATCTCTTGGGAAAAGCCAACACATTGGTTTTATAACCACGTACATGAACCTTATATGGTGTGGATCAAGGTTATTGTGAGCCACATGGTTGGTAAATTGTTAGACAAATGGTGTTTCCCTTTAAAAAGATGGAATTTAATACTTTACCCTCCTATATGTTAAAACATATTTATCCCTTTCCAACACTTTCCTCACATATAGCAGCCTTCTAGAGCTTCCCCATTGTATCCTTGGAATGATTTGATGGATATACCTCAATCGGACATAGAACTGACAACCATCAGTTATGTTGGATCACCATATCTTAGTCTATGATTCCTCCTCCATCCATTCATAGTTTCCATTTATGTTGTTGATGTTAATTCCATATGAGATCATATAACACGTTTTCAAGGTGTTTTTCTAGTCTTATGATCTCCCTAATTTTGACTAAAATTAAAAGAAAACAATGGATGAGTGAAGTGTCCAATGAAAGTGTGAGGTGGTGTATGACATTCTATCAAAGTCTATTTTTAAATTTTCTTCATTTTGATTCATGCCAGACCATCCAAAAGATTCTTCAAAAATAATTAATTGATAGATTATATTACATTGACACTAACCATGACTCTTAATATTCCCATTAACATGGTTGGATGCTATTTACCTAAACTAGAACTTCCACATAATGTGAGTTAGAAGAAATTATCCTCATTTCCATTCCCTACCTATGATTAATCCAAACCATTTTTTATTTTGAGCGTTCTACTTGTATGTTAATATTTGTATGTATTAAATGATTTGAAAAAATGTCTAATACCTCTCAGTTCCATTCTAACTTATATTGGAATGGGAAATTGAAATGGAATAAATAAGAAATGTGAAATGATATGGATAAACTCGTGTATTATGATTAATTGTAAGATTTGATTTTACAAATAGAATAGAAACAAACATATACCTTTAATTAATCAATTTGGACAAATTAAATAGTCTACCCCTTGTGGTAGGAAGTATATTATAATAATTTGAAATTATCAAACCGATGTACGTGAATGTTTAAAAGGAAGGCCATTTCATCTCTAATTTTTTTTGATTATGAAGTATTATTGTTGATTTTGTTATTATTGTGGGAACATGAGTAATTATTATATGATGTTTGATTATAGTCATGGGCCTTGAATTGAATTAATGATTTTTAATTCCATGATCAATATATATAATATCATTTTTTATTTCTTTGTATGTGCTCATGAGTATCATCTAATTCATTCATGTATATTCCACGTAGAGGACCAAACATGGATTCGTTATCTATCTTATGCTTTTTACTGACAAGGAATATCACTAAGGAATCATCTATATTTATGGAAATTTCCTATTAATTGATTTTATAATTATCCTTGAGTTTAACTTTATGTTATGTATAACCTTGTATTATTCCTAGGGAACCATTGAAATCTATCACTGATTCAACATAGGACATGAACTTGGGGCTCGAGTAGAACACCCCCATTGTGGTAAAATTAAAAGGGTATTACCCTATGTATTTCACAGCTCTTATAATAAAAAATGTACTAAATAATATTAATCCTTTACCAATACTGCGATTCATGATATGTAATTCCTTTTATGGGATCAAAGGATAAGAGAAATTATGTTATACTTGATTACTATTTTCATTCCCCCAAATTTCTGAAATATAATCCCCTGAAAGATGTATAACATATTATGATCATATATATAAATGAAATCTTTTTTTCTCATTGGGTCCCAAATTAACACTGATAATTTAAAATGTATAATGATTTTATACATTTTAGGGATAGTCTAATGAAGTTAAAATCAGTTGTTGATACTGCGAGGAGCCTGTGATGGCCTGGTTTATATTAATTTTACAATATTGATATTGATATACATGATGGTAATTTAATTTTATCTTAATTAATGGATTATATTATATTCTTGTTGTTGCATCCTATAGAATTTACTCATACTCTATTTGGCTACTAATAGGTGTTTGGATAGTTCTCATGGATGTAGGATTGGATCATAGAAAATTTTTCAATTATATTAATCTATATGGACTATGAATTGACATGTAATTTTGGATCGACTATGTACTAGAGAATCCAATATGATTTCGGTCTTTGTTAATTTATTCATTCATTATCTATTTAGACCTTTCATATGTATTATATATTTTTAACTTCTTGTATTATGAATCATTATGGTTATTCATGGATGGATTGTTTCAAAATTTCACGGTATCCTGTTAATTATTACTAATTATCAGATCATTACTATCTTCCATGAACATTAATTTATTTATGATTACAATATATTTATTACTGATCTTGATTTTATAATCTCTCCATTATACCTTCTTTAGACCCCCTGTACTATTCAAAAACCTCTCTTGTATAGGGGGTTTTCTTTAGGTCATGTCACCAACCACCTCTTGTATCTAATTTAGTGGCTCTTTGGTCAGGACGTGACAATTTTGATCATTTTTTTGTTAATGGTAGAATTATATTGTTTTTTATTTTATATTTGAAATATTTTATATTTCACTTTTACATGTATAATTTTTTTAATAAAAGGATGTGATTTTTTAATTTAGAACAAATTTTTAGAATATTGTAATTATTAATTATTATTATTATATTAAAAGGTCTTATAACATTTAAAAAGGGAGTTCATGGATGGTAATAATTAGTGAATGTTATTTTATTTATTCCTAAATCTCTCTCTCTAACAAAATATAATACATTGTGGGTGAAATAGATGTTATAATCTTGATATGTCTTGGGAAACTAGTAATTAGAAGTGAGACATATGTATGAATTGTTACATTTTTATGGGATTCCCTATCTTCAACCTCATGATATTAAAATTGATAATTAATTGGGGGTCATGATTTATAGAAATTTACTACATTAGGTGGATTCAATTAATCAAATATAATGTCAGGTCTTCTATCAACATATGATGTAGGTGTCCCAAACTATTTTCCATGATTTTTATCATTTTACTGTGTTTGTGTATTGAAATTGCATAAAATTTAAATACATTAAAATTATGGGAACTATTACTATCTATAAAGTGATAAATCAATTCCAATGAGTTTATGTAACTAATTAGGATTCCCTATCATCATTAATAATTATTAGACAAGTTAAAGATAATTCAACATTGAAATTTTGGATAAAAATTGATGGGAAATATTTTGCAATGGGTGGGTCTGGATTCAAAAAATTTATACCAATTAAATCACAAAAACTTTTGTTACCAAATATACATACCTCCCTTGATGGAATTTTTTTAGATTAGAGATAGATCAATACTATTGTACCAAAAGAATTATTTTTTAGAAGTACATCCCGAATGGTTATGAAAATAATATTGTAATCTCTCAGATTTTTTTGGTATTTTTTTAATATTATATAGAATTATTACAAGACCAGGCGCAGAGACGACACATCATTTTGATGCCCGGTGAGCCCGGAATGGTGGTTTAAACTTTTTATTTTATGTGATTCGGCACATGTAAGCGGTTGTGGATGTTTCCAAATGGCTGCACAGATTAAAAATTTGAGGGTACTGTTGCGTCTAGGATGACTAATTTACTTAATAATGGGTCTAACCTTGACTAGCACGGGTCAAGGGAAAAAGTTAATTTTCGGATGTTTTTAGTAAAATAAAAATAAAATAAATTCGCAATGTTATTTTATTTTATTTTATGGAAGAATTCGTTGTAGCATAGTGACAAGGCAGTTGTTTCAATATTAAATTTCATATCATAATGACTGAAAAACAGCAAATTTCGACCCATTAATGCCACAATGGAATGGAATTCCAAACATGTTTCCATTTTTATTGGGATGTCACTCGTAGGCATGGATTGAGAGGAAACTCTGGAAAATCTATGGTGCTTCATAGGAAACTATCTGTGACAAATGATGACTGATCGAATCATTGAATTTCTACGCCAATGAAGTTGATGGACCTCGACAATGATAGAAGTGTGACCCCTTCATCAACCATCGATCCTTCCTTAATAGGTAAGGGTTGCTATTTATTTTTTTCTTTTCCTCGTTTTTCATTTAAATGATGAACGCAGATCAACCACAAACAAGCTGATCTGTGGATTCATGCATTCTTGCGAGAGGGTTTTATTGGGTTGATTTTATGGATTTTTTTTCATGATTAATTGTTTTTGATTTCTGCTCTATTAGATCCTACTAACGGGAGCAGATCAATGTTGCGACGAACGACACCAAAGGTTCGTTCCTCATTTTATTTTCATGGATTTCTTCCCCCTTTTCAATTTTCTCATTCTTTGCTTTCTTCATGGGGTGATGAACAACAGATCGTTGTGTGTCTGTTTTGGGATGCAACGATCCCAAATTTAAGATCTGATAACGTGAAGACCTAGCAGAGGTGCGATAGCGACTGCGACCGGCAGATCGACACGGTTTGGGAATTTCTTTTCTTCGAGCGTTCTCATGCGGGAGGATCAAAATGCATTTTCGGGGGCAATCAGAGGCTTGAAAACAATGGAAATGGCTTCAGGACTTCGGGGCAACCAAGATTCTAATGTATCGTGGTGATGAGATGTCCTGATCGATGAACGAGAAAGAACGGGGGGGTGAGAGGAGCATTGTTTCTGGAAAATTTCAGAATACATGGAAAATACATCTGAAGACCATGCTGTGTAGTGCCGGTGACAACGACTAGGGTTTTGGGCATTAGATAGGTATCACACGGTGTGTAACCCTGGTCACACGCCCTTATGGACCTTCCAAGAAGCACGTCGTGTATTTTTGAAGGTATATAGACACGGGATAGACTACACGGCTTCCGAACACAACATGTCCTCTCTTCGCAGAAGAGAAGAGGTGGATACATGGGACACGATGTGTATCATGGGGGTACACAGAAATGGGGTGTAGTACACGGCCGTGTACTACCACTCATTGCTTGGTGATTCCAATAGCACGAGTCAGCCCATGTACCGACTACATGGGCTGGCGTACCCGGGTTGAGGCTGTGTACGGGCACATGGCCAGCGTACACGGAGCCGGCCCCAGTTACTCAGACATGGTGTGTTACATTCCTACACATCGTGTACTAACATTCTCTAGATTACATACCTTACGACACATACCGTTGAACACGAGAAGTACCCGAGGTCTGATACACGGCGTGTTACTTTCCTACACATTGTGTAGTTTTTGTAAAATGGCTTAGTCATCTTGTCCACCGCATCTTGGACATGTTTTGATTGGGTATTTTCTCCATCTTGTCATTCCCCAGAAGTTCAGGCATCATTTCCTTTTTATTGGAGTATGATCCCTTTAGAAAGTCCTTCTATGATATAGTTAGGCATACCTCCAAGAGGCCCGAGCACAATCACATATCCATTCTTGACCCTAAAAAGAGTCAGGCATCGACATTACCAACTCCACTGGGAGTTTATCCTCTACCTATTTGGTGAATCCGGATGAGTCATGGTATCCCCCATGTCCCTGTCAGTGATCCTCATCTATGTACGATGACCTTTCCCCACTCAGTAGCCTATATCATTTAATGAGTGTATATATATAAAGTGATCCTTCCCAATCAGGAGTGTGTCTCCCATAATGAGTGTATCTACCACTTGCGACATTTCTCGAAGAATAGTACTTCTCAGACGGATATCATCATAGAATCCAGACTCGTGGAGTGTGTTCTCCCAGAATGAGTGCATCGTGGAATCTTCGAATGGAGTCCCTAGATGGGGTATACGGTTCTGTGACATGCCTCTAGACCACGCGTCTGAGTTTTGAGTATATCTTGACTGTTTTTCACTAACTATATGTTCTGTAGATATATACTATGTATAGCTGACTGTAACTATACTTTTTTTATTTATTTCTAGTTTTTAGGGTCCTCTACTAAGTATTGTTATACTCACCACTACGTCGGCTTTACTTGCACGTGTTATATCTTGTGCTGAAGAGCAGCCTTTCTACAGAGTCCATGGTGGACCAGGATAGGACCGAGCTCTCTATGTTCCCTATAGGCCGAGGTTTTCCTATGGTTACGAGCAGTAGTCCTAGTACCTATTCACGTTCAAATGTTAGAATTTTCAGTTTTCAGACTCTTGGATTGGTGGGATTGTAATTTGGATCTGTTTACATTCATCACTTTACCTTCCGTTGTACTCTGCTAATTGGGATTAGTTGTATGCATGTGTTTTGTTCTTTGGTGGATTTTTTCATTTAAGCATTTATGGGATTGGAGATGTGGGAGTGTGTACATGCACTTAGGAAATGCCTCCCATGTCAGTAATATGCCTACACAGTGCAAGTCACCATCCCCTGGACTATTGGAGTCGGGCTTGGGGAGTCATGGTGTGGGACCCACTGGGATGGGTCACGACAAAGTGGTATCAGAGGGTGGTCGGTTCTACATTATGACCATGAGTCTGTGAGGTTGGTTTGGGGAAGCAGTGTGGAGTGTTTCGAGTTCGTCTTTCAGGCCATGGACACTAGTGTTATTGCGGGCGGCCAAGGTATCCATACACCCGGACTTTGATAACATGCTTTTCGACTCGGTACATGAAAACACCAGTTGGAGGGAAATAAAAAAATGGTACATGAATCATATATGAATGGGTTGTGATTTCCATGTATTTTTGTCAGCTATCCAGATATACTCGATTACTATGGTACATCTTTTTTCCATACACGATACCTCCGCGATGCATATCCACTAGGATTCAAGAGTGTGATCACGAGGATGACCCCCTCAGTGATGAGGGTTCGATACATGGACCACTTACCTAGGCATTTCCACCAGGTGGTTCAACTGCTATGCCACCACCAGTGGAGCACCCCATGGTACCTATAGTACCGACCGAAGAGAGGTGCTGGCTAACCACGCTCCATGAGTTCCAGATACAGAGATCTCTCAGGTTCCGAGGAAAGCCTGGCCCTCAGGAGACTGAGGACGGTCTTGAGGCAGTGACTAGAGTTTTCCATCTAGTGAGGACACCCTCAAACCAGATGGTGATCCTAGGAGAGATCCTTCTTCAGGGTTTGGCAGGACGATGGTGGAGTCTGACCACATAGACTCACGACGAGGAGACACATTCATGGACGGAGTTTGAGAGACTATTTGGGAAGGGGTTCTCACTGATTACACTGAGACCGGTATGAATTTAATATCTTCTTTAGCTCTCGTAGTGTAGTATGACGGTTTCTGACAATTTATAGAGGTTCACCAACCACTCCAGGTACTCGATGGATATGGTCAGAGATTAGTACATTAGATCTCGGATGTTCGATCGAGTTCTACGGTGACACATCTGTGCTAGCATTGTGTCTCTATGAATTTTGAATTGTGGTGGAGTGCTCGAGTGGGCCTTGGTGATTTAGAGTTTCATGGCAGAGCAGAGGCAGCCGATGAAAGGCAGCAGGCATACAGGTCTGAAGACCTTGGTGGCATGGATCCGAGGTTGGACATAGGGATCAGGACATGAGAGATGTTGGAGGAGGACCTAGGATAGTGGATCGATAGTCGAGGGCTCTTAGGCTGGATCCAGTCATCCTAGGGAGAAGTGATGCTACACGTGTGATGGTAGGGCACATCTCGCTAGAGATTGTTCGACCCGTCGAGCTACTGAAAGGGAAGCGGTGGATGGACCACCGAGGCAGAGGCATAGAGTGGAGCAGACAGACCCTCCAGGTGGGGGACGTGGTAGAGCTGAAGGGAGAGCAGCTGGTGGTGGCAGAAATTTCGACTTATATCCACAACCAACCCCAGGAGGTCCACACTAGGCTCAGGGAGGTGGGTGAAAGCGGTGGGGATAGCTGCATGCGGTCGAGGCATATGACGTAGGGGCTCCAGGGATAATACTAGGTACATCTGTGTCTTCTCTCCCTTAGCTTCCATACTTGAAGACATATGTTCCAATCATTCCTTCATAGCCACATGTCTGGTGCAAAACATTGATATTTCAGTTGAACCGTTGACTCCATCCTTACGCTTGGAGACACCTACTAGAGGGGAATTGATGATCACTCAACTAGGAATACAGTGTGATATTACTCTTGGAGGAGAGAGTTTTTGGTCGAAACATCATGGTTGTAGCGTCGATCCCTTATGAAGAAATTCTCATTATGGATTGGTTCTCTTCCGTCCCTACCCAGATTGACTTTTTTAAGCGAAGAGTGTTTTGTGTCCATAGTGATGGGACAAGAATTTTCTTTGTTGGAGAAGAGGAGATCCAGGTAGCACAGAATGTGCTCATGGAGAGGAGGGTGCAGCCAGTCACTCATGAGTTGGCTATCCTAGCCCTCAGAGTGGTACATATATTGAGCTCATAGTTCCACGTAGTAGCAGCAGAGTACGGGGATGTGTTTCCCGAATATGATCCAGGACTACCTCCCCATAGGGATATCGAATTCTGCATCGACTTACACCCCGTTACGACGCCAATTTCTTCATCAGCATACTGGATGGCTCCCGTAGAGAATCAAAAGCTGAGGGTGCAATTGGAGTATTAGAATAGTAATGGTTTTGTAAGACCCAACATTTCACCCTTTCATGCTCTGGTCTTGTTTTGAAAGAAGGCAGACAAGAGTTTGATGTTGTGTGTGGATTACCGATGCCTAAACTAGGTGATGGTGAAGAATAGGTATCCACTCCTTAGAATTGATGACCTCCTCGATCATCTAAGAGGGGCACAGTGGTTCTCGAATGTTGACCTTCAATCAGGTTATCACCAATTATGGGTACGGGACAAGGATCTATCGAAGATGGCATTCAGATGCAACTATTGTCACTATGATTACATGGTGGTGCCTTTCGGCATGACAAATGCCTCTGTAGTGTTCATCAGATTGAGGAACCAGATCTCCTAGCCGTATTTGGACCGGTTCATAGTGGTCTTCATCGACGACTTCCTTCTATACTCGACATCAAGGAGAAGCATGTGAGACAGCTGGGTTGGTACTAGACATACTCTGAGAGCACCATCTTTATGGGAAGCTCTCAAAGTGATATTTTGGGATCCAGAACGTCAACATTCTGGGATATGTCATCTTAGCAGATGGTGTAGCTATGGACCCTGCCAAGGTGTAGGTAGTGTTGGCATGGGAGGGTCCTCAGAGCGTGACGGAGGTGAAGAGCTTCCTTGGGTTGGCAGGATATTACTGATGATTCATCCCTGATTTCTCCTGAATATCAACACCGAGGACAACCTTGACGTGAAAGGGGAAACCCTTCATGTGGAAGTAGAAGTGCCAGTAGGCTTTTGAGCATTTGAGACAGAGTATGATGAGTTCCCCATTCTTGATATTACTGGAGGAGGGTGTTGAATACATAATTTTCTGCGACACATCAGGGACCGGGTTGGGTTGTGTCCTGATGGAGAGACATGTATTGATTGATTATGGTTCGTTCCAGCTTAGTCCACATGTGTAGAACTATGCGAACCATGATCTTGAGTTGGCTATGGTAGTCTTCACATTGAAGATGTGGCAACACTTCCTTATGGGATAATGTTTCATCCTCTACTTTGACCAAAAGAGACTCAATTACATCTTCTCATAGTAGGATATAAATTTGAGATAGAGTAATTGGCTAGAGTTACTATATGATTATGATTTTGAGATAATATATACTACTTTTAAGGTACACAAGGTGGAAAATAATCTTAGAAAAAGGTCGAGCTCGCAGATATTGAGTGATGCAACAGAGAAGTTGGCTACATTGCAGTTTTCCCTCATGGACAAAGAGGATGCTGCTTACCTACACTTGATGGTTGTCGCCCCTCCACTCTTATAGTTAGTTAGGGAGGCACATCATGGGGATGTTGACTATGAGACATTACATTCTCAGTTATCCAAAAGTCATACTCCTGATGGATATTCTCAAGGTGGGGAGCACATAATTCATTTCAAAGGGCACACTATCGTACTAGTGGAATTGTGGGAATAGCTTCTGAATGAGTTTCATACACCCCCTGTGGCGGTACATCCGGGAGTGGAAAAGATTTACCAAGATCTTCTACGATAGTTCTAGTGGTTAGGAATGAAGAAGTATGTAGTAGAGTTAGTTTCTTGATGCCTTACGTGCCATCTGGTGAAGGCTGAGCACCATGTTCCAATGGGATTCTCTCACCCCCTGGAGGTTGCAGAGTGGAAGTTGGATGGAATATAGATGGAATTCATGAAAGGCTTACCACAAACGTCCAAGGGGCATGATTCCATATGGGTGATCATTTACTGACTCACCAAGTTAATCCACTTTCTAGCCATCTGGGAGCAGAGTTCTACAGATATATTGGGACTCCTCTTCATGCATAAGATAGTTTGGCTTCATGGAATCCCCTCAAAAATTGTCTCAAGCCGAGATGCCCGTTTTACATCCCGGTTTTGGAATGGATTGTAGGAAGCATTTGGGACATATCTGTGCTTGAGAATGGAATTTCATCCCCAGATAGATGGTCAGATAGAGATGACCATTCTGGTTCTAGAGGATATGTTATGAGCCTGTATCTTGTACTTTGGTCACAGTTGGGAGAAAAAACTACAACTGTTGGAATTTGTGTAAAATAACAGATTCCACTCCATCATTAGTATGGGTAACTTTTGAGGCTTTGTATGGGAGACCCTATAGGTCACCACATTACTGGACCAACCTTGGACAGTCAGCAGTCATGTGTCCAGAGCGGGTGGGAGCCACCACTGAGAAGGTGCCGATCATCTGGGAGTGGGTGAAGACTGCAGAGAGCTGACAGAATTCTTATGCTGATAGACAATAGAGGCCACTAGAGTTCGAGGAGGTAGACCAAATATATCTTTGGGTCTCTCCTCAATGAGTGTTACAGAAATTTGGTAGGTACGGGAAGCTATCTACAAGGTTCATCGGCCTTTCCAGATTCTGTGCAGAGTCGGCGAGGTGGCATACTACCTAGTTCTACAGCCACAGTTGCATCGGGTACATGATGTCTTCCACATGTCGCATATGAGGAGGTATGTTCATGACCCACCGCACGTCTTCTACTAGGGAGAGCTGAACATTGAGGATGGAGTGACATTTTCTAAATCATCGGGGGAGATGGAGGATCGACAGGATAAGATCCTTCATGGGTGATAGATTCCCTTGGAGCACGTTCAGTGGTAGCATGTGAATCTTCAGGACATCATGTGGGAGTGGGAGGATCAGATTCGTGCTCAATACCACCATCTTTTTTTGTATTCTTTTTTTGGATTTTCGAGGATGTAAATCCCCAAGGAGGGGAGAATGTAATGTCTCTGATTTTTCATGGTATTTTTTTAATATTATATGGAATTATTACGATGCTAGGAATGGATATGAAAAATAATTCTAAATCCTGGTGACCCTGGAACAGTGGTTTGAACTTTTTTTAGCACCAATAGGGGCCTATATACCCTGAGGGGGGGGGGGGGGTGAATTAGGGTATGGATATTGTTTTTCAAAATTCTTCCCGCCCCACTGGATCTTGACCTCTTTATAAAAAGGGTCACTTTTCTTTCACTTGTGTGTTTATTATGACCACTTATTTTCTTCTTAATCTGATGATGATGCTTTAAATGCAATGCAGGGATGTAAGCAGGCCGACACAGAGATTTTTACATGGTTCACCCTCACTAGGCTATGTCCAAGAAACATACATCGGTGATGTTCCACTATACCAAATCCACTAAAGAACATTGATTTTTATAAGGTTCAGGAAATATCACTTCTATTCCCAGGATCACTTCCTTTAAAAAATTTAGGGTCAACTGACTTCTTTCCCAAGGGTCACTCCCGGTTTCTCTCTCTCTCTGGCTCACTTTCGGTGGAGAAGATCACCTCCTACCTCTTCCTTTTCTCACTACATTGGAATGGATCCAATCACAGTTTATAGACCTATAGGTCTCTTCATTATCACTAATAAACACATCCTCTGTTGTATTTGGATGCTCTGTTGAAGTCCAACCTCCACCCATAGATGAATCTCACTTTGCACCAAAGGTATCGGGAAATATTCCAACTTTCACATGGCCCGGGATCTCTACCATGAATTAACCTTACCTGGAACCCTTCTCTAATCTTATGAGCATGTCTCGACATGAAAGTCAAAACTAGAGTGCCAGTCCACCTCAACCACTTGTGTGACACAACCTTCTGCATATCCAAACCTGTGTGACACACACCCTTTTACCCCCAAACCAATATTGGACTGCAACCAACAACATTCAAGCTTATTCAAAATCTGGCACACAAGTGTCATTAAACCACATGCGCAACGCCTTGTTCTACAACTCAATCCTTGCGTGACTCACTTCCTTTCTCGCCCAAACCACCCCAAGCGGGCAACTATCACCTGGCGCGCAACTTCTACTTGCTCGGCCACACACCACTTGTGTGACCACCACACCTGCATGACATGAGCTCTGATTTTTCTAAAATTTGAACTCTTTACTGAATGAATAGGGGTATAACTCTATTTATAGGCATTTGGACACCCTGTGTGATGGTGCTCAAGTCTCCCCTCCGTGCGCATGTTTCGGCGCACAAGTCTCTGCCGCACAAATCACTTGCGCGACCAACCCCAGAAGATGGGCGCCCATTATCCCTTTTCCATATTTTGTTGTTATGATATTGAAAAACATTAGGTGTGCAAGTTTTATCTCCTTCAAATACATGGCGTGCAAGTCCCTTTTCCAAAAACCACTTTTCTTCATTTGTCGATTTTTAGACCCAAAAATTCGGCAAACACTGGAAAACAGTGTCACCATGTATCTACTCTTTTTGAACCGCCTCTATATCATCCATTCCTTTGTCGAAGTTCTTGAATCAATCATTGATCGTTAACCATAGATCTTGAACTCGTCATGCCACCATGAAATCCCCTTTATCAACAAATTTGTATGTCATTGTTTTCATTGTCAACAATCACAACCCACATGTCCACTTTTTCAACAAACACAATCACCTAAAAAATGCATCAATGATACCTTGAGGTATTTTTTCCCAATAACATTTTATGTCAAGTGAGTCGGCACATATGTGCGATTGTGGCAGTTTCCAAATGGATGCCTGGATTAAAAATATGAGGCACTGTTGCGTCTGGGACGATGACTTTACCTAAGAAAGGGTCTAACCTTGACCAGAGGGGTTCAAGGGAAAAAGTTAATTTTTGGATGTTTTTAGAAAAATGAAATTAAATTAAATTCACAATTTTATTTTATTTTATTTTATGGAAACATCTGCTACAGTGCAACGACATGGCATCTGTTTCAATATTCAATTTCATGTTATAATGACTCTGAAACAGAAAAACTGACCAATTAATGCTGCAACAGAATAGAATTCCAAACATGTTTCCATTTTTATTATGTTGTCTCTTGTTGTCAAGGATTGAGAGGAAACTCTGTAGAATCCGTGGTGCTTTGGAGGAAACTCACGGTGAAAAATGATGATGAATCGAAGTTGTGAATCACTGCGCCAACAATGTTGAAGGATTTCGACGACGACGACATCGCGGCCCTTTCGTTAACGATCGATCCTTCCTTAAAAGGTAGGGGTTGTTATCTATTTATTTATTTTCCCTATTTTTGATTTAAACAAAGAAAGTGGATCAAACACGAACATGTTGAACAGCAGATTCGTGCGTTCTTACACGAGGGATTTTTTGGGTTTATTTTGGGGATTTTTATTTATGATGAATTTTTGTTTATTTCTAATACGTTATATCCTACCAATGGGAGTGGATCAACACCATGACGAACGATAGTGGAGGTTCATTCATCATTTTCTTTTCGTGGATTTCCTCCCCACTTCCTATTTTTGTTTTCATCGTGGGGTGACAAACAACAGATCGCTGCACTTCTGTTTTCCGACGCAACGATCCCAAATTTGAGATCCGACAATGCGACAACCTAGAGGAGGTGCGACGGAAATTATGGCAGGCAGATCGACACAGTTTGGGAATTTTCGTTCATCGATCCTTATTTACGTGGGAAAATCAAAACAAGTTTTCGGGGCCGATCGCAGGCCCGAAAACAACAGAAAAGGATTCGAGAGTTCGGGGCCACCAAGATTCTGATGTTTTGTGCTGATTGGATAGTCGGATCGACGACCCGGAAGCACAGGAGGCACACTGACGAGGACAGTCATTTCTGTAAAATTCTAGATTACACGGTGTACACTTCCAAAGAACACGCTGAGTAGTGCTGGTGGTGGCGGCTAGGGTTTCAGGCTTCAAATAGGTATCACACAACATGTGACCTGGGTCACATGGTGTGTTAGACCTTCCCAAAAGCTCAGCGTGTACTTTGGAAGGTATACAGACATCGGATGGAATACACAACTTCAGGACATGACGTGTACTATCTAGGCAGAATTGAGGAGGTAGCTACGTAGGACTTGGTGTGTATCCAGGGGGTACACAGATATGGGGTCTAGTAAACGGAAGTGTACTACACCACACAACCAGGTGAGTCCAGTAGCATGGGTCACCACATGTACCGACTACAGGGGTTGGCATACTCAGGTTGAGGCCATGTATGGGCACATGGCCAGCATACACGGAGCCAACCGCAGTTACTCAGACACAATGACTTGCTTTCCTATACGCTGTGTACTGAATTTCTCTACACGACTGACCTTATGACATGGGTCATTGAAAACATGTAGTAACCAAGGCCTAGAGACATGACATGTTACTTTCTTACACGCCATGTACTTTTTGGAGAACGGATTGATCATATTGTCCACCACATCTCGGACATGTTTTGTTTGGGTTTGTGCCCCTTCTTCTCATTCCCATAATGGTCAGACATCATTTCCTTTTTATAGGAGTATGATCCCTTCCACAGGAATTTCTGTGAATAAGTCAGGCATCCCTATGAGAGGCATGGAGCATGATCCTATATCTATTCTTGACCATAGGTAGAGTTATGCATCAATGTGACATACTCTACTAGGCATTGATCCTCTACCTAGCTGGTGAATCCGGATGAGTCGCGGTATCCGCCATGGCCCGGGCAGCGATCCACATCTGTGTATCACGATCTTTCCCCACTCAGGAGTGTGTCTCCCAGAATGAGTGTATCTATCTACCGCAATCCTTCCCACTAAGTAGTGTGTCTCCCGTAATGAGTATATCTACCTCTCATGGAGTTTCCCAAAGAAAATTACTTCTCAGATGGATGTCATCACTCCTATCGGACTCAGGGCGTGTGTTCTATTAGAATGAGTGCTTTGTGGAATATTCAAATAGAATCCCTAGATGGGGTATGAAGTTGTGAGACTTTCCTCTAGACTGCGGTTCTGGGTTTCGAGTATATCTGGACAGTGTTTTACTTTATATATGTTCTGCAGACATATACTGTGTATAGATGAATGCACCATTACATTGTGTATTGATTTGTGGTTTTTGGCATCCTCTACTGAGTATTGTTATACTCGCCACTTCACATGCTTTTCCCACACGTCTTGTTTCTTGTGCAGGCAAGCAGCCTTTCGACAGAGTCCAGGGTGGACAAGGATAGGACCTGGCTTTCTGAGTTCCATACAAAACGAGGTGATTCTACATCTACGAGCATCAGTCCTTGTACCTCTTTATGTTCACATGATGGAAATTTATTTTTTTAGAATCTTGGTTTGGTGGGCCTGTATTTTGGCTCATTTTACTTTCATCACTTTACCATCCACTGTAATCTGGTGATTGGGTTTAGTTGTATGCATACATTTTGTTACTTAGCAGTTTTTTGCATTTCAGCATTTATGGGCTTGGAGATTTTTGCGTGTGTATAGGTACTTAGGAAATGCCTCCCATGTCAGCAATATGCCTACTTGATGCAAGTCACCAGCCCTTGTCCTATTGCAGTCGGGCTTGGGGAGTCGCGGCATGGGCCCCACTAGGACGAGTCATGACCCACATACATATTTATTAATAGATTCTTCAATTATAGGTGGTTTGATGTCATGGTACTCACTGATTCAATATATGATTCAACATACTATGTGATGTATTCAAACAATGGGTCAATTTTTTCAAAAATGGAATAAAGAGTATCATAATTTTATATCACTTCTTATATTTACAATCCCGATAATTTTTGGTTTATACAACATATAATTGATCTATATTAATTTTTATTCATTTTATTTCACTTAATTACCTAATATAACATCTCATAATTTTAGTTCTATATCTACATATTATGTTTAAAATGTTTATTTGATGTATTTTCCATTTGAAATATTTATTATCTTTTAGCTATTTTATCAAATTGATCATATTTCATTATATTATTGAAAAATAGTGTGAATTTATAGATTTATATGTTTATATTATTTTACATATACTTAAATGAAATGGTAAATAGAACATTAGAAATAAAATAATTTTATTACCTTTAATTTTGAATGGAATGAGATAATTCAAAGTAGTCCAGTGGTTGAAATGATGGGTACTATTGAGGTCATTGAAGTAGACTATTAGAGGTAGTGAATAAAATCATATATGTCAATGATATGTACAATTAGTGTAAGTGACGTGGACGGTTAGATTAAATTATGTATATAAATTGGGATACCCATGTTTACCAATGGGGTAAGTGATATGGATTTTTTAGACCAGTGGTCTTGACCCTTGATGTTGGTCAATGATATAGACTATCGGGGTTAGTAATATTTACTATTATGGTCGAAAATTTTGATTATTGGAGGAGGTAATGTAGATCCTTGGTATATAAGACGTAGAGAATGGATTATAAAAATGAATACTATTAGGGTTCCCAGGATATTAAACATTACAAATAGAAATCATGATGACTAGTCGTCTTATGGTGATGTAAATTGTCTAGGTCATCATGAGGGTGACTATTTGGGTAAGATAGTACATAGAAAATTAGGGTTGCTACCAATTTTAAAAAATTGAGATATTAATATGATTAATACATTTGTTTGAACTAAAAATATTATGGTTATAAACTATGTTGACATTATAAACCCTTGAGAAGATGATACCATGTAATTATTAATGATTATACAATTAAACTATCATAAATTTAAGTGAATCTTTTATTTCTATACATGTGTAGTATGAAATTATCACAAGTATACCATGGAAAATCAAATATTATATTTATATATTTTTATATGTTTATATTGTGTCTTTAAACTCACATCCATCATATGCTCCTCAATTAAAATACATATAATACAGTTACAATTATGTTATTAATCAAATATCAAGTTATTAGATTATGAATTCATTGTGGGTATGTGTGTATATAGTATTTACTTGATTATTTTATGGAATGGTAGGTTAGAAGGATCATTGATGACATTCTATGAAGTTATATATTTTTTATTAATATATAAAAGGAAAATACATAATTTAAGATATATCAATATAAAATTACATAATTGATGAGTTGAATTATAATTATTTGTGTGTTAGGGTTGATAAGTTATGGTGATATAGTAAAAATTCCCCATTATAATTCAAATTTTTATTTATTTTATTTTTTCATTTATCTTTGATGGTATGGACTTATCAGGACTAGTTTTTGACCTCACCCCTTATCAATAGCCTTTACAATATGAGGAGGCATTCATGATTCTAACTAGTGATCCAATTTTAGTATCAATATGTGTGTTTGATCAGGATCATTAAAAATGATGTTGGAGTGAAGTTGGGCTTCCTAATATTATACAGAGATGGATATATGTTTTTTAATAATTCTTTATTAACCTATAAATAGTCATAGTTAATCAATATTCATTGTATGATTGCGTTTCTATGGGTTTCTAGTAATGTGAAATGGTTGGGATTATTCCAATGTGTTTGTTATTAATATGGATTTAAAACCATGATTACAAATGAATAGAGTTTTCCTCGGTCTCATGAATTATGGATAAGAAAAAAAGGATTCTGTCATGTGTGTAAATGTGATTGATATGATATACTAGTAAATTCATGTAGAGATTAATTTTAATGTGAAATTCTCATTGAAAATTAAAAACTTTATTAATATAATGATAATTTTTTCTATGTTAGATCTTGTGGTAAGTTTAATTAACTAAAATAGGTATCACTATTATAAATATATAACTAAATCTTATTAATGTTTTTCTATGTTTCTTGATACATTATATTAATGAAGTATCTTAGATATCATTGAGTTTGTTACAAACTAATGGTTATGCTGACATTTTTTTGTTATAAATTTCCATATTTTGTGTAATGAAGGGGAGATGAAACATAATGATTTAAAAATAGTAATTGGATAAATATGATATGATATAATGTTTTATATGTTGAATTTAAATGGTCATTCATATATATTTAATGATTTTTTAATATTTTAATTTGATATATAATAACATTGAATAATGTGAAAATACATTTTAGATGAGTTAAATGAGATTATGATTAAATAATAACAGAAGATACAACTGAATATTATTTATTAAAACATATTATATAATGATATAATTTTAAATAAAATATTTTTATCATTTTATTTTTATTTTCATTAAAATTATTACAAGAGATGTGTTTGATATGAATACATTATTGAGTGATTTTAATATTCAATTAAAATAAAAACCGAGTTGATCTAAAAAATTATTATTTATAATTACACTAGAAAATTTTATTACATAAAAAACGTTCTATAGTAGTTGGATAAATTGTGTTGAATATTATTATAATTTTATTCCTAACATATAATTATTGAAAATTGGTTTAATGGGAGATTATCATAAATTTAGTGAAATAAATGTTTTTTGAGTAAGAGAATGAATTGAAAAAAGCTATTTGATTTCGACTAAATAGGGATTCTTTATATATTTTTAATCAAGTTATATATATATTGTTTTAAAATTTAATTCTATTGGGGATTTTTGTTAAATACTTTTTAAAATAATTAAATTATTTTAAATTATTCAAAAAAATGATCATATTTTGTTTTTTAAATTATTTCATGTTGTTCATTGAACATGATGGTATGTAAATTTCAATTTATAATTACTTTGGTATGAAAAACAATAAAATAAATATAAATTAACCAGGATGGTTAAAGTAATGATTGTGGTCCATTTAGTGGATGAGATGATTTATCATATAATGATATCATTTGATGGGAAGGTCTACTATATGGGATGGTGGTGAACAAATGTTACAATTTACATTAGGGATTTTGTTGAGGTTATATTGGATCATCTCTTACATAATAGTTTTGAAAAATGTGGAATAATTGATTCACTAAGTTAAATATGGTGTAACATATATATTTTCACCAATTTCTATGGTTAGCTGTGGATAGGTGCAAGGATTAAGTTATAACCATAGTATAATGGTTGGACAGTCGAGTTCAAAAAAAAATTATATTTTTTATTAAAATAAAAATACAAACAAGTTTTATTTTAATTTAACATAATGTTACAATTTTTGAGCATATATATGAATGTTTAAATTTGTATTCTAGTAAGTCATGTTCTATATTGTGTATAACCTATTTAAAAAAATTACATGAGTGTTATAATGAAATATATTTATATCAACCAAAGATAATGTGTGATTCTAAATCCATCATATTATGGATGCAATTATTATTTATTTCATGGTAACTGAACCTATGGATTATTGAATTTTATCATTAGAGACATATCAATAAATAGATTAAATGTTAATTATAATGGATGAGTAATTTTTAATGATATAAATTCATTAATTTAAGTATATAATATATTTTTATTTTGATATATTTTTATTTGATTAACAATAAGGGTTTTTTTCTTAAATCTCAAATATTATGTTTTCAATTTAATGTTCTAATATTATTTTGGTAATCATTATGATTCTGATGGATGGGACAAAGATCTCCTTGTTTTTGAATTTTAACCTTATTTATCATGTTGATCGATGTGAATTATTGGAATGTAAGTAATAAATTTTCTTTTAATTGATAATTACAATATAGGTTTAAGAATATATTTCTCATAGTGTTCAAAAATATGATTCTTGTGGTTGGAGTTTAGTACTTATGATAGTTTTTATGATTATTTTTATTTTCATAAGGGGATATAGATAGTGTGGTCATTGAATATCCAACCAATTTTTATATAAGCTAAGAAGATTGAGTGATATAAGTGTTTTGGTTATAATATCATATTATAGAGTATGAGTATTATTGTCTTTTACCGTATGTTTTTTTGTTAATTTGTATTGTTCCTCTTACTTTTGTTAAAAAAAATTTACTACCAAAAAAATTATTTTCAAATAAGAATTATATTTCATCATAAATTCTCATAAAGTTTTATTATATTTTTTTCATCAACATTTAATTTATTTGAAACTATTATTTGTATGTTTATCTAAATAACATAACATATGATAAACTGAATACTTGAGTGGGATGAAATTTTTTAATTTCTAGAATGATATAATTCAAAATAATATTATAGTTTTACCTTCTTTGGTTGTTTGGGATAATATGTATATCCATGAATTTCATATAGATATGTTACTACATCACTCGATGGATCATACTATAAATATATGGGTCCACTCATACATGTATTATAATTTTACTAAAAGATTACATGAAATTTTTTATCTATATCGATGGGTCAAATAAATTGATTGGTATCTTCCAATTTTCATGTAATGAAATAGTCTTTATCCAATTATTGAAATAATAAATATTTTTACTAAGTAAAACTATTTTAACATTTCCTTTAATTGTTTAATTTCAACTAATATTAATGTTTGTGTGAGTTGAGAGTTTTCATGAGTGTGTGCAAGGTCGACATGAATTTATGAGTAGAGTGGGATTTGATTTTATCTTATAATATAAAATATTTTCGGAAGGATTTTTGGAATTTTGTTTTTATAAATTATGTTTTTGTGTGTTTCTTATTTTACTAAGCCCAGATAATTTGAAGGGGTCAAATTTCATTCAACTATTATCATAGCTTTTCATCCACTTCTTTCTCATCCGCATACTGATAGGTAAATCAGGTATGGATCACACATTACCCTTGTAATTACATCAATTTTAGTGTGGAATGAGTATCATAGGAATATAAGAAATCTTAAAAAGTGATGTTCGGGATAAAAAAGGCTTATGGAATGATTTTTAACATTTTGAAAAAACTAGATGGACTATGATATCATTTTTAAGGATTTGGATAATTTAGTAAATAGATTTTATTATGATAATTTTAATTGGGGGAATGGGATGTACTAGATAAGAAATTATTGTGTTTGATCAGGAGTTCATTAGAAAAGAATACGTAAACTAATATTTGGGAATGAATATAAAATTTGAGATCATGGAGGCACTAGAATACATGTATGAGAACAAAACAAAACATACAAAAGTTTTTATTTTTTTAAAGATATAGAACATTATGTTGTCACATGGTATTCTAGTAGAATATAATAGGAAAAAATTGAATAATATATAGGGTCTTCTCAAACTACTTAATGTTCTGTTAATAGAATAAGTTTGGGATATTTTACTATTTTCATCACTACAAGACCAGTTGTATGTATTGATTAATACAGTTAATAAATCATTACTGATGATTAATATTGCCCTATATAATGTTAGGAACATAATCATAAATTAACAAATTTTGAATTTATATATTTAATTACTTTTTGATAATTTGATAAATTTTGATGAAAGAGGGTGCACAACTCAATTAAGCAATCATAAAAGGTTGGAATATATTTCATGATAAAGACGTAAATGTAGGTCAAATGGTATTGGTCCTAAATTATGCTACTATGGGATGAAAGGAAATTAGAGAAATGACTTCATAGTTCACAAGTAAACCATCATGTGGTCAAATTTTTATTTTTCAAATTCTATTATTATAGTTGGTGGAAGTAAAATCTTGCTACGTACTAGAAAAATTCTAGTGGAGACTTTAGTTGTTGAATTACGAGAATTATTTCACTAAATCACAGTGTATGGATATATGATAAACATGGTTTCTAGATGATATAATATAGTACACTTAAGGGATTAGAAATATCAATATTTTATGTGGAATGGTTTTTTTAATATATTTATGGTGAATTGATTTTTTTTATTAAATTAATTCATACATATGTCAAGGATATATCGTAATCATATTCCTATAAGAAATCTAGATTAGATGAGTTGTGACATAACCACCATTATTGATGTTTTGGAGGTGGATTGATTATCCATTATTATTATTGAAGGTGTAATGGATGATCCTTTATAAATTATTAAAACATTAAATGGAATTACATTTTATTGATCTACAATATCTGATACTTTAATGTTTTCACACAATTAACTCAGACATATCATGAGAGTAATATTAATATTTCAATGTAAAATGGAATACATATTCTTGATAAGAATAAATTATTATGATTTTTAGGTTTTATGGTTGTGAAGTATAAATGTGTGTCTATAATTTTTAATATATGGAAGCCCAGATCTCTAAAATTAGAACATTCTCAAATACAAATTTGGGGGCCTATCCCAATACCATATCATGTTGTGTTAGTGTAATTTTGTTCATTAATTTAAAATGAATATATGAAATAGTGGGTTTAATTTAGAAAGAATAAGTATTATTTCCTTGGGGAAATAATTTAGATGAACACTATGATATAGTGTTAATATCAATAGAAGTAAAATACTACTACGATTACGAAATTGTGTTGATTAAAATGAATGGTACATCAATAATTTATATTAAAAGTTGGTATTAAGATGGATTAATAAATATTAGGTATACATAAATTGAATAATGTGGTATATTTTATAATATGGTGTTTGAAATGATGTATATATTTAAAATTAACTATAAAAAAAGAAATTTAGTTCGCTACAATGAACATGACAAAAATAATTGATAATGAAATTAGTTCAACTCTAACATGACATGATGTTTCTGAATTTATGTGGTTGAGCAATCAAAGAAAAATTTGATAACTAGGGCCTATTAAGATTCTTCCATATTAATTTTTGAATGACAAATATGGATATAAACTCAAGTAAATTATATGAAATTTTTTCAAGATGGATGTCAATATTCAAACATTCAATTTCAACTCAGGGATAATGATAACTGATAATTCATTTGGAGTTGAGATGCCCTTGTAACTGAGAAATATCTATAGATGGCATAGAACATGGATAAATTGAATGTTTAGAGTATATTATAAACAAAGAAATAGAAATTTGACTTCAAATGGAATATAAAAATGAAATAAGTTATAATAAAATTAATTACAGGAACTATATGTTAGGTAAAAAAAATTTAAATGTTGCTCTTGTACGTATTTCATAAAAAAATTTAGAGAAAGAAATAAAATATTTATCAATTGAATTATGATATTTTTCGATATTTTTTAATATAGTCTATATTTTTAGAGTGAAAAAATTAACTATATAGTTTTAATGGATGTGGGTGATACTAATATTATGAATTTGTGGTCACACTCAATGGAATTGGACAGTTGGATTGAATACTAATATTTTAATGTATTCATTATAATCCAATGAAACATGAGGGCTTTATAACTTCCAAAAAGGGAAGAAAGCACTTGAAAATAATTGGGTAAATCCTTTAAGGTTTTAAACTAACATAACTAAATGGTATAAGTCAAGTATAGTGGTGGAGTAATTCTAATGGATTTATAGAATGTAATTCTCAAAAATAATCTAACAAGATGTTAAGAACTGTACAATATGAATAGTGTTGATCTTGGTAGGTTATGATACTCTTCACATAGTGTAAATAGATTTGATGATAGCCTTCATTAACAGAGAAATAGTTGAAATGTATTATAGGTATTAATTTATGTGTTTCAATGATTTTTGGAATGATTACTTGGTTTACATATTGAAAATTAGCCTATTGATCTTCAAGAAGGTTCAATGGAATTGTAATAACAATTTCAATGGTTTAATGGTAAAAAATTGTTCCACTTGATGAAGATTAAACAACTAATTCTACCTAAGGTAGTGGGTTGATAGAATAATCATAACACCTCTTTTGTAAATGGATGAAATGTTTTTTATATACTAAATATTTCAAGGATTCAGATGTCGAACAATTTCCATTCCCCAAAGATAGATATGAATGATCTTGGATATGGGAAAATAATTTTGGGAATTAATGTTTAGGAAGTTATAAAATATGTTACTTTTCACTCTTATAGGGACTATATTTGAATGTTCATTAAATCTTTTCGGATGAACAGATTCAATCCCATCTAAATTTTATTGGTCGCAAACATTAAATTATACTATACTATGCTAATTAAAATATAATATGAATTATAGTACATATAGAATGTTCTTTAGAACAAGTGGTGTGTAGAATTATTATTGGAAGGATTTATAATCCACAACAAATTTCTTTGATATTGATTGTGGAGAACTAATTCTTTTTCAATATACTATAGAAACACTTGGTAGATGAAATCTGTATTAAATGATTTTTGATGGGGTCAAAAGAAATAAACTTTTTCTTAGAAGAATTTGATTCATTAAATAGTATTATTGTTGTATATTTTTTTCATGAATCAGATACCAAGAATTGTGTGATTTATTTTGTGTTCGCCTATAGATTAAATTTCATTATATGGATGTCACAACTGAAAATGGTTATTAAATTATCTAAAATGGAAGATAAGTACATAGAATAAATGGAAGAAGTAAGGATCTTTTATAGTTGATACATCTTGTAAGGGAACCCATAATGTAATAGATGGGTATAGTGTTATCCTGTGATAGATTACGTATAAAAAATGGCTATCGGTCCTTTGTTTCATTGAAGGAAAATCATATTTTTCATATTTATCTATTCAATAAAAAATAAATGATATTCTACTGATGTTTCAAAATATATATAGGAAGAATAATCCAACATACATTTTCTTCAAATAAATTATTTTAACAATGTATAAGGAAATTCTTTTCCACAATTTGGGTTCGGTGACTATAAGCATATGATAAAAATATACTATTAATTATTTAGAATTTGACAACCATTCCATAGTGGAGGAGTGTTCCATAAAGGTGACTGAAGTAATTCATCACGGGGAATAAAATTTGTATGTGAAGACTGTTCATGGGACAATTATATCTATTAGATTAATAATAACTAAATTATTTCTTGAGAAGAATGTATTAGGATTCTATAGTGTGATCTTTAATGGAATACATGATTGTTCATATGATGATATCATAAAATGGTCATTTTAAATTGATTGAACAATAGTGATAAAATGATATAGTATATGCTGTGATATTTTATGATGGTACACTGTGTAATTCCTTCGTTGAGTTTTTGAAAAGGGATGAAAGATGAAGTCTATCATTAGAAATGAGTATTGTGGACTACTTTTCAAGTTTTATTAGTTTTGTATAGATAAATAAATGGAATATACTATCACCATAGTATAGTTGTGAATGTTTCATTAATTTCCAGTGCTTGTAAATATAAATGACAAGATAACCATCACTATATGTAATTGGGACTACCAATACATGTTTACCAAAGAAATTGAGAAATTTTTTATAATGAATGATCTAATTATCTTACTTATAAAATTTTATATTCATTATTATATCCTTTAATTTAAATGTAGTGAACTTTTTTTTCTCTAAGGGATTTTAGATTTAATTTATAAACCATGTAAAACCAAATAGTTTTTATTATTATTAATTTTACCACTATATTAATTTTTTTATGAGTTAAATGCTCACATGAGATTTGAATTTTAGAATTACTATATTTAGTAGGGTGAGTGGTTTTTGTATCTTTTTGTATTCCAATCTCAAGGGGGTCCTTCTAGTGAAATGAGTTCAGTGATGCTTTTTCCAAATTATGGTGCTTTGGCTGTTATGCTTTGAAAATTAGATGGTGTTAGATTCTCAAATATATCATGCATAAAACATATATTTCTTGTTGATATAATATTATATATCACGGTTTTATATTCATTCTCACTAGTTATGTTTTTTTTCAAATATCTATTTAGGAACATCGTTTTATACAAAACAAAAAACCATTTGGGAACATAAAAATAAATTAAAATGTTTATTATTGATGATATATTATTATAATTCTTTAGAATTAAATTCAAAAGGCCACTATGTGTCATATGGATATAAGAAAGATTATTATATTCATGAATTGGGTTTCCTAATATTTCTACTTCTTTTTATATACTTCTTTTTTTATAATGTGTAATGTTTAATATTCTAGTTATAATAATTCATCAGTTGATGATAGATATTTTTAATACATATGATGGCCATTAGTGTGGTCTATGGGATAAGTAATTTAATCAATGAGATTAAAACCATATGTCTGATGTCATTTGGGTATTTCTATGATTTGACATCATGGGTTTTTTAGATGAGATAAATCTTATATATTTTATCTTTACATGATATTTATTTATGTACAAATTTTATTCTTGTGTAATGAGGGTCAATGTATGAGATAAGATTATAACTAAATTATCATGGAATATTATTAGGGGAAGAGATATTTGATTCTGGGTAAAGGTAATATCTTATCATTATTCATTCAATATAATGTTTTAGTGGGTAAATTAGAATCAGAAAAGGAGGACATGGAGGATATTATCTTTTTGATTTGGGGAATATCACTTTTTGTCAAAATAATTTTTTGGTCAATAAGTGATGGCAGAATATATTATAGTTTCATTTTATGTCATATAAATTTGTGTATGTGTTATAGATTATAGGTTAAACTATTGAAGAACTAGAGAAACTAGTTACTCAATGTTAGTACATGAAGAAATCGTAGATAATATATACTACTATTGGTAATGGTACATGTGACCTATACCAAGATTTAATACACCTATTTCAATAATAAGAATGTATAATTTATGAAACCCATATTTGAGTGAGTAGGTAATAGTTTGATACTATGGTGCATCATGGTGTAATAGTGTTTTTCAAAGAGTTATATCATTATAAATTTGATAGTCACATATATATTTTAACTTGGAATCAAAGATATAATTGAATAGCTATTTTGAAATGGAAATAATGTTTAGGAAAGAAATTACATTGGTGGGGAAATATAATGGTATCAATAATTATATTTATTAACATTTTTATATACAACACGTTCTTCTGAATTTGAATAACATATTGACGTTGGGTATGTTGTGGGGTGTATAATAAATATTATAACATGGAATATAGGTGGAAAAAATCATTTAGCGAATAATTATAACATTAATATAGTTATTGTGTTGAATATCTCCCTTAAATAGAATTCATTGTAGTGAGTAATGGTTAGGTATAAAATTGAATGTAGAAACTACATTAAGGGGGATGCGATTAATAATTTAATTATTTATTATATATCTGAAATTAGAATGTTATGGAGATACATGGTTTCAGGGAGAACCATCACCATTATTCGAGTAATTAAAATCACATACCCTAGAATTGACGGGGAGTATAAAATGATAAATAATTTACGAAAATGATCATTTCCTGAAATTAAAATTAAAATAATGTGTAGAGGTTTGTACTTTTTCATAGAGATTGATGGAATTATTTATTAGAACATCAAGAAATGAATAAATTCGGGAAGTTTGAGAATGAACTATGAAATAGTTTAATGGATTTAATGTGTGTCTCTAGAGATTATTTTTATACATCAAAAATTGTTTTTTAATTAGATGTGTTTTGTGAGTTATATAATTAGACAGAAAATATTTTCAATTTTGGATTACTATCAAGTAACCAAAAGTTGAAGGATAGGCTATTAGATGGGATTTTATTTGTATCAAATCTATTCCAAAATACAATATATTGTCTTGGGGATTTCTGCATCCGTAGATAATAATTAAGAGTATTCTTATGGAAGAAAATATCAATGATATTATATTTCTAGGTTCAAATGATATGATGAATTTATATATTTGAATATTTTGATATTTAGAAAAAAATTTGGACATTTTATCTAATAAATCTAGAATAGGTAATTGCGTTAGTGATGTTAGAAGGACCAATTTTTATTTAGAATATTTCGTGAATTGTGATCTGGTGTAGCGATTACAAAGGTATATATTTTAAATTTTTGGAATACATGGATGATAAATTTGGTGAAAATTTTCACAGTTTCAATAGAAATCAAAATATAAGATTAAATTTGATGAGTGACTTAGTGGTGGAAGAAATTACAGAACCTAAGAATGGTTTATTTATATTTTTTTATTTAACCATTTTAGGAATTTATGATATGTTTTATGTGTTCACCGTTATGATATATGGTCATAGGTGGGTATTGGATAAATATACTCTTTAAGTGTCATGATTCATGATTGATGTAGATATGAAAAACCATGAATTTTGAGGCTTTGAATAATGAACACGTCGAAATTAATAAATGAAAATGCATAAAAAAGTGTATTCAAAAGTAATAGGGAATCTGTGGTTTTTGAATATTAATTAAATCATGATTATTACCTTTAATGTTTTGAAATGAATTACAGAAATATTTTCATATAACTCCCCCATAATGGTCAAAAATAAAAAATAAAAATAATTAAGGGTTGTTATTGAGTAATAGATTGATTTTTTTAACTATATACATAAGATTATATAATCACATAATATTGTAACAAATAATTATGCATTCTTATTCATAAAACATTTTATTGATCTATATTGGTAAATGATTCATTATAATGAAATATATTATCTAAATTTTCCTGAAACAAAGATAAAATATATTTATATTCCTAACATGAACATAGTAACCATTTTTATAATTGAAAAATTAACACCTAGAACATGTATATAATGTTTGAGTTACTCAATTTTTGAAACAGATACTTCATTTCCAAAACATATATATATATATTCCTTTTGAATTATATTCTATTTTATACCTTATATATGTTATAAAAATTTGTAATGGGTAATCAATAAATAATAAAAATATGTTAGAAACAAAAAATATATATTTATAACATCTAGTTCTTTATGAAAATTTTCACATTTTGATAACTAATAATACCTCTTGTGTTATAATACAAAAATAAAATAAATATGAAATTAAATTATATATATTTCATAACATTTAATCTAATAAAATTATCAATATATTATTGTAACATCGCAGAACCTTCCCTCCTTAATTCGGTGCTAAAAAAATAATATTTTCATTTCTATTATTGATAACAATAATCATGGCCCAATTAAAACAATCCAAAAAATAAAAAATCAATGTAAATATTTTATCATTGTTATAATGAAGGATCTTTTAGTTATAAATTTTTAGTGAATTCGGACCAACAAATACACATAATTGAAAAATTGGTAGTTTTTTCATAAAAATATGTATTTGTAACGAAAATATCATCACATATAGAACCCTCATTTGATATACCATACTTAAATTCTTTATTCATAACCTGGGGAAAGGATATAAAAGAAATCTATTGGCTTAAATGTTTAGAAAGGTAAAAATAGTGATATCAATGATTATTTTATAATAACATGAGCATAAGTTAATATGAATTTGAGATACACATGTCAAAGTTATAACATAAATATCACTAATCAAAATTCCGAGTAATTTAATAAATTATGGAACTTCACAAAACATGAATCATAATGAAACATGATCCATGATAGTGTAGCATTGATATAAGGCACTGAATTATGGAATACACATAATCATTGAAAATAATTAATGTATTATTCATGGTGTTTTTAATTAACTATTTTAGTGTAATGGGTTCACTTCCCAAAATAACATTGTATCACCTAGACCCTAGTTACCCAGAGTCCGTGCATTATTACATAACATTGGCATGATCAGAAGAGTTAAAGTATTGAAAACCAATTAATTTAGTGGACCTAGAAGTAATAGATACATAAATAATTTTTACATTACATTATGAAATGAAAAACCAACAACATTATGTTCCCTTTGGACAAACTCTTATCCCCTAACCTATTCATGTAGGTTAATTATAATATACTTCTTCACATCCTGGGAAAAATAAAACATAAGAAAGGTGTGATCACATATGATTATTAAGGATAAAAATATACCATAAACTATTAAAAATAAGAAATAACATTTAAGGAAATGTATAAGACTAAATATAAATCCTTTTAAACATAAACATCCGCATAATATGTAATGGATAAGTAAAATAATGTCATTCACTTATTCACATGGATATTATACTAGTCAAATAATCACATGTAATATCAGTAGCTAATTTCATAATGACTGAATGCATAATGTTGTACCATTCTTAGATTTTGGAAATTCATTTATTAGAAGTGGTAAAATTACATTTTATGAAAATTTACTAACATGCCAAGATGGTGGGTAAAAGTGGTTAAAAAATTCAATAAAATTTTATATATCTAATATTATTGTAAAATTACTCTATTTAATTAAATTATACAAATATAGTTATTATGTATCTATTTTTTCATTTAATAAATTTTAAATAAAAATAATAATTATTTAAATAAAATGTCTGTTTTTATGTACTATACAATATTTTTCACTATTCATCAAAAATTGAACGTTTTTAAAAAAATAAAAAAGAAATCACACAAAGATATTTTTGAAATTCCAAAACCAAAAATGAAGTCTATTTTACCATATTCAATTTTTATGAGTGTAAAATATTAATTTTATTATTGTTCACAAAAGCACATAAAAAGTCGTTCTTTTAATAAAATGGTTTTTATAAATATATAACTATTTTAACAAATCATTTTCATTTCATTGTAAAAATGTTTTATTAATGTGAAATATTTATAAATAAATATAATATGTTATTTTTTACTATTCATATCACAATATTTTTCTGGTAAATAAATACATCGTTTAAATAATTATAACACTACTATGTTTTTTCGCAGATACTCAATCATGTGTATAACGGAAGCCAAGTCGGTGTTGGGTGAAGTATAAGGTATTGACTTATTTTAAAGATGTATGTTACTAGGAAATGTGTTGGTATTTAATTCTCCACTCCTTCAATAAATTGTTTCCTCAAAATTTGAAATTTTTCTTTGAAAATAAATGGTTAAAAATATAACATACCTTTGCGGAAAACCCACATCAGAAATAGGGTTAATAAAATTTAGTCTCAATAAGAGGGGAGGGGAAATGAAAAAATCACCACTAAATCTGGATTTCGAATCAGAAAACATTGGTCGAAATTTGAGACACATAATTTGAGGTAAAACATAAATGTTTATCTTCAGTGATTGAATTCGTCAATTACAAACAAGTGAACAATAAATATAATATTGAGGGTTTCAAAATGATAAATCTATGATGAAATAAAATATCATTGATTAAATAAAACATAAGGTATTAAGATAACACAATTTTTTTAATATCATTTCTCTAAAGATTAAGAATTAAATTCATCATTGAATAAGAAAAAAAATTGGACAAGTAGTGTTACATCCTTTAACTAATTTCTACCACAAATTCATCTTTCACTCCAAAAGATAATAGAACTCAGAAATAATCTATTTATCCTAATCGTATAGGGTTTCAAAATAATTGAATTTATAATTAATCTATCGTATCATTAAAAAACTACATTAGAGAAAACACGACATTACGTAGGCCAGTCGTAGGTGATGAACCTTTGTCGCCCTTTGTTTGCGGGTTCAAGTCTTATGGCCTTGCCAGACGTGATGGGTTATCGCCTAACCTCGAGGTTGTCTTTTTTTCAAACAAATCCGACAAAATCTTACGAAATGTTTTAACCATAAAAATAGTATCCAATATCCAACTCAATTCATTCCAACCTTCAGACTTATCCAATATACATGGTTCCAAAATCAGAGTCCAACAATTTATAAGGTCAACATAACCTATTGAAGATCTCGTTTTCCCACATAAGAACATGTGAGTACCTTAATCAGGTATTCTCAAGAAAACATGGTAACACCATGAATTGGAATAAAACCATATTGATTAAATTCATGCTCCCTTATTCCTTTTAGAACACTAGAGATATTACTTATCTCAAAAAAAATTTAATACCCCAATAATTGTGAAATAAACAAACCATAAATCAGTTTCAAGGAAGGAAATAATATCCAATATAATTTATCCAATTCAACTATCTATTTTTCCAAATTCAATTCCTCTGTATTATGACCATATTTATTTTTATCTTTCCTTCAACCATGTATTTTATGAGAAGTTTAACTTTTTGTTAAGTCACTTTTCATAGTACCATATAATCTGAAGTCCTCAATGAAATAGTACTACATTAAAATCCTTATTTATTTCCATAATTAATATTACCAGTACATCGTTGATACAAAAAAATTAAATAATTCATTAATACAAACATAAGAACACTAATTATTACCCTTCATCTATGGTAGTATCATTAAATGATTATTATCCAATACGATCATTTCGAGTAAACACTGATTATTGGGACAATGATTCACATTGTGTCCCAACTTCTTAAAGATGAAGTATTGTACATTTGAAACCTTTTTCATACCCTTTCAATCACGTAATTGGTATCCTTTTTCTACCCAGTTATAAAAAATCATATTCCATTCAATCATTTACAACGGTGATTCTTTACATAATCTTCACATATAATAAAATTAGTCTTTCACTTCTTCCCTTTATCCAACCTTTTTTATACCATACTTTTCCTCTCTAGCATCCCCTAAAATCCACATGACTCATAGAAATCTTTAATTATATTCTTAACACATGACACTATTTATTAATATGATTAGAATATAGGGGAGAATATTTCCCTACTAAATGAAGGATTAAGACAATAAATATATGACCCTTCTTACTCTATGGATCATGTGTATTGCTGGAGTTCTCATTCCTTTTTCAGAGCACCATTTATAAACAATGGAATACACTTGATTAGTTTATGAATCACAATGCATTATTAAAAACATATAAAATACATAATTTAAATTTAAATGTTTATCCATACAATCTATAATCACAAAAATTATTTCTTTGAGGATGCATTTACTCATAAATCGTTCATAATGGATTGTATGGAATATGTGAATTATCCTAAGCAAATCCCCCAGGAGTGTCATAAACAATAGTGTAGTGAGGCCCATTTTTGTGTACCGTGATACCCCAGGTCAATCCCAAAACTCCTTGTCTGGGTTTTGACTCCAAGGTACATATGTGTCAGAGCCACCTCTACCTGAATGTATCTAGACAGAGTGGTATTACTTAGAAAATTCACAAAATCTATACAGTACAAAAATTCTAGGAAGTTATTCTATACTAATCATCAATGTTAATCTTAGGTTAATGTCCTCTAATTAGATTTTGTCTAAATCTAGTTTCCAAGCATTATACTAACCTTCTTCTGATACCAACTGTAATGCTCCAAACCTAGTTACCCAGAGTCAGTGCATTAATACATAAAATTGACATAATCACAGGAAATCATGTCTCTAAAGACTGATTAGTTTAGTATGTTTGTACGTACTAGATACAAATATAAGGTTTACATTACATTATGAAATGGAAATCAACATCATTGTGTCCCCATTAAACACACTCATATCCCATAGCGTATTCCTTTAGGTTAATCATAATGTAATTCATCACATCCTTGGAAAAATAATACATAAGAAAGGGGTGGATCATATGCTCATGAAGGATTATAATAGAGTAGAACTATAATAAATAAGAATTAAAATTTAAGGAAATTTATCAGACTAAAAAAAAGACTTTTAAACATAAAAATCACCATAATATAGAAAATATATGTCAAATAATTCCATTTACATATTCACATAGATATTCTACAAGTCTAATAATCTCATGTAATATAAATAGCTAATTTCATTATGATTGAATTCATAATGCTGGACAACATAACAGCATAGTCATGGCCTCGTGCGAAGACTATAAATATGTTTTTTTCAAGGCCTTGTGCCAAGACACGAGTTTGTCTCATGAGACCTACTGATGCATCGAAGAGGTATAGTGAGATCCACCCTTCACTCACTAAGTCTAATACATTACTCATATTAAGTGTTTGAAACATCACATAAACATTCGTATTAAAACTAGCATAAAAAATGTTAATAAATTCATTTTAAATTGTGAATGGTAAAAAATAACAAATCAATAGTCAAAAATATCACATAACCTTCAATATATTATGGAAGAATGTATCATAACAAATAGACTTCAAACAAGTGTAAAATCCTTCAAAGGATGTTGACATAGATGAAATAAATATCTATTTCTATTTCGAAATCATTTAAATGTCGTATTATTATAATTTTTTTGAAAACATTCTTATAATCTTCTTAGGGAAGCTTTGTAGGTGTTATAACGACAGAAAAAATATGCACCCACTATATATGTTAGAAAAAATATACTTACCTTAATTTGATAAAAATATCCTAAAGTACCTTATTTGGAAAACGATGGAAATATTTATTTCAAAAATTTTTATAAAATATCAAACAATGGTATAAATTACATATCCCATATTCTAGGAAATTTTTAAAAATGTTTTGAAATACATTTTTATGAAAAATAGATGTTGGTGATAAAGAAGTTCTAGTAGATACTTTCGTAAAAACAACCTTAGATAATGAAGAGATTTTAAAATTAACCATTACTGTGTAATTTTCATTAGTAGTGGGTTGGTTAAACTACTGTATAATGGTAAAATAATTTCCATTAGCTCATACATGAACTAAATACATAAATATGATATCATATACGATCTTCTAATTTATCTTTGTTCATGATATTTTAGTAGTATCATCGTTTCGGGTGTTAAGAGATTCGTTTTACTTTATATGTTATGTTATGTAAGTCATGTTAGACAAGGATATTATGTATTTTATTCATATATATAATGATATTAAGTTCATATTCATTATTTTTCAATCATAATAATCTATTTATTCTTGAATGGTTACGATGGAGAATAAATCTTATTAAGTTTGTGGAGATGGTAATTCGTATGTACGCATGAGTGAAAATATCATTATATTGATGGTCAAATTGTATGTAATTGGATGGAATATCATATATACAGAATAATTAACAAATTATATTTATTACTTACATCAATTATACTAATTGTTATACCCATACTGATAATGAAGTGTTGAATAACAAACTACACCATATCGTGGACCCGGTAAGCCATACGTATGCACATATAGTGATTTTTTCTTTTATATGATGGATAGAACAATGAATATATTTGTTCCAAATTTATAATAAAATCAATTTATATATATGTTACCACATTCATTATTACGGTATGGAAACAATGAAGAAAGAGGAAGTGGGAGAAGAAAAGAACATTAAAATAGGTGATGAAATTATTCCATCTTATTCAGGTGGTTCTTTTTGATTTGATCAAAAGGGCTCCTTAGGTTGGATTTTTTATCAAATTATGGCCTAGAGGATTATGTGAGGGTAGTCTGGAAGATATTTGATTAGGGTTTTGAAATTAAAAATGGCTTATGAGCTGAGAAATCATAAGAAGGGGAAGTACCCTTTTATAAGAGAGGTGAGGGTCACATTAGGAAAAGATAGAAATATTATTTTATTAAAAAATCATTTTCTATTTATAATGTCTCCCAATCTATTTAGTTGGATTATAATGTGGGCATGGGTGTAAATTCTCTCCACCAATTGTTTTTAGGAAATTTTATGTCACCGTGTTATCTTTATCATTAATATTTAACTCTTAGTCAAAAAGTTTATCTTTAACAATGTATTCTTGTATTTTTATATTACATGGTTCATAAACATATTATAAAATTCAAAGAGAACACCATGTGGTTAAATATTTACATATATAACCTAATCTAAATCCTTTGGCTTATCCTTAGATTTATATTAAGATTATATCAATTAATAATATAGTATTTATTTTATGTCAATTTTGACAATATTTAGTATTTGGTTTTTGTGAAAGTCAAAAAAACATGATTAAATTGATAAAAATAAATTAAATAAATCTTAAAATGTCATATTAGCATATAAATTTAGTTTAATGCATCAAAAGTATCTATTTAGTTTTATTTGGATATTTATAATATCAATTATTTTAATCCTTCAATAATAATGTAATTACTGCATCATCATTGTGTCATAAATAAATTCAATTATTTAATGTCGAAAAATTATATATAAAATATCATTACTTAGGAAATATTTTTATATTTAAAATGAATATTTATAGTCAAATTTATCTTATGTATTACCTTAAATTAATAATGTTTTAGTTATGAATATTTGAATTTAACACTTCTAACTCTTCTTTAAATAAAATAATATTAAATGTCATAATCTAATATAAGTGGATCTATGAGGATCATGTTTTATTAATAAGATTTATTTTGGTCTAACTACACTAAAAAATAGAATCAGGACATGTGTTATGATAATTATAATATAATTGTTACCATTAATTGCCTTATTTACTTTTAACCGTGGTAAATAAAATCCAAAAGATAATATTCAACAAAAATTATTTTTTTCCTATTGAACCACATTTTACATAATGATATCATCTATGTCTCTAGGGTTTTATAAAATCAATTCAAATAAGTAGTAAAATTACATTTTACGTAAATTTTTTAATGTGCCTCGAAGGTGGGTTAAATGCGTTAATAAAATTGAATAAAATTGTATATATCTAGTCTTATTATTAAATGACACCAATGAATTACATTGGACTATTATAGTTATTATGTATCCATTTTTTACATTAAAATAAATTTTAATAATAATAATTATTATTTAAATAAAATATCGGTTTATATGTTGTGTGTAGTATTTTTCATAATTCAAAAAACTTGATAATTTTCAAAAATATACCAAAAATTCACTATAAACTAATTTTGATATTCCGAAACTGAAAATGAAGTCTATTTTATCAAATTAAATTTTTATTAGTGTCTAATATTAATTTAATTTTTTTTCTCAAAAGTATATAAAAAGTAGTTCTTTTAAGAAAATATTTTTTCTAAATATATAACTAATTTTACAAAACATATACATTCCATTATAAATATGATTTATTTATGTGTAATATTTATACAAGACCATAAAAATTTATATCTTAATATTAATATAAAAATATTTAATTGATAATTATATGTATCATTTAAAAAATATTATTATTAATGTGTTGTTTCATTAAAACTCAATCTTGCGTATAATGTAAGCCCATTCGGTGTTGTGTGTAGTACCAGCTATTTAATTACTTGAAATATATAAATTACTTTGAAATATTGGGGTGTTACAATCATATTAGTCATATTTCACTCTAATAACTAACATATATGAATGTGTTTACTTCCCATACAATCATAATAGTTATGGTTCACTCCAAAAACTATCAAGGTGGACAAGGTCCCATGCTGAACTGGGTTCACATCTCATTCTAGTCCTATTTATCTAATGATATATCATAATTTAACCAATTCATTTGAAGTAAAAATTAATTAACCCATTCACATAATTAAAACCATACTTATATGTTATAGAGGATAAAACATTGTTAATAACATCAAAACATGTGAAAAAATCATCAAATTTTAACCCGTTGAAAGGTAACAGGTTTTATAAACATAATGTAATTATAAACATAAACCATACATATAATGAATATGTTTTTAATCCTTGGATCATATCTGAAATAAATATTATGAAACTTGAATGTATTTCTTCATACATATAAAATGATTTTGAAATATCACGTGGAATAATTATAGAGTAAAATAACTTTTCTATTTTAAAATCTATTTTCTTTTCTTAAAACGATATCAATATATAAATGGAAAATTTTTCATAGAAAATAATCTTTTTAACATATCAATAAATATTTAAATATTTTTATGAAATGTAAGTGGAAATTTGGGTAACATATTTCCCCACTTTATTAGATTGAGGAGGTAGAAATATATTACATGGCCTTTAGAGACATCACTAATATGCCAAAGGTTGCAAATAAATGCTAAAGGGATTCAATACATGAGGGGGGGGGGATTTCAATTTTAAAATAAAATGACCCAAAAACAATCCACACCCAAATAAAATACTATATGATGAATGATAATATTCAATGAAAACTGAATATTTAATTAATGAAAATAAAACTAAAACCATGTACAACATCGAAACACCCCCAATATCTATATATACAATTAAAGACAAAAACTCAAAAATACCAATAATTAACTCCAAATATCTACACCATCTCCATGATATAACAACACCAAATAACCAATATATAATGAATTATTTCTAAATACAATTGATACTATACCTTTAATAACATCTCGATAAAAAATATATGAAAAAACGCCATTATTCTAAAGCATGGATGAGTAATGAAATTCAGAATATTTTCCGATATGGCTTCACTACTCACTCCACGTGGATAATTTTTTTCCATCATATATTTATAAATGTTGATGAAAATAGATTTCTAAAATTTTTCATATCAAAATTGTAAGAAGTGATAGTGAAACCATGTTCTAAAAACAACATCAAATTCAAAAAAAGCAACCAAATATTACATTAAATAACTTTCACAAATTCTATTTTGGAATAACCTTTCCATTCTACAATTACACACATTCTAACGTTAATGATTCCTTATGACACTTCCATAGTTAGGAGTGGTTTCATATCAATCTAAAAATTTATCACAGGGTAATTAAATCCCATTTCCCATTGCCCATTTGGCATTGGGAACCATGTCATATTTAAAACAAACATCATAAATGAAATATAAACTCACACCAACCATTATACCGAACCATTCCATAATAATCATTTCAACTATTTCAATAAAATAGTTCTTTTAGTGAAAACCATTTAGAAACCAATTTAAATAAAGTAAAAACATTATTTAAAATGCTATTTAAGGCATTAAAAAACCATCATTTTAAAATTACCACTTTAATATCAATTTAAAAAATAAATTTCTAATAAAAAACCAAATTTCCATTATTCCACAAATCGTCACTCTAGAGGGGTTTCAAAACTCATTTCACAAATAATAAAAAATAAATTCCAATAAAAAAATCAATTTAAAAATAATCATTCATGTTCTATATAGATGATTCAAGTGTGAATGAACCTACCTCATGAATATTTGATAAAATGAATAATTGCACTCAAATTCCAACGAAATCGGATTGAGTCTCCCAAAAAAACACCTTAGAATATTCCCCTAACATAAAAAACCAATTATAAAAATAATATCATAAAAAAATTTATATCTATCTAAAATGATTGTATATATAAGAAAATAAGAAATATATTGTAGGATATCGTTGAAGAACTACCAAGAACAACTAGAAACGATCATCTACACCGATAATCCCACATCAACACACCAATAGAAGCTTCCGTATTGTCTCCAGATTGGTGGGATATGAATACATAGACTTATAAAATAGTAAATATCAATTTATGGCCACATATGAGGAAAACGAGGGATTTGGAAACAAAAACTTGTGAGATCCAAAAATTTAGGATCTCACTTTTAAACTATGCATGGTTAGTCAGATCATGCGCTAAATGTGTTTTAACCTCTACCTCAAGGATAAAACTCATAATGTTCAATCTTACATTCAACAAACCATGCATCAATAGATCCAAATCACAATATCTCAATGTTACACCAATTGTCATGGGTTTTCCATGATGGATGCATGGTTTGGGAAAACCTATCGCCACCCATGGGCCTTCTCATTTTCACATGTCTCAATGTACATGGTTTCCTATGGGTGTTACTTAGTTTTTCAATACATAGTAATGATTGTGAAACTATAATAAATCGCAAAAAAGATTTTAATACTATCCTAATTCCTCCCAAAAATTACCCATATACTTTAGGTATTTCAAAATCATAAATAACGGGTTAATTACTTAAAAAAAATTGTGCAAAATTCTCGAAATCATTGGCCATTCCTCCCCAATAAATTAAAAGTCCATCATTTACCTACAAGTTTTCATACCATTTTACATTCATTTAAATATTTTTTTCCACGTAACTTCCCAAATTTGGCCGTGTTTCCAAAAAAAACTCTCACTAGACTTATGATTTTTCACAGAAGATATTAACTTCCCTATATATAATCTGCCTTGGAATATACACAAACGATGAATCCCAATCTACGTCAACGTGATCCCATATGATCACATGGTCAGCACAATGATGATACTCTTTCAATTTTGATATGTCAAACACATTGTGCATCGAACTTAACCATTCTAGAAATGCCAATCGATACACCATCTCACCAATACATTAAATTAGCAAAAAATAGATTATGAATCGCGATGATAACTTTCCCCAGTACATAAATTGATAATGTCCATGTCTTAGAGAGATCCACATGAACACATGATCACTCACCTCATCTGAAAATGGCCTTCAATTATGATCTACATACCATCCCTAATTACTTTGAGCCATCACCACTACTTTTCAGATCAAATGAATCTTCATTATTATTTCTTGATCAAGGTTCAGACCAAATAGTGATGTGTCAAATATTTTAATAAAAAAATTGGTGAAAAATAAGGATGTCCAAACAATGATTCAAAAAGATCCATATGTATCAAGGCATGGTAGTTGTTGTTATATGAGAACACCACTAATTGTATTATCTCTTCCCATAACCCACCAAAATCCATTACATAATCCCAGAACATTTCTTCTAAAGTATCTATCACCCTTTTAGATTTTCCATCCATCTAAGGATAATATGTTATAAACATAGTAAAATATGTTCCAAATTCCATTAATAATGATTTAAAAAAATGAGAGGCAAACCTCGAATCTATGGCTAATACGATCTAAATGGGAATTACATTCTTATTTACCACATATTAGATATAGAATTATGAAACTTTATCCCCCATATGAGATTCATATACAGTAATAAAATCAGTAGACTTTGTGAGATGATCCATTATGACCCCATATGGAATCGTATTTTCTAACAGTTCTTGTGATTCCTATAAAAAATATTTAACTATATACCCCTATTTCCAAAAAAGGGAAAGGTAAAGACTTCATCATTAATATATGTCATAAATTCACTTCCATAAAATGATGATGAGTTATGAATCAAGAAACAAACTCATCCACCTTCATTTTTTATGTCAATCCTCTAAAGATGTTATTTGAATGAATTATAAATCTTTTGTATTACTAGATAGAAAACCCATCTAAAATGGTGGTAATCATGAAGATTAGTTTCTAAAAATTCCATTTCTAAGATCATACATTTCTTCAACAACAAAAGCTAATATATATTCTAGCTTCCCTCTGTCAATGGGCTCCCAAACATTTTGTTTTTAACTATTCACATGACATTATGAATCAGACTACTATGCCTATTTATCCATATTTACAAAATCATTAACCACTAAACCTATAAATAATACAACAATATGACTTAATTCTTCACATTTTTGGGGAATTTTGGTTATGAACAAAATAAAATAACACTCACCTAAATATTATTTCTCCAAATGGGAATAATAATGTCTTCTTAAGGTACTAATCACTGAATTTCCCTTACCTGATGTATACAATATGAAAATGTTAAACATTCGGAGACATTACATACATCTTATTCGATGTAGTATATAATTCATTTGTAAGAAAATATGTTTCAAACTATTAATATCTATCAACATAGTAAATTTCATACCAAATTGGTTATGACACAATGTTTTCAAATAATTGTCTATGGTAGCTAAATCCAAATCATTTACTGGGAATTTCTTTTTATGAACCCTCAACTAACCAAATACAGAAGCAACAACAAAATCACCATTCATGATAACACATCCCAACCTTGATCCATAAGTATCAAAATGCAACACGTACCATTGTACTGATTCTTTAAAAATAATAATTGATACTAGTGTATGGTGAAATTTAATCACTCAAAATGACATATACAAATAATCATTCCATTTTAATCGAGAATTATTTCATTTCAAAGATATCGTAGGCAATTATTGGCATGAAAAAACATAAAAACATTCGTTATAACCAACTAGGCCATGATTTCTATATATACCAATGAAATTATTTGGCAGTTGTCAAGAGATAACACCTTCTATCTTCTCCAGATCCAATGAATCACATTCTTTAGATATTACATGGCCATGAAAGAATACCTATTTTATCTAAAAAATGATGTTCTCTCATGATTCCCAACATTATCTCTAAGTGATCATTATTCTTGACCATTTTCGATGAGTACACCAATATGTTGTCCACAAACACCGCCATAAAATAATATAGATATCTCTGAAATATTTGATGAATAGTTTCTATAAATATTTTTGGTTCATTCAGAAGACCAAATGGAATTACTACCAATTCATATTGGCGATATCTCTTTATGAATGTTTTTTTGAATATCCTCTATCTAAACTCCCAATTGGTGATATCTTGATCATAATTAAATCTTATAGAACTTATAATATCCATTAAATTGATTGAACAGATCATCAATTTGTCAATGTGTATATAGATTCATTAGCATAACTGGGTTAATATTATGATAATACACACCCATCCTTATAGTTCCATCCGCCTTTAACTAACTAGATTTTTTCTACACATAGGGATATGTTTGGCTGAATGAACGATTTGTATTCTAGATATTTAAACTGCACTTTCAATTCCCTTGACTCTTTTAGTGCCTTTTAAGAATACATGATTGGGACTGTACAAGTTTCTGGGAGGAGATCAATCATAAAATCCACTTCCCATACATGTAGAAACCCTATGTAATTTTTGGGAAAAAAATTAGGAAACTCGTCCACTACTACAGAAAAAATTATATTCTATACCTGTTAAATCGATGCCAAATTCAATGTCACCAATTGTTAAGAGGCCATTCCAACAACTATTTCTATCCAGACTATGAAACCAGCTTTTTTTCTTTTGTCGCCTTGAATGAGAATCTTGAAACCATCTTCAATTTTGAAACTATCCATTTTGATATAAAATTCAATGTGGGGTTTGAATGTTGTTGACCAATACATACCCAAGATTATATCATAGACATCAATATCTATCATAGTTAAATATTGTATCCGCTCAGACCCCTCAATCATTATTGAAAATTCTCTACGCATAGCTGCTGAAAATTATCTTTGACCTAGAGAAGTTTGATTTTTTAAAATATAATGCATCATTAAAGAATTTAATCCCAGTCAAAAAGAAATACAAGAAACAATAAACCAATGTGATAAAATTGTATCAAACACAAATTTAATAAGGGTAGAATTAAATTTAATCATACCTATCATTGGATATGGTCTATATTTATAATCCATAATATCCTTATAATCTCCATATAATTGATTTCTCATAACACTGTGGTCCTTTTTTCCAACTGATATTTCACTACCCAAGGAGTCGTGGTATTTATGAATCACCATGGCTATCTCTATTCTACTGATGAGAATGATTATTTATCCCTTTCTTTGTTAATTAATATGACACCTATGATACATGAGATGTTTCTCAAGCACCTGACCATATAGAACAATGATAATAGCACTGAATATGCCCTAATTATTTGTAATTATTGCATGATCATGGTGGTTTCATACACTCTCTCCTCGTGTGGTTGAAGGAACCACATTGAAAACCAAATTTTTTATTCATGAGACTCAGAGGAAGAATCACTGATTGTGCCTTCTTATTTTTAATCATGCTCTTACCTTGGAAATTACTGTATCACTTATACTTATTAACGACATTATAGTTTTTACTATTTCTCAGGGATATCAATATAATTATTCATACCAAAAATATTGATATATACCTTTTTTCAACCATCTATCCACTCAAATATCAATATTATACATAATATAGAGCACATCTATCTTCGAGTGTATGTCCAACCTCATAACTAATTCAATGATGCAAGACAAAAAGTATGAACTCACATCAACATTTGGTGAAAAGGGCACTAAACTCAATAATTTTACTACATACTCCATGAAAGAAAGGTTATAGTTCTTCATGTTGAAGATGTTTATCATTATTTGAATTCTGAATTAATGAATATATAATTATTTTTGGAACGATTAACTAAAATAATCCCATAATTTTTTTAAATTATCCTGAACTATTAAATCTCATAATTGATGTGAAAGATCATCCATTATATAAGTTTCCTTATTGATTTTCAACTCTACTACAATGCTGATGAAATTGAATATACGATTTATTCTATTCATCATCAACTCTATAATTTTTTGTTCTAAATCACAGTGAATGATTGGAGGATTATTCTTGTAGAGTTGGATAGAATTATATACTTAACATGGTTCATCCCTTATATTACCACTATTAGTAGTATGAAATGCTTGGAAAATAGTCTTAACTAGCTCTTGGTTTACTTATGCGTGATGAGAAACTAGATTCTCAATAGCTTCCTCTGGTTAGTTTCTATGATGGCTACCATGTTTTGTTTTCTATGCATACAATAGACTCCATATTCTTCACTCACTATTAACTTAAGTCTTAACAATTTCAAATTCAACCACATCATTTTATCACAATAATTATTTCCAAATTTCAACATTTCACATGACCATACTTTTTTTAAAAAATTAAACATTCTTATTAAAATAAAACCATCTTGAGAATAAAAAAACCATTATTTTCTAAAATCCACTCATTTGAAAACAATTTCATCATTTTTCAAAAATCAATACATTTAACCAAATCATAAATCATTACTAAAAATGAAATATACCCTCCTAGTGGGAATTCATTCCTCTAATGCATGTCATTGTCATATCATTGTATAAACCCATGGTAATGAGATTCCAAATCCAATATGTGTGTAACACCCCAAGATATTGTAAAATATATTTTCTCAAATTATTTTAATATATTAAACAGTTATAATTTCATGAATCACTGAAAATACTTTATTTTATATTAATGAACAATGCCTCGCCAATGTTATACTCAACACTATGTTGTTTTTCACTACATGAAAAATAATATTTTACATTTCTTATATAGAACTATAACATTATCAGACATTACAGACAATATTTAATTTCCTTGATGGATTCTATAACACGCATGACCGGGTGTTACCCAACTATAATATATTATAAAATATTATTTTTTATTATAATATGATATAACCTTTACAATAAATTTATGGTTACACATATGATTAATAACTTATTAAAATAGTTGGTTAAATTCATTAGTTTAAAATTAATTATAATTTAATATAAGAACTAATTGAATATAAAATAAATTATTATTATTATTGTTATTATTATTATTATCCATTTTAATCTAATAAATTCAATTAAATATAATTTTTTAGTGATATTAATGTAATATATATGTTACATATTAATTTAATTTTTCTTAGCTTCATCCAATATATTTTATAGACATTAGATAAGAACAATCAGGATCTTATTCTTAAAAATCTATATTATTTTTAAAGGTTTATTTACATCTATTTTATAGGGAACCCATTTTAAATAATTTTTTTTTGAAACAGAATAGATTTAATATTTCAAAAAAACTTCTTATTTTTATTTTTATTATAATAATTAGGTTACAAACAAAATTTGGAATTTTTTTGACAAGTTTAGAATTTTAATGAATAGTGAAATACCAAATATTTGATCAAAATAAATTTTTCATGTAATTTATTTATAAAATTGAATTATATATAAACATTGATTAACAGTTTAATTAAATAATTGTTTTATCAATTAATACAATTTAGGTTACTGGAACCAATTTTACGTTTAAATTGGATTTGAAAACATTATAATCTTTTAATAATTTTTACTTTAAGAACCCACAACTTTGTCACATCAATGGGATTAAATTTTAATTAATTTGTACCAATTATGTCATTATAATTTGGGAAAATGGATTCCATACATTTTCATCATAATTTATAATGTCTTATAAGGTCAAAATTGTTTGTTTTACCAATAATTTTAGTGAAAGTGATTAAAATTTATTACAACGATTAAGAGAAAAGGTTGGTTAACCTTAAAAAGCCACCACCTCTCCCACATCTCCACACCTCTCAATACACTTAGGTTCAGAAAGATATACCCAATAAACATATTATAAAACCTATATTCTATCTAGAATATTTCCATTTGGATGAATTAAATTTATAGAATCCATTTGGCACAAACAAAAAAGAGATACCCTACTAAGATGTAACATCTTCTCTCAAGCTATTTTCATTTCTTTATTCTCCACCCACTAAAATATAATTATTTCATTATTGATTAAAAAAAATAGTATCATAAATATTCTAGGATGTGGTTATCTTGAGTTTTTTACCTATATTTACATATTTTTCCATCTAATGGTTCACGAACATACTCCTTACGTGTATAGCAAACTACAGCCTTGCAAAACAGTGTATGTTCATTTTTCCATTATTGTCTCTAAAGGTGGAAATTATTATGGATAATATATTCATATATTTTATATATTTTATTTCTCAAGTATTTATTCTTATATCATTAATTTTCAACACATTAATTTATACATTCCATTTTGGGTAAATTCAATAATTTCGGTCGAGGAACTGTGGTTTACCAGCCCCTCAAAGGGATGTGATTCGTTCATACACTACATGGAATGTATTAAGTATCAGTATAGTGGATAAATATGACATAAAAAATTATATAATCAAGATAATTTAACAATTATATATAAACATATATATACATATGTCTTATACTTTCTTTCTTTAATCAAGACAATTAAATGGAAATAGTGTGCATGTGTATGTATGGATTATCATCTCCACTAACAGTGCATTCCATTTCATGGTTATATATTATATGGATTATTATAATAAAATATAATAAATACAGATTTTATTTAAATCATTGTTTAATTTATTTAAATAATGATATAAGTATAAGGACCAATGATATACCTAGTTAAGACACCTATAAAAAACAAATCAGATATTAACCAAAGTGAATCCTTAAAATAGAATTGTTAAGAAGATGGTAATATAAAGGCATAATAACAAACCTATATGGTATTAGAAGTAAAAAATATGGTTCGGTGATAGATTTAAATTTAATTTATATTTATTATGAAGGATTTTAATGAGCACGACAAGATTCAATATATAGGGTAAGGAAAATTTCATCTCACTTTTATTTCTACCAGATACATGCTTTATTCACCAATCAATTCTTCTGCGTGGTCTATGTACTATCCATTAATGTATTATATGTATCATATATATCAATTTAATGGTATTTACATAATTTTTCTATCTTTATTTTATATTTTGTAGGTTTCAAATTTATATAATTGGTAAGATAGTTTGGTCTCAATTTTCCTTCATTGAGACTTATGTTTTTTTATTTACCTAAATTAATTATCAATATGTGTATAATTAAATTTTATATGGTTTATCACTAATATCCTTAATTTCATTATATTGTAGAATTAATTTAATTTTTCATTTCTTTCAAGGAGAGTTTGATCAAAAGTTACCAAGTATTAAGATTTTATTGGAATAATTTTATCATTTTTTGAGATTGTTAATTATTATAATTTCTTAGACGACATATTATGATAAATCATTCAATAATGATCTAAGGTTTAATTATCCTATGTTATTTTAGTATATATTCATGCATTTGTTCTATTAGTAAACTCTTTGGAACATATTATATATATTAATTTTTTTTATGAAATCCATACATTACCCTCTATTTGGTCCAAAATTTGTGTTCCATCAAAACCATGTTTTCTAAAAATGGTTTCCAGGAATATTATAATATTCTCCTATAATCATTAAAATAAATTTTTCCCTTTCTTCTTTTAATAATTTTCTCAATGGAATATTTTTGTTATTTTTCAAACAAGGTAGTTCTCTACCCCTTTTACCATGAAATATGAATGATCTTTTTACCTCATATGTCATGTATAGACATACCTGTTATTATTTCTATGAATATTCCATTATATGTTTTATAGGAAACTTTTTAAGAATGTTTCTGTAAGATTATTTTCAAATAATTTTTTTTACAACATTTTCTAGATTATTTCAAAATATTTCTTATAAAATGGTTTTTAAAACATTTTTTGCATTAATTATATATTTTAATAATTAATTTCAATGAAATTATTTTCAATACATTTTCAGGATTTATTTATAATTTTTCAATTTTATTTACAAATAAATGGTTATCAACATATTTTAATAGTTTACTTATATTTTTTAAAAATTATTTTCAATGAAATGATTTAAAAGAACAAATATTTCTTAATAAAATTTCAATGTTATTTTTGAAGAAATGGGTATCAAACTATTTTCAAGCTTTCATTATAAGTTTTCAAAATGTTTTAAAAAAAATGTTTTCAAAATTTTTTAAATATTATTTTATATGTTTTCAATGGAAACGTTTTTCAAAAAAATTTAAATTATTTATTGTAAGTATTAAAATATATTTTTAATGAAATTGTATTCAAAACGTTTTCAAGAATTCATTATATATATTCAAAATACTTTCACAGAAAATAGTTTTTAAATTGTTTTGAATTTTATTTTATATGTTTCAAGGAAATCTTTTTTAAATTGTTTTCAAGCTTCTTTTATATGTTTTAACAGAAAAATGGTCCCAAAATTATTTCTTCAATTCATTATACGTTTTAAATTTATTTTCTATGAAAATTATTTTCAAATGGTTTTACGTATTAAAATGAATTTCTCAAAGAAGAAAGGAAATTTTATTCATGAAATTTTTTTGAAAGATATTTAAAAATGATTTTCCTAATAAAATGAAATATATTAATGTTTCTTTTCACTATATAGGAAATAATCTAAAGTTTCAATTAATATTCTTTATTAGGAGGGGTTATGATTAATGTACTAGTCTTTATGAAGCCTGTTTCTCTTTAATGAGTGATATTTTTATGAACTATGTTTATCTTTTAGGGGTTATATGATTTTGAGAGCCATTTCATTAAATTGAGTATGATTATGATTAAACCATTATGAAACCTATTAGTCTTAACACAGGTTATGACATGATTACATATTTATGATGACAATTTAATTTCATGGTTGATGATATGATTGTTATGATTTTTTTGCTAAATTTATGTATGATTTCATTATGTGATTAGTGGGCCCTATATCTCCCTCCAATTAATTAGGTTGTGATTTATATCTCATGAAATAGACTAAGATGGAATTGGGTGAGAACCTTGACTATCAAGATATATGTGGGAGTGAACCATGAATTCCAAGATGGTATAAGGAGTGTACTCTTGCAAATAAGATTACCATGGGAGTCAACCATGACTCTTTATGTCATAGATAAGTAACTCATACTACTAGGATGATATGGGTATTGATTCCTTATCTTCTATGGAAATCATATTATTTTCTTATGTGTATTCCATAATTCCAGGTTTTATTCCTATATTACACATTCATATATTATGTTGTTTATTTACTTATATTTCATGTCTTATCAACTACCAATATTTCTTCCATGATTAATTTTTATGAACATTCATATGCAGGGTATGATGTTATATTTTTTTGGTCCTGTTCTCAAACCTATATTCCCTAGACTAGGATTAATCATCTCCCTTATTTACCCTTACTAAGCATCCACACTAACTACTTTTTATGTTCCATTTCCGAGGTTATGAATATATATATATATATATATTACATATTATATTTCTAGGAATGGTACTAGTCGATAATAACCTAGTGGAAATAGATATGCTCACTTATGTAATAGTGTGTATATTTCTATGTATCCATATGAACTAGACTAATATTTTTGTCACGACCCGCCCTTGGGGTCCGTGCCGTGACTACCCCAAGCCCGCCTTCCATAGGCCAGGGGCTGGCGACTAGCACCAAGGCGTAAATCCCAGTAAAAAGGGAAGGAATTGCCTTTGTAAAGTAAACAAAAACCACAGAGTAAGCAAGAGGAAAGTAAACACTAAGCAAAAGAAGAGTACAACTGAAAGTGCGGAAAAGTAAATGGGCCAGTATACAAACCCAAACTGAAAGTAAAGTACAACTCGAAATGGAAAACAACAACTGAAAAGTAAAAGACGCTACACCAAGCTGTCCACTGGAAATCCCACCTGAAGGGTGGGTACAGATAGCTCCACTGCTCCACGGGTCCCACCGTCCGCTCCGAGCACGTCCCACCCAGTGGTCCACCTCCAGGTACCGTCCTGCTCTGCAAGCCTCAGCTAAGATCAACGCTGTCTGTCGTCTGCAACCAACAAAACGTAGTGCGGGCAAAGCCCGTCCAGGGGTGAGTATAAGCTACTCAGTAGGGACCCCGAGACCCCTGAAGGTCTCTCAAATCCACAAAGGATAAACCACGAAGAAAGGTACAGTCACGAAGTAACAACCGACACTGCTTAGGTATATGCCCATACATATACCTAAGTCATCAAATTCAAATACGCTCCAACCTCCGAGCCCAAGTACAACTCAGTCCACACAGGAAAGTAAACGTATTCCACACAGGAAAGCAAAACAAAATCCACACAGGATAGCACAACATAATCCACACAGGAAAACAACAGGATTCAGCTCACACAGGTATAGTTCTTCAAAAGACGATAAAGATGATCTCTGATCCATCTAAGTCGTCGGACCCACGAAGGATCGATAGGTAACTAACCCCCGCAAAAGACCCACACAGGATTGGGCCCACGTAGGACCTGTAGGCGCTGGTTCACACAGGACCGCTGAGCGCAAAGACCCACACAGGATCGGACCCACACAGGATCGGACCCACACATGACCTGTAGCACTGATCCACGTAGGATCGCTGAGTTCTGTAGTCGTCGTCGTCGAATCCACACAGGATCTCTGTACTGTCGTCGTCGCAGTCACAGTAGCAGTAGTAGCAGTAGTAGCAGTCACAGTCGCTGCCAGCACTAGGGTTCCAGCACACATCAAGCTCGTACAGGAGGATCCGCTCCACGAGCCGAGAGGATGATACATAAACTGTCACAAAGTCCAGAGTTGATGTATCCAAAAGTTTCGTATCATCAACAGGAACTCAACGCAACAGACGACGCGTCGATCGGACGCCCGGTCTGAGAGTTATTGGCATTTTCGTCCCCGGGGCCCGGTTGGGTTTTAAGGAAAAACCAACCCGACCGTACTCCACCTGCGTCCAAAACTCGGGTGGAGTATTCCAAATGATCCGTCTCACTAAGAGGAACACAACAAAGCTGACGGCACGTCAATCGGACGTCCGTAGCTCAAGATATGAGTGTTTCCGCTCCGAAGGCCCGGTTGGTTTCGTGAACGAACCAACCCGGCCGAACACAAAGTATTCCGAAACATTGAGTGCGATATACCAAAACGACCGCCTCGATCTAAGGAGCGTGTTTCCGCAGACGGTTCATCGATCGGAGGTCTGTGGATCATGTTATGGGCAAAATACCTAAACCGTCTCGAAAACGGGGGGTCCGGGCCGCCCCCCCTGGGTCGGCCCGAACCGGGTCGACACGAACCGGGTCGACCCGACCCGGGTCCAACCCGGCCCGGCCGGCCGGCCGGTGGCGCGGCGGCCTGGCGCCGCACGGAGGCAGCGCGCGGGGGGCATGGCCCCCGCTTGATTGGAATGGCGGCGCGGATTTTAGCCGCGCCTTTGGAAACCCCCCCCCCCACGTGGGGGGCCTGCATTGAGAAGAACCGGGGGGCCAGCTGCCCCCCTCAAAGAAACCGCCCCCCTCATAAATGGGGGGGGTTTAGAGCTGGCCGGGGGAATTAAATTCCCCCGGCCTTTGACCTTCCGGTCAGCCATCTGCTTGCCGGTTTTTCTTCAACGGGACTGGAAAACCGGTCACCTTTCTGGCTTCCGACGCCGGCGGCCCGGCCGCGGTTCTTCTCGTCCCGCCGCGGCCCGGAACCGGCCGCGGTGTTCGTCGTCCGGCACGGTGCGATGGCACCGCGCCCCTCCGCCGCACCTTTGATTCCCTTCAACGCGGCGCGACGGCGTCGCGTTCTTGATGATCCTTCCACAGCGCGGCGCGACGGCGTCGCGCAATATATTCGTGCGAATATCCGCGTGGTGCGATGACACCACGCCATCTTGTTTCAACCGCATGATAAATTATCAAGAAAAAAGGAGGGGGTTCGGCCGTGTTCATGCGGTCTGGCCCCCCTCACGTTAAACAATAAAACATATTTAAATATTCAATATCCTCACGTTAGTCATGATTGAACCACGAACAAGAATAAATAAATAAATAAACAACATCAACCCCTACCTTAGGTTCAAGTTCAAAGATTGTCAACGACCCGCGGAAGACAACGTCGCGGAGGTCGGGCGTCGCGGTAATCGTTCGTCAAATCCGATGATGAAGAGGTACGTCCGAAGAGGTACGTCGTTGGAGAATCTTCGTATGCCGACGAAGGAAGTCCGAGGAGGAAGCGGCGTTCCCTTTCGTTGACACGGAAGACGAAGAAGAGAGGAGCGGCGTTCTTCGTCGGAGCTTGAGCGTTCTTCGTCAAGCTTGAGCGTTCTTCGTCAAAGTTTGAAGAAGAAAGAAAAGCTCTCAATCCTCTCAAGATGGCTAAAAAAAACTAACCCAATAAAATAAGCTAAGAGCTTATTTTATTAACTCAACCAAACCTTTTTGAATTTCAAAGGTTTAAAATTCAAATAAGATAACTCCAAATTAATTAACAAGTTGACATGTCAATTAAAAGGGGGTTTAAGGAGTTTTGAGAGGAGATGAAAAGTTTAGGGTTCGTGTGGCCCCCACCACACTTAATCCTCTCAAGAGAGGTTAAGTGGGTGTGGGTCCCACCCCTAACTTCCTTTGAGAGAAGTTAACCAACACGTTTAAATAAAAATTTGTAATCCACAATTTTTATTTAACTTATTCTAAACTCCCAAAAACTAACTCTCAACCCGAAATAAACACTACCTCGGAAAAGGTCTCCTTAAGCGAATATCGGCGTTGCGAGTTCATCGGTGTCCTCAGATTTCAATTCCGAGCACCGGATCAAAATTTAGGAATTCCCGCTCGTTCGTTTACTGAACGTACCCGAGCCAAATTTCGGAAATTTATTCCGGGCACACCGGGCCTCGGAATTAGGTGCCGTCTGAAACCGCTCTCTTGTAAAATTCCAAAGAAAATTAAGAAAAAATTTCCCTTGAATTTTACGGGTCTTTTCATTACTCCCACCTCAGGGCTTTACGTCCCCGTAAAGATACATCAAAAACTAGGGAAACAAATGAGGGTACTGAGCACGCATCTGAGCCTCCCGCTCCCATGTGCTCTCCTGGAGGTTCCCGTGCTGCCATCTGATGCGCACAAGAGGAATCGATCGCCCACGTAGGACCCGCTCCTGTCGATCCTCTATCTCCACCGGGACCTCCGTAAAAGTCGCCCCATCGTCAACGTCAAGCTCCCCATGGTCAATGATGTGCGTCGGGTCGTGCACGTATCTCCTCAGCTAAGATACGTGGAAGACGTCGTGCACCCGGTGCAACTGAGGTGGCAGAGCTAGGCGATAAGCCACCTCGCCAATCCTGCTGAGGACCTGGAAAGGTCCGATGAAGCGCGGAGATAACTTGCCGCCTCGGCCAAATCTCCGAATACCACGTCGAGGTGAGACCCGCAAGAAGACGTGGTTGCCATCCTCGAACTCTAGTGGCCTCCGCCTCCTGTCAGCATATGACTTCTGCCAGCTCTGTGTTGTCGTCATCTGCTCCTGGATGACCTGGACCTTCTTTGTCGTGGCCTGGACCATCTCTGGTCCCACAAGTGCTGACTCCCCAGGGTCTGTCCAGCACAAAGGAGATCTACAAGGTCGGTCGTACAACGCCTCATAAGGTGTCATCCCGATGGTGGAGTGGTAGCTATTGTTGTACGCAAACTCCAATAAGGGTAGGTGGTCCTCCCAGCTACGACCAAAGTCGAGGACACATGCGCGGAGCATGTCCTCGAGAGTCTGAATGGTCCTATCCGTCTGACCATCCGTCTGAGGGTGAAAGGTTGTGCTCAGACGTAGCTGCATCCCGAACGCCTCCTGTAACCCCTTCCAAAGCCGGGAAGTAAAGAGAGCATCTCGATTGGAGACGATAGATGATGGCACACTGTGGAGCCACACAATCTCCTGAACGTAGAGACGTCCCAAGCTCTACACTGAGCCCTTCTCTCTAATGGGTAAGAAGTGTGCCGACTTGGTGAAGCGGTCAACAATCACCCAGATGGAGTCATGACCTCTGGAAGTGTGTGGAAGTCCAGTCACGAAGTCCATAGATATGCCGTCCCACTTCCACTCCGGAACCTCCAAGGGCTGTACCAAGCCCGCTGGTACCTGATGCTCTGCCTTCACCTACTGGCAGGTGAGGCATCGGGAAACGAACTCTGCTACTGCCTTTTTCATGCCCGGCCACCAGTGATGTCGTTTGAGGTCCTGGTACATTTTCGCCACTCCAGGATGTACCGCCAAAGGAGAAGTGTGAAACTCTCTCAGAACTTCCTCTCGTAAAGCGACCGGTACCATGGTACGTCCTCTGAAAAGGATGTTGTGCTCTGCTCCAAGGGAGAAACCATCAGGTGCCTGTCCCGAGGATATCTGTGCACACCGTGTCACACAGTCAGCGTCCTCATGTTGTACCTCTCTGACCCGCTGCAGTAGTGGAGGGGTGACTGTGAGAGACTGAAGGAAGGCTGCTCCATCTCTATCCACGAAGGATATCTGCAAAGAGGTTAGCTGCTCTGTCACCTCCTCAAGTAGCTGAATGCCCGTCCTCCTGCTGAGGGCATCAGCTACTACATTCCCCTTCCCAGGAGTATAGACTATCTCAAAGTCATAGTCCTGGAGGAACTAGAGCCATCGCCAATGTCTCAGGTTTAGGTCCTTCTGTGAGAAGATATACCTGATACTCTGATGATCGGAAAAGACTGTAAAGCGCTCGCCCAACAGATAGTGTCGCCATGTCTTCAGAGCGAAGACCACTGCTTCTAACTCCAGGTCATGGGTAGCGTAATTCTGCTCATGCGGCCTCAACTAACATGATCCATAGGCGATCACTGCCCGCTCCTGCATCAGAACACATCTGAGTCTGGTCCCTGATGCATCGCAGTAGACTAGGTACCCTACTCCCTCCTCAGGAAACCTCAAGATAGTTGCGCTAGTCAATCTCTGTCTCAGCTCCTGGAAGCTCTGTTGACATCTGTCTGACCACACGAAGGGTTTCCCCTTCTTTGTCAAAGCTGTGAGTGGTGCCGCAACTCTAGATAAGTCTGGAACGAATCTCCGATAGTATCTAGCTAGTCCCAAGAAACTCTGAACCTCAGTCACGCTCCTGGGTGGCTCCCATGCTAACACAGCCTCGATCTTTGCAGGATCCACTGCAACTCCCGCCTTAGAGATAACGTGTCCCAAGAAGTGGAACTCACGTATCCAGAACTGGCACTTCGAGAGCTTACAATAAATATGGTGCTCCCGGAGTGTGTCTAGTATAACTCGCAAGTGATAGGCGTGCTCCTCCTCAGTCGTAGAGTAAATCAGAATGTCGTCGATGAAGACCACGACAAACCGATCGAGGTATGGCTGAAAGATCCTGTTCATGAGAGCCATGAACACTGCTAGAGCATTGGTTACACCGAAATGCATAACCAAGAACTCATAGTGGCCATACTGACATCTGAAGGCCGTCTTCCGCACATCCTCGTCTCTGACTCTGAGCTGATGATAGCCTGACCTGAGGTCTATCTTCGAGAACCACCGTGCTCCCTTGAGCTGATCAAAGAGGTCACCAATCCTAGGTAGCGGATAGTTGTTCCTCATTGTCACCTGGTTCATGCGACGATAGTCAACACAAAGCCGCAGGCTCCCGTCTGCCTTCTTGGCGAACAAAATCGGGGAAGCCCAGGGTGAAACACTGGGTCGGATGAACCCCTTGCACTGCAAGTCCTCCAACTGTACCCGTAGCTCTCGAAGCTCCGTGGGGGCCATCTGATATGCTGGAGTGGATATCGGGGCTGTCCCGGGGTACAAGTCAATATAAAAGTCTACCTCCCTGCGAGGAGGTAGCCCTGGAACGTTGTCAGGAAAAACGTCCGCAAACTGATCCACCACTACAGGAAACCCAGAACTCTGCACGTCAACTGCTCCAAGGATGAGGCTAGCCAACTAATGAGTAATGGGTTGTCCTCTCCTTCGCGGAAGTCCATACTGTGCTGCAAAGGCTCCCTTCTCACCGGTGAAGGTGATCCTGCTCCCGTCGGTGCATACACATCGCACCCTGCGCCTAAAACAGTCAATCTGCGCATGGACCGTAGATAGCCAATCCATGCCCAAGATGACGTCGTAAGGCCTCGACGCTACTACAAGAAGATCCCAGCCGAAACTCTCGCCTCCTGGAGTAAGCTCACACTGCCGGCACCAGTGCGTAATCGTCGAGTCTTCTCTCGTAGGAGTCTCTAGTCGTAAGGATCGAGCCAACGGCTCTGTCGGAATCTCCGAGCTCCGAACAAGGGAAGCGGCTATGAAAGAGTGAATCACTCCTGTGTCTATAAGAACTGCAGCAAGGGTGGAATAGACACAGATAGTACCTCGAATCATCTCGGGTGCGCCGTGGTCATAGGCCTCTGCTTCCTGGAGCTGTTCATGTCTCTGCCCGCCAGCTCCCTGTGGTCGGGGTGGACCTCCTGGTGGTGGTGGTGGCAGAGCCTCATAGCGTCTCCCACCACCGGCTGCTCGTCCAGCTCCTCTGCCTCGTCCGTCTCCTCCCTGCGGACCGCCACGGTCGACCCTCTGCCTCTGCCTCGGTGGTCCCTCAACTGTCTGCTACTCCTCAGCATGGAGGGTTGGGCAGTCACGAGCCATGTGGCCCTGCCCGCCGCACGAGTAGCATTGTCTGCCTCTCGAAAGACTGGCTCCTCGCTGTGTGCCCCGCACTACTGAGCCATTGCCCTGAGGTCGTCTGCCTGAGGGTCTGGTCTGTCTGGACCTCTGAGTCATCCGTCGACTGCCTGCTGCAGATGACTCTGCCACGTGTCGCCCTGCGGTGGGTCGCTGCGCTGGTGTAGACTCAGCAAGGAAGCTCTCGATCAGAAGGGCCCGCTCCAGTACTCCTGTCTGAGTCGGTACGCTGAGGGAGATCAGTGATGCCCTAATCTCGTGTCTCAAACCCTGCTCGATGGTCCGGGCCCAGAAGAATGGGTCTCGTACCATGTCGGTCGAGTAGCGCGAGAGATCTGTAAATCTCGCCGAGTACTAAGCGACCGTCATGCTGCCCTGCCGCAGCTGAAGAAGCTCCTGGATACGCACCGCACGAAGGGTGACTAGGACGAACTCCGAGCGGAAGAGGCTCTCAAAGTCCGTCCATAGAAGAGATGCCTCATCGTGCACCTGGAGCATCAAGCTCCACCATCGTCCTGATGCTGCGTGTAGTAGACTCGCAGCGAGGATCACCATGAGGTCTGTTTGTGTCCTCACTAGCCTAAACACACGTACCACTGCCTCCAGCCAGTCCTCTGCTGCCTGGGGATCCGTCTCCCCGCGAAACCTAGGTGGTCGCTGGCGCTGAAACTCATGCAGTGTGCTGAGGCGACGTGCATCGTTAGCGGCTGGTGCTGGAAGCATCGGGGGCTCGGCGGTAGAGCTACCGCCGGTGCCACTGCTGACAAAGGGCCCTGCACCGAGGCCTCGTCGCTCGGTGGGCTGTCGTCACACTCGACTCTCGGAACCCTAGCTGGCTGCCGTCGTGGGGCCATCCTGAAAAGGAAACAGGTGCGCCACGGACAGAACAGTATACCTGGTGAGCTGACACAAAGAAATCACAAAGAAAACTTTGAAACACACACGCAATCAATGTTTTCGTGCATTAAGTCGGAAATCCGAAGTCAGGGTCCTGGTGTACGGATACGTCGGCCATCGCACCAACACTGGACTCCCTGGACTGATAACCACACTCAATACGCTAAACATTATTTCTTCACATAGAAAAGATCAGAGTTCACGGTAGAACCGATCTCCTTTGATACCAATTTGTCACGACCCGCCCTCGGGGTCCGTGCCGTGACTACCCCAAGCCCGCCTTCCATAGGCCAGGGGCTGGCGACTAGCACCAAGGCGTAAATCCCGGTAAAAAGGGAAGGAATTGCCTTTGTAAAGTAAACAAACACCACAGAGTAAGCAAATGGAAAGTAAACACTAAGTAAAAGCAGAGTACAACTGAAAGTGCGGAAAGTAAATGGGCCAGTATACAAACCCAAACTGAAAGTAAAGTACAACTCGAAAGGGAAAACAACAACTGAAAAGTAAAAGCCCCTACACCGAGCTGTCCACTGGAAATCTCACCTGAAGGGTGGGTACAGATAGCTCCACTGCTCCACGGGTCCCGCTGTACGCTCCGAGCACGTCCCGCCCAGTGGTCCACCTCCAGGTACCGTCCTGCTCTGCAAGCCTCAGCTAAGATCAACGCTGTCCGTCGTCTGCAACCAACACAACGTAGTGCCGGCAAAGCCAGTGCAGGGGTGAGTATAAGCTACTCAGTAGGGACCCCGGGACCCATGAAGGTCTCTCAAATACACAAAGGATAAACATCGAAGAAAGGTACAATCACGAAGTAACAACTGACACTGCTTAGGTATATGCCCATACATATACCTAAGTCATCAAATTCAAATACGCTCCAACCTCCGAGCCCAAGTACAAATCAGTCCACACAGGAAAGTAAATGTATTCCACACAGGAAAGCAAAACGAAATCCACACATGATAGCACAACATAATCCACACAGGAAAACAACAGGATTCAGCTCACACAGGTATACTTTTTCAAAAGACGATAAATATGACCTCTGATCCATCTAAGTCGTCGGACCCACGAAGGATCGATAGGTAAATAACCCCCGCAAAAGAACCACACAGGATCGGGCCCACGTAGGACCTGTAGGCGCTGGTTCACACAGGACCGCTGAGCGCAAAGACCCACACAGGATCAGACCCACACAGGATCGGGCCCACACATGACCTGTAGCACTGATCCACGTAGGATCGCTGAGTGCTATAGTCGTCGTCGTCGAATCCACACAGGATCTCTGTACTGTCGTCGTCGCAGTCACAGTAGCAGTAGTAGCAGTAGTAGCAGTCGCAGTCGCAGCCAGCACTAGGGTTCCCGCACACAGCAAGCTCGTACAGGAGGATCTGCTCCACGAGCCGAGAGGCTGATACATCAACTGTCACAAAGACTAGAGTTGATGTATCCAAAAGTTCCGTATCATCAACATGAACTCAACGCAACAGACGGCGCGTCGATCAGATGCCCGGTCTGAGAGTTATTGGCATTTTCGTCCCCGGGGCCCGGTTGGTTTTTAAGGCAAAACAAACCCGACTGTACTCCACCTGCATCCAAACCTCGGGCAGAGTATGCCAAAATATCCGTCTCACTAAGAGGAACACAACAAAGCTGACGGCACGTCAATCGGACGTCCGTAGCTCATGATATGAGCGTTTCCGCTCCGAAGGCCCGGTTGGTTTCGTGAACGAACCAACCTGGCCGAACTCAAAGTATTCCGAAACATTGAGTGCGATATACCAAAACGATCGTCTAGATCTAAGGATCATGTTTCCTCCGACGTTTCATCAATCGGAGGTCTGTGGCTCAAGTTATGGCCAAAAGACCGAAACCGTCTTGAAAACGGGGGGTCCGGGTACGGGCCGACCCGGCCAGACCACCCCCCCCGGGTCGGCCCGAACCGGGTCGACCCGACCCTGCCCGGTCGGCCGGCCGGCGGCGCGGCGGGGCAGCGGCCGGGTGGCGCGGCGGCCTGGCGCCGCACGGAGGCAGCGCGCGGGGGGCAGGGCCCCCGCTTGATTGGAATGGCGGCATGGCTTTTAGCCGCGCATTTGGAACCCCCCCCCCCACGTGGGGGGCCTGCATTGAGAAGCACCGGGGGGCCAGCTGCCCCCCTCAAAGAAACCGCCCCCCCTCATAAATGGGTGGGGGTTTAGAGCTGGCTTGGGGAATTAAATTCCCCCGGCCTTTGACCTTCCGGCCGGCCATCTGCCGGCCGATTTTTCTTCAACGGGACCGGAAAACCGGTCCCCTTTCCGGCTTCCGACGCCGGCGGCCCGGCCGCCGGTCATCTCGTCCCGCCGCGGCCCGGAACCGGCCGCGGTGTTCGTCGTCCGGCGCGGTGCGATGACACCACGCCCCTCCGCCGCGCCTTTGATTCCCTTCAACACGGCGCGACGACGTCACGTTCATGATGATCCTTCCACGGCACGGCGCGACGGCGCCGCGCAATATATTCGTGCGAATATCTGCGTGGTGCGACGGCACCACGCCATCTTGTTTCAACCGCATGATAAATTATCAAGATCAAAGGAGGGGGTTCAGCCGTGTTCATGCGGTCTGGCCCCCCTCACGTTAAACAATAAAACATATTTAAATATTCAATATCCTCACGTTAGTCATTCTAGAACCACGAACAAGAATAAATAAATAAATAAACAACAACAACCCCTACCTTGGGTTCAAGTTCGAATATTGTCAACGACCCGCGGAAGACAACGTCGCAGAGGTCGGGTGTCGCAGTAATCGTCCGTCAAATCCGATGACGAAGAGGTACGTCCGAAGAGGTACGTCGTTGGCGAATCTTCGTATGCTGACGAAGGAAGTCCGAGGAGGAAGCGGCATTCCCTTTCATTGACACGGAAGACGAAGAAGAGAGGAGCGGTGTTCTTCGTCAGAGATTGAGCGTTCTTCGTCAAGCTTGAGCGTTCTTCGTCAAAGTTTGAAGAAGAAAGAAAAGCTCTCAATCCTCTCAAGATGGCTAAACAAAACTAACCCAATAAAATAAACTAAGATCTTATTTTATTAACTCAACCAAACCTTTTTGAATTTCAAAGGTTTGAAATTCAAATAAGATAACTCCAAATTAATTAACAAGTTGACATGTCAATTAAAAGGGGGTTTAAGGAGTTTTGAGAGGAGATGAAAAGTTTAGGGTTCGTGTGGGCCCCACCACACTTAAACCTCTCAAGAGAGGTTAAGTGGGTGTGGGTCCCACCCCTAACTTCCTTTGAGAGAAGTTAACCAACAAGTTTAAATAAAAATTTGTAATCCACGATTTTTATTTAACTTATTCTAAACTCCGAAAAACTAACTCTCAACCCGAAATAAACGCAACCTCGGAAAAGGTCTCCTTAAGCGAATATCGGAGCTGCGAGTTCATCGGTGTCCTCGGATTTCAATTCCGAGCACCAGATCAAAAGTTAGGAATTCCCACTCGTTCGTTCACTGAACGTACCCGAGCCAAACTTCGGAAATTGATTCCGGGCACACCGGGCCTCGGAATCAGGTGCCGTCTGAAACCGCGCTCTTGTAAAATTCCAAATAAAATTAAGAAAAAATTTCCCTTGAATTTTACGGGTCTTTACAATTTTCTTAGGGTGTTTTTTTTTATAAATTTTTATGTATTCCATGTATGTTATGTAATGTTAACGTATTAAAAAAATGGGTAATTAAAGTTAGTATAAAATAATACTTATAGTTGTCCGTCAGAATCTAGGATAAGAAAAACATTGTGAAAACTATAATAAAATTACTAAGGATATATACAAGGATATAAAAAATCAGAGGGAAATGCATTTAAATTTTAGAGAAGGATATAGTGTGTTGTTTACTATAAATTAATGTTTTTATAGAAACTACATATGGATCTGGATCTGGAATAGATGTACCTATGATTAAAATCCATGATAACATGGGTTGGGCTTGACATGAGATATTTTGGGGAAAGAAAACAGGCCCTACTGCACACTTGGTTTGAGAGTCTTGGGGATTTTCTTTTGGAATTAACAAACTGTTCACAATCAATAATATAGGATTTAAATAGAAGTTGAATAAGAATTTCCTATGATAGTGTGTTTTAGATTATGTAAGGTGTCGAGATTTAGACATCATATGAGTAATTATTTCCATAACTTTTTTGTATTCTATAATGATAAGAAACTCCCACACTATGCTGAGGATTTTAGTCAATGTTGTGAACAGGAATTTTTTTTGTTAATGTTGAATATGATGGAAAAATTTTGATGAAAGTTTTAGTGGAATGATGACTAGAGTGAATTATGTTGTTATAATTCCTAATTAGTTTTCATATATCATGATTAAGAACATGTACCATAACAAACTCTCAGTCACACAAAGGGAGAGAAATAATAAGATTTCTGAGAGTTCGGGTAATTGAGACTATGGATGAGAGAAGATTATGCTTCCATTGTGTCATGAATATTGAATGAAAACCTATATTAATGTCTTAGAGGACCAATAATATGTTTTTACTATAGAAAATAAGTACATAAAGAATGTGACACTAAGGGAAAGATGAAGAGTTTTTTTAACAAAATGGATGAGAACACTGGCCTCCATAAGACATCGTCCAAGGTTAAGTGTTTTAAGTGTAAAGTAATCAGTCATTATGAAACTCAATTTCCCAATATGAATTCTATGGAATGAAATCATCATAGTGGTTCACGTAATGGTTATATTCCAAAAAATGAAGATACAATAGAAGAAATGTGAAAGGAATGAGGTATTCTGTAATAGGATGAGGTAACTTTGTTAATGGAAAAAATGAAGTGGAATAATAATTTTTGTGTGTGCCTGGAATAAAAAATTAAGTTATATTAATGATGAAATATACAATTATTGTTTTAATTATGTTTCTATATATGTATTTACAAGTTTATGTTTAATGTTCCTAATGGACTTGTGATGTTATTTGAAAATAAGGTGATTTATTTACAAAGGTAAGGTAACCCCACATATGATCATTATGTTAGTATAATAATGTTATGAATAAGTAAATTGGATGGTTTGATTAACTTTGAACTATGTATGTACTTGTTTAATGGTATGTTATGATATCATTGATGAAGTTTACAACATTTTAGGAATTATGGAATTGGTCAAATATACATTTAAATAAGGAATCATGCATGATTTCAAAAAAAATTTATGGTAATTAACGTTATTACCATAAATCATGGAAATATAATATAATGGTATTAACATGTCTTGAATGTGTCAAACAAGTGATACTTTGTGATATATGGGGTGTAAATATTAAAATTACTTTTTTACTTTATTTAATCATTTCTGATTTCATAATTTAGATGGGTTATAAGGTTAAACATTTCTCAGAGGTTTATGAGAAAATACATATGACGGTATTTAGATAACGTATTATCTCACCACGTGATGATTTATTCTTATTTGATAACATTCTCTAACAATTTTGTGTTGATTATAAATGAAGAGATATTGCACTTATCTTGGATCTTATGGTCTGTTAGTGCTTCAAGAAAGAAAATGTATAAATAATTTTTGGATAAATAGGGGAAGTTGATGAAGTAACAAAAAATCAGGATAATTTCCTAAAATCCAAAAATTATATAGTTTCATTAATTTTTTATTTAGGAAAACAATTTATCAATTAAATTTGATCCTAGTACCTTTGTTTCTGATGGATATGATTTTCCTTTAGGTTATCAAAAATATATGGATTTTTGATTGTTAACATTCTCCAAACTTTATACTCTATGATTATCAATTATATATTGATGGTTAGATTTAGCTTCCATGTCCATCTTTTCATTTTCCACTTTTGTTATATTATATGGGATACTAGTTATGAGATACATGGGGTAGAAATTATGGTTTCAGTTTTTTTAAGGAAATTTTTGTATTCTTTTTTACTATTAGGGTTTCTAAGAAAGGAACACTAAATTATTAAACCATTGATTACCCAAAAAAATCAAGGGTGAAATACATTTATGATGGGTTGAATGTAACACTGGAGTGTTTTAGGATTTTTTTGAATTAATTTATTCTTTTTAGTATTTTCCATTTCACGCAACACTGAAAATAGTGTATTTTTTATTAATGCACTATTTTTGACATGGGTTATACACAACAATATGTATTATTACGCTACACAGAACATAATGTTTAATGTCCTCATCATGGAACACTGAGGTTATCATACATTGGACCCAAGGTTTACTTTCCTCTATGGCATGCATAACATGCAAGGCTAGGTGTTAACAAACTATTATATATTATTATAAATAATGTTATTTTTTATAATGGGATATAACCTAGTCGTTAAATTTTTTTTGAATAGTATTAAAAAACTAATTAAAATTCATGGTTTACTCAATTATATAAAAATTAATTATAATTGAATATACGAATGAATTGAATATAAAGAAAAATATTATTATCAATAGCAATTTTACAATAATAAATTTAATTAATTATAACTAGTATGTTATATTAAGTTAATATATATTTTATATATTAATTAAAATATTATTTATAATCATTCAATATATTTAAAATAAATTGATAACAACCAACCCAATTTTATGCTTATAAGTATCTATTTTTAATAATGGTAGATTTGTCATCTCTTAATGGGAATCCCATTATAAATTCATTTTTTTTAAATTTATAAGATTAAATATGTCAAAAAAAACATAATATTATTAATATTAACTTATGAACTAGGATAGGGTAAATTTTTGGTATTTTTCAGTGAAGATTTATTTTTTAACAAATAGTGAAATATTCTGAATTTCAGTTCCAAAAAAGTTATTTATCAAATTTATTGATAAGGATAAATTACATACTAAATTTGTTTTAGAGTTTAATTATATAATAACTTTTGAATCAAATTTTATATTTAAATTGAATTTAAAATCATATAAAACACTTGATCATTTTTAGTTTAAAAACCTGTAGTGGAGTCCTATCAGCGGGATTACATTTAAATTTATTTAACAACCTATATATTTTTAATTTTGAAAAATGTAATTAATATTTTGAATGATACTTATTTATAATATCTGATATGGTCGATTTGGTGTTTAACCAAAAAAATTAGTGAATGTAATTAAAATTAATAATAATTATTAAGAGAAAAATTAGGTTATCCTAAATTTTAATACCCACAACGTCATAGAAACTTGTAAAACACCCATCATATGGCCATTATTTGTCCATTAACCCTATATTATTGAGTTATTTTGGTTTTTAGGATTTACATTAGGTAAAAAAATATGGTACACCTAACTTGGTTAAAAAAATTCCAAGTGTATCATTTCCCTTCCCCATAAAATGACTCCATCTCTCCCTATTCTTCACACATCTAAAACCAATTAGAATCTGTAAATATGTTTTAAATACGCTTACAAAAACACAAACCTTCATAATATAATCCTCCAAATTTATATAAATATATCCAATGACTTTTCTTGGAACAGACCTAAAGTATTTTCCTAATTAACAGACAACATCTTCTCTCAACCTCCTTTTTTTATATTCATTCTCAACCAGATGCACTCTATATATTACCTTATTATATGAAAAAATATTATAATAAATATATTTTTATATTTTTTATGCTACATATTTGACCAACAATTACACACAACTCTATCAAATAGGTAAACCATATATTTTTTTACGTGTATGGTGAACTACCTCATCCCAAAATAATGATTGTTCAATTTTCATTTACCACCTCTCATGGTGGAAATTATGATGGAAAATATATTTATATATTTTATATATTATATTTAATATATTTTTAGTATTTATAAATTATTTTATGACACATTCCTTTAAAATCTCTATTTTGTGTCAATATGATAATTTCTTTGGAAAAACTGTGGACTAAAACCCCCTCAATGTGATGTGAATTGTTCATACAGTAAATGAAATGTATTAATAATTGATTTAGTGAATATATATATATATTATATAATAAATATGATATAATAATTTATCAAATACATATATTTAAACATATGTATTTTACATTATTTCTATCAACTTGTTAATTAAACCAAAATATCATAAATGTGTACGTATGACCAACTGTCTCCATGAACAGTGTATTATGTTCCACACATATGTATTTTATGTATTAATATAATGCCCTTATAATGAATTAAAATTATATCTAAATCATTTTTTACATTCTAAAAATCATGATACAGGTATATGGTCCCAAGATATAACAAATAGGGACACATACGAAAAATATATATGATATTACGCGAAGTGAAACCTGAACAAAGATATCAAAACAATAGTGTAATATTAATCAATAATCAACCCCTATATGGTATTATGAATAATAATATATTTATATGATATATTTATATTAAATTTACATTTATTATACCGAATATTTTAATGATTATGACAAGATTCAAGACACAACGTAAGAGAAATTTCATCTGACCTTTATTTCGATGAGATACATGCCTTATTCAACACATAATTCTTTTGTGTTGTGTATATACATCACATGAATTTATTTTATTAATTATATAATTAAATTTATGTTTATTTAAATATTTATTTTATGTACTTCTTTCAAGGGTTGTTTTTCAAAAGACACCAAATCAGTAAGATAGTTTTCTCTTAATTTTCCATATTTGAGACCCATGATTTGTTATTCCCCTAAATTATTTTTTTGAGGTGAATATAATTAAATTTTATATTTTTTATCAATAATGTACTTATTTTAATGACATTTTATTCTTAAATAAATTTAACTTTTTCTACATGGATTGTGTGATCACACATTACCAATTAGTAAGAGTTTATTGAAATAATCTCATCAATTATCATGATTATTAACAATTTTCCTCCATTTAATGAACTCTTATAATACATCTGTTGAGAAAACTGATGAGTTTCCATGTCCTCTATTATTTAATGATATATTAATTTTTTAGTACCAATATTCTATTATTTGGTATATACGATATTTAAGAATTTTTTTTAAAAAACACATGACTTTACTATCTCTTTTTTCAGAAAACCTTATTTCCTAAAAAAAATGATTTATAAAAAGTGTTTTAAATAATATTATTCTACTATCCTATAAATTATAAAAGATATATTTACCATTTATGTTATTTCTATTTTTTCAATGGAATATTATTATCACTTTCTGAATAACGCATTTTGTACATTTTTTACAATGTAAAAGGAATATTCTTTTTTACCTTGTACGTCATGTATGGATTTACCCACTATCATTTATGTGAAACATAATTTGATTTTTTAAAAGATAAATACTTTATAAAGTGTTTGAAAGTATTTTCTGAGAATTATTTTTCAATATAATTCAATATTATTCTATAATTTACCATGTAAAATGGATTTCACAACAGTTTCAAACTTAATATGTTTTTCATGTTATTTTGCACAAAATGGTTTTCAAAACATTTTCTATATTTTCTTATATTTTTTTATTGCCATGTTCATTGAAATAGTTTTTAAAATTTTTTCAAATATTATTTATCTGTTTTCAAATTTATTTTTGGAGACATACTTGTCAAATTTTCATTACATGTTTTCAAAGATATTTTCAAAGAAATGGTATTCCAAACATTTGAAATCACTTTTTAAATGCTTTCAATGAGAATTCAACAAAAAAATATTTTCAAAATGTGTTGATTTTTATTTTGAAATTTTTCATGGAATTGTTTTTTGAAATATTTTAAAGACTTATTTTTATGTTTAAGAACTTATTTTCAAAGAAATGGTTTCCCAAAAATTTTCATACTTTATTTATAAGTTTTAAAAATTTTATAAATGAATCCCGGTTTTAAAATTTTTTTATTCATATTTTATATGATTTCAAGTAAAAAGGTTTTTATAAGGATATCTACTCTTATTTATAAGTTTTCAGTATATTTTCTAAGAAAATGGTATTTAAATGGTTTTATGTATTAGAAATCATAATTTAATTATAAAATTATGTTTTACTCATGAAGTATTTTTTAATGATATTTCCAAATTATTTTCCTTATAAGATGAAACACATTTATGTTACTCACTACTTTATATAAAATGATAAAGCATTTCTGTCACGACCCCCTACCACCAAAGATGCCCCTCCTGAGCTGGCAAAGGTGAATGGGAGATAATGACCCCTGAGTCCCACCTCCAGTAGGCCCTAGGGTGGTGACTAGCACCAAGGGTATGCGTTTTCACAAATATTGGAGGCATTACCCTTTTTATTATTTAAGATCGGTAAATAGGACAAGTCAACCACCAAAAAAATAAAATAACAAGTGTATAGAAATAAACTCAAACCAATCCCACATGAATGTTTAAATAGTTCTGAAACAAGGTATAAGTAAAAGAAAGATCAAAAGTACAATACCAAAAGAAAACAAGCGTACAAAAACTGCAACAACTCCAACTGTCCGACTAGTATGGTCTCACACGGCCCTGGTATTCCTCCTAGAAACCTGAAAGTAAACGTAAGGTGAGAATACAAGTATACTCAGAAGGGATGCCTAAAGCTCTCGTGCACTGGTAGGGAGACATCATAATGTCCCGTGAGAACAACAGAAGAAACCTAGAAAGTAAATCTATCCACCCAACCTCACCTTCCACACTCAGCAAAAACACAATCACAAAAGGTAGTAGTATATAAGTACAAGAGTATTGGGTACCACACACCATTTCCATTTAGTTATTTTCACTTCCTAACGGCGAACGTCTTGACGCTGCCACACTCTCCCTGCCCACACACACCTGGGCCTCACAACCATGTATCCCGCCTGCACACACATGGGCCTCACAACCACCTATCCCTCCCGCACACACCTAGGCCTCAAAACTATGTATCCCGCCCGCACACACCTGGGCCTCACAACCACGTATCCCTCCCACACACACCTGGGTCTCATCCCGAAGATTATTGGGAAACTGTAGAACTTGTCCAAAGAGCCATGGGCTAAAACCACCCCAAATCAAAACCTACCTGAAGGGTCTTAGGTGTAAGGTCGCCTCAAGCCATCAAAGCCTAGGGAAGAAGGAGCAGGAAGGATCTAGTATCTAATGGGAAAACACCCTCTCCCATGAAATGGGTGTGTTCGACATTAAGTTCTCAACATGGGTGGGGTGCGATAAAACACAAAAGATACAGATACATATATGTATACCAAACACACAGCCAAACCTATTGCTTTTAAACAGAGAAACTGAGCATGTGACTCGGCACTACTACTGCGAATCATGCATAAAACATACAACACCAACCCCATTTAGGTTTTCATGTTTCAACAGAATTAGCTTTATTAGTTCCATAACTACTGGGAACTATCCATAACCAACTACGTCAATCATTCGTAAAGAATATCCCTCCCATCCACAAATCAAATTAGTAAAACATAAGCAGCACAACAAATCCATTCTTATCAACCAACCAACCCATAGTTCGTTCACATTAAAACCCATCCCTGCAGCCCCGCTGCCAACTACCATAACTACAACAACACCGAAACCCGTACATCATCATCCCTTGAAACCATTTACCACAGACTCGTTGTCCGTCACCAACATAACATTCCCACCAACCCACAACCAAGCCAACCACATCCCCATTGCTCAGCTGATCCACAACAACCCACAAAACACCCCCTTCACATGCCACGTATCCAAGCCAACACCCACATGTTCATTATTCCATTTTATTCAACTGGGGTGATCACACAAGGGTTATAGATTTTAAATTATCCTAATTTATGTGATTAAAAAAATTTCCACATTCAATGAAGTTCCCATCAACAAAAATGATCTATAATGATAGGGAAACATTTAATTGCGCAAGAAAAGGCCCCCAACGACCGTGATTTTCAGTAGGCATAAGCCTATTCAATTCACAACATAATAACAAAGGGTATAAAGGCAAACATAATAACTTCCACATCCCCATTCTTTAACCAGTTATTATCATCATTTTTTGGTTCATCCATTTCTCATGAAAACAAGAGGAAACCCACCCCGCATGATGCATAAATTTAGAGAGACAAAGGTAAGATCACTACCTCAAGAGGTTCTATTCACATCGCTCCCCCAGATCAACTTTAGAAGACGTCCATCGGCGTCCGTCACTTCTGTTGAGTCTCGAAAAAACCTACTCGGGTGGAAGTTGGAAAATAAGTCCAAAGGAAAGACAAAGGATCCAAGCTCAGATGTTCTTCCTCGTTGTTACAATCCCATGACCGCTAACGCATCGTAAATCAGAGCTCGGATGAAAAAATTATGGAAGAAAAGGAGTCTTCGAGTCTCTTGGGAGAGCTCTGCTCAGAGGAATGGGGAGGAGAGCGGTGAGTTGAAAAGGAGGAGTGGACCCCTCGTTTTATATTTTAGAAAAGAAAAAGTACACGAGGTGTACATTATGGTACACGGCTTGTACTCGCCGTTTCATACGGTCACCACGCGGCTTCCAACACGGCCTTCAACGCGGAACGTGGCCGTTGACTGGTCAACACACGACTTGAAGGTAATGCATACGCGGGGAGGGAATACACGGCATGTCGTATTGGATACATGGCGCGTACCCATTTATTTCACACGGTAAGGACACGGCTTCAACATGGCACACAGTCATTGGCTGGTCAACACATGGTAACGCGTACACGGGGTGGGACTGCACGGCGTGTAGTATTGGATACACGGCATGTATCCATTTATTTAACACTTCAAGGACACGGCTCCAACACGGGGTATACCCGGTGAGGGGGTACACGATGTGTATTCACACTACACGGCGTGTAGTTTCAAAATTCGAAAATTCTGGGAAATGTCCATTTTAACCTCCAGAACACTTCGTGACCTTCTTTTTGACAAAGGAATGTTCCGGAGAGGTCTGAGCCATTACATCAGACACCTCTTAAAACATTCTCATCCCCGATAATTCAAAACCAACCTAGAGGAATCCAATGAGATACCTCTTAGGGTCCTCGTAATAACAGAAACCCAACCAATAATCCAAATCATAGGTGTTAGGAATTCCCTCTCCTATGTCATGATATTATCCTCTTTAGGCGGCACTGACTTTCCTGCACGGGTTTAATCGCATCCGCATTAATGCGTCTTGATTTCGGATTGGGCCTTCCCACTTCCATATATTAGGATGTTCCAACTTGCACTACCCCCAACACCGCATAACCAATACACTGCCCGAACATGAGGTTTGGGGAAAATTGCTTCTCCTATGTCAAGATATTATCCGCTTTTGGCGGCACTGACTCACCCACACAGGTTCAATCACATCCTCATTAATGTGTCTCGATTAAGAGTCATTTGTTTCCTTTTCCCCACACATCCAGACATGCCACACACTTCCAGTTAACAAGGTAACAAAATGTATCATAACCGACAAGCCAAGCATTCCATATATCAAAGGTACAAAGTAAAACATCAAAACAAAAATTAGTAGAACAGGGGAAAAAAAGTCAAAAAAACTCTGGGTACTGAGTGCACATCTAGGCCTCCCGCTCCCAAGTGCTCTCCTCGAGGCCACCATGCCTCCACAACACACGAACCAAGGGAATGGTTCATCCACGGAGCACCTTCTCTTTGCGATCCTCGATTCTGACTGGTCGTTCCTCGAAGGTCGCGTCATCGCCCACATCAAACTCACCCCAGTCAATAATGTGAGAGTCGTAGTCTATATATCGACATAGCTGGGAGATGTGGAAGACGTCATGAACCTTCTCCAACTGAGGAGGAAGGGCTAGCTGATATTCCACCTCGCCGACTCGCCTCAGCACCTCAAAAGGTCCGATGAACCTAGGTGAGAGCTTACTCCCTTTACCAAACCTTCCCTGCCCCCGTCAAGGGGAAACCATTAAGAACACATGATCTCTCACCTCGAACTCCAAGGTCCTCCTCCGACGATCAGCATAAGACATCTGTCAGTCCTAATCCTCTTTCACTCTCTCACATACAAGTTGGACTTTCTCAGTTGTTCTCTACTCTACCTCTTGCCCAAGAGCACCTGTCTCAACAACCACTTCCCAGAAAATGGTTGAATGACATGGTCTTCCATAAAGATCCTCAAACGGTTCCATGCCTATAGTAGAGTGGAAGCTGTTGTTGTAGGAAAACTCTACTAAAGGCATGTGGCGTACCCATGATCCTCTGAAATCTAGAACGCATGCTCGCAGCATGTCCTCCAACGTTTGGATAGTCCGCTCTCTCTGCCCATAGTTCTGGGGGTGGAAAGCAGTGCTATGGTGTAGCAGGTTGCCAAAAGCATTTTGTAACCCCCCCAGAATCGTGAGGTAAATTGAGTATCCCGATATGAGAAGATATTCTTTGGAGCTCCATGCAAACTCACCAACTTGTCTATGTACCTCTATTCTAAGGTACTCACCAGGCCCGACTCCTTAATTGCTAAGAAGTGAGCTGATTTTGTCAGTCGATCCACCACTACCCAGATATCATCATAACCACCCGGAGCTCTGGGTAGTCCTGTGACAAAGTCCATTGAGATGTCATCCAACATACACATGGGGACAAATAAAGGATGCAACAACCCACTGGGAACATGGTGTTCAACCTTCACTTGCTGACACACTAGGCAATTAGCCACAAACTCCACCACTGCCCGTTTCACCTTGGGCCACCAAAACTGTTTCCTCAGGCCTCGGTACATTTTTGAAACTCTTGGATGTACCGCCAAGGCTGAGCTATGAAAATCATGGAGAACTCCCTCACGTATCACCTCCGGAACAAAAAACCATCCATGGAAAAGCATCTGATGTCCGATGTCCTCAGACCATCCTTCCGGAGCATTTCCCTGATCGACACGATCCCGCATTACTTTCGCCTCGGAGTCCCCCCACGAAGACACTTTCACCTGCTGCAATAAGGAGTACTATACCGTTATCTGAAAAAAACATCCTCTAACACCTTCTACCCTTGCATCCAAGTGCTAGGCGGTCAACTCTCCCATCACATTCCAAGCATCAGCGGATTCCCAAACCACTTCTTTATGTGACTTCTTGCTCAGGGCATCGGCTAAAAACTTTCCATTACCTTTATTGTAAGTGATCTCGAATTCATAGTCTTATAGAAAATCGACCCATATCTACTGCCATAAGTTCAGGTCACGCTGAGAGAAGATATAATGCATGCTCTTGTGATCTGAGAAGACCAAAAAGCGCTCTCTAAAGAGGTAATTTCACCACAAATTCAGTGCGAACACTACTGCTGCAAGCTCTAGGTCATGGGTGGCATAGTTACGCTCGTGAGGGCATAACTCCCTAGACCCATAAAAGATCACTCCATTCTTCTGCATCAGTACACACTCCATACCAAGGCTAGAGGCATCACAAAACAGCTCATACAACAACCCTTCCTCTAGAAACCTGAGTACGGGAGCATTGACCATCTTCTCCATGAGGAAGTCAAAAGCTTTCTAGCACTGCTCACTACATAGGAATACCTAGTTCTTCCTATTCAAAGATGTCAATGGAACTACAACTCGAGAGAAGTACGAAATGAATCTCTGATAGTAACCTATTAACCCCAGGAAACTACGAACTTCTTCCATGCTCTTGCGTTCTACCCAAGAAACAACTTCCTCCACCTTCGACGGGTCCACGAACACTCCTTGCTAAGACACTATGTGCCCAAGGAAGTGTAATTATTGCGTCAAGAACTTACACTTCTATAATTTACCGTAAAGCTGGTGGTGTCGAAGGACTTCAAAGACTGCCCTGAGATGCTCAACGTGCTCTTACTCTGATCTTGAGTAGATCAGGATATCATTGATTAACACAATGACGAACCGGTCTAGAAACTCTCGGAAGACAATGTTCATAAGTACCATGAACACAGCTGGTGCATTCGTAACTCCAAACAGAATCACTACAAACTCGAAGTGCCCATACCTGCACCTGAATGCCGTCTTCGAGATGTCACTATACTTTACCCTCAGCTGATGATATCTAGATCGTAGATCAATTTTGGAAAACCAACCTGCTCCCCTCAGTTGTTCGAAGAGATCATCTATCCTTGGAAGGGGGTAAAAGTTCTTGACCATTACCTGGTTCAACCTTCGGTAGTCTCTGCATAGCCTGAGACCACCATCTCCCTTTTTCACGAACAAAACTGGAGCACCCCATGGTGATACTCTGGGTCGAACAAAACCCTTCTCCATCATATTGTCCATCTGAATCCGCAACTCCCGAAACTCCGAAGGTTCCATCCGATAAGGGCCATCGAAATCGGATGGGCACCAGGCTGTAAGTCTATCCCGAACTCAACGGCATGTCGGGGGGGTGGGTGGGTAGAGTCACAACCACCTCAGGAAAAAAATCGAGGAACTCCCCAATAACCCCCAGTAAATCCATCATCTTTGTATCAGCTGGAACCACTGATATCCCGCCAAGAAAGGAAAGGATAGGCTCTACACGCCAGCTTTTCACTTGAAATATCCTCTCGCCAACAAAAGCTACACGATGCCCGTCCACATCGGAGAACACAACTCTTCTCCGGAAGCAGTCGATAACAGAACCAACAGAAAACAACCAGTCGATGCCTAGGATGACATCATATGGCTGCATATGTAACAGAAGAAGGTCCCCACTAGATTGATGTGGTCCCAACGTCAGCCCATATCCCTAGAAAACACATGATACGCTGGTCTGGCCTCCAACTGGTGTACTCAGCACCAGTGGTATGGAATGTCCCTCTACATATAGTCCCAAAGCATTGGCTAGACCAGGTGCAACAAAGGAGTGTGATGCTCCTGAATAGAACAAAGAGAAAAAAAAGAGTGATGAACAAACAAATCGTACCTCACACCACCTTTGGTCCTGCCAAAACTGTCAACTATACTGCATGCAAATGTCCACGGCTAGCTCCTCTGCCTCTCTGATGTCGTCCACCTCCCCGACCACGTCCTGGTCAAGGTCCCTGAGAAGAACCTTGAGGTCGGCCTGCTCTCGAAAAGTCTGCCCTCAGAGGAACATGGTCCTACTGCTGCTGGAAGGGCCTCACTGGCAACTAGTGCTACTACGGTGGGCGCTGAACCTGCCCACCTCAACAGTACTGAGCTCGGGTCAGGTACAAACTCTCAATGTGCCCGAAATCTCCCCAAGAAATACATTTTGGTCCTGGGATCATGAAAAAGGGACGGGGACCTAAATATCTGAACTGGAACTAATGGGTCCTGCTCCCCACTATCCTGAACCTGGATGGTCCCGTCACAAGAGACCTACTGCTGACTGCCTTCCCCTTCGACGAACTTTGCCGGATCCCCTCACATGGTGCACTTACCTGTGAGTGAATCCACTCTACAACCTCTAACATCATCTGTACTTCCATGTACATCATATGGATGATGGGGGTGACAACATAATGGAGAAAAGGACAAAGTTCCACCTCCAAACATCTCGTCTGAGACTCCTCATCCGGAAAGAGATCCATAGAAATTCGTAGGATATCCTTGAACTTGATCCCCAAATATCATACTGACATACTCCCCTGCTAAAGGGAGAATAACTCCTACTGCTTATCTGACTTGATCATGGAAGACAGTAATTCCTCTCAGAACTCCCTCTGAAAGTCAGCCCACAGATCCTCTGCCTCTATCCTTTCTCTGAGGTAGAGCATCCACCACTGTCGCGCCACACCTCTCAGTTGACTAACTGCTAGGGGTACCCAGAACTCCCTCATAGCACTAATCAAGGTAAAATTGATCCCTTGATCCTCAAGACACCCCTCCGTCTCCGTATCTGAAGTACTACCCTCGTACTTTTTGAGGGTTTCCCTCTAGAGAGAACGGATCGTCTTCTGCCATTGGCTATCTTCCTCCTCTCTGTCAATCCTCAACTGATCGACTGCCTGAATCTTCTAGGCCTCAGACATCTGAGCCACCCGGGGACGACGTCTAGGTGCCATAGATATATGGTAAACAATGATCGCATAAGCCCAAGTAGTATGGAAATTTCTCAAGGTTTCATTTTATCATTTTATTTTAATTTCTCTCCCAAACCACCCAAATCAAGTAAAAAAACAATCATAATGATGCATGTACCTTCCCTAGGGTCTCTACCCTATAATCAATGTATTCTCACTTGGTCGTTCTGTAGGCTCAAAGTCATTTCATCAGATCACAGGGGGGCCTAAAATACTGTGTCCTAGCCTGTCTTCCCTGACCTATGTCACGCAACAAGATTAACTAACATTGTTTGCCTACCATCCCATGCAATCCTCACTGTTCCAATCTCCATACTCCATCCTATCTCTCAAAATCCCTCTGATACAATTCTGTCACAACCCCTCCTACCAAAGATGCCCATCCTAAGCTGGAAATGGTGAAAGGGAGATAATGTCCCCCAAGTCCCGCCTCCAGTAGGCCCCGGGGTGGCGACTAGCACCAAGGGTATGAGTTTTCACAAATATGGGAGGCATTACCCTTTTTTTATTTAAGATCGGGAAATAGGACAAGTCAACCATCAAAAAAAATAAATGAACAAGTGTATAGAAATAAAACCAAACCAATCCCACATGCATGTTTAAATAGTTCTGAAACAAGGTACAAGTAAAAGAAAGCTCAAAAGTACAATACCAAACGAAAACAAGAGTACAAAAACTGAAACAACTCCAATTGTCTGACTAGTAGGGTCGCACACAGCCCTGGTAGTCCTCCTGGAAACCTAAAAGTAAACGTAGGGTGAGCATACAAGTATACTTATTAGGGAAACCTAAAGCTCTTGTGCACAGGTAGGGAGACATCCTAATGTCCCGTGAGAACAACAGAAGAAACCTAGCAAGGAAATCTATCCATCCAACCTCACGAGCCACACTCACCAAAACACAATCACAATAGGTAGTAGTATATATGAACAAGAGAATTTGGTACCCCACACCATTTCGGTTTAGTTAGATGAACTTCCTAATGGTGAACGTCCTGACGCTGCCACACTCTCCCCCCCGGCACACACTTGGGACTCACAACCACATATCTCGTCCGAACACACCTGGTCCTGACAACCACATATCATTCCCACACAAAATTGGGCCTCACAACCACGTATCCCACCCGCACACACCTGGTCCTCACAACCACGTATCCCTCCCACACACACCTGGGTCTCATCCCGATGATTCTTGGGAAATAGTAGAACCTTCTCGAAGAGTCTTGGGCTAAAACCACCCAAAATCAAAACCTACCTGAAGGGTCTTAGGTGTATGTTCACCTCAAGCAACCACAACCTAGGAAAGAAGGAGCAGGAAGGAGCTATTAACAAAGGGTAAAACACCCTCTCCCTTGAAATGGGAGTGTCCGACACTAAGTGCTCAACATGGGTGGGATGCGATAAAACACAAAAGATACATATACATATATGTATACCAAACACACAACCCAACCTATGGCTTCTAAACCGAGAAACTGAGCAAGTGCCTCGAAACTGCTACTACAAAGCATGCATTCAACAAACAACCCCAACCCTATTTAGGTTTTCATGTTTCAACAAAATTAGCTTTATTAGTTCTTTAACTACTGGGGAACTATCCACAACCAACCATGCCAATCGTTCGTGAAGAATATCCCTACCATCCACAAATAATATTAGGAAAACACAAACAACACAACAAATCCCTTCTAATCAACCAACCAACCCATAGTTATTTCACATTAAAACCCCTCCCTGTAGCCCCACTGCCAACTACCGTAACCAAAACCACACTGAAACCCGTACATAGTCATCCCTTGATAGCATTTATCGTAGACCCACTGCCCTTCACCAAAATAACATTCACACCAACCCACAACCAAGCCAACTGCAACCCCACTGCTCACCTGATCCACAACAACCCACAAAACTCCCCCTTTACATGCCATGTATCCAAGCCAACACCCACATGTTCATTATTCCATTTTGTTCAACCGGGGTGATCACACAAGGGTTCCATATTATAAATTTTCCAACTTTACGTGATTAACCAAATTTCCACATTCAATGAAGTTTCCATCCACAAAAATGATCTATAATGATAGGGAAACATTTAAATGCACATGAAAAGGACCCCAACGACCATGATTTTCAGTAGGGATAAGCCTATTCAATTCACAACATAATATCACATGATATAAAGATAAACAAAACAACTTCCCCATCCCCATTATTTAACCAGTTATTATCTTCATTTATTGGTTCAACCGTTTCTCATGAAAACAAGAGGATACCCACCCCACATAATGCATAAATTTAGATATACGAAGGTGAGATCCCTACCTCCATAGGTTCTGATCACAACGCTCCCCCGGATCAACATTAGAAGGCATCTGTCAGCATCCGTCACTTCTGTCGAGTCCCGGAAAAACCTCTTCGGGTAGATGTTTGAAAGGAAAGGCCAAAGGAAAGGTAATAGATTCAAGCTCAGATGTTCCTCCTCATCGTTACGATCCTTTGGCTGCAGACAGATCATAAATCGGAGCTCAGACGAAGAAGTTATGGAAGAAAAGGAGCCTTCGAGTCTATTGGGAGAGCTCTGCTCAGAGCCATGGGGAGGAGAGGTGGGAGTTGAAAAGAAGGAGGGGACCCCTCATTTTATAGGAGAGAAAAGAGAAAGTAAACGACGTGTACTTTATGCTACACAGCATGTACTCGGATGTTTTACAACGTCACCACGCGGCTTCCAACACGGCCTTCAATGCAGAACGCGACGGTTGACTGGTCAACACACGGCTTGAAGGTAATGCATACGCGGGGAGGGACTACAGAACCTGTAGTATTGGATACACAACATGTACCCATTTATTTCACACAGCAAGGACATAGCTCCAACATAGCACACAACCATTGACTGGTCAACACACAATAACGCGTACACGGGGAGGGACTACACGGCGTTGTGTATTGGATACACGGCGTGTACACATTTATTTCACATGGCAAGGACACGACTCCAACACAGGGTTTACCCGATGAGGGTGTACATGGCGTGTACTCATACTACACAACGTGTAGTGTAAAAATTCTGAAAAGTGTGGGAAAAAGTTCATTTTACCCACCAGAACACTTCGTGACCTTCTTTTTGATAGAGGAATGGGTCGGAGAGGTCCGGGTCATTACAGTTTCCATTCAAATTATTTCTCTGAATGGGTTATTCTTAGGTTCAGGGTCATTATTAAACCTATTTCTTTTTCACAGATTATATTTTTATGAAATCCCTTTCCCTTTCATAGGTTATATGATTTTTATACCTTCAACTTTTTGTGGTTTTTTTCAATTATGAAATTGTTATGAAACCTGTATCTTTTTCTATAGGTTATTATATGGTTACATTTTTATGATACACATTTCATTTCATGTGTTATGATATGAATTTTTTTAGTTTATGGCACATGTATGTCTGATTTCATTATGTTATGGGTGTTACCTATATCTCCCTCCAATTATTTTCATAATGATTTATATCTCATGAGATAGACTATGAAGGTTTTGGGAGAGAAACTCGACTACTAACATAAATTTGGGAGTGAACTGTGACATCCAAGATCATATGAGGAGTGAACTCATGCTACTAAGATGGACATGTGATTAAACCATGACAACCAAGATAGAATGGGGAGTGAACCCATAATACTATGATTTTATTGGTAGAAATCACTTGGCTACTATGTGTATCATATTATAAGCTTATATGTTTTCCTGAATTCCATGTTTTATTCCTTTATTATTCTTTCATGGATTATAGTCCTTGTTTCCTTATGATTCATGTCTTATAAACATACATTATTTATTCGTTGATTCATGTCTAAAATATCTTATATGAAGGGTTTGACCATCTATTTTTTTATCATGTTCTCATACCCCTATGATCAGGATTAAGCTGACATGTCTCAATTGTATACCCTTACTGAGCATCTAATATCATCCATTTTTATGTTTCATTTCACAATAAATAAAGATATATATAATTTTTTAGGTTTCTAAGAAGGGTTCTAGTCATGTAGAACCTAGTAAGAGATAATATTTCTCACTTATATACCCATGTTTTTGTTTCCATGTTTTGAAAGTCACTAGAAAATACGGTCTGTGGGAATTTGTTTGTTTAATTTTTTATGTATTCCACAAAAGTCATGTAAAAATAATGTATGAAAAGCATGGGTCGATATTAAGTGTATTCAAATACCCTATGTACCATAATACATGAAACATAAGGTTTATAATAAAATTTTTATCTACATATTTTTATGTTATACATTTCTAGTTCGAATAATCATACTGTTTTTATGATCCCTAATCATGGAATAGACAAGAATTAATTTCAACTCCAAAACCGACAACCAGTAAAAAGTTAATGAGGAACCAATATTATTAACACTTTTTCCTAAAAGATAATAAATACCATGTTGATACCACCTATAAAATCTCACCCTCCTCATTGTCTTGATGTGGTGTAAGGATATTACTGTGCCTTCAGAAACATCCCAAGATTCCAAAGGATGGTTAAAAATGTTTAATGGCATCAATACACCAGAAATCAATTTTTTTTCATTTTCTGAAAACCGGTATATGGGTGTCCGGTAACCATTACAAATCATGTGGTTGGCGGAACCGCAGTCAAAATTCAAAGCAGCATCACAATACCAAAACATTACAGAATTCAAATATCAAAAAGCATGTCATGTTCCTACTGCGACATACACCCGCCTTGAGCTGTGCACCCATCCTTCAATCATCTCCACAGTAGCATCACACCGACGAGACCAACCACCAGAACCAGAACACGCAACAACGCATCCGAGAACCTCAAACTTAACCCACAACATCGGATCAAAGGTTCATCCAACCCCAAAACCACATACATCGCATAGAAACATAAACCCTCCTTTGGGGAACAACTGAAGAAGATCTCCATCAGATCCATCAATGCCATCACCTCTACCATATTCATCGCCACATATTAGGCACGAAAAGTCAAAGAAAACATTTGAAAAAAGAAGGAATCAAAATTCCTTCACAAATCGCAATCAACCAAAACTTCAACACATTCAAACACACAGGGAGCACCACCGCCTGTGAAACCCCTCCTTCCATGTCCTTTGAGAAGCTTCTATAGAGGCTCACAAAACTAGGGTTTGGGTGACTAAGATCCCCCATTAGCTCAAACCAAAACAAAATCCCATCGCAGCCATCTGTTAGATCCACAGAAACAACGTTCATCCTCCAAACGACTAAATCTGAGGATGAAGTGATGATCACAAACCACCTAGGCTAGAAATCAAGTGCTTATTCAACACCGTGTTGCAGATACAGACACTATTTTTCACCAAGAGATCCAACATAGGGACACATCAACAAAGAAATCCATACATCAAACCACCGAACCCGGGAGGAGAGGCCGAGCCATTCCAGGGTGAAGGAAGGTGGCGAGAGAGAGGCCCTATCATTATACAAGGGGGTGATTCATCCTTTTTAAAGAATAGAACCAATCAAACATTCCATAAACACATAATATAATATATGATGCATGAAAAAATGAAAACAAATCAAAATTAAATTTACTAAAACCAAACTACAAAAATAAACCACATCACAAGAGCACAATATCAAAGTATACAACAGAAAAACAAAACTCAAAGACTCCAATCAAACACTCCAAAGACCCATATAATTATTGAGCACCAACCGAAAAAACCCCAAGAATCATAATATAATGCTATTAATTTGTGATAAATTAACTTTTTCAATGTCTTAGTAAAAAAAATATAAAAAATCACCAATGTTACAAAAAAGGAATGAGTAATGAAACTTAGTAGATTTTTCCTAATGACTTCTCTACCCACACCATAAGGATAGATCATGTTATAAATATTTATAAAAATTGGTGTTTATATAGAAAATTATAAAATATGTTATTTTAAAATATAAAAAAGTTATAATAAAACCATTTTATCGAAAAATCATCAAGTTCTATAGAAAAAATATAAACAATACATTAAATCACTTTTACAAATTCCATTTTGGTATAACCTTTCCATTCTAAATGTCTACACATTCATCCAAGAATGATTTTTATGAAAATTCTATACTCAAGAGTGGTATCTTGCTGATATAAAACTTCATCACCGTGTAATTAAATATCATGTCACATTACACCATTGGAACTGAGCACCAAGTAATATTTCAATTAGGCCTCATAAATTAAATATGCACTCACACCAACAATTTTTGAAAAACCATGCCAGAACCATCACTTTAAAAATTAAAATAAAATGTTATATTTTTGAAATAAATTTCAAAAATTATTTCAATAAAATGAAACCTTAATTGAAAATAATTTTTCTAGCCTCAAAACCAAGCAATCATTTTAAAATCATCATTTTAAAATCATGTTTCCAAAATCAAATTCTAACAGAACAAAAAATTTCTACAATTTCCCAAATCATTACTCAAAAGAAGTTTCAACAATAATTACACAGTAAATAAGAAATCTTTTTGAAAAAAATATTTCATGTTCTAAATAGAGGAATTGAGAGTGAAGCTAATTAAAATAGGATTTATGGTGAAAATGATGAATGACACACAAACGACAATGAAATCGGGATGAATCTCAAAAGAGCAACCTTAGCTATCTTCTCCTTACATAAAACAAACCAAATATAATCATATTTTCTAAATGTAAACAAAAATCCATTAAACAGAACTATCGGATTTCATTTTACACGACAAACATATAATAAAATATTTGAAAAAAAGCATGATAAAAATAATACCGTGATAAACTATCATTAATGATCAACCACACAAACATTTTTTCTATAGAATACATGAAAATGTGAACTGTACTTTAAAGAGTCTAAATGGGAATAATATTGGATGCAACCAATATTGAGTCCTTCCATAGTCCATGATATCCCCAATGGTATGCTCATAGTGCTTCTTGATGCACTAAGGCTACCCAAGTCTATTTTACATTGCAAAATTGTTTCAAAAAGTGTCAATCTTGTCAAAATACATTTCAAAACCATGTTCAAATTTTTTTAAACCTTACCAAATGCAAAAAAATATCCTTTGGTGTTGGAAACCAATTAAAAAATAAGAATTAATATTTTTCAAAGAGAAATCCCCATTAAAAACATTTTCTTTCCAATAGATCCCTTGAAACCACATATCACTTCAAATATACAAAACCCAAAGGAAAAATTACCAGAATATCAATAAATTCATAAACGCAACCCATTTTATTTAAAAACATACATGAAATTTCATAATCATATCCACCATCAACAATAGGGATTTGAAAACATGAGAATGTCCATTGAAATAATATGCATGTCCTGGAACAAGAGAGGATTAGTATAACATCAATCATCAATGATTATTTAATGAATGGACTTTAAAGGGAGGGAATCACCCACTAAATTTTTTGTTATCCTTGAGTTGAAAAAGGAAAGATTGCAGGTGGAATGAATAATTAATAATTTGACAGGAACCAAAAACGTAATGTTCATGAGATTTACATGGACTATAATTACATTAAATGTTGTATATTTCAAAATGGATAAAATATCTGAAAAATGAATCTCCGTATTTTTTAATTCCTAATATTTTACATTACATTGTGTGAGACTATTTCATGATATGTAAAACCATAAAACTATATACCAGATATAGATCTTCTTCCTAATTATCATTTCAGAATATATAATCTTTTTACATTGTATATAACCACCTCATAGGTTGAAAACCACCTAGTTGCTTCAATAAAACACCCAATAATTTACTAAATCCTCTCATCATGTGAAGAATCCCTCAAATCCAATAACATGTTCATACTAGGACCCCATTAGTTCAATAAACAGAAATCCATGAAAATTATGTAATTTTCCCCAGAAAATGATCTTTATCCCCAAGATTCCCACAAAGTCATTCATTATTGAACTTTAAGAAATTATAAACATAGTATTACAGGAAATATTAAATGCGAATTACAATATCCCAACCAAAAATGTTTTATACACCTAGAAATACCCAATATTACTAGACTCACAAAAATAAATAAGCACTCTAGCATTGTCAAATATTACCATTCCTACATCTATTTGCTATCCCAGCTACATTGCCACAAAACCCAGACCGAAGGACTTATTTAACTATGTAGGACCGTTTATCATCGATCCATAATCTATAATGGATGCTAAACTAAGGTGGATTTGTATCATGATCATTATCATCATATCTAATAAAATCCGACGGATCTAGTATATACCTTCTTACTTTGGAATCATGTAAAATGTCATTGATAGATGATAAAAAAATTGAATGTCCAACCGATATGCCAGTGAACATAGTTTCCCTTTGATATCTGAAGGGCCCAAAAATCATCATGCCAACTTACACTACATAACATACTGAAAATTTCCCAATCAAGGTAAAACTTCAAAAAAATCCTGATCACCATCCTCAAACTCTAGTGGCCAATGATGACAGTTTGAATATGTTTGTTGATGACTATATACCATAATAAATCTCATCTATATCAAATACACCATCTCAATCATCTCATAAATGATATTAAAACCAACTAGGGACTTACCTACCAATTATATACATGGAAACATATATTTACATGGTCACCCATATGAATCCCCAAAGGTCTCCATATTAATCAAGGCTTGAAAAATACTATTATTGGAAAATAATACCAAAGTAATATACTTCTCCCAAGATCCACCAAAATCAAGTCCACTAGCATTGAGAATATATGTAAGATCATGTATCATTCCATATTTTTGTGAATCTTTACATGGATGATAATCCATGATCAATGTAATTTGGGATCCCATCAACTCTTGTGAAACTTTCTAGATCAGAGATATGAACCTCGAGTCCCTATAAGAAACAATGGTAGTGGGAATTCCATGAAGTATTTCAATATCCTGAACATATAAGACCCCTAGATGTGACTCTCTCTTCATCTCCTTGATAGGGATAAAATTTTAGCATATTTTGAGTCCATCAATAATAAAATAAATCTCATCCTTCCCTCTATAATAACATGGAAAAGAAATGCAGAAATCCATTAAAATATAATCTCACATCCATACTAGTGTGGATATAGAATGTAATAAACAAGAAGTCCTCTGTTGATCTATCTTAATTCTATGAAATTTTATAAACCATGGTACCAAATCCAAAATAAACCACATCATCACCTTCAAGAAAATTTGATGTCTCATGTCATGATAGATATTGGTAGCCCAAAGGTGCACTAACCAACAATAAGCGTGTCCACTATCAATAAACTCCTACCACAAGAAAAATGTCACTACTAAGCTAAAAATGATTCATAAATCTTCATTGGGAGAGAAATACCACTCACCTATGGTATCCCCACCATATATGGTTTTACCCCAGCATTATTACATAGTTTATATCACCTTCTTATGACTGACTCACCCAAAAAAAGATGATTCTTCTTTAACCGATGCCCAGAACAATGTACCAAAAATCTCTTCTAGTCCAAGATCATCTCTACAAAAAACCCCTTCAAGGACCACTCCATAATCAATTAATTCTTGGATTTTGTTCATAATTCTCAGATAAATTCATTAGAAACCACATTTCCCATTCCAAGGGTGTACTGAATAAAAGGAATCAAATCTCTGAAGGTATTCCACATAGCATTAATGTCTCAAGATTGTGTCCCTTTGAGTAAAATTATAATTTGGGATCTTAGGATCAGAATTCATAGTAAAATATTCATAAATAGTTAGTTTCATGACATTTCAAGATCACACATAATCACCACTAACAAAAGATCATGGGATGGGTAGTTCTTCCCTTGAGCTAATGAATACCATTATCCATAGTCCACCACATATTTCCCCCAATTCAATAAATATCCCAAACCCATAAAAGATGCATCATAAAAATATCATAACCCAAACATGATCCAGAAGAATCAAAACTGTTTTCAACGTCATCCTAATATTCACATACTCAAACATTGCTATAAAAATGACATTCCATTCAAATTTAAAGCCCTTGTGGGATAATGAAATCATAGAATACGTTATCATGAAGAAATTCTTAATAAACCTTGTATATTAACCCTCCATAATGATGATTATCTAGATCAAAAAAAATTATTCTAGGATTCACCCAAGACATAACAACCAATACCATCTTAGGATTTACTGATATACACCCATTAGATATCACATTCCAAATTAATTTCACTTTGAGGATCCAAATCCCACATTTTGAAATCTAACAATCTAGATGAGGTTCATTTTTTGTTTGAAGAATGATATCCAATTTTTTAACATTATAATCTTATTTCATAGAGAAAACCAAAATATCATCCATGTACACAACAATTTTTTTTCCAAGAACTGATGAAATATCCATTTCATCAAGTCCATAAACAATGTACGAGTGTTACTTAGACAAAATGGCATATATATAATCTCAAAATTCTCATACCAGCTTCTTATATATGGTCTTTGGTATATCATATTCTCGGACTCTAAACTTATGGTACTCTTACCGAAGGCCAAAATTTCAAAAACAACAATCCCCGTGAAAATAGTCAACATGATCATCAATCATTAAGAATAGATATTTTTTCTTAATAGTCTCATGATTCAACTTTTGATTGCTAATGAAATGTGTATGACTCCCATATAACATCATAGAAAAGAATAATAGTTAAACCCCTAGTGAAACACTATGATGAATAAATCCTCTTTCATATAGGTACCTATTTATAACCTAACATTATTCCTACATTACATGTTCTATTCTAGAAGATGACATTCAAATGAGCATCCTAATATTGTGTAGATCAATACTAAACTAACCCTCTATCTAGAACGGTAAACCAGAAAAATCATCCAGAAATACGTCATTGTATGTAAAAAACACTATAGGAGATTGAACAAAAAAAAGGGTTAACTGCATCAAGAAATATTTTTTAAAAGTGGCATGATATAATCCAATCCTAAGGAACACTGTGGTATTCCCTTCGAAATCACTAGTCTCATTCACCATGAAATCCATGAATGACCCCATTAGTGGATAAGAAGTGTTACTAATGGATATAACACTATATAAAGGAATTATATCTAATTATTATTTCTATGATGATGATCAAGATTAAGATTTCCGGATTAGGCACTTAAAATTAACACTCCACCTCAATATCGTCTATCATCACCGGACACACAGGATACATGAAACCATGTTTTGTCCTCTTTACCAAATTCACGAAACGATCCCACAAGTATTCCATAATTTATGAATGAAAACCAAAAACAACTAACATTGGTGATATGAATGAATGAGTATCACACATATCAGAAAAATCTAGAACCATATAAGATGAAATGAATACCATACCTCTAACTATGTCTTGACCTATAATATAATCCTCTCATGCGTACTCCATTGCTTAATGGAATTTGGGGTCTGATCCTATCTGGGATTTCATAACAACATGAACATCATTTTTTTCCAGAGGATATCACCCACTACCCTTGAAATCATCTTAATGAAGATGAACACCCTTTTAGAAAGGGGATCCTTCTACAATTATATGTGATGTCCTATCAAAAAAACAAATCAAATATCAAGATTGTCCAAAAATATGGAAATTCATGGAAGCCTCTACATAGTTAGGCTTGGTATGCCCACAACTACTATATTTGTTGTAAGAAAGCATTTGTTTCCCTATAAAAACACCACAAAACAGAAATAAAGAAATATGACCACCCTTTTGCTTTCAATTATTGGTTGAAGATTCACTTGGGATAACAACTGATCTAACTGAATTTCTAACCGAACAATACATTCCATCTATGTATACCTCACCCAATGCATAATTTTTCAAATACCTCCATAGTGGTCATAATGCAAATCAGAATCAACAACAATAGAATATTAGGCCTCGATCTTAACTCAATCCCCTAAGCCTTTAGTTACTCATTGGTGATAATCATTTGTTTTAGATGCACCAGCTCAGTAAAATTGGTTAAATACTCCAGAACAATATGATCCCCATGGTCCATGGATAGAAACGTTTAGTTCTTCACGACACACAATGTCTCATTGTAAAAATAATGGTTAATTATTTCCATGAAATAATTCTAGGTACTGTAATCATGAAAAATAGTATTCAAAAAATAGTTACATTATCCACTTCCCAAACCCTCAATTATATATGTGAAAAAACAACCATAGATTTATTGGGATTTTTCATGAAGTTTTATTTCATCTCAAACTGATGAATCATGTCCTCAAAATAATGGGGTCCCATGTCACCATGAAAGACCAATGGATTCTTATTTGTATACTCATTTCTATGATCCACCTTGTTTCCAGGGTTACGAACAACCACATATCTCAATGTATGAATGGTTCATATTACTAGTTCCACCAAGGAAGGATATAATGAAGGATTCCATTACACCAACATTCTCGCAACATCCTCTCTCAGATTTCTATGATATCCCCAATGATTTATTTTCTAATAAATACTAGAAAATAACCAAATAGATAATGAGGACATTCCAAAATCATAGGACCACTATTTATATTCAATCCAAATTAGTAAAATAACACTAATATAAAAAAATTATGAATTCTACAAATGAAAGGTATTAGTTAAAAATAAAGGGGAAAATTTAAATTAACATCCAATATAGTACATTAAATTTACATCATACCCAGATTATCAAACTCAGTAAAAGTACCTTAACACCCATGGTAAATCATGTTCAGTTAAAGAAGTGAGCTGGCTATGCCTCTTTTCCACACATTCTATCTGAATTCTAATGTTCCTAAATACTATATAACAAACATAAAAAACAAAAATCAGTAAGATTTAACGTAATTTATACTAATATCCATTTGATAGAAAAATATTATAGAACAATGAAGGAAAAAAATAAAACATATGATTCGTCTATAACACAGTGTGGAGAAGTAATAAAAAAAACATTGAATATAATGATAAATAGTAGACAAACAGAGTACTAAGTGGAATAAAATCATATAATTACTTCCATAAAATCCAATTCAAACATAAAAAAATCAAAAAAATCAATAAAAAGAACCAAAAGTATCCACGTGAAAAATATTCAACTCTAAATCGATGGAAACTAAAATACGAGAAGAGAAAATACAAAAATATTACTTTCCCATTGCATGAATCCTGTAATAAAAAAATCTACAGCCTCTTAAAGGAGAAAAGTATGGTTTTAGAAAAAATACAAGTAAGATACTATGAAAAATATAATACAAGTTATAGTATCAATAATACAAAAATCCCATCTTAAAAAACTATTTTACAAATTTTTTATAATCTAAAATCGATCTGTAAATCATTTTCCCATTTCATTTTTATAAAAAAAATAATATATTCAAAACTAATAATATTAAAGGTATAAGGGATACCACAAAAAATTATATCCATTTTTATAAGGTAATTATATTAAGATATATCTATGGAATACTATCATGTGATGTTTGGTGATGCAAACACACCAAAAAATTTGTATGCAATAATACATTACAAAAAATCATGTGATAAATAACAATAAATGACCAAGAACACTATCACTTAAGATATATCCTATGGGAAATGTGTAATATAAACTAAAGAGCCTAAATAAGGGTATATTTGGATCCAACCAATGTATAGCCCTTCCACATTCCATCTATATCCCCAATGGTTACCTCTTTGTGGTGCCTCATGATGTAAGGATAACCAATCCTATTTCATGATAAACCAATGGTTCCCATTGTAAAAATATTAAAAAAATGAATTTCTAAATCATGATTATAAGTTAATAATACATTTTAAAGGACAATATAATATACAATAGATCTTGAAAACCCATTTCAAAATCAATAAATCCTATTTTCAAATAAATAACACTTTGAATCATTATACATTCAATGAAATTCCATAAAGAAATATATCAATTAAAATCATTAAAAAACCAAATGATCCTTTCAAATAATGGAAATAAATTAATTGAACTATCCCATTACATTGAAAATCCTCACTCAAAATGGTATAAAAATAGAAGCCTTTGATAATGGTGACTAGAAACCAAGGGATCATCCTATGAAAGATAATTCGCAACATGGAAATGGAAAGGCTCACTGAAAAACCATGATGATTTATCACTGAATAAAATGATCTGGAAGGGAGGAAATCAACCATTATCATCAAGGGAGATATATGGGATGAGAAAATACTAGATGTCGTAGAATGAATAATAAATAATCACACTAGTACCATAAACCTATAGGAAATAATATTTACATGACATGAAATCCCTTTACATGAAATGTATTCCAGGAAGGCTTAAATCAACAAAAAATGCATCACCCTTTTTTAACATGATATTTAACATTACATGATGTGAAACTATTCCATATAGTTTAAACTATTCACACCATGTTCCCAAATTTTTGATTTTTTCCAGTGACCAGTTCCCAGCTTGTAATACCCTTAGAAGGCTTGTAACCACCCCGTAAATAGAAAAAACCCTATTTCTATATAAAAATACACAAACACTCAAGAAATATACAATTATGTAGATAGCCCCTTAAATATATTAACTCATTTTCACCTGGACTTAATTAATTAAAAAATCATACATCCCTAAACATTACATAATTTTACAAATAGAAGGCTATCTATCCATGAGAATCTCACAAAAACACAAAAATATTAATGATAACAAAATAATAAACCTAGAAGTACATAAATATTGTAACAGGATGTTGCATGAATGATGGAAAATGGAAGTGGACTGTATTATATTAACTAACTATTGGAGAGAGCTGACATTTTATAATGGGTAATTGGAAGTTCTATATAGATGGTAACAAGTGAAAATATTATTCTATGATTAAAAAAATGTGATAGAAACGGACAAATAAATACGGTCACATTCTATAAAATAGAATATTCAGTGAAATACTGTATTAATTTGAGTATTATAAGAGGGTAAAGTGTTGGATCTATAAAATGTGGGTAGATTTCATAGTCCATCATATATTCTTAAGAGTTTTATCGTATAAGATGTAAAGATGTTTTGTTTTTCCTAAATAAATCTATGATAACTGAATGGTTTTTATTGGTAACATGTTTCTAAAAAGAAAATTATTTTTTGATGTTGTTTATAGATACTGAAGATAGATTTAATGGGGAATAAAAAATGGTTCTCAAGTGGGTGGTATTTGGCTTAGGTGTGTGAAAACAATTTATTAGCTAAGTGAATGAATATATTAGAATGAATAATTCTATAATTTTCTTAATTATGATGTCAATTTATAGATAATGGAATATAATTGAAAATGTTATAATGTTCAAAATAAGGGATATGGTATGTATGTTGTTGTATGTAGGAAATTAAAATACCTCTTGATATGCTAAAAGGCAGAAATATGTATATGTAGAGGACATTCCAAAAAAATATTATTTATAAATTGGGATTTATTCTATTTTCACATATGGTTTTTCTCAGATGGTTATATCAATAATTAATAAATATAATTTTATTCAAGCGGATAAATAATTTTAAACTAACTAGTATCTCAAAACCATTCCCTATACATATGAAGGAGGAGATAACTAGTGGATGTCTTTGACCAAGTAGAGGGTTTCTGATGAAGATCAAGTCATTTTGGATTTTATCACTGAGGACATCAGATGTTTGATTTTCCTGTTTCAACATTTAGGTTCTTGTATATTTAATACCGTGAATTGATTGTTATCGGATTCCACAGTTTGATTAAAATCATCTTCTATTTATTCTATAAGATTACTTCCATCTTTACTCGTTGGAGTATTGCTATGAAAAAACTAGGTAAAATAATTTTATTATTATATTCCTTTTTTTAATTATTTTGATGTGTGGCGAGTGTTCATGTCTTATTAGTTATAAGGGTTTTCAGCAATATGGGGACATAATTATGACATGTCTTCTATATTCTAGTAAATAATTTTAAAAGGTTTATTTTTGTTCCTTTTTTCAACTTAGTATGCATTGTAGGGTATCCTCTAGTGTTTTGAGGTTACATGGACCTTACATATCTTGGTTATCTTGGTTATAGATGATTTAAGGAATCACTATATGAAGAATTACTTTTTAATTTATCCTTTTAATATATATTTTAATAAAATTTATATATAGTCTATTTTATATGGTTCAATATATTGTTAATTTTTTTTATTTCTAAGAATTGATTATGCAACACACTTGAAATCCATCTCGACACGCCTATATCCCATGATACCCACCATGGAGTAGTAGATTCCCAGATCATCACATATCGTATCCATCCCAACTAATCTCAAGTATCCCATAATGGGCCAATCCTAGTGTAAAATTCATTATACATAGAAAGGCATCACAATTCAGAATCCTTACCATAAGGATATAATAGAGTAACTAAACTGCTAGTCTATGCACATCATTTCAAATATTTAAATACTTTAACTAAATTGTATGCATTCACACACTGACAAAAAATACACATAAAAATATATATATATATATATATATATTTATATATGTATATATATTTATTTACTAATATATATATATATATATACTTATATCAGGTTTTTATACTTATAATTATCAAAAAATGAATAATTGTTAATATGTTTGGTGTACCACATATTGAAAAATAATTAGTAATCATTATTATGACTTACATATTTTAATTAGTATATAACATATGATATTTAAAATTTATAAATTTAAAATTATAAAATATTATTAATTAATAATTAGTTACTAGTAACTAATGTGGATTTCTTTATAATTACTGAATATTAATTATTTATTAACTATTATGTATCACGTTTTTAATATATGTCAATAATTAAAAATTAAATATTTTAAGTATTATTATTAAATAATAAATAGTTATTAGTAACTTTAAATTAATATAGATTAATTAAAAAATATTTAATATTATTTATTTAATACAATAAACGATGTATTTTTAATTAATAATTAAATAAACAAACACATAGATATATATTAATTAAAATATACTTGTTGATATAAATAATTGTTATTGTATAAATATTTTATATTTCATAGTTATAAATATTCAGTAAATAATATTTTTTTGAGTAAACATTTTTTATAATGATTGAATAAAAAAATATTAGTTAACATATATAAATTTAATTATTATTAATTAACTATAATTATTGATTTGTAACAATTAAGTGTATTTATTAATTTATAACAATTTATTAGAAACTAATTATTACTTTTTAATTTTTTGTTATTTTTATTAATATTAGTTATAAAATTTTAACTACTAATTATTAATTATATATTATTATATATTATTTAATTATAATTATCTAATATTAATTAAATATATTACGTATATTTTTGTAAAAAACTTCTAAATAAAATTATTAGTGATTTTTTTAAATACCACCATTATTATTATATAAAAATATTAAATTTCCTAATTCAATGTTGGTCAAAACATCCACCAGGTTGTGTCAGTTTGAAAAAACTCCACATTCATTTAGTGATGTTTTTTAAAATTTTCATCTAATAAATAAATAAAATATATTACAACAATTGTAAAACCCTCTATAATCAACACCTCAAAGATACATTTTTTATTAATGGATGAACATGAAAACCTCATTGTCTAAAAAATATTTTTCCAAAAACATTTTCATGATCTTGATAGATATCCATTAGAAGAAATTCAATAATACAACCTCTTATAATAGTCCACAGACTACATAAAGAACTGATTTCTTAGATATTATTGTCTCCTTTTAAAAGTCATCCTAAAACCTTCATGTCAATAGAATCAATATAATTAGTGTAATGGATTTTTCCATAATTGAACAAGTTTTACAGAATCATTCATCTATTCAATTATTCAGGTCTTGAACCTATTTTTATAGTCTTCCATGTGTTCTCCGTAAATTATGAATTTTTTAGCAAAAATTCCTCCATAAATCAAATATTTTACAATGATACAAATCCTTGTATCATTTTATTCAAACATCAATTAATTTTTTAAACATTTAAATTGTTAATATTATCATTGGAAACATTTTATAACATTATATACATTATCACATAATGTAATAACTTTTATATTATATACTATATTTGGATGAAAATTGATATATCAATTATCTCATAATGCACTTACATGCACAACCATATAACTTGGATGTAACAAAATTCAGCACAATATGTTTTTTTTGTAGGACCTGTGATGTGGTAAAATTATTCAAGACATAGTTTGGGTAGAATTAAAATTTCTATCAATTACCCTGTTTTATAAATCCCAGATATTCTTTTTTTTATTTTCAATTTATGTCGCATATTATTTAAAAACTTTTGAAATCATCTAATTTATTTTAATAAACAACATATGCTATTTTGGATAATCTATCATTATACCCCCATTTTTTTACAAACATGTTATTAAAAAATGTATCCTCTTTAATTTGATAAAATTTCTGACTTTTGGATAAAAAAATAGTGATAAATAATGGGGGATGAGTTTCATCAAAGTGTATTGTTTCTTAGACCCCCATTGAGCCCTTGTGATTATTCAACATCGTTCACTTCGAATACTCACCGAAGACGAAAAAAATAGAAAAAAATCTTTTTTTTCTTCAGTTTTACCTCTTATATGGATGACCTCATCCTGAACATGTCGTAATTATTATTATACACACACAACTTCATTCTCATTATCAAAAGTAATTCATGAAATGGAGTGGTGTTAGCCTCATTATAATGGAAGGATTCTAAAAGTTATAATCTCAAATATCTAGAATAGTGTGATTGGTTTCGCTTAAATTATCCCTACAGGTATGTGGTTGTTGTAGTATAGGTAGGGGTCAAATCCACATGGACCGAAGAAGAAACCAAGAGACACTCAGAATTTGGAGAGATTTGGCTATGTAGTGGAAAACTATTTGGGTTTATTTGATTTGAAACTAGTTATTTAAAAGAAAAAATAACCAAAAAAATATAATTAATTAGTCCAAAACAATTAATGGAGATGCGTTGATCCTATGTTGTTACTAGGATTAGATTGGTTGTATTTATTTCCTTATAATGTTTCAGTTCACAAATTCAAGACATATCCACAAAATGATATAATTCCTCAACATCATTCGCCAATTTAATCCTTACAAAATTAAAAGGCCAATCACTGATGCACTTAGAAAATCAATTTACTGATCACTCTAAGGAATTGGATTTTACTAGGACTCAAAATGTGTCATTGTTAATGTTGGCGAAGATGAAGAAGAAAATAATCATCAAATGGAAATATTAAATTAATGAAATGATTACATAATTTTAGATCATAAAATAACATCCAATATTCCCCCATGAACTCCTTAAGACCAACCCATAATGGTTTAGCCCTCCATTGATTCTATGATTTCAAAGGAAGCGGAAGGTAAACTCATAGGGGCAGAATTGAAGAAGAAAAATAAATCAATGAAACGATCACTACACCATTGTGTGAAAAAAATCACACATTTGGTTGAAAAAAAGTTCTCAACTTGAGGAAAAGATATCTAGGTGATATTAATAAGAATAGAAAATGAGAATAAGAAAAATTTAATCAAAAAATATGGTGATACGAACAACTTAAATGAGAAGGAAGAACATTACAAATACAAATTAGCATAATAACATTACAATGAAAACAAAGATATAGGATTTTTCCAATCCTCCAACACTACTTATTTAAATAGAAATTTTGGAATTCATTGGCCTAGAACCCATCATCCCATGTTCTTTTAATTAATTTTGTTGGGAAAAGGTGGGTGGAAAATTAATGGAGATGTGACTTTTCCACTCTACTCCCGAAATGGAATCCATCTTGCATCCAACGGAACGATGCACCAAAATGACCGTCTAGAATAAAGAATTAGATTGGGCCATATAAGGATTAAATGTATCCCCCGATTCCCTATAAAGGTCTGTAAAATTTCAGACCAAATTAATTTGTGGTTCGCGAGATATGATATAAATGGTGGGATGTTTCTCTGGGCCTCAGAATGTGGCCCAGAATTTCATCATCAACTTGGAATGTTTGGAACACCATTCAATACTCGGAATTATCTTGGTCCACTGTTAATGGAAATGTTTCCAATAATATCCTCTATCATTAATTAAATGTTCTGAATCATTGGGCTTCAATTCTCTCCTCTATAGTGCTTTATTGGGCAGTTGTCCAAATCACCTCGCCCAGAATGTGGTTAGTTCAAATCCCACTTTGGTGGTCTTAAAAATTGAATCTCTAAGTGCTCCAAAATAATGAATTATTCCTTATATCATTGGAGACATGAAAATAAAATTTCAAATTAAAATCAAGACCATTATGTGTTTTATGAGATGTTCAAGAATTTAACATGTAATATTTCATTTTAAGAATGAATTACAATCATAATGTGAAATAATGTTCAAAGTGTAAAGTGAACTAATAAAGGTGTATATGATTAATAAACCACAAGAATATTATATTATAAACAATTAATATTATCCTTTTTAGGGGCTAATCACACCCCCCCAACTTGGGTTTTTCTAGTCTCAAGAAAAATATTTCTCAAAAATATGAAATTTGAATCCACTTTTACAATAAATTGTAATACAAATTGATCACTCAATGACCGTATACCAAAAAAAATAAACCCTTAAAAATCATTTAAAAATCTAGGTCCATAGGCATATCCCAAGCCCAATCCCATTCTTTTGTACAAATTCATCACCATATTTCTTCCAAATTCAATTTAAGCATGATTAAGTGTTGTGCGTCACAATAGACAAGGGGGTTCATTTTCATTCGAAGGAGAAAAGATGGAAGCACTAGTAGAAATAATATTTTAATATTAAGATGAGTTCTCATTTTTTATATTAATTTTTTTGTTTTTTTTTTGTTTTTTGTTTGTTTTTTTTAAATTGTTCCATGGTAATTTAAATTGAACTCAATCATGTCAACCCATGTAGAGAGAATTCGCTGATGACTCCCAGTCTAAATGTCTTTAGGGCACCTAGTGAAGGTCATATACTCTGGAATCATCTCAAGTTAACTCAATCAAAAAAATTCTAATTACCAGAAATAGAGATAAAATGCCCAACTCTGGGCCAGAAAACTATGGAGCCACGATCCCTAAGTCCTGAAACCCACAGATTATCTCAATTCATTGCTCTACACACAATTGGAATTTCTTTGAATACTCATGTTAAAATTAAAATTATCACTAACCGTATGCCATTTATTATGGACCCCATGAATTCAAACTAATACCCCACAAACTAAAATACATGTATTGTGTTTTTTATAAATAAACAGATGAAAATATAAATGGTGAAAAATCACATCGGACAACAACACTTTCCAAAAATCTATGCAAATGAACATAAACTTTCATTAAAATCAGAATCAATTTATTCAAAATTATTTGATATCCAATTTCAGATTTTTCAATGTGTGTTATCATGTTCAATGTTTAAGAAAATTTTCATTCCACACATTTTATGATGAAATAAAATCAATGCTTTTATTTTATCTTCCCCCAACATAGTATAACACTGTCCCCAGTGATTAAAGAAATGAAAAATTAGAAGGGGGTAGGGTAGAATTTCGAAGAAGAAATTGAAAATTAAAATCATGGAATGATGTCACAAGGTGGTTGATGTTGAAAATGCATTCCCCACTCTCTATTCAGTCCTGGTTCGAGTCCCAATGTCTTGGACGATTATGACCAGATTTTCCCAATGAACTACGAGATGCCTTCAATTTTTTTAATATATATATTTTAAATTTTTTACCATAAAAACATAAAATAAAATAAAATGAACTGATTATACATTGTCTTCTCTTAAATTTCTGGGTAAGGTATCACTCAGGGATGACACCACGTGACACAGGTGAATATTGCGCTCCCTTTTCATACCCATCCTTACTCATAAAAGAAGAACCTGTAAACAATCTAAATTATTATTATTATTTTTATTTTAACCATGAAAACCATAAAAATAAAATAAACTGATGATACATTTTCTTCTCTTATATTTTTGGGTAAGGTATTACTCAAGGATCACACCACGTGACACTGGTGAATATAGTGCTCCCATTTCATACGAATACATACTCCTAAAATAAGAACATGTAAATAGTCTAAGGTAGAATAAAATTATATCAAAATGATCCACTAATACTATTTGAAATATAAATTTTATTAAAACAAAAAATGACTGGAAACATGAAACCACGGGTTGCCACTCGTGTAGTGCTTAATTTAACGTTTTTAGCTCGACATGAACACCCCAACTTATCCAATTCAAACATTAAAAATTTAAACGACCTCATATTTCTCCACATCAACATGATTGAGATTGCATATCTCTTGTGGTTGGGAAGAAGATTTTGAATTTGATTCATGAACAATCCTATTTTCTAAAATGAATGTTAAAATTCATGGTATATCAGAAATGGGTTATCTTTTTTATTCTGTAGTATTTTCTAATAAATCAATGATCAACCCCCTTTTTTCGGTTTCATGAAATTAATGAATGCAAACCCCAAGCTCTTTCTTATAAAAAATAATGGGAAACTCGAGTGGGGAATGAAGGGCAATGATTTTGAGTTTGTGTTGATTGAATTTTCTTAAAGCATATTGGCAATTTGAATCAAAATTAGTTTCTTCTACAAAATTTTAAAATGAATAGGTTCCTTATAAAAATATGATTCATCCCAGAATTTGTCGATTTGAATTCTAGGATTGGTTATGGGGTCAATTGTTTGGAATTCTTCCAAAGGATCCGTGATCGGTGGTCCCAAAAATATATTAATGGAGCCTTGTTTAGGAAACTCAATCCATGATGTCAAGCTATTATCTTCAGAATTCAAAAAATCAATTTCCTCCTGATTTAAACACTCTTCAGCATGACTTTCAACATTACCTAACCAATTAAATTGATTATATAACTTGGAATTCCCAAATTCTAAAGTGTGTTCTTCACATGCTTTAATGTTTTGTAGTTCTAACATCAAAGATGAAACCTCAGAATTCTTAATCTCCATTTGATTACACAATTTATCAATAAATGATTATGGAATAGATTGGATGGGACGTTGAACATTATGGACTTCACTAATATTTTACTATTCAATAATCATTTAGAGGGTATGAAATTTATCATTTCAACATTCATTATCCCATTGATTGTACGTCTCATCGGGTGTGGGGTAATCATTCAAGGGTTGATCAAAGTAATTTCCTAGGTTTTTTTATTCAAAAATTGATTTTAAATTTGATTCAATCTTGGTTCTATGTTGGGGTATTTATTAAGATAATCTATTGGATTAGAGGGTGATTTTTATTTCATATTTTTAGGACCCATAAAAACTGAAAGGGGAAGAGAGAAGATAAATGGAGGTGAAAAAAGAGAATTTTGGGTGAGAAAAGAAATTGAGTATCTATGGTGACTTACATGGGTCCCTGGAAATGGATCCAAAATTTTGTTTCGCCCAAATTTACCCTATAGGTATGCGGTCATTGTAGTACAAGTAGGGGTCGAATCCACTGGGATAGAAGAAGAAACCTAGAGACACTCTGATTTTTGAGAGATTTGGCTATGGGGTGGCCAACTATTTGGAATGCTTTGATTTGAAACTAGTCATTTAAATGAAAAAAACATACAATTACTTATTCTAAAACAATTAATGGAGATTATTTGATCCAAAGTTGTTACTAGGGTTAGATTTTATGTATTTATTTTCTTATAACGTTTCAGTTCACTAATTCAAGATGTATCCACAAAATGATATAATTAATCAACCTAATTCACCAATATAATCCTTACAAAATTACAAGGATAATCACCAATTCACTTATAGGATCAATTTAATAATCACTCCAAGGAATTGGATTGTACTAACAATCAAATTTAGTCATTGTTAAAGTTGACGAAGATGAAGAAGAAAATAATCATCAAACGGAAATATTAAATTAATGAAAGGATACCAGAATTTTAGATCATAAAATAACATCCAATATTCCCCAAGAAACTCCCTAGGACTAACCCATAAGGGTTTATCCCTCCAATGATTCTTTGATCTCAAAAGATGAGGAAAGTAGACTCATAGGGGAAGAATTCAAGAAGAAAAATAAAACAATGAAACGATCACTCCACCGTTGTGTGAACAAAATCACAAGGTTTGGTGTGAAAAAGTTCACACCTTGATGAAACAGTATCAAAGTGATATTAATAAGAACAAAATAAGAGAAGAATAATATCTTTTATTGAAAACTATGGTTATTTGAACAACTTACATGAGAATGAAGAACATTACAACGACAAATTGGCATAATAACATTATAATGAAAACAAAGCTCGAAGATTCTTCACATACTCCACCTATACTGCCTTAAATAGGAATTTTGGAAGTCTTTTTCTGACCCCCCATCATCCCATGTGCCTTTAATTAATTTTGTTGGGGTAAAGTGGGTGGAAAGTTAATGGAGATGTGACTTTTCCACTATTCCTCAGAAATGGAATCCATCTTGCATCCACGAGAATGACGCACCGAAAGGACCGTCTAGATGAAGGAATTAGAGTGTTCCAAAGAAGGATAAAATTTATCCCCGAATGGACTCTAAAATCCTATAACATTTCATCCCATAAAAATATGTGGTTCATAAGATATGATATAAATGGTGGGCTGTTTTTCTGGGCCTCAGAACCTGTCCGAGAATTTCATCATCAACTTGGGCCGCCTGGAACACCATTTAAAACTATGAATTAGCTTAGCCCACTGTTAAATTAAATGTTCCAAATAATATATTCTATCTTAATATAACTTTTCAAAATAATTGTGCTTCAATTATGTCATTTATAGTACTTTTATTTGGTTGTTTTCCAAATCAGTTCGCCCAGAATGTGGTTTCTTCAAAGCCCACTTTGGTGGTCTTCCGAATTGAATCTCCAAGTTCTCCAAATGAATGAATTGTTCCTTATATAATCGGAGACCTTAAAATAAAATATAAACATATAATCAAGTGTAGTATGTATTTTATGAGATGTTCAAGAAGTTACCATGTAATAGTGCATTTTAAGGAGTTACAATCATAATGTCAAATAATGTTCAAAGTGTAAAATGCACTAATAATGTTGTATATGATTAATAAATCACATGAATATTATATTATAAACAACGATTATTAGACTCTTTTAGGGGCTAATCAGTGATTCTCATTGAATAAGTATTGTTTATGAAGATTTGACCCTGCACACAAACAACATAGATGATGATCTTATTTATCTTATCTTTACTTATTTCATCAATAATTATTCTAAACATCCAAAAAGAATATACCACAATATAAATTCTAGAATTTCAAATTTTCTTTTATCCATCCTAATTTATTATCAAATATTTATTGAATATCATGTGAATCTAATTTCTATATGTTATTATAAAAATACCATATTAACAGAGGAAATAATATTTTCATTCAAATTCATCTATGACCGTTTTTAAGTGCTGAAAAAATTATCATAAAGACTCAACATCAATCAATCATAATGAAATAATAAGTATCATTACATCTTCTATAAATAAATTTAACCACCAAATTCATTAAATATATTAATGTATCCATGAACTCGTGCATTAGAGTATGGTTGTATTGACATTCAATGATGGAGTGTTTTCTCTTTAGTGTATCACATCTGCTTTAATTCTTGATTCTCAACATGGATCCAATTAATCAAGTAATTTTGATATAATTTTTATATGAAGATTTCCTTCTAAATCATATAAATTAGTTTTCAATTTCTATAAAATATCACAAAAAATAAATGCATTGGGAACTTTTTATTTTGAGATTAGTCATGAAATGTTTCCCATAACTGATTCTTAAATAACAATGTACTGATATGTAGTCACAAGGATGTTTACACAATTCCTTATTACTCATACATAGACGAATATTTTCACACACACACATACACGCACACAGATATATATATATATATATATATATCATCTACCATATATCTAACAAATGTTAACAAATTATTACACAGCTCATGAAGAAATTATATGAAATTATAATTCAGTGATAAATAGATTCAATGTATCTTTAATGGCCTAAATGTGATTATTAAATAGAGTAAATGACACATAGATAGGTTGGGACATTATTAAATGCTCGGTATCCACTGAGTTTAGATGAGTCATATTCACATGGATTTTCCAGAATTTCTTAAGACCTATATTAATAGATTTTAATAAATTTAGAATAGATCTCTATCAGTCCGTATAGATGACATCTCAGTAAACCCACAAAAATTAAAACAAATATCTAATTTTTTGTCTCACAAGGATAAACATTTAACTTTCATTAATAGATACATCTAAATTCATGACATCTGATTCCAACTAACTTTTTAACATCGAACTTGTAACTTCAGTCAAATATATTAGATGAAAATTTAATCATTAGTACATATCATTACATTTTAGAGATGCAAACAATTTATCACAAATAACAATTATTAAAATAAAATAAAAAAATAATCTTCTAGAAAATTCACCAATCACCCCCTCTAAATTTAATATAAATATTACACATTAATATCCCACTAATTAATAGTAACAGAATGGATGAAATATTCATAGCATTCAGAAATTTTTCTCAATGGAATGAATCATTATTTAAGCATATCTATATCTGGGTGGTCTAGATAAATGTTGATAAAATTTGTGATCAAACTAGTCATTAATGATATCCTTAAAAAGTCATCATAGAAGTAGTCCATCTATGTACTCAAAAAACAAGAAAATATTTTTCAAATTGATTCCCATATAACTCAATATAAAAATTATAATATTATAAAAATATGGAGAAAAATATTTTTCCCAAGTATGAAAAAAATCCACTACAATTTTATCATGATTGAATAAAATAGGTAACATATAAATTTCATACATAAATATTGGATATTGGGATAAAATACCATGTTAAACCATCACTTATTAATTATATATATTGGGAGTGGCTTGGAAAGAATATCTATAATCTGGTCTCTGGTAGGTACTAATTCCTATTTCAAGATTCCTTCTTCCACTTTACCTATTAGAAAAAAATACATAATATGGTGGTGTTTAGACCTATAATACTACACATGATATATATATATATATTGATATTTAATTATCATAGACTTAAACCAAATGATATTCGTATTCAAAAGAAATGTCAGGTAGTTGTGCCTTTATAGACATCATCTATGCATCTTTGTGGTTTGCACCCACATACTCATCCTCATTTGAGATCAATATAACTAATGTTTATTTCATGGAATTCCATTAAACACAATTTATTTAATCATTATTTACCATACCATATGTGGTATTCCTTTCATCTAAAACTCATTACTAGTATGTACCAGTAAATCAACATAGACTCATGTAACATTTCTTCATATACATCATCCTATAAAATAATATATTAGAGATGTATCTCAAATTTCTTTTCCAAAATATTTGTCTCATCATTATTAGATTGATATTGTGAACAATGAGTGACATTTTGACAATGTCATACCGAGATGATTTATGGTATATACAACCCCAATCTTAATCCTAAATTACTTCTCCTTTATTAATTTTCCTTCATCACTATACATAGTTTTATTTTTATCTAAATATTTTTGGAGACTCTTCTAGCTTCATTCATGCCCAACAAATTAACGAGTTAACTAGAATATTTTTCATATGATATAAAAATGTAATATAATTCTTGAATAATTTGTAATATAATGATAAATATTATATCATTATTCTTTTAGATTTCAATTATATATTTAATGTTTCATGGGAACTAATCATATTGGTTACCATCAATTATGGAATTAATTTTCAAATAAACTCACACTCTCACACATATTGAGGTGTTTTTGTTCTTTTAACACATTAATTTTTATTCACCCTTCATTTAATGGATTAAGTGATTATTTAATATTCATAATTTTTTAAATATAATTTTATGAGTGATTTATTCAATCTAACATGATCCTTATTTTTTCTGAACACATTAAATCCATCTGAGTATAACATGAAGACCTCATGTTGTCGCTAATAATTTTCCCAAATAAAATCTTCCTTCAAAAAAGATGATTTAAAATACATTTGAAATAATTTAAATAATAATTTAGTTTTAATATATAGAAAAAAATTATGGATTTTATTATATAAAATTGATAAATGTTTTCATCAAAAAATACCCCATCAATTTGTGAGTTCCCCTTACTAACCATCATTCATTTGTTACTGGCCACTACCCCATTTTAATCCAGTTTTTTCCAAAAAAATAATTTTTCCACTTATGATATGATTCCCCATATATATTTGGATGGTATCACATGATTCATTATTATAAATATTTTATGTCTATTTATTCAGATAATACACTCTTACACTATGTTTATGTTCTTCCTCAATTATATTTTGAACAATTTTTTATTAGAAAAATATATGGCTTGTTTCCATAGACTTCCATTAAATTTAAGAACATTAATCATAGAATCTGAAGATAATTTCGAAATATACATGTTTATTAGGACTAGAGTTTCCTCTATTAATCTTCTCATCTTCATCATGCTCACTATAATATGTATAATTTATATCTTATACAGAATCTATTTTCATTTTGTATAAACATATTATAAAATTCCATCATCCTCATGTACAATTAAAATAATTTTATTTTAAAATTTAGATTAAATTATGATAACATTCTCAAATTCATAAACTATTTTAGTCCTCTTGTAATTTCATCAATAATACCATAATTGTTTTCTATAATAAAGGATGATCCAATTCTAATTTTTTCGCCAAAAATTCATCTTATTTTATTTCTATTTTTTATATCAATGATATGCTCTCAGTCATGATAGGGTGTGTTGAGAATGGATTTATATTAAAACACATATCATAGAAGTTATAACTGATTTAGATTTTAATATATACACATTCAATATTATAATCGTTGTTCTGATAGATTATTTCCTATAAAACAATGAGGTGTAATTTTCTTCTAACATATTTCTAGACCTATCAACTGGAGTTTTGAGTTTTCATTTACCCACTACATTCTATATTTGAGTATATAAAGAACAAAACTCATTATTTTTTCCAGGACTACCAAAATTTTTACTAAAATAGCATTTTTCACACTCATTCTCATTATCTATTCTCAATGAAATAGAAATATTTTTTCTTTATTATATATATGTATTCTAAGATTTTAAATTTATCCATGATACATGATTTTTGTTACAAGAAAATCATACAATTTTATAATGTGATGTTACCAATGAGAATGATGATGTTTCTTAAAATAATGATTCGCTTCATTTTCATAGTCCAAAAAAATAGTAAATCTTCTTATGAAATTTTATATATTTAATATATCATTTATTGTATATTATTTTCACAATTTTACTATATTAATGATTTAATAAATAGTGGTAGTATCTTCATTCAAAAAATTAATATTCATAAATAACATTTTCTAACATAAAATTACTTATATTATTTTCTTCAAGTATGGCTAGTCTTTTATTCCATAAATTACGATCATCTTTATTTTTTAAATAATACCCAATAAATACTTCCACATAACGAAAAAGTCATGGTATTTTCTAGAATCACCTAAAAACATATCAATATTTCAATATAAATATAATTAGCACATATTGACTGAATATAAATTTATTCCAATATGAATATAGTTTTCATATACTCAACAAATTATTCTTTAGTCCATCAATAAACAATAAATCATTTGGGTTGATTTTTTGTAATATATTCGATTTTAATACCTATGATCTTTAGAGATATTTAATTAACAAATATAACATATCCAACTTTATAATTTACCACATTTTCCCTATTTTTATGGTCAATTTTGTTATGGAATGATTAGACATCTTCAACGATATGATGGTTTTTAAATAGGAATTCATTAAATGCAAAAAAAATATTTTTTGTATCATCCCAAGTCTATCCTTATTTTTTATTGCCTCTAAACCTATGAAAAATATTCATGTGATATTGAATAAATCATATACATACATAAACATTTTTATACATTCCATTTTATTAGATAACATCTTTTTTGAATAATTATATTATATAGGTTTCATGCAATATTCTATTATTTATCAAAAAAATATTCTGGACAATACTATATTTTTTCTTCCTAAATTTAAATTTTTTCAATATTAATTATAATGTAACAAATAAACATATATACAAGGATAATTACTGATTTTATATCAACCATAATATTTCTCGTTTTATAAATTTTATGCATCCACTAATTTATTTACTCGATAAGATTATTTTTTTTAAATATAGTTGACCTTGTTTTCTTGGACATCCTTTTGGTTGAGTATTGCATACCCCATGAAATATTATTTATTTCAATAAAATTTTTATTTCAATTTTAATTTATATTATTTTAGTATTCAACCCATCATCTATTGCATATAAATTATTATATTGTTACTTATCCCTAGAAAACCCTTTGATAGTCCTCACTAATAGATTCTTCATCATCATAGTTTTTAGCACTCTCAAAATTCACTTTTCAGATGAATTTTTTCCTTATAATAGATATAGGTGAATTCAAATTAATTATAATTGAATTATTTATATATAATCACTCATATTTTTTATCTTCATGGTAGCTTCATTTTTCTATTTCTCTTTTATAATTTATATGAAATAATCAGATGGGAAATGACCAACCTTTACAAAATTGAAACACATAAAAGGATGATTTCCTTTTATATTTTCATACACATATGGGGATGCTTCTATACAGATAATAGAGTATTTCTATTATCTATTTGATTCTACAATCTTCATCTAAACAGTATAACTCTTTTTCAAAATTTTCATCTTTGAATAATTGTATGAAAATTTCCTTTTCATTATTTCCCTATATTATTAGAGAATATCCCATTATAATTATATTATTTATGACTTAAATGATGTCAATAAATAGTGTATTCATTAAGGTATCCATAATTAACATATTTGATCATGGCATCATGTTTATCTGGTAAAATTATAATTAGCCTCTTCGCAATTATGAAATATCCAATTGTTTTTCTAATATATCTAATAGCTATAAATATAGATATACCCTAAGCATGAATTAATAAAAATATTATTGTTTTATATCCTCATATCTTCTATTTATAGTGTAATGATATATAAACTGTTTCATTTAAAATTTTGTTTTACTTCATGAAAACACCTATTTTGTTTCTAAATGGATGTTGAGGTTTTGTATCCCATAATGTTATATATATATATAATTAATTTTAAAATTAAATCCTATATATAACATCATTTTTAATGTATTTAATATCAAGTAGATATGTTTTTCAGGTCTCAGTTCATACTATGTAACTAGATTGGAATGATTCAAGAAAAATAATTCTAATAGAAACAAGGTAGGGATCAATTATCTATTTCCAAGTATGAAAGAATATAACATTAGGAATTTATTCTCCTTTTTTATTTACTTAGTTTTGGTAATATAAATTTTACAAGTGACATGAAAAATTGATAATGGACTTGGAAATGATATAAATTATAGAATTATACAATGGGTGTTACACACTAAGTGGTAGGGGTGAATTAGTATGAATAATTTTTTCAAATCCATTTGAATTGTCATTATTATCTAAAACCATTCTTTCAAGATACCCATAGAATATATAAAAAATATAAACACCACATTTGTAACTAGGATTTCCACCTTTATAGATGGCTACATCCTCTATATAGAATGTTTGTAATCCTAGACACATAACTCTATTTTTATTATAATAAGGAGCACAAAAAATGGTTTAACATTGAAAATGTTCAAATGAGTGGATTCAAAATGTCATAATCACACATCAATATAAAAAATGTTTACACATGATGAATTAATACTAATGAATATTTGGTCCTCCACATAAACTCTATAGATGATGATCTCATTTTTTTTCTCTTTATGGTATTGTTATTGGTTCATTATGAATACCCTGAAAAAATGTTCAGCCAGATAAATTCAATAATACCCACATATAATTTTTAAATAACGTTTTATTAATAAATATCTATTGAATATAACATGAATAGTTTTATTATAAAATATATGGAAACTCATGGATTCTTGGGAATATAGATCTCCTCCTTAAAATCCCTTTATGGACAACTCAAAGCATCACATCCAATCCTTTTAAGACTCTCCATTTACATTCCTCATTTGATTTAAAATATGACAATATATCCTCCACAAAATACATACCCCCAAATTCATTTGATATATCCATGTATTCTTGAACCCATTTAGTAAAACATTGTAGCATAGTATAGCAATGTATAACTATTTATCTCTATAAAACACCACTTCCAATTTTCATTGTGATTATATATATGCATCATAATTCATTCATTTTATTATTAAATTTAGATTCAATAATGATATTCTTTTTATCATTTCAATTATCATTTAATTTACTCCTAGTATCTCACATAACAAATTCTATTGTAATTTTATAAGTTTTTAATGTGTATACGTAGTTTTTGATAAATCATATGCATGTCAGAAATGCCTTTTATAAAAAATTGAAATTAAAATATATACTCTCAATGGTAAAAATAAATGTATTTTTGAATAATAGGAAGATTCAAATTTACTCATACATTGTTCTTCCCTTCTTAAATTTCAAAATAATAGTAAAAAATGATTCATACAAAACTCATGAAAGACTCATACAGAAGTTAGATTTATTTATGTGTATGAGCAATGAATATTATATTGGATATAAAGTGATCCTCAAACAGGTTAAATGATTCCTTCATGGGCTTGGACGTTTTCAAATTCTCAGTATTTTTAGGGGGGATATGACTCGAACATAGATGTATATAACTCAAAATTTTTATAATAATACTTGAAAATTTACCTAAATTCATACAACAACTACATAAATACATATCATAAGCTTCTCAAACAATGAAATGTATTACAACCTATATCCATAAATTCTCTCCTCACATTGATATACTTCCCAATTTAATTAGTAGTCACCTATTCAAGATAAACAGTTAATTGCAACACACCCTAAAGAAGTTAATTTCCATATTCTATAAAATATATTAGAATTTACAATCATCATCATAAATTTTCATTATGATGTTTAGTATCACCACTATCATGGAATGTAGAAACTATAGAAAAAATTAAAACATTATCTTCTAGAGGATTTTGTAGTGACCTAATGGGAAATTATAATGTTTATGATATGTATAGATTCTCTCATCCTTAATTTTATGAAAATATCGTTCTCTGAAAAAGTATCAGGTATAAACAAGAAATAAAACGATTTTTATCATTCTCAATTAATCACATATATCACCAAAACTATTTCTAATATGTTTTTAAAAAATGAATATCCATACAATCTTATTATTTAATAAATTAAATGACTAAGATACACATTATATTTCAATATTTTTTACTCCTCTCATTTTTTTCAATTTTCCATGTATTTATTTAATATCATAGATAAAGACATGACAATATATTCATCCATGTATATGAGAACATCAAAATTAAGTCATCAATACATACAATGTTACCAGTTTTCTGTAATCCTAGTACGGTCATACACTTACATGGACATTATCAATAAATATCAAAAATTTCATACCTATCATAAAGGTTTAAAAATCACATTTATTAGAAATAACATACCACATGATCAAAAACATACTAAATCATCACCCAGTTACTTCAAAATTAATGATGGTGCATATAGGATATAAAAAACTAAATATTCATATTTGATATTACATATTAACTATAGGTAATGGGGATTAATATGAATAATATACCATGAAATTTTTCATACCTAATCACCACCTACCTCGTATATGCTGAATCATCATGTTACCTCTGACGCACCTCCTCAAATTCTATAAGAATCTAACAATTCATATTTCTTTTTCAAAAATACATGGGGAGACTATATCCAATGAATCATTTTATAGAATAATATACACTTAAAACTAATATCAATAATATTATAAAATCAAACTATGCATATGGAATTAAAATAGATTTAAAACCATTACTAGAAACCAAAAACCATTCTACAATTAGTGAAACTCATTTAGGTTTAGCATGGTAACAACCTAATTGATTTCACAAAATTGGTTGATTATATTCAGTTTTGAATAGAGAAAAATAAAATTATTGGAGAAACCTTATTATCCTTATAATTTTCCAAAACCATTATCCACATACCCAATGCTCTTCTCTAGCCCATAAATAAATTATGGTGTTTTTTTCCTAACATACCCATTGACAATAATATATTAAACTTCCAAAAGGTTCATGAGTAGGGAGTGAGAAGGATACATAGTTGTCCATAAATATATGTTTCATAAATAATAGGTATATTTTTTATAAATATATTTATTAATTGAAATAAATACATGAATCTGATCTTTTATATAGTTGTCACATACGAGGGCTCACGAAAACTCCCTGGGGATCAAATCATAACAGCTTAACATAGTGCTATAAATAACAGATTTTTTATGTGGCCCTATCCAAATAATTAAACATAACAACAATACAATGGTGAAATGAACTTTCCCAAGTAGACTTTTTTACTTTTTCTTAACCTATATTGTTATAAGTCTCAAAGGGAAGATATAATCCCTATTGGAAGTAAGTGTGTCTCTAAGTATAAAGAATACCATTTTTGAATGATTTCCCCTTTATATATCTGTATAAAATAAATAAAAAATAGAAAAAATTAAGGAATAAAAAAGTAATTCATAATAAAACATTTATATAAGTAATGAAATTTAAATGAAATAAAATACAGATAATGAAAATGAATAAAATCTCCAGCCAAAAGGATGATAAAATGATCTAAAATAAATATCGAAAGAGAATAGTACCTTGAAAATCCACAACATATATACTAATTGCTACTATTCACTCATAAAATAAAAATCATACATCCTTAGATTAACATAAACCAATGAAATTAAGTTGTCTATCATATTAGAATGATTTTGAAGATCTTTATAGGCTTGATTTAAATAGACTCGTTTGTCTCAACCTACCAAATGTAAAGATGTTCCATACCTAAAATAGTTCATAAAATGAATTATTTAGCATAAAAATTTAAAATGGGGTTTCACATGATTTTTAATATTTAATCTATGACTTAAAACCTATAAAATCATATCTTCCAATCATTTCCAGAATATAAAATTGATATAGATAAACAATATTAACAAATAATCTCATCGACAAGAATGATGTACTTTAAAATCGTAGATGAATGATGAAAAATAATTAATCACCCTTAACATTTAATTTAATAAAAATACTTTTCACAGAAAACTTCATGGAAAACCAATTTTTTAAACTAAATTTGGTTAATAAAAAAAACAATTCTATTTTGAACAAAATTTCAATCAATTATAAAATAATGAATTTTAATGCAATAAAAATTAACTTAAGGGGATACTTAATTCACTCATATGAACCAAAGAATAATGGAGATATAATCAATGAATAGAACCAAATAATGGTTCAAATAATCAATCAAACTAGTAAAATATAATAAAATAATGAAATTAAAGAAACTAAAATCTCAGGATACAGACATAGTATCCTAGGAATTTTCCCTAGGTTATATTTATAAGAACATGAAATGGAGAAAAGAATACTACTCTATCACTACTGATCCTATCTACATCCCAAGTAATAATTTTGTACTTTCCATAATTAAATGGCCATAAGTATCTATTACTACATGAGCTAAAAAATATTTCCATCTCTAACAACCTTCAATCCACATTGATCAGTCGATGGGGTTTAGAGGAGGAACATTCCCTCTCTAGCCCAATATAACAATGTAGATATTCTACTTATACATGTCACTTAACACCAACATAGTAATACCATGAACCGTCAAATAACGTAATGTTTCCTATAATAACATAAAAGTTTACAAAATATTTGAAAGTAATTTATTTCTTATGCCCTATAAACTAACAATAAATAACCCCGATAAAATATCTATATCATAAGAATAAAAAAATTCATAACAATTTTATAATTCCCACCAAGAGGTAATAAGACACTATGGAAAAAATAAACACACATGGTTTGAAGAGGGTCTCAAATATTAATAAAACCATTTCACATAATATCTTGTCTTTTATTTTACAAAGTTCATAGAATGAAAAATTATTTTAAAACTGATTGAATACAACATACAAAACGAACCTATTAAAAACTCTTTAAATCACACACTTTGAAATATAAGTCGTATTTATAATTATTTCATAAAATCTATTTTGGTTGAAATACAGACATTTTTAATTAAATTAAATTAATACCAAACACCAATTTAACATTAAATAAATGAAATTTTTTTTTTAAAAAAAATCCCCTCTGAGGGAAATAGTCACAAAATAATTTAATTTTTTTAACTCCATTCATTCAACAAAACATTATTTTATGAAATCACCCACATGTTTTAATGAAAAAAATGATTCCCAAAAATCTTTATTTGATATATGATTCATTAGAAAATCATCTTCGGCATTATAACAACAACATGGATTGTCTCTGAGTCCCTTTCGAACTCTTTATTCCATTTTTAAAATTACTAAATAATAGGTATTTTCATTATTATAAAATTCTATATAGAACCATTTTTAAATATCCACTCACTAATTTTCAAAAAATTGTTACCACGATTCATGTATATACCAAGAAGAAGATAAAATTTAAAATAATTTATACCCCACTATAGCCTTATAAAATGGTTAAAAATAATTTAAAATGATGGAATATATTTATAATATGAATTATAATGAATTTCAATGGACACACCTACCTCATTCCAAAAAAAATCACAAAAACCCAACATATTTGATGGAGGATGCACAACTGAGTGAATAATTATCCCTTACTAACATATAATACCCAAATCACTATCATTAAAACTTCACTGAAAACATATCCAATACTAATTTTTTTTTTGGGTTTTGGTTGTGAGAAAAGAGAGTGTTAGAGAGAGTGATAAAGGGAAGAATATATGATAAGAAAATAGGAGGAAATGATGGATTACCACCGGGATGGAACAAGGAATTAGAATAAAATGATAATTAAATCAAGAGGTAGAGGATAGCTTAGATGGAATGCCAAACCCATGGTTTAAATATCATGGTAAATTATGGAGTCCAAAAGCCTTATAATCTCTATGTATAAAGTAGAAATTCATTATTCTAATTATATACGAATAGGATTCATTGTTTCCTAAATCAGTTTCTAACCATCTTATGGTTGTTTTCTAAAAAAATAGCACCATTCCATTCTAATGGGAAGAAGGAATAATTTGAATTACTATGTGAAAACCATTCCAAATAGAATTGTTATATTTTTGAGCTAACTCGAAAGCTTTTCATATGGTTTACAAAACCAAGCGCATGTTGTGTACCAATACCTAGACTCAATGAAGAATAAATTTCTTTCCATATTCCATGTATGTGTTAGACTGAACCATGTACTACACATGTTGACCAAAACAGTCATATACAATATAAAATACATGTATGGAAAATAGAAGTCCCACATATGGGTTATCAACAAGTATAACCTAAACTATGTTTGAAAACACTATTCACAAAAAAATTCCACAAAAATAAAATTTTTGAAATAAAAAACATAGAAATTTAAATTTCCAAAAAAGGGGACAAAATAATACAAAAATTACGGTAATAGTGAAATATGGGGGGTCACTACTCTCTCTGTTATTCAACATTCTACCATCAGAAAGTCCCCAGTCCAGTACATATTATGGAAAAAAAGAAATAAAATTCAACCATTTATAATAAGTGAAATTTTCTCGGGAAAACTATAAATATCCCAATACCATATAGACTTCAAACATTATCAAATATCATGAGAATTCACTAATATTTTTCAATGAGTATTAACAACATTAAATGGGAGATAACCACGAGACTTCATTAAGGAAGTACGAATTTAGGGAAACTAAATGGGGTCTCCCCACTATCAATAATTCATCAAAATTGTAAAAACTTGAATGAAAAGTACTATAACTAGATCATTAGTATGGAATCAATGATTCTCCATATTAAAATAAGAGAAACCATAATAATCTACTAACCAAGGATATAGAAAAACTTCTTATCTACAAAAATGAAGAATGAACCAAGAAACACATAGAGGATATAATTAAAAATAACATAGCAGAACATTTTATTGTGTCTCCAAACCAATCCATAAAAATAATATCCAAAACAACCAAAGGTCATGAGTCCTAGACACACAAACCACCATGTTTTAGACCATCCAAACATGTGATGAGAAAATACCTACCTCAATAAAAGAAATAGATCGACCATAATATGAATGAAATACCAAGATAGATGTTATAATAGGTCATCTTACCCAAGAAACACTCACATAGAAAAATTATAAATATATTAATATTCACTTGATACTGAATAATCACATCTTTTGTTATGTATATCCTAGCCACCTAAAACACATAGTCTATAGGAAAAATATTTCCCAAAAAGAATTCAATACCCAAGGATGGATCCCAATATAATTTCAAAATCAATATAATTTCTATAAAAAGAACATGGAGTAAACGTCATAAAAAACAAAATATACTCCTATCAAATCAAAATAACCAAGAGATCACCCAAGGATTACACTAATAGAAGCCACATAATGGGAAAAAATCCCTAAACTCCCCGAGATAGAAATTCTGCAAAACTGAAAATCACCCAAAAACATGAGGATATCAATCCTCAATAATAAATACTCATTATAGAAAAGTCTGAAATAGCCTAGTCTCCCCAAAAACCAATAGTAATTGTTAAATCACAACAACACCCTGGCAATAAGACAGAAAAATTACCTCTCCGTCATCTGATAGGAAGGGGGTAATCAAAAGGGAATCAATAACCCTAAATTAAAACAATATACATTTACTCGATACCTTTCCAGGATGCACATATTATTTAAAATGAATCATCAACCAATCCCTATCTTCATTCTCTAATTAGGTCAAATCTTACAAACACACACATAGTAGTGAAATTCATTAACACAATAAATCATTGAAAATCAAATGTCAGAATCTTATTCCTATAAAATGACCAAATCCCTAATGCACAAAAATATATTTTCCAAAAAAATATTATATTTAAATCACCCAAAAATTTAAAAATATCATGATAAATTTAAAATCCGAAGATCAGAAAGAGAATTCCTAAATGTTTCACTTGATTATCAAAAATTCCCACCAATTATATTGTAGAATTAGGAACCCATTAGATATCCTCTAATATCATTCATTAAAATATTTCATAAATCATTTAACACAAAATTTGGATTAAATGTAATCACTTTTATAAATCACCCACTAGGCTCAAAATTCATTAATAATTAAACAACCAAATATTTTCAAGATAAAAAATCATTTGGTTTCCATAAAAACATTATTTATTAAAAAATAAATACAAGTAATATTAAAAGAAAAATAATTCTAGATGTTAAACCATATCAATTTCTAAACCCCCAAACTATAACGATTTCATGAAATTCAACCCCATCGTATAAACTATCACATTACCTTTTCTGAAAACGAAAACTAGTTTTCAGAAATCCCCCCTTCTAAAAAAATCCCATTTTACACAACAATCTCACAGAAAATGAGGCACCCCACAATTCTAAATCAACATAATAAAAAATAACACAATACCGACTTTGAATCATCCCATACAATTAGAGATCTCTTTGGTGAAGTAAAAATATTAATAAAACTAGATTCAAAACCTTTACTGACAGGACAATATGGTTCAATAGGATGTGGGCTAGTAAAAATAAAGTCCATCCATAATTCACATGATCGATCATTTTGAAATTTTCTAGTATATCTTGCCAGGAAGTCTAACATTAATACATTGATACACTTTAAATTTCCAGCTCAAATCCAACCCAACGCCAATGAATCATACTCAGGTGATAATAAGGATCAGTACATCATTGATGGAAAATCTAATAAAACATTGAACTGAAAAATCAAACCCCACTTCCTTAAGTAACAAGGAATCCATCATAATGGATTCTGATCAAGAACCCAACCATCAGGAAGCAATAAAATCATAATGAATATCATATATGAATTTTACAAATATAACCTAAATAGGAAGATAATGACACATGAATCAATGTACATTCTGAAAATCCTCCCATAATTCCATTTAATAATGAACTGTCTAGGGTGTTATCTGAACCAATTCCCAACACATCCCTCCAAGTGGTCTAAATGGAATTAATGTTCCAAATAGAGTTAAAAAAATATCATATTTATCTTTAATGAATTCTAGGAAGGATTTTCTCATTGGATATAAATAAAAAATATATCAATGGTGGAATAGAAACATATATCTAATCATGGAATAATAAATAATTAAATAATGAATAATGATAAATCTAAGATAATATTGAACAGGTGAAAGACCATAACATCTTGGACCAAAACGATGATACAATTAACCAAAATAAAATCATAATGGTGAATGGAACCTAAATATATCAAGCATCCCTTTAACTAACCCCTAATCACTCATTAATTCCACTATTCTATTCATGGTTAAACCAGAACCAAAGAGTTGAAGTAGATAAGGATACTATAAAATCCCAAAATATCGATATAGTCATGATAAAAAAATCATATATTAACCTTAGATGTTAAGATTTATTTTTTCACAACGTTTTTTACATTGGTTTTGTAAAATTGAACCTCCACACTCATATGAAAAAATATATTTAATAATTTAAAACATAAATTGATCAAAATTTCAAACAAATCATATCACACCCCAGAATTATGGAAATTAAGAGAATATGATCATGTTTAAACAGTATTTATCCCTTTTTCAATATTTTTTCAAAACTCTACATTATAAATATCATTAAGAAAATACCATTTTATGAAACAATTTTAAGAAATAATGAAACATATTTCTTTTCAAAAAATATTAAAACTATTTTTAAAGAAATTAAATGAAACACAGTCAAGGTGATTCAAAATTTGCTAATATTTATCTGATCATTATGTGGTCACATACAAGAACAGAACCAACCAATGGTTCCAATAATCTAATGGGTTATGGTACTACAGTCGAATTATAAAACAAAATCCTAAGAAATTTAGAGATATGTACAGAGCATCAAATGAAATATCCCTAGGATCATATAAAAACAACTTTAAGATGTGTTAAAGAACCTAATATAAAACAATATAACTATTATACATCCCTAGATGTCCCATCCTACTATCATGAAACAAACATCCTATAGCCTCCATAAAAACAAGGGCTATAAAAATTTTCTTACAGAAACATCCTGCTATACACTTAACTCAACATAGGGGTAGTCTTGAAAAAAATCCATATCATCCAATAATTTTACATTATGGATTAATCTCATATAAATCTCCAAAATCCTACTTAGGACTGCCATGTAATTTCAACTATAGGTTAACTACCAAATATTACATTAAACTGGTATAAAGCTCTTGAAATTAACTCCTGGAAAACTACTAAACACTAATAATTATCATAATAGGTCAAATATCCATCGCAAAAGTTTTAAAAAAAATTAAAGTATAAATCCATCCCCCATGGGTTTAAAATAATCCATAGGAATAATAAAAACATGTGACTTGAAGAGGGTATCAAACATTTTTAAAACCATTTCTCATAATGTGTTTATTTGGAATAAAAAAAGAGCTTGAGATTCTAATATTGTTTCTAACTATTTGAAACTCAAATTAGAAATTCCAATTTTAAATCCATTATTCATAATATACATTGAAATAGAATTCATAAACCATATTATTTCCATAAAATCCGTTTTAGAGAATAAAAACAAATAATTTCATTACAAAACTAGTTTCAAAAATAATCTTTTTATGAATATATATGATATTGAACATTTACCTATGAATTTTAAAAATAGCACGAAAAACAAAAAATTTCCAGTCCACATCCTCAAACCATTGGAAAAAATTCAATAAAAAACATGGGTTTTCATATGAGAAAAATTATATACGGAATAATTTTCAAGGGATCCATTTAACTATTCTGAAAAGTTCATGGAAAATTACATGTTCATCGTAGACATAAAATCCATTTAAAAATAATTTCAAGACTACTAATAGATTACATTATGCTTTTAAATTAAAAAAAATAAATTTAAATAATAATATAAATTTATATCATGCATTACAAGGGACTCCCATAAAAACACCTATTTAATTTCAATAAGAACCCACCCAAAACAATATCCCTTGATGAAGAACGCCCAACCGAGCTAAGAAAAAAACTCCTATACCAAAAAAACCCAAATTACAAACATTTAATCCTCAAAAATTCCAATATGATTCCTAACAATGGTTTGAGTTTGTGTGATTGAAAAAAATTGAGAGAGAGGGCCAAAGAAGAAGATATGAGATGAAAGCGGGGAAATGGATGATTATAAGACGGAATATACTATAAAAAATGTGAGAAAGAACATTAAATTAAATGGATTGGGAGAATATATCACCCATGGTATGCCCAAACTTTTTTTTAATAATAATTGAGTATTAAAAAGTCTATAAGACATAAAGTCATTAAAAAGAAAAAAGTGTAAATTCATCTATTAATGGAAATATATGAATTGAAAATGTGTATTGAAACCATGAGAAACCATGAAAACAAGAATTATAGAAATACTTTTCCATGTAATATCATATTTTAAATGTTTTTGAAACTATTTCCAAACTTTTCACCAATAACCAGTTTAAGAGAAGACCCACATTATTTCTACAAAGCCTCACGTGATCTATACTGAATGGCTATCTACCCATATAGATCAAAAAATTAATTATGAAGATGAACAAACATTAAGTGAATCATAAGGTCTATATAAGGTTTATCTCAGGGTTTACCCAAAACCATGAACCCAAACTCTATTCCACAAGAAATCCCATAATTTTCAATGGACAAATCCAAACTAAAAAAAAATTATTTTCCCAAAATTGACTAAAATAATGGAAAATATAAGGTATTAGTGACATGTACTTGTCAAAAATGGTCTCTGGTTTTTGTGAGATCAATTTCCAATAGTCTTATGGTAAATTTGATATCACAATTATTGAATGTTATTTGGATATAAAATATCATATATCAATTTACAAATGAATAGTATATCACAAATCCTTCAGAAAAGGGAGAAGGTGTTATCAAAAATCTTTATAAAATATATATATTGGTTATCATCCACATAAGATAAGGATATTATCAATGATGAATAATTCTTACTCATAAAAAATAACTTAGTGGATGTGTTATCACCTTTTCTGAATAATGAAATAGTTAATTTTTTACCATATATCCATCTAAAAAACATCAGTGAATGGGTTAACACCTTTATCAAGAATGTAATTGTGAATTGGTCATCAATATTCATTATAAACATCAATTATAAATGTCTTACAATATTCATCAAATAAATTAATGGATAATGGGTCATAAAAAATACTATTAAATGATATAATAGTGAATCAGTATTCAGAACTCATGGTTTCATATTATACAAGGACCAATAATAGCCTAATATCACCCTAAAATGTCTTCCTTCTAAATCTATTCTATATATCATATTGTTGTATATAGAATAAAATAATTTATATTATATTCAATAATATGGATATTTCATATTTGAAAATATAGTATGTATATATTATTATCATAACATTTGATCTTTATATACCAATGAATTTGATATACATGAAACGTCGAATATTGACTGCATAGATAATACCAAATACTCTCCATGGAATAATTTTGTCATCAATCAAATAATTGATTCGTTTTTGGAATATTAAATGAATTATAATCTTCAAAAGATAATATTCTAAAATTTTGTGTTATATGTGTAATGTACATCAGCATCCATGCAATGAAATATGACCTTCAACTTCCTTAATTGAATGAATAAATCCTATATAAAGTGACCAGATACCCGAGTTTAAGAAGTGAAACAATAGTATGTGATATAAAAATCCAACTTCTACCATAATATTTCATTTTTATACATGAAGAATTTTCATGGAAACTTATATTGATTTGGGATATGGTTACTTCAAATGATGATTCTTGTAGCTGGTAAAAAACCCATTTATGTGAGTGTTTTGTTATTGTCCCTTGGTCATTATGGTGGAGATTACTCTATCAAGAATGATAGTTATGGATCATTACAAATTTCATATTTTCCTCTTAAATTTACATGTTACACATTATATGTTTGTTCTTTATGATAGATCAAAAATTTTAAAATATTTTCTTCCACTCTCACGATCTGTAGGTAATCCCCTTAAGCCCATCAATGTTATTAAATACATGATCATCTATAAATCAATACATTGCTTTAATAATTTTATAAGGAAATGTATTATCATCATATTCTTGAGGAGTTATTATTTCATTTAATATGGTGTAACTGAATATTATTAACTGAAATACTGAATTGATCTTACTGATATTAAATTATATGATTAGATAATGTCTTGTTCGGTGTAGTAGGGTATGACTGGTGTGTATTGTAGAGAATGATAATTCAATACTATTTGATATTTATAATAATATAATATATGATATGAAATATCATAGTAAGTGATTAAAATATTGTCTTTGTTAAAGAAAATTGTCATTTACTAATAATTTCATTCATTATATCATCAACCCCGATTGATCCATATATAAGTTTCTTGAACCTATTTATAAAGATTCACCATGAATATGTTATTACCTTAGACGCAGTAAGGGATAAATGGTGATAAATAACTATTAGATGATATATATATATACTTCATAATATAAATATTAAAAACATATGACACTTAATATTTTTAACCATACATAAGAATTTATAGACAAGAAAAAAAATTTCAGTTACATGGTCTCTCATATTTAATTATTTCATAATATGTGAAGGATTTACCTTTCAACAATACTACTTATTATAAGTCCTTATTATATACATGGAATATAATAGATAGTGTAGTTATCGATCATAAAATATGATCTAATCATGAAATAATGAAAATTTATATTTTTATGAAAAATGCATATAAATTACAATGTATTTAAAATTGTGAATTTATAGGAATTATAAAAGGATAATTTTTTAGTTTTATAAAATATTAAATTCTCATATGAATATATCATGTTTAGAAATAAATGAAATTATGAGTTTTCCTTCTTAAATATTCTCACATATAAATTGTTTAACAAATGTGAATAATATGATTATATTAATCTATGTGGTACTTTTTTTCTTGATAATTTTCGTGAAATTTATTACATGTGATGTGTAGTAATTTATGATTCATTTTTCATCTAATATTTGGTTTGGGAAACTGAAAAATCATCAAGCTATGATGGCTGGGTGTGTGATGTCATAAGGTTTGTTTCTCAAATTGCAATTGAATAAAAAACCTCATCTTCAATGAAGGTGTCATCAATTGAAAAAAATGTGCATCGATAATTATATCAGGGAGAGTAAAAGTGTTCACTGATTAAAATTTTATCCCAATCCTATGATATGGTCTTTACTAATAAACAATGAGTGGTCAAGGGTTGGGTAGGCCTAGGAGATATTGTTGATAATGGGAAATGGGGGGAAACAATATTTGATGTGAATAGGTGGAGAAATGTACCATTATTGTGTAGGGGGTCTTTGTGCTCCTCATGTGAGGGGGAAATAGTCAAAAAGTAAGGGGATTATGGGCTATGTGATGATGATCCCATGGATATAATATATTTATTTATATTATATAAAAATGGAAATTTCAAACTAACTATTGAGGGAGGATATCATTATTCCGTGTGTGTGTGGATGGTGTTGTATGTTTTTCTATATTTTATCCTTGTGAAACCAATATATTATTATTAATTAAAATAAATTTTTAATAAAATTATCCTAGGAATATGGAATTTGGTTTGGAGTTACCACTTACATATAATCATATGAAATATTGTATAAGGTTTTTATTTATTTATTATTTTATCTAGTAATGATTTTGTGGGTTTGTTTAATTTTATTTAATTGGATTCATTTATACAAATACATCATATAACTCATTAATATATTTAATTTATTCATATTATCGTATGTTTTTTATCTATATTTTTGTTAGTAGTAGAAATTATGGATTGTGTAAAGGGTTACACATTAATAATGAATTAATATATAATTTTTTGGATATAATAAGGATTTGAAAAAATAATTGAACTTAATAATACCTAATTGATTCAAACAAAAGATAATAAACATTTCACTAGATATAATGTCTATGGATTAAATATTATTTTGATTTATATTAAATTGGTGAGTATTTCAAATAAAATATATAGAAATATTAAATGTTAGATTTCTTATAATGATTATATTATCTAGAAATAGATCATTAACTATGAATAACTCGAACAATGAAGTGTGTACAAATTATATTTGTTATGTAAATCATGTAATAATGTAAACCTAAAAGTTAGTTTCCATATTATTGATATTTTATGGTTACAAATTCATAGGAAATCGTAAATTTTATGGTATTAAAATAATATATTTTATTTAATACACATGATGAATTTTGATAAATCGTTATCAAATCAGTTTTCCAAAATTCATATATGATATGATTTAAAATAATTTTGTTGAAAATACACTTCGAGATTATATACATGATTAATTAGTGTGTTATATAATCTAATATAGATCTTATCACACTAAATTATTATGATGTTTGGGGTAACCATTTTTTATAGTGCTTTTAATTAAATGTCCTTGATGAGAAGATATAAAATATGACACCCAATTATACAAATGTATTTAATATAAACAATAGAATATGTTATTTTTATCTTTTTGAGTACAATTATTTGTATAACATGTAATATTATTCAATATTTTTACCTATGGTAAAATGTTCCCTGTAAAAGTCGAATATGGTGCATATTAATTTGAATGTTATATAAATAATGTTTCTAACTATGAATTAGGATTATTATATATTGGGTTTATATCATAAATTTGAACTATAAGAACAACAAAATAGATATTATAGAAATAAGTAAATTTCAAATAGATATATGTTTTAGTAATGGGAAAAGAGTTATTTCACATAGGGTATTTAGTAATTAATTCTTTATGATAAGTAGATTAGTATTGGAATTAGAAAAATGGTTTTACATTCCTACTTTAATTTTTTTCTATATATTTTTGGGATAATAAATAATTATCAATTATTATGAAGAAAATAAGTTCTTCTATGTATATGAATGTATTATTTTATGGAATCAAGTATATAATAAATAGTTTATACATTATTTTTATGTATTATATTATAACAAATTATGAATAAAAATGTAATGGTTTATTTTAACACCATTTATCATTATCATTGTCAACTATGACGTATAAAATATAAATTCATTCAAATGCATCATAGACATGTAGGTTTTAATGATTCAATATTAAATCATTTGATAAATATGAATAATATTTACATGAAAAATAACCCAATAATGGATTAGTCGAAAATGTGAATGATAAAGGGGATTAATGTATCATATACATAATGATGTATATGGATCAATGAGTATAGAAGTATGTGATCAGATTTGGTACTTTATAAATTTTAATGAAGAATTATTTTAAAATGGATGGGTTAATATGATGCGACACACCTATGAAACCCAAAAATGATAAAAGGTATTTATCATGTAGTATTGGTATAACTAGGTTGGTGTCTGAAGACTAAAAAATCTGATGGAGTGGTGAATACTTGATCCTAAAATTCATTGATCATCTGATATATTATGTAATTTTCCAACAAATAACACCTCATATATCATAAATTTATAATGGTATGTTTGATAGGAAGGACAATACAATTTCAGGTAGAGTTTAGATAATGATGAGTTAGTTTAACCATCGCATTTAATCGTGATTATATTATTTGGAAACTATGACATTCTGTCTTATCCATTTTCTATTTAAGGGGGTATTAAAGATGTTATATGACATATTGACTTGGAAATTTTAAATTATTTATTTCATTATGATTTTGTGTCATGAAGATCATTTATGACATATGGATTCTAGTAAACATATACTTAAATTAGATAAATTTCTTATTTATGGTTATCCTAATAGAACAATGATATTTTTTGTTTATTATACTATTGGAAAAAATGTTTTTTGCATCCTGATGTGGTGTTCTAATTCAAAATAATTATATTAGTCAATGATATAGTGGGTGGAAATTTGAAATGGATAACTTCATATAAATTATAAATGAGTGTTCCTGCTATAGAAATTGATCTAGTTCAGTAGTGATTTGTAGAAGAAAAACTTACTTAACTTGCATAAGAAACTAAAAGATGTGGTTTGATTCATCAGGATCTTATGACCTCATGATTTTACATTGAAAATGATTATGAATTTACCTCCATAGATGATTATGATAAAAAATATAAAAAGGCCATTGAGTGTACTGCTTTCAGAAATTGTTAAAATACATGGAATTTGAGAAGCAATCCAATAAATCTAAACATTTTTGGAACGTGTTTGTTCACAAAGAGTGTATCTCATATAATAAAAAAGTTTTCATTTAAGAAAAGTAAACTAAATGTTTTATGTATAACTACAAGAAAATTTATAGAAACTTTGTATTAAAAATATTTGTTATTTAATATATACTTTCATATTCTCCAATTGAAATGATAAATTCCATTTAGATATATATTTTCCCTATAATTTTTTTATATTTTATGTATGTATAACTACTATCTATAATGGGGTTTTCTTTAAATATTTTCATATAATACAACCTAAATGTTTTTTTAGTTTTGAAAGTCAGTAAAATGGTTCCCATGTTGCAATGGTTCATTTATATATTGAAGAAAATTTTTTGGAGTTATAATTTTCTTTTCGATAATTCAATAAAAGTGATTGGTTTAATAAAAAAACATAATCATGACATATATATACATGTTGGTTAGTGAGATTTATGTCGAAATTATGGTATTGTATGTGGAAGAAATATTACATACATAAATGATTTCCCAATAATAAAATATGTTAATGATTAGTATGGAAATTGATTCTCAATAAAATATTTGGGTGAATGTAAGTATATATTTGTTATAATGTTATATATAAATATTTTATTGTGGTTATATAGACCAAGTTAAAATGGAATATATTGGTAAAGTACTATATTATTTTAGTATAGATGACGTAATAAAGGGTACATCAATATTTGTTCATGGAATGAACCATATGATTCTTCAAAATTTATCTAAATAATTATAAATGAGGCATATAATTTATTATGTGTCATTTATAGGATTTATCATGTATATTGTGTAGTGTACTAAACTCACATATTCTTTGATAAAAACTATAGTTATGAAAAATATCTTGGTTATAGTCACTATATTCTATTCTGAACATAATAATATACTTAAGTGGAAGTAATTCTATTTTCACTACCTTTTGAGGAGATAATGATAACATTTTAGATCATTACACTATTGTTAGTTACAAATCCAATGATTATTATATGAGATTATAAAATAGTTTTCTATTATTCGTAAATTATAGAGAAATATTTTAAAACTTTCATAAACAATAAAATAATATAGAATAAAAAATAATTATAGATTACATCACTGTATAAAATTTTATCAGTAGAGCTATTTTGATCATAAAATTCGTGTTTGAACTTATGGTAGTTTCCATCACTAAGAAAGAAATCATGATTCACTATGATAATAACAAATCTATTTTTGAAGATAAAGGACCATGGTCATAGAAAAAGTAATAACAATCCATATAAAATATTATCATTCTTCATAGATCATCGATAAGAGTCATGTAAATATACATTGAGTGGTTACACATACAAATTTATCATATCATTTATCAAGACTGTTATTGATATAAAACATATGTTACATATTTAATGTCTATGTATATGATACATGACTGATTGAATTTGATGGTTTTAAACTGTATCTAGATATTATAATAAATAAATTCCCCATTTCATATCCATTCATGTGTGCCTCTCCTATATTTCATGAACATTGGAATGATAATTTACAGTCAATGTATGGCATTGTGTTATCCATACTCGATGATCATCATGGAGTTGTATGGGATGTGATAATATGATATGGTTAGAATGTGTAGAATCTTTTACTCAATATATTTATTTTATAGATGATATATATTTTTAAATCATAATTTAATATGAATATAGTTATTAGTTATAATGAACTTCCATATTACATTATAGGGAATGTCATAAAAGCATTGGTATAAATAGGGTTGTAAGATTATTTTGAATCCAAATTACATTTGGTTTATATGATTATTGGATTGAGGACCATCATAATGTAAGACCATTATAATGAAATACTATATGAGTGTCTAATTAGAGGTGTTTGGATATTGTAATAATATTTTCATTGGTTTACGATCAACCAATGTGATATTTTTCTACTCTTATTGATTGTTAATGGAATTAATTTCCTAGAGAAAATTAGTATAAAGAAATTTATTCACATAATTTTTCGAGTGACATGTGTTGTACTTGAAAACATGGATAAATGAAATTTCATATATTCATTCATATTAGTCATACTATATTTTATGAGTTGTGAATATATGAGATGACCTATACAAGTTAGGAAAGATCCATTACTAGTGTTAACTTAATGTCATGAAATAATGTATTATATATGTATATATGAAATATAAATAGTAAATAATATGATGAAAATGTTCATACAGAGATATGTGTATTTTTTATTGAGGTATGACCAAAAAACAATATCAATTGAGTTGAACTAGTTTTTTAAAAATGTATAGTGTTTATTTAATCAATATTATTTGGATATTATATCTTATCTATTTTAAACGAAGTCTCATAGCATACTATTTTACTTCAATATAATAACTATTAAATTTTCAGAATTTTTGTTATAAAAATTATGATATTTTTGATAAACTATATCCAAAAGGGTTTTTATGGATTCAAAAAGAGTTTTGATGTTTTATGGACAGTCCTTATGTAATTTTTGGGTAACTAAGAGATTGAAGGATATGAACCAAACATTGTTTTATATAATTTAATGATATTACTAATCCATAGTCTATGATATGTCTGAAAAAATCATCTACAATAATATATAATCTGTATCTATTGTATTTTTTTAATAGACATAGGATATGTGATTTTGAGTGAAGATATTTTCACATGTCTATTTCTTGGTTCAGTTAAATTTATTCCTCAATGTGAAGATTTATCTATTTAAAAAAAATGTCTAAAATGTAAAAAATAATGTTTTTTCAATTTCATAAGATATGGGTTATGAATAATGGAATCCATTAAATGGTAACCAGACATCCCCATCATTTATTGATCGATGAAATCCAATATAATGTGAGGCAATCTCACTATCGATTAACTACATCATTACCCAGAAAAATATGAAGCTCTCCTCAACCATGATACATCATTTGTCATTGGTAAAAAGGTTCTAGAACACCATTAGATATTAGAGGTCCTCTAAATTTTAATAATTATTCTAGTGTATGGTCTCATCATAATGGAGGAAAAATTCCATTCGCTATCATATTGAGCAACCATACTCCACCAACAATGATAAAAATGTTGCATAATAAATTTTAGGATATACCTATTATATTTATGGGATTTGTACTAAATGTTGATTTTTTATGGGAGATGATACACATTAAATGAGTTTCAACCAAAAAAATTATTATTATATGATTCTCATAAAGAAACAATGAATGAACCATAAAAATTTCCTAACTACCAAGCCTACAATATATCTATCATTTGGGATATTTGAAAATTCAATGAATATAAAGGTTATAAAAATAAACACATAATCATGAAATCTCCAAATTAAAAAAGATATCCCTCATCTATAACCCCATTGAGATCATATAGAGTGCTTATTGAAAAAAAAACAATTTTCCTTTTCTAATTCCACTGATAGCATCACATGAATTGTAAATACCGATATCCATTGTAGACCACTACCAAAAATATCAACCATTAACAAATGGATTTAACCACTTTAATGAATCATTAACCTATTCCATAAGTCATAATGCCCATATATTTGTGTTCTAAAATTTGACCTATCATCACCCAATCATGCGGAATTTCAGAATAAATTATCCATCACATGTAATTTTAGTGAATTTTCAATATTCTAGGTTACTAGAATATACACATAATTAAGTCACCCACTATTTGGTTACAAAATAAAATAATACTCCCCACTAGCATGGTCCGTCCAAAAACCCCCAAGGCAAATGAATCATAATGTATGAAGCTCACAAGGACACCAATAATGGAATCAAATTACTAAACAACTTAGTCATCACATGGAAATACTTATAATCCCAAAACTATCCAAATGTCATCCATTATCAATTAACCATATTCCGTATGATTTCTCAAATGACCATTCACTAGACTCCCCAAGTCCAACACTAAGATTGGACATTATACGATATATATATATGTCCCCTAGGATTCTTGAGTAATCACAGAAAATTAAAAACCCTTTAGGATTATAATTCCATTATTTTTTTTAACCATGACATTGGAATGATAGCCATTTGGGACTGCATGATTAAACCTAATAATCTATGGACTCACTATAATCCTAATAAAATATTGAGTCCTACCATAATAAGGAAAACCGACTTTAGTCATATGGTGTATTACTCATACAATCTCGCACCCTCAATCAAAGTTTAAAACAAAAAGAAACATCATATAATTTAAAAATATTATGAAAAAATACCTCAATTAATATTTATCCCCATTTTCCATAATTGATATATTTTTATTCATGCCTTCTCAATCCTTATAAAATACCATGATCATGAGAATCTACCTTAAAATAGGTATCACTAAATTTAATTATAATAAAATTGAAATTTATTTCCATGATGTTTCCATAATTAATTAAAAACATCATTGTCATGGAAATATCATCAAGAAGTTTATACATGATGTAAGTATTTGAAATAAGGTACGATACTCTATCAATTCACCCTTCATCCTATTAAAACACAAATTATAATGTTAATTCATAAACTAATTCCATATCAACAGAAAAATCTATGTGGAAGGTAAAAGTTTCACAAGACATGCATGAAATGGCATGAAACCATACACCTTTACAATCATTGATACACTTCTAGCAATATACACTAAAAATTTGTCAATGAGGAATGAATTCATCATAATCGTGGGTAATGATTTCACAAATAACTATAAAAGAAAAAATGATAACAACCACATATGATAAAAGTGTATAAAATTAAAATATAAACCAACTATAATTTAATATTCAATATAACCAATTAAATAATAAAGAAGAATGAATCTAAGAGTATGAGAGTAGAAAAGGATCCCCATACCATGGACAATTGATAAGAAAAGAAAAAAGGTTGTGTTTGTTAATGAAAAAACCAAATATTATAAAACATTTCCCTCCTACATTGGGTGATTCATAAGGCCCCAAAAACATTTATGGCCCCAATGATATATATTTTCATGTCGTAAATGTTTTAGTTCCCACCATTGTCCTCATAGTGCCATTCTATATACATATTAGAAATCCATTAGAGCTCTACTATCATCCACCTAGATTCTAATAGCGGGTTCATCAACCTCTTAGTTCACTTAAATCATCAAATTCCATGGAACCTTCTTAGGACCACACACAACATAAAATTCACCGCAAAATATCCCATTGATCATTTAAAATATGTTTAAAAACTAAAATTCCAAGTCAAATAATATAATTTCTATGTTAAATTGATTATAACTTTATTATAATCAATATTTTTAGACTTTATTAACTCAAAAATGTGTCATTCAATACATAACAATATTATAGTAATGAAATAATGTAAAAAATTTCATATAGATTACATACTATGTAATATATGTATTGACCATGAATTCTATCGACAAAATTTTCCTTTATATAATTATTTCACAGATTATAAATCATATAAAATCATATATATTGTTCAATTAAAACATTTTAAATTGATAATGAATGAAATAATAGGTATTTCTCGATGTTAAATAAATCTATACCAATGGATTAGTAACAAGACCTCTTGAATATTATTGTGATACTTTGGCATAGTAAATTGTTCAATAGAATAGAAATATCACATATGAATGTGTAATTTATTTGTATATTATAAATAAAAATATGGTATACTTATATCCTATAATAAGTAAATAAATGTTATAAAAACGTTAAATTAAGTAATTATATTTTAGTGAAATATAAATTTTTATTTAAAATATAATAATTGATATATTCATAAAAATAATTTTTTCATAAAACATATACATAAATTAATATTTTTTGGTTATATAATTATATGATTATTTTATGATACCTTAGTTATTTTTTTTATGTGTCATAAAATCTTTTATAATATAAAAATTGACATTTTTTGAATAAATAATGATTTTATTTAAAATTAAATTTCTCATATTTATAAAATTATATTCATAAAATGTACTACATTTATTAATTCTAAATGTTTATAAATGGTTAGGGTGATTTTTTTTGTATTTTTCTAAAATATATGATTTTTTGAATAATGAAATATGGCACTTTACGATAAATGATAAATACATGAATTATTGAGTAGTGGATGATGTATAGTGAATTTAATCCGGTAGTATCAAAACATAATTAATTATTTTAATATATTTATTTATAATTTTCACACTATTTATAGTCTTTAGAAAAAATAATAAACAAAAGATTTTTATATTAAAAAAACCCCTCCCCTCTATTGTAAATACCACCCTCACCACATATTCCCCTCACACAATCCATGATTTGAGACCTTTCAAATTTCTACCCATTAAATTCCCCAATCCCATCCCCCACTTCTATGTGTTATTGGTACCATCAAAATACCGAATGACCTTCCTGAATGAGGTCCTCAAGGAGGTGGAAATCATGGAGTAAACCCCTCTTTCTTTTTACATTTAATTTCTTTTTTTATTCTTTTATTTTCAGATATTATCCTTGTATACCTATCTATAAGTTCAGATATATATCTGGTATATTTTACATACTAGAATTATATTGTGTTTAGGGAATAATCTATAAGGACCTAGCCTTAAAACATTACATAATCATGAATTAAATGTATAATTCACATTGAGGATCATTTCATGTTTAGAGTTTTAGAGAATTAGGTCATAAAAATTACATTACATCTCAAATGATAAAATTTGAAACCTCTATTTAGTTCCCATTTTTTCACAAAATAAAGACTTTTGAAAAAATAGTCATATCATGATTCATGTTTTAGACACCATGACTTTTCCTTGATCACATCCTTGACCCTATTCATCTTTATGTCCGGTGAAAAACATTTCAAACATGGGATGAGCATAAAAATCTCAGTAAGGGTTTTAAAACAAAGAAATAAAACACTAGTTCGTCATTACACACATAGCATAATCTCTTTCACGTACCTCATGAAATCACAGAGAAATCCAAAATCATAAAGGTAACGTGTGGCATCCATATCGTACTTACATTGTATCTTTCAGAACTACATAGGGAGTTACATTGGAATAACCATCACATTATATTCCTTAAATATCTTAGGAAAAACATTTTTGATTACCTCCATCATGTTACCCAATGATTTTGAGAGCTATCTCTAACTCACCCACCCTATGTTTATCACAGAACCACCTGTAAACGATAACGATGCCCAAAAACCATAACATAGTGAAAACACATAACACACGCATTAAGGAAAGATAACATTTCCACATTTCAATAACAATATATAATTTAAATATATTATCATAAAAAATACATTAGCAAAACCATTTTAAATAACAAAATATGTAAAAAGTGTATATGGTATTTATTTCTCTTTAAAAACACAATGGCTTGTTATGGAAGCCATAGATGAACTAATACTCACGGCAGCAGAAAGGTCATTGTCACGACATATGTTAAAAACAAACATTTTATTTTTTTCAATTGGTTAAATTTTTCATATAGAAAAGATTAATTTTGAATAAAAGTCAAAGTCAAAGTTCTTTATACATCGTATAAAATAAAGTGATGTAGAAATAAAAAGATGCCTCAATTAAAGGAGATTGAGAGAAGTCCATTACCTCATGTCTAACTAGACCCGTTCGTTCATTAATCTTCAGAATAATAAAATATAGTTAATTTATAATTTTTAAGAACAATGTTAATGTTTATTATTTCTTTTATATCACTTATTACCATGTTATAAACATTATGTAATCATTTATGTTTATAACGGTCGTTTTGCCGATATTTGGTACTTGAGTCAAAAATGAACATCTTATATTTATATGTTGTTCATGTTGTCGAATATCTATTATCTATAGAATGATTTTAATCATCTAGATATCTTATATATCTTATATATCAATTGTATTTATTTATTTATTATATTACATAACATTTGGAGGTATGAAATGAAATGCACCGTTCATGGAGACGGTATGTCGTACGTATGTATAAACGCTACATTAATTTATATTTAAAATTTTAATGGAATTAACAAATAATGATACATTGGTATATTGTAATTCCAGTATAATATCATGTATAATATCATTAAATCCATCCTTTATATGTCCCACATATGGCATTAATTATTCATGTCACTTTGAGGGGGAGGTAGTCCGCACTTCCTCAAATAAAAATATCATGTTTGCCCATAATGGAAACCATAAAAGTATGCTATAAATGAAAAATATAGAAGAATTATAAAAATAAACATAATATATATCACATATAAATACAGTTCCATCATAAGGTCCACCATGAGAGTCGATAGGAGATAATTTAACAATCGTCATTTTGTGAGACATTAGATTTCCATCCATAGAAACAATATGTTTTGTACCAATTTGATGGAGGTGTGTGTAAGTTTAATTAGAATAAATCTCATATTAAATATCCTAGTATGTCAAGGATACTATTTTTGTTATAAAATAAGGTAATAAAAAGAGTATAGGTGTAGGAGAAGTAAAATAAAAGAAAAGAACTTAAGAGACATTGTTACCTTTAATTCGGGTAACTCCCTTTAGTTTGAACCAAAAGGAAATTTTGAAGTGTCTTCTACCTAAGGTAAGGCTTCTAAGTGGAGGATAGAGATGTAGGGAGGTTAATTTGGAAGAGGTTGGATGAGCCAAGGGGCTTGATAGGTGTGAGGAATTGGTTAGAAGTGAGAGCTTTTTATAAGGGGAAGGAGGGGCTCTTTAGGGAAGTGTGAAAATATTATTTTATTATATAATTATTTTCTATTTACAAAGGTCCAAAAATCAATAAATACTAAGATAAGATGATTCATGGTCGAAATAAATTTATCAAATATTAATTTTACAGGCTTGGGATGTTTTTTTAATCATGATAATCTGAAATTTTAAAATAATTTATTAATGAGGTAAACACTACATCATAATTGGGTCAAAAATAATTTACTTTTTTTGATATCAAAATATTATAAAAAAAATACCATGATTTAGGAAATATTCATAGAATTCAGTAGAATATTTATAGTCTAAATTATAACTTATATAACAACATGTAAAAATTTATTTTCCAAAAGATATTTGTTTTTGTCATTTTTTCCTTTATGTTAATTAAAATAAAGTGCCATTATCACTCATAAGTAGATCCATGGGGTCCTAAAATTGACCCAAGGATTACCATGGTCATCCATGACTCATTAAATAAGTTTAGGACAAGTTTTATGGTAATTTTGAATTATTATAATGTTTTTTACCTTGAATTACCCTATTTAACTTTAGCCGTTGTAAATAAAATTCAAGAGCTACTATTCACCAAAAAAATTATTTTCATCTTATTTAACCAGATTTTAATTACGAATAACACATATGTATGTTTTATTTTCAAAATTAAATTCGCAAATTTTTAAACATTTCATTTAAATTAAAATTATATATTTTTAACTACTATTTTGTGGTTTCACTATTCACTAAAAATTTACCTTTTTTTAGAAAAATACCAACAAATCAGCCGAAGATATATTTTGTATTCAGAATTAAAAAATGATGTCTATTTTACCAAATTTTAAACGTATAAGTTGTATTTATTAATTTGAAATTAATTCCGTTGTCAAAACAAAAAACATGTTTTTTTGAAATATTAACTATCAAAAGATTGACACTTGTTTATGTCTAATTTGAAAGTGAAATTATTTTTAATGACCAAAATTTGTTTAAATGGTAAAAATATAATCTAATTAAAGTTTAAAATTCATTAAAAAGATAATATAAACATATAAATAAATTAGATTAAAAGGCGGGTTTGAATTATAATATAGTATTATCAACTTTTTATTAAAAAATGATGTTTATCAGAAAAATACAAAAAATTTACCCAAAGTAAATTTCAATGTATTTATTCTAAAATAGGAATTTATTTTTTCAAATATAACATATAAAAGTGACAAAAACTATATTTTAAAAGGGTTTTCCATAAAAATGTGGCAAATTGGTCTTTTAAAGAATATTAGAGTATTTTGTGCTTAAAATTGAATTCATTCACATTTTAAGCCTCTTAACCTTTATTGAGTAAATGTAAAAACATTTAACAAAAATGTATAATAATATTTTGGTTAGTTCTATTCATTCATTCAATTACAATTACTAGGTGTAAAATACCATTTAAAATAATATTACATTATTATTTTTCAGTATTACTCAGCCATGCGTGCAACATAATATTTCCATGAAACATGTTGTTGTGTATCAGGTATGCCATCGAACATAGAAACCTCGTTAAAGAAAAATTATTATTTAATTCAAAAATATTAATAATTAGAAAAATGCATTATTCTTTATTTACCTAGTTCGTCACATAATCTATTGTCAATTCTCTTCCCTCTTTATTTATTCTTAAAATGAAAATGTTGTATGTGAGGGGTTGATTTACCGGCTTCATGGACGATTTGTTTTCATATTTTAAATCTTCCCTAAAGTATGGTAATAAACAAAATTTTTGTTAAAAAAAATTGTAATATATGTTCTAAATCCTATTTAATGTTATGGAATGGTTCTATATTAAATATTTTAATTAATAAAATAAAAGTCGTTTGTAATGATCAAATAACCACCAAAATAATGCAGATAAATATAAAAAAACTTCTTATCTAAGGATTCATCATTACCCCAAATAATAAATGAATTATACAATCATTTAATCATTTTTATGTACATTAATAACTTATAACTTCAATTATGGATATCAATTCTCATTTGACATGAACATTGATACTCATATAAAAGTAAACCAATCATGAAAACCATGAAACGAACACTCCCAAAAGATAAAATATTTTCTTATGATACATCAAAAAGATAATATGTGAACATAATAAAATTATAAAGAAAAAGATAAATTTAGAAATGTTTTTAAATTAATTTATTAATGAATCTAATTTCAATTATAGGATAGTAATGTCACGTGTAGAACACTTTCACACAATAGGTATGGGAATCCCCTAGAAGATCCAGTTTTCTTTGAGGAAACATTTTCTTTATTTAAAAAAATTTAATTATTAATTATTCTTTTTATTTAATAATAAATTATGTTTTAATGTTTCATATATATGTATTTATTATAATCCTTATTTCTTTTATAAGTAGTAACATATCTTAAGAATCCTTTTTTAATTCTTCCAGATGAACAAACCTAATTAGGGAACTTCCCAATTTCATAACCATTTTAAAATACACTCCATAATGTATTTTAAAAAACCAATATTTTTATAAAAATTACACCTTTTATCAAAAAAATAATTATTGGTGAATTTTTAGTTTTATGAAAATATTATTCCAAAAAAACTCTTCTTTGAAAAGTAAAAAAATGGTATTATCTCAAGAATTCCTCAATTATTTTATTTGAGTATTTTTCATGTATTTCAACACCCTTGCTGAATCTTATTTTTAATAGTGGCTAATCTTTTATGATATCATCTATAATATTTTATTGAATGGTTTATGATTATTTTTACTATGTATTTACTATCTTGATTCAATTCATCATATTACCATTGATGGTTTATTATAATATTTGTTATTTGATGAACGTTATTTAGATTTATAATACTAAATTAAATATGAACCTATATATTGATTATGATTCACCTATTTCATATGAGGAATGAATTAGACTTATTATGTTTTTTATGGTACCCATAACAACCCCTGGATTCATCCATAGGTCTCATGAGACAATGTATACTGATTTTTTTTACCAATTTCTATATAGTGTCTTGGATAAAGACTTGATAGTAAGTTTATGATGTCCGAAATTATTCATTACCTCGTTATGATACTAGAAATTAATCTCCATTGTGATTATTAGAAAAATAGAATATCCATGGATAAGTTTCAATCTTTCACTATTATTTATATTGAATTATTTATTCATCTTTTGTTTCCTACAATAATATGCTCTTGTTTATGTTCTAATAGCATGGATTTTTTGTTTATTCACCATGTCGTTTTAATTATGTTTCTTTATGATAGAATCTTTTTTATTATTTACCCTTACTAATTATCTGATCTCACCCATTTATTTTGTATTATATTTTCCCCTGATGCGAACATGTATACTATGAACGACTTTCTAGTATAATCTAGAAGTTTATGCTTGTTTTTAATGGAATTTATATGTTTTTTCTCTTAATTTGTAATGTAAATTTCATGTATGTAATATGGCTTCCAAAACTACTAATCTAATATATCATTTTGGGGTTTCGAGTTTTGTATCAATTCTAATGTATTAATGTATGACACTAGCCCTCGTATAATTGGGTCGGGGCATTTATAGTTGGTAGCATAGAAAGTTTATTTGAAACTTGGAAACTAGACATAGAAGATATAGATTGGGGAAAATAACACTATAATAGAATTAAGGGATATTATTAATAGATCATACATGAATTTTGATAAGGTGTAGATTATGTGGTTCTTCCTGGAAATACACTCCATCCAAGATACTACTATGGAAAGTGGTTCTAGCATATATATACTTGTGGGTAACAACATCGAAATTTTTTCAAAGGCCTAAATAGAGGTAACATAGTACATTAAAATGTTTTACATTGTTCCCCAGGTGTGACACTCATGGGATTTATTCTATTAATAATTAAAATCTTATTTACAAACCACAGTGAATTATATAAAATTATATATGTCCCCAATGAAACCCAATTTATCATAATGATATTATCAATGCAAAATTTTAAAATTTATGTTTTGTGTTACTAGTTTTAAATTAAGTGTTATGATTAATAACGTCATTGAGTATATTCCACTTTTTAGAATATGGGCATATATGAATGATTATAAATAATATCAATATAGGTAATCCCTGAAGGTATTTTTGTACTATGAAATATAATGATGATGAAACCGTGGATGAAACTAGTGATGAAAAACATAGAGATATACTAATATGACTAACTTATGTTATGAAAATTTACCTTTCCCATATGAAGCATCTCAATAAACACATTTTGAGGAACAAATCTATTCTTCTTCAAGACACAACAACCACCACCATTCTACATTACAAAGAACCCTTTTATGTGATTGATGGATAGGTTTCATTGAGATGATATCTCACTTATTGGGTAGTTAAAAAATGTAGAATGTTTTCATATAAATTAACCATTTATAAGGTGATGAAAATCAATGGTTTTAATTATTTCAAAAAAAATTGGATGTAGGAATTGATAACATGTAATGAAATGATTTTATGAAAAACATCATATTAAAATATTTTCCCCACAAATAGCGAGCGAATATGGATGGAAATATTTCAATATGACGAAAAAAGATAAATAAAATTTTATTAATTATGAATCACACATTATAAGTTTTTAAAATCATGTTAGTGATTACATACTGAATCCAAATATCATTAACTATAAATTATTTTATGGGATAAAACCATTATGTTTAAAGACACTAGTCTCCCGAAATTTCACATAATATGATTATATATTATCATGTGCTATCAAGACAAAAAAATAATTCTCAAATTTTTATGACATTAAAGTGATGAAAGAGCTGAAGAGGGATATCGAACACTTTAAAAAAGGAAAATAGAATGAAGGGAAAATTTTATTTTCCATCGTATGTTAATTTTGGGAACAAAAACCTTGCTTCTTTCTTTAGGAGAGTGGTATTTTTTAAAAATTTGATGAAAAATACCTCCATGGTAGTGATTTATATAGAATTAATTATGACACCAATTTTGAATGCTACGATTGTAAATATAAGTGGAATTATGTAAATGATTTTCCTAATTATTAAGGAAACATTCATAAACAATTCCATTTGAGAAATGAAATGCTTATGATATAATAACTACTACGTTTGAAATTAATAATGATGTGGTGGGGGAAAAATAATATTTTCCATAAAAATATTCAATTCTATTTTTGATTCAATGTCATATAATTATATTGTATCTTCCCAGTATTCCATGAAAATTAAAATTTCCTCTTTTGTCTTAATAAAGGAGTTGTTAGTCAAAACTCTTAAGCGAAGTCTCATTGTAATGAACATGTGATAGTGAGAACCCTTTATGACACATAAAGGTTCTTTATTTGATGACATTGTAATCATACCAAAGATTTAATTAGATATAATCCTTGGAATTGATTGGTTTACAATTCTGATACATTAGTCCATTTCATGAACAAGGAAATTAATATTGGTAAAGAAGATGTGGAATGCATTATCTTTATGGAATAAAGCTCATAATACGATTCTTATCTAGACCAACCCCCAATAGATCAACGTAATGAAATTCATGGGGATGAATAGGGAACATCATTTATATATTAGGAAATAAATATTCAAATTGAGGATGTAATTATTGTACGATAATACCTTGATCAATTTCTATATGATTTACCATGTCATCCTCCAAAGTGGGAAGTCATGTTTTCCATTGACTTAATACTTGATGCAGTCCAATATCATACACTCATTTTATAATGGACATAGTTGAATTATGGACCAAAGTAAATAACTTGAGGAGTTGAGTAATAAGGGATCTATTCTCCCTAATGTTCTCCATGGATTTCCTCTATTCTATTCTATAAGATGATAGATGGATCAATGAGCTAGTCTGTCGACTAATGAGAAATAAATTATGTTATAATAATTAACAAGTATCCTCTACTTGACATTAAAGATTTCATGGATCAGCTACACAGAACTCAATATTTTTGAATGATTGATCTCTGATCTGGATGCCATCAATTGGATTTCAAGATGAAATATATTCTGAATATTGCATTTTAGACTAGGTATGTACATTATGAGTTTATATTATTTTCATTTGACAGAATAATTCAACCTATATTTTTTATGGATCTATTTAATAGTGTTTTCATGCAATATCTCGACAGTTTTGTGGTGGTATTTATTTATTATATCTTGTTATATTATAAAATATATTAGGAAAAATAGATAGAGTTCCGTATTTTTATATAGACTCTTTATAGAAAATAGTTATTCGAGAATTTAAGCAGGTGTGAATTCTGGTATCACATTCTTAATTTTTCTGGCCATATTGTCTCAAATATTGGAATCTCAATTGATCATGGGGAGACAAAGGAAGTCAAGGAATATCCTACACCAATGAACATAACTGAGGTAAAGAGTTTAATTTGTTTAGAAGGTGTGAATCCATGTTTTGTTCATAAGTTTTCCTTATTAGCTAACCTGTTGACAATAAATACTCTGAAATGGGTTATTTTTAAATTGAAAAGTTAATGTGAATAATGTTTCTCAATAATTGCATAGGATATTAGTTAATGCTACAATCTTTAAATGACCATCATGAGATGATGAATTTTTGATTTATAGGGATGCATCAAGGAAAGTAATTTTCTATGTCCACATTCAAAATGATAGTCTGATTGTATATAAATCAAGGCTATTAAGACTTCTTGAAAAGAACTATAAAACTCAAGAACATGAGTTATCAGTCATAAGATTTACTCTGATGATATGGAGACTTTCGGATTTGGTTCCCTAGAAACCAACATTATGGTACTATATGATAAACATGTATTCATTGGATTGATATTAATAGACAACATATCACATCACGATTTTTCTTCTATGTGACATAGTTTGTGATAATGTCATAAAAATATTTGTCTTATTAAATGGTTATACAATATCCCTACTGTGATGAGAACTCGAAAGTTCCATTACACTATTATTATATATATGTTCTATGGCTGAATGATATAATATAAAGGGGCACAAATTTTACAGGCTATTAGGGGTTGGGAGTCATGAAACATTTAGGCACCCTCTCATGTTATGCGCCCTGGGTAATATCCATAATGATATTATGAGAACCAGAACTTCCAGTAGGAAATAATTATTCATATGTGTCAATGGTTGTTTCTATCTGCGAACATGGGTGTTGGGCCTAATATATAAATATTATAATTATTGTGTAGCATGACCCCTGCACTTATATGTATTTATGAAAACCATGAAGCAATATGTTAATAATGAGTTAGGATATGTTGGGTGTATCAATTTTAATACTGCATTAATGAATAATTGGAGAATGGATTTTTCACTTCCATGAAATTAGATATCTCATGCCCTTTGATGGAAATGTTATAGCCTAACTAAATACATGGAAATTGTGTTATATAGTAATGGTCAATTCTAGGAAGTCAAAAAATGAGAAATTGAGAACATGGGTTGATTGCACTTGCAAGCAACCCACTTGATTATTGATATTAGGAAAAAGGGATGGTATTGCATGTTAAGGGTTTTTATGAGGTGAAATGTCATTGCGAGATCCAATTATTTCTCTGGGGTTACGTTAATAGTTTCTAGAATCTAATCCTAGATTTATTCAATCCCACCTACTGCCAATGAGAAAGGGGCATAGAGGGTCGGACACTATGTGTAGCTAGTATCACAGTTAAATAATATATTTATTTAACAAGTTCAATAAATATTATTCCCAGTTTTTGTTTAATAATTATTCACGCATTCCTGATCACATTTATTTCATCTCTAGTTATTCATGAAAATAATTTTCATATGTAATTTTTATTTGTGGATGAATAATGCATTTATATTCATTTAATAAATAACTAGTCATTATTCAGGGACCATTAAATATTAAGTCGATTTGGCGGATCAATTTTTGGGTTCGGTGAGAAAAAACATTAAATATTATTTGGTAAAATAATATTTAAATATAATGTGAAAGTTAAGAACATTTCACTGAAATAACATCATTTCTATTATTATTTGACATGGGGATTCACATGGAATAATACATTATGCAATAGAAAATGTGATCATTATTTATTTTTGCTTGGTGAATTAAATTACCCATTATGTTATTATTATCTAATTTGGGCAAAGGGTCATTCAACAGGCTAACCAATCATTATGTCCCCGACATCCATGGAGAAAACCTCTTAAGCCAATAGAATTATTCCCTCTCCAAGAACACTTTAATAATGGGAGAGATCCTTCTCTACTTGATAAAGGAAAATGATTTGGATGCGATTGTCAAGGAAATCAATGGTGGGCTTCGCAAGCAGAAGGATCATTCACGGTAGCACCCGGAGACTCCATCAGCAACATCTTGAGATACATGGGGCACGTGAGGATCACCCCTATAGGATTACTATCCTTTTATTATACATCGCAATAAAGTGTCACCTTAGACCCATTAGTTATATGCATCAATGAATAATGAATCACCTTGGAGTTAATTATATAATTTAATTAAATTAATTATTATAAAATATGTTGATCCTATCTTATTGGTTTAAAATTATTACCTTATATTTTATATTTGATTCAATTTTTGGATACGATAATTCATTATCATATTGATCCCATATTAATCATCGTTTATGACAATTTGAAATTTTATATACTCACCAATCCTCCTCTTCCACTGCGCCCAAAACCTACAAGTTGTATCAGAGAGCGCATATTTTCATTTATAATTATTAAAATAATTCAATGATGATTTACTATTTAATAATTTAGTTTTTCAATTCACGTTTAATATTTCTTTAAATCTGAAATTTGTGATCTTTTCACCCCATATCATTTCTTGCAGATCCAACAGAATCTAATAATTTTTTGATTAAATTTAATTTGAGGATCTTATTAAGAGGCGCTGACGGTTCTGTCTAGATAAAAAATTAATGAACATCGTGTATTTGTCCTCAATGCATCATGAGTAATTAGAAAATTACTCAAGCTATGTTCATTAATGACATGATGTGTTGTCAATTTTTACACAGAATGTTCACCAGGACAGACTTGCACATGATCAGTGGTACTACACGCCGTGTGGCCCACTTGACAAGACGTGTAGTCCCTTCGGGTTCGGGTCATGTCATTTATCCCATACATGGATTGACCGAATGGTGACTGTGTAATAAAGAGTCGACATGATGTGTGTCCCACCAGAAATTCTGTTTACTCTGAAAATATTTGAAGTACACTATACATGTCGTTTCCCCAGGTATGTACTTCGGAAAGATGTTAAGGACGGTACACGTTGTGTAGTCGAATATACATGTTGTGTACTATTTCCATATTACAAAAATTTAAAATTTTAATATTATATTATATAACCCTTAATACATGTACCTTCATGTGTGAGTAAAGTTTGGAAACAACATGTGTTTAGTGTTTGAAATATATATATATATATATATCTAAAAGTTTAAATAGAATTTATGTAATATTCAAATATCTGCACATCATGTATGTGTTTTATTAAAATTATAAATATGCATGCATGTTACATGTCACAACGAATAAAGCATATAAATGTATATATACCTACATGATAGGTAGGATTGGATGGGTATTCACTAGGTTGCTTCAAAAGTACAAGTTATGTACATGTTTATGGATGATAATCTCATGGAACATTAGAAAAAGTATTAAGATAAAAATTATTGGTTAATTGATGATAATGTTTAATCGATTTGAGAATAATTTATTTTAATAGAACAGTTAATGAATTTATTGTTTGTTCTATTAAATGTGTAGTTCATTGCATATATTTGGATGATCATGAGCTAGACACGACCATTGTATGTGATTGGGTCCCTTAGAATTTATTTAACAAATTACAATAGTTATCATGTGTTCCTTCTCCTCATTAATATGTATGGTCTTCCTTCCCGTGGTTTCTTTTATGTAATCCACCCTTTAACCCTAACCTACATGTGTGTTAAAATAAATTTTAATAGATGGAGCTCACATGCTAGATGAGGTGGTTCATGTTAGGAGTTGAGGTGAAACCAATCCATGGAGATATAAAGGTGGATATGTAGAAAGCTATAAACATGATCCTTAAACAGTTCAAGGTGTTTCTCCCCTAGGATATGGTTAGTTTATCAACATCTAGCTAAACTAACAGATTTTAAAAATTATCATCATATACATTATTTTATTTATTTTTATTGAATAGTGATTCATTATGAATGTTTGACCCGATCAAATAATTAATGAACTAATAAGCATACAGGATAGAAATAAAATAAAATGGGTTATCCATAAACCTTATCTATATATGGTTAATCGCTTAAGTATATCCAACATCGGATTAAAAATCATGGTAATGAATAATAAGTGTTGATTTATTCATAAATAATAAAATCAATAAAATAAATATAAAGATGGTATATCCTTCCATTACATTGGTAAGAACCGAACCATTGTTCAAAGTTCTTGACCAACCATTGTTAGGGTGATTTCGATTATCATGGAGTTTTAATAATATGTTTTGGGTTGAACTTACTTAGACCACATTAAGGGGTGACTACCATAGAAGGACATGGTTTAAATGATATGCAATGGTTAAGGAAATGTAAAATTAAGGATTTCTGGAATGCGGGGTCCATTCAATAAAAAAAGGAGTTGGGAGTTGATGCATTTAAAATTTAAAATTCCTACCAAAATCATTTCAAGATGCATTACCAAAACTATTTTGGGTAATGATAAGGGAAATATGGATCTTTACCACTTGAATATCCAAGGAATAGGATATTCTAAAGAAAGTAGTGAAAGGTATTGGGTTTCCAAAATTAGTTGGAGACTAATAAAAATTAATTTATTTATTTTTCTATATTTATCACCATAATGAACTACAAAAATTCATCTTAATTTTTAGTTACAACAATACAAATGAAATAAAGGGTATCACCTCAATCCATACTCGGCAATTAAAACAATCTCATATGAACTAATTTCCCAAATTGGAAAAGGATCCTTCAGGTTAACCTTTTCCCTGACAGGAAACATTATATGGTAAAAGTGACTTTACCAGTTGCACCTCTAAATGAAGCAAGTGATGAGGAACTCTCCATGTAGGAGAACCATCAGAATGATGCTACAAATGTTTAGTGCCTCATGCTATCATTAATGAATAATGATCTCTTGAAGAAACATGAGAAAATGGATGCATAGAGAATATTGTCTCATCTTCAGGATATATATCAATAAAAGGAATTAAATGATATAAATGAGATCTCCAACAATTTTTTTAATTATAATCCTAGAGAATCTACTACATTTGGACCTAATGTAGACAATCTTATTGGATAAATTGTGTTTCTGGACATCGTATGGATTAAATTGTGACACGAGTTGCATACAAATCTCAAATTATCATATCTACCTAAGACCTTCTCATGTATTATTGTGAATTATAATATGAGAAATAATGGTAAGTGTCTATCAGATCTTATAACCCTAATTCACCATGTTTATATGTACATGGGGCATGAAAAACCCATTTCCCTTATTGTGAATATTTAGAGCAAGTATAAGGAAAAACGGCCGGATATTTATAAACAATCTCTAGCCTCAAAGCATTGTCCGTCCAATAAGATGAAGATCTAGAGGCAGAGAAAGGAAAACGAGGCAGTATTCTTTGCATGGGGAAGTAAGGCCACTAGGAGAGGAACAACACCAATATGCATGGGGAAGCCAAATGTGTATTAATTATCGAGTAAATTATTTCTATTTATACACATTGGGAATTATATACATCTTGTGGGGATCACATCTATATTAAAATGCAAGAAAAAAGTAGATTTATGAAATTTTCTAGAGGATAGGTGGATCTATGAGATTCCAATGGTGTGTGGTTGGCTCCTCCTAACATTTGTGACTACCACCTCACGTTATTTATGGGAATGTTTTTGGTTTTACATTGATGTTATTGTGTTCCTAGTGTTACCAAGACCATAATTTTTGTATAGAAATCAGATATAGGCGTATTTATTTTCATGTTCATAAATAAATGTTTTTAGTATTACAAGGAGAACATATGTTATGGTATGTAGAATTTAAATAATGTTATGTGTGTATTAAATTATGATAACCAGGTTTTGGAAATTGATAATGAACCAAGTTCACCTGACTCATACAACACCCCGTTGTGGCATCACCAACATGGCAATGTAAACAAGAAGTGCCTGACAAATCTATGTCAAGATGGTGATTTAGACTCTTCTAATATAAAACCACTAGATATATTTCACTCATGTTTACAAGGAAAAATGACCAGACCAAAATTTGATTGATTGGGTTATAAGGCCATAGAGAATTAAGCATTTGTAAAAACTATTGTTTGTGGACCATTTTGAGTAGAAGACATAGGTGGATATTAATACTTCATTAATTTTACTGATGAATTGAGTAGATGTTTCTCTGTATACCCAATGAGGTATAAGTACAGGTCCTTTTATAAATTCTAGAAGAAAAATAATGAAGTATAGAATCAACTTGGTATGAAGATGAAGAAGCTTATATCAGATTGAGGTGTACAATATCACAAACAAGTGTTCATCGACCATTTACAAGGGTCTGGAATTCTATCACCACTCACTCCACCTTATACAGTAAAGTGGAATGCTGTCAATTAAAAGAGGAACCATACCTTGTGGGACATGGTTTGGTAAATGATGATTCATCCAGATATTCCATTATCCTTTGGGGATATGCTTTGGAAACTGCGAAATACTCATTACACGAAGATCCAAATAAGGTGGGACATGGGATTCTATTTGAGCTATAGAGTGGAAAAAAACCCACATTGTCGCATACACGAGTATGGGGACATGATGTATTTGTTAAGGATATATCAAGAAACTAACTAGAATCTCAGGTAACGAAGTGTATCATTATAGGGTATACCGAGGAAACAATGGGATAATAAAAATAATATCCCTAAGACAGGAAAGTGGATGTTTTAAAACATGATATATATCATCAGAGGGATCATATACTCAAAAAGGATAGTTGGAGGATGATAGAAATCGATGAATTTGATGCTCAATATACATAGGAGTTGGTACAGGAACAAGTTCCATAGGTCCCTATGGAAGAGGTAGTTCCTGAAACACAAGAAATACATAGGAGGAAAAGATTAGTAAGGGAAGAAAAGAGATATGGTTTACTTGTAATCAAAGAAAGTGACTCATTATTGTTGGACAATGATGAACCTATCTCTTATAAATAAGTACTAGAGGTCTTAGAAGTTGTAGGATGGTTAGAAGAATTGAAATTTGAGATGTATTCCATGTATCAGATCCACGATTGGGTTATATTGATGCAATAGTTGATTTAAATCAAATTTGGTGTAAATTAGAATTAAGAATGAAACTGTTCTTGGAACATTATGTTAGTACCTATAAATCAAGACTAGTGCCTAATGGTTTTAAATTGCATCAATGAACTGACAATGATGAAACCTTATCACCGGTTTCAATATTTTACTCCATTAGAATAATTATTGCCATATCATATTTCAATTACTATGATATTATGTATATGGATGTAAAAAAATAAATCCTTAATGGTAACCTCCATCAAGATGTCTATATAATACAAATGGAATATTTCATGATACCAGGTGATGATAAAAGGGTATTCAAGTTACAATGATCCATTAATGGATTAAGGAAATCATCTAGATCATGGAACATTTGATATGATGAATCCATAATATAATTTGGATTCATTAAAAAAATATGTTAGCCATTTTTTACCATAGGTTTAATTGGAATGTGGTCTTTATTATAGTAGTGTATAATCATGACATATTGCTAACTGTAAATTACATAATAGTCCAACAAATTGTTAAGGAATTTTTGAACAAGTGCTTCTACATAAAGTACATAGGTGAATAACCCAGAAATTTAGGGATCAAGATCATTAGGGATGGATCCAAGAGGCTATTTGGACTATGTAAACGTACATACATTGACCAAATACTAAAGATATTTTGTATAGAACATTCCAAGAGAGTATTGGTTTCAGTGTCTCACGGTATACATCCTTCCATGAAAATTTGTCCCTAGGAAAAATATGTGTATGAATGGATGAGTAGTATTCCATATACTTCAGCAATAGGATATATCATTTATTCCTTGTTATGTACCATATTTGATGTTGCTTATGCACTGAGCATGGAAGGAAGATATCAAGAAGAACAATGAGAATAGAATTGTACTACTGTTAAGACTATCCTTTATTATATGAAAAGAACTAGGTTTTTGTTCCTTTCATATAGAGAAGACGAGGAGCTTGTCATCAGAGGACATAATGATGATGGTTTTCAGACACATCATAATGATCTGAATTAACATTCATGATATTATTTCTATCTCAATGGTGGATCTGTGAGCTAGAAATGATCAAAGAAGCTAGTTGTTGCTGATTATATGGAAAATTCCAAATATATAGTGTCTTCTGATGCATCCAAGGATGCTTTATAGATTCATAACATTGTACATGATCTTGATGGGGTTCGTATAAATAAATATAATATTACAATGTATTGGGATATTATAGTAGTGGCGTCTCTTGAAAATGATCCAGGGTCAGATCAATAGAAAAAGCATATACATTGAAAGTATCAACTCTTGAAGTATTTCTATCATATAAGTGATGATGTATTGAGAAGGTTGTCCTTGGATGTGAATGTGGTTGACCCCTTGACGAAATGCCTATCTCAGATGAAGCATTAATATAATGTGAGGGCTAGCAGACTGTAGGTTGTTAGTAGGTGGCTCTAGTTCATGTGGGAGTTTGTTTGAGTTGTTTTCGTAGAAACCAAATTCAATGTTCTTTATGATAAAATTATATTCATTGGATGAATATTAATAAGCTATTTGTCACATCATGATTGTTCTTATGTGTGACATGGTATGTGCCAATGTCCTAAGAATAGTTGTAGCATTAAAAGGTCATAGTGGATCCTTGTTATGATGAGAACCTAAAATTCAGATGACAATATTTGTGAATATATATATTCTATGCTCAGATGATATCATTTGAAGGGACACAAATGATACATGCTATCAGGGCTGGGGACTCATGAATCTTTTGGGTACCTTCTCATGGTGTTCGACCCTGGTGATATCAAGGAGTATATTCTGAGAACATGACCCACCATTAAAAAATCCATATTCATTAATGTCATTGGATGCTCCTATATAAGTATTTGTGTATTTTTCATTATAATTTAATTTTATAATTAGTTGTTATTATGAATTAAGAAATTATATGTATTGGTAAAACCATGACAACATATGTTCTTTGTGAGTACGGTATGTTTGGTGGGTCACAAATAATACTTAATTAATGAATATTGTGAGAAATGATTTGTAACTTCTTAATAAGTAGATATATCAGCCCCATTGATGAAAGTGATATAGCCTAAATAAATTAAATGAATTGGTGTTCTCTATTCATGTTCTATTCCAGGAAGTCAAAGAATGTGAAACCGAACACATGGGTAGATTGCACATTTAAGAATCTATATTTATTGTTGATATCATAAAAAAGGATTATATTACACGGTAAGAGTTCATATGAGGTGACATGTCATTCTGACATCAACTTATTTCTCCTGGGTTCCTTGACCCATTACGAGAATGTAATCCTTGAATTTAGGAAAGCCCACCTAATGTCCACGAGACAGATGCATAAAGGGTCACACAACAAGTTTAGCCAATATCTCAGTTAAATAAATTATTTATTTAACAAGTTCAATGAATATTATCTCTAGTTGTGGTGTAACAATTATTCTGGTATTCCTGATCTCATTTATTTACTCTTTATTTATTCGATAGAACATATTGTGGAATGAAATTTTTTTTGTTGAATAATGTAATTATATTTATTTAATAAATAAATAATCATTATTCAAGGCCCGATAAATATTGAGGAGGATTGGAGGACCAAATTTTGGGTGTGTGGAGAAATAATATAAAATATTATATGGATAAAGAATATTTAAATATTTCATGAAATTTAATCACATGTCATGGAAATAATAACATTTCTATTATTATTTGACATGGGGTTTCACATGGATTAATAAATTATGTAATTGAACATGTGATAATTATTTATTATTACATAGTGAATTAAATTACCCTTTATGTTATTATTCGATATATTATCCAAAGGATAATTCAACTAGAAAACAAATCAATGTGTGCACAACATCCTTGGAGAAAATCTCTCGAGCCAAGAGATGTATTCCCTCTCATAGAACGTTCTCATGAACGAGAGGGATCCTACTCCACCAGATCAAAGAGAATACATTAGAAGCGATTCTGAAAGCCGTCGAAGGTGGGAAACGAAAGTGCTAGGATATATAATGCTAGAACCTAGAGACTCCCTCAATGACATCTGGAGATACATGGAGTATATTTGGATCAGCATTAGAGGATTCCTGTCATTGGATTCTACATCAGAAAAAAGATGCACCTCAGACCTATGGTCGGATGCATCCACGAAGGAAGAATTTCCTTGGTGGTAATTTTATAATTTAATTAAACATATTATAAATAAAATATTTTGATCCTATCTTCTCAATTTGGGGTTATATACATATTTTTTAATAATATGAGTCAAAAAACCCCTTTATTAACATTGAAATAAAATTTCAATGAGGAACATGCGTTAAAAAAATACATTCAAGAAGCCCATGAATGAGGCAACATACTATGGTGAGTAATGTTCCCACCCCAGCCACAAGAATGTCGACCCCTCATCTGATTGTTAACATGATCCCAAGTCCCTCCTTCATTTAGAATAACAGCATCAACTGAATGCATCACATCTTCAGTATCAGAGTCCTCAACATTTTCTTATCCATCTATTTCAATGATACCTAAAAGCATCTCAAAATAGATAAATATATTGACCTTCAAGGTTGATTTACTCTCCACATCTTCATCCATGTTACGGCCAAGTGAAATATCTTTCTTGGAGCCATCCAATTTTGATTCCCTAGTCCCAACACTTTTAAAGAAACCAGCGAGTGGCCCGCCATCCACAGTCTCGTTAGCTGCAATATCCTTACTAATATAGTCCCGAATAGAAGACTGAAAAAGATGGAGGTTCAAGGAGGTTATGTCAAGCCCCACAGGACAACAAGCTGGTGTGCCAGCTTGCTTATCATAGACATCACAGGCAGCAAGACTGCTACCCTGCGCAAGTGTAAGCTCATGTTTAGATTGAACCTTAGTATCAACAGCAACCAAAGGAGTAGATGTACCAGAAGAGTCGTTGCTCAAAACATGAGCAGAATGACATTTCAATTTTGTGTTAAAATATTGGACATTCTACTTTTGGGTTTCATTGACTTAGAAGAAACATACATTGCCTTACCATTTCGGTTGTTTGAAGACAACACTCTTTGCTCATTCCAGAAATCAAAATCAACCACTATCTGAGCACTTAATTCCATTACAGCCTGACTGTCATCAGATTCATCTCGTACATGCTCCTCATTAATGCATTTTGATAAGGCATCCTTAAAGGAAATTCCATCAAGGGTAGTGTAAGACCCTATAGTGATGTCATCCATAGAGGGGAACTTCTCATTAATATTAGGAGGAACATAATATCCAATATAAGCTTGAGTTTGACCAGGGATGGGGATATCAGAACATGAATCATTCCGGGATAGGATAGGAGGAGTATTTTTGCCACAGAAGACTCTTCTTCAATTGATGATTGTACCCCAGGGGGGGGGGGGTAAAACGTTGGAACAGACCCAACTATGACTGTCACCAGATTTTTAGTATGATATGCAATGGTCTGCACATCCGTTTGGTTTTTCCTCAATCGATAGTGTTGCAAATCATGAGCTCTAGTATTATAGTTAGTACAAACTATGTAACCTCTACACATAGATTTTGAATGACCCATAATATGGCAAGAGTCACAAAACAAAGGAGTTTTTTCAAATTCAATCTTAAGAGAAATTTTAACTTGTTTTGTGGATAGAACCACCTTATTTGTCAATGTGGTTCTTAAATCCACTTCAACCAGAACACGAGCATAATAGCTAAAACTATCAATTTTAGTGGCGTGGTCCATCCGAATTGGGATACCAATTGTAGATGAAATGTCATATAAAATATCAGGATTCCATAATACCCAGTTAAGACTGAATTCTAACCCAAACTTGTGCACAAGTATCCTTAAAGTCATTAAAACTGAAATTTATCTTCCAATCATAAATCCTCATAACACCGGGCCTACGGTTCAGTGAACCTGAACTCCAGGCTCGAACTTTAAGATCAGCTAATGGCAAAATAATATGGAAAAATCCACGGCCAAGTGAAATGAATTTGAAACCTTGAATGCCAAAATGAAAGATAAATGGGTGACTCAGTCAACAACATTCCTAGGTTTTGAACTTTTCATCCACAAAATGAGAGAAATTAAAGAAAAATTACATAGTCCATGTCAATCTACAATTTCATCATTAGAGGATAATATATGTGCTGTTGAGCCCTTCCTGAAGATTCCCTTCGTAGGACGATTCATATGCGAGGAAAAAAATCCTCCCAAAATTCTATCGAACTTTGATAAACCATTTAATGCTTATTCAAGCGACTTGAATATGGAAAAGGGGGATTTCAGTCTAGAAATATGGTGAGAATATGTGAACGAATGGAGATTGAGACCCCTCAGATGATCTAGGGAAAATGAGTCGCCATGAGCCATTTGGAGTGGTGACACCCGCACCTGTTCCACCATCAAACATATCATAATTCATATATCCCTTGTCTTTTTTTCTTTGGTTAAATATCATGGATACTATCATTCATCATCTTATTGATCCTGAATAAATCCTCAATTATTAAAATTTGAAATGTTGGGTACATGACCATCATGTACTTTCAATGTCCATGTAACCAACAGAGACTCTATCACGATGGTGAATGATGTGAGATATATATTGATCACAAGATCATGAAATATATATTATCACATAATGAAACCAACATGTGTTAATTAATATGGCTCATGATACTCATAGATTACGATTGTTTAATAAATTACATCCTAGGGGAGGAGAATAAGGTGCCAAGTGCATTGAGCTGGAATGATCATGGAGTTCTGAACAGAGTGAGGATATGGAAGGATCATGTGAATATCGATCTAGAAAAGTTGAATATGGGAATTATCAAAAAAGATGAAACCAAATTAATTTTTCACTTGGTTTCCCTACCATATTAATTAGAAATTTTTAAATTTTCTCTATTTGAAAATGAAAATCCTCAAAATAAAATTGAAGCTATGAATGATGGGATGATGGTAGAGATCATGTCTGAGGATGGAATTATTAAATTTGGGGAGAGGGTATGTGTTATCTCTATACCTAAGATAAAAATGGAATTATTGGATGATTATCATAGCCAAACATTCTCTATACACCATAAAAGAACTTATATGTATCGATATTTTAAGGAATATTTTAGGTGGGATAATATGATGTGAGAAATTGATGATTATATATCAAGATGTTCTGTCTATCAACTAGTGAATGCTGAAAAACCACAACAATGAAGAGTAATGAAACCCATTCCTATTTCTACATGGAAATGGGAGTACATTTCTATGTAATTTGTCACTATACTAACATAAACACCATGAAATAATGATTCAATACTGGTAGTTTTTTTTCAACTTAACAAATCTGCACATTTACTCCCAATAATGAAGGATTTTTCACTAGAGTGCACTACACGACTCAATATAAATAAATTTTTTACACCTTATAGAGAACCTATTGATATTTTTTCTGAAGCAGATCCATAATTTAAGAAAGAATTATAGAAAATTAATTAGAAATATTTAGATATTGAGCTTCCATTGAGAACTTCTTATCACCCTCAAAATGATTGGTAGTAAGAAAGAATGATTTGAATATTAGGAGACATGTTTACAACATTCTCAAATTTACTTTCAAGGAATGTGGGATCAATATTTTCTTTTGGAATAATTTTATTATAATAATAATTTCAATTATATTATTCAAATTTCACCATTTGAAGCATTTTATGGAAAGTGGTGTCATGAACCAAGTTTTTGGGAATATGTTTGTGAAAGGAAGATTCTAGGCCCATAACTTATGGAAGAAATATTATAAAATTTAAATACAATTCAAACCCATATTAAAGAATAAAAATGTAGGAAACTGATATATACCAAAAATCAAAGGAAGGATTTGGAATTTCATGTGGGGGATCAGGTTTTCTTGAATGTATCTCCTTGTAATGGAGTTATATTATTTTGGAAGAAAGAGAAACTGAGCCCAAGTTACATTAGAACTCTTTAAATCCTAGAGATAGTAAGATATATGTAATTTCATATAGAGATGTCACCTCTCCATTCTAAAGTAATAAATTTGTTCCTCATCTATTTGATAAAGAAGTACATGTAAAGCCTAATTCATGTTCTCACTTCTGAATAATTATAATTTGAACTTCATTTATCTTACTGTGAAGAGAATATCCAAGACACTAGAGAATATGTGAGGAATAACTAGATGACATAGATTGTAATGGTACATCGAAAAAATAAATAAACCTATGAGACCATGTGGGAACCAGGGGAGGTTATGATGAAGAAATATAAAAAACATTTTTGAGGTGAAATTTTTGAGATTTTGAGGTTGAAGTTTTTGTATGTGGGGATAATATAACGACCCATAATTCTATCAATGATGTTTTATATATTATAATTATTTCATATATTATAAAATCACATAAAATCACATAGATATTACAACAAAAAATTTATAAATAAATAATGAATGAAATTGGAGGTATTTCTTTATGTTATGGAACCTATACAAATGGAATAGTAACATGACCTTTGGAAAAGTAAGGTGACCCATATGAATTGAAAACATGAAAATGGAATATTAAAATCACATATTAAAACATGAATAAAATTTGTGTATATTTTGAATTAAAATATGGTAATTGTTCCATTGAATATGTATTTTTTTAAAAGATAAATTAAGTACTGCTATTTTTGTGAAACAAAAATGTATACTTAAAATTTTATAATTAATATAATTATTTATATGAAAATATATTTTCATAAAATAGACACAGAAATTATATTTTTTTTTCTTATGATTATATGATATTTCTATGATACCTTTGGAAAGTTTTGAATGTGTCATAAAATCAATTATAATATTAAAATTCGTATTTGTTGAGAAAATAATTATTTAAATTATGTACTAAATTTCATATATTTGGAAATCTATTTTCATAAAATGGAGTATATTTTTGAATTATACATGTTTAATAATAGTTAGGATGAATTTTTGGGTTTTTTCTAAAATAGTTGATTTTTTTTGTGAATAGTGAGATATGATAATTTACAATAAATGCTAAAGACATGAATTATTGAGTCATCGAAGTTATATGGATGATTTAAGACCATAATATCGAACTATACTTCATTAGTTATATATATATAGTGATAATGACAAATATATACATAGTATTGAGAAAAAAAAGTAAAGAAATAAATAAAATATTCAAAAACATCCTTCTCCTCCACTATTAATACCACCAATCGCCACGTCCTCTCCTCACAGCTTCCAAGCCTTGATCCTTATCCAATTTATCACCAATACTATCCCCAGTACCCTCCTTAATGGTTGAGAACTTTTTCTTATCAACATAACAATCCCCTTACCATAATGAGGTTATCAATGAGGCGAATATCAAGAGGTCAAAACCTCTTTATATTTTTATTTTTTGTGCGCCCTTTTGTTTTCTTATATCCTCCTCATTTACCTATCCCAAAGAGAAATTATACCTATAATATAATTTATATAATCTTACTTTATTATGTTGGGTGAAAATTTTATCCTTAATTATCTTCACTCTCCTTTGATTCTATAAATGAAAACTTTAATCTGAGGTGCTGATATACTGCCTTCGTGGACGATGTGTTTTAATTTATCAATAAAACCAACATGTATGGTCATAAAACCATTTTTATGGTAATAAAATGGTATATTTATTACATATTATTAAATTTTCATTAACAATTATATGTAAATTATGTTATTTAATAAAATCAAACTAGTTTATGATTATAGAAAACCCTCCAAAATGATCTAAATGATTATCACAAATATATCATCAAACGATTAGTCCTCAAAAAAATAAAAAAAAAATGAATTATATCAAAATTTATTAATATTTATTTTCATTATTAAAATATAACATCAGTTTTGGATATCTATTCCCATTTTAGATGAACTCACATACTCATATACAAGTAAACCGATCATGAAACCCAAGGAAACGAACCCCCCCAAATGATAAAATTTTATCTAGTAACTAATAAAAATTAATATAAATGAACAATATAAAGTTATACTAAATAAAATATACGCAGAAATTATTTTGAATTTATTTTTTATTTTAACTTTCTTCATATTACAGGTCATCACGGTCATGTGTAGAACACTCTTGGACATAAGGTAATAGATTCTCCCCATACCCTCATTTTTCATTCGGGTTACACTTTCTCTCTCTTTATAATAATGTAATAAATTATAATTAATATATACTCATCCTAAATTTTATGTGAATTTCCCATATATAATTATATTATTGTACCTTTATTTCATTTATGGGGAATTACATGTTTTATAAGGATCCTTTCTCAATTCATCCCGATAAATAAGCCTGATTAACAAGAAATGCCCAATTCCATAACAATTTTTATGTAAAACTCATTATTTATTTTAATACAAATACATTTTTATACAAATCATCCCTTTTATCATAAAAAATAGTTATAGTTTTTTGGGATTTATAAAAATATTTTTCCAAGATAACTCTTCATTGCAAAGTAAAAAAACATTTCTATAAAGGATTCCTCAATAATTTTAATTCAACATTTTCATGTATTTGAACACCCATGATGTATATAATGATTAATTTGGGTTTACACTTATTGGTATCATTATAAATATTTTATTTAATTGTTTATGATTATTTTGACTAGGGATTTACTATATTTATAACTTTCACCATATAACTCTAGATAGTTTTTGGATATCTTTAGTTTTTGGGGAAATTTATTTTTATTTTATATATTTGATTCAATATGAATGTATATATTTATTACGATTCACAACTTTCTTATGAATAATGTATTTGAATTAGTATGTTGTGGGGTGGGACCCTCTATATCCCCTCGATGCATCGGTTAGTCTCATGAGATGAACTAGACCGAGATTTACACTTTTTTGTATGGTGGCTTGGTTGAAGCCATAATGATATGTTTGTAATATATAGTATTAAAAATTCCCCCATTATGATTTTATAAATTTATACCCTATGTGATTAATCTAATTTTATAAAATTAGTGGTTACATTTCATTCTTTAATGGTTATTTATATGGATTTATTTATTTATATTTTTTCCTAACATATTATGATCAATATTATGTTCTAATGGAATGTGTGTTTATTTATTCATGTTTCCTTCTTAATTATGTTTTTTATGATAACATATGTGGTATTTTTACCCTTAATAAGAATATGCGATCAACACTTTATTATGTTTAACTTTTCCCCTCGATTAAAATATGTATATTTTGAATGAGATGAGGTGATAATCATAGAGTTTATGGGAATTTACAATGTTAGTAATTTGTTATTATTTCATGTTTTATGGTAATTTTCATGTATATAATCTATATTTAAAAACTAATAAACTAATAGGTCATTTTGGACTCAATTATTTTATCTATATCAATGTAATAATTTATGTCACAAGCTCCAGGGTACACACATCAGGTTCATTATAGTATAAGAACAAAATTTCATTTTAACTAATAGATAAACTCATTATATTCATATAGACCCCATCAAGATAATAGTTACATATCATAAAAATTAATAAATGATGATTATGACCCCAAGTTGGGGAAAAATCAATCTTATTCATTGACTGTTTAATTTTAATTTCATTATATGTAACATGTATAGCATATGAATGAATAATGAATAAGATATTCCTTTTCTATGGTATATTTTGTACACTCTTGAACTCTATAATCAATACAAACAGAACCAAGAATAAGAATTATCATTTAACATATACAATTCATAAAAATATAAAACAAACTAAATTTCCGATATTTTATTAATTTTTAATATTATATTGCATCATAGGTAACAATATTCAAATCTCTTTATGGAAATAGATACATCTCAATGAATCAATTCGATAAACACTTCTCATTAGGCTCTACTAGTGGGACATAATATACTATCTCTCACTATAAATAAATGGATCTAAATTCATAGTAGAATCATAATAATGAATCACATGATGTATTTGATATAAATATTTTATACATGGGTCATTCTAAAATTATAATACAATATAACATTCAATAATTGATGATTAAAAAAGTAAATAGGTTTTATCAATTAAAATAAATGGTTGAGGAATATGAGGTTACAATGTAATTTTTTAAATAAAAATAATTGGTAATGTAAATTCAATACCATATAATATACTCAATATTATTGTGTATGTTAATGAATTAGTGTGGATGAAGTCTCTTTTACATATGGATCATGTTTCAGACTTCATTATAATGTAATTTGAATAAATGCTTCCATAATTTATTATGAATTAAATTATAGTCAAGTTAAATAAATATTTTCCAGATCTTTTTAATAAAATAGGGATAATAGATAATTATAATGTATTTAATGTATTTTAAAATTTGATAATAGTATGAAAGGGTAATATTTTAATCTAGATAAAGAAGAAAATTATTTGAGTTCTAATATAGGGTTTGGGTAAAAAATAATTAAGTGGATTTATCTTGTATGAGGGTAAGTATACATATTTTGAGAATAAATGAAATTGGAGAAGGAAGTTTTTATAATACATGAAAGGTATTTTAAATATAAATAAAGAGTATACATCATTATAAATGCTATAAATTTTAATTATTATATTTTATATTTTATATTATAGAAACAATATATTTATTTTTTTACTAATATTTGTTAGAGTTAAAATTTAAGTGATAAATAAATCCAAATATGATAATAAAAATAAATTTATGGGGTTTATTACCATGAATATCTTAATTTAAAGTAATTAATCATTTTCGTAATAATATTAAATTATAAATTTTTATGTCTATTTTCATCTCATATTATTTTATCTTCTAAGATGAATATATTTATGAAGGTCAGTGATTATCAATAATTGAGACGATGAATTTTTTATAAAATTAATTATTATTTTTTTATTTTTATATCATGGAATTAATAGAATTGATGAAAATTTAATTCTAATTAATAGAGATAATATAATAATTTATATTCTTAATACATAATATAATTGTTTCGCTCATCCAATATGTTCTATATTTTAAAAAATATAAATTTCTATTCCATTAATGATTCTATAATTAACATCATATTTCATATGTGAATATAGGTTTATATTTTATTTGAAAAATACTAGCACTAATGTAAATATGTTGGATTTTATTTACAAAAGGTTTTTGGGAATATTAAAATGATAATTTGGGAAAATATAATTTTTATGTTGTTAATAGGAGTATATTTGAACTGAAATAAGATTATAATATAATGAACATTTTTTTAACGCTTCCAATTTAAATTAAAATTCAATTAAAATACTTAATTTTTTTAAGAGTTAATAATAATAAAATTTTCAATGTAATGAGTTTCAATTAAAATCATTTAGCTAATTTATTTCAATAAAAAAATATTTCAAGGGTTTGAAGTTTATTATTATATAATTATTATAATAATTAATGTTATTTTTAAAAAAATTGATTAACATTTTATAATATTAGGTTAAAAAGATAATTTTTTTTAGTATAATGATAAAGTGTTTAATTTTATGAATATGAAAAAAAAACTCGCACAATATTCTCTACTTGCATATGATGTATTCATTCATTTAAGCACAAATATAAAGATGATTCTTCCAATCTTATTTCACTTATACTATAGTCGATACCAAAGAATAATTTTATTATTATATAATTCTTGTTTATAATAATAGTTTTTATCATTGTAGTATCATATTTTTTATTTAATTTGTAAGGAATTTTATAAAATGTGATCACAGTAAAATAATGTACAATATTAAAATTTTATCATCAGTATTATTTATCCATGATATATATTTCAATTTATTTTGTTTTTATCATTTCTTTCCATTATATATAATAATAATTTTGGTGGAAAATAATTTCATTTATATCATATATAATTTATTAATTGTTAATTGGGGAAAAAATTGGACAAAATACCTTAATGATTATCCCATAACAATTTTTTTCAATATCATAACATTTAGATTTACCCAATAGAGTATAAATTAATGATTCTATTGGGACGTGGTTTCCAGTATTTTAGTGTTAATAATTCCCATAATTCCATGTATAATGTAATATAGGAGAAACAAATTTTAAAATGAATATACTCACTTAGAGAATTAAGGAGTTATAATTTTTTCAATTTTAAGGGAATCCAACACTAATAAATTTTAGGGGGATTAACAGTCTTATAATTATACATCATGAGTTTCTATTATGAATTATTTCATATGATGTGTGACACTAGATCATATTTGTATTTGTTAAAATTATATTTTCTTAATCAATAGAATTTATATTATTTTGTTTTTTTAATAATTGTTTCATTTAAATAAATCCTTGAAAAATAAAAATAAGGCATGTTTAATTCAATAGAAATGCTAAAACATTATAGTTTTCATAAGTTCAGAAGAACATAACTAATATATAATCCTTACAAGAATTCCCATAATAATTACTGGGAGACAAAAAAACAAAAAAAAACATACTAAGAACGAAGTAAATATCCTTCTTGTTTGTCATAATGAAAAACATAATTGAAATATAATTGGAAATTGTACTAAGAATCATGGGTATGTAGAGAAACATCTTAAATGAATTGGTTTTTGACGTCTGGAACACCCTAAAGAAGTATTAATAAGGTCTTGAAGATAAATATAGTTCTTTTTATCCATTTGGGTTTTTAGATGACCATTGGTTTTTGTAATAGGCATTTAATTTTATTACTCTTAGGTATTTTAGGAATTATGAATTTTTATATATTCCATGTATTTAATTATATTAATAATATCAAAAGATTCAATTTTTTTAAAGTGATATCTTTAGTTAAATGAAAAAATCATTTAAAATTGGAGAACTATTTAATATCTGGATTTTAAAAATATAACACTAATAACCATAGTGTTTCTTTTAATATGAATTAAAATTTATATAAATTTGTGATATGTTTTAATTGATGTTGAAATATATATTTAGAAATTTAATATTTTTAAAATAAAAATGAAAACAAACATATGAAAAAATGGAATTTAGAAGAAGAAAGAATATATATACTCATTAATGTTCTATTTTAAAAACATTACTGAGTTTAATAATAGTATTTGATATAAAACATTTAGTGAGTAGACACCCAACTGAGAGCTTCCTTGAAGGACAAGACCTCCTGTTCTAGTGGGTGTCACGTAGTGGTAACCAATACTAGGAAAATTTCCCACATAAAACATGCTATGTCATGCTCGGGGCCTATGTGTAGGGTTGGTCAGGTGTGTGAAAGGGGTAAGGCATGTCCCACACCAGCGCGAGTAATGATTGGACAAGGCCAACGGGTGCAGGTCTTGTGTGTATGGACCCTATGGTGTGTGTGTTTATGACATCAATGTGAAGTAAAATTAGTGGCGTTATATAAGGTATTCCTGAAAATATTTCTGTTTCATTGTGGAAAGGTTATTTTGACGGGAAATCTAATCTTAGTCATTCGATCTCGCCACGCGAGATCTCAATCGTCTGATATGGTTTGTCCTTTGAACTCCAATGACTACTTCTTATTACTGTGATTTTCACCAACTATCTGATCAGGACATGTTTTATCTTGTTCAGTCATACCTTTTTTAAATTTCTCGGTTTTCCTAAAACTATCTGATCAAGCCACGATTAATCAAGATAGTTCATCAATTTTAAAAAAAGTTGAACTCACCTCAGCCATCCAATCCATATCGGTCGATCATGGATGTCCATCATTTTCTTCTTCTCCCTTTCTTATTCTTCTTTCTCGTGCTACACGAGTAGCCTTCACCCTCCTTCTCCACTATTTATCCCTCATCCTGTGAGCCTTTCTATCACTATTCTCAGACCAGTCCAGTCGCTTCTTTCTTTTTTTCCACGAGTCTACCTTTGAGCTGAATAAATTATTGTTGAACCATTTGGAATCCCATGCAGGGTTTCATAACACATATATATTTTATCGAATGACTGATCCATTTACGATTTATATTGATTTGGGTTTTTGTTTTATTATGAATTGATAGATCTTGTTTTACTTAGGACTCATTGTTTAAATTTTCATGTTGAATCGTAGTATAATATATATATATATATATATATATATTATAAACCAATTTTCAACCTTAACCTTACGGGTTTTCCTCCTCCCAACTCTACTTTGACTCTTATATTTTCAACCTCACCTTTCAGTTAGGTAATTGTTTTTTTGGGCTATGTTTAATTGAACCATGTATACATATTTGATTATAAACATTAATATACAAATACCAATCCTATTAAATTTCATATTTTTTCAATAATAAATACTTTTAAGATGTTCTTTACTCATATAATTCATGCAAGGGTTATTTTAGCTTCGAATATGATTTTTACAAACTATATATAAACTTTTTGTATATATGTATATATGGATATATATATATATATATTTAATTTAAAAAAATTAGGATTTAATATAATTGATATTATGTGATAAAATAATATTTTTTGAGGGGTATGATACTTTTACGCATTTATTATACCTTGTTTTGTTTATGAATATCCTAGGTATACACATTATATATATATATGGGTTTATATAGTCCTAAAACCCTAATATATTTTTGCGTTTTAAATTGTTAAATATTAGTAATTAACTGATTATTTTTTGGATGTATTACTTGTAAAAGGGTTTACAAAGAGTTTTATTGAGTCCCTAAAATAATACAAATATTTATAAGTATATATAAATATGTATAATATTTTTAATCTTCAGATGATTAAGCATCACTTGTTATTAAGGTAAACAATTATTTCTAAATGTTCATCCCTATTCTTATACATATTTTTTCAATTATGATTTACAATCCCACATTAGTAAATAAGTAACACCCATACATATATACATGTCTTAATGTTCACAAATTCAATTTGATTTTAGAAAACAATTAAAAAAACATTGTTTTGTAATTGTGTGCCTAAATATTTAAAATGAAGTCTTGAACATGTTATTTTAATTGATATTACATGAATAACAATTTATAATTCTAGGATAAATTTTTTTATGTATCTTTTTTTAATACATATACATGTACCATCACAATGAAGAGTGTTTAATTATTTATGCAAAAATATCTCACCTGAATTTAATGTTATGCATTTACAAATATTATATTTTATTTCCTAATAAATCTTCTATATAGAACACAATAAATTATTAAAGTTCATGATTTAATTGAAACACCTATTTATCAGTGTATGGTGAATTTTAATGATAATTATTATATATTAAAAAACATTTTTTGTATAAAAAATACTCATTTCTATAAAAGAAGGATTTAAAATTTAAGAGTTATTAATTTATCAAAAAAACCCAAAAAATATTATATTTTTTGTACACTATTTAACATCAATTGTGAAAATGTATGTCTATGTGTCCACCCATGTCCATGATTAATTTTTTATATCCATAACGGACAAACTGTGTATTAATCAGATTAATATTTACATTTAATGCATGATTCATTTTATTTATGAATACAAGCATAATTAAAAAATTATATTTATCTCATATGATAAATTAGTTATTGATAATTTAATTATCCAATGTGGTAAGAGACAAATTAAATAAGTGGTAGAATTTAATTATTCAAATTCATATGGGACACATTGAATAAGATATATAAGTTAATTTTTAAAACTTTTATTTGACACGTTGAAATAAAGACATAATTTAATAAATCAAAGTGGTATGGGACACATTTATAGAATAACTTAATAGACAAATGAGGAATGCACTGGACATATATGTGACAGGCGAGGCTCGTTATATCCTCTAGATTCATTGGTATGTCTCGTGAGACAATCTATGGTCTTTGAACAAGGCCTTGACAAACTGATTATGTATGGTATTGTCATGAGGCCTTGGAAAAATGTTTATGAATGTTCAGAATTATGCATTTCCTCAATATGTTATTAATATTTATCCAAAAATGTGATAATTTGACTCTAAGTGTATCCTTGGTTAAGAATATTTTAATTATGATAATGGTAATAAATGCTCACGACATAATGATATTTATACTAGGTAAGTCATTTTTAAAGAAAGTGTAACATCTATTTTTAGAACATTGATATAGAAGTTAGTAATACATCTATCATATCATGATTATCATTTTATGTGTTATGTGAATTATGAAATTTTTTACTTATGAAATTCTAATAAATAATTGTTTTTGGTTCTAATTTGAACCTAAACCTGTGTATGAAACTTTTAGTTTAGTTTGACAAACTCCTGGAATATATGCAGCATTCCATGCAATTTTGTACTAGTATGAAAATTATGAAAAGTTTTTTATTTATAGATTTTAAATAAATATATGATTTCTTATGTAAATTATTTTCGTAAAAAAGATTTCTTATAACCGCTGAAAAATGATCATGACGTGCAACATGAGATGTTTATTTGGGTAAGATAATGATTTATGCATGTCTAATTAAATTTTAATGTTGTTATTAAAAAGAAATTTGATTAACTAGTTTTAAAACCCCATACTAGGAATTCTTGTTCTCAATATATGTCATTCATATATATTTACAGGATTAGTATATTGGTTAGCATTGAGTTATTCTATGTGGTGGCTTCATTCCAAATATTTTCGCTTTTCCATTATGATGAATAGTATAACATGTATCTTGTTTTCCAGAACATTGACTGAGAATACTCTCAATGATGGAATGTAATTTGTAATTATATCGTCATATTTTCGTTACAAAAAGATTACAAACAATGTTTTAGGCACTAACTCCTCGATTTTGGGGTTGGGTCCTCACAGTTGGTATTAGTGGTACAGTTGAGACAATTCTGGAAAATTAGAACAAAAAAAATATTATTTTTCAATCCATCAATGAGTAGAACGTTTTTGTAAAATTTTCAGATGGAAGGAGATGGTTCTCCAAAAAATATCTTATCTCTCCCTAATAAATTACTTGAGAACATAATTTTCAAGTAATGTTTAGAAGGTTACAATCCTTTTTCAAGCCTGCATCTAAATAGAAATCACCTCTATCAAGTGTCCATCGGCCCAAATATGATTCGGTTCTACAAAGTAGATAGTTATGTACACCAATTTATGGAAATTGAACAATTTACAGAATATATGCGTAGGAGAAGTTATCTTGAATTCCAATTCCTTTGTTTCACTCTGTCTGGGAATCATCTAGCCATAGGAATGTTCCAGGAAGCTACAATGGAGGGTGACATTTGAGAAACTTATCTATCCCAGGTTCTCTATCTTATTCTGTATTGGAGAATCTACAACATCACAACTCTCAAGCACGGTACAGTTTGATAGATCTATAAGGAATGACTCCATTCCAAAATAAATGAGCTCCTTAGATCCCATGCCTCTCTCTGGAAAGCCATGTTTTTATATATTGGTTTGACGCCAACTACTTGAGCTATATTCGGGCCAGAGAAATTGAGGAACTAAAAACCACCACGGGAATCCACTTGAAGTCATCAATAGATTATCCACAATAGAGGACATGGTGATGGTACATATTAAATATTTATCCATCAAATTTTGTTAATCAATAATAATTAAGACATATCTTATAGGGACATCGTGGTTAATGGAAGAAGTTAGTGTTGAGGATGTTTAAGAATATAATAGAATTTAAATGGAACAATGTCGTTAATAGTGGTAATGTGACACCACAAAAATATTTATATTTATAATAATAATATTTTATTAATAATTAATATTATTGTTATTATTATTATTTAAATAATGGTTCCATCAAAATGAATTCTTTCAAAAAAATAAGACATGTTTTATTCAATAAAAATGGTGAAACCATAAATTTTAAATAAGGTCAACGATCCATAATTATCCTAGAATACCTACTAGAAGACCTATCAGAATCAGGGACAGTCCACCAAAAAACACAAATAAACTAATTAAGTAGTGAATATCTTTCAGATCTGTCACAATGAGAAACATTATAGAAATAACTACGACAACCATAGTAAACATCAAGTGGATGTAGATCACCATCTAAGCCGAATTGGTTTTTGAATTCTTGAACACCCTAAAAAGTAATTATAAGGCCTTGAAGGTAAATATGAATGTTTTCTGTCATTGGGGTCTTTAGATGTTTTGTGGTTTTTGTAATGGTCATAAAATTTTAGAACTATTATGTATTTTTATTAGTTTTATTATTTTTGATATTATATGTATTTATGTATATTAAAATTTTCAAATGTATTAAAATGTATTAAAATATTTTTTAGTTCAATGAAAATAATGTCTCAAATTGAAGATGAATTTCATATTTGTCTTTGAAAAATAAAAAAGTAATAACCATGGTGTTTCTTTGAAAATGAGTTAAAATGAATATAAATTTATGACACTTTTTAATTGAAGATGATATTTTGATTCATAATTTTAATGTATTGAAACTAAATTAATAAAAAAATGGAAATAATGACTTTTAGAATAAAAAAGAATATATATATTCATCAGTGTTCTATTTTTAAAACATTTTTGAGTTTAATAAATTTTATGATTAAAACAAATAGGTGAGTACACACCCAACCGAGGGAAGCCTTGAAAGAAAATCCCGGTATTTCTGGGGGGTGTCTCATAGTTATAACTAAAATGCGGTGAAGTTCCCTCATATCATTTTCTATGTCGCACTTGGGGACCATGTGCAGGGCCTGGTCGGGTGTATGTAGTGGGTAATTAATGTCACACACTGGGACACGTAAGCATGGGCCAAGGCATGCGGGTGTGGGTTCCTTATGTAATGACCCCACGATGTGTGTGTTTATGTCACCAGAGTGAACGAATAAGGGACTATGTATACAAGGTTGTCCCAAAACCATTTCTGTTTCGATGTGGGATGGAAATTTTTATCATAAATCTAATCTAAGATGTTTGATCTCGCCGTGTGAAATATAAACCGTTTTATCTGATCTTCCCTTTTAACTCGACCGATCACTAATTAAAAAAATTTCACCAACCATCCAACCAGGACACGATTGATCTCAGCGGCTCATCCCTTTTTTTAAAACTCGATGTTTCCCTGTGACTGTTTGATCCATCCATGATCAATCAAGACCGTTCATTAGTTTTTAAAACAACGTAACTCCCCTCAGCCATCCGATTAGTCTCAGTCGATCATGGCCATCCATAATATTCCGATTATCCCATTCTTCTTATTCTTCCTCGTGTCGCACTAGTATCCTTCACCCTCCTTCTCTAATATATCCCCCTTAGCCCGTGAGCCTTTCTATCACTCTCCACGGACGAGTCCACCAACATCATTCTTTTTTTCCATGAGTCTACCTTGGAGAACAATAAATTATTTCTAACCACTTTAGAATCCCGTGAATGTTTCCCAATATATATATATATATATTATTCAAAGACTAATTCATCTATGATTTTCTTGGATTGGGGTTTTTTATTTTTATTAGAATAGTTTGATCTATTTTTCTATAGTCCTCTTTGTTTATATTTTCATGTTAAACCATAGTATATAGAAAATATATATAAACAGTTTATATAAACCATTTATATAAACCCATTTTCTTCTAAACCCTATAGGGTTTCTTCCTCCCAACTCTTCTCAGACTTTGTCTCTTTTCATCCTCACCTTCGAGTTAGTTAAGGGTATATTTAGTTTCATTTTTCACTAAACCATATATAAATATATGTATATATACATTTATATATAAATACCAGACCTATTCTGGTTCATGTTTCATGAATGATAAATATTGGTATGGTTTTCTTTTCTTATATAATTCATGTAAGAGTTATTTTAACTTTGAATTTGATGTCTAAAACCCATATAAAAACTTTCTTAATACACATTTATATGAATATATTTATATATATTGACATTAATTTGAATTATGTTTTTGTATAATTGTTATTTATTGATGAAATAATGATTTTTGAGGTGTATGATTCATTCAGAATTTAGAAGATCATTTTATGGTTTTGAAAATCCCATGTATACACTTTGTATATATATATATATATATGGTTTTATATAATCAAAAAAACCTAATCCTTTATGGGTTTTCAAGCGATATCTATAAGTAATTAACAGATGTTTTTATGCATGTATTATTTGTAAATTGGTTAATTAAGAGTGAGTTTTAGTTTCTAATCTAATACATATATGTATTAGTATATATTCAAATGTTTAATGTTTTAATCCTAATCTTATTAAGATTTATTTCTACTTATGATGAACAATTATTATTAAAAGATGATCCCTATCCTTAACCATAATCATTTAATTATCATTTCAAAACCAAAAAGTATAAATAAGTACCAAAATAACATATGTGAATGCCTTAGTGTTCAAAAAGGAAATTTGATATTAAAAAACAATAACAAAACATTGTTTTGTTATTGTGTTGCTAATTTATTTTAAAGTAGTCAAAACATTTATATTTCAATTGATATTACCATAATCTAAATTTATAATTTTAGGATAAATATTTGGATGTATATTTTTTTTAATAAATAAAAATTTACATGCATAGTGAAGTGTGTTTAATTATTTATGCAACAATATCTCACATGAATTGAATGATATATATTTAAAAATATTATATTTTTAATGATGATAAATACACAAAAATGAACACTATTAATTATTAAATTTTACTATTTAATTGACAAACCATTATATTAGTTTATGGTGAGTATGAATGATAATTATCATAAATTCAAAAAACGGGTATTTTTTTATACAAAATATTCATTTCAATGAAATAAGGGTTTTCAATTTAAGATTTTTTATTTAATGTGATAGACACAAACAATATCTAAAATTATGTGCACCGATTATCATACCATGTACAATTTTATGTATATGTGTCCATGCATTTCAATGATTAATTTGATATAGCAATTACTGAAAATGATGTAGTAGGTTGATTATTATTTACAGTTAATTCAGGATTCTTTTTATTTATGAATATGGAAAAAATTATAAAATGAAATTTAACTCGTAAGATAAATTATGGATTAATAATTCAATTAATAAAATTTGTATGGGACACTTTGAATAACAGACATAATTAAATTATTAAAAGTGGAATTAGATGCTTTGAATAAGTGACATAATTTAATTATTCAATGTGGGATGGGACACTTTGAATAAAAGACATAATTTAATAAATCAATGTGGTATGGGACACAATGATTTAAAGACATACTAGAAATATGAGGAATTAATTGTACTTATTATGTAATGGGTGAGGCCCACTATAGCCTCTCAAAGCATCGGTAGGTCTCATGAGACAAACTATAGTATCAACATGAGGCCTTGATAGAATGATTAGGTATGGTCGTGGCACGAGGCCTTGAAAAACTGCTTATGAATGTCTGGAATTGTGCATTTCTTCACTATGTGGTTACTATATAACCAACCACGTGATAATTTCACTAGTATAATATCCATGGTTAAGAATATTTTACATATAATAATGGTAATAATTTAACATGGAATAATGATGTTTATATTTGGTGAGTCATTTTTATATTAATTGCAGGATCTATTTTCAGAACATTGATACAAAAGTTAGTAATACATATTTAATTTCATGAATTTCATTTTAGGTGTTAAATAAATTATGATACTATTACTTATGAAATTATAAGAAAGTATTCTTGCTGATTCTAAATTTTACTTGCACTCTTGAAGGACACAAATAATTTAGCCTAATCAACTCCTAGATTATATATAGAATTCCATTATTTTTATTCTAGTATACATATTCAGAAAAGTGTTTTATTATTATCTTTTAAATAAATATATAAATTCTTGTGTAAATATTTCCCAAAAAATTATTTCTAGTAACCATGGAAAATGATTATGACATGATACATGAAATGTTTCTTTATTTTAAGAAAATATTTAATGGATGTATATATTTTAAAATGATTTTTTAAAAATGAATTTCATTAGTTATTTCCAAACCCCTTACTGGTCAATCCTGTTATCATCATATTTCATTAATCTATTTTTACATGTTTATTAGATTGGATAGATTTGATTATTTATATGAGGTGCCTACATTATGAATCTTATCTTGTTTCTGTTTTGCTGAAAAGTATGAGTTGTATCTTGTTTTTCAAAACCTAGACCGAGAATATATTTTTTGTGATGAAATGTGATGTGAAATTCTATCCACGTATTTATATAATAATAATATTAGACACCATGTATTAGGCACTGACTATGGGTATCGGGGGTCAGGTCCACACATAATGAATTAATTATCATATATTACATCTTAATCCATGTTATTATGTTTTAATTAAATTACAGTAGAATTAATTATCCAACAAAGTATTTGTGCAACATACCAATATGTAAAATCTAATTTTATATTTACTAATACAAATGAATCTCATGCATAAGGTATTGGGATCAATTTCATGTAATGGTTTAAAATATTATAATCCATAAATATCTATAATATAATGTTTTGTGAAATATTTAGTGACCCACTTCCTTTCTAGCACATAGACTTACCTCTATGGGATGTGAGAATTATAGACCATAGTCACATTCCCCAATGATCAATACTCAATAAAGACATTAATTCCATCTTAATCCTAATACAATTTATTTATAAACCATAACCAATCATTTCAATTTCTTTTATAAACAAAATTACAATTTTATTGGATGTATTAAATGATGTATGAAGTCATAAGAATCATATTACTCTTTATTTTTTGGGTAAGATATTTTACTTAAGTTATTTAACCAATTTAATCCAAATAAAATATCCCTTTATAATATTAGTTTTTATATACATTTATATTTCATATGTATAAAATATATTAATAAATGTATATGTAAAATATTTCGTCAAGAGATATGAATATGTGGATATTTTATTGAAAAATAAATTATAATCAATTTATAATTTATGCATGTGTATGGATATTCCAAAACATATAATTACTAACAGTATTTTTTTGAGAAATTAAAATATTATATTTATATAATGAATATAAACACTTCAAATTTAATCCTTTATATAGTAATCATATGAACTTCCCCACATTAAAATTAATGTTTCACAAAGAAATATTAACCTCTAATATTCCTTAATATAATAACCCATCACATTAATAATGAAATCATTTTATATTATTTTATTACATTATATATGAAAATTAGTTAAAAAATTTCAATTTCCATCAAAACCCTTTTTATAAATTTAAATAAACTTTAATAGTAATAACATTAATATGATTAATTAGAATTATTATTTATAAACATTTAGTAAAATAAAATTCAACATTTTTATATTTAGTCTAATTTCTTTAATTAATTAATGAAATATAAATTAACTAATAATTTGGAATGAAACACATTGTAATACAATTTTAAACGTATTTTATGAATATTTAATAATTTAGTCATATATTTCATATACCAATTTTTCTTATTATAGGTGGACTATGCTGGTGAATTGTTTTTATAATTTAATGTAAAAATTATTATTTGAAAAAATGACATGATAAATTATTTATCACAAAATGGTTCTTCTTATAAGACATCTATTTCTAAATGAACCACAACTATTTTCCCATTTGGATTTTTTATTTTCAAATCCTTCTAAACGATATAAATTTAAAATGGAATTAATTTATTGAGCAATCAACTACATGGTGTTACATATTAAACAATTATTCCAATAAAAATAGATCTTTTAGTTATAATAATAACACAAAAAATAAGATTATATAATACTATATTTTTTAGAAACATTTTCCTCAACCCATTGTTCTAAATCTAGAACATGATTCAATAAATTATTAAAATCATTGACTATTTTATAATAAATAAAATCTTTATTTTGATTATTACCTAAATCTATCACATTTTTAAATAAATATTTATTGGATTTGAGTAAAAACACAATTTTCATGATTTTAATCTTGTAAAAATTCTTCTCAAATGAAATTATAGTGACTATGATAAATCTATTTTGTTTTAGTTTGGAGAAAAATTTTATGATCCAGGTGGAGATAAAGTGATGAAACCCTTTTCCAATAATATTTCTACTATTTTAAATGGAATATTTGTATGTGAATATTCCAATATAGTTTATATATTCTTGATGAAGACCTGTTAAAATAAATAAAAATAATACATTATATATGCGTATTCTACTAGTATTATGATTCATATTACCCTTATATAGCATTATCATATAATCCATATTGTATAAGAACCTTTGTGTTAATGTAAAAGTTATAATACGACTTATAATATTACTATTAAAGGATCAAGTATCACACACCCACATAGAGACTCATACATATGATTCCAAATGGATAATCCAGTATATATCAGATTCTAAATATCCTAATTATATTAACAAATATCACTTAATTATTTTAAAATAACACAAATAATTGATAAACCATTCAAAGTCACAACTCAATATAACAATTTGACCAACCATTCATTAATAATTTAAATTTTTTAAATTAATAATTTTGATTAAATTTTTTCAAAAATCAACACATGATGTCATAATAAATATATGATATCTAGAAATTGTATGATTACTGATATTATAATTATGTTATTATGAACATACCTATAAATTCATAAAACCATGATATAGGGACATCAACCACTACATGGTTTTCTTAATATAAATCCCTTATGTGTAGACATTAATTACAATGTAGTTCTCATTTAGTGCATATTTATGTCAATATTATGTTTACGATATACTAATTACCTTTAAAAAACCTAAATCGATCAATAGATTCGGTAGTATTGTTATTTAAAAATCCCTAAATTAATATTTTCACTATAAAAAAATTGAGACCGTTCTAAATAGAAAAAAACTCTTATAGGATTGATCAGAATTTTCATTTTGTGCTGTTTCTTATTAACTCTATATGATCTATTCTAATGTTAATCATATTCTTCTATCATCTCTACTAAACTCATAAAATAATATTATATAAAATAATTAAAACCAAATAAATTCTTATTTATAATAAAATAAAAATATGAAACACTATAAAAAATAAATTAAAATAATATGTTCAACTAAATTAAACCATACCCCGTATATAATTTTTATAAAAGTTCACAGACAGATTGAAATAAAATTTTAAAATTTAAAAAGTATAATACAATGATATGTATTTCATGTGATCATAAACTATTTTTTCTATATTTGATCATAATAAAATTTCATTATATTACATTTTTCACTTAAAATAATTCCAATGGTCAAATTTTCAATCACATATTCTGTCATATTCTTTATATCTATCAGGACATATTATTCCCTTCTACATTTTTATAAGAGAAAACCTTTTGGATTATACCCCTCATTTATAACAATAACATGTCCATTATCCTTTATCATATTCCATCATATTGTGAATGTATAATATAATCTTTTATAATTGATTTATGTTTACTATATATATATCTTCATGGATGGTTATTTATATATGATTTTTATATTATTGGTTCATTATTACATGCCAAATAATATTATCATTAAATATATTCCATGAAGACATTAACATTTTTCAGTTTTTCCACAAAATAGAGGATGTTGGTTGAGTAATTATAAAATAGTAATTTTTCATGAAAATAAAATAAAATACCACAAGAAATTGAAATTATTCGAAAAAAATAACTAAAACATTCACAATTTTTTATTATAATGTTTCTATGACTTAACTACTCAATATATTTGAATACATATTTATCTTTTATAGAAGAATAGAATATTTAATTTATAACATTTAAACAATATTTGAAAATAACTTTGTACACGTGACATGGATTTTGTGATTTTTTGAAGCATAATGTATCAGCTCATAGTTGAAAATTCATATCATTATCAGGTCAGGGATGAATGAGGATCTCATGGAATAATTTTTGAAAAAGTATAATTTATATTTTCACATATTAAAATATATATCATTTGATCAAAATTTAATTTACATAAACATGTAATGAGACCCATTTTTCCATTTCAATAGATTATAGTACTTTAGTCATGACTAAAAAGACATTTCATTGATTATCAAAAAAACATTTCATTCATTTGAAAAAATGTTTTCTTAAATCATTTATAAAACATTTAATATGTATACTAAATAATCTAATTTAAAATAAATTAATACATCTAAATCAATATGTGTTTTATATTATAATAAATTTATATGTACAAATAATAAAAATTTATATAATGGAAACTTTTATATACCCTCTAAATTAATCCCATAGAATAAATCATTATAAGTAATTTATAAAAAAATTGACACCTTACACCACTTGAATTATATGAGGAAAACCCCACTACCATGGAAAAAGTGATTTCCAAAAAACAATAATTCATAGTTTCAATAAATACACATTCCAAAAAAGGTAACAATAAATTCCAAAAAGTATTTTTTTTGTATTTAAAAGTACTTATTTATTTTTCTTACTAATATTTTTTTAATCATTTCATAATTTCTTATAAGGAAATTCATATTTATGGATGAATATTTACAATGGCTCTGACCTACATTTCAATGATCCAGTTCTTTTCATTATTTCAATATCATCAATTCATGGAGTACAATCCAAAATGAACAATTGGATTATATGGTTTGGAGAACTAGATACATATATGATACCAATTATATTATGTTAATTGAAAATAAAACATAACACACATGAAAAGCTAATAAATTGCATCCTTGAAAACTCATTCAAATATCACTTCTTCATAACCTGGTGAATGGAAACAATGTAATGTTGAGATCAAATTAATAACAAAGGTTAATTATAGTGAAGATATGATGATTAAATATTTATAATAAATATTTAATGGTAAATAAATAAACATTGCATCAATTAAAATAACTTAAATTCATGAATAGATATGTAATAGTAAATAAGGGAAGGTATATAACTATAAACACGTGTCATTTCATAAAAAAAATGACAGTAAAATTCATCCAATGTTAATATCATAGAAAAAATAATAGATAATAATAACTTAATTTTCAATGAATGAAATTATAAATTTTCAGATATCATTCATTCATGAAACTATATAACAATATCATCATGAAAATTTATAAGTCATTTTAAAACATACTGGTTAAAAACCAATCTGATTTGGACAACTGATTCATCTCATTGGATAATTTATTCATCGAGGGGATATCATTTACTAAGACTAACCCAAATCTAGCAGTCTAAATAATTCCTCATATATCAATTATAAAATTTTATTTAACAAACAACATTCATTATCATTAAATATCCATATTGAGTGAAGAATACATATTTATCCATATTTACATTGATATAAAATGACAATAAAATTATACAACTTATGTAAAAATGGTATATGATTTTGGAAATAATAACATATATCATAAAAAATATGGATATTTATTATTAATGAAAATTATACTCATAAATGATTAGAAGGTTTTAATTGTTTCTAGAGAATGTTAAGAGTCATAACAAAAGTGATATTTGCTAATAAATTTTACTTCTTGGTATTTTTCATTTCATGTCTCCTTGGATGAATTTTTTCACTTTGAAAAATACAATAACATGATTTTTGATTGAAAAGACATGTTATATGTCAAAATGGAAGCATATAACCACAAAAATGTGAATTGGGGAATTATAAAAAATAACTCCCAATTGAATTTAAATTGAGATGAAATCCATTATGTCACACATTCATTTGATTTTATTTTTTTAACTATATATATAGAGGTTTTAAATAGTTAATTAAATTATACAGGAACCATATTAATTTTTATTATATCATAGATGATCATTTTAAAATATCTTATTACCCATTTGTTAAGAATCATTCCTTATTTTGATTATTTTGGGTGTTAATTACATTGTATTCTTATAAATGTTTTTAGTTAAATATCTTCTTATTGCACATATTATTGTGTTTCATCATGTACAAAAAAATAATAACAATAAAATTAACTTTTTTATACATCAATTATAATTTTAATATAGATCATGAATAGTGCTTATGAAAAAGAGGGTTATAATGCTTCGTGAAGGCAGTAGGTCTCACGTAAACAAACGATGGTAACATAATATTAGTGTAAAACTAAATTGATTAATATTTTTATTTAATAATGATTAAAAATTAATTAATATAATAATTATTTACCTTGTATCACATTTTATCACTAAAACCACCCTTATCACCTTCCATATAATGCGTTAGTGAAAGACAATCCACATTTCTCCGTGAAGTAGTAGTCTGTCGTACAAAAGAGAAATGTTATCATATCACATAATAAATGGAATGTAAAAATGATAAACATGAAATGATGACTTTAGATGTATAAATATGTTATATATATAGTATATAAAATTTATATCAATTTCATATTAAACCTTGACTAGTGGTAATGAAAAAAAAAGTATGACATTAGTTCGTGAGGAGGTAGTCCTCCATACATACGAATGATTATTTCAAAACACATTGCTAAAAGTATCTAGGATTTTGGGTAGTACCATTATAGTAAAACAATTTTATTATATGGAATATAATGATATTATTATATCATTATAGTATTATATTAATTGTAGGATGTGGATATATAAATTAAACAACGAATCTTGCTGAATAACATTAACTCTTATTTGGGTATCCTCCTTAGGATTGAAGTTAAGCCTTCATAGGTAGTATTTTATTCAAATATAATACATATACAATAAGGGTATTGATGTTGGGATGTGATTTTTATGGGTATTAGTACAACCAAATTTTTTTAATGGTGTAAAGTGGATAGGAGAGGGGGAGAAATTTTATAAGTGGAGTGAGTTTCACATTTTTTCGTTTATGAGTGAAAAATACAACCATCATTTTATCAGAAAAATGACTCAATAAAGAATAAAATTCAATAAATTAAGTTCTAAAGTTGAAATCTGTTTATAAAATTAGTTTTGAAATTGTTTGGAATCATTTTTACACCGTTTATTTTAATATTACCCAATAAGTTATCCAATTTTTATTTTAATAGTTGTAACTATTTTTATATGCTTTCAAAAATAAATATGGTAAAAAAATAATTTGGACATATTAAAAAATATTAATTATCATTATTTAAATTATTTAATAAATTTAATCCATTTTCTAAAATTTAACTAATATTAGAGGAATAATTTAATATAAATTTATCTCGTAGTCGGGACAAGAAATCATGTTTTCAATGTGAAAACTTTGAAAAGTTTATAATGTTGTAATATCAAGTTTCAACATAAAAATAATTACAATGACCTAAATTAGAATAACTTTAATAAAATTAGTGTTATCTTAATTTAAAAAAATTATATATAATTGAAAATTAAAAATTATTAATAAAATTGAACCTTTCAAATAAAATTAATTATTTTTCACTATTAGTGAAAAAATTAACTTCCAAGAAAAATTATGAAAATTCACAATAAAATAATTTTGGAATTTGGATTTCAAAAATGAATTTTTTTGATGTTTTTTTTCTAAAAGTCGTAAAAATAAATTTTAAACTATCTATGCCCAACATGGTTAATCATATTTTGAAGAAATATTTAGTCTATCAAAAAACACTTATTTTTATTTTAAAATATTCATATATTATTTTTAATAGATAATATTTAAAAAATGTATGTAAAATAAATATTTTCAAAAGTTTATTAACTATATTCTTACACAACATTACAATGGAAAAAAATGATTTTCATATAAAATAATAATATTAAAAATATATTATTGATATGTAAAACTCGACTATGTTTGTAACGCGAGATTACGATGAAACTCATATTTTGGTTTGATGACACCTAAAAATAGTTTTTCATTCATTGTATGCTATCAAGATATTTAAATTTTTTCTAAATAGAATATATTTTATATTGGTTTTTTATTAAATTATTCTCTCCCTTAAAAATTTTATAATTTCAATTATGTATATGTTACCTTATAAAGAGATGAGGGAATTTATTTATCATAATATGATATGGTTTCCATGGTTCTAACACAATTTTGTGATCTCTCCAAATTACTTTTTTCTGGTGATTCTTCTGATTCCTCAATACTTTCATTCTAATATTAATAATATCAACGGGTTGTTTATAGTAATATATGTCTGTTTCCAGCTCTATTTTATAAAAGGTGTGAACATGTGTCGGGATTGGTATGTACTTTATTAACTATGATATGTGGAAATAATCATGTAATTTTGACATATTTAGATATATTCATAAAAAATATGAACCAACTAATATTATTTAAAATATTTCAAATGGTTTGATGTCATTGGGTCTACGATTCCATTTGTTACCGAACTGTATAACACCATTAAATGGAGGCACTATTAGGAAATCATGATCACCCACTTAGAATTCCAAATCATTCTTTTGATTATCATCATAATTTTTTTCCAGAATTGAGATTCTTTAATGTGATCCTAAATATTAATTACCTTCTATTATTGTTTTTAACATGTCTAGGTAATATGTGCTTCCGTTCACCAACATCATCCCAATAAGTTTGAGTACAACATATTTTTTAATAAAATGATTTATATGGATCCATTTGAATACTTGAATGTAAAATATTGTTATTTTTATAATTTACCAAAGTTAAATACTGATCCCACATTCCTCGAAAATCAGGACATCGAGAACTCATCATACATTACATTGTTTGAATAGTCCTTTTGGAATGTCCTTCAGTTTGAGGATTGTACGAATTGCTCAAATGAAGCTCAGTATCATGATCCTTTTGAATAATTTTCTATAATGTTCATGTGAAACATTGATCTGGATCATTCACAATTGATAGAGGTGCATTATGAAGTCTCACAACTTCCTTAATATTAATACTTACGAGGTGATCAATATGTAAAAAATTTCATAAGGAAAAAATATGTTGATATTGTTTGGAGGTAGATGATAACCCATATTGAATCATTCTTTTTATGAGTATTTAGTTTTATTGTGAAAAAATCCAAAGTAATGTCATCTTATTTCCACACATGAATAGTAATAGTCAACCTTATTATCTCATGGATTTATCTTTTTTATAGACCAAATATTTTGACACATATATCAAAAATTTATTTCTTCAGGATATACTATCAAAACTATTTCTACATATACATAGGTATATTTGTAAAAGTAGGTTGTATAGTAAAATTCAAAATATGAGTGTGCTCCAACAATTCCATTTTTAGTTGAGGTATAAATGGAACACATAATTTCTTTTCAAATTCAAGAATACCAAATTGACAAATAAAGTCTTCAAGCATCCCATCTTTCACAATATTAAATTTCATTTGAATGTTTTTATCATTTGAAACAAATATTTTGATCTTCTCTAATAAATATAGATTCAAAATAATTTGAAAAATTATTGATGTCTCTCTTTCGTTAATAAAATATATATCCATCATTACTAGATCCATTAATATAGAATCCCCCTCAGACATAATTTGGGTTAGGAATCCATGATCATTCATACTAAATGAATCTACTCTCTCATTTTCTTTCCTAGTGTGGTAGTATATTATAAAATAATAACCCTTGAGAAGCTCAATACATCTCATTATACTCATGATTATTTCTTTTTTTTAAATGTTTTGTTTCAAGAATATATGATCCATGTATATATCAAATATTTCACCATAGTAATAATGTCTCCATATCATCAATGAGAGTATTAATGTACCTAAATAATCATCATAGATTTTTTAGTTCTATTCTTGTGTTTTCAATTGATTTGATTCATATGGAACAAATATCAGTAATAATTAAGAAAAAACCAAGTCCCTTATTAGATGCATCACTATATATCATAATACACTCCCTTCAAGATGGAGGAGTCAAAATATGGATCAGTGACCAAATACTTCTTTAATTAATTAAATAATTCTTTACATTCCTTTTGAAGACAAACATATCCCATTTTCATGTAAGAATTGTTAATAAGATAGATAATTGGGAAAAATTATGAACCAATAAACAATAATAACACAACTATCCAATGAAACAATATACTTTGAATATGTTTGTCGATATAAACCATTCACTAACTACCCTTTCATTTGTTGGATCAACTGGGATTACATCCATAGAGACAATATGAAAACTAAAAAACTTCTTGAAGCAATAAATAACACATTCCAAATATCCCATATAACTTTTTCTATAAAAGATTCTAAAAATTATACTTAATTGATTCTAATAGTCCCCATAGTTATTAGAATACTAAAAAAATCATAAAGGAATTCCAAAAAAATCATTAAAACATTCCTAGAACAATGAATTCATTATACCCACAAAAATAAAAGTCGGAATATTCCTTATGAATGTAATCAATATGAACTCATAATCACAACCGATCGTTCAAAATGTTTTATATTGAATGTATTTCTTCTTTTCTCATTACTGCTAATACCCAGAATGAAGGTAAATTTTGGAAAAATAATAGGATACAATAAGTTGATCAAATAATTCATTAATTTTCATTATAGGATACTTATTCTTTATCGTAATAGAACATAACCCCCTTTAATATATTAACAACTTCATGGATCAATAATTATTTTTATCAAATAAAAAAAGGGCTCCCTATGGTGAATCACTTGGGTGAAATAATCCCTTTTCAAACAACTCCCCAAATTTTTTCATCAACTCCATTAATTCCATAGTGTCCATTCTAATTGTATTCATTGATATTGGACTTTAATTATTGATTAATTCAATGGAAAACCCAACATAATATTATGGGTTATTTCTAGGTAATTACTCATGCAATACATCAATGCATTCCTAAATCATAGGTACAACCTCAAATTCAATACTACCTTCTTCATCTCTAGTTTTGGTTTTCTCTTACTCCCCAACATTCTAATACAGTAGAGCTAATGGTGGAGGATATGGATAAGACACACTTAGTGAAGTATCATCTCTAAAGATAAAAAAAGTCTATATCTACATCACAAATAGTCATTTCCATCTTCATATAATAAATTTTTGAAACATATTTTTTAAATTCAGTTCATACAATATAATTATTTAAATGTTGATCATATTTATAATAAGAAGCTCAGAAAATAATTCATGTTTGTGTGCCATAAGGGGGACTCCCTGACACATACATGTTGTGTTGAGACATCCCATATGATTTTTGAATAACAACTCAATTATTTAATTAAATGGAAAATTTTTATCTTCATTGCAAAACTCTGTATATATAAAATATTGAGAGGAACCAAATTTAAATAAACAATTAACGAAATTTGATCATAATATTAATGTACCTAACACTACATCATTTGGTACTTCAACCATAGTATAAGTGTTCATATAAGATTATCATTCCACTCTCAGTCACATCTATGGTGGATTTCGTTTATTCATTGGATTTTGGTGTGAGTAATGCACTATTTATCTACATCTAATGTACTGAACAAAATTAATTTTTTTCATCCCCTAGAATTCTTTCTAATGGTGACCCTTATCTCCACAATTTTAAAAAAATGCATATCCATTCATCCCTTTCACATGGTTATTCCTTCCACAGTTATTAGAAGCGGTCAATTTATTCATTTTATTATTCATCACTGATATAGTTTCATTCTTTTGGTTCTAAAATGACCTATTTTTCTCATTGTTTCCAATGAATAAATAATATATAGATAATTCCTTCTCCAATTTATTTGTGCATAAATTAATTTCCTCATATGATGAAAAAATTTGGAACATTTGAACAATAATGGGGACGGATAAAGAACATAAAATAAATGGGTAATGATATATTTTATTTTTCATTACTAATATGTAGCATTCCAATCCAACCTTGTAATGGTAGCCTCATAATCCATGAAACTTTAATATTCTTTTTTATATAAAAATTGATCTTAAAATTCATCTCAATTTATTATCAGGATGGAAATAATTATCAATAAATGTAACTTTAAATTCATTTTATTGCATGACATCAATTTACTATTTTCACTACAATTATGAATCAATGACCACCATTGATATAATACAGTTCAATGTTAACCATTTAATTTTTCACCACATATAAGGGATATTAATATCATCTCTAGAGACCTAATCTATTTCTCAATAATAATAAAATTAACATTCCTAAAAAATGATGGGTGATTTATTCACATAATGTGAACCCACATAGGATAATATAAATGTGGAAAAGGTTTCTCCATATGGGAATGGTTATTTTTCATAACCTAAATAATATTCCAAAATATATCCATAATTTTCCCCATTCCAAAACATACTATATTGGTTTTATTTGAAAGTCAATACCTATATTTACCATGATTATTTATAATAATCTTCCATAAATTCACCAATTATAAATAATGAAACATTTTTGATTAGCTCATAATATTGTTATCATTAATCATAATATATAATTCGAAATATGGTTTAACACATTAACAAATTAAAATTTATGAATTGTTTATCTCATGATAAAAAACTCTAGTTTCTATTGGGACATATTTAAATTTAAATCCATAATTGTATCATATTGTTTCCATTTTATCAATTACACCCTTAACCTCAACATGGTTTTCCCCTCCTTTGAGATTGAGAGGTTACAGATAATAGTGATGTCAGAGATTGGTTGTATTTTCTAATTTAAAAAAAAATCTACAGGATGTGTAATGAATTCACACTATGTAACTTGGTTGCACATCATTTAACTATTTTTAGGTACATTCTATAAAAGGTGATTTACATTTTTAAAATTTAAATATCCTGATGTGTTTTTTAACATCATGAATTCTACAAATAACTAATTTTATAATCCTAGGTGACAGAATTTTTGACGTACATGTACACTGTGTACATCATGGAATGTAACTATATTACATGTATTGAATAGGGCTGTGTCTATTTTTAAAATAAGTTTATATAAATATTGTCTCAGTTTTTTTCTCCAGGATTCTTCACCCTCAACCTATAGCTCTTCCCATGAATTTTTACGAGACTCTTCTCCTTATAGATCATTCCAATTGATACATGATCTATTTTATAATTGAGGTGCATATCTATGGGTGAGTAACCATTTATCGTCTTCATTAATATTGATCAATGTAGCTTCTTTAGGTTGTTTTATTGGATTATTTACTATGATGGTGTTTCCTCTAGTCTTCTTCTAAGATCTGTTATGGGATATCATTCTGGAGGATGTTCCTTGTTTGTCGTGGTGCGGTGGGATATTGTTTTCCATGTGTGTGGTTTCCTATTCTCCACTGACCCTTTTACATTCTAATTAAATCAATCATAATGTATGTGTATTTGGGTTCTAGGGTCTTTACTGATTTTTTTCAACTTTCGTTGTAGGTGGATCCCACTACGGGCATGTGCGACCCAAGTTTTGAGGTGGGTGGTTCCATCTTTAGCCTCTGATAATTAGCATAGTTACTCTTATTTATTAAATGAATTATCAAATTATTATGTCTATTTATGTGTTTTGAAAAAAGAATCAATGTGAAATAAATTTCCACTGGTTTTTGAAATATTAAATGAAAATGGTCACTTTGGAAACATTTAAATTGATTTTTGAAAATGAGCACATGGGTTATCTTGGGTACATAGGTGGAACGTTTAGATTAAAGAGATCATCCATGATTCTTGATTATCAGGTTTTTTTCTCATGTGGATTTCCTATGTTTCATAGGCTCAACATTCTAGGGAATAGATTTTGATATTGTCGTGGAGTTTATTCAATGGGTATTCTTATGCTTCCTATGAATGTCTTCTAGGAACTGTATTGTGTAGTTGATTTATTATGGTAGAATTAGTCTTCTTGTCTATCCTACAATGATACATAGTATTGAAGCATGTGCTACTATTTATATTTTTTAGTGCATGGATTTCTGAGTTATCCTTGATGTGAATGTTTAACCTGATATTCATTAGAATTGTGAAAAAGGGAAATGTTTACCATATTTTCTCTAAATCATTATTACTTCTTATCAGGACATGTCTTATTTAAAATTAGCATAACATAATTTTTATATTGAGGCATGATATGAAAAACATGGGTTGAATCCTACTGATCATGTTAGCATACACCCTATTAACCTCTTTGGTGGTTCATAGTCCTTTTTATGTCTTCTAATTCATGTAAAATCATGGAACCATAGTGATGTAGTGAGGTTCTTGTCATTTGGATGTTATTATCTCATGGTGAGATGGTGAATGTTCATACATGGTGTTGAATGGAGTAGTTTTTTGGTTTTGGTCCTTACAATTGGACTTGTTTTTTGAGATTTGTCACATCTTGTAGTTGAAATATTCAACAGTCTTTTGAATGTTATTGAATATAAATTCCTTTAAGTATTTTGCTGTCTTTTTCATTCTATATATACATATATGCCATGTGTTTGATGAGGTTGGTAGAAATTGTTCCCTCAGGTGTGTTGTTCGATACCTAGGTGTGTCTCTTCAAAACATGGGTTCGGGAACAACCATCTGTTATGTAAAAAAAAATTTGGGTGCTAGGTTTGAGGGTAATGAAGTATGTTTCATTAAAATTTGGCATGAGGGGAGGTTTTACCTCATGAGTCCTAGTCTTGAGACATTTTTTAGACAGGATATATGATTATCTATACTTGAAAGGTATATCGAGATAAGTGGTTGACCATCTCTAGTTGTAATAAGACTCATGTTTCTAGGGGAACATGGGTTATATGGCTCTTGTGTTGGCTTTTATATTAAATATCATCCTCTATTAATGGGTTTTCATGTTTGAATTGAGATTTTTTATGTTGTCTAATCGTTCTCATGTTTCTATGTGTAGTATTATGCCTTTGAGATGTCTTCCATGAGATCCTTATAAAGTGGAAGCTAATGATCCACAAGGGAACCCACTTATAGATCATAATCTCATCAAGACTATAGTATGTGAAGTTTGTACTATTTATCAGGTTGTACCAATGGTTTTGGACACTATTGCTGAGGTGAAACTAAAAGCTGTTGGAGATTATGATAATTTAAAAGAGTTTTTTCATGATAATTCATCGTCCTTTGAGGGAACAACTCAACTTCATGAGGTCGAGGACTATATTGATAGAATCAATAAAATATTTGACTTTCTGGAAACACCTGAATATATCAGAGTTAAGTGTACAGTTTTTAGGCATGAGGGTTCTAGAAAGTTATCATTGGATTCTATGGTCCATAAATACATGCACGTAGATATAGATGGGAAGGGTTTCAAAACACAATTATTTTAGAATTTTTCCTAGATTCCATGATTCTACCTATATATCTGGAATTCAATGATTTTTGATAGGGAGAAAATTTTGTGTTGACATACACCAATCTATATGATGATCTTTTCAGTTTTTCTTTTGAAGTGGTAACAAATGACCATGTGATGGCATATAAGTACATCTATGGTTTTCGACCTGATATCAGATCATATGTTTTTTGAATAAGATTTATACCTATACGGATTCGATGGATAATGATATGATAATTGAGATGAAATTGATAGGCTTGGTCATCATTGCAAATAATTCTCTTCCAACTAAATAAAAATTCAGTTTTGTGAAAGTGATGAAAAAGATGTGTTAGCATCATCGCAGAAGTGGTGGACCTAGGCCTCAACATCAATCCTCCTCTACACCACACATTGCAGCTGGAAATGTTCCTAGCGATAATTATCAAAGTGGAATTGGTGGATACATAGTACATTCTTATCCTATTAATGCAAAGATGTGTAATAGTTGAGGATGCATTAGTCACATACAATGGTTATATAAATCTATGCCTACACCTTGTTATGGTCAGGGTTATTTGGCCTTAAAGGCTACTATAATATATTAGGAAGCTTAAAAGACTATATCACTCTAGCCACATAGCTCAGGGGTTATGAATTTTCATGTAGTATATGAGTGTCTAGTGGAAGTCAATGCAAGTCTGAAAATAGTAAGAGGTGCTAACATTATTGTATCTTTCATAGCAATTTATTTATTTGATAACGGTTCCACACACTCCTTTATATATTCACATTTAGATTATTTCCTTAAAAATATAATGGATAATATTTCCCTTACAATGGATTTAGTGACACATCTTAGTAAGGGAAAAGAGGTGGGATTTCATTGACTTTCTTGTTCATTATCAATTGTTGGTGTAGAGTTTGTGTGGGATTTCCTAATCATGATTTGGATCTATTTTATGTCATCATAGGTATGGATTGCATTGTTAAACATAGAGATTAGGATGATTGTTATCATTATTTTGTTTCATTCCCTACTTCCGCTGGGATATCTCATGTTTTTCCGGAGGAGTGGGATCAGAGGTCATGTCATTCATGGCCATCCCACACAGAGCTCATCAGTTTTTTTCTGTGATTATGTTTGAGCCAGATGACGTTTCCCCTATTGGTGAACATTCCATTATTGTTAGATACATTCCTGACATCTTCCCAGATAACTTATTGAGTCTTCCTATAGAGAGAGTGGTATAGTATATAATTGACCATGTTAAAGGTATGCAGCCGATATTGATACCTTATTACCCTATTCGAACGAGTAGAGATGAAAGATCTGATGATTCACATCGAAGAACTATTGAAAAAAAGTTTCATTTTACTATTTTTTTCCTTGGGTATCCTCTATTCTCATTGAAATGAAACCATATCATTCACTTCTTTTATGTTTGGACTACCGGAACTTGAAACGAGTGATGGTTCTGAATAAAATTTCCTCTGCCTCATTAGGATAATCTTTTTGATAAGATAAAGGGGGAAAATTGGATTTCAAAGATTGATCTATGGTTTGTTTGAACATTAGATTAGTGTATGAGGGATTGATATACTGAAGATTACTTCATAGATAATTTATAGAAACTATGAATATCTTGTGATTCCTTTTTTCCATTCTAACACTAAAATAGTTTTTATCGATTTTATGAATCCAAAATTCGATCAATATCAGGAATATTTTGTTGTTTTTTTCATAGATGATATCTTGGTTCCTTATAAATTTGAGCATAAGCATGAGAATAATCTGTTTTTGGTTCTAGAATTTCAATGAATTCACAATTTTTTTGAAAAAAAATCAATGTAGTTTTTGGATTTAAGGAGTGATGTTCATAGGGTAGAAGATTGCTGACCATGGATTATTAGTTTACATGGAGAATGTGAAGTCTATTTTTCTATGGATGTAACAAAATAATATCATTGATAAATGAATTTTCATTGGCACTGCTAGATATTTAAACATTTTTTTATAGAATTATCTAAGATGGCGTCAAATTTTACAAATCATAATAGGAAAGTAGTGAAATTAACTTGAGATTAAAAGTGTCATTAATATTTTAAGGAATTGAAATTACCTAAGATAGCAGCTCATATTCTGATCAAACCTGAGCTCATTATAGGATATGTGGTGTTCTAGGATGCTTCAGGTACTGTTTTGAGATGTTTTCCTATACAAGATTACTAGTAGCACTACTGGAATCATAAATTCCAAATGAGTTACTAAATTTAGAAACTAAAAAACATGAAATAAAAATCCCAATAAACTACTAGGTTGTACATGATATGAATGTCGGAGTCAAATCCATATTGAATGTTTTAGAAAAAAATATTAATTAAATAAAGTAAACATAAACTAATATCAATTTGTAGAAATTAAATCTAGTCTAATGAGAATTTCACTACGAAATATTGTGTTATAATAAAATATAAAATTGGGGTTAGGTAATACAGATTACAGGTTCATGGGATGATAATGTATAAATTAATCAATATATAATCATACAGTTGTCGGAATTGTGTCCTACATATATTATTTTTCATTATAAATACACTCCAAACCAAACTCATATATTCTCATGGTCAGGTACATTTGATTGTAATGAATGGGTAACCTTAAACCATATTTAATCATAGGGAAGAAACCAACCCAATGGTCATGGTTGTAGCCTAGACCTTAGTTCACATATTATGAAAATGAATTTAATCAATATGGGAAATGGGAATTAACACAAATAGAAATAAATAAACAAAATCTCTAACCCCTATCTAATGTTCATTTAATAAGAAATCAGAAAAAAGATAGAATTAGTGAACAAATAGGAAATACCAACATTAATTGCATAAAAATATAAAATACCTCATACATTCAATTCCCCTTCATAACACATACCCGTTCAAAAGGAAATCACTCACTCATGATATCCACAAGTTTGTGTAGAAAAATAAATAAATAAAAATTATAACACCCCATATTTCATAATAAATTATCTCATTACAGTAATTTAATAGCTTGCGGTACATGCAACACCGAGTTCAAGCGCACCACATCTTACTAAACTGGCCGTCAAAAGGCGGTTATGAATAGTATTAAATTATTTTTTAATATTATATACTCCATATAATTTTAACATCCATATTATGTGTTTATTAGATATAATATAAGAACAAATTCAATTTTTCAGATAACAGAATTATTTTTCAGAAAATGAAATTTTACAGCCTTTTAATGTAAGACCCTTTTAAAATACAATATTTGACACTTTAATATATTAAATTTTCCTAAATACACTTCTTCTTTAGAATCAGGACATATAAATTATTTTTGGATAAATATTTGGTATTTTTTTGATAACATTCATATTTTGTTGAATAGTGAAAAATACCAAATTTTAATTAAAAACAACGTTCATAATCAAAATAATTTATATTGATAAATTAGGAATTTGGATGGTTTTTAAGTATAATTAGATTATATTTTTATCCTTTAATAAAATTTAGTTCATTATTAGTAATTTCAAATTTAGATTTGATATAAACACTTGTCAATCTATTGATAGTTTTCACTTTTTAAAATCCCGCTTTTTTGTATTGACAATGGGAATTAATTTTAAATTTATAAATAAAACTTCTATGTTTTTAATTTGGAAAAATAGTCTTAATTTTTGAATTCATAATATCAAAATTATCTTTGGGTGAATTTTTTGTATTTTTATGAAAACTTTAATTTTTTGATGAATTGTGAAAAACATTCCGTTATTATTTAAAACCGACATTTTATTAAAGTAATTAGTTATATTATTTGAATTTATTTTAGGCAAAAATTGATATATAATACCTTTATATGTTCAATGTAAAATATTGGATTCATTTTATAATAAGTTTTTACATATAAAATTTTATCAAACATTTTACTATCTTTTACCCAACTCCAATGAGAATTTGCAAATTTGCATAAAACATAATTTTACCGCTTATGTGAGTTGAATTTCAAAAATCTGAGACACACAGTTAACCTCATTATGTAAAATGTGCTTTAATAAGAAGAAAATAATTTTTGGTGAATAGTAACAGTCGAATTTTATTTACCAAGGTTAAATATAAATAGGGTAATTGAGGGTAAAAATGATATTATAGTTTCCCTAACACATGTACAATTTCTATTAGATAACGTTAATTAGACCAAAAACAACATGAGTAATAAAATATGATCCTTTAGGTCCACTTTAATTAGATTAAAAAATTTATCATTATTTAATTTAAAGAAGAGTTAAAAGTGTTAAAATTCATGTTTTAATAACTAAACCATTTTTTATATATGGTTATATGAAAGATAAATTAGACTATAAATACTCATTATAAATATAAATATACTTCCTACATAATGGTATTTTATTTATAATTTTTAGACATTAAATAATTAAATTTATTTATAACACAATGATGATGCAGTAATTACCTTATTAATAAAAGATTAAAATAATTTATATTATAAATACCCAAATAACTGTAATTTGAGACTTTTGATGAATTCCACTAATTTTTAGGCGAATATGAAATATTAGGGTTGATGAAATCAATATTTTTAGAAGAAATCATGATGTTATGATTTTAACAAAAAAACAAATACCAAATAATGTCAAAATTGACATAAAATAGTTTTTAAAACAAATACAATATTATTGGTTGATATAATATTCCTAAAAATATAATGTTAGGAAAAAGGGCTTAAATAATATTATATATGTCATTAATGAACCACTTTCATTTCTCCTGGAAGTTTAGAGTAAGTTTATTAACCATATAGTGTAAGAATACAAGAAGACACTATAAAAGTTAAACTATTCAACTAAGAGTTAAATCTAAAATTTATGGTTAAAACTATTACCTAAACATGCCAAAAACCTATTTGTTGATATTTTTAGACCCATACCCACCTTATACTTTTAATAATTTATTTCTGAGACATTATAAACCAAAAATTATTTTATTATAATATAATATTTCAAACATTTCCTAAAGTGACCCCCACCTCTCTTATAAAAGGGAACATCCCCTTCTCTTAATTTCACACATCCAAAGCCATTTGACTACCCAAACCTACCAAAATATCCTCTCAAAATTCCTCCCTTAATCATAGAGTCATTCTTTTGGTTATAAATCCAACCTAAGGATCCTTTTTTATCAAATCAAAATGAATAACCCGAAAAAGAGGTAAATATTTCATCACATCTTCGATGTTCTTTTCTTCTTCCACTTCCTATTTCACATTTGTTTCCATTCTAAATTAATAACTCCAGTATCTTCTATATACTATGATGTTATAGTAGAAATAGTACAATCATATTCATTATTTTATCCATCCTATAAATGACAAAGTCACCATATGTGCATACGTATGGATTACCATCTCCAGGTCCTTGTGTATTTTGTTATTCAAACACTTCATTATTTGGATGGGTATAATAATTAGTATAACTGATGTAAATAGTAAATATAAATTTTTAATTATTATATATATATTATATACCATCCAATTACATATTATTTCTCCATCAATAGAATTATATTGTCGCTCGTACATAGGTACGGATTACCGTTTCCCCAATGCGATGAGATTCATTTCCATGTACACCATTCAATAATGATTATAAAATATATATCATTAATAATTATTTAATATATGAAATAAAAATTCTATTGGATATATATATATATATATACTTACATATATCTTATTCACTATGTTCCGTTCAATATAATATAAAAACAGAATCATCGTTTATGCATACGTACGGACTGCCGCCTTCATAAATGGTGTTTTCCATTTCATATATATATCTATTATACATATTTATATTCTAAATATATATGATATATAAATAATTTTTTATATTATGGAAGTATTTAAATCATTATCTAAGTGATTCAATCAAGAGTAACAAGTTAAAAGACGTACGATAAAGAATTTGATTATTACCGGAAATGTTAATTTGACATGGAATTTATTATTATATGGGTAGTATAAAATCATAAATGAATGATATATTATATCATAAATATTAATATGGTTGTGGTATAATTTAATAACATACTACGTTATTCATCCATTAGGTTAAACATACCCTCGACTAAAAGTAAGTGCAAGGTAAGGGTTTATTTCACAATATTTTTATTATCCGAGGTTGTTTTTACGTAAGTATCTAATGAGACATATTTATTATCAATGTACATGTTTCATAAAATATTTTTCAACAGAATTATTTTTAAGGGAATTTTTTTCTAAAACATCATTATAAATGTTTTAAATATATATTCTTCTAAAACATTATTATTAATGTCCATGATTTCAAAAAGGTTTTTAAGGATTTATTTATATGGACATGAATGTTTTGAAATGCTAATTATTTTATAATGTTTCAAAGTGGTATGGGACACTTTGATTTAAAAATCCTTTTTAAATGACTACCTTTTTAAATTTTGAGAGTTTTAAATGATTTCGTGAAAATGTGTATTTCTCTGAAAGCATTTTACTGATCATTTAAAACTTTGTCAACATACTTTAATTGATTTTAATCTTGTTTGAAGTTTATTTTTTATCATACACATATTCCATATTATATTGAATGTTTTGTGATATGTTTGACTATGGTTGTGTTATTTTTATACCATTACTGGTTTATTGATAATGTATTGACATTTTGTATGCTATTTTTGATACAAATGACTTTGTTATGTTTGAACTGTTTCATATGAGGAATGAATTGGAATTAGTATGTGGTGGGTGGAGCCTTCTATAGCTCTTCTATGCATCGGTAGGTCTCATGTGACAAACTAGTGTCTTGGAAAAAGGCCTTGAAAAAATCATATTTGTATTCTTCGCACAAGGCCTTGACTATGTGTTTAGGGAGTCTGGAATTATGCATTCCATCATTATAAAAGTGGTTGTTGATATTGCGTGTGATTATTCAACGTGTAGAATATCCTTATTAATTTGTAAATGGAATTATTTTATTATATCTTTTCCATATTATTCTGATGTTTAAGTTTAAAAGGCTTTTGTTTTATTCCTATACATTACCTTAAATTTTAATACTTAATTATGAAATTTTCAGCTGTATTGTTATCTTTCCTGAGCATCTGAGATCCCCCTATCTATGTTTTAATTTTCTCAGGATTACAAGTAGTGTATTATGACGGATAAGCATGGTTAATCTAGGGGATTAATGGCATTCTCAAAGGATCATTTATGTTGTGTTTTATTTTCAAATGTGTAATGTAACGTTCATGTATATAATCTATTTTCCAATACTACTAAACAGATTGATCTTTCGAGACATCATTCCTTGTAATCATGCCAATGTATTAAAATAATGCACCGACTTAGTGTAACTGGGTTCAGGGCATTATAAAAATCATATAGACTGGGGAAACAGTAGCAGGTGCACTGTAACGCCCCGACCCCTCTAGACCGGAGCGGGTGCATTACAAATTACATAGGCATGATTAGAATGAATCAAATCCCGAAGGACTGAGTAGTTTTGTAGTCTTGAAGAAACTAGATTCATACGTGTACCTCATATTACATTGTGATAGGTAACAATATATAACACATAATAAATGTAATATACTGCAACCATGAGGAATCAATAAATGGTCTCCTCTTCATAACCTGATGAAGGTAAAAAAATGAAATGGTGCGCTCAAATGCTCAGTAAGGGTTAAAAATAGAAGAAGCATGAATCAATAATAACTTAATTATAAACAATTAAGAAGAGTAAATATGGAATGGTGACTAAATGAAGAACACACACTGTTAATAAATACATAATGAAACCACATCAATAGGTTTTGTCATAGTGAAAACCTCTTGGATAGTAATTACTGAAAATGAATAAAGAGAATGATTATTAATTAGATGTCTTGTATCTGATACATGATACCACAATACCATCGAAATAGTTTAAGTCTGTGGGTAGAAACCCAACTAATTTTTGGAAACAAACTCAAAGGTTTTGTCACAAACTGATTTGTCACATGAGACCCGTCGATGCATCGAGGGGCTATAGTGGGCCGCACTCATCGCTTCATGTCTCAAACATTCTATATATATATATTTTAGACAATTACAATTATACATCTCAATATCCATATATATTTGAGGATAAAAATTTAATATTGGATGTTGACATGAATAAATATACTTTTAAATGAGACCATTTAAAAATTCTAGAGGAAACAATCCTTAAAATATTCATTGTGTCCCATACCACCTTGAAAGACTCAAATCATAATCCCTTAGAATATCCTCATAATAAATTGACATTTGATATGTTATAAAAAAGATCAATACATACACCACATGAATTAAATAAGTGGTGAACAATGAATATATCTCATTAATATTAATGTGAGATGAGAAAATTCCTTTTTTACTAGTAAAAGAAGAGTTGTTTTGGAAAATCATTTATATTTTCCATAAAATCATATTGTAAAAATTAATATCCTAGAAAATAAAATATAAGGAAACTGAAAATATATTTATGCATAAATGATGTCCCACTAAAGGGATATCAAGTAAACACTAATTTTAAATAATCAGTATAATTAAAAAAAATTAGGGTGGTTTAATGAATTCATTAAAGAGATTTTAAAGCACAAAAGGGATATTTTATTTCATAAAAACATAAATGAACAAAAATAGGATCTAAAATGTGTGATTTAAAATGATAAACCTGACTTAAAATAGTTTATCAAGGGAACTTCAAAATATGTATGGAATTTAGAAGTTCCTTGAATCAAAGTTTCATTTATGAATTTTTTTTTGAAAGATTATTTTAAACATGGAACTTCCCACAAAATGAATAAGGATTATGATTTTTACACGTATATTTGACATTTACACAAAATTTATGAGTACGTAAGAATAAATAATAATTTCATTTAGGTGAATAGATAATAAGAGTAACTCGAATGAAAAATGGATTTTTGGGTGGAAAACCTCCATCACTTGGTAATTAATCGATTCGAATGACCAAAAATTAAGAATCATCAATTGATAAATTGAATACCATTATAATAAGTCTAAATGTGTTCTGCTCGTGAAATCAAGGTCCTGGAATATGAAATTATACTCATTAATAATGTAATTCAAAAACATTTTGATATGAATTTAGTTTATCATAATATTTTTTAGTTCATTTATTCCCTTATTAAAATGTTATTATGTTGAATGTTATCGTTCTGGGGTGTTTGTTTTCATTATTTTCATAATCAGGTCATTTTCTCTTAAGTATTGGGGTTCATGTAGAATGGATGTAAATGTCTAAAATCGAAATTAAATAATATTCATGAACATCTAGTAGTATTAATGGTAATTTATACCATTTTCATTACATGGAATGAGGATAAATTATTATTGGAAATATTAATGACATTCACGTAGATTATTTTAGTGGTATTTTTATTATTAGGAACTAGTTTAGTCATGTGATTTAATATTATGTCCATATACTAGTTCTTAAATATTAATTTAGTTATAATACAAATATTATAGTCTGGATCAACCACAAAAATGGTTTCATGGCAAGTAATGAATTATAAAATGAAAAAAAACATCGTCATCCACGAAGGTTATAAATTTGAACATCACGGACGTTGATTTCATTTATAAAAATAAGAGGGTGGGAGTAAGAATATAGATTATGGTTCTTCCATTAACATGATATAATTCATGTATATAAGTGATTCTGGATTTTCCATGGTCATATGGATAGAACAGGTGAGGAGAGAAAAATGTAAGAGGTGAAATTGAAAATGAATGGAATGTTAAGAGATCCCTTATGAAAATTCGGCAGCCTGACGACCTCGCTTAAAATTTCATAAAATTAATTGATGAGAGAAAAGGGTATATAGTCATGTAGAAATAAAAAATACAGTAACAGAAATATATGATATCAAACCCAAACCTATGAGAATTGAAAATCATAGTGATATCATAAAATAAGTGTCGAATAAAGTAGGAGGGTGAAAGGTTCTCTTACCTTGTTGAGTAACTCCTATAATGTGATGGTTCAGAACTTGAGAGTTTAAGGACGCCGTGGGATGACTCCTAGGGTGGTAAAACTACCAGATATTTGACGACTGGGGATTTGGAATAAAAGAAAACAAATTTTTGTGTGGGTATTTATAAAAAGGAGAGGGAGTTTTTTAATAATATCAAATGGACACCTCATTAGTGTTTTTTTCAAAACCATGGGCTCTCCCATGGTATTTTACAATGAATTTAGCCACTTGAGACACATAAAATCTAATTTTACTATAAAAAATCAGAGCAGTCTTTAATTTTATTTATAATTTCAATACGATGTTATTAAACTACCGAAAACTCAAAACAATATTTTACTAATCACGAAAATTCATGAATTTTATAAAAATCCCAAAAATTCCCCCAAACCATTTTTAGACGTGTCGAATCAAAAAATGAAATCATTTTTTTGAATATAATTTTGTAAATATTCGTAATTTAATTTTTAAATATAACCACAATTTATTCCCAAAAAAACACTTTAAAACTGTAACTCGATTTATAAGTCCTTGAGAAATTAATCAAGGTCCTATAAAATTATAGTATAATCATAAAACAATAAAGTAAAAATTTGTGATTTCATTTTATTAAAATACATTTTAATTTTAAAATATTAAATAAAATAAATCTAAAAAATGTAATTTATATATTTATGTCATACTAAAATACCAATACTTATACAATGATCGTTCTTTCACTTTTATGTTATTTAAATTGTATTTATACATTCATGGGTGAATTTTATTTTTTTTATATGGTTTACTATTTATTAGTATTCTTTTCTATTCATAAGGATATGTCACTATTCATAAGGGTATGACACTATCCACCAAAAATTATGGTTTTCTTATTAGACTCTAAATATCTTATTGAATGAAACAGTGTATGTCAGTTATTCAAAATTAAAAATAGAGATGTGGAAAAATTATCTTTACTTGACTAGGTTATAACAAAGTGTGTTTTTAGAGACTTAGTGTTTCATGGATTCTATAATAAATCTATCTTTAAATTCTTAGGCTGTTAAATTATTCCCTCCTTGAAAAAATTTTATCATCGAAATTTAAAATTGAACTTCATAGGTTAATGGTTGATAATTGAAAATTCCCTTGTGATAAATCCACATCATGAATACAGTTAAAATATCCACTTATTAAGGGTAAGGGGAAATTAATTTATTACTACATAAAGCATTCTAATTGGACAAATTGGTCATAGATTAATAATCAAACCATCATGTAGTGACATTAACCTAAAAAACCACGCATATAATGATTATCATAAATTATTTCATACATGGTTAAAAATACCAAAATATATTTATTCAACAAATTATAATGAAGGCCTCTAAATTATCAAGATGAACTTATCATTAACCCATAATCAACAAGAAGAAACTCTAAAAATCACATTCCAAAAATGTGAACAACATCATCACGTATCCTCTTGAAATATGGTAATAATTTTAATTACCATAAAAACCACATTGGAAACATGCATTCCCTTGTATTCATTAAGGAAGATACATGTTATTGGATATATTCCTCAAATCAAAAATTTCTATAAACTCTATTTATGATAGCACATACCACTCCTCGACAAGTCAATAATTAGTTCCAAGGTAGTCAGTACTTATCAGAATCAATCATCTCATCATAATTATCTCAACATGAGATATATATTTTAAGGGTGGTCTTTCCTATGATCATGTGATTTCTAAAAAGTTTAACTTTTTACTGAATCACTTTTCATTTTTACCATTCACCACATGACCTCAAATCCTTAAATAAAATAGCACTGCAGTATAATCCATATAAATTTCAAAATTCTTAAAACCATATCAACAATAAAAAAATATTCAAATGAAATGATACATTACTTGGAATATTAACCATTTTACTTCATATTTGGTAGCATAATAACATGATCATTTCCAAAATCATAATTTTAAGTATATTTCTTTGACGATTGGGACATTTATTAACATAGTGTCCCATTTCCTAGCATTAGAAGCATTGTACATTGGAAACCATTTTATTACCCATGCAATCATGAACATGGTGTCCTTTTTCTCCACACTTATAGAAAACTACCATTCCCTTAAATCATTTACCATGGAGATTCTTTACAGTATTTTCACATTTGGGAAAACACTTACTTTCCTTCTTCCATTTATCAACATATTTCTCTATAATCATCTCATTATTTTTCTTCCCTTCAAATCCATCAAACTTAGTGACTTATTTACATACATTGTTAACACATGATATTATTTCCTCATATTATGGGGATACTTGGGAGACAATATTCCTTTGAAATGATGGCTTCAGACCATTAAAGACATGATCTTTCTTACGCTTCACATCACGTGCATTGGTGATGTTTTTATTCCTTCTACTAGGTGATATTTCTAATCAATTTCCATATTATATATTAGCTAGTAAAATTATAAACACTATATAACACTAAACATGGTATATCACCTAACATTAACTTAATATTTGTAAATCCTAGAACCATATTCTTTGGTCACATTGGGGTATATATCCTTTATATATAGGGTAAATAAAATGTGAATTTTCCTAAGCATATCCCTGAGAGTGTCAAACCAAGAGTGCATCAAGGCCCATTTTCATGTACCAGGATACCCAAGGTCAAGCCCGAAACTCATTGTCAGAGTTTTCACTCCTCGCTACATATGTTCCAGATCCATCTCAACTTGTTTGTATCCAGAGAGGGATGTATTTGATGGAAATATCCACATAATATATTCCTTATCAAAATTATAGGATTTTCTTGTTTATTTATTCTCATTGACCATATTAGGTCATTTTTCCCTAACCTACATTTTATAAATCTAGTTCCCATGGTTTCTAATAATCATCCTTTGATTCCAACTGTAATGCCTGACCCCTCTAGACCGGAGCTGATGTATTACTAATTACATTGGCTTGATTACAAGGAATCAAATCCTTACGGACCGAGTTGTTTAGAAGTATTGAAGAACTATTTACATACATGTAAATCAGATAAAATTTCAAAAGGTACCAAAATACAACACATAACAAAAACTAATAGACTTGATCCATGAGAACTCAATAAATGGTCTTCCCTTCATAACATGTTAAATGTAAAAAAATGAAATGCATGATCTCAAATTATATGTAAGGGTTACAAATAGAGGAATCATAAATCCATAATAACTAAATCATAAACAATTAGGCATAGTCTATATAGAATGGTGAGTAAATTAAGAACAGGTGCCTTTAATAAATTGATAATGAAACTACATCCATAAGTTTTTTCAAATTGAAAACCTCATAGATTGTAATAAATGAAAATTAATAATTAAAATTCTTATTAATTGGAAGTCATGTATCTGGCACATGATACAACAATACCTTCGAAACGGATTATGTTTGTGGGTAGAAACCCGTATGATTTTTTGGAATCAAACTCAAAGGGTTTGTCGCCAACTAATTTGTCCCATGAGACCTCTCGATGCATCGAGGGGCTATAGCAGGCCCCTCCAACCACTGCATGTCCAATGCATTGTTTATAAATATATTTAATAAAAGTACAATATGCCATCTCCATATCCATATATATTTGATGATACAGATTCATCAAAGGATGTTGACATAAAAAAGATACTTTTAAATGGGATCATTGAAAAAATTTGGAGGGAATAATCCTTAAAAATTTCAAAGTGTACCATACAACCTTGAAACATTCAAATAATAATACCTTATAATATCACGAGAATAAGAAGTAATTTGACATGATATATCAATGGGCATTACATACACTACAATAATTAAATAAGTTGTGGACAACAAAATATCTCATAAAAGATAATGTGAGATGAGAAAATTCATTTTTTACTTTAGAATGAAGAGTTCTTTTGGAAAATTACTTATATATGCCATGAAATCAGATTGTAAAATTAATATTAAAGAAAATAAAATATTTGGACATTGAGATTATTTTTTTGGGATAAATTTTGACCCACTGAATTCAAATCATGTAAAAACTCGTTATAAAGAATCATTAGAGTTAAAACATTTTAGGGAGGTTTAATGTATTGATTAAAGATATTTTAAAGTGAAAGGGCATGTTTTATATCATAAAACCAGAAATGAACAAAAATATACATTAAAATGTGTTATTTCAAAATATAAACAAGTAATAAATTTATTATAGAGTTAACATCAAAATTTGTATGAATTTTAGAAGTTCCTTGAATCAAGCTTGCACTTCGAAGTAATTTTTTGAATGATTATTTTAATGAATTAATATCCCACTAAATAAAGAAGGATTCTTATTGGTACACATATATAATACAGTCACACCGAATTTATGAAGAGTTCATAATAATAAATTATAATTTCTTTGAGGTTAATAACGAATAAGAGAAACCCGAATAAAAAATGGAGGTTTGGGGGGAAAACCTCCATCACTTTGTAATCAATCGATTCGAATGCCAAAAAATTAATAATCATGAAAAGATAATTTTTAATAAAATTATTATTAAATTATTTATAATATGAAACACCAATGGGAATTATGCATCCCAATATAAACATTTAATAGTAGTGAAAAAGGAAAATTTCACAAAAATGGAAGAGAGATGGAAAACCCCTTACCTTATGTCCAAATGTGTTCTGCTCTTGAACCTAAGGTACTGAAATATAAAATTATACTCATTAATATCATAATAATGAACCTAAAAAAAATTTATTTAGACGATCATAATTATTTTTAGTTAATTTATTCTCTTATTGATATGTAATTATATTGAACTATGTCTTTCTGGAGTGTTCTTTTTCTTTATTTTTATAATTGGTTCACTTGCTCCTTAGTAGTGGAGTTCATGTGGAATGGATGTAAATGTTCAGAATTGAAATTAAATAATATATATGAACATCCTGAAGTGTTAATGGTCATTTATATCATTTTTTACATGGAATTGTGTTTAATCATTAGATGAAATATTATTGACATTCACTTAGATTATTTTAGCCGCATTTTGATTATTAGGAACTATTTTGGTCACATGATTTACTATTATGTACATATAATATTTTATGAATATTAATATTGTTATAATACATATATTATATTATTTTTCCACCATCAAAATGGTTTCATGACTAGTAATGAAGGATACATTGAAGAACACATCTTTTTAGTACATGAAGCTTGTACATTGGAACCTCATGGATGTTGATTTCATTACAAAAATAAAAGGGAGGGAGTAAGAATATTGATTATGGTTCTTAAATTCACATGATATAATTCTATTATATAGATGATTAGAGATTTATCCTGGTTATTTGGACAGAAGAAGTGTGGAGAGAAAAATTACAGAGATAAACTTGAAAATAAAAGGAATGTGGAGAGATCCCTTTTGAAAATTCGGAAGCCTAACATCGATGCCTAAAATTTCATAAAATAATTTGATGAGAGAAAAAGGGTATCTAACAATATTGAAATAAAAATTATAGTAAGAGGAATACATAATATCAAACCCCAACACATGGTAATGAATAATCAAAGTGATAACATTAAGAAGTGTTGAATAAAATAGAAGGGTGAAAGGTTCCTTTACCTTGTTGAGTAACTCCTAGAACATGAAGGTTGGGACCCGAGGAGCTTAAGGACACCATGGAAGGACTTCTAGGAAATTAATAACACAATATATTCTAGGATTAAGGACTTGAAATGACATAAAACGAATGGATGAGTGGGTATTTATAGAAAAGAGAGGGAGTTTTTTAATTATTTCCAAGGGTAACCACATTAGTGGTTTTAGAAAAACCATGGGCTTGACCTTGGTATTTTCACTTAGTCTTAGCCACTATGGACACATAATATCCTGTTGTACATTACACAAGTCTACCATCCTTTTATTTTAATTATTATGTCTTTATGAAGTCATTACACTACCGAAAACTCAAAACCATATTTTTTCAATTTACCAAAATTCAATAATTTTAGAAAAACCCCAAAAATTCACCAGAACTATTTATCTTCCTATAGAATCCAAAAATTAAATCTAATTTTTAAAAATAATTTTATTAATGTTTTTAATTTATTTTTTAAAAAATTATAAATTATTCCAAAAAACACTTTTAAACTATAACTCGTTTTATAAGACCATGAGAAATTAATCAAGGTCATGTAAAAATATCATACAATCATAAGACAATAAAGTAACAATTTATAATTACATTTTATGAAAATAAATGTTCATTTTAAATTATTAAATTAATCATAAAATTGTAGTTTAAAAATTGATGTCATTCAAAAATAAAAACACTTATAAAATGATCATTTTTTGACTTTTAAGATGTCAAAATTGTATTTATACGTTCAGTGGTGAAATTAATATTTTTTTATATGATTTATTATTCATTATTATTCATTTATATTCATAAGGGTATGTCACAATTCAATATGGTATGGTACTATTTACCAAAAATTATGTTTGTCATATCATATTCTAAATATCTTACGGAAGGCAACCATGTATGTTAGTTTTTCAGAATTCAAAACACAGAGGTGGAAAAATTATGTTTACTTGACTAGGTTATAATAAAGTGATGTTTTGTAGAGACTAAGTGTTTCTTGTTTTCTATAATAAATCTATTTGTAAATTCTTGGGGTGTTACATGCACCCTCCTCTACAAGGTGCCCTCATCAAGATCCATCCAAGAACTATTTCATTTTGTGGTGCAGAGGGTCTCTAGTTATAGTAGTCAAATGGGAATAGCTAGAGGCCAGTTGCGACATGTAATTTGATCGCACGTCATGTAATATATATCTGAGTTTTCCTCCAGAATGTCTGAATTCATGCAAATCTTGTATGTGGCATTGAATATTTGAATAATTCCAGGATGTGTAAGTGAGACTCATGATCTGTAGCCCTCAAAACATCAAATTCTATGAATCTCGAAAAAATATTATCCAAAATAAAATCTCAAAAAAATGCCACATCATTTGATATAGTTACAGAACATGTTATTATCCTTCACAGCAAGGGATGAAGTGACAACTTTTTTGGAAACAACTTTTTTCTTTGATGAAGTCAGGATGTGTAATCAAGTTACATGACATGTAATCATGGTTTTTCCATTTTTCCATCATTAAACATCCTAAAAAATCTATTGTTATTCTGCTTTACTTCCCCCATGCCTTGAAGAGTTTTAAGCTCATATTTTAACCCCATTTCATTTCATTTAGAAGAATTTATGGAATCCTTCCATAAAACAAAAAACAACTCATTTCCCTCCAAAAATGGAATGATTATTCATTTAAACTGAAATAAATAAATTTAATTACCATAATATATATACATGAAAAACACATATCAATGACCATATGGTATCTTATGACTCTATTATGAATTTACCACATAAAACTTATTGCCACACTATTGATTTAGAGCTTTCCACATTCATAAATTCACTCAAATGTTTGTGGGACCGTCTTTTTTGGAAGATTTTCATAGACTTCTATAATAATAAGAGTTTGAGTTATATTTTTTCTTAGAAAAAACATGAATCTTAGAAAGATAAGTTGAATATAATACCTTCAGATATTGACATTTATATTTCCTACACCATGAGAAAGATGAATGTCATTCGAGATGCTCTTAGCAAGAAAGTGCCAACAATGGATGTTTTGGATTCGAATGAGTAAGTGAATATTATCAGTATTTTTCACTCAAACTCACATGGATGCTCATGCAGATGTTTCATGCATCGTTTTGACTCGTGTTAAATTATCATAATCACTCATGGTGTCTATTTTATGAATTCGTCATCTAGATGATCTGTTTCATAAGACATAATAAAATCTTTATGGTGGGTTGACTATTCTTAGTTGGTCTCTCTCTTCAGAATGGTATTCTATGATTTAGGAAAAGTATTTTCATAATAGTATCTGTGATTAGTTTAGTTTACTTAAATTATAATATAACTTTGTGGTCGATTAATCATGGCACTATGAATATGTATAGTGACATGATGTATTGATTATTGTGGTTGGGTATGAAGCATAACATCATAGAGTATGTGTCAAACTACTTCACCAACCAATAAATAAAGGCGGATCACTTAAACCTTCTTGTTTACTTCAACAAATTTCAGTGCCAATTTGGAAATGGGAAGAGGTATCCATGTAAATTATTTGTTGGAATATGATAGAATCCCTGATGAAGGAATGATATCTAGGTTGTTGTTGATTTGATAAAAAATTCATATCATTTCATTCTGATCAAATACACCACTAAAGTTAATGAACTGGGTAAGATATTTTTATAAGATATTGTGATTCTACAAGGGAGTCCTTCTGTAATTGTTTCAGATAGGGATCCTAGGTTTAACTCATGGTTATGGGGGAGTCTTCCTGAGGTAATGGGAAACCATTTCAAGTTGAATAAAACATACAATCCTCAAACAAATGGTCATATGGAATATTATATTAATATCCTAGAGGATATGGATCTTTCCTCTATCTTGTATTTCAGAGGATCATGGGATAAACATCTAGGACTAGTTGAGTTATTTTATAAAAACCGATATCTGTCATCAATCATAATTACTTCTTTTGGGATGTTTTATAGTCACCCATATAGATCAACTCTTTTTTGGGATGAGGTGGGGAAGGTATCTTTAGTTTGACAAATATTATTTAAGGATATTACATTGAATATTATTGATGTGTATCAATGTCTAGCTATAGAATAGAGTCGTAAAAAATTATACATGTATCAACACTATCGTCTTCTAATGTTCTTTGTTTGTGATTGTGTTTTCTTGAAAGTATCACCACAAATGTTTCACTATGTACTTAGAAATATGAGAAAGTTGGTTCTAAGTTATGTCAAATTGTTTTAGGTCACTAAGCATCTTTTACATGTTTTTTATTAGTTAGTATTTTATCTTACTTTTCATATACATGATGTTTTCCACGTGCCTCAACTCTAGAAATGTCAATCGAATCCCACTCACATACATAGTTGGTAAGAAATTGAGTTAGATCCAGAGGATTATATTATGGAGAAACCAGTTGAGATCATTGAATCTCAAGTAAATGTATTTTGTGGGAATTCATTTTTATTGGTCAAAGTTCTATGGAAATGATGATAGGATTCTCACGAGACATTGGAATGGGAGTCCTTGATTAGGGGTTCATGGCCTTATATTTTTACACAGATTATATCTTCCAAATGACTTATTGAGGATGAAAAGTATTAATGGTGGGGATTTTGTAAAACCCAATTACATATTTATAATGTATTCCCTTCACCTCTTCATTCATTCCCCCACCATTTAGTTTTGGAGGATACCTATAATTGTGAAGTCATGGATTTTTTGGACCTTCAACTTTAACAATATTTTTCTACAAGATGCACTGGGATTCCACACCATGTAACTGGGTTACATGTTATATTACTATTTTTGGGTAGAATCCATGAAAGGGGATTCATGTGGTGAAATTTTACATGTTATTAAGAGTTGTTTCACATTGTGAGTTATTTAAATAATGGAATTATTAATGCAAGGCGATGGAGTTTTCGGCATACATGTTCATCTTTTATTTCATTGAGTGTAACTATTTTACCAATCATGAAATTGGATGTGTCTAGTTTTAAATTTGTGCATAGTATTTTTTTGGTTATTTTCTCCATGCATCTTCGCCCTCAACCTAGAGCTCTTCCCATGAGTTTTTTAGAGACTCTTCTACTTCTCGATTTATCTGATCAGCACTCGATCTCCATTTCCATTTTATTGAATCTCTCCATCTGAGTAACTTTCCCACTAAATTAATACTATTTATCATTGTATAATTCATAGGTTTTGTTATCTAATCTATTAATCTATTTTTTTGTTTCCCCTTGTATTCTTCTATGATCCATTGTGTGATATTATTCTAGAGACTATTCATTATTGTTCATGGTGCGGCAAGATTTCGTTCTTTAGTTATGTGGTTTCCTATTCACTACTAACCCTTTTATGTTCCAATTAAACAATACAATGGTTTATGGATTTGGTTTCTATGATATCTTCATGTGTTTTGGGTTTCATTTTTGGTGGATCCCACGATGGGTGTGTATGACCTGAGTTTTAAGGTGGGTGGTTTGAACTCTATACAATGACATTTGGCCTGATAACACTTGATTTATAAATTTATTTATCAAATATTCATTAATTTTTTATTGTGTTCAAAAGGTTTTTTAAGATATATGGGGTTTACTTGGGTTTTTATAAATGAATGAAAAATGGGTACTTTGGAAAAATTTAAATTGATTTGGAAAATGAGTACATGGGTTACCATGGGTACATACGTGGAAGATTTAACATGAGGAAATTTCACATGTTTTCTTTATTATCATTAGGTTTTATAATGGTTATTTTTTATATTTCATAGGCTCGTCATTCTAGTGATTAGTTGTTGACAATTTTTAGGGTTCACTAAATGGGATTTCATCTGCATCCTAGGCCTGTGTTCTGGGATTGGATTGGGCCCTTGATTTTCAGCAGTGTGAGTAGTCTACTAGTCTGACCAATATTTATACATGGTTATGATGACTACCTTACTATTTCTATTTTATAATTCTTGGAATTCTGAGTAAGACATGTTATGCATATTGTACATTTTTTGTACAGAACTATGAAAAAGAAAAATGTTTACCATATTTTTTTAAGACTTCGTCACATTTTATTATGCCATGTTAAATTTAAAATATTCATAAAAGATTTTGATTTACAGTGACTCAATATTGAATACCTAGGTGTTATCATACTAAGCCTATTAGATCACACCCTGTTAACATCTTCGATGGTGTGTATACCATATTAGTATTCCAATGTAGGGAAAGGAAAGGTGTCATAGTGAGGTGGCAAGGTTCAAGTTAGTTGGTTTTGGGAATCTGGTGGTGAGATTGTGGCTGTTCGTCCACACAATCTCATAGAGTAGATCTGTAGTTTTGGTCCTTGTAGTATGACAAGTTTTTAGAGATCTGACTACTCCAGTAGTTATTTATTTCTACTATCTTTTGAATGTTATAGAATATATATTCCTTTATGTATTACACTATCTTTTTCAATTTGTGTTTACTTATATTCCATGTTTTTTTCTATGTTTGTAGAAATAATTATCTTCTTTGTGTAGTTCAATACATGGGTGCATGTATCTAGCCACTAGGGATCAGAAATTCCCTTCGAGTATGTAACAGAATGTGTCGGGTGTAGGGTTTGAGGGTAACCACAGTCAGTTCGTTGTAATAATAATGGGTTGTAAGTAATATATTAATTACCCAAAAAAGTATCCCCTGATTTTTTCAACCACTTGCAATGTATGTTCCATTGTTGCATACCATGTAATGCTCGAGTCAAGCCTAACACACCTTTTTTGTAATTATTTTTCCTAGATACTTATTTTCTTGAACCATATCCACTTTTAGATTCCATACATGGACATAGTTATAGGATAATATATATATATCTTATGAAAACATTATGATGATATTTTATACATATCCTAAAAAAATTGTTTATGATCCCTAATCTATATTTTTGAAAAATATAGTTTCCACAGTTTCTACTAAACACCATTTGATATGAACAATAGTGACCCCATCCATTGTACCCCAGAGTAAGTGCCTTAATATATTTTAGTGGAATAGATAAAAGGATTAAAACTAAATTGGATCTATCATTTTTGTGTGTTAGAGAAACAGGTTCATAAATGATACCAATTTCACATTTGTAAAAGAAAATAAAAAATAATACCTAATAAATGTTAAAAAAACGTATCCTTGAAAACTCCTTCCAATATCTCTTCTTCATCACCTAGTGAATGAAAAAAATTGAAAATATCAAATGATCAATAAGGGTTATGTAAAATGGAAGATTTCAATTGTCAATAATCATAGTCAATAGGTAATATTAAAAAACTAATTACACATTCAATTTAAATTACTTAGTTGTATCAACAGATAAGGAATAATCCAAATATAAAGGAAAATAATTGGAAACTAATTCCAATTAATCAATAAACTAAGAATTAAATTCTTGCATGTATAATATCATACTGAAAATATCATGGATGATAATAACAAAATTATGAGTGAAAGAAATTCTTAAATTTTAGATGTCAGGTTTCCTAAGAATATGATACCTTTACCATCAAGACCGTTCAGAAGATAGTTTAAAACATAATGGGTACACATCCATGATGTTTTTCCAACCCATTCTCATAATGAGACTACCAATTCCTAAAGGAGATATAATTAACTACCCTCACATATTTTAGGAAGTTCAAATAATTACTTATATACTGAGTAATCAATAATATTTCATGAACTATTCTACTTATAGTCAAATATCTATATTTAGTAAAGAATAAGAAATTATCTGAATTTCATTAGATATATAAATAAGTTAAAAAGTGTAAAGTGTATTTAAAATTTTATAATTTTTATGAAATAATCATATCCATCATACAATAATACATATATTTAAGATAAATTATATTTCTAATGTTAAATAACTATATAGAAGTGATTTTTTTGAGAAATTTAAAAACCACAAAATAATATAATATTGAACAATAACATTTACCACATGTAAAATATCTATTCAAATACTATTGGATGATATTATTCCTAGGAAAAAAATAAATTACCATGATTTAAGAATTAATCATGACATTTAATGTCAAAAGATAAGCATATACGCCACATACAAGTGAATTGGTTCACAATAAAATATAAGTCTCAATAGAATGTAAATTTAGATGAAATCCCTTACCTCATGCTTCCTTTTGATTATATACTATTTCAAATATTATACACCAGTTTTAAATATGTTATTATTTTATAAATGATCTATATTAATATTTATAATATCATATATGACAATTTTATAACATATTATTTCCCATTCAAAAATAATTAATCGTTATTTTAATTGTTTTAGGTGTTAATTTCCTTGTTTTATTAGGTATATTTTAAAATTAAATAACATATTCATCCACAAATTATAGAGTTTCATCACCTCCAGAATATAAATCATGAAAATATTATCATATTTAGGCAACAATTATTATATTATGAACAATCATGAATTATGGTTATTAAAATAGATTCGCATTGCTTCAAAATGGCAGCAGTCCTCGTTTACAAAAATGATGTTATCATATTTTTAGTTTAAAAAAATTGATATATATTATAATTATTAATCTAGAAGATGTAATAAATATTAATATTATATCATTTATATCACATTTATCCACTATCATCATCCTTATAACCTTCCATGTAAAGCAGTATTGAATGATAAATCGCATCGTTTCAGGAGGCGGTAGTCTGTTGTACAAATGAGTGATGTTATTGTATTACCTATTGAATAGAAAATAAAATGAAATACATTATATAATGAATAAATATGTATAAATAATTTTTGAACTATAAAATATAAAATTTATTTCCCTCATCATACAAAACCTTGACAAGTGGTAATGTTAAAAAACGATATTGGTTTGTGGGGCGGTATTGTGCCGTATATATGAATGATGATTTAATAACCCATTTGATGGAATTGTTTATGGTTATAGGTCATAACCATAAAATAAAATCTCTCAGGATATAAAATATAATATTTTTTTAAATAACCATGTTATAATAGTAATTTTTGTAGAAGGACAGTTAATTAAAATACAGATTCTTGTTGGAGAAAATTTACTATTTTTTGGGAATCCTCCTTATATTTACTGTAAATCCTTACAAGGTTATATTTACTCAAAATAATTATTATAGGATGAGGGAAGGTAATTTTTTAATTTTATTAGAAGGTATTTGATGAACCAATGTTTTTTATAGTGTGAAGTGGAGTGGATGGTTTGATGCCTTTTATAAGTGGGGTGAGTGGAACAATACTTATATATTTTAGAGAGATAGGTGTACCCATATTTTTACACAAAAATGTATTAATATTAAAAAAAATTGACTGATTATGGTGTTAATGTCTAAATAAGACCATAAAATGGTGACTGGAATGATTTGTATCATTTTTACACCCGATTTTCTTAGTGTAACCACAAAGTGTGTACATTTTTATCTCCATCATTGTAATTAATTTTAACCGCATAAAAAAATAATTAGGTTACAAATTTTATATAACCATATAAAATAGTATAAATTATTAATATTTGAAATTTTTATTTGATTGGAAAAAATTTAACTCATTGAATTGATAGAATTTTATATAAAATTAATCTCATAGTTGGGATGACAAAGCGTGGTTTTAATGTGGTGATTATTAATTTTTTATAAATATATTATATCTAAATGAAATATAATAAATATCCCAATTCAATAAATTTTATTAATTGATATAAATTTTACCTTATTTTACATTAATTTTTTTAAAAAAAATATTTATCTTTAAAAATTATTTAAATGAAAAGGGGTTTTTTAATTAAAATTCTCTATTTTTACCTATGCATTAAAACATTAATCTTCTTGGAAAATCATGAGAAGATACTGTAAGATAATTTTCGTAGTACACTTTCAGGAATAAATTTTAATTTTTAATATAAATTTTCTAAATTTGGAAAAAATTAATTTCAAATTATGTGTTCCAAGAATTATAAAAAAAATATTTTAGAATAAATAGTTTTTTTCATAAAACTTTTAATTTTTTTAAAATGGTTTTTATTTTATTTATAAAAAATGATTATCTAATAAAATTGTTTAATGTATATATTTTCTTAATTTATTTAATTATTTTCTGACCATCCTTTCCAATAATAATTTGATAGATTCATATTAAATTATAATTTTAATAATATATTGTGGTTTGGGAAAACTCGACATTGTGTGTAATACAATAACTCAAATAATGATTTATTTTCATGTAACATGTGCTAAAATCAGTGTTATATGAAATAAAAGATATAAAACAAAATTCTCCAAATAATATATTCTAAATACTTGGGGTGTTACAATATTTATAATTTCATTATTTCAAACAAATATTATGGGGTAAGGTAATGTGACATGTATTTTATGAAGGTGAAATCTATTAATGAATCCTATACCACAATTTATATTTCTTCAATAGTTTTCAGCCACATCCATGAATGATTGATTTTTTATATGTTCATAAAATTTTGGTGTATTTTAATTAAATAATAAAATTTATTCTTTGATTAATTTTCTATGGATGATAAATATTTAAATTTATCACAATATAATTCTATAGATAACCCATATGATTCTATTCATCTATAGTTAACCCATATGTGATTTTATAATCTTAGATTCTATTACTAAAATGAAAATTTTCACCACTATTTTTTATTAATGTTTCATGTTTTAATAAACAAATGGTGAGAAGTTTCATTTTAGGAATAGAATATAAGATCATAAAATTACATATGGGTTAACTATTGAGGAAAATTTTATATTTTTTCTGAATAAGATAAATGAATAATCAGTCTTTCATCATATCACTTAGTTGGATAATTGAGGAGATTTAATGAAGGAGGATATGGATCTGTCTTTCAATCCTTGTCTAGTGCATTAAGAGAAAAAAATTAAATAGAAAACCACATGATGTATGAAGAAAAATATATATCTTGTGTCTCTCTATTATTATTAAATAATTTTCATTTTATAAAAATATTGATTTAATATTGATCAATGTATACCAATTATAAGTAATATCCAAATCAATTGTGAGTTTGAGTTAACCAAAAAATAGGATTGGCTATGCATTCTACCTATGGTGACGAGTTAATTGAATAGTAAAAAACATTATAAAAACATGTTGCATATTTTTTTTTGTAGTTACTAGTAATAATATATTAATTTTATTGTAATGGGTTATTTAATATGATATTTATATTACAAGGATGATTAATAATGGAGATAAATTTGGAGGCTTAATTAGAATGATGATTATTGCGGTGATTTAGTAACATCGTGATATAATTTAATGGATATTTTAAATTATGAAAGTTAAAAGATAATATTTATAGTCTCCAATTTGATATAAAATACTAAAAAATAATTTTAGAGTAAATCATGGGGTATCCTCACGTATTCGTGTTTTGATTTGATTGTAAGAACATTACTGTATATGATCACTAATTTCATATTTCCTCAATGAGGTGTTGATAAAATAATTACCATTAGTGTAATATATATATGATGTTATTATTAGGAAGTATATGAAAAGTGGTTTGCATTAGACTATTATAAAGGTCGTATCATAATATATTAATGTTGATTCATTATATAGCTCATGAATAGTATTGGGTGGAAGTGTGTGTTTTTATATAAATTCAAAGAAAATTGATGTGGCACTATTTGATGTGATAGGGATTCCATGATGCACTATCTTCTACCATGTATCAACCTAAAAATAAATGATATGAGGATATAAACATAAAACACCATAATTTATATTTAAATTAATAATGGAGGTGAAGACCTTATTGATCTAAGGATATATTTCATTGATGTTTTGGGATTTTTTTTACTCAATTCAATATTGTGAAGGGATATATCAAAATATAATTATTATAAATTATATTATTATTATTATGTGAATCAAAAAATGATATTTTTTATTTTAATATATATCAAAATAAGATATGCCATATAATTTGGGATGAAACAAGCACCCAAATCAAGGAACTTTATCAAGTCATCCGGACAACCTTGACATGATACATAATAAATATAACCCATAGAAGAATATAATGATATCATGGATTCATGTGTGTGTTATGATCTTTTATAATGATATAGTGATTTGGAATACATCTATAAAATTATCATCTATAAAGATAAAAATGTGTAATAAACCATTTGTTTGTATCCAATGAGGCCATTGACTGATGGGAAACTCATTATGAGTACATCAAATATGAAAGAGACACAAAATATGGTTTTTCTTGATATATGATCAAGGATTAATGGCAAGTTCATACTCTAAATACAATTTATGAAGAACTATAAATGATCTCAGAAAAAATATTTTCTTGTTGAAATCCATTTTCATTTTAACTATAAACGAAATTCGTATAGGTGTTCTATTCTATTATTCTTCTCCATCAATCCCTTAATTAATTAATATTAATAATGTAATGATATGGAAAATGGTATGATAACCATTTTAAATCACATACAAAATAAATTGATGAAATGATTATTTTAAACCATGCAACCCCAACGTCATGTGTGTTTTACTACTCACATATCAACATTATCATATTTTTTTGGTGGAATAATCAGGTGATCCTTGCACTATCACTGACTTAGGAATGAATCATCTAATGGGATCAGATATATTATAGTGTAAATTTAACTATAACTACATATTAAATCCCCATCTGTTCTTATTCGATGATCATATATGGTTTTGGTGTATATATATTTCCCAAAATTTTAAAAATTTCAAAAAAAAAATTAGTGTTTACCCAAAAATGTAAATATATGAAATTTTCATAAAATATGTTACTATTTAGGTATTAATCAAATTGAAAAAATATTACCTTATATAAAATATATATAAAAATTCAATAATAGGTGGACTAGAAAAATATTATATTAATAAAATATTATAGTTTTCAAGGATTAAATAATTCAATTAATAATTAAATAGATATAAGGGACTGAACCATATCTAAAATTTAATGAAGTATATTGAAATATATACAATAACAGTCATCCCAAAAATGTTTTATTTATATGTTTTAATTTTATTAATTTACACGTGTTAATATAATATAATTATTAATCATCTCATTATTTATAAATTTCTTGTAATATGGATATAATTACAATAAAAGATATTCAAAATATTATATAGATTCTTTTAGAGATGAGTATGAAGTATAAAAAAATAAAAATGTTTTCAAAGACCATGAATATGTTTTTATAATATCTTAGTCAATTTTTTTATCTGTAATTTGATTCAATTAATTTCTAGGATTATTATATACATAAGTGTAGTGTTAATTATATATGAACAAGTTTTTTCTGAATAATATTTTGTATTCATCCAATGTGTTTAATGTTATTTTTTAATTTTTATTAATCCTTTTAGGATATTTGTTTCCATTTTTGTTACTGTTTTATTATTTTATAATCATTTCCCTTTTACTATGATTGAGATAAAATGAAATTTAAATTCTTGTTTAGAGATTAGTGTTTGTGTAATACTGTAAAAGAAGATTCTTTAAATGTCAGAGTGAATTATACTTTTTGAATAAATATTTAATAAATTATAGTCAATGGTTAATAGAATATAAATGTGTGTATATTTTGTGGTTATTTAATATGATATTTTATATTTTACACCATGAAATTTTAAGAGAGTATCATTTTGTTAGATAAAATATATTACATGAAAAAATAATATTATAATAAAAGATAACACCAGATATATTATGATATATCTATTTTTAACCAAATTGGATCTCATTAATATATTTCACTATACAAAAAATGTTTTTTTCTTATGTTACATTCAACAATAGGCTTCTTTGAAAGCTCAATTAAATTCAAGTCCAAGTTTTACTGAATAACAATATAATAATAATATTTCTACTTAATATGAAAATTATAACATAGATATTGAAATGTAATTATAGAAGAGTATTAACTAACATATTAATATATATATATATATATATATTTAAAATTTTATTAGATATATATTGATTATAATTAATATAATAATGATATAAAATAAAAATAAATATCATCTATTTTTCCTAAATGATATTTTCATTATGTCGTGCAAACATAAAAAAAATTCAAATACCTTTATAAACATTTTATGGAAAAAAATCATATTTCCAAACACAATACAAAAATATTTGTAGGGTAAATTTTTTGGATATTTTTAGAACTTTATTTGTTGATAAATAGTTAAAAAAATATGAATTTTAAATGAAAACATTCTTTTAATTTAAATAATTTTCAATGATAAAATATATTTGTAATTATATTTTATGTAATATTAATAAAATTTTATATCAATTAATCCATTATTGTTCACTAGATTAATTTTTTTACATTCAATTTAGATATAAAAAATAGGTAATCTTTTAGTCATTTTTACTTTAATAGTTTTCTTTCTCATCATGTCTGTAGGATTAATTATAAATAAATATTTTCCACTTTTCTCAAATAAAATGGGAACATTTATTCCATTTTTTGATAATAATAATTTATAATTTTTATGTAGTTTAAAATTTTTTTTTATCAAAATATATAGTGAATGAAGTAAAATTTAATTACTGCAGTTAAGGTAAAAATGGGTATACATGGGGTTTAAACAAAAATGATATGTGTAAAATTAAATAATACACTAATCTAAAAATTATTTTATATAAATATTTATACCATTACACCTCTATTTTTTATAATGGTCCGTCTTGGACCCATGTGAGATATGAAAGTCAAGGAAAAAATCAATTGTTTTTGAAAATACCACGGGTGTCCCCACACCCACTAGTAAAAGGTCACACTCTATCCTCTAATATTCAAACCATAACACATATTTTTTCAATAATACCTTAAAAATTAAATTATAAACTCTATAACCTAATTATAGAATCCATATTTTTTGGAACAATCTAATAATTGAATGCTTTACTGGAAACATAAGGAAGATACCCAAAGAAGAGTTATTGTTATTAAATGAGCATCTTTACATGACTTGTTTATCCATCTCCAGATATTTTTATTAAACCAATGTGATATAAAAAATAGTATCATAAATATACAAGTATTATTAGTAATATATTTAATTAAAATCATTTCCTCTTCCATCAAATGGGTTACGAAATTGTCATTCATGAGTACAGCAGAATAAGGACTCGTTGACCAATGTTTTCTGTTTTTCAATTTACACTATAATAGGATGGTTATGATGATGAATATAAAAATATATATGATATTTATAAATTAATTATATATATATAGTAACTATATCATATATATAATTTTACATTCCATTTCGTATGAGATACGATAACATTTCTCATTTTTTCAACAGATACAGCCTTGCGTAGTGATGTGATTCATCTTTCACTATCACCTCACATTGAAGAATATAAAGATAAATTTAACAGATATATGTGGTATAAGATACGTAATAATTATATTAACGACATATTTTACATTTTTTATATGTAATATATTTCTTTTTTCATTCATCCTCACTCATTTGTAGAGGATAACATTGTTCGTGTACAGGTGGACTAATGCATTCACAAAGCAATGTGACTCTATTTTTTAAATATGGATATGGATGATATAAATAATTTTATAATATGGTATATATGATATTCTGAATGATTTTAAATTTTTTCCTTCTTTCCAAAATGATCATAGGAAAATGGAAATGTTATTGATGCGTATGTGTGACCAACGCTCTTCATGATCCTAAGGTACATATTCTTTCATAACCATCATTCATGAATTGTTTGAAAAAAGTATAATTGATGAAAAAAGTTATAATTATGTTATGATTATTATTATTATAGATATTATTTAACTATAATATATGTAAAATTACTATATCTTTCTTGATGAAACATGAACGACGAAACAAAGAAACTAAAAAATGAAATAATGAAATTAATGAAATAGTGTTAATGAACAAGTAATAAGATGTTATAAAAGAATAACACATGATATTATAAATACCAATATTGTAATATAATAACGTAATAAAATTTTTATATCTAATATTAATAATGTCAATGAGCGTTCAACCAAATAGATATGGGATGTAATGGATTTCTCCTAATTTACATTCCATGGAAACTTTTATGTTATTATGTAAAAATTCACATTCATGAGGTTTATATATAGTCCCTTATTACTTGTAATATCATGATTTAGTCCTTCATCATGGTATTTAATTATTCGATTTGTGTTTATTCATAAAATTGGATTTGACATGAAAATTACTAAATGGTTTCACAATATCTATTTCTTTATTGATTGTTATCTTTATCCAAAAATAACCACAATATTGGAATAACCACTCAATATAAATTACATTTCACTTAAATATACAACTTATTTATTGATAGATATGATTATTTCTAAAAATATATTCCATTTTTATATATTTTTCATACGTTGTATTTGAATTGATTAGCAGGATAAATATTGATAAATCCATATCTTTTACTAAATAGAGATATTAGATGATAATGAATATTATTTTGTGAATTAAATCGACAATTTATTATATTATGATTGTGTTGGACCTGTAGTCATGTGTGGGTCCCAACATTTTTCCCCTCTATTCATTGATAGGGATCATGAGAAAAATATGTTGGCCAAATTAAATGGGTTTTTACCTATAATTTAATCCATCATGTGAAAGGTCTTGATGTCAGAGGTATCATGTTCCTTATACATGAATTACTAAAATTAAGAATTTCATTTCTTAAGACCTCATAATAACTAACAATTATATTTCACCATTTTATTTTCTGTGAGTGAATTTCATTATAAATTTATTTAATAAATGATAGGATTTCACAATTATTTACCTTTATATGATTGATTATTCCTTATCTATTTACGCAGTTCAGTATTTAAATTGAATTATATTTCAGTTATTTATCATTTCATATTGATTATTTTATAGTGATTCATTATGGATTCCACTATACTAAACACATTCTAATATTTTTAGCTGTCAATGTGTATTGGGTTTGATATAAAAGATAATTTTAGTGGGAATAATGGTATTCTAAATAATTATTATAATTTTATTATTCAAATTAAAATAATTATTCAAGTATGTATATCGTTTCATATGACTACTAAGCTATCTGGGCCATTATTATTTGATTCCATGTATCCTATGCCAATTTAATAATGAAATACACATTCTTCGGTCTACTAGGGTCATGTTCATTCCAGTTGGTATCATAGTATGTTTAGTAGAAATATTATGAACTGGATTTAGCGAAATCATAGATTAGGGAAGAGGACCATGTGATATAAATTGAGGTTAATTATAAAATAACATCTAAATTTTTAGGTATGGTATATATTGTGTGGTATTCCAATAAATAAATCCCTTTATAAATACTACATGTTTATTTGGTTCTATAATAGATGTACCAAAGGGTAATTACATTAAAATGGAAAAAATTATTCTTGACCCAATCATCACATAGTGCTTCATAACTAGCCTTACCGTCCACCTTATTTTACATACTGATAAGATATTCATAGTATAATCAACATATTATTTAGAAACCATTATGATTGATTTGAATATATAATTACTACTAACAAGAGAGGATAAATCGATGGTTTCTTATATTAAAAAGAAGGAGTCTAAAGGGAATGGGAAAATGTTTTTTGTGTGAAAAATAATTTCCTAAATAAAAAAATTACTAAGGAAAAATAAAGACTTTGATAAAAGGAAATGAATCTCATCCTAGTCATCAATTTATAGATTGATTTATTAAATAAGAAAAACCTATAAATTTTATGAGTTTATTACCTTTTTTAAAGTTTAATCTCTAAACCAAGGAAGGAACAATTTGGAAATAAAATGGACGATGTATTTGTATATAGGGACTGAATAACTAAGTTTCAAGTGTATTTTTACTAATGGTATTTTGTTGATATGAATTATAAAACATATACAGATTGAATTAAATATTATAAAAATGTGTGTATTCATTAATTTAGGATTTATGGATACGATAATGGGTTTATGAGATTTGGATTTATCATATAGTCCATAAAATAATCAAACAATATTTTTAGTTCTTAGGTGGCTTCAGAAATTAAGGATATTTTTGGAGATATTTATGGAAATAAAATCTATTGGTTAAGTATATGTTTTATAGAAAAATTTACATTATAAATAATGAAATTACATTTAATATAATTTTTTTCAAATTAATTGATAAACATTAGGGTTAATATGGAAATTAATGAAATTCTAGTAATGGTTAAATAATATTATTATAATCTAATAAAATATTTAATTGAAAATACTATTAATAAAATTATATGATGATTAGTTTTCTTTTAAGGATTTCAACCAATTTTTTCGAGGAAATTTATATGAATTATACTATTATAGTATAAAAAATGTACATCAAACATATTTTGTGACTGGTCATCACATTCAAGAAGGCCATATGGTAAGATCCTTTGACTGAAGGACAATAAAAATTTATCTCCAACTATTAGCCTATAGAAATTCTAGGTTAATATAAAAAAATTTTAGTTAATCATTTTGAAATGTAAATATTAATGAGGAACCAGTGGTGTTGAATATGAGATTTTTTATAATAATATATAATATTCGACATCATTTTCTAAACATATTGTTTATAGAAACTATTTAATGACATATGGAAATACATTTCCCTCTTTTATGGATCTAATGATACATTAAAATTTACATTTAATGCTTTAGGAAAAAAAAATATTTTTTGGATACTCATTTTTCTATAGTAAGTATTGAATTGTAAATTGATCGGATCACATCCAAAGTATAAAATTATGATTATGGAATATAAACATACCAAGTAAGTATATTTTCGTATATTAGTGGAATATATAATAATACCTTAACAATAGGAATAAAAATCTTGAAAAATGTTGTCTTATTACATTCAATTTTGATGAATACGATGTTCTTTTAAAACATCAATTAATTATGGTTTTGATGCACTTAAAAATCCATTGAGACCTCACATTATTATTATCATTGACCACTATCACACTCTATAATTGTTTATAAAGCCAATCAATTTGCATATATTCACTTCCTACCAATGTTCTCATCTGTAAAAACCCGGTTATGTGTTTTCTCATAACAGAATTATGTGTGCCTTTCTCTATTATTTAGATGATTTTTTTCTAAAACATCTCATAATGTTGAATTTTAATAATTTATTATCAAATTTCAACCCTTATAACACAATGATCTATTTTAAATTTAAGAGAATAAATTTATTTAACATTAGGAGAGTGTAACACCATTAAAGTCTAGAGGAATAAAATTTTATTGGATATCATGCAAGACACATAAAAAATATTAGAATAAAATATAAACCCAATATATTATGAAATATTTATGTTTAATTAAATTAAATCTATTAAATACCATTAAATATAATAAACACTTAATTATGATTGCATTAGAAATAACAATGAGATTCTTGGAAATCATTCCTTACACATAAGGTCTAGTTTTACTAATTGATAATATACTATTAATACTATTATGTAACATGAAATTTGTATCATATCCATTGAAATGGATGGAAAAAATAGGTCCAAATAACTTATGAAGTTATATTTTCTTACGAATTTCTACTAGAATTTTATTTCTTAAAAATTATTTAAGAATCATTTTAACGAAAAATAAATATTTTTTGAAGAATTATATTTTTCTAAATGATGTTTTATTCACAATTTGAGATCATAATTAAAAAGAAATTTCTAAAACATTTATAAAATTTATATAAAAATAAAATTTATTTCTCAAATTAGAATATGTAAATTTTATTAGGCTGAAATTCTGGGGATTCTTCTAAGAAGTTTAATTAATTTGTAATAAGTTATATTAAAATTGTAATATATGATATAATAAAAAATTTATTATTATTTAATAACTTAATAACATTTTTAAACTTTTATAGAAGTGGTTTAATTATGTTAACCCAAAAGTACTTGTGAGGTAAGGGATTTCATCCCAATTTACAATCCATTGAGACATACATATTATAGTCCACAAATTCTATTTTATGTTGTGCATATAATTCCAATTTCACATTTAACATCTATATTTATTCTTGCTACATGGTATTTTATATTTTAATTTGATTTATTTCATCCATGTGGGATTTAATTGAATATTCTGATGTAGTTGTAGAGTGTCTATTTCATTTTTTGATTATTAACTTTATCATTTAAACTCATTATTGTTATCATAGGTTATTTAGATGAAATTAAATATATACATAATTAAATGATCGATGTCAATATTTCTATAATTATGTGCCATGTTTACATACGGTGTCTATTTTAAATGTTATTGGATTAATTGGGGAATTATTGGGATATCTGTATCTTTTAATCAGTACATATATTTTATGATAACGAATATTAAATGATGAATTAAATCAATTATTTGATATATTAGTAGATATTTTTACCTATAGTTATGGTTGGGCCCCAATATTATATAATTCCTCCACACATAAGTAGGTATCAGGAGACATAATTTTTGGCCAAATTAAATAGCTTTTTACCAGTACTTAAAACCATCTTGTGAAATGTATTGGCTGTAGATGTACCATGTTCTTGAGACATGACTTGAAAAAATCAATAATTTTATTAATTAAGATAATATTTGTTATTATTATAGATTATTTTTTCACTAAGATATTATACCTAGAGGAAATTCATTCTCTATTTATCGTTTAAATGGAATTATTAATCAGTTATTTCCCTTTCCATATTGATTATTCCATACATATTCATGTTGTGAAGTTATATAAATTTCATTCGTTTTATTTAATTTACCATTCAATAATGATTAATATTTAAAAATTCAAGATATATGTCATTGAATTGAACTGTTACTGAGCATTTAAACTCACCCTTATATTTTTTGCATTTCTCAAGAGTCCATAAAGATTACATTATTTGATCTATGGGGATTTCCTAGATAGAATAATGATATTCTGAAAAATAAATTATGTTTTAAATCTTGTATTCAAATATTTTTAATGAATCAACTATATATATTTCCTTGAATACATATCTATTCTGTCCTTTGGGATGTGATTATGTATATCTTTTACTAATCTCATAATGTAAGACACTAGCTCCGAGCTATTGAGGTTATGGTCAGTAAAGTAAAATGATTTTATAAATATTACAATGATTCTTATAAATATATGATTCACATTCATAAACATATCTCAGATATAATAAATGATTTAGAATCATTATTTGACAAAATAGAAATGCCTTTATATATATATATTTTTATTTATCAATGATTGAATTGAAATTAGTATTCACAATCAATAGTTATTTACATAGAAGGATCATGATAAATTAGATTTGTGATGTATGAAAACATTTATTTTTATTATTTAATGTTATTTTTTTAAAATCTTACACATTTTATAGCCACAAATATGAAACATATGATCATAAAACTAAAAAATGATAGTTTGATATGAAAATTTTCATAAAAAATCCTTAATAAATTCAATAAAAGTTAAAAACATTACACATGAATTCTAGAACTATTAGCCATGAAATGAACTATGGTATATTTTTAAATTGTATCTAATATTTTTTGTTATAATAAAACATAAATGATTAATAATTATTAATCAATATGTTATATTAATAAAAAATTATGAAAATCCTCATCATGTAGTTTAAGAGGTAAATGAAAAAGTCACATGTTATTATAACATTTATAATTCTAAAAATGATCTAATGGAAATTTTTATAAATATAAATACTTTTTAATATTTAATCATTTATGAAAAAAATAATAAATATTACAATTTTTGTATTATTCTAGATATTTTGAGTAATTATTTATAATTAAGCTTAAATTATAAGGATGAAATCATGCCAAAATATTTCATATGATCTAATATTAATATATTATTTGTTTTTCAAATCATAACTCCTTTTATGACTAAAATGTGAAACAAATGACTAAAAATGATCAAAAAGTTAAGATAATCACAATAATATAAGAAAATAATATTTTATTTATATTATAATAATTGTGATTATCCATTAAACCTTTCATTATGTCATGTTCATGGAATTAATAGAATGTTTTTTTAATATCATCTTTTTTTAAGATATAAATGTACATCAATAAATCCAAACTATTGAAATAAGATATCATTGTTACGAAATTTAATGGCTATGATCATTGATTAATTTTTGAATTATAATAATAAATGGAAAATCTAAAAAATGAGTGATATTTCAAGAATATTTTTTTTAATTATATACTTTCTATTTTATAGATCCATATCAATAAATCAAAATCTATGAAAAATAGTATTAGATTATTCTAAATTTTGAACAAATTTATAACAAATAAAATTTGATGTATATGTACAAACAATATGTAAATTTAAGGTCTGATGTTCTAATAATTTTTTTAATTTATATATAGCTAATTTTTATTTTATAAATAAACATATAACCCTTAAATATTAAATAATAATCATAGATTTAGATAAATCTTTTTTAAATTTATCATTGATTAATGTTTTCCTAAATTAACTAATCATATGTCAGTACGATCCTCCATGATATCATAACATGAAAAGGTATACTTTTTCAAATATAAAAAATTATTATGTTACAAAACTATAACACATTGATTTAATTATTAGGTATCATGTATGTGGGTTAGTCATTAATCACATTAGTATATGGTTGAATTGTAAAATATTAGTTTATTTGATTGATGGAAGTAGTATTTTAACATGTTAAAATTCACTATATAATGTTTTGGATCTTGAATCATTCATGGAAAATACCATGAAAAAATTAGTAGCAGTTTTATTATGAGAAATGAGGTAGTTTTGGAAGTATTATTCACTAGAGTACCCAATATAACACCATTAGGTCCCTCAAGGAGTAAAATATTGGAAATATGCACAAGTTTCTCTTTCGTGGTTCATATCCTACACCTGGGTACTCTCTGTTCTACAACGTACATAGTATACATAGTTTTAGTTTTTTTAAGAGAAAATTCATCAATTTTATTCTTGATCACTCATCAATATTTTTCAAATGTGTTCTTGAGAGAGTCCATATTGAAAAGAAACTCCCAATCTTCTCATTTAATATAATTTTAAATTAATTATAAATTAATAAGGGTTATATTTAGAGTTTTTTCTGTTGGGTAATCATGGTAAGATGGAATTTGGATCTACTATTTATCACCCATATATCGTTATGATAAATTTTTATGGTCCTGTTTAGGGATTTGAGTTTTTATTTAATAGGGGAATTGGGCACTCACAAAATATAAATAGTGTTTTCCTGTATATTGTGTATTGCAGGCTTTAGATACATGTATTATTATCAATCATGTTGATTATAAATTTTTTTTATATGGCTGTTTTTATGGATATACATAAAATTTGAATCAATGTTCATGTTATTTTAAAAATTATTATTGGGTTTTTTGAATTTAATAGGATTTTTTGAATTTTGGGTCATCAAAAAACATTTTTTTTTAATATTTTGGCATTTTTTTGCACCTGGTGAGTTTACGTCGATTATCTCTATTGGTGTAATTATATTAAAATGGTTTGGATAATTATTTCAGTAATTTTTTAGTTGAAATAATTTCTAATTGAAATTTTTTTCTCTAGTACGACTTTATATGCTCATATTGGATGATTTATTAAGGTCAAAAACATTTTAATGATTGATTATCTTACATACTAAGTGATATTATGGTTTTATATGGTCATTATTATCCCTATTTGAATTTTTTATTTTGACTTTTCAAATAAAATAAAATATTAAATGTTATATTATTACATCAAACAATTTATTATCATGCTATATATAGAAAGGAAAACTATTCATTGGTGGTATCTTGGTTAAAAAAGTATTAGTGGACATTTTTTGAATTTTTTAGTTGAGTGAAATATCTTTTTCAATGGAACAAGTTATTCATGTTAAAATATATTTTAAAATAGTTTTGGTTTTATGTGTAATTTAAAATTAAAGTGTTTTATCTACCATAAATAATAATTAAAATGTAGTGTAAGATATAAATGAAAAGTGATATTAAATTTCATTTCATTGAAATTTATAAAAAATTATTATTTAATTAAATGGAATTTTAAATTATATTTGAAGGCGAAGTTATGGTTTTTAAAAAATCATTTATATTCCGTCATAGATCTTAGCATGAGAAAATATATAATTATGTTCCATTATTAAATTGTTTTAATAGTTTTTTGAGTTCTTTTATATAAATATAGGGATTTTGTTTTGATTTTTATTTGTAATGTTTTACCAAAAAAGGTGTACACCGTAATTTTTAAATATATAAGTACATAAGTTTCCTTTTAATATATTACACACTAATACTCCACCCGTTCATTTTCACGGCGCTATAAAAAAATTATTATTTTGAATAATAGAAGTTCTTTTTTCAAAATCATTAATTCATTTTATTATTTAATATAAATAAAAAGACAAATTTGGTAAATAAAAATGTAATATAAGTAAATTTGATGAGAAATAATAAACATGGTAGTAAATATTTAGTTGAAATAATAAGGAATATAAATTTATATTGGACATCCAGGCCAGAGAATCAATTAAATAGATGAAACAATGATTCAAATGGATAATTAAAATATGATCATTATAATATTTACTGTTGAAATGTATTTCATGTGAATTAAAATAAAGAAATAAAATATTTAAACTAAAGTAAATAAAGGTGAATGGACTGACTATACCTTGACCATTAGTTGAGAACCATATATGAGAACCTAAAAGTTACAACGTTGACTCTCCATTTGCCTCTACTGAAGTGGAATTAACTCCGCAGTAGATAACATTAGTGGTCCAGTGGCTATATGGACCAAAATGATCAACGATTGTTCATGTAAAGATGGTTGTTTCACCCATGACAGAAGACATGGTTTTCCCATGGATTTGTTGCAACATATTTCACATGATGGATCCAATAAATAAATGTTGAAATAACATGTTAGTGTTAATTGATAAATCTTTACTGCACATGCACTTCACAACAATAATCAATAGTTAGATAAATATAGATACTATGAAAAAAATTAAAGGAGATAGCGTGATCAATGATTAATATTGAAACATTCAGTTTTAAATCTGAAATATAGCTGATAAGTGTGTCAAATTTAAAAATAAAACCATTAGTTATCATTGGATTATCCGTACAAATTTATAATCAATTTAAAAGTATTATCTATTTTATATCCATATAAAATGTGAAGTTAATAGGAGATACATAAGAACACTCATATTTTTCCTTTTATAGAATCACTATAAATCTAAAAATAAAGCTTACAATTTCATGGCAAATGCTACGGTTACAAAAAAAAATTGTCATGAATTCATCATATATTAAGAAACCTTAATCTAGAATTCAATTTATTCATAGCCAATTAAATTCTCCGAATATTATAAAATAAATAGAAAACCATATTTGTATCATTTCCACCAACACCAACATAAATGACCATCAATAAGAGTATATATTTTGATCATAAAACACTAGTCATAAAAATGAGGCTTAAAAAATGACCTAAAAATTTTCCACAGCATAGCGACAGTGTAACTTTCATATTGATATTCACATTCAATATCTATGAGAGTCCTCTCTACCTTGCTGCATTCATACCAACCAACAATGAAAATGCCTTCATCCATGTTGAATCAAAACAGAATCTGATCAGAAGAATATATATAAACCTATTAAAGAGAGTATAAAAAATCAATGTAGAATATAAAAACAATAAAAACATAATTCAATCAAAACCAATTTTCTCAAATTTGAATTTTAAAATCAACACAGCAGTATACGCTTGTATGAACAGACAAAAATATAATAAAAACTGAATCATATCAGTATAATATATAAAAACCTATTATATAGAGTATAAAAATAGAATAGTTTCAGTGTACTACTGTTTGATTATAATTGAAACTGGAGGAAAATAAGGTTGGAAACTCGATTTTGAAAAATCACATATTTTTTAATAAAATATGTACAGTTTTTTTGAAACTAGATTTTAATTTAATTGAACCAAAATGGATTAACATGTGTCTATTCAATATAATAATACTATATAACACAAGTTACAGTCCATTAAAGGTGTAAAAAATATTCCATGTACTTACCATAGGAGATTCAAGAAGGTGAAAACTTCTTATTCTTTGTTATCAAAAGAAGGAACCATTCCCCAAACTATCTATAATGATTCAAAAAATGAAAATGTTTAAAAATTAGAATACATATTGACGCATATAGAAATTGTAGAATACAAAATATGAATTGTAACACCCCTGTAAAAGTGAGAGTTAAATGGCTAAATGTTACTACCCATGTCAATAAGGTGCACATTTCTTTTCAAGATCCTATCTGATTTGAACTCCACATTTATGTATTCATGGCTTGGAGTAGTAATCGGGATGGGTGGCCTTCTAGTAAGTTTCCCAGGGTATGGGTGTGTGAGGACAAAACACACAGAAAGGACATCTGTTGTCATATGGGGACAGTCATTATTATGATAAGCGACCATAGTGAGTAATAACATATTTTGTGATGGTAAGGAAACCAAGGTATTACAGGAGACCCATGGGGTCATATGAAAAGGTTAATGGCCTAGGGAGGTGGGTCATGACAAATGGTATTAGATCCAATACCCAGCCGAATGTGATTAGGCACTGCCTAGGGTTGAGGCTTATGGTCCACAATGAGGGCATTGTGCTTTAAAGGGGTAGATAATGTAACACCCCTCGAAAAGTGAGAATTAAATGGATAAATGTTACTATCCATGTCAACATGGTGCATCTTTATTTTTGGGAGCCTATCTGATTAGAACATCACAGTTAAGCATGTTTGTCCTGGAGTAGTAATCAGTATGGGTAACCTTATGGGATATTTCTTAGGGTGTGTGAGAGTGAGGACAAAACACCCTGAAAGACCATGTGTTAGCCTATTGGGAAAATCATTAGTCTGATAAGAAACCCTAGTGAGTAATAGCCTATGGTGTGCTGGGAAGGAAACCAATGTAATACAGGAGACCCATAGGGTCAAATGACAAGGTTCATGGCCCAGGGAGGTGGGTCGTGACATGAATGTTAACATAAAACAAATAAATAGTAACCAAAATAAAAAGAACATAACATTGGGATTGTTAACATAAATCTATTCTTCAAATAAGGTTCTGTTAAAAAGTGATTGTTAGCATGAACCTGTGTTAGTAAACATGCGGTATGTCTAATATTATTCATAAAAATAGAATAAATGAAAATGAAATTGCAGAGATATCCAATTTGGTATTTCTAACATGTCCAATGACTTCCAAAAAAGCCAACAATAGAAAAAAAACACACAACAATGAGTATTGTTTGTTAAACTAATAACCTAGTGTAAAACCACATCCATCACAGCATGATCAGCCCAAGATGTGCATATATGGGGTATTAGAGTCATGAACATATATGATTGAAATATCCTTCATGTGAAACATTGTGAAGCTGTTAATGCACATAAAAGTGTAATGAAACTAAAATACAATTAAAATAGAAATATTAATACCCGAGTGGATGAAATATTTATAGTTTTAAAAAATAGTTTGTCAGTGTTGCAGCTGACTCCTAAACATCCATTAATTTCATGTTCATATAACACAGTATTAAGTCAAATTGTAAAAAATTTTGGATTCCGTTATTTCATAAAATGAAATAGAATGAGTCAATGAAATCAAAATAGTTCATATGATAGCCAAAATAAATTGTGATATCTATTGAAAATGGATCAAAATTGAATAGAACATATGTGAACTAATGTGAATAAAACATATGTGATCATCTACAGGAAACATCTAGATAATATTTGAATAGATGTGAAGCAGATTCCTTCAATAAAAAATTATGTAGATATAAACATTCAGGGGGTACTCCCTAACATTTAATTTCTTCAAAAATAGTAAATGCATGGGATCGTTCTCCATTGAGGCACAAACCATAAATTACATCATTAAAACATTAATAGTTTATAAGAAGACCTCTAAACCACAAATCCCTAATAAGACCACAAGTATGTTCAGTATTTCTAACACTGTAAAGCCCATAAATATATATATATCATATGTTACTACAGTAGGTTCCATTACACTAGTTTCCAATTATTTTAAAGCATCAAAAGCTTCAGCATGATAAATTTTACACTACCTTGTATGTCGCTTATAATAAATGTTCACTGAACTGCTGCAGGTGTGACCATTAAGTAACAGTCCTGAAATATAAAATTTCTAGAAAATACATTTGATGAGTTCTAAGAAATTTTTTGTAGCCAAACACATCAATAAAAGTTACAGGACATGATGTCTAATTCCACAACTTTTAATTTCATCAAAAATAATAAAAACATGGGATAATTCACCACTACGTAGACCATAAATAACAGAATTATAACATTAATAGTTGACAAAAATCCCTCTAGACCTCACATACCTAATAAGACACAAATTAATCTCAGTATGTCAAACATTGTAAGGACCATAGATATATATATATCCTATTTTATTGTAGTAGGTTTCATTACAAATCATTCCAATTATTTTAAAATCTTTGAAGCTAGTGCATGATCAATTTCACACTGCCCTAATTTCCACTTACACTAAAAATTTCATCATACAGGAGAAGGTGTGAACATTCAACTCTGTTTCAGACATCTTTATTTACATGAAAACATATTTGGTGAATTATATTTCATTTTTGGTATCCAAAAACTTCAGTAAATACATATATGACATGATGCTTGGGTAAAAAAAATCATAGACTAAAAAAACACATAAATTGCATCCTTGAGCATTAAAATGGCTTCTAGGTACCTGTTGATTGGAGTCAAAAAAAATTCATAAGAGAAGGTTGTGTTTAAGGTACATATTATATTGATATTTCCCTACCTAAAATAAAGAACGTTTGTCCTTTCCAGAGATCACATAGGAATGAATCCTCATGGATCATGCTGATTTTGTACCATTGGTCGCACCAGAAGTCACATGACGAGATATATCAACTGGAGGGGATGAAATTCCAATAATCATATCCTCACCCAATCATTAATGGGATGCAGAAGACCCCATTAACAGATTCCATCCTCAAGCTCCTCGATGAATTTTATTCCATTTACGTGGTGATCGTTGAAGGAAACCATTGAATATCCCATCCTAGTGATCTGTATCCCATCTGTAATAAGACAATTCCACACCATTTTAGTGGCGGTGAGCTACTGGTAAAGATTCTAGGTCTCCTTGGGTTTGGGTAATATGGAATTATTGTTAATAGAAGGTTCTATTTTTTTCATTCACCATGTTTTCATAGAAGTACATGTACAGATAGAAAACATTATTTGAAATGATCTTTAATAATCTACCTATATGCTGGAAAATGATAACAATCACACCCATACAACTAATATGAAACAAAAAAACACTGTTTCAACTTCGAGTTTACATATATTTTGAATTAAATGGCTTATCTATCATTGGAGTTTGTTTATTTTCATATGGTTTTTTTTCATGCACCATATTTGCAAAGAATTACCTATAGAGAATAAAATAAATTACTAAAATGGTTTTTGGAAAATCATTTTATATACTGGAAAATGATAAAGAAATAGCCATATAGGTAATCTACAACAAAAAGACACTATATTTTACCTTCCAGTTTACTAATATATTTAATTGATTTGATTTTCTAACATTGGTGTGATTATGTTAACATAAGGTTCTATTTAGTTTCATGTGATATGTTTTCTTCCTCTCTTATTCCTTTTTCTTCTTCATTTTGAAATGAACCAGGGATATTTTAATAGGATTTGAGTTCTGGTATTCATTTTGCTTTGAAAAAATCATCTTCATCATTAAGGATGCATATGGAAGCTCAGGAATGATGGTGATAAGTATGTGTATGTCATTGAAGTTATTAACAATGCTAAGTCACCCCTCTTGTGATGTATTTTCATTTTAAATCCATTAATAAATTTCTGGATAAGATGTTAGGATCTGATTTGGGGAATTTATTTAGGATTGAATATCCTGCTATCGTCATATTAAGGAGATGGGACTGAAACATGAGGTTATGATTCTTAACATTATAGGTCACCTTGTGAATAAATAATCATTTTATGATTACATCCTATTTACTACAAGTTCAAATCTTATTCACCTAAAGAATTTATTTTGTACTATGAACCATGTAAAAGGATATGACAAGGTTGAATTATTATTATTATTTTCTCAAGAGTGATTATGGCATTCCATGACATTTAATACGATGTGATTCCCATTATATCATTATATCACCAACTACTCATGCATAGCACATAGTGATGTAGTTTATCATCTGTTTAGTCCTATGACACTCAAATTCTTCATATGAATCATGCAATCCTTGTTGAATAATTTTTATCATTTTCATGATCTTCTGAAACCATGATTGTTTCGAAATGTGATTGTTACCGATACAAAAATAAATATGACATGCAGTGACTTCTTTTTTCATATGATACAATTATAACTTGTTCAATTGCAATTTTTTTCAAGCAGTGAGATGCCTTAAAATGTTCTTATAAGCAAATTATCCAGGGAACAAATCCAAATCCTAGGGTAGTCCTATTAAAATATTCTGTTGGTGTTCCAACAGCTTTGGCACCACTAGTTCAGCTTCCTGGCCCGATGTTAAGAAATATCTTTGTAGTACCATATTTACCACAAGGAGATATAACAGGAAGAAATGGTGAGTAATTACTTCATTAAAAGAGGGAAGAAAGATCCTGTTTAGCTATAAACATCATAGAATAAACATTAATGGCTAGAATTATACCATGGCATCATAGGCATCTGATTTTCTTCGACGCACAGACTTCTTAAGGCCTATAGTAGAATTTACAAAATGTAAATCAGCTTCCCATTAATCAAAAGAACACGTCAATATGAAAACACAGGCTTTGGTCCGACCTTCCCTCTTCATGAAAAATTTCTCAGTTTCCCACAATGTAAAAAATAAAAGGGAATTCCAAGAAGTTAAAAAACCAATACAGCAATAAAAACCCATGATCTAAGCAATGAACTACAACATTCACTGAAACTAAATTCATTTGAGAAGATAATTACACATCAATCATATATTCCATGGCCTATGTCGATGTCTCATGTTCATAATGTAGGTATATTCTCCACCCTTTGTAATTTTTTGGGAATGTAAGTTATTAAATTCCATTGAAAATAGATGATGCGAATTGTGAAGACCCATATACATATCAAGAGATGAAAAAATGAACTCAATAATGATTATTATTTTCACCTCTCTACAACATCAATTCCAATCTATCTGCCACGCTATGAACTTTGTTTGATTGAGTTGTCTCCTTTCCTTCAGAAGATTTCAGTAGACCAATAATAAAATTGTCAGCCATCTGTATTTTCTCATCTATTAAGAAGCACAAACTATCGTACACACAAAACTATCACACGAATAACCATTTTTACATAAATTATGAAAAAAATAGTGTGCATTGCTAATGAAAGTATTAAACAATGTTTTCCACATGATAATCATTTTCTGAGAGAGCCAGATAAAATTAACTCTTGTTCAACGATCTCATGTAACTGACACCCCAGCTTCTGCCCTCACAATTCCAACACCAATTCCGACGATGTGAAGGTAACATCATCAGATTAAATAGGGATAATATAAAGTAGTTCGTTGGAGGTAAGTTCACCGTAAGTGGGCGGAAGGAAAATCACTTTCTAAGGGAAACACCAACACATGAGATCCCAAGATCAAATCCCAGACAACACATGCCCCTCCAAAGAGGGTCTGGCTTCTAGTGAATTGCATTGGGAGCGATCTCATCTGATGACAGTTCCCAAATGTCAAGGCTAGTGAGCTTGGGCTCGGAGGAAGATCACTGATTGCGAAGGAATGTCGACATTAAAAGAAGTGAGGTAGCGTTGTTTTTCGTCGATGAAGGATGTTGTGGGGAGAGTCGTAGACGGAAGATGGAATCGTTGAAATCTGTAGGCTATAGAAACCGAAAGAAGAACCTTCCCCGAGGAGATAAAATTGAGATACTGAGGAAAACATTGATTTGGGAGGCCAAAGGAGGAGGATGTTGGCATCTAGGATTTGTGGAAACCCTAGGTCACTAAGAGGTGAAACCTGAGCCCACGTTAGAGAATGAAGGCGGTGGAGAGGTGAGATGAAACCAACCCATATTCTCTATGGTAGAAGGAGGAGGATATTGTGTAGAGTAACTAGGACACAAAGTTCAAAGGAGAAGGACACTGGCATCAAGGATTTTTGGAAACCTAGGTCACGAAGAGGTGAAACCCAAGCCCGTGCGGGAGAAGGAAGATAACAGAGAGGTGAGGTGAGATCGGGATAAGAAGCCAATCAGAGAAGGAGGAGGATGGAGTGCAGCGTAACTAGTAGATGAATCTCAAAGGAAGAGAAGTTTGTAGGGAGCATAGGTCGCGATGAGCTGATACCCGAGCGGGAGCAGGAGTGGGGGCATGAGCGGGATAGAGAATATACAAGAGAACTGAATTGTATGAGGGTCATGGGGATTTAGAGGCTTGATACTTAAGGATTATTAGATGTGGATGAATGGAAGATGGACATACGGTAGTGGAGAAAAACTAAGTTGAGTATATTTAGCATAGTAGATTACTTTTATACCATATTAAACGATAGAATTGTTACCATAGGATAATCCTTCCTTGGTAAATGGTTCGATTATAATATAGTGGGATTATTGTTATGGTCACTTTTGGAATAGGCCCATAGGGAATATGATTGTTACCTTATACATGGGTTAATAATTTCTCCTCCATTATTCCTTTTAGGAGAACATAATTTTTATAAAAAAATTTGGTTAGAGTTCATAACCTTATTTATTAATTGATGCATTAGGAGAAAATAATTATTAACCGTACTAGTATTACAATGATAAATTTTATGAATTTATAGATTTCATAAGGATATAGAAGATACATCATTTATGTTCTTTATAGGAGGGTAGTGAGTTTCATCCTAATTGAAATTAATTTTTTTAACACAATGTAGATTATCTAGGAATATATCATTAGATGTGGTGATACTTCTACAACAGAACTAATGATGATTTATCAATAACTATGGAGGTATATAATGAATATGGCCTTTAGGATCTATTAAAAATATATGGATCATGCATATGATAGTTTGTCAGGTCCCATATGATGTCTGATTTCCCCAATTTTTATAAAACTATATATAGAGGTTCTCTTACTTATTGGAATACATATATTGTATTATTTTTTAAAAAAGACTAGAAATTCTGTATTCCAGACATTGGGAGGTTTGGATATATTCATAAAATCTTAGTATCCTTCGTCATTCTAGAGACCCACTAGAGATAAGACCACGAAAAGGGAATAATTTTTTATTTATTTTTATGGTGACCATGTATTATCTAAGTTATTTTTTAATGGAATCGTTACTATACAAGTGGATAGTTGGATCTAGTTCAAATATATTTTTGTGATATCTGGGATCAATCTGGGGGTTCTCTATATTTATATTGGTAGATCATTTTTTAGGGACAATAATGATTATATGAGGCACGTATTGAGTGTTTGGATTGTCATGTAAAGTGTTTAGGACTCTTAATATAATATTGTTATTAGTTTCTTCATGTGATTTTCAACTAGTATATATTTGATACATTGGTCCCTTTGGTTTACTCATTTCAATATTTTATTTTCATTCAATATTTGGTTAATGGTTCGGTAACCTTGGATTACGATTTCTTATGGTTTTTTCTTTGGTCAATATTTCACATAATATTTTTTTATTTTTTTAATAATGAGTTGTGTGATGACTGATATGTTATGTGAGATTATATGGTGAGCCTTTATATACATTTTTGTGACATTTTTATTATTATGTCTAGTGAAATTTATGTGAAAGTTAGAAATAAATCTTTTGTTCATGATGACATGTGATACATTTATTAAAGCCAAAAGGGGAATTTCTTTAGTTTGGTGGTATTAATGTGAATCATCAACCTATGTAAATATTCTATCCATGTATAATTATTTGTTCATAAATTTGAATATTTCCTTATATATTTAGAATATTGATTAAAAATGAGTACTAAATTGTACTCTATATATTTTTTATTGAAAGTATGGTTGATCACTATCACTAAGTAGGTCGTCATTGTTGGTGTATTTGATAAGGTTTTCAAACTCACAAATCAATATGGTTATTTTATGGGTGGTGATTCTATTTTATTTATTCTATAGGTTCCACTATAGATATGGAAATGTGGATTTATATGATCTTTGTATTTGTGGGTGATTATTGAATTAGAGACGATTATATTCGTTGGATTAGAGTATTGTTTTGTACATATGTTCAAACATATTTAATATTTGTTATTAAAAGCTGTGTTTTAATTATATTATATATTTTATGTTTGTTATATATATTTTCTTCTAATTATTCTCTACATATTGATTTGTATCACGTAAAATTTTACAAAGTTATTCTCTAGACTACGCAGACACTCTTGGATACATTGTTCTTTAAAAAAAATTCGTATGTCAATTATACTGATTGATTACAATAACTTTTTACTAGATTCTAACATGAAACATATTAATATATTTGGGTTAATAGTCTTTCCATGAATATTTTTGGCACCCATCAACACTAAATTTTCATTGGATTACTGGGAGGTGTTCCTGGGGTCATATAGTTCAGCTAGAATGAAAAACATTTGGGATGGATGGGTTAGGTAATTACAATGTGTTATCAATGAATGTTTTCGGCTCTGACCGATTTATTTCAATGTGGATATATAATTTCATAACTTTTGGGGTATATCAAAATTATCCATGGATAGTATTGTTTTATTTGAAACCTATTACCCTAGGGGATGTCCATTATTATGAATAGGAACTCTTGGTTTGTGAGTGGTTGAATATAATGATTCTTAATTTATGATATATGTGACATGGTTTGTTTCAACAAGATCAACTCATATCAAATGATATGGTCGATGTTTGATGATTTTCTCATGTTGAGGAAATGACAAACATACTTATGGGTGTTTTTTAAATAGAGCATCAACATAACCCACAATGTTTTAATGAAATAGATAATCTATTAATTTTTTCATTGATGAATGTTAAGGATTGATTATATTAAAATGCATATGAGTGGATTATGAAAGATTTTTATCTCAAAATTTCATATACAATAAGGAAATATTTTTTATATGATTTTATATTTTGGGAAACATTAAATTTTAAAATGAAAAAATCAAGTTCGGGCATGGTTTTTCCATTAGGTTTCTTATATTTCTGGGTGTTGATAACAATAAGAAATTTTTTTCATAATTATACCACATAAAAGATAACTAAAAAGGGATTGGATTTTATTTTAAATTTTTTGATGGGCTAGATATTTCAAGTTATTATTGTTTTATTAAAAATCCCTTTTGATACAAAGAGTGTTATTTTAATATCATGTCCGAGTTTTTCTATGTCAGAAAAATGATATCATCTTTTTTTTAAAATAAAATATTGTCACATTGGTAAACATGAATGATTAGTTTTTAGTGGTTGCATTGGGACTGGAACCACAGTTCATTAGATGTGTTTAAATTTTTTTCATTTTTATTTAAAGAAATTTTTATGGTTCCTGAGGGTCAGATCCCAAAACATTTGTAAATACATTTTTTTAAATAAACACCATATTGGTAATATGTCATACTATAAAAACAGAACTAAAATGAAAAAAATGTTATAATATCAAAATTATTAATTATTATAATTATATTATATATATTAGTATTTTTGGTGTCAATAGAAGAAAACACATTTAAAAAAACTTAAAAGGTATACTAAAAAAGTCATTTCATTCTTGTAAGATATGTGTTTCATAAATAAATTCCAAAAAATTTAATCCTATTTAAAAAATTAATAATATGTAATGTTTTTTATTTTTCTAATCTACATGATCAAATTATTTAATCGGTTCAATTTGTTTGGGTAATTATTAATTTATGATGATAAATTTTAGTTACTATGGTTAAATGGGTATTTTTAAAATAATGAAATTTTTTCAAAATTTTGTGTATTTTTAAAATATGTTGCTCTAGTATAAATTAAGAATCTAAAATGATGTTTAAAAATATATACAAGTCAATTAATACTATAATAATTTATAATCCATTTAAAATATCAATAATAAAATTTTAGGATAAAAAATTAATTTTTATAAAATCATTTTTTTCAACCACTTATGGTATTTATTTAAAACATTATTTTTTATCATTTTTAGAAATTTAATTATATTTAATGGAGTATAAATTTTTGATTCAAATCATAAATTTTTTATAATGGTTAATATTATATTTTTATTGATAAATTAAGGAACATGATTAACATTTCATCAAGATAAATAACTCTAAATATTTTTAATCAAAAGTGCCTCTAATTTTACTATGTCATTTTAATAGATATAAAATATATAGAATACATATTTCGTTGGAAATTAATACACAGATGTTTCAGAAAAATCTACACATAAAACTCACTTATATCCCAAGAAATTACATTCATTCATATTACCAAACAAACTATTCAATGGATATGACCGTCATTTTCAGCTATAAAATGATATAACATCAACCCAATCCAAGCAATGCACATAGTTAGAAATTCCAAGGAAATTATATCAATGTAACAAATAAAAATATCTTATACACATGGGGTATTCTATATCCCCAACAACGTTCCCCATGTACCTCATTCCCAGAGTATCCATCAATAGAAGAACCTAATTCTCCGCATAATTATTACGTAAACATTATCTATCCTTAATTATAATTATCATCCAATCACCTAAAAATTAATTATAACCAAATTAATATTATTACATCAAATAAATTTTTTTTCTAGAATTTTATTATATTCATGTTATAATGATTATAAATTCCCCTATGAATAGATCACAAGAATTTTCCAACCATATGTTCATTAAACCTCCTCCATGAATGTCACATTCAGTTTTTCATCACCAACAGTCTACTATTGTTTTAAATGTTGTATTTGTGATTATGTATGATTTTTATATCTTTATTTATATTACACCCTTTAAAATTTTGAATTCTATATTTTATATTGGTAATAAATGATCATTGTTGAACTAACAGCCTTAAACATAATACTAAGATAGAATGTAATATATATATATGGAAAAAATTAGTTATCATTTACCTTATTCTATTAAATCAAACCAATTCTATTCCATAAACATAATAAAATATATAATCTCAATATTCTTTTTTATAATGATATTTTAAAAAAATAATCAAATATATAGCATTAACACACATTGATTGTGGAATATTCTTCTTAGGTTGTTTTAACCACCATCATGAAATAAGATAAAAAATTCTATCATGAATTGAATTTTTAATGGCCCAAAACCTTGTTTCCTATTACATAGTCAATATATGGTGTTTCGGGTGTCCTGGATTCCATGGTCTAGTGAGGAGGGTGTCGGTGTCGGTGGTAGGACATCACTGAGGAGTCACATGTTGGTGTCACCAATCGGTGCATCCTAATCGGTGCATCCCAATCAGTGCATCTAGATCGGTGTATCACTGATCGGTGCATCCTGATCAGTGTGTCAGGGATCGGTTCATCTAGATCGATGTGTCCTGGTCGGTGTGTCCTGGTCGGTGCTTCCCGATAGGTGTGTCCTGATCTCTGCATCCCGATCTGTATTTTCCAATCTGGGTGTTAGCAATCGGTGCCACACCCGATCGGTGTCATGAGGTTGTTCAGGTTTCTTTACCTAGTTTATCGTAACACATACTTTGAGGATTAATTCTTCTTTAAATTGCTTTGAGGCTATTTTTAAATACTATAAATGATATCCTATATCCCCAAGAGTGGGAAGACCCCTGACTGACCAAAAATTTATGTCATTGTTACATTTTTTCCTCTTTTTAAATTAATTCGTTTAACTCACATCTGTTATGGCCACCTCTCCGATGATGATTTCTAAATGAAAATTATTTACATTGTTTGTAACCACCCAAAAGTGTTGAGAAACCATGATCTTCCTTTAAAGTCTTTCAGGATTTCATATCTGGTAACTCCAGGATCTCACCTTTTATGGGAATGGGATTATTTATTCTTCTTCATTGGTCTCCTTTTCATTCCTTGGTGCGTTCCAAGTCCCCCTTCCTGAGGTTAGTGGTGATCCTCTACTGGAGCCTTTCTTTCTCACCCTTAGTGTCCTCAAAGTTCCTCCCCTAGGAGTCTTGCATCCCCAGTTCTTGGCACATGGATAAAATCATTGATTTTTTATCATCCAAGTAGGGCTTTTACTTCGTCTCTCTTTACTATGTATCATGCGGGGTGGGTATGATAATGTTCCTATGGGGATAGATGAAACAAAAACATAAGGAAGATAATAAATATTTATTTTAAAGAATTAAGGGGTGTGTGTGATGATGGTGTTGTACTCTTTTACCTTTTATTATATGTTGTGAATTGTATGGGCTTTTGTCCACTGAAAATCGTGGTTTTGGGTGGTCCTTTATTGCGCACTAATAAACCCCAAATTTATAGATAATTATATTATGGAATGGATGTAACATGTAAACTGGTTAATCATGTAAACTAATATGATTAAATGGATTCCTAATGAATAAGAATCCTTGTGTGATGACCCTGTTTAACCAAATAGAATGATGAAAGTAATGGAATGTTGTGTTTAAATTTGAAAACTCTCTTCCTCTGTTCAGGTGATGTGTATGGTAGTTTTTTTGGATACCTGTGACGTGGCATGAATAGGGATGGGATACCTAGTCATACAGTGGTTAGTTATTGGATTTTTGGGCATGTGGGGCGTATGATGGGGCTTGGTTTGGATCGCGTACTTAGAGGGATCTCACTGGTCACTTTTTTGTTGGGACTTTACAAGAGAACCAGGTGTGAATGCTTAATTTTCTACTGGGATATTTTTACTTCATTGGCTTGTGGCTATGCTTATTAGTATCCCATTAGTGATGATCTTTTTAAATTAAACCAATTTAATGTGATAAGATGAATGGGTTCAACAGAGATTTTTTTTTTCAGGAATGAGTCAGGACTTGGTTGTGTTTGTTGTGATTTTGATTAATGAAAAGTAACAAGGATGTCTGTGTATGGGCTGGTTTTGGAACCCCTAGTTTGGTATGATTTCTTTTTTACGTATATGTATAATTTAGTTCTTATGTTTCTTATTTTTACCCCACCAAAGATGAGCACATTGTTTCGAATACCCCCATTTCACGGGGGAGGGTGTTTCATCCAACACTCTTATTAGTGGACGATTATTATCACCTTTTATGATCCCATTCCTTAATATCCCAAGAAACTTCAAAAAGGTTATGACATCCTAAGATTTGTTATATCCCAAGACTCTCCGGGAAGGGTACGTTGTGGTGGTTGTCCCAAGTTTGTGCAGGTTGGTTGTTTTGCATGTGTCTTCGGGATGAGGCCCATGTATCTTTGGGCATGACAGTAGTTTTTTGGGCCCAGGTGTCTTCTTGCATGACAGTAGTTATTCTGGATGATGAGTATGCAGGTGTGGTTACGTGTGGTTTTGGTGGAACAAAGTTTTGTGGGAGTAGGTGTGGTTATGGTGGCCCAAAGAGGTTGTTGTGGGGGTTGTAGTTAGACTATGGTGATAATGGTGGGGGAGGTCTGGTGCGTAGGATGTCTTTAATAACCAGTGGGAAAGTAGTGTGGGGTACCCAAACATCGATGTGTTATTACTATTATTTTACTTGACTTGCGTTATTTGGTGAGTTTTCCTTGGTGAGGTTTGGGGGGATAGTATCCTTGCTAAGTGCATTAGTTATCTTCTTTTCTCACTGTGCATTATAATGCCTCCTCACTTGTGCACGAGAGATTTGGGTTTTTCATATATAGTATACATGTATACTCACCATACATATATAAACTTGTTTTTAGGTTTCTATGGGGACTTCGAGGGTCTTGGTAGACCCTATTAGCTCGAACGATGGGACAGTTGACATTGCTTCTTTTCTTTTCTTTTGGTACTACCCTTTGTAGATTTCTTGTACCTTTTAGCACATTATATTGAAACATGCAAATGGGAATGGATTGGTTTTTGTTTTAATTTACTTATACCTTTCGTTTTGGAGTTTTTTGGGTTTTTACCATCGTATCTCCTGATCCTACTAAATAAAAATGGAAATGCATTCTGTTTTATGTGGGATTATATACCCTTGGTGATAGTATCCACTTTGAGGCTTGTTGAAGGCGGGACTCGGGGGTCATTATCTCTTTTTCAACTTTAGGAAAGAAGGGTCTAGATGTTTGATGTCCCTTCCCTCATCTTGTTGAAGGAAATTCATGACAGAATGGTATCATAGGGAGATTGGGAGATAGGATGGAGTTCGAGGTTAGGAATACTGACGATTGAATGAGATGGTAGTGAAACAGTGTTAGGAAATTTTGGTGGGTGTAATAGGCCACAGAAGACTTGTGAAGACATGAGATTTTCAGCCCCCCATGATCTAATGCAAGGAATCTGGACCTACCAAACTACCAAGTGATGATTCACTGATTAGATGGTAGATACCCTAGTAAAGGTACATGCATCATAATGACTTGATTTCTTATGTGTCTTGGGTATTTTTGGCATTTAAAAATATGAAAAATTATATGAAAAATTTAAAATCAATCATCAACACTACTCGGGCTTAGAAAATCCTTGTTTACATTGAAACTATGGTACCCGGACGATGACCACAGGTAGTGAGGTCTATTGAGTCCCATGAAGCAAATTTGGCTGATCCACAGAGGGTTGATCGAGTGGAGGAGGATGAACAGTTGAAGAAGATGCTTCGTTCTTCTCCGCGGAAGACCCTCGAGATGTTTGGGGTCATGGTTTCGAACTTAGAGATTGAGTGATGGTTTGAGGAGCTGTTGATATCCTTCATCATGATCGGGGCTCTAATGGAGTATTGGGTTCCTTTGGTTGTAAGACAGATGTAGGGAGTGGTTTGTCAGTGGTGGACACTGTATCTCTTGGAGAAGAGGGAGGCTAAGGATTCATGGACTGAATTCAAGAGGGAGTTCTGGGTGGAATTTCTCTCTTCCACGATGAAGGTGGAGAAGAGGCTGAAACTGTTATCCCTTTAGCATGGGAGCATGTTAGTGAGGGAGATAGGGATAAAGTTCCAGGATCTCCTTCGCTTTTCTCTGGACCACTTTTCATATTAGGAGTCTTGGGTGAGACGTTTAGAGGAGGCCCTTCAACCTTCTTTTCAGTATGTTGTTTCTCCTTTCACTCTAATAACATACTTGGTGGTCCAAAAGAAGGACGATGTGGTAGAGAGGAAACACACGCTAGGAGGTGTTCCATGATAGGGGAGCCAGTTGGACTCGTCAATGCGGAAGATCGTCAGCAATAGACCTCTAGCATCATGGCCTTCCATGTTTCAACCAGTGGGAAGCAGGCCTCAGTAGTTCAAGTTTCAATATTCTAGTCCTCTCCCCTTCCATGAAGACTCATGACTGAGATGATTCATTTGTGGTCATCGTGGGAATATTTGGAATCAATTCCTAAACTGAGATCTTTATATTGGGGGTGGGAAGGTTCAACACCCACCTCAAAAGCTGTAATTTCCAGTTAGGCCTTTTCAGCAGCAGAAGTAGAACAATGAGATTCTGTCTCTCCAAGAGAAGAAGTTACAGTAGGAGGCCAGCCTCAGGGCCCTCGAATAGGTTGTGTCTAGGGAGGAAGCCGATAGATGAGGGGAAAGGGAGGTGGTTGTGGGTCGTTGCATGCCACAGAGGTAGCATTTCCAGCAGGGCCAGATGTTCATCGAGGTATGATCAGCTCTTTTGCCCTCTTGCATGCACATTATTTGATTCAGAAGCATTTCACTCCTTGGTTTCACCTAGTACAGCCCATACATTGGGTATACATGCCAAGCGAATTCTTGTTCCCCTAGTATTGAGTACTCGAGTAGGAGGTTAGACTAGCTTTCCTCATTTTTTTCGGGGATGTAGACTGATCTTGGGACTACATCCATCTTGTGGGGACCTTATATTGCTGTCGATGCAGCCATATGATGTCATTAAAGGCATCGACTTAATTTTCATTGTGTGTTGCGTTATCAGATGCATCCGGATAAGGTTCATGTTTCCAAATATGGGTGGCCAACATGTAGATTTCTTCGGCAAGCGGGGATTCCATGAGGGTAGCCAGTGAGTGGGGCCCCTCCATTCCTTGTTATTTGAGATATTAGTAGAGTCGGCGGATACAGATATGGTGTAATTCCCAAAGATCATTAGTGAGTTCATGAATGTCTTCCCTAGAAAGGTTGTGACTCTACCCCCTCGACGTGAGGTTGAGTTCATAATAGACTTGCGTCCTGGTTCCCATTCGATTTTGGTGGATCCCTATCAGATGGCACCATCTGAGTTGCGGGAGTTACAAATTCAGACTGATGAACTAATAATGAAGGGTTTTGTTCGACCAAGTGTGTCACAATGGGGTGCTCTGGTATTGTTCGCAAAGAAGGTGAATGGTTATCTTAGGCAGTGCATAGACTATCGGAGACAGAATTTGGTAACAGCTAAGAACTGTTACCCTCTCTCAAGGATAGATGATCTCATTGACCAACTAAGGGGATCTGGTTGGTTCTCTACGATCTGTCTACGATCTGGGTATCACTAGTTAATGATGAAAGATAGTGATATCACAAAGACTTCTTTCAGGACCAGGTATGGGAAATTTGATTTTGTAGTCATGTAGTTCAGTGTTATGAATGCACATACTGTGTTCATGGGGCTCATTAAATCTATTTCTATAAATATTCGATATCGGTTTGTCATTGTGTTCATTGATGACATATTGATCTACTCAAGATCAGAGGAGGATCACACCAAGTATCTTAGGACAGTTTTAGAGGTCCTCCGATATCCCCAGGTATATGGGATGTTATCCAAGTGAATGTTTTGTACATCATAAGTGAACTTCCTTAGACAATTGGTGCCGTATTAGGGAATAGCATTTGATCCGTCAAAAGATTAAGTGGTTGTTTCTTGGGATGCACCCAAGAATGTGATCAAGGTTCGTAGTTTTCTAGGTCTGGCAGGATATCATCATAGGTTCGTACATTAATTATCTCAATTTGAATCTCCATTGAAAACATTGACAAAAAATGTCTAGAAAATTGTGTGGAGTTATAACTGTTGGGAAGAATTCATCTATATTAATTAATTTTTTTTAGTGCTCTATTGCACAGGTTGCAAGAGGAGGGGGTGTTGTTCGAGGTGATTTGTGATGCTTCTAGACATGGACTAGGGTGTGTGCTAATGCAGAAGTGGGGAGTGAACTCTTATAAATCTTTGTAGTTACGTCCTCATAAGAATAACTATACACCCAATGACCTAGATCTTGCAGTAATATTGTTCGTGGTGAATTTGTGGTAGAATTAACTCATATGGGAGCACTTTGGGGTCTTCACAAATCATATGAGTTTGAGGAAAATATTTACCAAGTCGGGTATGAACTTGTGACAAAGAAGGTGGGATTAGTTTTTTCAGGACTACGACATCAATATTTTATACACCATAGTAAAGGGGAAGATGGTGGATAATGCCTTGAGTTGAAAGTCACAGAAATATATGGTTCAAGAATCAGTAGATGCATTAAAAGAAATACAGGAGTTGGCTCTCCTACACCTGGATGCATGGGTGTAGGATGGTAGATGTTTTATGTTTTAGGAGAATGAACAGTCCTCTCTGTTACAACAGGTGGAGGAATCTCAGTGGGGGCTTAGAGGTTGAAGTGATATGAAATCCTGATATCCATGGAAATGCTCCTAAAGGATGTTCATAAGATAGGCAGAATCAGATGTTGTTTTATGGAAGGTTGTTCATCCCGGTGTAAATGAGTAAGATAGTTCTTTGTGAGTACTGCATCTCACACCTGGCGATACACCCAGTAGTTTCCAAAATGTACAGGGGTATGCGGGGTAGGTTTTTGTGGCCTAGGGTGAAGCGGGTAGTGGAAGTGTTGGTGGCAAGGTGCCTCGTGTGTCAGTTGATGATGGATGAACACCACATCCCGGGAGGTCTGTTACAACATTTATATATCCCCGAGTGGAATTGGGACAAAATAATGATGGTTTTTTAAAAGTGACTACTAAGAGTTCAAGGGGTTGGGATGCTATCTATGTAGTGGTGGACCGGCTAAAGAAATCATCTCACTTTCTGTAAATTAAGGAGTCGAGTCCAGTGGATTCCTTAGCACAGTGGTACGTGGATGAGGTGGTTTAGTTTCATGTAGTTCTGAGATCCATAGTCTCTGATTGGGAAACATGGTTTACCTCAAGGGTCTAAAAAGGACTGCAACACGATTTCCGCACCCAACTATGCTTCAACACTAATTTGCATCCCCAAATAGATGGGCACACAGAGCGGACCATCCATATGTTGGACGATATGTTACAACCATGTGTCTTGGACTTTCGGGGATTGTTGGTGAAACAGTTGCCTCTAGTAGTGTTTTCCTACAACAATATTTATCACTCTACCATTTACATGGATCCGTTTGAAACCATATATGGGAGACTGTGTCCCTCAACTGTGTGGTGGAGAGAGGTCGATGAATCAGGTGTTCTTGACCCGGAGTTGTTGTATAGCACAACATAGAATGTTCAGATTATACAGGAGAGGAATAAGGTAGCTCAGGACTGGTAGAAGTCATATTCCGATCATAGGAGGATACCCTTGGAGTTTGAAGTCAGGGACCACATGTTCATGAAGGTCTCCCATCGGCGTGGGCAAAAAAGGTTCAGCTGGAGATGTAAGATTTCTCCTAGGTTTCTCATATCCTTTGAAATGTTGATGCATGTCATCAAAGTGGCTTACCAGCTGACACTACCACTTCCCCTAATGAGAGTGCACGATGTCTTCCTTGTGTCTCATCTTCGTCGGTATCTACATGATGATTCGCACTTCCTCGACTGGGGGAAGCTGGATATCGAGGACAACGTGACGTTTGTAGAGTGACCAGTGAGGATGAAGGATCAAAAAGAGAATGTTCTTTGTGGATGAACCATCTATTTGGTTTGTTTGTTGTGGAGGCACAGTGGCCTTGAGGAGAGCACTTGGGAGTGAGAAGCTCAAATGTGTGCTTACTACCCAGAGCTGTTTTTAGTTGCTATTCTAAGAATTCCTAGATGTTCTTTTATTGTGACTTGTTGTGAAGTAATGTTTAAACTTGTTAACTATGAGATGGTTTGTTTCCCCTATTCTCTGAATGTCTGTGAAGAGTCCAGACATTGGGGAGGGGCAGATCTGATCCTTAATTCAAACACATTAAGTTATATGTGATTAAACTCGTGCGAGGGAGTCTGTGGTGCCCAACACGGATAGTATCTTAACATTGAGGAAGGGACTCCATTATACATATTACTTGATGCTAAAAACCTATCATTTTGTGTGGATTATTAGGGGAGGTGAGTGGTTGTGCCTCTACAATCGATCAGTATGAGGGAGAGGAGTTCTTATATGTCATGGAGGTTTACTCTTGGGAGGTGTCTTGTGAGGTGGTTGTTCGAACCACTATCTTTTCATCAGGTTTTTATTTTATTCCCAAGAATGATAATTCATTATGAGGTATATGATGTAATGGACTAGACCATTTTGGTCCATTACATTGTCAAAATTTGGTGCTTGGGGTGGCCTAGATTCCATGGGTGACTGGGAGGGCATTAGTGTCGGTGGAAGGGCGTCACGGAGGTGTCACCTGTCGGTGACACCGATAATTGCATCCCGATCGGTGTTTTCCAACTCGTGCGCCCAGATCAGTGCATCCCGATCTATGTCACCGATCCGTGCATCCATATCGGTGTCACTGATCGGTGTGTCCCGATCAGTGTGTCCTTAATCGGTGCCACACCTGATTAGTGTCGTGGGGTTCTCAGGGGTTTCCTTCCCCAGTTTATATTAATCCTCCTTTTATGTTTTAATACATATTTAAAGTATATTGAGGTAGTTTTTAAAGGCCATAGAAGTTATAGATCCCCTGAGTGGGGCAACCCTCGACAGACCCAAAAACAATTTCCGTCGTTAACCATTTTCCTCTGTTAAAATGTAATCATTTAACTCGCAACGGTTATGACCACCTCTCTGATGAGCATTATTAAATGACAATTACTTCAATCGTGTGTAACCACACTACCGTGTAGATAATCCAAGAATTGGATTTAAATATGTTCATGATTTCATATCTCATCAGTAAAGGATCTCTCCTTTTATTACACAAGGATTACTTCTTATTCTTGGATAGTCTTTTTTCCATTCCATGTTGTGTTTGGATTCCCCATTCCTGATACTAGTTGTGCACCTATTCTGATTCCTTTCATACTCACTCTTTGAGTCCTCAATGTTCCTCCCCGGCAAGTCGCATATCCCTATTTCTTGGAACATGGAGAAAAACATCGATCATTGATCATCCAAGTAGGGTTTTCCTTAGTATATCATTATTGGGTATCCTATGGGGTGGGTTTGATACTGTTTCACTGGGGATGGATGAAACAAATCCTTAACAAAGATAATAAAACTTTTTTATAAAGAATTAAGGGGTGTGTTTGATGATGTTGTTGTACTCTTTTATCATTGACTATATGTTGTTAATTGTATGGACTTATGTCCACTAAAAATTGTGGTTGTCAATGGTCCTTTCTTTCTCACTAATGAACCTCTGTATTCTAGAAAATTTTGTGGTTGAATTGGTGTAACATGAAAATTGGTTAATAATGTAAACTCAGTTGATTAAATGGATGCACAATGAATAAAAATCCTTGTTTGGTCACCCCATTTAACTAAACAGAAAGATGGAAGTAATGGAATTTTTTATTTAAAAATGAAAACTCTCTCTCTCTCTGTTCTGCTGATGTGTATGGTTGTTCTTCTTGATGACTGTAAGGTGACATGAATGGGGATGAAATCCCATATGGTTCAGTTGTTAGTTTTTGGATTTGGGGATGTGTAGGACCATATGTTGAGGCATGGTTTATCTCTAATACTTCAAGAAATCTCATGAATACCTTTTGTTGTTGTGACTTTACAGGAGAATCATGAGTGAATTTTTAATTTTTCGTCTGGCTATTGTTACTTCGCTTTTGGATATGCCAAGTATTTGCGTGGTAGGGAAGAATTATTTAAACTAAACAACTTGATTTTGATAAGACGAATGGGTTCAACGGGGGGTTCTTGTCCGGGAATGAGTTGTGTCTTGGTTGTTACTGTTGTGCATTTTATGAATGAATAGTAAAGAGGGTGTTTGTGTATGGGCTAGGTTTGGAACCCCTAGGTTGGGATGAGTGGTTTTTTATCTATATGAATAATTTAGTTATTATGTTTGTTTTTCACGCCCCAACAATGTTCAGTACTTCGCTCTGAACACCCTCATTTCTTTGGGGTGGGTGTTTTTCCCAACACTCTTATGAGTGACTGGTTATTAGCAACTTTTCTGGTGCCTTTCCAAAGTATCCCAAGACTCTTCGGGCAGGCTGTGACAGAATGAGGTCCATTATAGGCCATGATTTTCTAGACAGGGTATGTTGTGGTGGTTGGTCCATGTGTTTGCAGGTAGGTTGTTTCCCAAGAGTCTTCGGGATGAGGCCCATGTGTCTTTGGGCATAGTAGAAGTTGTTCGGGCCCAGGAGTCTTCAGGTGTGGTTGTTGTCGTTCTGGCCCAGGTGTATGCTGATGTGGTTATGTGTGGTGGTGGTGGTGGCCTAGGTGAATTTGGGCATAGCTGTTACTATGGTGGCCCAAAATCTTGTTATTAGGTAGACCATTGGACTACGATGAGAATGGTGGGAGAGGTCTGACATGTAGTGTCGCACCCCAAACATTATATGGTATGTTAATCTTAAATACACTGTACTCATTAGATTGCCTATATTTCATGTATCACTAAGCCTCTATGAAAAAACATGGTTACTTATAGGACATAGCTATAACCATGCCATTAAACATAAATTTGTCACCTCTGTGATTTGAATTTTAAAAATCTGACATACAGGGTTGTGTTCAAGATGATATTTATAGTCTTATAGAATTAACTTAATTTTTGGTGAATAGTAAGCTACCCTTAAGGGTAGTAACCTTCCCTTATGAATAGTAACCTACCCTTATAAATAGTAATATGAATCTTATGAATTTTATCCATTCCCTTGAATTTATAAATGAATTTAGGCAAATTAAAAATAAAGATGAATATTTTAAGTGTTCATATTTTTCGATTAAGTAATTACTTTAATTAAATATTTAATTATTCATATTTAGAAAATTATTTTAAAAAAATGGACTTCATTTTTTTATTCTACATGTCAAAAATGGTTAGGGTGAATTTTTGGGATTTTTGTGAAATAATTGATTATTGGATGAATAGTAAAATCCGATAATTCACAATAAAGGCTAAATAATAGATTAATCAAGTAATTGATAATGAAATACTGATGTAAGCCCAATTGGTTAAAAGTCACATGCATATATTACTTTTCTTGGTCATGGAATACTCACTATTGGTTGTCTTTAGAGAAAATAATAAATTAATGAATATAATATTAAGGAAACTCCTCTCCCCTCCACTATATAAAGCACCCTTCACCCCCTCTTCCTCTCACACCACTTTTTACACCCCAAGATTTTATGAAGAATATTTTTTTAATTTCACTGATGTCTTGTGTTGTACGCTACACCAAAATTATCTTGTGCTATATGAGACACCGTATTAGCTTGCATTATACACAACACTATTCTTGGCTCGTGTTACACACAATTTCAAGTTCATTTTGTAGAAATTATTCTACGCAACATTAAGTATAGATTTTGTTTAATGTATAAATGAAATATGTTTTGAATTATGTTATACTCAAAACCAAAGTGAGATTTCACTACATGCAACCCATACCAGGATTGCATTATACGTAATCACGACCTTCCTCAATAACGTGTGTTGTACGCAATACCGGGTTATACTAAACAATGATATATGGTTATAATATTATCATGAACTAGCCATTATGAATATCATTAACTTTATTTTTAATTTTATAAAATTATTATTCATCTTACTCATTTTCTAGAACATGGTATGAAAATAAAATAATTTTTTCTGGTAAAATTTGTATTTTTCAAAAAATTCAGTTTTGCCGCCTTTTGATGGGAGACACACATTAAATTTTGTTTTTGACATGTTTATAAGTTCAATTTTACAAAATAAAATTATTCATTGGAATCAGGATATAAAATTTTACCATGGATAAATTTTTCATATTATTCAGATAACTTTCATATTTTAATAAATAGTAAAAACACGCTATATTTTAATTGAAAATAACTTTTTCATCGTTATAATTTATGTGGTTAAATTATAATATTTAATGGTTTTGAATTATAAATAGAATATATTTTTACCATTTAATATAATTTATTTCATTAGCATTGATTTTTCATTTAATTCGCAGGTTAAATCAAATCAATCTTTTGCAATGTTTTAAACAAAAACATGTTTTCTTTCTACAGTGGGATTAATATTAATTTAATTTCTGCAACTTCTATATATTGAATTAGGAAAAATGGATTCCATATTTGAAATCAGTGGGTCCAAATTATATTAATATACTATTTATTTTTGGGCATTATGAATAGTAACTACAGTAAATTTTATTTACCATCGTTAAAGGTAAATCGGGTAATTAAGGGTAAATATAATATTATAAAATTACTCTAACTGTTTTATTAATACAATTTTATGATTATATTTCGTCCTAAGTCATATTTGGGTCGAAATTAAATCTATTAGAACCCACTTGGATGTGATTAAGACCTTTAGTTTATTTTATTTAAAGGAATGTGTAATATGTCTCACTCAAACTTTAATAATTAAAGTATTTTTAGTATAAGGTTATACAGAATATAAATTCAGTTATAAAAATTCAATTAAAATCTAAAATGTTTTTCTTTAACATGGTAATTTATTTTTAATTTATAAGTGTTATTTAATTACCTTATTATCTTATACATTAATGATGCAGAAATTATTTATTTAGTAAAAAAATCAATAATATTGTTTTTATTGAAATAGTAATACATATTAAAGGGCCCAAAAACCTGATCAAAACATATTGGTAATTTATATCTACATCATAAGAGTCCAATTACCGAATATATGACTGTTTGGAGTCTTATATAAGTGATTATGACACTTATATTTTTTTATTTTATATGATGTCAAAGTTGCCTCCTACATAATTTATTAAATATAACATTTTAAAATTTGGGTCTTTTAGAAGCTGAATCAGACTAAATGTATTATTATGAATTATATAAGATTTAGATTCATCATATTATTTTATTTTTAATTTTTATGCAACAAATAATTATATTTAATAATTATACAAAAATGTTGTAGTAATTATTTTATTAAGAGAAATATCAAATAAATGGTTTTAAAAATAGTAAAATAAATATTATATGAACTATTTAATGTGTTCCACTAATTTTCGAGATTACTATGACATGTTAGAGACCTATTAAATATTTTATTTTGAATATATACTCTGTTTGTATTTTATTTAAATTCAAATATATTAATTCTGTCAAAATTGACACTATTGTTATTTTATAAATATAACATATTATAAAATTGATTAAAAACCACAAAAATATTTAAAAATTATAAATTGAAATTTATATTGTATAAAATGTCATAAAATATCTAATTATAGATAATTAATAGAACATTAGTAATTATTTATAACAATTTAAAATTTAGATTCTTATTTCCACAAATAAAGTTTAATAGATTAAATAAGGATAAATCAAGTTCATAATGTTTAAAATAAATTTACTACATGTGTAAATTTTATTGGATGATGAGATTACAACACTATATCATCTAATATTTGAATATGAGTCATTTTTGGATGTTTTTAAGTGGGGATAGATGTATTATAAATTAATATATTTAAGATTTCCAAAGGTACACCTTTCCTCCCTTATAAAAAGGGAACCCCTCTGGACTTCTCTTCACACCCTTTTGATCCTTGAATCTTGGAAAAACCCTGACCATTTCTCTTATACACTTCCCTAGATAAATTTGGAGGTTTCGGTCTTCTCAAAAGACCAACTCTACTTCCTTAAGAAGAATCATAAAGGAGGTGCGTCGAAGAAGAGGTAATCTCTTATAACGTTTCTCTCAAGTTTATTTCCTCTTCAACTTCTTCTTATTTAGTTGTTTCATTACAAAGTAAAAACCTCAGTATCTCTAATAAACTGATATGTTATTATAAATATTAAACAACCCTATTTCACCTTCTATCCATCCTACGGAAAACGAAATCACCGCGCGTGCGTGCGTACGTACGGAATATCGCCTCCACGCCGTGGTGTAATCTGTTTTTCCACCACCACCATACATGGATGGGTATAATGGTGTAAATAATAACTATATATGATTATTATAACATCATACTTATTATAAGATATTATATCATACCCTCTAATTACATTCAATAAATATGGGAATGATATCATCGCTCATGCGTACGTACGGATTACCGTCTCCACGACGCGATGAGATTTATTTTCCATGTTAACAATTCAAGAATGATTATAAAGTATATATAATAAGTAATCATGAAATATATGACATAATAATTCTACTGGAATTATCTATATATTTATGTATGTCATCTAATTAATTCAATAAGGAAAGAAAAAAACAGCGTTCATGCATACGTACGACCTACCGTCTCCATGAACTTTGTATATTATTTAATTTATCTATCAATTATATATATATATATTGAATATATATTTGATATATAAATCATTATTTACATTCTAGAAGTAATTAAATAAATATATAAGTAATAATAATATCAAGAACAACAAATCCAAACACGTACGATAAATAAAACGATTTTACCCAAAACGCTGCTTAATATGGAATTTACAAAAGAACGGGTAATATAAAGTCATAAGTGAGCCATATATGAGATCATAACAATGAATATGATTCTGTGAAAAGTAAATGACATTATTTAAATCATAATAGATGAGGTTTGGATACATACGAAGCATATCAGACCTATGTTAAGGGATAATGTTGCAATCTCAATTGTTTTCTATCCGAGATTGCTTATACGTAAGTATTTAGTAGGGTTATATTTATCATCCATGTCCAAGTATTATAAAAATGTTTTCATTTATGTTTAAAGGCCTTTTTTCCCATTTTTTGCATTTACCACATGGTATGTAAGGAATCATTGTTTTTTTACCATACGAGGTAGTTTTTGAATTTTTCCACAAAAGTACAAGAATAATGTTATTTTTATCTTATACGGCCTGAATAGATATTTACTGTTTCATAACACCTCATTTTCATGAAGCTAACTCTACAATATTTAATGAATATTTTCAACAAAATTCATTTCTTTTAAAATTTCATGGCATTTTGTGAAAATAAAATGATTTTGAAGAAGAAAGGATATTTTTTTCAAGAATTCATTTCAAGTGTTTTATCAAAACCATTTTCCATATAAGATGGAATTATTTCATATGTGTATGTTTCAAGTATAATTTCTCTATGATTTATATGGTTTCACTTTTTCTATGATGAAATGGTACCAAATTTTTTGTATGGTTTATGTTATGATGAGATGATGTTTATGAAACCCATTTTATTCAATGGGTTATGATTAATGATTTATGTTTATGTTGTGGCACAATTAAGAATGATTTCATTATTAGATGGGTGGGACCTATATCTCCCTCCAATGCGTTGAGTAAAGATTTATATCTCATGAGATAGACATGGCTGGAATGGTAAGTTAATCTGGTTCAGTAATACAGGACTGGAATGAGGAGTGAACTCAATTCAGAAAGGGACTTTGTCCACTAAGATGGTCTTGGCAGCAATGCCATGGCTACTATGGAAATCATGTCATGTGTTTAATGGTTTCCATAATCACATGTTTTATTCCCATTCTATTTTATAATGATTAATGTTTCTTTATGATCTATGACTTGTGTACTACTATGTTCTATGTCATTGCCCAAGATTTTGATTTTTAAATATTATGTTCATGTTTTTATGTTCAAATGTACATGATTTGTTTTATTTTATCCATGAATACCCTTAATGATCATTTGAGCTAACCTTTTATATGTTTTCTGTTCCCTAGGATTTATCGAAAGGTTTTAGGTAAGAAAACTAAAAGATGAAGATCTTTATGGGAGATTTTGAAGATCTTTCACCATGATTAAAAGATTACGTTCTGAGTTTCCAAAGACACTAAACTATTACAGTCCTTGTGTGGCTGTGTTTGTTATGTATTAAGTATTCCTCTAAAGTAATGCAATGTCTATGTACGTCATGATTTGGGTCTCTACACTACTCAAGCCTTATTACTTTCCAATATTCTTCCCAATTCACTCTCCAAGAGCCTCCCACACTTCTAAAAGATCCAAAACTCATAAAAATACCAAAACACCTCTCCCTAAGAGGTTATCAAATGAGGAAGTCTCAAAAGGTAAATTGCTTTTTCCAATTCCTTCATTTATTTTAAGTTAATTTCATTTTGATTCTTTTGCCTCCTCCATTCACCCTAATAGAATGATAAATCCTTTAACATACATTTACATGAATATTTTCATTCTAATGGTATATTTCATTATCTTCCCTCCTTTCCCCACCTTTTATTTGAATGAAATGAAATCACTGTTTGACACATGCTAATTTAGCACATTCAAGGGAAATAGTTTGTCAATTTCTAATATAATCTTTAACTTTGGTCCTGAAACGATTTGTGTTATGGTTGAACTAGATTATTATATATGACATATATCCTAATTTTTTGTTCTGTAATCCTTTTTTAAAAATGGTTTTAAGTTATAGTGAAAAACACGTTCTTTGTAATAAAACCCACTGATTAACAAAAACTTTTGTCACTATGGTTTTATATAATAGTTTGACTTCAATATAAGTAACCAAATTAAATTTAAAACCATGTAATCTCATGGATGTTCACTAATATAATATAACTTCATTTCTAGACAACCACTTCCATCTTTCATGCTTATCAAAACATGAATATAAGTGAAATGATCTTTTAAAACAAAGTAAACAAATGATCCTGAACAATGAAATTGTACATTTTAACTAGTCAAAAAGGCCTTGAATGAACAAAAAAGGGTCATAATAAATCATTTACATATAGAAAAGGTTCTGTAATTATGAATTAATAATCTTAATTTGTATATACAGGCATTAAATAACAAGTCAAGAACTCCTTCAAGCATAAGTTAAGGGATTTCTTAACACAATTTTCATTATTTGTGTTAAACATCTATTTCAATGGTTAAATTATTCCAGGAATACGTTTGAATGGCCTATTATTTTTTTATACTGTATATCCATTTATATTTTGTTGATTTATTATTGTCACAGATAAATATTTCACTGATTTATCGTCACTATAATGATACAATCTTTGTAAGGGATCCTCTCACTCACTTTTGTTCCAGAATATCCCCTATGTTGTGACTTTTATTTTTAATTCCTAATGATGGGGTTTGATTTCTCTCCTCCCCCATATTTCCCTTGTTTCATATAAATAATGTACTACCTATTTACCTCTCATTAATCCATCCAAATAACACTCGTTACCATGCCAAAATATTTGTAAGGGGTTTCTCATCTGACATTCATTTCTGAAGATTGTCTTTATTTGAAACTTATTTCTTTAATGTGGTATATGTGTACATAAATTTGATATATAATAACATGAATCTCCTTATATTCTTGTTATTTCATTATTCATTTGAGGGTTATTATGTTCTGGGAATATGATTCGACCAATTAAATTGTGGTAAGATACATTGTCTCAACTACTATTTTGTTGTGACTAACTTTGTATTGTGAACCTAATAATTCATATGTGTTGGGCCTAATTCCCATTTGAGATCAATTTTCATTTGAAATTATGTTTATATTAATTATCCATAATCTCATATCTTGGATATGTTTGTTGTCTAAACCATATACCATTTTTCATACGGTGTTTATTTGGAAAGTTAATTTAATTATGGACATATGGATGAATCAGTATACTCAACTCTATATGGATATTAAAAAGGAATATTTCTCATGTATTGAGTTAGTGTATAAAGAATGGTGTGGACATGAAGTGGTGGGTGGGGCCCACTATAGCCCCTCTATGCATCAGTAGGTCTAATGCGACAAATCAGTTTGGTGGAAAACCCTTCATGTTTGATTCCCAAAATCAGACAGGTTTTAACCCATATAACTAAATAGTATTTACGGTATTATGGTTTCATGTTCCAGATACATGAAGTCCAATTAATAAACATTATCTTTATTCATTATCAGTTATTATTATTATCCATGAAGTTTTCACTATGACAAAATCTATGGATACCGTTTCATTCTCAGTTTATTAATGGCATTAGTTTTTCATTTAATAACTATGCCATATTGATTATGTTAGACTGATTATAATTCACTTATTATTGTACTCATTCTTTCGCTATTTTTAATCGTTACCAAGCATTTGAGCTCACCCCTTTCATTTTTTACTTTCAATAGGTGACAAAGATGATATCATTTATTGAGTTCATGTGGATAGAGTTTTTAATTTTCATTATTTATTGTATTTTGTAAACCTTCCCAAAGTAATTTTAGTAACAGATATGTATCTTGATTTTTCAATACTACTAAACTGATCGTTACTTCATAATTTTTCATTCATTATAACCATGTGAATGTTATAAGTAATGTACTGAATCTAGACAAGAGGGGTTGGGGTGTTACAGTTGGTATCAGAGGAAGTTTAGTAGGAAACATGGAAACTGGATTTGTAAAATGTAGATTAGTGAATAATCCATAAGATAAGCCTTTGAGGATAAACATACAAGAACTTCTTGGTATCATGGTAAGAAATATATTATGTGGATCATTCAATCAATGAATCCCAATCTAGATAGGAGTAGGAAGAGGCAGCTCTGGCATAGATGTATCTAGGGGTCAAACCCGAAGACACTGCTTTGAGCTAGACTCAAATGGGAACTGGTACACAAAAATGGGCCTAGTTTCACTCTTGGTTATGATGCTTTCAGGGGATATTCATAGGATAATTAATATTTTATTTACAAGCTATTATGAAGTATTAAAATGTAAATTATTCGTCAACGAAACCATTTTTTCCAATTATGGGATTAGCCATGTGTAGGATCTTGAACTCTACTAAGTATTTTGTTTTGTTATGATTATAAATTATGATTCATACCCTAATCTAGTGTGTTACATTATTTAGATATAGAATCTAACGAAAGAAGGGGAATCCGTACTCGTGGAAAATGCAGGGATCATCCCACTGAGCAAGTCAACATGGTCAATATTGGAGTAGATCAGATCATGACCATATTGGTAAAACATATTGAAGTTGTAACGAATTACCATTACACACCTGTGTTGGAACATTTCATGCGGTTGAAGCCAAAATCATTCAGCAGGACTACTAATCCAGCGGTTGTTGATCAATGGATCAGGTCCCTTGAAATTATATTCATGGCATTAAGATGCAATGAAAATGAAAAGGTAATGCTGGTGGTATATTATCTGAAGGGTGATTATAATATATAGTGGTCCATGATTCAGAATACCATGGAGGAAGAAGAAATAGAATATATGGAATGGATGAATTTTAAGGAAATATTCTTGGAAAAATATTTCCCTCGTGACCAAATAACTGAAATGAAGAGGAAATTCCTTAGCATAAAACAAAGGGAAGAAGACAATGTTGTATAGTATGAGGTTACTTTCACAGGGATATCCAAGTATGTTGTTGATTACATACATGACTCGACAGCCAAGACTGATCATTTTATTGAAGTTCATAAGCCATGTCTTTGAATGGCACTGGCTTCTCAATCATTTTAATCATATGATCAAATTTTATAAATTACCATCAAAACAGAGAGGGAATTTTCTAGATCAAATATTTTCAAAGGAAACCAATATAAGAAGTGGTACTCTGATAACAAAGGAAATGTAGAAGCACCAAAGAAGATCTAGGGAACAAAGATATTCCCATTATGTGATAACTATGGAAAGAATCATCTCAGGAAATTCTTTAAAGGCATGGGAGTCTTCTATAACTTCATAGAAAAGAGTCATAGATCTGATGAATTAAAGGGGAAGAAACAATTCATTGATATTCAATGATACAATTATAGAGAGATGAGACACTATGAATATAAGTTTCCTAAGCGCCAAAGAAACATGCCTCATTAAAATTCAAGATAACAAGGGAGAGATTGTGCCATTACAACTGCAGAGGTTGAAGTTCTGAATGACGTGGTGACAGGTACATTAATTATTTCCTTAAACTTAGCCAACACTTTATATGATTCTGGATCATCGAATTCATTTATATCTTCCAAGTTTTCCATGAAAATTAGATTTGTCAAATTTGATTTAATAAAGGAGTTTTCAGTCAAAATTCCCAAGGGATGTATCATTGCAACAAAGGAATGTCGACTAGTCCCCCCTCCAGTCACCAAAACATGCATTGGTTTCTAACCTTATCATCATAACAATGAATTAATTTGATATAATTCTCAGTATGAATTTTCTGTCAAATTATGATGTGAATATTTATTTTAAGTAGAATGATGTTACTATTTTTGAAAATCGTGTAGAATCCATTGTGTTTATGGTAAAAAATTTCCCAACTGATTCTTATCTAGAACCACCACCAGTAGCTCTACTGAATGAAATACATGGATAGAAAGATAAACCAATATCTATAAGTGAGGAAATAAATCTAATAATTGAAGATGTGCACATTGTGCAAGAGTAAATTGATGTATTTCCAGAGCATTTACCTAGACATCCTTCATATCGGGAAGTTGATTTCTTTATTTATTTAATTTATGATGCAAGACCGATATCAAAGACTCCATATAGATTGGATACTGTGTAATTAGTAGTTCTAAAGAAACAACTAGATGATTTGAGTGAAAAATAATTTATGTGACCTAGTGTTTCTCAATGGTGGGGCCCCTGTCCTCTTTGTCAAGAAGAAAGATGGATCAATGTGGATATGCATTGATTAAATGGAAATAAATTCTATTACAATAATGAATTAGTATCCTCTTTCCCGGATTGATGATTTATTTGATCAAATTCATGGAGCTCAGTACTTTTCGAATGTTGACCTTCGATCCAAATATCATATGTTGCTTTTAAGGAAGAAAGATATTCTGAAGACAACATTTCAGGCTTGGTATGGGCATTATGTGTTTACAGTAATGGCTTTTGGACTGAAAAATACACCCTTTATTTTAATGGATTTAATGAATATTGTTTTCAAGGAATATCTTAACAAATTTTTTGTGTTATTCGTCAATGATATCCTCATATACTCAAAAGGATATGAAGACCATGACAATCACTTGCATGTCATTCTGAAAACTCTTATAAGTAGTAAATTGTATGGGATGTTTAGAAAGTGTGATTTCTGGCTTCAATTAGCGTCTTTTATAGGTCATATTGTGTCTAAGGATGGAATCCTAGTTGATCCTGCAATGAAAAAGGAAATTCAAGAAAAGCCCATGCCAACAATCATATCTGAAGTATGCAGTTTTATTGGATTTGTAGGTTAATATCAGCATTTCATTCATAATTTTTCCTGAATAGCTAAAATGATAACCAAGCTCATAGGTAAAGAAGTTAATTTTGTGTGGAAAAAATAACATATAGAATTCTTCGAAGAATTCTAAACATGATTGGTCAATGCTCCAATTTTGACTCTTCCATTTTGAAGTGGTGGATTTGTAATATGCAGTGATGCATCAAAGAATGGACTGGGTTGCGTCCTTATGAAAAATGATAAAGTTATTGCTTATGCATTAAAATAGTTGAAGAATCATGAGAAAAAATCATCCAACTCATGATATTGAGTTAGAAGCTGTAATCTTTTATCTGATAATATAGAGGCATTATTTATACTGAGAGAGATGTGAGATTTATACAGACCACAATAGTTTGAAATACATTTTCACACAAAAATAACTCAACATGAGGTAGAGTAGATGGCTTGAGTTATTCAAAGATTATGATTGTTCAATACACTACCACCCAGGAAACGCGAATAAGGTGGAAGATGTATTATGAAGGAAAGATCACGGACTTCTAACTCAGAATAATGGTGATCTCAAATCAATGACCTTCTTTTCCACATTTGAAACATTTACTTGTCCCATTAAGACAATCTCCACCATGATTCTTTCTACACTTTGAGCATAAGGAAACATTCCTCTTCTTTTCACCATTATTCTGAGATTTCTCCTTGAACTACATCTTTCGTTTCTTGTCAAAACTATGAGATGGATAAGTAAAACCAACTTCCATTTCTACCTTGATAGAAAAACGCACAATTTATTCATAGCTACTGAAGACTCTAATATCTAATTCCCTTCGATGACTTGGTTTTAAGCCACTGAAGAATCGATCAACTTTACTTTCAGGTTGGATGATAAATCTAGATACATACCTTGCAAGCCTTGTAAAATTCGCTTTGTATATACCAACAGATTCATCATCCTTTTTCTTTAGTTCAAGAAACTCCTTCTCCATCTTTGTTCGAAGAATACGAGGGAAGTACTTACTGAAAAATAAGTTCTTGAACTCGTCCCATTCCATGGACTCAATTTCATCTCTTTGCCTCGTATTCTTGATAAGATTTGACCATTGATCAGCTTCACCTTCCAAACGATATACTGCTAAGATGACTTTATCATGTTCAGAACATTGAATAACTGAAAATATCATTTCAGTGGTACTGATCCATTGTTCAGTAACAAGTGGATAAGAAGACCCACTGAAAGAAGGTGTACGTTGCCTCATGAAGGACTCAATATAATATTGTTCCCTTCTCTGCTCATTTGGAAGTCCAGAATTATTCATAGCTTGTGTAATTATAGCAATAAAATTTTGCACTCCATCTCCCATAACATTTGTTTGTTCATGAGGACAATCATTGCATTTTCCATTACATTGATCCCCACAGTTCCTTCTAGTTCCAGCCATCATCTAAAACCCAAAAAGAATAGTGTGAGAGGCAAAAATCATTCTAGGTAAAACAACATAGTAAATGGGGAGTACCCTTAATATCTAACATCTTAGGTTAAATTCTAAGATCATTACCGTAGTTCTAGGACCATATCGTATACGTATACGTATCCTTAGGGACATCCCTATACATACCTTAGAAATATCTCTAGGGCTCTCACTAACGTTCTCACATCCTAGTTTCCAAAGGTTGACTAAACCTTTCCACTGATACCAACTGTAGAGACACGAAGCTTGATGTACATGGACATTACATTACTTTTTCGGAATACTTAGTACATAACAAAAACACACACACAAGGATCATAATAGTTTAGTGTCTTTGGATACTTGGAATATAATCTTCTAATTGTGGTGAAAGATCTTCAACATCTCCCATAAAGATCTTCCTTTTTTACCTAAAAACTTTCTTTATATCCTGGGGAAAAGAAAACATAAAAGGGTGATCTCAAATGCTCAGTAAGGGTAAACAAATGAAATATCAATCACATCATATTCATAAGAACATAACATTTTGGAAATTTTAACCTGCAAAAGAGAGCATAATTTCATAACATTGGATAAATTGTAGTAGTGAAATAAAATCCCAATAATCATAACATAAAACATGAAACGTTGTGGCATACACACATAATCATAGAGTATCATAGCTTATTAGTCAAGACTCATAGCCAAGACTATCTTAGTGGACAAAGTCCATTTCTGAACCGAGTCACCCTCGTTTCAGTCCTGTTTCACTGAACCGGTATAACCTACCATTCCGGCCATGTCTATCTCATGAGATATAAAATATTTACCCAATGCATTGGAGGGAGATATAGGTCTCACCCATCTCACAATGATACCATTCTTATGTGTGCCACAAAATCATAAATCATACATCATTGTATAACACATGTAATAAAAATGGGATTCTTAAACATCATTCCATCATAACATAATCCATATAAGATAAAAGGACATCATAAAAATAATTCCATCATAACATAATAAAATCAATGTAAAAATAGGGATAGAAACAGAACCCTATATTATCTTAGATGTAAAATAATTTTGATAAAACACTTGAACTTCATTCTTGAGGAAAATATCATTTCTACTTCAGAAACATTTTTCCTTTCTTAACATGTCATACAATTTTAAACTAAAACAAGTTGATTAAAAATAAACGTGAAAACTTATAAAGGATGCTTCTTGGAAATAATTTTTTAAAAATACCTTCATGCCGTATAAGTTAAAAAACATTCTTCTCGTACTTTTTTTTGGAAAAGTCAAAAAGTAACTCGTATGAAAAACGACAAAAGATTCCTTTCATATCTTTTACTAAAAAATCACCGAAGAGTAAAATTGGATTTAAACAACTGTAGGTGGATGGAAATAATAATACATATTGAGGAAACATGGATGTGGATGATAAAATACACCCCAGTAAATACCAAAGTATAAACAATCTCGGATAAAAAAATGAGATTGTGATATTTTCCCTTACCTTATGTCTGATATGCTTTATACGTATCTGAAACTCCTGTATAATGATTTAAATAATGTCATTAACTTATTACAGAATCATATTCATTGTTATGATATCATATATGGTTCACTTATGACTTTATATTACCCGTTCTTTTGTAAATTTCATGTTAAAGAAGCGTTTTGGGTAAAATCGTTTCATTTATCGTAGGTGTTTGGACTTGTTGTTCTTGACATTATTATTACTTATATCATGATTTACTTACTTCCAGAATATAAAATATGATTATATATCATATATATTCAGTATATATATATATACTATAGATTGATAAATTAAATGAAACACACCGTTCATGGAGATGGTAGACTATACGTACGCATGAACGATGTTTTCCTTTCCTTATTGTCGTGAATGGAAGTAATTAGATGACATTGTTGAGCAATATATTGTTTTCAAACAATTCAAAATAATGTTTTTTTAAAGGGGGAGATTATTTTAAATAATACTCTGTCTCTTTATGATGATTTTGATGCTCACAAATACCCTTAATTATTTACTAATTATTTCGTTGAGTATTTTGCAGGAATTTATTTTATTTATTTATTTCATATAACGAGATTTCATACTTCATTTATTCCGAGATCAATTTTAGCGCGTTCTGGAATCACTGTAGCGCGAGATCAATTTTAGCGTGTTCTGGAATCACTGTAGCGCGAGATCAATTTTAGCGCGTACTGGAATCACTGTTCATACCCTACGTTGATGAACGTAACGTATGGATGAAAAGTTTACTTTTTATGTTAAAAGAAACGTATGGTTAAGGAACCTTACGTTATTTTGAAACGTATGGTTAATGAACCTTACGTTGTTGAAAAGTATGGAAGAAGAACAATACGTTTGGAAGGAACCTTACGTTTTTGTTGTTGGACAAGTATGGAAGAGAAATCGTACGTTATTTTTCAGTGTTGAGTTTGTTTCTCAAAAGTATGGATCATCAACCTTACTTTTATAATCAACCGTACGTTCTTTGGAGAGTTGAAGAAAGACTAAGTATGGATGATCAACCCTACGTTTGAATGCTGAAGAGAAAATATGTATGTTCAACCTTACGTTTGTGAACCTTATGTTTGTAAACCTTACGTTTGTGAACCCTACGTTTGGAGCCACGTCATCAACCCTACGTTTGGCGTTGGGATATTTTTGACAGACGATATTTCCTTTTGCATTTGTCAAACAGACGGATTATTAAGCGGATTTTGAGCCGATTCTTAAGTATGACTTTGACGGAATTAAAGATGTTTTTTAACGGATTAATGATTGATTTAAAACGGAGCTTTTTATGCCGATTATTCAGGGGAGTTACAACGGCTCTGTTATTTAATATCGTGAATCTAAAGGAGATTTTCATGGATCTATTTATGCGGAAGATTTTCTCAGATTTGAATATATATGTTCTATCTTGGAAACTTCGGATATATATATATACACATGAAAGTGTATGAAATATATAGATTGATCTTTTAACGAGAAAGAAACAGAGACTGTGTGAAGGCGTTCTTTTCTGGTGATCGAGACGAAGTGTAAAACCTTTATTACTGAAGGAAGATCTTGATAGCAGATTCACGTGTTCTACATCGACTATCTGTTGTGAATCTACTGCTGCTGAAGTTGTGAAGTTTCTTGTAATATCTATTGCAACTGGATCGACTCAGAACTGTTTTGATTACAGATCTTTATTTTCTGAAGACGACGATCTATCTACTGTCAATTGCATTCTGTTGCAATTGTGAAGAACAACTGGAGAAGTGTTTTCTTTATCGAAACCCTTTTTATTTTTGGGTGATCAGCTTCTCGTTCTAAGCTGTGTGGGTTCGTGTTTGAACCAGGAAGGCTGTGTTTTCCTGAAACTTGTAAAGGTGTCAACTGCCTGTACTCAGTTGTGAACAGGTCTGTGGAAACGAGGACCAGATAGTGAAAATCGCCAAGCTCGTGGATTTGAGCGTTGGTGGAGTGGACTAGGGGCCTTCTGTTCCCCGAACCACTATACATCCGTGTGTTCATGCTTTTACTTTTTCCGCTGCATATTTAATCGTGCTAAAGCATAGTGGACAGAATTTGTCTAAATTGAAGAGATTGTAATAATTTTGAAAAGACACAATTCACCCCCCCTCTTGTGTGTAATCCGTAGATTCAGATCCAACAATTGGTATCAGAGGAGGAGCTTCTTATTTTTAAAGTCTTATCAAGCTAGAAGTATTTAAAGATTATACATAGTGTATCATGGCTGATACGAGAGAGGGAATGTCAATGGTCAGAGCACCATACTTTAATGGAGATAATTATGGCTGCTGGAAATCACGTATGATTATTTATCTGAAAAATCTTGGTTACAAAGTCGATTCAAAGATTCTGACTCCCTATGAAATTCCTGAAAATCCCGATACATGGAGTGCTGCTACAGAGGCTGAGTATTACATGAATTCAAAAGCTATGAATGCAATCATCTGTGGTCTAGGACCGGATGAATTTAACAGAGTATCTCAATGCCCGACTGCATATGAAATGTGGCAAACAATAGCTGTTGCTTATGAAGGAACAGATAATGTAAGACAGATGAGATATGCAACTGCTAAATTAAAATTCGATACTTTCAGAATGATTGAAGGAGAGAGCATCACTCAGATGAATGGAAGATTGACAGAAATTGTCAATAATATAACAGCTCTAGGAGAACCAATCAAGCAGGCTGATCAAGCGTTAAAGGTACTGAGAGTACTTCCTACTCGATGGAATGGAATCTCTGCAGCAATCAGACAATCAACTTCTGTTAAAGATCTAACTATGAGAGAGCTGATTGGTACATTGATGATGTACGAGGCTGAAATGCAAGATGAGGTAAATGAGCATAAAGTCTACATAAAAAGGGTAAATACTGCTTTGAAAGTGACTTCTCAACAAAAGTATAGAAAGATGAAGAACAGAGAAGTAAGTGCTAAATCAGAAAGCTCTGATTCTTCAAATTCGGATGAAGAACTGGCTCAGCTAGCCAGAAAATTCAGAAAGTTCTACAGTAAGAAGAAAGACTTCATGAAATCCTTTAAGAAGGATAGCAAGGAAGTGAGATGTTATGAATGCAAAAAGATGGGACATATCAGACCGGATTTCCCAAAATTGAAAGATGCAAAGAAGAAGAAATTCTTCAAAAGAGATGATTATGAGCAGAAAGACAAGAAAGCTATGAAAGCTACTTGGAGTGTTTCTGAAGACTCAAGTAATTCTTCTGAATCAATCTCAGAGAAGGAGGAATCCAATTTAAAAGAAAATATGTGTTTCATGGCTGAAACTGATGAGGTACACTCATACTACTCCTCTGACTCAAATAATGAATCAAACTCTGAAACAAGCTTCTCAAATAAAAAACTTGCAGCTTACTGCAATATGCTTGAAGAAAGGTATGACTCATTATTTAAAAAATATAAATCTATAAAGAACTTGCATAATGCTATTTCAGATGAGATAAATACTTTGCTAAAACAACATAAGGAATTAATTGACAAATACAACTCTGCTGACTCAAATAAAATTAATTTTGAATCAAAAATAAAAACTCTACAGGATGAAGTAGAATCTTATAAAAAGGCTGCATTAGTTTTTACAAAAGGAGAAAACGCCTTAAATGAGATACTTGAAAAACTGTAATTAAAAAGGAAAGGTTTGGAATTGGAAGTAAAGGAGAAAAACCTAAGTTATACAAAAATTATTTTGTTCCTAGCACTAAACAGGTTATTTGTAACTTCTGTGGAACAAAAGGTCATATAGCTAAAAACTGTTTTCTAAGACAACCTCAAATATGTGGAATTAAGAAAGCTTATATTTCAAATGATCTATATGGTTCAATAAATTTTAAGAAAACAAAGAAAATCTGGATACCCAGATCACTGCTTGCTAACACTCCTGGACCCAACAAAATATGGGTACCAAAGCAATTTGTTTGAATGTCTTTGCAGGTAGCAGGTCACCAAAGAAAGAAAGAAATATGGTATATGGACAGTGGCTGCTCAAGACACATGAGTGGAACTTCAGCTAATTTCTCTTCTCTTACTCGAAAGGAAGGAGGACTTGTCACCTTTGGTGACAATGCCAAAGGAATGATTGTTGGTATTGGAACAGTTGGAGATCCAGAGACAGTCTCAATCAACAAAGTACTTTATGTACAAGGGTTAAAACACAATCTGATAAGTATCTCTCAACTCTGTGATGATGGATACACTGTTGATTTTACTAACAATAGTTGTACGGTTTCTAAAGATAAACTGTTTAAGTTTAGAGCACCCAGAAATGATAATGTTTATACTTTGGATTTGTATTCCTTGTGTAAACAACAAGTAAACTGCTTAACTGCTAATATAAGTGAATCCTGGATCTGGCATAGAAGACTTGGTCATTGCAATATATATTCTTTACATAAATTATCTAAGAAACATCTAGTTTCTGATTTGCCTAGTCTCAAATTTGAAAATGACAGATTCTGTGATGCATGTCAGCTTGGCAAGCAACACAAATCATCATTCAAATCTGTTAATAAAGTTGCTACAACTAAACCTCTAGAACTTATCCATATGGATTTGTTTGGACCTTCAAGAGTAGCAAGTTTAGCTGGTAAATTATATGTTTATGTATTAGTTGATGATTATTCTAGATTTACTTGGATTTTCTTTTTGAAATTTAAAAGTGAAGCTTTTAGTTTATTTAAAGGTTTTTGTAAATCTATTCAAAATGAAAAGGCTTTTAATATAATCTCATTGAGAAGTGATCATGGTGGAGAATTTGAGAACCAGGAATTTAATTCCTTTTGCTCAAACATGGGTATTAAACACACCTTCTCTGCTCCAAGAACACCTCAACAGAATGGGATTGTAGAAAGAAGAAATAGAACTATTCAAGAAATGGCTAGAACTATGTTAAATGAATATAGCCTACCTATATATTTCTGGGCAGAAGCTATTAATACAGCTTGTTATATAATGAATAGAATTTTAATAAGACCTATTTTGAAAAAGACACCCTATGAACTATGGAATAACAGAAAACCTAAAGTAAATTACTTTAAAGTTTTTGGATGCAAGGTTTACATCTTGAATACCAAAGATAATCTTGGTAAATTTGATCCAAAATCTGATAAAGGTATTTTCTTAGGATATTCTGCAACCTCCAAAGCTTATAGAGTCTATAATAAAAAGTCAAGGATTGTTGAAGAATCAGTTCATGTGAAATTTGATTAATCTAATCCTTTTGAGAAAAGGATAGAACAAATAGATGAACCTGATTCTAATGAAAACATGAGACTTGAGAATTTAAAGAATGATTTTGAAAATGATATAAAAGAAATTCAGTCCAGTTCAGAAGAACATGACACTGAAGAACCTTTGAATGTAATGCCTAGACAGTCTAGAACCTTAAAGAATCACCCTTTAGAATCTGTGATAGGTGACTTAGAGACTGGTATTCAAACTAGAAGAAACCTTGGAAACATAGTTGAATTCTCTGCTTTCCTATCCCAACAAGAACCTAAGACCATAGAAGAAGCCTTAGATGATGAGAGCTGGGTAATAGCAATGCAGGATGAATTGAACCAGTTCAAGAGAAATAAGGTTTGGGAATTAGTTGAAAGACCACATGATTATCCAGTAATAGGAACTAAATGGGTCTTTAGGAATAAACAGGATGATCAAGCGATAATAACTAGAAATAAAGCAAGATTAGTAGCTAAAGGATATAATCAAGAAGAAGGAATAGATTATGATGAGACCTTTTCACCTGTAGCCAGGTTAGAATCCATTAGAATCCTTTTAGCCTATGCATCTTATATGAATTTTAAATTATTTTAGATGGATGTTAAATCTGCCTTTTTAAATGGTTATTTAATGGAGGAAGTTTATGTTGAGCAACCTCCTGGTTTTGAAAATTCTCAAAAACCAGATTCTGTTTTCAAACTTACTAAAGCTCTTTATGGCCTTAAACAAGCACCTAGAGCTTGGTATGAAAGACTAAGTTCTTTTCTTTTGAAAAATGATTTTACTGTTGGACTGGCAGATCCAACACTCTTTAAGAAAACTGTAAAAAATAATGTTTTGTTGGTACAAATTTATGTTGATGATGTAATTTTTGGATCAACCAATAAAATTCTTTGTCATGAATTTTCAGAATTAATGCAAAAAGAATTTGAAATGAGTATGATGGGAGAATTAAATTTCTTTTTGGGTCTTCAAATATTTCAAAAAGATTTTGGAAATGTTTTAAATCAATGCAAATACATTACTGATTTACTTAAGAAATTTGGACTTGAAAACAGCAAGCCATTTACAACTCCTATGTGTACTAATATAAAACTTGATTTGGATGAAACTGGAAAATCAGTGGACAACAAGTTATATAGAGGTATGATTGGTAGTTTGTTATATCTTACTGCTAGTAGACCAGATATAATGTATTCAGTATGTCTTTGTGCTCGATTTCAATCAAATCCCAAAGAATCCAATTTAACTGCTGTAAAAAGAATTTTTAGATATTTAAAAGGTACTATTAATTAATCTCTGCTTTATCCAAAAACCTCTGATTTTAATTTAATTTCATATTCAGATGCTGACTTTGGAAGCTGTAGATTAGATAGGAAGAGTACTTCAGGAACATGTCACTTTTTAGGGAAATCTTTAGTATCATGGTCTAGTAAGAAACAACACTCAGTTGCCCTGTCAACAGCCGAGGAAGAATATGTGTCTGCAGGTAGTTGTTGTGCACATGTGTTGTGGATGAAAAACACTCTTATGGACTTTGGATTAAATTTCAATAATACACCTATTTTATGTGATAATACTAGTGCAATTAATATTTCAAAAAATCCTATTAGTCATTCTAGAACTAAGCACATTGATATAAGACATCACTTTTTAAGAGATCATGTGTTTAAAAAGGATATATTTTTAGAATTTGTAAATACAGAAAATCAATTAGCAGATATTTTTACTAAACCACTTCCCACGGCAAGGTTTTAATTTATTAAGGGGGAGTTAGGTTTATTTAATTTTAAATAGTTTTTTTTTAAATCTTATTCTGTTTTCGAATTCTACTTAATTTCTGTTTTCCGCTATAAGTAGTTTTATTTTGTTTTAAATAAAAGTAATGATTAGTGATTACACGGGAATCAAGGCTGTCAGAACCGTTTCACCTTCTAAACTACTTCACCTTTTTTCGGAAACCCTTTCGAAAACCAAAAAACCGCACATCTGCTCCAAAACCCTTTTCTGAATCTTCAAACCCTAAACTTACGAACCTTCAGAAATCGTTGTTGGAATGGCAAAGACTAAGCGTCCAGATGAAGCCGAGAGCAGTGCTGCAAAGAAACCTAAGGTAGTAGGTCGGAAAATACTGCAAGGTAAAGTCATAGATTTAGAGTGGCTGTTTGAAACTAATTTACTGTTGAAGCAAGCGTTGTCGTTTCAAAGCCTTGAGCAAGCTTTTAATAGTGCAAATTCTGAGTTTCTATATGAGGCAGAAATGAGACATTTCTTTAGAACTGTTCAGTTTAGCCTTGGAGATACAGAGGATAGTTTATTGGCTCAAATAGAGGATAAGGACTTTTCAATATCATCTATAGAGATAAGTCAAATTCTTAACTGCCCTCATGAAGGAGTTTTTCATTTCGATTTACAGAATATTGGAGATTCTGTACATAAGTCTGAAGACATTATGTCTTTTCTGTTTGGAGCCAGAGTGATAAAGAAGATGTTTATTAAGGATTTGGAGCCCGATCAGAAAATTTTGGTAAAATTTGTTCAGATTGGTTTAGCACCAAGAATGGATGAGATGGAGAAAATCCTATACCCGGACATGTACATAATGTATCTTCTGATGTGTGATATTAAGTTTAATTTTTCTCGGTTTATGATAAGATATCTAAGTTACTGCTGTCAGAGTGAAGCAAGAATGACCTTTTTCCCTTATGGAAGGTTCATTTCTTTGTTTTTGTTTAAAAGAGGAATGATCAGATGGAGAAAGAAGTCAAGAAGGACTTCAATCTAGAAGGAAGAGGTCAATTGATGAAGAAGTTATCTCTCCTTCCTTGAAATCCTCTGAACCGGTAATTTCTTATTCATTTGTGAGAGAAGCTGTTGTGGAGCATACTGCACCGATAGAGGAACCAGCAGCTCAAACATAAACTCAAGAAGAACCTCAATCTGCTGCTGTGGCTGTTGAAAAAGTAATTCAACAAAACAACTTATGGAGACAGTGCCTGGTTAAGAAGTGGCCGGACCTCAAGATTTACATGAAAATATTGTTCTTGACCAATCAGTAGAAGTCAGAGAGACTACTGTTCGCGATGAACATAATTCTGAAGCTCATACAGAGGTACTTCAGGAAGATTTTTCAGTGGAAGAGTTACAGGCTTCAAAAGATAGTTCAGTGGATCAACCTTGTCAGGACAAGGACAAAGAACAGTCGGATGCAGATTCCTTACCACTTGCCCTGCTTCATCAACCTAATTCTGGACATGAGAATCGAGCACAGGGTGCCCCTGATTCGAGAAAAGAAGAAGTTGTTGAGTTGTACAAGCGTATCTCTCAGTTAGAATCTGAGAATGTTAGTCTCAGAAATTCTCTGAACTTAGAGCAGTTGAAGTTTCAGAAGCTGAAAGAATGTACTGTTTCAAGACAGGAAGTAGATTTGTTTAAGACTGATATGCTGCATGCTGTTGATCAGTTAAAATCAGAGATGGTAAAGAAAGATGATTTGTCTGAGTTGAAGATTTACATGGAGAATAAATTTGAGTATGTTGCAAACAGTGCTGTGAGTGGATCAGGCTCTTCACCTGATTTGATTCGGAGATTTCAAGCAATTACTGGAGCAATGAGCAATATGAGTGACAGATTACACGATCTTCAGTGTAATAGTGCCCCTTTGTCAGTTTTTCTAGATAATCAGAGATTTTTAGTGGATCAGTTGACATCTGGAGAGCAACCGATTAGGATTCTTTTGAATCAGTTATCAGAAAAACTGGCTCTTTTTGTTGAAAAAGAAGAAATAATGCATGAGTTTTTCATAGTTAATTTGATTGAAGATATTCAGATGACTCAAGAGAACAGATATCTTATCATCAAGTTAGGAGATGGGATGATGAAGAGGCTCAGAGAACAGTTTACAGAGATAAAGACCGCGATTCAAAGGAAATAGACACCTTTTTTCCTGTCTTATCTATGAACCTTGATTCCTCTGTATATCACAATCGTTTATATATAACAGCTTGTGAATGAAATTATTTTTTTTTGTTTTGTTGTTTATTGATTTATGATTGAGTTAGCCAGTATAACAAATTCACTTATTCATACACAGTTAACTATAGCATTTACTTATAGTTCAGTGCAATATTGAATGTGTTCAAATCCGTAATTTTTCATTCTTTTTGATATCACAAAAAGGGGGAGAATTTGGATAAACACAACATTTAAATTCATTTGTTTCCTATGAAGAAATTTGGATATATGGGAGAATTTGGATATATAAGATATTTATCATTTATCTATTTTTAGCTGAAAATTTATTTTTATGGGGGAAAAATTTTATTATAGTTAAATATTGTTTTAATCCTTTCAAAATTCAAAAATTTTATAAAACTAATTTTTCAATAAAGATTGCAATTAAATTAGTTCTATTATTTTTATGGGTTTTGTGATCATCAAAAAGGGGGAGATTGTTGAGCAATATATTGTTTTCAAACAATTCAAAATAATGTTTTTTTAAAGGGGGAGATTATTTTAAATAATACTCTGTCTCTTTATGAGGATTTTGATGCTCACAAATACCCTTAATTATTTACTAATTATTTCGTTGAGTATTTTGCAGGAATTTATTTTATTTATTTATTTCATATAACGAGATTTCATACTTCATTTATTCCGAGATCAATTTTAGCGCGTTCTGGAATCACTGTAGCGCGAGATCAATTTTAGCGCGTTCTGGAATCACTGTAGCGCGAGATCAATTTTAGCGCGTACTGGAATCACTATTCATACCCTACGTTGATGAACGTAACGTATGGATGAAAAGTTTACTTTTTATGTTAAAAGAAACGTATGGTTAAGGAACCTTACGTTATTTTGAAACGTATGGTTAATGAACCATACGTTGTTGAAAAGTATGGAAGAAGAACATTACGTTTGGAAGGAACCTTACGTTTTTGTTGTTGGACAAGTATGGAAGAGAAATCGTACGTTAGTTTTCAGTGTTGAGTTTGTTTCTCAAAAGTATGGATCATCAACCTTACTTTTATAATCAACCGTACGTTCTTTGGAGAGTTGAAGCAAGACAAAGTATGGATGATCAACCCTACGTTTGAATGCTGAAGAGAAAATATGTATGTTCAACCTTACGTTTGTGAACCTTACGTTTGTAAACCTTACGTTTGTGAACCCTACGTTTGGAGCCACGTCATCAACCCTACGTTTGGCGTTGGGATATTTTTGACAGACGATATTTCCTTTTACATTGGTCAAACAGGCGGATTATTAAGCGGATTTCGATCCGATTCTTAAGTACGACTTTGACGGAATTAACGATGTTTTTTAACGGATTAATGATTGATTTAAAACGGAGCTTTTTATGCCGATTCTTCAGGGGAGTTACAACGGCTCTGTTATTTAATATCGCGAATCTAAAGGAAATTTTCATGGATCTATTTATGCGGAAGATTTTCTCAGATTTGAATATATATGTTCTATCTTGGAAACTTCGGATATATATATATACACAGGAAAGTGTATGAAATATATATATTGATCTTTTAACGAGCAAGAAACAGAGACTGTGTGAAGGCGTTCTTTTCTGGTGATCAAGAAGAAGTGTAAAACCTTTATTACCGAAGGAAGATCTTGATAGCAGATTCATGTGTTCTACATCGACTATCTGTTGTGAATCTACTGCTTCTGAAGTTGTGAAGTTTCTTGTAATATCTATTGCAACTGGATCGACTCAGAACTGTTTTGATTACAGATCTTTATTTTCTGAAGACGACGATCTATCTACTGTCAATTGCATTCTATTGCAATTATGAAGAACAACTGGAGAAGTGTTTTCTTTATCGAAACCCTTTTTATTTTTGAGTGATCAGCTTCTCGTTCTAAGCTGTGTGTGTTCGTGTTTGAACCAGGAAGGCTGTGTTTGCCTGAAACTTGTAAAGGTGTCAACTGCCTGTACTCAGTTGTGAACAGGTCTGTGGAAACGAGGACCAGATAGTGAAAATCGCCAAGCTCGTGGATTTGAGCGTTGGTGGAGTGGACTAGGGGCCTTTTGTTCCCCGAACCACTATACATCCGTGTGTTCATGCTTTTACTTTTTCCGCTGCATATTTAATCGTGCTAAAGCATAGTGGACAGAATTTGTCTAAATTGAAGAGATTGTAATAATTTTGAAAAGACACAATTCACCCCCCCTCTTGTGTGTAATCCGTAGATTCAGATCCAACAGACATATATATATACATAAATCCAGTAGATTTACCATGTCATATATTTCATTATTATTCATTATATAAACTTTATAATCATTCTAGAATGGTTAACATGGATAATGAATCTCATCGTGTCGTGGAGACGGTAGTCCGTACGTACGCACGAGCGATGATATCGTTCCCATGGTCCTGGAATTGTGTTGAAGTGTATATATACTATTTTAGTATCAATATCACTCTATAATTATCATATATTGTTACTCATTACACCATTATACCCATCCAATTAAGGTGGTGGCGGAAAATAGATTACAGTACGGCGTGGAGACGGTATTCCGTACGTACGCACGCACGGTGATTTCCTTTTTCCGTAGGATAGATAGAAGGTTAATTAAAGTTGTTTCATATTTATAATAACATATCATTATATAATAAATACTGATGTTATTAATTTATCATGAAACAACTAAATAAGAAGAAGTTGAAGAAGAAATAAATTGAAAAAGATCGGTAATGGATATTACCTCTTTTTGACGCGCCTTCACTTAACCTCCAATTAAATAACTAAGGATGGTCTTTGAAGAAGACCAGGACCTCTGGTATGATACTAGGGAAGTGGAGAAGAGATTTTTTTAGGGGTTGGCCGAGCATGAATGCTAAAATTGGTGTGAGGAGGAGAGGGAGGAGGTGCCCTTTTATAAGGGAGGAGAGGGGCACCTGAGGAAAATCTCAAAATATTATTTTATATTAAGGTAAAATTCGGTTTATAATGGTTCCAAAGGGTCCTATTTCGAAGATAAAGTAGGGATGGGTCGAAAACATCTCATCCAACAGTATTTAGACAAGTTTAGGGTATTATTTTAACCTTATCAATTAGATTTAACTCTAAGGTAAATAATTTAACTTTTACTATGTCATTTTGTTTTCTTACACTATATGGTAAATAAACTGACCATAAGAAGCCAAACAAACCCCAAGATGTTTATTATTAATATATCTATCCTTATCTAAGTCATTTGGCCGAAACCTAGTTTTTTAAAAATTAAATAACAATTAAAAATATAATATTTGTTTTAAAAACAAATGTATGTCAATTTTGACACTATTTGGTACATGATTTTTATGAAATTCATAACAGAATGATAAGTTCAAAACCAGTTACTTATATCAACAATAACATGTCATATTAACCTAGAAAATTAATGTATGTCATAAAAAGTCTCAAATTACATTTATATGGGCATTTATAACATCAATTATGTTAATATTTCTTTAATAAGACAATTACTGCATCATCTTTCTGTCATAATAAATGATAATTATTTAATCCCTAAAATTTCTAAAAAAAATCCTATGATGTATATACTTGTATTAGCTTTCTGGAGACTATTAATTTTCTAAGTTTCATGAAGTTTATTACCAAATTAAAATTATTATACTTATAAGATTTAAGAAAGTGACATGTTGTCACATTCTTTGGTTTTAATAACAATTAAATTATTTTCATGGACAAAAGTCCATAAAATGAATCTAATCCGACCCTTAGGTTATATGGGTCTACTTTTAGCCATCCAAAAGGATTTTTTCAAGTGTTACGGTAATTTTATAATCTTATATTTACCCTTCATTACCCGATTTACCTTTAACTATAGTAAAAATAAAATTTACCGTAGTTACTATTCACAATGCCCAAAAATAAAAAGTAGCTTATTAACATAATTTGGACCCAATTATTCCAAATATGGAATCCATTTTTTCAAATTCAATACACAAAAGATGCATAAATTAAATTAAAATTAATCTCATTGTTCGAAAGAAAACATGTTTTTATTTAAAACATTGCAAAAGATTGATTTGATTTAACCTACGAATTCAAGGTAAAATCAAAGCTAATGACATAAATTATATTAAATGGTAAAAATATATTCTATTTATACTTTAAAACCATTCAATATTATAATTTAACCACATAATATATTACGATGAAAAAGTTGTTTTTAATTAAAATATAGCGTGTTTTTACTATTCATTAAAATATGAAAGCTATCGGAAAAATATCAAAACATTATCTAATGTAAATTTTTATATCCTGATTCAAAATAAGAATTTTATTTTGTCAAATTGAACTTATAAACATGTGAAAAACAATATTTAAAGTGGGTGCACCATCAAAAGGTGCCAAAACTGCATTTTTTTTAAAATACTTATTTTACCCGAAAAAATTATTTTGTTCTTATACCATGTTTTAGAAAATGTGTAAGATGACTAATAATGTTATAAGATTTAAAATTTAGTAAATACTATTCATAACGACTAGTTCCCATCCAACGTTACGATTTTTATTCATGAAACAAAGGCAACAAAGAAAAGAAAGAAAAGATAGAAAAAGGAGGGGACAGAGGGTCCACCTAGGGGGGGCGAAAGTAATGTAAGCCAAGGGAATCGCCCCGTACAAGCTCCTCCCCCTCTGAATTAAACTGGGAGACATTAAAAAAGAAACAAACCGGGGAACTCGAAGAAGCAAGAGAGGCCATATGGTCAGCCACTTTGTTCCCCTCCCTGCATGTATGAGAGACTCTCACTTGGTTGTTGAGCTGGAGCTTGCATTTCCTCATGGTGTTGGATATGGACCAGGGAATGGTGCCTTTGCCCGTTAAGTCATCATGGATAATCTTAGAGTCAGTTTCTATCTCGCTGATGAGAATACCTTTCTCCTTGCAGAAGATAAGGCCGGATAGGGCCGCATTAGCCTCCGCCCGAATTGGAGAGCCACTTCCATAGAAGATCGAAAAAGCTAGCACTACTCTCCCCCGGGCGTCCCGCACAACCCCTCCTCCACGCATTATACCCATCCCACAGGAGCCGTTTGTGTTATGTTTAAGGCCATCCCTAGGAGGAACCCACCGGATCCAACTCCCCAGATGGTTGGCAGCGTTCTGTGCACCTGCAGCCCTCAAGCAAAAAAGAGCACCCAGGGACGGGGCCTCCTTCCTGATGGCACCGAGACCAACCAAATCATGCAAAATCCACCTTGCTCTGGCCACAACCGCCCTATCAGAGGATAGGAGCCCCTCATACTTGGCACGGTTCCTAGCCTGCCATAACACCCAGCACCCCATGATGAAGATGACCCGCCTCGCCGCCAGGTCTGAGCCAGCTCCCAAGGCCCCCTGAACCCAATGCTCCAAGAAGAATTCGATGTTACCACCTGCATCCCCATAGTCTGGTCGAATACCGACCGATCTCCAAACCTCGCGTGCCCAACCACCCGTGAAGAAGTTGTGACTTAGGCTTTCATCACTTTTGAACAGACAACATTGGCAGCAGGAAGCCATGCTGATCCCCAGCCGTTTGATATTATCGTCCGATGGAAGGGCGTTGTTCCGAAGCCTCCATGAAAGGAAGCAGAACTTAGTCGGCACTCTGTTTCCCCACACCAGATCACTCCAACCGTCATGATCTCCAGGGGAGGAAACCATCCTCCGGAACTCCTTAGGGCTGAACAACCCTGAGGAAGAGGGGGTGAAAACACACCTGTCCTGCTCATCATTCATACAAATATCATCGAAAACCTCTTTCTGGTTTGCATCCAGCATATTTCTGAAGAACTGGGGATAAAAACTCGCCTCTCTGAAGGTGATAGTGGGGGCTGGTTAACTCGGATACCCCAGCACAGAACCGGACCAATTGGTCTGCCAGAAGGAGATGCGGCCCTCTCCAATGATCCACCGGGACAGCGGGAGAAGCGTAGGGATAATATTACTCACCGAAGTCCACAAAGATGACCCATTATTCATGGCACATGCACCCACAGCCCTGTACCGTTGCATCATGGGCCTACCCCAGGGGGTGCGTCCCTCAACGATCTCCCATGCAATCTTCGCCCGAATGGAGTGAATCGTAGCCCCCAGACTCCTGACGTTAATTCCACCTTCATCACAGGGATGCGCCATCCTGCTCCATGACACCCAGTGCCTCTTCCCTTCATCCGCAACGTCCCATATAAACCGCGCCAGTACTTTATCAATGGTCTTGATCACTCCCTTCGGTACACTTACAGAGGCCAAGGCATGCACCGATATGGATGAAAGTACACTGTTCACCAAGGTAATCCTCCCCCCGAAGGACAAGAAGCAGTTTTTCCAGTTCAAGACTCGCTCAGTGATCCTCCCGACCACCTTGTCAAAGTCCCTGGTCTTCAACCTACCTGGGGAAATAGGTGCACCGAGGTAATCCATGGGGAACGAGCCACGTCCCATACCCAGAATCCTCTCCAGTCTGTCCACCCTGCTCAAACTACACGAACTAGAAACATAGAAGCTGCTCTTTCCTTTGTTAACCATTTGCCCACTCCAATGCCCATACTCGTCCAAGATCCTGTTAAGCGCAGTAGGGGATCCCCCTCCCCCATTCATGAAGATCACAGTGTCGTCTGCAAACATAAGGTGCGACACCGTTGGTAAACCATACTTCCTCTTATATGGCATTATGGCCCCATCAGCTACACCTCTGTCAATAAGCTTGCTCAGGGCCTCTTGCATGAGGATAAAAATGCTCGGAGATAAGGGGTCTCCTGGCCGCAGGCCTCGCACCGACTTGAAGAAGCCATAAGACTTCCCCATGAACACTAAAGCCATCCAAGGAGAATAGACGCACCTGAAAATCAGATCGCATACCCATTTAGAGAACCCCATAGCAGCCAACATCCTGTTGATAAAGCCCCACTCCATCCTATCATAAGCCTTGTTCATATCCAGCTTGACAAACAAGTTAGACCCACGTGTTTTCGTGTTTAGATCCCTCAACAGCTCATGTGCCAAAGCCACCACACCCTGGATCGATCTTCCTTTGACAAAGCCGTGTTGTTCCGCTGATACCCATCTAGGAAGGAAGCCTGACAGCCGTCTGTTGATGATGCACGCCAGGATCTTGTAGGGAACGTTGTACATACTCACAGGCCGATAGTGAGATAGAGAATAGAGGGCTTTGATCTTCGGTAACAGCACTAACTTAGTCGCTGCCGCGATCCGTGGGATTACACCCCCGTGGAAGAAGTCTTGGACAGCAAAAACAACATCAACTTTAACAATAGCCCAGGAGCCCCTGTAGAAAGACCCGGGAAGCCGTCCGGGCCTGCTGCACTATCAGGGTTCAAACCCCACAAGGCCTCCTGCATCTCCTCTACCTCGGGAACCCTTTCTAGAAGCCCATTCTCCCTGTCCGAGACAACCTTGGGGATCCCCTCCCAAAGACTGGCATCCCCCGAGGGATATCCTTGAACCATGCGCTCATTCGGTCCCGCAAGGAGATTCTTAAAGAACGACAAGGCCATACTCCCGACCACCTCCCTATCCTCTGTGAACGAGCCATCCTCCAAAGCCATGTTTGGGTTCGCCGTCCGCCTCCTCTCTCTCAAGCAAGCATGAAAGTAGGCGGTGTTATTATCCCCCTCCTTAAGCCATTTAGCTTTGGAACTTTCCCTCAACTTGCGTTCCTGCGAGAGCACTAAATCCGCCAAGGCACTCCTCTTCTCAGCCAGCTCCTCAAAGGTCTCCTCAGCCCACCCATCCTCTAACCGAGCCTCCAACCCCTCAATATCCTGTTTGAGCACAGACAGCTCCTGGTCCCGAGGAGGGATATTCCTGGCCCACACCTGGAGAGCACTCTTCAGACACCTTAGCTTGGCGTGGAGGCCCCCCCAAGAATTTCCTTGAGTAGGCTCCTCCCATACCTTAGATATCAGCCGATGGTAGTCTGGCCTACGCTCCCACTGGTTGCAGAAATAAAAATTTTCCTGCCTAACTTTTTCCCTGCACAAAGACACCAGCAATGGCGAGTGGTCAGAAATACTTCGCGATAAGTGGGTAACCTTCGCTCTAGGGAACAACGAGATGGAGTGGACGTTAGCAACGCATCGGTCCAGTCTACTCCAACACCGACTTTCACCCTTTCGGTTATTGCACCAGGTGAAGGGGTCACCATGGAAGCCCAGGTCCATCAGCCCTTTTTCCTCCATGAAATGGACAAAGGATCTACTAGCCCTCCTGGGGAACTCCCCACGGCCCTTCTTCTCCTCCGGAAGCGCAATGATATTGAATTCTCCGCTCACTATCCATGGTTGGTCACCAGGGTCGAAGCTGGATAGCTCCGCCCACAACAACTCACGCCTTTGAGCATCACAACTCCCTTAAACGAAGGATGCAACCACAGATGTACCATCGCATGTAACCCTCGTAGTCATATGTTGGTCCCCCGCCTGCAGCAACTCCACTGCTACCTCCCTTTTCCAGAACAACCAGATATGGTTGATTATAGGCTCCGCATGCATGTATCCATGCATTTTAACCCTACGAGCAAACTCCTTAATTTTCCCAGAACTCTGCTTGTGTTCCAGCACCGCAACCATCGCGGCCTTGTACTTCCTGCATTCTGATGAAATAAAATCCGTTTTCACTCTCGCCCCCAGCCCACGGGTGTTCCAGATAAAGATAGGAATCATGGGCTGCTAAAAGCCCTGGCTTTGGCCCCAGGACCTCTGGTCTCCTTGACACTGGAGTCTGAACACTCCCTTGACTGAAGTTGCCTCAACATGAGCCTAGTGCGCACTCCCGGGCTCTTACCAGACAAGGAGGGAGGAGAGGCCTCCAGAGGACCCACGGAAGGTGAGCCCTCCCCACTCCCCTCCGCGCAGGATCCCGAGCGATGCCGACGCACTACCTTCCAAGTACCATCATCCACACTGGCCCCGGCTAGGTCAGGGCCGACCGAGCCCAAGGACGGGCCCGACCTCCCACCTGTGTGAAAACGATCCTCAGGACGAGCCACGCTAACCTGCAGCACCGACCCACCATTGGAAACCTGACCGTAGGGCCTGGCCCCCAAGGTCCTTAACACCTACTCCGGAGAACCACTGAGACCAAGACCCCACTGATCGGGGGGGACCCCAGCATTCGGCACACTGAGGGAGAACTCGAGCAAGGCTCCATCCAGCAGTAGTTGCCCTGGAACACTGGAGGGGGCGACGGGACACGAGCGCCGCGGCCGGAACCCGGGAGACAAAGCAGAGCCGACGACCTTGATAGGAGGGCCCTCCTGGCATGAAGGAAACGGAGACAACACCTCTCCGGAAGCGCGATCAGGAGGCAAGAAAGGGGCCAAAGGGGCAGGAAAAGCCAGCACTGGAGCCACCCCTGAGCCCGCCGCCACCGGACAAACAGGAGGCCTCCCCCCAGAGACGTTACGTCGGCCTCCTGGTCCGCTCTTCCGACATTGCTGCAGAGAATGGCCCTGCAGACAACAAGTGGAGCAAAACCGAGGGAACACCGGGTACACTAAGTCATGAAACCAGTCCACGGCATTCGGCACCTTCAGGGAGAGCTGCTCCGGAGGAGGAGCGGACAGGTCCATTTCAACGCAGATCCTGGGTACCATGGTCGACTCCCCCCGCCTGGTGCTCAGATCCGAGCAAAGGAACCTCCCCAGGGAGTCCCCAATGGCCTTCAAGAAGGTTCCATTTTGGAAGGGTAGCGGCAGGCCCGGGAGAGAAACCCAAACCGCAGCGCGAGAGCACTCCCTGCCCCTATGGACCGCCAGCGACCACTGAGACAAGTTGAAGCGAAACCGCCCCAAAGATCTTGGAGCCATGCACCAGGCAAACACGAAGTCCTCCTCCGAAGCCAGCACCAGATAGAACGCATTCCGATGAATCAGCGAGACGTGAGCCTCTCCTTGGAGGCCCCAGGAATCAACTAAGCGTTTAAAAACCTGCAGGGAAGGCAGCGCAGCGCCAAACCAAGCTACGAGCGTCCACTTGAGCCCGACAAGCGCTTCATTAATGGCCATCTCAGGCGCCACCAGGGAAACGAGGGAGCCCTTCCTTGTTACCGAGTGAGAGAACGGACCAACCTCCGGGAAGCACGGCTCACCCGACCGATTACCACGCAGTACATCTCTGAAAGGGCGTGACGCAACTCCTGGGCCGGGCTTCGAGACCGTAGTCCCCTTGGCCGGAGCCCCGCCAATCTCCTGCCAGCCGGAGCCACGGACCTGCGCCGCCTGAGACGGGACAGACGAGGAAGCGGGAGGACAGGGGGTCGCAACGGTCGGAAAATTCGAAAAACCTCCAGGCGCGTGAGGCGCGTTCTCCGTGGAAGCCATTTGTTTATGTTATCCATAACGACTAGTTCATAATAATATTATAATAATATATCGTTGTTTAGTAAAACCCGGTATTGTGTACAACACACGCTATCGAGGAAGGTCGTGATTGCGTGTAATGCAAGCCAAGTCAGAGTTGTGTGCTGTGCAAGAATCCTTCATTGTTTCGTATATCATAATCCAACCATATTTCATTTATACATTGAATATATATATATATACTCACTGTTGCATAGAATAACTATTATCGAAATTATGTGTAACACGATCCAAGAATAGTGTTGCGTATACTGCAAGCTAATACGGTGTTGCCTATAGCGCAAGGTAATCTTGGTGTAGCATACAACACAATACATTAATGAAATTAAAAAAAATATTTTTCATAAAATCTCGGGGTGTTACAGTGAGAACCCAGTGCATAACCCCATTGTGAGATCCTAGTGTGTAACACCCAACCCGAATGGCCCGAAGGCCTTCTTTTATATTTTTATTATAGATAATCCCCCTTTTAAGGGTTTAAGGGGAACCCGTACATGACCCGTAGGCCAAAGGAACAAGGGCCGACATGACCTGTAATACATGAACCGAAGGCCCAGAGGCATACCATGCCCAATACATGACCCTTAGGCCCAGCCCACTAGAACTGCCCCTCCCCAGCTTCTGAATCATTGATTTCCCTTAGCTCTTCACATGCATTACTGATCGGCTATCATTACCCCATACAAAGTTGCACGGTTCCTGGTCCCGATGGCGGTTTCTATACCCTCTCATTCTTCCAATCCAGTTAGCTCTACTTCTGGTGACTACTACTGGTGCTATGATCCTCATCTGGTGCATGCTCTGTGCGAACTGGGCTACTTCATGGACTTCAATAGCCCGAAGGCCCTATGGCCCAATGTCCTCTGATGGCCTGAAGGCCCTAAGACCTGTAGGTCCAAACCGGTGGCCTGAAATCCCAAATCAAGTGAATAGTCTGGCTTCTACAGTACTGAATAGTGCCTGTTACAGTTCCTGCTACATTACTGCTACAATACATGAAAATTCACCTTCATCCGGTTTTGAACTTGGGTCTCTTGGATGCCAAGAAGGATCCCTTACCACTTGGGTATGGGCTCGGTGGCCTAGTGTGTAACACATTTTGTGAGATCCCGACGCGCAACCCTTGTTTGAGATCCTTGTGCAAGAAACTTTTTGTGAGGTCATTGTGTTTTAACCCCTAATTTAGATCCTAGAACACCACCCCAAACTCATGATCCTATCCTTTATCCCCTTATGAATGACCCTAGTGTGTAGCTCATTTTGTGAGATCCTAGTCTGTATCCCATGTGCGGGATCCTGGAATGAGATCCCGGAATGAGACTCCTTCACGATACCAATGCATGAGTCCCATTTATGAAAACTAGTTATGATCAATGGGATTATGGGATCTTATTCAGATCATGTGGATCGTGTCATCTAATTCAGTTCGTGCGGATGATTATATCATGTTCAGTTTATGCAGATCACGATACCTTTTTCAGCTCATGGGGATCATAATATCTCAATGGGTGTCATATATACTTTGAAACACCCAGCGCTTACTTCACTTCACAAAACTACTTTTTAAGCTCCCTTATCATGTTATTATATAGATTTCATGGATCACAAGGCATTAGTAGAATACTTTATTCTACTCATGAGAAACATAGAAATGATGTCAATCACATATACATATTTTCTTTACATGGAATCTATTCTATAAACTTCTCTTCATATAAATAATATATGAAATTATTTGTCACCTCTATTGTAAAATTAATTTGGAATTTATAGAAATAAATATACTTCCTTGACTCAAAAAATCACGTAAAACATTCAATTCCAATTCCTTCACAATAAACATCAAGTGCTACGTGTTCTTGCTTTGCATGATCACATGTCGTAGGTCACAAGTACTTTGCATGATCACCGACCATATGTCCTAATTTTTTTGTGTGATAATAATCATGTAATTTGAGTCTATCTCAGGATCCAATCAAGATATCGAATGATAAACATGCTCTAAGTGACATTTAAATTTTGAAATTTTCATGATCCCATCTTGAGATCCATGGAAAATGGTGCTCTTCCCAAGATCCCATCATTCTATCGAATGACAGTCATGAAATCGGTGCCATTGTATTCCATTTCATCATGTGACCCCATAATGAGAAAAAATTTAATAACATGGTCACATGATTTTGAACAACTATGAGAAACATATTTCATTTTAGCTTCGCTATCCTCATGCACTTCACATGATCTCTTGGTAATATCCTCTCACAAACATGTGATATCTTCTTGTTCTTCATGTGATATCTTCGTGAGATACTATTAAAATCATGCGGTTTATTCATGGTGATTCATATGATATCAATTCATGATCCTCTTAAAATAATGTGGTTCTTCATGAGATAAGTTCACACATTCTTACTATATGGGATCAGATATTTTTACCCCCTGAGATATGACATTCACTCTCTATGAGATCATGAATCTCAAACACTACGATATCATAATTCTCACACATCGTGAGATCGGAAATATCTCCCTCTATGATGTCATAGATATCACCCACCATGATATTAAACAGATCTACCTCTATGAGATAAAACATCTCTCCCTTAACATAATCAAACATCTCAACCTTCATGATATCATAATTATCACACTCCATATGAAAATAAATATCACACTCCCTGATATCAGACATCTCACCCTCTATAATATAATAAATCTCATGCTATATGATATCATAAATTCTTACTCACACATTATGCCTTCCTTGGAAACAATACTTCTCTGACAAAATCAATCCATGTCAATAAACAAAATCAAACTGAAAGCACCACTAGGAGGTAATTTTTGCAATAATACCCTACATTGTGTTTATTGATAATAATTATTATCGATATAAATAATATTATGGAAATGGCATGTGGATGTGAAACCATTTTCTATATACAACATCATATAGTGATCATGGATTTCCTTTACACATACACTAATCCCACATCAGTCATGATTAGTTTGAGAAACAAGAGTAACATGAAATATTCATCAATGAATCACTTTATTCTCAAACCATCCAATAGAATCATTTTCATGATACTTCTTAATTGATATGCCATTTTAAGAATCATTATATTTAAAATTTCACCATGTTTGGTGGTTCCTCTATCAACTTCTTCCCTACCATGATGAAGATATTTTCTAAAAAATTTTGAGTGAACCCAAAGATTACTACTTTTTTTCTATATACAGTTAAATAACACATATCTATATATTTGTGAAAACAAACCATACAATGGGGATAGGGGGTATCATATACAAACAGTTCAAGTGTTGGAGATGGCTAAACTCCTAGATCCCACTGATTCTATTCAATCCCTACTCGGGGTGAGGCCATCACCAAGATGTCTACAACCAATAGTTTAGTAGGAACATTCTCCACCTTCATATTTACAAACCCTATAGTCTTATCAATTAATTTATACTCTATTTTAATGTTCCTTGTCCATGACGGATGAACATCATTTTATCTTGTATTTATAGAAATTTAATTTTCAAAATGGATACCAATTAATGAATTAATTTAAATCTCCCCATTTCTCACGAATTCAATAGTAAATTCAGTCATTTATTAATTTACTCCCCCTCACTCAATGATCACCGTGCATAAAATTTTTGATGATATAAATAATCATTATTGGATAAAAAGTATTATTTTTGTCTCCTCAAATCCAAAAAAAGTAAATTTAACCTCCCCCATTTGATGTGAATCTCTTTATAGCCCATGAGAAAATATAGGATGGAATTTAAACACAACCAGGATATTTAAAATATAAAAAATTTATCATTTGACTTCATTTATCAAATTCATATTGGAATTGTGACCATTTTATAACTTTTCATGATTAGTGTCATATTCTTCATTACAGGTGAACAGTACTAATGTATTTTTAGATCGTAGAATTACCACTTCACAATTAGTCATTTAAAGATCCTCTAAGCATATTGAGGTAGAAATCTATATAGTAAACACAGTCTTAAGATAATAAAATCCAATGGTTTCATGAAAATCAATTACTTCCATGGATTATAGTTGTATGAATATCCTCAATTATTCATAGGAATTTCCTATCATATGAGGCTATATCGTCCAGAGATATTTTCAATATTTCTCCATGAAAACTTCTATATTTGGATAGATATAGGTCCTTAATATGATTATTAATATGAATCCATATTCTAAGTTACTCTTTGGAATTTTTATGACACTTCAAATAAAATCCAAAAAGTATCTCAAAAATATCATTGATATATGGAAAATAGTCAACTGATACCCCATTGATTGAATAAACTTGATAAATATGAAATATCCGACTAGTGCAGATTATCCTACAATATTCCCTCTATTTTTTGAAAAATTCCACTTGAGATTAAAAATTATACATGTGGATGAATATTAAATGAAAATTAAAAATGTTTGATTATTCAAGTATATTTTTGAATGCACTATAATTTCACATCACTCTATTCATCATATAATCACCACTTTACATAGTACTAACAACCAGAAACTATTTTTAAAATTAATTTTTTTTCCTAACACCACATGTTGAATCACATAACATATGGGAATTTCTAGTGTCAAATTCTTATTGGCACATGTATCTATATTCCACTTATGCATTGATTTCATTTGAGTAAACATACACACCATAAATTGTATCTCTACCTTAGTCTTATGGAACTTCTATATGATATGAGAAAACATTATCACAATGGTAGAGGGTGGATCTAGAGTAATCAATGATTGGATTGTGGTGATCATGTCAAAAACAACCATGTAATATTTTCATGAAATAATTGTGCCCTTTTTCTTCTTGTTTAAACTGCACTTAAAACTCCAATAATTTTTATCCATATTACTATACATTGATTTATCGCATTCTTAAATATCATATGATATGATTATTCTATTGTCTTGTAATTTTTAAAACTATTGGGATTATGTCAACTAGTAAATATATCCTTCCTTTATGATGCACTAATACTTTATTCATCATGATTTATTCTCTCATCATGAATCCTTATAATGTCCATCTTCTCTTTCTTCTTCCTCATTTGGACGTCTCTGTCTATATACTTCTTTCTCTGTGGCTTGACTTGTAAATTTGGAAATTCATTATATATTTATTTTTCTTTTATTAGTTACCTATTTCAACTCACCCTGATGTGTTGGGAGTGATTCGTTAACTGAGTTTACATGATTATTAAATAAACTATACAAGATCCTCCATTTCTCAAAAGATTTGTACAAATTATATCCAAGATAGTTATTTTTATTGTTACAGAAGAACTTATTTGTACACATTTCACTATGTTCCTTGTGTTTCCTCAGTTGTAGTAAAGATTTTTTATTAGTGATGGATTTCATCTATTATAGGTTTTCTTATTATGAACCACAGGGTTCGGGATCTCCCTTCCAGTTAATTTTCTTCCATTCATTCATCCTGTTGTAATATATTTACTAATAAAAATGATTATCACATCCAAAAATCTCTCATTTAAGAAATTTGATACTTCATTATTTCTAGGTTGAGATGTCGATATAGATAAAGTAATTATTCTGAAATTGAGCCCCTAGGATTTATGACATGTACTAGTGGTGTGTCCCAAACATCCATAACAATGGTATTTTAGGGTTGCACTATTCTAAAAGACTCCTCATTTAGAATTCTCATGAAGGATCATATTCTCAAATGTTGAATTATTTCTATGGAACCAATATGAAATATATTCTAAATTCAAAAAAACATGAAATATGACCCGTTAAACCATAAAAATGAAACTTGTTATAACAATTTTCTATAAAATACATTTTGGTTGATTTTTAGAAACATCACTATTTTTCATATTTTTGGGATTATTATAATATTTATTATTCTCTTGCATGGGAGATAGTTCATAATATCCAATACAATATTTTTCCAAACTATGTGGCTTTTTGGATGAGACTATCATTTCATTTTTTTCCTGTAAAATAGAATACTTTATTTTTCTCTCATTTTTAAAAAATTATGTATAATCAAATAATAAATTCAAATCATTTATAAATTTATTCTTTCCTTTGAAATTAAATTTCTCAACTTCTTTCTTGAGATAATAATGCACTTCTCAGAACATCTGAATCTTTATATCACTCAATTAATGTTAATCATTATGCTATATCTTATTATTCATCTCACTAATTGTATCATATTCTAATGCACATGAGATTTTATCCACCATGTAACTTTAATCAATTAATATATATTTTATCTCCATAATAGATAAATTAATGAAATAATTCTATTTTTTTAGCCTTTTTTTCTCATATAATATTTCTTGAAGTTGTGTAGTTGGATCATCATTAATGGATTCCAAATTTAAAATTTCACATAATCTCGTGTTCTCTTCATTATTAGAAATATTTTATTTTTTTGTGTTCTTCATCTTGGGAGTCATTATTCTCTCTAAAATATATGAAATATTCAGTGAGTGTTGTATTAAAAACTTTGAAGTTGTGGACTTAATTTTCTTTCACATGGATCAAGATATAATAAGACTCGTTTTATCCATTCTAATTTTGAGCTAATTCATTTTTCACAGGAAAAATAGATACTTTTGGGCATCTTGGAATTTCTTCGTCATCATTGGTTCCAGCATCACATGGAATAATAAGTTATTATCTCAATCATGAAATACAAATTAATGATTATATATCATCAATATAAGATCCATAAAAGCATTTATTTATTAAATTGTTGGTTTCCATCAACTAAATCAGACTGTTTCTATAGAAACTTCCATTCAGAGGAATAAAACCAAACATTTTATTCTTCTTTAATGATGTTTTCTCCCCCAGGGAACAACTATATAAGAGAAAATTGGTTGTTAAATACCTCCAATATAATGTAAAACATCCCGATATAAAACATCCAAAAAAAGAAACCTACAATTTGATATGAATTTTTAGGCACAAAATGGGCTTAGATTCCATGATAGAGGGTGAATCGTGGTATGAATGTTATTTTTTAACATCATCATTCCACACTATATTTAGACCTCTTTATTATTAGGATCACATTTTTTCTTAATATATTTTTTATTGATAATTTCCATTATTAATTTATTTAATGATGATGCATATAAAATAAATAAAGAAATACATCAAAAGGAAACATAGATATTTACTTAGTTTACCCACATTAGGTTATGTACAAGGAGTATACAAAGATAATGTGATTATGTATCAAATCCACTAAATCACATTGATGTTGGTTAAGGCTCATTCAATCATACCTTGGCTCACATACCAATCAAATATTGGGGTAGATTCACTTTGTTCATGGGACCACATCCTTAACACATCCCTCATTTTATCACTACATTGTAATGAAAATTTTTGGGCATGCATTCAAAAGAAAAATATATTCTATTTGTGAGATTTGAACCACAATTATGATATGTGCCTTTTTACTCCACATGTTCCATCAAAATATTAACGTGAACATCAACAGATGTATCATCTATCAATGAGATATCATGGAATCTTTTCCCTGCTATGGAAAGAGCTTCATAATATTCCATGATTAGCATTTACTACATTCGATGTTACAATGATTGAACTCCTTATGCAAGTATTGTCGAATGGTGAATATCCTCTATCATATTATTCTTATTATTAATTAATATATGATAATGATATTATTAAAAAAGTTATTATGTATAATATCTACCTGTGAAACATCCTAGTGCATAACCCTTATGTGACATACTGGAACGACACTCTTTGCATGAGAACCCGTTGTGTAACCCCTTGTATGAGGTCCTTGTGCACAACACCATGCGTGAAATCCTAGAACATAACACTTGCATGATATACTTTTGAGAGACCCATAAAATGAGATCATAGAGGATAACCCCTTTCATGAGGTCATTGTACGTAACCCCTTGTGGGAGATCCGAGCATGTAAACCCATGTGTGAGATCCTGGATCATAACACCTTTTGCAAGATACAGGTGCATATCTTAGGATGGATATCATAGTATGAGATCCATACATTATACCCATCCACAAGATCTCTCTATGAGGCCCCTTCATAGGACCTCATTCAATTCAAGCATATCATGATACCTCATTTAGATCAAGTAGACATTTATATATTAATCATTTTATATGGATCACAAGATGTTGTTTGGTGATGTGGATTGTGAGACACTTTTCAGATCACATGGATCACAATATATCAATGGTTGTTACTTATGTGTTCAAAAACACAGAACATAATACACTTCATGAGAATATTTTAGATGAACCATTCCAAAAAAAAATCTACATATTATTCAGATCAAAATACTACAACACAAGACTTCATTCCCTCTTGTGAAACAGTTACACAATTTCACCCATGTATTTTCCTTTACTTCATGAAAAATACCTTATCTGGAAATTTATTTAGATAAATATTTTATGAAAAATGTAATAATATATTATAGAAAGGTCATTAGAATTTTATAGAAAAAATTATACATCATTTACTCCATAGCTCGTGGACAACCATCTATTCCACTGACTCAGCAATCTGCATCACGTTCTCTACCTGATTGCTTTGTGTGATCACCTATAGCATGTCGAAAGTACATTATGTGACAACATACCACATATAAAAATTGATTTTAGTGACAATTATAATTGTATATGAGTGTGTTTCATGATCCCATTATTCTATCTATTGAAAATCATACATTGATTGTAATTGTCTTTTGGCACATCACAAGATCATGTCGCGAGATCGACATACCATCATGCACTTCACATCATCACATCACAAGATACAAATATAATAATGTGGTCATTTCCATTATCTTTAAATTATTTGTGTGACCCTGTTATGAGAATCAAATAGAATCATGTGGTCACATGATTTTGAACGACTGTGATATACCTCCATCATTTCTATAATCCTTGTCTTTATCCACGTTTCAGGATCTCTTCATGATATCCAATGAAAATAATGATTTTTCATCTGGGGTTTGATATAAACTCCCTATGATAGCATATGGAAATCATGTGGTTTTTTTGATATTATTTATATAATTTCAATTTTAGGTTTTCTAAAAATCATATGGTGCTTCACTAGATCAATTAGAGAATTCACACATAATGAGATCACACATTCATGCTCCTTGAGATCAATCATTTTTTCACTATGAGATTAGACGTCACACTCTGTGATCTCATAAACCTCAAAATCAATGTTATTAGAAATATCATGCTCTATGAGACCATAAATATCTCTCTTAATGGGATCATACATCTCTTACACTAAGAGTTAGACTTATCTCCCTATGTGATATCTTACATATCTCCCTCCACGTGATCAGAAATTTCACCCACTATGAGATCAAACATCTATTCCTTTATGAGATCATGAATATAATGATCTATGATATTAGTCATCCCATTATCCACAATATCAGACATTTATGGTCATTATTCAAGCCTTATATGACAACTATCCTTCATTAACAACCTCAAAACAAGTAAGCAAGAAAAACAAAACCATAAGCACAACCATGACAAATTTTTTCATACAATATCATTAAAAAATAAAATCATCTCATTTTTTATAAAAGATTAATACATAAATCATTGATGATATATCGAGTTTTATGTTGGTGATAAATGATCCTATAAATATCCCTACGGAATTATGTAGTGGGAATTGGGAATAAAAGAATATTTCTCACTAGATATATAAATCATTTTGACATCCTTGATCATTTCCATATTAAAACCTATTACGTATTTCTCCCATATAAATATCTTTAGTTAATGATTTGGTCTGCATATCACTATAGAATAAGTACATCCAATATCCATCACATTTACTATGATCAATATGATAAGGTTCTAAGGAACGAGACCACCTATATTTTCAATTATTTGTTGCAAAATAATAAATACGAGGATGATACATGGAAACCTAAGGATGTTATGATATATATGGAGCCTCCCGTTACCCTCCATTTAACAAAATATCACAGATTAAAGTCTTTTATGATGGGTTTAAATGTAATAATTGACGCTTTTAAGGAATAATTTTCAATAAGAAATATCATATGTGTTACCTTTATTTCACAAAGAAGTAAAATAAAATAAAAACCTGATAATTTTATAAAATTTTAAAATTGTATTTGTATATTATATATTATTTAATTAGCATAAATCAAAATAATTAAATAATAAATCAAATAAATATAAAAATTTATTGTAAAAAATATTTTTTTTTCTTAAAAAGATACACGATTATTTTAAAAATTTATGAATTTTCATTAAAACTTTTTAAAGTAAGTAATATAAATATTTTTTCACTTTTCAATAATCATTATCTTGCTAAATAATAATTCTTTTTCTATTTAGGATTAAAATTAATTTATCAAGGAAAATATTTTTCAGTTCTATGAAATGTTTTGTAATGTATTATAATATTAAAAATATTGTGTTTCTTTTAATTTAAATTGTTATATTATATACTATGTATATAATATGATGTTTAAAAAATATATTAAAATTAATTTAAAGTATTTAATTTGTAAATCATTGTTAAATAAGTTTAACAATAGTAAATGATTAAAATATCATCAAAATTTATTTCTCTATCAATTATATGTTTTTATCGTAAAACCAAATGTACACATATTTAGAAGTTGAAATTGATTTAATTGAGTCCAAATTTATATTCATCATGATGAAATTATTTATTAAGGGTTATCTTATATTTTTAGATATTAAATAGTAACATTGATTAATAGTTGATGATTTTTAACAAGTTTTTTAATTTATAATATAACGTGGCACAGATTTTACGTAATAAATTTGACACATTGACCATATAGAATACCGTTTATGAGTTTAAAAGTCATACCTACATGTATCACCAACATTAACCCACCTAAATCTCATAAAATTACATTCATTCCTAATAAATATAATTATTTTCCAATGATTTATCCATTTTTTTAGGTATAAAAGGATCTTAGTTCCACCCATTTAAAGACATAGCTGTTGTTCATAATTCCCATGAAAATATAACTAATTTTATTATTATTTAGATTATCTATAAATTTGGAAGACTCTACCCTCAGAAAATTTCACAATTGAATAATTCCTAAAGAATACATCAGGAGATAAAACTAATTCGCATGGTTAGTTTTACTTTCCATTTAAATTCCATTCTTTATCTTTCTCATTCACCCACCTCCAGAAAAATTATAACCATATATATATACATAAATATAAATAATATATTTATTGGTTATAAAATGTTTGTTAGATGAATATTCAATTTCTCTTCCATTCAATTGAAAATAATGAAAACATTGATCATAAGTGTGTGTGGACTACTACTTCCATGAATAACACATTCATCACAAACTTATAATGGTTGTTATGGAAATTTTATTAATACATATTTTATTTATTTCATGATTTATATATTGGATATAAAAATTACTTTATCTATAAATAATATTATAAATAAAAAATTGTCGTAAATATAACCGCCATAAATGAATTTTCTATGATGAATATCAGTTCATTTATAAGTAAAATATTATTCTTCATTTAACTTATTATTATAACTCCTATCAATTATGATTCAGAACAACAATAAAATATAATTAATTTATTTATACTTTATTTTGTAATGATATTATTACAATAGAATATATTCTGTAGCAAAATTCTATAAATTCCACTCTAGTATGGAATTTGAAATGTAATATTAGATATTAATAAGTTAATAATGATTTTATGTTTTTTCCATGGTGATATAAATCAGTTAATCATTAATAAAAATTACAACATTCATTTGTTAAAAATAAATGAAACATTCATATCACCATTATCATCTACAAAAAAACGTTAACAAAAATCTTAGTCAATGAATATTTAAAATTATAAACTATCCCAAAAATTTAATTTCTGTTCTATTTATGATATGATAATAGATAAATTATGGTAAATAAGTAAGTCTAACTATATAAATTATGAAACATATATAAAATGATAATGTTTTATCAAACATAATAATAATGATGGAAAATAACTAACAAATATAAATATAGATAATAATTATATATAACATTTACAAAATGATATATATATATATAAACACGGTTAAAAAATAATTTACTATGAATGTTTTATAATTATAATAGAGGGTATAGGGTGATCAAGTATGATATATTTCAAGTTAAGGCTTTTGACTACTCTATTTTCAATTTATAGTGTCATATTGATTCTTACATGAATAATTCTATTGAGTATTTCATTTATTGTTCCACATCATTGATTTTATATGGAATTTTATGTTTTTATCATAGTATATTACTCCTCATAAATTTTTAACACTTATTGGATAAACCATTTAAATAATTAAAATATAATGTTTCAAAGAATTAATTCCATTCATACTAATGATTGTTCTCATTCATGTCCATGAATTTCCAAAAGAAACATTTTTGTCTTAGTGAATCCTACTATTTTTTTCTTTTACATTCTTTAAATTACCCTAAAACCTTTAATAAAATTAAAATCATTAAATTATTATCCAAATTTTTTTATTTTAACTGATCAAATGAGCTTAATGAATACAATTTTTCATTATTGATCACTCTGGATTTACCAGTATGATTTTCAATTATTTTCACAGATCTACTATTTTGAAATCATTATAATTAGGTTTTAAAATTTCCTCTCATAATTTATATTATTTATTAAGGTATTTTAATTTATTATTTTGTAATAATGTCATAATAGATTTTTGAAAACATTGGTGTATTAAAATTTATTTCCCTCATGGTTTATCAGTGATGAATTATGGTTTTCATCAACATCTATACATTATCATTATATGATTCATTTTGGAAAAAAATAAATTTTATATCGAATTATTTCTTATGTACTTTTAAGGTGGTGTCTTTGAAATTTTTATGAAACCTCTTCATTTTCCATGGGTTCTATATGATATGATTTTTTTCATTGTCACACATATGTATGGATGATTATGGGTTTTTTTCTATAACAGATCAAATAAAATGGTATATGTCTATATCTCATGGGATGTTTAAGCATGGAAATAATGAGTTTATTCACACATCCATGTGATGAATAAGTTTTTTTATATTAAGGCATGGACATAATGAGTATACTTACATAGGTGAGTTCAAAATGGGTGTTCCAATTTTTTTATTCTCATTATTTTGACAGATTTCTATGATGTTTAACAAGTTTTTACATATATTCATGATTCATTTTATTTCAAATAAATTACATGTTTTCATGATTACTCATCATTTTTAACGTATTCTAAATTCTTTTGATTATCTCACATTTTTTGTTATTTATATGAATTTTTATCCTGTGAGATAAAAATGTATATGTTGATTTATCAATAATAAGAGGGGGTGAATTGGAGGTTTAAAAACATTTGTTGCTATCCTTATGAAAATAAATGACTACCAATGTTAAAAAATATGAATTTACTAGAACTCATTAGTTCTTAATAAAGAAAATAACTTTATTAAGATCCAAAAATAAGGATCTAATAAAGAAAAACAATTATACATAAGAAAATATTCAAACTCCAAGAGTATAGAATCTAAATTAGAGTTTTTAAAAGAATAAAAAAGTATAAGAAAGTTACAATTTCTATCTGTTACTATGGGCTATGGAATTTAAACAAACATGTTACAAGATTTTGTAACAAATAAATATTTTCAAACCAAAGAGAAGGGTATTAAAAAACATTCTATAAAGTTACCTTGATTTATATATTCAAGATATTATTTCTTACCCTTACCAGGGTAAGCCCTCAATATGAATATTGGTATATATCTTCTTATCCCTGAAATCCCTCTATTAAAAAGGTAATTGAAATCATTGTCTTCCTATCCCCAGAATCCCTCAATTGTGAATAGGAACAATATGATTCACACTATGATGGATTAATAAGATGTTCTCACCTTGAAAAGGATGTTCACAACGTTTTCATAAGGCAGGTTTGAGCAGAGCCCTCATAGAGTATCATTTCATTCTATAATTAAATAGCTACCAACTAGTTCAATTAGCTGGGTATTTGTAGGAAATATTTTCAACGGTCGACTTCTCCTCCCACTGTCATATATTTGTTTAAATTTCAGAGGGACCCATACACATTGAAATCAAGTAACAGTTACTTTTTAACATATACGAAGACATCATTTTATATAACAATGTATGAGAAACATTAACATTCTTAAAAAACATTACCACATGTACAATCTAATAAAATGAAACTCTACATTAAGTAAACATGATAACTATAACAAAATAATTTATTCAGATTCATAAGATACTTTTATTATGAGTTTCAAAATATTGACCATCAGATTATTTGAAAATTGTTAATCAGGTTCTGATGTTTTGAAGATAGAGTATATTTTCAGAGAGAATTAGTGTCTAACTTTTGAGAGAATCAGTATCTGATTTCTGATAAAATCTCAGTCTAATTTTTGAGATAATTATCGCATGATTTCTAAGAGAATCAGAGTCTTTTTTTTATAGAATTAGAGTCTAATTTATGATATAATTATGGTCTGATTTCTAGTGAAATTAGATTCAAAATTCTAGAGAAATCAGATTCTCAATTATAGAGATATCAAATCCTTAATCCAAGAGAAATTTGATACTAAATTCTAGAGAAATAAAATTCTAAATTCTAGCAAAATTAGATTCTGAATTCTAGGGATATTTGATTCTAAGGAACTATAAGGTTCCAATATAGATAAGGATCCAATTTTTTTCTTAAGGAAAATATGTTTATTGTTTTTTAGAAAAACATTATGTAAGACATTGAAAACCATATGTAATGTCAAAAACATTCCTAGAGAATTAAAACTTTCTATAAGAAAATGTTTCATCACAAAATAGAAATATCCTTAAGAAAATGTGTTTGTGATTGAAAAAAAATAATGGAATGAAAACTTCCTCAGGAAACTTATTGACTCAAAAATCACCCTCATTATGGAAAGCACAAAAATCATTTCATAAAATAATATAATGATATTAGGTATTCATTTATGAGCATAAAATATATACTTATCACCCTTTTTGATTATGTCTCATGATGAAAACGACAACCCCCCCAGGTTATCATCTCTATATTTATCATTTTCTTTTTTATAATGGAGAAATAACTCCCCATGACTTCATATTTTCAACCTTTTGTAATCTCACCCTTACATAGGCATTCTCTTCCATTAACTTAATATTATTTATGAATATTATTTTTTCCTCCTTTTTTATTTTTATAAAGGAATAATTAGAAACAATAACACATGAATGGTTAGGAATAATTCAAGACAAAAAAAGAAATGGAAACAAATTTCATCAAGATAACAAATTCACCAAAAAAGTTAATTTAAAATAAAATATTGAATTGGAAAATAAAAATTTTCATCATTATTTTTCATATCAAGAATAAAATGTTTCAATGTGGAATTAAGATTATTAAATTATTTTTTATCATATTTAATTTTCTTGAGAAACTCATCCTAATACTAAATTCTTCTTTCAAGATATTTGATTCTCTATTCCTGAGACATAAAAATTTCACCTTGAGACTTTATCAATTATTCTTAGACATAGATTTTTTTCAGAGAACACATCCATGATTTCATTATCCCTTTTTAGATTAAGATCAACATAGTTCTCTTTGTCATTCAAATAAATATCATCTTATTGGCGTCATTATTTATCTTCCTTGACATTCATTAAAAAGCATGTTGTGAGATTCTTGATCTTTTCATTAGATTTTTCAAAATCATCCTTGACTATTTCAGTTAAATCATCAAAAAAATTGAGATCAACTTTAACTGATTTCAACTATAATATTATTTCTTTTTAGGACCTTCTATGTGAATCATATCTGATCTAAGAATTCTTGAACTTGGATTCACGTTTTATGAACTTTTAAATATTAATATTTTTAGAATAAGAATTCTGATTAACTATTTTTTGAATCGGTTGAAATCTGATACAATTATTTATATTAATACCATAGAAGGATTTATAGTTTCGATCGTATGATGTTTTATGGGAAAAATTAATATTTAAGGAAAGTAATCTGATAAGGTTTTCTTAAAACAAGATTTAAATAACAACAAACAAAATCAATTAGGATGATATAAGTAATGAAACTTTCCTTCTAGATTACATAGAATTATTTTTTATCATTCCTAGGGATCCTCTTATATATTTAGGGAAACACAACTTATTAGGTTCTAAAAAAGTTGTTTTGAAAAAAAAAATTAGTTTCCAAAAAATAGGAAAAGTAAAATAAAAGAATAAATATATATACTCTCCTTATGAAAATGAGTATCTTAATATTAGGATATAGATTTATAAAAGAATTATATATGTAATATTACCTTAATTTTATCATTCCTAATTTTTTTAAATGTATTCAAATCTATCGAAGGGTAATTGTTTGTAAATATGCCAACAAGTTGATATTGAGTTCCGATAAATTGAAGTCTGAATTTCATTTATGTTTTTGTTATCTAGGAATGTGATGTCTTATATCTATTTGTTTGTAAGAGTGTTTTGTGTAGGGTTTTTTCCAAGGGTAATGGAAATAGTACTATCACACATTATCTGTGTTTTGGTAAAACTTATTCCATAGTCTGTGAGTGTGTGTTGCATACATAACACATGAGCACAAAAACGTCCAACAACTATATATTCATATTTTTCAATGCAAAGTTATACTAATTTTTATTTCGTACATGACCAAGAAACTAATGAATTTCCTACGAAATAAAAAGTTCTAGATTTACTTTTCCTATCCATTATATAACAAAAAAACTTCATCATCTGAAATTATTTTACAAAAAATCATTTCCAGAAGAATATAAAAGTCTTAAATCCATGGTTCCCTTTAAATAAAGAAAAATTATTTTTGCTACTTTTAAATGGAATTATTTAAGATTATATTGATATATTTCACATAATAATACTAAAAGCATTAGTTCTGAATCACAAGATATTATGTATAATTGACTTTTTATCACACCTCTAAATGATTTTTGATCTATTGATTTTCTCACATAATCAAAATCAAAAGTGTTTGGGATATATATTTGAGAACTTATACTTTTTGGTTTTTCATATGCATACTTATTAATAACACAACTATGAATTTAAGAGATTCCCAAATGCATCATTTAAGGATTTTTGAGTTGATCCGAATATATTGTTAACGATATAAATTTTAACAATAAAAACTTTTTTCTTATATTATTTTAATAAAAAGGGTTTGATCAAAATTTCCCTTAACAAAATTGTTTTGTAAAAAAATATTATAGGTCTTCCATAACATGTTGTAGGGGATTTTTAGGGCCATATAAAGAATTGATAAGTTTGTAAGAATCTTTTGGATTTTTTATGTCTTCAAAACCATGAGGGTTTTCAACATAAACATCCTATTTAACATATACATTAAGGAAAAAACACATCATGTCCATTTGGAAAAGATTGAAATTGAATAATTCTACCATTTATAGTAGAATAAAAATATATTCGAGTCTATGTACTATAGTGCTGGTTTCTACATATTATATTCCTTCATAATGATTATAGACTTCAGCAAATAATCCTGCATTATTTCTTACAGTGATTCCATTTTCATCACATTTATTTCTCAAGCCCCTTTATACTCTAATAACAGATGTTTTGATAGATCATTCAACTAAGGTCCAGACTTTTTTCATTTAGAAATCATTTAGTTCATCATGGATGGATTTAATCCAATCACCCTCACCTAAAAAATCATCAGTTCTTTTAGGTTCTAATTGGGAAAGAAATGCTAGATTATCTACATCATTTCATAGAGAACTTCTATTCTTTACAGGTTTATTTACATCACCATTCATACTATCACTAGGATGGCACTCAAGAAACAATTGATTTGGGGTTTTTAAAACCTATTTATCGATATAAGGTAAAAACATCCTCTAAGTTAAATACATAAAAAACATTTTCTTGAGTATTTTCTTGATTTGAAGAATATTTCTAAAATGGTTGATAATTTGTTTTTGAAAACACATCCTATGATATAGCATAAGGATGATTAAAAAAACAACCAGTTTCATCAAATTTAACATGTACTGTTTCTTCAACAGTACATGTTTTTTTAAAACATTATAATCTTTTAAACTAGGAGAGTATCCTAAGATAATTACTTCATCTTATTTGGATGAGAATTTATATATGTTATCTTTAGTATACAAGATGAATAAATTGCATTCAAATATATTGATGTAAGAATCTTAAGGCATTATACCATTCCATAACACAAAAAGTGTCTTATTAAGAAAATGTATGAATAAAACTCGATTTAGACTATAGAAATTTGTAAAAAAATATTTAACCCTAATGTTGTTAACATGATAGTTTTAACATAACAAGGTTCTTGATATCTCTTGAACAATAAAGTTTCATCTTTAAAGAACACAATTTTATTGAGGAGTTCTTGGAGCTGAGAAGTAATGAGTAATTCCTTTATTACTCCAAATGGTTTCAAAAAATGTATTTTAAATTATCCATCATGATCACTACTAGTAGTTACCAAATAATTTTTTTAATCTCATGTTTAACATTGGCTGATATAGATTTAAAATAATTAATGGATTCATATTATTTTCTTGAAAATAGACCCATGTAAATATAGTGTAATCATCAACTAAAACAAATAAATAGTATTTTATTATAAAGCATACAATTTGGGATGGACCAAAAAGATCCATATGCATTACATGTAATGCATAAGATGTTGAGACTTCAATAATAGATTTAATGCTTGACTTATATTTCATACCATATTAACAAGGATTGTATAATTTTGACAATTCAGAACTAATATTTGGTAGATCCATAACAAGCCATTTATTTGAGATTTTTCATATGTTCATATGGTCACAATATCCTTGCCTTCTATCCCATAACCACGATCGATCTTCCATTCCACTAAGTCAAGGAATGTCTGGGAACCTAAAGTATTCTATCTTTAGTGTATAAACATTCTTATGCCTATGGGAATAGAGAATCCTCACTTCCATATAATTATGTAGTAGATATTTATCTTTCCTAAAATTCACTAGGTAACCAATATCACATAATTATATTATTCTTATAGTGATTTCATTTAGGCCATTTATAAATAATAAATTTGAAATTAAATCATTACCATGAAGAACAATATTAAATATATCAACAATTTCTACTTAAGCATTGTATCTGAAGATTAAATTTCAACATTTCATATTAATAATATCTTCAAAGATTTATTTCTTATGAATTATGTGCCATGAAAATCCCCCATCCATGTACCATGTATTTATTTTCACTTCCTTTTTTTTCTTGAAAATAATATTTTTAAACATTCAGAATTCAAATATTCATGGATCTGAAACTGTTAATAATCAAATTCATAGGTATAAATGTTTTCTTTGAAAAACGTGAATTATGAAAACCAAACTATTAGGATTTATTCAAAGAATATATTTCCTCTACTTTTACTTTATATTGATAGTTAGTGAAAAAAAGGATCACTTTGGGGTAAAAAAATTTTGTGACTGAAAACTTGTATTGAAATTGAATAACCAAACCCAAAATTATTCCTAAGAGGATGAATTTGTGAATACATTTCTTAAAAATATTTCTTTAGCTAAAGGTATGTTCCATAATTTTTTTATTATGTAAAATATTTAGGATTTTATTTTGATTATTAAATTCATATCCTCACAGTCATTAGTCTTAGAATTTGGGTTTGTCTATAAATCATTTTTCATGGAAATAACTTTTTCAAGATCCTTAAAAAGTTTATACTATTTAAAAATTACTTCCTTAGGGTTTTTGGAATCATATTCAAAATCAACGATTTTTTGATCACAATATTTTGAAATATTTTATACTTTATCAGTTGAAATAGAGATTATAAAATATTCCTTATAACATTTGTTGTTGAACATACTATTTTCTCTCTCAAGTAACATGGATGAGCTAGACACTTCATCAAGAGAAGGTAAAGTATTATCTTATAAAGAAGACGATTCTTCATCTGAATATTCGTAATATTATTTATTATGATAATTATCAAAATGGAAAATGTTAGTTAAGTATTTAGTAGTGGTTACCTTAGCCATGAGACATTGATTTTGAGTAGGAATTCTGGCTATAAGACCGATATTATTCTTTCTTGAAGATTATATATCCGAATAATACCAAGAAGAGTCTCCACCACTTGAACTCCATGAATCACTTGCTTTTAGTACATTCCATGCATTAGACATTTAGTACTTCATCTTATTCAATTCATAATGTTTATCCTTTCTTTCTTTCTTCTTATGCATTGGACAATCTAGTTCGATATTTCCAGCCATATTGCATTCATAGAACGTAACCTCATATTATTTATTTTTATTTCTGTCTTTCTTCTTGTATCTATATAAGAAATATTTATTTCCCAAACTAGTTTTCATTCATCTAGGAAGATTTTCTAGTTCATTCTCTGATTCATCACTATAAATTGAGTATGATATAACAACATTCATATGCATTATCCTAGAATCTCAATCAAGGGGTTTTCCTTTAATTTTATTAGAAGTGTTTATATATTAACCACTCCCATTAATATTTATAATATTATCATCATTTCATTTCATTCTATTCTCATGTTGTAGAAGAGTCCCAAATAACTCATAATGAGTAACTGTTGTAACTTTCCATGATTCATTAGTAATGGTTATCATATATTCCCCCTAATTAGGAATGATATAAATAACCTTGTCTTCAAGAATCTCCTAATATAATCATTTTCCTCCCATGGTTTGTAAGTTGTCGAGAATTATCATAAACCTATGTTGAACTTTAGATATGGGATATTCATAAGGAAGTACAAAACCATGTTATTCATCTCTTAACATTTCCCATTTTTTCAATTACCTTGAGTGTGCCAAAATGCCTAACTTCTAATTTCATGTAGATTCTATTAGTAGATTCACATGAAGGAATATGGCTATAGATGTTCTAGGTCATATAATATAATAATGTATTGTATACCTTATTGCTAAATTGAGACTAATTTTTTTATTGATTGGTGAATTATTTGATTTCCTTGTCAGGAATCTTGTAGTCTCTATATAACACCACCAAATTGTCCACAGTAGTATGGATAAGAAAAGTCTTCATTCTATCTCTTAAGTATTCAAAGCCATTTCTATCCAATATTGGAGGTACTGTTGAATTAATTTTGTCTACAGATCCAACGTTCATTCCTGACGTTCTAGAAAAAAATTCCACAAAATGGGTTAATAGATAATGTTTATAAACAAAGTGTTTATAAATAAAATCATTAATAAAAACATGAAAATTAAAGGTATGTAAAAAAGGTTGAGAAAGAAAAATTACATGCAAGTATAATTATTTCAAATTCCACCTGTTAAACCAATTGTAGGATCAACGTTTATATGTTGATTGCTCAATTAAAAGAGGAGGTGAATTTTAGGTTTAAAAAAATTCATTTTTAGCATTAAAAAAATCTTTGTTTAACAATGCAAAACAAGATGAAATCACAATCCCCCTTTATTTATTAATAAATAAACCAACATTCATAGTATCCGATAATATAGATTTGATAAATGAACATAAAAAAGTTAACATATGGAATTTTTCTACCTTAAATCATAGAGAATATAAATCAGAGTTTGTACAAGAATAAGAAATTGTACGAAATTTAATGTTTGTACCTGTAACTAACTGTACTGAAATTTAAAAAAAATTGAATCTATAATAAGTTACAATGAGATATATTAACCAAAATAGTAGTTTATACAAAAACCATGAATAATTTTACCTTGATTTATTTATTAAAGAGTGTCTATCTTACCCACACTGGGGTAAGAAAACGATACAAAGATCGGTATCTTTTTTGATATCCCCACAAGCCCTCAATTAAGCAGGTAATCAACACCTCTATCTTCATATCTCAAGAAGCCATCAATTGTAAATATAAATAAACATATTCACCTGATGTAGGTTGAACAAGTTATTCCCATCTTGAAAACGTTTTTCTACAACATTCTCACATGTTGGGTTTAAGCAGAGCTCTTGAAGATTATCTCTTCATTCTGGAGTACAACAAATACCATCCGATTCCAATGGATGGGTGTTTTTATGAAAAATCTGCAACAATCGACTTCACCTCAAATTGTCATATTTTTCCTTAAATTTTATAGGGGCCTATACACTTTTCAATCATGAAATTGTTACTTTGTAATAGATTTCCCGACATCATTTTATATAACAATGTAGGAAAAACATTTACATGAATATGAAAAATAATGAAATTTTGGATATGATAAAATGAATCTCCATAGAATAGAAATATGATAAATTTAACAGAATACATTAATCAGATTATAATGATATTTTAATTTTGAGTCTAATATATTTACAATTGGATTATAAAAAAACATATAATCGGATTCGGATTTTTTCAGAAAAATTTATTTTATTTTTGAGAGAATTTGAGTCTGATTTCTAAGAGAATCAGAGTCTGATTTTTGAGAGAATCAGAGTCTGATTTCAGAGTGAATTGTTTTTTTATTTTTAAATAATGTGATTTCTATTTCTAATGATATTTCATTAGAAATTATATAGAAATTGGATTCTTAATTCTTGAGAAATCGGATTCGGAATTCTAGAGAAATCAGATTTTCAATTCTAATGATATTAGATTGCAAATTCTATAGAAATTAGATTCAAAATTCTAGGTAAATTGGATTCTACGAAACTGTATGTTTTTAGTTAGATATGGCTAAAATTTTTGACATCAAGAAAATATGGTTAGTTTTAGTTAAAAAAACATTTGTATGAAATTAAAAAACCGTAGGTATTGCCAAAACAATTATTATAGAAATAAAATTTTCTTTAAAAAAATTATTCTTACAAAATGAGATTTTTCCTTAAGAAAAAGTGTTTATGATTTCTGAAACAAAAACGAACAGAAAATTATTAAAGAATTTTATAGACTCAGTAGAAACATGTTGTTACATTTATGCTTCCTTAATGATATTTTTATGATTGAATGATTAAGTACCAAATTTTATGGGCATCATCAACTATCTTATGATATTTTAATAATATATTTTCCATGGTTCTCACATTCTCTGTCTGGTTTAAGATCTGGTATAATATAATATTATTTCCCTTATTGAATTTCTAGGATCACCCATTCCTTAGTTTTATAATCCTAAAGTGGTTAATATGAATATATATTTTTAGATATCTAGAAAAAACTCTATATGGGGCATGATTTGTGAGGAAAGATTTCAAGTGTTGTAAAATATGATGTTTTTATTGTTAACATTCACAACACTAACCCCCTTTGTCTATGGATTTGTGCCTATATATTATAGATATACCATTAAAAATGAATTATTGTTTAATTTAGATCATGTATAACAACCCAATATTTTTTTATATGACTTATTTTAAATGAGCTTTATATGTTTGAGATCTTCCTCTACATCCAACACCAAAATAAAATTTAACCACAATATTTTTTAAAAAATAAATATTAACTATGACAACTGATATCTAGCTCTTAATTTATTATGAATGATTTGGGGTAATTATATTATGAAATAATTATATAATAAAAATCATATCTAATGTTTATATGAATATATTTCAATTCGAATATCTAATATAACTAAAAAATCATTTAATCCATAAAAATATATTTTTAGAAAATTAAGATTTTATTATAAGAAACTATCTATATCATAAAAAATTATTATAAAATAAATTTATAATATGGATAATATATTACTAATAAAAAATTTGTAATTAATAGTATATTATAATAATGAATAATTTTTATTTTATAAGGATATTTTCCAATCTCAATAGTTTTCCACAATATTTTAGGATTATATAAAAATATTAACTTATAAAAAAGTTTATATATAAATTTAATAAATGTAAAGAGTTAATATATTAATGGTAATAATATATAATTATTAAAAAAAATTCATATCAATCAAAAAATAATTTTTCTAGGTGAATGGTGAAAAATAACATTTTTACATATAACATGTATTTTGAATTTTTTTATTATATTAGTATGAATTGGAAATGAATGAAAATATTTTTTAAGACCAAATTTAAATTTTATATCTGACTTTATTGAATTAAAATAATAAATTAATTTACATACCCCAATTTGATATTTAAGGACATACGTAATATTTTATTAAAAATGGTTTTCAAAACATTATATTTTTTAAATTTTAATTTATTAATTAAAACATTTAAAAATTATGTAAATTCAAATGTATTTAAAACATATAATTAGTGCATAATATTATCTAATAAGTGAAAAATTTAACATAATTTATTGATCCCTCTTTGTTAAGGAAACCCTTATAGTATAATAATTTGAGAAGAGTGATATTGATACCCAAATCCCACCTCTAATATGTCATGTGTTAGTGAAAACAACTAAGTAAATAAAAAATAAAAAAATGGGAGGACATATGCACTATGAGAACATGATTTAATTGAGATATAATATATCACAAAAATACTTCTTCTCATGATAATGGTAAAATAAATAGCCCATGTAAATGGATGTAATGTCATAAAAAAACTAACTCAACTAAAAACGAACTACAAGCATTAAAGGATAAACTTGGTAGAAAACACAAAGCCTAAATATACTATGAATAACAATGAGTTTGTAATATCTATCCAGATCAATAAACTACTATTTTTTACTTTAAAAAGTATATATATATATATATATGTATATAATAACATATATACTCAGTAAGATCCTCCTTCAATCCTCTCATGAAAAAGATAACAAATGCATGTAAAATCCTATTGAACAAAAATTAAAGATAACTCATTACCTAAATAGGTATACTATATTTCCATCCATACCATGGATATCCCTCAAAAAGGTAACACATTCATTATTTTATATAATATATTTATAATATAAGGGTACCCTACTATTGATTCTCCTCAGGTTTGATGCTTTCCCCATCATCGTATCTATTATTCCCACTCTCCCAATAATAAGACAACCTAATGACACAGAGGATAATGTATTGTAACGTGCATCTTTAGCATAACCTCATCTCATTATCCCATACCATGTCTCCATATTTTTTATTATTAGTTTTTGGGGTCCTTTGAACCACATATATTGTGTATTATACATCCAGTAATAGAACATCAACTATCACATCCCATATGTTTTTTATTATAACTCAATACATTTCATCCTATACACAATATACATATAATAACAATTTTGATACTATATATAGAGATATTGATGTGTGTAAAATAACCATAATTCACTACATCCCTATATACATATATTGGGAATGATAAACTCTTTGTATACCGTCAAATAATACTACTCGGAGATGAGAGTGTGGCTAGAGTGGGGTAGTCATCCATCCATATGTTATCAAACGTGATGTTGGGGAATACACACTCCACGATTGCATAAGGATTTATGTACATCAATAACATGGGTGGGGTAGCATATGAAATAAAAAAACATTAATTCTATAATATAGACTAAACCTCAATGTGTAAAAGAACATGGTTTCAAGAAAAAAATCATTTATCCTCTTTCTAAAACAATGAAACCACTATGAGGAACTACATATCCAATTATAATAAAAATAATGAAGTGGGGTTTATCTTAATTCAGTCATTTATTTTAGAAGTTCTCTTTATGTTAATTAATCCATTCCCCATTATTTAAAATTATTCAACATAACATTTCAATAACCTTAAAGTTAATTTTATTCGCTAAAGGAAGAATCCAAAAGAGACCAAAGTTTTTAATGATTATATTCTTTTATCATTCCAAAATATACCGACCCATTTTTTATGGATTTTAGAAAACATTATTATTATTACTCCATAATTCCATATATTAAGGAAAATCCTAAGCCATCATTAAAGAGATGTGTAAACAATCCCAACCAGTTAGATTAACATATAGCTAATGAAAAATAGTAAAATATAAACAAAATTCATTTCGACATTTTGATGATCATTTAAGTGATTTAATTGTTCAATATTCTAATTTATAAGAAATTAATACCTCGAATCATTTTATCAATCACAATTTCATCACTATTATCATCAATCATATCACTATTATAAACACATACTACTACCAGAAACCTAGAAAGTCCCACCCATATCTCACCAAACCATTAGCCGTCTAAGGCTCGGATCAGATTTCATTTCATGTTTCATAACTAATGTAAACTAAAAAAATGTACAAAAAATAAAACATAATCAACATGGAAATTATTACATGAAAAAAGTCATCCAAACTTCATAAGAAAACTTTCACATTTGGCCCCAGACATTTATCATTATAAAAAACAAGTTTTTTACCACCATGAATTAACCGATTCATTAATTAGAGGTTTAAACTATGGGTAACCTAATTAATTATATATAAAATATATAAATTATTATATTAATATTTCAAAAATAGCTTCTAGTTTCAACAAACATATATGATGTAAAATTACATTAACATTCCACTTTATTGTTAATATAAACCTGAATTGAAATCATCATATTATTTACCCAAATGCATTAACATATTAAAGAAGATTATTATTTAAACATGAAAAAAGAATCATTTTATTTGAATGAAATTATAACAATCAACATATTCATTAAACCCACCTCTTTAATTTTTTATCCAACCAATAATTATAGGATTTACATTATTTAGTTATTTTCAATGAAATAGCATTGTTAACTCAAACATAAATAAATAACAATGAATAATAACTATTTAAAGCACACTATCAAGTAAAATAAGAGGTAAAATATAATAAAAATTGAAAAATTATGATTTCTACAACAAAAATCATTCTATTTTCATTTTTCTATTTTATTCTTGATTGAGGTTATTTTTAACATATCCCAAGATAAAAATATTTTTAATTTATCTTTCCACATAAATTAAAAATGGAAAGAAAAAAATATTACACCTCAAGGATTGAGCTTTATTTAAATGTGAAACAGAAAAATACTATAGATCTCAATATCCTCTCCAACGATGAATCAAAAAACCTTCAACAATGCTACACCAAAACCAGGACAAAAAACATTGAAAGAAATTCATTTGAATACGGGAGGTCAACCACCATATCATGGAAAGTATGAACAAGAGGAAACAAGACCAATGAATGAATAAAAAAAGAAATAGCAGGAGAACTCATGATAGGTCACCATAGAGAAAGCACACGAATATAGGGACTAAACCCTATTAAAATGTTCCTAAAAACCCCTGAGGATGTTCCTCTATATTCATGAGTTTTTTGATAAAAAGCCTAGGTTTTGGAAGACAAATGTTGTTTCTGTTATTATAGGAACACTTCCCAATGGGTATTCACTATGTGAGTGGGTTATACATTTTTTATTTCCTCACGTTTCATGTTCCTTGATATAAAAACATTTCATAAAAACACGTGACCATATATTAATTCACATCCTGAATTCTATACACATGATATATGTCCTTGATGTCATATTCAGTGGGCAGAGAATCCATCTCACTCACATTATAAATTCCATTCATGTATTAAATTAATTCCATGAACCACACTCACATAATATGATAACTCCATTATGGTCATGAACTGAACTCTTACACAAGCCAAGAATGGTATATTCATGATGTGAACTCCATTTCACATCGGATGATCCCCCTACATCATGACACTAACTCCAAAACATCACCAACCTTAATTTAGGCCTCCTATATGAACCACTAGCATAGAAAACATGAAATGGAATAAGATAAAGGGATATGTGAACATAATATATATACCTATTAGAAAATTCTATTCCTATTGAATATAAATCCCACTCTATATGGATAATGAAAATGGTTTATCCAAACATCAACCCTATAAGATACCTATCATTAATTACCCCATCATTTTAGGTCAACCACTTGGTTTTTAGGAATCAATCATAATAATAAGAAACATAAACAACTATATCATAATTTCCATCAATGAGAAGATACCTCTAAAATAATATTAGCTCCACAAACAAGTAATACTGAAGAGGAACTGATAACATAAATAATATATAGGTTATCAACCATAATGATAATCTCTATAAAAGATGATCTATAAATAAAAAAACATGGGATATTGATTTCGTGTCTATGACTCATGTTCATAGGAACTCACTTCTACATTAATGTTTCACCACATGAATTGAACCACAGAAAAAAATGATTATGAAACACATTTTCCAAGTACTCTTGATCTTTATAGGGTAATCCCATGAAGAAGAGTCACCATGGAGAACAAATTATCTCCACAGTATATTCACATAGTTCTCCTCCTATAATTGATATAATACTTCTAAGTATCTTGATCTACGATCATATGTACATGAATCACTATGACCATCTCTTTCATATTCGTTCTTGCCCAAGAATTACTGAATCACCATTCCAAGTATAGAGTGAAAGAGAATAAAATGAATGTATGTATAAATGATCAAATTGATCCATTCCAATGGTATAGGAAAATATATTATTGTAGGAAAACCTAAAAAAGGTTGGTGCCTCACCCATGATACTTTAAAATTAAGTACACAATAACTCAAAATGCATGTGTCTAGACAGTTTTATATGGCTGTCCATATGTCTATAGAATAAAGGAAATGTTATTGTGTAATTGAGTGTCAATGAAAAACTGGAAACCTATCTACACCATATAGGAAAAAATAGGATCACAATCTAACCCGATTATCCTTGAGACCCCATGGTGCCTCACCACCACCTCTGTGTATCACCATGACAAACCATCAACCGATCGTGACTCCATAATCACCATAAAATGGGATTATTTTTTCAAAAAATCAAACAACACCCATATAAAATCGTATCCACCAAGATATCATGTTGTAGTTGTAATTATTGGATCATTATTTTATACTGATTCCACTAAGGAACACCAAATGGATGGAAGAAAAAACATGGAACATAGTGCCCATCCTTCACATTCTATGAACCCAAACATCTAAAAATAAACTATAAAAATGAATTCTTCAACCCATGAACACAAAAATACCCTCTCAGATCATGTAACTTCATTACCACAACAATATTTAGCACCAAGGATGTGATTCGTAACTCATATTAAACTTCCTAAAACATAATCAAAGAGAATAAAATCCTTATATCGAAAAACACCCAGTGTTTTTTTGTCCACAGAACATTCATTAGGGGAATCCCCAAAAACTATTTGATCTCTCCATACATCCACCTAAAAATACCCAAGATGGGATACCACAAACTTCTAAATAATAATATTATTATACTATTATATGAAAAATACAACCACTACGACCAACCACTCTCATATAATGATGCATCAGTAGGAGATCTTTTGTCTCCTCCAAAAATCGATATATAAAATAATTTCATCACAACAAGACATCTAGATCAACATGTTAGTTATAACATTATTTTTTCTTGGTATATATGAAATCAGGAAGATGTAATCCTAAATTATTTACTTCCACAATAATTGTGGACTTTTATGTATTCATAACGAAAGACATTCCCTAGGATCTTTTGATAGATAAAACCCACAAAAATGATCATTGTTGATGCAATATTTCCACAACCTCAAGGAAACCAAAACTGATAAAAAATTATGGTAATGCGTGAACTAGTTATCCTCTTCAAGTTGAATCTATAATGACCTAAAATAAATAATCGATCTCCACTAAATCCAAACACAAATCTTATCAAGTTGTGAAGCATCCCAAAAAAATAAAACTGATCTCCCTCTTCTAGAAAATAGATAAATGAAGTGTTTTCCAACTTATCCTTTAGTTACTCAAAAGCTTCAAGAATTTTTCAATCCATAATAAAACATGATCATTCATGTAAATTATTTCTATGATGAGTAACAACCTATGATAAATTATATTTCAACCACCTATAACAACAAGAAAGGCCATGTTAATTTCCCTCTTTTTGTGTCTTTCTTAAGGGAACCCAAGGTATTGATTGCCTCGATCATTAAAGGATCTATAACTAATCCTTGATAGGAACCCACATACCCAATGAAAATAAATTCATAATCCCATAACTAAATCATTGATAACATCACAAATATCTTCTTATAGCGATCAACTACTAAAACATAATGTTTATTACATGCATTCTCTACCACAAATATTGAGTACATAGGGATGTCATAAATTAAAATCACCGTGAATAAAACTAGAATATCCCTATATAATAAGTTCATCTAAAAAATGACCCTGGAAAAATAATTCATTACTCTTATATTTATAAAAATGAACTATAAATTTTCATAACAATATAAAAATTTAATCATTAGAATATCCTCACCATTCATTGACATCTTTTGATATACTGACAACAGATCTATCTTCAAGAACTGGAATGCTCCATTCACCCGATTGAATGAATCACCAATCCAGGGAAAAGGGTAGTGTTTCTTTAGTATCTCTTTACCAATTTATTGATAATTGACTTAAACAATAAAACATCAATCATCCTCTTTCACAAAATAATTGTGTGCACCACAAAGTCTCACACTCTAATGAAAAAATCCATTATTAAACTAATAAATGAGTTTTACATATAGATCTTACTACTAATATTGAACCGTCTTATATAGAGACACCAATATTAGAGAAACTCTAAGTCCTAACTCAATCCCAAACTCAAACTATATTTGAGGGGGTAACACCATATCATCCTCAATAAAAACATTACTGTACTCTTCCAAAACTGTGATAAATACCATCGAATAAACCTCCAGTGGACTCAACATCATGTTGTCCATCAAGGAATACAATGATGGAAGACACTTTTGACCCCTATTATTTTCCTACTCACAATAAAAAATGGAATAATTTCTATTATCATCGTCAAAAACCACCAATCTCTAGAGGAAATCCAACATATATTTCACCAAATACAACCACTACATAGATATTAAGATGTTGTCTGGATATATCCATATACGTAAGAAGACTATATAAGAGTACTTTTTTACTTATAACTATCTGATATTATCCATATACTTCATATAGGTGCACTGGACCTCAAATTGTCATAGTCAGTGTCCAAGGTACATGATATATCTCAACATCATATACCAAATAGTTGAATTCGATAGGTGATATGAAGGATTGTGTAGCTCATGAATCAAATTTTAATGTGCTAGCCTAACACACCACTAACCAGTATCCAGAATAATCACCACATGTCTTCATGCTTGCCTCCACATATGCTATAGGTTTCTGACTTGGAGTGGTGGTCTAATGATGGTATAGTGGGGATAATATACCCTCATTATCATGGTATCACAATAGTATAATCATGTGTAAATCAATGGATTTTGGATGTAGTTAAAAATAAAATACAAGTGGTAGTAGATAAGTACATCGACTAAGTATAAGATAATGGTTGTATCCTATACAACTATTCATACAAGCCTAGATGATGCTACAGTATCTAAAGAAGTAAACTAAATCAAGAAAAAAATATAGTATACAAATTCTAAAATGAAAAAATTTGATAAAAGGAAATCTCCATGAGAATTTTGAGTACTAGATCATTCTTATGCTCCTAAGATCCCATTTACAATACAAAATATAATAAAAAAACCATGGTCCCATGAAAAAATGTTCTGCTTGGGTACCCCGGTGAAATTGCGGCCCAAGCAGGGTTTGCCATAACCAGTTACAAGGTCACTAAAAAAGGGTCATACAGATAAACATGTGGTTTATTTAATTAGGTAGTTATCTCTATTTCCAAGGTATACTAAGAATTGAATATAAGTAATAGGGCTATGTGGTCTACCCATGGCAGATGAATCCATATATGAAAATGTATAATATAGTCAATTCCTAAAATAATAAAACACAAATTTCATCAAATTCATTTTATAAAATAAGTTTACAACTAATGGGTGGTGGTTAAATTACCATGTGAAAAATATGGAGTGTTAATCCAGTCCACATTTCAATTAACCAACATGTAAAATTTTATATAACAATGCACATCAACATGGAATATTAATAGAAAAATAATAATAATTTTAGGAATTGAAAGGAAACACCAATAAGGCGGTTCAATTTTTTGGTCCATCACGAACAATAATTTTAAATAAAATGAAAGGGAAAATATAATTAAGGAATTTGGTTAACATAGTTAAATACAACATTTATGAGTCATCACATAGAAATTGTGGCACGTGGAATGGTGAAATAATTAATAAAACATTAATAAATTTATGTGGAATCTATATAAAACTTACCTTATACTAGGGATAACCCAAATATTCAATATCTAGACCTGCTTTTTTTTAGATCAAGAGAGAACATTGAAATTTACATTATCCCTGAGAATATGGGGAATTAGATTTCATGAGGATAGAGAATGCAATGAGGATATAAACAATGAAAAGTAAAAGGAATATTCATATAAATATTGTGGGAAATAAAATGCACTTCATGACACCTGGAATAAAGGCGGAATGTGGGAGACCACATCATACAAATTGGTGTACAAGAGGGACCCAGGTAGGAAGTTGTTGTGTGAGGTGGATTAGGGAAAAAATATAGGACAAATAATTAATGATCTATTGAATACTATAAAAATTACCACCATTTAATGAGGTACTATGTTTGTCCATACAGTTGGAAAGCCTGTGTACCAACCATGTTTATACCACTACGTAATGAGAAGGGTCACACGGTTCTCCCACTCATATTTGGAAACCAGTTGAAAATAGTGAATTTACTCTATGTTGAAGTCCAATAGATGGACCCCATTCCATGAATCTCATCCAACATGGTTACACTAAATTGAAAGGGACATCCAACTCCACTAGATCAATTTCATTATTTCATATGGTGGGGTGATGGTTTTAGAAAAAACATTTGACCTATCTAATTGTTCTAGGTTTTGATTTTTCAAAGCCTGATGCTCCTGAAACCTAATGGGACACCCATTGGACCTCTTGATTCTTTAACTGAGTAAAAAAAACAACATTTTGGAGTGTAATAACTCTTCTGATTATATTATAGAGCATGGATTAACGAATTTATTGTCCACCAAATGAAAAAAAATTGAATCCCTTTAGAATTTTATTATGTCTAAAAACAAAATATACAAAAATATCAACACCATAAAACTTCTCATCCCCAAGAATCCATGTGGAGTCAATGAACATGACAGTAGACCAACTTGGGTTGTGATTTTAATCTTAATTGGTTGTGTTTCACTTCCAAACAACAAATGCACCTCCAACCACAAATTCATGATTTCAGTACACAAGACATTATAATTTGATCCATTCCTCATTTTTTGATGTAGAAAACCAAAAGTAAAATTACCTAAACATTTCTAACTAGAGACACGATAAAATAATCATCTCATTGATGTTTCTTCCCTATGGAGCTCCTCATAATAATTTCCACCATTTGAATGTTTTATTCCGAATAATGATATTTCCACAATCATAAGGGTAAATTTAAACATGGAATACACATTATAGCTATTATCTTGGAATGATTCTTATATTAAATGAATGATTTATTTACAATCATCGTCAAAATCTTGGTAGAGCAAAAAAATCTATTAAAACATCATACAACACATTCAATGGGCCATTCTTACCCTGATAATATTTCGGAACATTTTCTTAATTATTGTAATAAATGAAGTTATAAGATAATAGGGCGAGCCACTATTGTCTGACTATTTTAAAAAAAACTCATCATAGATAATCTTGATCTAACTAACAGAAACATGATTGCCTCTACCAAGTCACCAAATATTTTATTTGATAATGTCACCTAGTTTTTATAACAATATTCCATATAATTGTAATTTTAATTTATCATTTATGCTATCATGCCTTGACATGAACATGGGTGTAATCAAGATTCAGAAAACCCAAAAATACCACTTAATGAAAATTATTAGATCCTAGAAAAATTTTGTACTATCCTAGGAATAATCCACTAGAGTCTAAGGATCTTATCCAAAGATGTCTGTACTCTAAAAGTTTACAGAGAGAGGTTGTTACTTACACGAACCTCCATACATTAAAACACCAACAAATAAAAATTATAGTCAACTGAAAGAATGGAGTTTGTGTCCATGACTCCATCCAAGTAATTCATAATCTAGAACCCATGTATCACTTATGTATAACCATTAATCTAACCAGAACACACATTAATATAGAAACTCCAATGGTGTTTTTTTATAAAAAAGATTCAATTTTTATTTTTGGTAGTGTAAAACAAAAACATTCTCAGTGTATCCCAAAAATGTTAGGATGGGGAACATGGTATTGATTAATAAAATTGTACATAAAGAGGATGTTATGAATTAAAAATAAGACATGAGACATGCCTTTCAACCCCAAAAAATTTTCTTAGTATATATTAGTACTAACTATGCCAAAACAAAATTCGAATGGTCGGTCGAAACTCTCAAACTAACAACCTTTGGAAGATCTCATATTCTTCTACCAACACATGATCAAGGCCTAACCATGATGAAATTACCACTCATGTAATATTATCAACTATTAATCAAAACCAAAAAATTACATACATGGTTAATGGTTTTTATAATTTTTTATGCAAATCCACCCATTCATCATCATGCTACCATGAAAGCACCGACATTATTCAAAACTCACCATCCCCAAGGGAACTCAGAAGCAGTACTGACCATTTAAAACTATTATATTCATAGTTTAAATCCCTTTATTTAGAGGAAAAAATATGTCACATTTGAAATGACACTCCACATCATAAGAGTGACATAATCACAATTTACTATGAAACGAAACTAATCTCACTACACATGCTCTGTTGACAACTGTCGGGTATTAGAGATGGAAAACATTCTCTTACCAGGAATTAAACTAAATGGTGTGATAAACTATCCTATTATAAGGATATAAGAAAAATTTACATCAGAATTATATGCGACACATCTCCAAGGAAATGTATACGATCATCATAACATTAGGTGTAAAAGACAAAACAATCGATGAACATATCTAAACAACTGGTCCCTATACAACATCATCCCACAAATTGGAAAGCTCCATAATTTCCTCCAACACATAGGTAAATCTTCTCCATAGTTTAACATGTCATCCTAAGGTAATATCTCAAGGATATAACGGATTCTACCAAGCTCAGATGGTTCATAGTACCATTTTAGTAACCTGAAAGGTTCCATGTATATCAACACATACTACCATAGGTTTGTTGATCAAAATAACACATCCTTGATACTATCCATAGAATATAAGCCCCATGAATTCAACATTTGATGGATTTTAAAAGATATATCCTAGATTTTTGCTATCCCATATGACTATAAAATGGGATGATGACCTCCCAATTTGTCTGAAACTGAAGAGGGGGAATATGAAGGGTCGCATGAAATAATGAGTGGATGACCATTCGGTAGGCATGTCTATTCCACTAAAACAGAGTAATATGTTATCTTCATTACGATATAGATAATACTTAATCTTTATGACCACTCATCAAAACTGATTATCACTTAGAGACTATGATTCCTACTCAGTGAAATGGAACCCAAAGAATACCATATGTCCGGAAACACTCACGAGAATTTGAAAAGGTATTAAAGGTTCATAGGTTGATTCATTCCTTAGGTGGTCCACTTTAAAAAGAATAAATAATCAACCCACATTTTTAGGTCACACTGAGAATTGGTCACTAGGATCTACCACTTATCTAGTATTTTCTATCTATACTATAAGTGGCCTACGCATGATACTCATGTTCTTATTTTGAGGAGAATACTCAAGGTAATAATTAACTACAATAATAGGATTGTAAATCTAAATAAACCACATTGCAGTTTTATTTTTGTGGATTCATTTATTGACACTTGATTTTCAAAAAATATTACAAAAAAAATTTAAAACACATAATGTACAAATCATTAGGAACAGATTATTTGGTACTATATTCAGATAAATCCGCATGGCACTCAGGAAAGTCTCATCAAATGTCTTTTTAAGGATTGAATATTTTACAAATATCTCATCATAATAGTATAATTTATCTGGTAAATTACATTTATACATTTTATTTACACATAATGTAATGGTAGTTGGGATTGGTAAAATAAAATGCCAATTACAATCTATAGAGGAAAAACTCCTCCAGTTTTAATTTGTAAATTTAACTTTTGGAAGGATCATAGATAAAAAAATCTCAATATAATATAATGGTGTATTTATAATTAAATAGGAAATATTCATGTATGAAACCATCATACCTATATTTATGATACGTTATATGATACTATATAAACCATAATTGACCATCAATACATGGAATATGTATACCCATATTTTATTTACACTATTAGGATTTTAAAAACTCCCTCGGTGGGTTTATATCATAATTAATTGCACCATGACTGACCTACTTGCTCTTGTCAAATCTATCTCATATCAGTATTCCCCAAAATACTTAATTTGGTATAGTTTTTCATTTAGATAATTGGATGTAAGAGTCATCGTGACTAATTCATCGATATATACTCCCTTTTAAATGAAACAAATTTATTTAATATTCAATGTTTAACCACGTTCATATTTTTAAAAAAGTCAAAGCTATAACATGTTTTTTATATTATTGTTCAATTATATTGGTTACCAAAATACCAATTTATAAATAACCCATACACATTATAAATTGAAATTTGGCTCCCATATAATCGCAACCAATTATGCTTCATCCCATGTGAGAAATGACCCATGGATCCAATATCAAATTATTTCTTATTTAAGGTGTTACCATCAATCATTGTAGGATGAAACAATTTAGGTTGATGCTAGTACATCAACAACCAATTCGGTATTAAAATTAATACTAATTAATATATCATATACATTAAATTATGGGAACAATGATGATGATATATATAAGCATTACAAATAAACAAGGAATTCTACTATATAGGTAGGGAAACACCAAGTCATGGAACACGGATAAACATTCTAATTATTCACTAAAATCATTAAAGCATTCTATATTGTAAAATGTTCTATATTAATTGCACATCATGTTATATTAACATGTAGACTAAAAAATTCCTAGGTAGGTGTAAAACTATATATGAAACTAAAATATATAACATGGAATATAGAAAGAAGAAAATAAAAAACAAGGAATATAAATATATCTCAAATAGATAAAACATTATGTCTACTTGGAATTAACATTTCCATGGAATGTGAATCCCTATGTGTCTATAATGATTCAGGCAATTATACATAATTTCCATGAGGGGACAAGGGTGAAATACCCTAAATATTAAATATAATTAATCTATGAAAAGTACACCAATCACTCAAGGTGAGTTCATAATCATCTATAAAAAAGAAATTGTGAACAATAATCACATACTTTTCAACTTTTACTTTTTATTGTGTGTTGGTAGATCACTCCCAAAAATACTATTTACAAAGCACTAAAAAATTCCATGTCTCTTATCTTCCATTCCAAAATATTATGAAAAAGGAATAGAAAATAGATATGGCAATGCTTTATAATATCCCATCTTGACTAACTACTAACAAGTAGCTAGACTGGTTGCCACATGACCTTAGGTGCACCTACCTATAGACCACATGCTATTAACTATCAGGGAGGGTCTAACTATTTTATGTATGGGAGACTACGCCCTTCATATTTGATTAGTACTACAATATGACATGGTGTAAATTAATAGACATTTGAAAGAATGTGTCTAAATAAACTACAAGCTTCATAAGATAAGTATAATAAGAGTATAAAAGATAATGGATGTCACTAATACAACTATACATCCATATCCCGATGAAGCTACAATAATTAAAATAGAAAACTATAACATGTGTAATAATATATTCTGAAAATAATAAAATTAATCAAAATAATCCAAGAATATCTCCATGATAATCATAAGTAATTTCTCATTAAGGTTCTCATACGCTCAAATTTATAATGCATTGTACCTTTAATAACACATGTAACTGTGAATAAGAAGATATTATACGGTACCCAGTGCAATGGCGGCCCGATCAATGTTTGAGAGAAAAATGGTAGGCCTTTGAAAATAGGGTATAAATCATGTCATAGTCAGTGAAAATAAAATATTTTACTTTTCATATGTAATTATAATATGGAAATATGTAAATAAATAAAAATAACATATTGGACTGGGTTCTTTATGAAAACCTGGATGACCATAACTGCTTTGGCTTCAGTCGGAATGTCTCTTTCTAAAGAGAACATATAAAAACATAGCATGGGTGTAATGGAAATAACCGATCACCACTTGTATCACAAGATGTAACAACCTAATAATGCAATTTAACCTAGAAATCATTTCCCTAGAAAATATTTATGAATGTACATTCTTTTATAATTAGAGACTCAGTTGAATTTAATTAGGGGAACCATGAGCACGTCCAAGGAATTCTGAAAATATATCCCTAGAATCCCTCAAAGGGAACTATAAATACCCATCACCATCTGAGTTTTTCCAAGGTAATCCACAAATGGAATTCAATGTGACACATTCCGTATGGTCTGAATTCAATAACATCTGAGTCCATACTATGTATTTCACATTGGGGTTCGAGTATCACTCTGGGAATGGTGTAACCATCTCACCACCATAACCATCCATGGGTTCTACCCTATGGAAAAAAATCACTAAAGCATGTAATTTCTATAGGGTGACCTGGTCCAAGGAATACCAATTATCTCTCCTAGTATATCAGTGCATAAAATTACATATAAGAAAATTCATTAAATTAAAAAGATTGAGAACTAAATATAAACCATGGTATATATATTTTAAAATTCCTCTATACCCATGAGGGTAATTCTCAAAAAGAGGATCACAATTATATCTCAAGGCATTCACATTTCATTTGATCAATTAAACAAAAAAGGTGTAAGTCCAATTTAAAAAACAATACGCATCATAAAAAAGATATAAAATATGGTCTTTCCCTTCATTCATACAATTATTAATGAAAGTAAAATAAATGTACAATGTAAGAAATAACCCATTATAGGGACAAAAAAAGAGGGTCATTCCATTAAAAATTGGATTTAATTAATTAGTTTGTTCACTTAATTAATAAGGAAAACTATCCATTAAATATATTTAATTAGGTCTGGTTGTCAGCCAATGGAAGCTGAAATATTACATGAAAATGTTTAAAATGTCCATAACTACAACAATACCCTGAATAATTCATTAAATTCATTTAATAAAAGATGTTATCAACTAAAGGGATATATATTGGTCACCTGGAACAAAATATAGGAGTATTACTCCCTTATATATTCTAATTAAGCAACTTGTTACAGTATATAAGACAACTCACCTCAATAAATGCAATTATTAATAAAAATTTAACCAATTTTTAAAATTTTATGGCCACACGCCTAATTACATTTCAAAATTGATGTCTATGAAGAATAAATATTCTAAATATTTTTAAAGGGATAAAAGAATTTATGTGTTAGTATTAATGTTTAAAATACCACATTTAAGAGGCATCGCGCATAAATTCTAGCACCCTTCATAATTGAATAATTTATAAAACACTATGAATGTGATTAGAAAGCTTTAAAAATTATACCCTATAGCATAGATGACCAACATGTCAAATATGAAGTCTTGATTCGGTCTAAAATGATAAATATTGAAGAAATTGACATTCAAACTAATAATATGGTGAATTATGTCACATGATAATAGTGAAAATGATAAGAATATAAATGTTTAAAAGATGTAGGTGGGGTCATATTCATACTAACAGCTACCCAATGCACATGATGACCCTCAAAATATTGACCAAAAAAGTGGGATATATTCATACATATAAGTGGTTGGGAGGAGCCTGGGTAATAGGATTTTATGTGTGGAAGAGGAGCTCAAAAATACAGGTGATAGAAATATGGTCAGAGAGGAAATTAAAAAATATCCCCCATTAAAGAGGAACATGGTTTGGATTCACGGTTGGAAAAACAATGTTCCAAAAGTGCTCGTGATACTTCATAAGTAGGGGGTCACATGTTTCATGTCCACGCTCTGAGAAACCCTATACATAACATGTGTTTCCCCTCTATCCAAGACCTGCAGAAGGTCATATGGTCACACCCTCCTCTTTCTAGGTTCAACCAATCCATGTGGGTCATCTAGCTCCATTGGATCAGCATCATGGTTTCCTCTTGTGGGAAATACTATTTTAGAAAAACTATGAGCCATGTCTAGTCCTTCTGGGTTTTATTTTTTAATATTTTGATGCTCCTAAAAACCCTTGAAACACAATATGGGCCTCTTTAGAATTTTTACAAGTACAAAAACAACATCTTTTATTGTATCAACTCTCATGTTTATATTCTTAATCTTGGTTTAATTAATAAAATTTCCACTAAATAATAAAATTCAAATCCCATTGGAATTTAATCACTCACAAAACATGGGATTCTTCTCATATAAGGAATTCACCCATGTCAAAGACATTAAAAGGGTACCCTGAACAACTTTTGGCTTGCCTGTTGTTGTCCAAAACAGATCATTAAGGTGACCAAAACCTACTCCATCATATATCTAAACACATTTTTTCCCTCCTATACATACTCACTCATATCTTTTAGGATATAGATCATCTTGATGCTATCATACGTCATCCATATATCATCTATTTTAATCCCATAACAAATAAACCTACTGTTGCTACCTCAGCTGAAACTACCTCATCAGAGGAACGTGTATAAAAACACATTTTGTATGTTGCCTAATCATAAAGTGTTAGAACTCCCACTAATTATGGCATCATCTTCCACCTGAAGGAAAACATTTTTGATCCCTTAGAATGGTTCTGAGAGTTTCTGTTAGTATTGACGTGATATGATGAGGACCAGTACCTATCCACGACTATCTAAAAAGTCTTTTTCCCATGTAAATAAGAACCTCTGACTGCATTTATGTTTCATGGTGAATCCTCAAAACACCCATATCCGGACAATCTTCTTCTTTCCATCATCCTATTAATGACTTCATCTATTTCCATCATCTATAAATACAATGACTAAGTAATAACACCTATAGTTATAAATTAATTTCCCTACTCAAATGAATAAATTACTTATTTGGTAATGAATCTAAAGAAAACACATGTACTATGGTTACATTTTAATGAAATTGAATTTTTTATATAAAGGACCTATAATCATTATAATTGTTGATAATATAAAAAAAATAAAGTGATATTTATAGTTAGTATATATTAAGGATTATTATATATCCAATAAAATATATGTAGGAAGCGATGACCATGACATGTGGGGTTATACCCACGGATGAAGAACATTTGTAACTTGTGAGGGAGGTGACACAATTTGGTTTTTCCCTTAACGGATCCCATGATGAAATTCAAAAACTAATGAAAAAGAGAAACTCTTCACAAGAGAAGTTCCACCTTATTGAGATTGTGGGCCAAATAATGTTGGTATGACCACCCCACGAAGGTTTCACAATCGTACACATTTCCCATGGGGAATACACTATTTTAATAAGGGGTTATGTATCCTAATTTTAACAATATAAAAATATGAAATTCTATATTTATTTAATAACATAATGATTATAAAAATATATTTATATTATTAATTTATATAATAATAATTAAAGAGTTTAATAAAATTTTATTTTTATATGAGGAGACTAAAAAATTATTTTTAAGAAATATATAGTTTCAATCAAAACACTCTTTTTCAATAATTACAGAATTTTTTATCAATTTTTTTTTAATTTTTTTAATAATATTTATTTATATATAAATGATAATATAATTTTATGAAGTCATATTTATTTTTTATAATCATTGAAAAAATGTTATTTAGGTAGAAACTAGTATGTTTTAATAAATGAGAAATTTATTTAACAATGTAAATTTTAATATTTTGAGAATTACTCTGATTATATAAATATTACTATTGAAATTACCACATTGATCATATCCAATGGTTATTTTCTTCATAATATTTATAGACAATAGAATTTTTTTGTATCAATTAAATATGATAAAAAAATACATTATGTATTATGGATCCATAAAATCCCAAATGTTATTTAATAAATAATATAAATAAAATACATTAACAAAATTTTGTTTCCCATATAAAATATTTTTTAATTTAATTTGATTGATATTATAAACCCTTAATGAATAATCAAAATAATGTATTTTATTTTGGGGTTTTAAAATTAATTCATTATGGTCAAGACCAACTTACACATCACCAAGGGCATTATTTTACGTAGTTAGGTTATAATCCATCTAGATCATTGAAACCCAAACCCCATTGGTAGAAACCACGGTTATAAACCATGGTATGTTTTTTTGTTCTAATTAAATTGTCATATAGATCCCAAAACCAATGTTTATATGTTAATAAATATTTCACCTCATTTTTTCTAAAGAAACCACCTAGTGTGCCATTAGAGTTCACTAAAAACACTTTGAGCATGAATTTACCCTACCTTTCCCTCTCTAAAGTCCTTTGAAAGTGTTCCCAGCCTCTTAAGAAACTCTTACCATGAATTTATAAGGTCCCTCAAAAGGTAAACAATTATATTCATCATTATATTACTCATGAGACATCATTAGGTAATTCTTATTGATTTAAATAAATCATATTGGTATATGTTTTTATAAATCCCTCTAACAATAATTATTATTTACAAGTGATGATATACAAATTTAACTCTCACAAAACCATTCCACGAATCAAAATTTATCACTTTTATGCTACTAGAATTATCTCAATACGTTCCATGTATGTAATTTGTATACTAAATACACATATCAATTTCATATCAAAGGTATTTACCAAGAAGTATTTATCCATAGTTGATTATGTACATATATTCTTGAAATAAAGGTCCTCAATCATGGTATTGAAAATGATGAAATGCATCATTATGTTGTCTGATCATTGTGGTGTAGTTATGTATGTCAGGATTTAAATAAAATGGGTGGCCCAAAATTATATAGCCCTAATACATTAGGTAATGAACTTATCTCATGAGAAACCATGTATGGTTTAGAAAAGGTAATATTAAGCACACTATGTTATGATGTCTTGGAGGTTACCCTTAAATTATTTTTATGTTATCATGTTTTAAGTTGTCGAAACATTAACATTTTTCCTTTATGTTTTTATCTTATATGAATGTTTTTTTTATGATTCTCACCTCACTTATGTTACATTGATTTTACTATTTAGTTGCATGTTATACTTACCTTATTTTAAATATTGATTATTTTCCCACATGGCTTATTTTCTCAATCATTTCTTATTTACATTTTAATGTTATCCATCTAATTTTTAGAAAATAAATAGTTTTTTATGATCATGTTAATGTAATTTTAGATACTATCATTGTATCCTTATTCATATTAAATTTTATATACCTAATTTACCAGATGCATTAGAACTATCGATATTTGGGGATGGTATTATTTTTATATTTATATAATAAATCATGAATTGAGGTTTAAAAATATGTGGGTTTTAATAATTTATATTAGAGGAATGTTTAGTAATTTTCGGGATTGGGATTAGAAATACATAGGGAATGCCTTTGAGGAATGACTAAACATAGGAAACAAAATCCTATCTTTTTTAAAGTATATAGTATGTGGATTCCAAGTAAATATATCCATTTATAGAGACTAAACTAGTTGTGGAACTCGTAGAGTTGAATATAGGACTAAAAACCATGGTCATGGTGCATTAAGATTCATATTTTGTCACATATTTCATCACAAAAAGGCTATTCCACACACATGGTTTGACACTCCCATGAAATATTCATTCATAAATTTACAATTTTTTTATAATCCATTATGAAATTAATACAATAATTTTTTTTATTGGAAATAAGTCATGCATAATGTATATTCAAAAATATAAATTCATAGTTTAAGGAATATAATTCATTTTTATGTTATCGCTTTATTATTCATCATTTTCCTTTTATTTATTTAAAAGTATAAATAATATCAACCCAAATTATACCATTATTATTATTAATGGATAGGAATAGGGGGATCTAATTCAACATCCAATTTGATAGGAACTGACCTAATGAGATTCCCAACCCAATAAGAGTAGGATTTGAAAACATCTTAAAAGTATATACACAATTAGCTCTGGTTCTAAATAGAAAATTCAACTTTTGGCACTAAAAATCATCCTACTAAAAAGAATGATCAAATTAAGAAAATATGTGATATATGTATCTCATATTCATTGATTATTCTAATCCCTTAATCATGGAAAATGGATAACCTCCATTGAAAAGATCATATCCCTTCATCATTACTCTATGAAACAGAGGGTCATCCTGTATGTTTATCATATGGAAGGTGAAACTGGTCAATGGGGGGCGTTGATATAAAATATGAATCCTTAAGAATATATTGAAGTGGTAAAGTGGATAGAATCCATGAAACAAATAATTAAATATTTTCCTCACACTTTCTTACTGAAAATAGTGATATATTTTATTATCATCATTTCAATGATTTTGAATCCATCAATATATTCATGGTGAATATCACAATACAATCACAAAAGGCCCCCAAGTTTTTCACATCCCCCAAAAAAACATGAACACTTGTATGGATTTACAAATATGAGTCTAGAAAAATAATTATTGAATCTAGAATTTCTACACTATGAAAAAAATTGTAATATGTACCCTCAAAATTGAAACGGGGGTCAATGAATGTCCATAGTCTTATTGATCTGTAGGTATGATGTGCAGGATTGATATTAATTCTAACAGTAATATGGGGAAATACTATAGAGGATATAAATTATTACACTACACTTGTTAAAATATTTTGAATAATTATCAATATATTTTCCTAAAGGGTTTTAGAAAATATTTTAGGGTGTTTAATGGAGGTAACCTACCTATCAGATTCCAATGGCATACATCCACCTAGGTGATAGAAAAATATTCTTAAGTTAACCCACATCATTTTGTCTAATGGTTTAGCTATATAGAATATAACAACTATGTGAATCTATGATTTAAGGAGGGGGGTTGTTGATGATAACCGTAGAAAAGAACACTACGGACTAGAAAGAATGGTTGATATTATTCCATCAAAACTACTAATATGGGTCCGGAAAATGAAGTGGTTATATTAGAATAAAACAAAACATGGAATTTCAGTTATATGTGAAGATGGAATGTGGGTATATTATTGTATCACAAGAATATAACTCATCCATCCTTAATTGTTTTTGGCAGAATTTACCAAAAATAACATTGGACACTCAAATTAGATCAATTTGATGATATTAAGGGTGTGGATTAGTTCTCCATGTATGGATCCAAAAACAATTTATAAGATAATTTAAACACCCTCGGTATCACAAATCATCCACATATTATATAGAAATTTAAGGAGGTAAAATATCATTTGATAAAATCATCTTCTGGATTTATTTAATGTCCTTATGAGTAGTTTTATCTAGATCAAGATATTTATACATATGATAAGATCATCCTTGAATGAATTATAATTATGAGGGAATTCAGAAATATGTTTCCTAATGAAATTTTTAGACTTCAACCTATAAGATAGGTTTAGTAATCAATTGATCTCATAAATGGAGCTTAAAAAATATAAGAGACTTCACAGAGAGTGGCAATTATTGAACACGAGGATCAGAAGAAGAAACTATCGAAGAATCTGGATAAAGGGTTTATTTTCTCATGTCTGCCAACATGGGGTGCTCCATTTCATTTAATCAAAATGAATGATTTTTCATTGATATTATTACTTGATTATGTAGATCACAATAATATCACAATAATAAAAATGCATCCTTTACCACATATTTATGAGTTGTTCAATCAGCTATGTGGAGCATAATACGTCCCTAAAGGGGATATTCAATGGGGTTGTTTTCATCAAAATTTTAAGAAAAAATATATCCCTAATATTTCATTTCATAGTAGGTGAAAAAAATTATTAGTTCATAGTTATTGCATATTAACTCACTAATACACCATATATCTAAATATACATGATTGATTTAATATTAAGGGATAGCCTCAAAAAAATTGATGTAGCCATTATGGATGATAATATTATCTCCTCAAAAATTAAGTAAGAATATGAGTACTATTAAAACATTGTACTGAAAAACCATAACAAATGACAATTAGTATGTGGTGTAATTTAATTTTTCATTTTTTATGGATTAAGTAACATTTGTGTGGAATGTAATAAAAAAATAGATATATGTGGATCCCTTTAGAAAAGAGGAAAATAATAGATGATCCAAACCATCATTTATTATGATACATAGATTCCTTAAGTTAATAACAAACTATGGTGGATATGTGAGAAACTTATATGGATTTCCAATCCAAAAAATACGATTACTCCAAAAGTAGTCATGATTTTCTGGTTAGATGAATGTGAATACAGATTAAAATAGTTAAAATATTGTACTCACTGCACATGTGATCACAATATGAACATATGGGGAATTGTTTATGATATAGAATGATTCATTGAAAAATAGATTGGGTTTTTAAAGAAGATTCTTAAAAAAGTAATATCTTATTCCTCCCTCCTATGAAATAGCAATGAGAAAAACTCTGCATCAAATGATCTATAATTTTGGGTAGTGTTTTTGACATTGAGGATTTGGATACACTCACTATATGTGGATAAGTGTGAAATTTATATAAAGTAAAATTTTTAAATTATATATTCACATAAAAGGAGCTCAATATACACCAGTGAAGGTGATTAGAGGTGATGAAGGACTGATTATTTAAACAATTACCATCATATAAAGGTAAATAATGCCACTGATGCACTATGTAGAATGGATCATGTAACACTATCATTGTGGGGAATTTAAAGGGATATAATCTTTTTGGAAATTCATATGATGGTAATTGGAATAATCAATGAATTTTCATCCTACTTTTATCAGATATTTTCTCAATCATCTATTCTATACAGAATCAGGTAATCCCAAAAGGATGATGAGTTCTATAGTTCAAAGTACTAAATATTATTTAGATAAACAAGGATAAATATGGAGTTATAAGGTTTTGAACTTTGACATATGTCCAATAAAATAAGAGATTAAAATTGATCTTCTATATTATAAACATGATCTTTCTTATCATCTAATATAATAATAACCATTGTATATTGAGATTCCAATAGAAACATCGGGTGGTATTACATGATGTTAGAGAGTTTGGAATTTTAAAATAAATCATTAATATTCCCACAAGAATAAGCTAGAAAAATAGAAATCTAATGGAATGATGAATCCATTACTAAATCAATATTGTAAATATGAAAAGATATCCATTTACATCATGATAGGACACAAACTAAACCTAAATGAAATAATTTCATCTGTGTGGTATATGATTGTCAAAAAAAGTTGTTGAATTTATTATTATCATGCATGATTTTCCTCATGACCAAATCACCTTGATATTCTTATGTTATGTGGTAATAATTCATTGACTTCCACTCTCTATAATATCTGATCAATATCCAAGGATTACCTCGAGTTTATAGAGAAGGATTTACTAAGTGTTAGATATTGGGATCTGTTTCAGTAAATCATTTAACTATAAAAACAATGGTTTGTCTGAGAGAACCCTTAAAACATAGAGGATATTTTGATATAGTGTTCAATGTATTTCCATGTATTTTGGTTCCAACAACTTCCCTTATTATATTTTTCATGTAGAAATGATATTCATTCTAGTATAAAATTGTTACCTTCTGAAGATTTATATGGGAAGAGGTGTGAGACATAAACATGATGATATATTGATATACAATGGAAGCTTATGGGACCAAATGTTATCAATGCAATTTTATATGTGGATAAATGAATTCTTAAACATATGAAGTATACAAAAATTTTATATTTAATTTATGTATAAAATCATCAATGTGATCAAGAGTCTTTCTACATAGATAATGTATTCCATTGAATATATCCAAGGAAAAAGTGATGATGATTGGGATGAAGGGAAAGCATAGTCCCAGATATATTGGTGCCATTGATATACTTGATCATATCAGAGCATTGGCCGATCAACTAGAACTCCCATTTTAAAAGTCTCATGTATATGATATGTTATATATTTCACTATTGAGGAAGTAAAAACCCAAACCATCACTTTTACTGATTCCAATGTTTCTACCATTGGATAATGATCCCCCATATGAGATAAAATTACAGAAGATCATATATCATATAGATAAAGTTATAAAAAATAAGCCAACCGGCCCTGTCAAAGTATTATTGAGGAACCGAATGTTTGAGGGATAAACATGGTAACTAGAAAATTAACGTAATCAAAAGTAGCATAATATTTTTAGTATATAAAATGAAATTTCATGGAAATTATCTACAGGGTGATGAATGTAACGACCTGAACATTTTTTTAAGGAATTTACCCCATTAAAATGAATTAATTTATTATTTTTTAGTGAATTAAAACAAAACACATTCACTAATTTGGTTATTTTTTAAAAATAAAACATGATGGATTCAAAATATAGAAATAGTTTTTATACATAGATAATATAAGAATTTTCTAGTGACCATTTTGATTTATATATGTTAAGGGTTATGATAAATTCCATTGACGTAGATAAAAGAAGTAGTGGCATAATCCTATAGGATCATAACATATAAAGCCCATTTATCATAGCACTTGAGGGCGATGGACACATTGGACTTTTAAATTGACCAATACCAAGCTCATATTCACTAATTAAATCACTAGAGAATCCTTTTATGGGATAATTTCAACCTTATTGAGATAATAACAAAAACCATATTCTCTAAATAATCCCAAGAATGTTTCAACATCACACACCATAGCCTTAGGGAATACACTAGTGTAATTAGGGGTAAATTAATTTGACAATAATAATAATATTTTTAATATTTTTTATTTACCAATAATTATTTTTTTAATTATTTATTTTCTATTTTTTACTTTATAAGTTATCAAATAAATAGTTTAATATAAATTAGATTTGATATGATGAGACAGATTTTTTTTGGGAATTATAAAGTTTCAGTCAAGTCTCATTTATTGAATAATTTATGAATATTTGAAATAAATATTATTTATTAAATAAGTCTCATTAAATTATATTTATTAAATTACACATTATAAAATGATTTTATAAAAGTGAAATTTAGTTTTTCTAAGGGACTGAAAACTATTATAGTTTTAAAACACATTATTTTTTAATAAATTTGGGTTTTGATTTAAAATTATAAATTATAATATTTAGAGAATTATGATGATAAAATAAATATTTTTTATTACATCACTAGGTTGAAATTAGACAACAATGAATTTTTCATAATTTTTAAAGAGAATTGTTTTTGGATAAAATTGAAATATGATACAAATATATGGTATGTATGTTGGCATTGTAGAGGACCAAAAGTGAAGTAATAATTACAATAATGATTTTATAATCTCAAAATTATGTTTTCTCTATCAAATAATTTGTTTTTTTACTTATTTGATTAATTCTATAAATCCAAAATGATTCTTCTAGAACAATATTATTTTTTATGATTTTAAAATTTATTCTTTATTAACATGACTCACATACATAACACCATGGGTGTAGTTTTAATGAGTATTGTTCCTAGACATATTAAAAATGTTAAGATACTCCTAATTGATAGACACCTTATGAAAAAACAATTGTATAGGTTTTTAATATTTTTTCATATAGAATTTGATACCTATGTTTATAAATTAATAAAAAATTCACATAAATTTAATTAATATACCAAAAAACCTCCCAATTCAGTTAACTAAATATAATTTAAACATAAATTTTATATACTTTTCCCTAAATTTATCCTTTATATGGTGATTATAATCACAAAAATGGATCTTATAATTCTTTTTTAAGTTCACACTCAAAGTAATGAATTATATCCTTGCAATTATTCAAGAATATTTTTGTATTCTGCCAGTTTATATACAATTTTTCATGTTTTGATATTTTTTACACATCCTTATTACATTCCTTTTAATTTACAAGTTTTTATAAATCCAATTTACACTCATTAAACTCTTAAATTAATCATTATATTCAATCATTATGCAAAAGAAATTATCTGGGGAACTTCCTTTCCAAACAATTGTGTTATGAAAACCCATACAGATTTACACTCATGGTTATTCACCTATATATAACTTCCCTTCAATTATTGGTCAGTTACATATATATATATATAAATATATATAATTCCTCAATCATGGGATTAAATGGGATGAAATAGATTATTTGGATTGGGGATTAATGTGGCACACTAATTCATTTAATGATATGAATATAGTAGGTGGGCCTAGAATTATATTTCCCTATAATGCATGGAATAATGCTTGTTTCTCATTAGATATATTTTAGGGTTCATGCGAGGACATCATAATGACACTATGTTATGATTTCATAGTAGTTATCCTAGGAATATATTTATGGTGCCACTTTTTTTGTTATTTCCACATTATTATTTTTCCATTGTTTTATCATCATATGACATGGTCTGATGTTCGTGTTTTAGATTATCAAACTTCTTATGTAACCATTATATTCCACTAGACTCACATCTAATTATTTTACATATTAAATTAATTGACTATTCCCTTGATAGTATTATTATCTCACACATTTCTAATGTATTCCCCCATATTGTAACGTGTATTTTTTGAATTAAAATGAATTTTTAAGATCATGTTAAAGTGGTTTTAAAATAGTTTGGTTTCTCCTAACTCTGTTTATTATGTTATTTAACTAATTTAACTAATTAATTATGTCTATAAATAATTTGTAAATATATTATGTGTATAATTATGTAATAAATCATGAATCAAGATGAATTAAAATATGGTATTTCACAAATATCAAAAATGGGGTCACCTGGAACTGGATCTCAGGATGTATGGACTCTTCAAAATGTCGTGTTCATGCCTACCCATTTGGGAAAATGTAGGTCTAATAATATAAGAGGTTATAAAATATATCTTGAATTATAGAATGCTATAAATCTCATATCAATTGGTAAACAATTCTAGGGAACATGCCACTTTCACACTTGAAGAAGGAAAAATTTCTCATAATGAGTCTCATAAATACTCCCATGATACCTATAACTCTTCACGATCCCAAAGGAGCAAGGTCCAACACTACCTCTCTTTTACATGAAGCATCGTCACTGATAACATAACACAACGTTCCATTCAAGATCAGATGAAACTAAATTATATCTATACTACATACACATATTTCGTTGTCATTAAATATAAAATGATGAACCAACACATAGTCATTACATATGAAACTCTATGAATTCCATTATCTATGTTTCATCATCATAGACCTCTACTCTGTGATGATTTTCAGGTACATCATGGTAAACATCCTTGACATGAACCTAATGGGTACCTTAACCTAGATCCATATGTGAAAAATAGGAAATGGTCTTGAACTCCTTAACATGTATTATGGAACATTTATGATTAATTAAGTGGGTATTTAATTCATTTAATGATTAATATAATCATATGGTCTATCCATTTCAAACACAGGAACCATGAAGAATGATGAATGATCCTTACGTATGTCTCTACCCCGCCAACTACTATGAATTATATTTTTTTGGATTAGTAAACATAAAGTCATGTGCATTATATTAATGTTGTACTAAATAATCATGTCTCTCAAGTCACATTTTCTACACTGACAACTATGTTTAGATGACAAAATCAATATACCAACCCCTAAAATCCTCATGTATTCCAAACTCCACACTCCATCCTTCCCACAACATGTAACACCATAAAATACAACTCTTTCACAACCCCCTTCCCCAAAGCTACCCCTCCTCAATGGGAAATGAGATAATATACATAATGAAGCTAGAATCCTTCTTCAAATACTACACAAGATGGCATCAATCACAGATTATATATCATATTTAAAATTGGGTGCATTACCCTTTAGGATAACACATGAGTTTAGATATAAGATAAAAACAAAGTAACTATTATACAATATAATGCTAATAGAAAGGTCCAATATACATTTATGTGAAGACATAAAAATCTAATACAAAATAAAAGTAACTAAAAGTACCCAATTATAAAAGTTCTAGTGTCTATAAAGAATGCATTTCTCCTGAACAACCACAAGCTAGAAAAGTATACCATGATCTTTACCATACTCCTGATGAATAGAAAAATATATTATATATTCATAGGGCGGTCATAACATGTATTCTCAGTTGGATCCTCCCCGAATCCTCTCATGTAAATGATAAGAAAGCATGATAAATACTTTTGAATAATATGTTAAACTAACTGATCACCTAAATAGGTATACAATGTTCCCAACCTCATATGGGATATCTATCACCATGTAAAACATAAAATAGATAATATATTATAGTGATAAAATAAGGGTAGCCAGTTACCATTTCCCCAAATGTTTCCCACTCCTCCCCAACATCAATTGTCCTGAGCCATCTCTCTCTTAATTAATCATGCTCGATGACACTAATGCTATTGTATCATACAGTGCATATCATTCATCACGTCATCTTGTCATTCAATGAAACATAAATTTATTTTAACCATTTAATTTATATGATCCATTTTATCCCATATTATATTTATTATACCGTTAGTATTATACCTCAATCAATCACAGTCCATACATCGTGTATTGTACCTAAATTTATCAATACTCATAAAAACATACCCATGGTAACAAAGTAGATACAGGATCATGAAATATATGTGTTTGAAAAAACCAAAATCCATTACATACACATACACAAAAATATGGGGAATAATAATCAGGATGAATAATATCACATTATATGTCCACAAGAAGAGATATGGGAAAGAGGTGGTAGATAGAAATCCATTCCTCACTAATCTAGATGTTGGGGAATACACCCTCCCACTATCCACTGAGTTTCAATCACCCTAATGACATGGTTGGGAAACTGTATAAACTCAAAAAAAATGATATAATACTAGTCATAACTAAACTATGGGAGAAATATATTTTCTATAATAACCGCAACTCTCATCTCTTCGACACCTGAATTCCACTGCAAGGAATAAGATATATTATAACAAAAAAAATAAAAATACATTAATTTAATTTAATTTTTTTCATTTTAAATTTCACATCACATTAATTCATTATTTTTCAATTATTTAAAATTATCCTAGTTTACATTTCAACAACATTAGAGTGAAGTCCATGACCTCCATGCATAATCCATCAAAGTCTATAGATTTTGATTATTAACATATTTTATCATTCCATGAATCACAAACCTAGGTTTTATATAATATAAAAGACATTATTATTTTTATGACATAATAATAGGTACTCTAGAAGAATCCCAAAGCTACTATAAAGGACATTCATAACCTTTCATAACCAATTACCTCAATTAGTGAGGAATGGAATCTAGGTAAATAGGAAACTCGGCTATCAAGCACATAAGAAGTAAAATTAGAAGAAAGAATTTAATATTAATAACAACAATATGAAAACCCATCTTACACCCATTACTCCAATCCTAATATCATCCCTCACACCATCATTTATATCCCCAGCCATATCTTCAGCAAAATAATAAACATGTTTTACAACCCCAGGCCTCCAATCCCATATCTCATTATAACATCTTCCATTCAATTCTCACATCAAATTAAATAGAAAGGATCATATCCATAGTAAATAAAAGAGAACTCAATCTAAAAACATAGTCAAGATGGAATCTAGGCTCTAAAAACATCATTTATCCTCCACAATCAGTTGAGCCCACTCAGCCCCAAAAATTTATCTTTTTCAAACATTGAATTTTACTCCACCATGAATTAATCTATTAAATTAATACATGTTGAAACTACGATTAACCTAACGCATTATCTATAAAATATGTGAATTATTTAAACATTCATTCAATAATAGCTTGTGGATTCAATAAACATTAACGAAGAACACTAAAATTAGTCTTCATCTTTATTAATTATAACTACAATAATTTAAAATTTCCTGTTATTTTGTAAATTTCAATAAGATGTATGAGAGAAAAATTATTTAAACATGAAATATACTGAATTTTTTTCAATAATATTTTAAGAATAAATGGATTCAGTATATATGCATCAATAATTATTTATCCAACAAATAATTACCATTATTACTTTCATTAAAAATATTTATTTGGCTAAAATTATAAACCCAATTAAAATAAGCTTAATTGTTAAAATCATAACCATTTTTAAGAACCTGAATGTCCATTTTATGTATTTTTTCCCTTTTTATTGTGTTTTTACGAAAAAAAGGAATTTCTGGAAATTTTAGAATTACATGTCGTGTACTTTTTAAGTACACGCTGTGTACTTGGTTACCATGGGTAGCCGTGTGCTGGATGTGTAGTGACCGTGCACACAGCTGAGTGTGGTGACTTGGAGGCCGCCTAAAGTGGGGCTCGGTAAGGGTAAGTACACACCGTGTACTTCAAAAGTACATGACATGTAGTTTTTTTCTAAATAAACCTACCGGGGTCGCGTCTGATGTACCAAACCATCTACTTCTCAACCTAGTTTTTATGAGAGATCTCATACGACCACAATCTTTCTCCGAGCTCATGAACGATAATTCGATCTCCAATTCGATCTCTATCATTTTCGTTGGGATCGCCTTGGTAAGCTTTTCCTTCTTCTAGAGATTTATTTCCTGATTCTTCTTCTTATGAGATTTGTCTTCGGTTGAACTTATTAAATGTTTTTGTAGATCTATGGTGTTATTGAGCAATTAAAATCTCGAGGTTAAGGTATAAAGATCTCCCAACAATGAGGTAGGTGGTTTGTGCCATTCTTTAGAATTTCTATGATTTATATTTTCAAAATCGCCCAATACCCATGAACGGGGTATTGCGAGTTTACTATTTTATCCCTGTTGATTGCTTTCTATGATTCTATGCTTGAGTAGAGGATAATTTAATGTAAATATGGTTGATTGTTATTCTTTGGAATTGTTTTACCATGCATGTTCTATTTATGAATGTTTGGCCCGGCTTTTTCTATTAGGCTTCCTTGCATGTTTCACATGCCTAGTGTTGTAGGATGGAGAGTTTGTATTTTCTAAAAAGTTGATATGTTGTAGACTATTAGCCATGAATTTCTTGAGGTTTACATTTGACGATATGTTTTGATGTACTTTTTGACATTCATATGTTCATGAGAACCTGGTGTAGTAGACTATTGGGAAAATTCACGTAAGAGTTTCTCAGAGATTCTGTTTTTACTATTACGATGCGAGACCATAGGGGGAATTGGCGTAAGTTCTTCCCAGGAGGTTTTTTAGTTCCTCAACATGGGCCATAGGGGAATTAGATTTAAGTGCTTCCCCAAATCACCCTTTAATTACCAATATGAGACTATATGGGGAATTTACAGTGAGTGCTTTCTCACAGAGTCTATGAATAAGCTAGACTAGAGGGGTTATACTTTTTGTACATCCCATTGGGTTTATTATTAATGTTTAATAGAGCCAGAGGGGATAGGATGAGAGTACTTCCCATAGGGTTACCTTCTTTTATTAGCTGCTTACTTAATATGTGGAATTCAATTCTTTGAAACTGTGGAATTGTTTACTGTTGAGTACTTCCTTGTTTAATGATTTCTTTTACTTATTTCCTGCCATATATTCATTGACTATTTGGCACATATATTTCGGTGGTTTCTTATTGATATTTAGTCTCACAACCTATATGGGTTTTTATTTTGGGCCAAAACAGATTATATTGTTTCAGGTATCTATAAGGGAAAGTTCCCTTCTACTTCTGGTCCTTGACTACTTTGGAGATGGAGAGCATGAGACCTACCTGAGGCTTGAAATAATGAGGAGTTGTTTACCTGTTTACTTTTTTACATTAGTTATTTCTTTATTCCTTCATTTTGGTTTGTTTTGATTCTTCCCTAGACAAATATATCATGAATAATTTATATATGTGCTCTAGTTGTTTAATACTTTCAATCTTCCACTATTTACTGTTGTATGATATTATTAGTGCTTCTACTACTGTATATCTGTTTTAATTCCACTGTGTTACTCTACCAAAGTGGGCATAGTCTCTCCACTATCACACCCAAGGCCCTCACTGCTAGTCGGATGCATCCGAAATTCTGTGAAATTCGCATGAGGCCATGTAACCAACTGGGTTTGGGGATCCTCTGGGTGGCTTCAGGAACAGGGAAATTACATATTGGTATCAGAGGATTTCATTCTTCTTTACATACTATTGAGAGACTATAGCTAGGGATTGGAAGGGATAGGTACTTGTTAATAAGTTGTGCCCGGTAATATCCAACTCATGTATAGGTAAATGCCAATTTACCTCATATATTGCAATTTTTCTGGTTTAGCAATTTTATAGTTGAATTGATTTCATTGTTGGTTGATTCACATGTTTTGAACTATTATCATTGATGTTATTAAGGTTCTATTTCTTTTGAAACCTGATGATATTAGGGTATTTCATCTCATATAGTCATTTTCTAGAAATCACATGTCATGCATTCTTTCCATTCCATTTATGGTGAATTAGCGATTTCATGTTGTTGTGATAGATGTTGTGCAAAATATTTATGGCTTTGTGATAGATTCATGGATAGATTACCTATTTTTATAAGGTGTTTCTTAGTGTAAGGTTTTGTTTGAATGAATTCCAAACATTGGTTTCTGAGGTGTTATGGGCCATCATGAATTGGAATTTGTTGGGTCATTGCCTTGTTTTCCTTGTTTATGACCTTATTAAGATTACAATATTTGATTCACAGGAAGAATGGGACCTCAACAATCAGAATTTTGAACTTTAAATGTTCTTTTTAGTGTTTTCTGGGTTCCAGAGTAGTTTATGAGGCTTACTGTCTATAAAAAAACATGATACATGTCATGTATCATATGTGCATACCATGTGTTTTTCTATTTGGGAAGAAACTTTTTTTCATAATTACATCTCATTTAGTATATGTACATACCATGTAGTCTCTAACCGTGTCTCAGACTGTGAGGATGTGGACATGGGGTTTGGAAATCATTAGTAGGACACCCCATGTACCGGATGTACATGACATGTTGTAGAACCGTGTAACCAGACATGTCACTAACAACACGGGTTTTTTTAGTCTTTTATAATACACTTCGTGTCATTCTGGAACATTCCGTGTAGATTGATCCATTCATCTGACCATTTCACTGACAAAACAGATCTGTGAAGGTCATTTAGTACACACCATGTCTAGAAAGAACACACTATGTGGTCTTGTTCTAGGGGAGGTGTGTGGATTAGCTGTGTAAGAGAACTAGGGTAGTGAAAAAGGATTCAAGTGCACGCCATGTGTTAGGACAACACGCCATGTGTTTAGGGTGTTACACAACCAGTTATGGTGGGAGTACACACCCATGTGAAATGCTCTAGTGAACATGATGTGTAGTCATTATATAGGTCATGTATCCATGTTTGAAAAAAAAACATGAATGATTTCTTTCTCTTATTCCCTTCTTACACTTTCAGTTTTTCCCCCTCTTAAACTTGATCTAAGGTTTGCTCTTCACCTTGCAGAGTCATGCCACAGATCTCATCCACTGGTAAGAGAGTTATAGGGTGGTGATCAGACATTAGACATGGCTGATCAGGGACTACAAGCATATCCTCCCATTATGATAGTCATGGAACAAGCCATCATTCCAGCCGCAGGTGATGAGGCATAGTTCTGAGAGGGATTTATGAGGTTTATGCAGACCTTCTGAAGAGTTCCTCATTATTCCCCTTCTATGGAAGAGCTAACGCAGGTTTTCCAATAGAAGCATCCTTCCACCTTCACAGAGGAAGGAGGACCTCAGGCTGCAGAGTCATGGTAAAAATCCATGATGTATATCATCGAGCATCTAGAGACACCTCCAGAGAAGATGGTGAAACTTGCAACATATATGCTTCGGGATTCTTCCAAGAGATAGTGGGAAGTGATATCCCTATAGGGACACCTGCATGACATAGATTAGGATGAGATCCACTGTTCCTTATATGACTACTTCTATCTAAAGAATTTGTGGGACAATCGATCCGGAGAGTTCTTTAGTCTGGAGGAGGGTAATCTTTCTATTATGTAGTATTATTCTCGCATCATAGAGATGTAGCGCTTCACTCCAATACAAGGAGTTGATGAGTTATTCCTGGAAAGGATGTTTGAGGATGGTCTTAGGCACAACACTTGTTCCTAGTTGGACATATTTAGGTTGAAATCCATCACTTCTATAGTCAACCAGGTGAATATTATAGTGACAAATATGAGGGATTATAGAGTTGTGAGCCAGGGCGGGTTGACCTTTGTAGTTAGTATCTCTCCTATTGACAGAAGGACGAAAAACATGGGGTCTTATCACCGAGATTCGAGGAGGTGGGACACCTCATCTGGTATCCAAGTGGTGTTCTACCAGTGTGGGAAGAGGGGGCATACAAGGTCACATTGCTCTGGGGACCTAGTGGAGTGCTTATCATGCGGAAAGATGGGTCATCTTCAGCATTTTTTTCAGATCTTCTAACCAGCAGTTGGTGATAGGGTTTCTTCTCAGACTCTGTGTTCAGCAGTAGTGCCACTAGTTACAGGTCAGTCAGTTAACTTGAGTTCTTCCGGTTGTTCAGGCCAAGGTGGAGGTCGTGGCCATAGTAGTCAGTCACTGGTCATTCAGCGACAATAGGGTGGATCTGCTCAGAGTGGTGATGCAGGGTAACTGGGTCACGGTGTTGGTTAGGCTTTTGAAGTGGAGCAGACCCAGTAGGATCAGGATCTTAGACCCTCTACAGCTTGAGGTATGATTCTAGTTGCCTCATATTTAGCTTTTTCTCTTTTCGATATAGGTGATTCCCATAGCATTATATCTGTTTCTATTTTGGAGAGTCTTGGAATCTATATCTTTTCTTCTACTGATATCTTCACATTAGACACTATGTTGGGGACTATAATGGCTAGTGTACATCAGTGCAAGGAGTTCCCTCTTGAGGCTGGTGGGTGTCACTTCTTATGGGACCTCTATGTCCTAGACATGACCAGCTTTGAAGTCATTCTCAAGATGGACTGGTTTTTTCCCTTCCAAGTAGTTATCGATTTCTATCGTCGTAGGGTGAGTTTCACATCTCCAGAAGGTGGATCGTTTCATCATAAGGTTGAATGGGATATCCAGGCGAGCAGGGCGACACTCGAGCATCATGGGTTGGGAGGAGTTTTATCCCAGATTTCTAGTCTATATCTGGATGACCAGGGGACATCACCGTTGGACATTCCCCCAGTGGTGGATCGTTTTATGGATGTTTTTCCATAGGAATTTTCAGGTTTACCTCTAGAGTGAGGGGTGGAATTTTCTATATAGCATTTGTGAGGAGAGGCACCACTGTCCATTCCTCCTTATATGATGGCTACAACATAGTTACAGGTGATCAAGAAGTAGTTGGAGGAGTTGCAGGAAAATAGTTTCATCCAACCCAGTACTTCTCCTTGGGGTTCTCTTATCTTGTTTACAAAGAAGGTAGACAGTACCCTCAGAATTTGTGTTGATTATCAGAAGTTGTACCAGTTGACGGTCAAGAATCAATATCCCTTGTTAAGGATTAATGATCTATTTGACCATCCTCGAGGCGCCTGGGTGTTCTTGAAGATTGACATGAGATCTGGTTAACATTAGCTGTATGTTAGACCATCTATTGTACCTCTCACATCCTATAGGAGTAGGTATGGTCTATACGAGTATGTGGTTATGCCGTTCGGTCTCACGAAGGTACCTGTAATCTTCATTGCACTAATGAAACGAGTGTTTCATTCATACATGGATTCTATCGTTGTAGTCTTTGTGGAAGATATCTTGGTTTACTCTCACACTCAACATGACCATTCCACACATATTGAAATCATTATGAGTACACTGATAGAGCATCATTTATATGCTAATCTCTCAAAATGACACTTTTGGATGGATCAGAATCACTTCTTGGGTCATGTTTTCTCAATGACAGGAGTATCAGTAGACCCGGAGAACGTGAGAGCAGTAGTTTCCTAGGAGCTTCCGAAGAACATCTTTAAGGTGAAGAGTGTTTTAGGGATGGATGGATACTACAGATGTTTGATACATGACTTTTCATGCTTAGCAGCACCACTGATGGGTCTTAATAAGATGGGTGTAAAGTACTTGTGTTCAAGTTCTTGTGAGTCATCCTTTCATGAGTTGAAAGGGAGGATGAATTCAGCACCGATACTAGTTTTTTCAGACCTGGGAAACATTTATACTATTTACTATGATTGTTCTTGTATCAGGCTTGGAAATGTGCATATTCCGGGGGAACGAGTCATTGAGTACAAGTCATGTGAGTTGAGGCCACATGAGAATAATTTCCCGACTCATGACTTGGAGTTAGCTACTATTGTTCATAATTTATGCTGTTGTAGACACTATTATTTAGGAGAGAATTTTGTGGTTTTTTCTGACCAAAAAAGTCTCAAGTAAATCTTCACTCAACATTATTTGAATTAGATACTGTGAAGGTGGTTTGAATACCTTAAGTCCTTTGACATTGAGCTTGCTTATACGCCTGGGAAAGGAAACACAATGGCTGATGCGTTGAGTAGGAGGACTCAGATACAGGAAGTTCAAGAGGACAACAGTGAGTTGAAATTTATTGATCTGTTATCTAATATGCATTTGGAGGTGCACGAAAGATTGGGGCATATGTTTCATTCCTCTGTATCTTTTACCTCTACTCTTCATGATTGAGTGGGAATGTGGAAGCTATCAGATTCATAAGGCCTATTCATATGGGAGGGAGTTCCAAGAGAGGACCCTATTCTTGGATGGACCATAGGCGAGGAATAGATCTTGGGTTTTCATTGGCGCATATGGGTGCCAACAGACATATGCGAGGAGCTGATGCGGGACTTTCATTCCTCAGTTTGGGAAGTTCATCCTGGAGTCCCCAAAATGTATCATGATCTACACCCTTAGTATTGGTGGCCACGTGTGAAGAGAGATGTTGTTATTTTTTTCATGAAGTGTTCCACCTATCAACAGGTGAAGTTGTAGAATTAGTGAACAATAGGGATTTTGAAGCATTTTCCCATTCCCGAGTGGAAGTTGAAGGATGTTGTGGTGGATTTCGTGATAGGTATTCCGAGGTCACCTCAAAAAGGTTATGTTGTTTGGGCTTTCATTGACAGACTCATGAAGGTTTCTCACATATTCCCAATCAAGGAGACCTTCAGTGTTAATGAGCTAGGATGGTTTTACGTATGTGAGATTGTACGTATACATGGGGTTCTACACTCCATTGTTTCAGACAGAGAATCATGTTTTACTTCTTAGGTCTGGAAGGGGCTTCAGAAGTCCTTGGGTACACAGGTACTTTTGAGAACAACTTACCACTCCCAGACAGATGCCCAATATGAGCATATAATTCAGGTGCGTCAGGCCATGGTTCGAGCATGAATCCTAGATTTTACAGGTTCATGGGAGACGCACATAACTTTTGTGGAGTTTTCCTACAATAATAGTTTTCAATGTACTATTTAAATGGCACCTTATGAGGCATTTCAAGTTAGGGCATGTCAATCACCCTTATGCTGGTTGGAAGCAAGAGAGGTAACTATGCCGGGACCTCATCTTGTCTAGGAGACCACAGTGCATATAGGGTTTATTCGGAAAAGGAAGTCTATTGCACAGTCTCGATAGAATTATTAAAATGATCGATGGAGAGGACCTTTGGAGTTCGAGGTCTGAGATCTGGTTTTCATATGTATCACACCGACGTTGGGAAACAGGAGGATTATATGACAGGGTATGCTTTCACCGAGGAAAGTTGGACCATTTGAGGTTATAGAGAGAGCAGGTCTAGTTGCCTATCATTTGTAGTTACCTAAGTGGTACTGGACTATGCACGACGTTTCCACATTTCTCAGCTTCGACATTACTTTTCAGACCCATCTCATGTTTTCCAACCGGAGGAAGTTGAGCTGGAAGTGGATTTATTGTTTGAGGAGCATCATATCCCGATTATTGATCGATGTACGAAGGTTCTCTATGGTTGGTCTGTTCCTCTGGTAAGTGATCTATGGTAGCATGGGTGAGTACAAGACGAGACATGGGATAGGGAGGTTGTTGTATGATCGCATTGGCCGGAGCTATTTAGAGGTTCTCCTTTTATGCCGCCTTGTTAGGGAATTTGGGGAAAATTTTCTTAAGGGGGGGGAGTTTTTATGAAACTGAATCTTCTTTTCAGGGTTTTTCCATTTTTCTATTGTTTTTAAGAAATGGAGGAATTTCTGGAAATTTATAAAGTACACTTCATGTGCTTTATAAGTACCCTCTGTGTTCAAGGATACCATGGGTAGCTATCTAGGGCCTTGTAGAGGCCGTGCACATGGCTGTGTGTGGTGACATGGAGGCTGTCTAAATCGAGGCTCGGTAAGGGTAAGTACATGTTGTGTACTTCAAAATTACATGTTTTGTATTTTCTTTTTGTTTTGTTAAAAATATCGTGGTCGTGTCTGATGGAAAGAATCGTCTACATCTTTCCGTAGTTCATCCAAGAGCTCTCGTACAATCACGATCATTCTCTGAGCTCCCAACCAAGCATCCAATCTCTGATTCAACCACTGTCAATTGCGTTGGGATTGCCTTGTTATGTTCTTCATTCTTCTTGATCTTTGTATCTTGATTCTTCCTCTTTAGAGATTTACATTCGGTTGAAAATTTGAGATATTTTTATAGATCTATGGTGTTCTTGGGCGATTCAGGGAATGTGGTTCACATATAACGATCTCCCAATACCGAGGTAAGTGTTTTGTGCCTTTCTATAGTAAAGGTTTGAGTTATATGTGAAAAATCATTCAATAACCATGAACTGGGTATTGCAGGTTAACTATTTTGGCCCTGTTTATTTCCGTCTATGACTGTATGCTTGAGTAGAGGATAATTGAATGTTATTAAGGATAATTTCTATAATTTTGAAGTGTTATCCCATGCATGTTCTGTTTATGACCGTTTGGTCCTGCTTAGCATGTCAGGATACTTTTCTTGTTTCCCATGCCTAGTGTTATAGGATAGAGTGTTTGTATTTTCCGAAATGCGGATATATTTTAGACTGTTATCCTAGTAGATATTGAGGTTTACTTTGGCCGATACTCTTTTCAATACTTTTTGACTTAAACATGGACATGAGAAACTTCTGTAGTAGTCCATAGGGAGAATTGACATAAGGGCTTCCCCAGAGTGTTTGTTTTTACTAGTACGATGGGAGACCATAGGGGGAATTGAAATAACTGTTTCCTTAGATAGTCTCTAGATCCTCAACGTGGGAAATATGGGGAATGTGATGTAGGTGATTCCCCATAGTGCCTTTTAGATACCGATATTATACTATAGGGGGAATTGACGGTGAGGGATTCCTCATAGATTCAATGCATAAGCTGAACCAGAGGGGTTAGACTCTGTTTACATCCCATAGGGTTTCTTGTTCTTGATTGGTTGAACCATAGTGTTTATTCTAAGAGTACTTCCTAGAGGTTTACCAACATTGATCAGTTTCTTACATGATATGTGGAATTGAATTCTTTAAAACTGTGGAATTTTTTACTGCTGAGTACTTCATTATTTTCGTCTTTCTTCTACTTATTTCCTGACACATATTATATAACTATTTGGAACAGATATTTTGATGGATTTATAAAGGGATTTAGTCTCACACCATGCGTGGGTCATGCTTTTGGGCCCAAACAGATTATATTGATGCAGCTATAGATAAGGGAAAGGGCCCTTCTACGACAAGTTCTTGACTGCTTTGAAGATGGAGAGCATGGGACCAAGTTGAGCCATGCAATGTTGAGGAGTTGTTTATCAATTTTCTTTATTTACTTAGGTTATTTCTTTATTCCATCATAGTGGTTTTTTTTATTTTCTAGACATATTTATCATGAATCATTTATAAATGATCTCTAGTTGTTTCTCACTTTTAGTCTTCCGTTGTTTACTGTTGTATGATATTATTACCTTTTCCACAACTGTATATCTGTTTTACATCCACTGTGTCACTCTTCCAATGAGGGCATATATTCCCCACTATCACACCCAAATCCCTCGCTGCTTGTCGGCAGCCTCTGGCATTTTAGGAAATGCACTTGAGGCCATGTGACACACTGGGTATGGGTCTCCTCTGGGTGGATTTCATAACTAGGATGTTACACCATAGATAGAACACTATATATTAAAACTAGTGGAAAATATGTATTGTGGTTGAAAACATATGAGTTGTAAAACAAAAAATTATTCTCTTTTCATAAATAATGTTTATTAATTTTTATGGTTAATTACTCTATCACCTAAATGGATAAATAATAATTAAATTATGATTTTACATAAAATAAAACATAAAATAAATGTGTAAAAACCTGATTTTTGACTTGTAAATCATAGGAATATATCTACAAATATTTACAAATCTAGGTTTTGAGACAACCATCAATTATGAGGCTTGGTCTTCCTGGAATAAATCATAAAAAAATAATGTTTATTTAATAATATTCATGTGATGTAAATGGGAAATCACATTCATGGGGTCTCTAATAAAAAATATAGTTCCATGGTTCAGTCTAAAACATAGTGTTTTCCCTAGGCATGGCATAACATTTGTTGGCATGGGACTTTTGTGTGAAATGTAACCATGAGTAAAATTGTAAATGAAATAATTAAACATAATTGATTTATCTCTAACACTGAATCAAATATCATTAAAATGGAAACTCGAATTGTAAATCTGAGACCAACATTGAGTTTAGAATGGTGTGTTTTTCCTATGTGCAACATAAATTGAGAGGGCATAGAGGTTTTGGATTCTAAAGTGAGTGAGGCTCCAATAAATAAAACCATAGGGAATTAGAGTTAGGGTTAGACCCTGATTATCTCCCTATATATCAACAAAGCCTCTATCCCCTCTCTCACCACTATCTCCATCTTCAATCTTAAGAAGATCAAGGATGAATTTTTTGCCTAACTCTAATAGATTTCAATAGAATAGTTCTGCATGTTGTCAATAAAGAACGGATCCAATGAGGTAATATTTATTCTAATTTTGAGTTCTAATTCATGTTTTCAATCGACAATAATCTGTTTCCTTTTTTTATCATAATTTTGATAATAATCGTTGATGGACACACTAACATGCATAACAATCCTTGTTGAAAATTACTTTTGTTGGTCGTGTTATTTATCTATTCTTTGGGTACATCGACGTTTCTTCTTGGACACATCAAATATTTTGCGGATCATCAGAAAAAGAATATGGATATGGAGAGCTTTACCCGATGATCTCATAATTAGTATAGAAATAATTTTTGGTAGCTTGTTGAAGTCACAGTGGTCCGAGGAAGGGACTGCCTGAGCAAGGTCGACCGGAAGTGTGCGGCGGCCATAGAGGGTGGCACTGTGGAGCGATCGTGGTAGGTCACGCGATAGGAGAGGCCAGAGCAGGTTCGAGCGTGGTTTCATTGAGAGGAGGTCAGTGGTGCGATGAAACATGTAGAGTGGCTTCCTTCTGGGATGTCGGCCGGTGTAGCGGGGTGACTACCCAATGAAGCCGCATGTAGTGGGGCCAAGCAAAGGACCTTAGGACCGACAGAGACCCACGTGTTGCGAGTCCAGATATTGATCGGGGGAAATACGAGGTCCCAATGTGGATGGACTCTTATCCACATAAAGTGGTGGGAGGTCTTGGTATAGTGAAATAGAACCATGCTGATTAGAATGGGCCGGTCGAGGAGGACGAGTCTGACCGAAATGGGCCGGACTTCTTTGAATTGGGCCTTACAGCATTAGAAAGATGTATATCCAAAACCATGAATCTGATTGATGTGACATCTATGGAAATGAATCCCTCCCTAAAATATAGAACCATTCAGACTATTTATGGACTTTTAAGTGTTGGTATTGGGGTTCGAGTACAAAAAACACCATGTTTTAAAAAAATTAATTTAATTATTAGTATTCGTTCTTCTTGTATCGATTTAATCTTCTAAATATGGAATCTCCTTGATGTGCTGTTACAAGAAACACGACCCTAGCCACTGTGAATAAATTTGAAGACTAATTTTTTGTTTTAAAACTAATGTCAATGTGTGGGGCCCACAAATCTATGTTCTTGCATATTGCGGTGAAATACAACATTTTCACTGGGTGTCCGTTTTAGACATCTAAATAGTATTCCTGGTGAGTTTTTTTGTGAGTATCAAAATGGTTTACTCTATGTGATTTGTTTCAGGATTGATGAGTGGGACCCGTAGTTTTTCTTCCTAGAATAATGTCGTGGCATATGAATTTTCTATAGGATGTTTGATATGGTTGAATAAATAGTTGATCTTGCATTTTTTCTTGAGGATCATAACGGTGTGATCCATTTGGGTGTAAGGAACCTTTTCAATGATCACATTAACTATGGATACCTGAATGGAATATCAGTATAATATCATACTATAGTTATTTAGGTAAACCGATGACATAGATTAGCTTCAACTCTCATGAGAGTAGAGATGATGTGTGAATATATGCGGTTAGATTATCTTAAGGTGTTTGAGGAGAAATATCAATGAAATTATGTTTTCTCCCATCAAATCAACATCGAGGGATTTGTTATATATTTACTTTTTCCAAGATATTATGTGTACTCTGGGATTTCACTTTCATGTCTAGGGGGCCATTATCATAGTTTAATTCTCAATAAATTATTGGTACACAGCCATGCATTAATGTAATGTTACAAATCATTATGGCCCCACACGTGTCATGCACCACTTTACAAATATTTAATCCCTCGTATCTCCTTCTTCAGGAAACATATTTTTTCCCAGGAGTAGCATACCCGGAGTGTGTTTCTCCATGTAATGAGATGGTTCCCTATATAGTGGAGTTTGGTATATGATGTGAGATGTTTTTGGTGTGACGCCTATCCGAGGTAGTACCCGATGAATGAAGCTACATGCTTTTTCAAGAGGTACCATCCAACAAAGATGAAATGTGTTCCTTGAAATTATTCTATGACATAACATTATTAGGGACATATATTATTCGTAAGTGTTATTTCTGAGAGGTACTATCAGTTATGAATTGTGAGATTTATTTAATTCTTTCTTGAGAGTTATATCCAGCAAGGATGGCCAGAGCAGTTCCGAGTTTACCTCCTGCTGGGTTAGGAAGTGATCCCCTATGGATGTCTTGGGTTTATCTATTTCTAGTCCAGGAAGTGATACCTGATGGAGGTTATGGGCTTCCCTCTAGTGGAGGTTTGAGGTGGGTCCCATCGATGACACATGTTGGGCAGTACCCTCCAGCTGGGTTGGGAAGTGGGTCCATATCTACTTCTATTTGGTGACCACCCTGACGTACTAGGTATCGGATACCAAATAACTAGAGTGGAACCATCAAGCTAGGATTCACATGGGACTCGATCTTGAGACATGATCTCTTGGCTATGTGACATAGTGACAAGGTTTTCTTTGATGTCCCTTCAGACTCTCAATAGTGAGGGTCTCTTATCCCACCTAGACGCATCCTTGTGATGAAACCTAATACTGTGAGGGTGAAACAGTGCTGCCCAAAGATGGTATTATTATGGTATAGTGACTGAGTCCATTTGACTTACAGTTCAGAGCATATGTGTGGGACACTATGTATCGGTAAAGACTCGTAAATTTCCATGTAAATGTTTTTTTACTATATGGGAATTTTAGAAGTCTGCAAAAAATTAACGGCCCGTGATTCCAAAGCCTAGTGTTCCTGGAAAGAAATTCTGATCATTTTTTAAGTACGTTCAGTAAATGTACGAGCATGTTTTTGTAACTTTTGAACCAATGCTCAGAATTGATATCTGAGGACACTGTTGAACTTGCAGCACAAACATTGTCTTAGGGAGACCTTCACCTTGACCATATTAGGTCGAGGGTGGAAATTAGTTTTCACTTATTTGAGGGAGAAGAAAAATAAAATTATTTATCATTTTATTTTTCATTTGAAACCTTTCTATTTGAGTTATGGATGTGGGGACCACACGATGTATAAAACCCCCAATTTGAATAAAATGGTGGGGACCACCCGACCCTTGAACTCCATTTTTAATGAGGGAGGTGACTCTTTGTTCTCTCCTAATTAATTGTTCCACCATCCATTAATTTATTATTCCAACATCATCATAATTAATGTACAGCTCTGATTAAATTTAATAAAACATAATTTAATAATTTGGCTATTTCATTTTGGTGGAATTGGGGGGGAGTGTTTGTAAAGGTGAGAACTTTAGTGAAACACCTTTTCTCCAATTAATAATGCTTTATCCAATGAATAACTCTGTTGAAAGATCACCAACGTGGAACATCTTCAATGAAAATGAACTCATCTCCATCTTTCCTTTCTCCTCCTCGATGACATTGAACCTTTGATGTGGGGATTGTTTTTTTTATTACCCCTTACCTGTTCTTGATGTTAGACATGATTCAAGAAAAAATAAGTAGATTTCAATCATTCTAACATGGAGAGAGCGGGCGAAATGAACACAAAATGACCTCTCGACAACCTTTGTGAATTTTGGATGGTCTTGAAATGATGTTGACATCCCAAGACAAGTGTTTTATTTCTCGGAATGAAGAATGGGCCATCGAGGCTTGCTCGGTGACCTGAGGAATGTCGTCGATGACCTCTGCCAGAGACAGGCACTGGTGGGACACAAGAATGGTGGTCAGCACTCTGGCCAGCCGCGAAGAAGGGGGTGGCGCAACCACACTGCCTGAGAAGGGCTTTGGTCCATCATCCGTGGCAGAGCAAGGGTGGTGGCTGGCACCGGTATGCCACACGAAGGGGCTGCGGCGCGCATCTGCACCGCCCAATGTGCAGGAGCAGTGAACTTGTGTTATGACAGGAAGGCGAGGGAGATAGGGTCTTTGTAGGCTGCCAGTGAAGGCGTGATGCGTGACTGCGCTGGACGGATGAGGTGGGTTGTCCAACCAGCCTTGAGCCCATCGGACCGCTCCACGGGCTGAGCTGCGCCGGTGGGCCGGGCCAGACCCAACGGGCTGGGTCAAACCAACCCCAGACACACTTCAACCCCTTTTCGTTCATTCGTCCATATCTTGAGATATTGGAGTCCATTTGAAGAAATTTATGTGGCACTAGAATCCTCGGATTAAGACGGTCCTTTTGGTATACCCACTGTGTGTTTTGGATTAAGTTGGGTTATCGCCGAGTTGGATCAGACACAAATCCAACCTGGACCCCATGACAAAAATGAAAATAACATACAGACGGGGTGTCCAATGGACACACAGTCAGTTGCGTTGATACCTCTATCACATGGCGGTCCTTTGGGATACTTCTCCATGGGACTTCATGGTAGTTAGAGTATTCGACCTGTGGCATGAGAAGTGGACCCTCCTAGAATCATGCGAGCTTAGTGCGGGAACCCTGTAGCTAGCTGTAACATTATAAAAGGATCCTATGTTTGTATGTGATTTGGTATCCTATGTGGTTCTATTATTTGTGATCCTATGTGGCTTTTTTCTTTGGGATCCGACGTGAGTCTGTGTTCGAGTGTTCCATGGGGATCCGCTCTAAGAATCCACGTGGGACTAACCTAGGATCCTACTTGGGTCTATAGTACTAGAATCCTACATTGGTCTGATGATTTAGGATCCTTCATAGGTCTTCCTCTTAACAGAGTAAGATGATTCAGTAGTTACATCTAATCATCTTCACTATCGTACATATGTTATACCTATTGTGAGATGAGTCTTTAACTTTTTGATAATCATATGTGTGGTGTACCTTTGTTTTTCATACGTTCGTGGTGATACCTTTGTCATATTCTTCTCTGTGTTGTTACCATTGTGTTACTTACCTTTGTGGTGTTACCTTTTATGTATTCATTCCTTCGTGGGACAGTTGAGATTTGGACTTTCAAGTTGGTCCAAGTGTTTCCTCATAAATGAGATGGGTATACTAGATATCTTATGTATATGTATGGGCATATTCCTAAGTAGGGTAGTAAGTTGTTTTCATTCTCATTGATTATCCTTTGTAGGATTTTTGAGACCTTTGAGGTTCTCGGGGTCCCTACTGAATATAATTATTCTCACACCTATATGGGCTACGACCGCACCTTGTTGTGTTTGGTGCAGATGGCAGACAATGCTTACTAAGGACGAGGGTACCAGGACTAGAGGCAGCTCGGAGGTGGAACATAGAACAGGTGTACCGCAGAGACGACCGTTCGAGAGTTGTACCTACTCATTATGGAGTATCCTTGGAGGGTGTTCATAGGAGGTGTTCAATTTAATTGAACTTTCCAGTTTTCTTTAATTTCTAGTGGGGCTTGTATTCTGGACCCTTTTTCTTACTATACACACTCTTTTTACTATACAGTTTACTGTTTCTCATATCTGGATGTGTGATTGGTTGTGTGTGTTTTAGGATTTAAAGGTAATTCCTTCTCGGTTTTAGGGAATATGCCTTTTGGTGCTAGTCACCAGCCCCTGGCCTATGGGTGGAGGGCTTGGGATAGTCACGTCATGGGCCCTGGGGGACGGGTCATAACAAATTTGTATCAAAGGGGAATCGGTTCTAACATATAACATTGGAATTTGAACTTTTTTATGGCAATAGTGTTAAGTTCAGTGAGTGTGGTTATCATTTTAAGGAATCCAGTGGTGGTTCGGCAGCCGACGTATCCTTATACCAGGACCCTGCCTTTTGATTTCTGACACAGTGCATGAAAACACTGATTGTGTGTGTGTTTCGATAAGTTTTCATTGTGAACACTTATATTCATCTCACCAGGTATGACTTATTGACTATGTATCACTTTTTTCATTTCAAGATTCCTCCACATAGACATCCATCTAGGGTTCCGAGTATTGTACATGATAATAGCCCACCGAGCAATGAGGCCTCGGTGCAGGGACCTTTATCATTGGGGGCACAAACAGTACTATTACCCATTGGGCCACCGATTCTACCATCCGAAACAGTATAGGGTGCACTCCACTTGAATGCATTGCATGAGTTACAGCGCTAGTGTCCACCCAGGTTCAGGGGTTAGACGAATTCACATGCGGTTGAGGATTGGATGGAGGCTATGGTGAGAGTCTTCCGACTGGTTGGGACACCAACTGATCTCATGATGATCTTTTCTTCCTGTCATCTTCAGGAAGGAGCAGGAAGATGGTGGTGATTGATTCTCCTAGTTCACGATGATGTGACTCTTTTATGGGAAGACTTTGAGAGCCTAATTTTGGAAGAGTGTGTCCCAGAAACCCCCTGTGCAATGCATATATAAGAGCTTCTTCATCTGCAGTAGGGCCGCATGACTGTGGCTCGGTACTCAGTGAGGTTCACCGACCTCCCATGCTAGTCCACTGATATGGTGTGAGGTTCATTCTTCAGGGCTCGAACATTCAAGAAGGAACTCATGTCGAATATCAGGGCTTCGATGATATCTCTCAGCATCCCGATGCAGGCGGGGGTGTTAGAGAGATCCCTCTTGGTCGAGAGTTTTCTTGCTCAGCAGTCCCCAACAGTGAGACCCACCACCGGGCGTCATGTAGCGGAGACTTGTGCATCTGGACACAGACAAATGTCATATAGGTCCATTATAACTAGACCTATAGGTGGACGAACTCATGATTCAGGGTCGATGGTGTGGGGCACCGGAGACAGAGCCAGTCTTGCGAGGTGCATGTAGTGTTACACTTGTGGTGGGAAGGGTCACATGGCTCGTGAATGGCCAACCCACCATATGGATGGTTATCAAATAATCAAAGGACCACCCAAGATGAGACAGAGGTTCGACCGAGGAGGTCCACAGGGAGTTGGCAGACATGGCAGCAGAGCTGGCCGTGCAGCTGGCTAGGGGATATAATTAGAGGTGTTACCGCCACCACCACCAGGTGGTCCACCTCGACCACAGGGATTATGTGGATAGGGTTGAGCTCATCTCTATCCAGTTGGGGCCTATTTCCACGGTGCTCTGGAGATGATACAAGGCATGATCTCTGTTTAATCCACCTTAGTTGTAGTACTTATAGACACAGGTTTTAGTCATTCTATTATTTATACTGTCCTTGTTCGAATCTCTGAGATTCTGGTGGAGACGTTGGCTCGATATGTATGTCTAGAGACTCATACAGTAGAGGATTAGATGATTTCATACTGATTCCAGCAGTGTGATATTACTCTAGGAGGAGAGAGCTTCGGCTGGGATCTACTAGTAGTTGCCTCGAGGACTTACAACATCATCATGGGTATGGAATGATTATCTAAATTCCATCCATAGATTGACTGTATTATGAGGAATGTGTGGTGTGTCTGCACTGATGGGATCATTTTTACCTTCACCAGTGATAAGGGAGCCCTTGCAGCACATGATGGACTTACCCAGAGGAGAGTGCAGCCAATCACTCATCAGCTGGCTAGCCATTCCCTCGGAGCGGTTGATGTGGAGAGTCTGAGATATACTGTTGAGATGGACCAATATGCGGATATCTTCCTTGATGATGTTCTGGGTCAAACCCCTCGTAGAGTGGTGGACTTTTACATTTACTTGTATCCTAGGACTTCTCTGATATCTACACCAGCATATCGGATGGCTCTCGTGGAGCATCGTGAGTTGTGCGTACAACTGGAGGACTTACAGGGGAAGGTGTTTATTTTTCCCAGAGTTTCTCCTTGGGAAGCTCCTATTTTGTTTTCCAAGAAGGCGGATGGGAGCTTGAGACTTTTTCTTGACTATCGTCACCTGAACTAGGTGACTGTGAAGATGTAGTAGACAATCATGAGGATTGACGACCTCTTTCATTAGCTAAAGGGTTCACGGTGGTTCTTGAAGATAAACCTTAGGTCAGGCCATCACCAGCTCAGAGTATGATACGAGGATGTGCAGAAGACAACTTTAATATGTCGGTATGACAATTTTGAGTTTATGGTCATACCACTAGGCATGACCAATACTCCAGCAGTTTTCATGGGAATCATGAATAGGATATTTCATCCATACCTTGATCGCTTCTTAGTAGTCTTCATTGAAAACATTCTGATCTACACAGCTACTGAGGAGGAGCATACCTATCATTTGCAAATAGTTCTGTACACACTCCAAGTGCACCAAAATTATGGTAAGCTCTCTAAGTGCTATTTCTAGATCCAAGAGGTTCACATTCTTGGAAATTTCTTCTTGGAGGATGGATTTGACATGGATCCAACAATGATCGAGGCCGTACATGATTGGGAGCCACCCAAAAGTGTGACTGAGGTACAATGTTTCTTGGGTTTGGCTGGATACTATTAAAGGTTTGTGCTAGATAGCTCCATATTTGCAGCACATTTATCATCATTAATGATGTAAGGGAACCCTTCATGTGGTCAGAGAGAAGACATCAGAGTTTTTTAAAGATGAGGAAGAGTCTGACTAGTTTCCCCATCTTGAAGATACCAGAGGAACATGTTGGGTATGTAGTATGCTATGACGCATCAAGGACCGGGCTCAGATGTGTCCTGATGCAGGAGCGAGATGTTTTCTCATATGGTTTTATATAGTTGAGATGGCATGAGTAGAATTACGCTACCCATGACCTGGAGAAAGAAGTAGTAGAGTCTTTTGGGAGGAATTGTTGAGGGAATTCCACACATCCCATCTAGAGGTACATACAGAAGTGGAAAAAATGTACCAGGATCTTAGACATTAGTACTGGTGAATGGGAATGAAGAATGTCTTAGAAGAGTTTTTCTATCAATGCATCACTTGTCAGGAAGTGAAGGCAAAGAATCAGGTACCTACAAGCATAGTTCAACAATTATAGGTCCTAGAGTGGAAGTGGGATGGGATATCCATGGACATTTTGACATTAATTTCATGTAAATACAGTGGTCATGATTTTAGCTGGGTGATTGTCAACTGACTCACCATGTCATCCCACTCCCTACCGATCAGAGAGATTGGTTTAGTAGAGAGCTTGGGATGCCTCTAGGTGCATGAGATTTTGCAGCTACATGGAGTACCCTCAACTACTGTCTCCTATCATGATGCACATTTCACTTCCTTCCTATGGAAGGATTTTCACGAGGCTATCGGGACACATTTTTTTTGAGCACTTTCCTCCCTTCTCAAACGGATGGCTAGAATGAGTGAACCATTAAGACCATCTAGGACATGCTTCGTGCTTGAGTCCTCGACTTCAGTCGTAGCTGGGAGGATAAATTTCTCTTGGTATAGATTTCATACAACAATAGATATCACTCCACCATTGGGATGATACCTTTCGAGGAACTGTACGACAATCCTTGCGGATCACCATTGTGATGGACTGACCCAGAGGAGTCATCACTCATAAGACCATATATGGTATGGGCTACCACGGAGAAGTGGAAAATTATCCAGGAGTAGATCATGATTGCATAGAGCAGGAAGATGTTTTATGTCAACAGGAGACAGAGTCATCTAGAGATCAAGGATGGTGACCATGTCTTTCTACGGGTCTCCCCCCGATGAGGTTTGCAGAGATTTGGTCGAGGTGGTAAGTTATCTGTACGGTTCATCAGACTCTTTCTAGTCCCCTGTTGAGTGGGTGAGGTGCCTTACTGCCTGAAACTTCCCCTATGTTGCACTGGGTGGATGACATTTTCCACATATCCCAGTTCAGGAGATACGTGTATGACACATCTCACGTCATCGTCCATGGTGATCTGGACATTGATGATGGTGAGACGTTTACAAAGGATCCAGTGGAGATTGAGGACCGACAGGAGAGAGTCCTTTTTTGGAGATCAATACCTTTGATGCGTGTATGTTGGCATCATGGGAACCTCAATGAGATCACATGGGAGAGGGAGTCTCATTTTCATACTCAGTACCCCCCCTTCTATTCCTAGGTTTTTAATGTGGCTTTCGGGGACACAATGCCCCGAGGTGGGGAGAATGTAAAGTCCCATAAATTTCCATGTAATTTTTTTTATTATACTACAATTTTATGAGTCTGAAAAAATTGATGGTGTGTGTTTCCGTGGCTGGGTGTGTCCGAAATTTAATTCTGACCTTTTTTTAAGTACGTTCAGTAAATGTCTGATCGGGTTTTTGTAACATTTTTACATTTTATTGGAATTGAAATTATAGGACACAATTGAACTCGCAACGCCGATATTCTCTTAAGGAGACCTTCAACTCAACCGAAATAGGTCGAGGGTGGAAGTTAGTTTTTCTTGTATTCGATGGAGAATAAAAATAAATTTATTTAACATTTTATTTTTCTTTTGAAAACTCTCTATTTGAGTTATGGAGGTGGGACCACCCAAACTAGAAATCCACCAATTTGAATTCAATGCGGGGGGGGGGGGGACCACCCGACCCTTGAACTCCCTCTTTAATGAGAGAGTTGAATCTTGGTTCAATACTAATTAATTGAGCCCCCTTACACTAATTTATTATGAGAACATCAACATATTTAATTACCAACTCTAATTAAATTGTGTAAAACATAATTTAATAAGATTTCTATTTCATTTTGGTGGAATTGGGGGGGTGTTGGAAATGGGGAGAACTTTTGAGAAACACCTTTCTCCAATGATGATCACATTCTCCAATAAATAAATCCATCAAAAGATCACCAACGTGGAATGTCTTCAATGACGATGATCCTACATCCATATTTACTCTCTCCTCATCGAAGACAACGACCCTTTGAGGTAGGGATTGTTGTTTTGATAACCCCTTAACTATTCTTGACATTCTTCATGATTCAAGAACAATTATGCCAATTTGTATAATTTTAAAATAGAGAGAGCGGGCAAAATGTACATATCCCAACAGCTCCACAACCTTTTTGAATTTTGGATGGTCTTGAAATGATGGAGACGTCCCGAGACAAGTGTGGATTTTTTCTGAATGAAGAATGGGCTACGGGGCCCGCATGGTGACCCGAGGAACGTCGCCGGTGACCCATTCCAGTGACAAACACTAAAGGGACTCGGGAATGGTGGATGACACTCCATCCTACCATGACGAAGGTAGTGGAATGACTGCACCGCTAGAGATGGTTCGTGGCCCATCGGCCACGACAGAGCATGGGCGGAGGCCGGCAGGGGCCGGCTACATGAAGGGGCAGCAGCGCGCGTCCCCATTGCTCGTCAAGTAGTAGATGAGACCAGGGGCCATGGCGGCGAGGCGAGGATGGCCATCATGCTACAGAGTGATGGTGAAGGTGCGGCACAGGACCGCGCCGCGCGGAGGAGGCCGGTCGTCCGACCTACCGCGAGCCCAGTGGGCCGCCGCACCGTGGGCCGCTGCACCGTAGGCCGTCTACCAGACCACCCTTTATAGGCCACCCAATGGGTTGCTCTGTGGGTCGAGCTGCGCTGGTGGGCCTGGCCGAACCCATGCCAGACCAAACTCGGACTAACTTTGACCCCTTTTCGTTCTTTCGGCCATATCTTGAGCTACGGGTGTCCGTTTGATGAACCGTTTGCGGCACCAGAAACCTTCGATAGAGACTATCCTTTTGGTAGACCCCAATTTTTTTGGATAAATATGGGGTACGGCTGGGTTGGATCGGACACGAATCCATCCAGTCCCTCGAGACTAAAAGGCCAATAACATACAGACCAGTTGTCCGACTGACGCCCTATCTATTTTGTTGAGAACCCTATCACATAGAGGTCCTTTAATAATATTTTTCATGGGAAATCGTGGTAGTTAGAGTATTCGATATGTGGATTGAAGACCAGAACCTCCTAGAATCAAGAGAGCTTAGTACAGGAACCCTGTAACTGGTTGTACCATTATAAAAGATTCTTATGTGGGTCTATGCTTTGGGATTCTATGTGGGTCTGTGGATTGGGATCGTAGGAGGGTTTGTGCTTTGGGAACCTATGTGGGTCTGTATTAGAGTGTTACACTTAGATATCCTCTACGAATCCTTGTGGGAATACTCTAGAATTCTACGTGGGTCTGCTGTACTATGATCCTACGTGGGTCTGATGATATAGGATCCTACATGGGACTACATCTTAACAGAGTATGATTAGTCAGTAGTTACATCTAATCATATTTTCTACCATACTTAAGTTATACCTGGTGTGGGATGAGTGTTTACCTTTGTGATAATCATCTGTGTGGCATTCCTTTGTTGTGCATACCTTCATGGTGATACCTTTTATTATTTTTCTATGTTGAATTACCTTTGTGGTACATACCTTCATGGTGTTACCTTCATGGTATTCTTTCCATCATGGGATAGTTGAGCATTGGGCTTTCGAATTGGGCCTTCTGTTTCCTCATGAATGAGATGGGTATGCTTGATAACTCTGGTATATATATGAGCATATACCTAAGTAGGGTTTTAGTTGTTTTCATGATTGTGGTTTATCCTTTGTGGGTTTCGTGATACCTTTGAGGGTCTCTGGGTCCTTACTGAGTATCGTTATACTCACCCTTGCACGGGATACGCCCGCACCATGTTGTGTTTGGTGGAGACGACACACAGTGCTAACTGAGGATGAGGGTACCAGGATTTGAGGTAGCTCGAAGGTAGATCTTAGTTGAGGCGTACCACAGAGATGACCATTCTAGAGCTGTACATACCCTTTAGGTAGGATCCTTAGAAGGTGTTCACATGAGATGTTTAGTTTACTGGTACTTTCCTGTTTTCTTTCAGTTTCTAGTTGGGCTTGTATTCTGGAACCTTTTTCTTACTGTACACACTCTTTTTACTATACAGTTTACATGTGCTCGTATCTTTCTATGTGCTTGGTTGTGTGAGTTTCGGGATTTAAAAGCAATGCCCTATCGATTTTAGGGAATATGCCTTTCTGTGCTAGTCACCAGCCCCTGGCCTATGGAAGGCGAGCTTGGGGTAGTCACAGCACGAGCCCCAGGTGACGGTTCATGAAAAATTATTTTCAAAGTGGAGTCGGTTCTACCATGGAACATTGGACTCTGATTTTTTTAATTGCAATAGTGTTATGTTTTGTGAGTGTGGTTATCAGTTTAGGGAATACAGTGTTTGTGCGGTAGCCACCGTATCTAAACACTAGGATGCTGACTTCTAATTTCTGACTCAGATCATGAAAACACTGATTGCGTGTGTGTTTAAAAAAGTTTTCTTTGTGAACTCTTTGTTTCATCTCAGCATGTATAACTAATTGACTCTGGTGCACCTGTTTCATTTCAGGATGTCCCCACATAGACAACCATCTAGGGTTTCGGGTATAGTACATGATGATAGAACACCAAGCGACGAGGCCTCAGTGCGAGGCCCTATATTAGTTGGGGAACCAGCGGAGGCACCATCTATACCATTACCCATTGGGCCACTAATTACACAATCCCAAGAAACAAATGGTGAACATCGATCGAGCGCATTGAACGAGTTATAGTGCTAGAGGCCACCTAGGATCAGGGGTGAGATAGACCCACATGCAGATGAAGATTGGTTGGAGGCTGTGGTGAGAGTATTTTTACTGGTAGGCACACTAGCTGATCTCATGGTGATCCTTGCTGCCATTCTTCTTCAGGCCACAGTAGGCAAATGGTGGAGCTTGATGCTCTAGGTTCACAATGAGGTTACACTTCTCTAGGTAGACTTTGAGAGCCTATTTCAGGAAATGTTTGTCCCAGCGACCCCTCACACAGTGCGTATACAGGACCTTCTTCATCTATAGAATTGGAGCATGACTGTTGTTGAGTACTCAGTGAGGGTCACCAACCTCTCAAGCTTCTCCACTGATATGGTGCGGGAAATAATCTTCCAGGACCGAACCTTCGAGAAGTGACTCGGGTGGGAGATCAGGGTTTCGATGATTTCTCTCAGTATCCCAATACATTCGGGGTAGTTAGAACGAGCCCTCTTAATGGAGAGTTTTCTTGTTGAGCAGTTGACAGCATCGAGACCCACCACTGAGCATCATGTAGTAGAGTCTTGTGCCACTAGCAGTAGACATATGTCACAGAGGTCCAAGAGGACTAGACATACAAGTGGATGACCGCATGATTTAGGGTTGGTTGTGTGGGGCACCAGAGATGAATCCATTTAGGGGAGGATCAGGCAGTGTTACACATGCAGCAGGCATGGTCACATCACTCGTGACTGTTTGAACCTCCGTACGGAGGATCAGCAAATGGTTGAAGGACCGCCCATGAAGAGACAGAGGTTCGACTGAGGAGATCCGCAGGGAGCAGGCGGACATGACAGAGTAGTTGGTCGTGTCGCTGACTATGGACGACGAATCGAGGTGTTACAACCATCACCACCAGGTGGTCCACTCAGGCCACAGGGAGCAGATGGACATGGATGAGCTCAGCTCTAGGCATCTGAGGGCTACGAACACGAAACTCCTGAGATGATACGAGGTACGATATAGATCAACTCCACCTTAGTTTTAGTACATATAGATATAGGTTTTAACACCCCAAAATTTCCTAGTATGTTATTTTCTTAAATTCAATATCTTGTGCTACACGCAACACCGTTTTCGAGCACACCACGACATACCAAATAAGCCGTTTCACAGAAGTTATGAATAGTATTAACTGAATTTTGAATTTTATATACTTCATATAATATTACAATTCATATTATGTGTTTGTTAGACATTATATAAGAAAAAATTCATTTTTTTTAGATAAATGAAATATTTTTCAAAAAAATCAATTTTACCACATTTTAATGGAAAACCCTATTTAAAACAAATATTTTAGACTTTTATATATTCAATTTAATCAAATTAAATTCTTCTTTAGAAATGGGAAAAAAAATTATTTTGGTTAAATTTTTGGTACTTTTCTAATAACTTTTATATTTTGATGAATATTGAATAATACTAAATTTTAATTGAAAAGAACTTTTCTAATAGAAATAATTAATAGTACTAAATTTTATATTTGAATGGTTTGGAAGTGTAGTTAGATTATACTTTTATCATTTAATACTATATAGGTGACTATAAGTAATTTGACATTATAATTTGACATAAACACATGCAAATCTTTTGATAGTTTTAACTTTTTAAAACCCCACTTTTCAGTATTGACAACGAGAATTAATTTTTAAATAATTAATTCAACTTCTATGTTTTGTATTTGATAAAATAGAATTCATTTTTGAATTTGGAAAATCAAAAATATCTTATGGTCAATTTTTGATATTTTTCTTAAAACATTCAATTTTTGATGAATAGTGAAAACCACTGCGTTATAATTTAAAACGGACTTTTTATTTAAATAATTAATTATTTTATTTAAATTTATTTTAAGTCAAAAAAGATATATAAACCATTATATGTTCAATATAATTCATGGGAGTAATTTTATGATAAATTTAGATGTTCAAAATTTTATTGATCTTTTACCATCTTTTACTCATCTCATAGGAGCATTTGAAAATTTATATAAAACTTAATTTTACCGCTTATTTGAGTTGAATTTCAAAAATACGAGAGACATGGTTTATATAAGTAAGTACTATTTGGTTCAATAAGGTGAAAATAATTTTTGGTAAATAGTAACTTTTTTACATTTATTTAAAACGGTAAAAAGTAAATATGGTAATTAAGGGTAAAAATGATATTATTATTGCACTAAAACATGTCCTAATACTATTCGATAAGTGTAATTCGACCAAAATAAGATTTAGAAATAAAATATGATCTTCTAGATCCACATGGATTAGATTAGGACATTTATTATTATTTAATTCAAAGTAGAGTTAGAAGTGTTCAGTTCAATGTTTAATAACTAAACCATTTTTAATATTGGGTTAAACATAATATAAATACAACTATAAATGTTCATTAGAAAGATAAAAAGATTTCATACATAAGGGTAGTTTATTTATATTTTTTTGAAATTATATAATTTAATTTTTTTAAGACACAATGATGATATAGTAATTACATAATTAATGAAATATTAAACTAATTGATATTATATATATCCAAATAAATGTATTTTGAGACTGTTTATGAATTAAAATAACTTTTTAGGTTAAAATGACATTACAGGGTTGGTTACCTGAATTTTTTTGAAGTAAAAATGTTGTTATCAATTTAGCGAAAACAAAATACCAAATAGTGTCAAAATTGGCATAAAAGAGTTTTTAAAACAAATATTATATTATTAATTGATATTATATTCCTAAAAATCTAAGGTTTGGCCAAAAGACTTATATAATGATAGGTGTAGCATTAATGAACAACTTGGGGTTCTCTTAGAAGTATATAGTATGTTTATTAACCATATAATATAAAGATGCAAAGAGACATGGTAAATGTCAACCTATTTAACTAAGAGGTAAATCTAAATGATAAGTTTAATATAATGACGCTAACCTGTCTAAAACCTATTGGTTGAGTGGTTTTCGACCCCTCCCTACCCTCTCCTATAAAAAATTCGTTTTGGATCCATTATAAATTGAAAAAAATTATTATAATATAATATTTTTAGATTTACTAATGTTCCCCTCACCCCTCTTATAAAAGGGCACTCCCATTTCACTCTAATTCGCACCTTCAAACCCATTAGGCTTGGAGAAACCCAGCCCAAATATCCTAAAAACTCTCCTCCATTCACCCTAGAGGCCTTACATTACCCAGAAATCCATCCTATAGAGACCTTTTGATCAAATCAAAAGGAAGAACCTGAAGAAGTGGTAAATATTTCATCACCACTTTCAAGTTCCTTTCTTCTTCAACTTTCTATTTCATTGTTGTATCCATTATAAAATAATAACTCCAGTATCATCTATATATTGTGATGTTATTATAAATATGGTAAAACCATTAATTATTCTATTCATCCTTTGAATGACATGTCACCATATGTGTGTACGTACGACTTACCGTCTCCACGTCGTGGTGTAGTTGTTATTCATTACATTATTATTTGTATGGGTATAATAATGATGTATAATTGGGGTAATTAAAAAATATAACATGATAATGATTCTGTATATATGATGTAACATCCTATTATATATGATTTTAATATCAAAATAATGATATTGTCGCTCATGCGTACGAACGGATTATCGTCTCCACGAACACGATTAGATTCATTCCTCATCGTATCCATTCAAGAATAATTTTCATTTGATGATTAAAACTAATGTATAATGACTTAATATCATTCTGAATATTAATAAGATACATCCCATCCATAAAAAACATGGTTTACGTTACCAATAATATAATGGAGAACGAAACAGTTAACACCCGAACTGACGATAATACTCAAATATGAATTTTATAAGATCATATATGATATCATATTAATGTATATGGTTATTGTATAATTATTCACAATGATTTCACCATTATACAAGATATTAACGTACCCTCGACCAAGGAAAAGTACAAGGTAAGGGGATTCTTATCTCCCATTTAATTCTGTGATATTTCCATTGTTCTATACTTATTTATTGGATGTGGTGTATTGTGTATTTCCAATTGATATATATTATCATTTTTTCTATTTATATTCATGTTATTTTGTGGTCCATTTAGTGGTTATTAACTTTTGGTCATACGACTCGATTGATTGCAATGAAGTAAGGATTTTTCATCTCACTTTTTATTCCTGTGAGACTCATGCTATATTGGCCACTAATTCATTTTGTGTGGAAAATTTACTTTCGATGATTGTATTCTTGTTCTAATATAAATTAACTTTTTAGTATTTAAATATTTATTTTATCATCCTTCTTTCTTGGGTTTTATGTATCATAAGTTACCAAATAGATAAGGGAATTTCAAATTTTGATTTCCACTCAGTGGGCTTTATGAATACTTCATTGATTATTTTACTCCAAGATTACGTGTGGAATCACTATTTATTATTTATGTAGTAATTTACACTCTCCTTTATGTGGATATAATTTTGATACACATAATCACTCCATTAAGAATTTCTCAATTCATTGATATAAACTAGATCTTAACTCAATTTCCATTCCTTGAGTTAAACATCGAATTCATTGGTGTAGTTTTTACAAGAATATGTGTGAATGTACTCTAATTGATTTAATCTGAATATGTAACACCCCAAGTTTCCATGATACACTTCTCTTTGAATAATGAAGTAGCATGTGTCATACGTAACTTCGAGTTCTAACACACACCACATCCAATCAAACTAGATGTTATGAATTGTAATACCCCCTTTTTTAAATTTTATAAATTTTATCATTCAAAATGGACTTCATTTCTTGATTTGTAATATTTAAATTAGATTAGATTAATTTTTTGGTATATTTCTGTCAACATTCAATTTTTGATGAATAGTACAAAAGCATTGAGTTATAGTTTAAAACCGTTTTTTTTAAATAATTATTTATTTTAATTAAATTTATTTTAGATAAAAATAGATACAAAAAACCTATATAAGTTCAATGTAATTAATTGGAGTCCGTTTATAATAATTTTAGATATATAAAAATTTTATTGAACTTTTCACCGTCTTTTACCCATCTTCTAGGAGAATTTGAAAATTTACATAAAACGTAATTTCACCGCTTCTCTGAGTGGAATTTTGGAAATACGAGAGACACGGTTAATATCAAAGAGTAATAAGTGGTTCAATAAGATGAAAATAATTGTTGGTGAATAGTAACCTTTTACTTTTATTTACCACGGTTAAAAGAAAATATGGTGATTAAGTGTAAAAATGATATTATTATTACCCTAAAACAGGTCCCAATTCTATTGGCTATGTATAATTCGACCAAAAGCAATATTAGGAATAAAATATGAACCTTTTTTTGTCCACATGGATTAGATTATGAAATTTATTATTATTTAATTCAAAGAAGACTTAATAGAGTTAAAACCAATGTTTAATAACTTAAACATTTTTAATATAGGGTTATACATATGATAAATTCGATTATAAAAATTCAGTAGAAAAATAAAAAGATTTAATACATAATGGTATTTTATTTATAATTTGTAGACATTAATTATTTTAATTTATTTCCAAGTAAATGTAATTTGAGGGTTTTTATGAATTACACAACATTTCTAGGTTAATATTACCTTTAGGGTTTTTTAGATTAATTTTTTTTCAATGTAATAATTCGGTTATGAATTTAGAAAAATCAAAATTCATAATTGTGTGAAAATTGACATAAAAAAGTTTTTAAAACAAATATTATATGATTAATTGATATTATATTCCTAAAAATCTATAGTTTGGCCAAAAGACTTATATAATGATAGGTGTATCATTAATGAACCACTTGGGGTTCTCTTGGAACTATATATTATGTTTATTAACCATATAATATAAAAATACAAAGCTACATGATAAATGTCAAAATATTTAACCTAGTGTTAAATCTAAAAATTAAAGTAAATATAGTGACCCAAACCTATCAGAATCCTATTGGTTGAGTGGTTCTCGACCCAGACCCACCTTAGTCTATAAATAATCCATTTTGGAAACATTATAAATTGTAAATAATTTTATTATGAAATAATATTTTTTGCTTTTCCTAAGGTGCCCCTCACCCCTCTTATAAAAGGGCACTACACCTTCTCCCTATTTCACACCTTCAAATCCTTTTGGCTCAGCCATCCCCTACCCAAATATCCTCTCAACTTCCTTCAATTAATCCTAGAGGCATTTAATTATTCAGAAATCCATCTTAATGAGCCCTTTTGATCAATTCAAAAGGGAGAACCTGAAAAAAAGGTAATAATTTCACCACCATCTTTCAAGTTCTTTTCTTCTAACACTTCTTCTTTCTTTGTTATTTCCATTCTAAAATAATAACTCCAGTATCATCAATATAATATGATGTTATTATAAATATGGTACAACCATATTCATTAATATTTCTATCCTTTGAATGACATGTCACCATACGTGTGTACGTATAGATTACCATCTCCACGTCGTGGTGTAATTGTTATTCAATACATAATTATTTGGATGAGTATAATAATGATGTGTGATTCATGTAAATAATAGATATAACATTATAATGAATCTGTATATATGATATACCATCCAATTATATATTATTTTAATATCAAAACAATTATATTGTCGCTCGTGCGTACGTAAGGATTACAGTCTCCACGAACGCGATGAGATTCATTCCCCATAGTATCCATTCAAGACTAATTTTCATTAGATGATTAAAAATAATTTTTCAATACATGATATAATTATGGATATTAATAAGATACATTCCATCCATAACACATATTACTCACATAACAAATAATATAAAGGAAAACAAATCCGTTAACACCCGAAACACCGATAATACTAAGATATTATTATCAAAACAATGTTAAAAGATCATATATGATATCATATTAATGTATAATATTCTTTTATAATTTTATTAAAATTATTTCACCATTATACAAGAGGTTAACCTACCCTAGACCAAGGAAAAGTACAAGGTAAGGGTTAATTTCACAATCTCTTTATTATCTGAGTTTGTTTTTACGTAAGTATCTACTTGGAAATCTTTATCATCCACATCCATATTTATTAAAAATTTATTTAAAAAAAATCTTACTATTTTATAGACTATTGGTTAATTTCATTTATACCCTTGTTTAAATTTTTATATGATGTTTATAAAGGAATCTTACAATCTTTTTCCAAACAAGTCCATTTTTAATGTTTTTGTAAAAATTAAGGTTTGAATGTTTTTTTACTTATACGGAAGGTGCGGATACTTTCCACCATTATAAAATCGTCAAAACATTCCATAAAATCATATAAAAATATTTTCAAAGTAAATTTTTTATTTTATAATTATGGGACTTTTAAATGATTTCAAAAAAGAGATATTTTTCTCAAATAGTTTTGATTTCACCTATGTCAACATCCATTGATGGATTGTATATTTATTTGAATTTGATTTATTATGATACAAAACGTCCATATTATATTAAATGTTTTGTGATATATTTGACTATGGATGTGATATTTTTATACCATTGAGGGTTTATAGATAATGTATTGACATTTCGTATTCTAGTTTTAATACGAATGTTTATGTTTTTCTTAAACCGGTTCATATGAAGAATGCATTGAACTTAGTAAGTGGTGGGTGGTGCCCGCTATAGATCCTCGATGCATAGGTAGGCCTCATGAGACAAACTAGTGTCTTGGAATAGTTCCTTGACAAAATCTTATTTTTAGTCATGGCACAAGTCCATGACAATGTGGTTATGATAGTCTGGCATTATTCATTCCATCAGTATGAAAGACGTTATTGATATTGCCTGTGATTATTCGACTAGTAGAATATCCATGTGAATAAGTAAATGGAATTATTTCATTTTATTTTTTCCATATTATACTAATGTTAAGGTTTAAAAGTATTTTGTTTTATTTATACATTTCCTTAAATGTTTATTGTTATTTATGAATGTTTCTTCTATATTGTTCTCCTTACTGAGCATCTGAGCTCACCCCTTTCTATGTTTTATTTTTTCCAAGATGTGAAGAAGTATTTTATGACTGATCTATAGGGATAGTATAAGGGGATATGAATATGGACTATGATGACTATGTTCTTGTAGTTTTCACTTTATGATGTAATGTAAGACTTATGAATGTATCTAGTGTTTCCAAGGCTACTAAACTAACTGGTCTTTCGAGACATGATCTTTTGTGATCATGAAAATGTTATGTAATAATGCACTGACTCTGGGTTACTGGGGTCAGGAGTTATAGTTGGTTTCAGAGGAAGTTTAGTACAAACCTTGGAAGCAAGATTTAGATAAACTCTGATCAGAGAACATAGCCATAAGATAGACTTTGTGGGTTATTATAGAAGAACATCCTAGAATTTTGGTATTGTAGATATTTGTAGATTTTTCCAAGCATAAACATCCATGTCTGGATACAAGGAGTTAGAGGTGGCTCTGGCACAAATGTAACTAGGGGTAAAACCTGAAAACACTGCTTTGAGCTAGACTCAAAATAGAACTGGTGCACAATAACGGGCCTTGCTACACTCTTTGTTATGACACTCCCTGGGGATATGTTTAGGATAATTCTCATTTTCAATAAAAATAATTATGAATGGTTTATGAGTATATACTACCTCAATCACTACAACAAAATCAGCCCTTAGAGGCGGTTTAAACCGCCGCTAAATGGGTTGACGGCGGTTTACAAAAACTGCCGCTAAACTTGGCGTCAGCAATCTTTTAGCGGCGGTTTTTTCAATTTCGCGGCGGTTTAAAAAATGTGTCGTAGATGCCTCATTTCCTGGCAGTTTCTCTCCTTTTAGTGGCGGTTTTATGGGTATGCCACACTTTTTTATTCACGGTGGTTTTATCCGCCGAAAAATTATGCCGCTTGATGCACCTATTTTGTGGCGGTAAAAATCGGCGCTAAATATAAACGTAATATATTTAGCAGTGGTTTTAACCGCCGCTAAATTTTTCCCAACAAGGAAATTAGGGGCGCTTTTAACCGCCGCTAAATGCTACCAAGGATGGCCTTAGCGGCGGTTAAAACCGCCGCTAAATGCTGAACTGGAAAAAAAATAATTTTGGTTCTACTACACCACTGCCCTGAAAAATAATTCAAACCAGAATATAGAGATCACCTAGGTTTCATGGGGATCTCGACCCCCTTCTTGGTAGTGTAGGATAGAGGTATAATAAATAGAGAAACAACATACAATAATTAAATAAACAATAAATGAAAGACAAAGCATTGGATGAATAATATAAACTAAATATAAAAGGCCAATGACAATTTACAACCATGAATTCATGTCCATATGAAGATAAAAAACTAAAAAATAGTATAAATATAGAAGGTAGCATGATACACATTAGTACATGAATAAATAAAATAACTAAAATCCCTAAGGGAATAAATCTAAGAAACATACATCCACCCTGAAAATAGGGGAAAACATATTGTACCTTGATAAATTAGGGATCGATGGTGATAAAATCTGATGATGGATGAAGGAGAACCATCAAATCCTAATGGATGGAGGTGGAGAAACCCATAGTGGAGGGAGCTGTGAATGCTGGAGAAGAAGGAGGAGGAAAGAAATGGAGTTAAAACATTTAACCTATTAATGGAAAAATGGTAATTTCACCCTTAAGAATAGTTCACATGGTTTGGCTATATGAATTTCAAAACCGTACACCAACTGTGAGACTCCCACTACTTAGGAATCCTACCTCACATGGTTTCCCCATATAGTTTACCCTAACCATGTGACAAATGTGTAATGAATTGTGTGATAACAATGCCTAAGTGGCACTAACCATGTGAGCTAGGAACACAGTTTGGAAAACTGTGTGCAGCCCGTGTGGGGCACTTCTTCTCACCTACTCCAGCCGCATGGTTTTCTACTATAGGTTCACACGGTTTTAGACAAACAGTGTGCACCTATCATACCTCCCAAACTTGATATTTTTGGTGCTTACCTAGGCCCGTTCAACAAGATAAATGATCACATCGTCATCCCTTTAAGCATCCAACCGATGGTGCTCCCCACCATAGGTTTTAACATTAATAGAAAATTATGAACCATAGTATTCTCCACCATTGTAATTTCCTATAAAGAATATCCAAAGATTTCTAATGATAATATTGGAATTTTTCCTCTAATTGGGAAATCCTAAATACTTCTGAGGCCATAATAGGGACCTTCCTATAAAGAAACAGTCAAATGCCAATTAGCCTAACTGAAACTAGTCATGCAATCTTTCTCAGAAGACATTTTCGACCCTTTCATGACACCCACATTAGCCTAGTGACATGATTTAAATGGATACATTCACCTATATACATCTAAGAAGAAGTATAATAATTCCATCCACTTTCAGCTAACCATTCCCAAGATACTCAGCTTAGATGACTCACATATCACAACCTGAACCACAATTCCTTCCTCTATGAAATCCCGTGTTTACCAAAAGAACATTCACATAAGACCATACCTGACTTTCAATGAAATTTCTTAGTCATTCCATCATCTAACCATTTAATACATTGTTCCCCAGCATGAACAAGGGTGGAACCTAGATCCATCCCACTATAATCATTACCCTTTAAACATCACCTTTGAGTCCGATGATAAGTTTGGGATAAAATAAGATCATCATGTTAGAGTCCAAGTAACTATCCCTAGGTAGTCCATACTCCAAGTTTACAAGTGAGATATTGGTAAAAGACCAAAACATCCACATAAGATCATTGACTGAGCCTAGAATGACATTCATCTAGTGATCAGGTCAAAGGAAACTGTTGGTGTCCAAAAGTCTGTCCAAGGCATTCCTACACAGGAACTCAGGTATCACACAAGAACTAACCATGCCTCAATAAAAACCATGCATCCCATATGAAACATTGATAAAACCTATTTATTAAAAAAGAATAACACTAGATAGATTTAGCTCGGTATATAATCGATGCTCTCTTAGTGCATCGAGGATGACGTAAATATAGGGGACATGCTCGTTGCAAAGCAAGAGTACACTAAGAGAGTATAAATATTATCATAAGATTGGAGACACTTCCATCACCTCTAAGACACTTCCATCACTTCTACTACCTAGAAGGACATTTTTACTATATCTGACATGATGTTCCCCAAATTAGGAGTGTCCTAGTCATGAAAAGAAGAGATAGACCAACTGCTCATAAGAGAACTAGGTTAGATTCACCTTAATCGCACATGTGACACTTATCTGATTCACACTCACAAACTCCATAACATTTTTCATAAAAGATGAAACGAACCTGACCAGCGTGTCAGAACACCCAATCCATTTATGAATCGAGCTTACACAATGGGGCTACCCGAATGATGCTATATAGTAGAAATGGTATTAATAGGGGTTACATATATGGAAATGTTTGGTGGCAACTATGTGCCATAAATGTTACATATACAAACCAACCGTTATCATACTTGTTCAACACATCAACAATACTACTACTCATCATCTGATGCTGCATCGTCACCCTCTCCACCTTCATCTCCACCACCTGCTGCCACCTGTAAGAACATTATATTGAAAATTAAATATTGTTGCATATTTATAATAAATCATAAAACCAATAAAAGTTTGCAAAATAAATGATTTTGATTTTTTTGTGATTTACCTTCTCACCACAACTCGATGCACTACCACCGGGGACATATCTGCTCATATACTGACGTATTTCAAGAAACACTTTCTGCAAACCAGATATCTGATCCCCCTACTTGTGAACTGTGTTTTGTAGACAAGACATCTCCCTCTGAGAATCTTCAGGTATTAAATGACTATAAGCAGGAGTAGATGTAGCCGAAATCCTTGATGGCATGCGAAAGACCTCAGATGGTACAGGTCCCAAACCCATCCCGCCCACTCTACCAGGATGCTCCTTCCCAAGGACTTTACCAACCGGGTCTTCCTAGGAGACTGAGTAGGATTGCCCCGGATTGGCATCCCATATTTCTTTAATTTTTACATATAAACAAAATATCAATATATATTAACACAGTAAAAACTGATAATAAGTTATTATAATAAATAACTGACTTCATACCCCAACTTCTCTGGCAGGTTCATTAACAAAACTTCCATCTGTTTTTTTATGAACATCCAGCCACAGTTCTGTTCGGGATGCATCATGCCCTAAACTCTGAGACTCCATTAAACAAAGATAAATCAACAATTAAATATGTTAAATAGATAATATTATCTTATAAATATTTAAACTAATTAAAAGATTACAAATGACATTCTGCTTCTTGAAAAGCTTTTTGAACCCGCAGTGTGCGGGATGACCTGCTTTGCCCGGTTTGAAGCATTCTGTCTTGAGAGATCCTGAAATAAATAAAATTCAATTTAACAGTATTGTATTCAATGTCTATCTCCTCTTCATTTACATGTATAAATGTAAAATGAGGATAATATAATAATATATATTTCAATACCATCCGCTTCTCATCACGATGTCTATCGAAAAAAACCTTCCACTGTTCTTTCGGTACCCCACTGGGTAGCTTCTCATACATCTGCTGCAAGGTCAACGAAGTATTTTTGACATCACACCACAACCTCCATTTGAAATCTTTCCTTTTTTTTCAAAGATTTTTCAATGTCCACTTCTGTGCTATCACATCAGCAACGGTAAAGTGGAAGAACATCTGTATACAGAAATTCATTTTGAATATATTAGTAACATGACATTCAATTAAACCATAAAGTAATAAAATTACCTTTATCTGAGAATCATAAACTTCATTTTTCCAGTTGGAGGAATATTCCTCCAATCATCATATGAAATAGGCAGGGAAATGGGCTCTGCTGCCAGTTGACCTATAATCTGACCAAGTAAACCTACGGCGTCATCCGTCAGGACCCCATAAGAATCAAATGGCACCACTATCTTCTCTCCATGCATGTTCCAAACATCAGAACTTTTTATGTGTCTTTACACGGTTTCATTGTTTTCATCTGCAATGAGAAAACAATTACTATAAACAAAATGAAATAAATTTATTTAATTAAAATTTGTACCTATGACTGTGACCCTCTAGAATGTCCGTGATGAACTGGAAGGGGTGTGTTGCTGCCCCACTCCTGAGGCTCCTGTAGGGGGAGGTGATGACTCATCCTCTAATGAGGCATCCACTGATGGTGTCAGAGATGGTGCAGGGGGAGATGATGCAGGGATGTAGGCAGCTAATGCCTCAGATGTCGTGGGGACAGACGGATCGTCATCTGTCGCAGAAGTAGAAGGAATAGTGTACCGCTTCTACCTTGGCATTCCTGTCATTTAATCAAATAAAATTAAGGTCAGAATATATATTTCAAAAAATTTATGCAGAAAAAAAAATTAAAAATGATAATAGATGCCCAGTACTAACAAAAAATATATATATAAAAATGATAATGAATGACTACATAAATGAAACAAGTGGTTGATGAATGAATAAATAATTGTACATACAATCATTTTCCCCTGCAATCATGTTGGTTTCCTGCTCTATTGCTTCATCCACTTCATTCATCCTCGCTAGACTAATATTTTCAATATCATGATGGACAAATAATTCTGCTTCCTGTTGTTGATGAAATTCAATTCTAGAGGTCAAATCTTCCACTACATCACCCATATCATACAAATCTCTTTGTATTACGTGAGTAACTACACTCCACCCTTCATCCACAACATCATTCACATAATATACCATTTTTGGTAGCGATGCTAAGATATATGGATCATGCAATTCACGATCACCAACATCCATCATGCGAGAGAAGTTTACAGAAGTAAATTGCAAGGAATCTCTTTTAACACCTCTGATAATATCGACCCATTTTCATTTGAATAAAACAACAGAAAAATGCATGTGGTAGTTTAATTCAATAATATCATGCAGCTTTCCATAGTATTCCACTTCAGAAAATGTAAATATACCACTATTCTGTGTTTTCAAACCCACTTCTCGATCGACTGTATGAAATCTAAAACCATTCACATTATAAGCGCCGAACTTTCTAACTTGTTTTATAGGACCTCTAGCAAGAAAATTCAAATCTTCTGACAAGTCTGCTCGAGTATCAATATTCATGATCTGAAAAAAAAATTAATAGATTTGCAAATTGTATGTGTGAAACTAATATTCGTATTTATTGAAATATTTATAAACTTACACGTCGTGCAAACCATTCTACCAGTTCTTTATTCACAGAATTTGTTATATCTTTTTCATTTAGTTTTCAGCCTCTCATTCATCTCTTTGTTTTTATCCTCAACTCTTCAATAAATGGATCTGCAATTTCACTATTTAGCAGCACATATCTATGTGCCTGTAATAATTCCAATTCTGTTAGTTTCGCGTATGAGGTCCTCCCAACTGATCGGCCAATAGCAGGAAATATTTTTGATTTCTGATGCATTTGAGAATGAGTTGATGTGTCATCAACACGTCCAACTCGATTAAATCTTGTCTCAATATCATCGAAATATCTGGAACAAAAGGTGAGACACTCCTCGGCCAAATAGCCTTCAGCAATAGAGCCTTCTGGTTGAGCTTTCTTTCTCATGTATGCTTTCAAATTCCCAAGATATCTGTGAAAAAAATAATAATATTATGCATTTATTTAAATGCGAAAAATTGTTTACTTGACTGGAAAAATATAAATCAAATACCTCTCAATTGGATACATCCATCAATAATGAACGGGGCCTCCTAATTTAGCTTCGTCAACCAAATGCACAGTTAAATGCATCATGACAGTAAAAAACGATGGAGGAAAGATCATATCCATTGCACAAAGGGTCAATACAAACCTCTCCTGTAGGTTTTCAAGCTGAAATGGATGTAGAGCTTTCTCACATAATTTCCTAAAAAATGTGCAGAATTGGAGTACAACAGCAGTAACTTTTTTAGGTAATAATATATGCAATGCCAATGGTTGTAACTGTTGTAACAAAATATGTGAATCGTGACTTTTCAATCCATATAACTTATGATTCATCAAGTCAACACACATCGAGATGTTACTCAAATACCCATCAGATACCTTCACATTCTTTAAAATTTGAAGGAACGTATCTTTATCCCTATTTTTCATTGAAAAAATGGTCGGAGCATACTTTTCATTCTCATCTGGCCAGAGATCACGTTTTATGTTCATTACTTGTAAGTCTTTGCGAGCATTGAGATGATCCTTCGACTTTCCATGCTCATTAAGTAATGTGAAAATCAAATTATCACATACATTCTTCTCAATATGCATCACATCAAGATTGTGGCGCAAAGAATTAAATTCCCAATATGGAAGTTTGAAGAATATACTTTTTTTCTTCCATTGTCGCATTCTGATTGCTGTTGACGATGCACTTCACACTCATTTTCTTCTATCATTCAAATGATGAACCTTCCCAAATTCTGTTTTAACATTTTCAAGTTGTGTAAATATTTCAGAACCGGTTAACAACTTTGGAGGTGGTCTACGATCAATGGAACCATTAAATTTTGATTTGTTCAGTCGGAATCTATGAGATGCATCAAGAAATCTTCGTTGGCACAAGAAGCACCATTTTCTACTGTGAGGTAGCCGTTTGGGCTCGAAATCAAAGTTACAAACGGGACAATCCAAACCCGTATATGTGTTCCAACCAGATAAATTCCCAAGACCAGGGAAGTTACTAATGGTCCACATTAAAGCAGCATGCATTTTGAACATTGTTTTAGAAGAAACATCAAATGTCTCAACACCGTTGCTCCATAACTCCTGCAATTCTTCAATCAAAGGCTGCAGGTATACATCAATATCATTTCCAGGCATTTTTTTTCCAGGAATAATCATCGAAATGATAAAAGTTGTTTGTTGCATACACATCCACGGAGGCAGATTATAAGGGATTAAAACAACTGGCCAAATGCTATAACTCGTACTCAAAGTCCCAAATGGGTTGAATCCATCGGCAGCAAATCCCAATCGAACATTCCTAGGATCAGATGAGAAATCTGGATGTAATGAATCAAATGTCTTCCACGATTGGGAATCTCGTGGATGTCTCATTAACCCATCATTGTTATTATCTACAGCATTCCACTTCATGTGTTTGGCGGTTTTTGATGACATGAATAATCTTTGCAATCGAGTCTTCAAAGGAAAGTAACGCAAAACTTTTGCAGGTGTGTTCCTTTTCTTCTTCTCCATGAAATTATGTTCAGTCATACTTCCAACATTACCCTTTGACTACCATCTAGAAGAAGAACATTTCTTACAATTCTTTCTACTTGAATCCTCTCCCCAGTAAAGCATACAATCATTGGGACACGCATGTATTTTTGTATAATTCAGACCAAGATGGTTTACAACTTTTTTCATCTCACAAAACTATTCTGGGATTTTTTCTTTAGGAAATGCATCACGAATCAATTCCAATAACATAGACATTGCCTTATTTGTAATTCCACAAAGACATTTGATATGGTACAACATCAGCAGAAATGAAAGTTTTGAATATTTCAAACACCCACTATACAACTCATGATTTCCATCATCAACTAAATCATGAAACGCATTTTCCCCACTGAAGATTTCCCTTACATTTGGATCCACAGAATCAAGAGGAGGATCCAATGATATGTTACAATCTTGATCTGCTTGTGTTACAGTCTCAAAAACATCACTTGTCACGTTGCAATTTGTAGCATCATCATCTGGTTGTTCTGATATGATTTGATGCTCATAGTGGAGTCTTGCAGTGCCGAATGCATCATTTATGAGGTTTTGCATTTCATTTTCCATTGGAGACAAACATGGGACCTCATTATATGGATTAACATCAGTCCTCAATCTTTCCGTATTGTTTGATTCTCCATGCCAAATCCAACACAAATATTGATCAGGGAATTGCTTCAGTATAAAATGTTCATAAACTTCATCCAGCTACAACCATGTTCTAAATTTACATTTAGGACATGGATATCTTATTCTCCCTTCAACGGATTGATTAGAAATTGCAAAATCTAAAAACTCATTCAAACCCTTAACATATTGAGGTGTGTTCCTCGGTAATGTGATCCAGCTTTTATCCATGTATATCACAATGTTCCTAAACAAAAATATACTATAGTGTAAGATTACAGAAACATAATATAATAAAGATGAACCATTGATCATAAAGTATGCATAATATAATAAAGATGATTCATTGATCACATTTACCACTACAAACCAACAGAACAAGTCTGGTCCATAGGAGACAGCGTCACACCTCATTGAGGAGCAATAAGAATATCGGGATACACACTTATCATAACACTATCGATCACAAATTTATGTTGCCTCAAACAACACCCCATTGACGTGTGATCAAAACTGATCATAATGCATTTTAAACCTGAGACATTATGTGATTGTTTAGGCTTGACCTTAGATGTCCTCCAAGAGGAATGATGTTTCTCAATGGATTCATACACAACCAACTATAAAGAGGGCCACTATATTCACTTTATTCATCGAAGTGTCACATCTCTAGGTTTGAGTATTACAAGTAAAGCATTTATAATCATGTCTTCAACCATCGGCATATAAAGAACTAGTTTTTTATTCAAGGGTTGTCTTAGACATTGAAACATTATTAATCTCATTTATTAGAATTTTATTTTAATAAAAAAATTTAATTTTTTAAAAGGGTTTGATCACTATAGTGGTGAGAATGTAAAACACATACATACATCAAATTCATAAACACATGGGAAATGCAGAAGGACTACTCACATCAATTCTATTTCTTTAACTTTTTATGAACAACCCTATAACTCTTGTCTATGATTTTTTAAATCTGAAATCAAATCTTTAGTACCTATTTCAAGGCACAACACCAAATACATAATTATATACAATTTATAATTAATTATATAATTTTATTATAAAAATTATAATTTATTTCAATTAAAACCAACAAGGAATAATTGCCTAAAAATCACCAGCCCACCTCATCACACCTATATAATAACCAACCACTTATGTATTGTTTGTGGAGAACTCCAACCTTTATCCCAATAAAATTACCTATGAAGATGAAGCAAGTCAATCAAAAAATTAACTTAACTTAATCTAATTTTAATTAAAACTATTTAAAAATTATAAATGGTGATGTACCTCTAACCCAATGACATGATAAAACATGAGATAATAATGTTGGGACATCTCATATCATTTTTGAGAAAAATAATTATCAGATCAGATGATTTATACAATGATCCAGTGTAAATAATCTCCAAAATCTAACCAAAAAATCCAAAAATAAATGAAGAACAATGTAAAGGTAACATCAAATGTAGTCATACATAATGGAAATAATACTACATGGTTGACCCTAACCATGGCCATGAATGATGTTGTAGAGGAATTTATCCAAGGTTGATGCAAGTAGTTTATAATCAAATGATGCCCTATTTGACATCAGCAACACCTTTTTGATGTGTTGGTTACATATACTTCTTCCTAACCATATAATTTATTCCCCTTCCCCTTATCTATCTATCTGCCTCTCCCATAAACAATGTCTACATCATAGGAATATATGTTGGTATTTTGAAATATTTAAGTCATGTATTTGTTGATAAGGTGGCATGTATATTTTTCATAATTGAAATAATTTTTTCATTATTTCATTATTTTGATGACCCATGTGTTTTTATTTCCCATTATGGTTTTTTGAGACTCGACGCAGTAATGACCTCCTCACGGTGGAAGACTAGGCCACCAAAACCCAATTCTTTCCACCATAGGCCATTTTTTAAAGATAAGTGACGAGAATGAATAATTATAATGGTAGGCCTCTTCATAATGTACATGTAGGCATGCACCCAACCATATATATGAATATGTTCATAATAATAAAAATAAGAGAAAATAAACTAAATATTTACATTCTATCATGTTATTTACTTTAGAGAATAAAAAATAGTACAATAGGTAATATGAAAACAAATGGAAAAAATATACACCTAATAGGGAAATATTACATATCCTGACAATAATATGAAATGAATGAATTATAGAGAGATCGACTATTGATCTATAATCACTGACCACCATGTAAGGTCAAATTAACCCAATTATCCCTTTTCCGAACATAATACACAACTAATTTTTACATTATCTATATATACTTGACATGTGTGGGAATAACTCAATTAGGTTTGAGCACATATATACCCAACCTTCCACATGAAAACCCGATATATGAGGAATAGAATACATGTTAATATTTGACATCTGAGCCTAAAGATTGACGAAAAACTAACCCAACAATAAAGAGATATGTTCTTCAATGAAAACCGAAAAGGAGAGAAAGGTTATATCTATCTCAAATACCAGTCCAAAATAATGGTTTCACAACTTCTCTAATGAAATATCATCAATGCCCAGTATCATGCTAATTTGTTCAGGGAATTATTGAGGAGGACCAACACATCATCAATTTTCTATAATCTTATGGATCATAACAACCGTGGATTGAGGAATCTCTACATTGTGTAATAGTGTATTACCTCCTTTGTTTCGGCATAATGTGTATGGTGGATCCACAAAACATGTTCCTGGGGATAACCATCCTGTTTGATGGAGGGCCCTCTTCCTAGGGTTATAGGGATTACATAATATATTTCTACATAAAGTTTATTGTGAACCTACACCCTAGTGTGAAAGGGGATACAATATTTATGGATATAGGACCAACACCCTGGTGCAATATAGAATGCTACTTCAAGTCATATTATATAAATAGAGAAGCAGTACACTCAAATCAAACAAAACATCACAAACACAGACAAGAAAACATTGAACGACTGTCCATGAAACACCATGGGGATTACATTGGAACCAATAAACCAAAGGAAATAAATGAAAAGAAACAAAATAACAAAAAGAAAACCAAAACACAAAGCATTCGCAGCACTACGACAACAAATCAATAACGTGGAACCTGCAACCAGTCTGAACTTGACATTCATTCCCAAAATACAAATAAGAACTCTCATTCTAGTAGAATATAATAGTTAAAATTCAAAAAAAACCACTCCAGATGGGCCTAAAGAGTAGTACATGAAAATATCAGTGAACCTACAATGAAATCTACAATTCATCCACAACTGAAACTGTTGGAACCAAAAAGATTTCCCAAATGAAATAGATGAAATCATTGGCCTAAAACACAACTGAAATAACATTAATAGATAACATATAATGCACGTACTTGATCTTGGATGAAAACTAAGAGATGCGCAAGAACCGCCATCCAAGAAACTGCAACATAGGACATAGTGCCAAAAGAATGTCATGCTGGAAAAAGTTCAATGACAACAATAATTTTAGATCAAAACCCAACAGAGAATTATGATAAGAAATTAAGATGTTTGATCCATACTGATATAAGTTAATAAAGGAATAAATTATTTAAGAGAGTATTTTAAAGTCGTAACATACCTCTATATAGTAACTAATTATTAATAATGTTTTCTTGTTATCAAAATAATGTAGTATGAATATGTTTAGATTGTTATTAAAGAAAAATAGTGTTCCATCAACTGAATCCATTATTGACCAAGTGTTCATGATCTCTAGACACATTTTTGTTCATTTTAAAATAAAGGATGTTGAATATTCAACCTTTTAAAGAGAAATTTTCTAACCCAAACTGGTTTTCTATGTACAGGTCCTGGAGGGCTGCATGCAACAATACATCGTATGAAAAACAATGATAAGAATTCCATGTATTACAACATTAATTCACAACTAAAAACATGTACTCAATTAACATGAAAAACAAAATTTAATAACCTATGATTTATCATCAATTAATATAATGTAGTGACTATATATTTACAAAGAAACTAAATTTCAAATAACATATAGAATAATTAATTTTAAAGACTAAAACAAACTATGATTCATTAACAAGAAACACTATTAGTTTATGACCACATAAATATATCATTGTGATGTTCAAAAATATGTGTGTAATTAAATATATATATCAACAAGTATTCACAACCCAGCTAATTAATCTTTGCACACAAGGCATGAATTGTAAAAAACTATTTGATGTATATAATCTCAATATTAGATTCAATAGTACAGTAAATAATTCATGAAAAAAATGAATATAATGCATTTTCAAATCACATGGAATGGGAATCATGCATTAATAAAGAAAATTCACAATATTGTACCACTCCCTATACCAAATAAACAATGAATTGTAACAAGATTCAAAATAGAAAAACATAGTTCAAAAAAGTAAGAACATGTCCCCTTCTAATTAGATAATTTAGGATGCACTAGTATGTAAAACATTCAATCTCTACTAATTAATGGTGTAAAATACCAATGTGGGTTTTATGTTTTACTACAAATCATGTCATTAGATTACCTCACAAATTAGGTGTGGGGGGTCTCCGAAGGCCGCGGGGGGCGTGGGGGGTGCCGGGGTCGCCAGAGGGCGTGGGGGGCGCGGGGGCGCGGGGGTCGCCGGTGGTTGAGGGGGTCGCCGGTGGTCGAGGGGGTGCCGGGGGGTGCGGGTTTCTCCAGAGAGCACAGGGGTGAGGAGTCACCGGAAGCGCGGGGGGTGGGGATTCGCCGGCAGCACGGGGGGTGCGGAGTCGCGAGGGTTAGGGATCGCGAAGGGGAAGGGGGAAAGGGTCGGCGGCTGTGTAAAATAAATCGGGTTTCATGGTGGTTTATTAAAAACCGCCGCGAAACCTTCACCGAAAAAGGTTTTGCGGCGGTTTTGTGAACTTCCGCCACAAAACCGCCGCTAAACCATGTTTTTTTGTAGTGAATGAAAATATTTTTTTTATGATTATGGATTATATCCATAAACTGTTCAATTTATGTTAAGTGATTTATAATTTAGGAATTACTTATTTCGATTCATAAACAAACCTACTTTATGCCATTGTTTAGAAATGGTGCCTAGTGGAATGAATGGAAACCGTATCAATGCATGCACCCCATGTAGGGATTTTCCTCCGGCTCAGGATAATTATAATGGAGCTGGTGATACAACTGCTGCTGATCAGCTTATCATTATACTGGGACAACTCACTCTGGTTATGAATAGTAACCTTACCAGTATGGAGCACCCTGATCCACAATGTGCAGGATCAATGTTAGACCTATTCATGAGGGAAAAACAACAACATTCAATGGGATTACAAATCCATTAGTGGCTGAGAAATGGATGAATTCTATAGATAAAATATTCCATCCCTTGGGGAGTACTGAAAGGGAAAAATTTATCATGGTAGTTTATCACCTCACTGGAGATTTTGATCAATGGTGGTCATTGATTCAAAACACAAAAGAAGATGATGAAGTATCAAATATGTAATGAAGAGAGTTTAAAGAGACTTTCTTTGAAAAATACTTTCCTCGTGACCATCGAGCAGATATGGAAACACCATTTCTGAGTATAAGGCAAAAGAAGGATGAGAATGTCGCAAAGTATGAGGCTAACATAACAATGTTATAGAGGCATTCTTCATATTATATACGTAACTCAAGAAGTATAATTGATCATTTTTTTGATGGGATAGAACTGTTTCTTCATCGAGATTTAGTCTCACAATCGTTCTCATCATTCGAAGATATTGTCTCATGGGCTATCAAGATAGAAAAAGAATTCTCTATGTCTTACGACATCAAAGAAAAGAAAGAGAAGAAGATATCTGATGATCACTCTAGAAATTGAAATATGTGGAAGAAGGGAAAAATTAAATATCCATCCTGTAGTAAATCTTGGAAGAAACACCCCGGTACTTGCTTGAAGGGAATGAGAGTCTATTTTAAGTGTGGTGAAAAAGGACACCAAGCTCGTGATTGTAAGGGGAAGAAGGAAGATACCGATGTTCAATGCTAAAATTGTACGGAGATGGGAAATTATTCAAATGAATGTCCTAAGAGTCATGGAAACATAACTCAGAAAAGGCCAAGGTATCAAGGCCAAGCTTATACGATCACTATTGCTGAGGTTGATGCTGTGAAAGATGTGGTGGCTGGTAATTTAATGGTTTCCTCAAGTTTAGCCAATTCTTTATTTGATTCTGTAACATTTCATTGTTTCATATCTTCCATGTTTTCTAAGAAAAATAGATATTTCCATTTTGATTTAATAAGGGATTTGTTAGTTAAAACTCTAAATAGAAGTATCATTTCCACAATGTTCTGTGAATCAGTTCCCATTAGGGCATTTAAATGTTCTTTCTCTTCTGATCTCATCATCATACCCAAGATTGAATTTGATATAATACATGGTAGGGATTGGATTTTGGACCATGATGAAATAATTTATTGTAATAAGAAGGAGGATACTATTTTTGATGATGATGATAAAGAACACCATATATTTTGAGCAGTATCGTCACCACCAAATTCTTATCTAGATCCACCCCCAATAGCTCAACTAAATTCAAATATATGGGAGGAAGAGGTTGAAATGACTTTGGGTGAGGAAATGAATGTTCAAATAGATTATGTACCTATTTTGAGAGAATATGTTTATGTGTTTCTAGAAGATTTACCTGGACATCCTTCCGAATGAGAAATTGAGTTTTCCATTGATTTGATTCCTGGTTCATGGCCCATATCGAAGACCCCTTATAGAATGGAAACTGTGGAATTTGTGGAACTAAAGAAACAACTAGAGGAATTGTGTAATAAGGGGTTTATTCTCCCTATTGTTTCTCCATGGGGAGCCCCTGTTGTTTTTGTTATGAATAAATATGGATCTCTAAGGTTATGTATCGACTATTGGGAGATCATGGAAATAACAATAATGTTTAAGTATCCCATACCTCCCATTGATGATTTATTTGAACAACTACATGGAGCTAAATAATTTTCAAAGATTGACCTTTGATATGGATACCATCAGTTGTGTGTGAAAAATGAAGACATTCCAAAGATAACATTTCAAACCAGGTACGGGCATTGCGAGTTTACAGTAATGACTTTTGGATTGACTAATGCACCCTCTATTTTCATGGATCTAATGAACATAGTTTTCCAGGAATATCATGACGAATTTTTAGTTGTATTTATTGATAATATTTTGGTATACTTAAAAATATACTGTGATAATGAAAATCACGTACAAATTATCCTAAAGACTCTTAGAAGACATGAATTATATGGGATGTTTAATAGGTTTGAATTCTGGATTCATGCGATTTCTTTTCATGACCATATTGTCTCCAAGGATGGAATTTCCGTTGATCCTTCAAAGCCAAAGGCAATCCAAGAATGGATAGCATCGAAAAGTATAACTGAGGTGCAAAGTTTTATTGGTTTAGCAGGTTATTAACGACGATTCATCCAAAATTTTTCCTGATTGGCTTACCCATTAACGAACCTCACACATAAAGGGGTTAAATTTTATTTGAAAACATATTGTGAATAATGTTTTGAAGAACTGAAGAGAATATTATTCATTTATTATATATTGAATCTACCATCGGGGAATGATGGGTTTTTTATTTATAGGGATGCTTCAAATAAACGACTTGGTTTTTTCCTTATGCAGAATGATAGGGTTATTGCCTATGCATCACGACTGGTAAAAATTCATGAGAAAAACAATCCTACTCATGATCTTGTGTTAGCTGCTGTAATATTTTCTTTGAAGATATGGAGACATTATCTCTATGGTGAAAAATGTGAGAAATATACAGATCACAAGTGTTTGAAGTATATTTTCTCACAGAATGAACTCAACTTGAGGCAAAGGCGATGGATTGAACTTCTCAAGGATTATGATTGCACGATACACTACCTCCGGGGGAAGGAAAATAAAGTGGAAGATGCTTTGTTTAGAAAGGATCATGGATTTGTGAACAATGTGAGAGTTGAAAGGGATCCTATTTTCATGGATCTGGTAAAGATTGATATGGGAATAACCATGGAAGGTGAAACATAAATTCCTTTTCAAATGCTTACCAAAACATCTTTACTAAAAAGGGTAACGAGTTCTCAGGATGTTGATGAGGAGTTTCAAAAGAATATTACAGCTGTGAATGATGGGATATTGAGTGACTTTGTAGATGAAAATGGAATATTGAAATTTGGGAAGAGACTTTGTGTTCCCGATATAATTGATTTAAAAAGGGAATTTTTGGATGATGCTCATAGTTCCAATTTCTCTATAAACCATCATAGCACTAAGATGTATAGAGATTTGAAGTAAAATTTTAGGTGCGATAACATGAAGAGGGAGATTTCTGATTTTTTTGTCCAGATGTATAGTTTTTCAACAAGTGAAAGCTGGAAGGAATCATCCTGGAGAAGTATTGCAACCTCTTCCCATACCTGAGTGGAAATGGGATAATATAATGATGGAATTTTTCATTTGACTACCAATGACTCCTAGAAGGAACGACACAATATGGGTCGTTGTTGATCATCATACCAAGTCAGCGCATTTTCCTCCTATAAGAGAAGATTTACCACTTGAACATCTAGAAAGACTATGTATTAATGAAGTAGCGAGACATCATGGACTTAATGACCTATAAAATTAAAGGATAATTTATTCTTAATTTTCTTTGGGATTTTACAAGAATGCGGTTTCTGACGGAACTGGTTTCCGAGGCCCCGTGTGCCCGGAATTTCTATCCGATGTTTAGCTCAGGTACGTTCAGTGAACGAACGAGTGAGTATTTCTAACTTTTGAACTGGTGCTCATAATTGATTTCTGAGGGCACCGATGGATTCGCAGCTCCGGTAATTGCTTAGGAACACCTTTTCCGGAGTTGCATTTTCACAGGAGGAGTTGTTACAAAATTGTGGAAGATAAAATAAAAATTGAGTTACAATTTTTATTTCTTTTAAGTGGTTTATCCATTGAGTGGATGTTGGGGTAACCACCCAACATCCCATGGGAGGTAATGAGAGTGGTGGGGCCCACACGAACCCCACCCCTTCATCTTCCCTAACCTTTCATAACCCTTCATTAATTTGAAAACTTGAGTTAATTAATTGAGGGAATTAATTCAACTTTTTAAATTCAAATGCTTAAGTTATGTTAATAAAATATGTGATGAACTTATTTTATTTTGATGGAAGTCTTGTTGCTTGAGAGGTTTGGGAGAAAAGCTAAGGGAGGCTTGAAGATATTCATCTTCATCGTCGAAGAAAACGAAGAACGCGAAGAATGCGAAGAACTCACCGATCTCCGACGAAGAACGCTGAATCCTCGGAGATTGACTACGCGACACCATCCACCACGACGCCAACGACGCCTTCTTCCATGATGATTCTCCTTTCGCGATTCCTCCTTCCACGATGGTTTTTCCGCGACGAACCTCCATTCAATCTACGCTCGTGGTAGGGGTTTTATGCGTTTGTTTTCGTGAATTACTTCTGTCATCTATCCTAGTTCAGTTGGACCACTTGCTATCATTTAACGGTAGGGGACCGGACTGCACAAACACGGCCGACCCTCCTCCATTAATATTTTGTGTTGTTTCGGTTCAAAGGGATGTGACGCGGTGCCATCGCATTGCACATGAATGAGCGGAAAGGATGGGTGGCACCATCGCGCTGCGCATTTGAAAATCGAACCAAGCCGCGCCGCCGTCGCGCCGCGCCGGAAAAACCCGAAGACACCGCGGCCGGAGCGGGGCCATGGGGGAGGGGCGCCGTGCTAGACAGAACACGCCGCGGCTTAGGCCTCGGGGGAGCAGGGGGACTGGCGGCTGGTTCCGGGCCACCAGCGTTGGAGCAGGGGGACCGGCCCTCACTGATCTTGTGGCGGCCGAAGCCGGCCGGCCGGAGTGGGCCTGCCGGTCAGGGGGAGAGACGGGGGTTATGACCCCCGGCTAGGCAGAAATGAGCGGCCCCCATTATGGGGGGCCGCGGTTACAGAAAGTGGGGTGCAGCCCCCCCCCCCTCGCGTTCCTTCACTCGACCGAAACGGCCGAGCCCGTGGCTGGCGCCTGCGCGCCGGGCCGGCTGCCCTGGCCGGTCCGCTAGACCGGGCCGCGCCTAGGCCGGGTTGAGCCACGCCAGCCAGGCCGGGCCACGCCCAAGAAGTCCAGACCCGTATCCGGGATGGGTCAACCCGGTTCAGGCCGACTCGGGGGATACCGGGCCGGGTCGGACCGGGCCCGAAACCCCTAATACCGGACTTTTTGATCTGATGCCCATAACTTGGACTGCAGACCTCTGATCTACGCACCATTACCTATGATGTGATCCTTGGTTCAAGAAATTCATTTCGGTATATTACACTTAAGGCTTCTGAGAACTTTGAGTACGTCCAGGTTGGTTCGGATACGAAACCAACCGGTCCCTCAGAGCGGAAACGCTTATATCTCAAGCTCCGGACGTCCGATTGATGTGCCGCTGACTTTGTTGGATTCCTCTTGATTAGATGGAACGTTTGGCATGCTTCTCCTTAGTTTTGGATGCAATTAGAAAATGGCCGGGTTGGATTGTACCTGAAATCCAACCGGGCCCCTCGAACGGAAAGGCTAATAACTTTCAGACCGAACGTCAGTATGACGTACCGTCATCGGCATTGGTGATCATGTTGAGAAACGGTCAATATGAGGATACCCTATGAGTGTTCAGGGTATAGACGAGATACGGCCGGGTTGGTTCGCACATGAAACCAACTGGTCCCCTATGACAAAAGGCTAGTAACTCACAGACCGGGCGTCCGACTGACGCACCGTCTGTTACGTGGAGACCCCTATGACGAGGCGGGTACTTTGAAATACTTCTTCATGGAACATTTTGATAAATGTAGTATTGATTAGTAGCTCGTGGAGAGGACCCTCCCAGTGATGAGCTAGCAGAGTGTAGAGACCTAGTAGCTCGCTGAGACTTGACGAATGCTGATTCAACGACTCGATGTGTTTCGGATATCCCAATGGGGAGCGCTTGGTTGTAGCGGAAGACCCACGGTGGAGGAGTTCTTGGTAGTAGCGGCAGACCCGCGGTACTCAACAGAAGGAGTACCTCTGGAGGCTATGAGGGGGAGCACTTGGTTGTAGTGACAGAGCCACGGCGGAGGAGTGCATGGTTGTAGCGGCATACCTGTGGTACTCAACAGAAGGAGTACCTCTAGAACCTATGAGGGGGAGCGCTTGGTTGTAGAGGCAGAACCATGGTGGGAAGCACTTGGTTGTAGAATCAGGCCCACAATACTCGACATGTGGAGTACTAAAGCAGTCCAAGGAGTTTGGCATGCTTGGTTGTAGCGGTAGGCCCTCTGAACTCGACAGAGGAGGAGTTCGGCGCGCTTGGTTGTAGCGGCAAGCCCACTATACTCGACGGAGGAGGTGTTCTCCAGTAGATGTGGTTTCGATGTCATGATTTAAATCCTGTTTGAGATGAGTCTATGACATTTGTGTTTACCTCATGATTGATATAGGTCACTTGATATCTTAGGTATATGTATGGGCATATACCTGGGTAGTGGATATCCGTTGATTTCATAATCTTTGTGTTTCCTCAAATTGAGATGGGTTACTTGATAAATTAATTATATGTATGAGCATATATGTAAGTAGAGGTTATCTTTTGAGATCTTCTTTGTGGGTATCCTTGTTGGATTTAGTGAGACCTTGAGGGTCTCGGGGTCCCTACTGAGTATCGTTATACCCACCCCTGCACAGGCTATTCCCGTACCTCATTGTGTTTGTTGAAGACGATGGGCAGTGCTGACGGAGGCCAAGATTTCGAGGACTGGATGGTATCCGGGAGTGGACTTCACGACGAGACGACACTCAGAAAAGGTAGGCGGGTGAGAGCGTTGTGGAGGCTATTGGTACCTACCCTTCAGGTAGGATCTGTGGCAGACGATCCAGGAGATGCGCTGTCTGTAACTACCCTTTAGGTAGGATCCGAGGAGGATGACCTAGGAGTTGCTTCCATTTTTCCAGCTATTTTCTATTCTATTGTACTTTCTTTCAGTTGTATCTGTACTTTTGATTGGATTTTTATTCTGCCCCATTTACATTTCAGCACTCTCTTTTTGTACTTAGTGTTTTTCTTCCTCTTGTACTCTGTGGTGTTTTGTTACTTTTATAAAGGTAATGCCTTCCCAGTTATCGGGATTTACGCCTTTGGTGGTAGTCGCCAGCCCCAAGCTGATGGAAAGCGGGCTTGGGGTAGTCACGACATGGGCCTCGAGGACGGGTCGTGAAAAATTGGAATCAGAGGAGTTCAGTTCTACCATAGAACTCAGGACTCTGATCTTTTTCTATGTGAAGAAATAGTGTTAAGAGTATTGAGTGTGGTTATCAGTCCAGGGAGTCCAGTGTTGGTGCGGCGGCCGACGTATCCGTACACCAGGACCCTGACTTCTGATTTTTGTCTTAATGCATGAAAACATTGATTTCATGTGTGTTTCAAGTTTTCTTTGTGATTACTTTTTGTCAGCTCACCAATTATACTGTTCTGACCATGGTGCACCTGTCTCTTTTTAGGATGTCCCCACGACAGCAGCCAGCTAGGGTTCTGAGAGTTGTGCGTGACGACAGCCCGTCGAGCGATGAGGCCTCGGTACAAGGCCCTTTGACGACAGAGGCACCGGAGGTTCCTCCACCTACTGAGGCACCGATGCTACTAGCCCGAGCCGCTAACGGTGCATGTCGCCTTAGTGCACTGCACGAGCTTCAGCATCAGTGACCTCCCAGGTTCCGTGGGGAGACAGACCCTCAGGCAGCCGAGGATTGGATGGAGGCTGTTGTACAAGTTTTCCGTTTGGTAGGGACACCAGCTGACCTTATGGTGGTCCTTGCAGTGAGCCTCCTACACACGGCAGCAGGCCAATGGTGGAGCTTGATTCTCCAGGTGCATGACGAGGCATCTCTCCTTTGGACGGACTTTGAGAGCCTTTTCGGTCAGAGTTCGTCCCAGCCACCCTCCGAGCGGTGCGCATCCAGGAGCTGCTACAACTGCGGCAAGGCAGCATGACAGTAGCCCAATACGCGGAGAATATTACCAATCTATAGTTCTATTCCACAGACATGGTACGAGACCCATTCTTCTATGCCCGAACCTTCGAGTAGGGGCTCAGGCGAGAGATCAGAGCTTCAGTTGTTTCTCACAGCATTAAGACACAGGAAGGGGTGTTGGAGCGGGCCCTACTAATGGAGAGTTTCCTTGCTGCGCAGTCTCCAGCAGCAGGACCCACCACTAGCCGGCTTGTGGTATAGTCTTCTACAGTAGGCAGTAGACAGATGACACAGAGGTCCAAGAGGACTAGACCTATAGGTGGTCGACCGCATGACATAGGATCATTTGTGCGAGGCACCCGGGGTGGAGAATGACTTACCATGCGCGGACAGTGATACTCCTGCGGTGGGGTGGGTCACATGGCTCGTGACTGCCTGACCCGCCATAAAGATGACTAGCAGATGAACGAAGGACCTCCCGGGCAGAGGCAGAGGTTCGATCGAGGCAGACCGCATAGAGCAGGAGACCGTGGCAGGGGAGCTGGCCGTGCTGCTGCAGGTGGATGATGCATCGAGGGGTTTCCACCACCACCACCTAGAGGTCCACCCCGACCGCATGGAACAGGTGGTTGTGGGATAGCTCAGCTTCAGGAAGCTGAGGTATACGATCATGGAGCTCCGGGAGCAGGACTAGCTCCAGACCTGGATACTTTTCTTCATGTTGCTTCTAGCTCTGTTGATGTTTCTTTCTAAATGATTTGTGTCTTTTTACTTTGAGCTGCAGTAATAAAAGACACCTTTCTTATGGAGTTTACCTTCTTGTCCCCTCTTTTTGTTGTGACTAAGAGGTTCCGGTTTAAAAACCGTTGACTTGATCCTCAATTTGAGATACCTATTGGAAGAGACCCAGTGACCACACACTGATGCCGGAAGTGTGACTCAACCCTTGGAGGTGAGAGTAATGGTTGGATATCTTGGTAGTAGCATCGAGGCCTTAATACGTCATCCTTGGTATTGATTAGTATCATCCATGTCGGGGTTAACTGTATTAGGCGAAGAACGTGGTTCATCCAGGGGATGAGACCAGATTTCTCTTATCAGCAAAGAAGAATTCTTAGAAGCTCTTATATGACCAGAAAGGTCCAAGTCATCCAAGAGCGGATGAGGACAGCTCAGAGCCGGCAGAAAGTCTTGTGCTGACAGGGGGCGGAGACCACTAGAGTTCGAGGATGGCGACCACGTTTCCCTATGGGTCTCACCTTGACATGAGTTACAGAGATGTGGCCAAGGGGACAAGTTAACTTCGAGGTTCAACGGACCTTTCTAGTTCCTCAGCAGGGTAGGCAAGGTGGTTTACCGCTTGGCCCACCCACCTCAGTTGCACCAGGTGCATGGCGACTTCCATGTATCTCAACTGAGGAGATACGTGCTTGACCCGACCCATGTCATCGACCATGGGGAACGAGACCTTGGTGATGGGGTGACTTTGACGGAGGTTCCAGTGGGAAATATGGAATGAAATGAACGGATCCTACGAGGACGGTCGATTCCTCGGGTGTGCTTCCACTGGTAGTACGGGAACCTCCAGGTGAGCACATGGGAGCGGGAGGCTCAGGTGCATGCTCAGTACCAATTTTGTTTCCCTAGTTTGTGTTATAGCATTACGGGGACATAAATCCCTAAGGTGGGAGTAATGTAAAGACCTGTAAAATTCAAGGAAATTTTTTTCTTAATTTTCTTCGGGATTTTACAAGAATGCGGTTTCTGACGGCACTTGATTCTGAGGCCCGGTGTGCCCGAAATTTCTATCTGATTTTTTGCTCGGGTACGTTCAGTGAACGAACGAGCGGGTTTTTCAAAATTTTGAACCGTTGAATAGAATTGAATTCTGAGGGCACCGATGGATTCTCAGCACCAGTAATTGCTTAGGAACAACTTTTTCAGTGTTTTTTTTTCACGGGAGGAGTAGTTGAAAATTTGTGGAAGATAAAATAAAAAACGAGTTAGAAGTTTTATTTCTTTTAAGTGGTTTATCCATTGAGTGGAAGTTGGAGTAACCACCCAACTTCCAATGGGAGGTTATGAGAGTAGTAGGGCCCACACGAACCCCACCCCTTCATCTTCCTTAACATTCCATACCCCTTCATTAATTTGACAACTGGAGTTAATTAATTGAAGGAATTAATTCAACTTTTGAAATTCAAATGCTTAAGTTATGTTAATAAAATAAGTGATGAACTTATTTTATTTTTTTGGAAGTCTTGTTGCTTGAGAGGTTTGGGAGAAAAGCTAAGGGAGGCCTGAAGATCTTCATCTTTATCGTCGAAGAACACGAAGAATGCGATTAACGCGAAGAACGCACCGATCTCCGAAGTAGAACGCCGAATCCTAGAATATCGACTATGCAACGCCGTGTAACGCGATGCCAACGACGCCTTCTTCCGCGACGATTCTCCTTTCGCGACGCCTCCTTCCACGACGTTTTTTCCGCGATGAACCTTCGTTCATGCTATGCTCGAGGTAGGGGTTTTATACGTTTATTTTCGTGAATTACATCCATCATCTATCCTAGTTTAATTGGATCGCTTGCTATCGTTTAACAGGAGGGGGCCAAACCTCACAAAAACAGCTGACCCTCCTCCCTTAATATTTTGTGTTGTTGCGGGTCAAAGGGAAGTGACATTATGCCGTCGCACCACACGGGAATGAGCGGAAAGGATCTGCGGCGCCGTCATGCCACACATTTGAAAATCGAACCAACCCGTGGCGCCGCGCAGGAAAAACCCGAAGACACCGCGGCCGGACCGGGGCCACGGCGGAGGGGTGTGGTGCCGTCGCGCCGCGCCAGACAGAATAAGTTGTGGTTTAGGCTGCGGTGAAGTAGGGGGACCAGGGGCCGGGTCTAGAGCGCCAGCGTTGGTGCAGGGGGACCGGCCCTCATCGGTCCCGTGGCGGCAGTAGCCGGTCGGCCGGAGCGGGCCGGCCGGTCAGGGGGAGAGTCGGGGGTTACAACACCCGGCCGGCCAGAAAAGAGCGGCCCCCATTATGGGGGGCCACGGTTACACAGAGCAGGGGGCAGCGCCCCCCCCCCCCCCCCCCCCCCCGTGTTCCTTCGTTCGGCTAAAACTGTCGAGCCCCTGGCTGGCGCCAGCGTGCCGGGCTGACTGCCCTGGCCGGTCCGCCAGACCGGGCTGCGCCCAGGCCGGGCCGGGCAGCGCCCAAGCGGGCTGGACCCAAACTCGGGACGGGTCGACCCGGTTCGTGTCGACCCAGGGGGTACCGGGCCGGGTCGGACCGGGCCCGAAACCCCTAATACCGGACTTTTTCAGTCTGTTTCCCATAACATGGGCTGCGGACCTCCGATCGACGCACCGTTAGCTGAGATGTGATCCTTGGATCGAGAAGGTTGTTTCGGCATATTACACTAAAGGTTTCAGAGAACGTTTAATACGGCCGGATTGGTTCGGATATGAAACCAACCGGGCCCTCGGAGCAGAAACTCTTATATCTCGAGCTCCAGATGTCTGATTGACGTGCCATCGACTTTGTTAGATTCCACTTGATGAGACGGAACATTTGGAATGCTTCGCCTGAGTTTTGGATGTAATTGGAAAATGGTCGGGTTGGATTGTACCCGAAATCCAACCGGGCCCCTGGAACGAAAAGGCTAATATCATTCTGACTGAACGTACGTTTGACGTACCGTCAGCGGCATTGGTGATCACGTTGTGAAATGGTCCCTATGAACATACCCTATGAGAGTTCGGGGTACATACGAGATACATCCAGGTTGGTTTGCAGACGAAACTAACCGGGCCCCTACGAAAAATGTCTAGTAACTCACAGACCGGGTGTCCGACTGACACGCCGTCTGTTGCGTTGAGACCCCTATGATGAGGCGGTACTTTGAGATACTTCTTCGTGGAACTTTGTGATACTTGGAGTATCGAACAATAGCTCATGGATTGGACCCTCCCGGTGACGAGCTAGCAGAGTGTAGAGAATTAGTAGCTGACTGAGACTTGATGACTGCTGATTCAACGACTCGTTGTGTTTCGGATAGCCTAGTGGGGAGCGCTTGGTTGTAGAGGAAGACCCACGGCGGAGGAGCGCTTAGTAGTAGCAGCAGACCCGCAGTACTCAACAAAAGGAGTACCTCTGGAGGCTATGAGGGAGAGGGCTTGGTTGTAGCGGCAGACCCACGACGGAGGAGCGCTTGGTTGTAGCGGCAGACCCACGGTACTCAACAGAAGGAGTACCTCTATAACCTATGAGGGGGAGCGCTTGGTTGTAGTGGCATATCCATGGTGGGAAGCGCTTGGTTGTAGCAGCAGGCCCACAGAACTCGACAGGTGGAGTACTACAGCAGTCCAAGGAGTTCTGCGCGCTTGGTTGTAGTGGAAGGCCCTCTAAACTCGACAGAGGAGGAGTTCGGCGTGCTTGGTTGTAGCGGCAGGCCCACTGTACTCGACGGAGGAGGAGTTCTCTAGCAGCTATGGTTTCGATGCCATGATTTAAATCCAGGTTGAGCTGAGTCTATAACCTTTGTGTTTACATCATGATTGAGATGGGTCACTTGATATCTTAGGTATATGTATGGGCATATACCTGGGTAGTGGATATCCGTTGATTTCATAATCTTTTTATTTCCTCAATATTGATATGGGTTACTTGATAACTTATGTATATGTATGGGAATATACCTAAGTAGAGGTTATCTGTTGAGATCTTCTTTGTGGTTATCCATGTTGGATTTAGTGAGACCTTGAGGGTCTCGGGATCCCTACTGAGTATCGTTATACTCACCCCTGCACAGGATATGCCCGTACCTCGTTGTGTTTGTTGCAGACGATGGGCAGTGTTGACGGAGGCCGAGAGTTCGAGGACTAGACAGTATCCGGAGGTGGACTTCACGAAGAGACGAAACTCAGAGGAGGTTGGAGGGTGACAGCGTTGTGGAGGCTATTTGTACCTACCCTTCAGGTAGGGTCTGTGGTGGATGATCCAGGAGCTGTGCTATTTGTACCTACCCTTCAGGTAGGATCTGAGGAGGACGACCCAAGAGTTGCTTCCGTTATTCCAGCTATTGTCTTTTCTGTTTTATTTTCTTTCAGTTGTAGTTGTACTTTCGATTGGGTTTGTATTTTGGCCAATTTACTTTTCAGCACTCCCTTTTTGTACTTAGTGTTTTACTTCCGCTTGTACACTGTGGTGTTTTGATAGTTTTATAATGGAAATGTATTCCCAGTTATCGGGATTTACGCCATTGGTGCCAGTTGCCAGCCCCTGGCCTATGGAAGGCGGGCTTTGGGTAGCCACGACACGGGCCCCGAGGACGGGTCGTGACAATGGAGTACCCATATCAATTATTTCTGATCGAGATCCATGCTTTACTTCTAGATTCTGGAAAAGTCTTAAAAAATCCCTGGATACTGAACTTCGTTTGAGCACTGCCTACCACCCCCAAACTAATGGACAATCAGAATGAACTATCAAACCTTAGAAGAAATGTGGAGATCCTTCTCACTTGACTTTCAGGGTATGTGGGATCAATATTTACCTTTGGTAGAATTTTCTTATAATAATAGCTTCCATTCAAGTATTCAGATGGCACCATATAAAGGGTTATATGGAAAGAGATGTCACACATGAACTTATTGGGATGATGTAGGTGAAAGAAAACTTGTAGTCCCAAAACATGTTGGGGAAATGATCGAAAAGGTAAAGGTAATCCAAACCCACATCAAAGCATCTCAAAGTAGGCAGAAGAGCTATGCTGATAACTGAATGAATCACTACTGGAAATATGACTTTTACCAACAGTTTTGGCCAAACCGTTGGTATAGGTCCACCCTATACCAATGGTTTGGCCAAAACCATTGGTATAGGTCCCAAAATAAAAGTACCAATACCAACGGTTGTGAGAATCGTTGGTATAAGTCCTTTGATTTTTTATCGAAACTTCTTACTGAGAACATTATATAAATCAAAATTTAAAATAATTATAACAATACATATATATATTTATGAAATTATGTAAACAAAAGTCATGTTGGGTTAGTGGTTAGGTCATTCAATTATAAACTAGAGGTCCTGGGATCAAATCCCACTGAATGTTTTTTATTGAAATTCATATACCAACGGTTTTGAGAACCATTTTTATAGATTTTCATATTAATTATACCAAAAGTTTTCAAAACCGTTCGTATAGGTCTATACCAACGGTTTTCCCAAAACCTTTGGTATAGACCTATTGTCACGTCTTACTTGCCAACGGTCCTCCAAACCGTTGGTATAACCTATACCAACGGTTTGGGGGACTATACCAACGGTTCCAAACCGTTGGTATAGGGTATTTTTCCAGTAATGAATGATTTGGAATTTTAGGTAGGAGATCATGTTTTCTTGTTGTTATTTATATTGAAGAGAGTTATACATTTCGGTAAGAAATGTAAATTGTGTCCCTGATACACATGACCATTCAAAATTCTTGAACGAATTGGAGATGTAGCTTATCATTTGGAAATGTTGCCAAATCTCTCCAAAGTTCACGATGTGTTCCACATATCACTGTTGAATAAATACATGCCTGACCCAATGCATGTACTCACCTATGAAGAATTATAACTAGAACCTGATCTGTCTTATTGCGAAGATCCATTCAAGATTCTTGATACAATAAATCTAGTGCTGAGAAACTGGACGACTCATCTGGTAAAAGTTCTATGGAGAAACCATAAGATCAAAGAGGCAACGTGGGATCCTTAGAAACTTATGATGGAGAACCACCCGAGTCTTTTAATGTAGTAATATTCTAGAAATTTCAAGGATATAATAATTTTATGGAGGGGAGAATGTAACACCCCATTCTTCCACGGTACACTTCTCTTTGAAAAAAATAGTAGCGTGTTTTGTACGCAACATTGAGTTCTAACACACACCACAACAAATCAAACTTGCCGTTATGAATAGTAATAGGCATTTTTTTAAAGTTTTATAAATTTTACCTTTTAAAATAGACTTCATTTTTGGATTTGGAATATCGAAATTAGTTTAGGGAGAATTTTTGGTATTTTTATGAAAACATTCAATTTTTGATGAATAGTGAAAAACACTAAGTTATAGTCTAAAACAAAATTTTTATTTAAATAATTAATTATTTTATTTAAATTTATTTTAGGTCAAAATAGATAAATAATACCTATATAAGTTCAATGTAATTCATTGGAGTCAGTTTATAAAAAATTTAGATATATAATACTTTTATTGATCTTTTCACTGTCTTTTACCCATCTCCTAATAGAATTTGCAAATTCACATAAAACATAATTTTAACACTCTTGTGAGTGGTATATTGAAAATATGAGAAACACTTTTAATATCAAGGAGTAAAATTTGGTTCAATAAGATAAAAATAATTTTTTGAAAATAGTAACTTTTTACTTTTATTTACCACTGTTAAAAGTAAATAGGGTAATAAAGGGTAAAATAATAATATTATTACCCTAACACATGTATTAATTCTATTGGATAAGTATAATTAGACCAAAAAAACCTCAGAAAGAAAATATCAACCTCTTTGGTACACATGGATTAGATTAGGACATTTATTATTATTTAATAAAAGAAGAGTTAAAAGATTTAAAATAAAAGTTTAATAACTAAAACATTTTTAATATAGGGTTATAAATAAGATAAATTCAAATATAAAAATTCATTATAAATATAAAAATATTTCCTAGGTAGGTTTATTTTATTTATAATTTTTAGACATTACATAATTTAATTTATTTATGACATAATGGTGATGCAGTAATTACCTAATTAATGAAATATTAAAATAATTGATTTTATAAATATCCAAATAAATGTAATTTTAGAATTTTTATGAATTAAACTAACTTTATTGGCTAAAATGACATATTAGGGTTGTTAAATGAATTGTTTTTGAATTAATAAAGCTGTTATGAATTTAGAAAAAACAAAATACCAAATAGTGTCAAAATTGACAAAAAAGACTTTTAAAAAAAATATTATATTATTAACTGATATTATATTCTTAAAAATATAAGGATCAGAAAAAAGACTTATATAATGATGGTTTTATCAATAATGAACCCCTTAAGGTTCTCTTGGATTTATAGAGTATGTTTATTAACCATATAATATAAATATACCAAGAGTCATGGTAAATGTCAAACTATTTCACTAAGAGTTAAATCTAAAAGATAAAGTTAATATAGTGACCCACACCTATATAAAACCTATTTTTTGAGTTTTTTTGGACCCATAAACTTCTTATAATTTATATAATCAATTTTAGATCCATTATAAACCGAAAATGATTTTATTATAAAATAATATTTCTAGCTTTTCCAATGGGGCCACTCACCCCTCTTATAAAAGGGCACTCCCCCTTCTCTTTGATTCACACCTTAAATGCCTTTTGGATCGGCCAAACCCTGCCCAAATATCCTCTCAACTTCCCTAAATTTATCCTAGAGGCCTTAATTTAGTCAAAAATCCAACTTATGGAGCCCTTTTGTTCAAATCACAAAGAAGAACCCAAAGAAGAGGTAATAATTTCACCACCCTCTTTCAAGTTATATTCTTCTTCCACTTCTCCGTTCATTGTTATTTCCATTCTAAAATAATAACTACATTATCTTCAATATAATTTGATTTATTATAAATATAGTATAGCCTTATTCATTATTCTATCAATACTTTGAATGACATGTTACCATACGTACGTATGTATGGATTACCGTCTCCACGTCGTGGTGTAATTGATATTCAATACATTATTATTTGGATGGGTATAATAATGATTTGTAATTCATGTAAATAACAAATATAACATGATAATTATTCTGTATATATAATATAAAATCCAATTATATATTATTTTAATATCAAAATAATGATATTGTCGCTCATGTGTACGTAAAGATTACCGTCTCCACGAAGGCGATGAGATTCATTCCCTATCATATCTATTCAAGACTAATTTTCATTGGATGATTAGAAATAATGTTTCAATACTTGATATAATTCTGGATATGAATAAGATACATCCCATACATAACAATTATTACTCACATAACAATGAATATGAAGGAAAACGAATTTATTATCACCCGAAATGATGAAAATACTAAGATATTATTAACATAACAATGTTAAAAGATCATATATGATATCATATTAATGTATATGAATCTTGTATAACTTAATAACAATTATTTCACCATTATACAAGAGTTTAACCTACTCTTGATGTAACACCCCGACCCCAGTTACCTATAGTCGGTGCATTATTACATAACATTGGCATGATCACAAGAAAGATCAAATCTCGAAAGACAGATTGGTTTAGTATCCTTGGAAACACTAGATATATTCATAAAGTTTTACATCATAAAAATGAAAACTACAACAACATAGTCTCCATATACCACACTCTTATCCACTCATACTATCCTTGCAGGTCATTAATAATTTACTTCTTTATATCCTGGGGAAAATAAAACATAGAAAAGGGGTGAGCTCAAATGCCCAGTAAGGATAACAATATAGCGGAAACTTTCATAAATAATAATAATCATTTAAGGAAATGTATAACTAAAACAAAATCCTTTTAAACTTGAACATCAACATAGTATGGCACAAATAAAATGAAATAATTCCATTTACTTATTCACATGGATATTCTAACAATTGAATAATCACATTTAATATCAATAACCACTTCCATAATGATGGAATGCATAATGCCAGACTATCATAACATCATAGCCAAGGACTCGTGCCAAGACTACAAATAAGATTTTTCCAAGGCCTTGTGACAAGACACTATTTTGTCTCATGAGACCTACCGATGCATCGAGGAGCTATAGCGGGCTCCACTCGTCAAATATTAAGTCCAATGCATTCCCATATGAAAAGGATTAAACATAACATAAACATTCGTATAAAAACCAGCATATGAAATGTAAATACATCATCCATAAACCATGAATGGTATAAAAATAACACATCCACAGTCAAACATATCTCAAAACCTTCAATACAATATAGACGTTTTGTTTCATAATAAATCAACTTCAAATAAGCGTAAAATCCATCAAAGGATGTTGACATAGATGAAATCAAAACACTTTTTAGAGAAATATCTCTTTTTATTTTGAAATCATTTAAGAGTCATATATTTATAAAATAAAACATTTTATATGAAAATATTCTTATAATATTGTAAGGGAAGCTTTGACGATTTTATAACGGCGGAAAATAGCCGCACCCGCCGTATAAGTTAAAAAACCATTCTTACCTTAATTCTGTCAAAAAGGTGAAAAAGCACCTTGTTTGGAAAGTGACGGAATGATTCCTTTATAACCCTCTTATAAAAAGTCAAACAAGGGTATAAATGACTTTAATCCATATTCTTGTAAATAGTAAAAATGTTTTGAAATACATTTTTAAGAAACATGGATGTGGATGATAAAGAGATCCCAGCATATTATTACGTATAAATAACCTCGGATAATGAAGAGATTGTGAAATAACCCTTACCTTTTACTTTTCCTTGGATGAGGGTAGGTTAAACTCCTGTATAATGGTGAAATAACTATTATTAAATTATACAAGAATCATATATATTAAAATGATATCATATAATAACTTTTAGCATTGCTTTGTTAATAATATCATAGTATTATCGTCGTTTCGGGTGTTAACTTACTCGTTTTCTTTCATATGTTTTCTTACGTAAGCCATGTTTTTCATGGATAGGTTGTATCTTATTCATATACATAATGATATCAAGTCCTTAAACATTATTTTTAAATCATAAAATGATATCAATACATGAATGGATACGATGGAGAATGAATCTCATCGCGTTCGTGGAGACGGTAGTCCGTACGTACACACGAGCGACAATATCATTCATTTGATATTAAAATGATATATAATTGGATGGTATATCATATATGCAGAATCACTATCATGTAATATTTATTATTTACATGAGTTACACATCATTATTATACCCATCCAAATAATAATATATTGAATAACAATTACACCATGACGTGGAGACGGTAAGCCGTATGTACGCACGTATGGTGACATGTTATTCAAAGGGTGGATAGAATACTGAATATGGTTGTACCATATTTATAATAAAATCATATTATATATAAGATAATGGAGTTATTATTTTATAATGGTAATAACAAATAAATAAGAAGTGAAAGAAGAAATGAATTTGAAAAAGGGTGGTGAAAACATTACCTCTTATTCAGGTTCTTCCTTTTGATTTGATCAAAAGGTCTCTTTCGGTTGGCTTTCTGATAAAACTAAGGACTGTAGGTTGTATTGAGGGAAGTTGACAGAGTATTTGGGAAGAGTATGGCCGAATCAAAAGGCTTTGATGGTGTGAAGAAATGAGAAGGAGGAGTTCCCTTTTATAAGAGGGGTGAGGGGCACCTTTGGAAAAGCTAGAAATATTAATTTATAATAAATTCATATTCGGTTTCTAATGGATCCAAAGTTTATTATTCAAAGGTTAAAGTAGGGATAGGTCTGAAACCATTCAAAAAATATAATTTAGATAGGTTTGGGTCATTATATTAACCATATAATTTTTTTAACTCTTAGTTAATTAGTTTGACATTTACCATCTCACTTTGTATTTTTATATTATGTAGTTAATAGACTTACTATATACATCCAAAAGACCCCAAAGTGGTCCATTAATGATACCCCTATCATGATATAAGCCTCTTGGGCGAACCATAGATCTTTAATAATTTAATATCAATTAATAATATAATATTTGTTTTAAAAAATCTTTTATGTCAATTTTGAGACTACTCAATAGTTGATTTTTTTGAAACTCATAACAGACTGATTAATTCTAATAAAGTCAATTATATCAATCCTCGTATGTCATATTATCCTATAAAATTATTATAATTCATTAAAAGTCTCAGATTATATTTATTTGGGTATTTATAATATCAATTGTTTTAATTGTTCACTATTATGGTAATTACTCAATCATTATTGTGTCATAAATAAATTAACCTATTTAATGTCTAAAAATTATAAATAAAATATCATTATGTATTAAATCTTATTAGATTTCTAATTAATATTTACAATCGAATTTATCTTATGTATAACCCTATATTAACAATGTATTAGTAAATAAACTTTGATTTAAACTCTTTTAAATCATCTTTGAATTAAATAATAATAAATGTCCTAATCTAATCCAAGTGGAACTAAATGATAATATTTTATTACTAAGGTTTTTTTTGTCGAGATACACTTGTCCAATAGAATTAGGACATGTGTTAGGGTAATATTAATATCATTTTTACCCTTAATTACCCTATTTACTTTTAATAGTGGTAAATAAAAGTAAAAAGATACTATTCACCAAAAATAATTTTCATCTCATTGAACCACATTTTACTTCTTGATATTATCCATCTCTCTAGGATTTTCAAAATTCCATTCACAGAAGTGGTAAAACTATGTTTTATGAAAAATTCTGTTTTTTTTAACTACCACATAGTAGTTTCACTATTCATAAAAAATTGACATTTTTCAGAACAATGCCAAAATTTATCCCTAAGCTATAATTTATATTCTGAATTAAAAAATGATGTGTATTTTAAAAAATTCCAAACATATAAGTTGAATTAATTAATTTTATAATTAATTCCCGTTGTCACAACAAATAGCGTGTTCTTTAAGAAACAATATATATCAAAAGATTGACAGTTGTTTAGGTCCAATTTCAAAGTGAAATTAATTCTAATGAACACCATTGGATAAAATGGTAAAAATATACTCTAATTATAATATAAAAGCACTCAATAATATAATTTATCACTATAAATTATTTTTATTAAAAAAGTTGTTTTTATGTATTTTTCTCTATTCATAAAAATTGGAAGTTGTCAAAAAAATATCAAAAATTCAACTTAGGATTATTTCAATATTCCGTATCCAAAAATGAAATCCATTTTGAAATATAACATATATATAATTTCTAAAATTAGGTATTACTATTCATATCGGCAAGTTTGATTGGTTGTGTTGTGTGTTAGAACTCGAAGTTGCGTACAACACGCGCTACTATATTATTTAAAGGAAAGCGTATCGTGGAAGATTGGGATGTTTCATTGTAAATTTTTGATGTCCCCATTTAGTCAAAAAGTTTAAAATATTGTATTTAAAAATGGTTCATTATTAAAAGTAGGAAAAAGTACAATACTGAAAATGAATTTGTTCTTACATTATGTCTAAGAAACTCATAATATGGATTCTAAAATTATAGGGATTATATAAAGTTTATAATTTAGTTAATACTATTCACAACCTTATTTGGACAGCTTGTTTGGTGAGTCATGGTGCGCTTGAACTCGATGTTGTGTGTAGTGCATGTTATTGAATTATTTTGAAGAAATAACACACTATGAAATCTTGGGGTGTTACATTCTCCCCTCCTTCAATAAATTGCGTCCTCGCAATTTGAAATTGTTCTTCAAAAATGAAAGGTTGAAAATAGAAAATATATTTGTGGGAAAACCCTCATCAAGAAATTGGGTTACTAAATTTTAGTCTTAATATGAGGAAAACAGAAATGAAAGGGTCACCACCAAATTATGATCTCGATTAGGAGAATATTGGTGGAAATTAGAGACATATAATTGGAGGAAAAATGTAAATATTTATAGGTAGTGATTGAGGTCATCAATAACAAACAAGTGTAAAATTTGGGTCCTTAAATTCATCAATCTATGATGATTTGAAATACCATCGGTTCAACAAAACATAGGGTATTAGGATAACACATTTTTGGTTTTAGGATTCTTTAAATAGAGTATAAGAATTAATTTCTTCATAGAATAAGAGAAGAAGAAATATATATTCATGAAAAGTAGAGTTCCATCCTTTAACTAATTTCTACCACAAACACAGCTTTCACTCTAAAAGCTAATTGAACGTAAAAAAATATCCTATTTATCCTATTCGTATAGGGATAAAAAAACAAATTTATAATTCATCTACCAGATCATTTAAAAAAACTACATTATTTAATCCCGGACATCACGTGGGGCAGTGGTAGGTCATACACCCTTGTCGCCCTTCGATTGTGGGTTCAAGTCTCGTGGCCTTGCCGGATGTGATGGGTTTTCGCCCGACCTCCGGGTTGTCCTTTTATGAAAATCCAAAATAATCCAAACTAAAACTATCCAAAATACTTTGGTCAAAAATTTATAAGGAAGGTAAACACAATAAAGATCCTTTTTTCCATATAATAACATGTGAACAACTTCATCATGTATTCTTTTAAAACACTGCAACATCCTAAATTACCATAAAACCTTATTTATTACATTCATGATCCCTTATTCCTTAAAGAATAGTATATATACTCCTTCAATCCAAAAATGTTTTAAACCCCAACAATGATGGAATACACAAATCATTAATCAGTTTCAAGGTAGTCAAGAATATCCAATATAAAATATCCAAATCAATCATGTATTATTCCAAAATCACTACCTCAGTATCAGAACTATATTATGGTTTATCATTCTCTCAACCTTATATTTTCCAAAACTTTATCCTGCTATTGAGTCACTTTTCTTTGTTCCACACAATCTCAAGTCCCTAATGAAATAGTACTGCAATACAATCCTTATATACTCCATAATTATTATAACAAGTAAATTGTTGATACAACACACAAATGACATAATCAACACAAGAACTCTAATCATTCCTCTTCTTCTATGGAAGTATCATAAATTGATTATTATCCAATAGCATCATTTTTGGCATAGTCTGATGACTGGGACATAGGTTCGCATAGTGTCCAAACTCCTTGCAAATGAAGCATTTTATATTTGAAACCATTTTCTTACCCTTTCAGTCACGTACTTTGTTCCCTTTTCCTCCACACTTATAACAAACTCTCATTCTTTTTAGGCAAGTTACATGGTGTTTCTTCCCACAGTTATCAAATATGGGAAAATTCTTCTTTTCCCTTTTCACTTTATCCATCTTTCTCTCTTCCATCCTTTTCTTCTCTTGCTTCCCTTCAAAGCCATAGGACTCAGTAAAATCTGTACTTATCTTATCAACACATGATATTATTTCTCTATATGATGATAATACATGGGAGACTATTTCTCTTGTAAATTCTTGCTCAAGACCATAAAAGATATGATCCTTCTTTCTCTTTGGATCATCTGCATTGCTGGAGTTCTCATTCCTTCTACTGGGTGCCATTTCAAAATAATGGCATGCACTAGATTAGTTTATAAATAACAATACCTAATCCCAATCTTGTAATACACATAACATAAATTAAATAGATTATGGATATAATCCATAATCATAAAAATTTCTCCATTGAGGAAGTATATACTCATAAACCCTTCATAATGGTTTGTAATGAAAATGAGAATTATCCTAAGCATATCCCCTGGGAGTGTCGTAACCAAGAGTGCAGCAATGCCTGTTGTCGTGCACCAGTTCCCATTCAAGTCTATATCAAAGCGGTGTTTTCGGGGTTTACCCCTAGGTAAATATGTGCCAGAGCCGCCTCTACCTGCTCGTATCTAGACAGGGATGTATTCCTCAGAAAACTCACAAAATCTCTACAATACCAAAATTCTAGGAAGTTATTATATAGTAATCCTCAAATTCTATCTTAAATCTATGTGCTCGAATCAGATTTTATCTAAATCTACCTTCCAAGGTTTGTACTAAACTTCCTATGATACCAACTGTAACACCCCGACCCCAATTACCTAGAGTCGGTGCATTATTACATAACATTGGCATGATCACCAGAAAGATCAAATCTCGAAAGACCGATTGGTTTAGTAGCCTTGGAAACACTAGATATATTCATAAAATTTTACATCATAAAAATGAAAACTAGAACAACATAGTATCCATAGACCACACTCTTATCCCCTCATACTGTCCCTGCAGGTCATTCATAATTTACTTCTTCATATCCTGGGGAAAATAAAACATAGAAAAGGGGTGAGCTCAAATTCCCAATAAGGATAACAATATAACGGAAACTTTCATAAATAATAATAAACATTTAAGAAAATGTATAACTAAAACAAAAGCCTTTTAAACTTGAACATCAACATAGTATGGAAAAAATAAAATTAAATAATACCATTTACTTATTCACATGGATATTCTAATAATCTAATAATCACATACAATATCAATAACCACTTTCATAATGATGGAATGCATAATTCCAGACTATCATAACCACATATCCAAGGCCTCGTGCCATGACTACAAATAAGATTTTTCCAAAGCCTTGTTCCAAGACACTAGTTTGTCTCATGAGACCTACCGATGCATCGAGGAGCTATAACGGGATCCACCCGTCACATATTAAGTCCAATGCATTCCCATATTAAAAGTTTTAAACATAACATAAACATTCTTATTAAAACTAGCATACGAAATGTAAATAAATCATCCACAAACCATGAATTATATAAAAATAACACATCCACAGTCAAACATATCTCAAAACCTTCAATACAATATAGATGTTTTGTTTCATAATAAATCTACTTCAAATAAGCGTAAAATCCATCAAAGGATGTTAACATAGATGAAATCAAAACTCTTTTTAGAGAAATATCTATTTTTATTTTAAAATCATTAAAGAGTCATATATTTATAAAATAAAACATTTTCTTTGAAAATATTATTATAAGCTTGTAAGGTAATAATCGACGATTTTATAACGGTGGAAAATAGCCGCACCCGCCGTATAAGTTAAAAAATCATTTTTACCTTAATTCTGTCGAAAAGGTTAAAAAACACCTTGTTTGGAAAACGATAGAAAGATTCCATTATAAACCTCTTATAAAAAGTCAAACAAGGGTATAAATGACTTTAACCCATATTCTTGTAAATAGTAAAAATGTTTTGAAATACATTTTTAGAAACATGGATGTGGATAATAAAGAGATCCCAGTAGATTATTACGTATAAACAACCTCGGATAATGAAGAGATTGTGAAATAACCCTTACCTTGTACCTTTCCTTGGTTGAGGGTAGGTTAACCTCCTGTGTAATGGTGAAGTAATTGTTATTAAATTATTCAAGAATCATATATATTAATATGATATCATATATGATCTTTTAACATTTCTTTGTTAATAATATCTTAGTATTATCGTCGTTTTGGGTGTTAACTTACTCGTTTTCTTTCATATGTTTTGTTACGTAAGCCATGTTTTTCATGGATAGGTTGTATCTTATTCATAACCAGAATGATATCACGTCCTTAAACATTATTTTTAAATCATCAAATGATAATTATACTTGAATGGATGCGATGGAGAATGAATCACATCGTGTTCGTGGAGACGGTAGTCCGTACGTACGCACAAGAGACAATATCATTCTTTTGATATTTAAATGATATATAATTGGATGGTATATCATATATGAAGAATAATTATAAGGTTATATTTATTATTTACATGAGTTTCACATCATTATTATACCCTTCCAAATAATAATATATTGAATAACAATTACAGCACGATGTGGAGACGGTAAGTCGTACGTACGCACGTATGGTGACATGTTATTCAAAGGGTGGATAGAATACGGAATATGGTTGTACCATATTTATAATAACATCACAGTATATATAGTATACTGGAGTTATTATTTTATAATGGTAATAACAAAGAAGAAACGAGTGAAAGATGAAATGAATTTGAAAAAGGGTGGTGAAAACATTATCTCTTCTTCGGGTTCTTCCTTTTGATTTGATCAAAAGGGAACCTTAGGTTGGCTTTCTGATAAAACTAAGGACACTAGGTTGTATTGAGGGAAGTTGAGAGAGTATTTGGGCAGTGGTTGGCCGAACCAAAAGGCTATGAAGGTGTGACGAAATGAGAAGGAGGGGTGCCCTTTTATAAGAGTGGTGAGGGGCACCTTTGGAAAAGCTAGAAATATTAATTTATAATAAATTCAATTCGGTTTCTAATGGCTCCAAAGTTGATTATTCAAAGGTTAATGTGGATATAGGTATAGAACCATTCAACCAAGATAATTTAGATAGGTTTGGGTCATTATATTGACCTTATCTTTTTGTATTAACTCTTAGTTAATTAGTTTGACATTTACCATTTCACTTTGTATTTTTATATTATATAGTTAATAAACATACTATATATATCCAAGCGAGCCCAAAGTGGTCCATTAATGTTACACCTATCATTATATAAGTCTATTGGACGAACCTTAGATTTTTAAGAATTTAATATCATTTAATAATATAATATTTGTTTTAAAAACTCTTTTATGTCAATTTTGATAATATTCAATAGTTGATTTTTGTGAAACTCATAACAGAATTATTACTTCGAAAAAAGTCCTTTAAGTCAATCCTAATATGTCATATGATCCTAGAAAATTATTATAATTCATTAAAAGTCTCAAATTATATTTATTTGGGTATTTATAATATCAATTATTTTAATTTTTCCATATTATGGTAATTACTACATCATCATTGTGTCATAAATAAATTAAATTATTTAATGTCTAAAAATTATAAATAAAATATAATTATGTATTAAATCTTATTATATTTTTATTTAATATTTACAATCGAATTTATCTTTTGTATAACCCTATATTAAAAATGTTTTAGAAAATAAACTTTTATTTTAACTCTTTTAACTCTTCATTGAATTAAATAATAATAAACGTCCTAATCTAATCCAAGTGGATCTAAATGATAATATTTTATTCATAAGGTTTTCTTGGTCGATATAAACTTGTACAATAGAATTAGTACATGTTTTAGGGTAATATTAATATCATTTTTACCCTTAATTACCCTATTTACTTTTAACCGTGGTAAATAAATGTAAACAGTTACTATTCACCAAAAATTATTTTCATCTCATTGAACCATATTTTACTTCATGATATTAACCGTGTCTCTCGGATTTTTGAAATTCCATTCACAGAAGTGGTAAAATTAAGTTTTATGAAAAATTCAGTTTTTTTAACTACCACTTAGTAGTTTCACTATTCATCAAAAATTGAAGTTTTTCAGAACAATGCCAAAATTTCACCCTAAGCTATTATTGATATTCTGAATTCAAAAATGATTTCTATTTTAATAAATGATAAACATATAAGTTGAATTAATGAATATTATAATTAATTCTCGATGTCACAGCAAATAGCGTGTTCTTTAAGAAACAATATATATCAAAAGATTGACAATTGTTTAGGTCCAATTTCAAAGAGAAATTAATTATAATTAACACCATTGGATAAAATGGTAAAAATATATTCTAATTATACTTTAAAACCACTCAATAATTTAATTTATCACTATAAATTATTTTGATTTAAAAAGTTGTTTTTAAATATTTTTCACTATTCATAAAAATTGGAAGTTTTCAGAAAAATACCAAAAATTCAAATTAGGATAATTTTGATATTCTGTATCCAAAAATGAAGTCCATTTTGAAATATAACATATATATAATTTCAAAATTTAGGTATTACTATTCATAACTGCTAGTTTGATTGGTTGTGGTGTGTGTTAGAACTCGATGTTGCGTACAACACACGCTACTATATTATTCAAAGGAAAGCGTATCTTGGAAGCTTGGCATGTTTCATTGTAAATTTTTGTTGTCTCCATTTAGTCAAAAAGTTTAAAATATTGTATTTAAAAATGGTTCACTATTAAAAGTTCGTAAAATTGAAATACTGAAAATGAATTTTTTCTTACATTATGTCTAAGAAACTCATAATATGGATTCTAAAATTATAAGGATTATATAAAGTTTAAAATTTAGTTATTACTATTCATAACCTCTTTTGAACGGCTTGTTTGGTAAGTCATGGTGCGCTTGAACTCGGTGTTGCGTGTAGTGAAAGCTATTGAATTATTTTGAAGAAATAACACACTATGAAATCTTGGGGTGTTACACTTGACAAATTAATAGTCAAGGTAAGGGTAAATTTCAAAATCTCTTTATTATCCGAGGTTGTTCTTACGTGAGTATCAATTGGGACCTCTTCATCATCAAAATCCATGTTTCGTAAAAATGTATTTCAAAACTTTATTACTATTTTATAGACTAGCGGTTAATGTCATTTATACCCTTTTTTAAAATTTTAAAATATGTTTATAAAGTTATCATTCCATCATTTCCAAAAAAGGTACTTTTTCACCGTTTTTCCAAAATTAAGGTAAATTTTTTTTAACATATACGGCGGGTGCGGGTATTTTCTGCCATTATAAAATCATCGAAGCTTACCTTACATGCTTATAAGAATATTTTCAATGTAAATGTTTTATTTTATAATTATGTGACTTTTAAATGATTTCAAAAAATATATATTTTTCCCAAATAGTTTTGATTTTATCTATGTCAACATTCTTTGATGGATTTTACGTTTATTTGAAGTTGACTTATTATGATACAAAACTTATTTATTGTATAGAATGTTTTGTGATATGTTTGACTGTGGATGTGTTTTTTTATTCCATTCATGGTTTATGGATAAAGTATTGACATTTCGTATTCTAGTTTTAATACGAATATTTATGTTTTGTTTAAACCTGTCCATATGAGGAATGCATTGGACGTATTAAGTGATGGGTGGAGACCATTATAGCTCCTAGATGCATCAGTAGGGATGATGAGACAAACTAGTGTCTTGTCACAAGGCCTTAACAAAATCTTATTTGTACTCTTGGCATAAGTCCATGACTATGTGGTTATTATAGTCTAGCATTATGCATTCCATCATTATGAATGTGGTTATTGATATTGCATGTGATTATTCGACTAGTAGAATATCCATATGAATAACTAAATGGAATTATTTCATTTTATTTTTTCATATTATACTGAAGTTCAAGTTTAAAAGGCTCTTGTATTAGTTAAACATTGCCTTAAATGTATATGATTATTTATGAAAGTTTCTTCTATATTGTTATCCTTACTAAGAATCTAAGCTCACCCCTTTCTATGTTTTATTTTTCCCAGGAAGTGAAGAAGTATTTTATGACTGACCTGCAGGGATAGTCTGAGGGGATATGAGTGTTGAATATGGAGACTATGTTGTTGTAGTTTTTCACTTTATGATGTAATGTAATACTTATGAATGTGTCTAGTGTTTCCAAGGATACCAAACTAATCGGTCTTTCGAGACTTGATCTTTTGTGATCATACTGATTTTATGTAATAATTCTCCTACTCTGGTTATCTGTGGTCTGGGCGTTATATAATATAAAATCATATTGAGTGTATTTATATATCTCACAAATAATTATGTCATTGATTTATCCTTTACTTAAGGATAATGTCTTTATAAGGTATTTCATATTAATTTTCATTCCTTTGAGACTTTTTTGTTGTTATGAACCAATTGAATTTTTTATGGTGTATATACTATCCATTTAAATTGTATATAATGAAATCCTTTATTCTCAGGGTATTGTAAAGTTTTGAATAACTTAATTTTTTTTATCGAAGAATCTCTCATTTGGATAGTAACTCTAACTAAAATTACATTTTAAATGATTCAAAACATTTTTCTTCTAAATCTTTCTCATTAATGTCAATGTATTAAAAATGTTTTTAATGTTTTATTTTTATGGACATTAATGTATTAAAATTAAAATGCCTTTTAAAAATTTCAACGTGGTATGGGAAACGTTGATTCAAGAATCTATTTTTAAATGGCTTCTTGACAAATAGTGTGACTTTTAAATGTTGTCAAGAAAAATGGGGATATTTCTCTCAAATAATTTTGATGATTACTTCCATATATGTCAATATCCTTCATTATTCTTGATTGAGGATAATCTTTTACAATACAATCATCCATATTGTATTGAATGAGTTACATTTGACTGTGGATGTACTATTTTTATACCATTCATGGTTTTTGGATAAAGTATTGACATTTCGTAATCTAGTTTCAATACGAATGTTTATGTTATGTTTCAAACATCTCAATTGAGGAATTCACTGGACTTATTAAGTGATGGGAGGAGCCAGCAATATCTCATCAATTCATCAGTAGGTCTCATGATACAAACTAGTGTCTTGGAACAAGGATTTGAAAAAAAATCTTATTTGTAGTCTTGGCATAAGGCCTTATCCATGTGGTTATGAAGTCTGGCATTATGAATTCCATCATTATGAAAGTGGGTATTGATATTTCATGTGATTATTCGGCTAGTATAAAATCCATGTGAATAAGTAAATGGAATTATTTGATTTTATATTTTCTATATTATTCTGAAATTTAAGATTAAAAGGCATTTTTTAGTCTTATACATTGCCTTAAATGTTTATGCTTATTTATAAATTGTTTTGCTTTATTGTTATCCTTACTAAGGATCTGAGCTCACCAATTTATATGTTTTGTTTTTCCCAAGACGTGAAGAAGTATATTATGACTGACCTACAGGGATAGTATATGAGATTTTAGTGTTGTCTATAGAAACAATGTTTTTGTAGTTTTCCATTTTATGTTGTAATGTAAACCTTATTAATGTATCTAGTACATCCAAAGATACTAAACTGATCGGTCTTTCGAGACATGATACTTTTGATCATATCAATGATACATAATAATGCACCGACTCTAGGATTCCGGTGTCGGGGAGTTACAGTTGGTATTAGAGGAAGTTCAGTACAATCCATGGAATCTAGATTTAGATAAACTCTGATTAGAGAACATTACATTAAGATATAATTTTAGGATTAGTATAGAATAACATTCAAGAATTTTTATATTGTAGAGATTATGTGGGTTTTAAAAATAATACATCACGGTCTAGATAGGAAAAGGTAGAGCCGGCTCTTGCACAGATTTACATATGAGTGAAAATTCTAACAAAGAGTTTCGGGCTTGACCCGAGGTATCTTGGTACATGACAACGGGCCTTGCTGCACTCTTGTTTACAACACTGCCAAGGGATATGCTTAGGATAATTCCTATTTTCATTATAAAAATATTTTAAGGATTTTAATATAAGAGGAGAATAAATAACCTTCGTTAATCCTAAGGTTATTTAGATTGAAAATATGGTGTTATGATATTCTCAAAATGATTTTATGACTCACACTATGCTGTCATGAGTTAGTCAATGGCTGGATTCCAAGAATTTCATTTTAACATTGAACATTATGTAATGGGTGGGAATGGTGGTGGAAATGTACAACAGAATGATATGTTGATAGGTGTAAATGATATTATATTCATACAAAATCAGTTTCCAAAAAATATTATCAACAATATATATATTAACCAACTCTCAAACTCGACAAAGAAGAGAAATGCAGTTAATGATAAGAGCTCCAGTAGTGGAGACCATGGAAAAAAGAAAGGTCAATTTAAATCATGTAGGAAATGTGGAAGGAGAACCCTAGGGAAGTGTCTTAATGGAATAAAGAAATGATTTATGTGTGGGAAAGAAGGACATAAATAAAATAAGTATGGGGAAAATTGAAGTGTACTATATATGAAAATAAAAATGATCACAATAATACATTTACAATCATATTCCCTAAATATAGGGGACCTAGAACTTACCTAAGTGAATGCCTTATTCTATAGGATATCCCCTTGGTCAAGGAATAACCTATGTGAAAATAAATGGATGATCAAATTTTTAAAAGTATTAGTGCTCTTTGTTGATGGGATTACTTTGGAAGAATTTTATCTTATGTGTAACCCTGTAGTTGATTATGTGAAAATGCTATTTTAGGAAGAATTGTGTTTTATATTTTTGATATAGTTATAAATAACCATTTGGGTTTATATGATCCATTAATTTGAGGAAATTGCAAGTTATTTAATTTTGGGATGAAATGCGAGGTATGAGGTAAAATGTTTTGTGAAATTATGTTATAGTAATTTGAGGAATTTATCTCATTTTGGGAATGTTATAAAATATAGTTTTATTGAAAAAGGACAATACACAGACAGTGTGAAAACCCATTGTGTCAGACAAAGCTACCTGAATTGAACCCACAACCATAGTGTGATTGGGATTTATCACATACCATTGAACTATGTGAAGTCCCTGGTTAGTGTTACTAATTATTTTTAGTTAAATGATTCTATTGTTCAATAACAACATGATTTGGGATCTTATGTCATATAAAATGGATATACTTAGTATAGAAAAATGGTTTGGGGATTAAGTGTTAAATGTTATATTGGTAGACATTCGCTCTGTTGGGAATACAATATGCATAAGGAAAATAAAATAGTATGGGATTTATTTTTTGGAGTAATGGTGGATTTTTATCTATGTTTTTATTGTGGATTTGTAAAGATTTGGGTTATTTAATGAAATTATTAACCTATCATAGATAATATGTGACTGGGTTAATTACTTTTAAGTATGTGACTTTAAGAGTAGTCGATGTTATTTGGAAATACAATTTAACGTGGAAGACTGCATAATCAAATTATTCTATGTTTTGAGATTCAATATAAGTTTGGATTATATTAACGGATTTTAAGGACAATTGTTTATTGAATGGTACTTATTGAACTTCGATATTCTTTGTTTAATTTTAGAAATCATGATAAGTATTTATTTCTCTAATGATTATCCTTTTTGGGGATCATCTGACCTTGTACTAAACATTTTGGTTTTGTTTAATCTCTAAAGTCAAGGTAAATATATATAGTTTATCCTTTGTGGATTTTGTGATTCTATAGAAGTTGATTCTAGTGCGTCAAGTGTGACCAAGTCATCTTGAATACTTTTCATTTGAAAAAAAAGATGAGTTAGTGGTGGAAATTTAATAATATATGAAACTATACATAAAAAAGTAAGTATATATCTTTATGTTATTATTAAATCTCATAAATAAATTCCTCATCTTTATGAAATGGAACATAAAAAATAAAATGTTATACATTTACTTTTCCTACTAGGAAACTAATTAAGGTTTATCTCATGACATGATTGAGGTTTTCTTGTTGTTATCTTTCTCATAATCATGTTTTCTATCACTCTCTACAAGAACATGAAACTTATTTTATATTCCATATCCATGATTTCCTACATGGATTACTAGTGTGGGTTATCTCGGGTGACCATTGTACATATCTTTTTTTATTTTAAAGAGATAGTTATATTGACTCTTTTTCCACTATGGGAATTTCAATGAAGTTATCAAGCCCAATTTGAAAAATTTCGAGGACACAATTTCTAAAAGGGGGGAAGAATTTAACACACCAATATTTCATAGTAAGTAATTTTATTTAATTCAATACCTTTCTCTTCATGCAAAACTGTGATCGAGTGCACCATGACATACCAAACTAGCTGTTCAAAAGCAGTTATGAATAGTATTAACTGTGTTTCGGATTTTATATACTAATATAATTTAAGAATCCATATTATGTGTCTATTAAACACAATATAAGAACAAATTTTTTTTTTCAAAAAAAATAATTATTTTTAAAAAAATGAAATTTTTCCACCACAAAATGGAAAACCCTTTTTAAAACCAATATTTGATAGTTTTATATATTCAATTTCATGAAATTAAAATTCATCTTTATAAGCGAGACATAAAAATTTATTTTGGATAAATTTTTGAACTTTTCTAATAACTTTTATATTTTAATGAATACAGAAAAATACTAAATTTTTATTGAAAACAAATTTTTTGATCGAAATAATTTACTGTGTTAAATTATGTATTTTAAAGGATTGAATTTAAAATTAGATTATATTTTTATCATTTAATACAATGTAGGTGGTTATAAGTAATTTTACATTAAAATTTGACATAAACACATGTAAATATTTTGATAGTTTTTACTTTTTAAAAACCCTCTTTTCGGTTTTGACAATGAAAAGTAATTTTAAATTAATTAATGCAACTTATATGTTTTGAATTTTTTAAAATACATTTCCTTTTTTAATTCATAATATCAAAATTCTCTTAGGGTAAATTTTTGGTATTTTTCTAAAAACATTCAATTTTTGATGATTAGTGAAAAACACTGCGTTATATTTTAAAACATACTTTTTAGTTATGTAATTATCTATTTTATTTAAATTTATTTTAATTAAAAATAGATTTATAATACCTTTATATGTTCAATATTATTCATTGTTTTCATTTTAAAATAAAATTAGAAGTATAAAATTTTATTGAACTTTTTACCGGCATTCACTTGTCTCCTAGGAGCATTTGAAGATTTACATAAAACATAATTTTACCACTTCTGTGAGATGAATTTCAAAAATTCAAGAGACACAACTGATATAATTAAGATAAATTTGGTTCGATAATATTATTTTTTTGGTGAATAGTATCTTCATACTTTTATTTAACATGGTTAAAAGTAAATAGGGTAATTAAGGGTAAAAATGATATTATTATTACCTAACACAAGTCGGAATTCTATTGGATCAGTGTAATTAAACCAAAAACAACCTTAGGAATAAATTATGATCCTTTAGGTCCACTTGGATTAGATTAGTACATTTGTTACTATTTAATTCAAAGAAGAGTTATAAGTGTTAAATAAAAAGTTTAATAGTTAAACCATTTTTAATATAGGGTTACATATAATACAAATTCGACTATAAATATTTATTGGAAATATAAAAAGATTTCCAACATAATTGTATTTTATTTATATTTTTTAGACATTAAATATTTTAATTTATTTATAAAACCTTAATGATGAAGTAATAACTTAATTTATTTAATATTAAAACAATTTATATCATAAATATCCAATTAAATGAAATTTGAGAATTTTTATGAATTCCATTAATTTTATAAGTTAATATGACATGTTAAGGTTGGTTAGATAAATTTATTTCTAAGTAATAATGATGTTATGAATTTAGTAAAAACAAAATACCAAATAGTGTTAAAATTGACATAAAAGAGTTTTTAAAACAAATATTATATTATTAATTGATATTATTTTCCTAAAAATAAATTGTTTGCCCAAAATACTTATATATTGATAGTTGAATCATTAATGAACCACTTGGGGTTTTCATTAAAGTATATAGTATTTTTATAAACCATATAATGTAAAAATACAAAGAGACATAGTAAATTTGAACATATTTTACTAAGAGTTAAATCTAAAAGATGAGGTTAATATAGTGACCCAAACCTATATAAAACCTCTTGGTTGAGTGGTGTTTGACCCATACCAACCTTATCGTTTAAATTATTCATTTTGGAGCCATTATTAACATAAAGTATTTTATTATAAAATAATATTTCTAGATTTCTTAAGGTGCCCCTCACCCTCTTATAAAAGGGAACTCCCCATTCTCTCTAATTCAAAACTTCAAAGCCATTAGTCTCTACCAACCCATACCCAAATATCCTCTCCACTCTTCTACCTTCATCTTAAAGGTCTTACTTTATCTATAAATCTATCACATGGATCCCTTTTGATTAACTCAAAAGGAAGAACCCGAAGAAGAGGTAAATATTTCATCACCTATTTCAAGTTCCTTTCTTCCTCCACTTCCTCTTTAATTGTTGTTTCCATTATAAAAAAATAACTCCATTATCTTCTATATTATATTATATTATTATAAAAATGGTACAACCATATTCATTATTCTATCCATCCTTTGAATGACATGTCACCATATGTGCGTACGTAGGCTTACCGTCCCCATGTCATGGAGTAGTTGTTATTTAATACAATATTATTTGGATGGGTATAATTATGATGTATAATTGGTGTAAATAATAAATATAACATTATAATGATTATGTATATATGATATACCATCAAGTTATATATGATTTTAAAATCAAAATAATGATATTGTCACTCGTGTGTTTGTACGGATTACCGTATCCATGAACGTGATGAGATTCATTCCCCATCGTATCCGTGAGATACATTCCCCATCGTATGGATTGGATTGTGGACCATTATGCAATAATTTATTATAAGAATAAGTAGGTTACTATTTTTGATGATGATGATAAAGAACACCATATCATTAGATCAGTATCGTTACCACCAAATTTTTATCTAGATCCACCCCCAGTAGCTCAACTAAATTCAATTATTGGGGATGAAGAGGATGAAATTACTATGGGTGAGGAATAGAATGTTCAAATAGATGATGCACCTATTGTGAGAGAATACTTTGATGTGTTTCTAGAAGATTTACCTGGACATCCTCCAGAATGAGAAATTGATTTTTTTGTTGATTTGATTCATGGTTCAAGGCCCATATCCAAGACCCCTTACAGAATGGAAACCGTGGAATTTGTGGAACTAAAGAAACAACTAGAGGAATTGTGTAATAAGGGATTTATTCTCCCTAGTGTTTCTCCATGGGGAGCCCCTGTAATTTTTGTTATGAAGAAATATGCATCTATGAAGTTATGTATCGAGTATAGGGAGATCAATGCTATAACAATAAAGAACAAGTATCCCCTACCTCGCATTGATGATTTATTTTAAAAATTTAATGGAGCTAAATAATTTTCAAAGATTGACCTTAGATATTTATACCTTCAGTTGTGTGTGAAGAAGGAAGACATTACAAATACAACATTTCAAACTAGGTACGGACATTGCGAGTTTATAGTATTGACTTTTGTATTGACTAATGCACCCTCTATTTTCAGGGATCTAATGAACAGAGTTTCCCAGGAATATCTTGATGACATTGTAGTGGTATTTATTGATGATATTTTGATATACTTAAAAAGATACAGTGATCATGAAAATCACTTACGAGTTATCCTAAAGACTCTTAGAATACATTAATTATATGGGAAGTTAAACAAGTCTGAATTCTAGATTCATGAGATTTATTTTCTTGATCATATTGTCTCCAAGGATGGAATTTCCGTTGATCCTTCAAAAACATATTCAATCCAAGAATGGCTAAACCCGACAAGTATAACTAAGGTACACAGTTTTATTGGTTTAGCAGGTTATTATATATGATTCATCCAGAATGCTTCTTGATTGGATAACCCATTAACGAAGCTCACACTTAAAGGGGTTAATTTTTTTTAAAAAAGATTGTGAAATTTTTTTCGAAGAACTGATGAGAAGAGTAGTCAATGCTTATATATTGAATCTACCATCGGGGAACGATGGGTTTGTCATTTATGGTGATGATTCAAATAAAGGAATTGGTTGTATCCTTATGATGAATGATAGGGTTATTGCCTATGCATCACAACTGCTAAAAATTCATGAGCAAAAATATCCTACTCATGATCTTGAGTTAGCTGCTGTAATTTTTTTTTAAGATATGGAGACATTATCTCTATGGTGAAAAATGGGAGATATATACCAATAACAAGAGTTTGAAGTATATTTTCTCACATAAAGAACTCAACATGAAGCAAATGTGATGGACTGAAATTCTCAAAGATTATGATTGCACGATACACTACATCCTGGGGAAGGAAAATAATGTGGAAGATGCTTTGAGTAGAAAGGATCATGGTGTTTTGAACAATTTGAGAGTTGAAAAGGATCCTATTTTCATGGATCTAGTAAAGATGGATATGGGAATAACCATGGAAGGTGAAACATCAATGCTTTTTCAAATTTTTTCCAACCCATCTTTACTAGAAAGGGTAGTGTGTTCTTAGGCTGTTGATGAGGAGTTTCAAAAGAATATTAAAGCTGTGAATGATGGGATATTGAGTGACTTTGTAGATGAAAATGGAATTTTGAAATTTGGAAAGATACTTTGTGTTCCCGATATACTTGATCTAAAAAGGGAATTGTTGGATGATGCTCATTGATCCAATTTATCTAGACAGCCTAGTATCACGATGATGTATAAATATTTGAAGGAACTTTTTTGGTGGGACACAATGAAGAGGGAGATTTATGATTTTTTGTCAAGATATATAGTTTTTCAACAAGTGAAAGCTGGAAGGCAACAGCCTGGAAGAGTATTGCAACATATTCCCATACCTGAGTGGAAATGGGATAATATCACTATGGACATTGTGATTTTACTACCAATTATTTTTAGAAGGAACGATGAAATATTGGTCATTGTTGATCATCTTACCATGTAAGATCATTTTCCTGCTATAAGAGAATATTTACCACTTGAACATCTAGAAAAACTATATATTAATGAAGTAGTGAGACTTCATGGAGTACCCCTATCAATTGTGTTTGATTGTGATCCAAGTTTTACTTCTAGATTCTGGAAAAGTTTTTAGAAAGCCCTTGATACTGAACTTCGTTTGAGCACTGCCTACCAAAACCAAATTAATGGACAATCAGAGAGAACTATTCAAACCTTAGAAGAAATGTTGAGAACCTTCTCACTTGACTTTCAGGGTATGTGGGATCAATAATTACCTTTGGAATAATTTTATTATTAAAATATCTTCCATTCAAGTATTCAGATGGCACCATATAAAGGGTTATATGGATAGTTATATCGCACACCAACTTATTGGGAGGATGTAGGTGAAAGAAAACTTGTAGCCCCAAAACTTGTTGGGGAAATGATCGAAAAGGTAAATGTAATCCAAACCCACATCAAAGCATCTCAATGTAGGAAGAAGAGCTATGCTGATAACCGAAAGAATGATTTGGAATTTCGGGTAGGAGATCATGTTTTCTTGATGTTATTTCCATTGAAGGGAGTTATACATTTCAGTAACAAAGGTAAATTGGGTCCCTGGTACACATGACCTTTCGAAATTATAGAATGAATTTGGGCTGTAGCTTATCATTTGGAAATGCTGCCAAATCTCTCCAAAGTTCCCGATGTGTTCCATGTATCACTGTTGAATAAATACATGCCTGGCCCAATGCATGTACTCACCTATGAGTAATTAGAACTGGAACCCGATCTGTCTTATTGCAAAGAGCCATTCAAGATTCTTGATACAAGAGATCTAGTGCTGAGAAACTGGATGACTCATCTGGTAAAAGTTATATGGAGAAACCATAATATGAATGAGGCAATGTGGGAACCTAAGAATCTTATGATGAAGAACCACCCAAGTCTTTTTATGTATTAATATTCTTGAAATTTATAAGATAAAATAATTTGATGGAGGGGAGAATGTAATAGCCCATGCTTCCACGGTACACTTCTCTTTGAAAAATACAGTAGCATGTGTTGTACGCAACTTAGAGTTCTAACACACACCACAACCAATCAAACTAGCCCTTATGAATAGTAATTGCGAAATTTTGAAGTTTTTTAAATTTTATCATTCAAAATGGACTCCATTTTTGGATTCGGAACACCGAAATTAGCTTAGGGTTAATTTTTGGAATTTTTATGAAAACATTCAATTTTTGATTAATAGTGAAAAACACTAAGTTATAGTTTAAAACCAAATTATTATTTAAATAATTAATTATTTTATTTAAATTTATTATAGGTCAAAATAGATATATTATACGTATATAAATTCAATTTAATTCATTTGAGTCAGTCTATAATAAATTTAGATATATAAAAATTTTATTGAACTTTTCACCTTCTTTTACACATCTCCTAATAGAATTTTCAAATTCACATAAAACATAATTTTAACTCACTTGTGAGTGGTATTTTGAAAATCTGAGAAACACGGTTAATATCAAGGAGTAAAATGTGGTTCAATAAGATAAAAATAATTTTTGGTGAATAATAACTTTTTACTTTTATTTACCACCGTTAAAAGTAAATAGGGTAATAAAGGGTAAAATGATATTATTATTACCCTAACACATGTCCTAATACTATTGGAGAAGTATAATTCATCCAAAAAAAACTTTAAAAATAAAATATGATCCTCTTTGGTACACATAGATTAGATTAAGACATTTTTTATTATTTAATACTAAGAATAGTTAAAAGATTTAAAATCAAAGTTTAATAACTAAAACATTTTTAACATAGGGTTATAAATAAGATATATTTGATTATAAGAATTATGTATAAATATAAAAAAATTTCCTAAGTAAATTTATTTTATTTATAATTTTTAGACATTAAATAATTTAATTTATTAATGACATAATGGTGATGTAGTAATTACCTAATTAATGAAATATTAAAATAATTGATTTTATAAATATCCAAATAAATGTAATTTTAGACTTTTATGAATTAAACCAACTTTATAGGCTAATATGACATATTACGGTTGGTTAGATGAATTGTTTTTGAAGTAATAAATCTGTTATGAATTTAGAAAAAAAATACCAAATAGTGTAAAAATCGAAAAAAAAGAGTTTTTTAAAATAAATATTATATTATTAACTGATATTATATTCTTAAAAATATTAGGTTTGGAAAAAAGACTTATATAAGGATAGTTTTATATTTAATTAACCCCTTGGGGTTTTCTTGGATGTATATAGTATGTTTATTAACCATACAATATAAAAATACCAAGAGTCATGGTAAATGTCAAACTACTTCATTAAGAGTTAAATCTAAAAGATAAACTTAACATAGTGACCCAAACCTGTATAAAACATATTTTTTGAGTTTTTTTCGACCCATACCCACCATAGCCTTTATATAATCAATTTTGGATCCATTAGAAACCGAAAATGATTTTATTATAAGATAATATTTCTAGCTTTTCCAATGGGGCCACTCACTGATCTTATAAAAGGGAACTCTCCCTTCTATTTGATTCACACATTCAATATCTTTTGTCTCGGCAAAATCCTGTCCAAATAACCTATCAACTTCCCTTAATTTATCCTAGAGACCTTCCTTTAGCCAAAAATCCAACTTAAGGAGCCCTTTTGATCAAATCAAAAGGAAGAACCCGAAGAAGAGGTAATAATTTCACCACCCTCTTTCAAATTAGTTACTACTTCCACTTCTTCTTTCTTTGTTCTTTCCATTCTAAAATAATATCTATAGTATAATTTATATAATTGCATGCTATTATAAATATGTTATAGCCTTATTCATTATTCTATCCATCCTTTAAATGACATGTCACCATACGTGTGTACGTACGGATTACCGTCTCCACGTCGTGGTGTAATTGTTATTCAATACATTATTATATGGATGGGTTTAATAATGATGTCTAATTCATGTAAATAATAAATATAACAAGATAATGATTCTGAATATATAATATAAAATCCAATTATATATTATTTTAAAACCAAAATAATGATATTGTCGCTCGTGTGTACGTAATGATTACCGTCTCCACGAACGCGATGAGATTCATTCCCCATCGTATCCATTGAAGAATAATTTTCATTATATGATTAGAAATAATGTTTAAAGACTTGATATAATTCATTATATGAATAAGATACATCCCATCCATAACAAATATGACTCACGTAACAATGAATATGAAAGAAAACGAATATATTAACACCCAAAATGATGAAAATACTAAGATATTATTAACAAAACAATGTTAAAAGATCATATATGATATCATATTAATGTATATGATTATTGTATAACTTAATAACAATTATTTCATCATTATACAAGAGTTTAAACTACCCTCGACCAATGAATTGTCATGGTAAGGGTAAATTTGAAAATCTCTTTATTATTCGAGGTTGTTCTTATGTAAGTATCTATTGGGACCTCTTTATCATCCACATCCATGTTTCTTAAAAATATATTTCAAAAAATTATTAATATTTTATAGATTAGGGGATAAAAAATCAGTATTCCCTTTTTTGCCTTTTTAAAATATTTTTATAAAGTAATCTTTCCATTATTTCCAAAAAAGGTACTTTTTCACCTTTTTGAAAAAATTAAGGTAAAAATGATTTTTTAACATATACGGCGGGTGCTGCTATTTTACACCATTATAAAATCATCAAAGCTTCCCTTAGAATCTTATAATAATATTTTCAGTGAAAATGTTTTATTTTATAATTAGGTGGCTTTTAAATGATTTCAAAAAAGTGAAATTTTTCTCAAATAGTTTTGATTTCATCTATGTCAACATCCTTTGATGGATTTTAAGTTTATTTGAAGTTGATTTATTATGATACAAAACATCTTTATTGTATAGATGGTTTTGTGATATGTTTGACTGTGGATGTGTTATTTATATACCATTCATGGTTTATGGATAATTTATTGATATTTCGAATGTTAGTTTTAATACGAATGTTTATTTCTTGTTTAAACCTGTCTATATGAGGAATAAATTGGACTTAGTAAGTGACGGGTGGAGACCACTATAGCTCCTCGATGCATCGATATGTCTCATGAGAAAAACTATTGTCTTGAAAAAATGCCTTAAAAAATCTTATTTGTATTCTTGGAACAAGGCCTTGACTATGTGGTTATTATAGTCTGGCATATGCATTCCATCGTTATGAATGCAGTTATTGATATTGCATTTGATTATTCGACTAGTATAATATCCATATGTATATGTAAATGGAATTATTTCATTTTAGTTTTTCCATATTATGATGAAGTTCATGTTTAAAAGGCTCTTGTTTTAGTATTGCATTGCCTTAAATGTTTATTCTTATTTATGAAAGTTTCTGCTATATTGTAATCCTTACAGAGCATCTGATCTCACCCCCTGATATGTTTTATTTTTCCCAGGAAGTGAAGAAGTATTTTATGACTGACCTGTAGGGATAGTCTGAGGGGATATGAGTGTTGAATATGGAGACTATTTTGTTTTAGTTTTTCACTTTATGATGTAATGTAATACTTATGAATGTATCTAGTGTTTCCAAGGCTACTAAACTAATCGGTCTTTCAAGACTTGATCTTTTGTGATCATACCAATGTTATGTAATAATTCTCCTACTCTGGTTAATGGGGGTTGGGGAGTTATAAAATATCCAATCATATTGAGTGTATTTATATTTCTCACAAATAATTATGTCATTGATTTATCCTTTAGCTAAGGATACTGTCTTTATAAGGTATTTCATCTTAATTTACATTCCTTTGAGACTTTTTTGTTGTTATGCACCAATTCACTTTTTTATGTTGTATATAATATCCATTGAAATTGTATATAATGAAATCCTATATTCTCAGGGTATTATAAATTGTTTATTAACTTAATTATTTGTATTCAAGAATCTCTCATTTTGATAGTAACTCTAAATAAAATTCCATTTTAAATGATTCAAAACATTATTATTCGAAATCTTTCTCATTAATGTCCATGTTTTAAAAATGGTTTTAAAGGTTTATTTTTATGGACATTAATGTTTTAAAATTAAAATTCATTTAAATGTTTCAATGTGGTATGGGAAACCTTGATTCAAGAATCTATTTTTAAAAGGATTCTTGACCAACAATGTTACTTTTAAATGTTCTCAAGAAAAATGGGGATATTTCTCTCAAATAATTTTGATGATTATTTCCATCTATGTCAATATCCTTCATTATTCTTTATTGAGGTTAAAATTTTACAATACAGTCATCCACATTGTATTGAATGAGTTACGTTTGACTGTGGATGTACTATTTTTATACTATTCATGGTTTGTGGATAAAGTATTGACATTTCGTAAGATAGTCTCAATACGAATGTTTATGTTATGTTTAAAACATTTCATATGAGGAATTCACAGGACCTAGTAAGTTATGGGAGGAGCCAGCTATAACTCCTCGATGCATCGGTAGGTCTCGTGATACAAACTAGTGTCTCGGCATAAGGCTTTGATAAAATCTTATTTGTAGTCTTGGCACAAGGCCTTATCCATGTGGTTTTGAAGTCTGGAATTATGCATTCCATCATTATAAAAGTGGCTATTGATATTTCATGTGATTATTCGGCTAGTAGAATATCCATGTGAACAAGTAAATGGAATAATTTTATTTTATCTTTTCCATATTATGCTTAAATTTTAGTTTAAAAAGCTTTTGTTTTAGTCTTATACATTGCCTTAAATGTTTATGCTTATTTATGAAAGTCTTTTCTTTATTGTTATCCCTAGTTAGGATCTGAGATCACCAATTTATATGTTTTATTTTTCCCCGGATATGAAGAAGTATATTATAACTGGCCTACAGGGATACTCTATGAGATCTTAGTGTTGTCTATGGAAACAATGTTTTTGAAGCTTTCCATTTTATGATGTAATTTAATCCTTATTAATGTGTCTAGTACATCTAAGACTACTAAACTAATCAGTCTTTCGAGACATGATACTTTTGATTATACCAATGGTACATAATAATGCACAGACTCTGGGCTTCTGGGGTCAAGGAGTTACAGTTGGTATCATAGGATGTTTAGTACAATCAATGGAATCTAGATTTAGATAAACTCCGATTAGAGCACATTACATTAAGATAAAATTTGAGGATTAGTATAGAATAACTTCCGTGAATTTTGGTATTGTAGAGATTATGTGGGTTTTAAAAACAATACATCCCGGTCTGGATATGAACCGGTAGAGGAGGATCTTTCACAGATGTACATAGGAGTGAAATTCCAACAAGGAGTTTCGAGATTGACCCGGGGTTCTTGGTACATGACAATGGGCCTTGCTGCACTCTTGTTTACGACACTGCCGAGGGATATGTTTAGGATAATTCCTATTTTCATTACAAAATGATTTTAAGGATTTTAATATAAGAGGAGAATAAATAACTTTAGTTAATTATAAGGTTATTTAGATTGAAAATATGGTGTTGTTATGTTCTCTAAATGATATTATGACTCACAGTATGATTTATTGAGTTAGTCAATGGCTGGATTCCAAGGATGTCATTTTTACATTGAACATGATGTACTAGGTGGGCACGGTGGGGGAAATGAGAAACATAATAAAATGTGGATATGTGTAAAAGAAATTGTGTTCATACCAAATCAGTTATCCAAAAATATTATCAACAAAATATATATTAACCAACTCTCGAACTCAACAATGAAGATAAATGCAGTTAATGATAAGAGCTCCTGTAGTGGAGACCATGGAAAAAAGAATGATCAATTTCCATCATGTAGGAAATGTGGAAGAAGAAACCTATGTAAGTGTCTTAATGGAATAAATAAATGATTTATGTGTGGGAAAGAAGGAAAGAAATTAAATAATTACGAGGAAAATGAAGTGTACTATGGAAGAAAATAAAAATGTTCCCAATAATCCATTTACAGTCATTTTCCCTAAATTTAGGGGACCTGGACCTTACCTGAGTGAATTCCGTATTCTATAGGATATCACCTTGGTCAAGAAAGAACCTATGTTGAAATAAATGGATGGTCAAAATTTTAAATGTATTAGTTCTCTTTGTTGATGGGATTACTTTGGAAGACTTTTCTCTTATGTGTAACTCTGAAGTTGATTATGTGAAAATTCTATTTTAGGAAGAATTGTGTTTTATATTGTTGATATAGTTATAAATAACCATTTGGGATTATATGATCCTTTAATTTGAGGCAATTTCATGTTATTAAATTTTGGGATGAAATGTGAGGTATGAGGTAAAATGTTTGGTGAAATTATGTTATAGGAATTTGAGGAATTTATCTCATTTTGGGAATGTTATAAAATATAGTTTTATTGAAAAATTACAACACACAGACTATGTGACAACCAATTGTTTCAGACAAATCTTCATTAATTAAACCCACAACCATAGTGTGATTGGGATTTATCACCTACCATTGAACTATGTGAAGTCCCTGGTTAGTGTGACAAATTCTTTTTAGTTAAATGATTTTATTGTTCAATAATAACTTGATTTGGGATCTTATGTCTTATCAAATGGATATCCTTCGTATAGGAAAATGGTTTGGGGATTAAGAGTTAAATGTTATTTTGGTAGACATTCGCTCTGTTTGGAATACAATATGCATGAGGAAAATAAAATAGTTTGGGATTTCATTTGCGGAGTAATGGTCGATTTTTATCATTGATTTTATTGTGGATTTATAACTATTTGGATTATTTAAATAAATTATTAACCTATCATAGAGAATATGTGACTGGGTTAATTACTTTTAAGTATGTGACATTAAGAGTAGTCAATGTTATTTGGAAATACAATATAACATGGAAGACAACAGAATCAAATTCTTCTATGTTTTGGGATTCAATATTAGTTTGGATTATATTAAGGGATTTTAAGGACAATTTTTATTGAATGGTATTTATTAAACTTTGTTATTCTTTGTTTAATTTTAGAAATAATGATAAGTATTTATTTCTCTAATGATTATCCTTTTTTGGGATCATATGATCTTGTACTTACAATTTTGGTTTCGGTTAATCTCTATAGTCAAGTTAAATATATATTTTTTATCCTTTGTGGATTATGTGATTCTCTAGATGTTGATTCTAGCACTTCAAGTCTGACCAAGTCATCTTGAATACTTGTCATTTGAAAAAAAGATGAGTTAGTGGAATAAATTTAATAAAGTATGAAACTATACATAATAAAGTATGCATATCCCTTTATGTTCTTATTCAATATCATATATAAATTCCTCATCTTTATGAAATGGATCATAAAACAGAAAATGTTATCTATTTACTTTTTATACTAGGAAACTAATAAAGGTTTATCTCATGACATGATTGTGGTTTTCTTGTTGTTAACATTATCATAATCTTGTTTTCTTTCACTCTCCACCAGAACATGACACTTATTTTAAATTCCATATCCATGATTTCCTACATGGATTACTAGTGAGGGTTATATTTGGTGACCTTTGTACATGTCTTTCTTTATTTTAAAGAGATAGTTATATTGACTCTTTTTCCACTATAGGAATTTCAATGAATTTCCCAAGCCCAATTTTAAAATTTCAAGGACGTAATTTCCAAAAGGGGTGAATAATGTAACACCCCAATATTTCATGGTAAGTTATTTTCATTAATTCAATAGCTTTCTCTTCACGCAACACTGAGTTCGAGCTCACCACGATTTACCAAACTAGCTGTTCAAAAGCAATTATGAATAGTATTAACTGAGTTTTGGATTTTATATACTAATATAATTTAAGATTCCATATTATGTGTCTATTAGACATAATATAAGAACAAATTGTTTTTCATAAAAAATAAGTATTTTTAAAAAATGTAATTTTACAGCCTTTTAAAGGAAAACCCTTTTTAAAACCAATATTTGATAGTTTTATATATTAAATATAATGAAATTAAAATTAATCTTTATAATCAGGACATAGAAATATATTCTGGATAATTTTTTTAACTTTTCTAATAACATTTATATTTTGATGAATACTGAAAAATACACAATTTTAATTGAAAAAAACTTTTTGATCCAAATAATTTATAGTGCTAAATTATGTATTAGAAATTATTTGATGTAAAATTAGATTATATTTTTATCATTTAATACAATGTAGGTGGTTATAAGTAATTTGACATTAAAATTTGACAAAAACACATGTCAATATTTTGATAGTTTTTACTGTTTAGAAAGCCTCTTTTCTGTTTTAACAATGCGAATTAATTTTAAATTAATTAATGAAAATTATATGTTTTCAATTTTTTAAAATATAATTCATTTTTGAATTCGGAATATCAATATTTTCTTAGGGTAGAGTTTTGGTATTTTTATGAAAACATTCAATTTTTGATGATTAGTGAAAAACACCACATTATATTTTAAAACCTACTTTTTAGTTATATAATTATTTATTTTATTTAAATTTTTATTATGTCAAAATAGATTTATAATACCTTTATAAGTTCAATATAATTCATTTTTGTCATTTTAAAATAAAATTAAAAGTATACCATTTTATTGTACTTTTTACCGTCATTCACTCATCTCCTAGGAGCATTTTCAAATTTACCTAAAACATAATTTTACCACTTCTGTGAGTTGAATTTTAAAAATTCAAGAGACACGGTTGATATGATTAAGTAAAATTTTGTTCAATAAGATGAATGTTTTTTGGTGAATTTTAACTTTTCACTTTTATTTACCACGGTTAAAAGTAAATAGGGTAATTAATGGTAAAAATGATATTATTATTACCTAAAAGAAGTCATGATTCTATTGGATAAATGTAATTCAACCAAAAACAACATTAGGAATAATGTATGATCCTTTAGGTCCACTTGGATTAGATTAGGACATTTATTATTATTTAATTAAAAGAAGAGTTAGAAGTGTTAAATCAAATGTTTAATAACTAACCCATTTTTAATATAGGGTTACGCATAATAAAAATTAGACTATAAATATTTATTAGAAATATAAAAATATTTCCTACATAATTGTATTTTATTTATATTTTTCAGATATTATATAATTTAATTTATTTATTAAACAATGATGATGAAGTAATAACTTAATTTATTTAATATTAAAATAATTGATATCATAAATATCCAAATAAATGAAATTTGAGACTTTTTAAGAATTCCAATAATTTTATAAGTTAATATGACATGTTAAGATTGGTTAGATAAAAATTTTTCTATGTAATAATGTTGTTATAAATTTAGTAAAAACAAAATACCAAATAGTGTGAAAATTGACAAAAAGAGTTTTTAAAACAAATATTATATTATTAATTGATATTCTTTTCCTAGAAATAAAATTTTTGCCCAAAAGACTTATATATTGATAGATGAATAATTAATGAACCAATTGGGGTTCTTTTTGAAGTATATATTATGTTTATAAACCATATAATATAAAAATATAGAGAGACATGGTAAATTTGAACCTCTTTTACTAAGAGTTAAATATAAAAGATAAGGTTAATATAGTGACCCAAAAATATCTAAAACCTCTTGGTTGAGTGGTGTTCAACCTATACCAACCTTATCATTTAAATTATTTATTTTGGAGCCATTATAGACCTAAATTGATTTTATTATAAAATAATATTTCTAGATTTCCTAAAGTGCCCCTCACCCCTCTTAGAAAAGGGAACTCACCCTTCTCTCTAATTCACATCTTCAGAGCCATTAGTCTCTACCATACCATACCAAAATATTCTCCACACTCTCATACCTTCATCCAAAAGGACTTACTTTATCTATAAATCCATCCTATGGATCCCTTTTGATTAAGTCAAAAGGAAGAACCCGAGGAAGAGGTAAATATTTCATCACATATATCAAGATCCTTTCTTCTTCCACATATTCTTTAATTTTTGTTTCCATTCTAAAAAAATAATCCCAGTATATTATATATACTATTATGTTATTACAAATATGTTACAACCATATTCATTATTCTATCCATCCTTTGAATGAAATGTCACCATACGTGTGTACGTACGGCTTACCGTCTCCACGTCGTGGAGCAATTGTTATTCAATACAATATTATTTGGATGGGTACAATAATGATTTATAATTGGTGTAAATAATAAATATAACATGATCATGATTCTGTATATATGATATACCATCCAATTATATATGATTTTAAATTCAAAAGAATGATATTGTCACTCGTGTGTCTGTACGGATTACTGTCTCCATGAACGTGATGAGATTCATTCCCCATCGTATCCATTAAAGAAAAATTTTCATTTGATGATTAAAGAATAATTTTTTTCATATTACTCGATTGATTACAATGAAGTAAGGGTTTTTCATTTCAATTTTTATTCATGTGAGATTAATGCTATATTGGCTACTATTTCCTTTTGTCTGGTGTATATACTTTCCATGATTGTATTCATGGTGTAATATAATTTAATTTATGAGTATTTCCATATTCATTGTATGATAGTTATTTCATGTGTTTTATGTTTCATATGTTACCAAATCGGAAAGGGAATTTCAAATTTCGATTTCCACTCAGTGGGCTTTACACATACTTCATTGATTATTTTACATCAGAATATTGTGTGGTATCACAATTTATTATTTATTTTGTAAATTACACTCCCCTTTGTGTGGATATACTTTTGATACACATAATCACTCCATTGATAATTTCTCATGTCGTTGATATAAACATGATCTTAACTCAATTTTCGTTCATTGAGTTAAACATCCTAGTCCATGGTGTTGTTTTTACAAGAATATGTGTGAATGTCCTATGATTGATTTACAATGATTATCCAATCATATTGAGTGTATTCATATTTGTCACACATAATTATGTCATTGATTTATCTTTTACCTGAGGATACTATCTTTATATGTGATTTCAGCCCAATTTACATTCCTTTGATACTTCTTTGTTGTAATGCACCAATTCACTTTTATATGGTGTATATGTTGTCCTATGACATTGTATATAATAAATTCGTTTATTATCATGATATTATAATGTTTTGATTACATCAACTATTTGTATTCAAGCATCTCTCATTTGGATAGTAACTCTAACTATAATACCATTTTAAATGTTTCATTATTTTATTCTTTTAAATATTTCTCATTGATGTCCTTGTTTTAAAAATGGTTTTATGGTTTTATTTATACGGACATTAGGGTTTTAAAATTAAAATTCATTTTAAATGTTTCAATGATGTATGGGACACTTTGATTCATAAATATATTTTTAAATGGATTCTTGAAAAATAGTGTAACTTTTAAATGTTTTCAAGAAAAAGTGGGATATTTTTCTCAAATAGTTTTGATGATTATATTTATCTATGTCAATATCCTTCATTATTCTCAATTGTGGTTAATCTCTTACAGTACAATCTTCTATATTGTATTGAATGAGTTATTTTTGAATCTGGATGTGCTATTTTTATACCAATCATGGTTTGTGGATATAGTATTGACATTTTGTATTAGAGTTTTAATACGAATTTTTATACTATGTTTCAAACTATTAATATGGGGAAGGAATTGGACTTAGTAAATGATGGGTGGATACCGCAATATCTCCTTGATACATCGGTAGTTCTCATGTGAAAAACTAGTGTCTTGGCCCAAGGCCTTGACAAAATCTTATTTGTAGCCTTGGCACAAGGACATGACTATGTGGTTATGAAGTCTGTCATTATGCAATCCATCATTATAAAAGTGGCTATTGATATTTCATGTGATTATTAGACTAGTAGAATATCCATGTGAATAAGAAAATGGAATTATTTGATTTTGTTGTTGCCATATTATGATGAAATTAATCTTTAAAAGCCTTTTGTTTTAGTCTTATATGTTTCCTTAAATGTTGATGCTTATTTTTGAAAGTTTCTGCTTTATTGTTATCCTTACTGAGCATCTGAGCTCACCGCTTTCTATATTTTATTTTTCCCAGGATGAAAAGAAATATATTATGACTGACCTGTAGGGATAGTCTTAGGGATCTTTTTGTTTTCTATGGAATCAATGTTGTAGTAGTTTTACATTTTATGATGTAATGTAAACCTTATTAATTTATCTAGTACTTCAAGGCTTCTAAACTAATCAGCCTTTTGAGACATGATCTTTTGTGATCATGCCATGGATATGTAATAATGCACCGACTCTGGGATTTTGGGGTCTGGGTATTACACAGGTGCTAGTCATTCTTTTATTTCAACTACCCTCCTTTGGATCTCAGAGATTTCAGTGGAGCCTTTGGCTCGATCCTTATCTCTAGAGAGTCCTAAAGGAGAGGATTCGACGATTATACATTGGTTCTAGTAGTGTGATCTTACACTATGAGGCTAGAGCTAAGGCTGGGATCTCCTAGAATAGGCATCGATGACTTAAGACACCATCTTGGGTATGGACTGATTATCTACAGTCCTTGCTCAGATTAACTGCATTAGGCACAATGTGCGGTGTGTCCGCACTAATGGGATCAGGTTTACCATTATAGGTGAGAAGGGAGACGTTACAACACAGAATGGTCTTACCCAGAGGAGAGTGTTGCCGATCACTAATCAGTTGGCTATCCTTACCCTCAGAGAGGTTGATGTGGAGAGTATGAGATATCCTGTAGTGATGGACCAGTATGAGGATTTCGTCCTTGATGATGTTTCTATTATACCTCCTCATAGATAGGTGGAATTTTTGATTGACTTAGACACCAGGACAACACCGATATCTACACCAGCATATTGGATGGCTCTTGGGGAGCATCGTGAGCTACGGGTATAGCTGGAGGACTTACAAGGGAAGGGGTTTATTTTTCCCAGTGTTTCTCTTTGGGAAGCCACAATTTTGTTTGCCAATATGGTGGATGGGAGCTTGAGACATTGTGTTGAATATCGGCTCATGAACCAGATGACCGTGTAGAACAAGTACCCACTCCCGATGATTGATGACCTGTTTGACTAGCTTATGGAAGCACATTGGTTCTCAAAGATAGACCTCAGGTCTGGCTACCACCATCTCAGTGTATGAGACAAGGATGTGCAGAATATGGAATTCAGATATCGGTATGACCATTATGAGTTTTTGGTCATGCCATTCGTTGTGACCAACGCTCCAGCTGTGTTCTTGGGACTCATGAACATGATCTTTCATCCATACCTTTATTACTTTGTAGTAATCTCCATCGATGACATTATGATCTAGTTGGCTACTGAGGAGGAATGTGCCTATCATTTTCATATAGTTTTGGACACACTACTAGAGCACCAACATTTTGGTAAGCTCTCGAAGTGCCAGTTCTAGATCCCTGAGGATCAGTTTCTGGGACTTGTCATCTCAGAAGCTAGAGTTTCGGTGGATCCCAAAAAGATCTGGGTGGTACCTTCCTGGAAGCCACCCATGAGTGTGATGAAGGTATGAAGTTTTGTGGGTTTGGCTGGATACTACCAGAGGTTTGTGCCAGATTTCTCCAGAGTTGTATTACCTTTATCAGTGTTGAAGAAGAAGGGGAAACCCTTCATGTGGTCGGAGATATTCCATTAGAGTTTTCAGAAGCTGAGGCAGAGGCGGAATATTTACCCCATCTTGAGACTACCAGAGGAAGGCGTTGCGTAAGTAGTCTACTGCGACACAATAGAGACTAGGCTCAGATGTGTCCTGATGCAGGAAAGAGAAATTCTCGCATATGGTTCCCGGATGTTGAGACAGCATGAGAAGAACTATTCTCCCCATGACCTAGAGTTAGAAGCAGTGTTCTTCACCTTGAAGAGGTGGCAATATTACATTATGGGGAAATGTTTTACAGTGTACTCCGATCACAAGAGTCTCAGGTATATCATCTCTCATATGGACATGAACCAGAGGTAGCGACCTTGGCTTGAGTTCCACCAGGACTATGACTTCGAGATAGTCTATACTCATGGGAAGGGGAGCATTGTAGCAGATGTACTTAGTAGGAGATCTGGTATACATCTACTAGGTGAGGTGACAGAGCAGCATGCCACTTCACAGATATCCTTTTTCGATCAAGATGGAGTAACTTTTCTTCAGTCTCTTATAGTCACTCCCCCTCTTCTTCAGCGAGTCAGTGAGGTGTGGCATGGGGACACTGACTATGAGGCACGACGTGTTCAGATATACTTAGGGAAGATACATGATGGATTTTTTGAAGGTGGTGAGCACTTCATCATCCTCAGAGTACATACTATGGTACCCGTTTATCTTCAAGAGGAAGTATTGAGAGAATTCCACACAACCCCTCTAGTTGTACATCCAGGAGTGGAGAAGATGTACTAGGATCTCTGAGGACAACACTGGTGGCTAGGAATGAAGAAATTAGTAGCATTGTTTGTCTCTCGGTGCCTAACTTGTCAGAAAGTAATGGTGGACCATCAGGTACCAGTAGGTTTAGTTCAGCCATTAGAGATCCTAGAGTGGAAGTGGAATGAGATATCCATGGACAAATTGATAGGAATTCCACATATATCCATGGGTCATGATTCTATCTAGGTGATCATTGATCGACTCACCATATCAGTTGACTTCCTAGTGATTAGAGATAAGGGTTCATTATAGTGCTTGGGACAGCTCTATGTGAAGGAGATTGTGCGGCTACATGGAGTACCCTCAAATATTTTCTTTGATCATTATGAATGTTTCACTTCTGGCCTATGGAAGGGGTTATAGGAGGCTTTAGAGACATAACTTTGTTTCAAAACTGCCATCCATCATCAAACAGATAGCCAGACTTAGCAGACCATTCAGACCCTCGAGGACATGTTGTGTGCTTGCTTCCTTGACTTCGGTCGTAGCTAGGAGGATAACTTTCCCTTGGTGGATTTTTCATACAACAATAGCTACCACTCCACTATCGGGATGAAACCTTTGAGGATCTATATGACCAAACTTGTAGATCACCTTTGTGATTGAATAACCTAGTGGAGTCCGCACTCATGGGACCAGATATGGCATCGGGTACCACATAAAAGGTACAGATCATCTAGGAATGGATGACGAACTATACAAAGTAGGAAAAAGTCTTATGCCGATAAGAGATGGAGACCTCTTGAGTTCGAGGATGGTGACCATGTCTTTCTACAGGTCTCACCTTGATAGGGTTTACAGATATTTGGACGGGGAAAAATGTTATCCTTGAGGTTCATCGGACCCTTTCAGGTCCTCAGTAGAGTTGGAAAGGTGGCTTACCACCTAGAACATCCCCCACAGTTGCACCGGGGGCTCGACGTTTTCCACGTATCCCAGCTGAGGAGATACGTGCATGACCCATCTCACATCATCGACAACGGCGAGCTAGACAGCGATGATGGGACGTTGTTTATGGAGGTTCCAATAGAGATTGAGGATCGACAGCTAAGAGTCATGCTTGGATGATCGATACCTTTAGAGCATGTATATTGGCAGCATGGGAACCTCCAAGAGTGAACATGGGAGAGGGAGTCTTAGATTCATTCATAGTACCCCCACTTGTTTCACTATTTTTTTCAATGTGGATTTCAGGGATGCAAAGCTCTATGGTAGGGAGAATGTAAAGACCCAGAAATTTCCATGTAATTTTTTTTTAAATATATGGTAATTTATAGAGTCCTTAAAAATTTACAGCACATGATTCAGAGGCCCGGTGTTCCCAAAATGATATTATGAACTTTTATTTTTGTACGTTTTGTAAACATGCAAGTGGGTATTTGAAACATTTGAACAGGTGCTCGTAATTTAAATCTGAGGAAATAATTGAACATGCAGCGCTCATATTCACATAAGAATTCCTTCAGCTTGAACGTAGAAGGCTAAGGGTGAAAGTTAGTTTTTCACTTATTCAAGGGAGAAGAAAAATAAGATTATTTAACATTTTATTTTTCATTCAAAACTTGTCAATTTGAGTTATGGAGGTGGGAACCAACCAAACTAGAAAACCCCCAATTTAAATTCAATGGTGGGGACCACCCAACCCTTGAACTCCCCCTTTAACGAGGGAGGTGAATCTTGGTGCTCTTCTAATTAATTGTGCCACCTTCCATTAATTTATTATGCCAACATCAACTTAATTAATGGCCAGCTCCAATTAAATTTAATAATACATAATTTAATAAGTTGTCTATTTCATTTTTGTGGAATTGGGGGGTGGGAAGTGTTGGAAAAGGGGAGAACATTGGAGAAACACATTTCTCCAATGAAGAATATTTTTCCAAAGAATAACTCAATCAAAAGATCACCAATGTGTGACGTCTTCAATTATGACGAACTAACGTCCGACTTTCCTCCCTCCTCACTAACAATAAATAACTTTCAATGGAGGGATTGTTGTTTGGATTACCCATTACCCATTATTGAATTTCTCCATGATTGAAGAAAAATTAAGCCAATTTCTATCATTCTAACGTGGAGAGAGCGGGCCAAATGAAAATGGCCCAACCTCTCCACAACCGTTGTGAATTTTTGATGGTCTTGAAATGATGACAACATCCTATGACAAGTACGAAAGTTTTTAGAATGAAGAATGGGCCACCGGGGAAAGCCTGGTAAACCGAGTAATGTCACCGAAGACCCTTGATGGTGACTGGAATAGGAGGGACTCGGGAAAGGCGTCCGACACTCCATCCGGCCGCGGCAAAGGCAGTGGCATGACTGCACCCCCGAAGAAGGGCCGCTGCCCATCAACCACGGCAGAGCAAGGGCAGAAGCAAACCACGCGAAGGGGTGGTGGTGCATGTCCATACCTCTAGGCGTGCATGACCTACAGCCGTGTTCCGTGGTGGCGAGGTGAGGGTGGCTTGATTTCTATCGGAAACTGGTCAAGGCGCGGTGGATGACCGCGTCGAGTGGAGGAAGAAGGTCGTCTGACTAGCTGCAAGCCTAGAATGGTACCACACCATGGGCCGCCCATCGTAGGACGTGCCAGCAGCCTGGTCTTGACCCAGTAGGCCGGGTCAGACCCATCATGCTCGGTCGGACCCAGGGCCAGCCCTGTGTTGGGCCAGGTAGGTCCAACTGGGTCGGACCAGACCCAGAACAACATCGACCCCTTTTCGTTCTTTCAATCATATCATGTGCTACGGGCATCAGTTTGACGAACCATATACAGTGTAAGAAACATTGAATCGATATGATCCTTTTGGTATACCCCAATTGGGTTTTGGATAATGTTGGTGTATGGCCAGGTTGGATCGGACACGAATCCAACTGGGCCCTCAAGACTAAAAGTCCAACAACATACAGACCGAGCGTCTGATTGACGCACCGTATGTTGTGTTGAGACCCCTATCACATGGAAGTCCATTGGGATACATTTTCATGGGACATCGTGGTAGTTGGAGTATTCGACCTATGGCATGAGGAGCGTACCCTCCTGGAATCAAGAGATCATATTGTGGGAACCATGTAGCTAGCTATTACATGAGAAAAGGATCATATGTCGGTCTTTGATTTGGTATCCTATGTGGGTATGTGATTTAAGATCCTATGTTGGTATGTGATTTGGTATCGTACATGCGTCTGCTTCCGAAAGTTCTACTAGGATCCACTCTAGGAATCCACGTGGGAATACTCTAGGATCCTATGTGGGTCTGTTGTACTAGGATCCTATATGGGTTTGATGATTTAGGATCCTACATGGGTCTTCCTCTTAACAGAGTAAGATGATTTAGTAGTTACATCTAATCATCTTTACTACCATACCTATGTTATACCTGGTCTGAGCTGAGTGTTTACCTATGGGGTAATCATATGTGTGGCGTACCTTTGTGGTGCATACCTTCGTCTTGATACCTTTGTGGTATTCTTCTATGTGTTGTTACTTTTTTGGTACTTACCATCATGGTGTTACCTTCGTGGTATTCTCTAACATCATGGGACATTTGATCTTTGGGCTTCTGAGTTAGGCCTTGTGTTTCCTCATGAATGAGATGGTTATATTTGATAACTTAGGTATTTTTATGGTCATTTACCTATGTAGGGGTTTCCATTGTTTTAATGCTTTTGGTTCTTTACTTTTTGTGTTTTGTGAGATCTTGGAGGGTCTCAGGGTCCATACTGAGTATCATTATACTCAACCCTACACGGGCTATGGCTGCACCTTGTTGTGTTTGGTGTAGACGACGGACAACGCTGACTAAGGAAGAGGGTTCTAGGACTGGGAGTATCTCTAAGGTGGTCCTTAGACAAGGCGTATTGCAAAGACAACCATTCGAGAGCTGTACCTACGCTTTTTGTAGGATCCTTGGCGGGTGTTCACAGGATCTGTTCAATTTACTTGTACATTCTAGTTTTCGTGTACTTTCCAGTTGGGCTTGTATCCGGGCCCCTATTTCATACTATACACACTCTTTTTACTATACAGTTTACTTGTGATCCTATCTTGTTGGGTGCTTTGTTTTGTGTGTTTCAGGATTTAAAGGCAATGCCTTCCCGATTTTAGGGAATACGACATTCGATGCTAGTCACCAGCCCATGGCATTTGGAAGGTGGGCTTGGGGTACTCACAGCACGGGACATGGGCGATGGGTCTTGACATTATCAATGCTGGTTACTTTTGGAACAATTTGATACTCAACTACCTAGGATGAGATGTGAGATGGAGTTCCCATTACTCTCTCATTTGGGTTTCTTTAGCTGAACATATATTTATATATATCAATTTTTATACCCAATAATTGGGTTTTGGCTACTCTCTCTCCAAGAGAGGAGAAGATGCGTGGGTTATTCTACGTGCTTTATGTGTATAGATTCTTGTGGTTGGAAGAGTATACTCTCATACTATAGCAAGCGAATACTTGATGTGATTTTCATCTTATCGCCGCTTCTATCTCATTATTCTTGGATGATATCACATTACTCTTTTTTTGGTTGAGATGCACTATATTTGTTATACCTTGTTCTACTTACACCTCCCCTCTCCAGTACATCTTTTCCTTCTCCCATGAGACTTCAAATCATCCTAATGAGTATTTTCATACTCCCCCCTTCTTTGGATTTTCCTGCACTTGGTGTGCACTTGCAAACAATGGATTGGGTGATTGTGACATTAGAGGAGATTAGGGATATGGGGTTCTTGAAACACGTGTGGTTCTCATAGCATGGGATTCCGGAGTGTTTCTGTCTCAGCTTTTTAAATATCCCAGTTTATGTCTGGTTATGGCACTTTTCTGGTTTGGCATGCATTTTTTAAAATTTTTTCCTTTCGGTTTACTATTATGTTCTTGTACTTTATAGAAGTCAATGAATATTTTGGGTTTATATATCGAATTTTTTGTACTTTTCTTTTTCCCTTGGAACCATTTCATTGATTCGGTTGCGTTCACGTGTATAAGTACATAGAAAAATGCCTCCTCATGTTTGTTATAATTTATGTTCTAGTTGTCAGGCCCTAGCCTATAGAGGAATGCATAGAATGGTTTTGGCTGTAACCCTACCATGGTTCTACTTGTGAAAAAGTCGTATCATAGTCAGTTAAACCCTTTCAATGTTATTGTAAAGTATCACTATAATAGTATTTTTTGGGTTTTGGGAAATAGTATTGAAGTGTCTCGATAGTGGATCACTGAATAGGGAGTCTAGAGTGAGTATGTGTGGCTGACGTATCCACTCACCAGGACCATTATTTCCAACTCGATGACTCAGAAACCTATGAAAGTCATTGTAGGTAAAAATGGAACATGCATCATATAAGGTTGTGTAATTAACTATAATTCACAATTCATCTCCCCATTATTGTTGGTGATATATATTTTATCATATGAAAGTGGTACTCCTTTATATATTCATGATGTCTCTATGATGACATCCAGCGAAGATGTTGGCTTCATTTCATAAAGACAACCGTATATGAAATGTGGTCCCATTTAACGATTGATCATGTGATCCCCTTCCTCGATGTGTGGAAGTAAAAACACCTCTACCCATTGAGGAGGAGATATCCCTGGTAAAGCTGGATGAGGTTGTTCGTAGGCTGAGCATACTCAGTGAGTTCTAGTGCTATAGACGGATGAGGTTCCCTGGTGAGCAAGAACCTAAGGAAGAAGATGTTTGGCTATAGTCGGTGTTACACCTCTTCAAGACTATATAGACACTTATAGATCAGATGTTGGATTTGGTAGCTAGCCTTTTCAACAGAGCAGTTGGGAATTGGTGGAGCTTGATTACTAAGATATATGATGAGAAAATTCTGTCATGGGAAGAAATATATTAGAATATTTGTTTGGATCACTACTCCTCCTTCTTGTGCTCTATTCCGATTTAAGAGCTCCTATTATTTCAATTTTGAGGAATCAGAGTGGTTGAGTACATGAATAGGTTCATAGATCATTTAGACAACTATTTAGATATGATCCATGATGGATACTTTTAAGAACAGAATATTGAAGATGGACTTCTTCGAATGGTCCATGCAATTTGAGTACCCATGTGCATCCCCACCAATGTTGGGTTGCTGGAGCTGGCGCTGGTGATAGAGAAAATTCTTTCAGAGATATTCCAAACAACTGGTTGTGGAAGTGATCCCTGCAATACTGAGATGTCTGATGCCACTAGAAGGCATCATTAGAAAAGATCTCGATGCACGAGTTCTATACATACTCAGTCTCAGGAACGTTGTCATATGTGGGTGAGGTAGCACAGAGCACATGAAAACTCTAGGGAGGGATGATGTTATGCTTATGATGGAAGTGGTCACATGGAATGTGAATTCTCGAACATACGTTCAGAGAATCCCCGGAATGAATTTGGTGGACTACCTTAGAAGATACAACACCATAATTAGGGAGTTCTGTTTGGAGGTGTTGTTGTTAGAGGAGTAGTAGGAGCATGAGGTGTGGAATGACGTTATGGGTACATTCCACCATTGCTAAGAAGCCCACATTAGGATCATGAAGCGTTCAGTTGGGACAATGGACAACCTTATGATTTGGATGTATATGATCCTACAAAGAATGAGAAGATAATAGGATTGTATTGTGAATTTACAACTTTTTAAGAGAAAATAGTATACATTTTGTGATGTACTCTATTTTCCCTACTCATTGGTTGAGTTTTTTCTGGGGTGAAACAAGGTGTTGGTGAAACCATGTTTCAATGTTGTTAAATGTAGAATTGAATTCTTGAATAAGAGGGGTCTTTCAACACCTGATATGGGTTTCAGTGACATAAGAAAAACAATGAGGGCTAGTCAAAACATCCCAATGGATATAGTTTCATGGTTTGGTGGAAGATTCCATATGACATGTGTGTTCATGGTGGGGTTGTGTAGAGGAGTGTCGGAGAAAGTCCAGGCATTGCCAGTGGAGGGTTTCTTCGTAACCTCCTTATCCTTGGAATCCCACTAGTACATATGTAAGAGTGACTTTTCTTGGATTTTTTCCTCTATCCAAGGGATAAAAAGACACATGGGGTATGCCACATAATTTCAGTGTCTAGCATCTTGTTGTGGGATGGGTTTACTCACATTACATATTCATTTTTACCTTGTGTTCTCAGTGTAAAGTCTTGATACATTAGTTATCAATTAATAGTAGAGGTGATGGATACCCCATGTATATTACTAGGCGACTCACTATCTAGAGCTGGTAGCAGTATTATTTTCCTTGATAATGTGGAAGCATTTTCTTTTGGTAGAACAATTTGTGGTTTGTTTGGGACACCAAATTATGAGGTATGTCTTCTCCAAGAGAGACTTGAACCTGATGCATAGATTCTAGTTGAGCATCCTATCGAACTCTAACATTGGGATAGTCTATACACAAGGAAAGAGTCGCGTCGTAGTATATTCTCAGAGTATTATATCCCAGGCTCACCTAGTAGAGGATGCTTTAGAGTAGCTAACATCCCTACAGCTAACCTTGTGGAGAAAGAGGGTACATCTTCCTTTAGTTAATAGAGTTGACTCTGTCACTTCTCAATCATTTAATAGATTCTAGGTTGTGATTAATCGATTATAAAACCTTGTATAACTAGATATCTTTAGGTGTTTCACGATAAAGATATTTTGAAGGAGAGAATAATGCGATCATGTTCTACTAGATAACCATGATTCCGTTCATGATGTGATATATAGAGGTTATACTAGAGAGGAATACTATCCCCATGTTTCATTGAGCCTTTTGAGACTATGGAAAGAGATGGGGAGGTTTCCTACCACCTTTCCCTACCCTGAATAGTTGTACTGTGAACATGACCTCTAAAATGTGTTGTAGTTGAGAAGATATGTGTGTGTTTCTACTCATGTAATTATTATGAGAAGACCTTATAATGATGGACTATTACATTAGTTCACATGTTGTGCCATCATGGAAATGTAAAGGTTTTCCTGGGAGTGAAAGGGCCTTGTTTTATCTCACTATCCCATTATATTTCCATATTTTTACTTTTTTATGATAAAAATAATGAAGTAAGGAGTGAAGTATATACACATGTTTTTTCTTGTAAGACTTTAGAATATTTATAGATATATTTCTTGAGATAGGCGTTCAAATGGCGTGCAATTCTGAGGCCTGATGTGACCAGAATAATTTATTAAAAAATATTATGTATATTTTATAATATGAATGAAAATGAATTGTGATATCTCTTACAAGGTAACTAGAATATGTAATAGGAGGACATAGTTGAGTCCAAAATGAGGCAGTTACCCAAGTTATGGAATAACATTTGATGGAGAAAGACTTCTATGAGAACAGTCATATAGTGGAAAAATAATAACTTAAATAATTGAACATAATTGTTTTATCTTGAATTTTAAATCATATAACCATCCAATGGGTGCGTGGATTGGAGATTCAATACCGTTTTTGAGATTGGAATGGGGTGTTGTACTTATGTGAGACATAAAAAGAGAGGGCATGTATGTTTTGGATTCCACGTCTAGAAAGTAACATAAAATAATATGCTTATAGATTTAGAATTAGGGTTATCCCCTAATCCTCTCTTTCACTATACAAATAATCTCTTTCCACTCTCTATTCCTCCCCTCTCTCTTCATTTTTCAACAGATCAAGGGTGAATCATTGAAAAAACTCTGGCAGATCACAATGGAATTGTAGCAAACGTCATCAATGATGATCAGATCTAACAAGGTTGGATTTCCCCTAATTTTATGTTTTTATTAATGTTTTAAATTTAAAAAAAAATTAATATTTTTATAATCTTTTTATTATCATAATTGATTGATGCACTAACACAACCATCAATCATTGCTGAAAGTATCTTTTTTCGTGCTGTTCTTCACCTGTTATTTGTGTTCATCGACATTTATTCATGAACATGTCAAATCATATATGGATCATTGAGTGAATCATAAGGATATGAATAGTTTGAATCGAGAATTTCAAAACTAGTTATGAAATAATTTTCCGGAACACAGTGAAGTTGTAGTGGTCTACAAAAGGGACCACCAATGAAAGCCCAACCAACAGCGGTGACATGCGATGACCGCAAAGGGTAGCACAACAAAGAGACCATGGTTGTTCGTGGAAAAGGTGACACCAGAGAGGTTTATTTCAATGCTATTGTGAGAAGCGTCTAATGGTGAACTAGAGCATGGAGTGTGGAATTTTGAGAGGTGATCTATCGGCTTAGCGGGGTGGTGAGGTCGGCTGGCCAGCAGAGCCGCATGAGGTGGGATCTTGCAAAGGACCGAAGGTCCAATAGCGACCCATGGGGCATTGGTAATGGTGTTGAAGAGGGGAAACATGGGGTCTCGTGGTGGAGTTCCACCTTCCTAGTCTAGGCTAATGGAAGTTAGTCCACATGCCACCAAAACTGAACTGAGCCTGTCAGAGAGGGCCAGTCCTATTCAAATCAGGCCTTACAGCTTTAAAAAGATGTATCTAAAAATCCATGAGTCTTATTGACGTGCTTCCTATAGAAACACATAAATTTTGTTGATACAGATCTGTTTTTACCATTTCAATGAATTTTCTTCTTGGTATCTGGGTTTTTTCATGAAATGTCTAATTTCACAATAATAATTAAATTATTATAATTTAGTGTTCCTATATCAGAGAAATCTTTTAAAGAGGATATCTATTTGATGTGCAATCATTGGCGGAACAACCCTAGTATTTTTTAAAATATTTAAATAATAAATTTGTGTTTTTATACTATTTATGTGGTGTAGGCCCCATGAATGCCAAATTTTTTACGTTGTGATGAAATGAAGTCTTTTCACCGACTGTCCTTTTTGGGTTAATGTATAGTCATTCCTATGTGTTCATCCGTGAGGATTGAACTAGTAAAAGCCATGTAATTTGTTTTTAGGATCGAAGCATGGTCCCCATGGGAATTAATTTGAGAATAGTGCAGAAACATATAACATTTCCATAGGATGAATGATGGTGGTGAATAAATATTCTTTCATTCATATTTTTTTACAAAGTTCAGAATGGTGTGATTCGTTTGGGTGTATATAGTTTTTTTAATGATACAATTAATTATGCATACATGAATGTAATTTTGGAGTAATATACTTTTTCAGTGGTTGATGAGGGCCTAAAAATTTGTCAATATCTACCTCTAATGAGAGTGGAGTTTGTGTATGAAGATATGTGGTCAGACGCTCTAATGCTGTTTGAGGATACATATCACCGGCATTGCATTTCCTCCATTCGAATCAACATCGAGAATCGTGCACTCAATAGACTTTTGGCTAGAAGTACTGTGTACTCATGGAGTAATGTGGCATGCCTAGGGGTACTTTATTACAATTCAGTACCTGAGAATGACTGGGTACCTGGCCAGGTTATACTAGTGGGACACATGTCATGTGGGCCCCAAAGGCATTGTGTACCACTTTACAAATCATTGATCTCTCATGCGTCATTCTTATGGACTCATATTTTGGTTAGTGAGTAGCCTATTTCACGTTTTATTACATTTGGAATGTGATGGATACCTCTATTGTGGCTTATGAGATATGATATTAAATGTTCTAGGTGTGACACCTATCCAAGGTAGAACCAGATGGATGCAGTGACGTGATTTTCCAAGATGTACCATCCTGGAAGGATGAATAGTGTTCCTCAGTGTTCTCTCAAGAGATACTATCTAGTACGGATGTACACTTTCCCTTGGAGTGATTTACATGAGGCATCATCGATAAAGGATTTCCAAAGCTCATAAATACTTTTCTAAGAGATATCATCCAATGTAGTTCTGGGTCTACCTTATGATGGGTTGGGAAATTTTCCATGATGAATGTTTTTGGTTTACATCCAACTAGCTTGGGATGTTGTTCACAATGGATGTTCTGGGCTTCTCTCCTATGGAGTTGAGTAGTGAGTCCCATTGATGTCTCATTCAGGGTAGTAGCCTATATATGGGATGGGAAGTGGGTCCCTATCGACTATTTGTTTGTGATCCCCCCTGACGTACTAGGGAAAGGATACCTGATCACTACAGCATAAGCCTCCAAGCAGGATAGGAATTGGTTATCAACCATGAGACACAATTTCGTGACTATGTTAAACAGTGATGAGGTGTTTTTTGATATACATTTGGACTCTAGAGAAAGAGGTACACTTTTCCTACCAATATGTGTCCTTATGATGTGACCTAAAACCATGAGCATGAGAAAGTTACCCCGAATGTGGATCATATCAAGGAGCGGTGATTTTTTCACTTTGACTTGTAGTTCAAAGCATATGTGTGAGATTCTCGGCATCAATTGTGGTTACTTCTGGAACTATTGACTACTCAATTTATAGAGATTTTCTACAAGATAGTGACCCCATACTCTTTCCTTTGGGAATCATTGTCTTAGAATATATATATATATATATATATATATATATATCCTATTTCAGTCCCCACTCCATGGGTTTTGGAAACTCTCTTTCCAGGAAAGGAGAAGATGAATGTGGTGTGCCACATGCTTTTCATGTCTTGATTTTTATGGATGGAAATTATAATCTACTTCTATATGTTGTGGAGATTGGACTAGATGTTCATCTTGTCACTATTTCTAAATCCTTGTGATTGGATGAGATTACTTCACTCCCTTATTAGATTGACATGCACTCCTTTTACTGTATCTTTTTCTATCTACTTCTCCACTCTTCATTACATCCTTTTCAGCTCCATTTTGACTTTAGATAATCATACTGAGTATTTTCACACTCACACATGATTGGAATTGTGAACAATTGTTGTTAGCTAACAGATGATAGGAAAATTGATTCATTAAATATAGGATCTTAGGGATACAAGGTGCTTGAACCACGTGTAGTGGTCATATCTTATTATCTAAGAGTGGGGATCTCTCAGTTGTTTTAATTTTCAACTTGATTCTCGGTTATGGATCATTTTTTCTTGGGAATGTATTTTTCTCCTTTTTTCCTTCTGATTAATATTCTATTATTGTTCTATATAGAGGTCGATGCATATTTTTGGTTAATAAATAGTATTGTGTTATCATTTCCTTTTTCTTTGGTAGGTTTTCATTGAGTTGGTTGCATAATTGTGTACATGTACATTGGAAAATTCCTCCCTGGGGTTTTAATTCCTTCAACACCTCTTTTTATCCCCTAGCCTATAGAGGTATGCTTGGGGTAGTTACAGCTCGAGCCCAACATGGGTCGGGTCCTAAAAAATGAACCCCCAAAATCAAGGATTTAGTGTTCCTCAAATAGAAAGGGAATGAAGATTACATCACAATATGCTATCAAAAAATAAAATAACTACATAAGAAAAAATAGTTATTGACCACCATATCATGGAAATGATAAATGGAAGTAAATGAGAATGATACATTAATAATCCATAACAATTGGAGGAATAAATCTTTCTAGATCATGAAGGATTGAATATAGGTACATATGGAGAAAACCATGTCAAACATATTAGAAAATGCAAAGAGAAGATGCCTTTTGATACTTCGAGTTTCGGGGGAAGAAGAATAGGTTTTGGAAAAGCATGGGAACTATAGGATTATAACGTTGTTTGTATTGACCCTTGGAATAGGTAATTAATGGTGTTAATGCCCCATATTTTATATTTTACTAATAAATATCTCACCTCAAACCACATGATGATAAAATAATACATGTGAGAAATTCCATGTTCACAACGATATTTTGCACTATCTAATTCAATGCACAAAAAACCTGGCCCACTCATGTCATGAAATCCACTAACATCATAAATAAACCACAAGAACAAACATTACACTATATATAACCAATCATGATGTACATGTAAATTACATATCTTTTGCGTAATAATTAATACATTACAGAAAATAATTCCTAAAGATCATATCAGTTTAGTGCCTTTGAAAACATGGAACAAATTCTTCTAATATAGTGAAATATCATCAACATCTACCATAGATATCTTCTCCTTTTTTTAGTCATACTTAACACAATTCTACATAACTTGTGGAATGAAAACATAAAATCGGGTCAGCTTAGATTCTCAGTATGGGTAAAACAATTGATACACATGCATAACATGAACATAAGGGTATGATAATGCAATTTTAACATTTGATGATCATGACCACCATATGATAGCTAAATATGAATCATAATTACATCAAATAAAATAATCTATAATATCATGAAATTGACTTGACACATGAAATTAAGGCATACACATCAACTTGTATCTTTGTGAACATATATAAAGAGTAATAGGTTCACTCATTAAGGATAGTAAATATGGCCCTTGTATAAACATATAATCATGAAAACTAGTCCCATGAATTTAATTATAGACATGAAAACTAGTTCCATGAATATAAGTGTTGATAAGAAAATAGGGCCCACTCTTAGAATTATGGACATGAAAATGGGGTCCACAAATATAATTGGGAACATGGAATGGGGTTTACGAATTTGGGGGTTCAAAACCCAATGGGAGTAGGTATTGTAGCATGACTATAACATTTTATAGAAGTGGTGACACTGTAGCAACAGCGGGCAATGTAGCAATGGAGGGCACTATAGCTGTCGAAAGGCACTGTAACGCCGACAGGTACTATATCAGTGTGGGTACTGTAGCAGGAGTATTCATAGAACGGGCCTTGGGCCAAAAAATTTGGCCTACGGGCCATGTAATGGGATAAATGCCCATCGGGCCTTCGAGCTATGAAATGGGTCTCCCTCTACCCAGTTAATGTGGTCTTTGCTTGATTTATTAATAATAAATTAGGCTTCAACCCCACCGCATTAATTTTTCTATATTTAGATATTGCATTGCAGAGATATATAGGTCCCACCAATCTCATAATGATATAATACACACGTTTTCCACAAAAACATAAAAAATTAATCATAAACATAAGCAAAGAAAAAAAATGTTAATCATAAACATGTAATCATATCATAACCTCTGGAAATGATAATGGTTTCATGCTCATTTCATAAAAAGGAAGAACACATAAAATGATGCGGGGCTTCATAAACATCATTCCATCAAAACATAAACCAGTCATAGAAAGGATATGAATGGTATTGTTGAAAAACTACAAGTATGTCATCATAGGTGGGGAAGGATTTTGAAATATCACATAGAATGTGAATTATCATTAAAAATCAATTTGTAAAACATAAATAAATATAAAAAACATTCATTGAAACCAAATTGAAAACATATAATGTAATCATGATAATCATTTAAAAATTTTCTTGAGTAAAATATACTTTCTTCGCTGAAATAGTTTTCTTTTCTTAAAATTATTTGAAATTTTAAAAGAAAAAAATTTATATGAAAATAATATTATAATATTGTATGGTAAGCTTCAAGGTATAAAGTGATCATAAAAGTGTAAAACCCCATTCATTTAGTATAAGTTAAAAACATTTATTACATAATTTAGCTGGAAAAGTCAAAAAGTACCTTGATTGGAAAATAAAATAATGATTCCATTCAAACAGTGAAGTAAAGAAGTCAACAATTGGTAAAAAATGCCTTTAAGCATAAATAGCTGAATAGTATAACATTTTATGAAAATTATTTTTGTAAACATGTAAATGGATGGAAAATACAACCCAACATAGTTATAAAATGAAACAATTCCAAATATGGAAGTGAAAATGAAATCTATACTCAACATTTAGTATTTAATTGAATCATATGCCCCAAGTAAAATGAAAATTAAAAGAATATAAAAATATCATAATCATCTAAGATAATATTCTTAAAATAAATTCATGGTTATTATATACACCAAATATAAGATACATGTAGTGTATGAGGATTATGTCTCATAAAAATAAAGGTGAGACAGAAATCCCCTTAACTTATGTCTTGACTAACATTGTACAGTAACAAGCATCATGTATAACAAAAATTTGTTTATTTTAAAAAACTTATAGAAGTATATACTTATATATAATTCAACATATGTTTTTATTATGACCTTATATCACCCTCTTGTTAAAGATCTTATGGTAAGGTTTCACGTTGGGTAATATTCTCTTTGTTCATCCGAAGTGTCTTAATTTGTTATATCATTTGTCCTTATACTTAGATCATGATTATAATATATAAATAATGATATAAATATCACCGGTATCCATTATATTAATATTATAATAATCTGTATCATAATGAAGTATAAAATGGATTACACAATTCACAGAGATGGTAAGCCATACATACGCATGAACGTTGTTTCCATTTTAATTGTCGTATTGAATGATGGTGTACAAATGAAATATGTATATACATATATATAAGTATATAAATATATATGTAAACATATATAAGTATATATATCATTATTTTAGTACCATGATTATATCATATATATATATCATAATATTTAACTTAACACATCCTTAATAAATTCTATGTGGTTTTTGAACGAATCATATCGCTTTGATGGGGTTGTACTCCACACATCGTCAAATGAGATTGTCATATTTCACCATTTGAAATTTAAAATAAGTATATGTTGATAAAAATAATAAAAAATATTAAATACCTAATAAATATTACATATAAGATATATAGATATTGTATCCATCGTAATGTCCATTATGATTGGTGGTAAATAAAAAAATGAACAATCATCATTTTGTGAGGTAGTAGTCGATCGTACACAAAAATAGTATGTTTGATATCCAAATAGATGGAGGTGTGTGTAAGTGTAGGTCAAACCACTAGCATAAAAAAATACTAATATTTTTAGGATACTTGTTTTATCATAATATTATATAATAAAGAGAGTGAAGGGGGTGAATGGGGAGGAGAAGGAAAATAAGGGGAAAAAGAGTGAGTTAATACGATGACTCAAAAGAGGGTAACTCATTTTGGTTTGTGACTAATGAACTCCATGATTTTTCTTATGCACAAGGGAAGGATTATAAGAGTAATTAATTGTAGTTTCGAGTTGATGTGGGAAGGGTTTAGCTGATCCAAAAGGCAGTAGTGGTGTGAAAAAAGAGAAGGAGAAGTGCCCTTTTATAAGAGATGTTAGGGGAAATTTTAGAAAATATTAAAATATTAAAATATTATAAATTTTTTTTTCAGTTTCAAATATCTATAAACTAATTTATTTCTACTATAATATCTAGATTTATACAATCCCCTCATTAAATGTATTTTATTAATTTTTAGGTAAAAAAGTGAGCTTATTTTTGGATTTAAACCAAAGTTAGACTATATATCGTATACAGTGACAACTCATTATTTTACTCTTCATGGTTAATATATTTTCTATAAAATTCCAAAAAGAACACCAAAAAGATAATCTATGACATATTTGACAATATCTGTGTTATTTGGATGAAATATATATATTTATTAATTTTTTATATTTTAATACAATATCATTTATTTAAAATATTATTTATGATAATTTTGAAACTATTTATTACTTGATTTATTATACAATTATAAAAACAACATTCCATTAAAAAAATTGTACATTAAATAATCCATAAAATTTCATAGTCATACAAAACAATCTTTCCTGGAATAAAATAGATCAAATGATATTTCTTTTAATTTTATTAATATCATTTAATTGATTCTTCCGTCAATAAATCTATTACAACATCATCATTATGTCACAGTTAAATTTATTAATATAATTTATCAAATTTATAAATAATGAATCATGATTTAGATAAATTTCATTTCTTTCTATTTAATATTTATAGTCTAATTTATCATATGTATAACCCTATATTAAATATTATTTTGTTTTTAAAATTTGAATATGACACTGTTAACTCTTTTTTAAATAAAATAAAATAAATGTACTAATACTAAACATGTGGATTAAAAAGGATCATATTTAATAACTATGGTCAATTTGAGTAAAAAAATATCCCATTAAATTAGAGAAATTGTTAGTTTAATTTTATATTATTATAATTTTAATTTTACTTATAATTAGTTTATTTTCCTTTAATATAATTAAATAAAATTCATAAGTAATTAATTAGAAAAAATGATTTTGATCCTATTTAACAACATTATATATAATTATTACAACCATGTCTACCTGTTTTTCAAAATTCAATTCACAAAACTGATAAAATTAGGTTTAATGTTAATCCCATAAATGTGGCAAGAAGGTGGGTAAAAGTTACGTTCAAAAGCCCAATAATTTTTACTATCTAATTATATTATATAATCTATTATAATTAATTACATTGGATTAATATATGTATTATTTATATAATTTTAATTTTAAATAAATTTAATGTAAAATAAATATTTAAATGGAAAAGGCAATTTTAAACTAATATGAAATATTTTTCACTATTCATCAAAAATTTAAACCTTTCAAAAACAAAAAAAAAATTCACCCTAAGATAATTTTGATATTATAAATTCAAAAATATTTTTTATTTTATGAAAATATATTTCTATGAGTGACTAATGCTAATTTTTTTATTTTCCATAGAAGGAAATTAAAAAAATGTCATTTTAGAAAATAGTAGTTTTAAACCTATAATTATTTTACAAAACATTATATGTTTCATTATCAAAACTGTAATAAAAAATATTTAAAAAATATTTATTACTATACATATTACATGTTTAATGGATTGTTTATAAATATCTTATTTGAATAAATATAATTGCAATGTGTTGTTTGGTGTAATTCAAGCCAAGGTACTCTTGCGTGATGTGAAAATATCAAAATAAAAAATAAATAAATTCACAAACTCTCTAGGTGTTACATTGTACCCCACACAAAAATGTATTTTTCAAACTGAATTCACTATGTTTATAAAAAATATAGATTCCCACATCGTAAAAACAACCACTGAAACATTTAAAAACATTTAAAAGATGGAAAAGAACAGTTGCCCAAAGTAAATCATGAGTAATTCTTAGTGTAGGAGATCGTATGTGAAGAACTAGACATGAAGGAAAAGCGTAAATAATTATAGTTATTAATAAATATCACTGGCCACAATAAAGAGGGTGATTTATAGAAAGTTAACAATCAGAAAACCATAATCCAAAGAATTGGGAAATAGGTCATTGATATCATAACAAATGATGATAATATGACTCCCTTTAACATCACAATCACTTTTGATAATGTAGAAATATTTTAATAGAATATATACTTTCTTTATCTCAGCATAACTTAAGCCTTTTCTATTCCAAGTTCAATTTCCACATAATCAATTATTCCATGAAATGAAGTTGAATTTTTTATTCTTAAATAATTATAAAATCATGAGAAGAATGGGAGGTCATTCTATATATTAAAAATAAAAAAGGTGAGAACAAGTTATAAAATATGAATTAATATATGTATAGTGATCTAATAAATTAATATCATAATCATATCTAGTGATTAAACTAATCTTTCCATAAGTGGATAAGCCCACAATTCTTCCAAAAGATGGAAATCCAAAATTATACAAATAAGTACACAAAATCAATTTATACTTTTTATTTGGTTTATCATACTGATGTTCATGATTCTGAATTTCGAAACATGTGAATACCCAAACCATGTAATCTCATGAAAACATATAAATAACAAGAATTATTTTAAATCTTTATTGAAAACATGCATGGTTCCTTATTCTTATGTCTAGAAGGATGTAAACATCATCAATGATAGTTTATCCCACAAGTCATTATGTCCTTAATCTGTTCCAAGGTAACTAATATAATCCCATTTACATAAGCATGTGTTTTACAAAAAAATCACATTATTACCACAATTAAATTTCATGGTTACTAGTACCATTCAACATATGTTATTAATTCCTCAAGTAAAAAACATCAGCGGACCAATCCATAAATGGTACATTATTCCTTAATACCATAAAATTACTTGAAAAATATATTTCACGAATTCCAATACATAAAAAATTTGATTACTTCATCATTAATCCATTAATAAGGATACCTCATCTAATTATATATTACCTATTTTTTAACACTTCATATGTAGTCTCTTCATCATCAGAAATGTAACCATTACTCAAACCACATATCTGGTTCCTATTTGGAGATTCCAAATTGGGACATTGGGTTACATAATTATTGTTTACTCCTCAATTTAAACGCTTAGACATTGATGATATCAGAGGGAGACCAATATTCTCATTCACTTAGTTAACCAAACTGTTTATTTTTCCCTTCCAGTCACCTGCTTTGTGACCTTCTTTTGAACAATTAAAATACCTTATTTTTCCTCTAATACATTCAATTAGGTTATTATATCCACATTCTTGACACAAAGGAGATAAAATCATCCTTCCACTATGGTATTAATTACATGAACTCTTAGTGATATGATTCTTTCTCTTCCTTGTTGTGTCCGAGTGTTGGTTAAGGATCACGTTGTTAGTCATGGTACATCAAAACTATTTAGGCATTACCATAACATCCTTCACATTAGTGATCATTCCATTTTACTAATTGTTACTAGATTTTCCATCATAGTCAATGTTAACCTAGTTCCTTATGGTTACATCCATTTTCTAAAACCAAGAATAATTGAGTAAGAAACAATTATCATATTGAGGAATCAAATAATCATCAAAAAAACTTATATGATGTCTAAATTATGGAAACTTTATTAAAATATGACTCATTAATATTATCCCTGGTTATTAGTTACAAACTCTTATTTAATATTTTTATTATGGTTCATGAAGATTTTGGGAATTCCCAAATCTTATCCCCCGGGAGTGTCAAATTAGGTGTATAGCAAGGCCTGTTGTCATGTACTCGATTACCCAGAATCTGGATTGAATCATCTTGTTAGAGTTGCAACCCCTAGGTACATCTATACTTAATCCGCATCCACATGTAGTATCCAGACACATATGTATTTCTTGGAATCCAATCACTGTATCCATTACAAAAATTCCAGGATAATTTTCTCAACATTTACTCATACATAAAATTATCCTTAATGCATCCCTAGAAATATGTTTACAAATATATATAGTGATCTCACTAATGTTTTCTCATCCATATTTCCAATAGTTTACTAAACCATTCCTCTGATAGAAACATTAAAGACCCAAGCTTGACATTCATGGGAATTACCTAAATTTTGAAAAATACACAATAGAACACACACAATGATTCCAAAATACCGTATTAGTTTACTGACTCTAGAAACATGGAAAATATTATTTTTATCCATTGAAATATCTTCAACATATCCCATAAAAAACTTCCCCTTTACTACTCATGTAACATCCCAGGTGAATAAATAATAAATAATCTTCATTTTTATTAATATTTATGAATTAAATATTATTTTTACTTTAAAGGGGTTGCTATGTTCGACAGCGTACCCGATATGCAGCAAAGAGTTTCTTTGAAATCTTACGTTGCACACTAGTAATAAAATAATATTATTTTAAATGTTAGTTAACATATAAACATTGTATTGGGGGGAATGAATGGAAATAACTAAAATTTGATTATATATGTTTGTTAAATGTTTTTACATTTATCCAATAAAGGATAAAGGCTTAATATACAAAAAGAATTCAATTTTAGGCATATATACTCTAACATTTATTAAAGGTCGACTTATCGCCTTTTTATGGAGAACCGTCTATAAATATAGTTTTGGTCAATCTTATACATTCTATTGGACCAAATAAAATTCTTCTTTAGAGTAGGGACATCAAAATTTAATTTTTGTGGATTTTTGGTATTTTTCCGATAAAGTTCATTTTTAATGAATAGTGAACAATGTTGTATTTTAATTCAAAACCTATTTTTAATATAATTTATTTATATTATTAGATTATATTTTTAATTGGTTTTAAAGTTCAATTAGTATATATTTTTACCATTTAATCCAATAGTGGTCGTTGGAATTAATTTCACTTTGAAAGTGGACTTAAACTAGTGTCAATCTTTTGATACTTATTGTTTCATAAAAAGACGCCATTTGATCTGATAGCGGGAATTAATTATTAAATTAATTAATGTAACTTATATGTTTAGAATTTCTTAAAATAGACATCATTTTTGAAATTGGAATATCAAATATATCTTAGGGTGAAGTTTTGGTATTTTTCTGAAAAACATCAATTTTTGATAAATAGTGAAACCACTAAGTGGTACTTAAAAACTGATTTTTCATTTAAATGAAATTTTACCACCTCTGTGTTTTGAATTTCAAAAATCCGACATAAATGGTTCTCATTAAGAAGTAAAATGTGGTTAAATGGGATTAAAATAATTTTTTGGTGAATAGTAACTTTTATGTTTTTAATCCCGATTATAGGTAATTAGTGTAGTTTAAGGTAAAAATAATGTTTTAATAATATGAAATGACCTAGACACATGTCCTAACATTATTAGATGTGTCATGGCCGACCAAGACAATCCATGGGTCAACATGGGGACCCCATGGAGCTACTTTGGTAGGAAAATGACATTAATACCTTTTTATTTAAAGTTAAAATAAAAATGTCACAAAAATGAGTTGTTTTTCTAAAACAATTTTTAAATGGGGTTATGAAAGTCATATTTTTGACTATAAATATTCATTAGAAATCTAAAACGATTTCCTACATCATGATATTTTTTTATAATTTTTAGACACTAAATAAATTAAATTATTTATGACACCATGATGATGCAGCGATTACCTCAATATTTAACGATTTAAATAAAATGAAAAGATAATGAAAAATCTAAGACCTAAACATGTCAAAAACCTATTGGATGGGTGGATTTCGAACTCTTATAACCTTATCCTAAAAATATATAATTTTTGGACCTTTTAAATCCGAAAATCATTTTATAATAACGTAAACTTTTATAACTTCCCAAGAGTGCCCCTCCTCTCCTCTTATAAAAGGCCCCCACCTCTACCACCTTACCCACACCTCTCATGCCTTTGTGTCACGAACAACCTGGTTTGACCCTGAACCGGTCACCCAATCCGGCCCGTGGCATGGCCAAATAGGCGTTCCCGATCCTCTCGGGTTGGCGACAATCACCAGGGCATCAAAAGAGAGCAAGAGGGAACAATTTTTCCTGATAAAATAAATAAAGCAACGAAAGGAAAATGGAACACAAAGTAAATAAAAGACATTGAAAAGAAAGAGCATCCGACAAAACACACTAACCTGGTCTCGACCAAAAACACCTCGCAGCTCCGAGAGTCTCTCACCAGAACACAACCAACTCTCACCCACGGCGAGCAAGCTCTAGCCAACCTGCAACAAAACCAAAAAACAGGAAAACACTATAGGCGTGAGTATTAAAACTCATTAGGTAGGACCGAATAATTCTATTCCCAATGCACATACCCTGAAATAAAAAATTTATCATTTCCAGGTTTGAACTAAATTTTATAAAATATTGGTTTCCACATACACTTCCATTTCTAAAACAAGTAACAGTCCATTGCCCTTTTTAATTTAAGAACAATTTTAGTGTTTGCAAGAAACAGATGCATTGCATTTTTAAAACATTTTGAGAATAATTTAGAAAATCCAAATTTTAGTTGTTGGTCAAATGAAAAACCACACACAACACACCACACACACTAAGGGAAATGGAAAAAGTGGCACACGGGGCCAGCAACCGAACTAGACCTCTCAATCGTCCGCCACATACAAATAAACACCAAAAGAAACATGGGTCGAACCTAGGAGATCGTGAAAAATCTAGAACATACTATACATCTGTCTCATCCTGAATGCATGCCCTAACTCGATGACGTCATAACACCGATACTACTACCCGACATAGCCCTGCATGGCCTAACCGAGGGGCCCAATCCCCATAGCAGTAATAACTAAGTATTCCCTTGCTATGGGTCCACTAGCCAGTGCGTAATATAAACTAGTGCAGCAATCGTTCTTAGAAGATTCACTCACTACGCCAGGTTCCCATGTCCACACAATCAATAAAAAGGGGTGCGTCCACAATGTAAATCAATCAATCACGATGCACAAACATCACAAACATCTCACGCAATCAACACACACAAAAGATCACCCCTGAATGGGTTTTCCAAAATAATTTATTCTACTAAAGTGCCAAACGGGCCTTCACAAATTTAAAAAAAACCTCATTTCTCGAGAAAACCCAAAACACTTGTTTAGAAGAAATCACTTATCTTTCATACTATAAGTACATTTTAAATTCCATGAATTATGTTTAAATTCCAAACGGAAATTCATTCAATACAAGGTGTCTTCTCGTCAAGAAAATGTTTCAAGTGTTCAGTATAAAATAAACAACTCTTCTTACACTAAATAATCATTTAATGTATTATTATCTAATATTATTTTTTATTCATGAAAATTAATAAAACATCAAGCAATTAATAAATTCTAAATTTAAAAGTAAGTGCAGTGGAGGACCTACCTCAACTCGCAGCTCGAACACAGCGACGCGACATGCCTCGCATAGACGTACAAGTACGCGCAAGCCGATGACCATGGTGTCATGGAGTCACCTCGCCAACACACTGCAACAAACGCACAATAACTAAAATCACACAAAGACGGACTTAAAACTATCCAAATGAGAAAACAACGCAAAATAACCACCTTGACATGTTTCCAAAACACAACACGCACAAGGCTCACCTAACATAAAACATGTCAAATCAATTAAACCGGTGAAACAATTTATCCAAAAAAAGTAAAACCAAATATTTCCACATGATATAATTAATTTAATAAACAAAAACACATAACCGACTACTTAAGAGGTGCAACCATAAAATGATCAAAGTAAACATAATTTAAAGAGGCATGAGCAATGAGATCCAACCTCAAGAACAAAGAAACTTTCGGATTTCCAGTGCGAAACATCAAACACACAACATTCGCACCTATTTTAATTAAACCCAACATAAATTAAACCAATTATCATGTATTCTAGCATGAAAAAGTGAAAAACTCACCTCGATGTGGAGACGCGCTCAGACAGTGCAGTTGTGCGATAGCGAAAACGACCAGCGGGGTGTTGCAGTGCGCAAGAAAGGTCAGCAACGTCGTCAACGGTGACACGAAGACTAGTGTGGCTAACGGAGGACCTATGGGGGATGTCTAGATAGCGGGGGTGAATATGTCCACACTAGAGGGTGCTGATGCTAGGGGGCATCGGCCGGACAATGGGTGCGAGGTGGGGGCACGCTGGACGATGCACCGCTGGTCAACCCACACTGGTGACGAGGTTTGTGCAGGTTGAGGGTGATGGCCTAATTAGTTGCTAGTCGGACTAAAAGGGAACTGTGCAGGAGGTGTAGCAAAAGCATAATACCGATGTTGTGTGGGTGAAGAAGGGGGATGCGCTATCGGAGGGGGCTTGTGGGAGGCCAAAGTAGGGAAGTGGCGTCGGGACAGGATAGCGGATTGGGTTGGTGATGCACTGCCAGGAGCTGGCCGGTGTGTAGAGAGGAAAAAATGGACAACATGTGATTGGAGTGGTTGCAGGGAGGCACTGGGTCTGCGGACAGAAGATGCAGTGGCTAGGGAACGAACCAGGGGATGGCGATGGGGAGAGAGAGAATATGGAGGAGGTGGCTGTGCAATAGGTAGCTCGTGCGGGAGAGCCGGACAGGCAGGGGGGCACTGGGACAAGGGGATCTGGAGGGGAGGCGATGTTCAGTTGTGGATGAAGCAGGAGGAGGGCTTGGGCATGAGGCGGGTCACACAGCCAGAGGAACTGGGAAGGAGCATCGTGCTGAGGCTTCAACCGGAGGCCAGTAGCACTGCAGAAAGTCAGGGGCGCTGCGGAGGGGTGAATGGTGGCTGGAAACGACTTGTTGGGTAGAGGCAGGACAGGAGCAACGTGCCTGGGATGCTCCAAGGCCGAGGCGGCCTGAGGGAGAGCTGGTGGGCTGGCCGATGGCAGCAGGGGTTTTCGCGCTGCAACGGGGTGTGGTCGATGCTGCTATTCCAGAGCATGAGAGGGGAATTCAAGGGGAGTGGCGGCACAAGAATAGAGTTGGGGGAGAGAAAAAAAGAGACCCACTAGGGTTAGGATGGAGAGAAAGGAAAAAATAATAAAGGAAAGGAGAAAAAAGAAAGAAAAAAAACAAAATCAAAACAACTAAGCAATATAATAATAATATTATCCATAATAATAATAATAATAGTAATAATAATAATAATAAAAATAATAATACTTAATCCTTATAAATAATAATATTAATATGATCATTGATAATTATAACGATAGAAATATAAATAATAAGAATACCCAATTCACTTTAATAATAATAATAATAATAAATTCATTAACAATAATAAAATTTTGAATAACACAATAAATTAGAAAAGTCTTTCATTTTAGTTTTTCCACAGACAGGCGAATCGTGACGATGTCGGGGCGAAGCCGCACGGGGTATCCAAAATGCGCTCTGCCCGGGCGCTCAACGATGTCAGCTGAAAAACGCACACTTTTAAAATGAATCAAAATCTTTTCGTCTGGGACTCAACCCGAGCCCCAAATTTTTTTAAAAAATTCAAAGAAAACTATAAAATAAAATAAAATATAGGTCGGGGTGTGACAATTCTCCCCACTATAACGCTTTCCGACCTCGAAAAGCCAAAACAAGATCAAGACCCGAAGATTAAACTCCTTAAGTGTCACTCACCCCCAAAAGTGTAAGTGCCTCCAGTTGATCAATCCAAACAGACACTAAAAACCCATGACACAGAACTCATCCCTTAAACACAAACACCTTAATCGTCACGAAGAAGAACCCAAACCATCTGTTTCAACCAAGGAAGGAATGAACATAAATCACCTCTAAGACTTATCACTATAATCTTCATCCAACAAAACTTTTGGGTGTACGCCAAACTTAACGTACACCTGAGTGGAATAACTGAAGGTTAGATGGTTCCGCACGAGACCAATGACCAACAAAAGATACATGAAAAGAAGCCCTGATACTGACACGAGGAGGCCCGAACAGCCTCACCACCTTAAAGATTGGGATAACTCCAAATTACATCAGGCATAACTTTGAGAGACCTATTGTGGGTCTCCCCACCATAAGGACTGACGAGATTAACAGAACATGAAGTCTTTCCGAACGGACCAAAAACCCCACCATAACGGTAGGGGAGGGAAAGGAAGGGCCTAACTAGTAGAGAATCCAAATCTTCCACCATTAATATATGAACGACATCACACCCCCGGAAGAAAACAAACCAAGACATATTAAGTAAAAAGGTTAAACCAAGGCCCTTTTTCACCGTTGGGAATCTTTTGACTACGCGCCAGCTTTACTCTAAGGCCTATGGCGGGAGCACCGATGATTGAAGCATCTTCTGCCTCGCAGTCAGGCTTCAGAAATTCACAAACACAACACACAAACCAGAATTTTACCGAACACACTTCTAATAAAAATAAAGGTTCCAAAGAGGTTCAACCACAAACATTCTTACAACTAAAAGAAAAGGAACACTGGAAAACACTACAAGAGACGATTACTACACCCAAGAAGCACTACAAAGAGAAAACATCAAACCGACCCCAAACATCGCCCTACACCTACAGATGGGATGAGGTGACCTTCGACGAGCCAAGTCTAGATTCAGCGAGCTTCTTGGAAACTCCATGACAGAATCACTTCAAGTTACCTAGACGTCCACAGGTGTGGCATGGTCTTGGAGCACTTGGACATGTCGGCCTTTTGTGACCCTACCTACCACACTGGTGACAGATCACAACATTGCGCTGTGAAGAAGATGACTGCAGGTCTGAAGGCCTCTTGATTCCTCTACCAGCACCACCAACATCAGGTCGCTTATTACTCTTCTTATCAGTATCCTTTGCAATGATTCCCAAAGCTAGAGGATTTTCCACCTCAAGTCCTCCTACTAGATCAGCTTTAGCAAGAAAGGCTTGCTCGACAACATCTGAGAAGGTGGTTAGGTTGATCTCTTCCACTCTCGATCGCAGCTAAGGTCGGAGTACAGACTCAAATTGTCGAGCATTCCCAGGATCATTCGCAACAAACCAATGATCATATGGAACTAGATCCATGAAGTGTCGACAGAATTCCAGTAATGATTCAACACCCTGCTGAAGACAACACAACTCCATCCTCTTCCTCAGCTTCATCAACTCAGAGAAGTGTTGTTGGATAAATGATGACTTGAAAAACTCCCATGTTAGAACTTCCCGAGGCTTCTTCCGAGATATGGACTTCCACCATTTCCAAGTTGGGCCTTCAAGCATAAAGGTAGCCAACGCCACCTTTAACGACTCAGGCAACCCAACAAAACTGAACTTCCTCTCAATCTTCTGCAACCACTCCTCGGCCTCAAGAGGCTCTTCTTGTCCATAAAAGAGAGGAGGGTTCAACTTCTGGAACTCTAGAACATAGCCTATTGGATGATCAACTAGAGGATTTGCGAGGGGCTCACCACCTGAAGCTGAACCTTGGGCATCCATCAAACTATCGTGGGGTGAACACTATGGAACAATGAAACAAAGGACATAATCAAAACATGGTCATTTCCATTTCAAATTCAACTTTTCACAATTTCCAAAATAAAACTTTACAAAACAATTTTCAGAATGAAGGAAAACTCAAACGATTCACTAGGGGAAAACTAGTGATGATGGGTGACTCAGATATATGGTTGGTGGCCATACGCCAATCACGCCACCATCACAAGGAGAACTCCAGGATAATGTATCCAGCTCCATATGGCTTACCAGGCCCTGCGAGGTCACGGAGGGCACTTGCCCATCTCCCCTTTCATTTCCCAATACAAAACAAACCATATGATGAACCAAAAGACACCAATAACCCGAACATCCCATGGTAACCCGAGGATCGGAACGAGCAAGGGTCCATGACGTCCTTCTCCTCCGTACGCCCTGAGTCCCAACAATTAAACTCATTCTACTATGAAAACCCCAAATAAAAATGGGCGCTCTGAAAAACAAGGTCCGCTCAGGAGCCAACCTGCCTTTGATACCATTTTGTCACGAACCAACCCAGGTCGACCCTGAACTGGTAACCCGAGCCGGCCTGTGGCATGGCCCGAGAGGCGTTCCCGATCCTCCCGGGATGGCGACAAGAACCAAGGCATCAAAAGAGAGCAAGAGGGAACGATTTCGCCCGATAAAATAAATAAAGTAGTGGAAGGAAAATGGAACACAAAGTAAATAAATGACACTGAAAAGAAAGAGAATCCAACAAAAAACAATAACCTTGTATCGACCAAAAACTCCTCGCGACTCTGAGAGTCGCTCACCAGACCACAACCAACTCTCGCCCATGGTGAGCAAGCTCGAGCAAAACTGCATCAAAACTAAAAAATAGGAAAACACTATAGGCGTGAGTATTAAAACTCAGTAGGTAGGCCCAACTAATTATATTCCCAATGAACATACCATTAAATAAAGAATTTATCAATTCCAGGTTTGAACTGAATTATATAAAATATTGGTTTCCACACACACTTCCATTTCTAAAACAAGTAACAGTCCATTGCCCTTTAAATTTAAGAACAAGTTTAGTGTTTTCAAGAAACAGATGCATTGCATTTTTAAAACATTTTGAGAACAATTTAGAAAATCCAAATTTTAGTTGTTGGTCAAATGAAAAACCACACAACACACACTAAGGGAAATGGAAAAAGTGGCACACGGGGCCAACAACCGAACTAGACCTCTCAATCATCTTCCACATACAAATTAACACCAAAAGAAACATGGGTCAAACCTAGGAGATCGTGAACAATCTAGAAAATACTATACATCTGACTCATCCTGAAGGCATGCCCTAACTCGATGACGTCATAACGCCCATACTACTACCCGGTATAGCCCTGCATGGCCTAACCGAGGGGCCCAGTCCCCATACTAGCAATAACTCAGTATTCCCCTGCTATGGGGCCACTAGCCAGTGCGTAATCTAAACTAGTGCAGCAATCGTTCTCAGAAGATTCACTCACTACGCCAGGTTCCCATGTCAAAACAAGCAATAAAAAGGGGTGTGTTCGCAATGTAAATCAATCAATCACAATGCACAAACATCACATACATATCACGCAATCAAAACACAAAAAATATCACCCCTGAATGGGTTTTCCAAAATAATTTATTCTATTACAGTGCCAAACGGGCCTTCACAAATTTTAAAACAAAACCTCATTTCTCAAGAAAACCCAAAACACTTGTTCATAAGAAATAACTTACCATTAAAACTAGAAGTACGTTTGAAATTCAAAGAATTATTTTTAAAGGCCAAACATGCATTCTTTCCATACAAGGTGTCCGCTTGTCAAGAAAATGTTTCAAGTGTTCGGTATAAAATAAACGGCTCTTTTTACACTAAATAATCATTTAGTGTTTTATTATCGAATATTATTTATTATTATTGAAAATTAATAAACGATCAAGAAATTAATTAATTATAAATTTAAAAATGAGTACAGTGGGGGACCTACCTCAACTTGCAGCTCGAACACATCGATGCGACACGCCTCGCACAGATATACAATTATGTGCAAGCCGATGACCGTGGTGTCGCGGAGTCACCTTGCCAATACGCTGCAACAAACGCACAATAACTAAAATCACACAAAGATGTACTTAAAACAATCCAAATGAGAAACCAACCCGAAAGAACCACCTCGACATGTTTTCAAAACACAACACGCACAAGGCTCACCTACCATAAAACTTGTCAAATCAATTAAACGGGTGAAACAATTTATCCAAACAAAGTAAAACCAAATATTTCCACATTATATAATTATTTTAATCAACAAAAACACATAACTGACAACTTCAGAGGTGAAACCATCAATTGATCAAAGTAAAATTAATTTAAAGAGGCATGAGCAATGAGATCCAACCTCACGAACAAAGAAACTTTCAGATTTCCAGTGCTAAACTTCAAACACACAACATTCGCACCAATTTTAATTAAACACAACATACAATAAACCAATTATCAAGTATTCCAGCAAGAAAAAGAACAAAACTCACCTCGATGCGGAGACGTGCTCAGCCCATGCAGTTTTGCGATACCGAAAACGACCAGCAGGGTGTTGCGGTGCGCAAGAAAGGTCACCAACGTTGTCAACGTTGACGCGAAGACTAGAGTGGCTGATGGAGGACCTGTGGGGGCTGGCCAGACAGTGGGGGCGAACAGGGGCACACTAGAGGGTGCTGATGCTAGGGGGAATCGGCCGGACAGTGGGTGCGAGGTGGGGGCGCACTGGACGGTGCACCACTGGTCAGCTCGCACTGGTGATGAGGTTTGCGCAGGTTGAGGGTGACTTCCTACTCGGTTGCTAGACAGACTGAAAGGGAAGGGTGCGAGAGCGGTGAAAAAAGCATAAGACCAGTGTTGTGTGGGTGAAGAAGGGGGGTGCGCTATCAGAGGTGGCTAGAGGGAGGCCAAAGTAGGGAAGTGTCATCGGGGCAGGACATGGGACTGGGTTGGTGATGCGCTGCCAGGAGCTGGCCGGTGTGCAGGGAGGAACAAACGGACAACAGGTGATTGGAGTGGTTGCAGGGAGGCTCTGGGTCCGCAGACAGAAGATGTAGTGGCTAGGCAATGAACAAGGGGAAGGCAGGGGGATAGAGATAATAGAGAGGAGGTGGCGACACAAAAGGTAGCTCGTGCGGGAGAGGCTGACATGCAGGGGGCGCTAGGACAAGGGGATCTAGAGGGGAGGCAATGTGCGGTTGTGGATGAAGTAGGAGGAGGGATTGGGAAAGAGGCGAGTCACACTGCTAGAGGAACTGGGAAGGAGCGTCGCACTGAGGCTTCAACCGGAGGCCGGTAGCACTGCAGAAAGTCAGGGGTGCTGCTGAGGGGTGCGTGGTGGCTGGAAACAGCATGTTGGGCAATGGCAGGACAGATTCAACATGCCTGGGATGCTGCATGGATGAGGCGGCCTGAGGGAGAGCTGGTGGGATGGCCGAAGGCAGTAGGGGTTGCCGCGCTGCAAAGGGGTGCGGTCGATGCTGCTGTGCGAGAGCAGGAGAGGGGAAAGCAAGGGGAGTGGTGGCGCAAGAATAGAGTTGGAGGAGAGAAAAAAGGAGACCCTCTAGGTTTAGGAAGGAGAGAAGGGGAAAAATAATAATGTAAAGGAGAAAAAATAATGAAAAACAAAAACAAAAACAAAACAACTAAGAAAAATAATAATAATATTATCTATAATAATTATAATAATAATAATAATAATAATAATAATATTTAAGCCTTATAAATAATAATATTAATATGAACATTGATAATTATACCGATAGAAATATAAATAATAAGAATAACCATTTCACTTTAATAATAATAATAATAAAAATTAATTAACAATAATAAAATTTTGAATAACACAATAAATCAGAAAAGTCTTTCATTTTAGTTTTTCCGCAGATAGGAGGATCGTGACGATGACGGGGCGAAGCCACACGGGGTATACAAAATGTGCTCTGCCCGGGCGCTCAGTGATGTCAGCTGAAAAACGCACACTTTTAACATGACTCAAAAGATTATCGTCCGAGACTCAAACCGAACCCCAATTTTTTTTAAAAAGTCTAAGAAAACTATAAAATAAAATAAAATATGGAGAGGGTGTGCACTTTGGCTCAGCCAACCCCTGTCCATTTTGTCTCTCCACATCCCTCTATTACTTCTTGAAGCCTCACTTTGGGCAGAAGTCTTCCCAAGGAAGCCTTTGAGCTCAAATCAAAAAGAGTTACCCGATTTAAAGGTAGTGTCTTCTCTTGTGTTCTTATGTTTTATTTTGCTTCTCCAACCCCCTAAACTCTTTTTATTTATTTATTTTGTAACAACACCATTATCTTACATATACTAGGATGTTGTTATAAGAGGTATTCGAGCTACACTTACACACACCTACATCTAATGGTCAAAGAACATACTGTTTCTATGGATGGAAAATTTCTTCCTCACGAAACGATGATTGTTAAACACTCATATAACACCTTAAAAGGTGGCCATTAAGATGTCACTACATTTATATATGATATATAATATGTTTATGTTTTACATAAGCTTCTGTATTTTTCATTTATGACATACCATTATGGTTTCCATTATGGGTAAACGCGATATCTTCATTTTAGGAAGTGCGGACTACCGCCCCCTCAAAGAGACTTGATTCATTAATACCATATGTGGTACGTATAAAGGATAGATTGAATGATATTATATATGATACAATACTAGAATTATAATACTATTATGTATCATTATGTTTTAATAAAATATGAAATAGATATGGAAGTAGTGTTCATGCGTACGTACGGCTTACCTTCTCCATGAACGGTGCATTTCATTTCTTACCTCTAAATGTTATGTAATATTATAAATGCATGTATATACTGGATATATATGATATATATGACTTCTAAATCATGATTATAACTCTGGATATAGGGGATACATGAACGAATTGTAATTATAAAGAGCATATTTTTGACTCAAGTACCAATGATCTTTAAAAAGACCCTTGTTAACATAAATAATTACAGTGTTCATGACATGGTAATAAGTGATATAAAAGGAATTATGAACTTGAAAAAGGTTCTTAATAAAGTAAAAATTAATTCAAGTTTATTATTCAGGACATTAAAGAACTATCGAGTCAAGTCGGACCCGAGGTATGGGACTTCGTCTCAATCTCCTTTCATTAAGGCATATTTCTGTTTTATACACAACCTTCTTTTATATGGTGTGTAAACCCCTTTGACTTTTACGTTTATCAAAAAGAAATGTTTTTTATACGAAGCGTTTTACTAAACAACAAAAGGGAATGTATTTTTCATACGTATGCGGCGACAGCGAATTCTCCACCGCCGTGACCATTATTTGAGTTTTGGCTTCCTCTACAAGCCATGACTTTTTTAAATGAAAAAAAATACCATGTTTTACTTTTCTTTTATTTTGGTATTTAAAATGGTTTTCATAATGTTTCTATTATATCAATGTGTTGTATTTATATCTTGTGATTGTAATGTGGAAATGTTATGTTTCCTTTATGCATGTTTTATGTGATATAATTATGTTATGGTTCTTGGGAATTATTATGAAGATGGGGGTTCCATGATAAACTAAGGGTGGGTGAGCCCGATATAGCTCTCCAATGCATTGGGTAACGCGAATGGGTTAAACGTTGAGGTTTCTACGAAGAGATTTAGGGAATATAATGTGATGGGTATTCCAAATGTAACCAAGAGGGTTACTCCCTACGTAAGAACATATTGAATGCCTCAAGTTACCATTATGTCTTATGATTTCTATGATTTATTCATGATTTGATGAGGTATGTTAAAGTGCTTATGTTTTATGGGTAAAGTATGATTTCATTCTTATGTATATATGTACTCATGTTTCCTTTCCATATTTTTATATCCCTTACTGAGCTTTTTATGCTCATCCCATGTTTTTGAAATGTTTTTCACAGGTCAAGGGAAAGGTACATGATATGATGATAGTGTCAAGGAAGTGTGAAGAAAGAATCCATGTTTTATTTTAAATATGTTTCTCTTGATGGGAAAAAATGAATACTATCATTTATGTAACCACTTTGTTTAAATGTGGAATGTAATGCAAGTTTTATGATCTAATTCTCTAAAACTCTAAACCTAAAATGATCCTCAAGGTGTAATCTTGTAATAACTCAAGATTAAGTAAGGATTAAGGCTGGGGCCTTATTGTTGGTATCATAGGTCGGTTTAGATAACTTTAGGAGTTAGAATTCTAATAAATTATTATTCAAACATATTTTTTATGGTCAAATTGAAATGATATAGTATTTGAAGATTAACGTGTTGCTTCATCTAAGACATGTTTTTTCAGAATGGTTTTCCGCAGAAGAAACCTGGAATCAGTGCTAGGAAGGCATATATAAGGAAATAACCTTCTGAATCAGTATCCTGAGATGGTCGGAAATGGAAGTGAATAGTTTGTTGCAGTAATGGCGCAGTTGACTCAAGCGATAAATGGTTGCGGTATCCATGCATGAGATCAGCCAGATCAATCACAGAGGAACATGTCAGTGGTGGAACATTTCATGAGGAAACATCCCCCATCATTCAGAGGATCATATTACCCTGTGCTATCTGAAGGGTGGATTAAAGCATTGGAGAAGATTTTCGATGTCATTGGGCGTTCAGACAATCAAAAGGTTAGTCTTGCTATTTACCGTTTGGAGGGTGAGGTAGATCAGTGGTGGTCGATGGTTAAAAATATCAGGGATGCTGATGAGATTGATGATCTCGACTGTGATGAATTCAAAGGTATGTTTCTTGAGAAGTATTTTCCTAAGGTTGTTTGACTTAAGATGGAAAAACAATTATTATAATTGAGGCAAGAGGAAGACTCAGTGGCTACCTATGAAGAATGGTTCACTCGATTGGCAAGGTATGCTCCAAATTTTATCTGAGACCTTGATAGTAAAATCAATCGTTTTTACTCAGGATTAAAGCCAAAATATCAAAGGGCTTTAGCTTCTGGTGAGTTCAAAAGTTATGAAAATCTTTTTCAATGGGCTGAGATGGTGGAAATGGAAGTTTTCGATGATCAAGTGTTCTATAACAACCAACAGAAGAAGAGACTGAGGTTGCAGGAGAAGGGTATCCTACAAACTTGGATTAAGGCCCCTTCATTAATACTTTTATAAATGTTTTTCTTACCCACCCAAGGGTTAGACTTCGATAGGAATATTGGAATATTTCTTGTTATCCCAAAAATACCTCTATCCTTAAGGTAGTTTGAACCTTTGTTTTCCTATCCCCGGATGTCCATGAACATCATGGTAGTTAGCCCCTCTTCCTTCCTATCCTTGGAAGCCCTCAATTTTACATAGCAACAATTTTAGTCGAATAAAGCAAGAAGAACCTTGTGATCAGTGCGCACAAAGAATGAGAGTCCCTCTCTCTATGAATATATTCATAGTATATAATATCTAGATTGAAGTAATAGTAATGACCTTATTCAAATGATATACAATTTATAGGAAAAACTATAATGGTTGGATCCCTCCTCCAATGGTCGTATATTTCCTTGAATCTTGGAAGAGACTGTAGACATTTTACTCAACAAATGGTTAGTTAGAACTATATTTTACGCCATCGTTTCAGAAAAAACATGTGTACGGAAAATGAAGTAGCTTAACCAAATATGAATATTCATAGTGTATGGAAATATAAAATTTTTAATATAATTTTATAATCAATCATAATCTATAAGAAATTTATATTCGGATTCTATTTTACAAAGAATTCAGAATCTGAATTCTAAAGATTCTTGTGGACTTTATTCTAATAAATTCAATGTTTGAAATTTGTGGAATTCAGAGTCCGAGTTTTCAAGAATTTAGACTCAGAATTCCGAGGAATTCGGAGTCCGAATTCAGATGAATTTATAGTCCTAATTTTATATAATTCAGACATTTAATTTCAGAAAATTCAGAGTCATAATTTTAGAGAATTCAGAGTCATAATTTTAGAGAATTCAGAGTCTAAATTTCATAGAATTCCCAATAGGAATATCAGAGAACTTAATGTCTGAATTTTTGGGAACTAAGAGTCTAAATTTTAGAGAATTTGTTGTCTCAATTTCATATAATTCAGAGTCTAAATTTCAAATAATTATGAGTCTTAAAATAGGACAATCTATATCTAGGAAACTATATGATTCTAAGGATTTAGATATGAATCCAAATTTTTGACATAGTAATAAAATGCGTTTGATAATGAGAAATTATAAAATCAGAAAACAAAGGTAAGGATCAAAATTTCCTTCGAGAAGGAATATTTTCCATAAGAATATAGTCCATATAGAAAGATAATTTTCCTTAAGAATTTTTTTTTGTTATTTTCAAAACAAAGAGTAATGAAAAATTCATAAGGAAACCTTATTGACACAACAATATCTCCCTTTTTGGAAAGAACAAACAACTCTTGGAAATAATATATATTCACAAATAATTTTCTTTGGGAACATTAAAATTTTTTAACACATTACACAAGAATCTAAATAAATATGACTAACCCCCTATATGTTTTTAAATCTTTAAGGATTACATTCATGACTTCCTTGCATAAAAAATTTACTTTTCTATGTAAATTACCACTTTTGTAAACTTCCTTTAAATAGGTCACTCTGTTCTTTATACTTAGTATTATTTTTTATCATTCCATTCTCCACCTATGTGATTTAAAAAAAGGAATAGATAGAATGAAAAAAAGGTACCTGAAGTACTATATCTATATACAAAACTAATTAATAGAAAAAAGAGTTTTCATTATGATGGTAAAAATTAATATAAATAATAAATACAGCAAAAGACCAAGATTGAAAGAAAAAAATATGCATCCTTCATTTTCCTTCGAAATGATATTTTTTATGATAGTCTTTAATTTCTTGATATCCTTATTGTCATCCTCAAACCGCTTGAGGAACTATTCCTGATCTTGATTTTTCATTTCAAGAGCCGTGATCTTTTCATCCTATGACATAGGGATTTCTGCATGAGACTTTAGAAAATCTTCATGCTGATTGAACATTTCTTCAAACTATATTCTTAGATCCCTTTCACTCATCATATTTAAAGCAATTGAATTCATCTACCAATTTAGATATTTGTCTTCTATCTTCTGGGATACTTTTTTTCAGGTTCAACTTCTCGGGGAATCTTGTTGTATTATTTTTATCCTATCATCTGATATATCAAAAGAATCTTTTACTGGATCATGGATGACATCATGAATTTTGAATTCATCAATTTTTGTTTTAGACCATTCGGTATCTTCCTTACATGATCTCATATAAGAATCATAACTAATATGAAAGGTTTGGAAGTCAACGTAATGATTGACGAATTTTTCCATGAGGAATCTAACTAAATCTTTTTCTTCATTGGACAAATGTTGAATCATCAGACACCTCGATTCAATACTCAAAAACAAAGGTACAACGTCTACTAATATCTTCAGCAATTGTACCACAATGTCTTGTCCCATGGATGAATATTTGGAATCTGATTCCCTTATGGGTGAATATTCTTTTTCAAACTCAGTATGCTTACTCTTGAATGAACCACTAGAATCCTTCTTAACCATGACATTTTTCTCATGTGTATTAAAACATTTGTTTTTCTTTTCCTTTCCTGGAAGTTTTCTCTGTATCCTATGGAGATTTATGTGAACTATCTGAGACATGGAAGACTTTATCATCATCAAAATTTTCATTCTCAATATCTCCCTCAAGATCATGATGTTGAATGATGTCATGATTTGTAACGCCCCGACCCAAGCTACCCAGAGTCAGTGCATTACTTCGTAACATTGGCATGATCACAAAAGATCAAGTCTCGAAAGACCGATTAGTTTAGTAGCCTTGGAAACACTAGATACATTCGTAAACGTTACATTACATCATAAAGTGAAAAACTAAAATAACAAAGTCTCCATAGTCCACACTCATATCCTCTTCTGACAATCCCTGCAGGTCATTCATAAAATACTTCTTCACATCCTGGAAAATATTAAAACATTGAAAGGGGTGAGCTCAGATGCTCAGTAAGGATAACAATATTGCGGAAGCTTTCATAAATAAATATTTACATTTAAGGAAATGTATAACTAAAACAAAAGCTTTTTTAAACTTGAACTTCAGCATAATATGGCAAAAATAAAATTAAATAATGCCATTTACTTACTCACATGGATATTCTACTAGTCGAATAATCACATGCAATATCAATAACCACTTTCATAATGAGGGAATGTATAATGCCAGACATTCTGAAACATTTTGTCAAGGCCTCGGCCAAGACGTCTAAAATGATTAAGGCCTCGGCCAAAACCATAAACCAAATTGGGAAAGGGCCTCGGCCAATTCCATGTCTAGTTGTCTCAAGAGACCTACCGATGCATCGAGGAGATATAGTGGGCTCCACCCGTCACTTATTAAGTCCAATATATTCCTCATATGAATAGGTTTAAACATATCATAAACCATAACATAATCGTATCACACAAAACATGCATAAAAGAAAACATAACATTTCCACATTTAAATCACATGATATCAATACAACACATTGATATAATAAAAACGCTTTCAAAACCAATTTCAATACCAAAATAAAATAAAGTTAAAAATTTGTATTTATTTTTCATTAAAAAAAGTGATGGCTTGTAGAGGAAGCCGAAATTCAAATAATGGTCACGGCGGCGGAGAAGTCGTTGTCGCCGCATATTTACGGAAAGAAAAACATTCCCATTTTGTCATTTAGTAAAACGCTTCGTATAAAAAAAGATTACTTTTGAATAAACATAAAAGTCAAAGGGGTTTATACACAGTATAAATGAAAGTTGTGTATAAAACCAAATATGCCTCAATGAAAGGAGATTGAGACGAAGTCCTTAAAAAGATCATTTTTAAAATAAAAGAGATCTATTATGTGTATTCACTATAGCTACACATATAGAAAGTAAATATAAAAAATAGGACATAATAATATCATGACATAATTTGAATGTAGGAGATTAACCCAAAGAATGGATGTTGGGTTAAGAAATTCCTTTACCTCATGTCTGACTTGACTCAACTGTTCTTTAACCTCCTGAATAATAAACTAGAGTTAATATATACCTTATTAAGAACCATTTTCAATTTCATTATCCTTTTTATATCACTTATTACAATGTTATGAAAATTATGTAATTATTTAAGTTAATAACGGTCTTTTTGTCGATCTTTGGTACTTGAGTCAACAATAAACTTCTTATAATTACAAGTTGTTTATGTGGTAGAATATCCATTATCTCCAGAATTATATTCATGATTTAGATGTCATATATATCTTATATATCCAGTATATACATTCATTTATAATATTACGTAACATTTAGAGGTAAGAAATGAAATGCACCGTTCATGGAGACGGTAAGCCGTACGTACGCATGAACGCTACTTTCATTTCTATTTCATATTTAATGGAATGGAATCATAATGATATAAATTTATAATATAATTACAATATAATATAGTGTATAATACTATTTAATCCATCCTTTATACATCCCACATATGGCATTAACGATTCAAATCCCTTTGAGGGGGCGGTAGTCCGCACTTCCTAAAATGAAATTATCGCGTTTTACCCATAATGGAAATCATAAGGTATGCCATAAATGAGAAATACAGAAGCATAAGTAAAACATAAACACATTATATATCATATATAAATATAGTGACATCTTAATGGCCACCTTTTAAGGTGTTATATGAGTGTTGAACAATCATCTTTTCGTGAGGCAGAAATTCGCCATCCACAGAAACCGTATGTTCTTTAACCATTATATGTAGGTGTGTGTAAGTCTAGATCGAATCCTTATTATAACAACATCCTAGTATATTGAGGATACTGGTGTTGTTACAAAATAAATGAATAAAAAGAGTTATGGGGTTGGAGAAGAAAAATAAAACAAAACAACATTAGAGAAGACATTACCTCAAAATCGGGTAACTCTTTTTTATTTGAGCCAAAGGCTTCATTGGGAAGAGTTCTGCGAAAAGTGACGCTTATATGAGTAATAGGGGAAAGTTGGGAGATTATTTGGGCAGAGGTTGGCCGAGAAAAATGGCTTGAAAGTGTAAATGAGGTGGGAGAGGTGTGGGCCTTTTATAAGTGGAGAGGAGGGGCACTCTTGGAAAGTAAAGAAAAGTCACTTTACTATAAAATGAGTTTCGGATTTTAGAGGTCCCACACTTATATAATTCTAGGATAAGGTGATAAGGGTTCGAAATATCCTCATACAATAGGCTTTGGACAAGTGTAAGCCTTGGATTTTTCATTATCTTCCCATTTTATTTAAATCGTTAAATAATGAGGTCATCGCTGCATCATCATGATGTCATAAAAAATTTAATTTATTTAATGTCTAAAAATTATAAAAAAAAATACTATGATGTAGGAAATATTTTTATATTTCTAATGAATATTTATAATCAAAATTTGGACTTGTGTAACCCCACTTAAAAACTGTTTTAGTAAAACAACTCATGTTTGTGTCAATTTAATTTTAACATTAAATAAATATATATTAATGTCATTTTCCAACCAAAGTGGCTCCATGGTGTCCCCAAGATGACCCATGGGTTGTCTTGGTCGGCCATGACTCATCCAATAGGAGTAGGACAAGTTTCAAACTTATATCATATTATTAAAACATTGTTTTTACCTTAAACTACACTAATTACCTCTAATCGCGATTAAGAACTTAAAAGTTACTATTCAGCAAAAAATTATTTTAATATCATTGAACCACATTTTACTTCTTAATGACAACCATGTATGTCGGATTTTTGAAAATCAAATCACAGAAGTGGTAATATTTCATTTAAACGAAAAATCAGTTATTTAACTACCACTTAGTGGTTTCACTCTTCATCAAAAATTGAAGTTTTTCAGAACAAAGCCAAAATTTCAACCTAAGCTATAATTGATATTCCGAATTCAAAAATGATGTCTATTTTAAAAAATTCCAAACATATAAGTTGCATTAATTAGTTTTATAATTAATTCCCGCTGTCACAACAAATAGCGTGTTTTTAAGAAACAATTTATATCAAAAGATTGGCAATTGTTTATGTCCATTTTCAATGTTAAATTAATTCTAATGACCACCATTGGATAAAATTGTAAAAATATATTCTAATTATACTTTAAAACCACTAAATATTATAATTGATCACTATAAATTATTTCGATTAAAAAAGTTGTTTTTAAGTATTTTTCACTATTCATAAAAAATTAGAAGTTCTCAGAAAAATACTAAAGATTCAACATAGGAGAATTTCGATATTCCGAATCCAAAAATGAAGTCCATTTTGAAATATAAAATTTCTATAATTTTAAAAAGTGGTTATTACTATTCATAACGGCAACTTTGATTAGTCGCGGTGTTTTAGAACTCGAAGTTGCGTACAATCCAAGCTATTGCATTATTGAATGAGAAGCGTATCGTGGAAACTCGGTGTGTTACATTCTCCCTTCCTTCAATAAATTGCGTCCTCGCAATTTGAAATTTTTCTTTGAAAGTAAAAGGTTGAAAATAGAAAATACCTTTGAGGAAAACCCACATCGGAAATAAGATTAAAAAAATTTAGCCTTAATAAGAGGGAAAAGGAAATGAAAAAGTCACCACCCAATTATGATCTCGATTAGGAGAACATTGGTGGAAATTAGAGAAATATAATTGGAAGAAAAACGTAAATATTTGTAGGGAGTGATTGAGGTCATCAATCACAATCAACTGTCAAATTGAGGGCCTCAAACCCTTCAATCTATGTTGATTTAAAATATCATCAGTTCAACCAGACATAAGGTATTAGGATAACAATTTTTTTTGTTTTAATATCCCTTTACTAAAGTTTAAGAATTAATTTATTCATTGAATAAGAGATAGGTATATATATATTTATTCTTGACAATTAGAGTTTCAACCTTCAACTCATCTTTCACTCAAAAAGATAATAGAACTCAAAAATATTATACTTATCCTAATTGTATAAGATTCCAAATGTTAACACATACCATTTAGATTAGTAATATTATTTTGTAATAACTGGGGGCTTCCTGTAGGCTAGTGGTAGGAAATAAGGGCATGTCGCACTATGGTTGTGGGTTCGATTCCTGCAGCTTTGTCCGACGCGACGGGTTATGCCCCACCCTGCAGGTTGTCCTTTTCCTAAAACTATAGTATTATAATATTCCAAAAATAATCTTCATAAATGATTTAACCTTAAACAATACTATCCATGGTTCAACTTAATCCATTCCTACCTTAATAGTTATCCAAAATACCTCCGTCCAGACTTTCTCTAAAAGGTCTCTAAATTCCAAAATCAATTGTAACATCAGATTCCCCAAACAAAGAAAAGTTTCTCTTATTGTCACATACTAAAAATATGATTATCTTAATCATATTACCTTAATCAAAAAGTACTACAGTACAATATTTATATATATCACATTATTATTATAACTAGAATATAATCCTTGAGTCCAAAAGCACCAATACATTAATTATTCCGCTTCAACTGTAGTCACAGCATAAGATTGGCCTTGATCCCTTGGCCTTTTTTGAGGTAAGTTTCCTTGACGGTTAGGACATTCATTTTCATAATGCACCATTTCCCTACAATTGTAGCATTCAACTGTGACAGCCTCTTTCTTTCCCTTACAATCACGAGCCTGGTGACCCTTTTCTCCACATTTATAACAAACTCCCATTCCTTTTAGGCAAGCACCGGGGTGATTCTTCCCACAACTATCGCATAATGGAAAATCCTTCTTTCCCTTTTCCCTTTATCCGTTTCTTGTTCCACCATTCTCTTCTTCTCTTGCTTTACTTTGTTGTCATAAGACTTAGAGAATTCCTTTTCTGTCTTGATAGCACATGAGACAATATCTTCGTCTGATGAGAAGGTTTGTGATACTAAAGCTCGATGGAGAAATGGTTTTAACCCATCAAAGAAACGATCAATCTTACTCCTTGGGTTACGTATATAATCGGAAGCATGCCTCACTAACCTTGTAAAGTTAGCCTCGTACTTTGCGACATTCTCATCCTCCTTCTGCCTCAGACTCAGAAATTGCCTTTCCATATCTGCTCGATGGTCACGAGAAAGTATTTTTCTAAGAAAATCTCTTTGAACTCCCTCCATTCCATATTCGATACGTTATCATCTTCCTTTGTGTTTTGAATCAGCGACCACCACTGATTGGCATCTCCAGTGAGGCGGTAAACTGCCATGACAACCTTCTCCCTTTCGCTACTCCCCAAGGCATGGAATATTTTCTCTAAGGAGCTTATCCATTGCTCAGCTACTAATGGATTTGTACCCCCATTAAATGTTGGTGGTTGATGCCTCATGAAGAGGTCTAACATTGATCCTCCACGTTGCGGATCAGGGTGCTCCATACGAGTAAGGTTATTATTCATAACCTGAGTGAGTTGTCCCAGTATGGTAATAAGTTGATCAGCACCAGTTGTATCTCCAGATCCACAATAATTATCTTTAGTAGGAGGGAAATCCCTACACAGAGTGCGTGCATTGATACGGTTTCCATTCCTTCCACTAGGCACCATTTCTAAACAATGGAATAAACTAGATTAGTTTATGAATTAAAATACATAATTCCATACTTGTAAAATACTTAACATAAATTGAACTATTTATGTATATAATCCATAATCATAAAAAGGTTTTATTTGAGGAATTATATACTCATAACCCTTCATAATGATTTGTAAAGAAAATGAGAGTTATCCTAAGCATATCCCCCGGGAGTGTCGTAACCAAGAGTGCAGCAAGGCCCGTTGTCGTGCACCAGTTCCCGTTCGAGTCTATCTCAAAGAGGTGTTTTCGGGTTTTACCCCTATGTACATTTGTGCCAGAGCCGCCTCTACCTGCTCGTATCCAGACAGGGATGTATTTCTCGGAAAACTCACAAAATCTCTACAATACCAAAATTCTAAAAAGTTCTTCTATACTAATCCTCATAGTTCATCTTAGGTCTACATGATCTAATCAGAGTTTATCTAAATCTAGCTTCCAAGGTTTGTACTAAACCTCCCTCTGATACCAACTGTAACGCCCCGACCCCAGCTACCCAGAGTCGGTTCATTACTTCGTAACATTGGCATGATCACAAAACATCAAGTCTCGAAAGACCGATTAGTTTAGTAGCCTTGGAAACACTAGATACATTCGTAAATGTTACATTACATCATAAAGTGAAAAAATACAATAACAAAGTCTCCATAGTCCACACTCATATCCTCTTCTGACAATCCCTGCAGGTCATTCATAAAATACTTCTTTAAATCCTGGAAAATATTCAAACATTGAAAGGGGTGAGCTCAGATGCTCAGTAAAGATAACAATATTGAGGAAGCTTTCATAAATAAACATTTACATTTAAGGCAATGTATAACTAAAACAAAAGCCTTCTTAAACTTGAACTTCAGCATAATATGGAAAAAATAAAATTAAATAATTCCATTTACTTACTCACATGGATATTCTACTAGTCGAATAATCACATGCAATATCAATAACCACTTTCATAATGAGGGCATGTATAATGCCAGACATTCTGAAACATTTTGTCAAGGCCTCGGCCAAGACGTCTAAAATGATTAAGGCCTCGGCAAAAACCATAAATCAAATTATGAAAGGGCCTCGGCCAATTCCACGTCTAGTTGTCTCATGAGACCTACCGATGCATCAAGGAGCTATAGTGGGCTCCACCCGTCACTTATTAAGTCCAATACATTCCTCATATGAATAGGTTTAAACATATCATAAACCATAACATAATTGTATCACATAAAACATGCATAAAGGAAACATAACATTTCCACATTTAAATCAAAAGATATCAATACAACACATTGATATAATAAAAATGCTTTCAAAACCATTTTCAATACCAAAATAAAAAAAGTTAAAAATTTGTATTTATTTTTCTTTAAAAAAAATGATGGCTTGTAGAGGAAGCCGAAACAAAAATAATGGTCACGGCGGCGGAGAAGTCGTTGTCGCCGCATATGTACGGAAAGAAAAACATTCCCTTTTTGTCGTTTAGTAAAATTCTTCGTATAAAAAAGATTACTTTTGAATAAATATAAAAGTCAAAGAGGTTTATACACCGTATAAAAAAAAGTTGTGTATAAAACCAAATATGCCTCAATGAAAGGAGATCGAGACGATGTCCTTAAAAAGATCATTTTTAAAATAAAAGAGATATATTATGTGTATACACTATAGCTACACATATAGAATGTAAATATACAAAATAGGACATAATAATATCATGACATAATTTGAATGTAGGAGATTAACCCAAAGAATGGAAGTTGGGTTAAGAAATTCCCTTACCTCGTGTCTGACTTGACTCAACCGTTCTTTAACCTCCTGAATAATAAACTAGAGTTAATATATACCTTATTGAGAACCATTTTCAATTTCATTATCCTTTTTATATCACATATTACAATGTTATGAACATTATGTAATTATTTAAGTTAATAACGGTCGTTTTGTCGATCTTTGGTACTTGAGTCAACAATAAACTTCTTATAATTACAAGTTGTTTATGTGGTAGAATATCCATTATCTCCAGAATTATATTCATGATTTAGATGTCATATATATCTTATATATCCAGTATATACATTCATTTATAATATTACGTAACATTTAGAGGTAAGAAATGAAATGCACCGTTCATGGAGACGGTAAGCCGTACGTACGCATGAACGCTACTTTCATTTCTATTTCATATTTAATGGAACGAAATCATAATGATATAAATTTATAATAAAATTACAGTATAATATAGTGTATAATACCATTTAATCCATCCTTTATACATCCCACATATGGCATTAACGATTCAAATCACTTTGAGGGGGCGGTAGTCCGCACTTCCTAAAATGAAATTATCGCATTTTACCCATAATGGAAATCATAAGGTATTCCATAAATGAGAAATACAGAAGCATAAGTAAAACTTAAAAACATTATATATCATATATAAATATAGTGACATCTTAATGGCCACCTTTGAAGGTGTTATATGAGTGTTGAACAATCATCATTTCGTGAGGCAGAAATTCGCCATCCACAGAAACCGTATGTTCTTTAACCATTAGATGTAGGTGTGTGTAAGTGTAGCTCGAATACTTCTTATAACAACATCCTAGTATATTTAGGATACTGGTGTTGTTACAAAAAAAATGAATAAAAAGTGTTTAGGGGGTTGGAGAAGAAAAAAAATAACAAAACAACATTAGAGAAGACATTACCTCAAAATCGGGTAACTCTTTTTTATTTGATCCAAAGGCTTCCTTGGGAAGAGTTCTGTCCAAAGTGAGGCTTCTATGAGTAAGAGGGGGAATTTGGGAGATTATTTGGGAATAGGTTGGCCGAGCCAAATGGATTGAATGTGTAAATGAGGTGGGAGAGATGTGGGCCTTTTATAAGTGGAGAGGAGGGGCACTCTTGGAAAGTAATGAAAAGTCACTTTATTATAAAATGAGTTTCGGATTTTAGAGGTCCCACACTTATATAATTCGAGTATAAGGTGATAAGGGTTCGAAATATCCTCATACAATAGGCTTTGGACAAGTTTATGCCTTGGATTGTTCATTATCTTCCCATTTTATTTAAATCGTTAAATAATGTGGTCATCGCTGCATCATCATGATGTCATAAATAATTTAATTTATTTAATGTCTAAAAATTATAAAAAAATACTATGATGTAGGAAATCTTTTTATCTTTCTAATGAATATTTATAATCAAAATTTGGACTTGTGTAACCCCACTTAAAAACTGTTTTAGTAAAACAACTCATGTTTGTGTCAATTTAATTTTAACATTAAATAAATATATATTAATGTCATTTTCCAACCAAAGTGGCTCAATGGGGTCCCCAAGTTGACCCATGGGATGTCTTGGTCGGCCATGACTCATCAAATAGTAGTAGGACAAGTGTCAAGATCATATCATATTATTAAAACATTGTTTTTACCTTAAACTACACTAATTACCTCTAATCGCGATTAAGAACTTAAAAGTTACTATTCACCAAAAAATTATTTTAATATCATTGAACCACATTTTACTTCTTAATGACAACCATGTATGTAGTATTTTTGAAAATCAAATCACAGAAGTGGTAATATTTCATTTAAATGAAAAATCAGTTATTTAACTACCACTTAGTGGTTTCACTATTCATCAAAAATTGAAGTTTTTCAGAACAAAGCCAAAATTTCACCCTAAGCTATAATTGATATTCCAAATTCAATAATGATGTCTATTTTAAAAAATTCCAAAAATATAAGTTGCATTAATTAGTTTTATAATTAATTCCCGCTGTCACAACAAATAGCGTGTTTTTAAGAAACAATTTGTATCAAAAGATTGGCAATTGTTTATGTCCAATTTCAATGTTAAATTAATTCTAATGACCACCATTGGATAAAATTGTAAAAATATATTCTAATTATACTTTAAAACCACAAAATATTATAATTTATCACTATAAATTATTTTGATTAAAAAAGTTGTTTTTAAGTATTTTTCACTATTCATCAAAAATTAGAAGTTCTCAGAAAAATACTAAAGATTCAACATAGGATAATTTTGATATTCCGAATCAAAAAATGAAGTCCATTTTGAAATATAAAATTTCTATAATTTTAAAAAGTGGTTATTACTATTCATAACGGCTACTTTGATTAGTCGCGGTGTTTTAGAACTCGAAGTTGCGTACAATGCAAGCTATTGCATTATTGAATGAGAAGCGTATCGTGGAAACTCGGGGTGTTACATGATTCCTTCTATCTTCATCAGATAGTTTATAAACTACTTCTTGACCCTCATACCCATTTCATATAGAAGAAAATTTTGATGATTCAGTCTAGGAAGTCTAGATCGACAGATTTTCCAAAGGTATTTCTTCCTCATGATATTCTTCTACTTTCCTTATCACATCATAACTATAATATCATTCTCCCACTTCTTATTCATCTAGTACCTCTTCTTGAACTATCTATCCTTCTACTTCAGGTTCTAGAAATATTATATTCTTTACTAGAGTAATTGGTACTGATTCTTGTAGAAAATATTCTGGTACCTAAATCGGTTCAGAATATATCACAATAAACTTGAGAAGAGATTGACCAATTTTTTCCTCCGACATTTTCTTATTTTTCTTATTTTTTTCTTTCTTTTATAATTCCTCAGCAGTCTTAATTTTCAATGCAATTTCGTAGCATGATCTAGGCCGAAACAAGTATATCCTTCAATCTTATTTTTCTTATGGTCCCTCCACTTAGCAAAAACATCATCAAGAAATGTTTTTTGATTATTCGGTTTTGGGGGTGCTGATTGAATTTCTTGAATTGTAGGTTTCTCTTTGATATTTGGTTCTTTCATCTTTCTCTTCTTATGTGTTTTCCTTGAATTCTCTGATACTTCCAGCTTTATGGCTAAATATTGAATTTTAATTTCTTGTAGATCTTAAAATTCTCTTTATTTTACATTAAAAATGACATTCATCCTCCTCAAAGTGACATCCCATAGAAACAAAATCATGATGGTTCGGGGCTTAGAGCTACAAGGGAATTTGAATGAATCTAGGAATATCACTATGATGATAGATTGAATTTCGGGAGACATGATGATTTGATATTTGAGGGTTCTAATCTTGATATTGGTAATCTTCAACATGACATTCTTCAGCAGATTTATCTTCCTCTTATTGACCAAAAAATAACGAATGTAGATGTCACTTTTTTAGGGAGTCCTTGTCTCCTTTTCTCCGAATTAGAAAAACCTATAACTATAATTAAATAATCTGTAAATATGTTGAGAGATGTTTTAACTTTTGTATTTTCAATCCTTTTAGTTCAAATAACTCTATTGCCTTTTCTTTCTCAATGCTTCTTGACTGATCTGGTGTCATATGGGTGAAGAACACCACTTCCCCTTCAGATGGTACTCAAATGATACTTGCATCCATGTTTAATGAAAGGGAATAGGTTTTCCTATAACTGTTGAATGGAAATTTATCTCTTCCACCTATATTGAAAAAATTTATTGTCTCCAAAAAATCATCAATAAGCTCTGGATAATCTGGAACATGACTTTTTTGGTTTAGCTACGCATAGGCTCTCCTATCTATTTAGCTTAATATTTTGAAAAATAAGGAAATTATACTTATTTAAGAATCATAGATCAACTAACCATTCTCTGTATATTTCCCATTCTATTATTTCCTCAGTTGAAGACATCATATTCGGTGGAGAGGTGTCCAAAGACATCTGAATTCTAAGCAAAATCGTAAAAGAGAAATAGTCTTTTTGAAGAGAGGATGAGCTTCGTCATGAAAAATATTGTAAATTGATGTGGGACAAAGAATTCGGTGGCCACTATATAGGCTTTTATGGGATGGTTTGAATTCCCTAATTATTTTCACAGTTGAAACAATAATGATCTTATCTGATGGTTGAGATGAATGTCGAAGAAGGATTTGGTAGGTTCTGATCATTTGCGGTTTTAAGGTAAGATTTCGATTTAAGGAAAAGTAAATTCGAAATAAAATCCTTAAAACAAGATAAAATTACCAAAAATAAAAAAAATCAATTACGAAAACCTATGTAAGGAAAAATACATTCCATATTTCAGGAAAAAGTTACAATAATGGAAAAAATTTTCCTTAAGAACAATAGATTCAAGAAAATTTTATTAATGAATGAAAATTTTTGAATCTTGAAAAATTTAGCAAGTAAAGGGAAAACATTAGGTTCTAGAATTGTTAGTTCTAAAAAAAAATATTAAGGAATCAATTTTTTTAAGAGGGAATGTTTTTTGGCTAACAAGAAAATGTAATCCTCCTATGAAATAGATTTAGTTCATGTAAGTATATGGGATTCAACAAAAAGTTAACATGAATGATTACCTTATGATTATCATTCCTAATGGCTGTTTAATGTATTGAAATCTATTAGAGGGTAAACAATTTCTTAAAATATTATCTTTTTGATCTTTTATTCTGATAAATTGAAAATGATATCTCCTTTATTGTGTGATCCATATGAAAATTATTCATAGTATCTATGTGTTTCTAATGGGAGTGATGTACATGTTTTTTTCATAGGGAAATTGAACTAGTGTATCAAAAAATATCTATGTTTTGGTAAAACTCATGCTATAGTCTGTGAGTGTGTGTTGCATCCACAAGACTTGAGCATAGAAAATTCCAGCTGCTACATATTGAACTTCAGCAGTGGAATGTTCTATTGAGTGTTTCTTTATACATGGCCAAGAAACAAATGAATCTCCTAATAAATGACAAGTTCTTGATGTACTTTTTCTATCCATTTTACATCGACTAAATTCATCTTCCAAAAAGCTTTTTAAAACGAAATCATTTATAGATGTATCCAAAAGTCTAAATCCAGGGTTCTCTTTAAATAGTGAAAAAATTATTTTTAGTACTTTTAAATGAGATTCCTTTGGATTAGATTGATATCTAGCATAAAATCATACTCAAATCATTAATTTCTCTAGAATAGAATTCGTGTATAGTAAATTTCATATAATATGTCAAAATGATGATTGTTCTGATGGTTTCCCAGTTTCATCAGGATCAAGAGAATTTGAGGTACCGATTGGAGTTCTTATACTTATAGTGTTTTCATATCAATAATTTTTTAATAATATCATTAATATTCATATGTTTTGATATATATATTCCTTTTGGTATTAGTGAAATTTGAAAACCTAGGAAACATGTTAACTCACCCATCATACTCATTTTTAACTAATATTCCATTACATTAGAAAACGAATCAGTTAAAGATTTTTTAGTTGAACCCAATGTAATTTCATCAACATAAATTTTAATAAATTTTTTTTTGTTATCATTCATTATAGACTGAGTTGGATCATCATTTCCTTTAACATAATTATTATTTATGAAAAATCTTGTAATTATACCATAACATGCTCCAGGATCTTGTTTATGTTCATATAAGGCTTGGTATGTTTGAAAGCATGTTCATGATTTTTAGTGTCTTAAAAACCAGGTGGTTTTTCACCATAAACATTTTCCTGAACATATCTATTTAGAAAAAACACATCACATCCATTTGAAAATTTATGAAATTAACGAATGCAACAATGGAATGTAAAATGTGAATATATTCCAGTCTTGATATAGGAAAATAGGTTTCTTCCTTGTCTAATTATTCTTGTTGATAGTATCCATTTGCAACTAATCAAGATTTATTTCTTATTATGATTCCATTTTCATCACACATATTTATGAAGTCCCATTTTACTCCAAATACATAATTTTACATAGGTCTTTTAACCATGGTCCAACCTTTGTTGCTTTCAAATTCATTTAGCTTATCTTGTATGGATTTAATCCAATCATCATGAACTAAAGATTCATCACAACTTCTCAGCTCTAATTGGGGAATAAATTCTAGATGTTATACTTCACTTCGTAAGGAACCTCTTGCCCTTATAGGTTTATTTACATAACCAATGATATTAACACTATGATGATTATTAAGAAACAGTGGATTGGTCATTTGTAAAACATGTTTATCAAAATATGGTAGAAATTCATCTCTGGTAAATTCATGAGAAATATTTTCTTGAGCACTTTCATCCTTAGAAGTATATTTTTTCAATGGTTGATAATCAGTTTTTGAAAACACATCTAAAGATGATGTTTGGGATTGTGTGAAAACTAAATGATCAGTTTCAACAAATTTAACATGAATTTTTTCTTCAAAAGTACAGCTATTTTTATTAAAAACAGTATAAGCCTTAGAAGTAGTAGAGTGGACTAGAAAAATTACATCAGTAGATTTGGGTTCAAAATTATGTAAGTTATCTTTAGAATTATCGATGAATACATTACAACCAAATACTTTGAATTATGAATTCCTAGGTTTTCTACCAGTCCGCAATTCAAAAGGTGTTTTTTTATGAAAAGGTCAAATTAAAACTCAATTTATAGTGTAACAAGAAGTACTAATACCTTCATCTCAAACTTTTTTAGAAATAGAATATTCACTCATCATGGTTCTAGTTATATCGTTAAAAATTCTATTTATTGTTTCAAAAAAACCATTCTGGTATGGAGTTAGTTGGGAAAAAAACTTATGAGTCTTTCCTTTCTTACAAAAAAATTATTTAAAATATGAATTTTGAAATTATCCCCCATGATCACTATGAATAGTTATCAATGGATGGTTTTTCTCATTTTTATCTTGGGATATAAATGTTTTGAAATAATAGATAGTTTCACAATTTTTATAGAAATTAGACGCATCTAAATCTAGTGTCATCATCAACTAAGACATATACATAATATTTTCCTCCAATTCTTCTAGTTCATGTTGGACCAAAAATATTGGTATGCACTAACTATAATGCATCAAAATTTGATAATTCACCAATTTATTTAAAACATGACTTGTGTTACATTCTATATTTGCGAGGATCACAAACTGTTGATGAATCGAATCTAAGCACCGATAGATCCTTAAAAAGGGTTTTTTTGATATTTTTTTATGTTCATGAAATTAAAGTGTCCTAAAATTTAATTCCAAAACCAAGATTGATCATACATTGCAATATGATAAGGCAGATCTTGGCTCTTACAATAATCTAAGTTTAGTGTGTATAAAATCTTTTTACTATAAGTATAAATAATAAACTCTTCCTTAGAATTGTGGACTAAGAATTAACCATCCCTAAAACTCAAAATGTAACCTTAAACACAAAATTATATTATTCTAATGAGGTTGTTATTATGAACTTCAACAAATAAAATATTTTATTTTAATTTTTTTCTAAGAATAACATTAATATGACTACCAACAATTTCTCCGTGAGCATTATCCCTAAAGTTACATTTCCTCCTTTCATCTTGATAATCCTTTCAAAGAATTTTTTTTACTAGGAATATTACAGGAACATCCAATATCAATGTAACATATATATTTATTGGTACATTCATTATTTTCTTTAAAATAAATGAGTTAGACTTTTAGAATACAAACATTTATGGATCTGAAAATTTCAGAAATTACGATTTTAGGAATCCATATTTTCCAAGAAAAATTAGCTTTACAAAAACATAAAGATTGAGATTTTTTTAAATAACACATTATCCACCAATGCCTAAAACACATACATTTAGTAAAAAAATGGAACACTTTGGGGAAAAAATAATTAGTACTAGAAACTGGTTTTGAATGAGTATAACCAAATCTAGAACAATTCCTTAGAAGATGAATTTGGGAATACATCTTGTCAGATTTTTTATTACAAGAATAATAGTTTGATAGGATTTTTTTAAGTAAAATATTTCTAACTTTGGTTTAATAATAAATATCTTATCTTCAATTTTATTTGATTTAGAACTAGAGTTAGCTTGTGAAATATTTTTCTTAGAGAAAACATCTTAAATATCCTTAGAGACTTTATCCTTCTCAGAATTAACATCTTCATTGTTTTTAGAAAAACATTCAAAATAAAATGATTTGTGATCAATGTATTTAGAAAGATCTAATTCTCTTTTGGTCAAAATATAAATTCTAGAATTTATTTTTCTACCTTATTTTTTATCTTACAATTATAAATATCATGACGTTTAGAAAATGTAGAAATTTCATAAAATACTGTTAAATTATTATCTTCCAGTGAGGAAGATTCATCATTTTAATATTAATAATATTGTACACTATAAAATTTTCCATTTAAAGAAATATTGGTTTAGGATTCATCATTGTGAACCATAGCCATAAGACAATGATTTTTATAGGTACTCTGGCTATAATACCAATATTCTTCTGACCAAAATATTCATAATATATATATTCATCTAAAGAGTCACCATCATTGAAACTCTAGGTTTCATTTTCTTTTAAGATATTCTTTGCCTTATTCTTGTAACACTTCTTCCTATTTCTCTCAGAATGTTTTTTGAATCCATTCTTTTCACTTAAGGATAGAATAATAATTTTTTATTTTTTCATTCCCTTTACATTCATAACGGTTTACTATAGAATATTTCCAGTCTATTCTATCTTTCTTGTTATATCGAAACTAAAAATTATTATTTCTCACAATCTTGTTCATTCTTCAATCAAGATTGGATAATTCATTTTTAGACTGATCACTATCACAAGATTCCCATATGAAAATAGTTTTATTTTCTTTATATATAGTTAGCCATTCTTGATTCATGGCTTTAGATGTAGTAGTGAAAGCTACAATTCTATTACCATTTTTTTTAAAATCAGCATCTCTCTTCATTTTTCTTTCAAGATGAATAAGGGTTCCAAATATCCCATTAAGATTAATTTGTGATACTTTCCTATTTTCATCAATAGCTGTCCTTTTTTATTCCCACTCATTAGGAAAAATATCATTTATCTTGTTCGAAAGAGCATCATCACATAGTCCTTTCTCTCCCATAGATTGAATACCACTGAAAATTTTCATAAATCTTTGTGGTATTTTGAAAAAAAGTTCCCAATAAAGAAATAAGAATCCATGGTAATCAGCTTTCTCTTCTAGTCTTTATCAAATTCAAAGAACCAAAATGTGAAACTTCATGTTTATTCCAAACGTAGTTGGAAGATTTACAAGATGATATTTGACTATATATATTCCTATTCATTGAACACAACAAAGTATTTTGTACCTGGTAATTTAGTTGATATACTGATTTTTCATGTTTGGTGAAGGTTTTGATATCCTCATCAAGAATTTTGTACTCACCAGTAAGCATAATAAAATTATATACTCTAGTGTTGATAAAAAAGTCATTATACAATATCTCTAGTACTCATAATCATTACCATCAAAAATAGGTGGTCTAGTAAGATTTATATTATCAATGGAACCAACATTCATTCTTGTCATTCTATATGAAAATAAGTTTCCACAAAACATGATAATATAAAAGGATTTAAAAAAAGGATAGAAATCTCTATGAAAAAAATGAACAAGAAAATTAAGAAAGAAAATTTAGAAAAGGAAAGATTTGATCAAGAAAACATATATGTGAGTATAAGTATTTCATACACCTCCTCTGATACAAATTTTTTGAACCAATTAGATTTTGTAGATACTTCATTATATGAGGGGGTGGGATTAATTGTATGTTTAAAAAAAAAATTATCCTTATGTAATAATATGTTTAAAAATGTTAAATAAGGTAAATTCACATAACATATTTTAGTTCATAACTATGAACCAAATTTTCATAGGTTCCGAAAATATGGTTCCAGAAAAGAAACATAATAAAAGTTTACATTGGGAAATATTCAACTTTAAAGCATATAGAAACACTATTATCATAGTTAATAAAAGAACAAGAATGTATAAGAAATATACACTTTCTTCCTTTATCAAAATGCAATAAAAATAAAAAAATGAAACAAAACATGTAACATGTAAGAAATCATTTACCCAAATGATTATGGTATCCAAAAACCTTGGATAAAGGTCCCTTGATTTATACATTCAAGAATTTCTGTCTTACCCAAATTAGGGTAATCCATTGATAGGAATATTGGAATCCATCTTTCTTTCTCTACAATACCTTGATCTTTAAGGTAGTCGACACCATTGTCTTCAAATCCCCAGATGCCCTTGATCTTTAAAGTAGTCTTCACCTCTGTGTTCCTATCCCTAGATGTCCTTGATTATACTCAACAACGATTAGTGTTGCACAACACAGGATGAACAATGTGTTGAAAGCACACAAATCTTGACAGTCACTATTTCTAAAATTCACTTCCTCACATGTAAACTCGAGATTGACAGAATGGTAATGAGATCATTCAAATGAGTTCATATTTATAGGAAAAAATCCATTGGTCAACTCTATCTTCCAATGGTCATTTTTTCAATTTTAGAGGGTCCAGTACACATGTCACTCAACGGACGATTTGTTATAAAAAAATTTTACAACATCATTTCGTAATAACAAATATGTACGAGAAATTATGTAGCTTAACCAAATATGAATATCCAGAGTCAAAGGAAAAAATATAATTCAGATTCTAATAATATAAATAATCAAAATCTATAAGACATGGATATTCATATTTTGTTTTACAATGAATTATGAATCAGAATTCTAAATATTATGGTGTCTATATTCCTATGTATTTAGAGTCTGAATTCTGAGGAATTTGGAGTCTAAATTCGAAGGAAAACATATCCTGAATTCTGAGAAATTGGGAGTCTAAATTCGGAGGAATTCACAGTATGAATATTGAGTAACTTACATTGTGAATTTCAGTGAATTCAAAGTATTAATGTCATATAATTAGGAGTATAAATTTCATAGAATTCAGAGTCTTAATTTCATAAAATTCAGTTTCTGAATTTCAGAGAATTTAGAGTCTGAAAATAGAACACTCTATCCATGAAACGATAATATTACAAGCATTTATATATGACTCTGAATTTTTTAAATAGTAATAAAAGTAGTTCAATTATGCTAAATTATGAAATGGGTCAATGAAAATAAATGTAACCTAAACATTTCCTTAGGTAAGGGAAATTTTTCTCATAAAATTAGTCCATCGGGAATGATAATTTACCATAAGAGAAATTGCATGGGATTTTTGAAAAAAAGTGGAATGGAAAATCTATTAAGAATCCTTATTGACTCAACAGGAGAAACCTAAAAAATGTATCCCCCAAAAATAACAACATTCATACTATTATCCTCCCTTTTAGATCTAGTCAATCCAATGAATCCCTTAGGTGGAAACCAGTAGGTGTTACCCTAATAAGAGTTAACAACCTTCCAAAGTCTCTTTTGATTTATTTCCATTCTCCACCACCTCAATTATTATTATTCCATTATTATATAATAACCTTAGTATAAAAAATATATTCACATGATTTTAATATAAGGTTTATCCCTACACCTACACACAAATACATCTAATGGGTAATAATGGTAGACCTCGTGCATACGACATACTATCTCCTCATGAATCAATGTCATTCATTTTTCGATTACCACCTCTAATTGTTGAGAATTATGATTTAAATGATGTTTTAATATGATATAAATGATATTTATCATTAATTTATTCTTCGTTAATAATTGTATAAAACATAACTTCATATTTTCAATTTTTTGATAACACAATGTCTTCTTTTGGGGATGTGTGGACTACCAGATCTGCAATGAAATGCGATCTATTAACACATTGTATTAAATGCATTAAGGATTTGATTCATAAATATAAATGATATATATGGCATAAATATTATTCAATAATTATAATATATATTTATTTATTTCATTTAACTTATTTCTTCTAAAATGATAAGAAAACATGAACTATGATCACGCATACATACGACCTTCCATCTCCGTGAATGGTGTATTCAATTTCATATTTATATATTTTATGGATTATTATAAATAATTTTATAATGAATACAAATAAGATATTTATTTTGTTTCATATTATTTAAATAATAAAATCATGATTTATCTATGATGATCAAGAATAACATATGAACAAATATATGAAAAACAAAGCATATATTATCCCAAAAATAACATTTACATGGAATTGTTAATAAAAAAGAAGATATAATTTGATAATAAAATCATATTTTGTATTAGATGTAAAAATATGGTTATATGGTTTATTAATAATATAGTTAATCTTATTATACAATAGGTTTGAATGTCAAAGAATATAGTCAGGACTTAAGGAAATAGTTTTCTTGCCACCATTTCATTTCTCTGAGATATGTTCTATATTAACTAATTATTGTTGTTTTGTGGTTAATATTATAAAAAAAGAAATGTTCTATATTTAATATCCTTAACATAGTAATATTTTATTTTATTTTATGTTATTCATTCACAGATCTCATGATGGAAAATATACTCTTGCAGTGTGGGGATTTCATGTCTTGCTTTTATTTATGAGATTATTTTACCTTATTCGCCAATAATTTCTTTTGTGTGGTATATTTACTAACTGTGAATGTATTATAATAATATTACCCTAATATTTATTTTTATTTCCATATCCATATTATGACCTATATTTCATGGGGTCTATGGTTCTAGAGTTACCAAATTTTTAAAAAAATATTGTGTCAATTTTTAATCACTGAGACACATTCTATGTTATGAACCTATATTATTTTATGAGGTTTGTAAAATACTATTTTACAGGTTTTATAATGAATATGAAACAATTGATGATAATTCATGCGTCGCTTAATATTATTATTTCATGTGTATTTTTATTTAATGTTACCAATGTTGTAAGAGTTTATTGCTACAATCTCATCAAATATCCGGAATTTTTATGATTATGATTCCATTGAAAAAATATTAGTATCTATATTTCATGATTTATTATGATTTTTCTTATCCTATTATTTTTCATGGTATCTTCATTTAATTATACCATTTTCCACACCTTGTTATATAATTTAATTAATAAATTTTTTGAAATAAAATCAGACATTATATTTCTTTTCGGTCAGAAATCTTTTTTTCCAAAACCTTGTTGTTTTAAATTGTTTATATGAATTTTTTAATGATATATTAAGAAGCATATAATGGTTTATTATTTTCAGAGTGAACTTTTATTTAAAAAAAGTGTTTATAGTGGTTTTCAAAACATCCCTTATATGTTTTCAATATTATTTTAAAAGAAATGTGTTTCAAAACGTTTTCAAGCATACATTATAGGTTTTAATTTTAATTTTTGATGATAATATTATAAAATTGTTTTGAAACCGTACATTATAATTTCTCAATGTTATTTTCTAATAAATTTTATTAAACGATTTTCAAACATCCCTTATAATAGTTGATTTTTATTTTAAAATAATATGTTTTTCATAATGTTCTATGATTTAAAAATAAAATTTCAATACAGAAATGATAATTTCATCAATATATATTATAAAATAATTTAAAAAAATCTTTAATTACATGATATAAAATTTGGTTTTAAATTAAAATTACTTTCAAAAAAATTCTTCTTTAAAATCTTTGATTTTCAATGAACGATTGTTTTCCTTAAAAAAATTCGAAGTGATGATTCAAAATACTTATACACCTAAGGTCTTATCCTTTGATATATTTTATTTATTAATGGGGAGAGGATCCATTGGAACCATTCATATTATTTCTTTGAATGGTTTATTTTATGATGATATGATGACTATGAGACCCATTTCTCTTCAAGATGTTATATTCGTATGAGACCAACTTCTTTTACGAGTTATTCATTGAAGAAATGATTATGAAAGATGTCTATTTTCAAAATGTTATGATATTATGACTGGTTAATTATACTCATTTCATTTCATGGTTTATTTTATAATGTTTATGAAACAAATCTATTTTTATTGGTCCTGATATGAATAATGGTTTAATATCATATAGAACATGTATGTATTATTTCATTAGTTGACACATTTGATGTATTTATCTTCCCAATTCATTTTTTAATGACTTATATTTAATGAGATATACATGGATGGAATATGGATTGAACTTGGTCAGTAAGGAAATTTTTCCTCTAATAAGGTCTTTGGAGTTATCCTTGACTACTAAGATGGACTAGGGAGTGATCCTTTACTACTATAATGTTTTGAGGAGTGAACCAATTACATTATAATAAAAGGTATGTGACTGTAGTTGGTGGTTTGTCAAACATAGTACATGTATCCCCCATGAATATTCATGATATATTTTGGAAATAATTCTGGAATATTAGGTAATGATTTTATATGCTTACATGTATGGTACAAATTCTAAATCTTATTCATACATTATGCTCTCATGTTTTATGATCTTGATTATATTATGATACTATTCTTATGAACTGGAATACTCTATTTCATGACTAGTGTACATGATCTTTGAAACACATGATATAAACTTACACAATTAATCTCTTCTTCACATTCCCTTATATTGATGTTATGATTACATATCTCATTTATTTTCCCATTACTGAGAATCTTAGCTCACGCATTCTTACGATTCATTTTTATAGTTTTTGAAGAAAGGTATTAAGTAGATGTACTAAAGTGGAAGATCATTTTCGGAAACAGTGATGATATTTCACCATGTCAAAATATGTTTTATCTCAATTTTCGGAAAGGGGAGACAATTCTAGTCCTTGATAATGTTTATTTGTAATGTGAAAAATAATGATCTAAATTTACGTAATATCCATGTACGTAAAGCCTAGATAAATATAGGTTTTATAAGTGAAATTTTTAGTCACTGCTTTGAATATTGGATGAGATAACCTTATTGAGATCCCTAGGGTTGTTATTAGGGATACGTTTCAGGATCTTTCTTATGGTAAGACTCCTATTTTATAGATTTAAAAGAAGGTGTTATAATTTAGACATCATATAATAGATTTTCCAAAATTATGTTTCTTTTTTATATGATAAGTTCCTCACACATTTTTTTTATATTATACAGTAAGATCCATGATAAATTGGTTGATGTTGAATGTGAAAAATAATTTTTCAATGATTCGTGAAATGGGATGATCACTAGAGTGAATGTGTTGTGATCATTCCTAATCAAGTTTCATGAAACACGATTTACAATTTCTACCTTATCGAACTCTCAGACTCACCAAATTAGAGAATAAATTCATTTTATGAGATTTTGGGTAAAACAGATCATAGAGAAAAGAGGGTTCAACTTCCCTTATGTTAAGTAAATTGAAATAATAACCCAAGTGAATGTCTTAGAGGAATATGAAGATGTTTGTAGTGTGGAAAATAAGAACATAAATCAAGTAACTATTTCTAAAAAATGAATAGTTTGGTTAACTCATGGGATGTGATTATTGGGATACCTAAGGCCTCATTGATGGTTAAATGCATCATGTGTTTAATTAATGGCCATTATGAAAATCGATGTCCTATGTAGAATTATCAAAAAGATAATCTACACGGTGGTATAAGTAATGGTTATATTTTTTATGATGCTGAGACTATAGATGAAATATCAAAGGTAACAGGTATTAAGTAATAGGATGTGGTATCCTTATTATGTATAAAGTATCAAGTAGAATAACATATGTATTTTTTATATGGGTTAAATAATTATGTTTAGTGGATTATGTAATGAATGTTCGGTATATATTTCTTGATAATGATTTATGAGAATATGTTAAATGGGTTCAAAGAAATAGAAAATTGAATTAATGGGATAGTGATATACATGTAAAACATGTGATTAATGAAAATATATCTCTTAATATGTTCCTGATGTTGATATAATAATGTTGAAAGAAAGATGTGTTAGATATGAATATGAAAAGTGGAAGATGCTGATTCCCATTGAACTAATTATGAAACTTTTGACAAGTGTTCTATATCATCATTGATGAGGTTTAAAAACTTATTGTATTTAATAAATATATTGAATAAAAATTGGAGTAAAGAAATATGCCTATTTTTAGTGAGGATTTAAGGTAATTCAGTTTATTAAGATGTTTTAAGTGAATACATGATGAAGATATTAATATATTTGTTATTTCACAACCATGAAATACTTTATGATATACGTGGGATAAATGCTAATATCTTTTTAATAAATTTAGTGAACTTATTTATAAAGGATTGGAAACTCATATTTAGTATGGGTTATGTGAATAACCATTTGTGGAATGGTTTAACATAAAATTTAGAAGAGGTTTTTGAGATTCAAGTATTATCCCTCTATATGAGGATTTATGTAAATTTGATAACATGTGATGATCTTTTTTCGATGATGCTAACTATGTATAGATTGAATAAAATATCACTATATTTGATGATACATTAGTACATTTGGAATAATAAATTCACCTTCATTTATTGGATTAAGAGATGAAGTAGAAATCAACCAAGGAAAAAAGGGTGAGGTTGTCCGGAAATAATATATCAATATCTTTTCTGAAAAGTATTCACCTTCTGGGAAAATATTATTGAAATAATATGTTTCCCAATTATCATATTTTTTATCATATCAATGATCTTGTTCATGCCTCTTTGGGTTATTTCTTTTCTATCATTAAATTTCTTCTAACCATGTTTTCTCTCACTCTACATCAGAACATGATAATATGATTTCTCCACAATGTCTATATTTTTACATTCCGCCTATTTTATACATTGTGGAAACCCAGTTATTAGTTACATTGGGTAACGATTATGTTTAAAAATTTCCATTTTTCAAGGAACATTAAGTATTCATTTTTATTACGAGGATATATATGAATGGAATATTCATGTATTGAATCTTTGATTACATTGACAAATTTCGGGGGAGAAATAAAATTTAATGGAATCGACTGTAACATCCAGAGATTTTGTGATTTTTTTCAATTTAATTATATTATTTTATATTTTTCATTTAAAAAAAATGCTAAATAGAGCTTACGTTATATGAGAGAGGTGTTTTATTATTTATCTTTTTCACAAAACCATGTCTACCTTAGCCTACATGCAACACTTATATTTTTTTATTATACATGTATCATTATGTTTGACTTGTGTTACACACAATGCTGAGTTCCTTCAACAGCATACATTCTACGAAAGATATGGTCTTACCAGAATATAATCACTACAAAAAATTGCACTATATGTGACAGACCATTTATGTCGGGACCCTATCACAAATGTCCCATTATGGAAAACGGACTCACAATAATAATCTATTTTTTGACGAGATGTGGTCCTATCAAAATGATTTTTTTTACTGTGAACACCATCTCAAAATGTACCACCACAGAATTTTTCCAAAGTTTTTTTATAAACATATGTTGAACGGACTCTCGCAAATAGTACTTGTGAAAGGGTGCTCCATCGCAAAAGACCCATCGAACACATTAAAAAAATTAAAATTGAAATAAATAATATCATTCATAAAAATAAAATAACATTATAAAATAACAGTAAAATAATATTTTAAAATAATAATAGTAATAATAATATTAATAATATTTATAATATAAATATATTAATAGTAATAATTAAATAGCATTAATATTATTAATATTAGGGAAATAATAAAATAAATATTATTATTATAATAAAATAATATTATAATTCATATTAGTAATATTATATTATTATAATTATTATTATTAATGAATAATTATATTAATATTAGTAAAATAAAAAATATATAAAATAATTAATACCTAGATATTCGAAAAAATATAAAAAAATAATAAAAACCAAGTAATGCTAAATTATATATAATAATTAAACGAAAATAATAATAAAATTAAATAAAGTAATAAAATAATAAAAATTTAAATAAAAAATAAATAATTAAATAAATAATAATGATTTAAATATAAAAATAGACAATTCAATATTCGAAAAAATATAAAAAACACCCTATATAGATATGTAAGTTGTTAATATTGAACACAAAATTGAATTAAAATGTTTTATCATAAAAAAAACTATCACTTGGGGGTCCAATGGAAGAGATGGAGGAGATGTTGGAGGGAACTCTACTACTAAACAATGAGTAAGATATCACATATACTCTATCCCCTTTTAGAACTTCTGTTTCCATCGACATGTATCCTCCCCTTACTGCTAATGGTGTCATCGAATATCTTCTTACAAGTGCTACCATTGGGGCATCTCTTACAGCTTTCAGTGACGCATCTCCTCCTACTCCTTACACATACATTCTCTAACCTTACTCTGTGCTCACAACTTCGTCTAATACTATGCATTAGATGATGATAACCATGAATCTCCATGATTTCCTCTCGAGCTATACCCCAATGTCACAATGGTACCATAAAAACTCTTAGGATCACCGGAGAATTGATACCAATAACTCAGCCTTTCTCATAGGCATACTAGGTTTCCTGCATCCATTTTTCCTCATAATATCATTGGTAACTAGTATAATCCTCAGTCTTAGGCTAAATCTTTGTATGTGATTGAGACTGCGCGACCTCTTATGACTCATTCAATTGAATTTTATAATTAAAATTTTTAAAAAACATTTCTTTTGGTTATTTTTAAAACATGAAATTAAATTATACAAACCAAAATCCTATGCTTGTAGTCACCTCTTATCTCTCCAGAGATTGGATCCCAATACATCCTCCTATAAACATCAAACTCTATAACATCGGGTTTCTCAACTGTATATTTTAATATAAAATACACCATTACATTTAATGGTATATATATTATTCAAAAAATGTATTTACAATATGTTCCATATGTGCATTGAATTTATGTCTTCTGGGTTGATGTGTCACGTCATGTCTCCCCAGGTTTTTCCAACCTACCGATGATCTCCTCTCAAAACGTCCAACCAATAAATGTGATCATAATAAATCCCCAACATGAGATGAAATGTAATTTGGTCATTGGGCACAATAATACTCATCAAACATTGTTACTCCTACATTTTTCATTGCTTCCTTCTAAAATTTTATAAAACCTAATAGAAATAATCATGCATACATCCCAACCAAGAATTATAGATAGTCACCAAATGCTCAAATCGACGGGATACCATAATCTCTACAAATAAAATTTAATATTAAGTTAATAGTAAAATAAATATAAAATTAAATACTATTTACTTTTATACCAGCCAGTGATCAAACATATGGTGATGAATATCAATGAGAATATCATCCCATCTGACCCATGATTCTAAAAAAATAATTATGCAGTATAGTCCTCCAATATTCTATATCTATATGTGAAAAACTGTTAAATAGAACAGATAATGAAATGATTCGTATGTTATTTATTTAATTAAAACTATATAAAATACACAAGTAATCATACCTCTGTATGCTTGGATAGAAGTCAAAATATGGACGTTGTTTCAAGATAGGGCCAGGAATTAAGAAATGGGAAAGACCACACCCACTCCAACTCCTCGTTGAACTGGTAGTCATCTGAGGGTTTGAGTATCCAACATCCTGCTCATCAAAAGGTAGATAAGCTTCATGTACCTGATGAAATAGACCTTGGTCCATCTGAAACATGAAATTTATGCTATTAGAAAAATGTTAAAAACAACTATTATATATTTATATATATTAAATATGATTATAACCAGTATTTAACATTGTAAATATTCATTTGTATCCTCATCTTCATATCTAATGTTGTCAATTTCTTCATATTCCTCCTCAGCATACTCAATTTTTATATGAGTTTTAGTTTCGTCATATATTTTTATTTCAAATTAATTTTTAACACTATTAACATCATCACCACCATAAAACATTAATTGTGGGGTGTCTTCATCGATATTCATGTCTCTTCCTCATAAAATGGATATGGAGCAGTCTCTCAAGAAATTTCAATTTCATTCACACAAATGGAACCACTTTTACTTTGAGAAAATTTATTTTCTTGCTATTTAATTTTCATTATGCTCCACTAAGAACCCAACTCTTTTGAAGTAGCATAATAATAATTATAATAAATATGTTGTGCCTGATGAGACAATAAAAATGGTTCATTTACATAATGATGAATTTTATATTTTCTATAAACGATTCCATGGGTCTGATGAACAGAAAATCCTCTCTCAATATCTATCCTCTAACATTTAAACAACACTATGTAATTATTTCACAAATAACACAATTCAATAATTTCTTCCATCCCATCTTAAAATTCATCTCTAGTTTCTCTATGATTATATCCTTTCATTTATACACCACTATTCATTCTTTTTTTATTCCCCATGTGTACATTTATGAAATTGAAAACCATCCACAACATAGGCATTGTAAAATTTAACAATTTTGGAAGGTGGGTTACTCAATAAACACAATCTATTATCAATTTTATCATCATGTTAAGATACCTAAAATTTTATAATACAATTATAAACATAAAAATTCAAAATTTTATTTGATATTTTAAACCCTGAATAATGTCTATTACTAGATTTTGAAACCAATAGGAAAAATTATTTTGATAAAATTAGACATGAGAAACCTCTGTAATATGTGGAATCTATTTCTTTATATGATTATCATATAACCTAAAAATAATATAATATTAAATTATTGTAACAAATATTATAAAACATGTGATAATATTACTCATAATATAAATCTTGTAATTTCTCCACAGTTGAGTAGAACACATGTATGAACTTTATGATGTTCATCATCTAAAAGCCATCATTCATGAACTCCACTGAAACCAAGTTTGACCTGATTAAAAAATGATAATTGATTATTCATTTAATCATAAAAATTTCTCACATTATGGCATATGTTGTTCTGTTTTGAGGGATATTCGGATTCAAAAAAATGAGAGTAGAAAAAAGAAATTTCTTCTTGAAAACATGATTCTCTAATTCAGCTTTCATCAAATGCTTTGTTGTGTATTTTTTCATCAATTTATACAAAAATCTATCAAATTTGTATACCCATCAGAATAATATCATAAAGATACATTTTTTATGCTTTACATTTTATATCAAAGGTTTTATTGAGTCAAAGAAAACAGATGAGGTGATTTTTTCGTATTTACATAAAATTAAAAAAATATCCACTTACAGGCTTCATAGTGCATTGTTATCTGTTGTCACCGCAAAAAGGTCTCAGAAAACATATTATATGTCTATTATTCTATCCCAAATCATTGAATTCAAAAAAATCTCTTAATCCAACCAATATATTTTTTCCAATCACCACATTCTAGTCATGATTTTTTAATCCGGTAATATGACCATATCAGAATCATCTGCCCAAATTAGAAGCATAACCCTCTGGAAGTCTCAAATATGCAATCCACTAAAATAATAATAATTGATTTTCATTAGACATTATATAGTTTTATTTTGTATTTATTAGCATATCTGATCTGTCATTTTAATACATTTCAAGATTCAATCAAATATAAATTTGGGAAATATTTAATCATGCATTACATTATCTTCGGTCTTACTTGGTATATCAAAAACTATATTAAATAACATATTAAAATAGTTACACTCAATATGAATGACATTAATCTTCTGACAGAAAAATAAATCAGACAAATATAGAAGATCCCAAAAAAAGTTTTTTTTATACAATTGTGCTTTTTCCAAATGCAATCAATTTTATATTGGGTTAATTTTTGTCCAAATGTAATGGGTGGTGATGAAAAGACATTTAAATTTACCTATGTACCTAATAATATTTTTTGAGTCTCATGTATTTAAATTGCGCCTTTTATGAATTGATATTTGTTCCTCCGAAAATGATGATTGTTAGGAAGAAATCTGTGATGAAAGATAAAAAAACAAGGTTTTTTCGATAGACAAGAATATATTCTTTGTTTTCTCTCATAAAACATGGACATTATTTTGGAGCATGTGTACTCCAACCAGATAACATTCCATATGATGGGAAGATACTAATTATGCACATAAATGCATCTTTTACTAGGAAATTCTATTTCGCAGTGACATCATATGTACTGACACCATTACTCCACAATGAATTTAACTCATTAATCAATGGTTTTAAATAAAAATCAATATTCATTTTCAAATGTACTGGAATTAATAAGGTCAAAATTATGTACTAAACCTATATCAACATACTAGGAGGTAAATTATTTTGGGTTAAAAAGATAGGCCAACATCAAAACTAACTATTGTATGAACCAAAGGGACACAAACTATTAGTAAAAAGAACCAACCACAAGTATAGGGGTTTTAAGGAAAAATACATATTCAATTGGTTAAAAAAATTCCTTGAATAACTATCTATGGGAGATTTAATGTTTTTTCAAGTTGAAATATTGGTTTTGTTCCATTAAATCAATGATGAAGTGTTCTGAGACATAAATAAATTCACTAACCTTGTGTAAGGTACAAATTTATCAAATATTTTACAGGAATCAATCTAGACATTTTTAGTTGAGTATTTTTATATCTTTGTTTTCCACATGTTTGAAAACTTTCTAATGACTCATTTTCTCCATAATATAAGATTTTATCATTTCATTAAGTATGAATATTATGATAACGAAGAACATGATTATGAACTAGCCTCTTTCTCTCCTTGAAATTTTTAGCCAACACATTTCCATCAGGTAATAGTGATTTAACAAAAGTGATTATTTGATAAAAACATCTATTGGACATTCCATTATATGATTTAATAATCACGTATTTTAAAACAGCATTAAAAATTCATATCGCACATCCAAGATATATTTATTCCTCAGTGGACCACAAAAACTCATAAAATTCAGATTGTTCAATCTCACGGGTTAAATCAATATCATACTGAGTTTCTGATTATTGAATAGACAGACCTATCAAATCATGTACTATGTTTTAAATAATTCTTTCTCGAGAACCAAATTATTAATATATTATATGTAATTTTATTCACAACATTGATACAAAATCACAATATAGTTGAAAACCAAAAATTGTAAATGGAATCCAACGTTGTCAAATGTGCCAATATCGTCAGGTTAAATTTTTTTCAAGGAAAATGAATTATCCCTTCTAAAATTAATTCTTATTTTAATGATGAAAATTATAATAAATCATTAAGACCCTCAATATATAAAGGATTTAAACCAGAACTGTTTGGATTCCTGCACTAATTTATCAAAGTACAATAATCGAATAGTGACTATTTTGGACATCCTTGTTTCATATTTCTCTAAAAATTTAAAATAATAATTTTTTTGAATAATTTTATATTATACAAACACAATCCAAAAAACAAAAGGAATATAAGTTCAATTTTATTACAATTGATATTTATTTCAATTATTTCATAAGTATTTACATATTTTTTTCAAAAAAAATATACTAATATATACTAAACTCCACTTATTTATAATAATTTATACTAATTATCTCAAATTATTAGTAATTACAGCTAATTTATACTCATTATTTCTAATTATGAGTGGCATAATTTCTAGAAGATTGGCGAAAATGCTTTCCCTCGAAGGATCATATCCTTTAATTTTTCTCTAACTAAAATCACTATAAAAAAACATCTCCAACATATGAATATCCCTTTTTATATACACGAGAACACAGTATAATGAGGCTTTGATGTGCTGCTCTCTATTCTAATGCATATGAAAAATGATATTTAAAAATTAGAGTAGATTTTTAATATTGATTTTATTCAAAGAATGTTTCAGGAAGGCATGTCATCAGAAAAAAATATCCTCTTTTCCCAACTTCTCATCTCCTTGAACCATTTTCTCACTGAAATCAGTATGTAAAATCTTCTCAGATGTATGTATTTTTATTCTCTTGAATACGAATATAGTTATCCATAAGTTAGCGCATATTTTTAAAAGATATTTCAGTGAGATAATGTTATAAGGGGAAGATTCCTTGATTAAAAGGAATTTCTCCAATCCACTATAAATTGTTCCAATTGATTACAAGTTATTTTTAATTATTGTTAATTGTTACTAATTATTACTAATTAATCTTATTTATTCCTAGAAATTATTAATTATTTCTAATTATTCTTAATTATTTATAGTTATTTATCATTCTTCATAATTATTCCTAATTATATCTAATTATTCCTCATTATAAACAATTATTTTGAATTATTCTTAATTATCCCTAATTACTACAAATTATTCCTTTTTATTACTAATTAATCCTAATTATTTCTATTTAATCCTAATTATTACTATTTAAACCTAGTTATTAGTATTTCAATATAAATATTACTATTTTCTACTCATTATTGAAAATTACTTCTAATTATTACTTATTACGCTAAATTATTACAAATTTTTGCTAATTAATCTTAATTACTACTAATTAATCCTAATTACTGCTAATTAATCTTTTGTACTGCTAATTTAATATAATTACTACTAATTTACTTATATTATTATTAATTATTGATAAATATTCCTAATTATGGCTAATTACTCCTAATTAGGGATAATAAATCTTCATTACTTTTATTTAATACTAATTACTTCTAAATAATTCTAATTACTACTAATTAATCAAAATTAATGTTAATTACTGCTAAATTTTCCTAATTATTTCTAATTATTCATAATTAAGGAAAATTATTGAAAATTATCGAAAATTATTACTCATTATTCTAAATTATTGATAATTATTTCTAATTATTTCTAATTATTCAAAAAAATTTATAACTATTTCTAATTAAATATTTTTTTTCTATTTTTTCTTAATTATTCCAAATTATTACTAATTATTACATATAATTATTCCTATTTATTCCAAATTATTACAAATTATTCTAAATTAATACTAATTATTTATAATAATTACTAATTATTCTTAAATATTACTATTTATTACTAATTATTCATAATTAGTGCTAATCATTTCTAATTACCGAAAATTATTCATATTTATTGACAATAATTCTTAATTATTTCTCCTAATTACTGGTAATTATCTATAATTACTCTTAATTACTAATAATTAAACCAAATTACTATTAAGTCATCCTAATTGTTGCTAATTATTACTAATTAATGCTAATTATTCTTATTTATTCATATTTATTACTAATTATTCCAACATATTCCTACGTATTCTTATTTATTACTAATTATTACAAATAATTCCAAAATTAATAGTATTTATTCAAAATTATTTCTAATTTTTACTAAAAACACTTAATTATTACCAAATATTCAAAATTATTACTAATTTTTTCAACATATTCCTATTTATTATTAATTATTCTAACTTATTACTAATTTTTCCTATTTGTTATAAATTATTCAAATTTACTTGTAATTATTCTTATTTATTATAAATTACTATTAATCAATCCAAATTACTACAAATTAATCAAAATTACTACTAATTAATCCTAATTACTGCTAACTAATCCAAATTGAGACTAATTAATCATATTTACTCATAATTTTCACTAATTATTCCTAAATATTAATATTTGTTTACAATTATTACTAATTATAACCAATTAATATAAATTTTTAAAAATTATTCCTAACAGTTAGTAATTACTGCTAATTAATCCAAATTGCTACTAATTGTTACCAATTACTTCTAATTATTACTAATTGTTACTAATTATTCCAATTTAATATTAATTACTTCTAATTATTACTAATTAGTCCTAATTATTCCTAATTACTATTAATTAATCCTATTTACTTTTAATTATTCCACTTTATTATAAAAGTTTAGTTATTATTTCTAATTATTTCTAATTATTCCTAATAATTACTAATTATTACTAATTATTACTAATTAAAACTAATTATTACTAATTATTACTAACTATTACTAATTATTACTAACTACTACTAATTATTACAAATTATTCCAAATTGGTACTATTCTTTCCTATTAATTCATGTTTATTTCAATTTTTCATGATATTTCCTATTTACAACTATTTATTCCTATTTAAAACAATTTATTCTTAATTATTCTATTTTTTGATAATTAATACTAATTATTCAAAGTTAATACTGATTATTGCTAATTATTTCTAATTATTTATAATTAATACTAATTAATACTAATAATTACTAATTATTACTAATAATGACAAATTATTAATAATTATTATTATTTATTACTAATTATTAATAATTATTACTAATTATTGATAATTATTTCTAATTATTACTAATTATTACTAATTATTACTAATTATGAGTAGTTTTTTCTATTTATTCCAATTTATTACTATTTAATAGTATATATTACTAATTATTTCTATTTATTCCTATTTATTACCAATTATTACTAATTATTATTAATTACTCTTAATTATTATTAATCAGGCCAAATTATTTCTAGTTATTCTTAATTGTTCCTAATTATTACTAATTTTTCTTAATTGATACTAGTTATTTTTTATTGTTACTAATTATTCCAAACTATTAACAATTATTCCTAAATATACCTAATTATTCCTAATTAATCCTAATTAATCCTCATTTATCCTGATTCTTCTTAATTTTTCTTAATTTTTCTTAATTGATCATAATTATTATAAATTAGTAAAAGTTATTAATAATTGATGACTTTTAATCCTAATTACTACTAATTACTTAGAATTATTACTATTCACTTCTAATTATTCCAATTTATTATTATTTATAAATATTTATTTCAATTTACAACTTATTAATAATAATTTTATATAATTATCACTAATTATTACAAATTATTGCTAATTATTAATAATTATTAATATTTTTCCTAATTATTACTAATGACTACTAATTATTAATAATTACTGTAACTGTTAATTAATACTAAATAATACTAATCATACGTATTTGTAAAAAATCAAAATAAAATGTTGTTATTCTAATTTAATTTAATAGCTCCAAATTTGAAATAATTTTATCTCATATTAAATAAAATTGACTAAATAAAAAATAAAAGAAAAAGATAAATTCCATAAAACATAATATTTTGGAAGATTTACTTAGCATATAATCATCCAATTTAAAAAATGAAACTTAAAAAATTTTGAAAGAGAAAATTTATGTAGAGGGAGATTGGAAGAGATAATAGAGTGGAATGAGAGGAAAATTGAAGAGAGTAGATATATGTTAGATTCGTTGCGACAAGTTTATTTGTGACAAGATTACGGTTGATAATACTAACCCCATTTTTAATTTTCCTCAATGGATGAAAAGGTATTTATAATGAAACCCGTCACAAATACCCACATGCCAACATTCCATTTGCGACAAGGGATAAATATCACCGCAAATACTAAAAGACGCCCCTAGGTATTTGCAACGGGTTCTTAAGCCCATCAGAAATACCCTACAACTGTTTAGCGCGTACCATGCACCAATCCTTTTAAAATGTGTGTTGTCTACCCTTCCTAAATAACTTTTCATTAGAGATCAATTTACAGCCTCATCACAAATAGTCCATCCTGATGGACTGTTTGTTACATGACCCTTCCTCATCGCAATTATTTAATTTTTCGTAGTGAATGTTCTATTTATATAGTTATTAGAATATTATTATTGTTTTAACCTAGTTGTTGGAATTATGGGTGTGAATAGTATTAATTAAAATTTTAAATTATTATTTAAAAATTAAACAAGCATAAATATTTGTTACAAAATAACTAGAAATGAAAATAAAACCCTATCGAAAAATTAGGATATCATTCGCTAGAAATCATTATTTATCAAATCAAAGAAGTTTTAAATTATTAAATTAATTCAAACACTTTTGATAAATGATATTACTGAAATATATATATGTATATATATTATAATCATCCCACTTTTTAAACATAATATATTTTTCTTTCTAGACACCTAGAGAAGAATAAAACCAATTTTATGTATAAAATGATGTTTATTTTTAGGAGGTAATTTTACTATCATTTTATGGTTCATTTATAATAATATAATTTTTTGAACATTTTAAAAATTTTATTTGAAAAAATAAACTTCATTTTTGAATGATTAATATCAATATTTAGTTTGGATTAATTTTTCATATTTTTCTGAGAAGCATAGTTTTTTACTAACTAGTAAAAAATATAGAATTTTAACTAAAAACAAATTTTTCATCTAACTAATTAATATAGTTATTTTATATATTTTTTTGGTTTTAAAACATAATTAGATCAATTTTAACTAAATTAATCAAATTTAGGTCATTGAAACCATTTTTAAATTGACATTGGATATTTACACATTTCAAACGTTTGGACATTTTCACTTTAAAAATCATTGTTTCGTCCCACCTACAATATTATATTTAAGGTAACTTCATCAACATATGTGATTATAATTTAGAAAATTTGATTCTTTAATTGTAATAAGAATAATTAAGAAAGTATAATATGATCATCTTGGTTTTTTTACCAAATATTTTAGGGAATGTAATTAAAATTAATTACAGTTATTAAGGTAAATAGACGATTATATTGTGGCTAAACATTAATTTAAGGGTCCAAATACCATATACATAAGTAAATAATTATTTTGAAGGATATTTTTCAACCAATTCCCATTTTGGATAAAACTATTAAAATTATTGGTGTCTCATGGTTTATGGGATACCTCTCAATAGGGTTTACCTTTTCATATTTACAAGAATGTCACTCATCTATTATAAAAATGGCACTCATACCCCTCACTTATTGACTCATATCAATCCATTCATTTGAGAAAAATCCTTCCCAAAAATCCTCCCAACTACTCTACATTTATCCTATAATTATCCCTTTTTGAAAAAATTCTACCAAGGAAGCCCTTGGGTGAAAAACAAGAGGAGTTACCCCAAGATGAGGTAACATCCTTTCACATGATCTTTTTGTTTTATTATCATTTTACACAAACTACATTATAGATATTCTGTTATTATATAATAACCTTAGTATCATAAATATAATATTATTTTTTATTTATAGTGGTTCTACATACACCTACATGCACTTTGATCAAATGGGCAACAACCTTACAGTTCATCTGTACGCAGACTACCGCCTCATGAATCGATATCGTTCATTTTTCCATTAACAAATATAATAGTTGGGAATAATGAAAGAAATTATATTATAATATGATATATATGATACTTAGTATATCTTTATTGATCTTTAATTTAATCATTCAATATAACCACATTGTTTAAATTTTTTGTAAATACGATAACACCGTTTGGGGATGTGTGAACTACTTCCTCATTAAAGCAATGTGATTCATTCAAACATTTCATTAAATGCATTATAGACTGGTTTAGAAAATATATATGATATGTATGAATTAAAAAAACTACTGTAATTATAATATGTATATAAATATATACATATATATAATTTATGTTCTTTCATTCAAAATAAAATGAAAATGAAAATAGTGTTCTTGCATACATACAACATACTATAACAACGAATGGTGTATTCCATTTAATATTTAAATATTTTATAGATTATTATAAAAAATTATAATGATTATATTCGATATTTATGTCCTGTTTTACATTCTTTGTATACATAAATCATGATCTATGTAATAATATCAATAATAACAGGTCAAAATATATCTGAAAATCAATACAGATATTACCTAAACTGTAACATTAACACATAATCTGTAATAAATGGTTAATATAATGTCATAATAAAAAAAATATGGTAATAAATATCATAATATGGTACTTTCTAGATTTTTAATAATATTTTATTTCACATACATGAGTATTTAATATATACGAATTATATCAAGACTTAAGGTAAGGGTTTTCTCCTCTAATTTTTATTTATGTGAGATATATACTATATTCACCACTTCTTCTTATTATATGGTGAAAATTATTCAATATGAAATTGTGTATAATTAATTTACTTTATATAATTAAATTTGAAAATTTTATTGATTTTGTTCATTCACAGATCTCACTGTTCAAAATACACTCATAAAGTAAAGATATTTCTAGTATCACTTTAATTTCTACAAGACATATGCCTTATTCACCAAATGTTAATTATGTGTGGAGTATATACATCCAATGAATGTATAATATGATTATTATGTTAAGATTTATGGTTATTTAAATTTATTTTTTATGATATTTCATTTCATGGGGTTTATGGTTTAAGAGTTACTAAATCCGTAATGGAATTGTGTCTCAGTTTTCCTTTATTAGGGAATATGTTATGTTATGCACATATATTTTATTTGATGGCTATATAATTCCTTTTTATAGGTTTATAATGGATATACTTATAATAAATACTTTTTTATTTCATTCAATGTTATAATTTCATGGTTATTTTGATTCAATGTTACTAAAGTGGTACGATTTTATTTCTACAATTTCATCATTTATCGGGGTAGATGATTATTCAGAAAATTTATTAATTCATATGATCCATATCTCATGATTTTTCATGAATTTTCTAATCCTATTGTTATTCATTATATCTTAATTTAATGGTTCTATTTTTCCAATGTTTTTAACTTATGATAATTAATAGAACATCTTAAAGAATATCTGACAATATTTTTCATTTCGATCAGAAATTTTTGTTCTTACAAAACTATATCAACCCTCCTCTTTATTAAAAACTCAAACAAGATTTATTACATAAATCTTCACTTAAAACAACCCATAATATTGATAGTTATATTGTCATTGGTTATGAGGAACATTACATAAAATAGTCAGACATAAAATACAACATCTTTATTGAAAAATTATTTTACAAGACCACAACATCCCATCATACTTAGCATTGCATGGGATAACCAGAGGACATACATAAAAAAGGGTGGGTGATAAAGCCTAGTAATGGATTAAATAAGGTATAAAATGAATAATAAAATACATGTTATGCAATAATAATATCAATGATTCAGTAAAGAAACATAAACATAAAGGAATGTTATAACATGATTATCATAACATTAAAATGTGGAAAAAGTATACAAAATGATATTAGCGTGATACAAGGATCATTGCACATTGATTAGTATGCGTAAACCCTCATTTCACATGTGTTATCATGATTAAACCCTCATTTCACTTCAATGATAATTATTAATCACTAATTTCACATGGTGTATCAGGATAATAACATTACCCAGTGCATTGGATCATTTTTTGGGAACACCCCCTATAAAATTTCATTTCATGCATAACTGTGCGACATTGATCATATAACATAGAATTATTCAACATCATTACATATTCCATGATTATGGAATTTTTAACAGATACAATTAGGTACAATAAAATATGTTTTTCTGCATAATGGTGAATACCCTTGATATATAAATGGGTATGGTATTCACTACACGATGATTTTATCTTGGATAATCACTATTCAATTTTCGCAACATAACGATGTCATATGGAAAATCATAAATTGGGATGATGAGAGAGAAAGTAATATCTCATATTTTATACCTGAAATATAAAATAATGGGATTAGGTAACATAATATAATAATATATGTAATGAAATTCAGATGTATAATGTAGAATACATTCTTGAATGAAAATAAGAAGAGAGAAATACCTTATATAATTTCAGCATGGTAACAGGTGTATAGAAATAGAATTTATGAAAGAGAAAGGGCTATATCATCATTAAAACATAATTAGGATAGTGTTTTGAGGTTTGAAATCATAACCCAACATTTTTAATTTAAAATAAAAGGGTGTAACAATATAAATAATCATGTATAATAATGAGAGAGGATTGAAACTGAGGATCCCTTACTTGAGTGTGTGACTTCAAAAGCATTATGAGTGTCTTATTAGGAGCCTGGGGATCCTTTAAAGATTTTATAGATGGGAGGAATGTGTAGGTACATGGTATAATGGTTTTTATTGATGATAAGTGGGGTAATGGGTTGGATTATATAGGAAATGAGAGGGGAATTCTTTAATATTTCACAAACATAGGTTCTAAATCTATATAATTTAATATTCAAAACCACAAACCATCCCATGGTGTTTCCTATGGATTTTTTCAATGCTATTTATAATACATTATTTTATAATACTAATTGAAGATCATATTAATTTATTTTCCTTTCTTATGTGTAGGTGAGTAACATTATTGAAGAAATGAATTTTAAATAATAAATTATAGTACACATTTTGGATGATTCACTAAGGCTTTATAAAATAATTAAACCAAATCTAAAATAATATTATTTTAATTGTTACACATATATTACGCATAGAATATGCATTATAATATTTATTACTTCAGTTTGGATCATTATAATGTCAAAAAACACATATTTTATTTATATGATATTTAATTTATACTAAAAAATGTGAATTTCTCTGAAAAAATTTAACAAATTCAACATTGGATAATTTCTGAATCCTAACTCCAAAATAATATTAATTTTATTGAAATAATTTTCTAAATAAGTGAATTTTTACTTTAAAAATAAAAATTTGCATTAATTGAAAATTTATGGGTTTAGACAAAAAAAGTTTTTAAACCACAATAAAAATTTCAATTGAATTCATAAAAATTATATGATCATTTATATTTTAAAAAAATTATTATAATAATAATATTTTATTAAATTAATATTTAATTCAAAAATCACTTAATTCCTTAAAATATATTTAAAATTAAACTTTCGATTTAATCGTATAAAAAAACTTTTATAAAAATGAATAACTATTAATTTATACATATGGAACTAATATAATAATTATTTATAACAAATGTTTTTACCATTGTTTAATATATTGAGTATACTTATCAAAAGTATCATGTTTACCCAAACAATCAATTTATCAAATTTATAATATATTTTACCAAATAATAACCTCATAAAGGAATTGATGGAATAATAATTTTATTTATAAAAATGGATTACACAATAATAAACTAATTCTTTATTAAATAAACCCTTATAAAACCCTCATACGACCTTAGGGTAAGGTGTACGATGGTCAAAAAAATCTTTGGGAAGCTTAGATAACATTTCATGTGTGGTAATCTCAATTAACATGAACTCCTCTCGTGTTAGATTTTGTTCAAGGTTAAGATGTCGATGCTCAGCTTGAAATGGGTCAATAGAGAAGACCAGTGATGCTACTCTTCTTTCCATGCTATATCAAATGTTCTCTTTATGGGATGAGTCTTTAGGATGAGTCCATCCTCTCTTTTTTATATATCAAACATATTCTTTTTTAAAAACAATATATTTTTTTCAGTCATTTGATCACTGTTCAATGAATATATTATCAATAGTAATGATATTTAATGGTTATTTAATCCGAATAGTAATAAAAAAATTATGATTGGGTTTTATATAAAACATTAATTGAAATAGGATTTTATTCATAATTTATTGTGTCATTATTACATTCCACCCCAATGTGGGTTCTACGTAAAAATTTCATTTTTCCACTAAAAAAAGAGAAGAGGGTAACTTTGCCTTGTCACTTCCTCCTGTTCCAACATTGCTTCCCAAACATGTGGTTTCTCTACAACACTTTGACGAGTAACATTATCTTATTTCATTGAAATTTTATCCATACAATCTATGCTATTCACCAAATTCTCTTTATAGGAGATGTTACTCCCCAATGGTGGTACCTCTAGATTGAGTACATGTGATGGGTCTATTATTTACTTCCTCAAGAGTGATACATGGAATATATCATGCACTTGCAAAACGTTTGGTCATAGTACTAGTCGATAGGCTACAACTCCATTGAAATCAAGGATCTCAAAAGGGCAGATGTACCAGCGAATAATCTTTCACCTCTTCCCAAATCCCATAACTCTCTTCTATGGTTCTATGAGAAAGAATAATATGTCTCCAAAAATAATATTTATGTCACGTTTATGATTTCCATCATTGATATTTTCTCCACTCTGAGCAGCATTAATGTACTTCTGGATGGTCTAAACCATATCCACCATTTCATCAACCATTTATGGACCATGATTTTTTTTCTCCCCAACTTCAACTCAACATGTCGTTGTTCTATACCTCTTCCCATAAAGGATTTATATGGAACCATTTGGATGCTTGAGTGGAAACTATTGTTTTATGGGAACTCAAAAAAATGAATATGTTGATCCCATCCTCCTTTAATGTCCGTGGATAGTGATATCAACATCTAATAATGTGTTTGGATAGTCCTCTCAAATTAGACATCATATTGAAGATGATAAGTCATACTAAAGTTTATCTTAGTATTCAGAGCATGTATGAGACTATTAAATAACATATATGTGAATCATGGATCTCAACTAGATACTATAGATTGATGTACACCATAGAGCATTACCACTTATATGATGTGTATAAATTCCCATTAATCCAATGTGAAATCCCCTCGAATCATAATGAAGTGTGCAGTCTTTAAAAGACAATCCACAATAACATAGATAACATTGTTTCATTTGGATGCCTTTAGAAATATGGTGACAAAGATCATAGTGATGTTTTCTCATTTTCATGTAGGTATGGGAATTATTGCATCACCCACTTAGACACATGTCTTTTAGCCTGCACTTTCCGAAATACCAGGCACATTGAGATATACCTAATGATCTTCATATTCATGTTATCCCACAAATTATTATCTTGGAGATCTTAATACATCATTTTGTTTCATAGGTGAATGACGACATTCAAACTATGTGAATCATCAAAATTTATTCATTTAAATCCATATTTTATGGAACATATATTCCTGACCCAAATATCATAATTCTTTATTCTTTAATATTGAAATCCATTGAATTCACTTTTCTTATCATTCTACTTTCTTCTGAATTCCCCCATAAAAATTTTGAGTATCCATTATCCTTTCCAAGATAGACTTCTGAGAAATCCTTTGTGAAAAGATTAATAATGTTCCATTCTTTATGATTACCATGTCTATATTCATCAAATCTTATAAGATTATATCCATTTCAGTTATCATCAATGATAGTGTAACTCGGACCATTCTACTAAGATCATCCACCACCTTGTTCGCTTTCTATGGGTGGTAATGGATTGAGAAGTCATTGTCTTTGATCAGATCTAACCATTTTCGTTGGAACATATAAAACACTTTGTGAATAAATATATACTTGATGATTTTTTGAACAGTATAGATCTCACACTTCTCCCCGAATATGTAATATCGCCAAATATTCAAAATGAAGATTACTACAACCAACAACATGTATTGTGTTGGATGGTTTTACTCATGAACGTTCAATTGACATGAATAATAGGCTACGACTTTGTAATTTTTCATCAACACCCATCCAATGGCCTAATTTTCGGAATTACTAAATACCAAAAAAAGTTCTCCACTTCTGGGCAGTGTGAGAACATGAATTGTGATAAGACTTTTATTCAACACCATGAATCTCTCTTTGCATTTATCATTCAAGGATCACTTGACTCTCTTCCATGATATATTGGTAAGAGGGTTTGACAATATTGAAAAATATATCCCAAATCAGTGATAATATCTAGCTAACCCACGGTGGATACAAATATCCCTCATATGTATTGGCGTCGTCCATCTCTTAGATTCATTTTTCTTTGATGGATCCAAAAATTTCTCATTTCTAGTGATGATATTCCCCAAGAATGAGACTTCCTTCCCCAAGAACTCACACTCTATATAATATTCATAGAGCTTCTCTGTTATCAAGTTCTCTAGTACAGTTCGTAGATTATCCTCATGTTCCTCCTTGGTTTTTGAGTATATTAGAATACAGTATATATAGACTACTACAAATTTGTCAAGATAATCCTAAAAAAATATATTCATCTAGTATATTAAAATTTATAGAGAATTTTTGAGTCCAAAATGTAATACTATAAATACATAGTGCCCATAACCTATTCGAAAAGAAATCTTGTTGATATCCTCTTTCTTCACCCTTACATGGTAACATCCTGACCACTGATCCTCCTTGGAGAAGTACTGTTCTCCACATATCCAATCGAAAAAGTCATCAATTCATAGAAGTTGATACATGTCCTTTATCATTATTTAAGTAATCATACAATAATCAATACAAATCCATATTAACCCATCGCTATTCTTGAAGAAGAGGACTAGTGCACCCCAGGGTGATGCACTTGGTTCTATAAACCCTTTAACCAGATTCTCTTATAGTTGTTTCTTTATCTCTTAAAGCTCCACAATATCCATTCTATATGTATTCATAGATATTGTAAACACCCCAGGTGTAAGATCAATATAGAATTAAAGATATCTTTTAAGTGGAAGACAATGAAATTCTTCAGGAAAAACAGCAGGGAATTCCCTCACAATATACATTTATTTGAGGATGGTTCCTACCTTAGACTCAATCGTCTATGAAAGATATATGTCCTCATAGGGAAGTAATATCCATTCATGAGATCATGGTTCTAAATAATAATCACCCACCTCCTTGCATATTTATTGAATTGGGGGTTAATTCACCATATGGGGAGTGATTTACATCTCAGAAAAAAAATTATGTTTTCTAAATATAGTTAAACCCGATCCATGACAAGAATTGAATTAAATTCCACCAGAGGGAGTATAATGAGGTCCACTAAAAAGGTTAATCAACAAATTGTGATAGTGGAGGAGTTATATTCATGGGATACAACAATTAACCCGTTTAGTGTTTCACTGACATCTCTACTTCTATGATTTGTGGTGGTGTTTGGATTGTTCTATTGAACTTTCAGGACATAAAAAAAGGCATAGAACAATAATAAAAAATAACTTTCTCTATTAATGAATGAATAACTTGGGTACTTATAACCACTTCTTTGTGGGGGTTCTCTTCAGTTATAGTGACGGACAATGCTCTCCCTTGTGGCCTTGGAGGTTATTGGCAACCTCTAAAAACCCATGGAATAGGGAACTAATTTTCAATGTGACATGCTTTATTGTAGTTATTGTAATGAACAATGAATTGAGGTTTTTATAGATCATTCGTATCCTCTGTTATGTCAACATTTTTTTCTCTTCATAAATTAATTTCTAGGTTTCCATCTCTTCCACACCTAATGAATTTCATCATCCCCTTTGGGTAATATTTGGGGTCCTTCTTTCCACACCTTTGGAAATTAGGGTGTTGGAATTACTTACCACAGTTGAATTTATCCTTTGGAATAACTGAATTAAATTCTTCTATCCATTTTATATCCCCATGATAACCTGAGATTAACTGGTCTCCATTTCGAATTGAGGGAACATCTGGAAATTTCCTCATAGATATAAAAGTAATGGATCTCTAGGGATTTCCATAGTCTATGTTTTATCCCACCAAATATGTGGTCAACCATGAATTTAAGGGTAACAACATAGCTATAAGAATATTATGGAATCCTTGTAAATTTTTCCTTCTAAACTCTTATAGATTCATCGTCTGTTTTCTCATGGGAAAGGAATTCCATTTCTATCTAAAGTCAGAGGGTGTGAGGAAAATATTTATCCAAAAGAATTTTCCCCAAATCCTTCCATTACAACACCTTGATATCTTTCTCGCGCTTTGTATTTCTGATCAATTTCTACCACTAATAAGCTTCACCCAACATATGATAAAAAACCATAAGAACCATCTCTTGTTCAGAACATTGAATGATGGAGAAAATATCCTCAATGGATTTGATCCATTTTTCTGTGATTTAGGGATTAGGTGTTCCACTGAATATAGGAGGTCATTGTCTCATAAAGATCTCTATTGTGTATTTTTTATCATCAGGGGGTTGTGAGTTCTTCTTGACCTGTGATTCCCTTTAAAAAAGGGTTGACTAAGAGTGTATCATGACAAAGTTTTCGATTCCCACTCCCATAGGATTGAGAATCTCATTAGAACAATCATCACATTGATTATCGCATTGGGTGTTATCCTGAGTCCTCCTATCACTGGAAATTTTATAGATTAAAAGAAATGTTAGGGGAAAGTATTTTCAACAATTAAACACATTAAGGGGAATCTAATTAAAAAAGGGTTAACTTATAAATTTAATTTATTTCCTTAACATATGAATTTATATGATTCAATCTATGTTATCCATGATCTAATTCCATACATATATTCTTAGGGGTAGTTTTTATTCCATTAATAATGGTTGATACTATACTTATCAATTTACCAATGAATATCCCCCTAGTGTGTTGAACGAAGAGTTCATCAAGGCCCATTTTTATGCACCATTTCTCGTTCGAAACTAACTCAATGTTGTTTTTTGGGTTTTACCACTAGATATATATATATGCTAGAGCCACCTCTACTTGTTTGTATCCAAATGGGGATGCATTTTCTTAATACGACACCTAATCTGTACTCACAAATTTTTTTATTATTTACTTATACTCAGTCTTATTCCAAATTCATTCACTTCAGTTTTATAGCCCTAATCCCAAATATAACTAAACAAGCCTATGATACCTAATACGACATAATTCTCTTTATTACACACATAAACCAGATTTATTACAAGAAAATTCACTTAATACCACACCGATGATCGAGTGAAATAGTTTATTTTGGGATTTGGAAAATTTCATGACAACTTAAGACATAAAATAAAACTTCTTTATTGTTATTTTTTTTTTCATTTCCACTTCATTCCTTTAGACTTAGCATTGTATGGTATATCCTGGGGAAATACATAATAAAGGGGTGAGCTATAACGCCCAATAAGGGAGTAAACAAGGAATAACATGAAGAATACAATATATTTCTCTAGAAAAGGCATATCAATGGAGAATAAGAGAAACATGACCATAAATACCCCATATAACATGATTATAATAACATGGTAGTGTGGAAACAACACACAACATGATATTAGCATGAGATAATGATCATTGCACATGGATTAGCATTATTAAAGCCTAATTGGACATTAATAATCTTGACTAAACCCTCTCTTAACATTAATTTGAATGATTAAACCCATATTTCACATGTTGTATCACGATAATAACATAACCAATGCATTGGAGTGCTATCGGGGCACATCCTTTATAAGGATTTAATTTCATGCATAAGTGTGCCACATGGATCATATCACATGGAATTATTCAACATCATAAGTTATAATAAGACAATGTAATTTTTATTACATAAAATTAAGTTCCATTCAATATTTTAAGTGATAAAAGGTGAATACCCATGATAGAGAAATGAGTATTGTATTCACTACATTGTGATTTTGGATTGGAAAATCATGGGGCAATTTGGGATTCATAATAGTGTCATATAGAAACATATAAATTGGGTTGATGTGAGAGAAATTTATAGATGAAATAGAACATAATGGGGTCATGGAACATAATATCCCAACATATGTAAGGTAATTTCAATTCATAATATAGAATAAATCCTTGAATGGAATTGAGAAGAGATAAATCTTTTACGAAATTTGGGCATGGTAATAGGTGTACACATAAGGAATTATTGAGAGAGAAAGTGGTATCTTATCATTAGAACATAAAGAGGGATGTATGGGGGAGTTGATAAATCATACCACAATGTTTTTAGTTGTAAATAAAAGGGTATAAAAACAAAAAGAAATATGGATTAAAATGAGAAGGGTAGGAAATGGATGATCCCTTACTTGAGTGTATGACTTAAAAATCCCTAAGAGGGGATTTTTGATAGCATAGGGCTACTTGGGATGGATATTGAAAGTGTAAGGCAGTGTAGGTACGTTATAGATGGATTTTTTGTGAATATAAGTGGTATATTGGGTGGATTTATATAGGAAATGTGAGGGGAATTCATTAATATTTCACAATCATAGGTTTTTGTGACTATATAATTAAATATCCAAAACCAATGACCATTCCATGAAATTTAAAATGTTTTTTAAAAATTTTATTGGAAAAAATCATTTTATAAGTCCAATTGCCAAACATTTAATAACATTATCCTTTCTTATGTGGTGTTGAGTCACATTATTAAAGAAATAAATTTGAAATCAAAAATTATATTATTCATGGTTTGGGATTCACTAAGGACTTATAAAATAAGTAAAAAAATCCTAAATCACATAACTTATTGAAAAAAAGATATATACGCCAGATAATACCCATTATAGTATTTTTTCAACATTTTGCGGTCATTATGATGTCATAGAATTCATATTTTATTTATACAGTATTTAATTTTTACCCAAAAAATTTAACTATATCAGAAAATTATGAAAATTTCAGTAGTGGATAATTTAGATATCTTGATTCTAAAAATAATATTCATTTTATATAAATAATTTTCCAAATATATGTTTTTTTACTTTTAAAATATAAATCATAATTTATTGAAAATTGATTAGTTTTGACAAATACAGTTTATAAAACTTAATTAAAATTACTATTGAATTCTTAAAAATTATATAATATTTTATACTTAATAAAAGAAATTTAAAAGTAATATTTTATTAAAGTTTTATTTAATTCAAAAATCCATTAATTTGTTAAAATATATTCGCTAAAATTACACTTTGGTTTTATCATATAAAAATTTTACTCTTATCACACTGATTACCGAGTCATTTATAGATAAGGAACAAATATAATCATCATTTATAACAAATTATTTTAACATATTTTAATATAATGTATATATTGTAACACCCTGACCCCAGTTACCCAGAGTCGGTGAATTATTACATAACATTGGGATTATTAAAAAATATCATGTCTCAAAATATAGATTAGTTTAGTAGCCTAAGAAGTACTTGATACATTCATAAGGTTCAAATTACATAATAAAAAGAAAAACTACAACAATTTTTTTTCCATAGACCACACTCATATCCCCTCAGACTATCCCTACAGATCAGTCATAAAATACTTCTTCACATCCTGGGAAAAATCTATCATAGAAAGGGGTGAGCTCAGATACTCGGTAAGGAAAACAATATAGTGGCAGCTTTCATAAATAAGCATAAACATTTAATGCAATATATAAGACTAAAACAAAAGCCTTTTAAACATGATCTTCAGCATAATATAAAAAAGATAAAATCAAATAATTCCATTTATTTACTCACATTGATATTCTAATAGTTGAATAATCACATGCAATATCAATAGCCACTTTCATAATGAGGGAATGCATAATGCCATACTTTCCTAATCACATAGTAAAGGCCTTGTGCGTAGACTACAAATTAGATTTTTTCAAGGCCTTATGCCAAGACACTATTTTGTCACATTATACCTACTGATGCATCAAGGAGCTATAGCGAGCTGCACCCATCACATATTAGGTCCAATGCATTCTTCATATGGAAAGGTTTATTCATAACATAATCATTATTATTAAAACTAGCATACGAAATGTCAATAATTTATCTATAAACCATGAATGGTGTAAAAATAACACATCCACAGTCAAACATATCACAAAACCATCAATACAATATAGAAGTTTTGTAATATAATAAATCAACTTCAAACAAGATTAAAATCATTCAATGGATGTTGACCTAGATGAAATAAAAATATTTTTTAGAGAAATATATATTTTTATTTTAAAATCATTTAAGAAAACATTTATTTTGTAAATATTTTTATAATCCTGTATGGGAAGCTTCAACGATGTTATAATGGTGGAAAATAGCTTCTCTCGCCGTGAAAGTTAAAAAAGACATTTTTACCTTAATTTTTTCGAAAAGGTAATAAAGGACCTTGTTTAAAAAATAATGGAAATATTCCTTTATAAACATATTATAAAAGTAAAAAAATGGTATAAATGACTTTAACCCATAGTCTATAAAATAGTAAGAACTTTTCAAACACATTTTCAAGAAACATTGATGTGGATGATAAAGAGGTCCCAATAAATAATTACTTATAAACAACCTTGAATAATGAAGAGATTGTATAATTAACCATTACCTTGTACTTTTCCTTGGTTGAGGGTAGGTTAGCCTCTTTTATAATGGTGAAATAATTGTTATTAAATTATACAATAATCATGTAATATGATATCTTATATGATGTTTTAACACTGCTTTGTTTATATTATCTTAGAATTATCATTGTTTCGGGTGTTAACTGATTCATTTTACTTTATCTAATTTATTACATAAGTAATGTTTGTTCTAGATAGGATGTATATTAATCATATTCAGAATGATATTAAGTCTTTAAACATTATTTTTAATCATCTAATTAAAATTTTTCTTGAATTGATATGATGGGGAATGAATCTCATCGCATTCGTGGAGACGGTAATCCGTATATATGCACGAGCGACAATATCATTATTATCATTTCTAAATAATATATAATTGGATGTTATATAATTTATAAAGAATCAATATCATGTTATATTTATTATTTACATCAATTACAAATCATTATTATACCCATCCAAATAATAATGCATTGAATAACAATTACACCACGATGTGGAGACGGTAAGTCATACGTACACATGTACGGTGACATGCCATTCAATGGATGGATAGAATAATGAATTTGGTTGCACCATATTTATAATAAAATCACCGTATATTGAATATACTAGAGTTATTTTTTTATAATGGAAGACAACAATGAAATATTATGTGGAAGAAGAGAGGAACTTGAAAGTGGTGATTTAATATTTACCTCTTCTTCGAGTTCATCCTATGGATTAGATCAAAAGGGCTTCTTAGGTTAGCTTTATGACTAAATAATGGACTCTATAATGAAAGGAGGATATTTTATAGGGTATTTGGGATGATTTTGTCCGAGCCAAATGGTTTTGAAGGTGTGAATTTGTGAGGAGGGGGAGTACCCTTTTATAAGAGGGGTGTGGGGCACCTTTCGAAAAGCTAGAAATATTATTTTATAATAAAATAATTTTATATTTAAAATGGATCCAAAATCTATTATTTAAACTCTACGGTAGGTATGGGACGAAAACCACTGAACCAATAGGTTTTAGATAGGTTTGGGTCACTATATTAACTTCTTCTTTTATATTTAACTCTTAGTTAAATTGTTTGCATTTACCATGTCTCTTTGTATTTTTATATTAAATGGTTAATAAAATTACTATATAGTGTAAAGTGTACCCTAAGTGGTTCATTAATGATACACCTGTAATTATATAAGTCCTTTGGGAAAGCCTTAGATTTTTAGGAATAGAATATCAATTAATAATATAATATTAGTTTTAAAAACTCTTTTATGTCAATTTTGACACTATTGGGTATTTTGTTTTTGCTAAATTAATAACAGAATTATTACTTCGAGAAAAATTAATATAACCAACCCTATAATTTTATTTTGACCTATAAAATTAGTGGAATTCTATAAAAGTTTCATATTACATTTATTAGGATATTTTTTATATCAATTATTTTAATATTTCATTAATTACGTAATTATAGAATCATCATTGTGTCATAAGTATATTAAAACATTTTGTCGTTAAAAAATATAAATAAAACACCATATTGTAAGAAATATTTTTATCTTTCTAATGATTATTTATAGTCTAATTTTTCTTATGTATAACCCTATATTAAAAATGTTTTAGTTATTAAACATTGATTTTAACTCTTTTAACTATTCTTTAAAAAAATTAATAATAAGTGTCTTATTCTATTCCAAGCTGACCAAAGAGGTTCATATTTTATTCGTAAGGTTATTTTTGGACGAATTATACTTATAAAATGGAATTAATACATGTGATACGGTAATAAAAATATGATTTTTACCCGTAAATACCCTCTTTACTTTTAACCATGGTAAATAAAAGTAAAAAGATGGTATTCACCAAAACATATTTCCATCTTATTGAACCAAATTTTTCTTAATGATATCAACCATGACTCTTGTATTTTTTTGAATTCCACTCATTGATTCGGTAAAATTATGTTTTATGTGAAATTGCAAATTCTCCTTGGAGGTGGATAAAAGACGGTGAAAAGTTCAATAAAATTTTTATATATCTAAAATTATTATAAACTGACTCTAATGAATTACATTGAACTTATATAGGTATTATGTATCTATTTTTACATAAAATAAATTTAAATAATATAAATAATTATTTAAATTAAAAATTCGGTTTTAAACTATAACTTAGTGTTTTTCACTATTCATCAAAAATTGAAAGTTTTCAGAAAAATATCAAAAATTCTCCCTAAGATAATTTTGATATTTCGAATCTAAAAATGAAGTCCATTTTGAATGATAAAATTTATAAAATTTCCAAAAGTGGGTATTAATATTTGTAACTGCTAGTTTGATTTCATGTGTTGTGTTCGAACTCGAATTTGAGTACAACACACACTACTTCATTATTCAAAGAGAAGCGTATCGTGGAAGCTTGGGGTGTTACATTCTCCCTCCTTCAAATAATTTCATCGAAGAAATTTATAGAGTATTACTATGTAAAAAGACTTTGGTGAATCTTTATTATAAGTTCTTCGGGTTCCCACGGTGTCTCTTCCATCTTATGGTTTCTCCATAGAACTTTTACCAGACGAGTAGTTCGGTTTCTCAAAACATGGTATCTTATATCAAGAACATTGACAGGCTATTCGCAATAAGACAGATTGTGTTCCAGTTATAATTCCTCATAGGTGAGTACATGCATTGGGTCAGGCATGTATTTTCTCATCATTGATATGTGGAATACATCACGAACATTGGAGAGACATGGTGGCATTGCCAAACAGTAAGCTAAATCCCCAATTCGTTCTATAATTTTGACAGGTCTGATGTACCTGTGACTTATTTTTCCTTTTTACATAGACATGTAACACCCTTGAACTGAGATGCCTTCAAGAAAACCAGATCTCCTACATGAAATTCCAAATAGTTCTTTCAGTTATCATCATAGATCTTTTATCTACATTGAGATGCCTTGAGGTGGTTTTGAATTAACTTCACCTTTTCCATCGTTTCCTCTACTAGTTCTGGACCAACAAGTTTTCTTTCACCAACATAATCCCAATAGGTAGGTGATCAACATTTCTTTCCATATAACGCTTTATATGGTTCCATCTGAATAGTTGAATGGAAGCTATTATTATATGAAAATTATAGCAGAGAAAAATATTGATCCCACATACCTTGAAAGTCAAGTGACCATGATCTCAAGATGTCATCTACGGTTTGAATAGTTTGTTCTGATTTTTCATCAGTTTGTGGGTGGTAGGCAGTGCTCAAAAGAGGTTTAGTCTCCATGTATTTCTGAATAATTTTCCCAAATCTTGATGTAAAATGGGGATCATGATCAGAAACAATCAATAGTGTTACTCCGTGAATTCTTACAACTTCATTATTATATAGTCTTGCTAAAAATTCAAGTGGTAAATCTTCCATTATAGCAAGAAAATGTGATGATTTGGTAAGATGATCTACAATGACCCATATTACATCATTCCTTCTCAGAGTCTTTGGTAATCCCATGACAAAGTCCATCGTAATATTATACCATTTCCACTAAGGTGTGGGAAGAGGTTGCATGGATCCTCCAAGTTGTTGCCTTTCAGCTTTCACTTATTAAAAAACCATACATCTTGAACAAATTCAGGAATCTCCATTTCCATGTTGTCCCACCAAAAATGTTCCTTCAAATCTCTATAAATTTTGATGCTCCTAGGGCGTATAGAGAAATTGGAACTATGAGTATCATCCAATAATTCCCTTTTTAGATCAGGTATATTGGGAACAGAAATCCTCTTCCCAAATTTTAAAATTCCATCTTCATACACAATGTCACTCAATCTCCCAACATTCACAACATTAATATTCTTTTGAAACTCTTCATCATTGGTCTGAGAACTCTTTATCCTTTGAAGTAAAGATGGTTTAGAAACCATTTGAAAAAGTATTGATGTTTCACCATCCATGGTTATTCCCATATCCATCTGTACTATATCCACGTATATAGGATCCTTTTCAACTCTCATCTTATTCAAAAACCCCATGATCTTTTCTACTCAAAGCATATGCCGCCTTATTTTCCTTCCCCGTGTGGTAGTGTATGGTAAAAGCATAATCCGTGAGTATTTAAAGCCATCTCATTTGCCTCATGTTGAGTTATTTCTTTGCAAAAATATACTTCAAACACTTTTGACCAGTATAAATTTCACATTTTCACTATAGAGATAGTGTCTCTAAACCTTCAAAGAAAATGTTATAGGTGATAACTCAAGATCATGAGTTGGATAGTTTTTCTCATGATTTTTAAGTTGTCGTGATGCATAGGCAATAACCCTATCATTCTGCATAAGGACACAACCAAGTCCTTTCATCAATGCATCACTATAAATAACGAACCCATCATTCCCAAATGGTAGAGTCAAGATAGGATAACTGACTAATATTCTCTTCAATTCATCAAATCATTATTCACACTCTTTTGTACAAACAAATTTAACCCCTTTGGTATGATCTTTGTAAATGGTTTAGCCAACCAAGAAAAATTCTGGACGAAACTTAGATAAAAACCTACTAAACCAATAATACTATGTACCTATGTTATACTTGCCAGTGTTGGACATTCTTGGATTTCTCTTGTCTTAGAAGGATCAATGAAGATTCCATCCTTAGAGATGATATATCCAAGAAAAGAAATCTCATGAATCCAGAATTCACACTTGTTAAACTTCCCATATAATTAATTTCTTCTAAGAGTCATCAGGATAATGCACAAGTGCTTTCCATGATCTTCATAGCCTTTGGGGTATACCAAGATATCATCAATAAATACTACTTAAATTTCATCAATATATTCCTTGAAAACTATGTTCATTAGATCCATGAAGACATAGGGTGCATCAAAAGGCATTAATGTAAACTCGTAATGCCCATAACTTGTTCAAAATGTTGTCTTCGGAATGTCTTCCTTTATCACACAAAATTGATGATATCCAGATAAAAGGTCAATCATTGAAATGTATTGAGCACCATGAAGTTCGTTGAATAAATCATCAATGGGAGGTAGGGGATACTTGTTCATTATATTTATAGCATTGATCTCCCTGTAGTCAATGCACATCATTATAGATCCATGTTTCTTATTAAAAAAAATGAAAGGGGCTCCCCATGGAGAAACACTTGGGAGAATAAATACCTTATTACCCAATTCTTCTAGTTGTATCATTAGTTCCACTAATTCCAATGTGGCCATTCTATGAGGGGTCTTCTATATGGGCCTTGATTCAGGAAGTAAATCAATGGAAAACTCAATTTATTGTTCTGGAGGATGTCTAGGTAAATCGTCTGGAAACACATCAACATATTCTTTCACAGTATGTAAATCCGCTATTTGAACATTCCTTTCCTCACCCACAATTATTTAATTCTATTCCTCTCCAATAATTTAATTTAGTTTAGCTATAGGGGGTAGATCTAGATAAGAATCATGTGGTGATGATTCTACCCTAAAGATAAGGTGTTCTTTATCATAGTCATCAAAAATTGTTACCTCCTTATTCTAACAAAAAAAAATTTCATCATGGTAGGAAAGACAATACATACCAAGGATTATATCAAATTCAATAATGGGTATGATGATGAGATCATCAGATAAATAGAATTTATATGCCCTACTAGGAATTGATTCACAAAACATTGTTGTGAGGATACTTCCCTTGGGAGTTTTGTCTAAAAACTCCCTTGCTAAATAAAATTGGAAATATCTCATTTTCTTAGCTAACTGGGAAGATATGAAACAATGAGACGATCTAGAATCAATTAAATCATTTTCTAAACATGAGGAAACCATTAAATTAGCCTTCACACCTTATTTCAGAGCTTCAACCTCAGCAGTAGTGATAGCATAATCTTGGCCTTGATCCATTGTCCTTTTTTAAGGTATGTTCCCATGACGCTTAGGACATTTATTTGCATAATTCCCCCTTTCTCTAGAATTTTAGCATTCTAAATCGATATCCTCTTTCTTCCCCTTGAAATCACAAGCATGGTGGCTGTTTTCATCACACTTGTAACAGACTCCCATTCCCTTCAGGAATGTACCAGGGTGTTTCTTCCAACTTTTACTATAGGATGGATATTTAACTTTTCCGTTCTTCCTATTATTTCTATTTCCAGAGTGTTCACTAGTTCTCTTCTTCTCTTACTATTCATTAAAGACGTAAGACTTAGAGAATTCTTTTTCTGTCTTGATAGCACATGAGACAATATCCTCATACAACGAGAAGGATTGTGAGACAAATTATCAATGGAGAAATTGTTTTAACCCATCAAAGAAATGATCAATCTTACTTTGTGGGTTACGTATATAATCTAAAGCACGCCTCAATAACCTTGTAATGTTAGCCTCATGCTTTGTAACATTCTCATCCACCTTTTACCTCACACTCAGAAATTGCATTTCCATATCTGCTCCACGGTCACGAAAAAGTATTTTTCTAAGAAAATATCCTTAAACTCTCACCATTCCATATTTGATACTTCATCATATTCCTTTTAGTATTGAATCAATGACCACCATTGATCAGTATCTCTTGTGAGATGGTAAACTACCATGACAACCTTTTCACTTTCACTACTCCCCAAGGCATCAAATATTTTCACTAAGGAATTTATCCATTGTTCATCCAATAATGAATTTTTACTCCCATAGAATGGTTGTGGTCGTTGCCTCATGGAGCTATCTAACATTGATCCTCCATGCTGCGGATCAGGGTACTCCATACGGGTAAGGTTATTATTCATAACCCGAGTGAGTTGTCCCAATAGAGTGATAAGCTAATCAACAGCAGTTGAATAACCAAATCCACTATAATTATTATGAGTAGGAGGGAATTACCTACATGGAGTGTGTGGAATGATACAGTTTTCATTCCTTCCACTAATCTCCATTTTTATATAATGGAATAAACTCGATTTTTTTATGAATCGAAATACATAATTCCAAAATTGGAAAACACTTAACATAATTTGAAAATTTTATGGATATAATCCATGATCATAAAAAAATGTTTTCTTTGGATAAGTATATACTCATAATCCATTAATAATTATTTGTAATGAAATGAGAATTATCCTAAGCATATCCCACGGGAGTTTCGTAACCAAGAGTGCTGCAAGGCCCGTTGTTGTGCACCGGTTCTCATTCGAGTCTAGCTCAAAGAGTTGTTTTTAGGTTTTACCCCTAGGTACATCGGTGCCAGAGCTGCCTCTACCTACCCGTATCAAGACCAGGATGTATTTCATGGAAAACTCACAAAATCTCTACAATACCAAAATTCTAGGAAGTTCTTATATACTAATCCTCAAAGTCTATCTTAGGGTATTGTGATCTAATCTATGTTTTTCTAAATCTAGATTCAATGGTTGTACTAAACTTTTTCTGATACCAACTGTAACACCCTGACCCCAGTTACCCAAAGTTTTTGAATTATTAAATAACAATAGCATGATCACAAAAGATCATGTCTTGAAATACCGATTAGTTTAGTATCCTTGGAAGTACTAGAAAAATTTATAAGGTTAACATAACATCATAAAATGAAGAACTACAACAAAAATGTTTCTATAGACCACACACATATCCCCTCAGACTATCCCTATAAGTTATTCAAAAAATACTAATTCTCATCCTGAGAAAAATAAAACATATAAAGGGGTGAGCTCAGATGCTCCAAAAGGATAACAATATAGCGGAAACCTTCATGAATAAGAATAAACAATCAATGAAATGTATAAGACTAAAACAAATTACTTTTAAACATTAACTTCAGCATAATATGTCAAAGACAAAATCAAATAATTCCATTTAATTACCCACGTGGATATTCTACAAGTCGAATAATCACATGAAATATCAATAGCTACTTTCATAATGATGGAATGCCTAATTCCTGACTTTCATAACCACATAGTCAAGGCCTTGTTCCAAGACTACATATAATATTTTGTCAAAGCCTTGTGCCGAGACATAAATTTGTTTTATGATACATACCGATACATCGAGGAGCTATAGAGGGATCCACCCGTCACATATTAAGTCCAATGCATTCATCATAAGAAAAGGTTTAAACATGACATAAACATTCGTATTAAAACTAGCATATGAAATGTCAATACTATATCCATAAACCATAAATGGTGTAAAAATAACACATCCATAGTCAAAAATATCTGAAAACCTTCAATACAATATGGAATTTTTGTATCATAATAAATCAACTTCAAATAATAATAAAATCCATCAAAGGATGTTGACATAGATAAAATCAAATGACTTTTTGTAGAGAACTATATCTTTCTATATTGAAATCATTTAAGAAATAATTTATTTTTTCAATATTCTTATACACTTGTAAGGGAAGCTTCAACAATGTTATAATGGCATAAAATAGCCACACCCACCGTATAAGTTAAAAAATGACATTCTTACCTTAATTTTGTCGAAAAGGTTATAAAGGACATTGTTCAGAAAATGACGGAAAGATTACCTTATAAAAATCTTATAAAATTCAAACAATGGTATAAATGAAATTAAACCTCAGTATATAAAATTGTATGAATGTTTTGAAATACATTTTTAAGAAACATATATGTGGATGATAAAGAGGTTCCAAGAGGTAATTACGTATAAACAACCTCAGATAATGAAGATATTGTATAATTTACTCATACATTGTACTTTTCCTTGGTCGAGGGTAGGTTATCCTCCTGTATAATGAGGAAATTATTGTTATTAAATTATACAAGAATCATGTAATATGATATCATATATGATATTTATCATTTCTTAGTTTATAATATCATAGTATTATCGTTGTTTCAGGTGTTAACTAATTCATTTTCCATTATATTATTTTTCAAGTAAGTAAAGTATGTTAAGGATAGGATGTATATTATTAATATTCATAATGATATTTAGTTTTTAAACATTATTTTTAATCATCTAATGAAAATTATTCCTCAATAGATATGATGGGGAATGATTTTAATCGAGTTTGTAACACCCGAGACTTTTATGTGAAATATTTTATTTTTATGTTATATAAATCATCAAAGGAATCTTTCACTACACACAACACTAGCTTGGATTTCTTTACACGCAACCGCGACCTTCCTCGACAGCTTGCGTCGTACGCAATACTGAGTTTCACTAAACAATGATATGCTATTAAAATATTATTAAAACTAGCCGTTATGAATAGTAATAACCACTTTTTGAAATTTTAAAAATTTTATTTTTCAAAATGGACTTCATTTTTGGATTTGGAATATTGAAATTAGCCTAGGGTAAAATTTTGGTATTTTTTTGAAAACTTTCAATTCTTGATGAATAGTGAAACCACTAAGTGGTAGTTAAAAAAACTGAATTTTTCATAAAACTTAATTTTACCGCTTCTGTGAGTGCAGTTTCGAAAATCGGAGAGACAAGGTTAATATGAAGGACTAAAATGTGGTTCAATGAGATGAAAATAATTTTTTTGGAATAGTAACTTTTTACTTTTATTTACCACGTTTAAAAGTAAATAGGGTAATTAAGGGTAAACATTATATTATTATTACCCTAAAACATGTCCTAATTTTATTGGACAAGTGTAATTCGACCAAAAACAACCTTAGGAATAAAATATGACCATTTAGGCCCACTTGGATTAGATTTGGACATTTATTATTAATTTATTTAAAGAAGGGTTAAATAGTTAAAATCAAAGTTTAATAAGTAAATCATTTTTAATATGGGTCTATACATAAGATAAATTCGACTATAAATATTAATTAGAAAGATAAATATATTTCCTACATAATGGTATTTTATTTGTAATTTTTAGACATTAAATAATTTAATTTATTTATGACACAACGATGATGCATTAATTATCTTATTAATGAAATATTGACATAATTGATGCTATAAATACCCAAATAAATGTAATTTGAGACGTTTTATGAATTACACTAATTTTATATGTTAATATGACATGTTATTATTGATTTAAGTAGCTTGGTTTGAACTAATCATTCTGTTATGATATTCTCAAAAATCAATTACTAAATAGTATCAAAATTGACATAAAATAGTTTTTTAAAAAAAATATTATATTACTAATTGTTATTTTATTCATAAAAATCTAAGGTTCGGCCAAATGGCTTAGATAAGTATATATATATTAATAATAAACAAATTGGGGTTCTTTTGGCTTGATATGGTATGTTTATGAACCTTATAGTGTAAGAAAACAAGAAGACACGATAAAAGTTAAATTATCTAACTTAAAGTTAAATCTAAATGATAAGGTTAAAATTGATACCTAAACTTGTATAAATTTTATTAGATGAGATTATTTCGACCCCTACCCACCTTATCTTAGATATATATCAATTTGGAGCTATTAAAAATCGAATTTGACTTTATAATAAAATAATATTTGTAGTTATTCCAAAGGTGCCCCTCTCCTCCCTTATAAAAGGGCACCTCCTCCCCCTCTTCCTCACACCACATTGAGCCTTAATGCTCGGCCAACCCCTGCCCATTTCTTCTATCTACTTCCCTAGAAACATCCTAGATGTTCTGGTCTTCTTCAAAGACCTATTTTAGTGCCCTAAAAGGAGGTCTCAAAGAAGCACTTCAAAGAAGAGGTAATGTTTGTTACCGATTCTTTCATATTTATTTCTTCTTCCACTTATTCTTATTTAGTTGTTTCATTTTTAAGTAATAACATCAGTATCACTCACATACTTATATGTTATTATAAGTAAGAAACAACCCTATTTCACCATCTATCCTTCCTACGGAAAAAGAAATCACCGCGCGTGCGTACGTACAGAATATTGTCTCCACACCGTGGTGTAATCTATTTTCCACCACCACCTTACTTGGATGGGTATAATGGTGTAAATAATGACTATATATGATTATTATAAAGTAATATTGATTCTGAAATAGTATACATACACTCCAATACAATTCCACGATCATAGGAACGATATCATCACAAGTGCGTACGTACGGAATACCGTCTCCATGATGTGATGCGACTCGTTCTACATGATCTTCATTTCATAATGATTATATAAATGAATTGAATGAATTAATATGATATATATTAAACTAATACCATTTTGTAAACTAGTTATCTATAACCTAAAGAGAATAATAAAAATTTATTCGACAAAACACACATAAGAACAAAAAGTAATAAACACCCGAATAACAAGTAGTAATGATATATTACTAATAAGAAGCTAAGAATATGACCATATATGATATCATAACAATAATTATGATTCTATAATAATTCAATAACATTATTTAAATCATTATACAGGTGGTTCGGATGCTTACGAAGCGAATCAGACCTAAGGTAAGGGAAATATCACAATCTCATTTTTATCCGAGATTGTTTATACTTTATTATTTACTGGGGTGTATTTTATCATCCACATCCATGTTTCCTCAATATGTAATATTATTTCCGTCCACCTACAATTTTTTAAATCCAATTTTACCCTTTGGTGAGTTTTTAGTAAAATATATGAAAGGAATGTTTTGTTGTTTTTCGTATGAGGTACTTTTTGACTTTTCCAACAAAAGTACAAGAAGAATGTTTTTTTAACTTATACGGCATGAATGTATTTTTAAAAAATTATTTCCAATAATCATCCTTTACAAGTTTTCATGTTTATTTTTAATCAAGTTTTTTAGTTTAAAATTGTATGACATGTTAAAAAAGGGAAATGTTTTTTTGAATATGAAAGGATATTATCTTCAAGAATGGAGTTCAAGTGTTTTATCAAAATTATTTTCCATTTAAGATAATAAAGGGTTTTGTTTATATCCCTATTATTACATTTATTTGATTATGTTGTGATGGAATTATTTTTATGAATTCCTTTTTCTTATATGATTTTTTGATGATTTCACGATGTTTAAGATTCCAATTTTTATTACATGGGTTATGAAAGGATGTATGATTTATGATTTTGTGGCAAACATAAGAATGATATCATTATGAGATGGGTGGGACATATATCTCCCTCCAATGCATTGGGTAATGATTTTATATCTCATGAGATAGACATGGCTGGAACGGTAGGTTATACCGGTTCAGTGAAAGGGGACTAAAACGAGGAGTGAACTCGGTTTAGAAATGGACTTTATCCACTAAGATAGTCTTGGAAATGAGTCTTGACTAATAAGAAATGATTCTTTATGATTATGTGTGTATGCCACAATGTTTCATGTTTTAATTTATGATTATTGTGATTACGTTTCACTACTATGATTTATACCATGTTATGATATTATGATATCTTTTTCATGTTAAGATTTCCAAAATGTTATGTTATTATGAATATGATGTGATAGATATTTCTTTTTTTACCCTTACTGAGCATTTGACCTCACCCTTTTGTATGTTTTCTTTCCACATGTCATGAAGAAGGTTATTAAGTAAGATATGCCAAAAGGGACTATAGATATGATGAAATAAATGGGAGACAGTGTAGACGCTTTATGAACCCGTTGTTTATGCTTCCCAGTTTCTAAAGACGCTATACCTATACGGTTCTTTCGTGGTTTTGTTATATGATGTAATAAGTACGCTTCAATTTTGAATTATTAACAATGTATGTAAAGTATGGTCATTATAGTTGGTATCCGAGGAAAGGTATAATCAACCTTTGGAAACTAGGATGTGAAAGCCTTAGTAAGAACCCCATGGATAATTCTAATCATAGAACACAATCTTAGTGTTTTAAAAATGTCCATGAATAACCTAGGATAATATATTAAGTGTGAAATTTTATTCTTGATTATGTGGGTTTTCCTATTATAATTAGTGTTGCTCAGACTATTCTTCTTGGTTTTAGTCAATGGCTGGAACCCGAAGGAACCGTGTTAATGCGGAATGCGACGAGCAATTCCATGATTTTCCCCCTGAGCAACCAAACGTTATGGGAGCTGGAATGAAAAAACTTCTAGCCATGCTCACACAAATTTCTCAAGCTATGAATCATGCAGGACTTCCAAACGAGCAAAGGAAGGAGCAACATTCTGTTGAATCCTTCATGAGACAGCGAAAACCTTCATTCGGCGGGTCTACTGATCCATTAGTTGCTGAACAATGGATTAGTACCACTAAAAAGATATTTTTAGTTCTTCAATGTTCTGAGCATGATAAATTTATCTTAGAAGTGTATCGTTTGGAAGGTGATGCTGATCAATGGTTGAATCTTATTAAGAATACGAGGCAAAGGGATGAAATTGAGTCCATGGAATGGGATGAGTTCAAGAACTTATTTTTCAATAAGTAATTCCCTCGTATTCTTCGAACAAATATGGAGAAAGAGTTTCTTGAATTGAAGCAAAAGGATGATGAATCTGTTTGTACCTATGAAGCAAATTTTACAAGACTTGTAAGGTACGCTTCTGGTATTATTATCCAACATGAGAGTAAGATCGATTGATTCTTTAGTGGCTTAAAATCATGTCTTTGAAGGGCCTTATCCATAAGGGACTTCAATAGCTATGAGAAAATTATTCGATGTTCTCTCAAAGTTGAGATAGAAATTGGAGTAACCCATCAGTCATATGGGTTTGATAAGAAGAGGAAAATGGAATTCAAAGGAAACTTTAAAGAGCACACTGAAAACAAGATGAACTTTCCCTTATGCTCAAACTGTGGAAAGAAACATGGAGGGAGTTGTCTTAAATGGACAAGTAAATGTTTCAAATGTGGAAAGGAAGGTCATTGGGAATTTGAATACTGCGATGATGGGAAGAAGATATCTATTGATGCAAACAAAGGAAGAGATTCACAGAATGAACCTACTACACTTCAATGTTTCATGTGCAAGGAGATGGGGCATTATGCCAATAAATGCCCTAATCCAGAGGTTCATGATGATGGTCGACGTCAAAAAACTCTTAAGGATAAAGACAAAGGAATGTCACATGCAATTTCTATCAGCGATGTGGAGTACGATAACGATGTGGTGAAAGGTACACTTACCATCCACTCTAAAGTAGAAAATGTTTTATTTGATTCTGGATCCACCCACTCTTTTATTTCTGAAGAATTTTCTAAGGGTATCACCATATTACCTCAATAATTAAGTGTTGAGTTAGTTATGACAACACCTAATGGCACAAAAGTTGGATCAAATGTTTATAATTCTTCTCCGATCGAAGTTTGTGGGAAAGTGCTTCCTGCAAATCTTGTGATCCTTCCTATAGTGGAATTTGATGTGATTCTTGGCATGGATTGGATTTCATTATATGGAGATCATATAAATTTCCAAATAAGGGATGTCAAATTTAATATTCCAGATCAATCTATGATCGTCTATCGATGCAAGGATGAACATAACCTTCCAGTGGAAATTTCATCCAAATTATGGGTCTTGATTCCACTAAATGAAGGTTATTTATCTCAAATGGTTGGTGAGAAACTCAAGATTAATAATATTCCCATTGTACGGGAGTTTGATGATTTCTTTCCAGTTGAATTACCCGGTCTTCCACCAAATCGTGAAGTTGAGTTTTCAATAGAACTCATACCGGGTGATTTGCCTATTTTAAATACACCTTATAGAATGTCCCCAATTGAGTTGCAGGAATTGAAGAAGCAACTCCAAGATAATATTTATAGGGGATTCATACGCCCTAGTGCGTCACCTTGGGGAGCACCTTTTCTATTTGTTAAGAAGAAATATGGATCAATGAGACTCTGGATTGATTATCGAGAACTTAACAAGATCACTATCAAGAACAAATATCCTCTCCCACGCATTGATGAATAATTTGACCAACTACATGGAGCTCAATACTTTTCCAAGATTGATCTTCGTTCAGGGTATCATCCATTAAGGGTCAAAAGGGAGGATATACCAAAGACGACTTTCCGTACATGGTATGGACACTATGAATTTATAGTGATGCCATTTGGTCTTACTAATGCCCCTGCTATCTTCCTGGATTTGATGAATAGAGTCTTTAGAGACTATCTTGATCAATTTTTGGTAGTCTTTATAGAAGATATTCTTGTCTATTCAAAGAGCAAGGAAGAACATGAAGATCACTTGAGAATTATATTAAAGACCCTGAGAAAGGAGAAGCTTTATGACAAATTTACCAACTGTGAATTTTGGCTTCAGGAAGTTGCATTTTTGGGTCACATAATCTCAAAAGATGGGATATCTGTGGATCCAGCAAAAACAGAGGTTATCGAAAGATGGTCAAGACCAACAATAGTAACTAAGATCCGAAGTTTTCTTGGTTTGGATGGATATTATCAACGTTTTGTGAATGATTTTTCACGATTATCTAATCCACTCACCATGTTGACTCGGAAAGGAGTTAGGTTTCTCTGGACGGAGGAATGTGAAGAGAATTTCAAGGAGTTGAAATGAAGGTTATCCAGTGCACCTGTGCTTACACTACCTTGTAGTGGAGAAAGGATTGTGATCTATAGTGATGAATCCAAGACGGGATTGGGGTGTGTTCTTATGAAAAATGATATGGTGATAGCTTATGCCTCACGACAGTTGAAAATCCATGAGCATATTTACCCAACTCATGATTTGGAGTTAGCTGCGGTAATCTTTGCATTAAAGATTTGGAGGAATTATCTTTATGGTGAAATGTGTGATATTTATACTAATCCTAAAAGTTTAAAATATATTTTCACACAAAAGGAGATGAATATGCGCCAAAGAAGATGGTTGGAGCTTATTAAGGATTATGACTGCTCAATCCATTACCACCCTGGGAAAGCAAACAAGGTGGAAGATGCATTAAGTCGACAAGACCATGCCAGTTTATCCATGACGAGGATCACAAAAGATTCAATATTTATGGATTTACAAAGTATGGATCATGGAATTAAAATCGAAGGGGGAAACCGTATCTTTATCAAATGAATGTTCAACCATCTATACATGTGAAGATTAAAGAGGCACAGAAAGAAGATGTCGAGTTAAAAAAGAAGGTGAGTAATGTTCCTGAATTCAACCTTGATTGTGATGGGACAATAAAGTTCAGGAATCGGGTTTGTGTTCCTCCCATTCCGGAACTAAACAAAGGGCTGCTGGATGAGGCTCATAGTTCTTCATTCTCTATTCATCCTGGAAGCACAAAGATATATAGGGACCAGAAAGAGTACTTCTGGTGGGATGGTATGAAAAGAGATGTTGCTTTATATGTCTCTCGATACATTGTTTATCAGCAAGTTAAATCTGAGAGATAGAAGACTAAGGGGATGTTACAACCATTACCCATACCCGAATGGAAATGGGAAAACATCACTACTGACTTTGTGACAGGACTTCCTAAAACATCCAAAGGCAATAATGCTATCTGGGTCATAGTTGATCGTCTTACCAAGTCTGGACACTTCATTGCTATTAGAGAGGATTTATCTCTGGATCTGCTTGCCAGGATATATGTAAAGGAATTTTTAAGATTTCATGAAGTACCACTTTCTATTATATCTGATCGGGATCCGAGATTTACCTCAAAGTTCTGGCGAAGTCTTTAGCATACTCTGGATACAGAGTTGAGTTTCAGCACTTCTTATCATCCTCAGACAGACGGTCTGTCTGAGAGAACAATTCAAACCCTAGAAGATATGTTGAGAGCTTTCTCTATGGATTTCATAGATGGTTGCGATCAACACCTACCTTTGGTGGAATTTTCTTATAATAATACCTTTCACTCCAGTATTCAGATGGCTCCTTATGAGGCTCTCTATGGAAAGAAATGCAGGACTCCAACTTCCTGGGATGAAGTTGGGGAACGAAATCTATTAGGACCTGATCTTGTTGATGAAATGGAAGAAAAGGTCAGATCTATTCAACAACACATAAGAGCAGCTCAGAGTCGACAGAAAAGTTATGCCGAAAATCTAAGAAAAGTCATAGAGTTTGAAGTAAGTGATAAGGTGTTATTACGAATATCTCCCTGGAAGAGAGTCATGAGATTTGGAAAGAAGGGGAAGTTGAGCCCTAGATATATCGGTCCTTTCGAAATAATGGATCGTGTTGGGAAGGTAGCTTACCGATTGGCGTTTCCACCAAATATCTCTCAAGTTCATGATGTGTTCCATGTATCTCTCCTAAGAAAAGACATACCTGATCCTTCACATGTACTTAGCTCAGAAGTTGTACCGCTGGAGCAAGATCTTTCTTATGAAGAATAGCCGATAGAGATTTTGGATCGTAGCGAAAAAGTCCTACGAAACAAAACCACTCGCTTGGTGAAAGTTGTATGGAGAAACCACCAATTAGAAGAAGCTAAATGGGAGCCTGAGGATATGATGAGGGAGAGGTATCCTCATCTGTTTGTTACAAAGTGACGAATTTCGAGGGAGAAATTCATTTTAAGGGGGGTAGAATGTAACACACGAGACTTTTATGTGAAATATTTTGTTTTTATTTTATATAAATCATCAATGAAATCTTTCACTACACACAACACTAGCTTGGCTGGTTTGACACGCAACCACGGCCTTCCTCGATAGCTTGTGTCGTACGCAATACCGAGTTTCACTAAACAATGATATGCTATTAAAATATTATTAAAACTAGCCGTTATGAATAGTAATAACCACTTTGGAAATTTTATAAATTTTAGTTTTCAAAATGGACTTCATTTTTGGATTTGGAATATCGAAATTATCCTAGGGTGAAATTTTTGTATTTTTCTGAAAACTTACAATTTTTGATGAATTGTGAAACCACTATGTAGTAGTTAAAAAACTGAATTTGTCATAAAAATTAATTTTACCGCTTCTGTGAGTGGAATTTCAAAAATCTGAGAGACACGGTTAATATCAAGGACTAAAATGTGGTTCAATGAGATGAAAATAAATTTTGGTGAATAGTAACTTTTTACTTTTATTTACCATGGTTAAAAGTAAATAGGGTAATTAAGGGTAAAAATGATATTATTATTACCCTAACACAGGTCCTAATTCTATTGGACAAGTGTAATTCAACCAAAAACAACATAAGGAATAAAAAATGACCATTTAGGCCCACTTCGATTAGATTAGGACATTTATTATTAATTTATTTAAAGAAGTGTTAAATATATAAAATCAATGTTTAATAAGTAAATCATTTTTAATATGGGGTTATACATAAGATAAATTCGACAATAAATATTCATTAAAAATATAAAAATATTTCCTACATAATGGTATTTTATTTGTAATTTTTAGACATTAAATAATTTAATTTATTTATGACACAACGATGATGCAGTAATTATCTTATTAATGAAATATTGACATAATTGATGTTATAAATACCCAAATAAATGTAATTTGAGACTTTTTATGAATTAAACTAATTTTATAGGTTAATATGACATGTTAGTATTGATTTAACTAACTTGGTTCGAACTAATAATTCTTTTATTATTTTCACAAAAATGAATTACTAAATAGTATCAAAATTGACATAAAATAGTTTTTAAAACAATTATTATATTACTAATTGTTATTTTATTCCTAGAAATCTAAGGTTAGGCCAATTGACTTAGATAAGGATATATATATTAATAATAAACAACTTGGGGTTCGTTTGGCTTGATATGCTGAGTTTATTAACCTTATAGTGTAAGAAAACAAGAAGACACGGTAAAAGATAAATTATCTAACTTAAAGTTAAATCTAAATGATTTGGTTAAAATTGATACCTAAACTTGTATAAATTCTATTTGATGAGAGGCTTCCGACCCCTAGCCACATTATCTACGAAATATATCAATTTGGACCTATTAAAAACCGAATTTTACATTATAATAAAATAATAGTTTTAGTTATTCCAAAGGTGCCCCTCTCCTCCCTTATAAAGGGAACCTCCTCCCCCTCTTCCTCACACCACTTTGTGCCCTCAGTATCGGCCTACCCCTGACAATTTCTTCTCTAAGAATCCCTAGAAACATCCTAGAGGTTCTCGTCTTCTTCAAAGACATATTTTAGTGCCCTAAAATGAGGTCTCAAAGAAGCACTTCAAAGAAGATGTAATGTCCGTTACCGATTCTTTCATCTTTATTTCTTCTTCCACTTCTTCTTCTTTAGTTGTTTAATTATTAAGTAATAAAATCAATATCACTCACATACTTATATGTTATTATAAGTATGAAACAACCCTATTTCACCATCTATCCATCCTACGGAAAAAGAAATCACCGCACGTGCGTACGTACGGAATACCATCTCCACGCCGTGGTGTAATCTATTTTCCACCACCACCTTACTTGGATGGGTATAATGGTGTAAATAATGACTATATATGACTATTATAAAGTAATATTGATTCTGAAATAGTATACATACACTCAAATACAATTCCACGATCATAAGAATGATATCATCACTGGTGCGTACGTATGGAATACCGTCTCCACGATGTGATGCGACTCGTTCTACATGATCTTCATTTCATAATGATTATATAAATGAATTGAATGAATGAATATGATATATATTACACTAATACCATTATGTAAATGAGTTATCTATAACCTAAAGAGAATAATAAAAATTTATTCAACAAAACACACATAAGAACAAAAAGCAATAAACACCCGAATAACAAGCAGTAATGAAATATTACTAATAAGAAGATACGAATATGACCATATATGATATCATAGCAATAAGTATGATTCTGTAATAATTCAATAACATTATTTAAATCATTATACAGGAGGTTCAGACACTTACGAAGCAAATCAGACCTAAGGAAAGGGAAATATCACAATCTCATTTTTTTCCGAGATTGATTATACTTTAGTATTTACTGGGGTGCATTTTATCATCCAAATCCATGTTTCCTCAATATGTAATATTATTTCCATCCACCTACAATTTTTTAAATCCAATTTTACCCTTCGGTGAGTTTTTAGGAAAAGATATGAAAGGAATCATTTGTCGTTTTTCATACGAGGTACTTTTTGACTTTTTCGACAAAAGTACGAGAAGAATGTTTTTTTAACTTATACGGCATGAATGGATTTTTAAAAAAAAATATTTCCAAGAATCTTACTTTACATGTTTTCAAGTTTATTTTTAATCAACTTCTTTAGTTTAAAATTGTATGACATGTTAAAAAAGGGAAATGTTTTTTTGAATTTGAGAGGAGATTATCCTCAAGAATGGAGTTCAAGTGTTTTATCAAAATTATTTTTCATCTAAGATAATAAAGGGTTCTGTTTATATCCCTATTATTACATTGATTTTATTATGTTGTGATGGAATTATTTTTATTAATTCCTTTATCTTATATGAATTGTTTGATGATGTCACGATGTTTAAGATTCCCATTTTTATAACATGGGTTATGCAATGATGTATGATTTATGATTTTGTGGCACACATAAGAATGGTATCATTATGAGATGGGTGGGACCTATATCTCCATAAAATGCATTGGGTAAGATTTTATATCTCATGAGATAGACATGGATGGAACGGTAGGTTATACCGGTTCAGTAAAACAGGACTAAAACGAGGAGTGAACTCGGTTCAGAAATGGAATTTGTCCACTAAGATAGTCTTGTCAATGAGTCTTGACTATTAAGAAATGATTCTCTATGATTATGTGTGTATGCCACAAAGTTTCATGTTTTAAGTTATGATTATTGGGATTACATTTCACTACTATGATTTATCCCATGTTATGATATTATGATCTATTTTGCAGGTTAAGATTTACAAAATGTTATGTTCTTATGAATATGATGTGATAAATATTTCTTTTTTTACCCCTACTGAGCATTTGAGCTCACCCTTTTGTATGTTTTCTTTCCCCAGGTCATGAAGAAAGTTATTAAGTAAGATATGCCAAAAGGGACTATAGATATGATGAAATAAATGGGAGATAGTGTAGACACTTTATGAACCAGATGTTTATGTTTCCCAGTTTCTAAAGACACTATACCAATACGGTCCTTTCGTGGTTTTTTATATGAAGTAATAAGTACGATTAAATTTTGATGTATTAACAATGTATGTAATGTATGGGCCGTTATAGAGTTCGTGGGGACGGTAATTCGTATGTACGCACGAGCGACAATATCATTATTTTGATTTTAAAATAATATATAATTAGATGGTATATAATATATAAATATCATTATAATGCTATATTTTTTATTTACATCAATTTTACATCATTATTATACCCATCCAAATAATAATGTATTGAATAACTATTACACCATGGCGTGGAGACGGTAATCCGTACGTACGCACATATAATGACATGTCATTCAAAGGATGGATAGAAAAATGTATTTGGTTGTACCATATTTATAATAAAATCAAATTATATAGAATATATTGTAGTCATTATTTTATAATGGAAACAACAAAGAAAAAGTATGTGGAAGAAGAGAGAACTTGAAAGAGGTGATGAAATATTTACCTCTTATTCGGATTTCTCCTTTTGATTTTATCAAAAGGGATCCATAGGTTGGATTTATGACTAAAGGAAGGCCTCTAAGATTTCGGGAGGATAGTTTAGAGGTTATTTGGTTAGATTTTGGCTGATCCAAATTGCTTTGAAGGTGTGAATTAGGGAGAAGGGGGTGTTCCCTTTTATAAGAGGGGTGAGGGGAACCTTCGGAAATGCTAGAAATATTAGTTTATAATAAACTCATTTTTTGTTTCTAATGGCTCAAAAATGAATTATTTAAAGTATAAGGTGGGTATGGGTCGAAAAACACTCAACCAATAGGTTTTAGATAGGTTTGGCTCCCTATGTTATCTTTTTCATTTTGATTTGACTCTTTGTTAAATAGTTTGACATTTACTCGGTCTCTTTGTATTTTTATACAATACGGTTAATAAAAATACTATATACATCTCAGAGAACCAGAAGTGGTTCATTAGTGATACACCTATAATTATATAAGTCATATTTCCTATCCTTATATTTTCAGGAATAGAATATCAATTAATAATATAATATTTGTTTTAAAAACAATTTTTATGTCAATGTTGACACTATTTTTTATTTTTTCTTTCATAAATTAATAAAAGAATTATTTCTGCGAAAAATATTCATCTAACAAACCCTAACATGTAAAATTAACCTAGAATACTAGTGTAATTAATTAAATGTATCAAATTATATTTATTTGGATGTTTATAATATCAATTATTTTAATATTTCATTAATAAGGTAATTACTACATCATCATTGTGTCATTAATAAATTAAATTATTTTAGGTTTAAAAAATATAAATAAAATACCATTATGTAGGAAATCATTTTATATTTATAATTAATATTTATAGTCTAATTTATCTTATGTATGACACTATATTAAAAATGTTTTACTTATTTAACTTCGATTTTAAATCTTTTAACTCTTCTTTAAATAAAATAATAGTAAGTGTACTAATCTAATCCAAGTGGACCAAAGAGGTTCATATTTTATTCCTATGGTTTTTTTGGTCTAATTATACTTATCTAATAGAATTAGGACACATGTTAGGGTAATAATAATATCATTTTTACCCTTAAATACCCTATTTAATTTTAAATGTGTTAAATAAAAGTAAAAAGATACTATTCACCAAAAAAATATTTTCATCTTATTGAACCACATTTTTTTACTAATATCAACCATGTCTATTGGATTTTTTAAATTCCACTCACAAAATCTATAAAACAATGTTTTATGGGAATTTTCAAATTCTCCTAGGTGGTAGGTAAAAGACGGTGAAAAGTTCAATAAAATTTTTATATATCTATAATTATTATAAACTGAATCCAATGAATTAAATTGAACTTATATAGGTCTTATGTATATATTTCTACCAAATATAAATATAAATAAAATAAATATTTATTTAAATTAAAAATTTTGTGTAAAACTATAACTCATTGTTTTCCACTATTCATCAAAAATTGAAAGTTTTCAGAAAAATACCAAAAATTCACCCTAAGCTAATTTCGATATTCTGAATCAAAAAATGAAGTCCATTTTGAATAATAATGTTTATAGAATTTCCAAATGTGGGTATTAATATTCATAATTGCTAGTTGGATTTGTTGTGTTCTGTTAGAACTCAAAGTTGCGTACAAAACACGCTACTGCATTATTCAAAGAGAAGCCTATCATGGAAGCTTGGGGTGTTACATATATATTTCTTAAAAGCATCTTTTTTACTGAAAAATTCAATTTGTAAAATTTATCATTTTTAGAAATACTATTCCCATAAATTAATTTATTTAATAATAATTTAATTTATAAATATGGATTATACAATGAGTAACTAAAAAATTATTACCTAACCCATTATAAAACCCGCATAAGGAATTAGGGTAACGTGTGCGATGGTGACAGTTTCTTGGGGAAGCTCAGATAAAATCTCCCTTGTGGTAATATCTATTAAAATGAACTTCTCCTGTAGGCGATTCTACTCAAGCTTAACGTGTCAAAGAATTGATTGGGATTGTTCAAGAGAAAATCCTAGTTAATATAACTCTTTTATGAGCTCCAAAAAATGAGCTTTACATGTCCAGAGTCTACTAGATGAGGATATCCTCTCTATTGTATGTGCCTAATGGATTATTTTTTAAAAAACACATATTTACGTTGTTCATGTGATCACTATTCAATGGCTATATTATCAAAGACAATAATATTGAACATTCATTGAAACCCAAAAGTAATAATTAAAAAATGATTTCACATGTATTCTATAAGACATTAAAATAAATATTATTTTATTCATAAATGATTGGGCCTTTAAAAAAACAATGTATTCTAAAAATATTTTCAAATTTGTTTTTTAAAATATATTTGAATATAATTTTGTTGAAATCAGATTTTAAAATTCATTATGTTTAAAAAAAGTTTTTAACGTGGATTTCAAAAATTACCATTATTTTTTTGAATTTCATTTAAAAAAATGTTTTTAGAAACATTTTCAGGATTCCTTTATATGATTTTAAAAATATATTATAACAAATGGTTTTAATAATGTCTTTAAATAAAAAATTAAATGTTTTAAAATGAATTTTCAATGAAATTTGTTTGAAATTAATTTATGATTCAAATAGAATTTTTCATTGAGGAATGGAAATTTTCCTCCATAAATGGTTTAAAGAATTTTTGAAATGTACAAAATTATATGTTTTTCAAAGGTGTTTTCATGGAAATGAATTTGTAACATGTTTCATGTTTTATAACATTTATTTTCAAAGATTTTTTTTTGAGAAATGTTAAAAGTGAATTTCAAAATCCTTCTCCATATAAGGTGTCATCAGTTGATATAGTTTATGATTAACTGGTGTAATGGCCAAGGGGTTGTAATCATATTCTTTTAGGAAATTGAATTTTATGAAATAGTTTTTATGAAACCAATTTCACTACAATGATTTTTATGATTATGAATACCTATTATTTATATGGGTTATGCTTTGATGAAATTATTATTAAACCTATCTCTCTTCCAAAGGTTATTATATGATTCCATTTTAATGATACCATCTCATTTCATGGGCTATTTCATTATGTTTATGAAACCCATCTATTTTTATGTATCATGATATGAAAAAAATTATTATATCATGAAAAACATATGTATGATTTCATTATGTGGTGGTTAGGATATATATCTCACTCCAATGCATTAGGTAATGATTTATATATCATGATATTGATATGGTTGGAATGGGGATTGAACTCAATTTAGGAAAGGAAATTTATTGCTATGATGGTCTTAGTAGTGAACCATGATGGTTGAGATAGTGCTGGGAGTGATCCTTGACTACTAATATGGTATTTAGAGTGGAACCATTCCACTATAAGAAAAGGGATTCAAATGGGGATGATGGTGTTTCATGGCCAATACATATAGGCCCCATGATGTTCCCTGGTAGCTTTTGTAAGAATCCTTGAATTATAGGGAATGATTTTATATGATTATGTATATCCCAAAAATTCATTGTCTTTTTTTATGTTGTTCTCTATTGTAATATTATCTTTACTCCCTTATTATACATTTCATATGAAATGAAAATCATTAATCCATGACTCATGTATCTAGTCTTTGATATGTGCAGAATGAACATTAAATGTAATTATCATGTTCTCATTCCCTTATTCCCATGTTGTGTTTACATATCTCTTTTATTTACCCTTACTGTGAATCATAGCTCACCCTTCCTTATGATTCTTTACCTGGGTTATAAATTAAGGTTTAATGTATAATTACTAAAAGGGACGATCTTTGTTCAGAATATTGAAGCTCATTTACTAAGATAGAGAATTTTGTTCCACGGTTCCAAATACCCTAATCGATTACATTCCAAGATCATGTACTTCTATAATGTGTTGAATATTCATCTAAATTGATGTAATATCCATTTATATTAATAATTGGTTTATATAACATCAAATATATGATACTGATTCATAGAATCTCACACTTCCATCCGATCCTAATGATAATACTCGACAAGGTTTGTGTTTATAATTGTGTAAAATTATATAACATTACTTTTTTTGGTTATATTGTGAGTTATTTTTTTTACCTTTTAAAAAATAAATTTGGATCTTTAAAATTGAAATCCGAGACTAGGATTCCACTTAGGAGGTTCCACAAGCCTCAAACTCATCTCCCTAATCATCAGAGGCTGACAACTAGCAGCGAGGAACTAGGGTTTATCTTTGGGGATATTGTGACCTTATAACTAGTTCTAAATGCACCAGATAACATTTGTGATAGAAAATATGATAAATATAATAATTTTTTTAAAAATATGGAGGGTGAGACCCTTTTATTAAAATAAATAAAAATAAAGGAACCGAAAAGTGTACGGGAAAACCAAGGTAAAACCCAAAGATAGATCAACTTGTTTATCTTTTTCAGTAGTCTTGAACTTATCCTCCTTTATTCTTCTCAAATAGTGTCTTAGTGGGCCCTTCTATAAACTCTCCCATGACCTCTCGATCTCTCCCTAGGGAGAGATTGAAGCCTTTCATAAAGAGTATCAGCATTAGTGCTTTCAGAATCAGATCTATCATATTTTCATTCCATACATTTTATAGGAGAGGAGCCTCTTGATGATTCCATAATTCAATCAACCTCCAATTATTTAGTCAGATCCAAAGAATTACTATGAATAATCTGATCATTCCCTACAATTGATTTCACTAACACCATCGGGGTGACAACCATGGACTTTGAATTTTTGTAAGAGGCATGTTGAAATACCTCATTATCCACAACATACTTTGATGAAGCCTAGATATTTTTATAAATGATTCAAGAGTCATGTTCTAAAATTTTCTTTCCCTTGTAGTCACCTGAAGTGATCATCCTTTCCTATGAGAGCTGAGCATCCTCTTCAGTAACTTGTTCATCTATAAGGACATCATCACAAATTTTAGTGGTGGGACATGATTGAGGTTGTTGTAGAACAACACCTTTATCCTTCTTAGAGAAATCAACATTATGATCATTCTTCTCCTCAGGAAAGATTTCCGCCCAAGACATCTTACTCTCAGAGATAAGGTGATGATCATCATTCCCATAAACTTTTGTCTCTACACCCTGCACCTCATTCTTCTGATTAACATTATCAGAAGCATTGTATATCCCTTCATCATTCTTGCAAATATTTTTTCTTTCATCATGCTAATTTTATTGAGGAAATTATTTTTTTTGAGAAGGAGTTTTTTTTTCTTTTTGAGATAGTGGCCAACATCATGCGCATGCAAAGCACAAAAGCTGCAAACTATAGATCTTCTACAAGAAGATGATTCATGAACAATAACAATTCATTCATTGAAAATTTTTGTAATTTTTTCATAAGGGATCTTTAGCTCAATAATTTCATCATCACTTTCAATAATTACCTTGTCAATAAGAGCCGCTCTCATTTCAACCTCAACTAAGAATCTTGAAAATTTCCCAAAATTGGCCGCTTCCCTTTCCTTATCAAATTTAATCGGAATGCTGATGGAAAAAAGCAATATCATAAAAAATTTTGGGTGCCAAAGTATCCAATTCATTCCTCAAACCCTTACCCAAATTTGTGTATTTCTATTACCAACCTCAATGGGGTTAAATTTCTTATCTCATTATCGCAAGTGAATGATCCTAGGTTTGAGTGCAATGGAACCAATACTCCATGATCAAACATTCTATTATTCTATGGGGAAGTGAATATATAAGTATCATCTTCCATGAGAGAAACATTTCCTTGATGATTAACCCCAAATCAACGAAATTTTCTTTTTGAGTTCCTCAATTTTCTGAGGTTGAGAGCCATTAGGAAGAAATAAATGAGAGATGACAGAAAACTAACCCATTTTGAGGCGATCTGAAACCACAACAATATTAGAATTGATGTTAAATAATTTCATTTCATCTAATGGAAGAATTAGTCATTCCATTGAATCAAACACAAGAATGATCATCTGATGTTATTTCATCAGCAGCATCGTGACTCATCAGGATCCTGAACCCAAAAGAAGGATCATGAATGGAACTCGACAGTGCCACCATAGTCGACTACGACACATGAACTGACTAAAAAGGCTGAGATGCTTTCACCATATTACCATTTCCACCATTATAGACCATCATGTCTATAGATCTGGGCATCCCATCTAGAATACCACTCAACGCGGCTAAAACAGGCGCATGCAAAAATGACTCTTTTTCCCCATGACTCGTCTATAGTGCAACCACCGATTGTAGAGGCCGAGAAGCCTTCACCAATTCACCTGCACTACCCCTCCTTACTAGCCTATCACCAGATCTGGTCATCCCGACATTGGAGAATGGTGAAATACACCTCGTGGCCGACACATGTTTGGGTGAAACCTCTTCCATATTCGTTGGCTCTTCGGTTCACGTCTCAACCCACACCCCGTCTGAGGATCTTGATACCTACTTGTGGATGATGAAGAAGGAATCCGTCTTGAATCGAGGGTCAAAACCCTAGCCTACTGTGATTCCATCTGAGGAGACTAACTGAGCTCTCATCGCCCCTCTCTGACGCTATCTGTTCAAAATATTATAATAAACATTAGTAAATTATGTTCATAGTGGAAGGAGAAAAATAAATACTTACTGAAATTACTTTTATAACATTCAAAAACTGATTATTATATATGTAATGTCACCATAATGTTGGAAAAAATAGATAAAAAATTACAGGAATTTTGGAAAAACATAATGTAGAAAAAATTAAAACATAAAAAATACCATGAATCATGGGAAATAGCTAGGTCATCTACTACCATCTCCATACTAGAATAGAAAACTATCAAGTGTCTATAGCATTACACCACCCCTTATCCATAGCTGTATACCTATAATCATCCATGGGTATCAACGACACATAGAGAGGGAGTGTGATAAATCTTAGTTGGATACCACATATGGTGTTTATAAAATCTGACATGTGTAAGAGAAATGTAATAGTTTTAAAGAATTCATATATAATGTAAACAATTACAATGTAACATAATTCATAAGTACCTACTTCAAACCTCAGCTAGTTTTTAAACATGTTACCATTTCCTTAATTAAATAATAACCAATTTATGTTTATAGGTCACGTAATGGAATATCCAGCAATAATATCATATTGTGACAGTATAATTAGTTAATTTTTCAAGATGTAATTAATAAAACATTATTATTAATTAATAAAAAGTGGTTCCAGGGTAATCACCATGGATGCCTAATCCCAAAGGGCCTCTAAATCAATAGTAACTTAATCTAGCTATGGGGTAATAGTTTAATGAATGGAGCATCATCCATGGAATTCCCGAAATAATTTTTTTAATCGAGTCTAAGGAATTCATCAATTATAAAATGAGAGATAAGCAGTGGTTGGGACATAATGATTTGACAATGTAATCTCATGTCATACTAAAGACAAGGATTTTATCTAATTAATCCTTTAATAATAATGAATGGATCCTATGGTGTCGTATCAGGAATGTAAAGGTAGGAAAGGATTGTGTTCCCAGGTAGGTCTCACCCAAGGGAACTAGCATCCTTGGATCAGATTTATATCCACAAGCCCCCTTTACATTGACAATTCCAAGTCGCATGCAACCTTTTAAACAAACCCACTTCAGTAAATATCAATTAACAATATTAACTTAACTTTTTTTTAAAAAACATTTAAAGGTGTTCTATAGACATGAAACCAAACATTAATATACATTTAATAAGGCAATGTCATATACTAATGTATGCATTCCATAATATTATTTGAATGAATTACATGAATTCATACACATACCTATGGTGGTTCAAGTGAATGTGAAAAGGGTCTAGATATTGAAACTTTGATGATTCAAAATGAAATTAATATAAAGAGGCTTACCATTGGTGTCGTTGAACTCGAGCACACCAGAACGATAGATCAAAAGTGTCAAAACACTAAAAACCCAATTATGGTATATCACTGTACATAGGGTGTTGGAAGTTGAAAACGTTACCAAAAACTACTAGTCACATTTATAAAAATATCATATCCATACGGTTATAAGGATTATTATAATGGCGTATAAATTCAATGAACATCACCCGATGTAATCGGCATGCCCCACTAATCAATTCCAAAATCCATGAACATGCAGGATGAGATATAGACCACCCACCTTGTAATCATACAACTCTCCTCTCCCAATATCAACCTCTAATTCACCCTAGATCAGAGTAGATATGAGAAATGGGCCTAAAATTCTAAACCACTATAACTAAATCAAGTGAAAGAGAAATGAAAAAAATTCAAAAATAATCGAGTACATATCGTTGTGCGTCCAACATGATAAGCATAAGTTCAATCAGTTCCTTGATGAATGATATCTCTCAATCCCTAGTTTAAGCCTTTAATGTGCTCCAAAATTATAGGAAAGGTGGATTTTTCTATTGAATCTCATAGTTGAGAAGATAAATTTAGATATTTAGATTAGTAATGGAAAATTGTAAATATTAAAGGAAAATAGAATGATCATGGTGTGGCTACATGGTATTCAAAAACCATGCACCAACCATGAACATGTACCTATAGAATAGGGGAACACATACAGTTAGTCTATATGGTTTGATAAACTGTGATCCGACTATTTGGAATGTAACTATTTGAAAATGCAGGCCATCTACATGATAAGAACTAACGATACACCCTAGCCACATTGTTTACACTAACTATGCAACGTGGCAATTTCTACCAACAAATCAGGTTATATGATCTGAAGAAGACCTGAAAACCTCTGAGACCTTCATGAACTAATGGGGATTCTGAATGAGGTCCAAAATAACAAGTTTGACAAATATTTAATGGATCCATACCTGAGTCAAAAAGTAGGTTCTTACATCTAATTTGAGAAATGAGAAGAATCATATGAATGATTCTAGGAATTGTCATACAAAAATCATGCTAGACTAAAATGATATTAACCAAATAACCTGTAAAAATTAACTACAATTAAGAAGTTTCATAGTGATGTTAGCCATGTATACCTATACCATTCAAATTCAACTTGTCTCATAGAAGAATATTGGTAATCAAATCAATGATAATTCATAGGATTGGATATGGGTAACAGAAAATTTTAAATTGATGTTTTTATATATTATTATTATATGAATTTTCATGTCTAACGGAACATTTATTTTAAGTTCCATATCTTCAATCTATTAAGTTGATAAGGGTTCTTGATCAAGGGGAATAGTGGAGATCATATAAACATGAGTTATCTTATGTTTTCACGAGTAGATTCTACCTTAAGTTAGTGTTTGTAACATTATTCAATGACTATTTAACTACAGAATACTACGAAATGATCATTCAATTTTAAGAGTAATGTGTTTATGATATTCTTAAATTGTTTTTTTATTTTAAATTTAGTTTTTATTAATTATTTTGAGTTTTAGTTTTATGTATTATTCAGATAAAAAAATAAAATGGACAAAATAATTGAAATGAAAAATTTGGGGTATTATAAAATGATGAAACATTAGATGTGAAGTGTACTTTTTAAGGTGAATATAATTTTATAACTCCCTAACACAAAAAAATAAAAAAAATATTGAACTGAAATAAAAATATGTTAATCACTGTAAATATAATACTATCAAAACATACCTAACCAACTAAATAATCATTCCCCTAAAAGAATAATACCATCTAATACCAAATAGAATCACTCTTAATTGAATCAAATAAAAATTATATAATCAAAATTGAATTAATCTCGCCCAATAAACCCACCATAAATGAGATGGAACAAACCAAACCAAATAAGCCAAAAGCACATATAAGTAAACTAAATATATTTTAATATATTTAAATAGATTAAAACAGAACTAAAGCTATAAAAATTTATGATCATTTTCATAATAGAAAAATAACCACTTATATAAAATTGAACATGTTTACCAGTCCGATACAGAACTCAACTTTTTCGAACTAATATAACACAATATTTCATACCCAAAAGTGAATAAAAATGACTAAAACTAAATTTATCTGAATTGAATAAAATTAAAATACTTTAAGGTATACAAATTAGAACAATACTAGTATAATATTTATTGAATTAAATCATTGTGAAATGTATAAAGGTGAATGAACCGAATCATACTAATAATAAGGCACATAAACCTCGTTGAATATATCAAAAAAAATCCAAGTAAGATGAAACTATTTAAATAAGAACCAAAAAAAACCACAAACAACAATAAAAATGAAACATGATGGGGACATAACAAAATGATATTAATTCAAATAAAATTGAACATAATTTAATGGATGAAAACCAAACTAAAAAATTGATAATTGAATTAGGGAAAATCAAATCAAATTGAATATAATTGAATTGAATTGATATGAAATAAAAAAAATCATAAAATAACCAATATGGAACAAAACAGATTAGATTTGATCCATACATAATTAATCCATACATAAAATTCTGAAACAATTCCAAAAAATTCTTCTACAAACAAAACTAACTCAAAACTATTAAAATTAATGAAAAATGATTTAAAATTATTAAAATTGCATTAATCATCCAAGTCATCCTAACTCAAAGAAATATATAGTAAAACAAATATTAACATACATAGACCAATGTTATAAAATATCATAGAAATTTAATCAATTTATTTTGTTTCTGTTCATTACAATATTAGATAGAATGGGTTAATTCGAATTATTCATTTCATATTATACAAAAATGTAGCGTTATTGTAAAAAATGTCATTTTAATTATAAAACACAAATAATTTAAGATAATGTGCCTTGAGAGATGTTTTTTTATTGATTATGGGGTAAAAATATGGATGTCCTTTAAAAGAAAAAACATAATAAGTTTTTTTATTTCATATTATTTTTATTTCAAATTTTGATACCCATTTGAAATTTAAATGTCATATTTATATTTTCAATATTGTTACACAGGCGCCCTCTATGATAACATTGGGGAAACAATTATCCAAAATGATCAATTGAGACATGTATAATGTGAGGAGCACTAGTGGGGAGTATGATGTCGTCTTGGGAGTTGCATTGTACATATAAGGTATTTTAATTCATCGAGAACCTCTTATTGATTTTATGTATCTATGTTAGAAAATTCTCAATAATAAGCATATAAGGTCAAATAATTAAATATACAAGACCATGAAAGGTTTAAAATAGATTCTGAGTGGTTCTTGAAGCACGAACAAAATTATTGTAAAAAATTATGTTAAATGATACTATAGTTTTCGATTAATTCATGTAAAGAATTATATCTATATAAAATTCATCTGGTGATTTAAATTATTTTCTTAAAAGTGATAGTGATTATAAAAATCTAGGTGGCTATGAAGTTGTTGAAGATGATGATGGTGTTTGGGATGTTCATTATGCACGTGATTGTTAAGGTGGTAGTGGTACTGATGGGGGAGATGTTGCTTCACTACATTGTTTAGTTGACCATGAAGAAAAAAAAATAAAATGGAGTTGAATGAATAAAAATGAATGATTTTTTGGATGATATATATATTTTATAGTATTTTGAATTTTTTGAAAACTATTGATATTGTAATTGGTAGGTTGAATTATAAATATAAAAAAATTTTACTTCTTAGAATGTGTATTATGGTTGGTATTTTTTTTAAAGGTTGTGGTATTGATTGTACAGATCTGATGTATGGGGATGTGGTACCATATGGGGAAAGAAAATTACACTGACATTTAACCTAAAAATTGTTAAACATCCATACCAGTGGGTTAGTGAAAACTCTTGTTGCTAAATATTGACTATGTTCTATAATAAAATTATTAATGAAAGCCATTTAAAAAGACATATAGCAATGGATCACCTCCACACAGATCCATGAATATTTGGTATGTGGTATACCAATGTTTTATTTCATATAAGAAAATTTTAATAATGTTTTTATATGGTTTCTTTATAGTAGAGAGTTTCTTATATACTGGAAAATTTTCAATTTGTTTGGAATGAAATGAGATATATTCCTTTATATTAAATCTTAATTCTATAAATGACTAAACCTAATAAGGTTTAGGTAGAATATGCAATGAAATATCATTGTTATGTTATGTAATTGTGTGATGGTTATGTTGAGGATGTGACAGTTGATATCAATTTCAACATATAATTATGTGATTATGGAAATAGTTTACATAGTTTTGGACTAGGGAGTCATATTACGAATATATTGGGTCATATTAAGGATTTATTTGTAGTATACCACTGTATTTTTGGACTATCAAAATATTTGATTGAGAAATTTAATAATTTGTTCTTCTTAGATTTTGATTCAATATAAAATTTGTAATGAAGGGTGAACTACTACACTGAATTGGTCAATAATACCAGGTTCTTATGTCAAATAGATCTATAAGGGCTCGGTGTCAACATTCGTTATTATTTTTTGATCGATGGGTTTATTTATGCAGTATATCAATATTTTATTAATGGATGTGAATATATATATATTAGAGGATATATTTCGGTATTAATGATAATAAATGGAAAAATATGATAAAAACATCATGTGTGAGGGGATAAAGAACATAGAAACTATAGTGTGAGTCTCAGTGGTTGGGTAATAAGGATTTATGGGAATATTTTGATTAGTTTAAATTAATGTTCATCAGATTAACCATTTTTCATAAACATAGAGTGTAGTTTCTTAAGATATGAATTACTGGTTATTGTAGGATGGAATTTATGAATGATGGATTGTCACCAATTCTCAAGGAACATATGGTTTATATTAGTGATTTTGAAAAGACCTATGGATTTTAACTTCATGAAACCATGAGTTGAGACATCATTTTAAAAAAATAGTGGATGGTAAAATTAAAAATTCGGATTTTGAATTGATGGAAGGAAGATTTAACACATTTTAATGGATTAATGTAATGATTCATAGGTGGAATATCTTATAGTTAATACCTATAAGTTTATTTTTTTATTTTCATAATGTAAAAGAGGGGGTGGTAGTTTTATTTTAATATTGGGTACCTTTTCAAGGACCATTAGGTACCTTATGTTCCACTAGGGACTTGATAAGACATTTTTTTGGGTTTTTTAAAAGAGGTGTAGTAATGTGATTCTACTATCGATCCCATCAATTTTATATTCAAATGAAGAGAGAGTTTTATATTTCAGAAAGACTCCCCCCTTTTTCTCTCCCAATGTTATAACCTTTTTTTAGATCATGTGACTATTGATCTATTGGCAATCCTTTCTATTAGTGGATCATGGTAAGATGGACCACTTGTGTCCCATTTCATCTTACACACTCTTAGATACTAAATTAAATGATATTGGTTAGGGGTCTTTTTTTAGAACCCAAGGGTGTTTATTACACCTTTGGGTTCATGAAACTAGATTAACCTCCCTGAATTTTGGATACTAAGTGTCATGAAAGGAACCTAACATGTCATTCGATGATGTCGTACTCTAACTCCTTCAAGGGAAAAGGGAAATCTCATTTGTTATATAAACACAATATAAGACATATCCCCCTTCATGAGGCCTATAAAATTCATGTAGTGTTGTGAAAACGATAGATGTATTATAGTGTAATGGGTATGATGGAATTTTTCATGGATCATTGAATATGGGTGTTTTTTAAAAACTTAGGTAATACAATAGCAGATATTTTTTGACCAATGATAGTACATCACTCAATTATTTCGTTTCATGGGATTAAAAAACCTCAGGTTTTGATATATTATATTGAATTATAACCCGTTATTTTCGGTCTTGACCCTGTATTTTTATCCAAACATAGGGTGTAGAGGAGATCAACGCTTCATCTATGAGAGTTATGTCCCGTAATGGCCCATTTTAAATATACGAGGTTGTACAAAAAAGGATAAAATATAATTGTGTGGGGGGATTGGAGGAACTAAAAAATAATGTTAAAATTAGATGGTTTTATGTGGGATTTATTAACAATTACTGTTATATGTGTTTACTATAACTACATGATTTGTAAAGCATGCATATAAACAAATACATGTATTTGGTTTTCTCATAATTTATTCATGCATTTATAATAGTGGAGTTGTTATAAATATAGAGTAAGAAATAAAATATCTATATGATTTATTGTTTGGTGAATATATTGAATATCTATAGTATAATAATAAATGGATGGTAATTTATTGGTTTATATAAAACATCATGGAAGCATTGAGTTTATCCGGTCGATCCAAATTAGGGGACTCATGATTTTTTTGGGTAAGTTTAGAGGGTGAATTTTATTCTATTTTGGGTAAATGTCAATAGAATCATTATTGTGATGTACTATATCCTATGGGAGGATATACAGAAGGTGGAATAAGTTATCAAAATTCACAAGGTAATGATATGAATGTCCCCATGTAGGTGGGGTTCTATGCTTTGGAACTAACTTCTACATAAGGGTATTCACGTTCCAAACATGATTTATAAAAATATAAATTTATATAAATCTTTTATAAGGGTTAGATACTATAATAAGGGAGATTGTTGATTTATTTTACAAATAAATATTTGATTTAGTGACATTTTTTCACATAGGCTTCATTTGTGATGTGCTTATAGTGGGTGATTCTTCGGTACTAAACTAGGGATGCTAATTAGATATTGAGAAGTATAATTTATTGTATGATATTATAGATTTAAATAATTATATGTATAATAAAATATATATTTTGAACAGTTTTCTGAAAAATTAATATATACCATTCATGAAAATAATAATTTCCTTTAGTATCTAATATGTATATTTTTAATGAAAATAATGAATTATAATGTAATTGTAATGTTTTTTGACAGATTGATGGTTATGTGTGGAATTGGAGAAAATGATTAATATTGGTTAAATGGAAAGGATGTGAGATGTTAGATATAAAAACATACAACAGAAATATGAATTCACACATAGAGGTACTTGGTAGTGAATGATTGTTACGAGATTAAAATAAATTCATTTTACAAAATTAATGTTGCATGTAGGAAATATGTGTACCACCATAATCCATGAGTAATGTGCGTGAATCATTTTTTTCTAAGAATATAGTATATTCTTGATCATTTGGTTTGTGAAAAATAAATACATTTTGTGAACAAATTTACTAGAACATAGTACATGAATAAGGATTTGTAAGCTATAATAATTGAAACAATTTTTTTAATTGTTTGTATAATAGAATTCACACTAATTAATTACATTAAGAGGGTAATAAAATTCCTTTTCAAATATGGTGTCTTGGAAAAGGAAGAACGTGATGTTTTTTAACACATTGAAAAAAAATTTGAATGTTAGTTTATTCGCAGTAGCAATAATTAAATTTTTTATTATATTCATTTGGAGTTATAAATAATAAATATATTTGTTATAATTAAAGCCAAATTAAATTTTTTCATGGCCAAATTTGAGTAAAAAGTTTTTTTTCATAAAAATTAAAAACCTCAACCTAGATGTTTCTTAATAAGATAGAGTCTATTAATTGATTTGGATGTTTATGATGAAGATCCTGATCTGATAAATTAATTACAAAAATGCCACATCTGATGTGACTTGTGGTTTAATTACACATTTGAAGATTAAAAATTGTTATCAGAATATATTTTATGTAGTGTAAAAGCAATAAGAAGAAAAAAATAAAAAAAACTGGGTGCAATGTTAATGTGTTTCATGTCTATATTTTTCAATAAAAAAAATGTGATAATAATTTACAGTTATTTTTTATACCAAAAGAAATTTTATGGTATTTTTCATAACCAACCATTGTTCTCATAATGATAATATAAAACTCAGTATATTAGGTGGGTACCAAAGGAATTTAAGTAGATCTAGTGATGAATAATGAAAGGATTTTTAACCTCATCCTGAAAAAGTTGTCAAAATATAAAAAAATAAGGATTATTTTTATCAAGCCATATAAAAAATTCAGAATGATTTTTTTTTGTTTGTTTGTCATGTTTAATTGATCACAAAAATTAATATTAATTGATTTTTTATTGATTGTTTCATATAATTCTGTTCAATATCACTAGTGTAATTTTTGAAAGTAATTAAAAGTTATAATTCCATTTCTAGATGTGTTCATGGAATAATTTGTGTGATACAAACAACATTTAAATATTAGATTTATACTCATGTTACCAATATCAGGTTATGACTCAGAATGATTAGAAGATTAATTAAAAAAATGCAATGAGATAAATTAACATGATTAAGATCACTTAGGAGAATAGATCAAGAATTATTAAATGATTCAGAATACTAAAATTAGACATATAAAATTTCAATGATTCTGTAAGTGGAATTATGGATGAATTGAAATATAATGTAATCCACCATTGGAAAATGTGATCAACTAAATGGTTTAATAGTGTACATTATATATAATAGTTCATGTTATTAAACTATTTTGATGGTGGCAAATAACCCATTCATTTTGAATAAAAAATTCCAAATGGCTGACTTATCCAAGTGGATTTTCAATCTCATCTTGTAGTATAAATTTTTCTCAAAAAAGATTGGAAGAGACTAATATATAATTGATTGGAAGAGGACTCAATTTTCTAGGGAGATATAAAATTCCCATTATCTATTATAGAGAAGTATTGGAAAATAATATTGCCAAAGTATTGTCATTGAATAGATCATTTAAGAAATTCATATCCAAATTTAATTTCACAATAGTTGTGTAGAACATTGGTGTGATTCCCATGAAATTTTATTACAAAGGGGGATGTACTGAAAATTTATATTTATATGTGAGAATATAAATTACATTTTATTAAAAAGTTGTATGAGTTGTATTGGGGTGTATCGAATGGAAGATGAGAATAATTCACAAAAAATATATATACCATTTATGAAGAATATAGTGATAGTGTATTGATGAAGAGTTTTTGTTTTACTAACAATATAAATCCAATGGGGGAGAATATTGCAACCTAGAATGTTTAAGTTGGATTTTTTCACAATACCCATTGAATGTTTTAACTAGAAATACAATATTTGTTTGGATGTATTACAATGAAAGACATATGAATATATTTATTTTTAAAATTCAACTAGTTTTTTAAAAAACAGAGTTGTTTGGGATGATGGGTTAGGATTGAAAGATTGAAATGTTTTATATTTAGTTCAGATGGTTGGATATCGAAGATTATTTTTTGGATGATTATATAAGGACATATTGTGCATTTTAAAACATATAATTCACATAATGAACCATTCCATTGAATGTAGTGTATGGATGTTTTTGATGTTATTATATTTGATGTGATTTTTATTTTATTTTACATTCATAGGCTGAATTAGATTGGAAGTTTATAAAATATCTAGAGATGTGCATAAGTGATATGATATGTACTTAGTATTTATATCCAAAACCAATGAAAACTTATCATGAGGAATTATGTAAGATGATGCATCTCATGACATCGGCAGAGAATACAAAATTTTAAATATTTTTTATATAAGATAATACTTAGTCCGGTCATGATTTTTTGAAATGGAAATGTAGTTTCCTTTTGTGTAAGTGTTTAATTAAAAAATGAAAGGATTTCATTACACACTATGAATTTAATATGAAGGAAATATATAAACCTCAATGTTCCATGAGTGAATTTTCTAAATCACTATTTTCTTCAGAAATATTTTTCACAGGATCCTTTATTTTATTTTAATAACATTCTTATATTAATTAAAAAATAAAATTTCAAAAATAGTGAAATACAATTCATTACTTATAAAAAAATAATTATTCCTATATATATGAATTTTGGTTTTCAAAAATAGTCAATAGACATTTAAGGGAGTATAAAATATTTATAAATAGTGTATTTTTGAAAAGGAATATGGTGAATTTTTATCATCCTCTAATATTCATGTTTAATTACAGCTACATAATTATTGTGATAATTCAAGATTTGTATTGTATTAATTATAAGTGGATTATTGGTGATATGAATTTATAAAAATCATTCAGGCCTTACATTGAGGTGTTATGTTAACTTACATAGAATAATGGTAGAATAATTAAGTAAAGTTTAATAGAGAATTAGATAAATATATTAGATATAAGTAGTGTATCATAAGGACAAAAGACAACATATCACGTCCCTATACTATTAAAGAGATCCTAATGATTGTAAACTGATTTGTACTTTCACTAAAATGGAAATTGTTGGGAATAAGAGGATGTGTCCCTTGAATCGATAATGTATCATTGTTAAATAATTACATTAACAACAATTAGTAGAATTGCCCTAATTTTTTAAAAAAACACAATTTTTTTATCCTTGGATTATCCCATTGTGTTGACCTAGGTAATGTATATCATTCATGTCCATGCTTTACATTTCAAAATTTATATCTGGGACTTTGTGTGATTAGTTATGTGTGGAAAAAATAATTTTTACGTGTTATTTATAATAAGTTAAACCAATATATAAATCATAGAGGTCCTAATAAAAAGAAATGTATGAATTGGTTCTTACCAGGATTCTCCCCTATAAATGTATTTGATGTAAAAATAGTAAGAACAGATACAATGATTGATTCTTAACGATCATGTTTAAATTATTTATTATTTATGGGGATGTCATCTTGGATATATTTAATGGTCTAGGGAGTCTTGTATTATTACAAATACATACCTATTCCCTTTATATGTTATTATAAACGGTTTCTGTAGTGTTTTGAGAAATTTCTGATGGAAATCGATATTGATTCATGTTTTATAATTATTATTTTTCAGGTAATAGGATAAATTACAGGTTTGGTGTCCAATATAGATTGTTGTATGTTATTTATATATCAAAAAATCAAGAATTTATTTTTTCCCTGATTAATCCTATTAGGGAATTTATCATAATTATTTTTTTTAATTTATTATTTATAGATTAGGGTTTTTATGGGTTATCAAGGTCATGATGGATAATAGCAATGGATTCAAATATTATATAGCATGGTTGAGTTATGTGGGGCTTACACGGAAGATTGTTTTAAAAATATGGTGATATAATATTATTATGTGGTTATTATACACAGTATTTCCATGATTTAACTACATTATTTAGTATCATTTCCCACTAATTGGATGGTATCACATTGAACTAATAATAAATATTTAATTTATAACTACTTAAATGGTTCCTTATTGATTCCATGGTTGAAAAAATGCTACTATCACCTTTTATGGATTTTTAGTGGTTCGGGTTGTCCAATGAAAAGAAACATCTTTTTCCTGTTGTAATGTATTTTTAAAGATGAACTAATTAAAAGAAAATTTTCAAAGTAAAATGGTATAAATAATTTAAATTGGATTATAAAGGGTGTTTTGTATTTAAATTTACTGTAAAATGTATGTTTTTATTTAAATTCATGTATGATTGATTTGGGATTAACATTTCATGTGAAATGTGGGTATTTCAATGATGCTTTTCATTGAAATATTTTTAAAAATATAATAGAATGAGTATAAAAGACATGTAATTCTCATCATACACAGATTTTGATGGGATTTTGGACATGACGTTTTTAGGAAAACAATGGTGGCTTGTTTTTAAATTTTATTTAATATGTTTGATCTTGTATGAGATACACCATATTTATCTACAATTATGTTCTTATTTGAAATTACTTATTATGTGTTTCCATGTATGTTGTCTTATAATTACTAATATAATAAGAAATAGAGGAAGAACCTATTATTGGTGCTGTTTTATTTATATGAAACTAAGATTATTTTTTTGTTTCTTAATAAAAATGTCCCAAAAGAACCAAGATTATTTTCTAATTCATGTGATAATTTTTAGGACTCAATATTTCCTACTTTGTGAGCCTCATATTTTACCCCAATGATTGATAAAGGAGTTAATACCTATGTATTTCACTTGATATAATAGGGTTGATCCATGAATAATGATCCTAATAACACAAATATCCTTAAAATTTATCTAAAAATTCCTTAGGTTGATATGAAAAAAATACTCTATATAATTCATAAGTGGATTGTGATTTTTCTCCAAAATAATATCTTCATACACCACATGAGAAAGAGTCAATGAGAATGTATCCTAAGTGGAAGCGAGACTTATCATAAAGACCTAATTAAAATGACCCCAACCCTAGTAACCTAGATTTTATGGTAACATTATTTCATTTGAACTAGATACAAATAATTGCATCCCAAATTAGAGAATAATTTTGTAATAATGATAAAATAGATACAAACACGAATCTCATATTACATATTAAACCTTTAAAATAAAAAATGTAGTGAAAAATATTTTATACATCCTTGAACTCGTTGAAATATTCCATATTTATATCCTATGTAAACGGAAATGAACATGGGTAAGTGCAAAATCTTATTAAGTGTAACAAACAATGGAAGACATCATGAGATAATAACGAATAATAAATATGGATAAATAAATAAATGAATGAACAGTACATGTAATCAATAAATTTCAGATAATAAATAATATGTTAGGTGTAAATGAAGATCAAATGATTCCATATAAACAGTCACCTGAGAAAGAAACATTTTCCAGGATATTATTCAAAATAATTTCATGTTCAATAACATCTAATTCCATAATTATGGAACTCATAATTTCATTCATCGTAATCTTATTATTGAGGCATTATTCCAAGATAGTTTAAAATGTGGGTAGGTATACACCAAAACCCCAATTAATATTCTTACCCAAAAGATCTGTCTCCTAATACATGTTGATAAATCAAGGGGATAATAAACCTAGGGCTCACCCATAATTGTATGTATAATTAATTACTCATACATTGAATGATGAATTGAAATTATTAAAAAAATATCATTAAATATTTTAATTTAATAAATAATATAGAATAATAATGTTTTCTAGGTCAATAAAAATACAATAAAAAATTATGTTAAAATGTTATAAGGTTTATATAATAATAATATCCATGACCCAAAAAATATAGATATTTTACAGAAATTAAATTTCCACTGATCAAATGATTTTGAATGTTGTAAGAGAAATTTAATGTCAATAAAATTAATCATGAGATGAAAGATAACCATAAGAATAATATATTTTATTGTAAAATAAATTATTTTAATGAATATAAGAAAATGGAAATGAAAAATTTATAATACATCTTCATAAATTGTTTCCTTCTGAGAATAATTAATATATTATTTAATTATATAAAAGTCATAAAACATTTATGGTTATGGGAAATTCCATTAAAGATGTATTTGTTCAAAACAAAACACTCCTTTTGGATTATTTTAGAGAATGTAGAAAACAAAATTTTTTAAAACCATTAGAAATATTCCTTTAAAACGTTGTAAAAAATTTAGTATAATAAAACAATTCATTTATAAATTATTTTACCATAAAAAGAAATTTTTTATTTTTTTTATTTAAAAAATGTAAACATTGGGGAAAGATATAACAGAACATAATGAGAGGTAAGATCAGGTTTTCATTTTATAAATTCATAATGAATGTGTAAAATGATTTGAATAATAAATCAATAAGAAAACATATATATATTAATTTTTAATCATTATAGGGGTTTTATATACATCATGTGAAAGTAAATAGTTGTGTAATTCTAAATAAGTCTCAATATAGTAGAAATTGAGATGAAATCCTTGATAATAACCATAACGTTGACATTAGAATTAATAGATTAAGAGATTGTGTGTGAAAAATAAAAATAAAAATAAAGGATATAAATTTTAAAATAATATATATATATAAATTCACCCATATTAATTTGTTAACACATTCAATAAATAAGTGTGATAACACAACGAATGGTGATTTCATTATGAAACCGCTTCCCATAAGGTAACATTCAAGTCAAGTACCATTGTTTTAAATAATTTTAATTGTAACCTAAAATACCATTAATTAATATAGACTCATGATAAACGATTTAAAATGTATATATATTCACCACATAAAGTAAATTATGTGTATTACATTGAAAGCTCAATGATATGAAATTGAGACTTAATCCATTACCTCTTGTCTAAAATTATTATTATGTGTTGAAATATATAATATAATAAAATTTATTTATTATAAATATTTTATAAAAAATAATCATTTAAATCACACAATATTTAATTTACTTATACCATTCTATAATTGTTTTAATAATAATTCTGTAATAATATCATTTTCTGGGTGACAACGGCTTCATTTTTCCAATATGTTGGGGTTTGATTGTCATTGTCCTTGTACTTTTATCGGGATTGAATCATATCCACTATGTTATTCATGATATAATTATCAGTTTTATTTATATTATATGTATATATATTCAATAAAATTTATCTATAGATATATAGATTTCATAGTTTATTTAGATGGTAGGGAAGACGTATGCATGCATGTTGTTTTCAAATATTTACACATGGGTGAAAAAAGGTGAATAAAAATTCTAATTTAAAAAATATATAATTTTAAATATATCTTATATATTCATTATCTCTATAAATTTTACGATCCAGGTAAATCATAAATGAAAAACATATCACATCTATGCAGGGAGGTGGTAATCCACCTGTATACACGAGTGAAATTATCATTATCTAATGGAATGGATGGTAAGAAGGTATATAAGATATAATAATACGTATTCATTGTTAAGTTATAGAAATACCATATATACATTACCAAATTTTTTTTAACCATATATGCCAATTGGTGGTGAATAAAATTTACACTACTACGTGGATATTATATGTTTTTTGTACAGCCAAATAATGTATCATCTTTTTATTGGATGGAACGAAGATTTGAAACCAAAGTATCACAATCAAAATAACATATAAACATATTTATTAAAATGATTAAATATTTTAGTTTTTTTCAAAAAATTTATAAAGAAATTAAGAAGGAATATATTTGAAATAGTTAGTGAGGATGATTATGTATGCATCAAAAGAACACTTTTAAATCATATTTTAAGGTTCCAATGGTTGGAATTTTAGGACGTTAGGACCCATAGATAAATTGATAATGTTTTAAATGATATATGTAGTTATTTTTTTGTTGATATAATAGGCTTTATATGTTTTTTAGTACAAGTGAGAGGTGGTGAATTTCTATTTTGAGCGAAATGACACATATGGAATTAATAAACCAATTTAAATATAATAAATTTATGCATACATTACTGTCGAATAATGTGTCCATAATTTAAAAAATAATATATTATATTATTTCAATCCCTTCCAAAAATAATATTTGGATTTGTATATGTGTTATTTTAAACCATAATGTTTGGTGTAACCCCTTAGTTACCCTATTTTTATCATAACTGTTGAAAGGCCTTTTTCACACTTAAGGAGTATTAATTTTATATATAAGTTAAAAATTTTACCATAAATATATAATTTATGAAATTTCACAACATATATTATATGCCTTATCCTCTTTCATTATTTTTATGATTTTACATATTTTAATGAAGTATTAATTTTCCTAAAATATCAATAATGTCAATTTTGAAACTATTCATTTAATTTAGCTTTAATAGAATATTTAAAAAAATGTAAGAAGAATATTGGAATTATAAAAATATATAATATTTCATATATATCAATAATTTTTTTAATCTATAACACATTGAAGAAATATTAATTTTAGAGTGTTTAGAATGATTTATTTTATTATACTATTAATTGACTAAATACTAAATCTATGTTGCGTAAGAATTTAAGGAAAGTACTTAATTAGTAAAAAACAGTGACAACCTATAATTACAAAAAAATTAATTTATAGTTTAAATAAACATTTATAAGTAGTATTTTAAAACATTTTTAGAGTAAATAATAATTTAGAGTTATTAGAGTCAATAGAGTGACATTTTCTGTTTCTTATTTTCATAATTAATCTAATGGTCCTAAAGAAGAAATATTATACCAAGTGTCCATATAATCTATAAATTTATTGAAATGGATAAATTAAACTAATAAAATATGACAATGGAATTTATTTTGTTCATTATTTTCATCCTTGTCATATTTTATTTAACCATATTTACGTGAATGACCCTTACGGTGGTAAAAATTATTTACTATGGTTACTATTTATAATAATAAAAAATAAACGTAGCCTTTTTAGTAAATAAATATCACTTGATTATGAATATACAATTATTTTTTCCGGATTAAATATCAAAAATTTTAAGAAAAAATTTTAATATTAAATTTCAAAACAAAGTAAAAATTAATTTTTTAGAAAATATAAATTTTTATGTATAGAAATTAATTTATACTAAATAAAACTAAAACATTGATTCCAAAAAATAATTATATTATTCATAATATATTAGAACTAATTATACTTTTAAACCAATTTAAAAAATAATGTATGTTTTTAAATTCTGTAAATAAAAAATACAATTTTAATTGAAAATTTGTCTTTCTTATTGTTACTTAAAAAAATAATTACTTCCATAAATATCACAATATTTAAACCTAAGTTAATTTTCATATGTTGATTTCAAAAAAATATGATCATTTTTTAAAATTAATTTTATATTTTTGGTAGAAATTAATTATACCCCCCACTCACAAATGGAAAAATAAATCCATTTTTGAAGAAAATTAGTTTTTAAAGTATAAAATGATTTTATTGAAAATTAATTAATTATTAATTATTAATAATTAAATAATATAAAATATTTATTCTAAATTTAAAAATGTGTATAACCCTAGTCATTTCAACCAATTCAATGGATATGTTATAAAAGTTTTATTTAAATATAAATTCTTCATTGTTCGTTTATGGTTGGTGTTGTGTGTTGTATATGGTATTAAAAATACTGTTATTTTATAATAATGTTTTTACATTATTACAGTTCAATAAAATGAGTTATCAAAATTTGAATATATTTTCATTTATCGATTTTTTTACCTTTAAAAATTCTTTTATGGAAACCCATATTGTAAAAATGTTTAATAAAAACTCCTCTTAAAAATATGGAATAGAGAATATGAAGATCATCTACGTTAACTAAAAAACATGTTTCAAAATATGATTTTTTTTCTGGATTGTTAAAATATAGACATAATACATAAATAGAATAGTTATAGGCTAAAATATAGTGATATAGAATATAATCATGATAATGATAATGAACATAAAAACATTAAATATGTGGTGAGTGAAACGTACATCAATTCATTTGAAATGATCATCATACACTACAAGAAATCATGGGTCCATTGGTAGTTTAAATCGATGAAAATGTTTTTCATGATGGTTTTCATAAACTAACACTAAATTTGGAATCAATTATCAGTTGCTTTCTATTTCACACAATTGGAATTATTTCCAGGGAGGTCTGGTGAAATGATACTTAGTTGTGGTTATTTAAATTTTTAGCATAGGATTATGTATGTCAAAACTATTGAAGCTTTCGCATCTATTTAAACTATAAATAAATAATTTATTCTATATATAAGCGTTTATTAATCAATAATTTTATAAATCTTGCTGAAAAACATAAATCCTATAGGATATACAACCCTCCAAAAATACCAAACACATGAGAAACCGAAAAAATACAAACCCTTACCCAAAATACCGTCAATAAAACCCATGTCAATTCCGTAACCATGGAAACTATAAATGAAAAATTATATTATAAATCTTAATTATCAAACAATAAATGACACTAAGTTCATGAATAAAAAACCATTAAAAATATAAAACTAGCGAATTAGAAATATCATTAATAGAGATCTATTAATATTGAATTAAATATGTTATCAAAACAGAAAAATCCACCACTAAAAAAAATAATGAAAAGTCCCTACAAAATAAAAAACACTACCAACTATAATTATAGAAGATTATCTCACTAATAATGGGGTGGATGGACTTATTAGGATACACCCTTTCTAACATACGTATAAAACAAGAAAAAACCGAAAAACACCACCACATATTCTTAACATAATATGTCCATCATATCACACACAGAAACCTCATCCGAATTTAACACTATCTTTTCTTACATATAAACAAAATCCAAAATATTACAATATCACTACATACGTTAACATAACCGGAATATCACATAAATCCTCCATAGATATATACCCAACACTAATATTCCATAACATAACCAAATACATATATCCATTGTACACCACTTTTACATTTCCACCACACATCCTCTTAAATAATTACCACGTCCTCACCAAAAAACATTCAACACACCAAAAATAAAAAAATAACATGAAATAATTTACTATAATAATTTTTATATAACTAAGCTTCTAAATAATAAGGAAACAATCAACAATTCTCCCAATATCCCATTTACCATTCCTCTAGCAAGCTCTAAATGTTACCGCGTGTTACTATAAGATAATAAACATTCCACCACAACCCAACCTCAATTAATGAACCCAAAAATTACCCCCAATAAAACAAGAATAACAAAAAATACATGAGAAACAATGTGTAATATCGAAATCTTATAAACCCATCAATTATTTACATACCTCCCCGTTACACGGGCTAGCCCAAATCTCCCTCACAAAATGATCATACTAATATCACATTAGTCGTCACAATAATCACACAATATGAATTCAAACCCCAATATAACAATTAAGAAAAAAATACAATTACTATACATTTTAAAAAATAACTCATCGCAAAACTCATCCCCTAGACCCTAATGACTTCATTTTAATATCATACCAACTGATGTATTTTCTATATTTTACAACACCTATTTCCTATATTAATATATTAAAACATAAGATATGCATATTTGGATCAATATAATAATTTACATGAGTCCACTTCCCAAAAACCTCCCAAGAAAAGGTATGCACCATCCATTAACAATTCCACACCAACTCCTAAATCCCAATCTATTCCTATCCATTTACTCCACCAAAGGAAAATGAAAAAATTAATCAAACTATAATTGAATAATTTATATAAAATTATTTAAAAAATAAAAAAATCCTAATAATGAGGAGTATCAGTGGATCATTAGATGAAATAAATAAAATCCAACAGGAATATAAATAACATATAATCGAAGAGAAACACAGATCTTCCCCACCAGAAAAAAAATATATGGAACCACCACTGAAGGGATCCAAATATGATAATATTTCTTTCTCAACCAATAAATTATTTAATACCATCCCTATTTAGAATGAATAAAATATCTCAATATGTATGAAGACCCAATGAAATCTAAAATCATCAACGCTAACTAAAATACACACAATACAACAAACGATCGATATATATTATCATATAATTAATAGGAAGATATAAATTTTTAAAAAGAGAAATTAATCCAAGCCATAGAATTTTTTATCAATCCCAATATCATTGTGTTAGTTGGTAATGAGTTTCGTAATAGAACACCACACCTGAATCCAAAATAAATCTCCATTGAAACCGGAGGAACTAAGATCATCTTCACCTCCAGTCCTTTCTCCCCATGCCCATATGAAAATATGATTCCCAATTAAATTGATATTTATATTTAAATTGAAATTTTATACCAATAACGTTTTTTATAATAAATAATTTTATTTAACTATGGACTCAAACTCTCCATAGATGAAATTTCACTAGGGACACACCTAGAACACTTCAGATAAAATGCAGAAAACAAAATCTATAGAGAAATGACTTTTATATTCTATATTTATATATGATTCCTCAATTACTGGTTTTTCTCCCCTATTATGGAATTTGGATTTTCATTACAGGAATCATCCTTTGAGAATATAGAGGTTTGATGAAACACCCCAATTAAATAATGAATATGAAATTTTCATATTTATCCATATTTTTGAATAAAATATTAATTTTACTTCAAAGGGAATGCTATGCTCGAGGGCGTACCCAATACGCAACAATGGGTTTCTTTGAAATCTTATGTTGCACTCTAACAATAAAATAATATTATTTTAAAATTTAGTTAATGCCTAGCCGTTGTAATGGCGAGAATGAATGGAACTAACTACAAAATGATTATATATGATTCTCAGATATTTTTACTTTTATCCAATAAATTTTGGAGGCTTAAAATGAAAATGAATCCAATTTTAAACATAAATCTTCTAATATTCATTAAAAGGTAGATTAACTGCCATTTGATGGAGAACCCTTTTTAAATATACTTTTGAAAATTTTATATGTTTTATTTGACAAAATAAAATCGTTCTTTATAATCTGTACATCAAAATTTATTTTATGTAAAATTTAGTTATTTTTTTCCGATAAAGATCATTTTTATTGAAAATGTTGCATTTTAATTCAAAACGTCATTTTAATCTGATTTATTTATATGGATAGATTACATTTTTATTTTAGATTAAAGTTTTTTAGAATATATTTTTACCATTTAATCTAATGGTGGTCTTTGGAATTAATTTCTCTTTGAAATTGGACTTAAACTAGTGTCACTCTTTTAATAGATATTGTTTCTTAAAAACACGCTATTTGTTTTGAAAGCGGGAATTAATTATTAAATTAATTAATGCAACATATATGTTTTGCATTTTGTAAAATATACATCATTTTTGAATTAAAAACATCAAATATATCTTAGGGTGATTTTTTGGTATTTTTTTGAAAAAATTCAATTTTTGATGAATAGTGAAACCACTAAGTGGTAGTTTAAAAACTTATTTTTCTTTTAAATGAAACTATACCACTTCTGTGATTTTAATTTCACAAATCCAACATACATGGTTGTCATTAGGATGTAAAATTTGGTTCAATGGGATTAAAATAATTATTTTGTGAATAGTAACTTTTATGTTTTAAATCACGATTAGAGGTAATTAGTGTAATTTAAGGTAAAAATAATGTTTTAATAATATTAAATGACCTAGAAACATGTCCTACCCTCATTAGATGTGTCATTTCCAACCACGAATATCCATGGGTCAACTTGGGGACCCCATGGAGCCACGTTGGTTGGAAAATTACATAAATAACTTTTTATTTAAAGTTAAAATAAAAATGTCACAAGCATGAAGTGTTTCACTAAACAATTTTTTAAATGGGGTTATACAAGTCATATTTTTGAATATAAATATTAATTATAAATATAAAAATATTTCCTACATAATGATATTTTTTCTATAATTTTTAGACATTAAATAAATTTAATGATTTATGACATCATGATGATGCAGTGATTACCTCATTAATAAAGGATTTAAATAAAATGAAAAGATAATGTTAAAACTATAAAGAACACTTGTCAAAGAACTATTGGATGAGTATATTGTGAACCCTTAACACCTTATCCTTTAAATACATCAATCTGGGACCTTTAAAATCCGAAACTCATTTGAAAATAAAGTAACATTTTGTAACTTTCCAAGAGTGCCCCTCCTCTCCTCTTATAAAAGTCCCCCACCTCTACCACCATACCAAAACCTCTCAAGCCTTTGGCTCGGCAAACCCCTGCTCATTTTTCCTCTCCAAATCCCTCTATTAGTCATAGAATCCTCACTTTGGGTAGAATTCTTCCCAAGGAAGCCTTTGAACTCAAATCAAAGAGAGATACTCGATTTTAAGGTAATGTCTTCACTTTTGTTCTTTTATTTTATTTTGCTTCTCCAACCCCCTAAACTATTTTTATTCATTTCTTTTGTAACAAATCCAGTATCTTCAATATACTATTATATTTTTATAAAAAGTATTAGAGCTACACTTACACACACCTACATCTAATGGTTAAAGAACATACTATTTCTGTGGATGGTGAATTTCTGCCTCACGAAACGATGATTGTTCAATATTCTTTTAACACCCTCAAAGGTGGCCATTAATATGTCACTATATTTATATATGATATATAATATTTTTATGATTTATTTAATCTTCTGTATTTTTCATTTATGTCATACCTTTATGGTTTCCATTATGGTTAAATGCGATATCTTTATTTTAGAAAGTGCGGACTACCGCCTCCTCAAAGTGATTTGATTCGTTAATACCATATGTGGTAATTATGAAGGATAGATTTAATGATATTATATATGATACCATACTATAATTATAATACTATTATGTATCATTATGTTTTAATTCCATTAAATAAGAAATATAAATGGAAGTAGCGTTCATGCGTACACACGGCTTACCGTCTCCATGAACCGTGCATTTCATTTCTTACCTCTAAATGTTATGTAATATTATAAATGCTTGTATATAATGGATATATATGATATATATGATATCTAAATAATGAATATAATTCTGGATATAATATATATTTTACCACAAGAACAACTTGTAATTATAAAGAGTTTATTTTTTACTAAAGTAGCAATGATCTACAAAATGACCATTATTAACTTAAATAATTACATAGTGTTAATAGCATGGTAGTATGTGATATAAAAGGAATAATGACCTTGAAAAAGGTTCTTAAGAAAGTATAAATTAACTCATGTTTATTATTCAGGAGGTTAAAGAACGATCGAGTCAAGTTGGACCCGAGGTAAGGGATCCTACCCCTCTCTTTCTTTTTAAGTACACTCTTATATGTCATTACTTTTACGCTCATCTTTATTATGATTGGGATGTTATTTTATATTACTCTTACTTTAATTTTTATGTTCATATTATGAGAGACCCTATTTTATCTCATCAATCCATTTTGGAAGTTTTAATTGGCGCCGTTAGACTGCCGAAATTTCATAAGGGGCTTTTTATCTCACTTTGTGTTTTCGTGAGATTCATGCTACATTTGCCAATATTTCCTTTGGAGTGGTGTATTTACTGTAAATTATTATACTCTTTTTATAACATACTTTTGTTTTTGAGTATCTACATCAATTTTGTATAGTCCTTCTTTCATGGGGTGTATGTTTCTAAAGTTACTCAAATCGGTAAGGGAACCTTTCACCCTCCTCTTTTTAAAAGACTTATTTTGTTATGTCTTTTAATTTTCCTTTTATTATGTGGGGATATGTTCTTATATATCCTTATTTCCATAAATTTTATGTCCAAGTGATGAGATACCCTTTATCTCTATCATCAACTCTTTTCCTAAAATTTGATGTGACGTCGTTAGGCTGTCAAGGGAACTTCTTAACCCAATTTCAATTTCTTTGGGTTCAACATGTAGTTATTGAATATGTCATCCTTTGAATATGTGTGAATGTCCTTTGATTATTTTACACTTAATATCCACTTATATTGGGTGTATTTATATTTATCGCACAAAATTATGAGATTGATTTATCTTTAATTTAAGGACACCATCTTTATAATGGATTTCATCTCAATTTACATTTCCATTGAGACTTCATTGTTGTTATGCACCAATTCACTCTTATATGGTGTATATACTATCATTTGGAATATTATATCATGAATCCCTTTATTCTCATGATATTATAATGTTTTTATTAAATTTTATTCTTCAATTATTGTATTCAAGTGTCTCTCATTTTGTTAAAAACCCTTTAACTAAGATATAATATTAATTGTTTTAATGATTTAATTTTATAAATATTTCTCATTAATATCCATGTTTTCAAAATTGTTTTAAGGATTTATTTATATGTATATTAATGGTTTAAAATGTTAAATGCTTCAAAGTGGTATGGGACACTTTGATTAAAAAATTTCTTTATTAAATGTTTTAAACTGTTTTGAAAATGGTTTTAGAATGGCTTCATTATTTCAATATATTAATATGTTATATTGTTATTTCAATGTGAGAATGTTATCTTTCCTTTATGCTTAAGTTATGTGCTATGATTATGTTATTGTTCATGGGCATGGTTTATGATGACAGGTGGTTCTGTGATAAACTAAGGGCAGGTGAGCCCGATATAGCTCTCCAATGCATTGGGTAACGCGAAGGAGTTAAACATTATGGTTTCTCCGAAGAGATTTGAGGAATATAATGTGATGGGTATTCCAAACATAACCAAGAGGGTTACTCCGTACATTAGAATTTTATCAATGCCTCATGTTACCTTTATGTCTTATGATTTCTATGATTTATTCGTGATTTTATGAGGTATGTTAATGTGAATATGTTTTATGGGTAAATTATGATTTCATTATTATGTATATATGTACTCTTGTTTCCATTCCATACTTTTTATATACCTTAATGAGCTTTTTATGATCATCCCAAGTTTTTGAAATGTTTTTCACATGTCAAAGGAATGGTACATGATATGATGATAGTGTCAAGGATGTCTCAAGAAAGAATCCATGTTTTATATTAAATATGTTTCAGTTTATGGAAAAAATGAATACTATATTTTATGTAACCACTTTGTTTAGTTGTGGAATGTAATGCATGTTTTATGATCTAATTCTCTAAAACTATAAACCTGAAAAGATCCTCAATGTGTAATCTTGTAATAACTCAAGATTAAGTAAGGTTTAAGGTTGGGGCCTTATAGTTGGTATCAGAGGCCGGTTTAGATAACTTTAGAGGTTAGAGTGTTGTTTAAGAAAAAGTGACAAGTTGTGTATAACCCCAATGGTTAGTATATTAGATGGAGTCATCGTTTTTTTATGAATGTTAGAATGAGTTTGAGATAACTTGGATAAGTATATCTTGGTGTTTACCTTCCTCTTTTTTTATTTGATTATTTCACTGATATACTCACATTGACCTTTTTGGTTTTAGTAATGGTTGGATCTATCAGGCACCAAAGTAACAGTGGATTTGAAGAAAACTGTGATGGTTTTATGAAATAACAACTGAATTATATGGGAGCTGCAATGAGAACTCTTGTGGTTATCCTCAACCAACTATCTGGAGTTATGATTGACCACCTGAACCTTAGTGATTTTTATAAGGCATCGTGTATGCGAGAAACAGATCCCTACAGAATTTCAGGTAATAATCATAAATGTAAGTGTGTTCAAAAACCTATGTGTCAAATATGAGGAAAGAAACACATAGGAAAATGTTTCAAAGGGACAGAAAGATTCTATAGATGTGGAAATGAAGGTCATAAAGCAAGAACCTTCCCTGGAAAAAGGAAGCATCTAGTTGACTATAGGAAAGGGAAATAAGTTCTTTTTGAAGGATCAATTAATTGTTTTAAATGTGGTGTGCATGGTCATTATGCAAACACATGTCCTACGAAGAAGTTTCGGGAATGGGGTCACCAGGATCGTACAAATATTCATTTACCAATACTTAATGCCATTTCGATTGAGGATGAAGAAACTGACAATGAAGAATGAAAGGTATGGATTATTTCTTAACATATGTTTTCCTATTATTGGAATATTAGGATATGATTCATGATTTTTTTTATAGGAACGAACTATTTCAGAATAAGGTGAAAAGGAATGGATAATGGATCATGAAGGATGTTGAATGAGTAAGAAGTCATCATATAAGGGATTCAAGTGTTATAGTAGATTTTAAGATGGTGAAATTCTTAGATGTAATAATTCTCAATGGATGATGGGGTTACATTAGAAGAATTTTTATAGTAACCCTAATGTTTTATATAAAAAAAATTTATTCAAGGAATAATTATCCTTTCTTTTGTGGATATAGTTATAAAGAACCATTTGGGTTTATATGATCCTTGAATTTGAGGCAATTACTTGTTAATACATTTTGGGTTGCAAAATGGAAGTTATCAGATAACCATTGTGGTTAAAATAAGTTATGGTTATTTTTGATGAATTTATCTCTTTTTGAGGAATGTTATAAATTTATATAGTTTTTGAAAAGGGAAAACACGCAGATCGTGTGACAACCCATCGCGTCGGATGAAGGGATGGGAATCGAACCCACAACTAAATTGCAACTAGTATTTATTGCCTACCACTAGACTACGTGAAGTACCTGGTTAGTTTGAATGATTCTTTTTAGTTAGTTGATTATATGAATTAAGAGTAAGTTCATTTTTTTTCGGTTATCAATGTAAATGATGTGTCTGTCATGGAGGATATCTGATTAGGTTAATTACTTTTCAGTATGAGACTGTAAGAGTAACTGATGTTATTTTAGAGAAAAATGTTAAAATTTATCATAGGAGACTATGTGATTAAATCCTTCAGATAATTGGGTTTCAATATTAGTTTGGTTTAATTTGTATAATTTTATGGATAAATGTTTATTAAATGGTCTTTGTTGAACTTTGGGTATTGTTTGACAAATTTTGGAGATTAAGAATATATTTTTATCCTTTTTTGGATTTCTCTGATCTCATACTAACCTTTTAGGTTTTAGTTTTGGTTAAGGTCTAAATACATGGGAAGTATATAGATCTCTTTTGTGGATTAAGTGATTATCTAGTAGTTGATTGTATCTCTCTTAATGTAAACAAGTCATCCTAAATACTCATCATTTGGGGAAAGTACAAGTTTGTGTAAGAAATATAGTAAAATTTGAAAGTCAACATGACAATTAAGTATGCTTCCTAATGTTTTAGTTAAGCTCATAAATAAATTCCTCAATGAAAAGTAACTTAAACAAATAATGTTGTCTATTAAATTTTCCTACGGGTGAATCAAATACCATTTAACCCACCACAAGTATGTGATTTTCTTGTGGTTAACTTTCTCTTAGACATGTTTACAATCACTCTCCATCAGAACATGACCCTTTTTTTTCTCCTCCATATCCATATTTTCATACTTGGAATCCTAGTATGGGTTAACTCGGGTGATATTTGTACTTATATCCCATTCTTTTAAAGTGATAATTTTACTGACTCTTATTCCGATGTGGGATTTTCAATGAAGCTTCCAAGCCCAATTTTAGAATTGCGAGGACGCAATTCCCAAAAGGGGGGAAGGGTGTAACACCGCAGTTAAATAAAGAATATGACATTTTCATATTTATCAATATTTTTGAATAAAATATTAATATTACTTTAAAGGGAATGCTATGCTCGAGGGCGTACCCAATACGCAACAACGAGTTTCTTTGAAATCTTATGTTGCACTCTAATAATAAAATAATATTATTTTAAAAGGTAGTTAACGCCTAGCCGTTTTAATGGCGGTAATGAACGGAACTAACTAAAAATGATTATATTTGTTTGTCAAATATTTTTACTTTTATCCAATAAATTTTGGAGGCTTAAAATGAAAATGAATCCAATTTTAAGCATAAATCTTCTAATATTCATTAAAAGGTAGATTAACCGCATTTTGATGGAGAAACCTTTTTAAATATACTTTTGACAATTTTATATGTCGTATTTGAGAAAATAAAATCCTTCTTTAGAATCTGGACATCAAAATTTATTTTGTGTAAAATTTCGTTATTTTATTTCCGATAAAGATCATTTTTATTAAAAATGTTGCATTTTAATTCAAAACGTCCTTTTAATCTGATTTATTTATATGGATAGATTATTATTAATTTAGTTTTGAGTTTATTTAGAATATTTTTTTACCATTTAATCTAATGGTGTTCTAATGAATTAATTTCACTTTGAAATTGGACTTAAACTAGTGTCAATCTTTTAATAGATATTGTTTCTTAAAAAACAGTCTATTTGTTTTGAAAGCGGGAATTAATTATTAAATTAATTAATGCAACATATATGTTTTTAATTTTATAAAATATACAGCATTTTTGAATTCAAAACATCAAATATATCTTAGGGTGAATTTTTGGTATTTTTCTGAAAAACATCAATTTTTGATGAATAGTGAAACCACTAAGTGGTAGTTTAAAAACTGATTTTTCATTTAAATGAAACTTTACCACTTATGTGATTTGAATTTCAAAAATCCAACATACATGGTTTTCATTATAATGTAAAATGTGGTTCAATGGGATTAATATAATTTTTTGGTGAATAGTAACTTTTAAGTTTTTAATCCCGATTAATGGTAAATAGTTTAATGTAAGGTAAAAATAATGTTTTAATAATATTAAATGACCTAGAAACATGTCCTACCCTCATTGGATGTGTCATGGCCGACCAAGACAATCCATGGGTCAACTTGGAGACCCCATGGAGCCACTTTGGTTGGAAAATGACATAAATAACTTTTTATTTAAAGTTAAAATAAAAATGTCACAATCCAGAGATATGTCACTAAACAATATTTTAAATGGGGTTATAAAAGTCATATTTTTGACAATAAATTTTCATTATAAAGATAAAAATATTTCCTACATAATGATATTTATTTACAATTTTTAGACATTAAATAAATTAAATGATTTATCACATCATGATGATGCAACGATTACCTCATTAATAAAGGATTTAAATAAAATGAAAACATAATGTTAATACTATACATTACACTTGTCAAAGAACTATTGAATGAGTATATTTAGAACCCTTAACACCTTATCCTAGAAATACATCAATGTGGGACCTTTAAAATCCGATACTCATTTGAAAATAAAGTAACATTTTGTAACTTTCAAGAGTGCCCCTCTTCTCCTCTTATAAAAGGCCCCCACCTCTACCACCTTACCCACACATCTAAAGCATTTGGATTGGCCAAAACCTGCTCATTTTGCCTCTCCACATCCCTATATTTCTCCTAGAAGCCTCACATTGGGAAGAAGTCTTCTCATTGAAGCCTTTGAGCTCAAATCAAAAAGAGATACTCGATTTTAAGGTAATGTTTTCACTTGTGTTCTTTTGTTTTATTTTTCATCTCCAACCCCATAAAATCTTTTTAATATTTTATTTTCTAGCAAATCCAGTATCTTCAATATACTATGATGTTTTTATAAGAGTTATATGAGCTACACTTACACACACCTTCATCTAATGGTTAAATAACATACTGTTTACTGTGGATCATGAATTTCTGCCTCATGAAACGATGATTGTTCAATATTCTTTTAACACCGTCAAAGGTGTCCATTAAGATTTCACTATATTTATATATGATATATAATATGTTCATGTTTTACTTAATGTTCTGTATTTTTAATTAAGGCATACCTTTATGGTTTCCATTATGGTTAAATGCGATATCTTCATTTTAGGATGTGCGGACTACCGCCCCCTTAAAGTGATTTGATTCGTTAATACCATATGTGGTATGTATAAATGATATATTTAATGATATTATATAGGATACCATACTGTAATTATAATAATATTATGTATCATTATGTTTTAATTCCATTAAATAAGAAATAGAAATGGAAGTAGCGTTCATGCGTATGTACGACTACTGTCTCCATGAACGGTGCATTTCATTTCATACCTCTAAATATTATGTAATATTATAAATGCATGTATATAATGGATATATATGATATATATTATATCTACATAATTAATATAATTGTGGATATAATATATATTTTACCACATGAACAACGTGTAATTATAAAGAGTTTATTTTTTGACTCAAGTAGCAATGATCTACAAAACAACCATTATTAACTTAATAATTAAATAGTGTTAATAGAATGGTAGTAAGTGATATAAAAGGAATAATGAACATGAAGAAGGTTCTTAATAAAGTATAAATTAACTCAAGTTTATTATTCAGGAGGTTGAAGAACGATCGAGTCAAGTCAGACCCGAGGTAAGGGATCCTACCCCTCTCTTTCTATTTTAAGTACAATCTTTTATGTCATTCATTTTATGCTAATCTTTCTTATGATTGGGATGTTATTTTATATTACTCTTACTGTAATTTTTATGTTCATATAATGAGAGAACCTATTTTCTCTCATCAATTCATAAGGGGCTTTTTATCTCACTTTGTGTTTTCGTGAGATTCATGCTATATTTGCCAATATTTCCTTTTGAGTGGTGTATGTACTGTCCATTATTCTACTATTTGTATAACATACTTTAATTTATGATTATTTACATCAATTTTGTATAGTCCTTCTTTCATGGGGTGTACGTTTCGAAAGATACCCATATCTGTAAAGGAACCTTTCACCATCCTCTTTTTAAAAGACTTCTCTTGTTATGTCTTTTAATTTTCATCTTATTATGTGGGGATATGTTCTTATATATCCTTATTCTGGTAAATTTTATGTCCAACTGATGATATACCGTTTATCTCTCTCATCAACTCTTTTTCTAATATTTGATGTGACGCCGTTAGGCTGTCAAGGGAACTTCTTAACCCAATTTGGATTTCTTTGGGTTCAACATGTAGTTATTGAATATGTCATCCTTTGAATATGTGTGAATTACCTTTGATTATTTTACACTTAATATCCACTTATATTGTGTGTATTTATATATGTAGAACATAATTATGATATTGATTTATCCTTAATTAAAGGATACCATCTTTATAATGGATTTCATCTGAATTTACATTTCCATTGAGACATCATTGTTGTTATGCACCAATTCACTCTTATATGGTGTATATACTATCATTTGGAATATTATATCATGAATCCGTTTATTCTCATGATATTATAATGTTTTTATTAAATTTTATTCCTCAATTATTGTATTCAAGTGTCTCTCATTTTTTTAAAAACCCTTTAACTAAGATATCATTTTAAATGTTTTAATGAGTTAATCTTATAAATATTTCACATTAATATCCATGTTTTCAAAATTGTTTTAAGGATTTATTTATATGGATATTAATGGTCTAAAATGTTAAAATATTCGAAGTGGTATGGGACACTTTGATTCAAAAATCTCTTTATTAAATGTTTTAAATTGTTTTGGAAATGGTTTTAGAATGGATTCATTATTTTAATATATTAATATGTTATATTGTTATTGAAATGTGAGAATGTTATCTTTCCATTATGCTTAAGTTATGTGCTATGATTATGTTATGGTTCTTGGGCATGGTTTATGAATATGGGTGGTTCCGTGATAAACTAAGGGCGGGTGAGCCAGATATGGCTCTTCAATGCATTGGGTAACACGAAGGAGTTAAAAGTTAAGGTTTCTCTGAAGAGATTTAGTGAATATACTGTGATGGGTATTCCAAACGTAACCAAGAGGGTTACTCCCTACGTAATAATGTTATAAATGCCTTAATTTACCTTTATATCTTATGATTTCTATGATTTATTCATGATTTTATGAGGAATGTTAAAGTGCATATGTTTTATGGGTAAAGTATGATTTCATTCTTATGTATATATGTACTCATGTTTCCTTTTCGTACATTTTATAACCCTTACTGAGCTTTTTATACTCATCCAACGTTTTTGAAATTTTTTTCACAGGTCAAGGGAATGGTACATGATATAATGATAGTGTCAAGGAAGTGTTAAGAAAGAATCCATGTTTTATTTTAAATATGTTTCCGTTGATGGAAAAAATGAATACTATCTTTTATGTAACCACATTGTTTAAATGTGGAATGTAAATCAATTTTTATGATCTAATTCTCTAAAACTCTAATCCTTAAATTATCCTCAATGTGTAATCTTGTAATAACTCAAGATTAAGTAGGGTTTAAGTCTAGGGCCTTATATTTGAAGTAACTACAACCTAGATTAGATGACTCTATAATAACTGGTTACCTACCAAATACTGCAAATTGTAATGATTGTGAACTCATAACATACATGTGTTCAAGATACTCCTTCAAAAGTACATGATCAAATAGATCACACTAGGGGAAAAGAAGGGCTACATGATTTTCACTCATGGATTTTTTCTATAAATTCATACTTGGTCCCAGATTGGTTTTGGTCCTCTTCTATTTTCATGGGAACCGAATGTGAAGGGGTTGAATATTTAGCGTATTTATTTTTCCCCATTCTTTTCCTAGATACCATACTTTGGTTTCTCATTATGTTTTTGTAAAAATGGGTGTTTTCAGGTTGGAAGGCATGGGTGCATGGTTGGTGCATGATTAGTGTAAACGTGTGCCTCAGCCTTGGTAATCGTGTGACAGATACTGGGTGAGATAGTTGCGGCCACATGGATACTGCATGGCTAACATGTGGTTAGTAATACTATGTGGGTTTTCTATGCAGTAGTTCTACTTTATGGTAGTGGCAGTAACACGGTTTCAGCACGGTTGGAATAGTCGTGCCGACTAATTGTGCAGCATGTCCAGGTCATTAAAAAACACTTCCTCTCTCCTCGAATTTTATACCATAACCCCACATTTTCCCCATTTTGCCTCCTCCAACCTACGAACCTCTAAAGGAGTATTTTTTTATCATTCAAAACACAACATGAGGGATCCATGGGGTGATCTTAGTGTTTCTCCACCTAGATCGAAAGCTTGGGGATTCTTTCTCTTCCCTTCCTAGATTCCCTTTATTTTACCCTTCTTCGGTAAATATAGTGGATTTGTAGAGTGATTTTAGTGACCAGGGTTAATCGGTGTTTATTATATTCTACATATTAGTGTTCCTAGAGGATAGATCTGACCTCCCTTGGGTGTGGTTGAGGTGCGACTTGGTTTTCAGACATGCTTATGGGTATTTCATCATCATTTGTGGTAGGATTTGTTTCACCTATAATTTAAATTATATATTTAATTTTCATTGAGATTTTATTCACCTCCCTTAGTAAATAGTTATTTTACATTATTATAACAATTTTTTATGATAAATGACGTGGTTTTCTAATTTACATAGAATGTGTGTTGTTTATTTGTTGAGTTATGAACACCATGTTTTGGTTAAATTTCCCTAATGGCTTTTGGAAGTGGGTTGTGATCTTTCAAAAAATGTTTTGGTTTTGTATATGTAATTCTAACATCCAAATTCCACTTTGGAATTTATAAATATGCTTCATACATAAATTGTGGTTTGTTATGATAAATGGGTTTCCAAGGGTGTTTTTTGTTTTGAAAATGGTTTGGCATGGTTACATTATGAAAAGGATTAGTATTTGGAAATGTTTTTAGGACAATTTAGGATTTTGGATTAGTTATTTGAAAAAACCCTCTCAGGATAGGTCACTTTCATTGTTATTTTATCATGAGATGGGATGGACATTGGTATGGAACCTACCTTGTATAATAATTATTTTAATTAAAGGGAATACCCTTGAGGAGGACATAGTGGTTAAATTTTTTGTTATGTGTATAATGATGTGTATATATGGCTTTTTGTTTTGAATTTGTGCCACTCCCCTTTGTGAACATTTCATGTGAACCTATCATTGAATACAGAAATTTTGAGAAAGATTACTGCACTAGTTTAGGTTATTGAACTAGCTAGTGGGCCATAACATGGGTTATTTGTAATCATTGATGTGGGATTGGGCCCCTCTGTCAGTCCAGGTATGGTGATGATTAGGTATTTGTACGTTATGATGTCATTGAGAAGGGAATTCCATCTAGATGATTAACATATATAATATGTATTGGTTATCCTCTATGATCCAAGGGCTTCATGTGTTTCTCCAATAACACCATAAGATTTTGTGAATTTATTTTCGTTCGATTTAATTAAATATAAAAATAAATAAATAATAAATATATGAATCCAATGTTGGTAATATTAATATTTTTTAAAATAAGATTATATATAAAAAATCATTGATCTTTTTAAAATCTCTTTTACCTGCCTTCTAGTTACATTTGTGGGATTAGCATTAAAAATGATTTTACCGCTTCTGTAAACTAAAAGTCAAAAAATGACAATACATAGTTGTAATCAATAAGGATTAAAACTAATTTTTGGTGAATATTTATTTAAGAATTTTATATATCGTGGTTATTGATATATAGGGTGATTAATGATAAAAATAATATTTCCTTAATATAAAATTGCCATCACACTTGTCCTAATTTTATTGGATATGTATATTTTTGACCCAAATAAACCATTGGTCGAAAATACATCCTTTTATGCCACATTTTTTAGATTAGGAGATTTATTATATTTTACATAAAAAAGTTTAAAAATGTGATATTAAAATTTTAGAAAATATTTTATTTTAAATATGAGGTTTTATAAATGATATATTCGATTATAAATATTATATAGAAATATAATAAATTTACCTACACCGTGATAACTTATTTACCTTTTTATATATTAAATAATTAAATTAATTTTTACATAATGATTATTCAATAATTTTTTAATTAATATACATATCAAACAAATGATATTAAAAATATTTAAAAAATATCATTTTACATAACTAGTGACATATAAGAAATTTATATAAAACTTGTAATTTTTATTGACATATTGGAATTATTTTTTTACTTATCATGTTGGAATTATATTTTAAAAAATGAAAATATTAAAATGTATTAAAATTGACATAAATGATATTTTAAAATAAATACTGTATTATTAAATTATAAAAAAATTTGAAAAAAATGTTAGGATCATAAAAGTAACTTGGATAATGTCAATGAAGTCATAAATGGTAAAATTGGGGTTATTATGGCATTTTATAGTAACTATATTAAACATATGGTGTAAAAGTACATGAAGACATGGTAAGAGTTAAACAGTTTAACTAAGGGTTAAATACAAAAAAGTATAAGGTTAATTTTATGATCTAATCATTTATAAAATTTATTGGATGAGGGTTTTTGACCCTTCCTCATTATGTAATATAAATAAATCACTTTTTATCTATTTGATACATATAGTAAATTTATAATAAATTAAAATTTTAAGATATTTCAAAAGTGCCACTCACATCTCTTATAAAACATAACTTCTAATTCTCTATTATAATCACTAATAATACCATTTGGATTTCCCAAAAGCATCCCATTTACAGTATAGACATCCTTCATTAGATCATAGAGGCCATAATTTTGGCAGAAATCCATTCTATGGTGTCCTTTTGTACACATAGAAACGAGATACAGGAAAAGGAGGTAGTTGTTTTATAACACATTTCAACATTATTTTATTCTTCTACATTACCAATATATATTATCTACATACCAAACTAATAAATAAAATATCTACTATATTCTGAGATATTTTTATGATTATGGGACAACCATATTACTCATTTTACCCATCATTTTAAAAATAACATCTCCATGCGGGAGTACGTACGACTTACCGTCTCCACATCATGTTATAAATTTTTTTCAGGTATACATTATTTATATGGATATTATGTTGAAAATAAATGATGTAAATAATAAATATAACTCTATAATTTTTCTATGATATTAATATTCTATCCAATTATATACCATTAAACCCTTATGTAAATCATATCGTCACTCCTGCGTATGTACAGCTTATCATTTGCACGACGAGATGTGATTTATCTTCCACATTCACCATCCTAGATTTATTATAAAAATATATATTATGAATAATTAATAAATATATGAAATAATTATTCAATTATATATATAAATTTATATATATTTAATTCACTTACTTCCATTCATTATGATAATAAAACTAAGTCAACGTCCATGCATATGTACAGCCTACCGTCTCCATGAACAGTGTATTATACTTCCGATATCTATCAATGATATATAATTATGTTCAAAATATAAATGATATATAAATAATGTTAAAAATTATATAATTAATTAAATCAGGATCTAATCAAAATGGTTGTGAGTAACACGTCAAAACATGAATGATAAATAATGTGATTAATACCGAAAATGTTGCATTCACTTGAAAATTATTAATAAAAAGGTAATATACAGTAATAAATGATTCATATATGATATAATAAAAATTATTATGAATCTATTAGAAGATATTAATATGTTTAAATCTATTATACTGTAGTTTTAGACATGAATGGAGTGTTTCGGACCAGAGATAATGGGATTTTTGACTAACTTTTAATTTATAGGAGATAAAAGTTATGTTCACCACTCTTTCTAGTGGTTTTGTGTATATAATACCAATGATTGTATTATATATATATTAAAAATAAATGTATGGTTATTCACATTTCCATTTTATGATCCTTATTACATGGGATTTAAGATTCCAAGGATACCAAATTTCTAAATTGTTTTGTCTCAAATTGCCTACTTTGAGACCCATGTTTTATTACACACCAAATGTCCTTTTCGATGTGAATATATTTCCATTTTAAATTATATGTAATTAATCTAAATATTTTCATTATATTATATGGTTAATTATATTTAATTTATTTCTTGGATGGTATATTCTCATGTGACCATGTTATAATAGTTTATTGACACCATTTCATCATTTTTTCAAGATTGTTTATGTTCATAATTACATTAATGAATTCTTATGATCCATAACTCAAGGAAATTAATGAATTTTATTCTACATATCTCATAAATTATATAATCATGTATTTATACCATATTTCTTCTCTTTTGTACATAAGAATATTTTTATGAAATCCTGACATTACCCTCCCTTCAGATGGAAATCTGTGTTTTCTGAAATGGTTTCCCTAGAATATTTTACCATTATCATATAAAAATTACAATTAATTTTTACCCTATTTTTAATTTACCAATCTCATCAAGGGAATATTTGTTGTCACATTCTTAACAAATCACTTTTCTAACAATTTTACCTTGATAAAAAAATTTCATTTGACAAGGAATGACATGTATGGATTCACCAGCCGTCAAATAATCAAATCCCCCTTTGCATTTTTAAAAGGTTAATATTTCAGAAAATGTTTATAAAATTAATTTTAAGGAAATTAGTATTCAAAATGATTTTAATTATTCATTATCTGTTTTCATTTATATTTTCTATAAAAATTATCTTCAAATGGTTTTAAGCATTAAAAAATAATTTTCAAAAAACACAAGATATTTAACTGAAGAAATGTTTTTAGAATTTGATTCCAAATTATATCCATCTATGATGACATATATTGATGTAACTAATTCCAATATAGAAAATTTTATGAAGGTTCGATTCATATATTTTCTATGAAATGGGTTATTCATGATATCATGGTTTTATGAAATCTCTTTCTTTTCTTCCAGTTATATTCTTTTGAAGCCGAATTCTTTTGTATTGATATGCATCAATGAAATTATTATTAAATCCATCTATTTTACATTGGCTATTATGTGATGAAATTTTATTTGTTACCATTCCATTTTTTGGGGTTGTGAGTTAATGTTTATAAAAGCCATATATTTTTATGGGTCATGATATAATGATTTTTTTGTATCACATGCCTGTATTATTTCATTATGTCAAGGGTGAGATCCATATCTACCTAAAATTTATTGGGTAATGATAAATGTTTTATGAGATAAAAGGGATTAGTGGAGAATATACCAATACCAAAAAAAGAGGGAACATGGGATAACATCCCAATATCGAACCAATAAGGTTCACGGGAGGACATCCAAAACACGAAAGAAGAGGGAACATGGGATGAAATCCCAATCCTGAAACAATAGGGTAAATGGGAGGTCATCCCAATCACAGATAAAGTACACAAGTGATTAAACCATGTCTAACATGTTTAAGAGTCCATGCTAATCCACCTTTACAATGTTTTTTTTATTTTCTTATGTGTTTTCCCCAATTCCATGTTGTATTCCAGTGATATTCTCTCTTAGATATTGTTCATAATTTAATTAGGATTCATGTCAATCTTTATTATGTTCTATGATATGAAGGGTATTATTTTGAAATGTTTTTCTCATGTTCCATATTCTTTATTTCATGTTATGTTTATAAAATTATTTATTTACCCTTAGTGAGAATCTGAGATCACCCATTTCTTGTGTTCCCATCTCCAAGTTATAAAGAAATGTTTTAGGTAGAAGTGCTAAAGGTGTTGATCTTTATGGGATATTTTGATGAAATTTAAATAGGATATATGATTTTGTTTCCATGCTTCCAAAGACACTAATCAATTATTTTCCTCATATATGTAATTTTTCAATGTACTAAATATTAATATAAACTTATGTAATATCCATGTATGTTAAACTTGAGTCACTACAGTAGGTATGAGATGAAAGTTTTAGTAAAATTTATAAGCTTGATTGATAAATCCATAGTGAGACCACTAGGAATATTTGTAGAGATATTTCTAGGTATGTCTCTAAGGATAAGTATAAGGATGAGTCAACATTAAGGAAAATGTCTTGGAATTTTGGTAAATGATAGATTTAGAGGTTTCCCAAGAATACATCCTTATCTAGACACTATAAGTGGATGTGGCCCTATAATAGATTTACATTTGGGTAAGAACCTGAACAAAATTCTTCAGGCCCATTTTGGGGTAATAAGGCACAAGACAATGAGCCTTACTGTAGACATTATTTGAAACTCCCAAGGGATATGCCTAGAAAATTCAAAAATTTGTCACAAACCATTATCAAATATTTATGTTTATGTTTTCAATGAATAAGATACTATAAACTTATGGAATTATATATTAATGAAGGAGTCATAAGGTAGACATCATATAAATGACTTTTCATGGTTCTGTGGCTCCTCATTATAAAAACTATTTATTATATTATGATTTCAGTTTTAGTTAATGTATGGAACCCAAATGAACCACATTAATGATGGATGTGATGGAAAATATAATGATTGTGATTTTACAAAACTGATGGTTATGGGAGATGGAATAAATAATCTGGTTTTTGTGACAACAAAAACTTACCCAGACATGAATTTTTTTTGACTTCCTAATAACCAAAAGAAGGAAGAACATTATCTTGAATCCTTTTTAAGGAATTGTTCACAATATTTTAGTAGAATGATTTATAAAATAATATCTAAGAAATCTATTTTTACCCTTGAAAAGATATTTTTCAAACTCTAATTTTATGAATAAGAAAAAGTTATGTTTTCAACTTATCACTTATAAGATAAAGTGAATCTACAGTGGAAATTCAAGAATAATACAAGGAAAAAACATAATATTTACTCTATATTCTGGTACGAGTTCAAGAACTTATTTTTGAGTATGTAAATACATTGTATTCTTCTAAAAAAGGGAGATTGATGTTATTAACCTATCTCATGGTTTTGATAAGAAAAGTAGGATATAATCTAATGGATTCTATAAAAACTATAGAGAAAATTTGAATATATTTTCATTATTCTCAATGTGTGGAAGGAAGTATGGAGGAAAATGTGTTATGAGATATAATAAATGGTTTAGGTTTGTAAAGGAAGTTCATTGAGAATTTGAGTTCCAATGTGATGGTAAGAAGTTTGATAACAATGTGGATAGAGATAAAAGTGCACAGAATAACCCCCCCCCCCCACTGTACTGCTAAAAGATTAAGAAGAATAGTAATTAGGATAACCAGTTCCCAAATTAATGGTTAATCGATGATGATCAACTTTAGAGACCTCTTAAGGGTAAGGTAAAAGTAAAATCACATGTGGTCACTATTGGTAATGATGAGTACAACAATGATGTTGTAGAATGATTGAGTGTTTATGTATTGGAATTAGAGAATAATTTTATAAATGTTGTTTTATAATATTATGGAATAATGAAACATCAATGTATTGGTTCACTATAGTTTTTTACATAATTATTTAGGAAAATATGTTTAATGGTACTGGTAAACATGAAAATTTATTATGATAATTTTTTTTTTGGAAAACTCATGATTGAGGGAAGGATAACACATTATTTGAGCATGGTGTTGAGATACTGGTTTTTGGATTAACATATATTGTAAATGAATAAGAAAATAAGATGATACTAGTTACCTTGGAACTAATTAAGAATTTACTGACATGTGGGTTATGATATCATGGTTGAATATGACTTCCTTTTGGAATTAATAATAATGATTCAGGCATGTATTTAATGATTATATATTGTAATTTAGGTTTTTTCCATATTGCAATAGAATACATGATTAAGTTATTCACATACTTGGAATGTCATAACCATGAAATTCCTTATGATTTATGGGAGATAAATGTTAGGTCGATGTAGAATAATTATTGTTAATGTTTTGGTTCATCAATCATCAGAAGTATTATTGGATTATCCATTTATGGAATGTTTATGTTAAAAGACAGATAAGTATATGGGGTTAAATTATTTTCTCTCCATATGTATATGTTTACATATTTTATAACATGTTCTATAATTTTATTTTAAAGATACATAGAATGAACTATCCTTCTTCTCAAGATATTTTAATTCTTCCGGAATGAGAAATTCAACATCATTTCTTAGAATAAGAGATGATGTTGAAATTGATCATGGAATAAAAATAGTGATGTTATGGTAAAATAAAATACATGGATTTCATAAAAATTTGGAAAACAGACCATGACATAAATGTTTTTCATGTTACCATCATATTTATTATACTAATTAACACTATTAAATTTCTTTAGTTTTTGGTTTTGTGATTGTTAACATTCTATGTATCACATGATTTCTTGTGATTAGTGATATTTATTAATCTCTATGATTATTTAGGCTATTCCTCCATGCCCAAATATTTACCTATGTTATCCTATATGAAAACCTATATATGATTTACATTAGATACATATTTTTTTCATCTATTTCATTTAAATATGAGGATTTAGAAATCATTTTCGTGATAAGGTTTTCTACTAAAGTAACATTGAAGTATTAAAACATTTATAACAAAGATGAATTTATAGGATGGAATTAATTTTATTAGGGTTTGAATGTAACAACCTGAGATTTTGTGATTTTTTTATTAAAAATAATGTCAAAATAGATAAAGAATACTTATATTAATCGAATTTAGGAAATTCAAATCATCTTTATATCAAACTAGATATAAAAATTCAATGATTTTTAACGTCTCTTTGACCCTATTTCTAGAAAAATTAATGGATTAACATTAAACATAATTGTATCGCTTCTGTGAATTGAATTTCATAAAACAGACATACATCAATATTATCAGTTTTAGAAATGTGGCCTAACATGATCAAAATATTTTTCAGTGAATATTAAATGTATAATTTTATTTACCAATTTTAATGTAAAATTCAATAATTAAAGATTAAACTTATTTTAAAATAATATAAAATTACCATAAAATATTACATAATTTCATTAGATATGTAGATTTCATTCAAAATAAACCTTAGTTTGAAAATAATATCCATTTTATGCCACTTATGTCTGATTAGAAAAATTACTATATTTTATATAAAGAATATATTAAAATGTCATATTAAAATTTTTATAAATATTTTATTTTTAATATGATCATATATAAGAGATATGGTCGACTATAAATAGTCATTATAAATATAAGAAATATATATACACCATGACAATTTATTAATATTTTATACATAAAATAATTAAATTAATTTGTTACATAATGATTATATAGTAGTTTTTTAATTAATTGATATATCAAACAAATTATATTAATAATATTAAAATAAATATATTTATACCTAATTAATGACATCCTTTATTTTATAGAAAACTTATAAATGTTTGTGAAATATTGAATTTATTGGTTCTAAGTTATAATGTTGCTTTGATATTTTTAAAAATTAATATATTGAATAGTAATAAAATTGATATAAGTGATATTTTAAAATAAATACTATTTTATTTAACGATATCAAAGTCATATAAATCTACTGTTAGACCAAATAACTTATATAATGTCAATAATTTCATAAAATATCCAATTAGGGTTTCTTTATCATTTTATATTTAACATGTAAACCCTATTTTGTAAAAATACATGAAAAAACATTAAGAGTTAAATTGTTTAACTAAGGGTTAAATCCAAAATATATGGTTATTTTTATAGCCAAAAAATGATTAAAATTATTTTGTTTAGGTAATTTATACACATAACTATCATATCATTGAAATAAATCTCTTTATATATATTTGAAATAGAAAATAAATTTATAATAAATTAATATTTTAAGAACATCCCAAAGTGCCCCTCACCCTCCTTTTATAAGGGCATGTTTCCTTCTCCTAAAATCTCACCAATAAAGCCCTTTCTCTAGGCCAGAACCATACCATGTCTACTCCCAACGTCCCTAAATATATTCTAATGGCCATATATTTGAAATAACTCCTTCCATTGGACTCCTTTTGTACAAATCAAAAGGAGATACCTGAAAAAAGAGGTAATTGTTTTATCACCTCTTTAAAAGTTCTTTTCTTCTTCAACATCCAATTTTTATGTTGTTTATATAAAAAAGTAATAACTAAAGAATATAATATATGTTAATTATTTTTATGATTATGGTAGAACCATAATCTTCCTTTTACCCTTCATTCGAAAGATAATATCACCCTGAAGGCATACACATGGATTACAATCTCCATGACTTGGTATAAACTATTTTTTGTACACTTTATTTCAATGGGAATAAAGATGAATATAAATGATGTAAATAATAAATATAACATGATAATGTTTATATAAAAATCAAATTCCATCAAATTCTATACCAATAAACTTTTAAATAAATTATACCTTCACTCATGTGTAAGTATGACTTACCACCTCCACGACGAGATGATATTCATCTTCCACATTCGCCATTCAAGAATGATTATAAAAAATATATTATGAATAAGTATGAAATATATGACAAAATAATTATACAGGATTTATATATATATGTTTATATTTATTTATGTATGTACATATATTTAATTCACATACATTCATTCAATTTGAAATGAAAACGGAAACATCATTAATGCGTACGTATGGCCTACCAGCTCCATGAATGGTGTATTCCATTTCATATATCTATAATATATATATATATATTCTAAATATATAGTATATATAAATCATGGTAAACATTATCGATTTCATAAAATAATTATCTAATGAATATGATCAAGAATAACAATTCCAAACACATACGATTAAGAAAGTGATTATTACCCAAAATATTGATTTAACATTAAAATTATTAATTAATTGATAATATAATGTCAGTAATGTATAATATATGATATCATAAATGGTATTATGAATCTTGCATAAGTTAATAATATATTTAAATCTATTATACAAGTGTTTCAATTGAATATGGAGAGCATTAGACAAAAGGTATGGGTATTTTGGTCTCATATTTAATTTCCATGAGATACATGTTATGTTCACCACTATTTTTATTTGTTTTGTAATTTCTATGTCCCGAAAGCCACCAGAAGGGTTCCTCGAGTCGGGATGTCCATATAACCTCAAGTTTATCTCCCAGAAGTCTAGAGGTTGCAGACTAGTAGCGATGGCCTTTTCCGTGTCTGTGGGGGAGACTATAACTTCATAGGTAATAGTTAATATCATCATAGAAGTAATAGAAAATAAATAATAAATATAAGAATTATATAATTGAATAAATTTTAGCAGATTTAATATAAACAATCTAACTAAATAATAATCAGGTACAGAAGCTCACAAAATAATTTCATGCCATGATTTCTGTCAAAACTAAATGTACAGAAAATATAACTCAAGAATACTATCAAATAAATGAAAAGACGCAATGAAACAAGTGAATCACAAGAAAGGCTGAGTTCCCCACCCCAATTTATATCCTATGCGGAAAAAAATCAAGCATTGGGAGCAGCAAACATCCCTTAGTCAATACCAGAAAACATGTAATCTAATCATGAGTCAATGAGTCCCAAGTTTGGAGTGAGATAAAATCAAAGTAGTTTGGAACCCACGGTGTCTAAACCATTCCATTTTTAATGATAATAAAATGTATTGTGTCATTATATTACATTTTGAAATAATTTATTATGTGAAATGATATAAATAACTAGGCCTAGGTTCCAAATGGAACATGTGCATAATCACCTACTTCATCATAAGCTAAAAGTCATAAAATATTACCTATAAGTTGAATTCACATATAGATGTATATTAAACCAAGAAAAGAAAGGTCAAACATGGTAGAGGTACACCCCGAGATTGTTCTTTAGCTTGGGTTTTAACTCATGGGTCAACCAGGTGTGCTTCAACATACCATAAAAAAATTATAAATCTCAAGAGGCTCAAGCAACATTAATATAAACCTTTAGTGCATTATTATTAATCTTCATGTTGAATGTTGGAGTCCAAGACCATCCTAAAGGTATCTCTATGGAATGTATGTGAAAATATCTAATACCACCGAGACCATCGAAATCAATCTTTCAAAAGACCAAGTATCGTTCAAGGCATGGATTTACCCCGTGTCCATCCCAATCTCAAAAAAATGGGCCGAGCATCATTCAAGCCTAGATTGGCCAAATTTATAATGGATCCATCCAAGATGGGCCCTTTTGGAACCGGTATCACACATAAGTATTAAAAATCTTGTGGAAGTCTCAGTTTGGAAAAGCCAAAGACACCGTCCCCAACGCTCAATGGTAGCAATAAATAATAGAGGGTCTAATCATGGACCTTAATATATGACCCACCTTCTTCCACACCATGAATTTAATTTATGTGTTCATAGTAGAAGATATGACATTATAAGTATATGAAATTGCAGCGTGAATACTAAACAGAATCATCTGTGCATCATAAGGAATAAATTTAATATTGCTGCATAACGATCTTGACAAGAAAAATACCACATCAAAATAGGAAGATAAATGAACTTTTAATAAATAAAAAAGTCAGTACAAACTACTACCAATGATCCAAACATTCAATGTTCATAATTAATTAAAATTAAAAACAAAAAAGTATGTTGCGCAACACATGCAGTTAATTAAATTAAAAACTCAGCTAACAAAATATTATACCACCCACATTCGCATGCCCAAGGGGTGTTCGGAAACATTACAATAATTCATAGAATTTTATTCATGATCAATAGGGCTGTAAAAATTAGTCAAAACAATTTAAATAAAAAAATCGGGTGAATTTTACAACGTTGGTAGACACCGAATAATGGCACAAGAGTAATTTTTTATAAATCACAAGGAAATAGAAGGAAACTGTGTAAATGACCAAACTAATAGTTTTATATGATTCTAGGATCGGTGGTAGGCTTTTATTTTACCTAAAACAGAAAAAAAAATGATTTTGGAGAAACCCCAAAATAGGGTAAAATCTTTTTACGACGAACTGCGCACAGGAAGCATAACTAGAACCTACGATTCCACTTGCAAAATATTAGCATTTCTCTAAGGTTTAATGTCAAACTAATGGTGAAGAGTATGAATTATGGATGGAGGATCAGTGGTCTTCCAAAGGGGCTGTAAAGTGGTGTGCCACCTACGGAGAAGAAGGAGTGTGGCGTAAGGGAGAGGAGGATTAGAAGAGAGAGAAAAAGAAAGAAATAAAAGGAAGAAACAAGAAAATAAAAATATGATAAAAATAAAATAAAAGCTAAAATAAATATAAATGAAAAATAAAATAGAATAAAAATGTTGGAAAATAAAAAAATAACTATAAATAAAAATTGAAATCTCTCATTTTAATTTTTTTATATTTTTTGGAACCCCATTTAAATTTTATTTATAAATCTATTTATCCCTTACTTATTAATTTTAAATATCACTATATATTTTTATATTTATTTTTGAACCCTTAATTAATTATTTTAACACCGAACACCGCACTAAATCATGAAATAACATTTTTCCTAATACATCTGCAGTTATTTAAATTACAGAAAAAGCTTCCTGGGGTCGGCTGCGAGGTGTGCCGACACGCGCCCTGGGTCACATTAAATAATTAGGCAACATTAATTAAAAATACTATGTACCTAATTATATATAGGATGTTACAACATCCCCTCTTTAGGAAAACTTGTCCTCGAGTATCACATCCAAGGGTAGTGGAATGTCGCCCAAGATAAGTTCTGGCCACTATGAACATACATCCGTCTCTCACTCCAAGGTCTCATTCGGAACGCCTCTATGTTGTCATAACACATTGACCAGTGGAATTGAATTTAAACAGAGGACATTCGTGATATGGTCAATGATATAGTTTAGATGCTCGACAAAGGATGCATATTCCTCAAGCTCAATGTCGTCAAGGTCAAAAGAATGAGATAGTTTTGGATGATATTTTATGAGATGAGATACTTGAAAAATGTCAAATCACGGCACAATAAATCTGACATAGAAGTAAATGATATGCTCCCAGCCAGCCTCTCTATACTATATCGAATGGACTTATGTATCTTGATGATAACTTCCCATGTCTCCGGATCCCCATATGACCCAACCTTAGGGAAATCCATAGAAAGACTCAATGTCCCAACTCGAACTCCAAATGTTTGCAGTGAAAATCAGTATATGATTTTTGTCTAGTCTGAGCTATAGTCATACACATCTGAATCACCTATACATGCTCAGAAGTCTCCTGAACTAGATGAGGAACCAATAGAGATGCATCAACTGCTTCAATCCCTCATAATGGTGAACGACACGGTCTACCACAGAGGGCCCCATACAGTTCCATTTTGAATTGTCACATGGAAGCTGTTATTAAAGATAATCTCAACAAAAGGTATCTGATTCTCCTAACAACCTCCAAAATCAATGATACCTACTAGTAATATATCATCCAACACTCTTTTAGTTCTCTCGGACTTCCCATCGGTCTGAGGGTGATATGCAGTACTCATAAGTACTTGTGAACCCAGTGCCTTTTGCAACCCATTCTAGAACTATGAAGTAATCAGGAATCTCTATCCGAGACAATAGAACAAGGTATCCCATGAAGTTTCACAATCTCCTGGATATATTGCCTTCCCGACTCATCAATTTTAAAGGCCTCCCAGATATGTAAAAAGTGTTCAACCATTGTCAACCTATCGACAATAACCCATAATGTATCGCTTCCTAGAGGTGATCTTGACAATATTTTAATAAAATCCATGTTCATGTCATTTCATTTTTATTCAATAACGGTTAGAGGCTGTAGGAGTCCAAAAAGTCCATGGTGCTCTGCCTTCACCTATTGGAAGGTGGAGCACCGAGTGATGAAACATGCTATTTACTTTTTCATACCATGTCCCTAATAATGTCGAAACCTATCTCTATACATATTGGTCATCCCATGATGAACTACCCAAATAGAGGTGTGATATTCCTTCATAACCTCTACCCGTACACCTAAAGGAACCCATACATGGCCATGGTAATGGAGAGCTTCACTACCATCAACAACCCAGCTAGGGGGGGATTCTCTCCTATAACGCTTACCCTAAAAATGATCCCCTCAGGATCAATCAACTATTGCCTATGGACTTGCTCTAGAAGAGAGGACGTCATTTTAAGAGATACTAGAACTAGTTACTTGCTATTCTCCAGAGCCTCCAGATTCATCTATGAAGACAAGGCCATCATCTTCCACTCACTATTGGCTACCTGAATGGATTTCATCTGTGTCTTGCGGATTAAATCATCCACCACCCAATTACCCTTACCAGGGGTATAAGCACGCTCAAAATTGAACTACTGAAAGTATTTGACCCACATGTGATGCCTTAAGTAAATGAATCATTGAGTGGAGATATATTTTAAGATTTTTAGTTCTGTGTAAAAAATGATTCTCTATCCCAAAAAGTCATGTCTCCAACAGCGTATAGCATAAATCACATCTTCCAACTCAATGTCATTTGTAATATAGTTCCACTTGTGAGGTCTCATTTGGCGGGATTCATAAGCCACGACTGGATCACCCAACATCAAGACTTCACCCAATATAATTCCTCAAGCATCACAATAAATAGTATAGCTATTACCACACACATGAAGAACTTGGATCGTGGATGAGGTTAGTCTTCCCATAAAGTCATGAAATGAAATTTCACAAGCTTCTTCCCAATTGAACTATACACCTTTCTTAGTGAATGTCCTAAGAGTTTCTGCTAAGGGGAATAAATCCTGGATGAAATGCCTATAATAGCCATCAATCAATAATAAACAACGAATGTCGAAGACACTCTTGGGATAATCCCATGAAACCACTACCCTCAACTTTTATGGGTCAACTGATACCTCTACTTCTAATATAATATGAACCAATAAGTGTACCTTATCCATCTAGAAGAAGCTTTTACTGAGCTTATCATACATATGGGGCTCTCTCATTGTACTCAAAACAATTTGAAGATGGGTTGCATGGTCATGTCTGGAATGCGAATACACTATGATTTCATCGATGAAGACTACCACAAATAAATCAAGATACAGATGAAAAACCAAATTCATCAGATCCATAAAAAATGGAAAGGCATTCTTGAGGATAAATGGAATAACCAGATAGTCTTACAAGCCATATCGGCTTCATAATGTTGTACGTTGTATGTTATAAGGTCACACAAGCACCACGTGATATCCTGACCTCTGACCAATCATGGAGAGAAGAGTTTCTCCCGGGAGATGATCAAATAGATCATTTATATGAGGCAATGGATATCAATTCCCTACAATGAGATGGTTGAGTAGATTCTAATCCATGAATAACCTAAGGGTTCCATCTGAATTATGGTAGAAAACAATAGGTGAACCCCACGACGATGCTCTAGTTCGGAAGAAACAGATATCTTAGAAATCTTCAAGATACTTCTTGAGTTCTGAAATCTCTATTGGTGCCATCCTATAAAGAGGAATAGACACTGGTGCCACACCAAGAATAATCTCGACAGTGAACTCCACGTCCCCTATAGGAGGTAAGCCGGAGAAATTGTCTAGGAAGACATCACTGAAAAGATCCACCATTGGAGGAAATTCAACTAGCTGTGTTCCATGATCGCTCATTAAGAGACTTGAGAACTGACCCATCACTCTCCCAACCCTGCATATTTAGACGTAGCTCGGTCTGCCTACATATCCCATTATACATTGTGAAGATATGTGTCACCATCAAGGGATGTAAAAGAAAACCTGACAGTGATTGCAATCCACATGAGCACGATAAGGAGAAATCCATTTCATACCAATAATGACATTGATTCCATACATGTTGAGGATATGGAAATTTCAAATGAAATGGTACACACCTATCTCATGGGAAAATCTTCGAACATGTGTATTCCCTCTATCTTGAATCCTAGCATAGTGTGAAGAGACATGATGCCGCAAAGGTAAACAATTGGAAAACCAAGAATTTCAACCACAACTGAATATATATAAAAAAGTGTACTGTGCCAGTATCAAAAATGGAAGAAACTAAAGTTGAGGCTACTATAATTGTACCTCTATCTATACATGGTCATGAAATTTTATCCTCTGGTACTGATTGCACTGTGTACATGAGACCTAAGCCACAACCCATATACGCTTCCTTGTTGGCCTGATCATGCCCAGATTGATGATCTGGATAATCTGGAACATGATTTCCTCATCCATGACCTCCACCATTACCTCTGACTGATCGGCTGGTCAAAAAAGTATTTCTATCTAACTATGGAAACACAGATCCCAAACTTGATGGAGGTTTAGGTGTATAACCCATTCCAATGGATGCTGAAGAGAATGAATAATAGAAACAATGAAGGTGACCCATCTTACGACAAACTCAGAACTCCTTCGGGTCTCTCGTGCATTTTGGATTCGTGTGACCATATCTGAAGCACTGATAACTTGTGACAGATCTATCAAAACATGTCGTTTGGATAGAAGTTCCCCCACATACACTTTCAAAACAGCATTTACTAATTCCAGAAGAGCCATCACACTGTCTCAAAACTGAAATGCCCTAGCTCACTAGTATAGGTTCCCAGACATTTTTCTTTGTTATTAGATCCTGATTTATGTTATCTATAATAGTTTTCAAATGGAATATGTTCACATTGGAGCAGATAATATACTCATGTCCGTCCTCAAAACATCTCGAAGTAGTCTGAGTGTCGCTGCTCAGAGATGGGAAAAGTGATGATGTTCTTTGAAATGCGTAGAGTACTCTAACATTATCGTTGATCCCTACTAAAGATATAGGAACTCCCATGCATGATCATCTCTCACAGTTGGTGGGAAAAAGTGATCATAGAAGGGTGATCGAAAGTTGAACCAAATCATGTCACTGTCCTTCTTGGTCTGAGAAAAAATGCCACACCAACGCTTATCATAGTCACAAAGCATGTAAAATTCCAATTTAACCCTTAGTTCTGGAAGCGTCTCTATGTGATTGAATTATAAATTATTGTTTCTATCCATGCCTCTGCATCATGAGGGCTTCCACTCCCCAAGAAGGTGAAAGAGTGTTGTTGTAGAATGTCCCATGTGAGGTCTGCCATAGATTGGGTAGGTCTGGGGGTATTCTGAATGAACTTCATAAACGTGTGGAGACTATCCCAGAACTGAGCATCTGGGTCTGTTGAAAGATCAACAAGACGTAGTTACATTACAGGTTCTACAAGAGGTACCACTGGTGGTTAATGACCCCCATCTCTAGATTGTTCTCATTTTCCACTCTCTTGAGGCACGACAAAAAAACATCGTGGCATAATTTTTCTACAACATCCAAACACACAGCTTTAGTGAAGGAGTAAATAAAGTTAGAAAAAAATTAAGGTACAAAAAAAATGTTTATTTATAAGTCCTACCTCTGAGAAATAAAAAACAAAAAACTCTCTTCAAGAGTTGAGTTTTGATATAGAAGAGACAACTCAAAATGATTACTAATAATGTTCTACTGTCCATTCTCTAGTTAAGTTAGGATAAAATCTAATAGACTATCAAAAATTTAATTTTAAAAACCCATTATTTCAAAATATTACCACTAGTCACAACAACACTCAAAAGAAAATATGAAAATAAACGATAAAAGTAGATATGCCATTGCAATTGGAATTACATTTTAATTCCTATAGTGAATATAATGATGCATGTAATGTATTTCCCTCATATCATTGGGCTGTAATGGTAAACCCACTATCTCTACAATACCAACACAATAACAATGGAATAAAAGTGAGTCATCCAATGGTGAAATCATATCAATAGTAATTGGAATAATCAATAACTATAATCCCAACCTAGTAATTTGGGTTTTTCCACAGTACACAGATTAGCTAGGTCCAAGCACATAGTACATTCCAAATATTTATATCCTTGTATACTGTCTAGACCAAGCAGTGATACAAAAGGAAAAACCACCTTTGAGACCACTTTTCAACATCCCCATCCTGAAATCCACTTGAAGAGTGCCCTGAGCTAGGATGGCTACTTATCCTCAAGCGCATATCCCCGAATATGAGAGGCTCTCGACTAGTAGAGAGGTCATTTTTCGTGTATGTGGGGGAGATTATTCCCTCATTGTTAATAGGAAATACCATAGCGGAAGTAACATAAAATAAATAATAAATGAAAAAAGCATATAAATGAGTAAAATGTAGGGAATAAATATAATTTATCCAACTAAATAATAATCATGTGCAGAAGCTCACAATATGATGTCATGCCATGATGTCTATCTAAACTGAATGTACATAAAACAGAACTCAAGCATACTATCTACTAAAAGAAAAGACATAAAAATGGCATCACGATCAAGGATCGGTCCACTGCCCCAGTCTTCATCCTAAGTGGCACAAAACAATCAAGCATCTGGAACATCACGCTTACCATTGTCAATACCTACAAACATGTAATCTACTCAAAACTCAATGACACCCAAGCATGATGTGTGAAACAATACCAGTAGGTCAGAACCCACGGTGTCTAAAACATTCCATTTCGTAAAATAATAAAATTCATTTTCCCATTAAATGAAAATTTCATCTAATCAATTAAGAGAAATGAAATAAATAACTCAACCTAGGTTCCTAATGACACCCTTTTATAATAACCTACTTCTGCCTAAGATGGAAGTCTGAAAAGAGTACCTTTATGAAGAATACACATAAACATATATATATAAAACTTGGAAAATCAAGGTAAAACTAGGCAGAGGCACACCCATTGATTGTGTTGTAACTTGGGATCTTAGTTATGTGTCAACCAGGTGTGCTTGAACACACTATAAAAATATTACAAATCCTAAGAGGCTCAAGCGACATTAATATAATCCATTGTTGCATCATTATTAAGGTTCATGTTGATATTTGATGTCTAAGCCCGTCCTGAAGGTATCTCTATGGAACATCTATAAAATAATCCAATACCAATGAGCCCATCTAAGGAAATCTTTCGAATGACCAAGTATCGCCCGAGTCATGGATTTACCTTGAGTTCAACTTGATCTCTAAAATAGGGTTCAAGCATCATCTGAGGTCGGGTTAGCCACATTTCAAAAAAATTCTTCTTCGAGGAGCCCTTTGGGAACCTGTATCACTCATAAGTATTAGAAATCTTATGGAAGTATCAGTCTGCTAAGGCCAAAGACACCGCCCCTAGTGTGTAATTGTACCGTTCAGAAATAAAGTGTCTAAGTGTGGCCTTTAATACGACAACCACATTTTTCCCCACCTTGAATTTAATTTAATTTTTCACAAAAGAAGATATGACATTATAATAATATGAAATTTCCTCTTGGAAACTAAACAGATACATTCATCCATCACAAGGTATAAATTAAATATTGATCCATAACAATATTAACAAGGCATGATACCGCATCAGCACAGGTAGATAAATGATGTTTTTAATACATTAATAATTCATCACAATGACTACCAAATATACAAAAATTCAATGTTCATTATTAATTTAAATTAATTATTTAAATTAAAAAAAATAGAATAAGCTACGCAACATATGAAGTTAATTAAATTAAAAACTAGGATACCAAAAAATTAACCGCCCATGTTGAAACACCCAAAGGGCTGTCAAAAAATCTTGCAACAGTACAAATAAATTAATTCATGATCAATAGGGCTGAAATAATTAGGAAAAATAGATAAAAAAAATAAATCTGGTGAATTTTCACAATGTCGATAGAATCTGACTAATGACACAACGTTGAGTTTTTATAAATCGTAACGAAAGGGATTTAAAGAGTGTTGACGCCCTATCTTATAGTCGTAGATGATTCTAAGATCTGCGATAGGAATTGATTTGACATGAAATTGATAAGACATAAGATTTTAGAGAAACCCCCAAATAGGTTAAAATATTTCCGTCAAGAACTGCAAACATGATACTCAATGAAAACCTATGAGTTTACTTACATAAGGTTATTCGTTCCCTATGGTTTACTATGCACCTGGAGATGAAGAAAACAGATGATGGATGGAGGAGCTGTGGTCTTTCGAAGGGGATGTAGTGTGGTGTGCCACATAGGGATAGGGTGGAGTGTGACATGAGGGATATGAGAAGAGGAATAGATAAAACATTAGTAAATTAAATGAAGAAAGAAGAAAAGAAAAATAAGGGAAATATAATTGAAAAGGAAAAATTGAATGTAAATGAAAAATAAAATTGAATAAAAATGATGGAAATGAAAAAATAATAAAAATAAATAAAAATTTCAATCTCCCATTTTAATTATTTTTACATTTTCTGTAACGGCATTTCTATTTAATTTCTAAATTTTTTATCCCTTCTTTCATTATTTTAAATTTCATTAATTAGTTTCTTTTTTTCTAAATAATTATTTAATTATATTAATCCTAAACAATTGTCTAAATTCCAACACAACATTTTTCATAACACATATGAAGTTATTTAAATTAATTTAATAGATGTTTGGGACCCGTAGTGAGGTATGCAGAGGTGAGCCCTGAGTCGCTTTAAGGAATTAGGCAACAATAATTAAAAATAGTTCGTACTTGCTTAAGGCCAGGATGTTACATGTTTTGTGTATGTACTTCTAAATATCATATTATATGTATCTTATACCTAAATTTATGGGTATTTACATTTCCATTTTGTGATCCTTCTTTCATGGTTATTAAGATTCAAAAGTTACCAAATCGATAAAAAGTTTTGTCTTAAATTGCCATCTTTGAGACTCATGATTTGTTATGCACCTAAAGACATTTTTAATGAGAATATATTTCTATTTTACACAATATATCATGATGCTAAATATTTTAATGATATTCTATTCATTATGTAATTCAATTTCTTACATGCGAAGTATGATCCCATGTTACCCTTTCATAAGAGTTTATTAAGACAATCTCATAATTTTTTCAAGATTGTTTATGTTTGTGCTATCATCGATGAAATATTCTGATCTGTATATCAAGGATATTAATGAATTTTCTTAAACTCTGGTTATTAATTATATAATCAGTTATTTTTATCATATCTCTACATTTTTGTACCAAAGAATGTGTTTTTAAGTAATCCAAACTTTACCCTCCCTTCGGCTGGAAATATATGTTTTCAAAATAGGGGTTCCAAGAATATTATACCATTATCCAATAATATTTAAAAGAAATTTGTATCAATTTTGTATTATACCTATCTCTTCGAGGTAAAATTCGTATATTTTTCCAAAAATGTAGTTTTATATCCTTTTTATCATTTAAAAGGAAAGTACTTTTGACCTCATATGACATGTAAGTATTTTACCACTTTCATTTCATTGAAGCAACATTTTTTTATAGAAGGATAATATATATATATTTATTTAAAATTAATTTCAAGTAATGTTTTTTTTCAAAATGATTTCAATCCTTCTTTATATGTTTTCAAAAATATTGTATATGAAAATTAGTTTCAAATGGTTTTCTGCACTAAAAATAAATATACAAATCATGAAGGATATTTTCTTCAAGAATTTTTTTTTAATGATGTTTCAAAATTATTTTCCATCTAAGATGACTTCTATTGATGTTACTCATGCCCTTCTTGGAAATGTTCTAATGGGTCCATTCATATCCTTTCTATGAATGAGTTATATATAATGGAATGGTTATTATGAAATCACCTTCTTTTCCATGGGAAGTATTCGTTTAAAATCCACTTCTATTTCACATGTTATGATTCAATGAAATGATTATGAAACCTATATATTCTCCCTATGTTATGATGTGATTAAATATTTGTTATTCCCTTTTCATTTTTCGGGGGTTATGATTTTATGTTTATAAAACCCATATCTTTTCCTAGGTCATGATATGATGAATGTTTTGTGGAAAATGATTGTATTATATTGATATGTGATGGGTGGAACCTATATCTACATCTAATGCCTTGGGTAATGATAACTGATTAACGAGACCAAATGGAATAGGGGAGAACATCCCAATCCTGAAACAAGAGTGAATAGGGGAGAACATCCCAATCTCGAACGAAGAGTGTACACGGGAGTGCATCCCAATCCTGAAGGTAGAAGTTACATCGAAGGAAATACCAATCCAAGATAAGGGGGTACACGAGGGGGATTCCCAAGAGCCATGTAGGTACACATGTTATTAACTGAAGCCTATTGTGTTATAAAGTCCTTGGTAGGCTGCAATTATATATGGTTTTATGTGCTTATTTTTTTTCCACAATTCCATGTTTTATTCCTATGGTATACTCTCATGGATCAAATATGGACCAAGCCATAAAAATTATATAATATTGAGTTAATTCATGAAATTTAAAATAAAGATCATTTCAGTTTTATATTTTTCTATAATTTTTCCATAACTATTGTATAACAAATCAAAATTTTAAAAACATAAACATTTACTCACGATAATTATCTTTCACAAATAAAGACTCCATGAATATAAAATGATTTATTTTCATGATAATATCTTCTATAATTCTCCCATTATCTTACCCATCCATATACACTGTAAAAAAACATTTCAAACACATTGGATGAGCATAAATATCTCAGTAAAGAAAAACAAGGGAAAAAATTTACATGCAATCTTTATAGATATAAATAATGACAGGTGAACTTTAATAAAGGAATCATAATGAGTAATATCATAACAATAATAACATGGATCATAAAAAATGTGGTGAAAACATTTAATTTTTACATTCATAAGCATGTCACCATGGTCCATCACCAAGGTGTCATATCACCAAGGTCAGTCCCCATGGTTTCATAAAAAATACAATGGTTATTCACAAAATATCATCAAAATTACCGTGTGTATTTACAAAGTTAGTATAAAAATTACAATTTTTTCTAACCAATGTATCATAAAAAATTTCATGGTTATTCAGTATGGTATTGTAAAAATTACCAAGGTTATTTTCCAAGGAATCGTAAAACATGTTGTCTCCATAGATTAATTTTATCACCCAATGAATTAGAGCGCTAATAGGGTTTTTTTAATATGAATTTATTTTCACATGATCCACATATATAACAAAGAAAAATTTCATAAATAACCAAAAGAGAATACAATAAATTTGTTTCATATCAAAGTCATAGAATTTAAAAAAGTTCTTAAAAACATATGTAATTCATAACCCATGGAAAAGGAATGAGGGATTTATATATGTCTATTACTGAATAAAATAAATCATTCATATGTCAAGTGGAATTACCCTATATATGAATTTGGTTTGGGTATTCTTATAACGAAAATAAAAGAATTTATTGTTAAAAAGAGAGATATTTTTAGACGAATATTCTGCAGCATAACTACTATAAAACAATGTTTTATAAAACATTAAAAAGAGATGTGAAATTTCTATCCCATTAATAAATTACTCATAATACTATATATGGAATGAATAAATAGGAAATAAGAACATTGTATGGATATTTGAAAGATATACCGTAATAAATGACTCTGAAGGAAAGAGAAGTAGAGAATTCGTTTACCACATAAGAAATAATTAAATATATATAATTAGGTAATTATATTTTAAAAAACATTAAATATAATGAGAATATTCTAATTTATTATATAATGATCCAAATAGTGGTATATAAACCTTTTAAGAACATAATCGTTCATAACATTGACATATGCTCCAAATAATAGAGATTGAGACGATGTCCCTTACCTTGATTACGACTTGTCTCGTTAATTATTTATCTTCATGAATATAAATATTATTTTCATTTAAAATTTTTATAGAACATTTTTATTTTTTATTTCTTTTATACCACTTATTACCATTTCATAACAATTACATGATGATTTATGTTCATATTGGCCGTTTAATCGATATTCTGTACTTAAATATAATTTTTTTTATTAATTACAAATTGTCCATATTGTAAAAACTCCAACATCTCCAGAATGATATTCATGATTTCAGTAACATATAAATATCATATACATATATATTTAATTATAATAATCCATAATATTTGTAGATATGAAATGAAATGCATCGTTCATGGAGATTGTTGGACGTACGTACACATGAACACTACTTCAATTTTATTGTAATATTAAAAGAATAATAATAAAATGATATAAATTGATAATATAATATGAGAAATATATTTATTTAATTTGTGTCTCATAGGTTTAAAAAAACCAACCTTTATAAATTCCATGTGGAACAAGAATGAGTCATATCACGTTGAGGGGGTGATAGTCCACCCTTCCTTAAATATAATTTTTGTATTTACATAATAAAGATATCATAAATGTATGTTGTAAAAAAATAACAAAATAATAGTGAAAAAAATAAAAATTTAATATATAAATATAGTTTCCTCATTATGGCTACCATAGGAGGTGGTAGGAAAAAATTGAACAATCTTCTTTTCGTGAGGCAGTAGTTCGTCGTACACTGAAAAAATATATTCTATATCTATTAGATGAAGGTGTGTGTAATAATAGGTTGAAATAATAGTATAAAATCATCCTAGTATATTATGGATACTGTTTTATGTTATAAAATAATGGAATAAAAGGAGAGTATTGGTGGAGAAGGAAAATAAAGGAAAGGATATTGAGAGAATATGTTACCTCAAAATTGGGTAAATCCTTTTGATTTGAGCTATAAGGCTTTTATGAGTTTGCTCCATCCGATGTTAAGGATTATAGGATTATGGGAGGGATATTGGGAGCTTATTTGAGAAGAAAATGGATGATCCAAGGGAACTGATAGGTGTAAGTAAGTGGGTATAGGTGGTGGCCTTTTATAAGAGGGAGGAGGGGAACTTCAGTATTGAATTCAAATATAATTTTATTATAAATTTATGTTCGAATTATAATAGTTACGAAGTGATATATTTTGAGTATAAGATTATTGTAAGTCGAAATAATCTCGACCAATAGGTTTTATACATGTTTATGTCACAAAACTAACAATATCTTTTACCTTTAACCCTTAGTTTAAAACATTAACTCTTATCATGCCTCCATGTATTTTCTTAATATATTGTTACTATAGTTACTATAAAATGAAAATGAAACCAAAAGTAGATAATTAATGAAAAATTTAACATTATATTATCAATTTTATAAATAATATAATTTTATAACTATTATATCATTTAACAAAATACTATTTATTTTATAAACACATTTATGTAAATTTTGACACTATCAAGAAATTTATTTTTTAAAAGAAATAAAAAATTGATTATTTTAAAACAGGTGAATTAAATCAAAGATAACATGTCATAGTATTCCAAAAAAATAATGTATGGAATAAAAATGTTCAAATTAATTTTTTTAATATATATAATATCATTTATTTGAATATTTCATTACTAAGGTAATCACAAAATCATCATTGTGTCATAAATATATTAATTAATTTAATGTCTATTTATTATAAATAAAATACCATGATGTAGGATATATTATTATCAGTATAATTAATATTTATAGTATATGATATTGTTTATATAAACATAATTAAAATTGTTCTAGTTAAGAGATAGATGTTTATGTTATATTTCTCTTTTCTTTCAATTAAATTTTATAAAAAGTTATTATCACACGGATGTTACTCTACAGGGTTCTAAAATTGACTTATGGATGTCCATGTCTAGACACATCTCATAAAGTATTATTATGACACGTGTTAGGGTAGTTTATTATCATTATAAAATTATTTTGTACCCTTATTTACCTGATTTACCCTTTAACCATGGTAAATAGAAATAATTACTGAAGTTATTATTCATTATAATGAAAAATAAAATGTTTGTATTTAAAAAATGTAGACCTTTTCGTTTGAAATATGGAATCCATTTTCCAATTTCAAAATATATATGTTGTAGCAATTAATTTAAAATTACTTCCGATTTTCAAAACTTGAAATAAGGTTTTTACGAAATAAAAATTATCAAAAGATTGACACATCTTTATGTCCAATTTAAAAGTGAATTTACTTCCAATAAATATCATTGTATTAAATAATAAAAATAAAATTTAATTACACCTTAGGTTGCATTAAAATGACAATATATCTATATAAATTAATTAAATGAAAAGGGAGTTATGAATAAAAATACAGTGTTTTCCACTATTCATAAAAACATCTATTTTATCTGAAAAATACAAAAATATCGACAAGAATAAATTATGATTTCCATATTCTAAAGAATAAGATTATTTTCTCAAATAGAACATATAAAAGTGACAAAAATATTTTTGAAAAGGGTTTTCCATCAAAAGGTTTTAAAATTTCCTTTCAAAAATATTAAAAAAATTTATGCTTAAAAATGGATTAATTCCCTTTTTATGTCTCTAAAATTCTATAGATAAATGTAAGAAAATTTATTTATAATGTGTAATTATAATATAGTTAATTCTTTTTGTTCTGACTAATTAAATTTCTAGGTGTTCACTACTATGTAAATTTATAATATTATTATTGAATTATTTTTCTGTATAACTCTATGTTATGTGCAACATAAGATTTCATAGAAACCCTTTTTTTTGTGTTGAGAATGATTTAATACATACATCCCCCTTTGAACTAAAATTAATATTAAAATATATAAAAATTTGTTATTCTAAAAATACCTAGGATGTCACATCATTACCACATTTTTTAAATTGCGTGCTCACAAATTTAAAATTGCAATTGGAAACATCACTGAAAATCCCACATTAGAAAAAGAGTAAATAAAACTATCACTTTAAAAGAAATTTATAGAAGAAAAAAGGATTTCTAAGATAACACATAGAAGGATTGCATATAGGAAAACATTAAAATGGAATAAAAGAAAAAACAACATTTTTATATGGAAAGTGATAGAATACATTATCATGAAAATTCTTATAACCAATAAACCATAAACTTTTGATGGGTTAAACAGTCATTGACTCCCCAATAGGAAATGTAAACAGAAGACGTTTTTTAGTATCCTCTTCATAAATTGTGGGAATTTATTTATGAGCATGACTATAAACACAAGAAAACATACATACTTTTCAAGAAGAGTTTGATCCTTTAATAAATATCTGCCACAAACACATCCTTTCTCCAAACGATGATTATTCAAGATGACATAGTCACACAAGAAGCGCTAGAATCATCTTACATATAATCACATAATCGATAAACTATGAACTATATATTTCCCCTATATTTTTACTTTAACCAAATACAAAAGGGATAATACAAGATCATATAATCCCCCCAAAAAATATAATCCATTATAAAATAATATACTACTATTGATCACAAATATTCAACAAACAATATCCAATGTTCATCAAAGACCATTCAGTACAATATTGTCCTTAATATTCATCAGAATAATCCAAACTAAAATTGAATCCCAATATTTAGAAGGATTTTATCACATTGTTCTCAATGAAAAATATTAACATTTATCTCCAAATAAGATCGAATACTTTTAATGTTTCATACTTAAAGGTAATTAACCTAATCACATGTTCTCCAAGATTGGCCAATAATTTTTTAATTCCCATAAGTCCACAATTAAATTATTTTAACTTAAATCTTATAATAAAACACTACATTATTATATTTACCTTAATCATATACATTCCCAAAAATATTATACATCTTCCAAAATATCATTTATCACTTAATCCCCAAAACATTTCCCAATCCCATGGTTATCTATTCAATGAAATATATGTATCCACATCAACTAATTCTTATTTCATAAACTTGTTTAACTAAAAATAATGAATTCATTCTTACCAGGGAATTTACGTAGGATAATAGTAGGCGATGTGCCCTTGTCACCTTCTGGTTTTGGGTTATATTTCTGTGGCCTTAATGGACATGACTGGTTATTACCCAACATTCATGCTGTCCATTTTTATAAATCTAAAAAATAACCATGACATTTTGTTACCTAAATAGTTGTCGTATACCTAATATTTTAAACACAAATAATAATTACATCAACATATTAATTCATGATATATTATATATATTGATATATTTTTTTATTTCCCCTTTCTATAATAAAATAGATCTATTAACAATACAAAAAACATCTAAACCTAATCATAGTGTACACATAGTTTTGTCGTTATCTTGTTCACATAGCTATATGGTTCATCCATTGCAAAAATTATGTATCGATTCGGTAAAATCATTTTATTAATTTATACAAATACACATAGTACAACATGGTTTATATGGGTGTTCACAGAAAATTAGTCTTGAAAAATAATTATTTATGACATATAATATCAAATCAACTAATAAAATGTGATTTTTATACAATAGTCAGACTGAGTTTGAGTTGAAACATTCAATCAATGGTCTATTGAAATTACCATATGTATGTGCTGAAATACTATATTATAAAAGAAAATATAAATTGGTTTCTCAAGGGTCTCCTTCTTTAGTATCTTTTTTGATATCATAAAATGATTAAAAATATTGTAATAAGGTAAAATATTTTAAAATTCCTTGAAAATATTTACCATTTTTGAAAATATGAGATTATTGAAAAATATGATTTGATTAAGTACAACCATTGTTTCATGATTGTATCAAGGTAGACTAGAGGTGTTTCATATCTCAACCATCTTATCACAAGTGAGATGTATGTTAAGAATAGTATCACAGACATCGGAACAAGGCTTTTCAATAATTATTTCATGAATGTTATTAGGAATAGATATTAATTTTGTTTGATACCATCCTCCTTCTATTTGTTTTTGACATTCCTTGATCTAAAAATGATATACAACAAGGATTAAACTCAATAAATAGACATGCCTACTTAACATATTGTTATTCAAAATTCCTAATCACTAAATTTATCTAAACCATTCATTTCATACCATCTATAAGGCCTTATCCTTAAAAGTTATATAATCTTTAGTTAATTCAAGAATTTCACATTGAAGATATTTTCAGTATTAGAGTTTAAGAAAATTAGGCCATAACTATTTCATAAATACTAAATATTTACAATGTATACTCTTATACTCACTATAATTTTTTTTCAAAAAAATCTCAATTAATAAGAAATTATTTATTTTATTTATAAAAATATTCTGGAATTATTCCTTTCTCATAACTATCATTATACCTTATTAAAACCATTTCTGAAAATTGAGATGAAAATAAACATCTCGATAAGGGAATATAAGGGAAAAAATTACATGTGATATTGAGAGATATAAATAAGAATATGGGATCATTCATAAAGGAATAAGAAATATGAATATCACAACAATATGAACATGTAGAATAACTTGAATATTTGGCTATAACAATTGTGTTTGATATTCCTATGTATATCACCAAGGTACACCCCAAAGGTGTTATATCACCAAGGTCTATCCCCAAGGTGTCATAAAAATTACCAAGGTTAGTCAAAAATATATGATAAAAATTACCAAAGTTATTCTCCAAGGATTCATAAAAATTACCATGGTTATTCACCAAGGTATCATAAAAATTACCAAGGTTATTCACCAAGGTATCGTAGAAATTACTAAGGTTATCCACCATGGTATCGTAAAACATGTTATCTCTATCGATTATTTTATTTAACTAATGACTTGGAGATCTATGAGGGAAAACCATTAATATTTATTTATTATCATGTTATCCAGATGGATCATAATCAAACATTTCAGAAATAACTCAATGAGAATAAAATATATGGGTTTCATATCAATGTCCTGATATTTTTTAAAAATATCTTAAAATATTATGTAATTTTTAATACATGGAATTGGGAATGAGTGTATTATGTATGAAAACTTTAGAATCAAATAAATCATATTTATGTCATTATTAATACCCCTATAAATTATAGAGTTTTTTTTATTCATATAATGAAATAATATAATTTATTGTTAAAAAGATAGAGAGAGTTTGAGACTAAAATTCTAAAGCATAACGTCTACGAAACATGGTTTTTGAATACATTAGAAAGAGGGGGAAAGCGTATTCCATACATAAATGACTCATAATATTGTATAATAATAGAATAAAATTTAAATAATAATATGGTATGGAAATTTTAAGATATACCACGAAAAAATAACATGAAAGTAAATAGAAGTTAAGAATTCCTTTACCACACAAGACACACATGAATACATATCATTAATGAATTATTTTATACTAAAAATTAAATATCATGATAAAATATAGATTCATGATATAGTGAGTCAAATATTTTTACAAAGACATTATAGGAAAATAAAGGTACATAAAATCTACATATTCCACAAAGAAAAGAGATTGAGATGAAGTCCCATGCATTGAGTCTGACTTGTCTCATTTGTTCTTTATCTTCATAAATAAAAAAATCAAATTAATTTATACTTGTTTTATAACCTTTTTCATGTTTTTATTTTTTTTCTATCACTTATTATGTGTTGGGACCACTTTGTGTATGAAGGTTGTATTTGTTGTCAACAGTTGTCAATATCGGTCAAAATGAAGAAGGATATTAAGAAGGAATCCAAAGTCATTAGAGATTGGCTAAAGTAAGGATGCTTGGAGAATTGTTATGAAATCATAAAATTAAATTTCATGCATAGCCAATTCTCTATGAATTCAATTTAGTCGACTATTGAATTGATCCTATGTTCAAAGAACTTGTCTCAAAGATGACACATTTTTTACAACGATGAATAATGGTGAAGTATCATCCATTTGAGGATTATTGGAACAGAATGATAAAGTATCATCTATCTAAGGATGGTCGAAGAAGAATGAGGATTTGAAGAAGAAAATTCAATGATTCATAATTTGATGAGAACCATGCAAGAGCTTACTAGAATAAAAAAATCATTCTACTTGAATGATGTAGAGATTGATGGCTGAAGACGATAAGAGAATGTGAAAGGACTTGGGATTCTAAGAAGGTCATGTTTTACACATTGCCTTGAACTCGGATGAGTTTTTCACTGTTCATTAATGTTCCAAATACAAGTATCAAAGGTGATACATTGTCTGTAAAATTGAAGGTGTTTGAATAAGCCTTAAACCTCCACTTTTGGAATAAGATAGAAAAATGGGGTTATTTGGAATTAACACTCCAAAAGGAATTGGGGATTTGAAGTGAGGATGAAAGAAGTACTTTGGAATTCTTATTCCAGAAAGAATATATGAAATCATATGATTCTTTTTTGATTTTTATATTACAATCATCACATGTTTGGAGAACATGTGGTTCAAGCCGTATGAATGATAGAGAGAGTAATGAAGTGTTTTTGGAAAAACAGATTTCAAATATCATACCATCCAAAAATGACAAAGGCAAGAAGAAGGCCTTAAAGTGTCGGTGTATAGGTGGCAGCGAGCAAGCGGCGGTGTGCAAGTTGCGGCACGCAAGTGTCGGCGCGCAAGTGCTGTAGAGGTGTGCAAGTTATATTTCAAAAATAATTATTTCATAAATATGGAAATGGAAAGAATGTGGCACGTAAGTATTGGCGCACAAGTGGTGGCGCACAAGTGGTGGCGTGAAAGTGGTGGCGCGCAAGTATTGACGCGCATGTGAAGTGGCACGCAAGTCCTATTCCAACATCATCATATCAAAATATGAAAAAGGTAAGAATGTGCCACGCAAGTGATGGAAGGGCGCACAAGTGATGTAGCGGCACGCAGGTGATGGAGCGGTGCCCTAGTAAAGGAGCGGCATGCAAGTCTTCACACGCATGTCTAGGTCGTGAAAGTCACCAAAATGCCTATAAATAGACGAATAGCCTCCTCATTTTTTATGCCTCAAAACATACAAGAAAAAATTGATCTCTGAACACACATGTATAGAAATCCGCGTGCATGTTTAAGTGTCATGCAATATGAGGGTTAATTATAAGGCACGCAAGTATTTTCGTGCAAGTATTGCCTCACATATATTGAGGCGCAAGTATTGCGGCACAAGTATTGGTGCACAAGTATTGTCGTGCAAGTATTTTCCGCGCAAGTATTGGTGTGTAGGTTTTGGCGCACAAGTTGTTAGAGGTGCGCAAGCGAAGCCTTTGTTTAAGCCAAATATGGCATGCATGTTGTGAGTTGTACCCAATAGTGGCGCGCAAGTAGTGAGTGGCACTCAAGCAGGTGGTGCACAAGCTGGGTGGCGTGCAACCAGGGTGGCGTGCAAGCAGGATGGCACCCAAGTAAGTATTGGCGTGCAAGATGTGAGTTTTTCCAGAAGTTATTACTATCTTATATTCAACTTTGATGATTCTAAGTTGATCTAGACTTCAAGGAGTTATATTTGGAAGAAAACTCCAAGAAGATCATAGAAACTGACTCTTTTTTACAATACAAAGTAAAGATGCATGAAGATGAAGTTGAAATATTAAAGAATGCTTGTGAAGAGAATATGACTATGATTAAAGAGCAAAAATTCATCCTCAATATGAGATGTCTAGAATTGGAAGATGGGTTTACCAATCTTGAGAAGACACATATTGAGTCTCCACAAAAGAAGGAAACAGTTTCTGTCAGTATTCAATGCTCAATAAAGGATTATACTGTCAAAATACCTCTAACATGTGATAAGAAGATCATGGCATCACTCATTGATCTATCCAAAGTAGCTGAGAAATTAAATGTATCATCCATACCAACATGTACTAATGCCTCTAAAATTCTCTCTACCAAAAGTGCAGGCTGGAAGAAGAATTCTAAACAAGTATGGATGATGAAGAATGAAAAGGAACCTACCACCATGGCTAGGGTGGATAGGGGAAATATTGTGGAAGATAGATCCCCACACAAAGCACAACATACCAAGAAGAATACTAAATAACCTTATCAAGAAGATGACAAGAATTCAAGGTTTTTTGGTTAATGTTGCTGCTGCAATAGGTTTGTACATTGTGCACTGGATTGTTGGTATAATCCCTTAAATGTTAAAGCACCGAGAAATCCCATATCAAGGGGGAGAAATATAGAGAAAAAGAAGAAACATCCACAGATCCAGAAATATCTATATACTGTAATCATATTTGGAATGATAGATAACATTTGTGATGTATTCAATAGGAGTGGTCATATGAATAGTGCATGTTCATATAAGAAAAGAAGACCAAAGAAGCTGGGAAAGAATGAGGAAGCATCCTTGGGAAGAAATAAGACGAATAATGTGAAAATAAATTCTCCTACGAAGATTTCAAGAAGGAAAGATGAGAAGTACTTGGATTCTAAATCCAAAAAGGTGAAGGGTGGGGCATCCAAAAGAACTACTATGAAAGAATCCAGTCAGAAGAATCCATGTAGAAGATCCAATTTTAATGCCTCAATACCTAGTGATATATTGGATGTTTTCCCAGAAGATTTGGACAGAATGAGGAAAATGGATGATGGACATGATAAGAATTGTGCTAAAAACAAAAATAATATTATCCGTGAAGACAAAGAAGTTTTCTGTGTGAGGTGCAACAAGGCTGGTCATACTGTCAGAAAGATCTTTGAATTTATTTCAGCACAACAAGAATTCATGAAGAGGATGAATGTTTCACTAGGAGATTCTTGTGTTTGGAATTCTATTGAAGAAAGAATATTCACACACAAAGAGATAGAATAAGTATTTAGATCCACAAAGCCACATTCAAAATAATAGATCAAATGTGAAAGTGTGAAGAGCGGATCAAATGGAGCATCTTGGTGGAGAAAATCATCTCAGCCTTCATACTCACATTCAAGAATCATGGAGGATCCTACTTATTCCCTTAAATCATTGTGTATTGTATTTTTTCAGATAATACAGGGAATTGAAGGTAAAGAAAGATCTCATGGGGAGAACCTGAGATTCAGTGATGACAAGTGTTCCCTTGAGGGGGAGACACGTGAATAAGTTGTTAGAGTCATTTTCTCAATAAGTATCAACATCAGTTGGTACTAAATTCTACTACTAAGATTATTGTCGAAAGATCACGTCATTGGAAATGGTATGTTATTTCTAAATATCTCATCCTTGGTTACTCAAAATAATTATCATTGTACAAAGGGGGAGTAATAATGATAATCAATGACATAATAATAGTGAAAGTACCCTAAGTCCTCTTATCCTGGAAATTTCCCTTTAATGTTTTAGATATGTTTGTTGAAGTGAGTGCAGGAATTTCACGTGATTATTTCTTATCACATTCAATATCTTCGGCCCGTAATGAAAGTGGAAAACCCTTAAAGGCAAGTGTATGAGTTCTCATCTCATGTGGTGTCATATTCAGTGGGTAATGGATTGCTATGTTGTCTAAATCAAATCCTCTTGTTTTCTACATTGAGCATTGCTCAAGTACACTTAGAGTGAAATGATTGATGTCACATTACTTAAGTATTGAATGATATCCTCTCAACCATGAACTTTGTCTTTCTTGTCAATAAGGAGGAGAGAAATGAAATTAATGTGTATAGGAGAGAAAGAATTAATGGGGAGAGATAAGATTCTCATTTTGACATTGACACATTCATCTAAGGAGACGTTATGGTATTGAAAACAAAATACAAAGGGGGCGATTGTTGGGACCACTTTGTGTATAAAGATTGTATTTGTTGTAAACAGTTGTCAATATCGGTCAAAATGAAGAAGGATATGAAGAAGGAATCCCAAGTCATTAGAGATTGGCTAAAGTGAGGATGGATGGAGAATTGTAATGGAATCATAACATTGAATGTCATGCTTGGACAATTCTCTATGAATTCAATTCAGTTGGTTTTTGAACTGATCTTATGTTCAAAGAACTTGTCTCAAAGTTGACACATTTTTTACAACGATGAAGAATGAAGTAGTTTCATCCATTTGAGGATTATTGGAATAGAATGGGTAAGTATCATCTATCTAAGTATGGTTGAAGAAGAATGACGATTTGAAGAAGACAATGCAATGCTTCATGATTGCATGAGAACCATCCAATAGCTTACTTGAAGAAAAGAATCATATGGCATGAATTATTTAGAGAATGATGGCTAAAGAGGAAGAGATTTTGTGGAATGACTTGGAATTCTAAAAAGGTCAAGATTTACACATTTCCTTTAAATCATATGATTGTTGAACTATTCCTTAATGTCCCAAATACATGTATCAAAGGTGATACATTGTCTGCAACATTTAAGGTGTTTGAATAATCCTTAAGCCCCCACTATTGGAAGAAGAGAGATAAATGGATTTCTTTTGAATTAACACTCTAAAAGGAATTGAGTATTTAAAGTTAGGATTAAAGAAGTACTTTGGAATTCATATTCAAAAAAGAATAGATGAAATTAGACGATGCTTTGCTAATTTGTATTTTACAATCATCACACGTTTGTAGAACAAGTGGTGCAAGTCGTATGAAGGATAAAGAGAGTAAATAAGTTTTTTTTGGAAAAACAGATTTCAAATATCATACCATCCAAAAATTTCAAAAGAAAGAAGATGAAGCGCAAGTGGCGGCACACAAGTGGTGGCGCGCAAGTAGCGGCGCGCAAGTGGCGGCACACAAGTGTCGGGGCACAAGTTCTATAGAGGCAAGAAATTCATATTTCAAAAATCATTATTTCAGAAATATGGCAAATGAAAGAAAGTGTAGAACAAGTATTGGTGCACATGTGGTGGCGTGGAAGTGGTGGCATGCAAGTGGTGGCGCGCAAGTATTGATGTGCAAGTGAAGTGGCATAAAAGTCCTTTTCCAACATCATCATATAAAAATATTAAAAAGGAATGAAATTTCAAAGCTAGTGATGTAAGGGCATGAAAGTGATGAAGCGGTGCGCAAGTGATGGAGCGGCACACAAGTGAAGGAGCAGCGTGAAAGTATTGGTGCACATGTAAAGGTTGCGCAAGTCACCAAAATTTCTATAAATAGACGACTAGCCTCCTCATTTTTTAAGGCTCAACACTTAAGAGAAAAGATTGAGCTCTGAACGTGGAAGTGTAGAAAGCAACGCTCAAGCTGAAGTGGAACACAAGCTAAGGGTTATTTAAAAGGCACACATGTATTGTTGCGCAAGTATTGCGGCATAAGTATTGACGTGCAAGTATTATTGCGCAAGTATTGTCGGGCAAGTATTGTCAGGCAAGTATTGCCGCGCAAGTTTTGGCGCCTAGGTTTTGGCACACAAGTTGATTGTGGTGCGCATGAGAAGAGTGTGTTAAAGCCAAAGGTGGTGCGAATGTTCTGATATGTGCACACTAGTGGCACGCAAGTAGTGAGTGGAGCGCAATCAGGTGGCGCGCAAGCTGGGTGGGGCACAAGCAGGGTGGCGTGCAAGGAGAGCGGCACGCAAGTAAGGATTGGCGCGCAAGATGTGAGTTTTTCAAGAAGTTCTTACTAGATTATGTTCAACATTGATGATGCTAAGTTGATCTAGACTTTTTTTTTACAATCACAAATAGAACTTATGATTATAGAATGAAGAAGATGATGAAGAGCTCGGTGCATATGGTTTTCCACTGAAAGAAAACGTTTGAAAAAGAGTAGGTTTCAGTGCAACTGGGTTTTCATTGAAGAAGCATAGGAAGAAGAAGAGTGTGCATTTTATAGGTTTTCTGCATATATAGAAGAGAAAAAGAAGAATAATAACATACCATGAGGAGAGAATAACTTTTAGTGCAGTTGTTTGTTGCATTAAGAAAAAGAAAGAAGAAGTCAAACGCAGTTGGTGTTGAACTAGAAAAGAAGAGATGGAAAAAAGGAAGAAATTGTTTCCTACTACTTCTCAAGTAATCAATTGAAGAGAACTGAAGAAGATCAAGAGAATAACCTACCTTTTGAAGAAGGAAGAAGACTGTCTCCATATGTAGTATAAAGAACCATCTGGATGCTGCAAGATGGGCTAGGTTATCACTCGTCCAGGGAAGAGGATTTTTTCCAACCCCCCTATAATATGTAGGGACTCACACCGGAATGTTGGGCTAGGTCATCACCAGTCTAGGGAATATGATTGTTTCCCACCCCCCTCTAAAGTGTACGAACTCACATAGGCTAGAAGATTGTCTTCCAATCCACTCCATTGTAACAACATATCACATTATAATAGAGAATCCATGCACTGGTCATCTCCATGCATGGAAAGGGCATAGATACTCTTATTGAGTGGTAAACCTGGTAAAAATATTGTGTGCATATTTTTACTGCTTTCTATTATTTCATGCAACAGGGAAAAGAGAATAAGAGAATCAAGATCCTAACAGGTCAAGAGGTACAGGGATAAAAGTTGTAATTCATTATAAAAGACCCCAACATTGATTCACCCCCCCTCTCAGTGTTAGGTATATTCCAAACTGGTCCTCTCATTATGATTTTCTAAAATTTTCATAATTATAAATATTCATATCTAACGTTTAGTTAATATTTGGTACTTCAGTCAAAATGAACTTGTTATGATTACAAATTGTCCACATGGTCATAATATTTTCATCTCTAGAATTATATTGATGATTAAAATAACAAATAAATAATATATATATATTATTAGAATAATATATAATATTTTGATATATGAAATGAAATTTAGTGTTCCTGGAGATGGTAGGCAGTACATAAGCATGAACGCTACTTTGATTTCATTGAAATATTAAGCTAATAATAATAATAATATATGAATATATATAATAACATGAGTATTATAATTATATCATGAATATATAATGGTTTTAATAAAACCATCCATGATACATTCAATGTATAGCCTCAACGAATCGTATCACTTTGAGGTAGAGGTAGAGCACACTTCCTCAAATAAAATTAGTGTATTTACATAATATATAATGAATAAAAGTATGTGTTAAATAAAAATTAAAAAATATTGGAGCAAAATAAATATAATATATTTCATTTCGGAATACATTTTCATCATAATTCCCACCATGGGAGATGGTAGGAGAAAATTGAACAATCATCATTTTGTGAGGTAGTAGTTCACCATACAAGGAAACAACATGTTCTATATCCATTAGATGATGGTTTGTGTATGTTTAGGAAGATTCCATAGAATATAAACATTAGTATATATTCGATACTATTATTGTTATAAAATAATTTAATAAAAAGAGTGTGTGGTGGAGAATGAAAACAAAATATATGAGCTAGAGGGAAGACGTTACCTCAAAATTGGGTAACTTGTTTGTATTGGAGCCAAAAGGATTCAGTGTGTTTAATTATTCCCATGTAATGGCTACTAGGAGTAAGATAGGGATTTTGGGAGGCTATTTCCATTGATTTTGTATGATCCTAGGGCCTTGAGACATATGTGTAAGTGGGTAGAGGTGGTGGTCTTTTATAAAATGGATGAGGGTCACTTTAGGAATGTCTTGAAATATTATTTTATTATAAATTTATTTTCAAAGTAAAATAGTTACAAATTAATAAATTCAGAGGATAAGACGTCTATGGGTTGACATGATCACAACTAATATATTTTATATATGTATAGGTCACAAAAATTACATTATCCTTTATCTTTAACCCTTAGGTAAAAACATTAACTTTTACCAGGTCTTCTTGTATTTTAATAACATATAGTTACTGTAGCTACTATAAAATGACAATCTAACAAAAAGTTGACCATTAATTCCATTTTTTCCATTATTTAATTTATTTGTTAGAATATTATATTTTTTTTAATATTATGTCATTTAATAAAATAGTTTTTGTTTTAAGAACTCATATATGTCCATTTTGACATTGTTTTAAAATTTATTTTTGATAAAGTCCTAAAAACATGATTCCATAGAAAAAAAGACATTAAATAAAAATTAACTTGTCCTAATCATCCATAAAATTCATCAATGGAAACAAAATTTTCAAATTAAATATAATTTATTGATTATATTATCATTTAGTTGAATACTTAGTAATAATGTAATCATTTCATCATCATTATGTTAGAAATATATTTTTTATGTAATGTATCAATATTATAAATAAAATACCATGATGTAGAAAATAAATATAAATTTATAATTACAATTTACAATCTAGTATTACATTTAAAAGACAAAATTAATTTTTTGTATTTAGAAGGTTCATGTTTACATTATTTTTCCCTTTTGACTGAAATAAATATTATAAAATATCATTATCACACCCATGTGGCTCCATGGGGTCCTAGAATCAACCCAAGGATGAAAATGGTTGGGTACATCTCATCCAATAGGATAAGGACACATGTTATCCTATTTTTATATTATTATAATTTTATTTTGACACTTCTTTACATGGTTTACCATTTAACCATGGTAAATTAATATAATTACTGATGATAAAATTTATAGTTTCCAAAAATAAAAGGTATATATTTACACAAATGTGAAATTAATATTCCAAATATAGTATCCATTTTTTCAAATTGAAAACACAGAAGGTACCTATTTAGAGTATTCTATGGTTATAATTGGATTCATTCTCATTTTAAACCTATAAATTTCATAGGGTAAATTTAAAAACATTTAAAAATTATGAAAAATCATTATATATTTTATTATATTCATTACCGTAAATTCAATGGATAGGCGTTAAATACTATTTAAAATAATATTAATATTATTGTATTATTTTTCAATATAACTCAATGTTGTGTGCTACAAAATATTTCGGAGAAAGCCGTTATTGAGTTCCATGTATGCTTTCATACATACTGTGCCCTAAAACTAAAATTATTATTAAATTCTAAAATATTAATAGATATAAAAATTTATTATACGATAAATTCTTGAGATGATACATCTAATGGCCATTTTTTCATTAAAATTCATGTCAATCTTTATTGTGTTCACTGATATGCAGGGTATGATCTTCAAATGTTGTGAACATTTTCCCTAAAATTTTGTTAATTTAATGCTTATGCATTTCATTATTTACCATTATTGAGCACCTGACCTCACCCATTCATATGTTTCCTTTCAAATAGTTATTACATAAGGTATAAGTTATACGTACTAAAGGTGTAGATTTTAATGGGAGATGTTGAAGATCTCTCACCATGATAAATGATTTTGTTTCTATGTTTCCAAATACACTAAACTATTACGGTCCTCGGGCATGTATTTTTTCAATGTACTAAATATTAATCTAAAATTATCTAATATCCATGTAGGATATTTCAAGGTCTATACATCTCTAACACTAGTAGTATATGTTCCACTGCCCTCATTGTGTGGAATCATGGACTTTATGTTTGGTTTTAGATTATTCTTTGAAAATTGAGAGTGTGTGGTTTTCTTAAAAAGGATTTAAAGAAGGTTTTTTTGATGAGACAATATGTCCCCATCCTTTCTCCATTATAAAAAATTGAACTTAATCATTGTTTCCCATTCCCATTACACATTAATCCATTTTTAAATCATAGTGGAATGGTGTTGTAATTTTTATTCATTAAGACACGAAGTGTGGAAAACCATATATTTTTAGATTTTATTTCAAACATGCTAATTGATGTTTCTTTTTAAATGGATTTTCATTGGGAATTGATTTATTATAGCCTACCATAGGATTTTTAATTCTCTCACCAGTAGTGTTTTATTGATTTTAGTTTCTACTGTAGGTTCCTTCCTTAGATCAATCACCTTAGACAGTTGATGGGTGTGGATTTGAGAGTGATTGTTGGGGTCACATATAGTAGTATTGGTGTCACGTTTGGTTTTATTTTTCCCTGTAAATCTCTATTTTCTATTTGTTGTATTTTTTGTTTTAGTGTAAATGATTTAAATTTTGGAAACTATGTTGAGTTTGGTTTTTTCTTTTATTTGTTCATTATCCTTATTTACCTTTATTAGGAAAAATCATTCCTATTGTATCTATTGAGGCTCTAAGTGCTTGTTTCTATCCCAGGAGGATCAGGAATGCCTCATGGGCATTGCCAAAGATATAATTGGGTGACTGATTTAGGGTTAACCTTGGTCGGTTTGGAGAAAATGGTATCAGATCAGGTTTCCCCTTTGGGACATTTATTTTTAGATCACCAACTAGTATTTGGGGATTTCAATATAGAAGGAGTTATATTTTCATGTCTTGAACGTAGGAATAAGAATCAAATCATGGACCCTTCCTCATTCTAAACCTCAGGATATCAATGGGTGTTTGGGTTTTTGTGTGTGTACTTATCCTCTTGTGGATTTCGTGGTGTTGAGAAATAAAAAGGGAGTTGGTTAGTGGTCTCAATGAGATCTCAAGGCCTGGAAATCCATGTTAATCCATGGATATTTCCCCTTAATTCTCTATGTGATTTTGTAATTCCTAGTGCATGATAACAAACCATATGTTCACGTCCCCCACAGACACTAGTCTCCCCTTGTCGATCATATGGGTCTATCTTAAATTTGATTATTTTTTAGAATACCTTATTTGGGATTGGTATTTTTAAAATTTAAAATTGTATTGTCTTTGTTTGGTAATGTGGGAAAAATTTATTTTCATAACATTCATCAAGAAAGGCTTATAAAAGGTGATCCTTACAAAGTGATTTTTTTCGGGTAAAAGAGAAATGGTGTAATGGGATTTGTTGAACTGCTGAATTTTTTTTTTAATTGGACAATTGGTATATGGAAATTATATTTAATGGGATGAGATGTCTTGAAAATAAATGTTTTAAGTGTTGTAAATGTTTTTGTTGGGTGTTTAGTGAATTTATGGGAAAAATCAGAATTTTTAAGAAGATTAAAATGTATCGGGATTGATGTGAAATTATTTGAAATGGGTATTCTATTGAATGGTTGGTGTTTTTATAGAATCTTTTTATTGGGGCCAATTTGGGTTTTGGATTTTGTGGCTAGTAGTTTTTAAAAGTGGATTTTGGGTGTTTTAAATGGAGTGTGAGTTAAATGCTTTTTCCTTGAAAGGTGTTTTATTCTTTGTGTTCCCATGAGTGACCACATTCATGGGTATATATGTGAAAGTGAATTTGTTCCAACTATGTCATGAGAATATGAATGTGTGAGGCTCCATGGGACACTCTTTGTGGCTATGAAATTCCTTAATCTTGTTTCCTCTTTGAATGTTTTTTAAGCAAATATTTTATGTTCTGATAGCTTGTGGTGGTGCAGTGATTCATTTGTGTTATGGGAATGGTGTCTTATTCATGGTTATTGAAATAGAGAGTACTTATTGTTGGGTTTCAATTTATTTATTTCCATGTTTCTTTATTTCATAGTGTCTACCCCCACAATGTTTTGATGGATACCCAAGCTACAACTTTTTCTGGTGAAAAAATAGAAAAAACTCCAGTTGATTGACCTATATACTATGTGAATGATTTTCAAAAGTTAAATCATCCTCTAATATATTATCAAGAAGTTCCTTATAAGGAATATATTTAGATGCAAAGGATTGTGAGGGAATTCAGTTTCCTTGTGTTTCCTCAGTCATAAATGGTGATGTTTTATACCTTAATTCTCGAATTTCCATCATAAAAATATTGGAAGTTTGTTTCTCGATGAAAGCCTTTAGAAGATATTACATCGGAGTTCTTAAATTATTCATCCATCCAACAATACTTCTCTCATAAGAAATCAGTATTCAATATGGTGGATATGTGCGGTATTTTATGAAGGTTTTGGATTGGTTTTCTAGTTATATTGTCGCTTATTATACCTAGTACATGATTCAAATGATTCCTTGAAGACTTAACATATCAAGTTTGGCCTCCATCCTGAACTACATTTGAAGGTGGCGGAGCTCAGGCTAACAAATTTCTTAGATGTGGTGGGGAAATACTTTCATGCCAAACCCTTGTTATCATGAGGTATTGAGATAGTGAATATTCCTCTGGTCGATGGAAGTATCGAAGTGGATTCAGATAATAAGGACGGGAGGATTCATGATGCTGGGGGTTTTGGTAGGGGAATTAAGTGGCCTTCTTGAATATCATCAGCCTCCATAAGTCACAATTCTGTAATTTTCTATCAGTGTGGTAAGAGCTGGCAGAAGAGGTCATCATGCCTGAGTACTCAAAAAACATACCACTCCTATGGGTGCTTTGGACACATAAAGTAATTCTGTTGGGGTGTTTCCTAGATGCTTGATGAAGGCAAGCCAAACCATTAAAAGGACACCCTATTCTATTGGAAAATACTAAGAGATGTCTGATATCAGTTTAGGGTATTTATTATTTTATTCATCATTGGATGTAATAATAATATTGGGTGGTGTTTTGCAGTGTATCATTTTCATTCAATTATAAGAATAAAGGTTTTCAAAACCATTAGAACATGTATTTCAATGGAAGTGTGTATCATGAAATTTTGATATGTTTGTTTGGGTTGGGTGTTTCTAAAACCCCACTATGAGGAAAAATATGCATCGATCATGAGATTTGTAGCCCTAGGTCTTAGACTGATGCTCGTACATATTCTGGAGGACCCCGATGGTGTGAAAGGCTTTGGTTTTGGATCTATTCTCACCAAGGAAGATGAATACAATTCCAGGATCTTGTGTAGATGTTATGTATTAATTAGTCTGTATTGGTGGATAGTTGTTGGGAGACATAATATCCACATCTTGATCCAGTTGAGTCTATGTGTTTCCAATTTGTAATAAGGATGAATAGTTATATCGATTTCCTAAAATCCATGTGGTTGAGTTTCACATGTTGTTATCTACTTTAATGGGACATGGTGTAGCCTAATGATAAGTTGTTGGTTGTGGTTATTATGCTTTTTTAGTTGGTCCCTTGACATCCCCCCTCCGATTGTAGGGGGTTCAGTGCTATGAAGTTTCTGACTTCATTTAATTTATTTACTTCTTATGGTGGGGAGATCCATCATAGGTCTCACTGAATTTAAGGTTACTCTATTCCTTATGGTGGGCAGTCCATTCATGCCTCCCAGTGTTGGAATTACAGTTTATTTACCAAAATTAGTTTGGGGGATGTTGGTCTCATGGGGAACCACCAAATTCAAGGTACCATTTTTGACTAAGAATTGGTATGTGGGTGTCCCCAATGGTTTTGTTCATTATTGTTATCAAGGTTCTTGTCGGATGTGGTTTGAATTAATTTGGTTATTTATGGTAAATTTTATGAGAATGTATTGGTGATGTATAATGAGGTCATCTTTTGATAGTGGATTTAGATTCGGAAAGTTCTATGACTTTTTGTATCGATCAATATGAGGTGTTTAAGCTTTTGGGGGTGAGTGGCACTTAGCCGCAGTTTATTTTGGCCTCCTAAGTTCATCCTATTTATTTTCTCTTTTGATAAATGTTTTTGTGACATCATCATTTTTTATTCATTGGAAATATCCTTGAGTAGTAAAGGGGTGGTAGTTTCTGGTTTCATATTTATCCTTGGGAATGATTTCCATGGGTGGAAAGCATTATGGTGGGGAGAATTGTCACAGCCATGTTTTTTTCTAAATTCAATCTTGGCCCTTTTTTGGGATTGGTCCTCAATTATTTTTTTTAAATTAGGTGTGATATGATTTATTTTTTTGAGTATTTATTAATTATGATTTTCTCGTATCTCCCCAACATTAGTTTCCCATTGAGTTTTTGTGAAAATGGATGTTTTCGCGGTAGGCAGGCCATAGCGCACGGTTGGTGCACGGTGAAGGTAACCTTGCTTCTCGACTTAGGTAAACATGAAATATCTCCTATTTGAGACAATATATACCTCATGTGTTTTCATACGGAGTGGGTTTCTATGTGGTAGTTCTTCTTCTTTGTAATGGCGATCTCATGGTATCCAGATGGTTTGACAAACTATGCCACTATTCTAGGAAATTAAAAAAACATTCTCTCTCCACAATTTTTATTCTGTAACCCCTCCTTTTTCCTTTTTCTTCTCCTATGACCTATGAACCTACCAAGGGGGATCTTTTCAATTTCAAAACCATCCAAGAGGGATCCATGGGATCTTCCTTGTGTTTCTCTAGTCGGATCGAATGTTTAGGGCTTCTTTCTCCACGCTTCTTGCTTTCCCTTTATCTCACCCTTCATCCCTAACTCTAGTGGCCATGTGGGATGATTTTATTATCTAGTTTTTCATTTTTTTTGTAGGTATTTACCTCTTAGGTTTCTTTGTGGTTGTATCTTGCATCTCTTGGGGGTCATTGAGGTGCAAATGTGTTTTCAGACTGTGTTTCAGAAGTTTGTTCATCATTTGAGGTAGGATCTCTTGCACTACTCCTTTAAATTAAATATTCTTTCATGACTTTCGAACATCCATTATTTAATAAATACTAATGTTCAATAATTACAAAATATTCTGATGATAAGTCAAGTGGTTTTTTTATTAGTTTTGAATGTTTGGTGTGTATTTGTTGAGTTGTGCACACAATGTGTTTGTTAAATTACTCGGTTGGATTTGGCGAGTGGGTTGTGATATTTCAAAGTATGGTTTGGTTTTCAAAATGTTATTGTAACATCCAAATTCCATATTGGCCTTTTCAAATATGTAATATACTTAAATGATGGTCTGTAACGATTAATGGTTTTCCAAGGGTGTTTCTCATTTTGAAAATGGTTTGAAATAGTTACTTCATGAAAATGATTATTATATAATAATTATGTATAGCCAATTTGGCATTTTAAATGGTTTTTTGTAAAATACATATCGGGTTAGGTCACTTTCCTTTTTAGTTGATCACGAGATGGGAGGGTCTTCATTATGGGATCGCCCTTATGTAATAATTATTTTAAGGAAAGGGACAACCCTTGAGGGTGATAAGGTGGTGACAGCTTGTGTGATGTGTATGATGATGTCTGTATATTAATTGTTGTTTGGAAGGTGTTTTACGCCCCTTTGGGAATATATCTTTTTAACCTTGCATAGAAAATGATAATTTTGATAATTTTTTAAGCACTAGTCTATGTTATTTCACTAGTTAGTTGCCTCTAAGAGGGTGTTATTTTGATAAAATTGTTATGGGATTATACCCCTTGGTTAGGCCAGGTACGGTAATGATCCAGAGTTTAGGTGTTATAATGTCATCGATTAGGGAATTCCCATGGGATGAGTGACATGTATAATATGTTCTAGTTATCCACTGAGTTCCTATGTTTTCTCATGTTTTTCTAACACAAGTATTGTTACATCCATTTCCATCATTGTGTGGAATCATGGACCTTATGCTTGGTTTTAGTGTTATCCCAGAAAATAGTGAGTGTGTGTTTTTGTTAACATTGGATCAAAGAATATTTTTTAAAAGAGAAAATATGTCCCTTTCTGTTTCTCCATTATTAATAATTAACACTTCCAATTTGGTTCCCTTTTACCTTCCTCCCTTAAGCCTAGTTTTAATTCATAGGTGAAATGGATTTTTATTTTTATGATTTAAAATGAAAGGTGTAGAAGAAACCAATTTTTTAGACTGAATTTGAAAAATACTAATGGATTATTCTTTTTTAAAAGTATTTGAATTGGGAATATAATTATTTAGACCTGTATACTGTGTTTTAATAATGAAGCCTATATGTTTTTCATGTTTATAGTTTCTGAAATAGGTTATGGATTCGGTTTGATTACCTAGTGAAATGGATGGGTGTGGATTGGAGAGTATCCATTGGGGTTACATGTATTGGTTTTGGTTTTAGGTTTAGTTTGGGGTTTCTTTGTAGAGATTTTATAACCATTTTTTATATTTTTGGTTGTACTGTAAATGATGTAATGTTTGGAAACCATGTTGATTTTGGTTTACTCTTTTATTTATTCAGTTTCCTTGTTTATCATTATTGGTATAAACCATTACAATTGTTTCTATGGATTCCCTGGTTCTTTTCTCCATCAAGAAACTATTTAAAACACCTTTCGGGCCATGCCACAATCTAGTTTGGGTAACCGATTTAGGGTTGACCAGTGTTAGTTAATGAAAAAATTGTATCAGAGAGGTTTCTCTTTTGGGGACATTCTTTTTCATTTCACCCATTTTTATTTGGTGATGTTATGGTAGGAGTATAATTTTTAGGGCTCGAGGTGTAGGAATGGGAAATATGTCATGAACCCTTGCATGTTTTGATTGACTAGTTACAATGGGGTGCTTGGGATTGGCAGTGTTTGTTGGCTCTTGTGGATTCATTGGTGTCGGAAAATAAAAATGGAGTTGGTTAGTTGTTTCAATGAGATCACATGGCCTGGAAATCCTTTTGGTGCTGGGGGAATTTCCCCAAAATGGTCTCTATGATAGTCCCATGATTGGCGTATGGCCACTTAACTCATGACTGAGTCACGCACTGACACTAGTTTCCCCTTATAGATTGTCTCAGTCTTTCGTATTTCTTATTTTTTAAATTTCCTTCTTTGGAATTACGAAAGGAGAAATTTAAAATGATAATTAATTTGTTATGAAATGTTGAAAAATTGGATTTTCATAATATACTTGAAGAAAGGATTATAAAATGGGGTTCTAGTAATGTTAATTTATTGGGTACAAAATAAACAGTCTTACATGATGTGTTGAACTACTGAAAAATGTATTGAATTGGACAATTGTTATTTTTTACTTTATTGTAAATGGGATGACATAAGTAATGTTGTAGTGTTCTGAAATGGTTTTTTGGTGGTCATCAAATCATGGGTAAATTTTATAAAATAATGAGATGTGTAAAAGATATTGTATTTTATGTGAAAATCATGGAAATGGGGATTCAATTGAATGGTTGGAATTTTTCTAAAATAATTTTGTAGGACCAGAATTGGTTTTCTGATATTTTTTATAATAGTTTTTTAAAATTTGAATTGTGGGGCTTGAAAAAGAGGTGTGAGTTAAATGATTTTCATTGAAAGAAGTGTTACCTTTGATGATCCCATGAGAAACCATTTGCATCAATATGTATTAGAAAGTGAATGGGTTCCCAATATGGCATGCAGATATTCATGTGCGAGGCTTCACAAGACACCATTAGTGGGTGTGAAATACTTTATGACTTTTTCAATTTATAATGTTGTTTAAATTTTTTTGATGTTATGATAGCTTGTGTTGGTGTGGTGTGTCACATGTGTTGTGGGAATGCTGTTTCTTTCATGGTGTTTTAAATATTGAATCCTTATTGTGGATTGGTTTTGATTGATTTCTATATTTCCATGATTCTTAGTGTCTGCCCCCATGATGGATCGATTGATACCCAAGGTGAAGCTTGTGGTGGTGCACTAATAGATAACACTCTACTAGATTGTACTATAGACTTTTGGTAAGAGTTTCTGAAGATAAATCATCCTCTTTTGTGTGGTCAATAAGTTATTCATAAGGAATAGGATTGGATGTGGAGGACTGAGAGGGGCGTCAGTTTCGTTTTGTTTTCTAAGTCATAAATGGTGATGATTTATACCATTTTTCTCGAAGGTAAAACCTAGAAATAATTTAGGTGTGTGTCTCTATGAAAACCATGATAAGATATTACAAGGTATTTCTTCTATTCTTCTTTCATCCATTATTAATTCTCTAAGATGAAGAAGGAAATGAAGAGGATGGATATATGAGGTCTTCTGCAAGTTGTTGGATTACTGGTAGAGTTATATAAATTCTTATTAGACATAGTTCTGTTTGATCTCGGAAATGATGAAAATGATAGCATGAAGGAATGACATTTTGAAATGGTCCTCCATCCTAAACTTTCATCGAAGGTGGAATATCTCAGTATAACCACATTCTCTAATAGGGTGAGGAAATTCATTCATTTAGAATTTGTTATAGTAGGATGTATTTATATGGAGAATGTTGTGCTGGTCTGTATAAGTTGTGAAAGAGATTCTAGTATGAAATATGGGAAGTTACCAAATGCTGGTGGTGCTGGTATGGAAATTAATTGGCCTTCAAACATCTATTCAACTTCTATATGGATAAATTCTGTAATGTTTCATCATCGTGTTAAGAGTATTTATAAGTGGTCTTTTTTTCCAAGTGTTCCAAAACACATCCACACCTATGTATGTTTGGGTCTCTTGAAGCTTCTCAGTGAGGGTGTTTATAAGAGTTTTCGTGAAGGCCAACCCAACCTTTCAAAGGACAGACCCATTAATTTTCAAATGTAAAGCTATGATTTGTATAAGATTTTCATATTTAACATTTATATGTTCTTTGAAGGTAATAGTTGTATCGGGTTGGTTTTTGTGGTGTTTCTTTTTCATTCAATTGTAAGAATGAAGGATGTGGATCCCTTTAAAATTTCTATTACAACGGAAGATTTTTTCATGAAATTTTTATCTCTATGTCAAGGTTGATGGTTTCTAATACCTAACAGTGAGGGAAGAGATTATTTGATCCTCATATCTCTATCCAAAGGTCTTATAGTGATGTTGGAACATTGTTAAGAGGTCCCCTATAGTGTGAAAGGCTTTGGTCTAGAATATGTTCACAACGTGGAGGATGAAGACAATCTAACCCTCTAGTATAGTTGTTCTATTTTAATTATACCGATATGGTGGAAATAGGTTTGTAGACCTCATTTCTACATTACTTCCCTTTTTTTGTAAGAGTGTTCTCCTAGTTTTAAGGAGTTATAATTGTCTCATTTTCCTAAATTCGTGGTGGTAGGGTTTCACTAGGTGAAAGACTCTTCTAAAGTAAATTGTGTAGACTTTTGGCATGGTTTCTATTGTGGGTTTGATTATCTATTAGTTTTGACCCTCTCTTACCTCCCTTTAGGGTGGGGGTCAGTGATAGGATGTTTTCAAGTTCATTTAATTTCATGAGTTGTTATTCTGGGGAGACCGATCATAGGACTAGTGGAATTCAGTGTTATTCTGTTCCGTATGGTTTGTAGTCCATTCGGAACTTCCATTTTCAGTATCGAAGTTTCATTCCTCATATTAGTTTGTGGGATAATGGTCTCATACAGAACCACCTAATTCATAGATTCATGTTTTATTAAGTATTGGTATGTCGATTTTCGCAATGATTTTCATGATGTAAGGTTATGATGGTTTTTATCGAATGTGGTTTGAATTCATTTGGTTGTTTCTGTTAAATGGTTTTTATTTTATCTTGTTTATTTCTATGGTGTTCATGTGTTGACACTAGAATTAGGGTCACGATGTTCTATGACATATTGGATTAATCAATTTTAGTTATTTAAATTATTAGGGATTTGTGGCACATAGATGGTGTCTGTTTTTGCATCATGAGTTCATATTTTTATCATTTCTCTCATGGAAAGTGTTTTTATGATCCCATAATTTTTTATTAATTGTATGTATCCTTGATTTTTAAGGGATTTATAGTTTTTTATTTCAGCTCGAGCCTTGATTTATCATTACAGGGCATAAAGTATTATGTCGGGTAGAATTGTGACAGCCAGTTTTTCTTCAAATTCAACATTGGCCCCGGTTCGGGTTTGGTACTTAGTTTTTTTATTTGGAATGAGGTGTGATAGGGTTTAATTTTTTGAGTATTTATTTCTTACATTCATTAATTATCTCCTCTTTGTTGGTTTCCATTTTATTTTTTTGTTATTATGGGTGTTTTTTGTGGTGGTAAGGCCTTAACGCACGGTTGGCATGTGGTTACTACAACTGTGCGCCTGAGCCATGGTAACGGTGCGACATCTGCTAAGTGAGATAATTGGTAGTACATAGAAACCACATAGTTATTCATACCATGAATATTATCCACATGGTAGTTATTCTTATTAATAATTTTGGTCACATGGTATCAGCATGGTATGAAAAACCATGCATACTAACCATGTGACTATTAGAAGTCATTAAAAAAATTCTCTCTCCCTGGTTTTTATACCCTAAACCTCATCTTTTAACCATTCATCCTCCTCTGTCCTATGTACATACGAAGGGTGATTTTGGAACCTTAATTCCCCTATAAATATGATCTATGGGGTCTTCTTAGTCTTTCTCTACCCAGATCGAATTTTTAAGTATTCTTTGTCCACCCTTCTTGCTTTACATTAGTTTCTCCTTCTTCCTTAACCCTAGTGGCCATGTTGGCTGATTTTTATTCCTAGGGATTCTCAGTTTTTTCCCTCTTAGTTTTAATTGAGTTTGGTTATAACCTGCCTTTGTTCTGGTTTAGGTACGAATGGGTTCCTTTATTGGTCACCTAATGTTTCTTCATCATTTGAGGTCGGATCCATTGCACATCCCCTTTAAATTAAATATTACATTGTTTTTTTCAAACATACCTTATTTACAAAATAATTATTTCCAATACATTGAATAATTATTTTATGATAAATTAGGTGGCTTAGTTTTATGTATTGAATGTGCGGTTGGTATTTGTTGAGTTGTTCACACCATGAGTTTGTTAAATTTCCCACCTGTATTTTTTATGTTGGTCAGGATCTTTCAAACCATGATTTGGTTTTATATATGAAATTGTAACATCCAAATACCCCTTTGGACATTGTCAAAAAAATTAGACATAAATTGGGGGTTTTAAAGATTACTCGATTTCGAATGGCGTGTTTCATTTTTTGATTGGATTAGAATTATTACATTAGGAAATGGATTCTTATGTAATAATTTTATAAGGATTATTTAGAATTTGAGAATGGTTATTTGGAAAATAATTATAGAGATAGGTCACTTTCCTTGTTTGATGGTCATGATACTTGAGGGTATTCTATACGGGACCTCCATTGTGTAATAGTTATTTTATTGCAAGGGATGACCCTTAAGGTCCTTTTGGTGGTTCTAGTTTGTGTGATGTTAATGATGAAATATGTATATGTCTTGTTGTTTGGAATGTGTGGAACACCCCTTTGTGAACATAGCATGGGAACCTATCATAGTAAAGTTTAATTTTGAGAATTTTTGACGTACTTGTATCGAATAATTACCTACCTTATGTCCCATATTAGGGTTATTTTCTAATCATTATTATGGGATCGAGCCCCAGAGTCAGGCCTAGAATGGTGAAAATCATTTATTTGGGTGTTATTATGGCATCACATAGGGACATCGTTTGGGATGAGTCATGTGTATAGTATCTTTGGGTTCTCTGGTAGGTTTATATGATTTCTCTAGTTTCTCTGACACTGGTACAATTACTTCCATTTCCCTCATTGGGTGGAATCCTGGACCTTATGCTAGGTTTCAGTGTTATCCCAGAAAATAGTGAGTGTATGGCTTTGATGAAAAGGTTTCAAAGAAGATGTTTCAAAAGAGAAAATATTTCCCTTTACCATTCTTTATTATAAAAAATGACCATTTCATATTTGGTTCCCCTTTCCCTTCTCCCCTTGAACCTGGTTTTAAATCATGCGGGAAATGGATTGTGATTCGTATTCTAAAAAATGAAATGTGTATAAAAACCAATTTTTTAAGATTTTATTTGAAACTTACTAATCATTTATTCTTTATTTAATGGATGTGAATTTGGAATAGAATAGAAACAATGGTTATAATTTCTACCAATAATGATAAACAAGGGAACTGAATAAATAAAATAGATAACCAAAATCAACATGGTTCCAATTTCTACATCATTTACACTGCAATATTTTATTCTTTATTTAATGTATGTGAATTTGGAATAGAATTATTTGGGAATAGTTAAATAGTTTTAATACTCACATGTTTTCTGGTTTTTAGTTGTTGATGCTAGTTCCAACATCGGTCTGATCACTATGGGCGATGGTCTGGTGTGGATTAATGAGTGACCATATGCATCACTTGGAGTTGTTTTTATGTTATGTTTAGTTTTAGTTTTCCATATGTACCTTTTTCATCTTGTTTTGGTGTTTTTGGTTGCAGTGTAAATGATGTAGAAATTGGAACCATGTTGATTTTGGTTATCTATTTTATTTATTCAGTTCCCTTGTTTATCATTATTGGTAGAAATTATAACCATTGTTTCTACTGATTTCCTTATTTCCTGACTCCATTGTGGGAGGATCGGGAATGCCTTTTGGTCCTTACCATGGTTTAGCATGAGTGACCAGTTCAGTGTCGACCTAGGTTGGTTCGTGAGAAGATGGTATCTAAGAAAGTTCCCCTTTTTGGACCTTGATTTTTAGATTACCTAGTTTAATTTGGGTCTGTCAAGGTAGAATTTGTAGGATTGTAATTGCTTGAGGCGTGGGAATGGGAATGACATAATGAACCCTTGATCGTTATCATACCTGGGTTACAATGGGATGTCTAGGATTATTGGTGTCCTTTGAATATTGTGTATTTTTTGGTGTTCAGAAATAAAAATGAAGTTGGGTAGTGGTCTTTGTGAGCTCACAGGGCCTAAAAAACCTTGTGGACCTGGGGAAATTACCCCATAATACTCCTCCTAATGGTGGCATTATTGTCGTATGGCCACCAACCACATGTATGAGTCACCCACTAACACAAGTTTCCCCTTATGGAACGTCTTGGTACTTCTTAATTTTGATTTCATTGGAAAGTACATTAGTAATTGTGAAAGGAATAATTTCATATAGTAATTTATTTATTCTGGAATGCTAGAAAAAATTGATTTTTATAACTTACATTAAGAAAGGATTAGAAAAGGGGGTTCTTGTAAAGTAATTTTTTTTGGTGCAAAATAGAAATGGTTTAACTGGATTTGTTGAACTATTGAAAAATGTTTTGAATTTACAATTGTTATATTGAAATGATTTTTAATGGGAGATATGTCTTGAAAATAAATTTTTGGTTTTTTGAAATGGGTTTTTTGGTGGTTAGAGAATCTTTGGGAAATTTTATAAATTTTGGAGATGAGTAAAATGTCATGGGATTGATGTGCAAAGATTGGAAATGGAGTTTAAATTTAATGGTTGGAACTTTAATTGAATATTTTTTTGGTATCCAAATTTGATTTTAGATTTTGTGGCCAATAGTTTTTGTCAAGTGGATTTCAAGGATTTGAAAATGAAGTGTCAGTAAAATGCTTAGCCTTGGAAGGTGTTTTACCTTTTGTGTTCCTATATGTGAACACATGCATGGATATATATGAGAAATTGGATGGGTTCCTAGTATGGCACAAGGAAATTCATTTGTAAGGTTCCAGGGGACACCATTGGTGGGTGTCCAATACATTATTCTTGTTTACTATTAAATAGTGTTTTTAGGGAATATTTTATATTATAGTAACATGTGGTGTCTTAGTGTGTCCCTTATGATGTGGGAATGATGTTTCATTAATTATATTTGAAATATATATCCCCTGATTTTGGGTTGGTTTTGATCGTGTTCCATATTTCCATGTTTCTCAGTGTCCTCCCCCACGAAGGTTCGATGGATACCCAAGGTGCAGATTTTGGTGATGCACTAATTGAAAACACTCTCGTTTATTAACCTATAGTCTATGTTGTTTAGTTTTATAAGATACAGATCCCTCTCTTCTATGGTCAACTACATCATCTTGAGGTAGACGAGTGGATGTGGAGGATTGAGAGGGACTACAATATTCTTATGTTTCCTAAGTCATAAAAATTAATTTTTTCTACCCATATGCTCAATTTCCCTAATTATAAATCATGGAAGATTTTGTCATGATGTAATCCCTATGAAGATCATACATGGTATTTCATCAAGTCTTCATTAATCCAAAACTATTTCTCTGAGATGATGAATAAACAGAAGAGGATAGAGATGTGCGGTCTTTAGTAAGGTGTTGGATCAGTGTTGGAGTAATATCATCACATATTATACCAAGTTAAATTTTTATTGGAAATGTTGAAAATTATTTCGTGATGTCTTTATGTTTTGAGTTTGGGATCCCTATGGAATATTAATTGAAGCTGGAAGACCTCATCCAAACAACTTTCTCTTATGTGTTAAGGTAATTCATCCATGCATAAGATGAGTTAGCGGGAGGTCTTTAGATGGTGAATATTCCTCCAATCATTGTATGTGGTGAATGGGATTCTTCTAAGAAGGATTGGAAGCATCCAGATCCTTCTAGTGTTGGTAGTGAAATTAAGTGTCCTTCAGACCTCACATCAATCTCAATAGGGAACAATGTTGTGATTTGTCACCATTGTGGTATGAGAGGTCATATGAGGTCATCATTTATGAGTTCTCCAAAACCCATCCACACTTGTGGACACTTGGGTCAATTCAAGTGGTTTTTTCAAGGTGATTCCAAGAGAAATTATGTAGCCCAAACCAACCATTTAAAGGACTCCCAATTGTGATTTCAAATTTATAACGATGGTTGGGATCAATATAGGTAATTTATTTTTATAATAACCATTGGATGTAAATGTCATATCTATTGACATTTTTGTGTGTATCATTTTCATTAAATTTTAAGAATTATTATTTTCATCCCCTTTAAAAAATATATGTAAATGGAAGTGTATTTCATGAAATTTTGTACTATGTGTCCAGGTTTGGGATTTCTGATACATAACTGTGAGGTAGGAGATACTTTAATCATCAGATCTCCAGGAAAAGGTCTCAGAGTAAATCTACAATGTATTCAGGAGAACCCAAGTGGTGTGAAAGGCTTCGATCTAGGTTCTATGGTCATTATAGACGCTGGAGACAATTTATGCCACTAGTGTAGCTGTTCTATTTTAATTGGTCCCATTTTGTGGAATGTGGTTTGTTGACCTTGTTTCCATATTATGATCTATTTTTTTGATAGATTTTACACTTCTTTAAGAGGAGGTGGTTTTTTCTCATTTTCTCAAAATCCTTGTGAGTGTATTTCACTAGGGTTATTCCACTTCAAAGGGACATTGGGTAGCCTATTGGTATATTTTTAGTTGTGGGTTTGATGGTTTTCTAGTAGGTCCCTTCGCTTCCCTACACTTTGGGTGGAGGGGCTGGGAAATGTAGTGAAGTTTTCTAGTTCATTTATTTTTATTAGATCTTATGGTGGGGTGACCCAAAACATGTATCACTAAATTCATAGTTAGCATATTCCATTGAATGGGAAGTCCATTTGGTCCACCCCATTTTGGTATCACAGTTTCATTCTTGGTATCAGTTTGAGGGTGGGTGGTCTCACTCGGAACCACATATTTCTGAGTTACTTCTTTGAGTAACTATTTCTATGTGGGTATTCAAAACAATTTTTTTGAAGTATGGTTTTGGAGGTTTTCGTCTGATGTGGTTTGATTCCATTATTTTTTTTTGGGAAAAATTGTTTGATCTATACTTGGTTATGTCTTAGGTTTTCATATTGTAAGGATTGATTATGTATTAGGAAGTTATATGCCTTTTTTGATCAATCAATTGGATTTGTTTAAGCTTTTGTGGGTGGGTTTCAATTTTCGAGGACTTTTTGTTTCCTCCTATGTTGGGATTCCTCTTCCAAGAAGTGTTTTTTTGAACTATTCATTTTTTATTCCTTGAAAATATTATTGAGTTGTAAATGAGTGGTAGTTTTTTCATTTAGATTTATCCTTGGGGTATCATTCAATGTTTTGAAAGCAATATGGTGGGGAGAATTGTCAAATTAAGGAGTTTTTCTAAATTGATCCTTGGTCCTGATTTGGGTTTCGTCATCGGTTTGTTTCTCTAGAACTGGGGGTGATGGGGATGATTTATTGGAGTATTTATTCCTTACATTCCTAGTATATCTCCCATCCTTTGGTTTCCTTTTGATTTTGGTGAAAATGGGTGTTTTTAGGGTGGTTAGGCCCAGGTGCAAAATAAGTGTAACCATTCCTCTTTGAAAAAGTAACCGTGCAGAAGATCTTGGGGGAGATAGTAGATACTGCATGGCTATTTTACATTTAGACATATAAAGAATTTTTTCCATGTGGTTTTTCTACTTATCTATAGTGGAAGTCACCTAGTATCTGCACAGTTTGAAAAGTCATTAGGACTTACCAGGTCATTAAAAACACTTTATCTCTCCTCAAATTTTATACCCTAAATCCTCTATTTGTCCATTCAGCCTCATCCAAATGAGGTTCCTCTTTTGGGGGAATTTTCCACCTTAAATCTTCTCCAAGGGAGATCCTGGGGGTCATCTTGGTGTTTCTCTACTCAGATAGAATGGTAATGACTTCATTATCTTCACTTCCTTAATTCACTCCATTTTCCCTTCATCCCAAACATTAGTGTACATTTTTTAGGATTTTCTTGGCTATGGTTTCTCAGTTTTTGTGGGGTTTTTCCTATTAGGGTTCTTGGAAGATGGATCTAGCCTCATTGTGGTTCAAATAAGTTATGATTGTGTTTTCACATAAGTTTTGGGATTTTTCTTAATCTTTTGATGTTGGATCCCTAGCACATATCCTCTTTATTAATGATTACATCATTTTCATGATTTTTACACTTCCATTATTTTATATATAGGTATGTTTGATACATATAATTAATGATTTATGAGAAATGATGTTGTTTGATTATTTGTATTGAATGAGTGGTGTGTATTTGGTGAGTTGTTCACACCATGTGTTGGTAAATTTCTTGGATGGATTTTGTAAGTGGGTTGTGATATTTCAGAGAATGTTTTGGTTTTATATATGTAATTGTAACTTTCAAATGAAACATTTCCCATTGTAAATATGTATTAGACATAAATAGTATTTTGTAATGATTAATGGGTTTCCAAGTGTGTTTTTGGTTTTAAAAATGGGTTTCAAAGGTTACATTTTGAAAAGGATTACTATATGGAAAAAATGATTGGATTTTTCAATATTTTGGGACAATTATTTCAATGACCCATCTTAGGTTAGGTCACATGCCTTGTAGGTGGATAATGTGACCTAAGGGTGTTCATTATGTGACCTCCCATGTCTAATAATTATTTAAAGTCAATGGACTACTCTTGATGTGGCTAGGGTGGTTCTATATTGTATGTTATTTAGGATGATATATATATTTGGATGGGGGTATGGAATGTGTGGAACATCCACTTATGAACAGAACATGTGAACATGTCATGGAAAAGATGAATTCTGATAATGTTTGTTGTATTAGTCTAGGTTATTTAACTATAAAGTGTCCTATAATAGGTGATTATTTTTTATCATTTTATTTGATTGGGTCCCTCAGTCAGGCTAGTAAGGGAGATGAACACGTATGGAATTCCTTTTGGATGAGTCACATGCATAATATGTTCTGGTTATCCACCGAGTTATTCGGTTTCCCCATATTTATTTGACACTAGAACTGTTAGTTCCCTTTCCCTCATTGAGTAGAATAATAAACCTTATTCTTAGTTTTAGTGTTATCCTAGAAAATAGTGAGTGTGTTATTTTTAAAGATGGTTTCAAAGAATATGTTTTGAAATGGAACATATTTCACTTTTTCTTTCTCCGGTATTATAATTTAGCACATCATATTTGGTTAACTTTTTATTTCTCTCATCGAGGATTATATTAAATCATGGAGGAAATGGATTGAGATTTGTATGATTTAAAATGGAAAGTGTGGAAAACCATTTATTTTTAGATTTTATTTCAATACTACTAATCATTGTTTCTTTTTTTAAAGTGTGTTCCTTTGGAAGAGAATTATTTTTTCTTAACAAATGTGTTTGAAGACTCACACCAATAGTGTTTTATTAATTTTAGTATCTTCTATAGGATCCATCTTTAGTTCAATTTCCTTGGTTTATAGTTGTGTGGGGATTAGAGAGTGACCCTCAGGGTTGCATGTAGTGGTTTTTCTGTTTGGTTCAGTTTTAGTTTTACTTTTGTATCATTGTTATCCAGTTGTTGTATTTTTTGTTGTAGTGTAAATGTTGTAAATATTTTAAACCATGTTATGTTTGGTTTTCCCTATTATTTAATCAGTTTCGTTATCAATTTTTTTGGGAGAAACCAGTCACAATGTTTCTAATGACTCCCTTGGTACTTATCACTACCCCGTGAGGATCAGGAATGCCTCTCAAGCCTTTCCACGAATCATATTGTGTGCCAGACTCTGGGTCAACTTGGGTTGTTTTGTGATAATGGAATTGGTGTAACATATTTCCATTATTTGTACATATAAATATAATAACTGTCAAATTTAATGTAATATATATTGAAAAAGTGACACATGATAATAATGTGTGTGGCTAAGTGATAAGGAATATATTACTGAATAATTTGCAATAAAACATAGATCATATTTACCATTAATATTTATATTTTGATAAACATTTGGTTTTTTAATCTATAACAATTTTTTTAACGATCGTTTGATTATAAAAAGGTAAAAAATATGTTTCTATCTTTTCATTCCAATGTTTCTACAGTATTGAAGATGTTTGTAAGAAACATTACAGTAGAAATGTATTTATACCCCAACTTATTTTCCGTTTTCATACACATAACTCCAATAAAATTTTAAAATAACATCCAACCAATGTTTTATCCATGAGATATGGGGCCTTAAAATCTTTTTCTACATTAAATAGGATGAAATAAAAATTTTAATATTTGAAAAAAATACTATTATATATATATTTTCACTAATTAAAATATTACCACTATGGTACTGTTTAATGAATAAAGTTTTTGACCAGTATTGTGGGTGTGATTTATTTTACACAGGTTGATATATTTTATCTTCATACTCCTTAAAATAAATAAAGTCTAATGTAATCATTGTGTATAAAATGTCATCTCTTTATCATATGAATGTATATTTGCGAAATGAGATCAATATAATAATATATTCCTTAATCTCATGTGCTTATTATAGAGGTGGTTATCAATAACCAAATTAAACTACTATTTAGGAAACACATCAAGTACCTTATCATACTACAACTATGTCGTCAATGTTGTATCATTGAATTCATTCTTCAATCCCCATTTAAATTCATTCCATTTCCAAATCAAATTTTTCAATCTCCACTTTTATATGATAAGATCAACAACGATAATATTTTATACCATCAATAAAAATATATTAATATTTTAAATATTTGTATTTAATTAAATAATTTAATTAATTTAATTCATAATGTTTTAAAATTTAATGTATATTGTTATCAAATTCATTGTTCTTATATGATTCATAAATATTACACAAATTAGAATCCTTAATAAAAATGGTCAATAAATCATATACCAATTGTAATATAATTTCGAAAAAAATTATCATAATTTCATCTATATACAACCCATTAAATATAAAAGGGGAAAATATATTCCATACATTATGATTACGCAAATATGAACAATTATTATTTGGATCATTAGTATTATTATTTCAATATTTTACAAAAACGAATATATTTTTATTAAAAATTTTAAAAAAATTAATCACATTAAAATTTTTATGTATAAATACCAACCATGAATATTGTCATGAAGAAATAGGAATGACGACATAATCCCACAATATAGAGTGGTTGTGTTTAGAACCTATAGAATTTGGATGTAGTGTTCTAGATGCTTATGGGAGGTAGCAGGAGGGTGTGGATGAAATTTAATGGGGGGTGACGGAGTGTGTCCCCGATGATATAGAAAGGTAGACTAAATGATCATAATGTAACATTGATGATGTCAGTATGATCATGAGAACATCCATTTGGTGTTGGTTTTAATCAGGGAATCACATCTTTTTTAGAATTCCAATAACATAGAAAAGTATAATTAATATTATATCTTATATTTTGAAATATTCATAAATAGAAATATGTTTATAAATTATAACAGATTCCACAAAATTACAAATATATATATATATATATATATATATATATTGATGACATAATTCACATACAAACAAATAAAACATTAACTCATTTAAATGTTAAATAATTGGGATAAATATAAATATAAATGTGATTATTAATCCATACTACTATAAATAAATAACATATAGCATAGTTATATGGTAATTTAATGAAAAACTACACATATGATAATTGTATCCTTTAGTCATGTTTTGTTCTTACTTAACATGTAATTTTTTCTACTTTATCCACGCATTAAAGAAAAATAATTTTAAAATATTGATAGAGAAATAATCCAATTTTATATTGTCGATTGGATTCAATGTTAGTGTTAAATTATTTATCATTATCACCTATATCGTACAAATCTATTTATTTCATTTAAAGAAGTACACTACTCCCTTCTTCCATTAAAAAATCCACAATATAAAAAAAATTCACTTATAATGGGAAGATACAAATATCAAGTACTTCACGATCACCTACATCCATCAACTGATAGATGGTCACAAAAACAAAATTGAAACAATTATCTTTTAATACCCTTGGAAATATTAACACATTATCATTGGAAAATAACTAAAATATAATTGTGGTATTTTGATTCTATTGTTTCACAGGGCCTTCCATAATTTCCTAATTTTGAAACTATAAATAGACCATAATTATGAGTTTTTAAACCTTTTTCCTCAATGACTGTATGAAATTTGAAATCATTTAGTTTTCATGCATTGATATTTCTAGTGATTTATTGTAGAACCTTATCCAGAAACATCAAATATTATCACAAATCAGATTCAACATCTATATTAATAATGAAAAAAATATTTTCTCAGTATTAAATTTAAAAAATATATATGTCAACCTAATATCCATGTTAATTTTATTATTAATGAACATATATGGAAGTTAAACCATTTAAAAAACTTCTTAATTAATATTTTTTTTATATTTTCTTATTTCATGTTTTAATTATCATGAATCTATTGGTTTAAATACTATTCTCTATAATAATTGAATTTTAAATTTCACTAGTCATCATAACATATCTATCCAATTGTAATAAATCCAATTATGTTAGTGTAATATTTGAAATCCTCCTAATTGGTCTGCCAATAGTAAGAGATGTTATTTATTTCCCATGATTTTGAGATTGAGGTGATATGACTTCAACACATCCAACATTACTGAATCATGACTAAATGTAACAGAAGTGTTTATAAATTTTTTAAAGAAATCATATTCTAAACAACCTTCAGAAATAAAGCCTTTAGTACGAGCTTTATATTTCCCCAATTATTCAAATTAACCTAGGTATCTATGAAATACAAATAAGAAAATATACGTATTTAATAATGTGTCATAAATGTTTTAAATGAGACTGAAATCATATAAATAATGATCCCATTAATTGTATACACCCACTTATACTCTATGGAACCTCTTTTTTAGTTTACATGGCCATATATATAATTTAATACATCAAGATATTATGAAATGACAGATGAATAATCAACTCCATTGAAAAAAGTGTTAGAAAATATTTGTTTTTCATCCTTTTAATCTTATATGGCTGTGTTGTTTTTTCATGTAGTTTGAGGAAGAATATGTGCAATTAGTGTATAACTACATTATCCTTTTTAGGATACAATGTATGCAATACTAATGGTTTTACTAGCTATAAGAAAATATGTTAATGATGAAATTTTAGTCATTGTGACCTATGATTATTTAAGTTGACACACATTGATATGTTAATTGAATACCCATCACATAATTTAAAAAGATTCAAAAAAGGAATATATATTTATTTGGAATTTTATTTGAATATATAATTGGTTTATTCATTCCATTCACATCATGCCATTAATCATTATTTATATTAATTTATGTATTTCGATCCATGTATTGGGATAGTGATTCAGGTTTTTAATAATTAACTAATGTGAATAAAAAATTTAAATTTTTTTTTTCTCAATATTCATATCATCAAAATTATTATGTAGAAACAAAAATTCACAATATATAAGTTTAATGAATATTATTTTTTTGTTATAATTACAACTAATGATGCACTTTGAACTCATTCCCCACTACTATTAAAAAGATCAACATTCCAAAATTCCCTTTTAAAATATTCTAGTTTTCCCATTATTTTAGAACCTATCAACAAAATTTGATTTTTTTATAATCATTGGAACCACTCAAATTTAAATTCATCCACTTAAATCTAGGATACGGATAATGAAATATGTGATGAATAAGTAAGATACATGTTTTACTATAAGGTTTTCATTACCACTCAAAATCAATGTAACCTGTAGAATAATCTGAACCCTTGTACATGTTCCAAATAGAAATTTTTCTTAGTACACAAAAGTCAATAATGGTCCACAATAAGGTAGAATTCATTTTGAAAATTATTAAAGAAGATGAATGATACGTCTCAACACTGTTTCTCCATAACTCTTATAAATCATCAATTACAGGATAATATTATTACTTAATATATATATTTTAGCATTTTTCTCAATAATAATCTTTTAAATAATATAATTTTTTTCATACACATCTGTAGAGAAATATTATATGGGATCAAAAAATCATCTAACTTTTATAATAGAACTCAAGGTCCCACATTGGTTTAATCAATTAAAAATCAATCCTAATAATGAATTACAAGTATTTTATGAGAAATCCAGTAATAAGGGATCAAATATCATCCATGATTTTAGATCTCTTGTATGTCACATTAACCCATTATTTTTAGTATAAAAAATTCCAAATCAGGTCCTTGGTGGTTTTTGATAACATATATAATCATTTCAATCACATTTCTGAATGGAATTAATAAAAAAATTACAGGTGTATTCATTTATCAACTTCCTCAAAATATTATATTTATTAAAAATATCATACATTACTCATTAACATCCATCATAGAGAATAAAATTTATTAAAATTATATTTAATTAAATACTCTTCCGAATAATTCAAAATATAATTTGAACAATCATGTTTTTTTATTATTCGTACCATGCTTGTCAATAAAATTTATATATCATAAAAACATCAAAATCATAGCTTTAGGAAATGTGTCACACAATATATTTAATATCAATAATATCCCAAAATTTTTAATTCTTCATAGGCATTTGATTTGGTACAACATTACTGGGATTTGTTTTTTGAATATTTCATTCTTCATCCTTATAGATGTTGATTTCCATCATCAAATAAATCATGAAACACATTTGTATTCTCTATAATGTTCTCTCTAACATTAGCCTATATATAATTAGGAGGCTGATCTATTTTTATCTTTATATCTTGATTTGGTAATATTATGGTCCAAACAATCTCAATTTTCATATCATTATATATATAACCATTAATAGGTTGTACTGAGATGTTATGATGTTGAATATTTAATCTTATAATGAATAAATAATTATTTATAAATTTATGAATATAATTTCCCCTTTTCATAGATGATGGGATCTCATTCGGATAATTATTATTAGTGCTCATACTTTTTTTAGTTTTTTATTACCTATAACAAATCAAGAATGAAAAGAAAATAGGAAATTTAATCAATAACAACTTCTCATACACATCATACCTCTTATTATATAATTTACATCTACATTTTAGGCATGTAAATCTTACCATCTAATCAATATATTGATTATAAGTAGAAAAAACTAGAAACTCTTACAAATCCCAAATATATTGTGGTCGGTCCCTTTATAATGTGATCCATATTTTATCTATATTTTAAAATATTAATAAACTATATTATGGAAAATTAAAAAAGATAAGAAATATTAGTATTTTAAAAATACTAAAAAATTAAAGGAAAATGAATATTTATAGACTCATCTCTCCTATAATATGATGCAAGACTCAGGAAAATTTATGGTATATTTAATCTAACATGTTCCCTAATAAAATTATTTCTTAAAAATAAAATTATTATTATTTAGAATTCAATTTCTTCTGTTCCATAATATTTCATTAGTGGTCATTTAATATCATCTAATTAAAACATATCGAAATTAATAATAATTTCAATATTGAAAAATGTTTTTTTTGTTATCTATGTATTCATTTCAAAATAATAATAATAAAAAATTGATAAAAAATCATATATTATTATATTAATATATATGAAAAGAATTAATTTATTATTCAAATAATAAGTGTATATTTATGTATACATTATAGTCAAACCCAAATTAAAATCTAATTCTATTATATATCTTATATGATTATTATATTCTATATTTTTAAATAAAACCCTATATCCTACAAAAACAAATTACAACAGTTTCTCCAAAAAAATGATGGAATTTAAATATGACAAAGTGAGTCTTAGAAGAAGCATAACACTATCACAAACTATAATCCACTTAAAACATATCATATATGATGAATTAATTGAGTATGTTTTTTAACCCACCTAAAAATACCACAAAAATTATTTAAGATGAATTTTTTTAAATTATGTATGAAAAATTTCAATTCACATGTGATTATTAATTGAAAATTGAAGTATCAATTAATGTTGATACTGTGAAATGATCAATGACCATAGTAGGAATGTTGGGTGAATTATTTTTGTAGTGAAATGGTGTTGACTTTTCTTTAGGGATAAATGGAGATGATTAGTACACATGTAGGTAGAAGCTGGGTGATCATAAGATGACATGGGCAGTGGGGATTGATGGATTGACATGAAGGTAGGGCAAATGCGATGAAGAGTGAGAATGATTATAGAGGGAGACCTCACTAATGGTGTTTATGGGAAGAGCAATGGGGGAAAGGGGATGGGTATGATAGTGGAGGGAATGTGGACAGAGGGATCAAGTGAAGGACATTGTGTGTTTTATTAGTAAATATGTAGTAGTGATTTGTAAAAAAATAATGCTAAAATATTTAAATTTTAGATAGTCCAGGTTTGATGGAATGCCCCAATAATGATGTTGAAAGCAGATTATCGTATAGTGATTTTATGTCATTTTTTTTGTTTAAATATCCATTTCCAATATTTTAGAAAATATTTTACTATATTGGATAAAAAAAGGAAATAGTCTTATATTAAATTTATAATTTCATCCATTTTTCATTTTCCATCACAAACTCATCCTTTATCCAAATAATGAGTATTCAAGATGATTTTTTCATTCCTGATGTAGTATAATCCACTTATAATGGATCACCTAATAAACAAAAGGATAATAAGATATTCCACTTATTATAAAATTTTCTCTAACAATGAAATTGTTACAATATATTATGATAATATAAAAAAATTATTTTCCTTCATATGAAGAAGTAATGAATTTTACAAAAAATTTACACGACAACACCCAAGGTTAATATTATATTATTCAAAAAATAAAGAACCATACATCCCAGTAATCCTTAATAACCTAAATATCATAGAATTTTTTACCTCAATGATTACCTCATACCTTTTGATATACATTAAAAATTTTTAGCCAGATTCTTCCCAAATAATATATTATGTTAAACCAGATAATAAACATAATGGTTACATATAATTCAATGCAATATTTCATCCTAAAAATATCATTACCATAATAAATCACTATAAAATATTTGAATGCAGTGGACTTAACCATAATACAGGGAATCAAATTTTGATACTTACTTAGAAGGTAATCCATAATTTTGCGATAAATATACTTGAAAATGTCAACTTATAAATTAATGACTTATTATCCATCAACATTATCAATTTTAAACTATTAAATAGATGATAAATAAAATAACATTTAGTAATATACTAACCTAAAGGGTCATTTAAATATAAATAGAGTGTCCTTTATAAAACCCATTAAAAGTGCCAAATCACCTCAAAATCTCAAAAATATTTGATCATCTATAATACATCCAAAATCATTTTAATATTCAGCAATAAATTTTATTATATAAACATATCTTGCTAACCATGATAATATATAGTCTATTATTAGTCATTTCACCTTAATTGACCATCAATTGTGGGATCCAACCCTAGAACTATCACGAACCGTCCCCCGGGTCCCGTATCTTGACTACCACAAGCCCGCCTTCCATAGGCCAGAGGCTAGTGACTAGCACCAAAGGCGTAATCCCCTAAAACTGGGAAGGCATTGCCTTTATAAAATGTAAAATCACACAACCAGAGTACGAGTGGAAGAAAAAACTATGTAAAAAATGTATAACAAGTGTTCTGAAAGTAAAGGGGGACAGAATACAAGCCCAAAAGGAATGTACAATTGAAATAAAGTACAACTGAAATGAAGGTACAATAGCTAAAATGTAGAAGCTGCTCCAGGATCGTCATCCAAGATTCCTACCAGAAGGGTAGGTATAGATGTCCACCTCAGCACTCCACGTCTAACGGTATGCTCCTTGTACAGTCTCCCCGAGTAGCCCACCTCTGGGTACCATCCAGTCCTGGCTCTCTCTCGGCCTCCGTCAACCTTTTCTGTCATCTGCTTCCAACACAACGTACTATGGGAATAGCTCGTGAAGGCGTGAGTATAAAGATACTCAGTAGGGACCACGAGACCCTCATGGTCTCAAAAAATCTAACAATGAAGAACCAAAAAGCATAAAATTAAGTGGATAACCAATACATAAGTATATACCCATATATATACCTAAATTATCAAGTAACCCATCTCAATCATGAGTAAAAACACAAGGTCATTGACTCAGCTCAAACCAAGATTTTTCATTTACGAAACCACATCTTCTGGAGAACTCCTCCTCTGTCGAGCACAGTAGTCTATTTGTGACTCCTAATTGCTACTCACTAACCTTATACTGTTGAGGTTCTCTTCCTGTCGAGTACCGCGGTTCTTCCGCCTCACACAGTAGCGCTCCCCACCATGGGTCTGCCGCCTCACATAATAGCGCTACCCCTAATAGCCTACCAAGGTACTCCTTCTTTCGAGTACCGTGGGTCTGCCGCCTCACACAGTAGCATTCCTCCTCTATGGGTCTGCCACCTCACACAGTAGTGCTCCCCACTGGTCTAGTCAAGTCACTTCGAACGAATCCAACAAGCCGTCATCTGGCCTCTGCTAGCTTCGAGGTCTTCATAGTCTGATCGCTCGTCTCCCGGAGGGTCCGCTCCATGAGCTATGAGCCGATAAACCAAGATTCGCGATGTCCCACAATAAATTATCTCAATGTTCTGCCACGTCATAGGGGTCTCAACTCAATAGAGGTCACGTCAATCGGACGCACGACCTGTGGGTTATTAGCTTTTTGTCTCGGGGGCCCGGTTGGTTTCGTGTACGAACCAACCTGACCGTTTCTCAATTGTGCCCCGAATTCCCATGGGGTATTTCTGAAGGGACCGATTCTCAAGGAGATTACCAGTGCCACTGACGGTTCGTCAAACAGATGTCTGGTGCCAATGATATTGCCAACGTAGTAAAAGGGTCAAAAATGGGCCCGGGTCCGGTTCGACTAGGTCTGACTGACTCGGCCCAACTCACTCTCAGTTGACCCCAGTCCGGGTCGACCCAGTCAGACTTGCTGGGTCTCACCTAGACCGTTGGGTGGTTCATCCTGCTATGTTTAGCCTAGTCCACTAGGCCCATCTCAACAAACTACGTGGACAATTCGGGCCGAAGTCACCACGTGGGCGACTCAGCCCGAAGGCCAGTGGCAGTTCCGACCAGCGCTGCGAGGGGCACGACCGAGACAGCTCGGCTCGAGAGGGAAATGGAGGGCCGCGTGGGGTGAGGGAAGGCCGTGGGATTGTCATGAAGGGCACAGGGTGTGCCGAGAAGATGGCCCAGGGTGCCGAGCAGATGGACCAGGGTGCCGAGCAGGCACCGGGGGTGCCGGGCAGGCGGCCAAGGCACCGGTGGGCACCGGGCAGGCGCTGAGAGGGTAGCCTAGGCACCGCGCATGTGCCAAGAGGGCACCAGACAGGCGGCCTCGGCGCTGAGCAGGCACCGAGAGGGTGCTGGGAAGTGAGCAGGTAGGCAGGTTGGGTGCTGCTTGACTGGCGGTGCAGTTTGCGGAGGTCGCGGGATGCCTGACCTCTTTTTGTCGTCTTCGTCGTCGTTGCCACATTTCCATGATGATGTTACGTCTCCATCAATCCATGGTTCTGAAACCATTGAGGTTGTATAGGGGTCTGACCTTGTTCGTGTGGAACGAACCCTCCACATTAGAATGATAACAAGAGGCTTAAGAAGTTGATTTAACAAGAGATTATTAAGGATTAAACAACACCACAGCCATTTTAATCTACGGGAGTTCGTTCGTCGTGGGGGAAGATGATGTTGACGTCGTTCGCCATTTGATTCCACTTCTGAGTTCGTGCATCAGTCAATTGACTACGAAGAGGAACGATTAAGGGTCATCGAAGAGATCCCACATCCGAAAGGGGGTTCCCTGGAAGAAGCCTAGGAAGAATTTGTCATCACCGGCGTCTTCGCTTTCTTCATTGGAGGAAGCGTAATCCTCCAAGTGTTGGGCGTCGCGTCACTTTACCAGTGCTTCGTTTCTTGGTAAAGCCATCCCAAATCCTCCTCCCAAGCTCCTTATATATATAAGAGGGGGATATGTATATAACCATTATGAAATTTATAAAGGTTTATTTATTAGAAAACTTCCTAAATTCCAAAGATGCAGTTACATAAATTAAAAAAAAGCGGGTGAAGTGAATTAAAAAGTGTTGGAGGATAAAATTAATTGACTTCAATTAATTTTATGTTGACACATAAAATAAATTGATAGTATTAATTTTATGTTGACACACAACATTAAATTTAAAACAGACAAATAAAATTAATTGATAGCAATTAATTTTATGTTGACACATGATATTAACTGAGGGGGTTGTGAGGTTTCCTCTCCCTCCCAATTAAATGGGGTGTTAACCCCCATGTGGACCCCACGTCATAACATCTCTCGGGAGGTTATGCTGCTCGGGTGGTCCCCACCCGAATAATCCTCTCATGGGAGGTTAGGGTGTGGCAGTCCCACCACCAATCCCCAAAAAAAGGTTCCAACTTACAACACATGGCAGCTTAAAAATAAAATAAACTGGTGTAATTTATTTTATTATTATTATTCTAATAAAAATCCCAAAAATAACATCTAAACATGTCAGAATGAAATTGTCGTGAAGGTATCACAATGCAATTATAGACGTTGTGAGTTCAATAGTTCCCTCAGACTTCAATTTCGAGCATCGGTCCAAACGAAATAAAATCCCATACGTATGTTTACTAAACGTACCAGAAAAAAAGTTCAGAAAATTATTATCAGTCACCCTCGACTCGCGCAGGTCATGGTTAGGATTTTCCTAGTTGAAAAACACCCTAACGAACCCAATGGTACAGTCGGATTTTTAATCCAACTCACCGTTTAGATGTAATGAATTTTATAATAAAATAATTGTCACATAAATATTTTATTGCAGCCAAAAATTAACTTTTTCTGCTGGCCTGTGTCGGCCAATATTAGTATCTTCATAAACAAAGAATGAAATCACGAGTTTATAGGTGGTCTCATTTTAATAATTCAAGCTACCATTTGTGAGTTATAAGCATTTGAATAATAAAATAATTTAGTTAATTATTTTATTCGCAGTTATGAATTTTTTTGAGATTTTTCATAGGAGGCACACACCGACTAAAATTAAGTCGCACCCAGGGTAAACCCACCAACCTAAGCGCAACGGTGCACTTGGATTTCTGATCCGAGTAACAGTTTAAGATTTATTACACTTTTTAAGGAAAACTGCTTATGCGTGTTAATTTAAGCTTAAAAAAACTTCAAAAATTGATTTCGGGCACACCGGGCATCAGAATCAGGCGCCGTCAGATACTGTAGACTCGTAAAATTATCATTTATATAATAAAAATTTACACAAGAATTCCGGGTCTTTAAATTATCCCCACCTCACTGATTTACTTCCCTGTAAGCTACAACTCAAACTAAGGGAACAAAAGGGTGTACAAGCACACATCTGAGCCTCCCGCTCCCATGTGCTCTCTTAGAGGTTTCCATGCTACCACCAAACACGCACCATAGAAATTGACCATCCACATAAGACCCACTCTTGTCGATCCTCAATCTCCACTGGAACCTCTGTGAAACTTGCCTCGTCATCGATGTCTATCTCTCTATGGATGTTGATGTGTATAGGGTCTTGCGCGTATCTCCTCAGCTGAGATATGTGGAAGACGTCATGCACACGATGCAATAGATGTGGAAGACATAAGAAGTAAGACACCTCGCCAAATCTACTGAGGACCTGGAAAGGTCCGATGAAATGCAGAGATAACTTTCCACATCGGCCAAATCTCTGTAATCCTCGTTGAGGTGAGACCAGTAGGAAGACGTGGTCGCCATCCTCGAACTCCAGTGGACTCTGCCTCCTATCAGTATAGGACTTATATCTACTTTGTGCAATCTTAATCCGCACCTGGATGATCTGCACCTTCTCTGTGGTAGCTCGCACCATCTCCGGTAGGTAGTATGTGGGTCTTCATGATGATTCGGTTGACGATCACCCAAATAGAGTCATGTCTTCTGGACATATGTGGAAGACCCATCACGAAGTCTATAGATATTCCACCCCTCTTCAACTTTGGGACCCCTAAGGGATGAACCAAGAATGATGGTACATGGTGTTCCGCCTTCACTTGTTGAAAACTGTGGCATCGAGAGTCATACTCCGTTAATGCCTTCTTTATACCTGGCCACCATGCTGCCGTCTCAGGTCCTGATACATCTTCGCCACGTCTAGATGTACCGCTAAAGGAGATGTGTGGAACTCTCTCAACACCTCATCCTGAAGTGCATCTGGTACCATGGTATGTCCTCTAAAAAGGATGACGTTATACCCACCTTCAGAAAATATATCAGGTGCCTACCCTATATATATCTGAGCATGTCGTGTCTCGCAGTTAGTGTCCCCATGCTGCGCCTCCCTGACTCACTCAAGAAGAGGAGGAGTGACTGTAAGAGACTGGAGATAGGCTGCTCCATCTCTATCCACAAAGGATATATATAAGGCTACTAGCTACGTTGTAGCCTCTCCTAGTATCTGAATAACAGATCTCTTACTGAGAGAATCGGCAGCAACATTTCCCCTTCCCAAGAGTATATACATTCTCGAAGTCATAGTCTTGAAGGAACCAAAAACTCAAAACTCTTGCTTCTATGACGGTAAGGCTGGATTACTTAAGAGTGATCATCTACACCCTCCTAAGAATGAGTTTAACCTTTTCTTCATGGGTTTCATTTTTCATCGACTAAGGAAAACCTCATCTCAACGTTTTAGATGAACCAAAACCTCTTTGCCTAATACAATCAATCCGAGTGTGAACTGCGGATGTCAAGTCCAAACCCACAATAATGTCGTAAGGCCTCAATGCTTGCACCAAGAGGTTCCAACCGAAACTCTTTCCTCCATAGATAGATCACACCTTCTTTTAAGTATGATTATCGTGTCTCATCCCAATGTTATATCCAGACGTGAGGGTCATGTCAATGGTTTAACGTGAAACTCTAGGTCTGGTACAAGATTCGTGGAAGGAAGGAATGATTGGTACCTATGTCTATTGTTACAGCAGCTAGTAGTAGACACAGATGGTACGTCGAATTATTTGCAGAGCCCTTGGGTGACACTCCTAGACTGCATGCAGCTACTCTCTTCCCATGCCCTCTAGCTCTCAGAGCCTGGTGGTGACTACAACGGTGGGTGGTTGTAACATTGCACAATGTACACCACCTATTGCTGATCTCCTAGCTCTACTTCCACGTCTACTGCCCTGCAGATTCATCTGTCCATGTCACATCCTCTTCCCGAAACATCGTGCATTCCCATGCCTCTGAGACTGGCGCCAATTTCCTGCTTTCCCACTGTTAACATTCTCTGGCTTTATCTGTTCATCCAAAGAACATTCAACCGCAACAGTTATATATAGCATCCTAACATAGGTAGGAATGCACCGAGGTAGAAGAAATTGATGGCACAGATGTACCTAAACACATCTCACATGGAGGTCCATGCTCCAAAGCACTGATCATATCGTATTCATCAAGTACCGGAACCATTGGTATGCCTCGATGAATACTCAGCTACTGACATGTCATCCTGCCGAAGCTATAGATGTTCTAGAGAACATTTAACTACCACCTCAGTGCAGTCCTCAGCCGCTTGTATGTCAAGCTCACCTCTGAACCTGAGGGTTATCTTATGCTGAAACACGTGTAAGGCACTAAGACTAAATGTGTCATCAACCGGTATCGCCGGTTGAAATTCCTAACCAACTGTCAGTTATATAGCTGACACACTGCCTGAAGGTACAATCTCGGAAAATGGTCCAAGAACTGGAAACTCATCACTATGTGGACCATCCTCGTCGTCACTCACTAAAAAAGACTAGTAGCTATGATCAATATCTGCTGCCTAGGAAAATGCCTCGCCTCAAAACCTCAGAGGCCACTGCTGCTGGAACCCGTGCAACACACTCAGTCAGCGTGCATGGTCCTCCAATGCGGCTGGTGGCATCTGCTTCCCAACGGGTGGTGGTGCTGCTGGTACACCACCCAATGGTGCCAATATAGTAAGAGGGCCCTACACCGGAGCCTCGTCGCTTAGTGGGCTGCCATCGTGTACATTCTAGGAATTATAACTGACTGTCTGCGTGGAGGCATCCTGAAAATATGCGACATGGTCAAAACTTATACTTGGTGAGATGACCTGGTTTGAGCGGATTTAAAGAAAAACTTTTGAACACACACACGCAATTAGTGTTTTCGTTTACTGAGTCGGAAATCAGTAGTCAGGGTCCTTGTGTACGGATATGTCGGCCGCCGCACCGACACTAGACACCCTGAACTAAAAACCATACTCAGTACCATTAACATTATTTATTCACATAAAATAAATATCAAAGTCCTATGTTCTACGGTAGAACAGACTCCACTAATTCAAATTTTTCACGACCCGTCCTACGAGGGCTGTATTTTGACTACCCCAATGCTGCCTTCCATAGGCCAGGGGCTGGCGACTTGCACCAAAGGCATAATCCCTAAAACTGTGAAGGAATTGACTTTATAAAATGTAAACTCACACAACCATTGTACAAGCAGAATCCAACAGTAAGTAAATACTTTATAAAAAATGTACTGAATGTAAAGGAGGCCAGAATACAAGCCCAACAGGAATGTACAACTGAAAGCAAGTACAATGGAAAGAAAGGGACAACAACTAAAACGTAGAAGTAGCTCCAGGATCGTCGTCCAGGATTCCTACCTGAAGGGTATGTATAGATGTCAACCTCAGCACTCCATGTCTAATGGTCAGCTCCGTGTACCGTCTCGCAGAGTAGTCCACCTCTGGGCACCGTCCAGTTTTGGATCACTCTAGGCCTCCATCAACACTGTCTGTTTTCTACACCCAACACAACGTATTGGGGGCATAGCCTGTGCAGGGGTGAGTATAATGATACTTAGTAGGGACCCCGAGACCCACAAGGTCTCACAAAAATATAGAAAGTATGAACCAGAATGCATAAAATTCAACGGATAACCAATACATATGTATATGCCCATACATATACCCTACATATCAAGTAACCCATCATAATCATGAGGAAAAACAGAAGGTCATTGACTTAGCTCAAACCAAGATTTTTCATTAATGAAACCACAGCTGCTGGAGAACTCTCCTCTGTCGAGCACAATATTTCTTTCACGACTCCGAGTTGCTACTCACTAACCTTATACTTATTGGGTACTCCTTCTGTCAAGTACCGCGTGTCTGCCGCATCACACAGCAGTGCTCCATACAATGGGTCTGCCGCCTCACACAGTAGCACTCCCCTTAATAGCCTGCAGAGGTACCCCTACCGTCGAGTACCGCAGGTCTTCCGCCTCACACATTAGAACTCCTCCTCCATGGGTCAGCCGCCTCACACAGTAGTGCTCCCCACTAGGCTAGTCATGTAACTCTAAACGAATCAGAAAAGCAGTCATCAGGTCTCAGCCAGCATCTAGGTCTCCGTAGTCTACTCGCTCATCTCCTAGAGGGTCCACTCCACAGGCTACAAGCCGATAATCCAAGTGTCACGATTTCCCATGATGAAGTATCTCAATGGTCGGCCATGTCATAGGGGTCTCAACGCAATAGATGGCGCGTCAATCGGACACCCGGTCTGTGAGTTATTAGCATTTTTGTCCAGGGGTCCTGATTGGTTTTGTGTAGGACCAACATGACCATATCTCAACTATACCCTGAATTCCTATGGGGTATTTTGAATGAACCTATTCTCAAAGAGATTTCGCGTGCCACTGACGGTTTGTCAAACGGACGTTCGGTGCCAAAGATATGGCCAAGGGAAGAAAAGGGTGAAAAGTGGGCCCAGGTCCGGTTCAACCTGGTCAGACCGACTCGGCCCAACTAACTCTGGGTCGACCCAGTCAGGTCGACCCGGTCAGGCTTGAAGTGTCTGACCCAGCCCGTTGGGTGGTTCAGCCCGCTATGTTTGGCCGAGTCCTCAGGGGCCGACCCAATGGACTACCTGGACGATTCGGGCCGAAGTTCCGACATGGACGACTCGTCCCGAAGTCCAGTGGCAGGTCCGACCGGTGCCACGAGGGGCTTGGCTCGGACGACTCAGCCGGAGAGGCAAATAGCGGGCCGCTCCGGGAGCAGACAGGCTGCGGGTGTGCCGTTAAGGCCACGGGGTGTGATGGGTAGGCGCCGGGGCCACCGGGGGCACCGGGCATGTGGACTGGCCGCCGGGGGGTGTCAGGTAGGTGGCTAGGGTGCTGGGAAAACACTGGGAGGTCTCCAGGTAGTGCTCGGGATGCCGGTCGGGCGCCGCCCGCCCGGACGGCCGTGCAATTCGTGGAGGTCGCGGGAAGCGCGACCTCTATTCACCGTCTTCGTCGTCGTCGCCAAATTTCCATCCCGCTGTTATTTCGCCGTCGATCCAAGTTTCTAAAACCATTATTGTTGCGAAGGGGTCCTGCCATGTTCATACGGTCCAAACCCTTCACATTCAAATGATCGCAATAGGCTCAGGAAGTTGATTTAAAGAGAGATGATTAAGCATTAAACAACTTAAAACACACCCTTTGATTTTTAATCGATCGGGGTTCGTTCGTCATGGGGGAAGATGATGTTAACGTCGTTCACCGTACGCTTCCACTTCTGAGTTCGTGCATCAGTCCATTGATGAAGAAGAGGAAGGATAAAGGGTCATCAAAGATATTCCACTTCAGAAGGGGGGGTTCTGAGGAAGAATCTGAGGAAGAATTTGTCATCGCCAGTATCGTCACGTTCTTCATTGGAGGAAGGGTAATTCTCCAAGTGTTGGGTGTCACATCGCTTTACCCGCGCTTCGTCGCTTGCTGAAGCCGTCTGAAATGCTCCCCCAAATCTACCTATATATAGAACAGGTGGAGAGGTATGTAACTATTATATAATTTATGACGGTTCATTTATTAGGAACCTTCCTAAATTCTAATGATGCGGTTTCATAAAGTAAAAATAGTTTGGGGTTCAAGCGAATTAAAAAGCGTTGGCGCATAAAATTAATTGATAGCAATTAATTTTATGTTGGAATGTAAAATTAATTTATAGCTATAATTTTATGTTGACACACAACATTAAATATCACGTTGATAGATAAAATTAATTGACAGTAATTAATTTTATGTTGACAAACGACATTTATTTAGAGGGTTGTGAGGTTTCCTCTCCCTCCCCATTAAGTGGGGGGTTAAGCCCCTTGTGGAACCCACGTCATAACCCTTCACGAGAGGTTATGCTACTCAGGTGGTCCCCACCCCAATCACTTGCCCATGGAAGGTTAGGGTGTGGTGGTCCCACCACCAACCCTCAATGGGAGGTTCCAACATACAACATATGGCAGCGTAAAAATAAAATAAATTGTTGTACTTTATTTTTTTATTATTTTTTTAATAAGAAGCCAGAAACTAACTTCGAAAATCATCAGAACACAACTACGATGAAGGTCTCACTAAGAAATTACAGACACTGCAAGTTCAACGGTGCCCTCAGATTTCAATTTCGAGAACCGGTCTAAAAGATATAAAATCCCAAATGTATGTTTTCTGAACGTACATGAAAAAAGTTCGGAAAATTATTATAAGTCACCCTCGACTCATTCCGGTCAAGGTTAGGCTCTGCCTAGGTGAAACACGCCCCATAGAACCCAACGGTACTCTTGGATTTTTAATCAGACTAATCGATTAGAATTTATGAATTTTACAATAAAATAATTGTCACTTAATTATTTTATTTGTGGCCAAAAACTATCTTTTTCTGTTGGCCCTCACCGGCTAATGTTAGTATCTGATTAAACAAAGTATGACCTCATGAGTTTAGCGGTGGTCTCAGATTTTTAATCCAATCTACCGGTTGTGAGTTATAAGCATTTGAAAAATAAAATAATTTATTTAATTATTTTATTTATGGTTATGCCATTATTGAGATTATTCACAGGAGGCCTACGCCGAAAAAACATAAGTCGCGCCTATGGTAAATCTGCCATCCTAAGCGCAACAGTGCCCTTGAATTTCTGATCTGAGTAACCATTTAAGAGTCATTCCACTATTCATAAAAACTTCTTATACACGTTAATTTAATCTTAAAAAAAATCAGAAATTGATTCCACAGACATCGGGCCTCAGAATTAGGCGCTGTCGGAAACTGCGGACTCGTAAAATTCCCATTTATATAAAAAAATTTCCACTGGAATTGCGTGTATTTACAAGGTCTTATCAGATGTGATGAATTATGAACTGACCTATGGGTTTTACCTTTAAAAAATGTATTAATTTAATTCATAAAAAATTCCTTAGTATAAGAGGGATATACTCAAAATTATCATTAGCCACCATATCTCATTTTTCACATATATTTTCCATACAAATTATTTTTTCCATATCGTCAGATAATATTAATTGACTATTATTACATTATTATCAATGACCATATTAACCATATGGATATCAACATATTTAAACAAATTTCCAAAAAAAATTAAATCATTATATCTTTAATAACTGTCTTAATAAAATACAAGATATACATAGGGGTTACATATTCTTAAAACATCTATTAAAACTGAATAAATTTTTTCAAGGTAAATTCATATCATAAATCATTAAAAAGGGTATCCTTTCAATTAAACTTATAATAAAACATAAACTTATTAAATCATTTTTGTAACTAATAGTGTTATACTATCCTCATCTAAATAAAAAACATACATTGTTTAGTGAATGACATCAAATGCTCGGATTAGGTTATATTCCTTAATATTTGTTTTAATTCATATATTTCCCTTGATTGTTACAAAAATTATCTAATACTAAGTATAAAGACCCTGACCCTAGTACCCTAGAACAAGTGTTTTCATTATTACATCGGTACTAGATACACTGACTCTCTTCTCGAAGGATATAATTATTTACAGTAATGGTAAAATGGATAAATACCATAATATCAAATTAAAATTAAAATATAAAATACCAAACATAACATTGTTTAATATTATAAATCATTAAAACCATTCATATTATCCTTATTTTTAACACATGGATGGAAAAAATATGGGTGAGCTCAAATTCTCTATAATGGTAAATTATGGTAGAAAATATCATGATTAAATATGGAATAATCAATATGGAAAGGGAAATAATTGAAAATACAGGTTTTTTAAATTGTAATGTTACCATGGGGAATAATATAGCTAGGGAAAATGAAGGTCAAATGATTTCATCTATGTAAAAACATGATATTGAAATTTACCCATGAATATTATTCAAAATAATTCCATGCTCATCAATAACTAATTACATAATGATGGAATACATAATTTCAGACATTTTAAACATACTTTTGAGGCCTTGTTCTGTTATAGTTTAAAGTGTGTCATAGTATACACCCGAAAAATGATTTAATAATTTTTTTTCATCTGATTGGTTTAATGATACTTGTCGATGCATTAAGAGGCTATGTTATTATATTATACACCTATCACATAAAATCAAATGGATTATTAAGATATTGGGTTATTCATATAATTCATAATAATATTAGTTATCAATAAATGTTTTTATTGAAAAAATTATATAGAATATCAATGTTTACCCATCCAATTATAAAACATGAGATTTTAAAAACCAATGTTATAAATAATATAAGATTATAAGAATAAAAATATCCATCATACATATAATATGGATATTTATGATAACTATAATTTGAAATGATCCAAATGATGTGTATGTATAAGGATAATTTTATTTCCCCAAAAATTAGTCAATAGATGAATGATACGAATTCAAAATCAAGATTTTATATCAAACCCAATTATTTACTGATATAGAAGAAAATGGAAATGAAAATTTTAATTATATTTTAATATGGTGTTCCTTTTTCAAAATCACTGAAATCTTATAAAATATGGTAACATGTGTAAAATGAAAATGGTGGAATAAAAATTAGTTAAGACCGTATACATTAAAAAGAAAATTTTCTTTTTTAATTTTTATTAGCAAAGGTTGAAATGATTCTCTCATGAAACAATTAGAATGATTTCATTAAAACCCTATTGAAATGTTAAGGAATATTTAAAATATACATAATAATTAATATGAGTATGAAAATAGAATTTTTTAAATAATTTTGAAAAATATGAATATTGAAGAAAAATATACATGGTGAAAAAGAGAAGTAAGATCAGGTTGTATTTTAAACATTCATATTGAAATAGTAAATTTAGTAGAATAATTAATAACTATTAATATATCTATATTCATGTTATATAAGTCAAATGATTATTATATACACCACCTAAAAGTAAATAAGTTCATAATATCAATTATGCCTCGATGGAGTGGAAATTGAGATGAAATCCCATACAATTATCCTAACATTAAACTGGTAATTAATAAATGAATACATTTTTTGTGAAATATTAAAACAAATATAAATCTATAGGAAATATTTCATAAAATAATTTTAAATCAAGGTTTGAATTTCATGTCGTAATTAACTCCATAAAGAAGTGTCATATCCAAATAAAAGTAAATTGAGTTATGAAAAAACACACCACTTTGTAAAATTAATGTCAAAAAGCTTGGATGAAATAGTTTTAATTGAAATAGAAATTACATTAAATGTAAATTATGAATTATAAAACATTTAAAATATTAATATGTACACGAAAATAAGTATATTCAGTGCATAAAATCAAAATACTCCTAAGTGAAAGGAAATTGATACAAAATCCCTTACCTCTGGTCTTAGATTTTTCATATGTTTTCGAACATCCATTATAGTAAATAATGATTTATTATAAAATTTTTATATAACCACAACCATATATATAGAAAATAAATATTAATCCATATAATTTTTTTTCTAGATTTTAATTAATAAATTGTTTACTAAAATCACTATTTCGGGTAATTACTGCTTCATTTTTCATGTATTTTTTACAATTGGTAGTATTTATACTTCTACAATTATCATGGATTTTTAATATAAATAATCATAATCATGATAAAAATATCATATATATTAATTATATATATTTATATTTATCCAGAATTATTTGATATAGAAAAAATGAATTACATCATTGATAGAGACGGTAGGCTGTACGTATGCTTTAATTATTTTTTCACATTTCCACATCTTGAACAATAGAGAGGTAAAAATTAAATCAACCTAATTGAATCATAATTATTGAATATAAATAATATATATTTATTAAATTCATAATTACTACCATCTATGTATTGAGTTAATGAAAAATGAACACATCACTTCAGGGATAAGGTAGTCAAGATGTATGCACAAGTGACGTTTTCATTTTCCAATGGATTAGAAGGTAAACAGGAAAAATTTATATAATAATATAAGAAGAATATTTTTTAAAATAAATATAACATATATTCATCAGTTCCGTATTTATAAAATTCAAATTAATGTTGTGATGAAAAATAAATTACAAAGCTATGTGCAAAAAGGTATGTCAAATGTATGCAAGAGCTATGTTTAATCCTTTAATTAATATACTCATTTGAAAATAGTTTTACCATAATAATAATAACAATAATAATAAGATTTCAGTATATTTAAGATAATTATTTTTCATTTTTGGATTGTTAAATAGTTTTATAGGATGCGAAACAAAGAATAAATATGAAATAGCTGACACAGATGATTATAATTTATTCAAATGATCTCTTTTATGTCATCTCTTAAGAGACATAGTGTTGGTATTTTAGGAATACCATCTCCTCAAAAACATTTATAAAAATTATTATAAGTGTTTTTTCATGTTATGGTTGATCTAAGAGGATCTAGGGGGTGTATAGATAGAGGAGATTCCATGCCATTTTATAAAGAGAAAATAGACACACTTGGAATAAATAAAATGATTTCAATATAATGAATTCATATTAATGATAAAATGGAACAATTTGGAAATAATTTAGAATCTAAAAAAATATATTGTTATAATGAATTTACCCAATAAAATTTAGTAAATGTTCTTGAGGTATTTCAAGAATCAACTTTTACGCTATTTACTTATAAACCCATTTTAACCTTAATAGTGGAAACACTTTTTTCACTCTCAAAGGGATTCAATTTTACATACAATATAAAAATTAGACAATATATGGTGATGGAAATAAATTTTATACAATATTTTATCCCTCAAATCTCATTTAATATTTTTATGATTTAAATAATTTAATAACGAAATATTTATTAATAAAAGTTAATAATATCATTCTTTAACACTATACATTTAATTTAACATTAATGTCATAATGAAAAATATGTAATTAATATATATACTATTAAAAACTATCTAATATTTAATATATATCAATAAAAGTTATGTTTCACTATTAATCACTCAAAAATATTACTTTTCTGTTTCTAAATTAATTTATTCTATTTTTTATTAATTGAACAAAATTTTTACCATAGTTGTGTAAGAATTTATAGAAATTTTTTACATAGTAAAATATTGAATATAATAATAATGGTAAATAAATACTTATATATCAAATAATCATTTAGAAAAAAAAAATCGTACATTTATTCTTATAATTAAAATATATATTTATTTTAGTCAGGAGATTTACAATTGATATTAATTTTGTTTTTCTAAATTTAATAAAAAGATCCTAATAAAATAATGATTATACCAAGATTCCTTATATTTGAGACATAGATGTACAGAAAATAAATAAACTCATCAAATAGGATAGAGACAACATTTAAGGACACTTTTTAGTTATTATACTATTATTTTATCATTAGTTTCCAAATTTAACCTTACTATAATAATAATTATTTACTATGGTTACCATTAATAATGAATCAAACATTTAATTTTCTATTATGAAAAAGTGTAACTTTTTAAAATATTGAATCAAACATTTAATTTTCTCCATTCAGTAGAATATAAATCATTTCAGAAAGATCCCAAAAATTCACCATTAGATAATTTTGAAATGATGAATTTGAAATTTATAATAATCTTAAAACATAAAATTTCAACATTTGGTATAAATTTATTAAAATTAACAAATAAAAAATGTAAATTAAAACCATATTTAATGAAAATGTATTTTTAATGAGTAAAATTATTTCACTAAAAAATAAGTAATTTTTTAATTTTTTAAAAATAATTCTATAAAAATTAATCATTTTATAATAATTTTTTTTACCATATTTCTAGCCACCAATTAAATTAGTAGGTTAAAATAGGCATATTTAATTAATAATATTTTGTGAGTTGTTTATGCTTGGTGTTGCGTGTCGTATATACTATGAAATATACTATTCATTGAAAATATCATGTTGTTAGACTCATGGATGATTGTTGTTACCCATGTGGGAGATATATTAAATGACCTTAAATATTGGTATTATCACACTCATGGTGTCATTCTCATGTTTGAGAATGATTATTTATTTTGGATCATTATTTCCTTTAATTATTTTCTTTTTTTAGAGTAAATAGAGATGGAGGTTCGAAAGAATAAAAAATTTGGATGTGGGATCAGGATTATTGTTAGTGATAAAAATTCAGTAAAACTAGGAATAATAGAATATATTATTCTATTTTTGAAATAATAATTACCACAATGTCCTCAAAATAGTAAATCTTTTCATGCTTCACAACAGTAAGACACATAGTAATTGTACTATTTGACCAAGGTTACGGGAAACAATTGAAACAACCCCTGTATATTTTTACTCCTTCATAACGTTCAGAACATGGTTGAACTATGGTTTCACAAATCATGCAACCTAATCATTTTACTTTCCTTGAATTTTGAAAATGTAAAAACGATCATCAACCTCTACCCGATTTAATTTATTTTTCATTTTAACTCCAATAGGTCTATCATTCCATATATTAATTCATATAACTATTCTTATCATCACATCCATATTTATTTATTGTTACTTTAGAAAAATTATTCATAAAATAATAATTATGTTTGTAGGTTATCTCCTCCAGGATGTTTCTTTTTCATTTTTATTTATTGAAATATCTTTACCCTCTTGCCAAAAAGTCCAAGAGTACATGTTTTAAAAACAAAATCAAATGGGTTATGGTTTTTAGTTATATTAATTAGTGAAAAGTTTTATCCTATCCACCAATTGAAGATTCACACCATATATTACTGATTAATTTAAATTGATGTATCTGTTTTAATGTGTTTCTTTTATTTTTAGAACAATACGAGCTTGATTATTTATATTAAAATATTAATTAATTGAATATATTATAGGAATAATTGATGAAAAAAATATTTATATAATCGTTTTCTAATCATTTCCTCTAGTTGGAAAATTTATAAATATATCAATGAAACATTTAATATAAATATTACAAACACATATAATATTTTTGTGTTAAAAAACCTCTTAAGGAAAATGGAATTCTTAATAATGATGAATCAATATCATAATGAATATGATTCCGGTGAATATTGTGTTTATTGGTTAATGAAATTTGTATAGTAAAATCAGGTATCAATTCAACATATCCATGTACATTCATGACGACATCACTAGTGACATATTGTACTCATTCTAATGATTTTTTCCATTGGTTTTGGATACCAATTCGGGTAATGGAACATGATAATTCTGAGTTTATATGGATTGAATATAGAATAGTGTACATATATTAGTCAACTTTTACCATAGTTACCTTTTGGAATATCCCATGATTCTTTCTTAATCATGTAAATTTATTTGGATCATTAATTTTATGATTAATGATATGTAATGATTATTAAATGTTAATTTAAATTAAAATATTAATGATTATTTTCTATGTGGATCTTTTCCAATTACCATGAATATATTTTATATCAAAGGATTCTCATGGTACACCGAATGGGATACTACTAGTACTGTTACACTCACCCCATATATACTTCTTGGATGTATGTATAAAAATAAATGATGACTGAATGGAAATGAAATGCACCACATAGATTTGTTAGATATCCTTATTGGTTGGGTTTAGTTTTAGGGAGAACTGACATGATGGAATAATTATTTCATGTAACATGGATAAGTATAGTCTCTATATTGGATCTATAGTTTTTTTACAATTTAAGAAGAAAATTTTTTTATAACTTTATCATCTTATCATAGTATTTTATTTATGATTTTACTTTTAGATTATCCTTTTTATATTTTTTTAATCTTGATTATGTATTCTTACTATAAATAATAATGATTTCATATATAAAAATGTTTTTATTTATGACCTATTATGTATAATAAATTATTTATTTTCATTTTATTTCCTAATTTACAAATATTTTTGTTACTTATATAATAATCAAATTTAATTTCTAGTATACTGGGTTCCAATGTAAGAACCATTATTTATTGTATTTGGGAAAAATATTATCAATGGTTTTACCATAATGCTCATGTTGTAGTTTCCAACACATGTAAATCTGGATCACCAATTAGGCCTTATTATTGGATGACTTAGGTACCAGGTCTAGTGTAACCCCATTTCATTTATTAAAAAATGATAATAATGATTTGTTTTTATTTATATAATTTGAGGATGTTATGGTAGATGATTGAAAGGATAGTATATAATGAAATTTTAGGTTTCATGTGGTATCTAGACATTAGTAATTGTAATGAGACATAATACACCATAGTTTATTGAGAAAATATTATTATAAATATACTTTAAATTGATTTTTGATTTGGTGGAATTTTTTGTTGAGGAATGGATGATTAAAGGGAATTTATATGGAATATGGTTTTGTATCATGTAATCCTTACCATTTGATAAACATGTGACCCATACTACAGGATATCACAAGAGTCCCCATCAAACTTTGTGGAGAGTTTGTAATATTTTGTTGTTAATCCCATCCATTATGTAAGACCAACAATGTTGATACATATTTTTGAAAAAAATTGAGTCTAATTGATATGAAATGGGAAATGTTAAAACTTTTTTATCCTATATAAGCTTCTTGATGGTTATTATAATAGTTCAATTGAGGGTTATGGTTTAAATTTATTTTATCTAATTTTCAAATGGTATTTTTATTTTTTCATTTTAGTTTACATAGCATTATTCCACAATCATGTCGCCTTGAAAATATTAAAGGATATACAGATAAATTTACATCAGCCATTTCTCTAGTGGTTTATAATTTAATCAACATAGTGGTGAAAACCATTCAATATGTATATATGGGTTGAACAAAAAAACCATTTACCACAAAAAAGATAGTGTTGGAGTTTTTCCACATAATAATTTAGATAAATAATTTATTCACTATAATCAATCACTTTTTAGGAAAAAATTATCCTTTACATGTGGAGGATTTGTCAGAAGAGACAAATAAAATATTCAAATTCATTGTGGACACATGTATTTTAGAAAGTAAAATGTGTGGAATTTATGCACGAGGGGCCCATATTAATTTTTTTTAGATTTTTAGAACCCTAAGGATTTTATAAAATATTTTTAAAACATTTAATTTTTTTGATAGATTTGGTTAAATGGATCATCGAGTTTAACGAAATGTGGAAGAATACTAGTATTACTATTTAACATGATTTGTATTATGTAGTAATTAAAATTAGAGTAATGATGAGTAATAGACACAATACAAAACAATTAGTTTAATGGAATTATATAATGGAATAATATTGAAAAAATGAAATTAATTTTTAGTAATGTCTTTATAATCTTTAAAAAATTCATTTTCTCAAAAAAAATATTTTGTTTTGTTTTTTTGTAAAAAAAATTAAATTTTAGTAGTTTTTGAAAATTAATTTACCAAATTATAATTTATTTTCATAATCTATGTGATAAAATTATCTTTGGGTGGAATTTTTTATTTTTTTGGAAAGATTAATTTTTTAATGAATAGTTAAAAATATCAGTTTTAATAAAAACTGCCTTTTCGTATAAAAAATTTAAAAATATTAATTTTTATTTATTTTTTTAAATAAAAATTAGTTAAATTATATTTTGACTAATCCAAACCATCTAATTTTAATCAATTTCAAATAAATTCTAATATTAAGACATACTATAAAAATGAAAACTTTCTAATTAGAAAACTTCATATTTTCATATTTATGTGTTTAATTTTAAAGTAAATTTAAAAAATTATTTTAGTGGAATTTATAATAATGTATTCCATATTTTGAATCATAATAATTAATATTATATTATATGGTCACAAAAAACTTTCCCCAAAATAAATTGTAAAAATATTAAAACGTTAATTTCTATAGTTATGGGTATAATGGGATTACCAAGGGGTTACAAAAACAATAAGGTGTGAAATTACATTCAAAAAGTACCAAAACCAATTTTGTGAGCATATATATACCTAATAACCATTATGGTCTAATAATGAACCGTTTTTTATCCTTATGGATTGTGGAAATGTGGGTATTCTTTATTCTTTAATAGATGACCATGTGGGTCCTCTCCCCAACTTTTAAAAGGCAACCCACACTCCCTACCTTTTAAAAAATCCAATGCCCTTCATTTAGAAAAATACCCAACCATATATATTACCTGATTACCTCCTCACATTTGAGTGGAATCAGGTTAATCATTAAACTCTCTAATCAATGCTTAAGTTATGAACAAGAATTGGGTCCCTGAAAAGGATGTTGAATTCTTAAACTTCTATTTTTATTTTATTTCATCCTCCACCTCTTTAAAATAATCTTAACATATTATAATAAAATAATAAAATAATATTCCTTATATTGATATGTTATTATTTTAGTGTAATTACCTACATCTATCTCCTCATCCCTTAAATGGGAAACTAAGTCTTTAATTGATTGTACAATAGACTACCACCTTAAGAATTGATGTTATTAATTTTCCATAACCACATATCACCTATAGATATAAAGATCAGATAAATATTTATTTAAATTATTTATTATATTAATATAATACTATAATTTTAATATCACATTTAACTTCTTACCATCCATTCTATTAGAATATGAATACATCAATTGTGTATACAGTGGACTATCACATTGTGATTCTATGTGATTTATTTTCAACAAATTAATTACGTAGATAGTAATAATAGTCAAATTTAATCAATATGTATTGTATATATGATATCAACATGATTCTATGAGGTTAATATATTATTTTGTTTCTTTCATCTATTTGTTGATAAATGGAAACAATGGTCATGTGTACATACGGCCAACCATCTCTAGAAAAAGAGTATTTCATTTTATTTCTCTGTATTAAATGGATTAGAATATATTAATTTATAATGAGTATATATGATACTAATTTATTGTTTAGTATTATTTATATGATGAACCCCTGATTGAAATTAAATGTCTTTAGATAGAAAACCAAAACATATAGGAATAACGTAGCATTTATTAACCGAACCATGATTTTATCATGGAATTATTAATGAATGGGTAATAAAAGGTCTTAAGTTTGTATTATATGGTGTTATAAATGTCATTATAGTTATTATATATATATATATATAATAAAACAATATTTATTACATGATAGCATCAAATTTATATGACGGAAGTGGAGTCACTAGGTTAGGGTGTTTTGTCTAAAATTTTCATGTTCGAGTTATATGATATGTTATGAACCTATCTTCTTTAATGTATTTTATATAATTCCCTTTGAAATTTTAGATCATTATTAAAGTTATATTCATGACATTTAATGTTTCACATTATTATGCTCTTTAATGGGTCTTATTATTAAAATGTTACCAAAGATGTAATGGTTTTATGTTACAACCCATTTCTATATATATATATTATGAATATGATTCAAATGATGAAATAATATAATATACTTCTCATGAGACACATTAATTTTATTGTACTCTACTCATTTGACTAAGATATATTTTATATTTCATTTTACTCTCGTGATGTACTAAAGAATTCAAAATAATATTTTAAAGAACAACCAAATTTGTTTTTCTCTTTGTTTGAAATCATCTTTATCCAATGTACATGTCATCAAAAAATGGATTAAATAATTTTTCAAAATTTGGACATTGATTTAAAATTTGAATTTAAAAAAATATTTGAATTTGAAAAAATGTTTTTAAAAGTATTATTCTTGTCATTTTATAAAAAATTCACCCTTGACTGGTTACAAAAATGTAATAGTAGTATTAATTTTAAACATGTTTTGAATTAACAGAATTTTCCGCCACCATGAACAATATTTTCATTTAATAATACATTATATGATTCAATGGTTATTTTTTAACAAAAATATTAAGAAATTTATCTGTGAATATTATTTTCAAAAAGTGGTTTTTAGAGTGGAAAGGTTATATTCCTCAAGATATGTTCATGTAATATATCAAAATCATTTTCCATCTAAAATAATATCATTTTATTTAAATATTTATTTACAATGGAAATGTTCCTAGTATAACATTCTTATTATTTTATTGATTTTTAATCAATTCCATTCCTTTTTTATAGGTTATACTAAGATGGAATATTTATAAACCCTATGCCCATTTCACAGGACATGATATGATGATTGTTTTAAGATCATGTGGTACTAAATTTTTTGGATTATGTGATTGAGGGGAAAAACACCCATCCAATTAATTGGGTAATGATTAATTATATGGGAACCAATGGTAATTAGGTGGTAATCTCTTGCCCAAAATATAGTACACTAGAGGTTAGCATAATCCCGAAAGTGTGTACATTGGAGGTTATCCAAAGACGAAGCATGTACATTTGTGGTTATACCAAGCCTAACATGTAAAAAATATATAAGTAGATAACCATGAATCAATATTTTTTATTTTTATGTGTAATAGAAAAATATGTGTCTTATGCCAATGTAATTCTATCAAATATTATTTTCTTTGATTACTTTATAATTCATGTTTTATGAACAGATATGATTTATGCCATGTATCATGTTTGTGATATATGATATGCATTTTATGGTTTTGAAATGTTATTATCATGTTCTAATACACTAAGTCTCATGTAATATTTATATCTAGCTTTTCAACCTTACAGATCATCTGGTTTGATACTTTATTATATTTTTCCTTAGGTTATAATGATCGGTATTTCATGTGTTCTGTCTAAGAAGGTTTTCATCTAAGAGGAACTATGTGGGGGATTATTTAGATCTTTATGAAGAAGATTTTTATAGTATCATGATTCTGAATTCTCATAACTTAATTTTTTTTCAGGGATAATTATGTTATGTGATGAATAATTTTCCATTAAGATGTAATGTTTATATATGATTTGTTTTGGTGATTACATATAGTATCAACACATGGTTTATTTACCCTTTGGATACTATGATAAGAAAACTTTTGTGAGATACCAAAGGTTATCTTCAAGGATATGTCATAGGATAATTATTATAATAGGATAATATCGTACATTTTTATTAAACGATATAACAAGTGGTTTCGGAGAAATATTAAACTCATGTGGATAATAAATGTGGATGTTGATCAAGTATAGTTCTATCTTTATGTAATAAATATGAAAAGTTCATCATAAGATTTATTTTATCATCACATTGTGTACAAAAACAATAGTTTATGCACACTTGGTTTGACCCTCCTAGGGGATATTATTTTGGCATTCACAAACTCTTTATGAACCACCATAAAGTATTTAGATAAGTACCATGAATTACTTAGGTTAATCCTACGGTTTAAGATAATGAAAATATGGACCCATTATTTAGACATAATATAATAGCATCTTTATGATAATGTGGTTTAACACTATGATTATATTTATTACAATATGATATATGGTTTTTGTCAAAGGGTGGATCCTAATGGAACCATGTTTATTAAGAATTTAATAGACAATGAAATTATTTTCCTCCTAAGAAACCAAATTTTATGCTGATGGAATTAAAAATGATATTTCATTTCTCATATTGATTTCTCATACAATGAATCATGATGAATATCTAAAATAGAAAAGGATGGAACTTGTTTATATTGATTCCAACATAAGTGAACTTCCACCTTATTTTAGTGGATCTATTCAACCAATAGTTGGAGAATAATGGACAAGTTCCATTGAAAATTTAGTATCCATTCAATAGTGTTTAGAGAATGAAAAAATAACTTTGGTCATACATCGTTTGGATTGCGAATCTAATTAATGGTGGAATCTTATTAAGAATGTGAATCAGAATTTCGAATTTGACTCCATCATGTATAATGATTTTAAGGGATTATTTCATCAATATGTACATCCCTTGTATTATTTTCAAGAAAATGGGTATGGAGTTCGAAGAGCTAAATAAGATGTATAATAGATACATTAGTACTAATGATAATAATTTTACAAGACATGTAAGATACACTTCTATTATTATCATATAACCTGATGGTTATTTGATTCTTTATTATCATTAAACCAAGTATCATATAGTCATTAAACATATGGGACTTTGGTAGCTATGAATAAATTTATTATTGTGCTGTCATGTTGAAAATGGAGATTATAGTGACCCATCAATTTCATGGTTTTCATAATAAAATTATAATGTAATTAAAGTGAAAATATAAAAACTAAATAGCGAAGAATGTGATATTTCTTTAATTATTGAATCGTGGAATGAGACATGCACGAAATTATCATAATGGTACTAATAAAATTTTTATACGCATAATGGATGGTCGTTGAGTGGATAAATTATGATGTAATGGGAAGAACAAAGCTATGACATAAATAAAGAGAAATAACTATATAATTATCTTCCTAAACATTTATGTTTAAAATTCAATGACATTTGGCATTAAATGAAAAAGTTCCTTAAACAGTGGTTTTGTGAGAATGATCAATCTCAATAAACTTCTTATTCCAATGAGAAAATATATATCTGATGAAATTACTATTTTTGAAGAGGGGTGTGATAATTATATGGGGAAAGGTACACAAACCATCCACTCAAGAACTTAACAATTTATTATATGACATTGGATCTACCAACCCTTTTATATATCAATATTTATTTAACTGTATCACAATTCCAAATGAATAATAACATGATGAATTTGAAGTGAAAACCCTAAATGGTATGCTGGTCATATCTCAAGTCTATGAATCTTCCTCGATTAATGTTTATGGGAATGGTGTTCCATAAAACCATTTTTATTCCTATGATATAATTTTGAGTCTATCATGATTAAAGATTAAATTTTACTACATCAAACACATATTATTTACTATAAATAGAAAATTATATTTGATATTAAAAAACAACATATTATTGTCTATCATTGTGAAGAAATATATTAATAATCGATAGATATGTCATCCATTTATGGGTCTTTATTCTTACTAAAAAGTTCATTTATCTCATATGGTTTGGGATAAAAATTAAATTGATGATGTACATTTTGTAAGTTATTTTTGTTGATTGAATTCATGAAGGGTTTCCTTTTCTTCCACCAAAACATGATGATGAGTTTGCAAAAGAACACATACAATGTTACCCACCTATTTCAATGACTACCAATATAATGACCCCAATTGAGTAATATGAATTGAAGAAGAAACTCTGAGAGAACCTTGAAATGTGACTAATTTAACCATATGTGTCACCTTTGGGATCACATATTATTTTTTTGTAATAAAGGTAGATTAATACGGCTCTATATTGATAATCACTAGTTTAAAATAATCACTATCAAGAAAATGTTTCGCCTACCCCATATTGATGATGTTTTTGATCAAATGTGTGGAGATATAAAATTTATAATTAGTGAAATTAATATAGGATGTCATCAATATATGGTAAATAATATGTAAATACCTGATACAGTAATTCATAGAAGTTACAAACACTATGAGTATATGGTGATTCAATTTTATCTTTCTAATGCCACCATAATTTTCATTGATTCAATGAATATATTCATTATAAATTAAATTGAACACATTTTTGTAGTTTATATTAATGATAATCCCATTTAATCAAATATTAATCAAGATCCTAATGATCACATTAGAATTTTACTAAATACAATAAAGACTGAAAACAATATCCAAAATATTAAGGGTTTGAATTTTGACTACAATAGAATTCATTTTTTTATTTACATAATTTCATGAGAGGGTACATCAGTAGATCCATAAAAAATAGTAGGTATTTGTCGTTGTCATAAGCCAACAATAGTGACTAAGAACCATAGTTTTCTTGTTCTAGTTTACATTTTGGACTATTTTTTTTTTTGAATTCCTCACATCAAACTAATCAACTTATAGAGTTATCTCAGAAAGGATCTAAGCCCCACTCCATAAATAAATGTTAGAAAATATGAAAGAAATAAAGTGATGATGAGTTAGTGCATCATTTCGTACATTACCCCTTAGTGGATAAGGTGTTTTAATCTATATTAATACTTCTAATAAGGGATTGTGATGTGTTCTAAAGAAAAATGACATCGTTATATATTATGCCTTAGGAAAATTGATGGTTTATGTAAAATATTTCCTATCTCATGAGTTGGAGTTAGAATCAGTAATTTTTTCATTAAAGATCTAGATTCATTATCATTATTGTTCACCTGGATATATTTATATATTGATCAAAACAATTAATGTATACATTTGCAATGAAATTTTTGAAAATGAACCAAATAAGATAGATAGTGATAATAAAATTTATGATTACTTAATACATTAAAAACCTATGAAATTAAAAAATAAGGAATCAGATTTGAGTTGAAAAGATCATGATAAATTATCCATGATTAGTATCATAAAATTTCATATATTATATGATTTCTAATTCATGGATCTAAAAATACTAAAGGAAAGTGGTAAATATTTTCTTTCAATCAAAAGTGTTCAAAAATTATTCTATTTGTAAATATAAGAGGAAAAAATAATGAATATGAGATATTGAAGTAGGTGTGAAATTTTATTGATTTTATTATTGAATGTGATGGTATAATAAGGTATATTAATCATGTATGTGCTCCATTTATACCTGATTTGAAGAAGGATATGTTTAAAGAGGCTTATAGCTATTTAGTATCTATAAAACATATATGTACAATGATAAATATTTATTTGAAATTGTATTTATTCTATGATATGATGAACATATATATTGTAATGTTTGAAAATTAGTTCCTTAAATGTCATAAAATTATGCCTGATAGACAATAACCTTTGGGGTCATTATAGTCATTACCCATACTACCATGGAAATGGGAAAACATCTCCCTCAAAATTTTCATTGAACTCCCCAAAATTTCTAGAGGAGAAAATTATTTTTGAGTTGTATTCTACCATATTAAATATAAATCACACTTAATTTCTATCAGAAAATAATTCCATCTTAATCCCATTTCCATAATAAAAATTTAGATTTACGGATTCTTATAGTTCTATTGTAAAACCCTGACCTAGTAGCCTGAAGTTGGGGCCTTAATTTATTACATTTGTACTATGAAAAAAAATTAACATCCCACAAGACCAAATATTTTAGAATATTTGGAAAACTATATGCAAACAAAACTATTACACTACATCATTAAATGAAATTCAACCTATTTAATCCATTGGAAATACTCATAAACAACTATATTATTCGTGCAAGTCATTCATAATATACATCATCACATAATGTGGTAAAATAAAACATAAGAAAAGGGTTATATCAAATTCATAGTAAAGGTAATCAATATATTGAATGTTATCATAAATATACTCAAAAAATAATTCAAGTTGAATAACTAAAAACACATTCCAATGAATCATAATCATGATCATAATATGGGAGGAATAATATATGATTAAATAATTTTATATAAATAACCATATAAGAATGAAAATTATAAATTACAAATATAATAGTTGAATAATCAAATTTATTATCGATTACTAACATAATAATGATGGAATGCACAATTTTGGACATCTAAAATATACAATCAATCCCTCATCAATAACATTTGAAAATAAATGTGTATGTCCTTGGACAAATCCCAATCTAGTTTGTCTCATGATACCTACTAATGCATTGAGGGGATATAGAGGGAAATTTCCATCATATAATAAATCTAATTCATTACTCATATGAATTGGGTGAAGAATAAACAACATACACTTATGATGTATAAATAAAATTCGCTAATCATCAAACATAATCACTAACTAGTCTTGGTAATATGGTGAATAGTATCAAGATATAATATCTACAGTCAAATTGATCGTAAACAATTTTATAATGTATGGAATATCATATCACATAAGATCAATCCCAGTTAATAATATGTTTCAAAAAGGGTGTTGAAATATAATACAAATACTCTAGTAAAACCATCATTGAATTCTTGAGGAAAATTCCATTTTTTTCATTACAAATAAAAAATATTTTCTGAAAATAATTAGTATTTTTCATAAAATCATATTGTAAACATATATATACAATAAAAGAAAGAGTAAACAAAACCATATAATTTTTTGGAACATAAATTATGTCCAACTAAAGTGAAAATATGTAAACAAAGTTTCTAATAAACTATAAAAATGGTATAATTCTGTGAGGTTTAAGAGAAAATATAAAATAGTGTTTAAAATCAAAAATGGAATAATTTTTTCCCAAAAAACATAAATTGGGAAAGGTATTAAATTATCAAAAAAGTGTTATTTTAGTAAAATATTTGGGGATTAAAATATATTTTTTATATTACATTAAACTGGGTAAGAATTTGGGAAAATTACTTTAATCAGGCATGCATATCGGGAGGAATTGAGAAAGAAACCTTATAAAACATGTAGTTTCCCCTTAAATAAAGAATAGTTTAGAAAGGTGCATTTTTTTGGAAAATAAAAAAAATTAATTAGGAGGTGTAAAAAAGAATAGTTCATAATTACATTGGAATAAAGTGACAAAATGTGTAACCCAAAAGAAAAATTGAGGTTCAAGAAGAATTTTTTACCACATTTCCAATAGTCGAAACAGATGCCCCATAAAATTAATGTTCATAATATATGAAATTTAATTCCACTAATATGAATGTATTAATGTTGTTATAGATAAATTTTCACTATTAACAAAACACACACTATAAGTACTAGAGAATAAGGAATATCTTGATGAAATGAAGGTGATACGAGAAAACCTATACATTATACATGAAACAGTACTGCAATTGTACTTAATATTTCGTATATTGAAATTATATTAATCAATAATTTAATTAATAGCCTATTAATTTTTTTTGATATATAATAATTTTATTATAGTCATTTATTCCATATTTTATATGTTAAACGATTAAATTTTGTCATTCATGAGTGTTTGTTTCCTTGGTTTTCATGATTGGGTCACTTGTATACAAGTATAAATGATCATGTATAAATGAAATAATTACCCATAATTAAAATTATATGTTTTTAATGAAATTAAAAGATATTTAATCGGGCCTATAAATCATTATATTTCCATATAGGATAATGATTCACTATATAAATCGTTAATGATACACATTTAGATTATTTGGGCATTTTTTCGATCAGGAAAAATTAGTTTTTTCTATGAATTAATTTTTTATATATATAATGGATAAATAAAATTAAATAACCTTAATTACATATATTAAATTCATTTTTAACCATAAAAATGGTTTTATGTCAAGGTGTGAAGATGTAAATAAAATATTAAAACTCATCATCCCTGAAGGCGGTAAATTGGCACCTCACGGACTATGTTTTCATTTTTATAATCAAATGGAAAAGATTAAATAATTTATGGTTGATATAAAATTAAAATAAGAAAATTATAGTATATAAAATATACTGATGTTATAATGTAATTTTTGACAGGGTATGTGAGGGAAGGATAATAAAATGAATGAAATTGTGTGGGAGAGGGGGGGTTTACATCCTCCGTTTCGCCTCCTTGAGAACCTCTTTAATAAATTTAGAAATTGTTTTTTGGAAATAATAGAAATAAATGTACATGGGGGAGAGGTTTTGGAGATGAAATATTCTAACTATAAGAAACCTTATATTATTTGGAGGTGTGAGGAGAAGGGGTGGTATTTATAGTGGAAGAGAGGGGTATTTCTAGATTACTTAATTCACATGTTAATTATTTTGGCCCAAAAATTTGAATAGTTTTGGTTATTTTGACTAAATATAGTAAATATTATAAGATATTTCAAAAAATGGGTCATTACCTTGGTCTTAAATCATTTATTACTAAATAATTTATTTATTTACTTATAATGATAAATAATAAAATTTACTGTATTTCACTATTCACCAAAATATCATCTATTTTTTAAAATTCCAAAAAAATATTCCCTAACAATTATTTAACATGTATAATTTAAAAATAGAATCCATTTTATTATATTAATTTTATTAATATTATAAATTTATTTTTTAATTAAAATCTTCATTTATTCAAAAAAAATCGGATTTTAGAAATATAACTGATTTTATAACACATTGACAACATAAATAAGGTATCTTAAAACTATGTTGTAATCATTAGATAAGGAAATATTAATTTATAAATATATGTTATTAAATTAAATTTTTATTTAAATTATTAAATTATTTATAAAATTATAAATAGACATTTACGCCTCACAGAAATTAAAATAATTAATTTATCATTTTTAGGATAATTATTTAGTTACTCCACGATATAAATATATTATATTATTATTTATGATTTTCCTATATTTTTTAATACATTAATTTTCCTGGTATATTTCAAATCACAAATAGGCTTTTAATGTAACAAAATTTATATTTTAATAAAATTTTATCTTTTTTACTATTAAATGGAAGATAAATATTTTAAAAAAATAAAACAATTTCACCAAAAGATAAATTTTACTTTCCACATGTAAAAATGTAGTTTATTTTTGGTTCATTAGAAATTATTAACGTTTTAAATTTTTATTTTAAAATAAGATTGTCTTCAAAAGGCGGTAAACCTATCTTTAGAAATACTATTGCATTTTGATACGTCAAATTGAATTCATTCTCTATATTTTGCCTAGAAAATAACTAGGATGAATCTAAAATCATTTTATTAAATATATAATTTATAAATTTCATATTTTTTCTAATAATAATCATTCCCACCAATTTATGGTCTAGGATATAATGGTCTTTTTAAAATAAGGATATTTAATTGAATATCATTATTTGTTTAAACTTGGTATTTTATGAAACCTGTTGGGACCACCTTGTGTATAAAGATTGTATTTGTTGTCAATGGATTTCAATGATGATCAAAAATAATAATGAAACACTCCTAAGTGAAGTGGATAATGGAAATTAAATGTTTGTTGAGATTGATCCTACATTCAAATATATCTGTATCAGGACTGATACATTGTCTACAATAATTAAGGATGGTTGGAGTGTTCATTACAAGGAGTAAAATAAAAGGATAAGAAGAGAGTGTGGAGGATGATTGGAATCCTAAGGTAGAAAATGAATTAGATTTGATATAGAAATCATTCATGCATTTCAACGATTACTTAGTTTTCTACATATGTATTTTTATAAGCCATTCCTAAAAAATAGGGCCAACCCACAATCCCGCGTTCAACCGAGGCTCATGAGGGAGCATAGTGGTCGACCGCACCCACCGGGAAGCCATGCAGGCCAACTAGCAAGAGGCACATGAGGGCCATGTATAATCCACCAAGGTATGCATAGAGGGTGAAAGATGTGCACCCGAAGAGGTAGAGTGGGCGCTAAGAGCGCACACGTGGAGAATTGGTGTATTTAGGCACCAGGGGGGAGAGGAGTAATTTGGGATGATGATGATGTGGGTTATTATTTGATGAATATAAAAAACACACCGTGTTTTTATGTGGGAAATGTCTTTAAGAAGTGAAAACCTAATCTCGACCATCCATCTAATCTCGCAGAGATCCTGGAATCACATCGCATCACATGTCCGACGATATAATTTGAACTGTTCATTATCCCTGCATCACCTGTGATAGAATCATTATTTTCAGAACTTCAACCGAGGGTTGTCTTCATCTTATGGCCTCCTAATGTGAACCAGGTCACTAAAGAAGCTACAGAAACTCCATGATCAAGCCTCTATCCATTTTAGAAGATCCAAACGAATACATGATAATTGTATGAGAAAAACGATACCACGCATGAAACTACCTTTGTATGCCTACATCAAAATAACGAAGAACGAGCGTTGGATGAGTATAATGATGATTTTAAAGGCCATTCCATGTCTAGAATTAAGTGGGAATAGATATTCATTCATTCATCTTCATATATATAACAGAATTATTACAATGTGAAATCAGGAAGCTGCACACATAAAAAAAAGAAACAACCGAGAATATCTGTGTAAACCATACATGTGGTTTGAATTTTTTATAACCATTATATTCATGAAATATCTTGATGATTTAGTAAACAAACATTTCTGATCCTTAACTATAAAATAGATACCCATCGATTCAAGAAGAGGTTTCTTCTTCCAAACCATTTGAGATCTCATATTCTGAGAAACATACTTTTTCTGATCTTCAGGTTCATAAAGGGACATAGACGATCTATGAACCGTTATAGGTTCTTGAATACAATCCAGAGTACCATTTTGGTTTGTGAAGTAGATGGAATTGCGCACCACCTTGCTTTTTGGAGTAGGAGAGCTGCAAACTATTCTTGGTTCGCGACGATATTTATCACGAAACAATTTGGGTTCGTAATGAAATAGAACCACGTACCATTCTAGTTCTGCGAAGAGGAGGTCCCACAAAAAACTAAATTTAGGTGAAGTGGATAACTACATACCAATTCGTACACGAGGGAGTCCTGCACTATCTTTTCATATGAGTTCCATGCATCTCCTATGTGAGGGGGAGAAACATACCATCCTAGTTTGTGAAGGATACTTTCACACTTTTTGCAATGATGAACTCCATAACCACAGTGTGAAAAGGGAAAATAGAAACCTCATAATAATCCTTAGGTATTATTTTTGTGTTTAAATAAATATGGATATCACATGCATGATTCCCATGAAAATCATATGCATGATTTGAGAATCCCTAATGTGAATGTATAAACCAAATAGTGGACTACCCCCATTTGGGTTTTGATGAATATTAATGGATAAACATATACATGACACACAAAAATTAACTGAACTAACTATGTATTTGGGTGTTCACATGAGAAGAAGAAAAAAGAATGTATGTACTTGCATGAACTTCTCATTTCAATAAATTCAAGGAAACACATGTGTGAATTTTTGATGAACGAAAAATTAAATGGTGGATAACATTTTTATGCTTGCTTGTATATATTATGACAATTAACGAAAGAGAAATAAGTTTAGGTGAACATGTGTGGAGAATAATATGATGTAAAATAATGTGATGAGTTCATTTAATAACCACATGCATGATCTCATTCATACATTTGAAGAAGGAAAAAGATGAGCTGATTCTGATGATGCCTATTGATCTGATTTTCAATTTTTAAAAAAATTACAAAAGGCTTTGTGATTCTGGACAAGATGAATAAATATTCTTAGTAAATATTGTTGGTTTAGTAAAAGAGAAGATTTAATGATAAATATAATCATGTCTAGACCTCGATTCATGAAAAGTCTCCTGTTGAATAGCAGACGAATACTTCCATTCATATTAGTAGAAGGGACCTTCACGTCCATAAACTGAGTGAGACTTCAACTAGGGTAGTGAGCAAGGGGGAGTCAATAGAAGTGATCCAAGGGAATAATTGAGCTATCCTTGAACTTTTTTAACGGTAGTGTTCCAAGGACCAAGTGACTATACCCGAACTATGTAATCCACATCTATTGAATATTAGTGGAATTAGGTACGACCAACAACCTATAAGCATTTGCTCCTTGGACGTAGTCCTTAGTGGTGAACCAATTTAAAGTGATGTATATTCATCTTCATGTCAATGTTTTAATTAATAAAAATATCCAACATACATGTTCAATTGAGTTCCTAACAACATGAGAACAATATCCAATAAAAAGGAGAAAAAGTTGACACACTAATTCACCCTATCTTAGGGTGACATAGGGTCCTTCAAAACTAATAATTTCAAAACAAAATTTAAAAATATACTTACAAAAAAATATTTTGTTGTTAAATTACCCAATCATTTAATAAATTTCATCCTCACAATTTGAAATTGTATATAAATAATTAATGGTTTATACATTAAAATTACTTTCTAGGAAAACCCCCATAAAAATATGGTTAATTAAATATCCTTTAAATAAGAGGGAAAACAAAATGTGAATGTCACAATATGAAATAGAATTTTGGGTTATAATTTGTTAGTAAAAATTGATAATCATGGACAGGGAAGAAAAATATTACAACTGTGTTCTAGTGGAGAGTGATACCGAATGTGGTCATTAATAATCACTAAACCATAAATTGTTTGATCGGTTAAAATACCAATATCATATTTGAATAAAAAGTAGACGGATAACGTTTTTGTTCAAATGTTTTTTTACTATAATTGATGGATTTTTTTTAATATTCAGATAAGAACATGATTAAATAAAATTACTTGATTACATTAATTGTTATATGTATAATCACAATATCTGGTTGTTCTTTGGTCTATTTTAATATCATCTTTTGTACCTATAAATTATTGATCATGATGTATTTTTCATGATTGAAGAAATTTTGACAAATAATATGGCCCATAAATCATTTCTTTTACCTTTAAATTTATTCTACAAAATATGGTTACCACATGGAATAAAAACAAAGTCATTTCCAATGTTATAATTGATCCCTTAGGCAAGTAGACAATATTGAGACTCATCTAAAACATCTCTATACATATTCATCATCCAAACCTTTGGAATGAATTTCACTAAATTCACCAAAAAAACCAGAAAATTATATTACAAAAATAAAGTATCTCTGAATAAAACAAACAACATATATTATTACCTTGATCACCATAAAACCCTAAAAAATACATGTGTGCTTCCAAATCCATAAAGAATAAGTTTTGTAGAAAAATACATAATATTTTATGATTGTTATAACAAGAATATCATTACATTATTCAAAAATGAAATAACCCAAATAAATTAATTAATCGACCTCTAATATAGTTATAGTATAATATTGAACATTATCCCTTTACTTTTTATAAGGTATATTTTATTGACTCTTGGAAAATTAATTTTCATGGGGCCCCCATCTTCTTACAATTTAAAATTTGTACACTTATAGATTCATTCATTTCATTTAATTCATTAACTCAATGACCTTTCTACCAAACCTTGTAATAAACTCCCATTATATTTAGCTTAGTACCTGGGTGTTTCTTCCCATGATTATCACATGTTGTATAATCCTTCTTTCCATTTTAACCATTATCTATATCTTTATCTACCGTTCTCTTCTTATCTTGATATTCTATAAATCTACAAGGAATTGAGAATTACTTCAATGTATTAATAACACATGCTACCCCATCTTCACATGATGATAATGTTTGGGAGACCAGTTCCCTCAAAAAGAATGGTTTTATCCTATCAAAAAATTGATCAATAATTTTCCATGGATTATGTACATAATCCATATCACGTGTTTCTAACATTGGAATATTTGATACCCACTTGGAATGTTTTAATCTTTTTTTTCTCATACCTATGAATTAACTCTACATATTAGCTCATTGTTTCAGAGGAAAATAATTTTCTTGGAATATTTCATCTGAACATTGTGATTCCATAATTGAAATATATTCCTCCTCTTTTTTCATGATTCAATGACCATAATTGAATACAATTTCCAGAGGCACGATATACATCCATGATATCCAAATCCATTTCATTACTTCCAAAAGAGAGGAATATCTTCTCTAAGAACTTATCCATTTATCAACAAAAAATTGGTATTTAGTCCCATAGAATAATGAAGGTTGTTGTCACATGGAGTAGTATAAAATTGTTACACCACATTGTGGATCGGACTACACCATTTGAGTATGGTTTTTACTCATAAACATAGTAAGTTGAATCAGTATAGTTATAAGTTGCTCATATCTAGTTGTATCTCTCCTCCTACAATATTATCATGTATTGGATGGAAACCCCTAAATATAATACATGTGTCGATATGGCTTCATAACCTTACACTAGGTTCCTTTTCTAAATAATGGAATACCATAAATTGTGTATATATTAATAATGAATAATTTAGAACATGAAAAACAATGAACATAATTTAAAAATTAATGCATAGCTAATATCATAGTGATAAACATGTTTATTTTAGGGAAATATTTAATTCAAAATCCTTCATTATTTTTTTTAACGAAAATGTAAATTATCCTAAGCATATCCCCTATGATTTTCAAACCATTCTCGAAGTATGGTTTGTTTTCATGTACCATGTTATTCCGAGTTAGGCCCGAAACACCCTCTCAGAGTTGTTACACCTGGGTACATATGTTCCAGAACCACATCCACAAATAATATCTAAGTAGGGTGGAATTTCTAGGAAAATATACATAATCACTAATTTACAAAAATTATATTATTTTTCTATATTATTATAATAAATTTATATCATAGGGATATGTTCTGTAATCTATGATTTCTAAATCTAAATTATTTTGATGCCAACTGTAAATACACTGAGCCTTATAGCCTAGATCTAGTTCCATACATTATTACATTGGTACGTTGAACAATCACTCACATAACATGATTGCACATCCATAGTTAATCTGATTATAATCCATTTAATAAAATATGGTAGATTATTTGATATAATATCACGACCAATTATGAATAAATTTCAATAAATTTTTTCTAGATAGATGAATTATTCTCTTATAATATTAGTGATAGATTCATTATATAAATACCAATTTTACATTTCAAAGAAGTGTTTTTTTGGAAGAATCATTTTTATTTTTCATTAGAAATGATTGTAAATATATATATCCCAAAAAAAGGAAGGAAAATGAAATTATGATGGAGGAATAAATTATTTCATATTGATGTGAAGGCATGTAAAAATTGTTTTTAAGAAACATTATAATTTGGCCACTCGAGTGTCATTTAGGAAAATATAAGAGTCTTTAAAATAGAAGAATCCATAATTGGTTTCATAAAACTAGATCTTAACTTGGTTATTTATAATGATAAAAATTATTATTTTAGAAAAATGTTGGTGGATTATATCATATAATGGGTGGTATATGAAAATGTGTAAAAAATAGGGACGTTCCCCTTAATTTTCTCTTCTTATAAAGATGAATTGGGTAGGGAACCTTCTAAAACAAATATTTCCCTATAAAAGAAAGAATAATTTAGATATTAAAAATATTATTGGTACGTACACATAGATATTAATAGGTGTAAATAAGTATAATTAATAATTAAAAACCATAATAGATATTAAAATATTAACCTGAATGAAAAATGAAGTTTTGGGGAGAATCGTTTAGCACTTTGCAAACATAAAAACCATATGCCCCATAAAATTAATGTTCATAAAATAAGACATTTAATTTGATTAATAATAATATATTTTTTGATATTATAAATTGAGTTTTAGTATCCATAGACCACACACAATAAGTAGTAATGAATAAAGCGTATCTCACAGAAATATTGGTGAGATGAGAAAACCATTATCGAATGTCTGAATGTTTTCTAAACATGTACTAAATGTCAGAGATTGTGAAATATAATTTATTAATAATTTATTTAACAACCTATTATATATGTTTTTTATTTATTATAATTATATTAATTTAATTTAATCCCTTTTTATGAGTAATAAAATTAAATTTTTCCCTTTGAGGGTGTTTGTTACCTTGGTTATAATGATTGGTTCACTAGTTTATATGTATGAAAGATCATGTAAACAAGAAAATTTAATGTATAATTTATGTTATATTTTATTATTTAAATTATATTTTATTATTTAAATTGTAGGATATTTTGGGTCTTTTATATTATTTTTATTATATATGTTATGATGATTCATTTGATAAAGCGTTAATGATATCCATTTAGATTATTTTAGTATTTATTTCGATCAACACAAACTAGTTTTTTCTTATGTATTAATATTTTGTACATATACTAGTTATATAACATTAAATATGATTTATTACATATATTAACGTAAATATAGTCCATAATAATATTTTAATTCCATCCTTGAATGTATAACTGAAAAAAAACTCATCGTCCATGAAAACAATAAATCGGCACCTTACTGATGATGTTTTCATTTTTATAATGAAAATTAGAAGGGAAGAGAATTTATTGTTGACATAAAATTAAAATAATAAAATTAAAATATATTAACTGCACTTGATTTATCATGTACCTTTTTATAGAGTAGCTACGTGAATGATCAGAAAATAAAATAAATTCAAAGAGATAGAGGGAGAAGGGTTTACCTCTTATGTGCTGCCTCCTTGATAAGCTCATTAAGGGACTTGTAAATGGTACATTGGTAAGAGATGAAATAACATAGCATTGGGGGGACAGGGTTGGGAGAGTAAATGGGATGAATATAATAAATCATCATTTGTTTTTTAGTTATGTGGAGAAGGGGTGGCATTTATATTAGATAAGATGAGTGTTTTTTATTATTTAATTCATTTATTTATTATTTTGGCTCAAGACTTTGAATAATGTTGGATCTTATGACTAGATACATTAACTAGTGATCATGAGTTTAAAATAATGGATTATTACCTCATGAATACATCACCCAAAACTCAATAATTAATTTATTTTCTTATAATGTCAAATACTGTATAATATTGTAGTTCACTATTCACCAAAATTTCAACTAATTTAGAAAAATACCAAAAAATAAACCAAACCATTTTCAAAATTTTGAATTTAAATTTAGACCCAATTTTATGATACTAATTTTAAAAATATGAGAAATTAAATTTTAAATTAATATTATTATTTTTTTAAAAAATTTATAATTTAAAATTATAATAGATTTTATAACACATTAAAAAATTAATTAAGGTCTCATAAAATTATATTATAATCATAAGACAAAAAATAATTATCTATGAATATATTTTTTTCAAATTTTTTTTTATATCATTACATTAATTATAATATCTTAAATAAACATTTTCGTCTCAAATAAATATTAATACTTCATTTATCATATTTAAAACATATATTTATTTATACAATTATATAAATATATTATATTTTCATTTATGATATACCTATATATTATTTGTACATTCATTTCTATGATCTAATTCATACCATAAATATTATTTTAACATCATGAAATTGATATTTTAATAAAAATATGTATTTTTACTACTCAATAGAAAATAAATATTTTTATAAAAATAATAAAATTTAACCCTAAGTTTATTTTGAAATTCCTATTATAGAAATTATTTTTATTTTTTAAAATATAATTAATAAAAGGTTCAATTTTTTTAAAAGTGTGTTATTAAAAGGCTTTAAAACTCCCTTTAAAAAATAGAGCTGTTTAATTCGAAAATTTTTATTAATTATCTATCTTATGACTATAAAATAAATTTGATGAATATAAAAATATATTATTAGATTTATAATATATAAATTTAATTTTTTTTAATACAATTCATTCTTGAAAATTTAATTACTAGGTTATAACCATCATTTTTATATAATGATATTTAAATGTAGATCACCTTTCATTTATGGTCGGTGTTGTGTGAAATGTATGATATCGAATAAAATAAAACAATAAATTGATAAACATTAAAATATTGTAGGGTTATAGCCACATTAATTTGTATTTGAAAAATATATTATGTTTACATTAAAATTCATTTCATTGTCTTTTGTAATATTTTGAAACATAGTTGAGTTTCATCAGTTAATATTATCCATAGAGAGATATTTAGTCTTATAGAACAATTCAAACCTGAGTGGGATTTTTGATATCTTATTATATGGATTTTTAAGTTGGTTTGGATCAACATATTATTGTAGTCAAAATTTCATACAACAACATATACAAATCGATCATTGAGATGGTCCCATATTAAGTCCTATAGAGAAATATGTTTAGAAAACTAAGAAGTTTGGATGAATTTGGGGAAATGAGGCCATTGGTATTCGTGTTATATGATTAAATGATTTAGAATTTTATGTCCATTAACTATAACATATGAGTCGCGTATGGTCGATGGAAAATTAATGCGGATAATTATCGACGTGATCTGAATTTTGAATATAGTGAGAAGGATCCCTTATGAATATCATCATAAATGAATGTAAATATATTAATAGAAAAATTATATACCTTGGTATATCTATACCTTTGAAATCCATGATTGTATCATGACAGTAACATACCATCTGGCACATCCCAAAAAACATCTATTTGATTCCTGTTGTGTGTCATGTATATCTTTTGAGGATGTACATACCCAATAAATTACATTTACATAACTCATAGTTCATTCTATTAGTGCAAGCTCAGTCTTATGAGGACTAACTAAGGGTTATTATAGATCATATTGTGATTTTCTTGGAAAAGAAACTACTCAATTGATTAATCTTTTGTGGAGAAACTATAAAGATGAAGAATTCATGTAGGAATCAAAGGATATAATGGAGCATAAATGTCATAATTTTTTTGTATCTAGGTGAAATATTTTGAGGGAAAAGTAAATTTTAATGGTTTTATAATGTCACAACTAGAATATTTAATATCTTTTAAATAATTTTAGTTTTCTAGATAGATTGTGTTACACGTAACAATGAGTATTGATAAACTGTGAGAATCTATTAAACAAATATTTAATCATAATCATTATTACATAACTATTGAAAATATGGTTTAAATAGGAACAACAAAAATTATAAAATTATAAAAAAATTATCTAGGTAGATAAATAATATTTTAAAAAACTACTTATTTTTAGTAAATTCATTATATGCTTCAAAAATGACGTTTTCTAAAAAATGACATATTTTTATATTTGTGGAAAAATAAAAAAATATAAATATATAGAAAATTTAATTTAAACAATGAAATTTATTTTTCTGAATCAATTCATAAAATTTATATGACAGTTAATTTTTGAATTTTTTATAAAAGATTAATGTTTAAAATAATAGTAAAAAATACAACTGTTTACTAAAAAGTAAATTTTTTTAAAGAAGATATATGATTTTTTTTGTTTGAAAATAGGTTTATTTGAAAAAATAGTCCAATTATATATTAAATAATCCAATTTAGGTCCTTGGAATCATTTTCAAATTGAACTTTTATATTAACACATTATATGTATATTAAACAAATAATCTTTGGATAACCACTTTTCCATTGCATCTATGGGTATAATAATAAATTATGTTCTTCAATAGATATGAATTGAATTTAGAAATCTTGATTCCATATATGGAATTATAATATTAATATTAATATTATATGTTCAATTTTGTTTTGGTAAAAAATAATTCTAAAAATTTAATTTCGTTGGTCAATGTAAAAATTGTTTTACCTCGGGTTAAAGTAAAAATATAAGGGGAAAATGACATAGAAACATTTATAACACCCATTTAATTGGAATATTTAAACCATATCACCTATATTTCTTTATAATGACTAATATTTGAACCCTAACGAATATGAAAAATAGGGGTACACAATACTCCTTTCAAAAATTGAATGTCTGTCATCTAACCCACTTATAAAAGGAAACACCCTCTCATCTATTATTCACACATCCAAACCCATTTCATTCAGAAAATACCTCTCCAAATATCTTCTTTAATTCCCCAAACACATCTTAGAGTCATTATTTTGATTATTAAACCCTTCTATGATGGTTTTATGTCTAAACCTAAATATATTTTCTGAAAAATATATAAAATATTTAAATATTTTATATGTCTTATTCCTCCACCACAAAATATTGATAAAATATGATAATATAATAACACCAATAAATAAGAAATAACAATATTTTTTTTATTTTAATTTAATTACCAACATATATCTCATCTTCCATTAAATGTGAAATGAAACCATTGATTATGGGTTCGACAGACTATCGCCTCAGGAACCACTGTTATTCATTTTTCACCACCACATCTCACTTAATTATACAATGATGTATTTGATTTTTGTATATTATATTTATTATATTTTTATACTTATTTTATTATAACATAATATTTAATTTCATATATTCTGTTATTTTGGAATGTGATAACATCTCTCGTGTGTACAGAACACTACCGCCTCATGAAGTAATGTGATTTAATTTTCACATATGATTTATGTAAGTAGTAATAAGGGTGAAATTTAATTAATATATGTGTTAAATATGACATAAAAATTACTGTATAATGGTAATATATTATTTAACATTCTTTTATTTCACCTTTTGACAAAAATTGAATCACTATTAATGCATACCTATGCCCTTCTCTCTCCTTGAATGGTGTAATTATTTTCAAATCTATTGCTTTAATAGATTACTATAAAATTAATTTTTAATAATATATATATATTTATAATATTTATATCATTTTTATAATACTATATAGGATTTTACCATGATCAAAATGAAAGGTTTTATGATACCAAACAAAAACATATATGAAAATGATGCAGTTGTTACACGAAAGAAGATTTTAACATGGAATTGTTAACAAAAAGGAAATACATGTTCATAATTAAATCATATATGGTTCTAAAAATATGATTGTTTTTTTATTTATGTATAATAAACCAATATATATAATATAAAATATGTTAATGTTTAAAAATGAATTTGAGACTTATTGTAAGCTATTTTTTTCTAAATTTCCATGCTTTGAGAAATATGATATGTTTTATACCTATCATATTTTTCAAGATTTTTATATTTAAAATTTAAAATTTATATCATTAATATGATTATATTCAATAAATTTAATTTTTCATTTGATTTTATTTTTTAATGGAGCTTAAAATTCAAAAGTTACCAATGTTGTAACAGTTTTAAGTAACAATACCATTGTTTAACATGATTGTTTATGTTTATGCTTATGATGATGAAATATTATGATCAACCTCAAACTAATGATGTTATTTTTATAATACTATTTTTATTTCTGGAAAATATATGTTCTCATTTCATTTACCACACTATATTTAGTTATTATTCTAAAACAATATTTTTATGGAAAACCTAAATTTATATATTTCTTCATTCGAATATGATTTTTCTTAGATTTCCATGTTTTCTAAAAATTACATTAAATAATTTTCATATTTATCCAATGATTATATATAGACATTATTTACCACATTTATATATTAAAAAATATTTTAAAATTATTATTGTTTTTGTTTTCTGAACACGGCTCTCTAGACACATTACTAAAAAGGTGAAAGGAATCTTCTTTTTAAACATGTATGGAACAAAGAAAAATTCCCATCATCAGAACCATTATTTTATTGGATGATTTAATTATATGGTTTATATTTTATTTCTAATCAAATCGGTTTCGAAATTTATTTGTATTATTTTAGTTTTAAAACATTATTTCAATGTTGAAATGATATTTCCCTCATGAAATAATTGATGTGATATTTCAAAAAATATATAAAGGATGAAATACATTGATGATACTTAGACATTACTGGGTATATGTTCCATGGATAAAATGATTAATATTCCCCAAAATGATATATCAAACCCTTTCATTTTCTGTGGGTAATTCTATTATCGGATGGTTATGATACTCATTTCACTTAATGGGATGAGATATTATGAATGTTATAGGATTTTGGGGCACAAATATTTATTAATTATGTTATGGGTGAGACATATATCTCCATTCAATGAATTTGGTAATAATTTTTGTTATATGGGTTCAAAGGGTACATGCTAGTTTATCCCAATCATAAAACAAGATTCATAGGTGGTTATCCCAAGATCAAAAGAGGGTACATTTGAGGTTAACACAATCTTGAACCAGGATCGTGGGTGGTTTACCCAAGTGGAACATGTTACGAATGTCTTGGTTAAAAGACATGATATATTATTTTATAAGATTATGTGTATTCCATAACTCGATTACTTATGCCTATGTCATTTTCTCGTGGAATTTTTAATTTGATTGCATTATAATTCATGTCTTATGTACATCCATGATTTATTTCATGTCTCATGATTATGATCTATGATACATAATTTATGGTTATTAAATGATATTAACAATTTCTCATAACCTTATACTCAAAATATATTTATATCTCTCATTTTACCCTTTGTATGTTCCCATATATAGATGGATCAAAAAAATGATGGAATTTGAATTTTAGTTACAAGATGAGTAGAATCATCAAAATATAAACATAATGGAGTTTTGAGATGAGGAATGATTCTACTTATGTTTCCTTTGTGTTAGGATGAGGATCAGAGGCATTGGATTATGTTTTGGGTGTTTTGAATTTTTCTGTCGAAGGATCATGGTTTTGTGATCATGATTTATGAGATACTATGTGACACCTTGATGTTCATGAGGATTTCAATTAGTTTTAAACTGATCATGGTTGAGTTTGATGGATTGATCTTGGTTTGAGGGAAAAAGGTGAGGAGAAATTGTAAATTGTGCAAGGTGGAATAAATTATAAGGTATGACACAATTTTATGCATGGTTTTAAAAAAACCCCATGTGCACTACTATAGAATGGAATAAATGATAATAGCATGGTTTTCTAATGGGTTTTCAAACAATGAGGACCAAAGTCAAGGGGAATGGTTTTTGGAAAGTAGGGTTGTGCATGGTTAGTGTATGGCTTTGAAAATTGTATGTCCAAACCATTTGAGTGGGTGGTCGTGGATAGAGCCAAATTCATGGCGGCACATTGATTATAAAAACATGGGAAAAACTGTGTAGAAATCAAAAATATCATTAAATAGTTTTTTATCATCTTACCCTACATGAAGTCACATGGACCCTTTTGTATTATCCCCCATTATATGCATAAACCACAGTGGGTTTCTCCTCTCTTACCCCCTTCTTCAAACCTCACCATAAAGCAGTTATGGTAGAGACTCTTTAGCATTTTTAGGAATGATGTTTCTTCTATAGGTCTCCCTTCTGATTACACATCATTACATACAGATTAAGAGTTATATGAATTTTCTTTTTTTCATGATTCCAGTTACTCATGGTGGAATCTTCAATTTCAAGTGGAAATTTATGTATATTGTGGTAGAATAGGTCTCAATATGGATTCTCCATGCCATATCAGAAATTTTAATTACAAAATGTGTTCATAGTAAGTTTTATTAGCATTAAAATCTGATTTATTTTAAATAAGTGTTGAAATGGGGTCTCCTTATAGTTATTATCATATGAATTATGTCCAGATTGATTTTTTGACCTTCCTTGGTTGTTTCGTGCAATTTAGGTAAGATTTAGTAAAGCTAATCAGTTTTTTGAATTATGATATGTTAGAGTTTAATGATGAAATTATTTATTATAATATTAAATAAGTAATTGTTTTATTTTGTTTACGAAAATATCATGGGTGATTGAGCTTATATCGATTGAGTGAAAGATATTTTTGATGAGTGTTGGATGGGCCTAGAAAATCCCATTATTCTATGTAAATTTAAGAAAGAAACGTTAATGATGTAGGTTGTCTAAGAGCCATTACCATCATCTTGTAAATTTTTTCCCATGTGTATATAGTATGTTCCAAAAACTATGTGTTATGTGATTTATCTTCCGGCCCATGTAAATTCGGTTTAGGCCTTGTATTTACATCATAGAGATTCCAATGATCCCATTAGATCCATGACTGACTATAAGATAGAAAATATTGTCTCTAATTGGGTGATCCATTTAAAGAAATTTTTATGGTGGAGATATAGAGGGTCGGTTTGGAATAATTTTATGGGTTATAGTATTACAACAATTCCTATGAATATCTTTTATAGGTTTTAAATATTGTCATTATATTTTGACCCAATTTTATTCTTCAAATAGGGGAAGTTATTTTTTGAAATGATCCTTGATTGGAAATGTGGTGTTAACCTTCAATTGGTTTATGAAATGGTTATTAAATAGATTAATTTTTTTTATTCTAATTACTTAGTTGGTTACCTCTTCAGTGAAAATTACTAAATGTCTTTTTAAAATGATTTTTATGGAAAATGTTGGACTTGGGCCCTGTTTTTTTTCAAATAGAAATAACCATGATTTAGAAGTTTGGGTTTGAAATGTTTAATGAGTCTATTTAGTTTATTTTATTTCGGAATGTGAAAAAGTGTTGTGCTTTGTTGAGGAATGTTTGAATTTTTAATTCTTGTTGGGACCTTAGTAAGTGTAAATGGATTAAAAAAGGGACATTTTATTAATGAGATTTTATTTATTCTCATGAAGTTTGTCATAGTATTTAAGAAATGAGGGAATGATTTATGTGATATACTGATGCTCATGGAACTAATAGTATATAATGGATGATATGTCATACCGAGGCACTAGACATTGATAGTATACTTTATGGATAAATATTTATACTGATTCTCTATGATACTAAGGTACACCTCGATGAATGGGAAATTGGGATGATGATCCACCTCCTAGGGTTAGGCCAATATTAGGCTCTTCACACCACCGATGTTATTTATAGATTGAGGATGGACTGATGTTTTAGGCACTACTATTATTTTTTTATCGTTTTAATAGAAAAAATGTTCTGTGTTGGTTATTCTAGTCTAGTATATGGTTAGTTGATGGATGGATGCTCTTTCTAGAACTAAATTTTATATTGATATTTGATTTGGACACCATATTAGTATTTTGTCACTAATTAATTTGGTACATCAGAGTGATATTGTGAATATATGTGTTATTCTTCCCCATGTATTATGATAAGTTTAAACCCTTCTTTGAAATGAAATTTATGAACCACATATGATATACTTTATAGGTTTGGCTTTATATTTGCATTTGGGGTTGGCCTATGTGTCACCTTATAGCTTATGGACCAGTGGATACAAGTTGATTTTTTTTTGTTTCATGGTTTTTATCACTTGTCTGTAATATTTATTTATTAAATATTTTATCTGCATGCACTATTTTACCAATTGGTATTTTCTTTAGAAATCATTAGTGATGGAATACTATGTTTCACTCACACCATTCTCAAGTGACCATTGAATTGGATAACCATGATGATGAAAAAGTGGCGATCTAGATCAGAGCACTAGATTAGTTTAATCTTTGTCAGGATGTTACAAAATTATATTAGAGAGGATTACATTCAAATTATTTTACTATTTAGGGGATTTGAAAATGGATATATAGGATTTTGTTTGATCTTGAGATGGATATAGGTATAGTTACTCATGAAAACATATTTTGGGATGAGGTCAATATTACCAAGGGGAAGGATTGGTGTTCTATATTTGTGATGTTACAGTTGTAAATGATTTTTCTCATTATGTGATGAGCATGTAGTTTGGACTTGATGGATTAAGATGGATTTCATGAAACTGCCCCATTGGAGAGAGGCGTGTGACTTAGTTCTTACTATTTTCTTGTTTAGGAAAGAGGTGTATCATGCATCATGGTAGGCACACATGATCCACATGTTATAAGTCTGATAGTGTGTGATTTTATGGATTCTTTATTATAAAAGGTTATGTGGATCCACAATCGGATTCTCATTATTGAGTAAACTGGTATGGTCATCTTGCATGGTTTCTTCATTTACCCTAGATGGTCATTATGGTGTATTTATAGCATCATTGGACCCCTTTTGTGTGGTTTTGTTTGAGGTTGGTAGTATGTCCGGGTCGTCCAAGAATTCTTCTAGTGTGCATATACTTGAATAAGGTGGGAAACCTAGGTTCCTTTATTCTATTGGTATATGAAAAATTTATAGTGTGAAACCCTATGTTAGGGTGTTTTATGTTGTTGATTTCATGTGATGAAGATATTGTTTAATGTTGATTTCCCATGACTTGTGGAAATATGCAAGTATTCACAGACCTTTTGTGGCTGGACGTAGTGATCTTTTGACATGAATCCAGTCTTGGGAGGGGTGTTGTTTTGATTTTTTGGATGACCGATGAGAAATTACATCCTTGTTATCTTTTTTTTTATTTTTTTTGTTATAATATATTCTTTAGACCTTTGAAAATAACTCACAAGGAGATCATCCACGTATATGGTTTGGGAATGTTGTATTCCTTTGTTTTTGAGAAATAACACATGAGCTCAAGTTTTTTAGCCTCCAACATCACTTATAGGGGGATTTTTGGGGGCATATATGATATAATTCATGTGTAGACAATAGTGACTACTAGTTAGGATTCATATTAGTAAAATAATTGATCCTCAAGGAACTATGGATTCTAGTGCTTGGGTTTTCTTTGGGTGGAGACTGTGTGGGAAAGTATTTTTTTTGGTTTGATTCACATGGATGTGTCTCATTTTATTGAGATATAATCAATTGTGAGTGTTGATTCATTAGTTGGGCTTGTATTTTTTTTGGGGGTAGGATCAGTAAGGGGTATGATCTGGTTGTCTTCGATGTGTGTCTAGGAATATTGTGAGAGAGCAAATAAACCTAGAGAAACTTTTGAATATTGTTCAATCCTTGAGTGGATGTGAAGGTGGTTTTGGATTGATGAATAACATACTATTTTAGAATGACCCATGTGATATCTACGTTAGGTGAGAAAAGTATGTGGGTAGGAATGGCCAGTATACATGGCTTCTCAGCAATGGTTTTTTAAGGAATAACTCACTGGAGTTGGATTTAGGTTTTGTGGGGGTGACACACAAGAGTGTGTGTGATAGTTAAGTGCTAATGGAATCATGACGACATGGATGGAGAGTGACATGCTGTGCCTTTTTGTTTTGGGATTGGCCATTATGAGAGTCTGCATAATATATGATTGATTGAAACACGACATCCTGTGGAGGCTAAGAACCAATTTAAAAGTAACAAGATTATCATAGAGAGGGAGGTTTTGGACTTTTGAATCGATTTGTTATGTCTCTTCAGTTAAATGTGACATTGGAGATGCACGAGTGGTGGTAGTATTTTTTAATCATATCCTAGTTTTATCTTCGTTAGTGATGGTAACTATACATAACTTTATTTTTTTTGGTACACTGAGAGAGAAATAATTATACATATAGGTACATAAATTAATTTTCTTATTTTATGAGTGTTTCCCTAGATTTTATCTTGCTGAGTGTTGTAATTGGCATTGTATGGTTGGAATCTCACCATGATGGTATGTTGAGTGAGGTATTTATGATGTAATTCCTATTCAATAATATCATGAGTATCATTATGGGATGTGGTGAAAGGGAGATAATTGATATTTCTTTTTTTTTATCAGATGAGGTTAAGATATCCAAATCCAAATCTTATTATTATAGGGGTAGCAGAATGGGCTAAGTGGGTTGAGGATTTATAGGTGATTAAATGATTAAAACACACATATGATGTGGAGACACATATTAGTTTTGGAGATATGACCCTTAGGATGGATTTTTCACAGTGGTTTGGAACTGGTCGTGGATCGGTCATGGTGGCACCGTGTATCTAGAGACAACATTTTATGAAATGTTCATAGTTTCAACATGGAATGAAAACATGAAATAATTTTTGTTTCATGATAGAACTATATCCAAACGTCGGATTTAGGTGGTTAGGATAATAAATCTATGATACTAGTGTTATAGGTGTGCTGATGTGTGCATAATTAAATGCCTATGTTTTTTAGTTAGTAGAGGATTTAACATTTTAATCTCCCTAGGGGTGGGTATGAACTCAAGTAGGCATGTTTGGGTGGTTTTGGTATGGCCTTGGGTTGATTTCACTATAATAAATTGAGATTTAAATGGAATAGAATATGGATCTGGGAACTTTGGAAATAAGGCAGGCGCATGGTGGTAGCACGAGTTCTGGTTCAGTAGGGATTTTATGAATTAACATGTGCTACGTATCGAATGTTAGTGATTATAATATGGAGTTTATGGTGGGAGGAACCAAAAAAACTAACTAATCATGTAACATTCCTATAACATATATCTGTTATTTTCATTATCTATTCCATTTTTACTCTTTGATTTGGTGGGACATGGTATTCCTGAGGATAGCGAGCATTTTTTTGGGGGGATATGATATAATGATTGGAGATTTTTCCTTCTTTTAATTAATGTATTCTAGGAATAAATGTGTAAATGGAGTGGTGGGGTTCATATTGATTTTGGAGAACACCTAAGTTGGTTTGGGGTTTTGTGTAATAGATTGAGAATTTTTTTTGTTGGGAGTTTTCATGGCATGTAAAGGGTTTACACAATGTGTACATAGTTGGTGGATACACATTGTAGACTTTTTATATAGTGTGTATGTAATAAAAAAGTTTAAGAGTTACATATCATGTTATTAACAAGTATTGGTTTTTATTAAAAAAGAGTGGTATTTTTCTTCTTAGTTAATAATCATCAACTACATGAAGTGTAAAGGATTAATATGTTGTGTGAATATTAGGAGGTCAGATTTTTGGGACCTTCTTCTATGAAATTTAATTTCATTCATCAACAGATCCATTGGCCCTCAACCTTGAATGCTTCTTTGGAGATGTGGGGAGTCTCCATTCATTATGGATTTATTTTTTCTTTATTGGATCAAAATTTTGGTTAGATCAAATCCCATTAGGTGAATAATCCTTTATTCTTATTTGTTTCTTTTATCACGGTAGTCTCATTGTGCTATGTTATCAGGTCTATTAATCTACAGTGATGAGTCATTTTTTTCTATAGATCCATTTTACTATATTATTCCAGTGGAAATTCATGTTGGTGATGGTGTAGTATTTGTAAATTATTATGGTAAGTGTTGTTTCCTCTTACCATCTATACCTTTTTGTTGAATCAAATAAATTATTTGTTTTGTAGAGTAGTTATATGGCCTCCTCCATTATTTTTGTGTGACTTATTGTTGTGGATCACATTGCAGGAATGTGTGACCTGTTATTTGAGGTAGGTGGTTCCCTCTCTAGATTGTGCTGGATGAAATTCATTTCTCATATTTTAATAAGTTGATTGACAATTAATTTTGGCATGGTTTATTTGTGTGTGTAAATGTATTTGTGATAAAAGGTGGGGTTTCCCTAGTTTTTTGGTATCATAAAAAATTGTAATTTTCAAAGAATTGAAATTATTTATGATATTCAGTACATTGAAATCCATGGATACATATGGTGAAGGTTTAGATAAGATCAATCATCCAAATTACCTTCATTAGTTTTGATAATGGGGATTTACTCTATTCCATAGTACAATATCTCTAGGGATATTTTCTTGAAAATATTAGGGGGATTCACTTATGAAGTTTTCCACTTTTCCATAGGCCGATGTTCTAGGGTATTTTTTAGCAGTAGTCATTTTTTTGGTACAATATGTTTACTAGAATTACCTTTTTTAGTACCCTAGTGTTACTAACCAATGATTTTAATTGTACTTTTATGGGCTTGGTATACAATGTTTCGATTTGGATAAATTATTTTCGAATCTACACTACATATTGATATAACTACCTTTTTTGGATTTATTTTTAAAATGGAAAATATTAAACATAGTTGTTATAAAATAGCTTCACTACTTTTCATGTCATTTATTATTATAACAGAGAATACTTAGGTTATTTATATAGAGTTATTATAGAACACTTGGTTGAGATCCTACCGATCCTATCAGTTCACAACCTGTGTAACTATTCAGTGGGGGTGTACAAGTTATTTTGTAATTCGATAAAATGAAGGGTAATCCACCACAGGGAGGTAGTGAGGTTTCTAATCAGCTGAGTCCAGTTATCTAGTGGGGATATAGTGCGGGGTTTCCCATTCTATCACATGTAGTAGTTATTTTTATAATTATGTTTGTCCATTGTAGTTGGACTGGTACATGGGTATTTTCTGATTCATTGAGTTGTTTGGTTTTTACAATTAGTTTTAGCTTTGGAATATATTAATCTTTTCTATGATTCATTATATATATATATATATTCCATGTTGTTGCATCATGTATGGTAAAATCATTCCTTTGTGTGTGTTTTTGATGCTCAGGTTTCTATTTTAGCCTTTGGTGAACATCAATACCCTTGAAATATGTGACAGGTTGGATTGCATAATATTTTGAGAGTGTATTCATATTGATTTGTAATATTTTGGTATCAATAGTAGTTTTTCCTCTATAACCCCCATCATGGGACATTGAGTCGACAAGATATAGTATTTTTGGGACGTATGAGGTATATTGCGGTAAACTCCTATCTTACTCTTATTGTAAGTAGACATATGTTACCAGGGGATGTTTGTATCCTATTTTTAGTTCAGATGATAATATTAATTTTTCCTATGGGTTTTCTTATATTAATTGATATTTTTCTATAATATTAACATTTCTCCTCTTTCAGTGTGTAGTAGTATGCCTCAGAGACATGTTTTTTGGGTTCTTTAGGAAGGTGTAGCCAATGCACATCTTGTAAATCTTCAGATAGATCATAATATGATTGATTCTATTTTTTAGGTATTTCATGTAATTGATTATAATTATCCAAAATTTCATATCATAGTTGTGATATACTTCCAATATCTAAGGGAGAAAGTGATCAATCAAGGGTTTTCTTGCGTTAGATCCCACCATCCCCTAAACGTATAAATAGACCTCAAGAGGCGGAATACTGGCTATAAATGGTCTATTATATCTTGGGATTTTTGGTTACACATATTTTTATCATGGTGAAGTATTAGGGGTTCCTACTAGAGGTTCCTAGAAAACATTTGTGGGATTCTGTCGTATAAGAAGATAAGCATGTGGCCTTTGAATGGAAGGGTTTTGAGACTATTTTATTCCACCTATTTTTTTAGTGTTGCTGATGATAGAGAGTATCTTTAGTTTATATCTTTACTTAACGCATCATGTTAAGCATCTTCATACACTAATCTATTTAATGAGCAGGTTTGTTTTTTACCATAGGTGGTGAAGAGAGACCAGTAGAAGTCAAAAATGTAACTTTAAGGATTTTGACCATATATGAGATCACATGTATTTATAATGCATCTTGTAACCTCTATAGTGAAATTAGATAGGTCTATTATGTATGAAATAAATATGTATGGAATGTTTGGGTATTATTCTTCCTCTCCCCTAGAAAGTGTACAATTTAGTGGTGCACTAGGGGAGAATATAAAGTTGATGAATCACCAAAAGAGTAGTCTAGGAGGTTCTTATAGGATGATCTCTATAGAATCATCAGTCATAGTTTCTAGTATGCCAATAACTTACAATAAATTTAAAGAGTTCTAACATAATTGGTGATCTTGTTCTCTACCAGTAAATATTTTGAGCAGCTATGGGTGTTATGGTCATCCGCAACACATTTTTCAATAAATGACTACTCCTAAATACGAAAAGTGATTATCATCTACGAAGGATACTATGACTTAGTAAGATGATTCAAAGACTAAAGGGATCTTGATAAAGGCCTCAAGAGTGATTCACCTTCATTTGTTAGATGATTTTCCATTGGAGTCAGACATAGGCCAACTGAAATTAATAGGAAACATCTATATTGTATCCTTAATTGTGATTAGATTATTTGATACATGTGATTCCTAAGAATTTATATCTAGTAATTTTGTTGAAATTGTAATACTCCAATCATAACTCATGACTATTTTTGGGAGTTAGTGGAAAATTTATGGATGATAAATGAGTAGGGGTTTAACTGTCCTTCTTGTCAACTATAAATATCCAATACAGATATAGTCTTGGATTTAATTATTCTATATTTACATTTCTTTGATGTCATCATTGGGATGGATTGGATTATTGTTCATAGTTGGAGAATTTTGTTGTCATTAATATGTCTTTTTTCTTATGTATTATGGGATATCATATGTCTTTTGAGGAGAATGGGATTTTAGTTATATCTATGCAATATCATCCCTCCAAGATATTGTTTTCCTGTAGTTGCAGTTGTTCTAGATGAATTTTCTTCTATAATTGATCATCATACCATTTTTAGGGCTCTCCTAACATTTTCATAGATGATTTCTTCGAGATTCATCTATAGATTGAAGTATATTTTATGATTGACGTGGTTATATGGATGAAATTGATATTGGTACCTTCTTAACATAAGAAACCAGTAGGTATGAAAAAGGTCATGTTTCATTGAAGTATTTGGTTAAAAAGGTTTTTTATGCCCTATATTTTTTCCTTGGGTACCCCAAGCTCTTTCACTACTATAAATTTACTCTAAGACAATGGTTCAATACCCACAGTTTAAGAAAAGCGTAGCTAAAGACCATTTTTCTAAAGCAATACTCACGGTGTGCTAAAAACCGTCGAAATATCCTGTAAAAAACAACCCTCGCTCGGCCATGTTCTCCCCCTTCCTCTTGATGAGACCCATTCTCCACTCCCCTCCCCTCCACTCCCCACCTCTACCTCGACATCTCATCCTCCGCCTCTTCCACCACCTCGACATCCCAGCCTCCACCTCTGCCTTGAAATCCTGACCTCCACGTCCCAGCCACCACCTCCCTCACTCCCCCTCAACCTCTCGGACCCCGCATGCCGACCACTGTCTCCCTCCCTCCATATTCGCCACCCGGACCCCACCTCCCTCCTTCTTTCGGCCTCCGCGTCCGGCTCAGCATTCGCATCCGACTCCCTACCTCAGACTCGTGGTCCTCCTCCAAATCATCTCTCTCCCTTACCTATCAATAAACCCTAATTCTAATGGGTCTCCTCGCATCATAGGTAGGTGTGATTAAAATGTTCCCCTGATTTTAAATTCCATATAAACTCTAAAATATGAAACCTACGATATTTGATGATGTATAATTTTTATAAGATTTTTTCATAATTATTGAATTGTTTGAGAAGATATTAGAATAATCTAAACTGGTTTTTATGTCATTTGATTGAAATCTGGAAATACTTTTTCTTTCATTGAAAAATGACATAGTATGAAACTCACCATATTCACATTAAACATTATTTTGTGCATGAATATGAATTTTAATATGGCCTTCACATGACTTTATAGGGATCTTTGTATAACTCTGAGAGTAAAGGTGCATGAATTTCGTTACGTTGTTTAAGATATTTCATGATGCATAAATCTTACAGAAGATGATCTTCAGTGTGTATGAATTTATATATAAGATTGTGGAATATCAGTGACACATTACAATGAAAAATGAAGATGTTGAAATGGGAAGACGAGATAAACCATTCTATAGTGAAGGTTTTGGATACTATAAAATTAATATGACAACACAATGACGAAATAATGGGGGGAGTTTTGTTCATCATAGAGGATTAATGAATCACATGGAGTGTTGAATTGACAAGATAGTCAGTTCACTAACCATTGGGGAGGTCATGGCAGAAAATTAGGGAAAAATAACACCAAATAATTGATGTTAATTTTAGGAAAGATTATTATCTATGAGAAACATATAATAATTTATACAATGTGAATACCATGTTCAAAGTCATGATGGTGCATATATAATACGAGGGATGAGCTTCAAAATTTTGAGGACCACACTGTGGTAATTACTAGGTGACTATTTTGATTAGCCTTTGAAGCTGGCAGTTGATTGTGGTCTATCATAGGTAAACCCACACCTAAGTCTATGTTGTGTCTCTAGGTCATTCGTACATACATGATTTAAATATATTTAAATTAGTGTGATATATGGAGATGATGAAGACATGATAATTAATATGTTACATGGAGATTATAATCAATGTCTATAGGAGATATTATTGAAAATATTATTGATTTTAAATAATTCTAAATTATCATATATTGAAAAACGACCCAACATATCCTGTTTTTTGATAATTCAATCCAAACTAAAATGAATAGAAAATCCTTAAAATGAATCATACATTTAGAATATATAACTAAACTAAATTTATGTGAAGTAAAGTAAAGTGAAGTTAATTGAACATAATCAATTGGATTTGGGAGAAAATAAAAAAATTGAAGTGTATAAAACAAATTTAATGTGAACCGGGCCAAATAGAAACAGCCATTATCAACCAAATTAAAATATAAATATCATAACTGAGAAAAATCCTGCCTAGCTAAACAAAACCAAAAAAATAAATGGAATCACATCCTCATGAACTAATATAATATGTTTCCCCCATGCATGTGGGAACATGTTTTGACCCATGGTGACATTTCGGTTCTTATTTTGGGGCAGTGACTTGTATAGTCACAAGATACATGTATGCTCTAGTTTAGTTTTAATTTTATATTCATTATCGTATGGGCCAGTTAGGCCTTTTACATATTTATACAGATGGAGGGTAGTTATATTCCATGAAGGGGGACAGAAGGGCATTGGAGGCAACATCATGGTTTTTTTTGCTTGGGAGGGAGATCAGGGTAGTTGAGAGATTAATTAGATTGTATCATTTTTTCTACATCTGTGATGTGTTGCTTATATTTATTTTATTTTCCATTGGTGTGGACGTTGGATGTACAGATGAGTCATGCGATAATTTTATTTATTTTCTGCCGTTGTTTTAATTAATTTTTTATGGGAGAAATCATTCCTGAGTGGTGAATCCTTGATGTTTGTACAATTGTCCCAGCCCGTGGGCTGAGCCCATCGACCTTAGTTCATCCAAGTACTCCTCTATTATAGTCTATGTCTGAACAATGGAAAGGCCTAGGAAACATGGATAATTAGTATGGGACTGAGAATGTCTGGGAATTAATTATTAATTCCCATGAATAAGGATTAAAGATATTGGAATTTATAATGGGAAGATATGGGAGACTGTGCAATATATATTGATTCTGGAAATTAAATGGGTATAAAATGTGGTGAAATGATAATTTCTTGGGACTAATAAATGGGATCTCGTATTAATTACCAATTTGATAATGTAATATAAGATCATGATCTACTGTACATTGTTGGAGTTGATGATTCGACTCCATTCCATTGAAACTATAGAAATACATTGGTGCAAAAAAACTCGATCATACATTAGATACTTTGGTTTGAAATTCCCAGTAAAACCTTCAATGACCTCATGGATGGACCCATGACTTTATAGAAGATCCCAACCGTGGGAAATATAGTTATTACCTTATCACATACACTTAGTGGAGTGCCACAGAACCCTAAATACGACAATATCCCCAAAAGAAATACCTGAGGTTGTCTAAATCTACCTTCATTCTTTGATACAATGTTAGAAACATGGTGAATCATTCCACCGGTTCTTCAATAAATATTATGTCGATTCTTAGATCCACCCAACATAGTTTTTTTTTCTAGTGAATCCCACTCATCTGGAAAAGGATTGGTAAATGTATCATGATAGTTGGGATCTCTTGATTGACATGACTCTCTCTTCAGGAAAAAACTAAATTCCCCCTCTCGAAATTTGAACTTTAAAACATATCGCACTAAGGATTAGGGTGATAAATACATTTTCCGAGTCACCAAAGGGAATAAAATATAAAACATTTAAAAGAAAGTTTTTTTTATTCTTCTTCATACTCTGGTTTTACAGGCGTGGAAACATTACAGCAGTCAAATATGTGTTCTATTGAAATATGCGAATATTCAAAAATCGGCATTCATAACATCATTGACATGAGACCCAAAAACATGATTCATGCAACCATGTGAACCATGAAAGATTTTAATTCATATGATACATGTTTTCCCTCATGAACACTGGATGTTAGTCTACTTTTCCACACCTAAAGCCGTAGTTAACATTCTATAACAGCTTCATGGAAGCTTCTGACTCCTTATGCATGCCATTGAAATATTGTGTAACCTCAGCCTACTAAATGAGTTAATTTTCTTTTCCAAAATTCATGTATTTTAAATCAGTTCCAAACATTAGATTTTAAGATATATTATACCTTTAATATATCATCTCGCTGCAATGTTTCTTGAATCCCATATCAGAAGGCATCTCATTTTTTCCATATTATGATAAACAGCCTGTATGAACAATGTTTTCAACCCCCCCCCCCCCTTAATGTCTTCATTTCCTTCCACCACATAGTGGAATGATTCTACATGAGAGGCACTTGATAGTATTGTATTATTCAAGCTTCTTCAAGGTTATCTTGAAAAAACCACTCACCTAATACCATCGTGTTAGTGAAAAATAAATTTACATGAAATATTAAATAATGATACTTCCTCATAAAGCTGTGCAGTCACTTCACCATGGTTTTCCATCATCACATAGGGCCCAAAGTCACTTTTGGATTCTTCCAAGCATGTCTCAAACTGTTGGGGGGTCAAGTTACATGACTTTGATGCCTGGATCACTTCAAATAAGCCATGATATTCACTATTTTAAAATATTTCAGCATGCACAGACATATTCTAGAATGTCGGTACATATTCATCATAGTTTTCTCCAAGGAAATGGATGATACAATATTGTTTCAAAGATTTTCCATGCCACTGATTTCAAAATATCTTTTCACTTCCAATATTTATAGACAGATTTTAGCTCAGAAAACACAAATTCTCCCAAATACAATCAAATTCCAGCATTAAATCCCCATGATAACAGATTTAACAATAAAGCTGCAGAGATTCCATCTTGTGGCCTTCAAGGTGATATATTTAAACACCTCTTTCACAAAAATTATTCCTTAAATCCTCAATACTTCTTATTTTGATGCAAACGTAGTACAACTCCCCCATAGACTAAATCTCCCCTAAATCAATACACACATCAGTTTGATCAATATAGAGCAAGTAAAGAGGGGGTATCTCCAATATCATAATTATGTGAAATGTGGTTGGTCCTTGTGAATCTACCCCTTCCATTATTATTCCATGTTTTTCATTTATGTGAAACACTTGGACAAACCTCCTAAATTACATGAATTGTAATTACCCCCTTTTGTAATGACCAGCTCACTGAAAAACAATTCTTCCTTTGAAGCATGATTTTTTTTAGTTTCCCCATCCCTCTTCCTCTATGTAAGAGACGCTCCATAATTCTTCCTTTTATGCTTCATAGTGGTATTGTTGAAATGGTATAGACATGTCACTATGGTATCATCTTTCTATATTTGGATTCTTAAATTACATATGGATTAGTACTGCATACTCCATGAAGCCTGAAAAAACACTTCTTGTTATTTTCTATTTCCCTCACTATATGAAACTCTTCCTCCATCATAGTGATCCTCAACACCTTCACCATTAGTTGTTCTTATACATTCTCAATGAGAGAATTAATTTCTGCATGAACTATCATCATCTACTCATCATGCTGTTTTCTAAGAACAACTATGGTGACTTCATGTTGTTTCTTAATTTTCATGCTTACTTACTATAAGCTCTAGCACAAGGTCCTTTTCAAATCATTTAGATTATTAATTATTCTATTTTTGTTAAATTTTGATCTTATAAAATTTAGATACTTATCTTCTACTCATGAACTTATTCATCATCTAAATTTTTAGATAAAAAATTCAACACTCAAAACACTTTCAGATTTACATCAACTGATGTAAGAATAAGTATTAAATTCTAGTCATCCACATCAACCTCTTAAATTTCTACTTTACATATTGGAATTTATTTCTAGTTTGTGATGCTCTAAGATAATCCTTAGTATCTATTGATTTAATTTCTAGATTCACATTCCAAACTCTTTATCCCTCGTGTTTTTTTTTCATGTTTTAGAATTGAAAATTCGGATACTTCTCCATCAATCATAGAAAAAATCTTTTTTTAATACTCATCATGAATCATGAACTATTTTCAAATAGTCATGATGATTGTTACATTAATTGATCAATATAAAATCGAGAAACCAAAAATAATTCCAAACAGATAAACCTAATGTATCACTTTGATTGTAACACATACATATTATTTTCTTAGCTATTACATAATAAACTGTTTATCTTATGTATCACTATGAGAATTCACTCAATGATTTAAAGATATTTTATCTTTGAGTAATGTCTTATTTATTTTTTCATGGTTGTCTCATTTAGCTTCCATGATTCTACTAATTCTGGTGATCGGTACTTTATTATTTAGATAAACAATAGATTTTGTCTACAAATCATCTTATGTAAATGTATCTTCATTCTTTCTTAAATTCATTATAATTTCCAAATATGTACCATTAGTCAACTATCATCTTTTAGATTCCCATAATATTTGCATCAACAACTCATATTTTAACATTGGGAAAATAAATTCTATATTGCTTCAATCGTTATGATGGGTCGAGTAATAGAATTGATTACTCATCATCTAGGTGGGTTTAAAATGAGAGTATTGAGAAATAAGTTTTTTTTATGTCGATAATTATTAACTTTCAAATTAAATTACAATGCAAGAAAAGAGTGAGGTGTTACTGAAAGTAATCATATAAACACATCTGCTACTGTACATCTATTTCCAAATTTTCCCAATTACAAGAAATCAGATATCCCAAGACAAGTCTTCATAATTTCAGAAGTCTAGATACTCTTGAATATGGATTTTGAGTCGACCAACAAATGAATCATCCAAGGATTTTTTTCATTATTTTCTTGTTTGATATAATGGGTTTCACTGATATAGTCAGATTTCATGTTTATGGAATCATTGATGGACTAAAGGAAGGAGAATTTTCAAATTATATAGTATGCTAGTCTTGATTATAGTAGTCATGCTTACATTATTAGTTGTTAGACTAGAAATGCTTCCTCGGTGGAAGATGATGCCCTGCAGATGTCACTAACTTGGGCCAACAGACCACAATAACGTCGCGGCCACGCCGCGGCCCCTCCGTGTTCACGCCGTGGTCACGCCGCGGTCACGCCGCGATAATGTCGTGATTTGGCCCTGCTCCAGACAACACCCCGCGTTGGTTCGAAGTCCTATCAGAATTAAATGTATGATTCCTAGATATAGTCTTAGATACATTGCCCACCCTTAGTAAATGGGGAGGGAGGACCTAACTTAGAAAATAACATGATTGAGTCTCTTATGATAATATTTACTCACCTGTAGAAAACATTGGAGTTGAGGGTGAAGCTTGCTACTTGTATTCTACAAAGACCATCAAAGTGCCTGAGGGTCATCATAGTAAATGTTCGACAATAAGAAGACTTGAGAATAATTTTAAAATGATATATGTATTTGGAAAAGTGGCCTTCATAGTTTGATATTTTTATGATCCCAGTGATCAGATGAGTGTTTTGACCCTGGTAGAGAAAATGCTTGTACATTATCGTATTTATTCTGTTTGAGAACATTAAACAACACACACCTCTAATATTGTAGTTGGAGATTTCTACAAAAATGGGAAATCTATTGGATGATCAGTTCTTTGATAGTATTCTATGAGTCTTGTGATCATTGTTGAGACTGACTAATCACAATTTCTGCCAGCTGGGCGATGATCGGCATGTTGCCTCACCTCCTCCCACTCCCTTCGCTCATGTCCAGAAGATACTACCTCGTGGATATCGCTAAACTGGGCCAACATGCTTCGGTCATGTTGTAGTCATGATGCGGTGATGCCGCAGTCACACCATGGTCACGCTATGGTCATGCCGCGACCACCTACTAACCAACCCACACTAGCCACCACATCAGCCACTGCACTAGCCCCACCCCCACCCTCATACAAAACACTCATGTCAGCCCTCTGCCACCTGCAAAACAGCCCCAACCACTACATCCAGCCCCCACCAGACCCCTGCCATCCCCCTGACACCTGCCTTCCCACCCACACCAGCCACTACAGCCCGCACCAGCCACCACATAGGTCCCCAACCTCCAGCATTCCAGCCCACACCAACACCCTATCCCCTACAAAACAAACCCATACAACTTGTTCCTACCTACACCACCCCCCGGACAGCCCCCTTCCACCTGTATTCCAACCCGCAACAGCCACTATATCCCAAACTAGCCACAGACACCAACCACAACAGCCAAAAACCCTAGCCCTTGCACATCACCATCCCAGACCCAACTCCACAACAATCCAGCACCCCATCCACCAGAAAACCACTGCCACTACATATAGCCAAAACAACAAGCCAGTAAAACTAGTACACCATCCCCCATCCAAACCACACCTCTAGCATAGAAAAAATAGCAGGCCACCCCTAGAGGATGACATCAAAGCGCCTTTCCAAAGAAAATTCATATTGCTGGCTTCAATGGATTTGACCAGTCTCTTGGGTAAAATGAAGCGATAACACCAATATGATTTCATACTAAAAGTAACTAATGTAACAAGATATAACCACCATGCATATGAGAGAGAGTTATTAGTCTAAACTTTAACTCTTTGAACAATTTTCTCTTCCAAGACCACACAATTAGAAGCTCAAATCATGGAAGTGATGAGTGGAACTCCCAGATAACAAAGAGGAAGAGACCCTTTCCTAAACCCCACAACAACCTCAATAAAATCACAAACATTTGGAGAGTACCAGCCGAATGCATTAGGGACTTCGAAAGAATAAAATTCAATCCAAACAAGAAAGAAAAAAATCCAAAGCATGCAGATGAAGGAATTGTTTTCTGGAGTACCATGGATATCCTTTTTCGCCCAGGAGATTACGTATTAATCATTATGATGGGTTTTATAAGTGTAACTTGTTGGTTTTTTGGATCAATAAAAATTTTATTCCATTGAATGAAACAATAAAGAGAATAGGGGAAAAAGAGGTGGGGTGTCTAGGAGGGGATGTCTAGGGGTGTCTAAGGGCTTTCCGGGGGGTTTTCAGGGCAGTGGGAGAGTGCAGGTGGGGTGTCTAGGTGGGGTGTGCAGGGTCTGTCAGGGGGGTGTCCAAGGAAGGTTGTCTGGGAGGGGTGTCCAGGGGGGTCTAAGGGGGAGGGGGGTGTCCAGTGGGGTTCAAGGGGGCTTTCAGGGGGGTGCAAGTGGGATACCAAGGGGGGGGGGGGCATGGGTGTTTTCAAGGGGGAATTACATGGGGCATGGGTGTGCAGGGGGTTGTCCAAACCATCTGAGCATTTCAAAAATAAAACTCCACTTTATTTTATAAAATTCATTTGAGATATCAAGCTTCAACGCAAATTTCACATCTTTTACATTTATTTTCATGATGTCAACACATTCAGAGGAAGTTCTAAATATTCATACCAGGGATAAAGCCAAATTGATTTGAAGCAATAACCGCACAAGAAATGGGTCCTATCCTCATAGAAATAATTTTTCTAATGTTTTTTTGGAATGGTATTCCCATTAGATATAGGCCTGAAATCCATTACATCCACAACATTTTCCTTATTTGGGATTTGGGTAAAGAAAATTAGTTGATTCCATAGGGAATTGAGGTGTGGTTAAAGAACTCCCTCATTGAATTAAGGATCTCATCACGAACTATGTCCCAGTAGAATATATAGAATATCACAAGACTGTATTGTTCATTTAAGACTCTGAATACTATGGAATCCATATTCCCAAAAATATTCATTCAAAACATCACTAGCATGAGACCCAAACACATGATTCATGAAACCATCTGAACCATGCAAGAGTTACATTCACATGTTGCATGTTTTTCCTCATGAACACTACCTGTTAGCCTACTTTTCCACACCAAAAGCCATAGTTCGCATTCTATAATAGCTTCATGGAAGCTTCTGACTCCCTGTGCAACAATATTTATGTGGGCCATTGAAATGTTGTGTAACCTCACCCTACTAAACCAGTTAAAAGTTTCTCCAACATTCATGTATTTTAAATTAGTTTTAGATTTCAAATATTAAGATCAATTCCAGCTTTAATACATCATCCACCTCTTTAATTCAACCAGTGAACATGATCCACATCCAATTTTTAACCGATATCTACTTTCATCCATGCTCCAAACACATATAAGTATCTCCAAATCATGAATTTCATTTCATTATGAAATTCTTCTATGCATACCTTCACCCTCAGTCCTCTTCATTACTTATTCTCTATGGTAACACATCAAATTCACTATTCATATATATATTTTCAACACATATTCCTGAAATAGATCATCATGACATTCTTCATGACAAAGCCAATGCCTCTTTAATCAAGCATACCACATTCATACCTCATAGATTTTCCACAAATCCAATAAATCAACCTTAGTTGTAGTAATCCCCTGATTTGGATGATTTTGTTCATGAATCCCATTCCTCTACTCTTGTTTCTTTGTTAAGGGAGGACGCAACAAAGATATCATTTCCTTAACCCCTTCTCTTAATGTACAATGGGTTGGGAATGCTACCAAATTGTCTTACATGCAGTCTACTAGTGACAATACTTCTTCTAGGGATAGTCATGGGGTTTCATATTTTTATACTCCCTTCAAAAATATGGTAGAGATCACACCGAGTACAGATGTGGATCATCATGTCAAGGGGACTCAAAATTTAAAGGTGAGTATTCACTACTCCTTTGAATTACTGCCATCAGGATGTAGTGAAGATGATGGGAAAGAAAACAACTATGTTTAATGACTTAGCTAGTTGATGTGGAAATTAAAGATGATGGAGATGGGCCATGGATAGTGGCGGCCACATTAGGAAATAATTTTTTCTTATTACATGTTTGAAAATTATTTCTAAGTATACTCGAGTAACTATAGCAACCCAGTGTAGCAAGGCTGTATTTTTTGCATCCTCTATCAGACTTTATTTGGCATCAATAAGAGATAATTGATAGTGATGATTTGTAATTAAAAATTTATTTAGGAATTTTCTGATTAGAAATTTTTCCTACTTTCAACACTTTGGCCATCTCTTGTTATGTTTTAACAGGTGAGAACAATGCATTGTGGTTCCATTGTTTTTGCATTCTGGTATGCATTGTTTCACAGGAGGTGGGGGCTTGTTGCAAGGAGGGAGGGATGGGTGTATAAGGGTTGGGGGTGAGGGGGTAGTGGGGGTGCAGTGGGTGTGGAGGTGGGTAGTGGGGGGGGTGAGGGTTGGGGGGCAGTTTCGGTGACGGGGGCCGGGGGTGTGGGGGTGCAGGGGGCGGGGTTCTGTCCCGGGGGGGGGGGGAGTGCTACATGTCCCAGGGGGGGCTGAAAGGGGGGACTTTTCAGGGGGAAGGTGGGGTTGCAGGTCCAGGGGGAGGGGCATTAGGTCTAGTGGGGGGTTGCATGGGGGGACGGTCTACATGTCTAGGGGGTGTGTCCGGGGGGAAGGGAGGGGATGCATGTGTAGTGGGGGCTGCATGGAGGGGAGGTCTGCCCAGGGGGAAGGGGGGCTACTGGTCTAGTGGGGTGGTACAGGGGGGTTTGTAGGTCCATGGGGGGTCTGTCCAGGGGGAAGGGAGGGGATGGAGGTCCTTATGGGGGGTTGCAGGGGGGTCTGTCTAGGGGGGAGGGTGGGGATGGAGGACAAGTGGGGGGCTATATGGGATAAGGGAGGGGCTATAGAGTGGTTGTTCAGGGGGGATGGGAGGGGCTGCAGGTCCAGTGGGGGTGTCCAGTGGGGGCTATAGGGGGGTTGACCAGGTGGAAGGGAGGGGATGCACGTCCGGTGGGGGTGTCCAGTGGGGGGCTGTAGGGGGTGGGGTATGTCCATGGGGGAATGAAAGGGATACATGTCGTAGGGGGGTCTATCCAGGTGGGAAAGGAGGAAATGCAGGTCTAGTGGGGGCAATAAGTTCAATTTTTCACAGTGGTTAATGTGGGTAGATTTTTTTTTTCTGGGAAACCCATCCATACCCACAGTTCAACAAACCGTGGGTATATATGATACTATGAAACTATCTATACAACCAGTTTTTTGAACCATGGGTATGTATGCTATGAAGAAAACTATCTATACCCACAGTTTACTTAATTGTGGGTATACAATTTAGGCTATAAATATTTATACCGACGGATTTTTAAACCTTGGGTATATATGTATACCTACGGTTTAGTAGAACCGTGGGTAATACGAGATTTCAGAGGGATATACCAACAATTTCTATAAAACCATGGGTATAGGGTTATCTCGTTGCCTCGAGATCCCATATTTCATGAAACCGTGGGTAAAGCCTATACCCAAAGTTTCATGGGCTATACCCATGGTTTGAAACTATGGGTATATGGAAATTTTCCAGTTGGGTTTCTTAAGAAGGAATATGGTTCATTATGATTATGTGTGTACAATCGGGAGTTAAACATGGTAATGATTGTGAAATTCTTCCCTTTAACATGTGTGGATTATTGTTTTGGTCTTTTAAAGGGGGGAAGTTGATTTTAAAGATTTTCCTTTAGTTATGTTATCATCATATTGGAGTTTAAGTGTGTAATGTAACAAATACGACATTCAAGAGTAGTTATGTCTATTATAAATATTTTCTTATGTCATTTGGTCTAAGTAATGTTCCTTATATTTTAATGGATTCAATAATTGAGATATTCAGTTAGTATCTTGATGGTTTTTATTATTGTTCATGGCTGAAATGTTGGATTAATTGATATCTTAGTGAAAGAATTATCACTATTTGAGGTTGGTTATAGAAATCCTAATAATTCCCTGTCTAAATGGAATGATTTTGAAACGCACATTCAGGATTCAAGAATTCATGTTATTGGGGATTTTTATTTATAAACATGGATTATTAATGGATCCTAAAAATTTTAAGGTTATATTTTCAGCATAATATCAAAGATTTTATTTTTAAATTCATTTCCTCCTTGGTCATACTAGTTACTATCAACTATTCTCCAAGGATTAGTAGAAGATGATGTAACTATTTACTTCTCTTAATAGTATATTAGTGAGATTATTATGTGATAAAAATATTCAACACTCTTTCAATGATCTTAAAATTCATCGGATAACCACTCCAATTTGGGACTTACAAGATTCAAGTAAGTGATACATGGTTTTCAATGATGCTCCAAGCGCTAGATTAGATTGTGTGCTCATGTAGTGTGACCATGTAGTTAATTTCAACTCTCATCATCTTAGGCCACATATGAAGAATTACCCCACTCATGATTTATAGAATTATATAGTTATGTATGAACTCATGTGTTGGATTTATTATATTTTTTTGGAAAGGCTCACAGCCATTATGAACAAAAGAGTTTGAGTTATATCTTTTCATAAAAGGAATTGAATCATAGAAAGATGTCCTAGGAGGTATACCTTTAGATGTTTGAGTTTGATATTTCCTATAACTAAGGTAAGTTGAATGTTGTTTAATTCTCTCTTATTATTAATATTCTGTCACATACTATTTTCGAATCACAGGAAGAGTGGAACCTTATGGTAATTTTTCATCAGTTACAACTAGAATCTATTGACAATGTTTTAGGTACGATTCTGACCAGTGTTCTATTATCATCAAACCAACATGAGTCTATTTTAATGTTTTAGTAGTATGTTTTTCAGTTCAAAGGAATTCGAGAAAACATCATTGGTGGGGAGACCATTTTTGGTTGGTCTCTCTCTTTATATGGTATACTCTATTTTGGGGATTTGTTTGTTGTCCCATAATAAATAAAAAGATCAATTTTTTAAAATCCTAGTTATTTATGGGTTCTGTATCTGGGAACTAAAATGATATATTATGAAATGAGATGATGATATTAGTGGGAAAGAATGAATCATGGAACAAATGATTATGTGTCCCACTATTACACATTCTAGTAGATAAATGAAGAGCATATGAAACCTTTTGATTTTATTCTTACACTTCCTATGCCTATTTCAAAATGGTATGAGGTATCCATGGAATTGTTTTTGTGATTACCATGGAATCTCATAAGAAGGAAAGCTATATATGTATTGATTGACTGAATGGTAAAGTCATCCAGTTTTATTCTGATCATATACACCATAGAAAATTAATCTCTAGGTATGTTTTATATATAAGAAATATTTAGGCTACATGTGGTTCCTTATGTCATTATTTTAAATGGTGATCTAAGGTTTACTTAATTGTTTTAATGGAGTCTCCAGGAGATGATGAGAAATCATGTGTGGTTGAGTATAGATTATAATCCCCTGAACAATGGTCAAATGGGGAATTCTATTTATATTATAGAGTATATTCTCAATGCCTATATCATTGCATTCATAGGATCATAGGATTATTATCTGGGAATATGAGATTTTTTTAAAAAAAAACAATAATAATTCATTGTAAAAAATGGTTCCTTTGATGTATTAATATGGTCTCCTATACTGGTAACCTATTTGTCTTGAAATAGTGGGCAAAGATTCTTTGGTTTGATCGAGTTTGGTTTAAGAGACATCCAAATGTATTTAGGATATACATTGGAATTAGCTTACAAGAATGAGTCAGTAGAATTCATATTTGGATCAACGATGTAATCCTTTAGTGTTTTCCCTATGTGACATACTTTTCCAGAATTTACTCTTTTATTGGGTATACATTGACATAAATAATAAGGAATATAGGATTTGACATTTGTTGGACAGTTTGATGTTATTGAGAGGATTGGGAAGGCTTATTTTCAGTTGAAATAGATATCTCAGTTGATAAGTATTCAAGATGTTTTCTATATATTTCAACTCAAGAAATATCATCTTGATCCCTCTATCTCTCTTAGTTGGTAAAATAATGAGTTAGATCCAGATGATCTGTTTTGGATATCCAATTGAGATCCTTGAATATTAAGTGTTTGTACATAGTTCGAATAATATTATTTTGGTTAGTGTTTTAAGGTTTCATGGATCTAATTATCAAGACACTTGGGATAGGAATTTTTCGATGATAGTGAAATATCCTCATCTCTTTACTAGAATTTATTCTTCTACGTGACTTCCAATGACGGAATGTATTTTGGTGGAGATTTTGTAAAATTTTGTTACCATATTTTAATTATTTAGCACCCCTTTCTCTTTTTACTCTGTAATTAGGATTTTTTTGTACTCAAGATAATGGAGATCATTTGTGGGACAAAATTACCTAATGTTCACAGTGGAAGGATTTTTTCAACTAATGATGCCAATGTATAAATGTGTTAATGGAATGTAAGGGTTCTTCCCGAGTGTGGGGAGGGACTGAGTTTGTTTGTGGTGTTTTTCTATGAAGCATAGTATTTTTATCTGTTCTAGGAGATTACATTGTATTTAGAGGTTTTACATTATGTGTTCTTTGTTACTGAATACAATTCATGAACTAAGTACGCAAAATGAAAGTAACAAATTCCATGTGAGAGTTTTATGTCATGTAAGTATTAAATATCAATTTTAAATAAAAGAAGATGAGGTTTTTGGTTTACATAATCATTATGGTTTACAAGATTTGTAATGGAGTTCCAAATGATGTACCTATTATGTGTTTTACTTCTAGTGTTCCACTTGGCTGAAATTGTAGTTCAATATTCTGCAAGTCCATTCAGTCTTGATCTAAATGATTCTCTAGTGATTTTCGGAGAATCCTTTCATTAAAGATTTTTCATTAATAATTGATTCTATAAATTGGTTGGATCACAACGATTCGTGCATGCAATCCTTCATATTTTTTCATTTCATTTATTGTGGTTGTGTTGTTTCTATGTGTTATTGGGAATGTGGATCTATAGTGATGTTTCATTTTTGGTTTTCACTAGATCTGTTGTTTGATCTTATTCATGGGGAAACACTTGTTGTTTGTGGGGTGTAAATTGTATATTATTGATGTATCTATCATTTCCTATTATCCTTCAATACATTTTTTGAGTTTAATCTATTTTCTGTTGTGTAGGACTGCACTAATCCTTCATGATCATTGTTGTGTTCTTTCTTATTGGTGGATCATGTTATAGGAATTTTCATCCCATTAATTAATATAGGTGGTTCTGTATCGATCCTCTGTTGGATGAACTGTATTTTATGTTTTTTTATAAATTGATTTATAAAAAAATATTTACTTATTTTTTGTTTTTGTATATTGATCTATGAAAAAAGTAGGGTTTTGATAGGATTTCGATAAATGAAAAATGATTTTATTCAATGAATTGAAATTATTTATGAAAAGATGCAAATGGAATGACTTGGGTAAATTGGGGGAATCATTATCATAGTGTTATTTTATATATTTATGTTGATAGGTTTTATCACTGGGATTTCCTATTCTCCTAAGGCATGTTACTCTATGGATGTCATCCTGACATTGTTGGGGGAGTTCACACATAGGGTGTTCCTCTACTTTTAATGTTTTTGTTCTATGGACTTTTTTAAGTAGTCAATAGTTGTGGATCAAGAAGTCTACCAATATGACCTATAGATATCCCGATCTTGAATTACAAATTCTTGGATTTACACTCTATTTTATGTTATTTGAATGCTTCGCACATTGATGAATCATAATGGAATTGTTTTCTTGAAATTTATATACCCACAATTATATTGGATTTTTTGGAAATAGGAAAATATTAATCATACATTTGTAAAAAAATATTTACTTCTTATCATCTCATGTTTTATATAAAATGATCCGGCATGATTTATTAATATAACAACTTTTTATGGATCACCTGGGTGTGATCCTACTGAGCCTATTCTCTCCCACCTTTCATACCGATTTGGGGGCCAAAGAAAATTTTATGGGTGAGAAAAAAACATTTGATGAAGAAGTGTTTTTCTATGGGGACATCCATAGTTTGATAAATGACATTAGGGTGTAATTTATTGTGGTGTTCTAAGAAGGAAATCAAGGTATTATAGGAGACCCAAGGGGTTTGATGACAAGGTTCATGTCTCGGGGAAGGATGGTACCAGAAAAAATATATTAGAACTTATACTCAAGAAGAAGTGTTGATGCAGTACTTGGGTTTGAGGCTTCGGGTCCACAATGAGGATTTTGTTATTTAAAGGGTTGGAGAGTGTAACATACCTGGAAGAGATAGAAATAAAATGGTATAAATGTTACTACCCATTTCAATAAGTCTATACTTTCTTTCTGGGAGGCTATCTGATTATAACTCCACAATTATGTTTTCTGATCCTAGAATAGTGATCAGGAAGGGTGAATCTCTGTTATGTTTCTCAAGGTGTGTGTGAGTGATAAAATTATCACATAAAGAACATGTTTTTACATATGGGTACATTCATTTTTCTGATACATGATTCCAATGAGTTATATCAGTGTTGTGATAGAAAGGAAACTAAGGTATTATAATAGACACATGGGGTCAGATGAATAGGTTTATGCCTCATGGATAACTAGTTCGGGATAAAATGGTTGATTTTATAATTAATTTTTAAATTGGTGGGAATAAATTGAGTACCATATTGATGTTTTTGTTTTGAAAATGGTTGTTAGCCTTATGTTTTGTTGTGTTGAGGTCCATGAGTTGGAGGTTTGTCGATGATAATGTTTCAGGCCACATGAATATTAATGGTAATGTTGGATAAAATATGGATACTGATGTAGGACATGTGGTATATGTTAATAAAAACCAAGGATTATATAAGATGTGACCAATTATGGTGTGGGTTATAAAATTCCATAACTCGATGGATCAAATATTGTCTAAGGGAATATAGATTATTATTACAGGATGGGTCAAATGTTGAATCAAGATTAAGAGTGTAGTTTCAGGAGTTCGAATGTTTCATAATGTTGTATTGTGAGGAGGATTGATTCTCATGATGTATCCCACGAGTTTGGATGTGGTTAAAATGCTTAGAGATAATTTTTCATGAGTTTTAGAGTATTCTAGAAAGGGTGCATAGATTTGTGTTCATGGTTTATGAGAAATCACGGGACACCATGACAGTCAGGAGGTTTTTAGTTCATTAAAACTGAAAACTTTTGATTTGAATGTCTAGATCATGGGTTTGGATAAAATATCAAAGAAATACGAGAAAAGAGACATGGTGGATGAGGATCTGAGTCATCGCGAATGGGATTCACCGAGATTGCGCAAGGTTTTAGAAAAACGATGAACTATAATTTAGAATGGAGGAAGAACATAAAACCCTACTCGTGAAGAGTTTTTAAGACTATATTTCCAAATAATGTGAGGTATGGGTGTTGGATTGTATGGTTGTGCATGGTTGAATGTTGTTTTTCCATCAATGAATCTAAATTGTGGGATTGGGTGGTCATGGATATAGACAACTACATAGTTAGAACACTATTTGGAAAATCATGAATCCAAAAAATGTGGCTACCCAAAATATCATAAGAAATTGAGTTTTTAAATTCTATACCCTCTATGATTTTTTGTTTCCCCTTCACCTTTCTCCTCCATCTCATAGAAAAAACATAAGAGGGATTCTCCTCCCTTCCTGACTTGTTCAATCCTTACTAAGCAGATGTTTTTATGGATAATCATCAGTATTTGAAGGTAATATTTATCCTCTAGGGGATTCCATTTTTATTCAATGTAATTAATTATAGTTTTGGATTTAGTCACCATATGTTTTGTTGATTATTCAATTAGAGCATGTTGGAGTTATCTATTTCTCATGGTGCCTCTGATCTTCTTTGGTTGAATAGATCCTGAGATGTATTTTTCATGAAATTTCATCGAGTTCCATTATGTTTTGTGTTTTTGTTGAATTTTGTTATTTTTTTTCCAAAGAATTAATTTAATTATGTTATTAATTGGTGTCACCACCTTTTTATTTTAATAGGATTTGTTTCAGAAGTTCTTTATTGAACTTATGTTGTGGTTTCATGGAGTTTTATAAAGATTTGATCGAGCAGTGTGTTTTCCAACATTATGAATAGTTGGGGATTAATGAACTAATTAATAATAATTATTATAATTAATTAGTTGTTTCTTTTGGTGTAAGACTAAAGAACGGGTGACTAATATGATCATTAGATGGGCGTCAGGGAGTTGGGATGCAACTTTTGAAGGCCTTAGAAATGATTCAATTTTTTTTATTTTTTCTAAAAGATATGTTATTGATGTAGATTGTCTAAGAGAATTACCAATATTATTGATAATTTATTTTCATGTGTAGGTAATATTTTCATTAAATAAATGTGTTTTTTTAATTCTTTAATGGATTAGGTAAATTTTTTTTTGGCCGTGGATTTACTCCTTATTAGTTAACTAGATTTTGTTGGATCAATGGAAGTCCATAAGACCCAACCTACAGTCTCCGAGGGGGGGTTCCATTTAATGAAATGTTTAATGTTGAGTTTTAAATTGCAGGGTTGGAATGTTTTTGTGTGTGTTAGTAATTCATTAAAATTCCTATGATGCTTTTCAAAATGGATAAAAAATGTTCATTACAATTTGACTCGATTTTGGGCATCAAAGTGGGATGATATGTTTTGAGTTTATCCTTGATTTTAATTGAGGTGGTGACCTTCGAGTAGTTTACAAAGTGGATTTTCAATGGATTTAAAATATTTTTTTGAACTAGTTGGGTGCTGAACACCTCATTTGAAATGTCTATATGAATTTTTAAAAATGATTTTAGGGAAAACATAGTATTTCAACCATATTTTGTTTTAAAATTGGAAGATGCTTGTTATAAAATGGTTGGTGTAAATTGTTTAATGAGGTTTTTAGGTTTAGTTTCTATTTTTAAGTGGAAATGGGTGAGTATTTATAGAGGAATATATTGTTTTTTATGGAACGTAGGGAATTTAGTAATATTTAATGATTCAGAAGAATGGGTGTTTGTGTTTTTAATGAAATATTTTAGTCGTTTTTTTATATTTGTATTTATGAAAGGACAGTATCATTTACGTGCTAGAATGATGTGTTGGGATTATGTAGTATACTATGGATGGGGTGTAAGACTGAGGCTCTAGACACTGATAATATAATTTATGGTTAATGTGCCATACTAATACTCTAGAATATTTTGGAATACTATGTTAAATGGGACACTGTAGGTCTGATGCTCCTCTTCCTTGGTGTGGGGAATACTGATAACCTTTTAACCACTAAAAGTTTTAATAAATGGTTGATAGACTAATGTTCCGGCACTACTATTCTGTTTTTATGGGTTTAATTGATAAAATGTTCTGTATATATACTGATAGTTTGATATATTGTAAGGTTATGGAATGAGGTTCCATCCACAAATTATCTGGTTGTTATTATTTTATTTAAATTCGAGAACAACATTCAATGAACTAAAGAATTCATTATATTTGACAGGTACTGTGGATTTATGTTTTATGCTTGCCATAGTTGAATGAAAAGTGATCATACTTCCATGAAATTTAAAAAATTCACCTAATATGTTACGTTTTATATGGATTTTTTGGTTCTTTTAATGTATATATACCCTCGGTTTCCCATAGAACCCATTGTCAAGTGGATACTAGATGATTTTTCCTTATTCATGGTTTGTATATATTTTACATACTATTTATTTATTTGATTATTTATTGGCATGCATATCTATACTTATTATTATATAATTTACATACCATTGGGGGGGTCAAGATATGTTTTAATCTCAACCTAGATGGGACCCTATTCCACACGGGTACCCAAGAAACTCTCTTATGTTTGGCACATGCACGGGATTGTGATTAGTCTCAGGAGAGTATTGTTTGCTCGATCCGGATTCATCGAGTGGTGTAAGATGACTATATCTGAGTTTTTCATAGAGATTTTATGGATCCTTGTATAGTTTCTTTTATATTTGAATTTTATATAACCATCCAAGTGGGGTTTTGGTTGTATATTTTACATAGCTATTTTTCCTCTTATTTCATTTAATTTTATTATAAAATATCTGAGTTCATATATTGTTTACACCTAATATGGTGTGTACAATATTTGGGTATTTAAATGTCGTTTTGAACTCTGATATGGGGGTATAGTCTCCCTATAATTTTAATTTATAATCACACTTCTAGTCTATAGCCTCTGTCATATTAGGAGTTTCACAGGACATCATGGTGTTGTCCAGATTCACGCACCAATTTAGTGGCATCTTGGTGAGGATGTTACAGCCTTACTAATAATTTGAGAACACAAATTGTTATTTTTTAACCAGTAAATAATGATGTGTATTATGTGTGATATGTCTTTTAAGGGTTCAATTTATAAGGTATTATTTTGGAGATGGTGTATTACTCAAGTAAACAAATTGTGTATAATTCCTTGTTTTCAAATGAACTACACCTATATATTTATTACATGGATCATTGTGTTATGTAATAAATATTAATATTATTATATATAATTGGAATGATTAATATTTTTGGGACGTTATGAGTTTTTTAAGGTAAGCATTATATAAATATATAATATAATGACCTTAAATTTAAATATAGCTAGTAGTTCTATGATAGAACATTAGAATTCAAAATGCCTTAAGAGATTATTTGCCTCTAATATTTTAACCATACGACAATAAGGTATTATAATTATATTTTTAGAATGTAAAATTTTATCCTAAGATGATCCCAACTTATCTAATGAAATATCACATTTTTTAGATGATCCTTTGACCATGAATATAATCCTAGGTGTTTCAGTTAAATTTCCACACATATTTTTAAATATTGGGTCAATTAGTAATGATAGAAATAAATTAGTTTCGAAATTAGATATTTTTTATCCTCCATTTCCCAAAGGGGGTATTTTTCGATTTAACAAGAAGAAAATGAAACATGATAAATCTGATACAGGTCTTGGCTGTATATTAAAGTACCTACCACAATTGACTTCATCCACCCTAATTTGATGACAACATCATGTCGTCCATAAATGTTGAAATGGTGTATATTTAAATCTGTTTCTCTTATTTTCCTTTAATGTTTTCAATTTTTTGTCTTATGGACTACAATCCTAGGTTTCATTGAACCTTTTCCTCATCAAGAAGTTGTTTTTTTGTGACTCTTGACCAAAGGGATACCAATTTAAATTTAATGCATTTATAGAAATAGGAATATGACCATATGGACAAGGAGGAATGAGTGATTCATCCTATGGAATGATTTCTTTATGGTATCGTATATATGTGGGAGTGTGGACATAGACATAATTTGAAGAAAGTATGACTAATGTGGTGGAATAAATTCTCACATAATTGGATAATTGACCAACAATAATATAATGTATCATATTTGATAAATAATATATATATGTTATGTTATTTGATACCAGATCCTCACATTCAATAAAATCTACCTATTTTATGGATTTATTAAATACTCTATCCAAGTGTATTTCATATATTATGGGGTTAACTAAACCTATTGGGAAGAATATAGTGTTCAATGCCTAATAAATTTCATGTATAATCTATATATCTGAGGTGGTGTTATCAAGGGACTTTCTTATTCTCCTAATATACCTATAAGATATTATGTTTGGTATGGAATGGATTTTCCTATCCGGATCCTATATTGATTTTAATCATATGTTTCTATACTTCACTGATTTTCAAGGAAGCAAAAATTTATTTCAAATATAATAATATCCACTTTTTAGAGGCACCAGACTTCCTCTTCTCAATGATTATGGGTTAATATGCTATAATAAATATCATTTAGTTGAGGGTAATTTATGGAATTTCAGTGGTGAACATCATACCCTAGTAAAAGTGTTTCTTGATGTCCCATTGTATATCTTCTCGTGGATTTATCTGTATAGGTATGACCATGATGATTCTAATTTCATTTCCATTATAATGGATCACACTACATTAATTGAGGGACATAATAATTTATATGGATGTTTTAGAATCAAAGGGATTTATTCAAACAAGTATCTCTCTATAGGTAGCTCTGATACACTTTTCAATGATACTATATAGAACACTTTGATTGTGAATTAATAATGTGATGCTGAATTATGTCACCATAAATAAACAATACCCATATTATCATTTAGATAACATATTTTATCAATTTAATGGGGTGAATTTGTTCTCATAGTTGAACTATTAGTCATTGTAGAATCTAATCTTGGTAAATAAGTATGAAACTTCCAATACATATTTTAAAAGAATACATGGTCACATAATGTATCTCATTAATCCATTTAGAATGATTAATAACGATATAGTGATAATATATCTTATGTGTTGGATAATTTATTAATACATTGAATCATTCATTGGATATTCATGGTTGTTATCCTTTTCAATACTGAAACTGAATAAGAGTACAAGAATCACATGATGATTGTTTTGGGATCTCTCAATGATCGTCTATTTAATTAAAATATTCATAATTCATCTTATATAACTATGAAGACATGTTCGTGGGATGTGTGGTGCAGAAATGAGTAATTTTAGTTGATCACGAGAAGGTGAATATTGGAACATCATGAAGAGAACTAAAAATTATCTTCATGATACATATCTTCTTAGTTATGTAAGATTTCTCCTAGTTATTTTTAAAAATAATTCATAGAGATTCCAACATATTTGAATTCTCTCAAATATATGGGTTGATATTTATCTAGTTCTCTAATTTTCGTTCATATTTTTATTTGATTTGAAGAGGATGTTGAAAACATGGACTGTATTGGTAATATATAAGATTAGACATGGAAATTTCATTTATAATGATGGATAAATCATGGAGTTATGAAGAATTCATCTACTAGGTGATCACATTATAGTGTTTGGATATCACTAAATGTTTACACATGAATGGAGAAACATGACCAATGATATTTTCTAATCCGTAATTATGACTTACCAGGAATATTGGAATCACAGTTCCTTTATAGATACATTCAAAGTGTATAGTAGTCACAAAATCTTAATGTAGATTTTTTCATAAAAAAATTATAATCTTCTGAAAATATTATTGGTGTAATATCATCATAATTTTGAACCAAACCTCAACAATAAATATGGAAATATAAATATTTTTATCGATATTCATATAATGTTATTTTCCATCGCATTCACTAAAGAAATCAAATGGTGAATATAACTCGATATTCCCCATTAATTGAATTATCTTCAAGGAAATGGACTGGAAAGGGAAAATATTTCTATATTATATTCTTCTGATACCTTATCTAAATGATACTATTCAATATGATATACTTGGGACGTAAGATTTCACACATATTGGGATGATTAAATGTGGTGGGGAAACTATAAATTAGTGGTCTCCATTTCGAAATTACATTCAATTTTCCATGAATGATTTTGTAATTCTTCATTCCGTTTGGAATGTAGTGATGAATGATTTCAAAAACCATTAGCATTTAGTACATTATAAATATTCTACAAAGAATTTTTATGATAATCATTGATATTTATTTACAGGTATGATATGTGACCTAATATTACTTTTATCATTATAATAAACCTCTAAATTGGTTAATGGATTGACCTAGGTGATGTCTAGTTTTTTACAATCTTCATATCCCCTCATTGAAATGATATGTGATATTGATGGGTTTAATTTATATGTTATCTGATACCCAATAGATATGGAATTACATTTTTTTGGATTTATAAATTTAGAACCATATCTCACTTCATATCGATCAATGATAGAAACAAGTTGAAGGTTGTTTCAGAGTCATATGTTAAATAGATTGTGACTCTCTAATGACTGAATTATTCTATCGTTTCTTATTTAGATCCCTAGATATCCTCCTGATTTTTTAATTTATCCTAAGAGCCATTTTTTGTAAAAGGAATTGAGGAATTAATTATCACCCATAAATGAATGGTCCAATAGCGATACAATCAAATTTTAGGAGAAAATAATTTATGCTTGTGTTTTGGATTTTATTGGTTTATGGGATACCGAGCATACATTTCCTTAGTTCAAATATAAATAAATATACTAGTCCTCTATCTATATGGAAGATTTTATGGCCTTATATGGTTATCTATTCTCATATACACTATATTGGAATAATGTGTGATAAACGTTTATGGTGATACTAAGAATTATCCACAATATAGATGAAAAGGTTCAAACTAGTTAGAAATGGATTATGATTGAACAATGAATCGAACAATATATTTTTTTTCATGATTTACAACAAATATAGGTCTAAATTAGTGAATGTTTAGTCTTAATAGTAAAAATATTTTTACGTCACTGATATCTTGTTAAATAGTCGGATAATGTATTATTTCAACTAGGTGGTCTGCTCCCGTCTTCCGACCTGATGTATCAGAGTGTGACCTAGCATGTAAAGCAGAGTATGGGAGGCATAAATTACCCCAAGATTGATCTCCCGTGAATCGAACCTTGTGTCTCACTGAACACCAGGGCAATAGTCCCCGACCTTGAGGAAATTTTTTTATATGATTCATTAAATGGTAATTTGATTTTATAAAATTATTATTTGTGATTATAAAGTTTTTATTATTTTAATATGATTACTTTTTATTTATTTTAAATGATTTAAATAATTAAACTAGTTTTCAAATTGAGATATAATATAGAATATTATGATTCTTATAATTTTTTGGATTAAATAACACTTAAAAAAACAATACATTTAATGATGATGAATAATATTTTCTAATTGTTATGACTCTTGGGAATCCTTGGTTCTTGGTCTATTAGGTAGGTTATATAGGACATATAAAAATGGTTAATGATTACAATATACATAATAAATTATAGTATACATCAATATTGAAAGATCCTACATTGGATACTAATTATTTTCAATGGTTTATGATGACACTTTTTCTACAATCCTAATAATTATTTGATGTATTTTAATGGGATATAGAATAATATTTACATATTAGGGAGGTATGATCTTTATTAACATGGGTAATATCCCATGATAATATGTTAATTTTTTTCATGAATCCTTTATTTAATTATTATAATCGTATAAACATTCATCTACATTACATGAAATCTCATTATAAAATAATAACTTATATGTAGATTTTCAAAATAGAAATAAAAATTTAAATATATTTTTTCATAGAATACATATTGGGATTATACTAGGATTAATATTCTAAAAGAATATTTATAACCTGTGAGTATATGTATAAATATTTTTTAAGTAACAAAGGTAAAGGAAACGAACCACAAAATGGTGGTTGATAATTATGTTATTATTATTTCAGTTTCATATGGGGTGAAATTGTGGGATTATCTATTTATTTCACATACATATGAATTTAAGATGTTTTGGTTAAATGTTTGTTTAATTCTAGTTTTTTTGACTCATCGTTTAGCCATCACCTTATTGATATCCAATCTTTTATTCTATTTGATTTCACATTTAGATTACTATATAGGTATATACATGAAATATTTGATATTTTTTTGGTAAAATATAAGACCATGATGTTATTTCTACTATTATTATTATTTATAATCCCTCCTATTTAATAATCTACGCAATGGGAATTTATTTCATTTTTCAATAAACTCTATATTAGTTTATTAACATTAAAATTTATGGAAGGATTCTGATTAATTCCAAGGATAGTATATTAGTATTTATTTTATTAGGTTAACTATTTTAAAAAGTAATTTCATTTATTTCAAGGGACTATTTTCCAAAATAGGTGATCAATAATTCCCATTAGGTTAAGCTGTAAGCTAGATCAGGTATCATGTGAGAGGAATCTTAGGATGGGTTGTGATATATATATATATATATATATATATTATCTATCATTTGTATGGTTATTTGTGAGGTGATTTATGTTATTTTATTTTCCCATTTGGGGTACTACTGGCACTTGGTTATCCCATATATATAATCATCTAGTACTAGGATAATGGTTGAAGGGACACTAAATGGGAAGAATGATGGATCATGGGATGTGATGGCAGGCTAAGGGAAATAAGTATGACACATATCATTTAATGGATTAACTCAAGATAATATAGTATCCCAGGATTATAGTTTTTGGTTATAATTATGTTGTTAATATAGGATGTACCTAATATGTGTATAACCAGAGTTTTTTTCGTCATATAGAGGGATTCACCACCTATGCTGAAATGGGGTTTGTAGGATTAAACCAATTATATTCTGAAGATAGTAAAATTGATAGTTCTAGTTTGGATTGGTATATAAAATGGGATTTCATGTGAGTTTTGAGATTATTATTTCATATGACTAGTGTCCTCTCATAAATTTTCTTAAATTTAAATGGGATTATTATTATTATTTTTACCCTATGACCTATTTAAATGAAAATAGCTGTATTTCAATTTTTTGTTAAATTTTATTTATGGTTGGCACCTCTTTTAATTCATAATTTTGACGTTCTTTGTGTAATCATTTTTCCATAATGTTTCGATGATTTGGTTAATGGAAAATAATGAGATAACATAAGGGTCAGGTGGAACATGTTCATGGGAATTTATTGATATAGATTACACAAAAAAAATATTTTTTAATTTTTTTTACTGTGTGGAATATTGAATTCGTTCACAAGGTTTTGTAAGAAATTTAATTATTGGAGGAGGAATATATCTATTGTTTTGCTAGTGTCGGTATAATTATTTGAGGTGTGTGAATATGTTAAATCCTTGACCAAAGGAGTGGTCAATATATACATATTATATTTTATTTTTGGATGGGTGAGTTCCACTAAACACTTATTTACAGTTTCTCAGGATTCACTTGCATATCCTATGGATCTTTTATAATCATTATGATGGGTTTATCTGGGAAAAAATACTAGGTTATTTCACTCACCCCTGTTAAATGTAAAAGGAATAGTATTCATTGTATGTAGTTAAACCCTATGTTTCATTTCTCAAACATATTTCATATTAAATTTAGAATAATGTAATGAGATATGAATTATGATGGAGGTTAATGAATTAGTAGTTAACTACGTGAGTTTTCTTGGGGCATTGTATATTTCTTTTTTGCATAATTGATTTTGTACTAAAAAATGGTCCTATTTCATTATATAACACATCTGTTGTTTTTAGGCATATTTATTATGAAATTTAAAAATTTTTAGATGCAAATCATATGTATGATTAAATTTTTTCTATTTTTAATTTTAGGGTACCTCTTGGGTCATTGTTTTATGTCTAAAGGTTTGGAATGTCTATTATATGGATGGGTTATTTAAAAAAATTATCTCTATTAGGATTTTTTACTTATTTTAATGGGCTTGTTTCACCAAAAATGATTTATTTCCTCACCATCAGATAGTAAACCTTTTTTTGGGGAGGCATGTCTATTGTCACATGGAACCACATGATTGATCACTATTTTTCTAGTTGTTATTGAGTGATACAATAAATTTTTATTAATTAGTCAAAGCTATGAATATGAAAAAGAATTAATAAAAATTTTGTATAAAATGATTGCTAAATAATATGAATCTTATCTGAATAAATTTAATTGTAATATTATATATGAATTTCGTTAATTAACCATAGGTATAAAATTTGATTTGTTGCTATTTTATAACATATAAAATGTATCAAATTATATTTAATAGGAAAATATGCATGGATTGTAGAATATTTTGGCACAATTTCTCTTAAAGAATTAATGACATGTTTGAATAAATCAAATATTGATATAACATGTGATATATCGAGAATGATGTAAAATGATGTCAAATAGAATTAATGATCTATAGACACACGTCAGTTGATCTAAACTATGACAATGTGCTTGAATTATCTTGTAAATATTTTACATTGATATTCTCTTATTTTGTGACATGTAATAACAAATTTTACCCCAATTTTAATTGTGATTGTTTGATAAAATGAAAATACATATTATTCATTATAATAAAATTAAAATTGATCTCATTTAATATAAATAAATACAAATTTTTTATTAATAATATATTATTATAAGTTAAATTTTTTCTTCGAAAAAAAATCAATAGATACTAATCGGTTGGAAATATTATTCCTAAAACATTACAAATCAAATATCCTCCTATTTTCTATTTCTAATATGTTGAGATATGATTGTTTTATAATAGGTTATAAATAAATCCATTTTAGGTCATTTTATGTTTTTGTAACAATAATTTATTTCATCTATTTTTTCAATCTATTATAATGTATTGTATTTTTTTATTATTCAAATGTATAATATTTTAATATTTTTTAATATAATTAATTTTTTTAGTTTCAATGTTAACATATTATATTTTTTGCATTCCCTTGATGAATAATTATTCTAATTATTTTATGTATAGAATAGTTATGATGGCGGTTTTTCTATTATGTAGATAGGACCTGAATTTTTTTAATCTATGCAGAGTATAATTTCTAGAACAACTACTAATCAGATCAATATTAGTTGGAATTTTGATTATTTTTCCAATCATATTTGACCATTTTCAAAAAAATCATGCAATAAATACATTTAGGATAATTAGAACTCCTAGAATTGGAAATAATTTTTCATAAATTTTAATAACATTTGATTCAATAAAAAATCTTTTATCATTAGAAAATAAATTTAAAATATTCTTTAACTTCTTTATAAGATGGTAATTATGATAATTAATTATTCAGTTGTGATTATTCATCTCGTGAACATGTTTTTTATGATAAAATTGGTATGATATTAATGTTTTTGTTTTTTTAAATTATCAAATTAAACATAAATTTAATGATAAATAAATTAGGAAATAAGGTTAATTTGATTGAAATTATATTTTAAAATATTCTTTATTTATTTTTATCTATTATTTTTTCCCTTTTTAATATGTGAGTTGTGTATGTGGATAATCTTATACAATATAGAATGTGATTTTTTTAAATTTATATCACCGTATGAATAAAACACTTCAATGTTTTGTGCAAAGAAAAACATCTTCAATATATATATATATATATATAATCTTTTTGTTAGTAAAAGACTCAAATATTATTATAAGTCATGTTTTTTAGACAATGTCTCATTTAAATAATTAAATTAAAATTAAATTATTAAATTTTATACTATAATGAATAAAATTTTATTCCCTATAATTTTAATTTATGATTTAAATTGTTACTTAAATGATATTAATTTTTGGTAGGTATATAATTATTCTTTTATTTTATTTTAAATTTGCTTTTTTAGAGTCATAAATAAATATTTACGGAGTTTTATAGGCATAATAGTTATGGTACACAGGGGGATTAATTATTCTCTGAAATGATTCCGTTCAATTATGTAGAATTGATGTGACCATGTTTGAGGTATTGATTTACATGGTATCAATGTATGACTCCTTGGCTATGAAGCTCCCAGTCAGGATCCATGTATCACTGAGAGGGGGAGGGGGTGAATCCGTGATATATTTTCCTTTTTTTTCCTTCTTTTTAAAATAACCTTCACCTCATATTAAAGAGTTTCTTACCTTCTTAACACACACAACTGCATGAACACAATATTTACAAGGGTCACTACTCAACATGGGTAGCTACATCCTTGGAATGGTACAAAAATAATCCATTACCACAAAATCCACTAGAAAGCAATCCATTGATTTGGAATACAACGAGTAGGATATACCCTTACACTCGTGTAGCACCTGGAAAACAATCTTCAAGTGTTTCTGCACCCTATTATCACAAATAGGTATTTAATGTATTTTACTGCTTCTTTATAGTTGAATATGTGTATTCTTGGAAGTACAAATCTTCACTTTTTACCCAGATGTTAGTAAGAACTATATTACGCACCACCGAATATGATTGAAGACCACAATTTTTCCACGCACCCATTAGGGTACCTTTCGCATATTTAAAATGTCTTGTGCATAGAAATTACCTTTTGGTGAGAAAAACATTTTCTTGCAACTTTCTTTATTTAAACAAATTTTCACTTTTCTCGCAGCTTCTCACTTTTCGCGCAACAACCAACTTTTTTGAGAATCTTTCCGCTTTCCACGCAAACCACATTATTTTTGTGAAACTCACATATCATATAATTTCTCGCAAATCAGTGCTCATTATTTTATCAAATTGTTGAGCCTTAACATATGAGAGGGGGTCACCTCGTATTTATTGGCATTTTTAACCCTGTGCGAAAAACACTAATATGCAAACCCTCTTCGTGAACATAAAAACTCCTTCATGCAAAATCATATTTCATGTAATGCTCTAGTTTTTTTCTTACCTCATGCCTTTGTCAATTTTTGAGCTTCAGATCTCAAAACACCTCTTGAGAGAAATACACCATTCCTCTATTTCACGCATCACACCAGTATTTCGCTCTCTGGTTTATTTTTTATGCATCTTGCTAATATTTCCTATACCACATTATTTTTTTGCACATCCTGCTAATATTTCGTGAACTAGTTTTTTTTCACACACCTCTCTTTTTCAAAAATCAACTCTTACAATTATCCATTTTTCAGGCCATAAAATTTGGCAAACACTGGAAAATAGAACCACCTTAAACTCTTCTTTTGTGCTGCCTTCATATTGTTCATTCATTTTTTATTTCCGTCTTCACTGCTTCCCATAACCATTCATCAACTTTCATCACGAACTCCACTATCGTGATATATATCATTTTACAGACCAGATTTAGCATCATCAGTTGTACAATGGGAAGTCCTGAAACTTTTCTCTCTTCCAATAGCATCATTCCAACCAATAAAAACATTATATGATTGGAACCATATTTTCTCCCCCGTTTCTTCATAATGCTTGAATCACAAGTTCTTCTAACTTATGATATTTTTGAAATACATATCAACAAAGCATAGTCTAGTTCCCCTGTACTTTACAAATTGATTTGATTTATCTTCTTTCACAATGAAAGACAACACTCTGTAACATCAAACTCTTCTAAATTTTTCTCCATTCAACATGGTCTCAACTGGATATGAACTGAGACAATGAAATATTATAGAATTTAAATTTTTTCATTATTTTGAATCTTATTTAAGTGATTATGGGATCTATTTTCTTTATTATCATCCATAACATCACAACAACCTCTCCAAAACTATTCCCCTAAATCTCCTCCTTTCTTTTTTATTTTCCATTGTAGATTTTTTTTATAAAAACACATTCAATACTTCATGTATGTTTCTATAATAATATTCCTTCATCATCTTCATCCCTCTTCTCCCCCACCATTTCCCATCATATAATTAGTTGGAAGGAGGTTCAAATTTTCATATAATTTATATATGGTAATTTCAGGTTATGGACTCCAATTATATTTTAATTGTTTCTTCTCACCCACTTTGGTGGGAAACCATCATTTATGAGTGGAATCAATGATTTATAATAGGTGGAAAAATATTAATTTACTTCTATTTTGAACCATGTCCTCATTATTTTATTAAATTATGTTTTAGATGTTATTAAATTTATTCAGTCTATATATTATTATTTATGAAAATTATACAAAATTAACCTATTTTTTCAAATAAAATAGAATCTAAAGTTTATAGTTTTATAAAAAAAATTTAGTTCATGATTGTTCCCCCAAGGGGTTAATCAAAATACATAGTCTTTTTATCATTGTTTTTAAAAATAAATTTTTTCATAGAATGTTTATACATTAATTATATTTCTTTTCAAAGATGTTTTTATAAAATAATTTTTTTTGATTACTAATACACCTAATTTTTGTATATATTTACACATATATTAATGAAAATAATAACATGTTTTCAGAAAATAAATAGTCCTTATTGGAAAAATACATTGATTTTGGTGATGTTGTTCATTTTCAAGAGTTTTATGGCCAAACACACAAACTAGAAGAACTCTGAAAAAAATTCCCAACTACACAGAATGTACATACCTACATAATGTGTACATTCAGACTAAGGCATGGATTGGTCAGATGAGTGCATGTCAAGGTTGCCAAAAACAGAGATGACAGGTTGTGTGGGTCATACCTACACACCATGTACAATCTTTATGATGTGGTTGGTGGAGTTTCACATTAACTATACAACATGTGTGGAGGCACCACCTGTCGTGTGCCCTCCACCAACTAGCCATCGACAATGGGGATGTCGAGGGCGGCACAACTGGATAACATCTATAGAAATACTATGACAAAAGCGTCTTATAAAAACTACATGGGGTGTACTTTTCATACACCCAGTGTTCTTTTGTTTTCTATAAATAGAGGTATTAGACTCCGGTTTTAAAGTGTCATTTTTATATATTTGAAGGAGGGAGGTTCTATTTCCATGCTACTGTTGTAATGTTACTTTGCCATTCCACCATTCTACCATTGAATTCACCTCCCTTCGAAGTTTCCACGAAGACCACATCAGTTATCGAGGGTTCTGTTGTCATATTTTCTTTTATTTTTAACTAAACACCCAATGTGTTGGGGTTGTATATAATGAAAGAGTGCTGTAATTTGGATTAATTGTTATGTTGTTGGTTGTTCTATTTAATTTTTCTTATTCTTCTTTAATCATTTCTTTTTATCATTAAATATTCTGATCTAGAACAAGGGAAAAAATTTCATGGACTCATATAAAGAATAACGATTAATACATTTGGGATAATTGGAAGTATTCATTGACTCGAAAATGGTCTGATCTAAATGAATAATTGTGAGACACTGACTACCAGACCAAGGAGTCTATTTCTTCACTTACATACATATTTTACCAGACTATGGGAAATTTTCCAGAATGGAAACCTAATGTGTGGGGTTATTATGGACAACACAACCTAATAAGATGTTCTTAAAACCTCCCTAATCACCATAGCCCCAACACACTCCATTTTCTATCAACCACATTAAAAAACCAATTTTTTTTTTCTTTACCTTTAATGGTTAATATTTAAATCAATAATAAAAATGGTTTTCATTTTCATAAACAAAGTCTCACTCAAAATTTAGCTTCTTTCACTATGTTAATTACAAACGCTATAGAATTCACACACTCAGTAGTTCCCCACGGATCGACCCATCACTTATGATATACTTGCATCAGAGCAGGTAATATCAATTTAGGACACAGATAAAATAACGTAGGTGAAACTAAAAGAATCTTTTTGGAGCCATTTCTGAGGAATAACGGTTTGATTGATAAATTTAGTTGTATTTTAATTTATTTTTTAATATAAAAATTAATGAATGTCCCAAAATTCTATTTTCTAATCACATCTCTATTTATCATTGTTCTTCCCTTTTTTGCATGGTTTTGGTTTTGTGTGTCTGTAGGATCATAGGTTCAAGATATGAATTCCCACATGGTCTAGGAGTGGTGAGTCATAAGACATTATTCTGATAGAACCAGAAATCGAACGAAAATTTTTGATATTTCGACATGCACTCGTGGAAGAGCACAGACCTAAATCTTAACCCACGGAGAACAAGGAAGAGGGAGAGTCGGCCAGTAAAGCTTCATCGGGGCACCCATACTAGTACCATCATCATGCCACTAATGGTATTCCATATTAGGCCCAACATGGAGCCTTCAAAAAGTTCCTCCCGAGGAACTACAAGAGGCCGCCACAATAACACCCTCCAGAGTACGGCATGCCCCATCAGCCGTATCAGATCATTATGATTTTTTACTTCTCCCCTAAGAAACATCAATATATGTGGCATCCACTATATCAAAACCCAACTCCTTGCAATAATCATTGAGAGTATGGCTTGTTGTCTATTCATGGAGTTAACACGGGCATCATATGTTCGCTAGTTAATTACGATCATTTCAATATCAAGATTTCTATCATGCAGCTAGTCGAAAACGTGTTTAGTTCGGTGGCATTCCCACTGAGGACCCAAACACCCATATTTTTAATTTCCTAGAGATCTGCGACATGTTCTACTAACACAGAATTTCCGAAGATGTTATTTTTCTTTTCCTCATTACCTTATATCTTAGGGATAAGGTGGAAGACTGAATAAAAGGTTTTCCGCAAAAAACTATCCTCACCTGGGATGAGTTAGCTTAGGTGTTTCTATGAAAATATTTCCCACCCTTGAATACAGTTACCTTATGGAAGTAAATACATGGCATCTAGCAGCACGACTAAGATTCATTGTATGAGTCATGAGAGCAGTTCCCAGATATACTACACAAATTTACTAACCACAGACTCCCACTCAAGATGCATGTCCAAGCCATATAAGGAGTACTAGCGATCAACACCAATTATGTGGTGGATGCTGCTTCTAGAGGTATGATTATGAGGAAGTCCCCCGAAAAGATTTTTGATTTGCTGGAAGACATTTATTCCAATAACATCTACTAGAATTACAAGAGGGGAACCCAAAAACAAGGAAGGCATAATATTGATGCCACTACTACGCTTGCTGCCTAGTTGGATGTCGTATCCAAGAAGACTGATGCACTGAATCAGAAGAGAACGACTCCAGTACATGCAGAGAACCATCTGAAGTGCAGCGAATTTGGCGACAAAAAAATAATGGGAGAATCCCTAGGACCTACAGTAATCCCTTCAATGAGCAGGATGAGCTATGTTTCTCAAAACCGAGTGCCAAACCAGGACCAACAGTACCAAATCCCGATATAGCGTGATAACTAGAACACATGCTTGGGCCCATAGTAGCAGAATCCACTGGCTCATCAACCTTCTAGCAACCATTAGACCCAATATCAGATTCAGTAACTGAGGAAAAAATAGCATCAATTGTGCCCGTACCAATAGTAACTGTATCAATACCATCACTCGCAGCAGCCGAGGCAGCCGACACCACCAGCAGCTGCACATCCAACTCATCAATAGAACACCTCAATGTCAGATTATCTCAAGAAAAAATTTATATCTACTTTAGAGACAAGATTCTAGATTAATGAGGCCTCCATTCGATGCCTGAAGAAAAAAAATCGGCAAGTCGGCAAACCCGCTCTTGGAGAGGTACCCCAGTACAGTATCGGTTAACACTAAGAAACACCCGAGGGAGAAGGCCCATAATGTTACAAAATGAAGTGGAAAGTAGTAACAACAGAAGGAACTAGCTCAACAAGGTTCACATGCTTCCCCTGCTGAAAAAATGGAAGAATTATAGACCCCTCCTCATCCAAAGGCCCACTAAAATAGAACCCATAGGGAAAAGAAAAGAAGGTTGTCAAACCCTTCGAGCCTACCTTACCCTTATTTGATAGGATTAATCCAAGAAAGAAGGAAAAAAAGTTCATCGATGTTCATGTATCTGTTCAGGAAGCTGCACATCAATATTCCATTTGCATAGGAACTGATGAAAATTCCCACATATGAAATATTTAGGATGGAGATCATCTCTAAAAAAACAAAGATTGAGGATTTGGGCATCATTTCACTGTAAAAGGAGTGCTAAGTGTTCATATAACATTCGATTTCTCCCAATCTCTAAGATATATTATTCTTCACTATCCCATGAACTATTGAACCTTGTGAGTTTGGGAAGGCCCGATGCGACTTAAGGCCAAGTTTCAACCTCATGCTCTTTTGAGTTTTTAATAATCTAGGTCTCAGTTATATGAATCCTACCAATTTATCCCTTCAACTTGTTGACCGATCCATCAAATATCCAAAGGGGACACTGGAGGACGTGCTGGAAAAGGTGGGAAGGCTAATCCTCCCCGAAGAATTCATCATCCTCGACATGGAGGAAGACCAGGAGGCAACATTTACTATTAAGATACCTTTATTGAACAATGAGAAGGGATTGATAGACATAAACTAGGGTGAGATGATCTTAAGAGTATGAGACACAATAGTATCCTATAATGTCCTCAAATCCATCAAGGAATAATCCTTACCTGAGTATGAAGAATGTTTCGTAGTTTCCACGCTGAATGATCACTTGAGCATAAGAAGATATGATCTGGTATGATCTTCCACCTTAGATGAATTTTTTTTCCAAAAATCATAGTTTTTGAAGCACCAGAGGACTTGAAACTCCTGGATGTCTAGGGGAGGCACTACTGGAAGCGTGATGTTATTCTTTACATTCTAGAGTGGGCAGAGGTACAACCACTTGCACCTTCAATTCTAATGGTGCCTACACTAGTACTGTAACCTCCCCCATCTTCTCTGATGTACAAGTACATTGGTGGCCATCATACATTGCTCGTTATATATAGTGAACCACTATCACATGATCATGAAGATGAGCTTCATCACATTTGGAAGCGGAGGAAGAATTCTATGGGGTGGAAAACAATAGAATTGAAAGGCAACAATCCTACCCTTCGCACCCACAAGGTGCTGCTCGAAGTAGGAGAAAATCCATCTAGGAAACCACAATGACACCTTAACCCCCACCCCAAATGAAGGAATTTGTGACGAATTAGGTAATCATGTTATGGGAATTAGGAATCATATAACCCATCTCAGATAGTCTGTGGGTGAGTCCCTTGCAAGTGGTGCCCAAAATGGGGGGTATCAATGTGATTTCAAATGACATGAATGGCCTCATCCCCCTATGAAATATCACGAGCTGGAGAGTCCATGTGGACTAGTGAAAGATTAATGATTCCACATGGAAGGATAATTTCCTCCTTCCATTTATGGATCAGATTCTAGAGAGACTAGAGGGTCACAAGTTTTACAACTTCCTTGATGGCTATTTCAGCTACAATCAAGTTTCCATTGACATAAAAGAACCTAGAATGATCATGTTTACATGACCCTACAGTGTGTTTTCATAATTAAGGTTGTACTTTTTCATGTGAAACTCTCCCGCCAAATTCCAGCGATGCATTATGTCTATCTTCCATGAGATGAAAAAACAGGTCCTATTGGTTTTTATGGATTATTTTTTCATTTACAGGAAATCATTCACCACATGCTTACAAAACCTAGAGCTCTCACATATATGACTTATTATAAAGGTAAATTTAATTTAATTTCCAATAATGCATTGTTTTGGGGATTTCCCAAAGTTTTATGGGCTAATAGGTGAGTTTTCTTGAATTAGGCCAAACCGTGAGCCCAATTCCATATTTGAAAATAAATTTTGTTTCTTTTAAAACTTTTTCATTTTTTAAAATTTTTCGCACATTCCAATTCCTAAATGTCTTCCTCTGATATATTAAAACCATAATTAAAAATTTTATCCTTTATATATCCATAAACATGGTGTAATTTTGTATTTATCTAATGGATTGGGCCTTCCCTGAAGCCCATATGCAGTTTTAAAAATTAATTTTATTTATTTAATAACATATTCAATATTAAGAATGTTTTTGTGATTCCAAGTCTCACACGAGCCCATGGAACCCATACGGGAGCCTAACCCCCCTCCCCTATTTGGAGATCTTTTTCATCGTGATTGAGTGCTGGATGTGTTAGGGTTTCTAAAATCAGGCATATTTTAGGAGGTAAGTTCTTTCCATCATAACACCCTCAATTATTACTCTTTTTACTCAATTACTATTCCAAAATGAACTCATCATCCTTCTTCGATCCTCCATTTATGTTTGGACTATTTTAAATTTCATCTTCTGCTTTATTAGGGGAGATTTGTCGTGATCCCTCATGTAAGTGAGTCTCTTCCATTACTCATTCAAATTTATTATGGTTTCATTCTATTTTCATGGGGTTTATTCACTTTTCCATGAAGTACCAAATGACCAAGAGGTTGGATTTCAAACCTAGGGTATAACCATGGGTTTTCTTGGTCCATTTTTGTGTTTTTATGTTTGTTATAAGTCACTCTTTGTGCGGTGGTGGTGCGACTTGATTTTCGCACGTTGGTTCAAGTGTATTAATTACTTTGATAGGTTATTCCACTTTTTATGCAATCCTTGTGACAAAGATACTATGTTTATTACATTTTCATATTTATCCCATTGATTTGGTTCTAAAAAATTGGTTTTAGTGGTGTTTGTAATGCAAGTTAATTTGAAGGGACAATTTCATGTGAAATTTGTGTTTTTTATATAAATATTTCATTGGATCATTAAGGAATGCCTTTAAATTATTTATTTGACCATAATGAACAATATTGGGGATGAAAATAATTTTTTAAATTTTATTATTCTTTGGTTGTTGCTAAGAAATTTTTTTTGGGTGACGTTTGTTAAGAAAATGGTTTTTGAGTACCAATTTGGTGTCGAATTGGGTGTTTTACATAGGTATTGTATGCGATGCTTATTGGGATTGTTTTATAAATCATGTAACAAGTTTAAGGAAATTTTTAGGGTGTGGTGGATTCTGTTTTGATAAATATGAGTATGAATATATTGTTCAAGTGGGGTGTTCAAAGAGTTTTGGGTGCAAAAGAAAGAATGATTTAGAGAATTTGTTTTATTGAAACTCAAAGTGTTTTGTTGCATGTTTTAAATGTTATAAAATGTGTGTAGCTACTGAAATTATTGTATGTGACCAGTAGTGCTGTTTAATATGAATATAGATATATGTATTATTCTGAAATTGTTTGAGCACAATGGGGGAATCTCGTTTACATAGGTGGGGCAGATGTGTACTAGTATAGCTAGTGTACTGGATGGGTATTGTCCCAGTTTCACCTAGAATTTGAATAAATACATCACTAACTGAACTATGTGGATGATGTTTGGGGAACACTAGGTAATTAGTATGTTTCATACTAGTGTCTCAGGCACGAGAACATATTTTACTATGGTAACTTTACACCGATGTATGAGGTACATGGGGCCTGAGACTATCTAGTGTCTATGGGTGCTCCCGATTTTGTTGCTCATTATGTTCGTAGTATTTTACCATGTATTTTGGTGTTTTTGGAAGTACTTTATAGCATCTATAAAATCTATTTAAATCTGTTAACATTCTGAAATATTCATCTTGAAAAATGTTTTCAATTGAAGGTTCCATTCCTTGGATTTTATCACTACTTTTATTTTCCTATTAAAACTGCTTGCTTTTTCACATTATATTGCATGCTCTATGGAATCATTGGGTGGTATCCTATTGGTATTATGATCAAACTATACTTACACCCCTTAGGTGTAAGTAGACTTGGTTATGTTTGACTGAGGTAAAAGAAGGTCTATGGGTGATGGCGGTCCAGGGTGTTAGTCCCCATCCTTGGGGTGGAGTTGTGGAGACAACATGGGGGTGATGACCCCATGTCATGTCGAGTCCATGAGGCTGTTTTGTTTCTGTTTCATTGTGTATTTGTATATTTTTTAATGCATTTGATCTTATGTATTCAATTCTGGATTTTTTATAAACCTTGTTTGTATGAATTTTTCAGATTCATTTTTTCAAATATTATAGATGTTTTATGTATACATATTCAGGTAAATCATTCCCAAACCAAGATAAATGATACCCAGGCACTTGTTCCAGCCTATGGGGATAGGTAATTCCATTTGGTCCTTGACATGGGCTGGGTTTGGTGCTGGTATTGGTGGTGACCAGATTCAGTTTGTGAAAAAATGGTATCGTCGAAGGTTCATTCTCTTTAGGTCATATTATTTGGGGAACATTCGGGATAGCTTGGGGTCAGTATTGTTGGGACTCTACATTCTGGTTAGGAGTAGTGTGGCTCATAACCACACCTCATGATGGTATTCAAGTTTACGGGGGATTTCAAGACTTTTCTAAGTCATTTGGTTTTCTTGGTTTGATGGTGATTAGTAGAAATGAAAAGAGAGTTGGGTTAATGGTCTCAGTTAGCTCGTAGGGTCTAGAAATCCATGTGGAGTCAGGGGTATTCCCAAGAACATTCTCTGGGAAAGTGAAGTGATTAGAATCTGTTTTCCAACCATATGTCCAAGTCACCCACTGAAACTAGTTTCCTCTCGCATTATCTTGTGTTCTTCAGTTTTTAAATCGTGTTACATTGGTTATAATGTGACTTGGTTAAAAGAAGTGTAATGTTTTTATGAAATGATTTTCAATTAAATATGGAATGGTTTTATTTATGAAATGGTGGAAATGAATTTTCAGAATTATTTTGAAATGGAAAATGGTGTTCTTACACATATTTTGAATGTAGAAACTATACTGAAGATGGTTTTGAAAAAGTGTTTCCAATAGAATTTTCTAAACAATAAAAGGGTGTTTTAATGGGATGAGATAATATGAATGTTATGTAAATAACATTAAAGTGAGTTCCTGATTAAATGGTTGTGTATTTCTGAATATTTTAGTAATATTTGAATTGGGATTTTTATATCTTGTTTAGCAGTTTTGAGAAAAAGGATATGTTGGTTGACTGTTTTGGTTTTTAAAAGTGGAAATAATATTTGTTTTAAACTTTGGTATTTTTGTGAGAAACCATGTGTATGGGGTTTTATGGATTGATGGATTTTTGATGGAACGAATGGATGTGTTCTGGGATGGATATGAGGAGGGTGCCCAGTGTGGCACAAAAAACATGCATGTGTGAGGCTCATGGGGTACCATTAGTGGATACACTTACCGCTGAACCATTTGTTTTCAAAGAAATGGTTTTAAACAAAAACATGATGTCTTGATGAATAGTTTGGGATGGTTTGTATTATGTGTCTTTGAAAATTTTGATGTTGTGAGATGTTTTGATTCCAAGAACCCATCCTCTTTGAACTATTTTTGGGTTTGTGTTTGGTCGGTAAGTTGTGTTGTAGGGATGGTTAGTGGTCTCTTCTGAAAAATGTTTTGGGATACCATTACGGTGGTTCCCTTTAATGTGTTTGTATCTGGTTTGTGGTATATAATGACCTCTGTACCATCTTGGTTGGGTCCTTGGGCTCGATCATTGGATAAGGTACACCCCATTAAGGGTCAGAGCACAACTGAAGTGCAACCCAGATTGTTTCGCCATTTGAAGACCCTCTAGTTGATCAATACAAGGAATCTTTTTCTTGAGCTTTTTATATTGAGTATACACTCTTTCCTTTCAAGGTTTGGTGTATCCTCTTGTAGCAGGAGAGTGATCATGGATTGTTGAAAGAGACCATAGATTCTTATGTTTCCTGATTTTCCAATGGTGGAAGTGGTTTGGGGTTATTAGCATGATGAGTATCTGGATTGTGTCTAAGTGGTCCTCTCAGTCCTTCGTAGTTTCTTAGAAGAAGGATTTTATGTTGAACTAAAAGTGTGGGAAATATAGTCATGAGAGGATATTGTGGCCAATTATATAATTATGCATTGTTTTGGGATGTTGTATAAGGAACCTCTCCAAGCATTGTTTATATCAGTGGAAATTTTCATGTTTTGTGACGCCTTGTGATGTCATGTGCTCAATTGACTGTAAAGGTGAACGCCATGAAATCCTCTGAGAGTCTCTGTTATATTGGGAGAATGTATCCATTAGAAAAACATCAAAATATACCATTTTAGAGGAAGGAAATTATAGGGTTTCTTTACTTCTATTGTTTCTCACCCGAATAAACATGGTGTGATGTGTGTGCATCTTCTAATCTCCTGTTTTAGTGAACTGTCGGGTTAGGGTAAAGTGAGTTATGAATGTGTTATGTTTTGGAAATCTTATCGGGGAGTGTGGTGTAGTTGTTGGTTGCACCGAAGGAATATTTCTCATTCATGTAGTATCCAAGGCCTAAATGTGAGGCTGAATATGCTTCAATCATTGAGCTATATCCATAGGTCTCAGAGAGAAGTTGGATCGTAGTCAGGGGAAATCCCAGTTTGATTAAACCCTTGTACAAAGTCTTATCCTTAGTATGAATGATGGTAATAGTTCAATTTTCTAGTGTCTTCATGGTTGAGCACATATTTTGTGCATGATTAGTAGTGTTCGTGTGTTAGGAATCCATGTTGAACTAATGATCTTAACAGTTAGTGTACAGTTTCTCAAACCGTGGGGACTAACCATGTGCCCTTCCCAAATCATTAATTTTTTTGGGTCTTTCCAAGTCAGCCCATGCTGGCCGGTTAAGATGATTGGTTCTTATGGTGGGGAGACCCACTATGATTCTCATGAATGTTCCTTCACAAATTTTGAATGGTTGTCTACCCTTTGGACTAGGAAGTCTGTTCCGGCCTCCCCATATTAGTGTCTTGATTCTATCTTGGAAAAATATAGGTTTTCTCTTCTGGTGGGGAGCCTATTTGTGTCCCCCCACACCAATAACTCAGATTTATCCATGTTCTTTGATTGGTGGTTGTTATTCTCATTAAGAAATATCTTGATACCAACATATTACATGATTAAATGTTGGTATTGGAGAGCACCCAATTGGTTTATTAAATTATGTTAAGTGTACACTTGTATGAAGTTTTTTTTCGTTTAGGTAAATTTCTTGAGTCTTGTTCGGATAAGTGTTTGAAGATTTTACTTTTGGGATAATGTATGAATGTGATTTATCATTCAAAGAAAGTGTTGTATGTTATTTTGGTGAGAGTAATCCTTTTTTAATTTAACACTGGAGGTGTTTTGGCCTTTGTGGGTGAAGCATGGAAGATAAGTACATCTTGGTTTATCGGTTGGGTTTGATTTTTGTATTTGGACTTACTTTGGATTTCCAGGGATGGAAAGATTTAATATTGGATATAATTTTCAAATACATGAATTATTATAAAGGTAAATGTAATCTAATATCTATTAATTCTTTGTTTTGGGGGTCTCCCGAGGATTTACGGAGGAATATGTGAGTTTTCATGAATTGGGCCAAACCGTGAGCCCAATTACTAATTTAAAAATAATTTTTGTTTCTTTTATAACTTTTTAATTTATTATTATTTTTTACACATTATAATTCCAAAATTTCATCCCCTGATATATTAACACCACAATTAATATTTGCAACCGTTAGATATCCACAAACATGGTGTCATTTGGTTTTTATTTAAGGGATTGGGCCTTTCTGGAAGCCCATATCCGGTTTTAAAAATTAATTTTATTTATTTGATAACATATTCAATATAATATATATTTTTGGTGATTCTAAGTCTCACACGAGCCCATGGAACCCATCCACGTGCCCAACCTCCCCCCCCCCTTTCTAGCTCTTCTTTGTCGTGATTGAGTGCATAACTTCTTAGGGCTTCAAAAATGAGACAAATTTGAGGAGGTAAGTTATTTCCATCATATCTCTCTCACTTGTTACTCTTTTTCATCCATTACAGTTCCTAAATTACTTCCTCATCCTTCTTAGATCCTCCCATGATGTTTAGATAGTTTTAAATTTCAGATACTGGGTTATTAGGGGAGATTTTTCAAGATCCATCAAGTAAGTGAGTCTCTTCTGTTCCTAACTCAAATTTCTTAGGGTATCATTCTATTTGTTTGGGGTTTATTCACTTTTCCTTGAAGTACCAAATGATCCGGAGTTATGGTTTCGAAACTAGGGTTTAACCTTGGGATTTCTTTGTCCAATTTTGTGGTTTTAGGCTTGTTCAAAGTCCCTCTTGGTGTGGTGGTGCTGCGACATGATTTTCGCACGTTGATTCAAGTGTTTTCGTTACATTGGTAGGTGATTCCAGTTTTAATGAAATTATAGTGACATATCTACAACGATTAATATATTTTCATGTTTAACCCATTGATTTGGGGGTGAAAAATTTGGTTTTAGTTGTTTTTGTATTGCTAGTAAATTTTAAGGGCCAATTTCCTGTGAAATTTGTGTTTTTTATATAAATATTGCATTGGATAATTAAGGGATGTATTTTAATTATTTATTTGAACTTATTGAACTATATTGGGGATGAAAATAATTAATTAAAAGTTATTATTATTTTGTTTGTTGCTAAGAAATTTGTTTTGGGTGAAGTTTGTTAAGAAAATGGTTTTTGAGTACCAATTTGGTGTTGAATTGGGTGTTTTACATAGGTATTCTAGGAGATTCTTATTGGTATTGTTTTATAAATCATTTAATTAGTTTAAAGAATGTTTTTGGGTGTGTTGGATTATTTTTTGATAAATATGAGTATGAATATGGTGTTCATATGGGGTTTTCAAAGAGTTTTGGGTGCAAAACAAAGAATGATTTAGAGAAGTTGTTTTATTGAAACTCAAAGTGTTATGTTGTGTGTTTTAAATGGTATAAAATGTGTGTAGCTACTCTACTGATTGAATGTGACCAGTATTAGTTTTATATATGAAAATTGATATATGTATCATTCTGAAATTGTTTGAGCATAAAGGGGGAATCACAGGTGCCTAGGGGGGGGCAGATGTGTACTAGTACGGCTATTGGACCAGATGGGTTTTATGCCTGTTTTACCTAGAATTTGGATAATTAAAACTAAAACTAAACTATGTTTATGATGATTGGGGACCACTAGGTTATGGTTATGTTCCCTACTAGTGGCTCATTCTTGAGAATGTATTTTACTATGGCTACTTTACACCGAGGTATGAGGTACATGGGGCCCGAGACTATCTAGTGCGTATATGTGTTCCCGATTTTTTTGCTACTTGTGATTGTCATATTTTCCAATGTATTGATGTGTTTTTGGAAGTACATTACAATATATAACGTTTATATTTAAATAATTCAACATTCTGAAAACGTTATCTTGAAAAATGTTTTCAAATGAAAGTTGCATTTCTTGGATTCTATCACTACCTTTTTTTGTGATTTAGAACTTCTTGAATTTTCACATTGTATTGAATGCTCTCAGGAATAAATAGGTGGTATCCTATTATGAATTATATAAAACCCTACTGACACCCCTTTTGTGTAAGTAGACATGGTTATGTTTGACTCGGGTAAAGGAAAGGCTTGGGGTGATGGCAGTTCAAGGTGTTAGTCCACATCCTTGGGGCGGAGTACTGGAGATGGCTTGGGGGTGATGTCCCCTTGTCATGTGGAGTCTATGGGGATGTTTTTTTTTGCTGTTTCATTGTGTATTTGGACCTTTTGTATTGTATTTGAACTAATGTATTCAGTTCATAATTGTTTTATAAACCTTGATGGTATGAATTTTTCAGATTCATTTTATCAAATATTTTGGATGTTTTATGTATAAATATTCGGTTAAATCATTCAAAAACCAATATAAAGGATACCCAATAACTTGTTATAACCCATGGGGATAGGTAATACCCTCCTGGCATTCTCGTGGGATGGGTATGGTGCCGGTATTGGTGGTTACCAGATTTGATTTGTGACACGAGCTGGTACTGGAAGTAAGTGAGTACACCAACCTAGTTTTCAAATGGGAAAGGTTTCATGAAATAGTGGATATTGGCATCATCCAAGGACCTAGAATTTCAACGCATGATATAGAGGTGTTCCTAGAAAAGATAAAAGTCATTTCACAACATCCTATTACTAAATCTGTTAGATCCATAGACAGCTTCTTGGAACATGCTTGTTTCAGCAGGCGGTTTGTCCCCAAATTATCGATGATATCTCTTCCCCTCACCAACATTTTAATCAAGGATTATGTTTTTTAGTTTTATGAGGAATTCAACATTGACTTTTTTCACCTAAATAATCTCCTAGTAGAAGCTCTCGTGATTATTTCTCCCAACTAGGAGGAGAAATTTTAAGTGATGTGTGATACCATTGACTATGCAATGGGAGAAATACTTGGCCAATGGCTTGACTAAATTTTATGACCCATCTATAATGTCAAAAGGATGCTCAATGAGGAACATATGAAATACACTATGATATAGAAGGAGATCCTAGAAATGGTGTCTCTTTTTATAGGTTCCATTCTTAATTATTTTATCTATAGTTATTGTTTATACATACCATGGAAAACACATGTAACTGCTGAACATGAAGGATGCAAAGACATGACTGATCTGATGGGTAATCCTCCAACAAGAATTTTATTTGGATATATGAGACAAGTAGGGGAGTGAGAATGTCATTGTTGATCATCTCTCCCACCTAGAGCATCTAAATTTAGAGATGGTGGAAGATCAAACGATCAAGAAGGATTTCCCTGATGATCACCTTTTTAGTCAAAAAGTCACCTCAGCCCTAGTATGATGATATTGAAAATTATTTTGTTATAGGTTCAATCCACCTTGACCACTCTATCCAAAAGAGGAGGAGGTTTCTCTCTGATGTTAATAGGTAATTCTGGTAAGATCCTCTATTGTTCTGATGCTGTGGAGAAGGGGTGATCCGACATTGCATCCCAGAAACTGAATTTCACATAGTTTTTGAATTCTGTCATACCTCTCCAGTTGGGGGAAATCATGGTCTAGACCGTACTATAGAAAAGATAATGCGGTATGGTTTTTTCTTTCCCACACTTCATAGATATTTACAACCCTTTTTTTCCAATTGCGACCGATTCCAAAGAATAGGTAATGTGGGGAACATAGCTGAGATGCCCCAGCATCGCATCCTAGAGGTCGAGATCCTTGATGTATGAATCATAGAAATCATGGGGCCATTCCACCCATAATTCTAGAACAATTACATCCTATTCGGTGTCAACTAAATCTCAATTTGGGTGGAAGCTGCTGCTATAGCACACGACAAGGCCATGGTGGTCATGGCCCTTTTAAAGAATCAAATTTTTAGCAGGTTTGTCATTTCCCATGTACTAATCAGTGACCGAGGGACCCACTCTGATGAAAAATTGATAAAGGAGTATTGTCGAAGTACATGGTGAATCATAATATAGGGACACCATATCATCCCCACTCTAGTGGAAATTTGTAGCTCTCCATGTGTGAGATCAAGTAGATTCTAGAGAAAATGGTGAACACCTCAAGGAAAGACTGGTCCAAGAAGATCTAGGATTTATTGTGGTCGTATAAAACTGCATTCAGGATGCCACAGATGATGTTCCCATTCCGCCTTATCTATTTAAAGGCATTCCATGCTCAAGTAGAGTTGGAGCACAAAGCATACAGGGCCATCAAGGCCCTAAATTTTGAACTGAAGCTGGCTGAAAATAAGTGTCATTTCTAACTATAGGAATTTGATAAAATGTAATGGGAGGAATTTGAGAACACCATGATATACAAGGAGAATATGAGAGAAATCCACAATCAGATGATTTTGAAAAAATCATTCCAACCCGGTGGTTTGGTTATCCTTTATAACTCCCATCGTCGATTATTTACAGGAATGCTAATGTAAAGATGGTCGGGACCATTCTGAGTCATAAGATAATTCCACCATGGAGTGTTGGTAATTTCATCGGTGGATGGTCATGCGTTTAAGGTTAATGGAAAGAGGTTAAAGATTTACCATCACATTTCAGACATGGTGGGAACGCTCTCCACCATGCATTACAGGTTAGAAGAGGTAAGTAGGACGATCCAACGAACTAAAACAAAGGAGCTTCCTATGAGGCAACCCAGAGGTTACAAGACATGTACCACCTATACACACGGAATGTACTTATATTTTTATATTATTTTTCTAATATTATAAATATATAGATTAAATTAATTAACAATTATGGATGATGCTGGTGGAGATGGTAAAGTCATTGGAGTTCATCGAAGCCTTCGCCAGTTCGAATCCCTCCATCCCTATATTCAGCATAGGGTCCATTATTTTAATGCCAATATTTTAAATACATGTCATCAGTGGTGTTTGAAATAATATATTTATTTGTTTAAATAAATGAAAACCCATGATGGGGATGAACTGGTTTTCTAGGTTCGTAATATGATTCTAAAATACCAAGGTTTGAATCATGAAAACAATCCCATTACCATCATTTTTCATTTTAATAAAACCAAAAAATGAGTATTCTAATATATGTCAGGTGTGACATCTTTATAATAGTAACTGAATTTATTTACGAAATAAAGAAATACATGCGGGTGAAGTTGGATGATTGGCAGAGTCTCAGCCCTGGATCTGAAAGACCCAAGTTTGAACTCAGCTAATCTTCCAGCTTCATCACATTTATTCTAATTAAAAACCATTCATCGTGACTTCACTTACTCCCATGTAGTATTGGCTCTATACATTAAAGATATAAAATTAATAAACATGTACAGTATTAGAGCCTTTTATCTAGGGGTTAGGGCTTGCATTCAGATTGGATGATTGCAGGTTCGAATTTCACCTCAAGCATGACACCAAAGGTTGTAGTTATCAATTTCTAATTTTTGAACACAAGACACTTATTACTCGATACATTACGTTTCTATATTTATTTTTAATAAATTATATATATATATATATATTATTTTTAATTATTAATATTAATTATGATATATTTTACAATAATAATTGTATTGTATACATATGTTCAATATAATTGGCATTACACGGCGTGTGGGCCATAGTACATGCAGTGTACCACGGTTATAAAGACAGTGCCCCACCCGTCCTGAGTTCGTGTCGTGCGACCCACTCTCTCCCTATTTTTTTCAACCGCACAACTCTGAGCTGCCAAATTTCAAATCCAATTATTTTTTTTGCATTGTGGTGTCCAATTTCTTATCAATTGGTATCCTCACTTTTGGTGAGCCGTTCTACACTCCTAATTTCCAAATTTTCATAGTAGTTAGGGTGATTTGTGGATCAGATGCTGGTTCGGCTTCCCGTAGTACACAAGCCCAAAATGATGAACACACGGTGTGTACTTTTGTACAAAACCATGCACATGACAATTAGAAATTTGAAACTACATGGTGTGTCTATTTGGTACACAACCTGTACCATCCAGATTCTTGACCGGGTTCCTGATTCACACGACCACACAAACCATGTTTACACAAAAGAAGTGTTTGTTCGGTACACACCATATATCCCATTTATATGGTCCATCTCGTGTCTAGAATTCCGCACATCCATATAAACAATGTTTTTAAACATGTCATGTTGTACCTTAACATGAAACGTACTTCATTCTTTGCTCTACATGGACAACGACCATGTCTTTGAACCCCATGACTTGAAACCCATTTGCACATACAAGATGTGTATGTTAGGTACATGTTGTGTATCTTTCCCTGAACAGTGAAATGACCACTCGGGGTGCCTATCTAGAGAACATGAGATGATAACCCACATACACTAAAAGTTGTGTACTCTTGATATAAAAGCCATGTTCTTCAACTTTTTTTGTTTTCATAGATATTTCTATTTTTCTTTAATTTTTTTAGTTTTTATTTCTTTTCCATGTTATGGTAGACAGATACCCTATACGTGGGAAGCGGCCCACCTCCGCTACTGAGGGAGAGAGGACCATTTTTTTGGGATATGACTCCAGAACATGACGACACCAGCCCCAAACTTGCTAGTGTAATAACCTCCTCCGCTGGCCATATTTCAACAACTCACCACACCGAAAGAGGTCGATCCTAGTACCGCACCTCCACCATCCCACACAGAGCCTTAGAGCACCAGCATCTCTTCACCATAATATACCACACCACCTGATCCCTATACAGTAGCTGTTAATCCCTCACTATCCACCCCATCTAGTACACCACTACCTTCTAAGGCCACTCCGCCAACAGAGCCAGTCCTTGTTTCTGCCCCACAAAGGTCGGTCACTGCATGTTCCCCTATCCTTGCCTGGTGTTTCTAGTTACAGACCAATAGCCCAACTGAATCTGAAACTTCTCTCTTCACATTATCCAATTGATCAGTCGTTACCTTGACAACAACATGCCTCATATACTGGCATTCAAGGAGGAGTTAGAGAATCTCCTCGAGCACACGCTGTTACTCACGATCATCTAGGTCAACACTCCTATTTTCTTATATTTATTTTTGTAGTTAACTACTTCCTTTGATTTCGACGGGCCCGAGTACTAGGTGATACCTAGCGACACCATCCATGTGGTCTGATTTCGGCTTGTAAGTCAACCCTTTTCTTTTACCATGACTGATTTTGGTTGAGGGTGTGGATTTTATCTCCATCCAGTCACCCCACCCCTTATCTCCAACTTGACCCTCCCCAACCATTCTGAGATCATCTCTATATGATGGGATATTGCTGGTCCCGACCACCACTACACCCCCACTTCCCTGAAGAGTACCCTCATCATTCACTCTATCCTCCGCTTCACCTACCGGTGCTTTATATCCATCTTGTTTCCCTGCCACGAGGATATGGGGGTAGTGATCGGATGTGACATGGTGCTCCTCAAATGTGTCATCCTGTAGGACTACCTGGACCTCCCATACCATGCCGGCACTTACTTCCATGAAATGGTCATTGGCCATCAGGGACACCTGAACGATGGTTTTTATGCCACCCTTCACGCCCACTATCTCAACATTTTCAAGCCTTCCCTTCTCGACAACCAATTAGTTTCCCACTATTGTATGGGCATTCTAATTATTATTTTCATGGGATTTTTTAGGAAGTAATGGCACTTACAACCTTACCCAGGCCCCACCACCACCCCTTTTCGACCCTCTTTCCCCTAAGGATGCCCATGAACCTCCATCCCTACCCCTTTCAGCTTCCTCAACCAACCGTACATAATTTCGCATTCCCCCTCCAGGACCTTCACATACCCCATCCCCTTCCGTACCATTGACTGACCTCCTCATTACCATCTTCCTAGCTGCGATTGATGACCACCTAGCTCATCTAGAGCATCAGCAAGATTCTCTCCTTTAGTGGTAGACTACATCTTCTCAGTGCGTGGTCCGTATTTAGAGGATGATGGATCTAATGAAACATCATCAATGTATTCCCATTTCACTTCAGGATACATCTACTTCTGTGCCTCCAGATTCTACCATACCCCCTTCTGACATTTTCTTGACCGCAAACTACATACTCATATTTAGTACAGGTACCATCCCACCTCCTCATGCAGAGGCCTCCATCATAGACGCCCCTTCAGCGGCATCACTACCATAGTCCATGAGCTCTCTTCCACTCACTACTACACCAAGTGATTATTCCCCACTAATACTATAAAGTGCCTCCCATGAGGCTACACCCTGACTGTGACATTTTAGTTTTCTTATATATATATATATATATATATGTTTCCCATTTATATGAAGTGATTATGTTCTTTCTTCCAGTTTTATCTTCCATCGATATTCACAGGTACACCGTAGTGACTTTTGGAAGTCTTAAATTCTTACAACAACTTCTTATTTGGAACGAGGGGAGTTTTCCCTCAGTTTTCATTGTTTTTTTCTCCCTTGTAATTCCTACCCTCTCCCATTTCATTTCATGTCTCTGTCCTATTTCCCCCCTTTGTAGTGCACTTAGTGGACCATATGCAGTATTATGTGTGGGGGAGAGTCGGTCGAGCACCTTAGTCTTTTCCCCTACCATCATCGAGGAGACATCATTTCTAGAAGATATTTTTGAAAATGTGAAGAAATTATGTTTAGTCCTATTTATAAATAATAATTCAATAAGAATTTATTTTTAAGGATTTCATGATTATTTTAGATCTTATGTGTTTTAAAATGATTACTGATATAGATTAAATTGTGACCTGTAATACTTGCCTAATTAAATTGATTTGGATGATCATTTATATGCATGTCACTAACTAATTGTCTCTTTAACTGTTTTTCCAACTCTTGAACAGTATTCTAAACCCTTCGACATATTCTTTCTAAGACCCACTTTCACGATAGATTCTTAGGATATACATGACCACCCGAATTGGATATTTTTAATTTAGAAATAAGAATAATTTTTTAATTAAATTATAGTTATTGGGGAATTTGATTGTTTCAACCCCTATTATTTGGATACATACCTGATATATGATCTTTATAATTCCCCTAGAAACCATGAACATCCTTGATACGAAGCCCCATTGAATTAATATTTGGATTCCTACCATAATTTTTTTTAACTTTTCTTGATTATTCACATGATATTTAGAGAGATAATTGGATGTACATGGTACTTTTTTTGACTATTCTTAAAATTAATTGTGGGGGAGTGGAACTTGTTCATTCGGGGCAGAAACGGTTCCAAAACCCTATTTGTGAAATTTCTAAGTGGTCCCATAAGTTAAAAATAATAATAAATACAAGGGGACCTTATACTCACATGATGGTTTGTAAACCCTACATGACTAAGGAAGATGGTGGTGATGAGAGAATTTGATAGAGCATGTTGAGGATGCTTTTACATGATCATTATTTTGAATATCATGATATATTATTAAAATAATTTAGCCTCCCATTTCATGCCTCCTAGTTTATTTTTCACATATTTACCTACCATCCCTTAGCGATAGAGACATCTGATCCATATTTAAAAGTGCTCACTATTTTTGTAATTCAATTTTCTGAAGTATAGAAATAAATTTCTTTCAAACCTATGGATAGAATGTATAAAAAATAGATTGAATATAAAATTGATATAAAATATCTTTAGTGTTGAGTGTGTTATTTACTGGTGAGAATGATCATCACATGGAATACATATTTTTGAATGGTTTAAAAATGTGTTTAAAAGAAGATGAAATTAGATAATTGAATTATATATTCAGAATGATTAGAATATCTTATGAATTGAATTTTTTTGTAACTTTTAGAATTTTTTACCGTTACTGTATCATTTACACATATGATTAATTGAATACCATACTTTTAGAATATATACTCTGTTAATTAGATGTTGAGATTTTCATGAGGGAAAGCATATGAATAAGTGTCGGGGAGTTTGTTACACCTGATATTTGTATGAATTTCCACATATATTATTGAAAATAAGAACATGTTTTATAAAATTACATACCGCTTAGTGGAAAAATACTTTCACATTTGTTATCTTGTTCATTTTCAGGTGTTTTCTGTCCAAACACAAAAACCAAGAGAACTCTGACCAAAATTACCTACTACACAGTGTGTCCATACCTACACACCGTGTACATTCAGACTCTGACTTGAATCGGTCAGACATGTCATGCCCAAGTTACCATAATAGAGACGACACGCCATGTGGGTAATACCTCCACATTGTATATAGGCTTTTAGATTCAGTTGGTGGATTTTTCGAGAGATTATACACCATGTGTGACAGCTCCACATGTTGTGTACCCTCCACCAAATGGCCATCAATGCCACAGAAGTCAAGGGTGGCCCAACTCACCACTATTAAGAGAAAAACTGCAACAAAATCGCGTTGACGAAACTACACGGTGTGTACAAATCATACAAGCTCGTGTACTTTTTTTTCTATAAATAGACGTATTGGACTCTGGTTGGAGAGAGTCATTATTCAATATTCGAAGAAGGGATGTTCTGCTATTGTTCTACCATTGTTCTTCTACTCCCCAATTCCACCATTCTACTAAATAATTCATCTCTCCTTAATGTTTTTGTGATGACTAAATGAGGTATCAATGTTTCTATTATCATCTTTTCAACCATGTGTTACAAAACACCCCGTGTGTCGGGACTCTGGATGATGAAATATTTTTTTAATTTGAAATAATTTTTAGGTTTGTGTTTATTATATTTTATTATTCTAATTCTTCTTTAATCATTTCTTTTAATCACTGAAAATTATGATCCAGACCAAGGGAATAATTTTTAGGGACTCAAAAGAATAATGATGATGAATACCTTTATGATCATGGGAAGTATTCATCGAATCACAAATGGACTAATTTCAATAATGAATCATGTAACACTAACTACTAGGCCATGGTGTCAGTTTCTTCAATTTGAGATATAATTTACCTAACCAAGCGATCCTTTTCACATTTGAAACCAATAGTATTGGGTTTTTATGAACAAAACAACCTAATAAGAAGTTTGTATAACCACCATAATCACTATATCCCCAACACACTCATTTTTCTATCAACCAAATTAAAAACCAATATTGTTTTCATTACCATGAATAAGTAATCTTTACATCTGTAATCCAAACAATTTTCATTAGAAAAAACAAAAATTCCACTCTAAAATCAAAATCCTTCACTAAGTTCATTCAAACCAAAATCGAATTCACGTACTCGCCAGTTCCCTATGGATCAAACCTGAACATACCCTATACTAAATTAATAGTAGGTAATAATTATTTTGGACATCGATAACATACCTTCGGTGAAACAATAATCCAATTACACAATATTTGACACTATTTTCATTAATGTTATGTTAAACAACCTTTTTATATACCTCTATATTTGAAATTAATACTCTCTTATATGAATTTTTGTATTTATATATTTTTAGAAATTATCAAAGGATAATTTCAAATATCATGTTCATATGATTAGAAGCTATTAGGATAGGTTTTACTGGTGGAATACTAAGAAACATGGTGATCCGGGGTGTGATGTATTTAAAAATTTTCTATTCATTGGTCCTCTATTCCATTAGAATCACATTATAGTGTTATATTTAAACATTTAATGTCTAATTATCTTTAATAATTATCCTAAATAATAATATATTTGCCTAATATAATGAATTTACTACAAAACTATTTTACATAACTGACTACAATTGGAAAATTCACAATTTTTACACATAATGATGAATTAGTGTACCATAAATTTACACAAATGAATATATGTGGTATAAGTTTTTTAAATGATCCACTGTCAACAAAGTGGAACACCATTTCTTGTATTTTTAAAATCTAATGAGATATAAGTCTTGGGAATTTTACATAATCCTAGGAAATCATATATAGTTTAAGAAAATGATTGTATATACGTTTTGTCATGAATGTATTATTTCATCAATATTATTAAATTTTTTCTCTATTATTTAAATTACTATGATTCCATTACTATATGTTTGATGGGATCAATAAATTGATCTGGTGGTTGAGCATGTATCATCTAGTGTATCAAAAATGTATCATCCTCTTATCCTGAGTGAATATTATTCCTGATTGGAAAATATTATTGTAGTCCATGTCAAAATTAAAAATTTATTAGTGATTTCTATCCATATTGGGCCTCATAATTGGCAAATAGAGATTTATTTAAAATGGTATTCTATTATGGAACTCCATCATTATCCTCTAAACTAGATTTTGATATAGACTATAAATTTCTCTCTCCTCCCACAAATAAATACATTATATAATATTTCACTCTTATAAATAATATATGGTAATATAGTAATTTTCTTATATTATTATGTTCTAAAATATATATATATTCAATTATTTTCATGTTTCTCTTCTCCAAAAACATAAAGGTATATTTTTATAGGGTTCTTAATTAAATCTAATAAATCATTATTTAAGATCAATTCCCCTTCTTTAAATTATTCATGAAAATTCATGGTTTACCACATGAAATTTTAGTGTTCGTTAATTAATAATTAATATGATTAGATCAATGAAATCTCAATCAAAAATTACTTTTTTAAAATCTTAAATTAAATTTGTAGTAAATTTGGAAATATCGTTATCATGTTATGGATTCATCTCTTATTTTGTTGTCAATTATGGAAATGTTGTTTTAAAACAAGGAATCTTTCACTACATCATTGATCGAGTAAATAACAAGTATAATAAAATATTCTCCACACCACCATTTTTATTTATTTAATAAATCATTGTGAAATTATTTAGTTCATCCACACATTCAGACCTATTGAAGGGTGAATTGTTCGTCCATTTTAGAAATAACAATAATCAATGTGAAATAACTTGTTCTATTATTCTAATAAAATTAAAGGTGCATCGAATTTAATATTGTGTGGTCCTCTAATTTCCATATAATATTCAATCCAATGGCATCATATATAATCTTTCGGATATAGATGTCTATAAACATCTAAATGAATTGAAAATTATCTGTCCACATTATATATACTGAAATCATCTCGTAAAATTGTTTTATATAATTATATTTTTTTAATGATTAATATAGTGAGGGTTGTTTTTAATGTCATAGGTACCTTTAAATTTTAAGAACCACCAAAATATACACAACCAATTTCATAGTTAAACACATGATTTACAACATGTACTTCTTCAAATTTGAAAATCAACTAGACTAATTCAAACAACATTTTCTATTTTCCACATATTCTAAAGTGTGTGGAATGAAATAAAAATTCAGAGTAAGAAATTAGTCATCTTATTCATAATGTTTATACCACAATAACTATTCTACAATACGAAGATAAATTTTCTGCCACTATATTCAGATTTTGAATCTAACCCCCCATGAAGATACCTAATATTTTCCTCAAATATTGATAATGTAATGAATTGTATATAAAAATATATATACATAAATATGTCACTTAAAAAATTTGGTGTTTTTTTTGACTTTATATTGTCCCAACTCCATTTATAGCATGGATCATTTACTTAGGGAGTCATTTTTACCCATAAAATATATTATGGGATGTAGAATTATTGTATCAAATTTAATATTCTTAAAATTAGTGCATAAAATTCTCAAATCATTGAAAATTATATATAAAGATATCATAGTGACACTTATCACTAAATCATAGTACATCCATGAGCACCACCTCTCCAAATCATCCATGAAAATACAAAAATATTCAATGTATACACAAAAATCATCATATACACTTATTATAAATATTAGACATATCAAACACATTGACTCCATGGTTGAAAAATTATTGAACATTTGATTTGGGTAAAAATACAATCGTTAATACTATGACTCCTTGGTTTATGGTTCATTAATTCCACTCCCTGAAATAAATAATATTAAAAGGTTCTATCTTTCTATATATTTCTTTTCATTTTATACCCCTTTTAATTTTAAAAATAATTATATATATTTTATCCCAATATATATCTTGATATTAATTATGGTAACTCATTCAGTTTTTAATCCTACTTTTTCAACAATTAATTTTCACGACGTATTGAAATATATTCACAATGGTTGTGATGGGAAGATTTTAATTTCATGAAATAAAAATAATGATTTCTTGTTATCATATTTTCCTTGTGCTCCATTTGATAAAATTTTATATCACTTTTTGATATCAAAATACCTCAACTCTCTATCTAAAATTTTAAAAATTACCTCTAACTTTTTTTCCAATTTCATCCAATAATAAATTTAACATCCTAAGTTAAAAAAAATATGTTATATAGCATACATGATACGCCACATTGAACATAAGTGAATAACTAAATATTATAATTTAAATTTTTACAACATAACATATTATTTAGAGCGAAATGATTGAATTATATTAATTAAGTTATGAATATATGCTTTATATATTATAATATAATGTTGCAATTTTTTTAATTATATATAACTTAAAATAAAAACCATTAGAATATAAAGGATGTGTTTGATGAAAAAAATTTTAAGTATGAATAATTATTTTTATAAAATAATAAAATCACTCTTGTTTGATTATTTAAAATAAATATGTATTAAATATATTCATTTATACTTTTTAAATTCGTCTTATGTATTTTATAGTCCTAATATAAGAATTTATTTAATTTTAAAAATAAAATATGTATTTATCAAAAAAATAATTTTATAGACCTTTAATTTAATACCCAGTTTAAATAGTTTTTTTAATTTATAAATTATATTTCAAAATTTATATTTATTCATTGGAAGAGGGAAATAAAATATTAAATTGTTTAATGATTTCATATATTTCTGATAATATTTATTTTTAATGAATACTAAAAAATACTACATTTTAATTCAAAACATATTTTCATCAAATTGAATTAAATAGTTTGATAATACTTTTACTAATTTTTAAGTTATAATTATAATTTTTTTATCATTTAATCCAATTTTGGTCATTTATATCAATTTCATATTTAAATTAGATATGAAAACTATGTGAACTTTTGAAAGTTTTACATTAAAAACTAGTTTTCTCATTCTGTCACTGAGATTAATTTTCAATTAATTTCTACAAATTATATGTTTTGAATTTGTAAAAATGGATTCAATACTAATATCATAAGGAGAATATTATATAAATATTCCACCTTTATTTTTTGACATTATGAATATTTACATTAGTAATTACATTTATTACCACGTTTAAGTGTTAAATAGTTAATTAAGTGTTAAAATAATATTTTAAATATTATAAAACATTCCTGAAACTTGTAATAATTTCATTGGATGACTTATTGTTGATAAATATAATCCTTGGGTATAAATTCTGGCCTTTTGAATCCACTTTAGTGTGATTATGACATTGATAACATTTTATCTCATGTAACGACTAAGAAGTCATGATCATGTCGGTTATTACAAAACAAAAATAATATGGGGTACTGTAAATGATATATTAGACTATTAATATTTCTTATAAATATAAAAATAACACATAAAACATGATAATTTATTTATAATTTTTAGAAAATATATAATTAAATTAAATGGTGACACAACAATGACATTGCAATTTCACAATTAATGTATGAAGAAAATAAATGACATTTTAAATATTAAAATAAACATAAGATGACATAATTGTTGTCATAAAATAATTTTATATATTAATTTGACATGCTGGTGATAATTTAATGAATATTTTTAAAATATATCTTACTATTATGATATTTTTAAAATGTTTACTAATCAATAGTATCAATGTTGACAATATTAGAATTTTAAAATATAGAAGATTTTATTCAAAGAAATAAAATATCAAAAAAATAAAATATTCATATAAATAGTTGTTTAAATACCTTATGTTTGATAAATTACACTTTTTTGGTTATTTTTAATGTTATGGTAATTATATTAACCAACAAAGTGTAAATAACTTGATATCACTATAAGATTGGAAAGGGTAAGAAAAAGTTTTAATAAATGATAGGGGTAGAAAAATAAAAACTTTTCTAATTATTATTAGATGTGTGTATTTCAACTAATAATAATCCTATATTATAAATAAATAAACATGATCCAATTTGTAATATAATATGAATTTATATTAATTTAATACTTTTAATAATTCTAAGTGTGCCCCTCCCCTCCCCTATAAAAGGGAACCCATTCCTCTCTATTTAGAACTATTAAAAAATATTTTTGGTCTATCAAAGATATTCCCAAATACGTTTTTATAATCATCCCTCACAATATTCAAGAAATGTTTGAGGTATTACACCCCCCTTAGAGGTGTTATGGTGTTATGAAAAGGTGATGGTCTAAAGGAATGTTAATGTTTTTATTTAATTGTTCCAAATTTATTTCTTCTTCTAGATCGATAAAATAACTTTAAACTAAGTTGAGATAATAAATAATGTATACTAAAAATAATAATACATTATTATCTTAATATAATCACATAAATCCATCTATAGTTCCATCAAATGAAAAAAAATTAATCGTTTTGGCGTACGTGTGAACTATCACCGCCACAAACTGATATTATTCATTTTCCAAAACCTTATCTCAAAACTAGCTATAATGAGGTTATTAATGTTATAATGTTATATTTATGTCATATTGATAATTATAGGATATTTTTATATCAATTATTTTCCTACATAACATAAACATAAAAATGATAACATTGTTCGTGCGTACGTGTGAACTATCACCTACACGAAGTGATGTGATTTGTTTCTATTCAACACATCACTTATATAATTTATAGAAGTACGTTTTAATTAATAATATTAATTTAATAATACCGTGATAATACTTGGAGAATAAAGTATTAAGTACCATATTTCAATAATGATCAGTGAAAAATTTACACGTTAGTCATGCGTACGTACGACATACCGTCTCGATGATTATAACATTGTTCATTTTTGATATCCACATTCAATAAATGGATCTAAAGGTATAATTTATATAAATTTTTTTAATATTTGGTCATGATTATTATTCTAGATATTAGGTTATTTTGTCCAAATGGACTATTGACATCATACCAAGTTCATTTTTGAATTAAGTACTGAATATTGAATAAATTTCTAACATGAACATAAATAGTTTTATAATTGTTATAACTTTGTAATTAGTGATATAAAATGAATAATAAAATTGAAAAAGTATGTCATGAAATAAAATAGTTAATATTTGTTTATTATTAAGGAATATAAAGAACATACATGATGAATCAAACTCAAGGTAAGGGATTTCGTCTCAATTTACATGCCATTGAGACTTATTTGTTGTTATGAACCAATCCACTTTTATAAGGTGTATATACTACCCTTTGAAATATTCTATCGTTAATATCATTTTTTTTAATATTTTCTATTTATTGTTTATTTTTATTATTTAATTATTTTTATTTAATTGTTTCAAAAGTGGAAGGGAAATTTATAACTCAAATCCTCATTTTAATGTTTTGATGTATAATTCTAAAAAAGCATTCAATTTTATGTCCATTTTTTATAATGGTTTTTATGACTGAATTTCTTTAGAAATTAATATTATAAATCAAGAAGTTTTGAATTTATTTCAAAAGTTATGAAAAAGGTATCCTTGTAATAGATTTCATCTCAATCTCTTTTCATTGAGGAATATTTTGATAATATATAACACCATCTTTTATAAGGTGTATAATAATCCCCTGTGAATTTAAAATTCATAAAAAGGTTTTCATAATCAATATTTTTACAAAAGGATTTAAATTTCATTACTAAATGATAAAAATAATTATTTTTAAATATACAGTGACAATTACTTCTCCACCACTGTAACCGTTATTAGATATTTGGCTTCCTCTATAAAGATTAATTTTTTAAAAGGGAAAAGAAAAACCATATTCAATTTTGTGGGTATTTTGGTTTTGAAAGTTGATTTTAAAATGGATTTACTATTTCAATATCTTGATATATATTCCAATGTTTTCTCAGGAAATGTTATGATTGAAATGTTGATAATTGAAATATTAAATATGTTAAGATTATATAATGGAAATTGTACATTTGACATGTGGTTATGTGAAAAAACAAATACATGTGGTTCCGTGATAATAAAAATATGTGTGGTTTCATGATAAATCATGTATGGGTGGTTACATTCTAACCTCCAATGCATTGAATGTGGAAATTAGTGGTATGGCTATTACAATGGTAAGTGGGATATGTACAGAAGAAAAACTTATGGTTATGCCATTTATGTATGATTACATCCTATGTTTTCATTATTAGTCATGTGTTCTTTACGTGGGTTTATAGTAATCTTTTGATTACAAAAAATATTCAATGAGCTTCTAATCAGAATAAAATTATATACTACTTCTCTAAAGTGAAAATTATTAGTTTATCATAAATTAATCATGGTTTACATTTTTCTTAATGTATAACTACTTACCTTAATTATGTATCCCTTAATGAAATTTTTATGGCAAACCCATGTTTTTTAAAAAAATTCATAGGATTTAATGGATAATAGATTCAAGGATTAGATAAATGGAGTATTATGGTGATTAATCCTAAAAAGAAACAATGTTTTATGTTAAATTTTTTTATAAAATAAATGGATACTATTATAAGTGACCATATTTTATTTCTATGGTTCTGTTTTGTATATGTTAGGGAATAATTCCTCATAACTCTAATCATTAAAAGATCATCAATGTGAAATAAAGTTAAATTCTAGACTTAACTCACGATTATAAAATGTTTATGGTAGGATATTTAAATTTGGAATCCGAGGATAGTTTACACACCATAAAGATTTTTATGGTTTTTATAGAGTTATTAATATCATCATAGGTATATAATTTTACGTTTTATTATATTTTTAATATCTTAATATCCCATTTGATACTATTTTATAAAATTTTATAGCGACTACCCATATTTTATTTAAAACATTCACCTTTGTGGTATTTATGGGTTATTATATTTTGGGATGGAATATGAATGGTATGAGATGACCATTAAGTTTAAAAAAATATTATGGTTATTTTGGGGAAATTTTCATATTTTTGGGATTTTAATGTTTTTTAAAATGGAAAAATCAAATGACGGGTGAAAAACCATCGTGTAAGGGAAGGTTTCAGGAATCGAACCCACAAACCAGGCAATAAGGGTGCATCACTAACCAGTTATCTATATGAAGTCTCTAATTAGTATGAAATTTTATTTTTTTTATTTGAGTTGATGGATTATGAATAATATGATTTTGGGGACTTATGTTTTATCAAATGGATACCCTTGGTATTAGAAATGATTTTGGGGATAATGTGTTGAATGTTTATGCAGAAAAAGATTACTATTTGGAAATCCTAAAAGTTCATGGTGAATAGAATAGAATAGGATTTTATTTGAAATTTTTTGATTATATTATGGAATAATCTTTGATTTATTTGTTCAATTATAGTGACAGAAGTTATTTATTGAAATAAATATCATATCTTTGAGATTATGTGATAAGGGTAATGACTTTTTGGTATGAGACATTAAGATTAATTGATGTTATTTAGAGGTAAATGTTAAAATTTCTCTTGGAAGAATATTTTATCAAGTAATTTTGGGGTTTCAATCAATGTTTTTATTATATTGAGGAATTTTAAGGATTGATGAATGATCTACATTGAACAATGGGTACTATTGTTGACTTTTGGAGATTAAAAGCTGTCATTCTTATTTCAATGTTTACTATATTTGGGAAATTATATTATTTTATCCTAATTTTTTTATAATGTTTCAAGATAGTATTAATAGACAGTTAATCTTTTGTGTATTATTTGATTCTATCGATGTTGATTCAAGGGTGAAAATTTCATCACAAATACTCATCTTTTGGGGAAAAAGATGTTTTGTGGTGAAAACTTATTAAAATACCAAACTCTACTTGACATGTATGTATATTTCCATATGATATTATTATAGGAAGTCAATTAATTTCTCAAATTAGAGAAAAGGACTTCAAAACAAAAAAAATCTATTTATTTTTCTTATAATAAAATCAAGGTCTATTTAACCCATCAAAAATTTATGGTTTTTCATTTATTATATTTCTTCAAAAAATTATATATATTACGCTCTATCAAAAATATGTGGTTATTTTTATCTCCCTTATACATGTTTTCCTACATAGAATCTTAATATCTCTTATATCAAGTGACCTCTGTATATTCTATTCCTTCTTTTGAAGTGGATGTTTTATTAATCATATTTATATTGTGGGATTCTAGTAACAGTATTTGGAAAATCAATACCATAGTTACCAAACCTAAATAAAATTTTTTGAGTATAAAATTTCCCAATGGGATGGGGGGGGGGATAATTTAATACCTTTTGTTTTTTTAAAAAGTGACGTTATGATCACTAGCGTATATGATACACCACATTGGACATAAGTGAACAACTAAATATTATTATTTAAATGTTTCCATCATAACCTATACGTTAAAAAATAGTGAATGAATAGTATTAATGGAATTATAATAATAATGTTTAAAAAATTTATATAAAGATTCATTAAATTGAAAATTAATTAGATATATAAAAAACAATTGAATATATGGGTTGTGTCTGGAGAAAAACTATTTAAGTTGGAATAATTGTTTTTTTTGAATAATCAAATCAATCTTTATTGATTATATTAAGGAAATATATGTGAAATATGATTATTTTAATTTTTAAAATTTATCTTATTTTTTTCTAGTCTTAATATAAGAATAAATGCGTTTTTAAGTGAAAAATAATTATTTATGAAAAGTAGAATTTTTACAGCATTTTTATGAATAACCCCTTTAAAATTTAGTTTTTTATTATTTAATAAATTTTGTTATATAGGAACATTAAATATTACTTTGGATAATGATTGGTATTTATAATAATATTCCTTTTTTAACAAATATTGAAAATTAATGCATTTTTATTTAGAAAAATTTCAGTAAATTTATTTATATAGTCAGATTATCTATTTACATGGTTTTAAGGTATAATTAGATTAATTTATTATCATAAAATACAATTTAGGTAATTTATGTAAATTTAAAATTGAAATTACTTATAAGAACTATGTAATCTTTTGATCATTTTACTTTAGAAACTAATATTTTCATTCTGTCAATTAGATTAATTTTTAATCTATTTCTTATATTTATGTGTTTTAAATTTGAGAAAATGATTCTATATTTGGAATAATAATGTCCAAATTATGTAAATATATCCCTTTTATTTTTGAAAATTATTAATAGTAACTTTGGTAATTATTTTTATTACCATAATTAAGGGTAAATATGGTAATTAAAGGTTACATTATAATTATAAATATTATAATATTACCCTAAAACATGAACTAAACTTGTATTATGAGTTTCTGTAGACCAATAAAATCTCTTAGTCGAAATTTTGGCCTTTTAAGAAAATATTGTGTAATAATGGAGGTTATAAAAATATATTTAAGGGAAAAGAAGTCATAACCGTATCTCTTATTACTAAAAAAATTATAATACGAGGTTATATATGTGATATATTCAACTCTAAATTCCACTTATTAATATAAATATTATTTTTTACATCATGATAATTTATTTTTAATTATAAGGAAATAAATAATTAAATTAAATTGTGACCCACTGATGATGCAATAATTTCATAATTAATTATAGAATTAAATAAATGATATTATAAATATAAAAATAAATACCAGTTAGCGTAATTTATGTAATAAAAAAGGTTATATATTAATTAAATATTTTTTAGATCATTTTAATTAGTTCTTTCGAACTCATCCATCTCTTATAAAATATTTAAATTGTCAACTAATGAATATTGTCAAAATTGACACTATTGGTAGTCTAAAATATTAAATTATTTATTAAATTTTATAAAACTTTTAAAAATTCCATGTTTTGGAAAAATATTTGAAAAATACCTAATATTGGATTCATTACTCTATTATTTTTTGTTTTTCATGTTTTGATAATTATATTAACCCAGAAATTGTAAATAACATGATTTCATTATAATATATAGAAGGGTAAAATGCGTGATAATAGAAAATATTGGGATTTAAAATTAATCAAAACATGTGTAGTTTCTATTGAATGAATTTATTTCTACTAATAATCCTCATATATTAAAAATAAATAAATTTGGAACCATTTTGAATAGAATATGAATATACCATAATTTAATAACATTAACAATTCTTAGAGTTCCCCTCCCCACTTTTTTAAAAGAAAACTCACTATTATCTTTTCCTTATAGATAACAAAACTTTTGGTTAAGGAAAAATAAGAAAAAATCCCTTCACATAATCCCTCCGCTCATTCATTAAGAATTATGTTTAGAAGAGAACCCTCCTAGGAAGTGTTGAGGTGTTAGGAAATGGTTATTTTTTGAAGGAAAGGCAATGTTTTTATTTTATTCTTTTATATTTTATTTCTTCTTCCAATTATTTCAGATATTATCAAATAGAGAAGAGATAATAAACTCAGTATCCTCAATATAATTAGATGTTTTTATATTAATATCACCACCTAAATCCATCACCACATCCATAAAATGGGAAATGAATTAATTGTTCGTGCATGCATGTGAGATATCACCTCCAATAATTGATATAATATGTTTTCCTTAGTCATATATCATGATTGGTTCTAGTATTGGAATTAATTTTCTTATGTGAAATTTATAACATATAAATAATTATAATATAATAATATATCAATTATATTATTATATTTAATTCACATTAAAATGATAAAATTCGTCATGCATACAGGTACACTATCACCCCCATGAAGTGATGTGATGTATTTTTATTCACCACATGACTTTTTTGATTTAAATAATTATATTTGAATGATAAATATGATTTTAATAAAACTATGTAAATTCTAGAAAGGTAAAATAATAATTACCTTATTTCCATAAGGATCAATGAGAAATGAAAATGTTACTCATGCATATGTATGACATAACATCTGTATGATTGTAATGTTGATCATTAGTCATATACATTTTTAATTAATAGATTTAATGTTATAATTTATATTTTATTGCAATTATTATTTCATTATTCTTATTTTGGAGGTAAAGGTCATTTGATTACATGGACTATTGACATAATACCATGTTTCATTAAGACTAAACTACCAAATATCCACAAAACGTCCAACATGAACTCATTTTAATTTTTTATTGTTATAATAAGGTCATAATTGAAATAAAATGAATAATAAACATGAAATAGGTTCTCAAGAAAGAAAATAATTCAAATCAGTTTATTATTATGGATGATAATGAACATATGTAATGAATCAAACTCTATGTAAGAGATTTCATCTCCATTTTGATTTCATAGAGACTTATTTATTGTTCTGTATCAATTTAATTTTATATATTTATATATTAATCCCTTTGAAATATTATATGATGAATTTATTTATTCTGATTATATTATAATTTTTGTTTAATTTTATTCTTTAGTTATTTATGTTCATGGGTTTCTCAAGTGTTAAGGAGATTTATAACTCAAAAACTCAATTTAATGTTCAGTTGTTATTTTCTTATAAATCACTTTAGTTTATGTCCTTGTTTTTAAAACGGTTTTTTTGAATGTATTTATATAGAAACGAATGTTCTAAAATGGGTACTTTCTAATTATTTTAAAAAAAATTCCTAAAGGGATCCTTATAATGGACTTCATCTCAATTTCCTTTCTTTGAGACATATTTCGATAAGGTACAGAATCTTCTATTATAAGGTGTGTAATAAACCCATTTGACATTTCATTTCTTTATAATCTTCTCAAAATGAATATTTTTTTACAAAGTGTTTTAGTTTCATTAAAAAATGAAAAAATCAATGTTTTTTAATGTATGCAGTGACATTAACTTCTCTGTCACCATAACCATTATCTGATATTTGGTGTACTATATCTTACTTATTGTTTTTAAATGGGAAAATAAATCACTTCTTCCACGATTTTGGTTATTTTGGTATTGAATATGGTTTTGAAAATGGATTCACTATTTTACTATATTGAAATGATTTCCTATGATTGAAAATGTAATTCTGTGATTGAAATGTTGATATTTTCAATCTTATTTACGTTTTGATTATACAATGGTACATGAAAATTTGAAGGTTCATTATGTGATAAAGAAAATATAGGTGGTTCCATGATAATAAAAATTGGTGGTTCCTTGATAAACCAAAAATGGGTGGTATCATTATAACCTCCAATGCACTGCGTATGGAATTCAACTGTATGGTAATTCCACTTTTAAAAGTGATATTTACAAAAGTCGACCGTATGGTTACTAAATTTAAATATGATTATATCGTATCCTAACATTAAATGTGATATGAAATTTATATGGGTTGTATGGTAATATTTTGGTGACATAAAAATTATGAAATGATCCTATAATCATATTATGGTATTTATATCTTCTTTAATGTTAAATGTTTTACTTTATGACTAAGTATTCATGGGTAACATGTTTTTTCAAGAATAAATGTTTTCCATATTTTTGTATCCATTACTGATATTTTTATGCTCATAACATGTTTTGAAATATTTTTCATAGGATTTAAGGGATAATAGAGTCATGGTTTAGATTAATGTAAATTTATGATGATTAAAGATGAAAATATGCATTGTTAAATTTTAAATTTTTATTATGAAATTAATAGATATTGTTGGAAGTGTACACTTTGTATTTATATGGATTTTTTATGTATTATTTATGGCCTAAATATCTAAAAATATAAACCTGAAAGGTTTCTAAATGTGAAATAAAGTAAAATTCATAACATAACTCAAAATTAAGAAATTTTTAAGGTATGGTCCATAGAGATGGTATGAAATGATGGTTTGGAAAACTTTTTAGATTTGTATGTTTTTAAAATATTTAGGGATATCATCAAGAGTCGATAATTGTAAGGATGATTATATATTTACTAACTTATAATCCCTTTTGAGGCTTTATGTTGTGAAATTTAAAGGTTACTAATGGTATTTTTGGACACTTTCACCATTGAGATAATTATGGGTTATTACTTTTTTGGATGAAATTTGAAAGGTATGAGAAAACCATAGAGGTTAAAATTGTTATTTTAATTTTTGAGAACATTATCATTTTTCTAGAATATATAATTTTTAAAAATGTACATCTTGAATATTTGGTGAAAACCTATCACGTCAGACAAGGTTGTGTGAATCTAACCCACAACCAAAGGGAAAAATGGTGCCTCCACATCCCTACATCATGTCCATAATTAGTATGACTCTTTAATTTTAGTTAATAAATTTGATAGATTATGAATAATTTGATTTTTCAAACTTTTTTTATCAAATTAATATCCATGGTATTGGAAATTGATTATGGGGATTTAGTGATCAATGTTCATCCAAAAGAAGTTATCTATATTGGGAATCCAATATGATCAAGGTAAGCATAAATCAATGATATTTTTTTTTTAAATGTTGAATAATATTTTGATAGAATATATTATTTATTACTAGAATTATTTTATGTTATGTTATTTATGGAAACAATTATCATATATTTGAGATTATGTGATTAGTTTAATTACTTATTGGTATGAGACATTAATATTGATTGATGTTATTTGGAGACAAATATTATAATTTATCTTGGAATATTATGTGATCTAGTCATTTTTCGGTTTCAATCTTAGTTTTGGATTATTATTATGCATTTTTAGGATAGCTGAATGATATACATTGATCATTGGTTATTATTGTTGAATTATGGAGATTAAAATAATTCATTATTATTTAATAGTTTATTATATTTATGTAATTATATTATTTTTTCATAATTTTTTTGTTTTGGGTCATGTTTGATGACATGGGGAATAGATAGCTATTCTCTTATATATTATGTGATTCTCTAAAAGATGATTCATCCATGAAATATTCATCTTAAATTCTCATTTATTTGATAAAGATATTATTTTGTGGTGAAAATTGATTAAAGGATGAAACTATACATGTCATGTATGTATATTTCCATATGATATTAGTATAGGTAGTAAATGGATTTTTCATTTTTCTAAAAATGATATGAAAAGAAAAACTTTTTCTTTTTATATTCAAACTATGAAATAAATGACTGTTTAACTCATAAAAAATTTATTGTTTTGGGGTTGAAAATTTTCTCTTAAACTGTTTTCAATTACTCTCCATTAAAAATTTATGTTTAATTTTCCATTCAATATCCATGTTTTCCTACATGGAACCATTTTACGTGTTATATCATGTGACCTTCATACTATCATTTATTTTTTTAAAGTGGATGTTTTATTAATCCTTTTGGTAATGCGCGTTTTCAATAAATGTATTAGGAAAATTTATACCTTAGTTATCGACCCCGAATTAAAAATATTGGGGACGTAATTTCAAATGGGTGGATTGTAACATCTCGAGTTTCAAAAAATGATACATTATATTTGAAAGCGTGTTTGATACCCCACATCAAACATAAGTGAAAAATTAAGTATTATTTTATAATTATTTCTGGTATAACATATTCAATAGATTGTAGTGAAATAATAGTATTAATTGAATTATGAAAATATAGTTTACAAATGTTTATATAATTATTCATTTTTTAGAGAATTATGTAGAAATTAATATAAAAACCAATTGAATATAAAGATGTTTTTTATGAAGGAATCTTTTAGTACGAATAATTTTGTTTATAAAATAATCAATTTAATATTTCTTAATTATATTAATGAATTATATATGAAATATATTAATATTAATTTTTAAAATTATTCATATTTATTTTATATTCCTAATATAAAAAAAATATAATTTTAAGAATAAAATAAGTATTTATCGAAATAAAGCATTTTTATCGCCTTTTGATGGTGAACCGAGTTAATGTATAGTTTTTTTTAATTTTATTAATTATATTGGATATAATAAACCTATTATTTAGAATTTGGATATATAATACTACATTAGATAATGTTTTGTTATTTTGGATAATATTTATTTTTTAATGAATAGTGAAAAATATTTCATTTTAATTCAAAACTCATTTTCGTCTAATTTATTTATATAGATAGATTATTATTTAACATGGTTTTAAGGTATAATTAGATTAAATTTTGACCATTTAATCCAATTTAGTGCATTGAAATAAATATTATATTGGAAATAGATATAAAATCTATGTAAACTGGATAACATTTTACCTCAAAAAAAAGTTTTTACATTCCTTCAACATGGTTAATTTTTTATTTATTTCTGCCAATTATATATTTTTAGTCAGAAAAATGTAATTTATATTCGAATTGGATGGTCCAAATTATATAAATAGGTCCCTTTTATTTTTGAACATTACGAATATTAACATTAGTAATTATTTTTATTACCGTGATTAACGGTATATCGGGTAATTAAATGTTACAATAATGGTATGAATAGTATAAAACTATGATGAGATGTGTACCTATGATTATTATATGATTTTTTTTCTACCAATAAAATATTTGGGCTGAAATTGTGTCCACTGTAAGTGACTTGGGTGTGATTATGACATTTATAGTATTTTATTTGAAGTCCAAGATATCATATTCATCTCTCTTATTACAAAAAAAATTATAAAATGGGTTTATACAAGTGATATCATACACTATAAATATTACATACAAATCTCAATAGATTTACTACATCGGGGTAATTTATATTTAATTTTTAGTATATAAATAGTTAAATTAAATGGGGACATAGTGATGATGCTATAGTTTCTTAATTAATAATATAATACATGAAATGATATTTTAAATATTAAAATAAATATTATTTTTCATAATTAATTCATACGGAATTTTATGGATGATATTTACATGTTTTCTATGATTTAATGGTGTGGGTTCGAACTTCTCCAGCTGTTATGAAATTTAAAAATTACCAACTAATGAATATTGTCAAAATTGACACTATTGGTATTTTAAAATATTATTTATTTTATTAAATGTTATAAAATTTCTAAATAATATAATATTTAGAAAAATTGTTATAAAAAGACATAATATTTCATAGAATTCTCTTTTATTTGTCATTTGGTATGTTTGGGAAATTATATTAAACCACAAAATTTAAATAACAATATACCATTGTAAGATTCAAAAGGTTAAAATATGTTTTTAAACAAAAAATAAAGATTATAATTTTTTTCAAAACATGGAAAATTTTTATTGGATGAATTTATTTTGATCAATAATCATCCCATGTTCTAAAAAAATCAATTTGGATTATTTTTTAAGAGAAAATGAATTTATATTAATTTAATATTTTTTATAATTCCATGAGTGTCCCTCCCCTCTCCTATAAATGGGCACAAATTCCACTCTATTACATACTCTTAAAAAAATTGGATTGGATAAAAAATGTAAAAACCCCCTTATTGGATTCCATCCCCACATTCTTGAATCATTTGTTTAGTCATAACACCATTCCTATTGGGGATAATGTGTTAGACATAAGTTATCATCCAAAGGAAAGGTATCATTTTTATTTAAGTGTTTCTATTTTATTAATTATTAAACTACTTTAAATTGTTATCAACCATTATTAGATTATAACTATAGAATCCTAAATATACACAGATGTTGTTATATTAATCTCGTCACCTAAATCAATCTCCACATCCATCAAATGGGTAAGGAATTAATCGTTCTTGCGTATGTGTGAACTATCACCATTAAGAATTGATAAAATTAATTTTCCATAGCTGTAACTCAAGGATGGATATAATAATGGAAGTAATGTTTATATGTGAAATTTATTACATATTCATCATTATAATATAATAATATATCAATTAAATTCTTACATTCCATGTATATAAAAATGATAACATCATTAATGTGTACGTGTGAACTACCACTTCCACGAAGAGATGTGATTCATTTTTAATCACCACATCATGTTAGTGATTTATATGCATATATTTAAATTATTATTATGATTTTAATAATACTATTATCATTATGGAATGATAAAATAATAATGTCCTTCTTTCAATAATGATCTATAAAAAATGCAAATGTTACTCATATGTACGTACAACATACCCTCTCTATGAGAGTAACATTGTTCATTTTTCATATCAATATTCAATTAGTTGATTAAAATGTATAATTGATGTATAATTGTGATTATTATGTAATTAATATTTTTCTTGGGCTGAAGGAATTATGACCACATAGACTATTGAAATGATACCACGTTCATTTTTGACTCAAGTATCGAATATTGAAAAAATATCTAACATGAGCTTAAATAATTATGTAATTGTCATAACATGAAAATAAGTTATTTATAATGAATAGTAAACATTTAAATGGTTTTAGATCATGTAAATAATTTAAATTATCTTATTATTAAGTGTGATAAAGAACGTACATGATGAATCAGACTCAAGGTAATGGATTTCATCTAATTTTACATTATATTGAAACATATTTGATATTATGAACCTATTAACATTTATGTCATGTATATACTTCTATTTTAAATATTATATCATGAATATCATTATTATTATGTCACAACATGTCCTTGGGACCCGTGCCGTCACTACCCCAAGTCCGCTATCCATAGGCTAGGGGCAGGTGACTAGCACAAAAGGCGTAAATCCCTAAGATGGGAAGGTATTGCCTTTAATAAAATATAAAAGAAACATTAGAGTATAATATGGAAGCCAAAGATTAGGTAAAACTATATTCAAAAGGAGTGCTGAAAAGTAATGTGGCCGGAAATACAGGACCAACTGTAGAGTAAAAGGAAACTGAAGTACAACAGAAGAAAGGTGAAATCACTGCTTGCTTGTCCTCTAGGAAATCCTAGCTGAAGGGTAGGTACAGATATCCTCTACAACACTACACTCTTTTATGTCTCCTCCATGTACCCTCACTCCATGTGGTACACCTCTGGGTACCGTAGAGTCCTTGTTCAGTTATCCTCGGTAAGTGTTGTCCGTCATCTGCAACCAATACAACGAGGTTCGGGCATAACTCATGCAGGGGTGAGTACAACGATACTCAGTAGGGATCTCGAGACCCTGAAGGTCTCACTAAAATTCAACAAGTATAATCCACAAATAATGAATTCAATAGATAACCTCACGTAGGTATATACCCATACATATACTTATGTTATCATGTAATCAATCTCAATCATGACGTAAACACAAAAGTTACTAACTCAGCTCAACCATGATATTTATTATAGGGGTAGTAACATTTTGAACCCTCAGCTACTGGAGAACTCCTGCTCTATCGAGTACAGTGGGCTTTCCGCCACAACCAGTAACTTCCCACTAATCTTGGACTACTGAGGTACTCCTCATGTCGAGTACTGTTGGTTTTCTGCGTCACACAGAGGCGCTCCCCACCATAGGTCTTCCGCCACAACAGGTCACTCCCCCTAATAGCCTGCAGAGTTAATCCTCATATAAAGTACCATGATTCTGCTATAATAACCAGGAACTCCTCCGCCATGGGTCTTCCTCCACAACCAGGCGCTCCCCACTAGGCCATACAAGTCACACTGAGTCGCTCGATCATCAGTTGTCAAGACTCAGCCAGCTACTAGGTTCCCACACAAATGCATCCTCGTATCTAGAAGATCCTGTTTAGAATCTATTGTTTCATACTCCAACTGTCACGGAGTCACATGAAGAAGTATCTCACAGGTCTGACTCATCATAGGGGTCTCAATGCAACAGATGCCACGTCAATAAGACGCCCAGTCTGTGAGATATAAACTTTTTAGTCCCAGGGGCCAGGTTGGATTCGTGTACGATCCAACCTGACCGTATCTCAACATTATCCCGAACACTACTGGGGTATACTCAATGGGACCATCATGCTCCTATAAAACTAGTGTCACAGACGGTTCGTCCAACGACCGTCCGGTTCCAATGATATGGCCAATGAAACTAAAGCGGCAGTAGTGGGCCTGGGTCAAGTCCGACCTGGTCGGACCAACTCGACCCAGCCCAATCCGGGCTGACCCAGTCTGGGTCAACCGGGTCATACATGCTGGGTATGTCCTGACCCATTGGGTGGGCCAGCCTGTTAGGTTCGGCCAAGCCCACTGGGCCCAGCCCAGCAGGTCGCGTGGGCGGTTCGACCCGAGCTCGGGGCCAGTTCGGCCATGAAAGTCGCGAGGGCGCGACTCAGCCTAGTGGATGTGGATGGGTGGGTTCTTCTAGGGTGCCGTGAGGGGGACCATAGGCTGGTTCAAAAGATCAAGCATTCGGTAGGCGGCTAGGCAGGGTTGAGCCAAGCTGGCCGACGTAGTTCGGGCAGGGCACGACCAGGCGGGCCGACGCGGTTCGGGCAGGGCGCGACCAAGCGGAGCAGCGCGATTTGGTCTAGGTGAGACCATGAGGGCCTGAAGGTGGATAATTCGGGCACGACATGGCGGGCGGACGGTTTGAGCGTGACTAAGAGGGCGACCGTGGAGACGGCCAGGCCGGCCGGCGGATAGGCGTCTCGTGGCAAGGCGGCTGGTTCGGGGCGGCCTGCGGGGCACGCATGGAGGCCGGGCAGTCGGGAGGCCCAGAGACTGGAAGACCGGACGGCCGGGCTGGCGTGGGCTGACGATGTTTTGCCGGGAGCACCGGAGCCCAGCAGGGGAGGCGAGATTCTCAGTGGCTGTGGGTATCATGACCTCTGTCGTCATCGCCTTTGTCATCTCGTCGTAGTTACGTCGCCATGTCAAAGATTGACAAAAGAAGTAAAATCGATAGAGGATGTCGGGCCATGTTAGGTTGGCCCACTCCCTCATTGTTTTGGGAGGTATCACATGGCTCATCAGGAAAAATAGATGAACAGTATCATATCTGCAAACAATTCTTTTCTAACCATTTGAAGACGATAAGAAATGGAATAAAATCATCATGTAATAAACCCCCAACCATTAATCTTCAGTTGTTCATTGACATAGTCGTGGAAAGTATATGAAGAGAATCATCATTCATCATTTCTTCCACACGCTTCAAAACCAGAGCTACGTCGGCTGTGGAATACACTCCGCATCTGTAGGTGTATGGGGAAGACTTTGAATAAGGATTGTCGCCAGCATTCTTCGTTGAAAGAATGAATTCTTCATTTTTTGTTGGGAGAATTATAATCCTCCCAATAACCCCTATTCACCAACTTCCACCAAATTCCATGTGAAATAATTTTAGATTGAGTGATCTAATTTTTCTATGGCATCAAAATTCAAATAGAAGAATTTAATTAATTGGCTCCTTCTATTTAATTCTCGAGAGATGGCATGAATTAATTACAGTAGATTGGAAAAATTGAATTAATGGAAGTTCATGAGGCTCTACATAATTAATGAGGGACATTTAGAGGTTTTACTCTCTTCCATCAATAGGGGGTTAAGTCCTCGTGTGGTGCCTACGACGTATCCTATCGTGGGAGTTTCTGTTCGGATGGTCCCCATGTTGTAACCTCTCACAGGAGGTTATGTTCTGGTGGGCCCCAGCACCATAACCTCTCATGGGAGGTTAAGGTGTGGTGGTACGACCTCCAACTTCCAAGAGGTGGTTTCAACTACCAGTCACCCACATCGCAGCTCAAATAAAATAAAGTGTAGTTCACATTATTTTTATTATTATTTTTTAATGAAAACCCAAAAAATAACTTTTATTCTTGACCGGATGTTGTCGAGGTGAATGTATACTTAATAAAATATCGGCACTGTGAGTTCAACAGTGCCCTCGTATTTAAATTCCGTGAACCAGTTCAAAAGTCATAAAATACCTTTCGTACGATTACTGAACGTAACTGTAAAAAAGATCAGAAATTGAATCCAGGCACACAGGTGATAGGAATCATACACAGTCAAAATTCACAGACTGGTAAAATTCCCATTTATTAAAAGAAATCCACAGGATTTCCGAGTATTTACATTCTCCCCACCTCAGGGCTTTACACCCTTGTAAGCTACAACTCGAATTATGGGAACAAGTGGGGGTACTAGGTACGCATCTAAGCCTCTCGCTCGTATGTGCTCTCCTAGAGGTTCCTGTGCTATCAGTGTACGCGAAACAGAGGTATCGACCATCCATGTAGGACCCCCTATTTTCAATCCTCAATCTCCATTGAAACCTCCATTAATGTCGCCCAATCATCGACCTCCAACACTCCATGGTAGATGATGTGAGACGCATCGTGCACGTATCTCCTGAGCTGAGATACATGGAAGAAGTCGTGCACCTGGTGCAACTGAGGCGATGGTGCTAAGTGGTAAGCCACCTCGCCAACATTGAAGAGGACCTGGAAAGGTCAGACTAATCTCGGAGATAACCTTCCATGTCGGCCAAATCCTTGTAGACCTCGTGGAGGAAAGACCCATAGAAAGACATCACCACCATCCAAGAACTCCAGAGGTCTCCGTCTCTTGTCAGCACACGACTTCTACCTTCTCTAGGAAGTCTTAATCTTCTCCTGTATGATCCACACCTTCCCCATGGTAGCTCATACCATCTCTGGTCCAACAAGTGCTGACTCCCCAATGTCAGTCCTGCACAAGGGTGATCTGCAACGTCGCTCGTATAACGCCTCGAAATGTGCCATCCCGATGGGGGAGTGATAGCTATTGTCGTAGGAAAACTCCACCAAATTTCAGTGATCCTCCCATTTGTGACCTAAGTCGAGGAAATAATCATGCATCCTGTCCTCGAGGGTCTGAATGGTCCACTCAGTCTGACCATCCGTCATAGGGTGGAAGGCGGTGCTCAGACGACGCTACGTCCCAACAGCCTCCTGCATACCCTTCCATAGCCAGGATGTAAAACATGTGTCACTATCAGAGACAATAGAATAAGTTACTCCATGTAGACACACAATATCATGCACAAAGAGGCGTCCCAGGTTCTCTACTAAACACTGCTCTCTGATCGGTAGTAAGTAGGACGACTTGCTGAGTTTTTCAACGATCACCCTAATCTAGTTGTGACCCCTGGATGTACATTGAATAACTATCAGGATGTCCATGGTTATTCCATCCAAATTCCACTCAGGGACCTCTTAAGGATGTTCCAAGCCTACTTGTACCTGGTGCTCTTCCATTACTTGCTGACAAGTGAGGCACCGAGAGACGAACTCTGCAACTACCTTCTTCATTTCCGGCCACCAATTATGTCGTCGAAGGTCCCAGTATATCATATCTTCCTCTAGATGTACCACTATATGGGATGTGTGTTTCCCCCCAACACTTCCTCCAGATGTGACATTGGCACCATAGTACGTCCTCTGATGAGGATAACATGCTCCCACAACTAGAAAATCCATCAGGTGTATGCCCTGTAGATATCTGAGCACTTCGTGTCTTGCAATAGGCATCTCTATGCCGCGCCTCCCTAATGTGCTGAAGAATTGAGGGAGTGAATGTAAGAGAATGTAGAAAGGCTGCTCCATCTCTACCCACAAAGGATATCTGAAAAGTGACCAATGCTATGTTTCTATTCCTAGGAGCTGAATACCAGTTCTCCCGTTGAGTGCATGTGCAACAACATTCCCCTTCCCAAGAGTATAGACTATATCGAAGTCATAGTCCTAGAGAAAGTTAGTCCAATGTCGTTGTCTCATGTTTAGGTTCTTCTGAGAGAAGATATACCTGAGACAGTTGTGATCAGAGTACACGTTAAAACATTTTACCATCAGATAGTGTCACCACATCTTCAAGTCAATCACCAATGAAAATAACTCCAGGTCATGGGTAGCGCACTCCTGCTTGTGTTGTCTCAGCTGTTGAGAACCATATGCGATCATTGCATGCTCCTACATCAGGAAACACCTGAGTCTGGTCCCTGTTGCATCGCAGTAGACTACGTACCTTACGCCCTCCTCTGGAAGCCTCAAGATGGGGGCACTAGTCGGCCTCTACCTTATCTACTGAAAGCTCTTCTGAAATCTCTCCGACCACACAATGGTTTACCCTTATTCATCAAGGTATATAGTGGTGATGTAACTCTGGAAATGTCTAGAATGAACCTCCAGTAGTAACCAACCAAACCCAGGAAACTCCGTACCTCTGTCACACTCATGGGTGGCTCCCAAGCAAGTAGGGCCTCAATTTTTGCTGGATCCACTACAACTCTAGCCTCTGAGATAACATGTCATATAAAGTGAACCTCTCAGATAAAAAACGGGCACTTCAAGAGCTTAGTATAAAGCTCTTTCTCTCGGAGTGTGTCCAGTGCTACCCTCAAATTGTAGGAAAGCTCCTCCTAAGCAGACATGTAGATCAATATGTCGTTGATGAAGACTATGAAAAAGCGATCAAGGATGGCTGGAAGATCCTATTCATAAGTCCCATGAACACTGTTGGAGCATTGGTAATACCAAAAAGCATAGAAAATAACTCGTAATGGTCGTACTGACACCTCAAAATCATCTTCTATGTATCCTCATCTCGAACTCTGAACTGGTGATATCCAGACCTGAGGCCAATCTTCGAGAACCACAGTGATCCCTTCAGCTGATCCAAGACGCCGTCAATCCTCGGGAGTGGGTACTTGTTCTTCATGGTCAGATGGTTCAGGTGACAGTAGTTGACACAAATCCTCAAGATTTCATCCACCTTCTTGGTGAACAGAATCCAAGCTGCCCAAAGAGAAACACTAGGATGAATGAATCCCTTCCCCTATAAGTACTCTAGTAGCACCTGCAGCTCACGAAGCTCTGCGGGAGCTATCCGATATGCTGGTGTAGATATCAGTGTCGTCCTGAGGTATAGGTCAATGTATATGTCCACCTCTCTATGAAGAGGTAGACCTGGGACATCAACAGGGAAACCATCCGTGTACTAGTCCACCACTATAGGATAACTTAGACTCTCTAAATCAACTACTCCGAGGGTACGACAGGCCAATTGATGAGTGATCGACTGCACCCTCCTCCGAGTAAGTCCATCATGTGATGCAAAGGCTCCCTTATCACCAGTGAAGAAGAACTTGGTTCCATCTGTACAAACACACCGCACTATTCATCTAATATAGTCAATCTGAGCATGGACAATAAATAGGCAGTCCATACCCAAGATGATGTCATAAGGCATCGACGCCACAATGATGAGATCCCAATCGAAGCTATCACCTCATAGAGTAAGATCACACTACCAGAACTAGTGCGTAATCGTCAAGTCTGATCTTATAGGAGTCTCAAGACATAAGGATCAAGCCAATGGCTCCATCGGAATCTACGAGTTACGAACGACGGTAGTGGAAACAAAAGAGTTACTGATACCTATGTCTATAGGAACTTCAGCTATGGTGGAGAAGACATAGATAGTACCTCAAATCATCTCTAGAGAATTTTGATCATATGCCTCAGCTGCTTGGAGCTGAGATCTCACATGTCCACCTTCTCCCTGCGGTCAGGGTGGTCCTCCTAGTGGTTGTGGGTGTAACACCTCGTAACATCATCCACCACCAGCTGCACGACCATCTCCTCTTCCACATCCACCTGCTCCTTGCAGACTGCCTCAATATAATAATTGTCTCTTCTTGGGAAGTCCTTCGACTATCTTATTATCTTCTAAACGGTGGGTCGGACAGTCACGAGCCATTTGATCCTTCCCGTCACATTCATTACACTAACCCCTCCTGGTATGTCTAGCTCAGTCTCCAATCTAAGTGCCCTGCACAAACGATCATGAGTGGTGTTGTCGTCCACCTGTAGGTCTGGTCCACTAGGACCTCTGCAACATTTGTCTACTACTAGCGGTAGATGACTCCACTGCATGTCAACTAGTGGTGGGTCTCACTGCTAGAGACTTCCCAGCAAGAAAACTATCCACTAAGAGGGCTCGCTTCAACACCCATGCCTATGTCGGGATGCTGAGGGAGATCATTAAAGCCTTGATCTTTCACTTGTGTCCCTAATCGAAGTTCCGGGCCCTGAAGAATGGGTCCCATACCATATCAGTGGAGTAGCGCGAGAGGTCTGTGAACCTCGCTGAGTACTGAGCTACAGTCATGCTGCCCTACTGTAGATGAAGTTGCTTCTGTATATGCACTGTGCAGAGAGTGGCTGGAACAAACTTTTCCCGAAACAGGCTCTCTAAGTCTATCCAGAGTATTGTCCCCTCATCATGCACCTAGTGAATCAGGATCCACAATCTACCTATTTTTTCAGAAGGAGACTCATGTTAAGGATAACCATGACTTCGGATGGATTTCCTACCATTCTGTATACTCTCACCACAGCCTCTAGCTAATCCTCAACTGCCTGTGGGTCCATCTCTACCCTGATCCTAGGAAGCATCTGGCGTTGCAACTCATGCAGCATGCTCAAGTAGTGTGAATCATCTGCTTCTAGGGCTGGAGGAATCAGTGTCCCTACAGGTAGTGGTACTGCTGGTTCCTCCGTTTGAAGAGGGCCATGCACCGAGGCCTCGTTGCTCAGTGGGATATCTGCGTGTACATATCTTGGGGCTTGAGATGGTCGTCTGTGGAGAGGAATCTTGAATGAAAAACATGTGACATGGTCAAAAGAATCTACCTGGTGAGCTGACCTGGTTGAGTTGACTTGAAGAATACTTTGGAAAACACATACACAATAATTTTTTTCATGCACTAAGTCCGAAATCAGAAGTCAGGGTCGTGATGTATGGATAAGTCGGCCACCACACCAACACTGGACTCCCCGAACTGAAAACCACACTCAATACCCCTAACACTATTTCTTCAAAACAATGAAATTTCATAGTCCTATGTTCTATGGTAGAACCGACTTTTCTTGTAACACCCCAAGCTTCCATGGTACGTTTCCCTTTGAATAATCCAATAGCGTGCATTGTACGCCACTTCGAGATTCTAACACACCACCACCAATCAAACTAGCTGTTATGAACAGTAAGACATACTTTTTGAAATTTTATAAATTTTATCATTCTAAATGGACTTAATTTTTGGATTTTTAGTACCGAAATTAGCTTAGGGTGAAATTTTGGTACTTTTCGGATAACTTTCATATTTTTATGAATACTGAAAATTACTAAATTTTAATTAAAAACAACTTTTTTAATCAAAGTAAATAATAGTGATAAATTATTAATTTGAGTGGTTTTAAATTATATTTATAATATATTTTTACCATTTAATAAAATGTTGGTCATAGGATGAAATTTCACATTTAAACCAAACATAAACAAGTGTCAATCTGTTGATAATTATTATCTCTTAAAAACATGCTATTTGTGTTGACGACGGGAATTAATTTTTAAATTAATTAATGAAACTTATTTGTTTTGAATTTGGTAAAATAGAAATAATTTTTTAATTCATAATATCAAATATAGGTTAGGCCTAATTTTTGGTATTTTTCTGGAAACTTTCATTTTTTGATGAATTGTTAAACCACTAAGTGGTAGTTAAAAAACTAAAATTTACATAAAACATAATTTTACCGCATCTGTGAGTGGAATTTAAAACTTTGAGAGACACGGTTCATATCATAGAGTAAAATGTGGTTCAATGAGATGAAAATATTTTTTTTTGAGTAGTAACTTTCTACTTTTATTTACCACGGTTAAAAGTAAATAGGGTAATTAACGGTAAAAATGATATTAATATTACCATAAAACATGTCCTAATTCTATTGTACAAGTGTATCTCGACCAAAAACAACCTTAAGAGTTAAATATTATCATTTAGGTCCACTTTTATTAGATTAGGACATTTATTATTATTTAATTTAAAGAAGAGTTAAAAGAGTTAAAATCAATGTTTATTTACTAAAACATTTTTAATATAGGGATATAAATAATATAAATTAGATTGTAAATATTAATTAGAAATATAAAAATATTTCCTACACAATGGTATTTTATTTACAATTTTTAGACATTAAATAATTGAATTTATTTTTGACACAATGGTGATGCAGTAATTACCTAATTAATGAAATATTAAAATAATTGATATTATAAATATCAAAATAAATGTAATTTGAGAATTTCTATGAATAACACTAATTTTATTGGTTAACAAGAAAAATTAGGATTGATTATATAAATTTTCCTCAAAGTAATAATGCTTTTATGAATTTATCGAAAACAAAATACCCAATACTGTCAAAATTGACATAAAAGCGTTTTTAAAACAAATATTATATTATTAATTTATATTCAATTCCTAAAAATATATGGTTCATCCAAGAGACTTATATCATGATAGGTGTATCATTAATGGACCACTTGGGGGTCTCTTGGATATATATATTATGTTTATTAACCATATAATATAAAAATAAAAAGAGACATTGTAAAAGTGGAACTAATTAACTAAGAGTTAATACTTACAGATAAGGTTAATATAATGACCCAAACCCATCTAAATTATATTTGTTGAGTGGTTTTTGACCCATACCTACCTAAAACTTTAAATAATCCACTTTGGAGCCATTAGAAACCGAATATGAATTTATTATAAAATATTAGTTTTAGCTTTTCCAAAGGTGCCCCTCACCCCTTTTATAAAAGGGCAGTCCCCCTTCTCACTAATTCACACATTCAAAGCCATTTGTTTCGGCCAAAACCTGCCCAAATACTCTCTAAACTTCCATCACTAAAACATATAGGCATTAGATTTATCATAAAGCCAACCTAAGGATCCCTTTTGATCAAATCAATAGGAAGAACCCAAAGAAGAGGTAATGTTTTCACCACCCTCTTTCAAGTTCCTTTCTTCTTCAACTTATTCTTTCTTTGTTATTTATATTCTAAAATAATAACTCCAGTATCTTCTATATACTATTATGTTATTATAAATATGGTACAACAATATTCAGTATTCTATCCTTCCTTTGAATGGCATGTCACCATACGTGCGTACGTACGGCTTACCGTCTCCACGTCGTGGTGTAATTGTCATTCAATAAATTATTATTTTGATGGGTATAATAATGATGTGTAATTGATGTAAATAATAAATATAACATGATAATTATTATTTCCATATTATATAAAATCCATTATATTTTATTTTAACATCAAAAGAATGATATTGTCGCTCATGCGTACGTATGGACTACCGTCTCCACGAATGCGATGAGATTCATTCTCCATCACATCCATTCAAGTATAATTCTCATTTGATGATTACAAATTATGTTTAAGGACTTGATATAATTCTGGATATGAATACTATACAACCTATCCATAACAAACACGACTTACGTAACAAAGAATATAAAATAAAATGAGTAAGTTAACACCCGAAATGACGATAATACTAAGATATTATTAACAAATCAATGTTAAAATATAATATATGATATCATATTAATGTAAATGATTCTTTTATAATTAAATAAAAATTATTTCACCATTATACAAGAGGTTAACCAACCGTCGACCAAGGAAAAAGTACAAAGTAATGGGTTTCTTATCTCACTATTAATTTCGTGAGAATTCCATTGTTCACCACTTATTTATTGCATGTGGTGTATGTGTATATCCCATGATTATATTCATTGTGTAATATAATTTAATTTATGTGTATTTACATCATCATTTTATGATCCTTCTTTCATGGTTGTATGTTTCTTAAGTTTCATAATCGATTAGGGAAATTGAAATTTTAATTTTCCCTCATTCGGCTTTACGCATAGTTCATTGATTATTTTACTCCACGATTATGTGTGGAATTACTATTCGTTTGATTATGTCAAAATTTACACTCCCCTTTCTGTGTATATACTATTTATACACATAATCACTCCATTGATAAATTCTAAAGTCATCGGTATGAACTTGATAAGAGTAATTTTTACTCAATCTCGATTTATTGAGATAAACATCCAATTCATTGGTGTTGATTTTACTAAAATATGTGTGAATGTCCTTTAATTGGTTTACACTGAATATCCAATCATATTTAGTGTATTTATATTTGTCACACATAATTATGTCATTGATTAATCCGTAACCTAAGGATATGTCCTTTATGAGAGTTTTCATTTCAATTTACATTCCATTAAGACTTCTTTGTTGTTATACACCAAATCACTTTTATGTGGGGTATATAATGTAATTTGACATAGTATATCATGAATCCATTTATTCTAAAGATATTTCAATGTTTTTATTACCTCAATTATTTGTATTCTTGTGTCTCTCTTTTGGTTAGAAACTCTAACTAAAATACCATTTTTTAAATGTTTTAAAGACTTATTCTTCTAAATCTTGCTCATTAATGTCCCTGTTTTAAAAATGGTTTTAAGGATTTATTTATATGGACATAAAGTTTTAAAAATAAAACTCCTTTCAAAAGTTTCAATGTGGTATGGGAAACTTTGATTCCAAAATCTATTTTTAAATGGCTTCTTTCCAAATAGTGTGACTTTTAAATGATTTCAAGAAAAAGGGTGATATTTCTCTCAAATATTTTTGATGATTATTTTCATATATGTCAATATCCTTCAATATTCTCAATTGAGGTTAATCTATTACAATAAAATCTTTCATATTGTATTTAGTGAGTTATGGTTGACTGTGGATGTACTATTCTTATACCATTCATGGTTTGTGGGTAAAGTATTGACAGTTCGTATTCTAGTTTTAATAGGAATGTTTATGTTATGTTTCAACATTTCATATGAGGAATGCATTGGACTTATTAAGTGATGGGTGGAGCCCGCTATATCCCCTCAATGCATCGGTAGGTCTCATGAGACAAACTAGTGTCTTGGCACGAGGCCTTGACAAAATCTTATTTGTAGTCTTGGCACGGGGCCTTGGCTACTTGGTTATGATAGTCTGGAATTATGCATTCCGTTATTATGAAAGTGTTTATTAATATTTTCATTTGATTATTCGACTAGTAGAATATCCATGTGAATAAGTAAATGGAATTATTTTATTTTATCTTTTCTCTATTATGTTGAAGTTCATGTTTAAAAGGATTTTGTTTTAGTTATACATTGCCTTAAATTTTTATGTTTATTTATGAATGTTTCCACTATATTTTTATCCTTACTGAGCATCTGAGCTCACCCCTTTCAATGTTTTATTTTTCCCAAGACGTGAAGAATTATTTTTTGAATGACCTGCAGGGATAGTATCAGTGGATATGAAGTCAATATGTTGTTGTAGTTTGTCACTTATTGGTATAATGTAATCTTTATAAATAAATCTAGTGTTTCCAAGGCTACTAAACTAATCAGTCTTTTGAGACATGATCTTTCTTGTGATCATGACAATGTTATGTAATAAACCCCCGACTCTGGGTATCTAGGGTCAGGGCGTTACAGTTGGTATCAGATAGTGTTTAGTACAAACCTTTGAAGCTAAATTTAGATAAACTCTGATTAGAGAATGTAGACCTAAGATAAACATTGAGGATTAGTATAGTGGAACTTCCTAGAATTTTGGTATTGTAGAGATTTTGTGAGTTTTCCGATCAATACATCCTTGTCTGGATACGAGCAGGTAGAGGCGGCTCTGGCACAGATATACCTAGGGGTAAAACCTGAAATCACCGGTTTGAGCTAGACTTGAATGAGAACTGGTGCAAAACAACGGGCCTTGATGCACTCTTGGTTACGACACTCCCGGGGGATATGATTAGGATAATTTACATTTTCTTTACAAACCAACTTGAAGTATTATATATATAAGATGAGAGTAAATGACCTTGATTAATCCTAATGTTTTTGAAATTTAAAATATGGTGACATGTTAATCTCTAAATGATTTTATGACTACTGTTACTCACACAATGATTTCTGGTTTTAGTCAATGGCTGGATTGCAAGGAAGTCATAGTGACTTTGAGAATGACGTACAAGGTGGGAACGGTGGTGGAAATGAGCAAAAAAATGGAATGTTGATTGGTGTAAAAGATATCGTATTTATGCCAAATCAATTTTCCAAAAATATGATCAACAATATATATATTAACCAATTCCCAGACTCAACAAAGAAGAGAAAGGTGATGAATGATAAGTTCTCCAATAGTGGAGACCCCGGAGAAAAGAATCCTCAATTTCCATCATGCAGGAAATGTGGAAGGAGACACCGAGGAAAGTGTCTCAATGGGACAAAGAAATGCTTTACGTGCGGGAAGGAAGGACATAAAGTGATGAATTACCGAAGAAAAATGATGAGTAATATGTAAGAAGATAAAAATAGTCCCAAGAATCCATTTATAGTCATTTGCCGTGAATGTAGGGGACCTTGCCATTACCCGATTGAATTCTCTATTCTATAGGATACTTTCGTGGTCAAAGAAGAAGCTATGTGGAAATAAATGGTTAGAGAAATGTTTAAAAAGTATTAGTTCTCCTTGTTGATGGGTTTACATTGGAATAATTTTCACTTGTATTTGTAACCCTCCAGTTTTCCATGTGAGAATGATATTTCAGGAATAATTATCTTTTCTCTTGTGCATATAGTTATGAATAACCATTTGGTTTTATATGATCAATGGGTTTGAGGAAATTATAAGTTATTATAATTTGGAATGAAAATGCACGGTATGAGATAACATTTGTGGTTAAATTATGTTATGGTTATTTTGATGAATTTATCTCATTTTGGTAATGTTATAAAATATAGTTTTTGAAAAAGGAAAACACGCAGACCGTGTGACAACACGTCGCATCGGAAAAGGCTGTGGGAATCGAACCCATAACCAAAGTGCGATTAGGATTTATCGCCTACCACTGGACTACGTGAAGTCCCTGGTTAATGTGACCATTATTTTTAGTTAAGTGATTTTATTGATCAATAATAATTTGATTTGGGATCTTATGTCTTATCAAATTAATACCCTTAGTATAGGAAAATGATTTGGTGATTAAGTGATAAATGTTATTTTGGAAGTTGTTCACTTTGTTGTCAACACTATATGCCCAAGGAAAATAGAATAGTATGGGATTTCATTTGAGGAGTAATGGTGGATTTTCATCTATGTTTTTTTTGTGGATTTATAGCGATTTGGGTTTTTTATGGAAATGATTAGGTTAATTACTTTTCAGTATGTTACCTTAAGAGTAATTAATGTCATTTGGAGATACAATTTAACGTGGAAGACTACATTCTAATATGTTTTAGGTTTCAATATTAGTTTGGATTATATTGAAGGATTTTAAGGACAATTGATTATTTAATGGTATTTATTTAACTTTGGGGTATTAATAGTTTAATTTTAAAAATTAAGATTAGTGTTTTTTTCTCTATTGGAATATCCATTTGGGGGACCATCAGATATTATACTAACCATTTTTGTTATGATTAATCTCTAAATACAAGGTAAATATATAGTTTATCCTGCGTGGATCATGTATTTCTATAGAAGTTTATTCTAGCTCTTCCATTATGACCAAGCCTTCTTGAATACTCATTGATCAAAAAAATGAGATAGTGGTAAAAATTTATTAAAGAATGAAACTCTACTTAGAAATTAAGTATATCTATTTATGTTCTTATTCAATATCATAAATTAATTCCTCATCCTTATGTAATGTATCTTAAAACAAAAAATTTTGTCCGTTCACTTTTCCTCCTGGGAGACTAATTACCGTTTGTCCCAACACAAGTCTGTGATTTTCTTATTGTCAACTTTCTCCTAATCATGTTTTCTATCCCTCTCCATCAGAACTTAACACCTAGTTTATCATCCATATCCATGTTTTCCTACATGGAACCCTAGTATGTGTTATCTTGGGTGACCTTTATACCTCTCTTCCTTTCTTTTAAAGTGATAGTTTTATTGACTCTTTTTCCGATGTGGGACTTTCCATTATTTTCTGAAGCCCAATTTTAAAAAATTTCGAGGACACAATTTATTGAAGGAGGGGAGATTGTAAACACCCGAAGCTTCCACGGTACGTTTCCCTTTGAATAATGCAATGGCGTTTATTGTACGCAACTTTGAGATTCTAACACACCACAACCAATCAAACTAGCCATTATGAACAGTAATACCTACTTTTTGAAAGTTTATAAATTTTATTTTCGAAATGGACTTAATTTTTGGATTCGTAATATCTAAATTAGCTTAGGGTGAAATTTTGGTACTTTTCGGATAACTTTTATATTTTGATGAATAGTGAAAATTACTAAATTTTAATTAAAAATAACTTTTTAATCGAAATAATTAATATTGATAAATTATTAATTTGAGTGGTTTTAAAGTATATTTAGAATATAATTTTACCATTTAATACAATGTTGGTCATGGGATGTAATTTCACATTTAAACCAAACATAAACAAGTGTCAATTTTTTGATAGTTATTATCTCTTAAAAACACACTATTTGTTTTGACGACGGAAATTAATTTTTAAATTAATTGTTGCAGCTGATTTGTTTTGAATTTGGTAAAATAGACATCATTTTTGAATTCATAATATCAAATATAGATTATGCCTAATTTTTTGTTTTATTCTGGAAACTTTCATTTTTTGATAAATAGTGAAACCACTAAGTGGTAGTTAAAAAACTGAATTTTTCATAAAACATAATTTTACCGCTTCTGTGAGTGGAATTTCAAAAATCCAAGAGACACGGTTAATATCAAAGAGTAAAATGTGGTTCAATGAGATGAAAATAATTTTTGGTGAATAGTAACTTTCTACTTTTATTTACCATGATTAAAGGTAAATAGGGTAATTAAGGGTAAAAATGATATTAATATTACCATAAAAAATGTCCTAATTCTATTGGTCAAGTGTATCTCGACTAAAAACAACCTTAGGAGTAAAATATTATCATTTAGGTCCACTTGTATTAGATTAGGACATTTATTATTATTTAATTCAAAGAAGAGTTAAAAGAGTTAAAATCAACGTTTATTTACTAAAACATTTTTAATATAGGTTTATACATAAGATAAATTCGATTGTAAAAATTCATTAGAAATATAAAGATATTTCTTACATAATAGTATTTTATTTACAATTTTTAGACATTAAATAATTTAATTTATTTATGACACAATGGTGATGCAGTAATTACATAATTATTGAAATATTAAAATAATTGATATTATAAATATCAAAATAAATGTAATATTAAAATTTTTATGAATTCCAATAATTTTCTAGGTTAATATGACATCTTATTATTGATTATATAATTTTTTTTGAAGTAATAGTGCTGTTATGAAATTATAAAAAACAAAATTCCCAATAGTGTCAAAATTGACATAAAAGAGTTTTTAAACAAATATTATATTATTAATTTATATTCAATTCCTACAAATATAAGGATCGGCCAATAGACTTAAATAATGATAGTTGTACCATTAATGGACCACTTGGGGGTCTCTTGGATGTATATAGTCTGTTTATTAACCATATCATACAAAAATACAAAGAGACATTGTAAAAGTGAAACTAATTAACGAAGAGTTAGTACTTAATGATAAGCTTAATATAATTACCCAAACCTGTATAAATTCTATTGGTTGAGTTTTTTTGACCCATAAACACCTTAACCTTTAAATAATCAACTTTTGAGCCCTTATAAACCGAATATTAATTTATTATACAATAATATGTTTAGCTTTTCCAAAGGTTCCCCTCACCCCTCTAATAAAAGGGAACTCCCCCTTCTCACTAATTCACACATTCAAAGCCTTTTGGTTCGTCCAAAACCTGTCCAAATACTCTCTAAACTTCCCTCACTACAATCTATAGGCCTTAGTTTGATAAGAAATCCAACATAAGGAGCCCTTTTGATCAAATCAAAAGGAAGAACCCGAAGAAGAGGTAATATTTTCACCACCCTCTTTCAAGTTCCTTTCTTCTTCAACTTCTTCTTTCTTTGTTATTTATATTATAAAATAATAACTCCAGTATCTTCTATATACTGTGATGTTATTATAAATATGGTACAACCATATTAAGTATTATATCCGTCCTTTGAATGGCATGTCACCATACGTGCGTACGTACGGCTTACCGTCTCCACGTCGTGGTGTAATTATCATACAATAAATTATTATTTGTATGGGTATACTAATGATGTGTACTTAATGTAAATAATAAATATAATATGATAATTATTCTGTATATATGATACACCATCAAATTATATATTATTTTATCATCAAAAGAATGATATTGTCGCTCGTGCGTACGTACGGACTACCGTTTCAACGAACGCGATGAGATTCATTCTCAATCGTATCCATTCAAGTTGAATTCTAATTTTATGATTAAAAATAATGTTTAAGGACTTGATATAATTCTGTATATGAATAAGATACATCCTATCCATAACAAACATGGCTTACGTAACAAAGAATATAAAGGCAAACGAGTAAGTTAACACCCAAAATGACCATAATACTAAGATATTATTAACAAATCAATGTTAAAAGATAATATATGATATCATATTAATGTAAATTACTCTTTTATAATTCAATAAAAATAATTTCACCATTATATAGGAGGTTAAACTACCATCAGCCAAGGAAAAAGTACAAAGTAAGGGGTTTCTTTTCTCACTCTTAATTTCATGAGAATTCCATTATTCACCACTTATTTATTGCATGTGGTGTATGTGTATTTCCCATGATTATATTCATTGTGTAATATATTTTAATTTATGGGTATTTACATCATCATTTTATGATCCTTCTTTGATGGTTGAATGTTTCTTAAGTTACCTAATTGATAAGGGAATTTGAAATTTTAGTTTGCCCTCATTCGGCTTTACACATAATTCATTGATTATTTTACACCATGATTATGTGTGTAATCAATATTCATTAGATTATGTCATAATTTAAACTCCCCTTTCTTTGAATATACATTTTATACACATAATCACTCCATTGATAATTTCTCAAGTCATCGGTATGAACTTGATAAGAGTAATTTTTACTCAATCTCGATTTGTTGAGAGAAACATCCAATTCATTGGTGTTGTTTTTACAAGAATATGTTTGAATGTCCTTTTATTGTTTTAAAATGAATATCCAATCATATTTAGTGTATTTATATTCGTCACACATAATTATTTCATTGATTTATCCTTAACCTAAGGATATGACCTTTATGAGAGATTTCATCTCAATTTACATTCCATTGAGACTTCATTGTTGTTATTTCCCCAAATCACTTTTACGTGCTGTATATAATGTAATTTGACATAGTATATCATGAATCCCGTTATTATAATGATATTTCAAAGTTTTTATTACCTCAATTATTTATATTCAAGTGTCTCTCTTTTGGTTAGAAAATCTAACTAAAATTCCATTTTTAAATGTTTTAAAGACTTATTATTCTAAATCTTGCCCATTAATGTCCATGTTTTAAAAATGGTTTTAAGGATTTATTTATATGAACATTAAAGTTTTAAAATTAAAACTTTTTTTTAAAATGTTTCAAAGTGGTATGGGACACTTTGATTCAAAAATCTATTTTTAAATGGCTTCTTTCCAAATAGTGTGACTTTTAAATGATTTCAAGAAAAAGGGTGATATTTCTCTCAAATAGTTTTGATGATTATTTTCATATATGTCAATATCCTTCATTATTCTCGATTGAGGTTAATATATTACAATACAATATTCCATATTGTATTTAATGAGTTCTGGTTGACTGTGGATGTACTATTTTTATACCATTCATGGTTTGTGGGTAAAGTATTGACATTTCGTATGCTAGTTTTAATAGGAAAGTTTATGATATGTTTGAACTTTTCATATGAGGAATGCATTGGACTTATTAAGTGACGGGTGGTGCCCCATATAGCTACTTGATGCATCGGTAGGTCTCATGAGACAAACTAGTGTCTTGGCACGAGGCCTTGAGAGAATCTTATTTGTAGTCTTGGCACGAGGCCTTGGCTACGTGGTTATGATAGTCTGGAATTATGCATTTCGTCATTATGAAAGTGGTTATTAATATTTTCATGTGATTATTAGACTAGTAGAATATCCATGGGAATAAGTAAATGGAATTATTTTATTTTATCCTTAATATATTATATTGAAGTTCAAGTTTAAAAGGATTTTGTTTTAGTTATACATTGCCTTAAATTTTTATGGTTATTTATGAATGTTTCCAACTATATTGTTATCCTTACTGAGCATCTGAGCTCACCCCTTTTAATGTTTTATTTTTCCCAACACGTGAAGAATTATTTTATGAATGACCTGCAGGGATAGTATGAGTGGATATGAAGACAATATGTTGTTTTAGTTTTTCACTTATTGATGTAATGTAATCTTTATAAATATATCTAGTGTTTCCAAGGCTACTAAACTAATCTGTCTTTCGAGATATGATCTTTCTTGTGATCATGACAATGTTATGTAATAATGCACCGACTCTGGGTATCTAGGGTCGGGGCATTACAGTTGGTATCAGAGATTGTTTACTACAAACCATAGAAGCTAGATTTAGATAAACTCTGATTAGAGCACATAGACCTAAGATGAACATTGAGGATTAGTATAGTGGAACTTCCTAGAATTTTGGTATTGTAGATATTTTGTGAGTTATCCGAGCAATACATCCTTGTCTTGATACGAGCAGGTAGAGGCGGCTCTGGCACAGATGTACCTAGGGGTAAAACATGAAATCACCGGTTTGAGCTAGACATGAATGAGAATTGGTGCACGAAAATGGGTCTTGTTGCACTCTTGGTTACGACACTCCCGGGGTATATGCTTAGGATAATTTACATTTTCTTTACAAACCAATTTTAAGTATTATATATATAAGATGAGAGTAAATGACCTTGGTTAATCCTAATTTGTTTCAAATTTAAAATATGGTGACATGTTAATATCTAGATGATTTTATGACTACTGTTACTCATACAATGATTTCTGGTTTTAGTCAATGGCTGGATTGCAAGGAAGTCATAGTGACTTTGAGAATGATGTACAAGGTGGGAACGGTGGTGGAAATGAGCCACAAAATGGAATGTTGATAGGCGTAAAAGATATCGTATTTGTGCAAAATCAATTTTCCAAAAATATGACCAACAATATATATATTAACCAATTCCCGGACTCAACAATGAAGAGAAAGGTGATGAATGATAAGTGCTCCAGCAGTGGAGACTCCGGAGAAAGGAATCCTCAATTTCCATCATGCGGGAAATGTGGAAGGAGACGCCCAGGAAAGTGTCTCAATGGGACAAATAAATGCTTTACGTGCGGGAAGGAAGGACATAAAGTGATGAATTGACGAAGAAAAATGAAGAGTACTATGGAAGAAGATAAAAATAGTCCCAAGAATCCATTTATAGTCATTTGCCGTAAATGTAGGGGACCTTTCCATTACCCGATTGAATTCCCTATTCTATAGGATACTTTCGTGGTCAAAGAAGAAGCTATGTGGAAATAAATGGTCAGAGAAATGTTTAAAAAGTGTTAGTTCTCCTTGTTTATGGGTTAACATTGGAATAATTTTCACTTGTATTTGTAACCCTATAGTTTTCCATGTGAGAATTATATTTGAGGAATAATTATCTTTTCTCTTGTGGATATTGTTATAAATAACCATTTGGTTTTATATGATCATTGGGTTTGAGGCAATTATAAGTTATTATAATTTGGAATGAAAATTCCAGGTATGAGATAACATTTGTGGTTAAATTGTGTTATCGTTATTTTGATGAATTTATCTCATTTTGGTAATGTTATAAAATATAGTTTTTGAAAAAGGACAACACGCAGACCGTGTGACAACCCGTCGCATCGGACAGAGATGTGGGAATCGAACCCACAACAAAAGTGCTATTAGGATTTATCTCCTACCACTGGACTACATGAAGTCCCCGGTTAATGTGACCATTATTTTTAGTTAAATGATTTTATTGATCAATAATAATTTGATTTGAGATCTTATGTGTTATCAAATGAATACCCTTAGTATAGGAAAATGATTTTCTGATTAAGTGATAATTGTTATTTTGGAAGTTGTTCTCTTTGTTATGAACACTATATGCCCAAGGAAAATACAATAGTAGGGATTTCATTTGAGGAGTAATGGTGGATTTTTATCTATGTTTTTATTGTGGATTTATAGTGATTTCGGTTATTTATGGAAATGATTAGGTCAATTACTTTTAGGTATGTTACCTTAAGAGTAATTAATGTCATTTGGAGATACAATTTAACGTGGAATACTACATTCTAATATGTTTTGGGTTTCAATATTAGTTTGGATTATATTAAAGGATTTTAAGGATACTTGATTATTGAATGGTATTTATTTAACTTTGGGGTATTGATAGTTTAATTTTAAAAAATAAGATTAGTGTTTTTTTCTCTAATGGAATATCAATTTGGGGTACCATCAGATATTATACTAACCATTTTTGTTTTGATTAATCTCTAAATACAAGTTAAATATATAGTTTATCTTGTGTGGATCATGTATTTCTATAGAAGTTTATTCTAGCTCTTCCATTGTGACCAAGTCTCCTTGAATACTCATTGTTCAAAAAAATGAGATAGTGGTAAACATTTATTAAAGAATGAAACTCTACATAAAAATTAAGTATATCTCTTTATGTTCTTATTCAATATCATAAATTAATTCATCGTCCTTATGTAATGTAACTTAAAACAAATAATGTTGTCCATTCACTTTTACTCCTGGGAGACTAATGACCGTTGGTCCCAACACAAGTCTGTGATTTTCTTATTGTTTACTTTCTCCTGATCATGTTTTCTATCCCTCTCCATCAGAACATAACACTTAGTTTATCATCCATATCCATGTTTTCCTACAAGGAATCGTAGTATGTGTTATCTTGGGTGACCTTTATACCTCTCTTCCATTCTTTTAAAGTGATAGTTTTATTGACTCTTTTTCCGATGTGGGACTTTCCATTATTTTCTGAAGCCAAATTTTAGAAAATTGCGAGGACGCAATTTATTGAAGGAGGGGAGATTGTAAACACCCCAAGCTTCCACGCAACGTTTCCCTTTGAATAATGCAATGGCGTGCATTGTACGCAACTTCGAGATTCTAACACACCACAACCAATCAAACTAGCCATTATGAAAAGTAATACCTACTTTTTGAAAGTTTATAAATTTTATCTTTCGAAATGGACATAATTTTTGGATTCATAATATCTAAATTAGCTTAGGGTGAAATTTTGGTACTTTTCGGATAAATTTTATATTATGATGAATAGTGAAAATTAATAAATTTTAATTAAAAACAACTTTTTTAATTGAAATAATTAATAGTGATAAATTATTAATTTGATTTTTTTAAAGAATATTTAGAATATATTTTTACAATTTAACACAATGTTGGTCATTGGATGTAATTTCACATTTAAACCAAACATAAATAGTGTCAATATTTTGATAGTTATTATCTCTTAAAAACACGCTATTTGTTTTTGACGATGGAAATTAATTTTTAAATTAATTGTTGCAACTAATTTGTTTTGAATTTTGTAAAATAGACATCATTTTTTAATTCATAAAATCACATATAGCTTAGGCCTAATTTTTGGTATTTTTCTGGAAACATTCATTTTTTGATAAATAGTGAAACCACTAAGTGGTAGTTAAAAAACTGAATTTTTCATAAAACGTAATTTTACCGCTTCTATGAGTGGAATTTTGAAAATACGAGAGACATGGTTAATATAAAGGAGTAAAATGTGGTTCAATGAGATGAAAATAATCTTGGTGAATAGTAACTTTCTACTTTTATTTACCACGGTTAAAAGTAAATAGGGTAATTAAGGGTAAAAATGATATTAATATTACCATAAAAAATGTCCTAATTCTATTGGAAAAGTGTATATCGACTAAAAACAACCTTAGGAGTAAAATATTATCATTTAGGTCCACTTTTATTAGATTAGGACATTTATTATTATTTATTTCAATGAAGAGTTAAAAGTGTTAACATCAACGTTTATTTACTAAAACATTTTTAATATAGGTTTATACATAAGATAAATTTGATTGTAAATATTCATTAGAAATATAAAGAGATTTCCTACATAATCGTATTTTATTTACAATTTTTAGACATTAAATAATTTAATTTATTTATGACACAATGGTGATACAGTAATTACCTAATTAATGAAATATTAAAATAATTGATATTATAAATATCAAAATAAATGTAATTTTAGTATTTTTATGAATTCCACTAATTTTTTAAGTTAATATGACATATTATTATGGATTATATAAATTTTTTTTGAAGTAATAGTGCTGTTATGAATTTATAAAAAACAAAATACCCAATAGTTTCAAAATTGACATAAAAGAGTTTTTAAACAAATATTATATTATAAATTTATATTCAATTCCTAAAAATCTAAGGTTCGGCCAACAGACTTAAATAATGATAGTTGTTTCATTAATAGACCACTTGGGGGTCTCTTGGATGTATATAGTATGTTTATTAACCATATAAGATAAAAATACAAAGAGACATTGTAAAAGTGAAACTAATTAACTAAGAGTTAGTACATAAAGATAAGGTTAATATAAGGACCCAAACCTGTCTAAATTCTATTGGTTTAGTTTTTTTGACCCATCCCCACCTTAGCCTTTAAATAATACACTTTTGAGCCATTAGAAACCGAATATGAATTTATTATACAATAATATTTTTAGCTTTTCCAAAGGTGCCCCTCACCCCTCTTATAAAAGGGCACTCCCCCTTCTCACTAATTCACACATTCAAAGCCTTTTGGTTCGGACAAACCCTGCCCAAATACTATCTCAACTTCCCTCACTACAATATATAGGCCTTATTTTGATCAGAAAGAAAACATAAGGAGCCCTTTTGATCAAATCAAAAGGAAGAACCCGAAGAAGAGGTAATGTTTTCACCGCCCTCTTTCAAGTTAATTTCTTCTTCAACTTCTTCTTTCTTTGTTATTTATATTCTAAAATAATAACTCCAGTATCATCTATATACTGTGATGTTATTATAAATATGGTACAACCATATTCAGTATTCTATCCATCCTTTGAATGGTATGTCACCATACGTGCATACGTACGGCTTACCGTCTCCACGTCGTGGTGTAATTGTCATACAATAAATTATTATTTGTATGGGTATAATAATGATGTGTAATTCATGTAAATAATAAATATAAAATGATAATTATTCTATCTATATGATATACCATCCAATTATATATTATTTTTACATCAAAAGAATGATATTGTCGCTCGTGCGTACGTACGGACTACCGTTTCAACGAACGCGATGAGATTCATTCTCCATCGTATCCATCCAAGTATAATTCTAATTTGATGATTAAAAATAATTATTAAGGACTTTATATAATTCTGGATATGAATAAGATACAACCTATCCATAACAAACACGGCTTACGAAACAAAGAATATAAAGGAAAATGAGTAAGTCAACACCCGAAATGACGATAATACTAAGATATTACTAACTAATCAATCTTAAAAGATAATATATGATATCATATTAGTGTAAATGATTCATGTATAATTCAATAACAATTATTTCACCATTATATTGGAGGCTAACCTACCATCGACCAAGGAAAAAGTACAAAGTAAGGGGTTTCTTTTCTCACTCTTAATTTCGTGAGAATTCTATTGTTCACCACTTATTTATTGCATGTGGTGTATGTGTATTTCCCATGATTATATTCATTGTGTAATATAATTTAATTTATGGGTATTTACATCATCATTTTATGATCCTTCATTCATGGTTTTATGTTTCTTAAGTTACCTAATCGATAAGGGAATTTGAAATTTCTATTTTCCCTCATTCAACTTTACACATACTTCATTGATTATTTTACTCCATGATTATGTGTGGAATCACTATTCATTTGATTATGTCATAATTTACACTCCCATTTCTGTGGATATACTTTTTATACTCATAATCACTTCATTGATAAATCCTCAAGTCATCGGTATGAACTTCATATGAGTAATTTTTACTCATTCTCTATTTGTTGAGATAAACATCAAATTCATTAGTGTTGTTTTTACACGAATATGTTTGAATGTACATTAATTGTTTTACAATGAATATCCAATCATATTTAGTGTATTTATATTTGTCACACATAATTATGCCATTGATTTATCCTTAACCTAAGGATACGATGTTTATGAGAGATTTCATCTCAATTTACATTCCATTGAGACTTCATTGTTGTTATACCCCAAATCACTTTTATGTGGTGTATATAATGTAATTTGACATAGTATATCATGAATCCATTTATTATAATGATATTTCAATGTTTTTATTACCTCAATTATTTATATTCCAGCGTCTCTCTTTTGGTTAGAAAATCTAACTAAAATACCATTTTTTAAATGTTTAAAGACTTATTATTCTAAATCTTGCTCATTAATGTCCATGTTTTATAAATGGTTTTAAGGATTTATTTATATGAACATTAAAGTTTTAAAATTAAAACTCCTTTTAAATGTTTCAATTTGGTATGGGACACTTTGATTCAAAAATCTATTTTTAAATGGATTCTTTCCAAATAGTGTGACTTTTAAATGATTTCAAGAAAAAGGGTGATATTTCTCTCAAATAGTTTTGTTGATTATTTTCATATATGTCAATATCCTTCATTATTCTAGATTGAGGTTAATCTATTACAATACAATCTTCCATATTGTATTTAATGAGTTCTTATTGACCGTGGATGTACTATTTTAATACCATTCATGGTTTGTGGGTAAAGTATTGACATTTCGTATGCTAGTTTTAATAGGAATGTTTATGATATGTTTCAACTTTTCATATGAGGAATGAATTAGAATTATTAAGTGATGGGTGGAGCCCCATATAGCTCCTCGATGCATCGGTAGGTCTCATGAGACAAACTAGTGTCTTGGCACGAGGCCTTGACAAAATCATATTTGTAGTCTTGGCACGAGGCCTTCACTATGTGGTTATGATAGTCTATAATTATGCATTCCGTCATTATGAAAGTGGTTATTAATATTTTCATGTGATTATTCTACTAGTAGAATATCCATGTGAATAAGTAAATGGCATTATTTTATTTTTTCCTTTCCATATTATGGTGATGTTCATGTTTTAAAGGCTTTTGTTTTAGTTATACATTGCCTTAAATTTTTATGTTAATTAATGAAAGTTTCCACTATAATTTTATCCTTACTGAGTATATGAGTTCATCCCGTTCAATGTTTTATTTTTCCCAGCATGTGAAGAATTATTTTATGAATGACCTGCAGGGATAGTATGAGGGGATATGAAGACAATATGTTGTTGTAGTTTTTCACTTATTCATGTAATTTAAACATTATGAATATATATAGTGTTTCCAAGGCTACTAAACTAATCGGTCTTTTGAGACTTGATATTTCTTGTGATCATTCCAATGTTATGTAATAATTCACCGACTCTGTGTATCTAGGATCAGGGCGTTACACCTCTGATACCAATTTGTCATGACACGTCCTCAAGACTCGTGTTGTGACTACCCCAAGCCCTCCATCTATAGGCCAGGGGCTGGCGACCAACACCAAAGGCGTAAATCCCAATGATGGGAATGAATTGAAATAAAAAAATATTACACAAAAAACAGAGTATAAGCTGGAAGCAAAATTCTAGGTAAAACTTTAAACAAAAAGAGTCATGAAAAGTAAAGGTCCGGAAATACTAGCCCAGCTGTAAAGTACAAGGAAACTAATGTATAACAGAATAAAGGTGAAACAGATGATGGCTCGTCCTCCAGGAAATACTACATGAAGGGTAGGTACTGATAGTCTCCACAGCACTCCTCATCCATCTGTCTCCTCCGTGTACCGTCACGTCACGTGGTCCACCTCCGAGTACCATCCAGTCCTGGTCCATTCAGCCTCGATCAGTGTTGTCTTTCATATGAAACCAACCCAATGAGATGTGGGCATATCTTGTGTAGGGGTGAGTATAACGATACTCAGTAGGGACCCCGAGAACCTCATGGTCTCAAAAAATCCAACAATTATAAACCACAAAGTATAAATTCAACGGATGACCTCACTTAGTTAAATGACCAAACATATACCATGTTATCGAGTAATCCATCTCAATCATGAGATACATTACAAATTTAATGAATCTCCTCAACCAATATTTTTATTATGGAGGTAGTAAAATTTCGAACCCAGACTGCTAGAAAACTCCTCTTCTATCGAGTACAGTGTCTCGACTGTCACAACCAGGCGCTTCCCACTAACCTTGGACTGCTGAGGTACTTCTCCTGTTAAATATCGTGGGTCTGCTGCATCACACAGAGGCAGTCCCCACCATAGGTCTACCTCCACATCCAGGTGCTCCACCTCATAGCATGTAGAGGTACTCCTCCTATCGAGTACCATGGGTATGCCACCACAACCAGGCACTCCTACATTATGGGTCTGCCACCACAACCATGCACTCCTCACTGGGCCATATGAGTCACTCTGAGTCGCTCGATCAGCAGTCGTCAAGTCTCAGGCAGATAATAGGTTCCCGCTAAAATTCCTACTCGTCTCTGGAAGATCCGCACCACAATATACTAGTCGATACTCCAACTGCCACAAATATCCTCTTAGATGTATCTCAAAAGTCCGGCTCATCATAGGGGTCTCAAAGAAACAAATGGTGCGTAAATTGGATGCTCGGTCTGTGGGTTATAATATTTTTAGTCCCAGGGGCCTAGTTGGATTCGTGTACGATCCAACATGACTGTATCTCAACATTACCCAGAACTATAGTGGGGTATACAGAAAGGAACCATCGTGCTCCAAGAAAACCCGTGCTGCTGACGGTTCGTCAAACGGTCATCCGGTTCCAAATATACTGCCAAGGAATGTAAAGGGGGTAGTAGTGGGCCTGGGTCCGGTCTGACCTGGTCGGACCAACTTGGCCAAACCCAGTTTGGGATAACCCAGTCCAGGTCATCCCGGTCAGACATATTGGGCCTGGCCTGACCCATTGGGTGGGCCATCCTACTCGGTTTGGCCCAGCCCGATGGGCCCGACCCAACAGGCTGTGTGGGCGGTTCGGCCCGGGCTCGGGGCTAGTTCGACCTGAAGTGTCACGACGGCACAGATCGTAGTGGCTCGGCCTGGAGGGTGTGGTCGAGCTGGTTTATCCAGGGCACTGCGAGGGGGACCGTGGGCCGGTTCTGAAGGTCGGGCGGCCGGGAGGCGGCCGTGCAGGGCGCGACCAGGCTGGTCAATGTGGTTTGGGCAGGGCATGGCCAGGTGGGACTGTGCGGTTCGGGTAGGGAGAGACAAGGCGTGCCAGCACGGTTCGGGCATGGTGTAACCAGGAGGGCCGGCGGGTGGCCAATTCAGGAGTAGCTAGGTGGGCTGACAGGCGGGCGGGCGGATCGGGTATGGCCAGGAAGGTGGAAAAGCCGGCAAGTGGCCTCGGGGTGCACAGCCAGGCGGCCAGTTCGGGGGTGGCCATCGGGGCTAGCGCAGAGGCCAGGCCGCTGGGAGGCACAGAGGTCGGAAGGATGGAAGGTCAGGCCAACATTGTTTGGCTCGGGGCACCGAAGCATCGCGCCGGGGGGGGGGGGGGGGGATTCGCGGCGGCCGCGTGTAGCGTAGCCTTTGTCATCACCGCCTTCATCACCTCGTTGCAGTTATGTCTCCATGCCGAAGAACACCACAAAAATGAAAATTGACATAGGATTTCAGGCCATGTTAGGTTGGCCAGCACCCTCCGTGTTTAGGGAGGTATCACTTGGCTCACAAGAAAAACTGATGAATAATAAAATATCCACCAACAATTTATTTCTAACCATTTGTAGAAGACAATAAAAGGAATAACATCATCAAGTAATAAACCCCCTACATTTAATCTTAGGTCGTTCGTTGACAGAGTTGCAGAAAGTAGACAAAGAGAATCGTTGTTCGTCGCATCTATCGCACACTTCCAAACCCGAGATGTGTCAGCTATGGAAGACGCTCCATGTTGGTAGGTATCTAGGGAATAAGTCGAAGAAGGATCGTCACTGGTGTTCTACGTTGGAAGAACACATTCTCCTTTCTTCATTGGGAGAATTCTAATCCTCCCAATCTCTCCTCTTTCTCAACATCTTCCCAAAATCCAAGTGAAATAATATTATATTGAGTTATGTAATATTTTGTTTTCACAGAAATTCAAAAATATGAATTAAATTAATTGGCTCCTCCTAATTAATTCACAAGAGTTGGCACAAATTAATTAGCAGAGATTGGAAGAATTGAATTAAATGACGGTCATAAGGCTCTCCCTCATTTATGAGGGAGAGTTGATAGGTTTTACTCTCTTCCATCAATAGGGGTTAATCCTTCGTGTGGTCCCTACAACATAACCTCTTATGGGAGTTTATGTTCGGGTGGTCCCCACGTCGTAACATCTCGCGAGAGGTTATGTTCGAGTGGGCCCCACCACCAAAACCTCTCAATGGAGGTTAAGGTTTAGTGGTCCCACCTCAAAATTCCAAGAATATGTTTCAACTACCAGTCAACCACATGGTGACTCAAATAAAATAATGTGTAGATCACATTATTTTTTTTATTTTTTTATGAAAACCCGAAAACTAACTTTTGTTCTCGACCAACTGTCGTCGAGGTGAAAGTATCCTTAAGCGAATACCGGTGCTGCGAGTTCAACAGCGCCCTCAGATTTAAATTCCGATCACCGGTTAAAAGTTATAATATCTGGCTCGTACGTTTACTGAATGTACCCATTCAAAATATCAGAAATTGATTCTGGGAAAACTGGGCCTCGAAATCATGCTTCATCGAAATTTGCAGACTCAGAAAATTCCCATGTATTAAAAAATATTTCCATGGGATTTCCAAGTCTTTACATATCAGGATATTATAATTTTTTAATGTTATTGTCTATTTTTTTCAATCATTTTTTTCTCAAGTGATAAGGTAATTTTTATATCAAAACCTCTTTTTAATGTTTAATGATTTATTTTTATAAATCTTTATATTTTATGTTAATGCTTTCAAATTGGTTATTATGAATTTATTTCTATGGAATTGAATTTTTTGTAATGGGAAATTTTTAATTCCTCTCAAATATTTTCCTAAAGTCATACTTGTAAATACTTGATCTCAATATTCATTAGTTGGGGCATATTTTGATAATATATATCACATACTTTTATTAGGTTTATAATTAACCCCCTGGACATTTAAATTCACTAAATTGTTTTTAAAATGAATCTTTTTATAAAAACTATTTTAATTTCTTTATAGAATAAAAAAATGAATGTATTTTAACATATGAACTGACAATTAATTCCCTACCACTATAACCATTATTTGATATCTGGATTCCTCTGTATGCATTAATGTTTTAAAAATGGAAAAATAAATCCCTTATTCAATTTTTTAGGTATTACAGTATTGAAAATGGATTTTAAAATGGATCGACTATTTAAATATCATGAAATGATTTCCTATGATTTAAAATGAATTTTTTTGAGTGAAATATTGATAATTTCAATTTTTATCTGTTATTATAATACAACAGTATTTGGACATTTTATAGGTGGTTAAATGATAAACCAAATACGGGTGGTTCAATGATAACCCAAAAGATGGTTGGTGTTGTGATAAATCAGGATTGGGTGGTTATGTTATAACCTCCAATTCAATGGGATGAAATTCAACCGTATGGTTAATCTATTTTTAAGAGTGATATGTATGAAATTAAACAATATGGTTATTCCATATATGTGTGATTATGTCCCACATAGACATGATTTATTATATGTTCATTATATGGGTTTTATAGTAACCTTAAAATTAATAAAATGAATGCAATGAGCTTATAATCAAGGGAAGGTATTTGAAACACCATTAAGAAGAAAACTATTACCTTAGGATAATGTATTCATGATTTACATGTTTTTGCAAGTCTAATAGTTTTCCACCTTTTTTTATCCCATACTGATATTTTTATTCTCTTCCCATGTTTTGAAATGTTTTCACATGATTCAAGGGAGAATGGAGTCAAGTATGGGATAAAGGGAAAGTTATGATGATTTAACATGATAATAAACCATGTTTCTTTTTAAATGAATATGTTTTATTAAAGAAATGAATATTTTTGGAAGCATAAACTTTATATTTCAATTTTTTTTATGATTGAGTTATGGCCTACTTCTATAAAACACTAAACATGAAAATATCCTCAATGTGAGATAATGTAAAATTCATAACATAATTCAATATTATGCAATGATTATGAATAATTCCTTACATGAAACCTTATCTCCTTCTATAGGTGTTTGCTTTATGCACCATTTTGTTAACTTTGGCGTGATGAGTCATTGATTAACACTTTGGATCTCATAAAAACTATTTATATAAATAGTTTGATGAAAATTACGTAGTTTCACATAAACACTTGTAGCACTTGATAGTAACAATTGTTGAATAATTTCACATTCATATATTTGAGTTTATCCTTTAAACCACTCATGAAAAGAAAAAATTTGATATTAAATACCTTAAAAACATTCATTCAACTTCTATTATATAGGTTATATTATATAATTTATATTAGTAAGTGATTTAACCACTTGTAATTTGTGTCACCAACAAAAACTCTATACCTACTAAGTCCAAACTCATTGTAGGAAATATGTGTTTATGTCAGGAAACATCATTGTTGTTTATTTTACATACATATATCAATAATCTCTATCCTATAGAGGCTTTCAAAAAATTCATTAAATAAACCAGGGATCTTAATAAAATTGAAACATATACATAATTAAATATAAAATAAAACTCAAATGTGTAATACATACCAAACTATGATTCTGTTGATACAACTTATTTTTGATATAGTTGTGATTCTGCTTGAAATCCATTACCTTTAATTAATTCACAGAGTAAAGTCAATTATTGTTTAGACTAAATAAACATTGAGTACATATCACTAAATCCTACAATGTTCCTTTAACTATTTATATTATATCATGAAATAAATTTAATAACGAGGAAGCTCTTGTCAGTAATAATTTTTTTCATTCTTAGAATCTTAAAACAGTAAAATCTAACTATTTTTCGATCTATTAATAAATAAATAAGAAATTCATGCATAGAGAATCTTCATCCATGATGTTGTCTTCCCTCGATTGATGGTCTAACACATACTCAATCGATGTGTTCATATCACTAGATTTTCACTAATAATGTCTTCTAACCATTTTAACGTCCAAATAATGATTTGCATCAACATACACATTTGTTTAGGATCTTAATAATTTTATCTCCATTAAACCAACATGAAACATCATGATTTATATTTGAAATACAATGTGGCTTCTTTTCACCACATGATGAGTCGGACCATGTCATCCATTCCATTTTTTCATTTTGATAAGGATGGATTACAATTAAAAACTCCAAAAAATATCAATATATTATATGTATACATATATAAATAAATTTCTACACAATTAAATCTAATTTAACCGAAAATATTTATCTTTTTAAACTAAAATCAATAAATGAAATATATATTCCCATAAAAACAATACCCCTTCAATCATATTTTAGAAATTTTTAAATAACAATGGATAGGGGGAGTTATAATATCCACATATAGCAGAATATAGTTAGGCTTTATGAACACAAATGTTTTTTACCACTTTATTCTGAGCCATTCCTATGATAATTTTTCCAATACCACATGTACAAATTTCATTTTGGATTTTCTCACTCGCTTTCTTTATCTCTTGTGGATTTTTATCCTACCCCATTATGAGACACATCGTAAATTTGAGATATAATTATAATGATGGATTTTTTTGCATCCATTGACATGAATTATTCTCTCAATGAGGTTACTTATATCATTCTAAATCTATTTCATAGTGGAATGAATTTTGAATCCACTAAGACCTAACTAATTATATCCAATTCATTTTCATCAAAATAACATCTATTTTATTTAGGCTTAGTGACCCTTTAATAATATATTATTTCATCATCCTCACATATTAAAAAAATTGTTTATTATATTTCAATTTGTCTATATCTATATAATTGAAGGTTATGGTGAGTGTGCCATTATTGGTTCATAGTTCACTTTCCACTTAGTTTGATAGTCATCCTAAAAAACTATAAATCTATTATATAAAATAATACAATTTAATCTAGTGTAAACACCGTCCTTTTATGACATGAAAATAAAAAATTTATTTAACAATTATTTTAACCAATCCATATATAACATATTTCCCTATGTGTATTCATGAAATATAAAAAACATCCTATTAAAAGAAAACAACGGGTATTCACACCTCAGTATATATTTTTATGCAGTAAGTCTACTTCATCCATTGAGCCCGTAGGATTTTATAAACACAATAATAGTGTTACTCCTTTATCCAAAATATTAGCATTTTATATCTACCTTCCATTAATTTACTTATTTTATGGGTTTACGAGGAACCTTCATTTTGATCATTCATTATATTTTCATATCTTTTTAAACATCCAATTTTGATGATTTCTTTAGAGGGATATTCCACTTAATGTTTATATTTATTTATATGATCTTTATTTCAACATCATTGTTCTTCTCAAATATTTTTTTTTGTTTCATGGATTTGTACTTCAAACATGATCATGATTTATTTTCAATATTTTCCTTCTATTTAATTTATATCCTGAGTAGTTTAATTATTTCTTTTATCACTTATTGTTTGGACATTTTTGCCAATATCATATAATATATTATGAATTGTATTACCTAGATAATTCATTTTTCACTCAAATTGATTATATAAATTTTTATATCTAATTATATTATTTTAAATATTTTTAACATGAATAGGTATTCAAATTATTCTATACCCACTTCATTTATAATATCTCATTGATTCGCCATTTTATCTAAGGAAAAAATTTAATTTTTATCATTGCATGAAAATTCTAAATATTGAAAACTAGATATAATTTCCCAATATTTAATGGAATACTAACTTATCTTCTTCCATTGAGACGAATAATTTTTTTGGATATACAAGTATCATAACAAATATTATTAGTATAAAATTTAACATTGAAATCCATCGAACTAACCTATAAGCATGTATTATTATTCTCAATATACTTCTTCTCTATCCCCTTTTTCATTCCTTCTATAATAATGTAGTCTTCCACTATTTTTTAATGATAACATAAAGATCTTAACCTTCACTCTTTTCCCATATATAATCCAAAGAGTCTAAAAAAACATTAATTAATTATAAAAAGAGTTGTTTTCATATATTTAATTAGATAAAAATATAATTAGTATCATCTCTATCAATACATCAGCAAATATCTATCGAGGGTTTTCCAAATGAAAAACTAATTTTTTTATTCCATTGAATCATTTCACCAATCCAAATATAATATAAGGTTTTATTTTTAACAACCATTATTTTTATATCCTCTAAAAAATGGACGCATTATAATTAATTTAATTTGTACAAAAAATCCAATCTGATTCAATAATGGAACATCATATCCGAAACATAGGGCTATAATACAACATATTTAGAACTATATCAACCTAGACCACCTTGAATGGTGGGGTTGATTCATAGAATGCATTATTTAAAATAATTTCTTTTTATATCACCCTAGCTATGTATATATTATTATATTTTTATAGTTATAGATTCAATATTCCACTATATTATTCAATTTAAATCGAATGATAATAATTATGTAGAAAGAGATGTATACACACCATATGGATTTTTCTTCATTCAACACAAATGGATAATATATACAGATTATAAACAATGATATACCAATGTAATAGAATTTGTATGTAATACATATAAGGAAATATGATTTGTCGGGTCACAATATTAATTTATTTATAGTTACCCTTATTTTATTTCTACTCACATATATGTGAAATGTATTGATAAATCAGCATACACTTATGTCTTCATCAATGATATTTGGAAATGATTATCTATATATGTAATGTATTAGACTCAATACGCATAATTTTTCCAAAATTTATGATCACGTTGTCATCATTTTTATTTGAATCCCAAAATATTTTCCCAATGACATCAACACCTCTATATGAATGTGAATGTATTTATTATATACTAAAATTGTGGTGAATTGCTCCCCTTATTGAAGAAGATAACTCCTCACTGGAATTATCTTTTTTTCATCATTTTCTTCTAACAAAATGCAGCAGTTATTTCCTTCTCCTTTTAATACTATTCCTCAGGAAACAAACCAGTTGTGGTAAGGAAATTTTATTATAGATCCCATTTATTTTCATTTAAACAATATTTTTTCAATGACTCTAGATATATCCATTATCCTTTATTTAATTTCTATATTAAACATTACACTATTATAAATTATATATGAAAATATAAGAATCTTTTCATCGATTTTAGTCATCTAATAAATTTAGATATGCAATTTTTCCACCATCTTCTCTATATATAATAACAATACGTTTATTAGGATGCATATAACAATCCCTAAAATTAATATATATATTTTCAGTTATCTTTAATGAAAATATTCACAATTATTATAGGTGTACAAAATGTATTTATAATGGTTGTTGAGTTGTAATTATTTTTAATATGTACATAATATTTTAACAGGATATAACTTGTTTTAAAATTCAACAAAAATCTGTCATGAATATAGAAAACACCAGATGATGGTTACATTTCAAATATTACATTATGGATATATAAGTGAAACATGTTTTGTATATTTTTCATCATTAACATGATGTTGTATAACTCAATAATTTAGACCAAAAAATCTACTCCATAAATCTCTTATTAATTTTCCCAGAATTCCCTGTATAACTATTCAGTTCTTCTCAATATTCAATCCTACTATGACATGGTCTATAAATCCCTGATGAGAAGAACTATAATAATAGTTAATTGAAATCAAATGTTATATAGTAAAAGGAATATATCATGGTTCAACCATTTTAGGGTTAGGTGGTCCTCTAATTTATGTATGATCCTCAATCCTGTTGATGCTCAGATATTTTAGTTTTTTTAACTTCTAGAACCACTAAAATTCAAAGGAATACGTTCATATTGTGGCTATCATATCATGAATTCATTATACTTAATCATATTTTATAAATTATACTATTTTATTGTGAAATATTATCCATTGGTAAGGTATATACAAATCTCCAAAACCTCTAAATTCAACCATAAATTTTTTCATTATATTATTTATGTGTAATAGCAAGTAAGTCTTCAAATTGGTTGATTTACCTGAATTCAACAAGAAAAATTCGTTCAATAGACACCAATATTGTGGTGTATGACCCAAAAAGATAAATTTATAAATGTATGATTTAATATGTTTGATACATGGTAAGTATGAAAAAATGTTTTTATTATTTAACACTTATCCAAATTTTTTATTAATTTCATATATTTTTCAATACCCTCATAGAAAAAAATTATTTTATTATCATCTATTGAAAAACGATATAAAATTATGAATTATACTAAATATTTTATGTATCCTGAGAAGTTACATGTCTTTTCTACTATTCTATTTTCAACTCCATTCATGATTTGGTGAGTATATTTGTAGTATAGTTTCTATATGTTTAATCATAAATGAAAATCATTCTTCTTAAATCAACCAAAATATTTTTAAACCACTGCACATCACTCCTAAACCAATGAACTATATATATATATATATCATGTTTCAGTTTACATTGCACACTAATAAAAAAATTTCTACCTATTCACCAAAGCATCCATAAATCTCTCCAGTCACCCAATGTTTTGTCACACTTCATCACAGAATAGATTCAGCTATTTTTATAAAATGAAAAATATAACCTATTTATTTTCAATATAAATCCAGAAATGGATGTTTAAAATTCATGGAAAATTACATTTGGTAAAATAAGGGTCTCTATGATAGGTACAATCAAGGTTATATGGAAATTCTCATATATTGGCTGGTGATTTTTTCTACTAGTACAAGATGACACACTTGTTAGTATCCTAATGATATGTGGAAATGGATTTGAATATGCTTATGTAGTTTTTAGTGAAAATATCCAAGGCCTCCCTACTATACTTCAATATTTAACCTCGCATGATTCCATTTTTTAAAATTTATTATAATATTATTTTATTTTATAAATTTTTCAATCTAGTTTCATTTGGTATCAGTTGTATACTTATTTATTAAATAAAATTTATCCACTAATCAATGTTATATTATATTTTAAATACATTAAAATATATTATTTTTATTAATTTATTCCATACATTCATAATTCAGTTTTTTAGTGATTTTAAATGTGAATATAGTTGTATCATATTAGGCATGTATTTCCAACTTCTTACATACACCTCTTAGTTGTATATAATCATTTTTTTTCATATATATGATGTTATATCGATACTATGTTTCATGGAGTTAATAAGATTTTTTTATTATGGTTCAAGGTTATGATAGGTGTAGTTAAAATTATTTAAACATAGATATAGGTGGGAAAAATTATAAAATAGCATTTCTTTTTATCATGTATTTTGGACATATTATTATACTAATCCACAAAGACTTATAATCTCTATATATATTTTATTTATAAAATTAAAATTTATATATGTGACTATAAATTTTGGGTGTAGATTTTTATTATTATGGTAAAATTAATTGATGTTATTATATTCTTATGGTTTTCATTTTTAATTACAATATCATTAATCCATGTTTTTGAATTATTATATCAAAACAATTTATCAGAGATAAATTTCATTCAGACATATAACATGATCCTTAAAAACATTCAATTCTATATTATCATTATAGTTTTATATTTTAATATGAAAATCCATTCCCTATCAAGTAATTTTAATTACTTAGTACATGTTTTCAACATATGCTAATTGGGAATGCTCTGGTGCATTTTCATAGACTAAATTTGGTATCATGTCAAGGAATCCATGTTTAGTTCATTAAAAAATGGATTTTGTGACCAAATTGTTTCATGAAATTTCAAATGTTATAGTATATATGTGATTGGACCATCTAGACCCATTGTGTATTCATGAGGAATATTATAACTAATAATTTTCATGATGATCCTTGAATTCTCTAAGGATTAAAATGATGTATAATTTTTGTATCGGGTTAGACCTATTTTTGATTATTGGTGAATTTAATTTTAAAAATTAAAAAATATTTAGTATATTAGAGGATAATATTTAGTGTTCATAGTATGAAGCTTATGAATACTAACCATGAATCCTTTTTTTTGAATGACCAGTAATCCCTTCTCAATTGATGCACTTCTTGGGAGAATGTGAAAACATACTAGTACACTTGAAAAATATTTTTCTTTTATTTTTAATTTACCTTCAATTATTTTTAATGGTTTATTATATTATATATGGTCTTTTATAATTTAAATTATGCTTTTTAAATTATTTCAACATTATTTCAATATATTGATGATATTATTTATTAATATTGGATTTAATATAACACCATTCCTCCTAGATACGTTCCTATGATCACATTATAGTAAGTGATTGACAAATTTATTTAGGTGAATTTATTAATATATTATATTATAATTATGGTGATTATTAGTGTAACTACCTATAAATTTATAGAATCTTATTTCTATATATATGTGTGTGTGGCATATTTAGTAGTGTACTATAGTATACAAAATGATTATAACGCTTTATTTATTTAGTCATAAATAATATATTTAGTAAATAATTAGTCATTGTAAAATAGAAAAATATTACTATAGGAGAATAAATACAATAATAATAATAATTGGTAAATTTTTTATCACCTTGATATCATCATATTATTTCTCTCAGAACCACCAATATAGAAAATATATTGATTGTTAATAATATAATATTCATTTTTTCAATAGATAATTTAAATCTATAATAATGATTTCTTTAATTTATTAATGCATAAAATATGAAGTATTATATGATGTGGAAAACCAATATCACATATCTGAATTTTGGCCACTAGAAATTAGTTATTTTGGGTCCTATTTCTAGTGATAATGTATCCATTATTGTGTGACTCTTCGAATAATTGAATAATAGAATAATGTATCCATTATTAGGTATGCCACATCCATAAAGTAACACTATCATAAACACAACTATTATGGTTTATTCTAGTCTAATAAAGGATTATGTATCTATAAATTAATATTATAAATCTCTAATTTTCATATTATAAATATAATAATAGTTTTTCTAATGCTTTTTTAATTATTAGATACATATGAATATTAGATAAATACGATAAAATAATAAATCATAATATTTTTTTGGAAAATATTTAATTTCAATTACTAATAAATCCTCAATAATTTAAATAATTTTTATTAATATTTATTTTCATTGAATACTTTTATAATATACTATTTATTTAAATTTAAAAGATCCTTAAATTTTAATATATACAAGTGTGAATGTTTAAAATGTCATCAACAATGAATTTTTTAAATGAATAAGGATTTTTATTTAAAGGATATATTTATAATTTATTGAAAACAATTTTTTATAAAATAAATAACATTTTTTAAATCATTACTACAAGATTATCTAACAGTGAAAATTTTATATTTTTTTATATAATCAATTTTGGGGTAATCATTGAATATGGTAATTATTATGAAATCACAATAACCTAAGAGTTGGGAAATAAATTATTAGAAGGATTATCTTCCCCAAATTATAATTTTTCTTTAAAAGTAGAAATTGTAATGTTATAATAGTTTTTATTTCGAAACAATAATAAATAGTCAATAACCTAAAGGTTATTTTAATATTTTTTTTATAATTCATTATGAACATTAATCACTTCAACATGATGAATAATATTTTATTAAATAGATTTATTATTAAAATAATATAATATAAAAAACCACTCCTCCAAAGCCAATACATTGGTAAAACCCAATTGTAGAAGTCTTATTTGTTTTTATTTATTAATTTTTGAAGGACAATGATTGGAAATTAATAAAAAATACAAAAAAATTATATAATAGTAACCAACCATTATCCCATTACACGATAGATCAAAGACTTATTGTTTGAGTATCCTTTCATTTTCCCTCTCTATAGACCTCCCATGGAGTTTTCATAATTCTATAGATCTCATCCCAAGCATTGAGAAGAAAAATCTCAATGTATAGGTTCTCTGCCACTTATTTTGTATTCACACACTCCCATTGTTATAAACGATATTTAATTACAAATGATTACATTTATATATGTTCATAGACTAAACATACATCCCAAATAATTTCTTGTTAATGGGAATTTATCCACCCCTCTCAAATTTCCATTCCAAGAACATTCACGTATACTCGTTATGCTATAAAATTATCCCTTGATTTTCCATGGAATACCATTGTGTTATAAATACCCAACCCCAATTCCATTCATTGGTGTTCAAAAAGACAGAACTAACCTTTTTTTATATTTTCCTTTTATAAATGAATCACATATTCCCTAATAATGGGATTGAAATTAAGAAACATGTTATAATGTAATATGATTGATATAGAACATGTAATATTATACATATGAAGGGTATACCATAATACATCAACAATGAATTGGATAATATTTTCATCTAAAGAGATACCACATATGGTACCTTTTAATAGAGCCTATTAATATTATATTACGAATTCTTGGTGGTAGTCTCAAATTATCATTATTATGACATGTTTCTTTTTTCCAACATTCATATGATACAATGATATTTTGATGATGTTATCTCATGGAATGCATACATGTGAGTATATAAGATTCATACCTATTTAACTAATCATTATATATGTCAGGAATTCCATGTAATATTTTAAATTATTCTATTATTTTATTATTCACATAGTGAGAATTATAGGTCTCTACTTTTTTTCATGTCCCCATGTTAACCTGTGTAGTATTAACAATTCAAAGGAAATTTGGACTAAATTATGAAGTAATAAATATTGTTGTTCTGTTTTATTTTAGGTTTACGGTTTCTGTATATAATATTTCTTATATATAAGACCTCTTGATCTTTTTGTAATGTATTTTATGGATATTTATGTTCAAAAATGTTTATTAAAATATATCCGAAATATGGGTTTTTATAATGAGTACTATCGGTGCTAATGGATGAGTAGTAGAAACATGTGAAAAAATTTCTCTTGAACATGATTATGATTTTTTATTTTATAACAGTAGTAATTTCTTGGGGATGAAATGAAACTCAATTAGTCTAATAATAGTTGGACAAAATAGAGATAATTTTTAAATTTCAGGGAAATCAATAATTTTATATAGTTAATTTTGCAACCATTGTTTTATAAGGGTCCAAAAAAGTGGTGGTATGATTTCTTTCATCATAAAATTTATGAAATCCTAGAATTGAATTATTTATATGTCATGTTTACTTAGTAGATATCGCTTATATTATGTTGACTGTAAAATCTATGAAATATATTTTTTATTAACCAAGAAACTATAAAATGATGGAATATGTGAAATATTTTATTAAAATCATTTATTTTTCAATATATATAATCTCAAATGATATCTTGAGGGATAAAAAATTTATATCATTGTTATACTGGATATATGAAAAAATATATAATATATAATTTATCTTTTTTTATATTGGGTTTTTATAAATTATTAATGGTTAGTTTAGATCAAGATTGATTGACTATTAAGGGTAGGGCCACTTTTAACATTCCAAGACAAAGAGAAAAAGGTTTATCTATAAGAATCAAATATGGGATGAGTTAATATAGGGAGGTGGTGGTTATACATTACATTTATCTAATTCTCCCTCATAATATTATTGGAATTTATTCTTTTGATCTACCATTATTATAGAATTTCCAGACCTAATATACATTTGTGGTAAAAAGGAAAAATTAATTTTCCTGAATGTGGCCTCATGGGCCATCTAAAAAGTTTGTTTAGTGTAAATCCTATTTAATGAAAATGTGTTAAATCATCTCCCCCAAGATATCTCTAATATATTCTGATGTTTATTTTTCAAATGAAACTCAAATACAAAATTATGATCACAGAAGTTATTCTTCACATATTATAATCCAATTGATTTGTGATCCCATGTTTAGTGGGAAGCCTCAAAATAATTTAGCATCTATGATATTATATATCATGGAGTAGGAAAACAATGATTCACTGGATAGTATTGTTATAGTGTTACGTACTATACTTATTACATCATTCATGGTTGAATCTTTATTTTATTTGGTTTCCTTATACACATTCATATTTTCTCATGTTTTTTATTTTTTAGATATTAAATATTATCATATGTTCTATGTGATGAATATTTCAACTCCCAAAAGAATAAATAAAATGTATTTCATCCATTATACATCTTACATAAACTTGTCACCAAATTAAAGTTTCAACGAGACATTAACATCATTAATATTATTTATCATTGAAATCAACATAAAAATGGATTAAAAGATATCACCTAAATCTCTAACTATATTTGATTTGGATGATATTCCTTTCCAATAAAAATTTAAATTTTATCATGGATGGAATTATTGACAATTTTCCAAAACAAATTATTTAATAGTGAAGATAGATTATTTTTATTAAAAACCACCTTTTCATTTAATGTATTGGAACATTAAATTTTGTTTAAATGATTTTTTTTAAATTATAATCAGTTAAATTATATACTTTTTATAACAATTTTTTTCAATTTAATCAATTTAATTTCAAATTTTGATATATGTTTTTTATACTTATAATAAATATTCATTTAAAATTCATTTTTTAACATCTATGTTATACCTAGAAATTATAAAAAAAGAGAATTTAATTTGATATAACATTGTACATGCACCACTGATCTTAAACAGACCAAAAAAACGTTTCTATAAATTTAATCTATTTGATAGCTTGGGGAACACAGAACGTAAAGTCTAAAGGAATCACAATATAGTATAACATTATAAAATTTCCTCTAAATTGACAGTTTTAAGTATTACTAAAGAAATTATTAGAATTAAGTTGATATATTTATTATATATCAAATAAGATTCCTTTATAGGGAAACAAAATGTGTTCTAAAAATTTTTGTTTTCTAAAAGAAACCTTAGTAACACTTTGGGTACATGATTTAAAATTAATTTTTACGAATTTTAGAAAATTTATATGATAAAATGAACATATTATTTTAAATCATCATATAAATTTATCTTTGGGTTAATTCTTGGTTTTTTATTTTCCTTTTTTGATGAACACTGAAAAATACTAAATTCTAATTGAAAATGGAATTGTTTTTAAATTATTTATAAATTTAATGTATATATTAAATTAGCTTTGAAGTTAAAATAGTTAAATTATTTATAAATTATTCCAATTTAGTTTATTATAATCACTTTAATTTTAATATAAGATTTTATAATGTTGTACACTTATTAATATTTTATCATTGAAAACTCGTTTTCTTATCACGTACACGATATTAAATTTAAATATAAAGTTTCAAATTGATCAAATTTATTTAATAAATTATTATTTCATATTTATTATAATAAAAATTTATTTATTCTAATATGTTTAATATAATTTTTTATGAAAATGAATATAGAAATTAGTAAAAAATTATTTATCATGCTTAATGAAAAAATTTGTTTACCTACGGTAAAACTAATAAAGATATGGGGTAAATTGATGTAAAAATTATTCTAAAGACTATATAATAGAAATATATAAACCATATTATGCATAGGGATTTATAATAATTCATTTTCAATATATGTGTTATGTGAAAAATAGGGGTACACCTTTTTTGTTTAAAATATTTCTGGCATCCACTCACCTCACGTCTAAAAGGTCACACCATGTCCTAAATTTTTCACACTATAAACGATTTTGGTTTAGAAAATACCTAACCAAATAACATCTTAAATCCACCTATAATACTAGAGTACTTATTATTTGTATAATGATATCATTGGAATTATTTTATTTCAAACCTTAGGAGGTCAACTGAGGAAGATGTAACATTATTCAATAAACATTTTTATTTTATTTCTTCCCCCACCATCTTCACTTATATATACACTATTTTTAAATAGTAAACTCAATAACATCTATATAAAAAAAATTATTCTAGTAACGTTATTGGAATCCATCCCCATATATATCAAATGGGTTAAGTAATCATCATTTGTGTTTAAAGTAGACTACCACCTCTCAAATTGATGTCATTCATTTTTCCATTGCCACCCCTCACAGTTGGGTATGATTATAGTTATATTATATATATATATACATATATATTATTTATAACATTATTATACATTTGGAGACATTAAACCATATATAAAATTTTATAGTTTCCATTTCATAGGTAATATGATAATGTCACTCGTGTGAACAACGAACTACTGCCTCATGAAACGATGTGATTCATTTTTCACTAACTCTTTACATAAAAGATCATAAGGAAAAATTAAATAAATGTATGTTTTATAATTCATATATATATGATATTAATTACTTATTTATCCTTATATAAGGTAAAAAGTATTTTATTTCTTACATTTTCATTCATTGAAAATGATAACATCATTCATGTATATGTGAACTACCACCTTCACAAAGCAATGTGACTCTAATTTCATCACCACAAAAATGATTATATATATATTTAGGTATGTTTAAAAATTATTGTATTTATTATATAATTATCATTATTTAAATTTAAAATAATACTTATCACATTTCCATAATAATCATTTAAAATGGAAATGTTTCTCAAGAATATGTATGACCAACAATATACCGGATCATAACATGTTTCTTTATAAAAACAAAAACTAATTATTGGTATTATTATTATTAATTATATATAAATATAATAATTATTTCATGAATAATATACTTGATCTTATGGGTCGATATGATAAACTCAAGATCCAAAACATTCATAACAAAATACACATTACAAAAAAGGTAACTGGCACCCAAAATCGTGAATATAAGGAATTATTGGTGATAAAATGTGATAAGATGTTATAATATGTTAATATATAATATTAATAATATGAATATGGTTCTATAATAAACTAATAAATTGTTTTAAACTGTTATATATATCATTAATTCACATTCAATTAAACATAATTTTGAGATAAGAGACTTCATCTCAATTTCACTTCATTGAAGAATATTGTAATATTATGAACCTTATTTATTATAATTGGCATATATACTGAAATTTTACATTTAATACCATCATTATTTAATTATTATTTTTGTTTTATGATTCAATTTTAATTCTTTATTCCTATATCCTTTCACTTGAGAATTTACAAGTGGTAATGAATTTCATAACATATTTTCTTTTCATGGGGTTATATTTATATATCGTTTTCATTGATATTTAGAGATTACGCGAGTAATGAATTTTAATCATTTATTTTTATTTTCTAATTAATAATTTTTGAGGAATTTTTATTTAAAAAATCAATTAATTGATTAATTCCACATTCAACGTTACAATCATTGTGTGAGATTACATCACAATCTTATTATAATCACTATTGTTTATTCTTGAATTTATATTGATGGAATATATTTGATCATTGGATAATATCTCATGTTATGATATTCAATAACATGTTTATTAATAAGATTTTCATGTAATTTTAGTATTTAACCACACTTTGTAACATAAATTAATTGAAAAAATGTTTGTAATAAAATTTGAATTCAATTATCTCATCGGTCGGATATCTGTTTTCATCCCAAACCATGATTTCTAAACATATTATCAAAAATGGTAAAAAAAATTATAAATAATTTATCCAATATTTTTTTTAAAAATATGATAGGTGAAATTTTTTAAAGGAATCTTCATATCAGGTTCAGAACAAGTTTCATTTTCATGTACAAAAAAAGTTATAAGAATTTTTTTTCCAAAATTTATGAGCTGAACATAATTTATCAGCATCATCAAACCTCAATATATTGAAGTATTTATTGTAAAAATAAATGTTTATTTTCATATAAATGTATTTCCAAAATATTTTTATAAATGTTTATAAAAATTTATTTCCATGTTTTAAAATCATATTTTCCATATATATTTTTTTAAAGACATATTTATGGAATTTCTATCCTATACCAACTACAACCCATTATTTAAAATACACTTCACTAGGTATATTTCGTTATTATACCATCATGAATATTTATATGGATGGTTTATAATTGACATTATGAAGGAAATTATTGATATTTACATTTTTTATTAATTTTTGTAGCCATGAAATTCTAATGAAATATCCACCATCGTGTGATCACTAGACCATAACTTTCCCCTAAATTTATATACCATTCATCATGGATTAATTAGTTTCCTACAACATATACCATTTTTTACATTAATTTGTTAATATTAAATTTATTTGACTAACTAGGGAAATATTGATAAGTCCATATCCTTTTCTCAATAAAGATATCTGATGATAGAATAAATTGGTTCCTAAATTAAATCAATCATTCAATATGTGAATAATTATTTTTTAAATTTATTTATTGGTGGGGTTTGGAATTATATATTCCCTAAATTCATCATTAGTCTCTTGAGGTGAATCATTAAGCAAGATTTAATAGTTTTCTACCTATAGTTTTAAAACCTATTTTAAAAAATATCTAGATGATAGAGGTATTATAATGCATGATATCATGCTATACAAGAATTAATAATTTACATAATTATTAATTAAGATATTATTATCCATGATATTTCATCATTAATATTATTAGACAATGTATTTAATTCATTTTATATTGATAAAATGTAATTTTTTAGTTATTTACCATTCCACACTAATTATTATTTATATTATCACGATAATCATGTTATTTAATGGGAAATAGATTTTTTTATTAACCATTACATGTTAATAATTATTATTGATTTATGATAGCTTCATTTTTACTTAATCCACATTGAGCATTTTAGGTGACCCATATTTTTTTCCTTTATCATGAATTTATGATGTATATTATGACTAAAATTCAAGGATATTATTGGGGGAGATGATATTCTCAAAAAAATTATGTTATAAATTTTTTAAATGTAATGCAAGACTCATGTATGTATCATGTTTACGAAGATATCTAAACTATTAATTCCTTATGGTTGTCATTCTCTGTCTCTCATGGAAATGAAATAATATAGAAACTGACTCCTAGTTACTGGTGTTAGGCTCTTTATAGTTGTTATAAAATGATGTTTTTTTATAATTCACGAGATCTATATTTTGGAAAACCGTGATTACTGAATATAACCCTATAATACAATGTGAGGATAAGTATATAAGAACATTTGAATACTTATATATGTTAGATATAATGTTGGATTCCTATATATATATCCCTATCCAGATAATAGAAATGGTGGTGGTTTTGGATCAATTGTATCAATGGACAATAAAGCTGAAAATAATACCTCAGTCATTACCCAATCATCACCTGTCTCACAACAACGGTCTTATTGCACTCATAGTTCGACACTTTCGGGGGATATTTCTACGATAATTCACATTTCCTTTACAAATAAATCTGATGGATTTGAATAGATGTGCACAATTAATTACCTAGGTTATACTAACAGTGTTTTATATTAAAATGATAATCTATAAAAGAAATGGGAATATTTTTTATGTATTGAAATGGAGGGAATAAATAAATAAATTTCTGAGTAAAAATGAATATAACGATAGAAGAAAATAATTATCATCATACAGATTCATTTATAGTTAGGTATGTTTAATGTGGGAAACCTGGGCATTATATTAGTCATTTACATGTTAGAATTTTTAACCCCAAGATCATTGGATGACCTATGTTGAACAAAAATATTTGAACAATTTATTTTTATTCAATAATTGTATTGTATACGTATTTTACCAATGGAAATTTTTGTTATAATAATCATGAAATTCCGATGTATTGGGTTAATATTTAAAATAATTTGTGTTTTCAATAACGTAAGAGTTATTCATAAGATCATGGTTTTATGATTTTATGATTGATCATATGTTCAATTTCATAAACTCTCATTTTTAGTATTTCTGTGATGAGATTCTACCAATATTTCGGATATTTTGAGAAAAATTTATTGAAAGCATATATTTTAGTGGAAAAATGATTTTACTAATAATGTCTTTACATTTTATAGAAATAAGTTCAACTGTATTGATTTATTTTTTGTTTAAAAGTATTATTAATTGAATTATAAAAATAATCAAATAAGATTATTAGACTTTTTAAAAAAAATGTTGTATTCAAAATCTAAGTAAAATGGTTTTTTCTAATTATTAATATTATTTCAAGGTTTTTGATCATATTTTTTTTAGAATGTTACAGAAATTATATAAATATAAAATTTTAAAATGTATTACCCTCATGTCAGGTGACAAACCTTCATGTTGAGCTTGGCTATGGTACGAGAACCCCTAACCGAATGATGAAAAGATAATAGCAGCTACCACTGGCCTACATGATTTCTTTGTTAATATAATATTGTTTTTAGGTAAATGATTTGATGAATACATTAAATTATAAACTAGTGGGTAAATTGTTTAGATTGATTGATTAATGTATTATATTAGACAGATTATTCCAACTATATTGGATTTGTCAAATTGTTTGAGATATAAGGAAATTTTATTAACAGTTTTATGATATTACATTCTGGTAAAATTGAATTTTAGTTCTTCAAGAATAAATAATTAAGATTTATATATTCATTTTATGGTGAAAGATATGTGTTGTAAATTGATTGAATCACATCCAAAGGATAAAATTGATTATATTAAATAGTAATGTGTCAAGGTATTATATTTCCTTATTTTTTTAGACAGTAAAATAATTCCTCAACTATAAGAAAATGATCTTGAAAAAAATTATACTATTACGTTAAAATATGATGAATCAAATGGTCTTTTAAATCATCTTTTATTTATGTTTTGATATTTTTAACATTCTATTTATTAGTCATATTCTTTGAATTAACAACTTATATCTTTGTATATACACTAGTAGAAGTAGTGGATTCACCATTGGAGAAATGAAATCAAATTTTTATTAAACTATGAAAAAAGTATGTGTGGGATTTTTTTGGCATCGGTTTTACTAAATACAATTGGTTGAATTTTTTTCCCTAACATTACTAACTATTGATGTCAAAAATACATGATTAAACTATTTATGGCATCCCTTTTTTAAAATAATGATGCCATAAAAATTTTATTATTTTTTACATAAACCAACACCATTTTTTCAGAATCATTGATGTCTGTTTTTCTTATAATTGACACCAAAAATATATAAAATTATTCAGGATTAGGAATCCATCACATATTAGATCTTAAAAACCTCTATTCTGACTTGTGACCACTCCAACCCAAGTCATGATTACTTCGAAGGTGAGCCACTGATCCCCAATGGCCATTATTGTTGAGTTTCATTAATTTTTAATATATTTGGTCTCCTTTATTCTTCCCCTTCCATTTATTCGTCATCCCCTGAATTACATTTTCCTCGCAAACCTATTTCTAGCCGACATTTAACTGTAGTTGGATTTATTTTTTTTCATATTTATTGTTCATTTTTACAATCATTTTTGTATAGATCTTACTATGTTTGTTATTCTAATTCATTCAAGGGAATGATGGTCAGATAAGGATCCATTTTCCTTGTTTAACTTCGATTATTTTATGTTTTTTAATTTTTAAGATAAATTATTTCTCGTTTAATTATATTTTTTATTTGTTTCAATTATTTGTTTTAAGATATTGGTAGTTCATAAAATTTTTTTCAAATTTTATTTATTTATAAAAATATACTAAAATTTTTATATTTTCTTGAAGATATTATGAAATAAAAAATCTTATAGGGTTTTATCATTCATTAATAAAATGGGCAATCACATATACTGGATCCATGTTTTTCAGCAGTTAAATTAATGAAATCTTCAATGATTTTGACACATGAAACACCAAACTAATGTGAAAACATTTTAAAAAGAACTAATAAATAATAAATGATTACAATAATTAATTTTTAATATCAATAAACCACATGTATATAATATGAAAATAAAAATATTACTGTTTAAAAAAATTTTTATAACTAATGAATCATATCTCATTATAAATATTTATAATTAATTATTTTTATATTTATAGTTTGTCTGTATATATATATATAAATCTATTAAAATGTTTATATGTTTTAATATATTCATAAATTATATTCCGATATCAGGTATTGAATGGATAATAACAGGATTAAATTAAATAAAACACTAGTGAATATAAAAAAGGAGTTGGCGAATTTATTGAATTTTCTAAAATTAATATTAAAAATATTTATTTTCATTTCTCGCAATGTGTGATATGTTTGAATATGATAAATTTAATCTATAGGGAAATCAAGTATCATCTCATTTTTTATGGTTTGAGCCTTAATTATACATGTTGAATTCGACATGGTGAAATAACTGAAAATAAAACATCCAATGTTGATAAAAATATTCGTAATGAGGCAAATCATCATATAGAAGAATTAATTCATTATTTAGGTATTAAAACCCTTGAAATAAAGCAATTGTTGAATGATTTTATGGAGATTTGGATAAACCAATATTCCTATGTTGCTGTAAATATACAATATTATTATTAGTTTTTAGATTAGTTAACTTGATAGTAAGAAATTGATTGAGGGATAAAAGTTTCTCCAATATACTTGATCTTTTAATAGTGATTCTTCCAGAAGGCAACAAGATTATAGATTCCAATTATGAGTTGAAGAAAATATTATTCCCCATGGGATTGGGGTGTAAAAGGATAAATGATTTCCCCAATGATTGTGTGTTGTATATGAATGAATATGAAAAATTATCATGTTGTCCCTCATGTTGGACATCGTGCAATAATATGGATAAAGAATGAAACATATATTCTTTCTCATGTACTAACATATTTCCTTATGTAATGTTAATTTTTTACATTCTAGTTATATCATCCAATAATTATTTTTAGAAATTTTATTTACTAAAATAAAATTCCTTCTTATGTACTAAAATCACATATCCTACTAATGAAATTTTTTTCCTTCCAATATTTCCTCATTTTACAAGCCTCTTTGCAATTTCAGTTGATTCAGAAAGAATAAGATATAATTTAGATGAGAAAATATCTGATGGTAACATATTTCCCTTTTCTATTTCACCACAATGGAATATATTTGATAAAAAATATCATAATTTCTGAAGTGAAGTTAGAAATCAAAGAATGGGATAGTTTATTGATGGAATTAATCTATATCAGATTATAAGCAGGCAACACAATTCATGGACAATTTTTTCATAAAAAACTAAATTTACAGACATCTATGTATAAAGAAAAAATATTTTATTATGAGAATGATGATTTTAGGACAATAATAGACATGAATTGATACGAATGTGTGTATATCACCAATGATTGGGGATTTAAATATGTTTTGGGATATAGGTGATAATGTTTTCAATGCATACATGAAAGGGTATTTTATTTTTCATGCTATAATAATGATAGTTATAAATGAATTTAAGAAATATGTAAAATTATCTGGTTATAATTTTAATGGACATAAATCATGTCCAATTTGTGAATAAGTTACTTAATATTATTAATTTCATAATCGAAGAATGAAAATATACACAGGACATGAATGTGTTTTTTCAATTGATCTTCATTATCGTATAATGAAAAAGAATTAAATAGTTTACAAGAATTAAACCTTCACCCTCAAACATTTTCAGTAGAAGATTATTACAAAAAAGTTGAAAAATATTGAACATGACATTTTGAAAGAAAATATATATTTTTTTCCTAAAAAATTATTGAATAAATAGTCTATCGTTTTCGAAAAATATTATTGAAGATATATAGAGGTAAAACATGATATCAATGCTATGCATGTTGATAAAAATATATTTTCTAGTTTGATTGAAACTTTTTTATCATAAAAACAAATACAAAGGAAGGAATTGATGCGAAACTGGATATGATATCAATGTAAATACATTTAGATTTTTCTCCATCCATGAAATCAAAGAGAACATATTTACCTTTGGGTTTTCACACATTAAGAAAGTTGAGACGTTAAATTTTTGTTTAGTGTATTCATGGATTGTAATAACCCAATGGTTATTCTTAAAATGTGAATAATTTTGTGTCATTGAATGGTTGTTAATTAATAGGTTTGAACTAGAACGATTATCTTGTAATGATGAAACAACATCAACCTATCATACATTATATTATATTGTCGATGGATGTCAGAAAGACTATAATCAGGTTATGTAATTTTCTCAAATCCATTTTTATTAAAGTAATTGATCCAGATTTTTATGATGTGTTATGAAATCGAGAAACTATTATTATTTGTCAACATGTAATGTATTTCCCACTAGTTTCTTTATAAAATTGTTTATCTAGTGATACATTTGGGGAATGAGACAAGAATATGTGGGCCTGTTTATTTATGATGGATGTATCCTTTTAAAAAATATATGAAAAATTTGAAAGGATATGTTAAAAATCCTTATCAAACAGAGGCCTCCATTATTCAAAAATATGTATCGAAAGTGGTGATTGAGTTCTGTATTGATTATTTGTATGAAGTGGAGAATATTTTACACCCTATATATTGACATATGAAAGTTTATAGTGAAGGTAGAGGGATTAAAGTTAAAATTTTAAAGATCATTCAATGTGTTGAAGTGATGCAGACACATTTACACTTTTTGAACAATGTAGGGGGGTTCTCTTATATATCATCACATATTTTAGAATTAATGTTATTATTTAAATAAATAAATTAATATTATATGATTATTGATCCTAAAAAGACATTTTTTAAGGTCTTAATGATATATTCATCACATATATATTTGTATCAAAAACATTAAAATGGATGGCATGAAGCCATCTCTCAATGTTATCGCATGGTCTAGTTTTTATATTAATGGGTACAAATTTTACACAAAAAATCTCAATTATGAGAGTATCATTAAAAATAGTGTATAAATTTCATTACTGAAGCACTGAATTTTTTGAGTGGAAAAGGTAAAAATTGAATTTCTACATCAATTCCATATTTTGGAGTTCTTGAAGACATATAGTAAATTGATTATCCTAAATTTCTGGTCATCATGTTTAAGTGTAAATGGGTTTCATGTAATTTTGGTGTAAAAATAACGGATATGAGGTTAAAATGGTTGACATGATTATATATAGTTGCAGTGAGGAACTATTTATCATGAACACCCATGAAATGAAAATAATTTGTGTCTGTGATCCATCGAATGACCAGTGGTCCATAATTTTTAAGTGGAAAATAATCTATTTTTCTAGTGAGGATGATAATGAAGTTATTGATTCATATGAGGCTTCATCGCTTGTTAGTAAATTTCTAGAAAACAATGACTACTATGCAGATATAGTGCATGAAATATAAAATGATCATGCTGAAGGGATGTAGGAAATACTAAATAACTCTCCTAATTAATCAGGAAATTATTTTATTTATATTTATTATTTGAAATTTACAACTGAAAAAACATTATTATTTAATTACTGTAGGATAATTAATTATATGTATTTGACATTTTATTTGATTTTTTCTCTTAAATTTTGATATTCCACAGATATGGTAAACCATTATTTCATTGAATCACTTGATGTATATTATTATATTTTGGTTTAATATATGCATATGAGAACCACTTTTCAAACATTGATATTTAAATTTTTAAATGTTTATTTCCTTTTAGAACTAATGTTTATATTTATTTATTCACCTTGTATATTATTTTTTCAATAATCATTAAATTATTTTTAAAAAAAATTAACATGTATGCCATTTTTTCATATTTGTTTCTATTTTCAGGTTCTCAAATTAATAACATCCCTAATAATATTTCGGTACAAAAGAATTTCACTACATTTTCCCATTACAATTACAGATACAAATATAGAGATAGATGAACATTTACCATGGTATTTGTATGTTTCCATATTATTCAATATGAAGAAATATTATTAGAAAAATAAAGACAAATGTTAATTTATAGAAAAATAATTACAGGCCTACTAATGAGACATCAGCCACTGATTCTTCTGTATATTGTATTCCGAAATCAAATATTTGATTCACTAAATGTAGAATTACATGTTTACCAAAACTATCACTTTATTATAGAGAGGAGCGATTACATATTCATTTTAATTATAACAGTAATGAAACTGGCCCAAAATTCAACAAAATATATTAGATATTTTGGCATATAGAGTTGTTACATGATATTCATTTTTTGACCTGGTTGGAGTTCTATCTAAAAGATAGTGATAAATTTTCTTTTGGAGGTCGTGAATGAAAAATATCTCAATTAATTTATATTATCTCATTTCTCAAATAATATATAATTTAAATAACTAATATTTATGTTATGAAACTACAAATGACATTCAATTTCGAAGAATCAAAATAAGTTAGGAAAAAATTCCTCACATTAGTGTTGGTTTGATAGAGAGATTTTTAAAAAAAATTGTAACATATAATGCGCATGGAAAGAGACAACCTGATAGTACATTCTTCTAGTATCTGTTATTAGATGAAGATATATGGAAGAAATTTGTTTCCACCTAAAATGATAAATCATTTCATGTATGATAATTATGTTATATTTCTTTTTAATAATTCTTAAAAATGTTCCTATTTACTTACTACGTTACATTTCATATTACAAGACTCTTGGAAATTCCCTCAAGACATTCAGTTACAGAATGTTTACCCTCTTAATTTATCATGTGGAGGGTGTTATTTATTAGGGGAAAATTATTGAGGATATGTTTGAAGCACTAAGAGATCACTCTTCTAGTGGAATGGATGATCTCCATTTCGGCCCTCAATCTCAACCCACCCCCCATGAGAAATCGAAAAGAACAAGAAGAAGAAAGACGAAAAATATATTACATAGAAATTTAATGATGAAACTGAAATAATTGTAGGTAAATAATATTATTTTTCATTAATTTTAGTAATTTATAAATTAAAAAACTAAATATTCCATTTTCAATTTTTAATTTCAGGATGAATATCTAGAGAAATCAATATTTGGTGCTTTTATCTATAAGGATAGAATGGAAATCTTAGACACTGTATTAGGAATGCTTGACCACCCTAGCCGCATAAAAGGATATGAGGTAGATGTTAGTATTCGAAATGCTTTTGGTAATCAATGTAAAAAATCATGAGGTTGGGAAATTGAATCCTTAAAAGATCAGCTGAAAGATATAAAAGGTTCTATATGAGATAAAATTCATTCATCTATGCAGCAGGCTATTTTAGAAAAAATGATGAGATAGTTATAGTTTTCATGGCCTTACTAGCCTACCCAACCTTCCAAACCTACCTACTCATATCCTCATCTTCCTTGCTCGTACCCAACCATATACTGTGAGTTGTATATATGAGACCTTAGTGTATATATAGTATAATTTGGTGTTATTTATTTTTTGTGGGATTCTTTACCTGACCATCCTATTCAGATGGTTCAGGTTAGAGTGTTGATACATAATATTATTGACCCTAATTATCTACTAAAATTTTCTACCATGGAGATTACCAATGTTGAGGAATTTGTGGGTCGTTTATGACATTGGATATCTACCCCTATTAATCATATTCCAAATGTGGTTTGTGTTTTTTAAATATTAATTAAATATTATAGAAAATTATTTATTATTTTCTTTAAATTTAACTTATATATAAATTTCTCAAATCCATATAAATGGAAAAAAGGAAATAAAAGGTTCAGGAATATCAAACTATAGATACTTCAGATATTTATGATGAGATAGAATGATTATCTCATGTTTATTATTCTTTGCCTAATATCTATGAGTTTTTGATGTCATCTGATATAAGTGGCAGAGACTATACATTGATAATATTGTGAAAATATATTGGTGATCTAATTGTGTTTAAATATATCACCTTTAATGTGTTCTAGTTGTTCTCTATTTAAGTGAATTGACTGTTCGGTTTTTTTAAAAATGATTGAAATGAAGGATCGAAATATGAATGTATTTTCTCAATATACAGGGGGTGAATTTTATACATTAAATATTCCATTGGAACCTTTAATGTTGTAATGAACACATTCCTCTTTATCCTTAATCAAAACAATGTTTGACATCTTTAAACAAGGTAAATTCAGAAGACCTATTAGTTCTACAAACATGCTAGGTTCCGGAAATATGGTTCTGGAAATGAAATATAAGAAATGTATACAAGGAAAATATTCTACCTTAAAGAGTTTAGAGTCATATTAATCATATTAAAAAAATACATGGAACTATAAGATAGTTATACTTTCGTTATTAATAAAAATGCAGCCGAAAATAAACTTGAAACAATACAATTTAACAAGTATGAAATATTTTAACACATAGAGTATGGTATCCAACAACCATGGATAGAGGTACCTTGATTTATACATTAAACAAAGTCTATCTTACTCACACCAGGGTAATCCCTCAATTGGAATATCATAACTTGTTTTGCTATCCCTGCATTCCCTCAACTTCGAGGTTGTCGGCACCTCAGTCTTCTTACCCAAGGAAATCCTTGAACATTAAGGTAGTTGTCACCTTTGTCTTCCTATCCCCGTAAGCACTCGAATGTAATCACCTATATTTGGAGTCGCACAAAGCATGATAAAAAAGATGTTCAGTAGAAAAAAAAGCATGAGATAATCTTCTCTCCAGAAATCACTTCAGCAGCATGTGGTCTTTAGAGTGATGGAACACTCGTGTTGTCATTTTGAGCTCGGTCAAATGGGATTATAGTTATTGGAACTTCTCCAATGGTCAGCTAAATCCTACATGAGTAATATTTTTCCTTGACTCTTGGAGGGACTAGTACATGTGTCACTAAAATAATGTTTTTTTAGAAGAAAAATGCACGACATATTTTAATCACTTTAACATGAGTAAGAAAAAAAATGTTTGATTAAAAAAATTTACTTTCCAGAGTCTACGAAAAAAATAATTTTCATATTCTAAGCCAATGAATATTTTTATTTTATATTACATGGATATTCTGATTCTGTTTTTTATGGAATTCTAAATCAGAATTCAATAGACTTAGGAGTCTGAATTTTAAGGAATTCGGTGGATTAAATTCAGAGAATTTGGAGTCTAAATTACAATTAATTTGGAACCTGAATTCAGAGGAATTGGGAGTTTGAATTTTGTGCAATTCAGAGTCTAAATACTGAGGAATTTGCTGTCTGAATTTCAGTGAATTCAGTGTCTGAATTTTAGTGAATTTGGTTTCTATATTCTAAGGAATTCAAAGACTGAATTTTAGATAATCCGGAGTCTGAATTATGAGGAATTTGGAGTCTAAATTTCAAATAATTCTGATTCTGAATTTCAGAGAATTTGGAGTATGAATTCTGAGGAATTTGGAGTCTGAATTTCAATGAATTTATAGTTTGAATTTGGATCCAGAAAACAGAGTACTATATATCTAAGTATTTATAGGATTCTGATGTTTTAGAAATTAAACCAAATAAAAAAAGCTTTATTTAGATAGACTAAAATATGAACAATGAAAAACAGGTAAGAATAAATTTTCCTTGGGGAAGGAAAATTTTCTTTTTCAGGAAAAAACATTGCAAGGAGAAAATTACCTTGAGGAATGAAAAATCATCCTTATTAAAAAAATAAGGAAAATAAAATTTTTCTTGAGATATAGTGTTTATGAATTTCAAAACATAGATGAATGGAAAAGTCATATGGAAAAATTATTGAACAACCAATCTCCCCATTTTGGAAAGCATAGTCTTCCTAACTAAAAATAATATAAAGAATATAAAATTTTTATGAACAATAAAAAAAGCTTATCTCCCATTACTTCTGTTTCATAATGAATACGAATAATTCCTCGTTCGGCTTTTAAATCCCTTAGGATCATATTCTTGAATTCCTGAATGAGATTTTGTAATTTCTATCATATGAAAATCTTCATGATAAAAACTCCCCCTTAAATTAACTCCCCCTTACATTGGGAAATTTCTTCTTTACTTAGTATTCTATTTTTTTAAATTACATTCTCCCCCTTTGTTATTTTCAAAAAGGAATAATGGGAATGGAAACGAAAACATGGTATCTAAAATATTGGTACTAAGCAACCAAAAATATGAAATGCAACAAAAAGTTCATTAATATTGAATGAATTTTTACAACAAGTAAATACAACAAAAGATCATAATGGAATTAAATTATCCTTCTTTCTCTTTCAGAATCATCTTTTTCACAATGGTTTTCAACTTCTTTGACACTTGGTGATCCTCTTATGTGAATTTGACAAGTTGATCTCGCTCTTCACTTTTCTTCTCTAAGACTTTTATCTTCTCTTCCTAAGACTCAATATTCTCTTCATGATCCTTCAGGACATCATCTTTCATAATAAGGTTTTCCTAAAACTCAATTCTTAGATCTCTTTCTACCTTCAAATTCATGGCCACAGAATTTATCTAGCCATTCAGATCATTAACTTCCTTATTCGGAGAAGTTTCTTTGAAATAAAGATTTTACTCAAAACTATTAGTAAGATACTTGATCTTCACATCTTCGCTGTCAAATGCATCTTTGACATTATCTTGAAACTCATCATGAACTCTGAGCTCTTCAACTATCTTCCTTGATAACTTTGTAATTTTCTTACATGACCTTTTATGAGCTTCATATTCAATAATGGTGGTTTTGAAATCTTCCTCATTCTTTATAAACTTGTCCATGAGCATGGAAATAGAATCTGATTACGGATTGTAGGAATGCTGAAGCATTTAAAACCTTGAATATATACATAGGATTATAGGAATTGTATTAACCAACTTCTTTAAAGTCTAGACCACAAAATCATCTCCAATAGAGGACGATACCAAATCTGAGTTATTAGTTGGTGAGGACTCTTTTTCTATTACAATATCATTCCTCTTTGACGAAGCACGAACTTATTTCTTCTTCACTACAGACATTATAGGTGAGTCAACAACAACTTTTTTCCCTTATTATTTCTGGGAATGATTTCTTCTTGATTAGGTGATTCAGGTTCACTATCTGATAACTACATAATTTTATCCCCCTCAACAACTTCTTTCTCAGTACCAACCACTCGATCTTACGGATGTATGAAATCATGGTTTATACATTCATCGAATGTTGGCTAATTTACATCTTATTTCCCATTATCTTCATTCAGTGGAGTATCATGTTCTTAGGATTTGGATTCAGAGGTTCATATTGATAATTTATAATAGATACATTCCTTCTAATGAAAATCCTCTACTTTCTTTATTGAGACCCCAGTATCACCACTGGATTCTTCTTCTTCATCTTCTTCAACTTCTACTTCTGGAAATATTTTTTCTTCTTGATCTCATTCCATAATCACCAAATTCTTTCTCGGAGTCACTGGGAGTGATTATATTAAAAAAGGATTTTGGATCTGGAATTTGTTCAGAGACTTTTTTAGAAGCCTTAAGAATGGATTGGACGATTTTAGCTTCAGAAATCTTCTTATTTTGCTTCTTCTCTTTTTGTTGCTTCTCAAGCTCTTTATCAGCCTTTATCATCAAGAATTTGGCCTCAGCATGATCCAAACCAAAACTAGGATCTATTTCTTTTTTATTATTCTAATCCTCTCTCCACTTAGAAGCCACTTAATTAGTATACATCTATTTCTTTTTTGGTTTTGGGGGGGCAGATTGAGTTCCCGTATCCATTAGAGTTTTTCATTTTCCTTCTGATTTCTTCACCTTCCTCTTCCTTCCACCATTTTTTGAAGTCTCAACCACATAATACTTCTTTGAAAGAGCATGTATTTCAGATTTCTATAAATAATAGAATACTCTGGATTGACTATTAAAGCCAATTTTCATTCCCCTTAATGTATCATCACTCTGCAACATCACATTGAAATTTCATGGCTTGGAAATGCATGGGATTTTAAAATATTGTCGGAAATACGCAATGATCGTGGAATGTATTTCTAGATACATGAAAATCTAAGACATCAGATTTCCTTTCATGATAATATTTATTCCCACAATGATATACATTACCATGATTATAATCATGAGTTTGACCAAGAATTCCAATATATATCACTCTTCTACAGGGTATCCTTATCCTTTTTCCTTGAAATTATAAGACCAAAAACCCAAAGCTGAAGAATATGAATATTTGTAGACGGGTGAACAATATTTTGAGTCTGCACATCTTTCAAGACAAGACACTCTATCTCCCTTTCCTTATCAAAAGATCCAAATACCTCAGGTAATTTGTGAGTACAAAACTATTCTTCCGCTATGTAAGGAATACCAATCAGACTCACAACCTTGCAATATTAAAGAGAGTAGTTATTTCCGTAACATTTGAAAGAAAATTTATCTTTCCCTCCTTTATTGAAAAATCATACCATTTAATAGAACTCTACAATCAATTTTGGATACACCGGATCTTATGTCCTCAGTTTTTATATAGCTATACTATCCCCACCATTTAACTTGATGTCCATTCATATGATTGAATCATACTTATTAAAAAGTATGGGACTACCAACCTTTCCCAAAAAATCTTCCATTCAGAGTTTTCTTTTACTGTTGACATTTCTTTCTAAGGAGAGGCTTCTTGAGACATTCATAACTAAAGAAGACTTGAGAAAATACAGAACAACCTAAAATATGAAGGGCAGGGCATCAACACTCAAGAGTTTGAAAAAAGATGTGGGACAAACATAAGGGGTCCTTTATATATGAAATTGAAATTAGGATTCAACTTCTATTCTTGATCCAACGATTGAAACATTTTCGAGAAGATATAACGGTTGAGATGATATCTAAAGAATAATTTTGATAGATTCTGATCTTTTGAGGTTTTTAAGAAATACATTCGGATTTAAGGAAAAGTGAATCTGATAAAATTATAACCAAACGAAAATGCCAACAAGTAAAAAGGTGATTAGGAAAACATAAGAAGGGAAACATACCTTTGGGATTACTAGGAAGATTATTCATAATGAGGAGAATTATTCTTGATGAAATTTAGATTCTGAAATATTTAAATACAATAATTTTAACCACAAATTTTTTTATTACTAAAATTCTGATTATGAAAATTTTTACCACAAAAAAAATTAATTACAAAAAATGTTAACTATGAAAAAAATAACTATAAATTTTTTTAACTACGATACATTTAACTATGAAAAATATTACTATGTATATCTTTATGTATGAAAATTTTAACTATGAAAAATTTAGACTATGAATTTTTTTTAGACTTTGATAAATTTTAGAATACCATGGAAATGTACTCCCCCCTCTAGAAAGGAGATTCTTACTATAAGGAGATAGGTTTAAACAAGATTTTAATAAAAAGGATTACCTTACAGTTATCATTCCTAACTTCGGTTTAATATATTAAAATCTATCGGATAATAAAGAGTTTTTGAAAATATCAGCAAGTTGATCTTGTGTTCTGATAAATTGAACAATGATATATATTTTTGAATTGATAATATTTTCCAAGAAGTTTTTGTTACTAGTCATATACCGAGAACATCCACAATCCATGTCTCTTGTATTGATGTTTTTTACTTTCTTTATTTTCCTTAAAATAAGAGTGTTAGACTTTTGGAATCCATACATTCTTGGATTCGGAAATTTCAGAAATCAAAATCATATGTATCCACATTTTCATAGAAATATTAGCTTTATGAAAACCTATAAAATGGGTTTTGTTTAATGAACAACTGTTTTCCCAATGTCCACCACACTGACATGTAGTAAAATATAGAGCACTTGGAGGAACGAAATAGTTATTACTAAAAAATCATTTTGAACTAGTATAACCAAAACTAGAGCGATTCCATGGAGGTTAAATTTGGGAGTACATTTATTCAATGTTTTCCTAGACTAAGGTAATGATTGAAAAACACTTCCTCAAGGAAAATATTTCTAACATTATTTTAAAAACATTGTTTTTATCCTCAAAAAAATTAGTTTTAGAACTAGAGTTATTCTCTTAAATATTTTCTTTAGAACTCACTTTTTCAAGATCCTTAGAAATTTTATCCATCTCAGAATTTACATCCTCATGATCTTTGGAAAAACATTTAAATCAAAAAATTTCATATCATGATCTTTAGAATGATATGATATTTCATTAGTAATAATAGTACTTCTAGAATTCTCCTTATCATGTTATTTCTTGAGTTTAGAATCTTTATTCTCAAGGAGTTTAGAAAATCTAGAAACACCTTCATAAGTAGGAAAAGTATTAACTTAGTCAAGAAAAATATTCTTCATCCAAGAATTCATAATAGTAATCATCACTATAATTAGAATTCAAAGACACATTTGTAATATATTCAACATTTTGTACCTTATCCCTTAGAAAATAATTTTCAATGGGCACCTTGGATATTAAACCAAGATTCTTCTGAACAGAAGATTCATACTCGGTAGATTCATCAAAATAGTCCCCACCACTGGCACTCAAGGTGTAGGTGGCTTTCAAAACATTTTTAGACTCAGCCTTGAAGTACTTATTTTTTTTACTTTTATAATTATTTAACTTTCTATCCATTTTCTTAAGCATTGTACAATCTGGTATTATGTTCCCAGCTCGTTGTCATTCATAACAGGTGACTTATGAGTCTTTCTTGTCATTATTTTTATTTCTACTAACATATATACAGAAAGTATTTCTTCATATCAATCTTGTTCATCTTTCCAGCTGGATTAGCTAGTTCATTCTCAGAATGTTCACATTCACTGGATTCCGATAAAACATTGACTTTCTTAGACTTTTATATTGTAACCTTTTCACGAGTCTTTTAATTAGTAGTATTAAAGGATACACTTCGATTTCCATTCTTCTTCTTATTCATATCAGCATCTCTTTTCATTCTAGTATCATATTGATGTAGAGTTACAAAAAGCTCATCAAGAGTAATTTTAGATACCATCATCTTCCCATTTATGACTATTATCTTAGATTCCCACTCATTAGTAATGATACCAATAATCTTGTTCTCAAGAGCTTCATAATCTAATAATTTTTCACACATAGACTATATACTATTAACAATAGTAATAAAACATTGTTGTACCTTCAACACTGGTTCTCCATAATAGAATATAATACCAGGATATTTATATCTGAGCTTGGCTATTTTAGTTTCAATGATTTTGATGTTCCAAAATGGGTAACCTCCAATTTATTCCTAATACAATTAGCAGCTTCAAAGGATGAAATCCATATATATATATTTCTAGTAATGAAACAAAAAAATGTATTATGTACCTTGTAATTAAGTTGATATTGATGTTTTTATTGGTTGCGGGAAGTACTGACTTCTTTTTCAGGGATTTTATATCCTCCAGTAAGCATGAAAAAATTCTCTAATCCAGTGTTAATAACCAATGTCTTCACAGGATATCTCAAGTATTCATAATAATTCCCATCAAATATAGGTGGTCTAGTATGATTTTGAATATGTATTGACCAACATTCATTCATACCATCTAAAAGAAATATATTTTCTGAAAAAACATGTTAATAATAAATGTCAGTAAATATGGAAAAAATTCTTATGAAATGAAAATATTAACAACAATGAAAACATGATCAATAAAACATATATGTGAGTATAAGTATTTCATAAACCGGCTCTGTTACCAATTGTAGGATCAAAATATGAATATTGAGGTTCAATATACAAGAGGGGTTGAATTGTATACTTTAATAATTCCTTTGGAACCTTTAAAGTTGATATAAAACATTAATTTTTATCCTTAAGAAAAATTATGTTTAACAAATTTGAACAATGTAAATTCAAAAGACCTATTAGTTATATAAACCTTCTAGGTTATGGAAATATGGTTCTGGAAGTGAATCATAAGAAAAGTTTACAAGGAAAAGATTCTATCATACAGCGTATAAAATCTTATTAATCTGAGTATACAAATTCAAGGATGTATAAGATAGTAATAATTTACCTATTAATCAAAATTCATTGTAAAATAAACATGAAATAAAACAAGTAACAAGTATGAAATATTTTTACCCAAAGAGTACGCTATCCAAAAACCATGGATATAGGTTCCTTGATATAGAAATTCATTAAAGACTGTCTTACCCACACCTGGGTAATCCCTCAATAGGAATATCAGAATCTATCTTTCTATCCCCGAAACCCTTCAACTTCAAGGTAGTCATCACCTCTGGATTCCTAACCAAGAATGTCCTCGAACTTTAAGGTAGTCGGCACCTCTGTATTTCTCTCCCTAGAATCCCTATAATGAACTCATCAACACTTGGAGTGACATGAAGCAATCTAAACAAGATGTTCAGTATGAACAAAGCTTGAGAGTCTCTTCTCTCTAGAAATCACTTTAGCATCATGTCATATCTAGATTGATGGAACAGTCATGTAGTCATTTTGAGGTCATCCAAATGAGCTCATGTTTATAGGCGATTCTCCAATGGTCGGCTCCCTCCTCAAATGATCATAATTTTCCTTGAATCTCAGAGGGACCTGTACATGTGTCACTCAAACAACGGTTGGTTAAAAAAATGTACTACATCATTTCATAACATTAACAAGAGTACAAAAAAATAGTTTCTTAAGCAATTCACTTTTCAGAGTCTCAGAAAAAATAATTTTTATAGTCTATGAAAACGATCATTCAGATTCTATATTTCATAGATATTCATATTTGTTTAAGGAATTCAGAATCTGAATATTATAGACTTCAGAGTCTAAATTCTGTGGAATTTGGAGTCTGAATTTCAAAGAATACAGAATTTGAATTTCAGATATTTTGGTACCTAAATTCGATGGAATTCAGATTATGAATTCTAAGGAATTTTAGAGTATGAATTCTGTGGAATTTGGTGTCTGAATTTTAGAAAATTTGGAGTCTGAATTTTAGATAATTTGGAGTTTGAATTTAAAGGAATTCGGAGTCTGAATTTCAAAGAATTCAGAGTCTTAATTATGAGTATTTCGGAGTCTGAATTTTATAGAATTCGTAGTCTGAATTTCAGAAAATTCAGAGTCCGAATTCTGATGAATTTGGAATCTAAATTTCATAGAATTTTGTTTCAAAATTCTGAGGAATTCAGAGTCTTAATTTTATAGAATTATGAGTCTTAATTATAATCTTGAAAATAGAATACTCTATATCTATGTATTTATATGATTTTTATGATTTTTAAATGAAACCGAATAAAATATGTTAGATTTAGAGAGATTAAAATGTGAACAATGGAAAACAGGTAAGGAGAAAATTTCCTTGAGGAAGGAAAATCTTCCTTATTAAAAAAATATTAGGGAAAATATAAATTTCCTTGAGATAGAGTGTTTGTGATTTTCAAAACATAGAGGAATAGAAAATTTCTAAGGAAACCTTTTAGAGTCAACATGAAATTATCATAATATATTAATTTTTTAATTAGGTATATACACATGAGACTTAATCAAAATGACATCAGAAGTGTTTATGGTTTCATAAATTCAAAATATATTTCAATGAATGTGGAATAAGTGTCAACTTAAAATAAAGTGGCATATTTTTGTGAGAGGATATCATTGAGGAGTATTGGGTGTTGGTTTATTCTATTTCATGATGGGTATGGGTAGAAACATAAATATGAACTAATTTTCATTATATATTCATTAAATGTGATATTTTTTTATTTTAGGGGGCATTGTATGTTAATCATATTCTATCTACGTGAAAATAATATTATATTGGTTTGCCTCTATATTTGTAGGTGTTCGTAGAAATATTCCCAACGTGTTAGAATTTTTTTTTGATTTTTATATTCTCATTATGATTACTTATCATTGTTTGTACCTTTTTTTGTTTTTATGTATGAAAATTCTGGTCATGGAGAAAATTTAACAAATATCACTTGTCAATATAGAAGCCTCATGCAATGTAATATGTGAATATAATGATAATTAGTTTTATAATAGTAAATATTTTTATTTTTCAATATATATATATATATGAATATATATTGGTTTTAATTATAACGTTATAATTTTATTAACTACAATGGTATTGTCAACAAGGATATGTCGAATGTGGTTATTATGTTATATGATTATTTTATTATATAATCACAACTGCAGTAATAATTGATTGTGATGTGGTTTTCATATTAATTATTTTATATTTTTTATCAAAGTATTTATAGAATATTATATCATTCAACATCATTGTAGATGTTCGAAGTTGTCAATTTGTAAATCCAAGAAGATATAAACCATCTATGATATATTTTTTCAAACTACTGGTTTAGTATGATTAAGATTTACGGTATATATATTCTTATGTTTATTATTAGTATTACATTTTCCTAATAAAATATGTTAAAAAAATAATAAATATTTTTTTATAATCGTCATTTGACCATTTTGATATTAATCCAATTGGTCAAAAAATAACCAAAATTCACAATTATATAAATATCAGGTATATACTTTTTAATTTCACTTTATAATATAAATTTTTAGATACTAGTTTTATTAACTAGATAAATATATCTATATATTTTTTATTTTTTTTCATTTTTATATGATGTTTGATTACTGTATACTTGTTTTTTATTAAATAGAATTTAATAATTACAAGGATGTCTTATTCAAATGTTTTTTAATAAAATTTCACTTATGATGGTGGGTTTTATAGAAATGGACGCTGAATCATTAAAATAAAATAACAAAGTTTTTTGTTTGTTTTTTGACATTAGTTTCCTCTAAACAACAATGCCAAAAATCAGTCTAAAAACCTTTTTTTCAAATTGCCTGTATAGATTTCGGTGTTCAACCAATGTCTCATTTATAAAGAAAATCAATGTTAAAACGTGTTATTTAACTAGTTATAATTATTTAATGTTTTCATCCATTCCTATATCATTACATGAAACCAACGTTCTTCTTTTTATATCCCTAGTCATATGTTATTCCAAAGGACCTCTATACTTCCCATTCCATCATATTAAGTTGAAGTTGTGTTAACTCTTTTAAAAAAATGGTTTTTCAATAATAGTATTTTCAAGTGTAAAACTCTTGATTACAAATATCTTGTATAAATTGAAAATAAATAAATAATTTAATATGGGGACAATTTAACAGCCACAAAGTATTAAATAATAAAATGGTATTATATAGAATATGGAACATGAAAAAAATAGATTAAATAACTAAAAACATACATTCCTTTATAACAACAACTTGAAATTGACTATTATGAAATATACTAACTAAATTTTGAATATAATTTTTATCTATTTATTATTTGTAAAATAATTTTTAATTAAAATAAAATGAAATTTTTTCAGAAAAAATGTAATTTTTTTCTAAAATAATACATAGTCATAATATTTTACACATAATTTAATATTTATTATTACAACTTTTATAAAATTTATATCATTAAATTTAACTAGTTTTTTTATATAATCATATAAAAATTATCCAAGGGTAAATTTTTGGGATTTTCCAAAATGATTCATTTTTGGAAGAACAGTGTAAAATACAAACATTTAATTAAAAACATCACTTTCATATATAAAATTTATGAAAAATATTATATATTAAATTGGATTAAAATTATATTTAGTTCAATTAATTTTTAAATATTCCAATTTGATAAATTTTTTTAATTTTCATATATATTTAAAAATTATTTTAAAGAGTCAAATATTTTCTCTTTCAAAATCAACATTCTCATCCCGTATTTGGTAATAATTTTAAATTAAAATATTCCAATTATTTCATTTAAATTTTGGAATATTTATTCCATATTTTTCATTTTAATAAAATTTACTTTATAAATATCTCATCTTATTTATTTAATAAAGGAATAGTAAAAACATTACAAATTTATTTCTTACATTTAGGGTATAAATTGGTTTACTGGGGTGTAAAACATAAATGATATGTGAAAAATTGAACTTAAAACTAGAATGAAATATATTTTCATTATATATTAAGACCTTATACTGTCTAATTCTTGACTATACTCTGTATTTTTCCATGTGTCATTTGGAAAATGTGTTTACCCCTTTTCGTTTTAAATAGTACAAGTGTGTCCCTAACCTCACTAATAAAATGTCGCCCCCAATCCTCTCTTATTACAACCTTAAAACCCACTTTTTTTTGTTATGTCTTACACAAAAAACATCCAAAATTTTCTGTCATCATTTATTAATCCTTTGTTTTTTAATATAGGGAACCTTGGAATGATTTAGGGCTAAACTATAGAGGTTTCTCGAGAAAGACGTAACATTCTTCATCGAGTGTTTTTGTGTCATTTATTACTCAACTAATTCAATTTATATTATAACATGATGATATATTAAAATATTTATCTTAAATACACATATTTTTTTATTTTTATGAACTAAAACAATCATCACATTCGCCCAACAGGTTACAAAATCTTTATTCATGTGTATGGCGGACAACTGCCTTGCAATATGATGTAATTCATTCCTTCATTGCCATATATCATGGTTGGGTATGAAAATGGATATATATAGTATATATGGTAAATATAATATATTTATACCTCTCATGTAATTATATCATATATATATTTACTTTTAATTACATTAGGGTATGATAAGGTCACTCTTGTGTATGGCGGACATCCGCCTTGTGAATCAATGTGATTTGTTTTTTATTAACACATTACATGGAAGACAATAAGGATATATTTATAGCAAATATTTGATGTAAATGAGATATTTTTTTATATTAATGAAATATTAATTATTCAAAAAATATTGTGTATCATTTTATTTCTAGCCTTTTCACTCACTAAATGTTGATAACTTTGTTCGTGTGCACATGGACTACCGCCTTCATGTTGCGATATGACTCTATTTTTATCCCCAGACCACATTTATGATATATATATATTTAAATAAATAATATTATATTTATGATTTCATAAAAAATTATATAATTATATTATAGTACTTCAAACCTTTCTATAATGAGGATTTAAACATAGAAATGTTAGTAATGTGTATGTATGACCGACTGTCTTCATAATTACAGCATACTTCATTTCTAGAAGATATATTTTATGATTGGTATTAATATTCTAATTTGTATATGAATATTATAATAATTTCATTCTTATAATTATAGAGATAATGGATCTATATCATATATCCATGAACTAGAATATTCATGAAAAAAAAACACATGAAAAAAATTGATATTAACACATGAAATAATGAAAATATTAATATATTAATAAATAAAATGTTGTAAGATATTAGTATAGGATCATATATGATATTATAAATATAGATATGCTTCTTGTAATTTTATATACCAATAAAATTAATAAAATAATTATTCAAGATGTTAAATAATTATTAACCAAAAGGATTTAGGATGCAATGTACCTCAAATGAATTTCCCTTAATTGAGGAATATTGTAATTTTTATCACAAACAATTATTTTATATACTCTATATACTAATCCTTTAATAGGTAAAATCTTGAATCCATCATAACAAATGCTATATTATTTTTGAATTTTAATTAATACTTGCAAATTTATTTTACATGTAAATTAATAGGTAGGGATGAATTTTGTAACTCAATTTCATTTCATTGTGTTATATTACATAATCTAGTTTTTGATACTCTAGGATTATTTGTGTAAAAAAATTTATCTTAGGTTTTATTTTAAAATTATCGATTTTTATTAATATTTCATACACATAATTTATTCATTTATTAATTCTCAATTCAATGATGTGATCATTGTGACAGTATACGTCCCAATCTCATTTTAATTGGGATTGTTTATGGTTGAATTTACATTGAAGAAATTATATCATTTTTGGATTGAAACCCTTATTAATTTTATTCTCCTTTGTTTATTCATTATATTTTCATGTAATATTACAATTTAATCACTTATTGGGGCTTACAATAATTGGGAAAAAGTTTTTATGAAAATCTGATATCATTTCTATCCTTGTTTCGAAATAATTTTCTTTCAAAACCATGTATTTTAAATCTATTTTCTAAAAAGGTTTTTAAATTTTAACTAATAATTAATTAATAATTTTTTTCCATATTTAATTTTTACAAAAAAAATACTTAAATCAATATTCATGTTGTTTCCCAAACAAGGAAAGTTCGGTTTTTACCAATAAAGTAAAAGGAATACTTTTTTAACGTGTACTACATGAATAGAATTTCCATACATCATGAACACTAATTTTTTAATGAATATTTTTTTATATTAAATGTGTTTCACAATGAAGAATATATTCAAAATTTTTGTTTAAATTTTTGTTTATAAAAAATTCTCAATGTTAAAAGTAAATTACCCTCCAAATGATTTTAAAGAACATTTATGGTATTTTTATTCATCAATGAAAACTAACCGTTATTTTACATATTCTTCACTAGGTATATAAAATATTTATAACATAATTTTTATATAAATTGTGAGTATATGGTATTTTTGACCAAATTAAATATTGACATTAACTTTAATGATTAATGGTTGCAGTTATTCACTTTCCATTGAAATATTCTATTTCTTATGATTATTGAAAATTAAATGTACCGTAAATATCCATATTAAATAGAATTAATATGCTTATTTCCAAAAATATATACCATTTTTAAAAACATTTTTTACTTTAATTTCTTTTTGATTAACTAGGGATATATTTATAAATTCATATCCAACACTCAATATGGATATTTTTCGGATAGGGAATATCATTTCATGAATTAAATCGATTATTCGATATAGATTGAATGATATGTTCCTCCAATGATGTGTGGGGCCTGTAATTATATTTACCATCATTTAATCAATAGTGTCATTATATGAATATTTAATAATTAATTAAATAGGTTTCTATCTATTTTTTAAATTATCTTGTGATTTTGTTTTATGTAGAGGTTTCATGATTCCTAACATCATGTTGCCCAATAATTTAGAATTTTCGTCATTTAGAATTGATTTATTATTATAAATGATATTTTCAAAATGATATTATCTCAAGATGCATTTCATTATTATTTTATTTATTAAGTGGAATTTATTTTTACTCATTTACCCTTCTATATTGATTATTCCGTCTTTTTTCATGATAGTCAAATTATGTAAATTCCATGTGCGATTACTTATTTACTATTACATTTGGATTATTTTTATTGATTCATGATTTATTCCTCTATAAATAACCCTTATTTAGAATTTATCACACCCTTATACTATTTCATTTCAATATAATCTAGGATTTTTACTATGACTTATATGAAATTATATACTATATAGAATAATCATATTCGTGAAAAAAGTAATGTTGTAATTTTTTATTTCAAATATAATGAAAGGATCATCTATTTATCAAGTGTATAATACTAATAAATAATTAGGTTCTTTAGGTTGTGATTCCCTATATCATATCCCAATGTATTAATGTAGACAATAAATCTAGGATTCTGGGGTCGAGGACACTACAGTCTGTGGGATTAATTTTAAAAATAATTATTCCACATATATAAATTCAATTTAAAAAATGGATTCCATATTTGGAATAATAAAATAATTTTATTGAAAAGGTAAAATAATTATTGGTTAAAATAAATATAAAAAACATATAAAATTAATTCTCCCATGAAATGTTAAAATGGGTTCACCAAGGTTTTAAAGTAAACAAGATCAAGTTTAAAATGACCTAAAAACATTTCCAAATCAAATTTGATGGCCATATATCAACCATATATCATATATGATAATATAATGGTACATTTTAAATATATTTTACACGTGTCAGGTGTGGTTATATATTTTTATTTTAAAAATTATATAGTATGTCCTCTCTCCCACATATAAAAGAGAATCCACACATAAATACTCATTACACATATACATACTTTTGGGATGGCCAAAACCTACCAAAATACCATCCTTAATTCCATCCTCATAATCTGAAGTGCTTGGTTTTATTGTCAACCAATTCTAGGGAGGAATTAAGTATAGTTGTAAGGAGATTATCTTAAGATGAGATATAATTCTTAATTGAGAATCATTGTTTTATTTATTCATCCATGCCCTTAAAATATTACAAAATAATGATGATATAATAAAATCAGTATATCCTATATATTAATATTTTATAAAGTTAATTGAATAACCTAAATACATCTACAACTCTATCAAATGGGAAACATGAACATCCATTGTGTGTACGACAGACTACTTTCACACGAACCAATTTAATTTGATTCCCACCATCGCCTATAAGAATTATTAATGATGATGTGTTTAAATTTACTATAATATATTTATTAAATATTAATATTTTTTAAAAACTAATATATCCTATAAATTATTACCTTATCATCCATTGAAATATGATTACATTTTTAATGAGTACTTCAAATTACTGCTTCATGAAGTGATGTGATTATTTATTATTAATGCATAAAATTAATGGTATATATAGATATATTTAATGAAATAATTTTATATTTATTATAATTTTATAGGTATGTAAATATAAAATAACACTTACCATCCTTCCATCATGATCACTAAAAAATGGAAATGTAATTCATCCATACATATGTCCTACCGTCTCCAAGATTGTAATGTAGTTCATTTTTCAAATTCATATTTAATGTTTTGTTTTAAAATTATTATTTATTTATAAAAAATATCAATATTACTTGATTATTATTCAAGGTATGACATAAAAATTATCTCTCTATCTATGGTCAACACACTGATGCGGTTTTAATATTAGGAACTAAGCATAATCAAAACACCCGACGTGGACATAGATATATATGTAATTAAATATGTAATTTAAATAAATCAAATAAATGGTATACTTACAAGGTATTAAACATATAATAGTTTCTGAAGAAAAAAATAACTAATATATTTTCTTTATTTTGGAGATACAGGATATACATAACAAGTATAGACTCTATGCAATTGATTGATTGTCGTACTTTTACCTATGTGATACATCTTCCACGTTGAAAACTTATTTATTTTGTCTGGTGTTTATACTAACCCATTGAACGATACATCATTGAAGTAATTATATTCATGTATTTAATGATTCATTTGATGTTAATTCTTTCAAGGGGTTGTGATTCAAAATTTACCAATGTGGTAATGATTAATTTCATAATATCATCATAATTCAAGATTATTTTTGTTTATGGTTTCCTCAGAGGAATTGATTGATATTTATTTAATAAAAATTTTATATTTTCTTATCATCCAGTTTTTCATGCACTTTTCGTTAAAACTATAATTTTCTTCTCATTTTTAATTAAAATTATTTAGAAAATGGTTGCCGGAAAATTTTACATTACTTCTCTCTTTAAACGAAAATCCTTTTTGGTGGATGTCCTTTTTGGTAAAAAAAATTAAAGAAGTTATTTAAAATTTATCTATTAAATTTAATTCCGAAATTTTCACCCATTTTTATTTTTTACAAAATATTATTCATTGAATATTCTACTAATTTTCGGAATGAAGTACTTATTAACCATTTTATAGAAGTGTTGAAGGAATATTTTTTTACTCAAAAATTTTTTATGGGATTAATAAAAACCATGACTACTCAATTATTTGAAGTATCCATTATATGCCTCCATGGAAATTTTAAATAATATTTTTTCAAAATTTTAGATTTTAACTAAATCATTTAATTTTGATGATGGTACATTCCTTGTGAAATATTACATGTAATCATATAAAGAAATTTTCAGTAACGAAGAAGACCATTGATGTTATGGATTTAATATAAATTAACTATATATGTCTCTAAATTATATAGGCATCTTAATTTATTTAATAATTATGAAACAATAAATTCCATATGTTTATTTATCATATGACTTCATTGTGATTTTTTATTATTATACGAGACAAGATTATGCAACACATTTTCCACCCATATGTAATTCGAAATTTTATGACTTCTGATTGACATAATTTTCATGGACTACATATATCATGAACTTGTTATGATGGATTCACCCTGTTAGTTCTTTAGTTAATTTTGTAACAAAATTTCCACATAAGGAATCATGTATGGAATTAGGGAATAATACTAATCTATTATGGGACTTTTCCCACCATGAGATATTTTCTAGGTTGTTATCCATGACTATTGTTAATGTAATATTATATATTTCTTCAACATTTCAAGTGATTCCATTATCTTATGATACTATGGTATTTATGATATAATCCCATGTTTTTACCCTTTAGAATTATCTTTTATGATATCATGTTATACCTTTTCCTCGTACATTATGTTTCATTGTTATGTTTATTCCATTAATTTTATATTTTATCACCCATTTTATCTCTGTTGTCCCCAAGTTATACCTTGTAGTTTTAGGAGAATGTATGGATTTAATATATTATTATATAGAATATATTAATTTAGGTTAAATTTAGTCTTTCTTATTTTTTTTAACCTTCTCTTATAAATACATCAGGGTTTTTTAATCCTGGTTTTTCTATTAATGAAAAAATATTTTAAAACTAATGTAAAAATATATATATAAGAGAACAGGGTTTGAATAGTTGGTATGAGAGTATGGTATAGTAATTTTTATTATTCAGTCAAAAAATTTATTATACCCCATGATACAATTCTATATATAATTAAATATATAGGAAAACATCCATGAAATTTAGAGCCTGATATAAACATTGGTTTCCATGAAATTATTGTCTAGATACTATATGTGGATGTGTCTCTGGCGAAGTTTTACCAATTGTTAAAAACCACCCAAAAATGATTACTAATCTAGACATTTTATTTAATTAAAAAAATACAATGGGAATTATTTCATACCTAGTTGAAAATCATAGGTGATATTTTTTTGGGAAAATCCCAAACTCATTATGAACCATTATGAAGGACTTGAACAAATTAACAGGTCATAAAAGCTAATACGAAACTCTACCATTTATTACCTTGATTGAAACCAAGATAATTATAATTTAGGATATACTTATCATTTATAATTTATTCATTATAGGAAAAAATTATACCTTTTATATGCTATTATATTATCATCATTTTATTTTTTTTGTTAATGAGGGGAAATAGGGTAAGCCTGCCTTCATCCAATCTGATGAGAAATGTAAATATTTTACTAATAATATTTAGTATATAAATAATTTAAAACAAAAAATTTTGGTTTTTTAGAATACATTACACACAATATTAATCTTATAATGTAATCTAAATAGCTAATAATTTAAGATATATTTATATTTAAATAAATTCGATCTCTTTAATATCATATCAAACTCCTAAACCCATGACTAAATAATCCGTAATAGAGTAAAAAAAGTTAATCTATTATTATTTTTTATTATTAATATGACTAATTAAATTATAAAAATTAATTCTACCAATTGATTTGAATTAAAATATAAATCATCTAAATGAAAATGAAATTTTTAATGAAAAACAATATTCTTCTACAAGATTTTTTAGTCGAAAATTACACACATAATTTTAGAATAATTTTCTTCTGTTTTAGAAAATTTATCATATAAAAGGAACTTAATATTTAAAATAGTATTATCAAAATTATAATAGTGTGAATTTATATGATTTTCCTAAAACGTTTAAGTTTTTGATGAATTGTGAGAAATACTAATTTTTGTTTTAAAACCTAATTTTCATTTAAATTATTAATAAGTAAAAATATATTTAAAAAACATTCAAATCAAAATTATATTAATATTATTATAATAAATAAAATTGATGTTAGTGGAATAGATTTCATATTTAATTTTAATATTAAAACCTTCTACATTTATTATAATTTCAAACCATGCTTTTTTATTGAGTCTCTGAGTATAATCTACTAAAGGATTATGACAATTGTTTGAATTAAAAATGGATAGTGGACTAATAATTATTAATAATAATGATTTATATTATATAATAATTTCAACTTATCTAACATACCACTATTAATAGTAAAACAAGTAAAAACATATTATCATGGTTAAAGAAAATAACAGATTTTCTAGTGGTTAAACTAAAACGTTTTGTGTTAAAATGACCTAGAAACATGTCAAACAAAATTTTTATTGCCATATATTAACCTTATAACATAGATTTGACATTAATGTCTTAATTTTATGTACTTTGGAATGAAAAAATATGGATGTAACTGGAACATTTTAAAAATTCCATTTGTGTCCTCTCCCCACTTATAAAAGGCCACACACTATCTTACCCTCTTTAGAATTATAAAGTAATTTTATTCATCAAAAACCAACCCAAATAAAATACTTATAATTATAAAATATCTTTTATTATTTATTTTCATAACAATACATTCCTTGGATAAATTTTGGTGTAAACACAAATAGGTCAACCACGGAAGATGTCATGTTCTTGAACAATCAATCTTATTTTATTTCTTCTCCCATCCCTTTGAAATATGATTAAATAATTATATTATAATAACTAAATATTCCATATACTTATATGTTATTATTTTCATTTCATTACATTTTTCCATATCATCCTCCATCAAATGGGAAACAAAAACATCGACCGTGTGTTCAGTGAATTATTGCTCCGTGAACCGATATAACTTGTTTTCTATCAATGCATATTCACATTGAAAATAATTAAAGATTTAATGGGTAAATATATATTAATTATGATATTATAAATATTATGGAGTTATAATTTTACATATATACCATCTTATATTCTATGCTGGTTGAATTAATATAATGTGGCTTGTGGGTATGGTGGACTACCGCCACACAAAGCGATGTGATCCATTATTTACACAATCATTACAATGAATTTAATAAGAATAAATATATTTAGTATATGTGGTAAATATTAAATTTTATTTACTATGAAATATTAATATATCTCCTACATAATTACCCTTAAAACTATTAATGAAATGATACCATTGCTTGTGTGTACGTACGACCTTCCATCTCTATGAAGTGATGTGATATGTTCCCCATGTCAAAAATTAAAAAATAATTATAATATTATAAATGATGAAGACAAATTATATTCAATAATTTAATGTAAATATTGATATTATGTGACTATATAATATTCATAAGTACATAAATATTCACGTTCATACATGCATTGGAAAATAAGACAATCATCAATCAAAAAAGTAGTACTAGTGATTGATTACTGAAGAACATGTGATAAGTTATTATAAAAGTAAAATATATGATATAATAAGATTAATACAGTTAATTTATTTTTTAATTAATTTACTATAACCATTATAAATTATTTTAAATCATGTTTGACCAAAAGGATGTGTTATGTAAGGGACATTATCTCAATTTCCCATCATTGAGGCATATTATAATGTTTTGCTCCTAATTTCATTTATATGTTGAATATACATTCTCATATTAAATTAATATAATGATGTGATGATAATTCATAATATTTTATATTTAATGTTTAATTATTTCATCCAAGGGTAGCTTACATAAACGTTACCAATTGGTAAAGAAATTCAAAAATTAAATTTTTTTATTATGTTATATTACTTCTTCATTGCCTTTAAAATTCATGTATATTTTGACTATTGACTATAATATCATATATTTAAACTTTATTAATATGGAAATAAATTTTATAGACAATATAAATTCATTTATAAATTTTCACTAAAAATTATGATCTTTGTATGAGTTTATTTCACAATCTCATTTAAAACATGATTTTTATGTGTGTATTTACAATGAAGGAAATAATTTTATTTCATAATTATAAAAACATTTAATTTTTATATACTCTAGGAATCCAAGATGTTTTTATGAAATATTACCATTTTCCTCTATTTCATACACAATATTATTGAGAATTGTTTTATGAAAATAAAACATTAATTATGTCTTCAATCAGAACTCCATTTTTTTCCAAAACCATGTACTCAAAAAAAATTAAAATATTTTATTAATATTAAAGTTTTTTATTGATTAAATTATTAAGAATGATTTATAATTTTAAAAAATTTATTTTGATGGAATATTCAAGTAATTTTCTGAACAAGACATGTTTGAGTTTTACGGAAGAATTGAAAGAAACTCTTTCTTTAACTTGTATAAGAAGGAGAAAATTTTCATCCTTCTAGAAAAATCAATGTATTAAATATTTAATCATATTTATCAAAGTTTATTTTTAAATAATTCTATTTTCAAAATATTTTTTTTCATTTCGGTTGAAATTTCTTTTCAATGTGAAAAATATTTTTAAAACAAATTAATAAACTTTTTATATTATTTTTTAATCATCATTTACATAGAAAAATTATTATACTCATGATATAATATTGATATGTTATATATATACAATCTTAATTATATAATTGGATGGTATAGAATCAGTTTGATTGTGGGTAGTATTGGAATTTTCCTTAAATAATTTTCATAACCATTATCATTGCCTTGAAATATTCACCTTTTTTTATCATTAGACATTAAATTTCTCCAAAATATCCACATTATTTATTTTGGATATTCTTATCAAATAAATATTATATCATTAATAAAAATGGTATTTTTGTGATTTTTATATTATATTGGTTACATTTTTGTCCATACATATTCTTTACATGAGACTCAATTTTTTAGAGAAGGAATACGATTCATGAATTAAAAAAATAATTCGATATATAATGACTGAATAACACATGTCGATATTAGTGGGACATTTATATATAGCCCATCGATGCATTAGTGATATAAATTTATGAATAATTTGGTCTATCTTAGTTAAATGGTGTTTTATTTTATAACAACCCATCAATTTTAAAGTGTCTTGTGAAAGATCTTGATAGTATAAGTATCGTGATTCTAAATATCACGAAATCCAATAATTAATATTTTCCATCATTATGAATCTATTTATTATTATCCATGACATTTTCATAAGGATATTACCCATATATACATTTTAATTCTAATTGAATCAATTAAATTTTGGGTGTTTTAAGTTATTTACCATTCCATATTGATTATTTTTTATCTATTAATGGTATTCTTGTTATATAAATGTATTATTTTCATTTATTTATTTTTCAATGTTGACCTCCAATTATTTTCTATTCTTCATTTACTCAGGATTTTATCTAGTTTTTCGAAATTATTACCAAGAATCTGACCTCACCCTTATTATTAAGGAAGATGGAGGCTAAGTCTAATTTATTAAAAGAAATAAAAATATAGGAACTGAATAGATTAATGTATAATAATGAAAAACAAAAAGAAAAAGTATGTAAACATGTTGTGTTGTGAATGATATTCAAGGATATGATTAATGGGGTAATTAAATTTTCAAAGAAATGTGTTTTAATTTGTTTATTGAAATATAACATGGGGATAATGTATATATCTAGATTACCAATGATACTAAACTATTTTGACTTCCATATGAGATTAATTGTATCTTATGATAATGTAATAACGAAGACACTCATTTTGAGTTATTGTGGTCAATGTCACTATAGTTGTTATTAGAGAATGTTTGGTATAAATATTTAAAACTAGATTAATGAAAACATTGATTAGGGTACATAACCCGATGATATAATTTGAGGATAACTATATCATAACATCAAAATTTTTTGGTTAGGTTGATATTATTTTGTTTTTCTATTAAATATATATCTATACTGAATCTAAATGTGGACGTGATTCTGGATAAATTATTCTTATGGTTACTAACAAAAAATAATAATTTCATGATTAACTTTAGTATTACTTGGTACATTGCAATAGGCCTAAAATCACATCTTATCTTACACTCTCTTTGGATATACTTTAGATAATTCACATTTCAAATACGAAACAAATTATGAAATATTTTAAAAGGTGATAATAGTGAGATACTTAAGATAAACCTAAGGTGTATTGGACATAAAATAAGGATTCATGGTTAATAAATCCTATAAAGGATTATTTGGTTTTCCCACTCTGATTATTGTTCTCCACTCTATGCTTTTCAGTTATAATGATTGACTAGAACATGAAAAAATAGGGTTCAAATAGAAAATTAAAGATAATGTGCTGACTATCTGAAACCGAACAGGACGACGGTCAAAGTGAAATATATAAAGATTTTTCATCATCAAACAGCCAAATATAATATTATAATCAGATACCATAACGATCTCTAAAACACACCAACGATGAAATGGATAGAGTTAACAATGAGTGTGAGTGGTGGAGACCATGGTGTAAAGAATGATCAATTTTCATCTTGTAAAAAAATATTGAAATAGATTCCAAATAATGTGTCTCAAAGAAACATGAATGTGATATATGTGTGGAAAATAAGGGCATAATTTAATTATTTATCAGGTAAAAATGATGTGAACGATAGAAGGAAATAAATTTCATCGATGGACCCATTCATAGTGATTTATTATAAAGGTGGGGAAAATGGTAATTATCTGAGTCAATTTGGTCTTATAAAGGTTATTAGTAAAATAACCAATCAATTATGTTTAAATAAAATTGATGAAGTTTTTCTTTATTTGGGTTCTTGAATTAAATTTTGTGATTAAATTTTTTCAATTGAAATTTTTGTTTTAAAAATATTAAATCATATATGTATTTGATAAATTTTTATATGTTTTTATGTCATCATTAACTTATGATTTTCTGATTCCATCATGGGTTAATGATTTTAATGATGATCATATGTATTAAATAATAAAATCCCCTATTGAGAATTTTTTTGGTTTAAATATGACATGATTAACCAATGTTTTGGAAAACAATTTGTGCAATACAACCTATTGGATTAGTCTATGAAAATTTCATTTGAGAAAGAATTACTTTTTTTTGGAATATGATTAAAGGTATTTGTAACATTTATGGATTATCTTATCATTGTTATAGTAGTTATTATGGGTCATCACAATTTGGGAAGATTATATTAAATATATTAATATAGTGATAGAAAAATCCAAACCTATATACTATGTGAAAAAATGTCACATCCAAAAAGGTCACATGGAGTGAACCCAAAACTGATGGATGATAATGTTTTATCGCCTTCCACTGACCTACATGAGGTTCTGATTAATATCTTATTATTTTTATTTAAACTATTCAAATAATAAATATTAATGATGAACTGAATATGTAACTATTGAGGTTTAGAGTTTAATTAATTTTTCTATCCATAATGATTTTTTAAAATATTTTGAAATATGTAGAATAAAATTTAAATGATTCGCTGATATTATGATCCATTAAATGATAATTTTAGTAATTAAACAATAGAATTTTTTTTTATTATATTAATTTTTTGGAGTTAGGAATGATGTGGAAGTGGAGTAAAGCACGAACAAATGGTGACATTTTTCTTATGAAATTGAAATTTGTAAAATAATAATATTCTCATATATTATTATATAATTAAATAATTACTAGAAATTAATAAAGTGATATTGAAAAGTTAATATTATAATATTATGATCATTTCAAAGGAATAAATTTCATTTTTACTCACCAAATCATTATTGTTTTGTTTTTCTTTACATCCTATTTATCATTTACATTCTTTTGATCAGTTACCTATATCACCCTCCATCATTATTGGTGTATTATGATTTTCTTCCATGTCCATATCTTCACATCCAACATCTGTCCTTCTACGTGGAAACCTAGTTATTTGTTATTGTAGATATACATTCATATATCAATTTCTCTTTTTTAAAAGGATGTTCTATTAACCCTTTAAATATGTTTGTTTTAAAAAATGAATTTCCATATTTTAATCAGCTGATTTACATGTACAAATTAAAATTGTGAGGATGAAATTAATTATAGATTGGGGTAATATTAAACCACATATTGTTTAAATAAGAATGTTTGGTTTAATAGATTATATTAAACACAATAGTATTCAAAAAACAATAATTAAACACCAAATACAATATGGTATATTTTTATTAAAAACAATTAAATAATTATGATAGCTTATAGAATAAGAAACCTTCAGTCCTAATGAATTGTGATATAGTATAAAATTATAATCTAGACTTTGAAATAGATGGAATAAAAATGGAAAAATAAGTTTTTAATGTTATGCCAATCTATTGATTAGAAAAAATGAATCTTTTAAACTAAATTGAAATGTTTTATAATGAACACTACTTTTCTAAATAATGTTTAGTAGCACTTTTTCACTCATAATTTAAAATTAATTTTCACCACTTTAATAATATTTATTTGATGAAATGAAATTAATTTTTCAAATAATCATGTCAAATTATCTTATGGTGAATTATTTGTATTTTTGTAAAATGTTTCATTCTTCGGTGAATCGTGAAAATAATATTTTTTATTTATAATAGCATTTTCATTTAAATTTTTACAAATATAAATTAAAATGAAATTAATTTTATGTATATTTAGTGTGATTATAAAATTATCGATACAATTTAGGTCATTATAATCAAATACATATTGAATTTTTATATTAAAACCATCTACACTTATGTGAATTGTCTCTTTCAAAACATATATTTTCATCACGTGTATGGGTATAGATTTAAATTCTATTATTCCACTCATATGAATTGATTTTGAAAAATGGATTCTATATATTTTTTTAAATAATTGATATTATATAATATATTTAGCATTATTATGATGTTTAGAAATTTTAAGAGTATAAAAAATTAATTACAACGGTTAAGATAAAAACTGATTTACTTGGTGTTAAACTAAAAATAAATTTTTTAAAATTAACTACCAGCATGTTTAAAACCTATTTTCTAGCTATATTTATAATTTATCTCCAATTCGAGTGGTTAATGACACATTTTTTAGACATGTAACATGATAAAAATGTGGGTGTAATTGAGTATTTTCTAAAATTCCATATCAATCATGTACCCCATTTATAAAAGGCCACCCCACTACTCCCCTATTCACACATCCAATGTAATTTGGTTTATTCACCACCTACCTAGATTACAATATTAATGCCCTATAAATATCATACATCCCTTTGATTAATAATAAATCCTGGCTAGGATGGATTTTTTTAAATTACTAAATATGTCATCTAAAGAAGAGGTAATGATTATAAATGATCTTATTTATTTTATTTATTATTCTATATCCATAAAATAATATTCAATAGTTATAGTATAATAAGAACCAGTATCTACCACATACAAATATGTTATTATTTTAATTTAATAAATTGTATCCATCTTATCTTTTATCACATGGAAAATAAATATTATCAATCATGTGTTCGACGAACTACATCCTCACAATATGACGTAACTCATTTTCCGAAAATTGGTTCTCTAGATTGAAAAAAGTGATTAATTTAATGCATATATATTAGTTATTTATTATTATACAAATATAAATTTAATATGACTTATACATTCTTACATCACTTATCATTTAAATTAGGTTAACGTTGCTCGTGTGCATGGTCAACTACCACCCCATGAAGTGATGTAATTCATTTTTTATTTCACTTTAAATAGAATATAATAATAATAAATTTAATTTATATTTATTATATATATGAGTATATAATTATATTTTAAATTTAATATATTGTATCATCCAGACTTAAGAACCCATAAAATGGTGCCCTGATTTGGTGGGTCACATGGCCTAAAGTGCACCTCCAAAATGATAGAGATTACATACTTTCAGTGAGAATATAAGGTGGTATAGTGGGGAGATGGTACCCTCATATCAGAGTAGAATAGTAGTTATAAAATGTAATCAGAAATATAGGATGAAAAATAAAATTCATGGAAGAATAATAAAATATATAACAAAAAATAGAATCATGAAAAACCAAGAAACAATAATAAATGGAGAAGTCGGATGAAAATTCATATACAATGATTTCAATTCATCATGATATACCAAACGGCTAATAGGGGTCACTGTAGATAAATATATAAAACATTCTATTCAATAATAAAAAATTGCCAAAAGTTTTCTCCCCATGAAACATAATCACACACATAGTCCTTTGACCCAATTCTCCACGATATAAATAAAACAGAGCAAGGATCTTTAATTGGGAGATTTTCATTATCCATATCTATAGTCATAAGTCACACTTTGGTACAAAGGGAATCTTCAAAAGGGTATGACATAAAATCAATAGTCCATCACCAACAGTTTATATAATAATCCATCTACTTTACATAATAATAGTTGTTTGAATGAATATAAAACAAAATAAAATTAAAGATAAAATAACATCTAGATTTGGTTCCTATATGACCCATGATTGGAACATCCTACTTCATCAAATGCAAGAGAAGTCTTATAAATGTCCTTACAAGCAGAGATATATATATATATATATATATATAATAGTCATATATATATAATATGTATACATGTATATCCACACTGTACATGAGGATGTTTAGATCCACATACATGGCTAATAAGTACTAGATATACATGAGGTTTAACTAATTCCTCCAGAACTAGTCCAATGAGTTAATGGATCTAGAATTGGTTTGACCCCGTAATATTATATGAAATTGAGACATTTTTTCTACCACATGAATTGCTTGGGTGATTCGTCTTACCTATAACCTGAAGGACAAGAACATTGAATTCCATTCCCATTAATCAAATGAATGTATAACATAGTGAGACATTATTCTCAACTCCCAACATCTGTGACTGTGATACACCATGCTTTAAAAACCATTAAATACTATTCAACATCCAATAACTATGTCATTCAAAAAATAATAACAATAATAATAATACGATGGGTCACTTGTAATATATTTAAAACCATTCAAACCAACAACCTATGGGTATTCCTATAAACTAATCCACAAAAAAGTACGAACGAAAAACTTTTCATGCCCTTACCACACATATACATTTAATTATTTAAATACATTAAATTTACACAGGAGATACCTATTTAGGGTCATTCCAAATACTAAGAATGTTTATGATTATTTAGGAATATACAGAAGATGATTATTCAGTTTTTTCACAACCCAAGTGATGAAATTCAAGAGGTTGCATTCCTATAATAAATTGATTGGGGTCAATTTGAGTATTACATCAATTTTAAATTAATTAAAGAGTTAAAAAATAAATTTAAATAATTACAAGAAATATTCTGGAATGAAGAACATAGAAATAATCAATAAAAACGCTTAAACATTCGAAAAATATTTCTAACCTCTTACCATGGGACCGTGGATGACCATTGATCAAGCCTCGACATTTGATTCGAATAAGAATTGAAGAAATTGGAAGAATAGTATAATTCCCTAAATCGGGGCATATGAGCATGCCCCAGAATATCTTCATTGATACGAATAAAAATGAATAAAGGTGAAATAATACTGAAAAATACACCTTTATAGATCCAACGAGATGAATGGATCTTGAATCATAGTATGGATCACCATTCAACACGAAATACTAGGATTGGATAAAATGATAATATCATGTTTGGGAGATAAGGGAGGGGTGATGACTTCTTTTAGAAATAGATTCCATTCCTCTTATTTTATATACTAACCCCAGAAATTTATAGGATGTGTAAATAATTTACACATAGTGTAATTCTCAGGGGGTCTTCCCCTTGGGAAAAACCCTTTACATGACATGAAAGGGGTCTGTACAACAAAATAAATATCATGTATTTAATAAAAACCATTTATATAAATACAGGCCATGTATTTTTTCTGAAACTAGGTTATAAACCCTCTATATCATTATTTCAAAAAATGAATATAACTCACCATGAGTTCTCTAGTTTATGTAAAACATAAAATAAAAACATACCTTGTTGAAAATACAGGTCATTAAAAACTCTCCTCTTTAATGAAACACTCACCCATGTGGGACATATATGGGTAAAAAGAGATCATGTGAGAAAATAGTCAGCCATTTGGAATTTTTATCAACCTCACACTCTATGGTATATTTCGATTCTCGTCTGTGCTATAATAAAATCATAACTATAACAATTGACTGACCTTGGATAGCCCTCATGGTCCAATCAATAATTTGAACTGGGTACTCCACAAAATACTCATTCACATATAAATCAAAATCAACATGTTATAAAACATATAACAATTCATGACTAATATCAATGGTGCTAAGAATAATGAATTTTTTATAATTAATATCACTATCTACGAGGAAGGATATCTGGTAAGTCACTAGTCCAATTTTCCCCAACACCTCAAAGGAGAATAAAATCATATTGAGAGATTACCTTTACTATGAATATATCGATGTCTCAACTTGGATGAGACTCATACAAAAAACCAATCCCCTGTCTCAAACTCAAGAGGTCATCAATTATGGTTGTTGTATGACTATTATATTGGCTAATCTATGTACACATGCATTCTGATTAGCTGAAACTGCTCAGAAGTCTGTAAGAGGCATTTCTATGTGTGATAAATCCAAGATGAATCTTATGTGATACCACGCTATCCCTAAGAGACAATATATATAAATGAAATTCCTAGGATTCTCTCATTAAACAATAGCTCTCACCTTCTCTTGTTCTACTAATACTTTTATTCATGAGACAATATTACCCCTGAAGTTTACAATTTCGATCACAATGTGGTATTTGATGAGCTTTGTGTAATGTTGGTTTTCACTTTATGTATTCATAAGGATCACAACATATTGGACATGGACAGGTAAGGAGAATTAGTACACTAATATGTTGTTCCATAAGAATACAGAAATTATTCTAGGTACATAGGGGAAACCCCAATTCATTATAGCCCTGATAATTGTGGGTGAATTGTTGAGACTGATAAAAATTATAGGTACTCAAAAAGACCATACCTTCTTTTAAAATTCATACTTTGTATTTATAAAGATGTTACATGTAGTTTATGATATCCCAATATCAAATCAATCATCGAAAACAAAATCGGTCCTTGGAGCTAATCAAAGAGGTCGTGTTCTCAAGGTAATGGGTAATACTTCATTACTATAAGGGGGTTTAACCACATCCACTAGTAATCCAGGTAGATCCTAAGGGTATCGTCTGCATTCATGCAAAAACGAATTGGTGAACCCCATATAGAAGGTTTAGGGAATATAAATCCTTAGCCTTATAGATTTTCAACCGTTTCTTGTTCTCCAAAATCTATATAGGTTCCATATTATAAGGATGAATAGACATTGGTTCCACTTCTGGCCTCATATGAATGGTAAATTCTTTCAATCCAACTTGAGGATTTCTGAAAAGGTTGTTAAAGATGATGCACCAGAAAAATCCACCACAAGAGGAGAAATATTGGTTTGTAACCCCTAATCATCAAATAAAATACTTGAAATATGGTCTTTTATTCATTCTAGTCCCTGATTCGTATTTCATGATCATGATTCATGGATATATCATTCTCAATTGTGGAAATATTTAACCCTCAGTGAGGTAATAATCACAATACAATGATAAATATCAATGTGGGATAAATATAAAAATACCAATTCAATCAAGATAAATACATAAATCCATATCATATTTATTAAAACGGATTCCATATAAAGCGATATCCACCTATCTCTAGATGAAATCATTGCATAAGGGGACACTCTATTATTTGATACCCATTAGGTTATCGAGTATCATCAAACCATAGAAATACTCTATATCTAATCCCATGCTCTCTAGAATTTCCTCATATATAAAACTATTTTATGCATATATCTCATAAAATTTTGAATGTTTTTTATAGGACTCATTAATAGTACCTATATGAGTAGATATCCTGGAGATCTTCTCATGTGTAATAGGATACATGGCACGTATCTAGCCCGTACCATGGCTCTGAGTCACAACCTAATGACCCTTAGTAGGCCTTCTCTAGTGGTGCTGTAATTCAGGAGTTTAATTCCCTCTACCTCAACAACCACCTCAGCTTGATCAACTATTGGTGTTCATTTTTCTACATAACAATATACTACTAGCCTCACTAATGAATTTGGGGTATGTGTAGATCCACCATGATAGGCATTGGTGGAAATTCTCTATTAAAGCCCTGGATAATCCCCATCATGATGAATCATCTAAACACTACTGGATCTCGCATATTAAAATGTTTTGTGATTCTTGACATCATGCACAGATGATATATAAGGAAGAGTTTTGTATAAGCCATCTGACTTATTTTACCTCTAAGATAAACCATGAAATGCTTCCACCTTCAACATGAAGAACCAGTAGCAGGTTTGGGTGCAAAACCTCCATGTTTCCCACAGTCACCTTCCATAAAATTCATCTTAGTAATGATGTTCTAGATTACTATATCATAAATAGTCATCAACCAATATTTTTTGACCTACGATCAGATGGAATTTACAACCCTGTCCGTGAATCACCTGGAAGCCATAATATCAGCTCGTAATAAGGTCGGTGGAAAATGAAGAATCTCAGTAAAATTGAAAGATCATTCCATGACAGACATGGATACCTACTATGGGTTGTTAAATTCTCTTGCTTTAGTAGCTATCATAGGTTTGTGGAAATAAGTAATCATAAAAGATCATATGTAATATTTCCCAAATAATATCATAATATTGGTCTTCATAGGTAATGATATCCCTCCATTGTTTAGCAGAGCTATGTAGCATATATGTAGCAAGATTGACCCCCTCCTCTGGAGGCATCTCTTGATGATTTAAAATCTACATCATGTCCTCAATAAATGACTCTACAACATGCAGTATATCATACCCTAATAATGTGGTAGGATGTTGTTGTTGAAACTCCCAAGTCAACTCTACAATTCTCAAGGAATTTCATGCAACTCCATTCATATATTGTACTATATGAATAAATCCCTCTCAAAACTAGGTGATTATTCCCTGGTTAATAATAAATGATCATTCCATAGTGGGCACTGCATGTGGAATCGTTATTTTTCATGTTCCCTCCACCTGCACTGTTTGTTATTCACCACAAACGTGGTATATGACATGATGATGTTTTTGTACCATGTTTCCATAATTCAAAACACACACCACAGAGGATAATTTAGCAGTTGATATAATTGTAGATAGATAAATGGAAATCCCCCCCACGTTATTAGGGATAGGGTCACACCTCTCTACGGTCTCTACAATCTAGGTCTATGTGAGGAGTAAATACAATAAAAAGATATAAAAATGTAAGATACACCCATAACTATGCTCATCTAAGGTCGAGTCTCAGTCTATGTCTCATATAACTCCATAGTGGTTCAATTATATGGAATTTCAATTTTAATTTATAGAGGAAAACAACTTTTAATTTTTGATTGGCAATACATTAAGCAGTAACCATTTATATTTTATGAATTTAAATTCATATAATTTAATATTATTTTATATAAAGTATATTTTTTAGTTAAATGAATATTAATTTCTAATTAATAGAATTATTATACCTCATAAAATGAAATTGGAACATCATTTAACTGTAACCTAACATTTACATCTAGTATCAAGATGTAATAGTTCATAAATAATGATTTGATTACATGGATTATAATTTATGTTTTATAGAAGTCAATATCTATAAATCACATTTGAAATTTGATTATCCCAATCAATTAACGTTATATTCGTCCATGTAAGTAGTCATTATAGAACTGACAGACTGGTTTAATTAGCTAATTAATGTTTCATTAAAACCTATGCAAGATAAGAACATTCATATTGAGGTATCCAAATCTATTTATGAAATTATATTATCCTTGAATAAAATGTTAGAACATCTCAAAATAAAAAAATCAAGGAACTAAATATTTTTAGTAATAAAATACCTGTAGAAAGGTGACATGGCTTGGAAATATTCATGGCACATTTGACCCTATGTGAATATAAGGAATCATGAGATAGTAATTCCAAGCATTAAGAAGAAATAGTGAAATTAAATCCTTGATAATAATTATATCAATTTTAATAACATAAAAAAATTTTGTCACCCAATGGGGAAATCAAATAAACTATAACATGATATAATCTACAACAAGAGTAACTCATCCCATGTAATTTGGGTTCCCCCTATTCATGGGTTATCACTCCCTGACACAGGATTGATTCCAATGTTAATAAAATATTAAGCTCCTATCTAATACACAAATTTTAATATAAATATCAAATATTCTTTGATAAAACATTGTAACATCCCAAACCTAGAACTGCTAAAATAGTTCCCTGAGTTGGTGGGTCACATGGCCTCAAACATGCCTTCTCCTACACTCGATCTAACCGACTAGTAGTGAGATAATATGAGGGTACAATGGATAGACTATACCATCATATTATAGTATCACAATAGATATAAAATATAATCTAAAATAGAGGAAGCATAATTTAATATAAGTAATATCATAAATAGTTTTAATAGAAGTTTTGGAAGAATAAATAGTCAAGCAATGGGGATTAATACCAAATCCATAGGATAATTCATAAATAATGATTTCATGTCATGATTATATTCAAAAAAACATAGTGGATATAGGAGATAGACATATAAAATATTATATAAAAAATATAAAAATTCCAAAATCCGTTCCACTATCATCAGGGGAATAAACTCAATACTACACTCCCATGCTTTAAGTGAATATAAAACAGATCATGTCTTTGTATTAGGGATCCTTCTCATATCTATACATGAAGTCATATGGTATTCTTGGGTACCAAGGATGGCCCGAGTAGGGTGTGAGATAAACTACATAGGACACCACTAATGGTGCCTATAATAATCAAAATAGTGTATATAGAAATAGAAAGGTTCAGGTAATGAAAATATAAATAATTCTAATGAAAAAATACCTGCCATATCTTATTCTTATTGGACACCTAGATGGATATACCTTTTTCATCATAAGTAGGAATGAGTCATTTCAATAACCTCATATATAGTATTCACATATATATAGTATATATATATACATATTCAAACTATAAATGAGGATTTTTTGAGGCATATACATGGAAAATATTTTCTAGCTATATCTGAGATGTAACTTATGTGTCACTAAATATTCTACCAAGAAAATGGCTCAAAAAAGGGTAAATATCCATAACATCATAAGATTGTGATACATATTTGTCATCAATAAATATAGTGTTGTGATTTGTAATTCCCATCACCCAAAGCATGGAAATTTTGAATGTCAATCCCATCACCCAAATTAAATTATACCGCTGTGAGATGTCATTCCCATCACCCAATATAATAGAGGTTGAAATGCCATTCTCAAAAGAACCATTATTCGTTTTTAAATATCCAATAACCATGGGAGAGTATAATTAACAACAATAATAATATCATGGAAAACCTATAATACATTAAAACCCCCAATAATCGGATCCATATAAATGTAAGCATACAACAATTTTCATGTCTTTTCCACCCATTGGCATTTAACTATTTATGTCTATTAAATTTACAATTCATGTAATATTCCTAATTAGGGTCATGAAGACACATAGATGATGTTGGGTCATTTAGATATATGAAACGGAGGGTATTAAATTTGGAACACCCCCTAGGGTGGTAGTAAAGAGTTCGACATCCTCAAATAAATTGATTAGTGTATATAAGAGTATCATGTCATGATTTTATTAATTAAGGAAAGGATAACACAATTTAAAACATTAAATGCAATTGTCCTTCAGGCGGCACATCAGAAAAATCTATAAGAACAGAATTTTTTAAATGATTTCAATAACACCTTCCTTAGGACCATGGATGGAAACTCATCCATCCCCAACAATTGATTCGACAATTAATGGAATAGATTGATAGAAGAAAATACATGCATTAAGAAATAGGGAATAGGATCATGCACCAAAATAATTCTGTGGATATGAAGACAAAGGGAGAAAGAAGGTAGATCAATTAAGAACTCACTTTCACAGATCAAATGAGATAAAAGACTCTTAATTTGGTGTCTAGATAACACAATGGCACCAAATCCTAAGATATTTTTCAAAGGGAATATCCCATGTGAGAGAGAGGGGAGGGATGAGGCCTTCTATTAGAAATAGAGGCATTTACCTTTATTTTAAAATACAACCATATGAATATACACAACATGTAAATGATTTCAATTTGGTGTAATTATTAGGGTCTTCTACTAGTGAAAAACAATTTACACTCTTTAAAAAGGGTTTGGCCATCCAAAAAACACATCATTTATTTAATATCTTCCATGTATTTGGCCAATATCTAGTTATTAGGACCTCTACAAACATTTTAAAAAAAAACTAAACCATCATAAGGAAAAATATCCATTTTAAGATAAAGAAAAAATGAAAACATACCTCACTAAAAATATGAGTCATTATATATATCACATTTTCTCTTTCCCTTTCACCTGTTATTAAAATGAAAAATTCACTCATGTGTACGTAAAACCTAATGTCTCAATGAAGTGATATGGCCCATTCTCTTTGAAAAAATATCAATAATGATTCTAAAAATGACTCTAGTTAATTTAAATTATTTTTAAAACATTAATATAATTATTTATATTATGGAACTATATAAAATTCTAATGAATATGAACATTCATGTTTAAGGCATGCATGAAAAAACAAGATAGTTATCACCCAAAATAATAACAATGTAGAATGAATGTCAACAAACGAGTGATAAGATACTATAAAATACTTATATATAATATTATTATCTTGAACATGGTTCTATTATAAATTAATAACATTCAGAAAATAGTTGTACTAGATTTTAATGTGTGCCCATCCAAAAGGAAGCATGAGGTAACACACATCATCTAAATATCCATTCATTAAGGTATATTGTAATATTATGTTCCTAATTTCATTTATATGGTGTATATAATTCTTATATGAAATGTAATAGCTTGATTTCTAAATAATTAATGGCATCTTATATTTAATTTTAAATTATTTCATCTAAGGGGATTTGAAATAAAAATTACCAAGTAGTAAAATTTTCATAACTCAATTTCTTTTAATTAGGTTGTAATAATTCATTGGTGTCTTTAATATTCTTGGTTTATGTGTTTAATGACCCATGACTATCTTTTTTTTGATTTACACATGTTTTATTAGCATTTAAATTTGATAGAAATAATTGATTCATTGACTAATTCTGACATCAACGTTAAGATCTTTGTAATGGTTCATTTCACAAACTCGTTTTTATCAGGATTCCAAATTCATGAATTTATATTTGAGTAAATCGTTTCATTGTTATCTAATATTTCAATTTAATTTTATTATATTCTAGTTATTTTTTAAATTTTTAATAAATATTATGATTATAATAATTATTTTTAATTAATATGATTTAGAAAAATGGTGTTAAGACAATCAAATATTATTTCTATCCTTAATCACAAACCATATTAATTGAAAACAATTTATTCTAGTTTTTTTATTTAATTTTTTTAACCTTATAAAAAATATTTAATAAATAAATTTTAAACCATATTTAACTTTTTACAGAACAAATTTGAATGGAATATTATTTCCATTTTTAAAAGAAAGCCTATTTTTATTAATCAAAAAAATTGAATAGATATTTTTTCTATGGATTACTTGAACATAATTTCAAAATATAATAATGAATATTTCATTAATTATTATATTATAAGTTTCAATGGATATTTTCAAACAAAATTATTTTCATAATATTTTGTATGATTAACATTTTAAAAATATTTTATTTCTATAAATTTATATTTTCCTCCAAAATGAATTAATGTTATTTTTTTAGTATTTCATTTCATAAATGACATCATAAATTTATTTTAATCATGATAGACTAGGAATAATTTTTATTGATACCATTATTTTTACATCAATGGATCATTTATGAGTATTCTGACTATGGTGAGTATGAAAATTCTCTTTTTTATTAATTATTGTCATCATTAACATTCCTATTTAATATTTAATTTCAGGTTATTATTATACATTAAATATCCACTCAATATACAAATGATTTATCAAGGAAATTTATAATACATAAACCATATATAGTTTATTTGAGTGTTATTTTACATTGTATGTCATATGATTAACTAGGGAAATTATTCATAAATCATATTACTTTCAAAATATTGAATATTTTTTATAGGGGATTCTGGTCATGAATGAAATTAGTTATTAGATAAACGAGTAATGTGATGTACATGAAGGTATAGGTGGGTCCTAGTTAATGATATCTTCCTGTTTCATTAGGACTATAATGAGAGGAATCTGTTTTATAGCCATAGAAAAATTTTGTTTTTGTGAATACCTACTCATTAGTTGTCAAATATCTTATGAAATTATAATAAATTAGAGGTTCCAAGATACTTAAGATCACGACATCAATTAGTAATTAAAATTATTATAAATTCAGTTTTTATAAACATTTATATTTTCATAGTGAAATTATCTATTGATGCATTTCCATTGATGGATTATTGATTAAATTTCATGTATTTTTAGTTATTTACTATGACATATTGATTATGAATTATCTATCCATTATAGTAAAGTTTTTTTAATGGAATATGTGTTAGGGTATATAAAATTCAATGTTAATTATTCCTTATGTATTATTATTCATTTAATCGTGATAGTATCTTTTGTATATAACTGTTAGTGAATATTTGATCTCAGGCTTATTATGTTTTTCTCCAAAGGATCCATGATATGTAATGTGAATGATATGAGAATATATTCCAGATGGAATAATTATATTGTCAAGAAAAATAAGAATTAATTTTTTTATTATAATATAATTTGGAAATCATTTTTACATCTCATTTATGAAGACTGCTAAAATATTTTTTCCCTCGGGATATGATTCTATGTATATTATGATAATTTAATAAATAAGACAATGAATCCTGGTTATATGGGTTGGGTTCACTACATGAGATTACTATTCTAATGTGGATATATGTTAAACATGGTTAGATCTTGGAAAATGAAGAATATCAAATTATAATTAATAATAGAACATATTTGTATTTCCAAACACATCAAAAAAGATAAGGATGGAATTTCAGGGATGATCAAGTGTTAAATATGAAAAAGAAAATAGAATTTAATTTTCTATATGTCATAAATGTGGGAATATGCACAATGGAAAATGAATTAATGGAACATGAATATTTTTTATGTTTGGGGAATAAGGTCCCAATGTAGCAAATTTTTAAGAAGAATTTAAAGAATAGTATTTAAGATACCAGGAACTAATGTTCAACCTATGACACCATTAATAGGTTTATGGCATAAATGTGAGAAAATTTACAATTATATGATTCAATTATTTAACAAAAGGATTATGTTACAAGGGATTATAATTTTAAAATCAATAAAGATTAATGATTGGAATTTTTGGGATGTTGGAACACAAGAATCTTGTGGTTGAAGTATTTTTATCAATAGTATTTTAGTTATAAGATTCATGAAACATCTCAGGATTATTTTATGGTAGTTTTGACATAATTATTTGACTAAATATTTTGAATTGTACTAATGGAATAGGATGCTGATTTAGTTAAAAAATGAAATTTTCTGAAAGAACTCGTGATTTAGGATAATATAACCATTTAGATGTAATTGATATTAATTTAATTGTATTAAATTTTTTATATAATTTTTTGATAAAATATCATTTGTAGAAAACATTATTAGCTAATATATAATTTTACGGTTTATTTTCTTTTTAGGACCTTCATCATATTTTTGTGATGTTATATTATGTATATTAATATAGTTTAATAAAAAAGACATTCAACAAGTCAGGGAGATGACTAATCATATCATTCATGGTTTTGAGGCTTTAACCCAGAACTGATGCATGATGAGGGTGTAGTTCTAACCACTGGGCTACAAAATTATTGGTTAGTTTGATTTTTATTTACATAATCAATTTGGAGAATAAATATTAATTTTATTTTGGGAAAAATATTTTTGGCTGAAATATTTATATTATTTAATGTTTTTAGGCCATTAATGGTATTTATGGAAATAGTTTTTTACATTGAGTTATATATAATCCTTAGGTATGACAAGTGATTTAACATTAAAATAATCTTGGAATAAAACAATTAAACACGTGAATTTTGAGGTTATTTGGGACATATTGTTATTTATTTATGCAATGATTTTTGTTGAACACAGGTTTTGTATATTAATATGAAGGTGTAATCATTTTAGAAACTATTATATAAATTTATAGTTTCTTAAATGTTTAATGGAACGATGAATATATTGATTCAAATTTTTAGAATCATTTGATCCATTATTAGTTAATTTTAGTGGTTCTGGCATAAATAAATTATCTTGATTACAAATTGATGTAAGAAACATATGAGAGTGTAATGAAAATTAATTAAAGTAAGAAATTACACTATTAAATTAATTATATGTCCATATTTTATTTTAATATTTCCAAAAAGGATTTCGTAACATTAAGAAAATGATATGGAAATAATTTTTTTCAATTTTATTTATTTTGAGGTTTTCTTCTATTTTAAAAAAGGTTATAATGTTAACTGACAAATTGATCTTCCTAAAAAATCTATGATTTGACTTATCAAATATGTTTTACTTTTGTGTAAACGTTTTTTTTCAGTTGACTGTCATACTTATATTTGCATCTTTTTAAGAGAATGTTTTATTAACCCTTTTTATGATGTGGTTTGTTCAAAATTGAATTTTTTGAAACATAAACTCCTCACTATTGATAATATGTTAAAATTTTTTGCATAAAATTTACATAATAGGCATATAATGAAACAACCTATATTTTTAGAGGAAACCATGTTTGATAGTGTATGTGACAAGCATCCCTAATATTAACAAACCATGAAATATTATTATTTAAACAAAACCATTAGAATGTAGTTGTCAAATTTGTTGCTAATAATTGGATTAAAAAGGTGTGATATATATAAGTTTACGAATCAATAAAAAAATTTCAATAAATGGATAGGAAATAAGTACGTATTTTATAATAATAAAAATTTATTTATTCAAAAATGTTATATGTTCTTTTCAAAAAAAAAATTTATGGATTTTTTTAATGAAATATTATAATTAATTTTATGAAAATTTATAAAATAAACTATTTTTTTAAATATTCATCTCAAAATTATAATAGGGATAATTTTTGAAAATTTTATAGAAAATTTAAATTTTGAATGGATAGAAAAAAATTTGTTTTTATTAAAAAATCAATTTCATTTAAAAATATCAATAGTATATTTTGTTTTAAAATGGTTTTAAAATTAATATAATTTTAATAATGTTTTTATTAATATAATTTAAATCATTAAATTCAATTTCATACTTATTTTTGATATAAAAACATTTTATTAATATGAAAACATTTGTTTTGGAAAACTGTTTTTCATCAAGAATAGAGGGTTATTTGTTAAACAAATTATATCACAAATATGAATTTAATATTGAAACATATATTACATATGTTTAATCATCATATTTGATGTTATATAAGAAGTCCAACTTAATTTTTTTTTCAAAAAAATACTAAAAACAGTAAAAATTATATACCCGAGTCAATGTCAAAATGGGTTTACCAGGGGAAAATATAAATATATAGGTGAAAATTACAGAAAAACATTTCTAAATAATATTGGATGGATAATTTTTTTTCTTATATCATTTATTTTTTTATAATTATCCATTATGGAGTGTTGAAAGATTTTTAATGTGTGGGTATATCATTCCATTTTCATAAATACAATGTGTATCATCACACACATTAATAAAATAAAAACCTTATCAACCCCTCCATACACTTATAAATCCTTTGATTCATCCAATAACTACCAAATACCATCCTTACATACCTACCCACAGAATAGATTCCCTAATTTGATTATAAATCTAATCTTGGGATGATTTTGGAAGAATATTAAGATGTGGTATATAGAAGATTTATCATTCCTAACTGTGAATATTTGATTAATTTATTATTACACATACATTAAATGTTACTCAATAAATTTTAAAAAATAAGAATTGTATGTACCATATAATAATTTTTTTATGTTAATGTAGTTACCTAAAAACACATAAACTTCTTTCAAATTGGAAACGAAATGATCATTTGTGTGTATGATAAACTACCACCGTACGAAAGATTAATTTCATTTTTAATCAATGCCACCCACTACTATTAATAATAATTGATTAAATTTTTAAATAAAATATTGTGGGAATATTTATCAAATTTTAAATTTAATATATAATATACATTCTTACCTTATCACCCATTGATTATTGATGACATCATTTGCATGTACAATGGACTACCATGACATGAAGTGATGCAATTTGTTTTTATTACAGCATTACAAGGATGTTGTATGTATCTGTATTAAAATAAATAATATGATATTCATGATAAAATTATAATTAGATAAATATAAAATAACACCTAACTTCATTCCATCATGATCGTTGAATGAAAAAAATGTGTCTCATTGGTAGGTATGACATGTATCTGCATGATTGTAAACTAGATATGTTTTCAAAAACATATTTAATTAATGGTTTTAAAAGTATAATTCATATATAAAATTGTACATAATATCATTATTATTACTATTATGGAGATTATTATACCATGAATCCTTTTACTAAAACAAACATAATGATGTCTTTAAGAAATTATGAAGTTAGTGTCCTCAAATCATCCAATATTGACATAACGGACTATTTAATTCATTTAGTTCATTAAAATAAATTAATTATATGTTATATATAAATTTTAAAAAATAATAAAATTATTAATGAAATAAATAATTTATATAAGTTTATTATAAATGCGATGATGTAAATACATAACAAGTTTGGACACGAGATAAAGGATTTATCATCTCTATTTTACATTCATAGGGAATATGCTAGATTCACCACATATTTCTTTTATGTGGTATATATTTTTCAAATTTGAATGTAATATAATAAATATATTTCTCTTCATGGAATTTTCTTTTTCAATTTATGTTACAAATATGGTATTGGTTTATTTTAAAATCCAATCAATATTCGAGATTGTTTATGTTTAAGTATCACTTAAAGTAATTGATTGATATTTCTATTATAAACCCAATATATTTTTTATTCCTATATCAATTCATGAAATTTTCGATTAATAGTTCCATTCTATACTCTTTTTTATATACACTTATTGAGAATATGTATTTAATAAATGGTAACCATATTTCTGCCTTCGATGGAAAAATATTTGTATTCCATATCCATGTTTTCTAAAAAAAATTCAGTTATTTTTAAAATTATATAAAGGAGGCATTGGAGTCATTTTTACCCATGTTTTAATTTTTGAAACTTTTCTAAAATGAATCTTCTTTTCATATTCTAAACAAGGTATTTTATAATATTTTTACAACAGCTTCAAAGAAATATTTTTTACTTATTTGAAATGTATGGAATTATCATCCATCATGGACACTCAATTATTTTAATCATCCTTTACAGTATTCGATTTTTATTTTTATGAATTTGTTTTAATTTATTTATATTTTTGTATTTTGAAGAAGTGATTTTAAAGTGAAAAGGGTATTTTTCACAATAAATTTTATATTTAGTTTTTTAAAGACATTATAACCATTGATGATAACAATTTTTGTTTTTGCATTACTCTAAATAATATATACATTCCTCTCACATACGTAACCATATTATTATACATTCAATTTATTGGATAATACACTAATTATGTCAATTAATTTAATTCTTTCTCTGTGAAAACTCTATTGATTATGATACAAGAAAATATTATGTAACAAAATTTATAGACATGGGTTATTATTATGTTTATTTATTGTTATTTACTTCATTTTTATGGAAGACTTAAATAATGAATTTTTTATGATGGATGTTTCGAGATAGTGCTCCAATGCTTTAGGTAAAGAGTTAGTCTAATGAGGTGTCACGTATGGGACTGGAGAGTAAATCTAATACATTATTGAAATTTTTCAAGAATCTGAGTTTGTCTAGGAAGGTAAACATTACTCAAATTTATGTCATCTTATATGTTCCTTCTATATTCTATATGATTCCATTTTCTTATGAAAAAATGGTTTTATGTATTTAAATTTTTTATTACTCTAGATCCTTCACTCTATGATATCATGTTTTACCATTGACCCACATGTGATGTTACATTGTTATTTTTATTCATTTACTGAGATATTTATCTCAACACTTTTGTTTTTTTATTCCTGACATCATCACATACAATTTTAAGAGCTCAAATGTATTTAAGAGACCATTATGAAAAATTAAATAAGGACGTATTATTTTAGTTTAACTTTTTTATGAACATATTCTTCTAAATAACCTTGGAATTTTCAATATTTTCTTTATATTAGTGTATAATTATGTTAAACATAATGTTAAAATAGGTGTAAAATACATGATTCACTGTACACCACACATATAATTACCATCCCCATCTTAAATTTTAACAAAAAAATGGAAACTTCTCTCCTCATTGATATATTGAGTTCTTTCCCCAATGTTTTTCTCTTAAATCATGGTGAATTTTTGAGGTTGTAATGGATAGTTTTAATTAAAAATTTCCAATTATGATATGGGATAATAATCATCTTCCATTTTTTTTCAATAGACATCATTTTTTATAAACCCCATTCAATTCCAATTTAATATTACACTATTAATATAATAAATTATATTAAAATATTTTTGACACCATTTTAATGTGATATGATTCTTTCATACTCATAATTATCTTTTCTCAAGTCATTTTCCTACACGTGTTTTTACTTTAATTCCATTATTTACATTTCAAAATAATTTTTTTTGTTTCAAACACATTTAAATTTATTCTTTATACGCTTATAACAATATTATTCTTTGGTATTATATTATTTTCTCTCTCATATTTTTCATGTACCCATGATATATCATATAATTCATCATTTTGTGTCCTATTCAATGGTTATACAAAATCAATATAATAGATTTCTATTCCTTTATCAATCATTTCAAATTTTGAATACTTTATTATAAATTGGTTTAATGATTCATTTATAGAAAAATATAGTTTTTTATCAATTATGTTACATTTCCCTAGATATATTTTTATTATTGTATGACCCATTTCTTACCATTATTCCCTACACATAAGATGTTACAATACAAAAATGTTGTAACGAACCAAACCCAATTACCCATATTCCTATTCTCATTTGGTTCTGTCTAAATGAAATATATTTTACAGGAATGATCAATACCTATAATTTTCATTAATTTTTATAAAAAATTTATTAATATAGTATTTTCGACCAATACCTTTTCTTTTTCTTTTATTTTAAAAAAATTAATTGCAATCATAATCTCCATGTTTAACAGTTAATGGATTTTGGGGGTATGAATTTTAAAAGGGTAATTTTAGGGAATTGTGGAGATAACTCAACTTATATTTTCATACCTAAAAATATCACATTTCATGTGAATTCTCCACTAGGACCCAGATAGAATCAATTCCACGGATTCACTAGTTTTTGTGATATATTTCATTTTTATATTAAATATAGTTTCTTACACCCCTTTGGAAATGTTATTATAGAGGTTACATTTACAATATAACCATCACCATTAATATCCAATTTTATTATATTCTAATTGAAGGGAATTTCTCTAGAAAAAATTAATATATATTGGATTTCGACATATTATATTAAATATAACATTTCATACACAAGGGTTTACATTGAATGTTGTTAAAAATTATGAAATTATTTTTGTTTATACTCTCATTAATGTATGTTTTGTGTTATAAAATTGATAATTTATTAGATAAGTGATTCATGTTGTATATCCAAATAATACATAGTTTATTTTTTATCTATATTGAAAATATGTAAATTGAATTAGTATTGAATATTGACCATGTAGGTAGTCTTGAAAAGGGGTTAGTTTGTTCCAATAAAATTGGATGGTATCCCATTCATATATGGCCTTTGATGACATGTTTATGAAATATATTATGCATGAATTAGTTATGTATAATTGTTCCAATAGGTTCCATACATTCCACATGTGTCCTTATTTAATTAGGGATCATGTTCCTTAAATTTATTATTACTTATATTATAAATGAGTCTTCCTTAACATGATACCAAGATTATAGTTTCCCTTACTGATCATATTTTCTCAAGAATTTCTTATGTTCTCTAAAATCCCAAGTAATGTATGACTAATACAAAGGAAATATAAATTATTAATTCATGGAAATATTTAATATAAATTCAAATAATGGATGATGAAGTATTTTATGCATTATCATTTATTCCCCAATGGCTCAAAATAAAAATATTTCCAGGTGTTTTTTTGTATAAAATAAATTTCAAGTCATGTAATGAATGTTATAATGAAATAGAAACCAATTCAAGTGTGTGGGTCTATGGATTGTTAGATTTTATCAGAGTATATGATAGTTATTTATTAGAATTATTCTGAAAACCTAAGAAGAATACGTTTTGGTTTTATAGAACATTATTAGGTGCATTGAGATTGAATTTCATAGTCAATTTATTTTATAATGAATATCCTATATATTTTTGGTCAATATTTATGATGTATTTAAGGAAGATATGTGTTAATTGAAAATTATAGTGTGGATTCAATGGTAAACATGATGATTATCACATTTTCCGACCAAAAAACATCATAATTAACTTTGAAAGTGTCGTGTCAATAATAAAACAAATTACTCTTGTTATTACTGAAACCAATAATCATATAGAGATGAAAAGAACACCTCTATAAGGTGGTTCACCAATTATGAAATTAATTGGGGAAAAAACCCCAATCATTTAGTTTGTACAAGGATACATATGAGGTAGAGTGGTGGATATAAAAATGAGAGAATATATACTTTATGGTGAAATTCTATAAATAGTAGATAGTTTTCAAACCAATAATATTTTTCCCTTTAGGATGGTCATATTTTTCCTCCTTATCTTATTTAGTTTTAGTGATGTACATGTTTTTTTAATTTCCTAAGGGATTTGGAATGTTTTTAGGTATAATTGTGTTTTCAGTGAGATTATTGGAAATCATGGGGTACAATGTCATTGTCTACTTGGATATGTCATAGGGAAGCTATGAAATCAAGACCACACTACAGTATAATGGAATACAACGTAATGAAATTGTTTGAAGGATTTTTCATCATGGACTACAATATATAGGAATATTTCAAAGAGGATACACTGTAGATGGTTATATAATGTGGTATTTTTTATTTTTTATTGATTTATAGAATATTGGTCGAACTATTTCTCATTAGATGTTATGTCATAAAAATAGGTTGTTATAAATTGATTTTTTATTCTAAAAATCCATCAATTTTTAATTAAATGTGGGAAATTAAAGAGTCATTGTTAAGGGTCATTCAATTATGTTTTATACCATGGCGATCCATTGAATATACTAGTTCCTCCCTCTACGTTCGACATCATTCCATGATATGAGAAGTGAATAATCGATGATTCCACACTAAAGTGAATCTCCTTAAACCATAATAGTGTGTGGCCCAGTGTGGTCCCAATACATTGTAACAATTTATGCACTATATATATATATTCACAATTCTCTCTCCACCATAGAGGCTCATCTGACACCATGGTGGATTATTATTAGTGAACCACTATTTTGTGTTGTCCAAAAATGCATCATTGTTGACACTACTTAAGAATACAAAAAAACAATAATGATAGATATGTATTTTTTAAAATATCAAAGTGAGGTTCGAAGAAATCAATGGAAATCCAAACCCTGCAAAGAGATGTGTGGAATACTTGTGCAATAGAATTGCGTGGAAGACCAATCCAGTAGACTAGTGTGGAAGAATATTTTATGTACGTCTACATGATAGACCTACACAGACGACCTACATGGAAAACATACCTTCAACCATGCCCCATCCATGCCTATAAATAGGACCCTTGGGCATCCCATATAAACGACATAAATGTTTGAAAATGTTTTAAAGCTCCGATTGCATAACACTTTCGCGAAGATCCCCCAACTTTTCTAAGGTAGCTCTCTAAAAAATGAGAGAAGATAGAATTAATTGGGGAAACCTGGTTCAAATTACGATCAAGGTGTATAATACATGGAGATGTATGATGCACTAATGAGATGAACATGCACGGAGCAACTGCGCGGAGCACCTGCATGGAGCACCTTCCCATAGCACCAGCATGATGCACCTGGGAGGAGCACCTGTGCGACCCCACTAGTCAATACCAAGGGGCCTGTGCTCCCACAAACCCACTCAGGATCACATTCAGGATTCAGTCCCAGATCTTCAGTCTAGTCCCTTCCCTTCCGTCACTGACCCCCATAAAAAATAGTTAGTCGCACCCCAAACTTCTTGGTTTGGTTCGACAACATTTTCCATTGTTCCCTTTATGTCACCCAACTTCAATCCCTTGAATACCATGATTTGAGACACTCAATCAGACTCAATGAAGTTCCCTGAGTTGACTAACTCCTCTAGGTTCCTTTCACATGCTTTGAGTTTGGACTATCCATATATATTCCTTGAGTACTGTGAGTCAATAAACACCTTAAGATACTACTCAAATCACATCAACAGACTCCTATGCCAGGTTAAATCTCAATTGGGCTTCCTCCTTATACATAAGCCCCAACAAATTTCAAATGGGAATCATCCTAAAAAGTAATCTCCAACCTATCTCAAATGAGAATCCTCCTCATAAGGAATCCCCAACCAATTTCAAATGGGAATCCTTTATAAGTATAAGACCCAACCAATTACAAATGGGCATCATCCATAGGAGTAAGACCCATCCAATTTCAAATGGGCATCCTTTTTTGGAGTAAGCACCAACCAATTTGAAATGGGCATCCTCTTTAGAAGTAATCCCCATCCTATTTTCAATGGGCATCATCCTTAGGAGTAAGCCCCAACCAATTCCAAAGGGGAATCCACCTTTGGAGTAATCCCCAACAAATTTCAAATGGGAATCCTCTTTATGAGAAATCCCTAACCAATTCCAAAATGTGAATCCTCCTTAGGAGTAATCCCTAACCAATTCCCAAATGGGAATCCTCTTTTGGAGTAATCCCCAACCAATCTCAAATGGGATTTCTCCTTAAGAGTAACCCCCAACCAATCTAAAAGGGAAACAATTCTGGTGTAAGCCCCGAACCTTCATCCTTTATTCCTTTCATTGGAACCTGGTCCAATGTAAGGTGGATAGTGGGAAGGATCGTCGCCTTTCCCTCATCAACTGTCACCGCTGAAGGAATTCCCTCTTCTATAAGAGGAGGAGGAAAAGTGGGGGTTCCATTGTTGAATATTTGACATCCACTTGTTTCTTACACTGATCCTAATTCACATGGTCTTAGAGAATTGTTATGGTCACATCATTTTCAAAATTAATGAAGTAAAAGAACTCTGATTCCATCCATAATAAGAATATTTATGAATCATTTTCAGGGACCGAGATCATTGGATATAATCTTTAGAAATCCAACCATAATTCCATTAATTCTGGAATCCACTTTTCGAAAAATCCCCAAATGAAACCCCCAAATTATCAAGTCATCCTTTTTGAGAAGTAATCCAAAAAACCCTTATCTCAAAGTACTATACTATACTATGAGACTTATCAAAGTACATGGGATTTGATTCCCATCCACATGGGATACGTCGGAAGCCCCATTAAGGTTCAAGCCCAACACCTTAAATCAACCATGTACTCCTTGGGTCATATCCCCAACAAGATCAAATTTTTCTTGGGAACCCATATCCTTTCCATGTTTATTAGGTTTCTTAGGAATATGTCCCACTCCAAAAATTGAATAAGAACCTTTCACATAGATGTCGATAGCACATGACATTAAACTGTACTACTAGGTCCTTATCACATGACCTTATATGTATGATGTGTCCCATTAAGCAGCACTAAAATATGAGGATTCATATTCCATTCACAAAGACACATAGGTATCCCATTTCATTGGTACGATACCAATAAAAAACATTTCTCTCCATGGATGATAGTAAATTATATAGTTCCCCACTAAGTGGCTTAAAGAGAAGTATCATCATAACAATGATTAAATGAATCTTGAAATGGTATATGAAAGGATTCCATTGAGGGAGAACCTCGAATACAAACAGGTATCTCCATTAATGAAGAACAATGAATACATACTGATGATTATAAATTTTAAACATGTTAATACGTGAATGAAAATTCCAAGGGATAATTATGTTATACTTGGTGAATTAATAAGGATTAGTAAAAATATATTAAATTTACAAAGAGAGTCCCGGAGTATACAATAATTCCACCGAAATGGGAGTGATGAGTGAAACCTACCATCCTTTCGACCAATCCATGTTCTTACGTATCGTAAAGTTCAAACATGATGACCAGCTACCTCTGTAATGCAGGTCCCTTTTGGAAAAATAACTATTGCATGATTATGGTTCAATGAATAAATCCAATATAAATTGCCTGAAAGTAGTGATTCTTAAAATTAGAACACATTATTTAGAAACTAAAAATCAAAATTGGTGAACCAGATGTGAATACTTAAAAAATGTAATAATGTTACCCACCTGTTAGTTTCGTATCAGTTGATAAAGGAAGGACACAAAAAGGATTCAATCATGCATGTATCCTTCTAAAAAGTAGTTTCTTTAATAGATTTTATTAGGGTTGTTTTCCTGTTTTTTCATAGAACTCCCTTCAGTCCAAAATGGATCTCTTCATGAAAATATTTGTGAACATCCCGACCACTTCTCAAGATGGATCCTCATTAATGGGAAGGATTCCATGGCCCACCCAGAATCTTCATCAATAGGTCTCTAAGGTGCTCCTAATGGAGTACCATCATAATGGTATTATCCCATCATTGGAGGTTTTCCGATAGGTCATCTAGGTCAATAACAATCCTTGACCGTCTGGCCAACGATGACCAATGATCGAGAAGCAGATGGTGTGAACCACCAATTTCTACTGTTTCAGGTTGTTATCTTTGGAATACAACAACCGATCTCTCCCATACAATAAGAAGTTGAATCAAGAGGTTACATTGGGACCTAATTAAATTATGTTACAGCCCTTACTATGTACTCCCACCAACAATCACTGCCAGAAGAATCATTCAGTTGTGAACCCCCAACATAAAGAAGTTGTTTCTATTGGACATTTGGCTCGGGTCTCACAGAATCGGGCATGCCAGATGAACTGAAAATGAAAACGTTAATTCTATAGGGATAAGTATCATACCTCTTCCCCTAGAGAAGTCCATCAACCTTTCTTGATGAAGAACAATGAGCAGACATATACACCTGTCTGCCTTGATTTTTCTATCTAGCTGACTCATCTGGATGCAACCCACCAATCCAACTATACAAATCCGATGGAGTTCTGTGAACATACACATACACATGTGTACCAATTGTCATCCAGTAAATATTTTCCTCTAACTTCATTTAAATAATCCCAATAATACAAAGTGGTGGGAACTGGTAAACAAGAAAAAACACTTGCTTACAATCATCAATTTTCCAGCTATCTCGTCTACGAGTATTGATGGATGTCTGTTAACCAGGCCTGAAAAAAAAACCACCAGCATGCACATATACCTGCCTTCTTTCATCATGCCTTCTAGCAGTCTCATTTGTCTACAGCCGGATAATTTAGTCAAAAATTTCCGACAAAAAATATAGGGATGAAAAAACTATCTACCACCAAACATGACTAATGTCGATAACCATTGAAAGGGGAAGGAGGAAAAGAGAAGCAACATACACCCACACCTGATAAAGAATGGGAATATATTCTCATTCTGACCGCTGAATTACCCAAACACATCTTTTCAATGGTGAAAGGGAATACACAAATTCTTCCCCATATTCTAGAAGGAATCCAGGATATTACAATATCAACATTAGCAGTACCAAGGGTATAAACACATAAATCTAACCACACGCTTGGAATAACACATCAGCAAGCCATCCTGGATCAGATAAACACCTCTATTCTAGTCCAAGTGGTTCATGGGGATTACTCCCCCTATCATAAGGATAATAAGATCAGAAATAAACAACCTGTCCAATTTGAGGAAATCAGTCCATTCTGGTGACCACTCAATGGTAGGCATATACACTATCCCATGATAACCACTTATCCCCATAAGTGGACGCAAATTAGTGTAATAGAACACCTAATAATAATTCTCTCTAAACAATGATGTAAAATCAAGATTCAAGCTTCAAATTGGCTCATATTAATTTTGTAGTTCTTGAAGCGCTAATAAATTTATATGATATAGCTCAATATACGACACAATCATTACGAAATTATGGGAGTAGTAGAAGTAAATCTAAATTTTTTCATATGAAACATCATCAATAAGGATTTCTTCATGAAATTTATTCAATCTAGAGATCCTATATCAATATGGGAACCACGAAAACCGTACATGTGGCCAGAAGACCAAGGAGAAAGAGGATTTACACCTTGGTGTAATTCACAATGGTGTTCCTATCTATGATGGAATTCACTTTGAAAGTCCTCTCCATAGTAGTATTTCATATTTTCAGGATAATTCTATAATTGTTAATGTAGTGATGAGAAATCCATCCAATCCTGAGGAAATTAATAACATGAGGACAGTCCTCTGTGATGGCTTATCATTAACAGGTGAAAAATTTTCTCAACTAGAAGACATCATAAGGGAACGATCATTCTCAGAACCCCCTTTGGTCATTTATCATCTATTATAGAGAATCCACTTTTGTCAGACCATGTATAGTAACCTCTAGCTAAATATGAGGATGATATGTTAATAATGTGAAAAAAAAATTCTAAAGGAGAAATAACATTCATGTTCTGGCCTTTGGAAAATTCTAAATATAACATTCCAAACTTATTGATATAATATTTCATTCATGATATCCGCCTAGACATATAGAAATATCATAGTCATTTGAAAACCAAATTATTTAAATATGATTCATATAAAAATCATGTAAAGGTAATATAAGGGTTGCAATGCCAAATTCACATAGCATAGCTCTCAGTTTCCAGAAATACAATGGTTGAAAAATAGTAGAGAACCCTACAACGTGGATGCCTCATTTCTCAAAAGATACTACTCTAGTTAATTTGTGACACCCCATCTCTTGTTCATAATAATGGATGGGATGCACACAAATCATTACATTTCACTACACTCAAAAATCATTAATGCCATCCAAAAGTTTTCTCATGCAATGTTATTACCCCCAACCGGCTATAATCCAATGATTTTTTATGTAATCAAATGTATTCTAAAAAACATGCCTCAACTAGATCTCATCCGAGTTAGTCCCAAAGAAATAAAGTTATTGAGTTACTTTTACATCAAGAATCTGATAATGTTGATAAGGCCTTCAACATAGAGGATTCCCTCCATTAGATAACACAAATATTTTAAATAGAACATCAATCTACCAAAACAGATTATTTGAGGGGTTTTTGGATAACACACCAATCTAATGTATGAACCAAAATTTGTAAAATCAGAAGAGTAGCTGTGAAAATCTCATCTATGGAAGTTCAAGAACCACCCCAACATGCAGGGTTTGGGGTTCATTTAATTTAACCTACATATTCATTAACCAATGTTCAAAGGATTTAAGAAGAAGTACATGAACAACACTATCCAGTAGGGATGGGGGATTTTCAAATCTACAATCCCATCCTCAATGGAAGTCAGTTTTCTACCGATTAGGGAAGAAGACACCGAGGGAGCACAAAACTAAATTATCCAAGGATTTCGTTAGGATTACTTTTCATCAAAAAGGTAATTAAAATCAATAATATAGGAGAGAATAGTCTTATGGAATATATAGAGGGAGATGAACATACAAAGATACTGAATGAATGCCATCAATGAATTATGCTTCAGTAAATGTCATTGACGCCACTGCAGAAGATCCTCCAAGAAAATGAGTCTAGTTCACGGAAAGTAGAATATGATGTTATTATAAAAAAAATATGGTACACAAAGAAGAAAATGAAGATGGTGTATGTACTCGAAATCATAGGCTTACCCAGAATTTTCGTATTCCTCCAAATAACCAACTCCCACCCTTATGAAAGGCATCTAACAAGGGGAAAGGTAAAAGTTATATTTGATATCAATTTTACACTAGAGAAGGAAAATATCATTTTCTTGATGAGATATTTTCATAGAAATAAGAGTATATTAATGTTTTAAAAATACATAATGCATATTAACTTTGAAGTAGAATTTTTTGCTAGATGTACTCCCCAGATAGGTCCTCAACATTCACATCATGTAGGAGATCCTCAGAAAATATGATTTTTAGTAACTACATATTCAAATAATGAATTCCATCCATTGGGTACATTGATGTGGAATGATCAAACACATTTGGATATGACTGTTCCGATGTGTTATCCAAGGAAAATACCATTACCATCACCAGGGTTTTTCCAGTTATTTCACTAGTTCAAGCTCTAGCTGATGTACTTGTACATTTCCCCACTCATCCGGATATTCCCCAAGTGATTATGAACACAATTGAGTCATTCAAAGTTCTATTGGAAGCCATGGAAGAATTTTGTGTGCTAGTTCATCCAAAATAGAAAATTTACCATGAATGGGTTGATTTGATTCGTCACCCACCAATTTTTTTGAATACCACATTCCCAGTATTTAATAGTTTGGGAGATTTGGAACAACACATAAAACATGTTTTATTCTCTTTGTGATCCCTTTAATGGAACTAAAAAACAAAAAAAAATCATTAAATCTTAGTCATTTTGTGTAGTCATTACAAGGACTAGCATTAGTATGGTATAAAAGTTTTCAATATCAATCAATTACTGAATGGGAAGATCTTCATCAGAAATTGATTCTTCAATTTAGGCCATCGTTACTGAAGCAATGATATTTTGATCTTAAAAATTAAAAAAATAGTAAGAATGAAATATTTTCATATTTTATTGCATGATATAAATTATTAACATAATCCTTAAGTATAGAAATCCCTCAGGAAGAGTTGCTGCCAATTTGAGAGGAAAATCTGCGTGATGAGTAGCGCACACCACTGATCCCTGGGAAATACACATGATGGTTTCGAGATATTACTTTAAGTTATAAATAGATATAAGATTCGATTATAGAAACTGATGATAAAACTCATGTAATTAAATTAATTCAAGGAAGGAGAATAGAGAAATTCGAGGCTGCTACTATTACCCTTATGTAAGAACCTGTAACTGCTTCCACTTAAAAACATTCATCTTATTGACGGGATCCTCCACCCGAGCATTAACAGCCTCAGCAGCCTCATCAAGATGATCAAAGAGATCAAAGGCCAATATTGTTTTAGTAATTAATGAAAAAAATTTATTCCTTTCGGAATGAGCAAGTTCTTGGTTACTTCATCTCAGCTTTGAAATGTAATTTATTTCAATTGCATAGGCTAAAGAATCCAAAAAAAATAAGAGAAAAAGATCTTCTGAATTATTTTCCATTTCACTAGATATAGGTCATCCCATTCAAGAGTGTTTTGTACTCATGGAACTCCTAAAAAAATGGAAGACTCTGGACAAGTGAAACAGAAATGATCGATATCTCAAGTAGCATGTGTTACAGTAATCAATCTGGAAGAAGAAGGAGATTGATAGGAAGTCAAATGTAAAAATGTACAGATATATGATGATTAGATAATCAGGAAAATGATCATCCGAACTCATTCCATTCTACAAACATAGTTGAATCAACCAATTGTGTCTTTCTCCACTCCTTCCATATGAAAACAACCTTAATCAAAAGGTAAATCCTCTAAAAAGAAACATTTTTTGAAGGAAAGACAACAGTAAGAATAAGATGAGCTCATGTCAAGGACAATGTTTTCCTTGACCATAGCATATTTCATTCCATCAGCATCAAAATCTTTGGCACGTCCTAGCCAAATGGCACAACAGGAACTGACCTGTCGTGTATAATCTTCATCAGATGAAGAATTGATCTTTTGTTCTGTCAATGTTATCCACTTAATGGATCCTTACACCAATGTTGATTCTGATTACAAGGAGTTGGAGATCCATGTACCTAAATGGGGAACTAGAGGTAGAGGCCAAAGTCATAGATACAATGGAAGACATGGGTATTCTATAATCCCCTATTTTAACTCTACCACTAGTCAAACCGTATATGTTGCAGAAAGTCATGGAATATACCTTCAGCAAGCTCAATAAGAACAAGGAGATTCTTCCATGAAAGAAAGGTTTTGTCCTATCATGATTTTTTTGTAGGACCGATTAGAAGTCACACCATCTTTCTCTCAACACATAGATAGACCTAGTCAGTTTTATCTACCAAATCCATGAGTATTTTCATCTTCTACTCTGACACTGGGTACAACTTCATAAAGAGTGTCATCTTCCAAAGTACCTAGAAATCTATATTTCCATGTTTGGAAACACATAACTCTGGACCAAATGAATGATTTTTTGAAATATTTTTCCCATGTACCATCCACATTATCAATTATGGGTGCCTGGAGTCTGTCAAAAGAACTAAAATAAGCACTTATTGAAGTTTTGTTAAGTCCTAAAGTGATTAAAACTGAAGTTGATTCTATTGAGGTTTATCATATAGTGAATGATCATGAAGAATGTCATTCATTCATATCTTTTATGGATATATATGAACATGATATTGTAAATGGACATATTAGGCCCTCGTATCTATCTAGAAAGTTCAATGACATAGACATCCGACAAGCCTTAATTGATAATGGCTCTAGAGTATACCTCATTCCCATTTGTACCATTTGATGATTAGGCCCTACTGAATCTGACATATCTCCATCCACGTTAATGTTGCATGAATATGACAATAATGAGAAATAAACTCTGGGAGCCATTACAATCGGAGATCAGTTTGGAGATCTTGTTTCTAATTCAGATTTCATGGTTTTTCGTGAGGACACAACCTTCAACATTATACTTGGAAGGCTTTGGCTACGTCAACTTGCGACCATACCTTCATCATACCACCAATGTATCATGTACTATTTCAATGGTCAAATCGTGACATTTTGTGGTTACAAGGCTCTATTCAATACAAATGAATCTCATTATATTGAGGCATACTTTAATCACATGAAGGGAATGAAGTCTATGAAAAATGAGAAAACCAAATCAATGATCTGAATGGTGTGCAGATGATCTCAACAAACCCATTCATACATTTGATTATAGATTATGTGTTACCTATCAATATAATTGAAAAGGTAAACCCAAATCCAAGAATTCATCTAATAACTTCCATACTGTCAATTGTGGCAATCAAGCCTAACAACATGGGTGAAATTTTTGATTCACTAAGAAGTAGTGAAAGAATAAATAGATAGGTCTTCATTTAATCCACATAACATTAACAAGTCTCAAATTCATCAATCAGAATATAATAAGTTGTTTAAATTCTTGAGAAAGAAAAGGATGTTTATTCCCAATCCATCATATCTTCATTATAACCCTAGGAAGACCCTTTACCATCGGTAAGATCAGAAATGGTGGCCTCTTTTTTTGGATGTTCAAATATTGACTCCACTCCTAACTCTAGAATTTTTTCTTCATCTTATACTATGAAAGTTGAAACAGAAAAATTAATACATACGAAAGATGAAGATGATGATCTCATGGATTTGCCTCCAGCATTTGAATATAGTGTCTCTACCACTGTGGATGAGCACAGAGAAATAAATCTGGGTACAGAAGAAGATCGACTCCCCACTCTAATTACTGCATCCATTACATATGAATAGACATAGGTGTATACATAATTTATAATGCAACATTGAGATATAGTTTCTTGGAAATATATAGAAATTCCAAAACATAATCCTGATGAATCCACTGATTATTTGGGTTTTCTAGAAGAACATCGAGGATTCAAACAAGAATTAAGAAGAACACACCCAACTCATGCCTTTATAATTGAAGTTGATGTAGACACGATTATAAAGGATAACATTTTCAGTGATGTTCTATATCCCAAATAGATGGAAAATATTTTCCTAGTGAAATAGAAGAATGGGAAAATAAGGGTTTTCATTTATTTCATCGATCATAAGTAGAATTATCCTAAATATGACTTTCTAGTTCCAGTCACAGAACATTTAATTGATGGAACAACATGCTATGATGCTCTTTCCTTTATAGATGGGTTCTGTGGGTATAATCAAATCTATATGTCCCCATAAGATGAAGAATCTATTACACCCAAATCCCCTCAAGGTGTGTTTTTCTGTTGGTTAATGCACTTTGGCTTAAAAAATGCAGGTGCAACATATAAACGTGTCATACACCATATCATCAAACCCATCTTTGGGAAATATATTGAGTGTTATGTAGATGATTTGGTAGCAAAATATGGACATCATTCCAATTACCTGGCTAAACTAGAGACCATGTTCAATAAACATTGACAAGAAAGTTTGAATATGAACCCCTAGAAATGTGCTTTCAGTTTATCCTCTGAAACGTTCCTCGGCTTCATTGTACACCATTGTGGTATAGAAGTTGATTTTTATAAAACAGAATCAATCATTTCCATGTCACCTCCTTGAAATTTGAATGAATTAAGAGGACACCAAGGACATTTGGCATATATTTGTAATTTTATCACAAATTTGGCAGGCATGTGTTTTCCTATCAATAGATTAATGGAGAATGGAGACACCTATCAATAGACTGAATACTACTAAGAATCATTTGATATCCTCTTGAAATATCTCGTCATTAAACCTGTATTAATTCCACCTATTGAAGTAATACCACTTGTTATTTATTTGATAGCTTTAGAGTGATCAATGGATGCCTTCGTAGCCTAAAATAATGATGCCATCAATGAAAACAACCTTTACTATCTCAGTAGAATTATGCTTGATGAAAAAAATTTGTATTCGCATATTGAAAATTGATTCTTGGTAGTAATCATTGTAGTTAAGAAATTGAGGCACTACTTACAACATCATGAGGTCCAATTGATGTCTCGTAATAACCCATGCAAATTTATCCTCATTCACCTTTTTCTTACAACGAATCTCGCATGGTGGGAAGTTATTTTGAAATAATTTGATATCCATTTTGATCCACATAAGGAAATAAAGGGCCAAGCTCTAGCAATTGTCATTGCTAAACACCCATCTGAGGAAGATACATCTTTGAATACTAAACATCCTAGTGAATATGTCTTCTCTTTTAAAAATAATCCCAAATAATGGGAGATATACTTTAATGGTGCCACCGTAGGTCTAACCGGGAATACAATGGAAAACACTAAAATCAACAAAGTTAGGTTAGGAATTGTACTTATCTCCCCAAAAAATAAAGTGTTGGCTTATTCCTTCTAGTTTTTTGAAGGACGTACCAACAATGATGTATAATATCAATCCCTCATCATAGGTCTGGAATTGACACTTCAAGTGCTATTGAATCACTCTATATTGAAAGGTGATTCAAAATTATAAATCAAACAAATCAACGGGAAAAGTTATATCAGAAAAGAAGAGTTAACCCCTTTTTGTTATTATGTTAGAGAGTTAATGGCTGAATTTACCTCATAGATGACATTGTATTACATCTTGTGATCACAAAATACCAAAGCTAATGCACTGGATAATGTAGCTACAGTCTTGGATGATCCAAATCGGGATGAGGCATTCATCAGCATAGGCCATCGTCATGTGGTCTCACCTTTGTGTTCAAACCAGAGTGGGGAAAATTATTGAAATTATCCATATTTCTGATCCATATGGTCATACCAAGGGATGGAGAATACCCGACCTGGAATACCTTCAAAATGGAGTACTTCCACCAGATATAGCATAAAAATAAGAGATCTGATGATGAGTGGAAAATAATACTCTTTATGATTGTCCAGATCAGTAGATGGTCCTCTATAAATGATAATTTTATGGAATCCTTTCCAGTTGTATTGATGGATAAGAAACTGAAGTTTTCCTGAAAGAAGTACATTCTGGAGTTTTTGGTGCTCACAGGACTGGGCATATGATTTCTGATCAAATCCAAAGGCTTTGATAATTTTTTCCATCAATGACGTGTGATTGCACATATTTCACTATGAAATTTCATTAGTGCCATTTTCATGACAACTCAATTCATCAACCCCCAGAGTTGTTACATACAGCTAAATACTCCTAGAAATTTCCACATTGGGAATGGATGTAGTAGTACCTTATCCTCAAACTACTACTAAGCAGTCCAGGTATATTCTTACTACTACTGACTTCTTCTCAAATGGGGCTGATAAAATTAATCTCAAAGAATTCGGAGCCAAAAGAATTTTTAGTTTTGTCAGAACTAACATCATCCCCAGATTTGGGGTCCCTCATACAATATGGATGGACAATGGCCTCAATTTTTGTTCTTTTTAGGTAAATAATTTATATCATGAGCACAATATCAAATCCAACCATTCATCTCATTACCATGCTGCAAACAATGGAATGATAGAGGATTTTAATAAGATAATATAAAATATACTCCAGAAGATAGTCGATAAAGAAAAGAAATCCTGGCCTGATAAACTTTTTCATGCGTTATGGTATTATTGGTCTACTACTTGTACTTCAACCTAAGAAACCCCTTATTAATTTGTGTACAGAACAAAATCTATTTATCCAATTGAAATTCAATTTCTATCACTCAATGTTGCAATCTGTGATCATTTGTCTACATATGAGAGGTCTCAGAAATGGTTTGATGAGAATGAATGATTAGACATGAAATTATTTCATACTTTGAATCATTTATAAGACTTTCACAATAGAATAGACGATGATTTTAACAAGAATGTTTTCCTATATACATTTTTCAAGGGGAATTGGTATTGGTCCTCATGACTCCAATGATACTAGGAAAGAATCCTCCTAAGCATGAGACAAAGTGGGAAGGACCTTATACCATTCATAAGGTCTACTCAAATTGAGATTATGCCTTAATCTCAACGGGTAGAGAGCTTATTACAACTCTTACCAATGAGAGATTCTTAAAGAAATACATTGTTTAATTACACGCATTTGACCTTACTACAAGAATTAAAACTACATAGTATAAAGTCCAAGTTGCAAGACATTAAACTATGTAACAATAGTAAACGTCCATGCTACATGATGTTAAAATGTATAGAATCATTTGTACTAGTTAGATGACCTTAAACTGTACGAGTAATATTTTCTCAACATTACGTTAGGATCTTACACAAGAAATCATCATTGACATCATTGTTACTCCTTCATGTCACATGAGTCCCTCTCTTCCCTATGTCTACGATAGATCTACACAGGGGCCTTGTTTTAATAACTACGTGTGGCTTGATTCTTATCTATTTGAGATACGTTGACATGCCTGGATCTCCAATATTGGGCCCAGCTGTAACCAAAACAAAATTTATTACCATTTATCCACCTTTATATGAATCAGATCAATACAGACTGTTCCCTTAAGATACATGTTCTGGTATTTATACCATATTGTGTCTTAAGTTTAACCATTCTTCCAGAATGGGTCAAAAACCCCCGTTTCCCATATCAAACATGATTGGTGTCAGAAAGTTTTGTTACAGAACTAAATAAAGATTTATTCTAATAAATATTAGATACCAAGAGACACCTAGATCTACATTCCTTGACCCAACCATGATAAAAAACCGTTTTATTCATTATATAAGAATCAAACCTGGATATGGAATGATTAAAGGAATACATATGGATTGATTCTTCCCACAGAAAGACACATAGTGACACATGTGTTTTATCCCTTAATCCATCTATGATATTTCTTTCTTTCCACATCATTTCATCTTCAACCTTAATGCTTGATGTTGAACTGCATGGAAATTTAATACCCCTATTCGTCACGTGTGTCACCTTTATGTTATAAAATAAACCCTTACTACTCATGGTTTCCCAGAAAAGATCATATCTTATAGGGGATTACAAATTGGATTCAAGGATTCTATATATAAATAACGTGTTTCAATTTCTTATGGGGTTAACAATGTCTTCATTGCATTTCATAAAACTGCATAGTATAATGTCCACGCTGCATGAATCTAAACTACATAATATAATATTAATTCAAAGGAATCAAAGAAATTCTCCGTTTTTACATATTAGTTAGATTCATGCAAAGGAATTCAATCTCACGGCCAATATAGATCAAAATATTTATCATGGGAATTGAGCACAAGCCCCTTCCATATATGACACTGTTGATCTTGAATATTTCGAGATCGTTATTATCATTCTTATAGATTCTGGTGACATAGATTCTAATATATGAGAACTCTTTTTTCCTTACTATGCAGTATGTGTCCCTATGCGGCCTTGCATAAAATTTTCCTAAAAGACAGGACTATAAGACCAAAGATACCACTATTTTTTATGCAATATATTCCCTTTTTGTCCCTACATAATATAACCCTGATTATAGGTTTTTCAAATTATTGTAATTTCCCTCTTGGTAATAGTGCCTTTGTATCATTCAAACCATGGTTAAAATATACAATAATCTCTATTTTAAAATGGTCATTGAGGTATATTTGTCCCATTATCTTTCTCTTGATTTGAAAGTAATCACAAACAAGGTTTAAACATCTCTTTGTCCACATGTTCAACGTAGTGTGGAATAACCTTGGATCAGTTGACCACATATCATATATTGTATCCATTTATGGTCTTAGTTTTATAGACTAAAACTACAAACACCATACTCCATGTGTTAGGGTCAGACCATCATAGAAAATCAATTCCCTCGATTCCTTGTAAATCAGGATTGGAAATACCCATTCAGGTATATTTCACTATAAACCAGACTATGCTTTGGAAAATCTGAATATTCCTAAACATTCTTCAGCTTTTAGTAAAAGAATCTCAAAAATATTAGAACTCTTTTTCCCGACTATGTAGTATGTGCCCCAAGGTGGACATGCATAAAACTTTCCTACATAATAGCCATTTCAGTCAAAAGATTCCACTATTAGTCTATGAAGCATATGCCCTTTTTGGACCGGTATAATACACCCCCCATAACGGGTTGGTCAAATAATGGTAACTTCATTTTTGGAAAAGTGTTCTCCTAATGCCTTTATAAATTTTTCATATCATTCAATAGATCCAGAAATTACTAAATGGAAATTTAAAATTTTCTTATCTATACCTTAATAAGGTAGTCTATTTCCAATCAAATTATCAATAATTTGGGATAATCTAATACCATTGGTCAGAGATAAAGATGATAAATTAAAGCCACACAATGTACTCACTACATGACTTAGAACGTCATAGTACCATGTCCTCGGTGCATGAATTAAAGTTTCATTGTACCATGTCCTCACTTCATGAAATAAAATTGCATAGTACCATGTCCTCACTACATGCCTTAAAATTACACAGTACCATGTCCTCATGACATGACTTAAAACTGCACCATACAACGTCCTCACTGCATGACTTGAAACTACACATTACCATATCCTCACTGCTTGACTTAAAACTGCACAGTACAATTTCCTCAATGTATGACTTAAAACTGCATAGTACAATGTCCTCAATGCATATCTTAAAACTTCACAATATCATATCGAAAATTCTATTTTCCAAAAATATTAACCATTTCCTATACACCAAATTTTTTTAAAACGATTTTACTATTCATGACATATGTCAGCATAAAAGAACCCTTTATTCCCAAAATTCATTTCCTTAAAAAAATCAACCACTATGGTCTTGAGTCACCTAAATATTATTTTCTCTTGTATATTTATAGTAAAATGTTAAATTCATAAGTTATATTTTTTGTGACTATGCATTATGTACCCTAAGGTGGCCTTTCATAAAAATTTTCAAAATAATCAGCCAATCGATTAAAATATTACACTATTTGGATATGCAGTGTATGACCATGTTCACTCTACATAACCCAAATCTCATAACAAGTTTTTCAAATTATTGTAATTTCATTCTCAGAAGAGACACCCCTTATGTTGATACCTGTTTTAATTTTTTTGATGGTAAAAATCATTGCTAAATATTAACCTTTGAAATATTTAAAATAATATTAGAGAAAATGTCATCCACTGAGTCTAGTTTTTGAATATTATTTTGATTTTTTTTCTAAGCTATTAGAATTTTAACATCAACCCTTTATAGTCCAACATTGTTGACTCGAAACTACCATCAACAAGAGATGTGGTACTCACCAGTCTATGAACCAGAAAATGGCACTCTGAATAAATGTCGAGTCCCATCTCACTAAATATTCATTTTGTATGATTTAGTAAATATTGAGAAATTGAAATTAAAAAGGTACAAATATTGTGGGATTTTCCATATTACCCTAGTAAAAAGAATTCTATTCTCATTAGACCCATCATATTAATAGGAAACTTTTTTTAGCACCCCCATTCTTGTCATTGTAATCATGATTATCTGACATTAAGGTTTGAATTTTAGAAGAATCATTATCATCATTACCTTTAATATTGAAATTAAAAAAACGATATAATGAGAACATATATGATTGAAGACAAAATTTATTTCATTCATATAAAATCAGAGGGACATCCACACAATAGATCCTCTATATCATGTTTTAAAACAAGCTCTCAACATGACTCCTCATTTGTTGAACGACATCATGAGACATGTAAACCACCTACTGAACATGAGAAATTTGAGCACCTTTATCCCCATCAGTTTGAAAAAGTTATTTCATGGCAGTTGAATTGTTATTATCCCCTAAAATTTGGTTTCTTCCAGTGTCAGGTATGATTTATCAAGTTTTTTATGAACCAGATCTGGTTGCTATTGGAGATATAACAACTATTTTATTGCTTCATTATTTTGTTGGCTAATTTCAATCGACTTATTGTTTTGACTATCCTCTATATATGATTATGTATCTTGGAATCTCAACATATTGATAAGCCTTTTAGACTTTTCAAAATATTTCTGTAGCATATACTCCCATTCCCATATGTGAATGGTCTCATTGAATGTACAGTAGACAAGTCGATAATTGAATCCACCAAATACCAATACATAGAATAATGTTGGGAGTTTGGAAAAATGGGGCTGTAGTTAATATAAAGGCTTTTCAGCAATTATGCACCAAATTTTCCTCTATGTCTTCTTACGTTCCACACCAAGATCACATTGCATCTCTAAATCTGAATTTGAGTCACCACCATAAGGAAAAATGTACTCTGGATATAGATCTCTTAAAGAGTTTCCGTGCTCATTTTCACCCAGAATAGTAGAAGATTTACACCCTACTGGTGCCTGAACCAACAAAGAAGATTCAACTTCTAATCTAATTGTGGGATTTGATAACCCAAAAAGATAAATCAAGTTTATGGTTAGTTTTAGTAAAGTGACAGAAAACAGAGTGTGATCCTAATATCCAATGACATTTACCTAATAATAAGTCGTCTAATAGTTTGGGTTCATCCCCGTTATTCTCAAATTTAGTATTTTTAGTAGTTGTTTAATAAGATTGGGTACTTTAATGTGTTTTCCTAGTTTTTATAATTGAAGGCTCTAGAACATCTCTCAATAGGGGGTCCTATCATGGTATTCTTCCAGCTTCTATAGAATAAGGATGGAGTGGAATTATCCATTCCATAAGATCCTTTACAATATTATCTATAGTTAAAGCTTCATGAGGTGTACATTGATGAGAATTATCATGTAAAAGAAGAACAATTATGCGTGGATGGTGCATGAATGAGAACATATGTCCTTTTAATTCATCATGAAAATCCCCAAACTCCTTGATGGAACCTGGAATATCATTCTTTGTATTAAAGACATTTATCATTTCAGTGTATGAGGATCAGAATGTAATAAAATCCTCACCATTTAATGTACCAAAAAATGTTTGTTAATTCCCAAATTGGCTCCGATGAAAAACTATTTTGTTGTTCCTTCAATTGGTACAACATAATAAGATCTTTCTAGGTTTGGGTGAATATCAATATTTTTCTTAGACTGCCCTGCTTATTCATTAATTTCATATAATGTAGTAGGAATATCCTCATTGGTTATTGCAGGATATTTTGGAAAAGGGATCTATTCTGAGATAGGTCCAAAAGAATTATATTAGAAATTATTTATATTCAAGAGAAATGTATTTGATCTTACCATGAATTTCCTCTCTCTTAGTAAATCCATGAGTGGGTACAGCTGAATCTTTTTTTGTTTTATCTTCTAAAGTATGAGATCCATCAACATGAACCAAGGTTTCTCTTCTAGTTTCCCTCCCTTTTCAAGATTAATCATCTCTTTGTCGTTTGGGAGAGGAGAGAGACACACATTATTCGAGAGGATAAATTTGATCATATGTGTGTACTGAGAAAATTATAATTCCCTAATGATATTATAAATAATTAATCCATTGGCGAAATCTTGGTACTAATCTCATTTCTCTCTTGAATATGATTTCATAACCTTGAGGAGAAATTGAAACACTCCTCATGGCAGGAGAAATGTGAGGCAATGGATGATGATTATCCATTGTCATTTCCCCAGTCATGATTCACACTCCTAGAGAATGTCCTGGAGACTTTGGAGGATCATTTGAGTTTATGATGGGAGAACCTATAGGCCCAGATTTTTGTTATTGAAGAACTGGTCCAGAGTTTTCTTCACTTCATTAAAGCGAAAAAAATAAATTTCCTCAAGATTAATGATGATGAATGGAAAAGCAGAGTTGATAAAAATGAAAAGGAAAATATGTTTTATGTATTAACATAAATATCCCACTCCACCTTAGGGTAATTAATTAACGCTTCATGTATTCGTATGTCCATCATATGAGATACTCATTTAGAGGCTTGTATTTTTTTAATCATTATCATATATAAAAGCCTCCAGTGCCTTAATATAATCATGTAATTCTTCCAGATTATTAACTAGATTGCATTCCAAAGGTGCCTTCATGTCACAACATCTAGTATTTTAATTCGATGCTGGATTAATACTCATGAATTCATGAGATCACGAGTCACACATTCCTAATAGATAATGAATTAAGGTATCAAAAAACTAAATATCTGTATGGTCGATTGTGGAGGAGATTCAACACCTTCTGACTTGTGAGCCTCTTTATTAATCCCTTCTCCTTCAGAAAGATCAACAGATAGAATAGAAGCCTCTTTTTGATGGTGGTGCCCTAATCACATTGGGATCAGAATTATTGCTTCTCTAGATCTAGTTTTCTTGGTATACCTCCTATAAAGAAGTTTTGAAGGATCTTGAGCCTCTAAATATTATGCATCATCTCTAGCCATGGACTTTATACAATGATTTACACAGAAAATAGTCGATGTAGATTCCACTCAACATATTCCTTTTGTCAAAGAACCCTGAAGATATTAAGAGGCCCATGATTTGGCATATCCATGTTCCAATCTTATTGATGCATCTGATGTATGTAAGATAATCGTAAATTTGTACGCCTCTAAAGTCGTTCGAATATATAATTTCCATACTACCATTGGGTGTTTCTCATGTATAACATGCGTGGGTGGAAAAGAGTTTGATTTTTTAAGACACTCAATTTACGAGAAAACCTATAAGGTATGTAAGCCTCATAGATAATTACACCATAAATAATTGTCGATAATACCCCATATCTAAATTAAATCATATAAGAAATCAACTCATAAATATTTTCTTTACCATCATCAAAAATCGTTCCAGTTGGTGGGTTACCAAAAGGAACGAAACTAAATTATCCTAAGACATTCAATTCCTTCAGCACTATATCTGGACTCAAATATTGAGGCTGAATACCAGAAATGTTTTTTAAAAATGGATTGAATCGACCATTGGGGACTCTAAATGAATTAAACACTAGGTATGAATAATAGTGGGCAACAATCCACCACCACAATACTTGAAATGGCCCTAAAATTTTATATGGAGCCTTCCCATTGTATAATTGTATTAGAGAATAGTAAATTCATTCCAATATAGGAGTTGTTATCACAATATAATTCCATTCTACCAATTTAGCTGCAATGAAAAATTTACCCATCCTTACACTGCCTCAGATCCATGAACTGGAATCAAGTAAATTCTTAGACACTTGTCATGGGAGGGATCTAAGAGCATATTTGTATCAATATCAGATTTGACTTTATATGCCCAATTTCTATATTCACATTTGTCCAATGTGAGACTACATATTCATGAACTACCCCAGTTATTTGTAGAAGGAAAAAAAGGAGTACATCCACATGTGGGACCTTTCTCAATATTTGGTTCTTAAAAGGATTCCATCCACAACCGTGAAAGAATATCTTTCTTGTCATTGGGTAATTTATTTTCAATTATCAATAGTTCAAGAAAAAATAATGTTGTTTTGGTAACATCACACAATGTTGTATTCGGAGGAATGAACTCATCATACATTACCTCGAGATTGGGAACCCAAACTATTTGGTAGATATCCCACAAACTAATGCAAACTTCATCGTTCATCGAATGGAAATAATTTGTTTGTGGACTCCATCAGCTCGGAAATCCAGGAATGAAATATTTTTTATAAAAATTTGTTTGTCCCAACCAGATAGCTTCATAAATATAAACATATTATAATTATTTCTTGAATTCTTCACAAGTCCAGCGTACCCAAAATGCCCACATCTATTCAAGTTTCACACCATATCTAGAACGTAGATCCCAGTCTTCCATCCAACCATTAAATAGATCTGTATGATAAGCCCAAAATGTTGAATCATAACAATGAGGGATTATCTCTGCAACATGATCCTTCATATCATAAGTACAACTACTGTGATGCAGAATGCAACCAATAGGGATTGTTCCTTCATGTACTGGCACCCCCTTACACTAATATCCATCCAGTTAAAGTTTGAAAATTGAAGAAACCAATTATTTTAGATGTTCTTCTTAATATATCGAACATGGGAATCTTGTAAAATCCCATGCCCGTACAAGAGTAAATAAGGATGTTGTGGATATTCATGTTCATACGAAACTAAATATTTCCATAGTCCTGGTTGAGTACTTTCAACAACTTCATAATATTCTGCCCCGACGATCATCATCATTTCATTTTGATGAGCCATAGCTTCTTCATTTGAGTATTAAAATGAGACATTTTCTTGCAAAGTATCTAACTAACTCTCACCATTAGCTTGGAATTTTGAATTTATAAAAAAACCTAATTTCAACTTAATGGAAAAGGAAATCAAATAATTGGTAAAGGAAACTATTCAAATTGGTCCTTTGATGAGGTCTGTCACATAGGTCCTTTAATAAGGGTCCTATAAAAACTCATTTGATGATGTCCTTCCTCATAGATCCATCACTAGCGTAGTTTCACCTTGAGAAAAGTTTATGGAGACTAAATGATAGCATAATGCATTGATGCTAGATGAAAGAGTTACGTAATTAGAGATGGGAAATTTAGTGGAATTGAAGAAGAAAATCACAATTGATCGAACATATTTATAGATAGCAGCATATCACCTCCACATACATGTGGGAAAACACAACTTGGAATAAATATGCGATGTAGCTCTGGGGAAATCCTTCGTTGTCCAGTACATAGTCTATAGTATTTTCCCTGTAATTTTACCCCAGGAATCGTCTCTTTTTCAAATTGGATCCAATCCTGAGGGGGGAGGGGGATTTTGTTGAAACTACATAAGAATACAAAAATACATTGAATATTGCCCTGGATATTTGAAAATCCTAATGAGAGGTTAGAATAATTCAAATGAATGTCAAACCCTCTAAAGAGATATGCAACATCCCTGCGCGACAAACCTACATGACAGACCTATGCTGCAGACCTACATGGTATTATATTTTTTGTACCCATACACAGAGGACCTATGTAGAGGACCTATGTAGAGGACCTTCGCGTGCAACTTCCCTTCGACCAAGACACATCAAATACATTAAATAGGACCCATGGGCTTCCCATTCCAAGGACGAAAAAAGTAAGAAGAAGTCCCAAATAGTTCATTGTGTTTATCTTACGCCATGATCCCCAAACAATTATTGGGTAGCTCTCTAAAACATGATATATGGGAGAATTAAATGGGGAAACATGGTTCAATGTCCTATAATGTTATAGAACTCATGGATCTGCATGATGAACCTGCATGATGCACCTTGGAGGAGCACCAATGCGACCCCACTGGTCCATACCACGAGGCCTACACCCCCGCACACCTGCTCGGGATCACTGTCAGGTCTGGTCCAGGCCCTTTGGGATGGACCCTTTGCTTCAATCACTTACCCAAAGGGAAAATAGAGAGTCTAATCAAAAAAAAAATTGGTCAGGTCGACAACATTTTCCATTGTTCCCTTTATGTCTCCCAACTTATAACCGTGGAACACCATGATTTGAGACATTGCATCACAGTCAATGAAGTGCCTTGAGTCGAGTTAATCAACTTGGTTCCTTTCACATGGTTCGTGTTTGGAACCACCTTATGGATTCCAAGAGAACCTTCAGTCGAGACACTCCCCAGGAAACTCCTAACATCACATCAACAGACGACTATGTCATGTTAAATCTGAAATGGGAGTCTATCATAGTAGTAAGCCCCAACCAATTTCAAATTGGCATCATCCTTACGAGTAATCCCCAACAAATTTCAAATGGGCATCCTCCTAACGAGTAAGACCTTACAAATTTCTACTCGGAATCTTCCATAGGAGTAACCCCCTCCAATTTCAAATGGGCATCATCCTTGTGAGTAATCCCCAGCTAAATTCAAATGGGCATCCTCCTCAGGATTAATCCCTATACAATTTCAAATGGGAGTACTCATTCAGATTATGCCCCAACCAATTCTCATATGGGAATCCTCCTTAGGAGTATGCCACAACCAATTCCCAAATGGGCATCCTCCATAGGAGAAATCCCAAACCAATCTCAAATTGGAATACTTCTTAAGAGTAAGCCCTAACCAATCTCAAAAGAAATCCATTATGGTGTAAGAACCTAACATTCCTCCATTCATCCTTTGTTGAATTATTGACATCCTATTGTTTCTCACAACATGCATGACTCGTGTTGGCTTAGAGATTTGTCATGGTCAAAAAAATCACAATGAATTAACTACGAGAACTCAGATTCCTACCATAATCGGGATACGTAGGAATCATTTTCAGGGCACGAGCACATTGGATATCTACATCATAAATCCAACCCTAATTCCCATAATCTAGGAATCCTTCGTAGGAATAAGCCCCAAATCAAACTCTCAAATTATTAGGGCATCCTATTCAAGAAGTAAACCCAAAATAGTTTCTCTCAAAGGACTATTCCCTCCTCTGAGACTTATCCAGTAACATGGGATTTGATTCCCATCAACATAAGATACATAATAATCCTTCACGAGGTTCAATACAATCACATTATATCAACCATGTTCTCCTTGGGAAACATCCCCAATATTTTTTAATCATACATGGAGACCCATGTCCTTTCCATGTTCATTGGGTTTCATAGGTATAAGTCCAACACTAAACATTGAGTAAGAACCTTTTCACATAGATGCCCATACCACATGGCATGTGTGATGACCCAGACTCTCTTGGTCCTTCCCTTTGCCAAAATCCAGGTTCTAAAAGAGTGGAGTCTCGTCGAGACCGATCGGTGAGACCGGTCGGCGTGACCGATCAGTGAGACCGATCGGCGTCACCCGACCTTGTCAAGTTGTTTCCAGTAGAGATCCTTTGTGTAAATAGAGTTTTAAACCCTATTCTGACTCGTTTATGTGTGTTTTTAAGACCCTAAATGCCCATAAGAGTTTTTATTAAATACTTCATCAATTCATGAGTCGGTTTAAACCACCTGACCCCCTTTTTGTGATGAGTGGAGCCACGTGGTCAACCCACGACCCCCACGCCTTGCGCGGTTTCGCGTTCTCACCTCAACCGTACCCTACTCTTATAAACTAAGGGTTAGCTGTGGTTTCTCCTTTACTCGATCGTGGATTTTCACAAACTGCTTCTGGTGCATCGGGCCCGCCACATCATTATCCGTAAAGTTACGCGCCCTCGGCATAAACGTTGAGCATCTATCAACAAGTAGGGAATTTCTCCTTCGTCTCTCTCTTTTGTGTATCATATGGGGTGGGCATGATTTTGATCCTGTAGAATTGGGTAAACCAGGCCTAATTAAAGATAATGACCAAATTCTATTAAGAAAGAAGTGAGGGGGGTTGTGATTGTTGATGTTGTTTCTTCTATGACCATCTTGTTGAGTTGTGCTGGCTTATGCCTCCTGAAAATCGAGGTCGTTGGTGGTCGTTGTTTGTGCACTAATGAACCCTGCTGATGTTTTAAATGGCTTGTTTGTGGTTGTAATCTCCTGTTGTGAAAAGTGAATCGGTTAATCACGTATATCCGGCTGAATAATTGAAAGCACCAGGATCAACCCTTCTGTGACAACTCCCGGTTATAACACACGGAATTTGAATCATGGAGTGTGTTAGGTTGTTTAAATCTATAAATAACCGGCAATCCCTGACTTGTATTGGTGGTGGTAGTTGGTTGTTTTCCTTTCGGGCCGATTTCTGGAAATGTGGGAGGGGATGGGATCCCTTTTTCTTTTATACTCTCTGTGGTTGTGTGAATTTGGGGATGGGATCTCCTGTGGGTATGGATTCGGTGGTTGTGAGTTTTAAATCCAGGTGGTTACTTGTTTATATCATGAATTGGGGTGGAATCCTCTGTTGTCAAGAACTAGGTGTGGGTGTTTCAGTTGATGTTTGACTGTTTAATTTCATGGACTTATGATTATGCTTACTAGTTTCCCAGTAGTTCCTAAACATAAACATTATTTCTCAATGTGAAATAAGAAAGGGGACAAATGGGTTTTTAGCGTGAGTCGTGACTCGGACTTGAGTGCTGTTGTGATCTGTAGGCTGTCTGAAGAAAAAACTAGCTTGGGTGAGTGCTTGTTACCCTATATATATATACTTGTAGCTTTGTGTTTCTTATTCACGCCCCACCCAAGTTGAGCACTTAGTGCTGAACACCCCCATTTCATGGGGGAGGGTGTTTTTCCCAACACTATTCATAGTGGCTGGTTATTAGCTCCTTTTCTGCTCCCATTCTCGAATAGCCAAAGTATCTTCGGGAAGGATATGATGGCCTGAGGTCCATTATTCTCCCAAGAACCTTCGGGTAGGCTAGTGTGGTGGTTGGCCAGGTGTGTGCGGCAAGTGGTTTCACAAGTGTCTTTGGGATGAGGCCCAGGTGTCTTTGGGCATGGCAGTGGATCCTTTAGCCCAGGTGTCTTCGGGCGCGGTGGTGGTTGTTCTGGCCTACGTATTTGCCGGCATGGTTACGTGTGACAGTTGTGGCCCAGGTGTGTGCGGGCAGGATTCAGCAGTGGGACTGCGTGCGGATGAGGCCCAGGTGTGTGCAGGTGGGATTTTGGCAGCAGGACTGCGTGTGGTTGTCGCCCAGGTGTGTGCAGGCGGGTGTGGAAGTGGGACTGTGGTGAGAATGGCGGGATTGGTCCGATGAGTAGGATATCTCAATAACCAGTGGGAAAGTGGCACGGGGTACCCAAACATCGATGGGCTCTTATTATATATATTACTTGACTTACGTTATTTGGGGAGTGTGCCTTGGTGAGGCCTGGGGTGGATAGTTTACCTTGATAGGTGTTTGGTTTACTCCTTTTCTCATAGGACTTTAGTATGTTCCCCCACTTGTGCACGAGAGTCTTTGGTTTTATCTTCTGAGTGTACTTGTATGCTCACCCTACGTATATAAAACTACTTTCAGGTTTATAAGAGGACTTCAGGGATAACGCTGGACCTTACTAGCTCGGACCATTGCAGCAGTTGCAGTTGTTGTTTTCTTTTTTCCTTTGGTACTTATCTTGTAGTCACCTTTTTTCACTTTGTGTCCTTTACTTTTGAAAAATGCATGTGGGAATGGTTTACTTTTGGATTTACTTTTCATTCTACCTTGGTGTTGTTGGGTTTTCTCCTCCTTATCTCTCGATCCTATAAAAATGGGTAATGACTTCCATTTGTGAGAAATTTCTATACCCTTGGTGCTAGTCGCCACTCCGGGACCTACTGAAGGCGGGTTTCGGGGGTCATTATCTCTCCTTCAACATAAAGAAGGAAGGGCTTGGCAATCTGCTGACCCTTCCCTCCTTTTGGTGAAGGCGGGTCGTGACAGAATGGTATCCAAGGGAGGTTGGTTGAGAGATAGGATGGAGTCTGGAGTTAGGCACAGTGAGGATTGCATGGGATGGTAAGGCAACAGTGTTGAGTGACCTTGGCGCGTGAGTTAGGCTAGGGAAGACCGGCTAGGACACGGGATTTTAGGGCCCCTAGTGACCCGATGCAAGGACCATGGACCTACCGAACGACCATGTGAGGCCACACTGATTGCAGGGTACAGACCCTAGGAAAGGTACATGCATCATAATGACTTGTGTTCTTGTGTTTCTGGGATGTCTTGGTAGTTAAGAATAAATAAAAATTTTAAGAAGTTTTAAGAACGATATTCTACACTACTTGGGCTTAGGCATTCCTTGTTTACCTTGCAGCTATGGAACCTGGAAGGCGACCACGTGTGGTACAGGAGATCGAGGCCCCGGAGACTAATTTGGCCTATCGGCAGAGAGCTGACTGAGAGGAAGATGAAGACCAGTGGAAGAAGACTCTTCGAGCCTTCCAGTGACAGGCCCTCGAGAAGTATGAGGGCAGCACCACCGATATGAAGACAGAAGGCTGGATAGAGGAGCTAGTTATAGCCTTCGGCCTGATTCGGGCCCCGACAGAGTACTGGGTTCCTCTATCCGTTATCCAGATGCGGGGAGCAGTAAGTTAGTGGTGGATGCTTTACCTGGGGGAGAGGAGAGAGTCTGAGGTGGCTTGGGTAGATTTTGAGAAGGAGTTCTAAGCGGAATTCCTCTCGTCGATGATGAAGGCAGAAAAGAGGCAGGAACTACTCTCCCTCCCGCAGGGGAGTATGTCTGTGAGGGAGCTAGGTATCAAGTTCAAGGACATCCTATGTTTTGCTCCGGACCTCTTTCCCGACGAGGAGTCTCGGGCAAGACGTTTGGAGGAGGCACTCCGACCCTCCCTCCAGTATGTTGTGACCCCATTTACCCTGCCGACGTACATGGAGGTCTAGAAGAAGGCCGAAGTGGTGGAGCAGATGCATCCTCTTGGGGGAGTGTCATGAGAGGGGATCCAGTTGGGACAATCGAAGGGGAAGGCTGTCAGCACCAGGCCTCCAGCGTCAGGACTCTCTAGGTTCCGACCCGCAGGGACCCTGCCGCAGTAGTTTCAGTTTCGATCCCCTGACCCTCTCCCTTTTCCTACGGGCCCGAGACCGCGGTGCATCATCTGTGGGAGCCCTGGGCATCTCCGGAGTCAGTGCCCCGACCGGGTGCAGTACAGCAGTGGCAGTCATCCCCAGCACCCACCCCAACAGCAGCTTCCAGCCAGACCTTTCCAGCAACAGCAGTAGAGACAACGAGTTCCCTCTCCTCCGAGGGCAGACGTATGAGGAGGAGGCTGACCTCAGGGTGCTCCACAGGGACCTCGACCAGGGCATGGTCGGGGAGGTGGCCGATAGCCGAGGGGTAGGGGAACTGGGCGTGGACAGTTGTATGCTGCAGAGGCAATAGTTCCAGTAGGGCCAGAGGTTGTTCGAGGTACGATCAGTCTGTTTAGCACTCTTGCTTATGCTTTGTTCGATACCGGATCTTCGCACTCCTTCCTTGCACCCAGTCTAGCCCGTGCCTTGGGTCTAGATGCCGAGAGACTTCTAGTGCCCCTAGTGTTGAAAAAACTAGTTGGAGGTCAGACCGACTTGTTGTTCATTTTTCGGGGATGTAGACTGATTATAGGACCACACCAGTCGGTTAGGGATCTTCTTCTGCTACAGATTCAGCCATATGATGACATCCTAGGCATCGACTGGCTATTTTCTGTGTGCGCCATCATCGACTGTTTTCGAAGAAGGGTGGTGTTCTCAAACTTGGACAGCCGGCGTGTTACCTTCACCGGCGAGCGGAGCAGTCCAAAGGGAAGTAGGAGAGAGGAACATCTCCTCTCCTTTTTGACCGAGCTGACAGTGGAGTCAGTAGATGCTAAAAAGGTGGAAGTATGAGAGATCTTTTGCGATTTTATGGACATATTTCCTAAGGAGGTGATGACTCTACCCCCTCAACGTGAAATCGAGTTCGGGATAGAGCTGCAGCCCGGCGCTCATCCAATCTCGATGGCTCCTTACCGGATAGCACTTTCGGAGCTACGGGAGATGCGAATACATATTGATGATCTGATTAAGAGGGGTTATGTTCGTCCGATTGCGTCGCCGTGGGGTTCTCCGGTCTTGTTTGCAAAGAAGGATGATGGGGGTCTTAGGTTGTGCATAGACTACAGGAGGCTGAACCAGGTGACGATCAAGATTCGCTACCCTCTTCCAAGGATATATGATCCTTTCGACCAGGTGAAAGGGGCATGATGGTTCTCGAAGATCGACCTGCGGTCTGGGTACCACCAACTGAGGGTGAAAGAGAGAGACAGCCCGAAGATGGCATTCAGGTGCAGGTATGGACACTTCAAGTTCGTAGTCGTGCCCTTCGGTGTTACGAATGCCCCGGATGTGTTCATGGGACTTATGAACTCCATCTTCCGGGAGTACCTGGATCGGTTCGTGGTTGTGTTCATCGATGACATCCTGGTCTACTCTAGATCAGAGGAGGACCATGAAGTGCACCTGAGGACAGTTTTGGAGGTCCTCCGACAGCCCCAACTCTATGGGAAGTTGTCAAAATGCATGTTCTGGACACGAGAAGTGCACTTCCTTGGGAACGTAGTGTCTGAGCCGGGGGTAGCGGTCGACCCATCAAAAGTTGAGGTGGTTGTTTCTTGGGCAGCACCCAAGAATGTGGCAGAAGTCCGAAGTTTCCTCGGTCTGTTGGGTTACTACCGGAGATTCGTACCCAACTTCTCCCGAGTAGCAGCCCCTTTGACAGCTCTGACCAAGAAGGACCAGGCTTTCATATGGAGTGAGCAGTGCCAGTCAACCTTCATCTATCTGAAAGAGAAGTTGATCAGTTCCCCAGTGCTGAGACAACCAGAAGAAGGGGTGGCCTATGAGGTATTCTGTGATTCTTCGGGACAGGGCTTGGGATGCGTGTTGATGCATCGAGAAGGGGTGATCTCTTATGGGTCCAGGCAGCTACGTTCCCATGAGCGTAATTATGCCACCCACGACCTAGAGCTTGCAGCGGTCGTTTTTTGGATAAAGTTATGGCGACACTACCTCATCGGGGAATGCTTTGTGGTCTTCACAGATCACAAAATCTTGAGGTATATCTTCTCCCAACGGGACTGAAACTTGTGATAGCGGAGATGGGTGGAGTTCCTCCAAGATTAAGACGTCGAGATCTCTTATACTGAGGGAAAGGGAAATGTGGTGGCCGATTCCTTGAGTAGGAGGACGCAGAAGGATGCGGTCCGAGAGTCGGCACACGCCTGGAAGGCAATGGAAGAGTTGGCTGCCTTACACCTGGATGCGACAATGTATAGCGGCAGTGGCTTCCTATATCAGATGACAGTGCAGTCATCCCTGTTTCAGAAGGTGGAGGAGTCTCAGTGGGGAGACCTAGAGTGTGAAGTGATGCGTGACCAAGTTGACCAGGGAAATGCTCCGGAAGGATGGACCGAGGATAGTCAGAACCTGATGCTTTTCCTGGGAAGGTTGTTTGTCCCAGAGGCGATCCGTGGAAAGGTTCTCAGTGAGTTCCACAACTCACCCCTAGCGGTACACCCAGGAGTTTCCAAGATGTACCAGGGTTTGAAGAGGCAGTTTTGGTGGCCTGGAGTTAAGTGAGCGGTGGTAGAGTTTGTGGCCATGTGCCTAGTGTGTCAGCAAGTGAAGGTTGAACATCGAGTTCCAGGAGGCCTACTACATCCCCTAGATGTACCCGAGTGGAAGTGGGATGAAATATCAATGGATTTCGTCACGGGACTACCCAAGGCCCAAGGAGGGTACGATGCCATCTGGGTGGTAGTGGAAAGGTTGACGAAATCGGCTCACATTCTGGCGATCAGGGAGTCGAGTGCTATGGATGCTTTGCAAGAAAAGTACGTGGATGAGGTGGTACGGTTGCATGGAGTTCCATGGTCTATAGTCTCGGATAGGGAATCACGGTTTACCTCGCAGGTCTAGAGAGGATTGCAGCATGCGTTTGGCTCCCAGTTACGCCTTGGCACTACTTTCCATCCCCAGACAGATGGAAAAACAGATCGCACCATCCCGACCTTGGAGGATATGTTGCGAGCATGTGTTCTGGACTCAGGAGGGTTATGGGTGAAATACTTGCCTCTGGTAGAGTTTTCCTACAATAATAGCTACCACTCTACCATTGGAATGGCCCCATTTGAAGCTTTGTACGGGAGGCCATGCCGTTCGCCTATGTGTTGGACCGAAGTAGGAGAGGCAGGCATCCTTGGTCCATAGGTGGTGCAGAACAAGACAGAGAAGGTTCAACTCATACGGAAAAGGATGAAGGAAACCCAGGACCGACAGAAGTCGTATGCTGATACTAGGAGGAGGCCCTTGGAGTTTGAGGTTGGGGACCACGTGTTCTTAAAGGTCTCCCCTCGGCATGGGCAGCGGAGGTTCGACAAAGGGAGTAAGCTTTCTCCCAGATTCATCGGACCCTTCCAAGTGTTGCGGCGGGTCGGTGAAGTGGCTTACCAGCTAGCGTTGCCACCGCCGCTACTAAGGATACATGATGTCTTTCATGTGTCCCTGCTCTGTCGGTCTCTGCACGACGATTCACACACCCTTGATTGGGGTGGGCTGGACATCGAGGATGACGTGACCTTTGTGGAGAGACCAGTGGTGATCGAGGATTGCATGGAAAAGGTGCTTCATGGGCGAACCATTCCCATGGTTCGCGTGTTGTGGAGACATGGTGGGCTTGAGGAGAGTACGGGGGAGAGGGAAACATAGATGCGTACCCAGTACCCAGAGTTGTTTTAAGTTTTGTTCCATGTTGTACCTGTTGTGATAGAACGTTTTGTCTTTTGGATATAAAATGTACTAGTTTTATTCCTCTGCTTGTGTGTGAAAACCCCCAGCTATATGGAAGGAGAGAACCCGACCCCTAATCAAGACTCATTAAGGTGGATGCGATTAAACCCATTCGGGTGAGTCAGTGCCAGCCAAAGTGGATAATATCTTGACATAGGGGAGGAGACACCCCAACCCATGTGCCTGGGCAGTTTGGCATGGTATGTTACTTGGTTCGTGACAGGAAGATGTTCTTAGTTAACGACGAGGTTCACTCTTGAGAGGTATCTTTTGGGGTGGTTGTTCGGACCCGCCCTTTCCTTCTGTGTTGTTTAAATTCTCGGGGACGAGAATAGTTTGAGAGGTATATGATGTGATGACCCAGACTCACTTGGTTCTTCCCGTTACCAAAATCCGTGTTCTAATGGAGGGGCGTCTCGGTGAGACTGATCAGGAGACCGATCGGCGAGACCGATCGGCGAGACCGATCGGTGAGAACGGTTGGCGCGGCCGATCGGTGAGATCGATCGGCGTCACCCGGCCTTGTCAAGATGTTTCCAGTAGCGCTCATTTGCGTAAATAGGGTTTTAAACACTATTCTGACTCATTTATGCCTTTTTTAAGACCCATAACGCCCATAAGAGTTTTAATTAAATACTTCATCAATTCATGAGTCTTCTTAAACCACCCAACCACCTTTTTGTGACGAGTGGAGCCGCATGGTCAACCCACGACCCCCGCGCCTTACGCGGTTTCACGTTCTCACCTCAACCATCCCCGGCTCTTATAAACTAAGGGTTAGCCGTGGTTTCTCCTTTCCTCGATCTTGGCTTTTCACAAACAGCTTTTGGTGCATCGGCCCCACCGCATCGTTATCCGTAAAGTTCCGCGCCCCCAGCCTAAACGTCAATCATCTATCAACAAGTAGGGAATTTCTCCTTCCTCTCTCTCTTTTGTGTATCATGCGGGGTGGGCGTGCTTTTGATCCTATAGAATTGGGTAAACCAGACCTAATTAATGATAATGAACATATTCTATAAAGAAAGAAGAGAGGGGGGGCTGTGATTGTTGATTTTGTTTCTTCTATGACCATCTTGTTGAGTTGTGTTGGCTTATGCCTCCTGAAAATCGAGACCTTTGGTGGTCGTTGTTTGTGCACTAATGAACCCTGCTGATGTTTTAAATGGCTTGTTTGTGGTTGTAATCTCCTGCTGTGAAAATTGAATCAGTTAATCACGTATATCCGTCTGAATAATTGAAAGCACTAGGATCAACCATTCTGTGATAACTCCCGGTTATAACACACAGAATTTGAATCATGGAGTGTGTCAAGTTGTTTAAATCTGAAAATAACCTAAAATCCCTGACTTGTATTGGTGGTGGTAGTTGGTTGTTTTCCTTTCTAGCTGATTGCTGGAGATCTGGGAGGGGATGGGATCCCCTGTTCTTTTATACTCTCGGTGGTTGTGTGAATTTGGGGATGGGATCTCCTGTTGGTATGGATTAGGTGGTTGTGAGTTTTAAATCCGGGTGGTTACTTGTTTATATCACGAATTGGGGTGGAATCCTCTATTTTCGAGAACCAGGTGTGGGCGTTTTGGTTGATGTTTGACTATTTACTTTTCTAGACTTATTCCTATTCTTACTAGTTTCCCAGTAGTGCTTAAACATAAACATTATTACTGAACGTGAAATAAGAAAGGGGACAAATGGGATGTTAGCGTGAGTCGTGACTCGGACTTGAGTGTTGTTATGATCTGTAGGATGTCTGAAGAAAAACCTAGTTTGGGTGAGTGCTTGTTACCCTTTATATATATATATAATTGTAGCTTTGTGTTTCTTATTAGCGCCCCACCCAAGTTGAGAACTTAGTGCCGAACACCCCCATTTCATGGGGGAGGGTGTTTTTCCAAACACTATTCATAGTGGCTGGTTATTAGCTCCTTTTATGCTTCCTTTCCCGGATAGCCCAAGTACCTTCCGGCTGGCTGTGATGGCATGAGGTCCATTATTAGCCCAAGAACCTTCGGGCGGGGTAGTGTGGTGGTTGGCCAGGTGTGTGCGGCAGGTGGTTTCCCAAGTGTCTTCGGGATGAGGCTCAGGTGTCTTCGGGCGTGGCAGTGGATCCTTTAGCCTAGGTGTCTTCGGGCGCGGTGGTGGTTGTTCTGGACTAGGTGTTTGCAATCATGGTTACGTGTGACAGTTGTGGCCTAGGTGTTTGTGGGCGGGATTCAGCAGTGGGACTGCATGCGGTTGAGGCACAGGTGTGTGCGGGAAGGATTTCGGTAGTGGGACTGCATGTGGTTGTGGCCCAGGTGTGTGCGGGCGGGTGCGGCATTGGGACTGCGGTTAGAATGGCGGGATTGGTCCGATGCGTAGAATGTCTCAATAACCGGTGGGAAAGTGGCGCGGGGTACCCAAACATCGATGTGATCTTATTATATATATTACTTGACTTGTGTTATTTGGGGAGTGTGCCTTGGTGGGGCCTGGGGTGGATAGTTTACCTTGATAGGTGTTTGGTTTACTCATTTTCTCACGGTACTTCAGTACGTTCCCCCACTTGTGCATGAGAGTCTTTGGTTTTCTCTACTGAGTGTACTTGTATGCTCACCCTATGTATCTAAAACTACTTTCAGGTTTCCAGGAGGACTTCAGGGATCACACAGGACCTTACTAGCTCAGACCATTGGGGTAGTTGTAGTTGTTGTTTTCTTTTTCTTTCGGTACTTATCTTGTAGTCGCCTTTTTGCACATTGTGTCCTTTACTTTTGAAACATGCATGTGGGAATGGTTTTCTTTTGGCCTTACATACCTTTCTACCTTGGTGTTGTTGGGTTTTCTCCTCCTTATCTCCCGACCCTATAAAAAAAGGGTAATGCCTTCCATTTGCGAGAAATTTCTATACCCTTGGTGCTAGTCGCCACTCAGAGACCTACTGAAGGCGAGTTTCGGGGGTCATTATCTCTCATTCAACATAAAGAAGAAAGGTCTTGTCAATCTGCTGACCCTTCCCTCCTTTGGGTGAAGGCGGGTCGTGACAGCATGAAACTATATGGCTAGGTCCATATCACATGACCTTAAAAGGTATGATGTGTCCCATTAAGAGGCACAAAACTAAGAAGGTTTTGATTCCTTTCACAAGGATACATTGTTATCTCATTACATAGGTACAATCCCAATATCAAACAAACCATTTGTCTACATGGATAATAGTAAATTCCAAATTTCACCACTAGGTGGCTCAAAAACCAGTATAATCACAATGGTTATTAAAAGAATCTTTAAATGGAATATTAAATGATAATATTGATGAATAACCTCGAATATATACAGATATCGCAATTAATGAATAACCATTAATAGATAATAATGATTCTAATTTTTAGACATGTTAATATGTGATTGAAAATTAGAAGGGAAATTTATTTTATACTTGTAGAATTAATAAGGATTCATTAAAATATCTTAAATTTATAAAGAGAGTATTAGATTAGAAAACAATTCCCTATAAAATGGTGTGATGAATTCGACCTCCCATCCTATCGACCAAATCACGTTCCTATGTATCGTAAATTTCAAACATGACCAATGACTACCTTTGGAATATACGTCCCGTTTGGATAAAGAAATGTGGGAAGTGTTTGGTCCCATGAATAAATCTGATGGAAACCACTTGGAAGCAGTGATTCTTAAAATTAGAACACATATTTCAAGTAACTATGAAACATTCATGGTGGAGGATATTAGAAATAATCCACCCCAGAAATCTTTTCTTATGTTTGGTATCAACGTATATTTCAATAATCCACTTAGATCTCTTGAGAACCTAGTTCCATGTCGTTTTTTTCGTAATAGAATTTTGGATTTCTTGGATGGGGTATTAATCTAGTTGGTGTGAAAATATGGATCAGGTGATGAAAAATTTATGAACATTGAGATTTATATTGACAATACAGAAGTAAAAGTATCCTTACGAATTTTTTCCATGAATATAACGTTGACATGAAATGTTTTTTATGATTTATTGACACATTATTTTTCTATATTTCATGTTGGTGTTTGAGTTTCCATGATGTTTTTGAGATCATTTCCATGTGATTATGTGTGGAAGATGACATTTTGATAGTATAAAATGATTAAACCCTTAAACATCAAATATAAAATGTCGTATATTGATGGTTAATTATATGATAATTCAGATTAATCAAATGGCGATAAATGAATATAATAGAATTATTAACTTATAAAATATACTAGAACAATAGTCATTGAGTGTATGTATGTAAAAGAACAATATATATAACAAGATTTGGATTAGTTTGTTCATACCTACATGACGAGAACACCACCCAGGTGGCAGTTTTATAATGAAACAAGAAAACAAACAAATAAAATATTATCTTAATGGAAGACAAAAAACCCATTAATACTATTTGAGGAGGATGAGCTTATTTAACTAGGTAGCAATGGTGAAGCCTACCATGTAGAGTCAAAAGCATCAAATCTTAGATAGAATCATTCACACACCCAAACAAGACACATTAAAATATTTGAAAAAATAAATTTAATAGATATAGATACAAATTTATATACCGAAGAATATGTACGATGAATGATAGGTAATGATCTGAAAATTTAGTAAATCATTGTCGTCCGAAGCCCAAAACCAAGTCAAATCTCCAATGAATATCCACCATAGATGTACTCTAGTTAAAAGAGGTGGAATGATCTTATAATAGGGGATCATGGGGGGCTACAGCCCCCTCAACCACCTTCTTCTTCATCTTCGAGAAACCCACTATTCTACGAGGGGAGCTTCACATCAAGAACTAACAATTCAAACTAGACCAATAAAAATTGAGAGACCATTTCTAAAATAAGGTGTCACTAAATTATATGGTGATAAAGGGGGAATGATGGAGATCCATAGGGAAACATGTGGTTCAAGTGATGACACTTGTTTACTAAACCATGGAAGGCCCATATCATGTCATTGGATTGAGTAACTGAAGGTGGGATAGAACACAAGACACATGGAACAATAGGAATGGAATGATGGTGATATAGTAGATCTTGGTTGGGGGAATAAAAACACCTAAATAAATTGTGGATCATTAGATATCCGCCAACCAATGGTCCCAATAACCAGCCACTACACATGTAATAAAAATAAATACACATTCTGCAAATAATCGGGTAAACAAAATAATGCACAGAAAAATTCAAACCAATATCATTAGTACCCTACAGTGTATACCCCATGAAAATATATAACAACCTTAATGTAATATGAACAATATCATATAAAATCCATAATAATGTAATTTAAATGGAATAATGGGTGTCAAAAATACCAAAAATATCCAACTTGATATTACATGAAATTTTTGGATGATGTTCTTGCATCATAAGGTATAGAATTGAGACAGAATTTATTAATTTAACTAAATGCATGAATTTAGAAAGTATCATGACCTTAGTCAAAATACCAGTCAGATTTTCCCCATATGGTATCTTAGTTACACTGATTATCCCATATTCTATAATATCCCTAACAAGATCAAGACTAAATCTAGTGTGCTTTGATCAACCATGGAGTACATATTTCTAAGATAAATGTAATGGAAGTTGGATATCCCATTGGACTACTATGCTATCAATAGATAATGAAAACTGTAATGCCCCGACCCCAGTTACCTAGAGTCAGTGCATTATTACATAACATTGGCACGATCACAAGAATGGTCAAATCTCAAAAGACCGATTGGTTTAGTAGCCTTGGAAACACTAGATATATTCATAACGTTTTTCATTACATCATAAAGTGAAAAACTACTACAACAACATATTGTCTCCATAGTCCACACTATTATCCTATTATAATATCCCTACATGTCATTCATAATTTACTTCTTCACATCCTGGGAAAAATAAAACATAGAAAAGGGGTGAGCTCAAATTCCCAGTAAGGATAACAATGTAGCGGAATCTTTCATAAATAAGAATAAAATTTTAGGCAGTGTATAACTAAAACAAAACCCTTTTAAACTTGAACATCAACATAGTATGGAAAAAATAAAATGAAATAATTCCATTTACTTATTCACATGGACATTCTACTAATCAAAAAATCACATGCAATATCAATAACCACTTTCATAATGATGGAATTCATAATGCCAGACTATCATAACCACATAGCCAAGGGCTCGTGCCAAGACTACAAATAAGATTTTTCCAAGGCCTTGTGCCAAGACACTAGTTTGTCCCATGAGAACTACCGATGCATCGAGGAGCTATAGCGGGATCCACCCATCACATATTAAGTCCAATGCATTCCCATATGAAAAGGTTTAAACATAATAGAAACATTCGTATTCAAACTAGCATATGAAATGTAAATACTTCCACCATAAACAATGAATGGTATAAAAATAGCACGTCCAAAGTCAAACATATCACAAAATATTCAATAAAATATTGAAGTTATGTATCATAATAAATCAACTTCAAATAAGCATAAAATCCATCAAAGGATATTGACATTGATGAAATCAAAATACTTTTTATAGAAATATCTCTTTCTATTTTGAAATCATTAAAGTGTAATTTATTTATAAAATAAAACATTTCCTTTGAAAATATTCTTATAAGCTTGTAAGGGAAGATTTGACAATTTTATAACGGCGGAAAATAGCCGCACATGCCATATAAGTTAAGAAAACATTCTTACCTTAATTCTGCCGAAAAGGTTAAAAAGCACCTTGTTTGGAAAACGATGGAAATATTCCTTTACAAAACTCTTCTAAAAAGTCAAACAAGGGTATAAATGACTTTAACACATATTATTTTAAATATTATTTTTTTTAAAATACATTTTTAAGAAACATGGATGTGGATGATAATGAGATCCCAGTAGATTATTATGTATAAACAACCTCGGATAATGAAGAGATTGCGAAATAAACCCTTACCTTGTAATTTACCTTGGTTGGGGTAGGTTAACCTCCTGTATAATGGTGAAATAATTGTTATTAAATTATACAAGAATCATATACATTAATATGAAATCATATATGATCTTTTAACATTGATTTGATAATAAAATCTTAGTATTATAGTTGTTTCGGGTGTTAACTTACTCATTTTCTTTTATATGTTTTGTTATGTAAGTCATGTTTTTAATTGATAGATTGTATCGTAATCATATCCAAAATTATATCAAGTCCTTAGACACTATTATTAATTATCAAATGGAAATTATACTTAGATGGTTACGATGGAGAATGAATCTCAACGCGTTCGTGGAGAAGGTAGTCCGTACGTACGCACAAGTGACAATATCATTCTTTTGATATTAAAATAATATATAATTGGATGGTATATCATATATACAGAATCATTATAATGTTACATTTATTATTTACATGAATTAAACATCATTATTATACCCATCCAAATAATAATTTATTGAATAACAATTACACCACGACGTGGAGACGGTAAGCCGTACGTACGCACGTATGGTGACATGTTATTCAAAGGATGGATAGAATAATGAATATGGTTTTACCATATTTATAATAACATCACAGTATATATATGATACTGGATTTATTATTTTAGAATGTTAATAACAAAGGATGAAGAAGTGTACGAAGAAAGGAACTTGGAAAATGGTGGTGAAATCATTACCTCTTTTCGGGTTCTTCCTTTTGATTTGATCAAAAGGACTCTTAGGATGTATTTCTGACCAAAGGAAGGCCTCTAGGATGAAGTGAGAGAAGTTGATAGAGTATTTTGGCAGAGTTTGGCCAAACCAAAAAAGCATTGATGGTGTGAGTTAATGATAAGGGGGAGTTCCCTTTTATAAGAGGGGTGAGGGGCACCTTTGGAAAAACTAGAAATATTAATTTATAATAAACTTATATTCAGTCTCTAATGGCTCCAATGTTGATTATTTAATGTTTAAGGTGGGGATGGGTCGAAAACTACTCATCTAATAGAATTTAGGCAGGTTTGGGTCATTATATTAACCCTATCATTATGTATTAAGTCTTAGTTAATTAGTTTCAATTTTACAATGTCTCTTTGTATTTTTATATTATATGGTTAATAAACTTACCATATACATCCAAGAGACCCCCAAGTAGTCCATTATTGATACACCTATCATGATATAAGTCTCTTGGCCAAACCATAGATTTTTAGGAATTTAATATCAATTAATATTATACTATTTGTTTTAAAAACACTTTTATGTCAATTTTGACATTATTCAATAGTTGATTTTTTTGAAACCATAATATAATGATTAATTCTAACAAAGTCAACTAAATAAATCCTAATATGTAATATTATCCTATAAAATTAGTGTAATTCATAAAAAGTCTAAAATTATATTTATTTGGGTATTTATTGTAACACCCCAGGTAAATAAAGAATGTGAAATCTTAATATTTATCCATATTTGTGAATAAAATATTAATATTAGGGGATTCTATGCTCGATGGCATACCCAATACGCAACAATGAGTTTCTTGGGAATCTTACGTTGCACTCTAATAATAAAATAATATTATTTTAAATGGTAGTTAACTCCTAGCCGTTGTAATGGAGGGAATGAATAGAACTAACTACAAAAAGATTATATGTGTTTGTCAAATATTTTTACTTTTTATAATAAATTTTAGAGAATTAAAAATGAGAATGATTCCAATTTTAAGCGTAAACATTCTAATATTCTTTAAAAGGTCGATTAAACGCCTTTTGATGGCGAACATCTTTTAAATCCACTTTCTGACAATATTATGTGTTATATTTGACAAAATAAAACTCTTCTTTAGAATCGGGACATCAAAATTTACATTGTGTAAATTTTTGGTATTTTTTCCAAAAAAGTTCAATTTTTAATGAATAGTGAAAAATGTTGTATTTTAATTCAAAACCACTTTTTAATCTAATTTATTTATATGATTAGATTATCTTTTAAATTGATTTAAAATTTAAATTAGAATATATTTTTACCATTTAATACAATAGTGGTCGTTGTAATTAATTTCACTTTGAAATTGGAGTTAAACTAGTGTCAATCTTTTAGTGCTTATTGTTTCATAAAAACACGCTATTTGCTCTAACAGCGGGAATTAATTATTAAATTAATTAATGCAACTAATATGTTTTGAATTTTTTAAAATAGACATAATTTTTGAATTTGGAATATCAAATATATCTTAGGGTGAAGTTTTGGTATTTTTCTGAAAAACTTCAATTTTTGATGAATAGTGAAACCACTATGTTGTACTTATAAAAACTGATTTTCCATTTAAATGAAAATTTTCCATCATTGTGTGTTGAATTTCAAAAATCTGACATACATCGTTGTCATTAAGAAGTAAAATGTGGTTCAATGGAATTAAAATAATTTTTTGGTGAATAGTAACTTATTAAGTTTTTAATCGCGATTAGAGGTAATTAGTGTAGTTTAAGGAAAGAATAATGTTTTAATAAAATTAAATGACCTAGACACATGTCCTACCATCATTGGATGTGTCATGGCCGACCACGAAAATCCATGGGTCAACTTGGGGACCCCATGGAGCCACTTTGGGTGGAAAATGACATAAATACCTTTTTATTTAATGTTAAAGTAAAAATGACACAAACATGAAATTTTTTACTAAAACAATTTTTACATGGGGTTATACAAATCATATTTTGGAATATAAATATTCATTGGAAAGATAAAAAGATTTCCTACATCGTAGTATTTTTTTATAAATTTTAGACGTTAAAAAATTAAATTATTTATAACATCATGATGATGCAGCGATGGCCTCATCATTTAACGATTTAAATAAAATGGAAAGATAATGTAATATCTAAGACATACACATTTCCAAGACCTATTTTATGAGTTTATTTCTAACCCTTATCACCTTATCCTCGAATTATATCAATGTGGGACCTCTTAAATCTGAATATCATTTTAAAATAAAGTGACTTTTCTTTACTTTCCAAAAGTGCCTCTCCTCTCCTCTTATAAAAGGCCCCCACCTGTACCTCCTTAACCACACTCCCAAATCCTTTGGCTCATCCAACTCCTGCCCATTTTGTCTCTCCACTTCCCTACCTTACTCCTTGAAGCCTCACTTTGGGCAGAAGTCTTCCCAAGGAAGCCGTTGAGCTCAAACCAAAAGGAGTTACCCGATTTTAAGATAATGTCTTCACTTGAGTAGTTTTGTTTTATTTTGCTTCTCCAACCCCATAAACTATTTTTATTCATTTATTTTTTAACAAATCAAGTATCTTCAATATACTAGGATGTTTTTATAAGAAGTCTTCGAGCTACAAATACACACACCTACATCTAATGGTTAAAGAATATATTGTTTCCGTGGATGGCGAATTTCTGCCTCCTGAAAAGATGATTGTTCAACATTCTTCTAACACCTTCAAAGGTGGCCATTAAGATGACACTATATTTATATATGATATCTAATATGTTTAGGTTTTACTAAAGGTTCTTTATTTTTCATTTATGTCATACATTTATGGTTTCCATTATGGGTAAACGCGATATCTTCATTTAAGGAAGTGCGGACTACCGCCCCCTCAAAGTGATTTGATTCGTTAATAACATATGTGGTACGTATAAAGGATATATTTAATGATATTATATATGATACCATACTAGAATTAAAATACTATTATGTATCATTATGTTTTAATTCCATTAAATATGAAATAGAAATGGAAGTAGCGTTCATGCGTACGTACGACTTACCATCTCCATGAACGGTGCATTTCATTTCTTAACTCTAAATGTATTGTAATATTATAAATGCATGAATATACTGTATATATATGATATATATGATATATACATCATGAATAAAATTCTGGATATAATGAACCTTTGACCACACGAACAACATGTAATTGTAAGAAGTCCACTTTCGACTTAAGAACCAAGTATCGAAAAAACAAACATTATTAAATTAAATGATTACATAATGACTATGACATGGTAATAAGTGATATAAAAGTAATAATGAACTTTAAAAAGGTTATTAAGGAAGTATAAATTATCTCAAGTTTATTATCAATGAGATTAAAGAATGATCGAGTCAAGTCGGACCCGAGGTAAGGGATCCTACTCCTCCCTTTCTTTTTGAGTACACCCTTTTATGTCATTCCTTTTAAGCTCATATTTCTTGTGATTGGGATGTTATTTTTTATTAATCTTACTGTATTTTTTATTTTAATATTATGAGATACCCTATTTCCTCTCATCAATCCATTTCGGAAGTTTTAAGTGGCGCCGTTAGGCTGCCAAGTTTTCGTAAGAGGTTTTTCATCTCACTTTTATTCCCGTGAGATTTATGCTACATTTTCCACAATTTCCATTGAGTGGTGTATGTACTGCCCATTATTATACAAATTGTGTAGTATAATTTCATTTATGGGTATTCGCATCTTCATTGTATGACCCTTCTTCCATCAGGTGTACGTTTCGAAAGTTACCCAACTCGGTAAGGGGACCTTTCACCCTCCTCTTTTCAAAAGACTTCTTTTGTTATGTCTTTTAATTCACATACTATTTTGTTGGTATATGTTCTTTTATATCCTTATTGATGTAAATTTTATGTCCAAGTGATTAGATTCCCTTTTTATCTCTCATCAACTCATTTTATGAATTTTGAAGTGATGTTGTTAGGCTGTCGAATTCTACCAAGGAAACTTTTTAACCCAATTTTGATTTCTTTTGGTTCAACATGTAGTTATTGAATATGACATATTTTGAATATGTGTGTATGACCTTTTATTGTTTTACACTTAATATCCACTTATATTGGGTGTATTTATATTTTTCACACATAATTTTGAGATTGAATTATCCTTAATTTAAGGATACCTTCTTTATAAGGGAATTCATCACATTTGACATTTCTATTGTGACTTATTTGTTGTTATGCACCAATTCACTCTTATGTGGTGTATATACTATCCTTTGGAACATTATATCATGAATCCATTTATTCTCATGATATTATAATGTTCTGACTAAATGTTATTCCTCAATTATTGTATTCAAGTGTCTCTAATTTTGGTAAAACCCCTTTAACAAAAATGTAGCTTTAAATGTTTTAATGATTTGTTCTTATTAATATCTATGTTTTCAAAATGTTTATAAGGATTTATTTATATGGATATTAATGGTTTAATTTTTTTAAAGCTTCATGGTGGTATGGGACACTTTGATTAAAAAATATCTTTATTAAATGTTTTAAATGGTTTTGGAAATGGTTTCTTTTTGAATGGATTCATTATTTCAATGTCCTAAAATGATATATTCTGATTGAAATGTGTAAATGTTATGTTTCCATTATTCATGTTTTATGTGATACTTTTATGTTATGGTTCTTGTGCATTGTTATGAAAACGGGTGGTTCCGTGATAAACTATGGGTAGGTGAGCCCGACATAGCTCTCCAATGCATTGGGTAACGCGAAGGAGTGAAACATTAAGGTTTCTCTGAAGTGATTTAGGGAATATACTGTGGTGGGTATTCCAAACGTAACCAAGAGGGTTACTCCCTATATAAGAATTTTATGAATGCCTAAAGTTACCTTTTATGACGTATGATTTATATGATTTATTCATGATTTGATATGCCTGTGTTTTATGGGTAAAGTATGATTTCATTCTAATGTATATATGAACTCATGTTTCCTTTCCATATTTTTATAACTCTAACTGAGATTTTTATGCTCATCCCATGTTTTTGAAATGTTTTTCACAGGTCAAGGGAAAGGTACATGATGTGATGATAGTGTCAAGGATGTGTCAAGAAAGAATCCGTGTTTTATTTTAAATATGTTTCTGTTGATGGGAAGAATGAATACTATCTTTTATGTAACCACTTTGTTTAAATGTGTAATGTAATGCAAGTTTCATGATCTAATTCTCTAAAACTCTAAACCTGAAAAGATCCTCAATGTGTAATCTTGTAATAAGTCAAGATTAAGTATGGTTTAAGGCTGGGGCCATATAGTTTGTATCAGAGGTCGGTTTAGATAACTTTAGAGGTTAGGGTATTCTTTAAGCATAAGTGACAGTATCATAATGGATAGGATTTCAGAAAGAGTCCTAGATTTAGATAAATTGAATGTGTAAGTATATCTTGATGTTTATCTTCCTCATTAGTATATGATGGTTTTGTTGATATACTCACACTGACCTTTTCGGTTTTAGTAAATGGATGGATCTAGCAGGAACCAAAGTGACAATAGGTTTGAAGGAAACTGTGGTGGTTCTCTGATTAAGAGACTGGATGAAATGGGGGATTCAATGAGGAAACTCGTGGTTGTTCTAAACCAACTAGTAAGGAGTCGTGATCAACCACTTGAACCTTGGTATGATCTATAATGCATCATGTATGAGATGACCAATCTATGTGGAAGTTCAGGTAATAATTATAAAGGTAACCATTAGAGTTTATATGATCCTTACTTTTGAGGTAATTATGGGTTATTATATGTTATGATGGAAAATGAAAGGCATCAGATAAACTTGAGGTTAAAATATGTTATGATCATTTTTGAATATTTTATCTCGTTTAGGAGAATGTTTAAAGAATTATATAGTTTTGGAAAAAGGACAACACACAGACCATGTGACAACCCGTCGCGTCGGACAAAGCTGCGGGAATCGAACCCACAACCAAAGTGCGATTGGTATTTATCGCCTACCACTGGACTACGTGAATTCCATGGTTAGTTTGACTGATTCTTTTTAGTTACATGATTTTATGAATTAAGAGTAAGTTGATTTTGGTTTATCTATGGAAATCTATTAACCTATCATTGAGGATATGTGATTAGGTTAATTACTTTTCAATACGAGACATTAAGAGAAACTGATATTGTTTGGAGATAAATTTTACGATTTAACTTGGAAGACTATGTGACTAAATACTTTAAATATTTGGGTTTCAATCATAGTTTGGTTTACATTGAATATTTTTATGGAAAAATTGATTATAGAATGGTCCTTGTTGAACTTTGGGTTTTGTTTGACAAATTTTGGAGATTAAGAATAAATTTTATTTTTATAAAGGGTTATCCTTTTCTAGATTATCTGATCTTGTAATAACCTTTTTGGTTTTGGTATTGGATAAAGTCTAAAGACATGGGAAGTATATAGTTCTCTTTTGTGGATTAGGTGACTCTCTAGAAGTTGATTATAGTACTCTTAATGCGAACAAGTCTCCCTAAATACTCGTCTTTTGAAAAAAATTCGAGTTTGATTAAGGAATCAAGTAAAATTTTAAAGTCAACATGATGAGTGATTATGTTTCCTTATGAATAAATTCTTCAATAAAAAGTAACTTAAAACAAAAATGTTGTCTATTAACTTTTCCTACTGGGGAATCAAATACCGTTTAACCCATCACAAGTTTGTTATTTTCTTATGGTTAACTTTCTCCTAGACATGTTTACTATCACTCTCCCTCTAGAACATGACCCTTGGCTTTTTCATCCATGTCCATGTTTTCCTACATGGAATCCTAGTATGGGTTAACTCGGGTGACCTCTGTACTTATCTTTCATTATTTTAAAGTGATTGTTTTACTGACTATTGTTCCGATGTGGGACTTTCAAGGATGTTTCCAATCTCAATTTTAAAATTGCGAGGACGCAATTCCCAAAAGGGGAGAAGGATGTAACACCCCAGGTAAATAAAGAAAATGACATCTTTATATTTATCCATATTTTTGAATAAAATATTTATATTACTTTAAATGGGATGATATGCTCGATGGGGTACCCAATACGCAACAATGAGTTTATTGGGAATCTTACATTGCACTCTAATAATAAAATAATATTATTTTAAATGGTAGTTAACGCCTAGCCATTATAATGGAGAGAATGAATAGAACTAACTAAAAAATGATTATATATATTTGTCAAATATTTTTACTTTTTATAATAAATGTTAGAGATTTAAAAATGTGAATGAATCCAATTTTATGCGTAAACATTGTAATATTCTTTAAAAGGATGATTAAACGCCTTTTGATGGAGAACGTCTTTTAAATTAACTTTTAACAATATTATGTGTTATATTTTACAAAATAAAACTCTTCTTTAGAATCGGGACATCAAAATTTACTTTGTGTAACTTTTTGGTATTTTTTCCAAAAAGTTCAATTTTTAATGAATAGTGTAAAATGTTGTATTTTAATTCAAAACCACTTTTTAATCTAATTTATTTATATGATTAGATTATCTTTTGAATTAGATTTAAAGTGAAATTAGAATATATTTTTACCATTTAATACAATAGTGGTCGTTGGAATTAATTTCACTTTGAAATTGGACTTAAACTAGTGTCAATCTTTTGATACTTATTGTTTCATAAAAACACGCTATTTGCTCTGACAGCAGGAATTAATTATTAAATTAATTAATGAAACTAATATGTTTTTAATTTTTTAAAATAGACCTTATTTTTGAATTCGGTCTATCAAATATAGCTTAGGGTGATGTTTTGGTATTTTTCCGAAAAACATCAATTTTTGATGAATAGTGAAACCACTAAGTGGTACTTATAAAAACTGATTTTCTTTTTAAATGAAATTTTTCCATCATTTTGTGTTGAATTTAAAAAAATCCGACATACATGGATGTCATTAATAAGTAAAATGTGGTTCAATGGGATTAAAATAATTTTTTTGTGAATAATAACTTATTAAGTTTTTAATCGCGATTTGAGGTAATTAGTATAGTTTGAGGTAAGAATAATGTTTAATAAAATTAAATGACCTAGACACATGTCCTGCACTCATTTTATGTGTCATGGCCGACCAAGACAATCCATGCGTCAACTTGGGGACCCCATGGAGCCACTTTGGTTGGAAAATGACATAAATACCTTTTTATTCAATGTTAAAGTAAAAATGACACAAACATGAGATGTTTTACTAAAACAATTTTTACATGAGGTTATAAAAATCATATTTTTGACTATATTTAGTAAATGGAAAGCTAAAAATATTTCCTACATCATAGTATTTTATTTATAAATTTTAGACGTTAAATAAATTAAATTATTTATAACATCATGATGATGCAGCGATGACCTCATTATTTAACGATTTAAATAAAATGGATAGATAATGTAATATCTAAGACATAAACATGTCCAAAACCTATTGGATGAGTGGATTTATAACCCTTATCACCTTATCCTCTAAATATATCAATGTGGGACCTCTTAAATCCTAATATCATTTTATAATAAATTGACTTTTCTTTACTATCCAAGAGTGCCCCTCCTCTCCTCTTATAAAAGGCCCCCACCTCTACCTCCTTACCCACACTACCAAAGCCTTTGGGTCGGCAAACCCCTGTCCATTTTATCTCTCCACTTCCCTAACTTACTCCTTGAAACCTCACTTTTTTGCATAAGTCTTCCCAAGGAAGCCTTTGAGCTCAAACCAAAGGGAGTTACCCGATTTTAAGGTAATGTCTTCACTTGAGTCCTATTGTTTTATTTTGCTTCTCCAACCCCCTAAACTCTTTTTATTTATTTATTTTGTAACAAATACAGTATCTTCAATATACTAGGATGTTGTTATAAGAAGGTTTAGAGCTACACTTACACACACCTGCATCTAATGGTTAAAGAACATACTGTTTCCGTGGATGGAGAATTTCTTCCTCCCGAAACGATGATTGTTCAACATTCTTCTAACACCTTCAAAGGTGGCCATTAATATAACACTATATTTATATATGATATCTAATATGTTTATGTTTTACTTAATCTTATGTATTTTTCATTTATTTCATACCTTTATGGTTTCCATTATGGGTAAACGCGATATCTTCATTTAAGGAAGTGCGGACTACCGCCCCCTCAAAGTGATTTGATTCGTTAATACCATATGTGGTATGTATAAAGGATATATTTAATGATATTATATATGATACCATACTGGAATTAAAATACTATTATGTATCATTATGTTTTAATTCTATTAAATATGAAATAGAAATGGAAGTAGCGTTCATGCGTACGTACGGCTTACCGTCTCCATGAACGGTGCATTTCATTTTTTAACTCTAAATGTTATGTAATATTATAAATGCATGAATATAATGGATATATATGATATATATGATATATACATCATGAATAAAATTCTGGATATAATGAACCATTGACCACACGAACATCATGTAATTTTAAGAAGTCCACTTTCGACTTAAGAACCAAGTATCGACAAAACAAACATTATTAACTTAAATGATTACATAAGGTCTATGACATTGTAATAAGTGATATAAAAGGAATAATGAACATCAAAAAGGTTCTTAAGGAATTATAAATTAACTCAAGTTTATTATTCATGAGATTAAAGAACGATCGAGTCATGTCGGACCCGAGGTAAGGGATCCTACTCCTCTCTTTCTTTTTATGTACACCCTTTTATGTCATTCCTTTTAAGCCCATATTTCTTGTGATTGGGATGTTCTATTATATTACTGTTACTGAAATTTTTATTTTCATATGATGAGAGACCCTATTTCCTCTCATCAATCCATTTCGGAAGTTTTAAGTGGCACTGTTAGGCTGCCGAGTTTTTGTAAGGGGTTTTTCATCTCACTTTTATTCCCGTGAGATTTATGCTACATTTGCCACAATTTCCTTTGAGTGGTGTATATACTGCCCATTATTATACACCTTGTGTAGTATAATTTCATTTATGGGTATTCACATCTTCATTTTATGACCCTTCTTCTGTGGGGTGTACGTTTCGAATGTTACCCAACTCGGTAAGGGGACCTTTCACCCTCCCCTTTTCAAAAGACTTCTTTTGTTATGTCTTTTAATTCACATAAAATTATGTTGGGATATGTTATTTTATATCCTTATTGATGTAAATTTTATGTCCAAGTTATGAGATGCCCTTTTTATCTCTCATCAACTCATTTTCTGAATTTTGAAGTGATGTTGTTAGGCTGTCGAATTCTACCAAGGGAACCTTTTAACCCAATTTTGATTTCTTTGGGTTAAACAAGTAGTTATTGAATATGTCATCTTTTGAATATGTGTGAATGAACTTTTATTGTTTTACACTTAATATACACTTATATTGGGTGTATTTATATTTTCCACACATAATTTTGAGATTGAATTATCCTTAATTTAAGGATACCTTCTTTATAAGGGAATTCATCACATTTGACATTTCTATTGAGACTTCTTTGTTGTTAAGCACCAATTCACTCTTATGTGGTGTATATACTGTCCATTGGAATATTATATCACGAATCCATTTATTCTCATGATATTATAAAGTTCTGACTAAGTGTTATTCCTCAATTTTTGTATTCAATTGTCTCTAATTTTGGTAAAACCCCTTTAACCAAAATATCGCTTTAAATGTTTTAATGATTTGTTCTTATTAATATCCATGTTTTCAAAATGGTTTTAAGGATTTATTTATATGCATATTAATGGTTTAATTTTTTTAATGCTTCAAGGTGGTATCAGACACTTTGATTCAAAAATCTCTTTATTATATGTTTTAAATGGTTTTGGAAATGGTTTCTTTTTGAATCAAATCATTATTTCAATGTCCTAAAATGTTATATTCTGATTGAAATGTGAAATTTTTATGTTTCCTTTATGAATGTTTTATGTGATACGTTTATGTTATGGTTCTTGGGCATTGTTATGAAAACGGGTGGTTCCGTGATAAACTAAGGTTGGGTGAGCCCGACATATCTCTCCAATGCATTGGGTAACATGAAGGAGTAAAACATTAAGGTTTCTCCGAAGACATTTAGGGAATATACTGTGGTGGGTATTCCAAACGTAACCAAGAGGGTTACTCCCTATGTTAGAATGTTATTAATTCCTCAAGTTACCTTTTATGTCTTATGATTTCTATGATTTAGTCATGATTTGATATGCCTATGTTTTATGTGTAACACCCCGAGCTTCCACGATACGCTTCTCATTCAATAATGCAATAGCTTGCATTGTACGCAACATCGAGTTCTAAAACACCGCGACTAATCAAAGTAGCCATTATGAATAGTAATAACCACTTTTTAAAATTATAGAAATTTTATATTTCAAAATGGACTTATTTTTGTATTTGTAATATTGAAATTATCCTAAGTTGAATTTTTTGTAACTTTCTGAGAACTTCCAATTTTTTTATGAATAGTGAAAAATACTTAAAACAACTTTTTTAATCAAAATAATTTATTGTGATAAATTATACTATTTAGTGGTTTTAAAGTATAATTATAATACATTTTTACCATTTTATCCAATGGTGGTCATTAGAATTAATTTAACATTGAACTTGGACATAAACAATTGCCAATCATTTGATATAAATTGTTTCTTAAAAACACGCTATTTGTTGTGACATCGGGAATTAATTATAAAATTAATTAATTCAACTTATATGTTTGGAATTTTTTAAAATAGACATCATTTTTTAATTCGTAATATCAATTATAGCTTAGGGTGAAATTTTGGCATTGTTCTGAAAAAGTTCAATTTTTGATGAATAGTGAAACCACTAAGTGGTAGTTAAATAACTGATTTTTCGTTTAAATGAAATATTACCACTTCTGTGATTTTATTTTCAAAAATCCGACATAAATGGTTTTCATTAAGAAGTAAAATGTGGTTCGATGAGATTAAAATAATTTTTTGGTGAACAGTAACTTTTAAGTTCTTAATCGCGATTAGAGGTAATTAGTGTAGTTTAAGGTAAAAACAATGTTTTAATAATATGATATGAGCTTGACACTTGTCCTAATCCTATTGGATGAGTCATGGCCGACCATGAAAACCCATGGGTCAACTTGGGGACCCCATGGAGCCACATTGGTTGGAAAATGACATTAATATATATTTATTTAATGTTAAAATTAAATTGACACAAACATGAGTTGTTTTACTAAAACAGTTTTTAAGTGAGGTTACACAAGTCCTAATTTTGATTATAAATATTCATTAGAAAGATAAAAAGATTTCCTACATCATAGTATTTTTTTATAATTTGTAGACATTAAATAAATTAAATTATTTATGACATCATTATGATGCAGCGATGACCTCATTATTTAACGATTTAAATAAAATGAGAAGATAATGCAAAATCCAAGGAATAAACTTGTCCAAAGCCTATTGGATGAGGAGATTTCGAACCCTTATCACCTTAGCCACTAATTCTATAAGTGTGGGACCTTTAGAATCCGAAAAGCATTGTATAATAATGTAACATTTCAATCTTTCCAAAAGAGCCCCTCCTCTCCTCTTATAAAAGGCCCCCACCTCTACCACCTCATTTACACTTTCAAGCCATTTGGCTCGGCCAAACTCTGCCAAAATACTCTCCCAACGTCCCCCTATTACTCCTAGAAGCCCCACTTTGGGCAGAACTCTTCCCAAGGAAGCCTTTGGCTCAAATCAAAAAGAGTTACCTGATTTTGAGGTAATGTCTTCTCTAATGTTGTTTTGTTTTATTTTTCTTCTCCAACCCCCTAAACTATTTTTATTCATTTCTTTTGTAACAACACAAGTATCCTCAATATACTAGGATGTTGTTATAAGAAGGATTAGAGCTACACATACACACACCTACATCTAATGGTTAAAAACATACGTTTTCTGTGGATGGCGAATTTATGCCTCACGAAACAATGATTGTTCAACACTGATATAACACCTTAAAAGGTGGACATTAAGATGTCACTATACTTATATATGATATGAAATATGTTTATGTTTTACTTATGCTTCTATATTTCTCATTTATGGCATACTTTATGATTTCCATTATGGGTATAATGCGTTAATTTCATGTTAGGAAGTGCAGACTACCGCCCCCTCAAAGTGATTTGAATCGTTAATGCCATATGTGGGATGTATAAAGGATGGATTAAAGGGTATTATACACTATATTATACTGTAATTATATTATAAATTTATATCATTATGAATTCATTCCATTAAATACATAATAGAAATGAAAGTAGTGTTCATGCGTACGTACGGCATACCGTCTCCATGAACGGTGCATTTCATTTCTTACCTCTAAATGTTACGTGACATTATGAATGAATGTATATACTGTATATATATGATATATATGATATCTACATCATGAATATAATTCTGGATATAATGGATATTTCACCACATGAACAACTTGTAATTATAAGAAGTTTATTTCTGACTCAAGTACCAAAGATCGACAAAACGACCGTTATTAACTTAAATAATTACATAATGTTCATAACATGGTAATAAGGGATATAAAAGGAATAATGAACATGAAAAATGTTCTTAATTAAATAGGAATTAACTCTATTTTATTATTCAGGAGGTTAAAGAACGGTCGAGTTAGGACATGACACAAGGTAAGGGAACTTCTTAACCCAATTTCTATTCTTTGGGTTAATCTCCTACTTTCAAATTATGTCATGAAAATATTATGTCCTATTTTGTATTTTTACGTTATTTATGTGTACCTATAGTGAATACACATAATAGATATATTTTATTTTAAAAATGATCTTTTAAGGACTTCATCTCAATCTCCTTTCATTGAGGCATATTTGGTTTTATACACAATTTTCTTTTATACGGTGTATAAACCCCTTTGACTTTTACATTTATTCAAAAGGAATCTTTTTTATACGAAGCGTTTTACTAAACGAAAAAAGGGAATGTTTTTCTTTCCGTACATATGCGGCGACAATGACTTCTCCGCCGTCATGACCATTATTTGAGTTTCAGCTTCCTCTACAAGCCATACCCTTTTTTTAATGAAAAATAAATACCATGTTATACTTTTCTTTTATTTTGGTATTGAAAATGGTTTTGAAAGAATTTTTATTATATCAATGTGTTGTATTGATATCTTGTGATTGAAATGTGGAAATGTTATGTTTTCTTTATGCATGTTTTATGTGATATGATTATGTTATGGTTTATGATATGTTTAAACCTATTCATATGAGGAATGTATTGGACTTAATAAGTGACGGGTGGAGCCCACTATAGCTCCTCGATGCATCGGTAGGTCTCATGAGACAACTAGACGTGGAATTGGCCGAGTCCCTTTCCCAATTTGATTTATGGTTTTGGCCGAGGCCTTAATCATATTAGATTTCTTGGCCGAGGCCTTGAAAAAATGTTTCAGAATGTCTGGCATTATACATTCCCTCATTATGAATGTGGTTATTGATATTGCATGTGATTATTCGACCAGTAGAATATCCATGTGAAGAGGTAAATGGAATTATCTCATTTTACATTTGCCATATTATGTTGAAGTTCAAGTTTAAAAGGATTTTGTTTTAGTTATACATTGCCTTAAATGTTAATGTTTATTTTTGAAAGCTTCAGCTATATTGTTAACCTTACTGAGCATCTGAGCTAACCCCTTTCAATGTTTTAATATTTTTCTAGGATGTGAAGAAGTATTTTATGAATGACCTGCAGGGGTAGTCAGAAAGGGTTATGATTGTGGACTATGAAGTCCGTGTTATTGTAGTTTGTTTACTTTTTGATGTAATTAAAGACTTATGAATGTATCTAGTGTTTCCAAGGCTACTAAACTAATCGGTCTTTCGAGACTTGATCTTTTGTGATCATGCCAATGTTACGAAGTAATGCACCGACTCTAGGTAGCTGGGTTCGGGGCGTTACAGTTGGTATCAGAGGAAGTTTAGTACAAACCTTGGAAGCTAGATTTAGATAAACTCTGATTAGAGCACGTAGACCTAAGATGAACTTTGAGGATTAGTATAGAAGAACTTCCTAGAATTATGGTATTGTAGAGATTTTGTGAGTTTTCCGAGCAATACATCCCTGTCTGGATTCGAGCAGGTAGAGGCGGCTCTGGAACAGATGTACCTAGGGGTAAAACCCGAAAACACCGCTTTCAGCTAGACTCGAACGGAAACTGGTGCACGACAACGGGCCATGCTTCACTATTGGTTACGACACTCTTGGGGGATATGCTTAGGATAACTCTCATTTTCTTTACAAATCATTATGAAGGGTTTATGAGTATATAATTCCTCAAAGAAAACATTTTTATGATTATGGATTATATCCATAAATAGTTCAATTTATGTTATGTATTTTATAAGTATGGAATTATGTATTTTGATTCATAAACTAATCTAGTTTATGCCATTGTATAGAAATGGCACCTAGTGGAAGAAATGGAAACTGTATCAATGCACGCACTCCATGTAGGGATTGCCCTCCTGCTCAAGATAATTATAGTGGGGCTGGTGATGCAACTGGTGCCGATCAGCTAATCACCATACTGGGAAAACTTACTCAGGTTATGAATAATAACCTTACTCGTATGGAGCACCCTGATCCGCAATGTGGAGGATAAATGTTAGATCTATTCATGAGGCAACAACCACCAATGTTCAATGGGAGTAAAAATCCCTTAGTAGACGAGCAATGGATAAATTCCCTAGAGAAAATATTTCAGGCTTTGGGGAGGAGTGAAAGGGAAAAAGTTATCATGGCAGTTTACCGCCTCACTTGAGATACTGATCAATGGTGGTCATTGATTCAAAACATGAAGGAAGATGATGAAGTATAAAATATGGAATGGAGGGAGTTCAAAGATCTGTTTTTAGAAAAATACTTTCCTCGCGACCATCGAGCAGATATGGAAAGGCAATTTCTGAGTCTGAGACAAAAGGAGGATGAGAATGTCACAAAGTATGAGGCTAACTTTACAAGGTTAGCAAGGTATACTGGAGATTATATACGTAACCCAAGAAGTAATTTTGATCGTTTATTTGATGGGTTAAAACCATTTCTCCATCGAGATTTAGTATTACAATCCTTCTCATCATACGAAGATATTGTCTCGTGTGCTATCAAGACAGAAAAGGAATTCTCTAAGTCTTATGACAACAAAGTAAAGCAAGAGAAGAAGAGAACGGGGGAACAAGAGACAGATAAAGGGAAAAACGGAAAGAAGTATTTTCCATTATGTGATAATTGTGGGAAGAATCACCCTGGTACATGCCTAAAAGGAATGGGAGTTTGTTATAAATGTGGAGAAAAGGGTCACTAGGCTCGTGATTGCAAGGGAAAGAAAGAGGCTGTCAAAGTTGAATGCTACAATTGTAGGAAAATGGGGCATTATGCAAATGAATGTCCTAAGCGTCAAGGAAACTTACCTCAGAAAAGGCCAAGGGATCAAGGAAAATCTTATGCTGTTACTACAGTTGAAGAAGAATAACTAATGTATTGGTGCTTTTGGACTCATGGATTATATTTTGGTTATTAGAATAATGTGATATATACATATAAGGATTGTACTGTAGTACTTGTTTATTTCAGTAAGGTTTTAATATGATGAAGGTAATCAAATTTTTAGTATGTGACAATAAGACAAACATTACTTTGTTTGGGGAATCTGATAAATTGATTTTGGAATTAAGAGGCCTTTTAGAGAAAGTCTGGACAGAGGTATTTTGGATAACTATAATGGTTGGAGTGGTTTAAGTTGATCTTTGGATAGTATTGTTTAAGGTTAAAAAATTTATGAAGATTATTTTTGGAATATTATAATACTATAGTTTTAGGAAAAGGACAACCTGCAGGGTGGGGCATAACCCGTCGCGTCGGACAAAGCTGCAGGAATCGAACCCACAATCACAGTACGACAGGCCTTTATTTCCTACCACTAGCCTACAGGAAGTCCCTGGTTATTACAAAATAATTTTACTAATCTAAATGGTATGAGTTAACATTTGGAACCTTATACAATTAGGATAAGTATAATATTTTTGAGTTCTATTATCTTTTTGAGTGAAAGATGAGTTGAAGGTTGAAACTCTAATTGTCAAGCATAAATATATATATACCTATCTCTTATACAATGAATGAATTAATTCTTAAACTTTAGTAAAGGGATATTAAAACAAAAAAATGTGTTATCCTAATACCTTCTGTCTTGTTGAACTGATGATATTTTAAATCAACATAGATTTAAGGCTTTGAGGCCCTCAATTTGACAGTTGATTGTGATTGATGACCTCAATAACTCCCTACAAATATTTACGTTTTTTCTCCAATTATATGTCTCTAATTGCCACCAATGTTCTCCTAATCTAGATCATAATTGGGTGGTGAATTTTTCATTTCCCTTTCCCTCTTATTAAGGCTAAATTTTATTAATCTTATTTCTGATGTGGGTTTTCCTCAAAGGTATTTTCCCTTTTCAACCTTTTATTTTCAAAAAATAATTTCAAATTGCGAGGACGCAATTTATTGAAGGTGGGGAGAATGAAACACCCCGAGCTTCCACGATACGCTTCTCATTCAATAATGCAATAGCTTGCATTGTACGCAACATCGAGTTCTAAAACACCGCGACTAATCAAAGTAGCCGTTATGAATAGTAATAACCACCTTTTAAAATTATAGAAATTTTATATTTCAAAATGGACTTCATTTTTTTATTAGTAATATCGAAATTATCCTAAGTTGAATTTTTTTAACTTTCTGAGAACTTCTAATTTTTTTATGAATAGTGAAAAATACTTAAAACAACTTTTTTAATCAAAATAATTTATTGTGATAAATTATACTATTTAGTGGTATTAAAGTATAATTAGAATATATTTTTACCATTTTATCCAATGATGGTCGTTAGAATTAATTTAACATTGAACTTGGACATAAACAATTGCCAATCTTTTGATATAAATTGTTTCTTAAAAACACGCTATTTGTTGTGACAGCGGGAATTAATTATAAAATTAATTAATGAAACTTATATGTTTGGAATTTTTTAAAATAGACATCATTTTTGAATTCGGAATATCAATTATAGCTTAGGGGGAAATTTTGGCATTGCTCTGCAAAACTTCAATTTTTGATGAATAGTGAAACCACTAAGTGGTAGTTAAATAACTGATTTTTCGTTTAAATGAAATATTACCACATATGTTATTTTATTTTCAAAAATCCGACATACATGGTTGTCATTAAGAAGTAAAATGTGGTTCGATGAGATTAAAATAATTTTTTGGTGAATAGTAACTTTTAAGTTCTTAATCGCGATTAGAGGTAATTAGTGTAGTTTAAGGTAAAAATAATGTTTTAATAATTTGATATGAGCTTGACACTTGTACTAATCCTATTGGATGAGTCATGGCCGACGAAGAAAACCCATGGGTCAACTTGGGGACCCCATGGAGCCACTTTGGTTGGAAAATGACATTAATATATATTTATTTAATGTTAAAATTAAATTGACACAAACATGAGTTGTTTTACTAAAACAGTTTTTAAGAGGGGTTACACAAGTGCTAATTTTGATTATAAATATTCATTAGAAAGATAAAAAGATTTCCTACATCATAGTATTTTTTTATAATTTGTAGACATTAAATAAATTAAATTATTTATGACATCATTATGATGCAGCGATGACCTCATTATTTAACGATTTAAATAAAATGAGAAGATAATGCAAAATCCAAGGCTTACACTTGTCCAAAGCCTATTGGATGAGGATATTTCGATCCATTATCACCTTAGGCACTAATTATATAAGTGTGGGACCTTTAGAATCCGAAAATCATTGTATAATAATGTAACATTTCAATCTTTCCAAAAGAGCCCCTCCTCTCCTCTTATAAAAGGCCTCCACCTCTACCACCTCATTTACACTTTCAAGCCATTTTTCTCAGCCAACCTCTGCCCAAATACTCTCCCAACTTCCCCCTCTTACTCATAGAAGCCCCACATTGGGCAGAACTCTTCCCAAGGAAGCCTTTGTCTCAAATCAAAAAGAGTTACCCGATTTTGAGGTAATGTCTTCTCTAATGTTGTTTTGTTTTATTTTTATTCTCCAACCCCCTAAAATATTTTTATTCATTTCTTTTGTAACAAAACCAGTATCCTAAATATACTAGGATGTTTTTATAAGAAGGATTAGAGCTACACTTACACACACCTACATCTAATGGTTAAGGAACATACAGTTTCTGTGGATGGCGAATTTCTGCCTCACGAAACGATGATTGTTCAACACTCATATAACACCTTAAAAGGTAGCCATTAAGATGTCACTATATTTATATATGATATGAAATATGTTTATGTTTTACTTATGCTTCTGTATTTCTCATTTATGGCATACTTTATGATTTCCATTATGGGTAAAATGCGATAATTTCATTTTAGGAAGTGCGGACTACCACCCCCTCAAAGTGATTTGAATCGTTAATGCCATATGTGGGATGTATAAAGGATGGATTAAATGGTATTATACACTATATTATACTGTAATTATTTTATAAATTTATATCATTATGATTTTATTCCATTAAATACGAAATAGAAATGAAAGTAGCGTTTATGCGTATGTACGGCTTACCGTCTCCATGAACGGTGCATTTCATTTCTTACCACTAAATGTTACGTGACATTGTGAATGAATGTATATACTGTATATATATGATATATATGATATCTACATAATGAATATAATTCTGGATATAATGGATATTTCACCAATGAACAACTTGTAATTATAAGAAGTTTATTTTTGACTCAAGTACCAAAGATCGACAAAACGACCGTTATTAACTTAAATAATTACATAATGTTCATAAAATGGTAATAAGGGATATAAAATGAATAATGGACATGAAAAAGGTTCTTAATTAAATAGGAATTAACTCTATTTTATTATTCAGGAGGTTAAAGAACGGTCGAGTCAGGACAGGATGCAAGGTAAGGGAACTTCTTATCCCAATTTATATTCTTTGGGTTAATCTCCAACTTTAAAATTATGTCATGAAATTATTATGTCCTATTTTGTATTTTTATGTTCTTTATGTGTACCTATAGTGAATACACATAATAGATATATTTTATTTTAAAAATGATCTTTTAAGGACTTCATCTCAATCTCCTTTCATTGAGGCATATTTTGTTTTATACACAATTTTCTTTTATACGGTGCATAAACCCCTTTGACTTTTACATTTATTCAAAAGGAATCTTTTTTATATGAAGCGTTTTACTAAACGACAAAAAGGGAATGTTTTTCTTTCCGTACATATGCGGAGACAATGACTTCTCCGCCGGCATGACCATTATTTGAGTTTCAGCTTCCTCTACAAGCCATACCCTTTTTTTAATGAAAAATAAATACCATGTTATACTTTTCTTTTATTTTGGTATTGAAAATGGTTTTGAAAGCGTATTTATTATATCAATGTGTTGTATTGATATATTGTGATTGAAATTTGGAAATGTTATGTTTCCTTTATGCATGTTTTATGTGATATGATTATGTTATGTTTATGATATGTTTAAACCTATTCATATGAGGAATGTATTGGACTTAATAAGTGACGGGTGGAGCCCGCTATAGCTCCTCGATGCATCGGTAGGTCTCATGAGACAACTAGACGTGGAATTGGCCGAGGCCCTTTCCCAATTTGATTTATGGTTTTGGCCGAGGCCTTAATAATTTTAGATGTCTTGGCCGAGGCCTTGACAAAATGTTTCAGAATGTCTGGCATTATACATTCCCTCATTATGAAAGTGGTTATTGATATTGCTTGTGATTATTCGACCAGTAGAATATCCATGTGAAGAAGTAAATGGCATTATCTCATTTTACTTTTGCCATATTATGTTGAAGATCAAGTTTAAAAGGCTTTTGTTTTAGTTATACATTGCCTTAAATGTTAATGTTTATTTATGAAAGCTTCCGCTATATTGTTAACCTTACTGAGCATCTGAGCTCACCCCTTTCAATGTTTTAATATTTTTCCAGGATGTGAAGATGTATTTTATGAATGACCTGCAGGGGTAGTCAGAAAGGGATATGATTGTGGACTATGAAGACCATGTTATTGTAGTTTGTTTACTTTTTGATGTAATGAAAGACTTATGAATGTATCTAATGTTTCCAAGGCTACTAAACTAATCGGTCTTTCGAGACTTGATCTTTTGTGATCATGCCAATGTTACGATGTAATGCACCACTCTGGGTAGCTGGGGTCGGGGCGTTACATTATGGGTAAAGTATGATTTCATTCTAATGTATATATGATCTCATGTTTCCTTTCCATATTTTTATAACTCTTACTGAGCTTTTTATGCTCATCCAAAGTTTTTGAAATGTTTTTCACAGGTCAAGGGAAAGGTACATGATGTGATGATAGTGTCAAGGATGTGTCATGAAAGAATCCGTGTTTTATTTTAAATATGTTTCCTTTGATGGGAAGAATGAATACTGTCTTTTATGAAACCACTTTGTTTAAATGTAGAATGTAATGCAAGTTTCATGATCTAATTCTCTAAAACTCTAAACCTGAAAAGATCCTCAATGTTTAATCTTGTAATAACTCAAGATTAAGTGAGGTTTAAGGCTGGGGCATTATATTTATAATATCAATTATTTTAATTCTTCACTATTATGGTAATTACTGCATCATCATTGTGTCATAAATAAATTATACTATTTAATGTCTAAAAATTATAAATAAAATATCATTATATAGGAAATCTTTATATATTTCTAATGAATATTTATAGTCTAAATTCCAACTTATATAACCGTATTTAAAATTTGTTTTTCTAAAAGATATATTCTTGTGTCATTTTTGTATTCTTTTTAAACTTAATTAAAATAAAGTGTCCCTATCACTTAAAAGTGGCACCATTGGGTCCCAAAATCGACCCAAAGATGCATATGGTCGAACATGTATCAACCAATAAGGTTAGGACACGTTTTAGGGTAATTTTTATTATTATAATATTATTTTTTAACCCTTATTTACCAGATTTATCCTTTAACCATGGTAAATAAAATATTTACTGAAGTAATTATTAAAAATGTCTAAATATAAAAGTTACCTAGTTACACAATTTGAACATCCTGATTCCAAATATAGAATCCATTTTTCCAAATTCAAAATACAGAAGTGGCAGAAATTATTTTAAAATTAATTCCCGATGTAAAAACAAAAAGCGTGTTTTTAAGATATAATAACTATCAAAAGATTGATACTTGTTTATGTTTGGTTTAATTGTGAAATTATGTCCAATGACCAAAATTGTATTAAATGGGAAAAATTTATTCTAAATATTCTTTAAAACCACTAAAATTTATCCTTTATCAATATAAATTATTTCGATTAAAAAAGATGTTTTTAATTAAAATTTAGTAATTTTCACTATTCATCAAAATATTAAAGTTATCCGAAAAGTACCAAAATTTCACACTAGGGTAAATTAGATATTCCGAATCCAAAAATGAAGTCCATTTTGAAATATAAAATATATATAATTTCAAAAGGTAGGTATTACTATTCATAACGGCTAGTTTGATAGGTTGTGGTGTGTGTTAGAACTCGATGTTGCGTACAACACCGGCTATTGCATTATTCAAAGAGAAGTGTACCGTAGAATCTTGGGGTGTTACATTCTCCCCTCCTTCAAATAATTTCATCCTCGAATTTTCTAGAATACTACCGCATGAAAAGACTCGGGAGGTTCTTCATCATAAGTTCCTCGAGTTCCCACGTTGCCTCTTCCATCTTATGGTTTTTCCACAAAACTTTACCAGACGCAGCGTCCGGTTTCTCAGTACTTGTTCTCTCGTATCAAGAATCCTGATGGGCTCTTCGTAATAAGACAGATCAGGTTCCAGTTCTAATTCCTCATATGTGAGTAAATGCGTTGGGTCAAGCATGTATTTCCTCAATAGAGATACGTAGAACACATCATGAACTTTGGAGAGACTTGGCAGCATTGCCAATCGGTACGCTACATCCCCAATTCCTTCTAGAATTTTGAAAGGTCCGATGTACCTGGGACTCAATTTACCTTTCTTACCAAAACGTATGACTCCCTTCCATGGAGATACCTTCAGGAAAACATGATCACCGACTTGAAATTCCAAATCCTTCCTTCGTTTATCGGCATAACTCTTCAGCTTACTTTGAGCTTCTTTGATGTGATTTTGGATTACCTTCACCTTTTCCATCATTTCCTCCACCAGTTCTGGGCCTACAAGTTTTCTTTCACATACGTCATCCCAACAGTTTGGTGTACGAAATCTCTTTCTGTATAACGCTTCATATGGTGCCATCCTAAAACTCGAATGGAAGCTATTGTTATAGGAAAATTCTACCAGAGGTAAATATTGATCCCACATACCCTGAAAGTCAAGTAAGCAGGATCTCAACATGTCTTCTAAGGTTTGAATAGTTAATTCTGATTGTCCATCTGTTTGAGGGTGGCAGGCAGTGCTCAAATGAAGTTCAGTATCCATGGATTTCTGAAGACTTTTCCAAAATCTTGAAGTAAAATGGTGATCACGATCAGAAACAATTGATAGGGGTACTCCATGAAGTCTCACAACTTCATCAATATATATTCTTGCTAGAGGTTCCAGTGGTAGCTCTTATCTTATAGAAAGAAAATATGCTGACTTGGTAAGACGATCAACAATAACCCATATTGCATCGTTCCTTCTAGGAGTCTTTGGTAGCCCCTGACAAAGTCCATCGTAATATTGTCCCATTTCCACTCTGGTATAGGAAGAGGTTGCATGAATCCTCCAGGGTGTTTCCTTCCATCTTTCACTTGTTGACAAACCATACATCTTGGCACAAAATCAGCAATCTCCCTCTTCATATTGTCCCACAAAAAATGTTCCTTCAAATCTCTATACATTTTGGTGCTCCCAGGGTGTATAGAGAAATTGGAACTATGAGAATCATCTAGCAATTCCCTTTTTAGATCAGGAATATCAGGAACACAAAGTCTCTTCCCGAATTTCAAAATTCCATCTTCATACACAAAGACTCTCAATCTCCCATCATTCACAGCTTTAATCTTCTTTCGAAATTCTTCATCATCGGTCTGAGAACTTTTCATCCTTTCTAGTAAATATGGTCTGGCAACCATTTGAAAAAGCATTGATGTTTCACCTTCCCTGGTTATTCCCATGTCCATCTTAACTAGATCCATCAAAATTAGATCCCTTTCAATTATCATCACGTTCAAAACTCAGTGGTCTTTTCTGCTCAAACCATCTGCCACATTCTTTTCTTTCCCCAAGTGGTAGTGTATCGTACAATCATAATCCTTGAGTAATTCAAGCCATCTCCTTTTCCTCATGTTGAGTTTTTTTTTGTGAGAAAATATACTTCAAAATCTTGTGATCAGTATAAATCTCACGTTTTTCACCATAGAGGTAGTGCCTCCATATATTCAAAGAAAAGATCACAGCTGCTAACTCAATATCATGAGTAGGATAGTTTTACTCATTAATTTTCAACAGTCGTGATGCATAGGCAATAACCCTATCATTCTGCATAAGGACACAACCAAGTCCTTTCTTCGATTCATCACTATAAATAACGAACCCATTATTCCCCTATGGTAGAGTCAATATAGGAGCATTGACTAATCTTCTCTTCAGTTCTTCGAAACATTATTCACACTCTTTTGTCCAAAAAAATTTAACCCCTTTACGTGTGAGCTTTGTTAATGGGTTAGCCACCCGAGCAAAATTCTGGACGAAACGTCGATAATAACCTTCTAAACCAATAAAACTACGTACCTCAGTTATACTCGTCGGTGCTGGCCATTCTTGGATTGCCTTGGTCTTAGAAGGATCAACAGAGATTCCATCTTTAGAGACAATATGGCCAAGAAATGAAATCTCCCGAAGCCCGAATTCACACTTGCTAAACTTCCCATATAATTCATGTCTTCTCAGAGTCTTTAGGATAATGCGCAAGTGATTTTCATGATCTTCGTATCATTTGGAGTATACCAAGATATTATCAATAAATACCACCACAAATTCATCGAGATACTCCTTGAAAATTATATTCATCAGATCCATGAATACAGAGGGTGCATTAGTTAATCCAAAAGGCATTACTGTAAACTCATAAGGCCCGTACCTAGTTCGAAATGCTGTCTTCGGAATGTCTTCCTTCTTCACACACAACTGATGGTATCCATACCGAAGGTCAATATTTGAAAAGTATTGAGCTCCATGCAGTTGGTCAAATAAATCATCAATGTGAGGTAGGGGATACTTGTTCTTTATTGTTATTGCATTGATCTCCCTGTAGTCCATACATAACCTCATAGATCCATCTTTCTTTTTAACAAAAAGAACTGGGGATACCCATGGAGAAACACTAGGGCGGATAAATCACTTATTACTCAATTCCTCTAGTTGTTTCTTTAGTTCAACTAATTCTAAAGTGGCCATTCTATAAGGTTTCTTTGATATATGCCTTAATCCAGGAATTAAATCAATGGAAACTCAACTTCTCGTTCTGAAGGATGTCCAGGTAAATCTTCCGGAAATACATCTACATATTCTTTCACAACAGGTACATCCTCTATTTGAACATTCCTTTCCTCACCCACTGTAATTTCATTCTCTTCCTCCCCAATAATTGAATTTAGTTGAGCTACTGGTAGTGGATCTACATAAGAATTAGGTGGTGACGATTCTGCTCTAAAGATAAGGTGTTCCTTATCATCATCATCAAGAATCGTAACCTCTTTATTATTACTATAAATCATCGCATCACAGTCTGAATGCCAGTCCATCCTGAGGATTATATCAAACTCAATCATAGGTATGACAATGATATCAGTAGATAATGAACATTTATGTTCTCTAATGGGGACTGATTCACAAAACATTGTTGCAATGATACTTCCCTTAGGAGTTTTAACTAACAACTCCCTTGTTAAATCAAATTAGAAATATCTAATTTTCTTAGAAAATTGGAAAGATATGAAACAATGCGATGATCCAGAATCAAATAATGCATTTTCTAAATATGAGGAAACCATTAAATTACCTGCCACCACGTCTTTCGGAGCTTCTACCTCAGTAGTAGTGATAGCATAAGCTTGGCCTTGATCCCTTGGCCTTTTCTGAGGTAAGTTCTCCTGATGCTTAGGACATTCATTTTCATAATACCCCATCTCCCTGCAATTATAGCACTACACATTGTTAGCTTCCTTCTTCCCCTTGCAATCACGAGCTTGGTGGCCTTTTTCACCACACTTGTATTAGACTCCCGTTCCCTTCAGGCAAGTACCGGGGTGTTTCTTACCACATTTACCACAGGATGGATATTCAACCATTCCCTTCATTCCCTTATTTCCATTCCCAGATTGATCAGTAGGTCTCTTCTTCTCTTGATTTTCTTTAAAGTCATAAGACTTAGAGAATTCCTTTTCGGTCTTGATAGCACATGAGACAATGTCTTCGTACGACGAGAAGGATTGTGAGACTAATGCTCGATGGAGAAATGGTTTTAACCCATCAAAGAAATGATCAATCTTACTTCATGGGTTACATATATAATCTCCAGCATACCTTGCTAACCTTGTAAAGTTAGCCTCATACTTTGTGACATTCTCATCCTCCTTTTGTCTCAGACTCAAAAATTGCCTTTCCATATCTGCTCGATGGTCACGAGAAAGTATTTTTCTAAAAACAGAACTTTAAACTCCCTCCATTACATATTTGATACTTCATCATCTTCCTTCGTGTTTTGATTCAATGACCACCATTGACCAGCATCTCTAGTGAGGCTGTAAACTGCCATGATAACTATTTCCCTTTCACTACTCCTCAAATCCTGAAATATTTTCTCTAGAGAATTTATCCATTGCTCAGATACTAAGGGATTTGTACTCCCATTGAACATTGGTGGTTGTTGCCTCATGAATAGATCTAACATTGATCCTCCATGCTGTGGATCAGGGTGCTTCATACGGGTAAGGTTATTATTCATAACCTAAGTGAGTTTTCCCAGTATGGTGATTAGCTGATCGGCACCAGTTGCATCACCATCTCCACTATAATTATTTTGAGCAGGAGGGCAATCCCTACATGGAGTGTGTGCATTGATACGGTTTCCATTTCTTCCACTAGGCTCCATTTCTAAACAATGGAATAAATTAGATCAGTTTATGAATCAAAATACATAATCCCATAATTATAAAACACTTAACATAAATTGAAATATTTATGTATATAATCTATAATAATAAAACTTTTCTCTTTTAAGAAGTATCTACTCATAAACCCTTCATAATGATTTGTAATGAAAATGAGATTTATCCTAAGCATATCCCCGGGGAGTGTTGTAACCAAGAGTGCAGCAAGGCCCGTTGTCGTGCACCAGTTCCCGTTCGAGTCTATCTCAAAGAAGTGTTTTCGGGTTTTACCCCTAGGTACATCTGTGCCAGAGCCGCCTCTACCTACTGGTATCTAGACAGGGATGTATTGCTCGGAAAACTCACAAAATCTTCTACAATACCAAATCTCTAGGAAGTTCTTCTATACTAATCCTCAAAGTTCATCTTAGGTCTACGTGCTCTAATCAGAGTTTATCTATATCTAGCTTCCATGGTTTGTACTAACCTTCCTCTAATATCAACTGTAACGCCCCGAACCCAGTTACCTAGAGTCAGTGCATTATTACATAACATTGGAATGATCACAAGAAAGATCAAATCTCAAAAGACCGATTGGTTTAGTAGCCTTGGAAACACTAGATATATTCATTAAGTTTTTCATTACATCATAAAGTGAAAAACTACTACAACAACATATTGTCTCCATAGTCCACACTATTATCCTCTTATAATATATCTGAAGGTCATTCATAATTTACTTCTTCATATCCTAGGAAAAATAAAACATAGAAAAGGGGTGAGCTAAAATGCCCAGTAAGGATAACAATATAGCAGAAACTTTCATTAATAAGAATAACATTTAAGGCAGTGTATAACTAAAACAAAAGCCTTTTAAACTTGAACTTCAACATTGTATGGAAAAAATAAAATGAAATAATGCCATTTAGTTATTCCCATGGATATTCTACTAATCGAATAATCACATGCAATATCAATAACCACTTTCATAATGATGGAATGCATAATGCCAGACTATCATAACCACATAGCCAAGGCCTCGTGCCAAGACTACAAATAATATTTTTCCAAGGCCTTATGCCAAGACACTAGTTTGTCCCATGAGACCTACCGATGCATTGAGGAGCTATAGTGGGCTCCACCCTTCACATATTAAATCCAATGCATTCCCATATGAAAAGGTTTAAACATAACATAAACATTCGTATTAAAACTAGCATATGAAATGTAAATACATCCACCATAAATCAGGAATGGTAAAAAAAATAGAACATACACAGTCAAACATATCACAAAATCTTCAATACAATATAGAAGTTTTGTATCATAATAAATCAACTTCAAATAAGCATAAAATCCATCAAAGGATATTGACATAGATGAAATCAAAACTCTTTTTAGAGAAATATCTCTTTCTATTTTGAAATCATTTAAGAGTCATTTATTTATAAAATAAAACATTTCCTATGAAAATATTCTTATAAGCTTGTAAGGTAATCTTTGACAATTTTATAACGGTGTAAAATAGCCGCACCCGCCGTATAAGTTAAAAAAACATTCTTACCTTAATTCTGTCGAAAAGGTTAAAAAGAACCTTGTTTGGAAAATGACGGAAAGATTCCTTTAAAAAACTCTTATAAAAAGTCAAACAAGGGTATAAATGACTTTAACCCATATTCTTTTAAATAGTAAAAATGTTTTCAAATACATTTTTATGAAACATGGGTGTGTATGATAAAAATATCCCAGTAGATTATTATGTATAAAGAACCTCGGATAATGAAGAGATTGCGAAATAAACCCATACCTTGTACTTTTCCTTGGTTGAGGTAGGTTAACCTCCTCTATAATGGTGAAATAATTGTTATTAAATTATACAAGAATCATATACATTAATATGATATCATATATGATCTTTAACATTGATTTGTTAATAATATCTTAGTATTATCGTTGTTTCGGGTGTTAACTGACTCGTTTCCTTTTATATGATTTGTTATGTAACCCATGTTTTTAATGGATAGGTTGTATCTTAATCATATCCATAATGTTATCAAGTCCTTATATACTATTATTAATCATCATATGCGAATTATACTTGGATGGATACGATGGAGAATGAATCTCATCGCGTTCGTGGAGATGGTAGTCCGTACGTACACAAGAGCGACAATATCATTTTTTTGATATTAAAATAATATATAATTGGATGGTATAAGATATATATAGAATCATTATCATTTTACATTTATTATTTACATTAATTACATGTCATTATTATACCCATCCAAATAATAATTTATTGAATAACAATTACACCACGACGTGGAGATGGTAAGCCGTACGTACACACGTATGGTGACTTGTTATTCAAAGGATGGATAGAATATTGAATATGGTTTTACCATATTTATAATAAAATAACAGTATATATATGATACTGGAGTTATTATTTTAGAATGGTAATAACAAAGGAAGATGAAGTGGATGAAGAACGGAACTTGGAAAAGGGTGGTGAAATCATTACCTCTTCTTCGGGTTCTTCCTTTTGATTTGATCAAAAGGACTCTTAGGCTGGCTTTCTGAATAAAGGAAGGCCTCTAGGATGAAGTGAGGGAAGTTGAGAGATCATTTGGGCAGAGGTTGGCCAATCAAAAAGGCTTTTAAGGTGTGAGTTAATGAGAAGGGGGAGTTCCCTTTTATAAGAGGGGTGAGGGGCACCTTTAAAAAAGCTAGAAATATTAATTTATAATAAATTCATATTCAGTTTCTAATGGCTCAAAAGTTGATTATTTAAATTATAAGGTGTGTATGGGTATAAAAAACTCAACCACTAGAATTTAGACAGGTTTGGGTCATTATATTAACCCTAGCATTAAGTATTAACTCTTAGTTAATTAGTTTCACTTTTACAATGTCTCTTTGTATTTTTATATTATATTGTTAATAAACATACCATATATATCCAAGATACTCCCATGTGGTCCATTAATGATTCAACTATCATGATATAAGTCTCTTGGACGAACCTTAGATTTTTAGGAATTTAATATCAATTAATAATAAAATATTTTTTTAAAAAACTCTTTTATGTCAATTTTGACATTATTCAATAGTTGATTTTTTTGAAACTCATAACAGAATGATTACTTCTAAATAAGTATATTAAATCAATCCTAATATGTAATATTATCCAATAAAATTAGTTTAATTCATAAAAAGTCTGAAATTATATTTATTTGGCTATTTATAATATCATTTATTTTAATTGTTCACTATTATGGTAATTACTCCATCAGCACTGTGTCATAAGTAAATTAAATTATATATTCTTTAAAATTATAAATAAAATATAATTATGTCAGAAATAGTTTTATCTTTCTAATGAATATTTATAGTCGAAACTAAAACATATATAACCCTATGTAAAATTTTTTTTTCTAAAATATATCTGCTTGTGTAATTTTTGTATTCATTTTAAACATAATTAAAATAAAGTGTCCATATCACTTACAAGTGGCACCATGGGGTCCCAAAATCAACCCAAAGATGAATATGGTCGAACATGTATCAACCAATAATGTTATGACACGTTTAAGGGTAATATATTGTTATTATAATATTATTTTTTAGCCCTTATTTACCGGATTTACCCTTTAACCATGGTAAATAAAATATTTACCGAAGTAATTATTCAAAATGTCTAAAAATAAAAGTTACCTATTTACACAATTTTAACATCATGATTCCAAATATGGAATCCATTTTTCCAAATTCAAAACACTGAAGTGGAAGAAATTAATTTAAAATTAATTTCCGCTGTCAAAACAAAAAACGTGTTTTTAAGATATAATAACTATCAAAATATTGATACTTGTTTATGTTCAGTTTAATTGTGAAATTATGTCCAATGAAAAAAATTGTATTAAATGGTAAAAATATATTCTAAATATACTTTAAAACCACTCAAATTCATAATTTATCAATATAAATTATTTCGATTAAAAAAGTTGTTTTTAATTAAAATTTAGTAATTTTCACTATTCATTAAAATATTAAAGTTATCTAAAAAGTAACAATATTTCATTTAGGCTAAATTCGATATTCCGAATCCAAAAATGAAGTCCATTTTGAAATATAAAATATATATAATTTCAAAAAGTAGGCATTACTATTCATAACGGCTAGTTTGATCGGTTGTGGTGTGTGTTAGAACTCGATGTTGCGTTGAACACACGCTATTGCATTATTCAAAGAGAAGTGTACTGTAGAATCTTGGGTTGTTACAAAAACTAAAAAAGAAAACATTTTAAACATATATCCTCCTTAATGTCTTCTTTCAAGGTTATATTTTTTTCCTTCTAAGTGGAGTGTACAGGCACAGAAATCATACCTCACATCTAAGAGACAAGTCCTCCATATGTAAGAAATAGAAAACCGGGGGTACAATTTTGAGTTTGAACATATTCAACGTAGTCAGAGTCAATAAATCAAACTATATCAATATATAACTACTATTTGAGTAATATCTAATGTACAATTTATCAGATATAGAGTCATAAATCATTAGCCATTTCAATTCATGCCAATGAGGCTTACCGGGTTTCAAGATAAATATGATCAAAGTACAAACTAAAAATGAAATTTGTAGACTAGAATAGACCATAAAATACATAAAACTTAATACTAGATCATCATATGGACTCATACTAATGAAAGAAGCCTCATCTACGTTACTAGGGGTTTTTCCAAAGAAAACATAGACTATTCTCTTAATGGATTACTAATAGTTCTATCATGCTCATGCTGATGTATTATTAGTAATGTATTAACATAATTATATTGGGATAAGAATAAGGTTCCGTCATTCATGTATCTTATTATTTCCATACCTATGATTTGATTATCATGCCTTTAGAATTTAATTTCAAAGAGAAAATTAAATTTCTTTTTGACATAATTGTATTACTAATATTTTTACAGATTAAAAGAATACAATTAACATATAATAACAGGTAAAAGTATTCATGTTTAATAATTTTATAATATATAAATTCATCAAATTTACATCTGTAAAACTGATTTTCAATCATAAAAGAATCACACAACTTATACCATTCTCTTGTCGATTTTTTAAGCCCATGTAAATACTTCGTAATAAGACAATTTTTATTATGTTTGATCATTTTTTTAAAATCCTTTAAGAGTAGTCATATAAATTGTTTTATAATGATTTACATGTAAAAAAAGGTTTTAAATATAATTTTTCAACATGAAAAATATATTTTATTGCAAAAGAATTATGATTTCTAACAGATGAATGTTTAAAAAAGGGGGAGATAATTTCACTATAATAAATTCCTTCACAACGAATAAATCATTTGGAAACCAATCTGCCATTGAATTTGATTTTTGTTTCTCCAACCTTGTTCTCATTCTTCCTATAACTCCACATAGAACATATGACATTCTAGTAACTAGGTCTGAAAACAACAACCTAAGTGTTGTTTTTATGTATCCAATTCTTCTGTTCTTACATTTCACTCAGCCACCTAGTGGATTCATTATACATAATATCCTGATTATAATTTTTAGGTTCAACATTAAATAAATACTTTTCTATATAGAATGCATAAGAAACAATGTGTACATATTTGAGATGGTATTGAGGCCTAAAAACACTCACATCTCAATCCGTAGTTAGATGATAATTTCTCAAATAAGTGAGTTCCTCGGTTTTAGGTTTATAAATCGAATTGGAATCAGATTAAAATATTATCTAGAAAATTTGTGGAATCGGACCACTCATAGACTAGGATGGGTCACTAAATTCAAAACGGAATTCAACAACTAGGGGAGTTGGTACTCTAGAGGGTCATGCAGTGTCATCTGATTTCTCTATAGGTTCAAATCAATTTTCACCGGTCAGACTAGAATCATGAAACACTAAATATAATATAAAAATCAATTTTGGATAACTTTGTTTGTATACCCATAGTTGATACCCCTTAATACCCTCTAGGTAACCCACTAATATACAATTAACAAACCCATGATCATGTTTATCTGTGCATGTATTGGAATAAGCTAGAGATCCAGAATTCCTTAGGTTTGCATGGATTAGGGGTAAAAATTTGATGAATTTTTTAACTTTCTTAAAATAATCAGAAAAAATTGGAAACAGTTGATAAGATAGACTGTTTTTGAAGAATCCTCAACCCTGAAGGACCTGGGGTGTTTTTAGTGGGACAACAAACTCCTCACCCTCACAAGAAGAGACATATTGATTCCCTATGCTAATCCGTTCAGCTATATAGTTTCCAGAATAGTCTAGTATCTCATTCATCACATATATTCACAGAATTCAATGAATTATATCGATAGATACTCTAAAAACATATAAGTTCGTAAGGATTTGAGATTTCTATTTTAGTCACTTTCTACCCCCATATATTCCTTTAATAAATTTATAAAAGTATCATACCTATGGTTTAATATATGAATCAAGCTATTAATTGATAATTAATCAATTAATTTCATAGAGTATAATCCTCTTCCATGGGAGGTGACCCTAGAAGAGACCCATAAGACTCAATGAACATATTCAAGGGGTTCATTACCATTATACATTGATTGAATGAAACTGACACTTATATATTTCAAATATACACAATCTTCATAGAATGGGAGACTTTTTGGAGTTATGTTTTCCAAAAGCCTTTAATTTTTTAGTTCACTATGTCCCTTGGGACTAATGTTCCCAAAACATCTTTGAAAAAGGATACTGGAATCGTGTTCTGAAAGATAATATGTGTTCAACTAATATCTATAAACCATAACATCTAACACATAATGCCCATTGCGAAGTGTTCCTTTCATAAATTTAAGGGATCATAGGGTAACTCTATGGCATCAACAATTTTACTTAATGTTATACCCCTTCCGATCATGGTTTCCTAGGGATATTGGTTGTCTTTTTAACTTATGTACCCACCTAACATTCTCAAGATACAAAATAGTCCCATCATGAAGCTTGAATAAAACAGAACATATTCTCATAATGTGAGAGCTCCTGTTGATCTGTTGAACTAACTCACAAAATTATATTTCCCCCAACTCAGAATGAACTCCTTTATAGGAAACTTGTGGAATGATCCTCCTAAATCAAATACCCATTCATTAAAGATAAAAATTTAAGAATCATTTAACACATTGGTAGTTTCAAATTCTAGATCAATTAATAATGAATGGTTATTACTATTGTATAAATAGTCACCAATTTTTAGGGTAGTTACTCTTAATAAGTCTAGGTTTCATTCATAAAAAACACTTAATAACATTTTTTTAGACTTATATCATTTCATATAGGACCAAAACCTCTATTCAATCCTACACATCGACTCACATAAGTGTCCATACATGCTTATATCTCTAATATTTATACCCTAAGCCCTAGTCTGAAGGCTACCCTTCCATTGATGGTCTCTGGGGAGTAAAGAATATTTTACTTCTTCAAGAGTATGTGATTCATTCCCATGAATCATATAATCTTTAGAATAATTAATGGAATTATTTAAAGATGATAAAAATATAATGGACCGGTCTATATCATCCAACTTAATGTCTTTGTTCACTAAAACTAACAATATTTTATTAAATTCATCAATATGCATCATGACTGTAGCTGAATGGGACATTTTGAAATTATATAACCACATTTTATTTTAAAATCTAGCAGGAGACTTGGCCATATTAGTGGATTCATTCCTAGAACATATACCAGTAGTAGAGGGCCCATATGAAACTTCTCTAGGATATTTACATACTAACGATAAAAGAATTAAGCTACGGCCTTTCCAAAAAAAAATTACATAGGGACATCAACATTTGTAATTGTATTTTTCCCATATAGGGAAGTGGAAGTAATTTAATTTCTAGAACCAGTGAGGGAATTAATTTTATCATCATTTTCTAGTAAATATTTCATTTTAATTATCAAAATATTTCAATCATTTTCACAATCTTAATTATCAATATCAAATTTAGTAGAACTCATAGCTAACATTACAATATGATCTGATAAAACTTTTTTGGGATTAAATAATTAAACCCTAGAAAACCATAGATCCAATGTCTTGTATTAAGGTTTAATTATATATTCTGTTTGATTAATATAATGGTGACAAATAAACATAATAAAATTATGCACAAAATGAGCTACTAGAACAATAAACTGTAAGTGTACAAAAATAAAAGGAAAGTAGATATAACTTGCTTCCAATCGGTTTGATCACAATAGAATGGAGGGAACACCACACAGGTGAGAGTTTTATTATAAAGATAGAAAAAAATAATGAAAATACGTACTTGAAGTAAATCAAGAAAGAACTAGAGAAACTATCCGATGAGGCCGACCCTATTGAACTAGGTGGAAGCGGTGAAATCTATTATGTAGTTTCAACATCATCCTATCTGAGATGGACTCATGAACAAACCCATAAAGGGAACATAAAAATACTTGAAGGAAGGAATTTAATATCTACAAATCCAAAAAAATACCGATTCACGGTTATGATGAAAGATAGGTCAATATCTAAATCCTTCTTGAAGCGTATTCTTCAAAAACCCAGAACCATGTCGATTCTCCACTCAATATCCGCCAGAGAATTACTCTAGTTGCATGAGGTGAAATAAGATCTTCATAGGGGAGCATAGGACACCATAACATTCTTGATATGCTTCTTCTTCTCTAAGAGTCCCTCTAGACAGTGTGGGGAACATCGCATCAGGAACACATAGGTCGAACCATACCCATCAAAAGAGAGATCCCCTTGATCAAATGAGGCACTGCTGAATCACATGGATATCAAGGAGTAATGATGGCTTGCTAGAGGTAATCATGAAGTTTATATGGAAGAACTTAATTACTACCATATGGATGGCCCAGATGAAGTTGTTGGTTTGAGTATCTGATTGTGGGATGGCGCATTAGAAACATGGCACAATAAGAGTGGTATGAAAGTGACATAGTTTATCGAGGTCGAGTAAGGAAAAACTCCCTGATTAAATGAGGGTCACTAGATCATGGTCATTCAATGGTCCAAATAAGTATCCTCTATACAGATAAGGAAAATGAATGCATGTTATGAAAATAATTCAGTAAACAAAATAAGGACGAGGAAATTCAAACCCCATGTGAACAGTGTCATGCATCATATACCCCCTAAAAATATATCACACCCATAATGTTAAAAGAAAAAATAATATAAAAAACCATAATAATGGAATTTAAATGAAATAATGCATGAGAAAAATATAGTACTTTTGATATTGATTCCCCTTGTTATTTCTTATTTCATCATTTTTTTTTATTGTGTTGCATAGCACATGGAAATTCATTTTTGGTATCAAGATGATCTACTTGAATCTTGAGGTATGTGAAATGTATTCCAAAATACATTAAATTTAGTCATGGATATCCCTATATTGGGATGTTCTTAGGTTTTCGACTAACCAACATGACATAATCCAATCATCCATAATGGTGGGCGTGACTATCTCTATAGAGAGATGATCGTAAGGGTAATATGTGAAGATATCGGTGTAGGATTCCAATGGACATGGGATTTGTGTGTTTAAGATGATAGCCAAATAGGGATTGATAAGGTTAAACATGCATCATTCCTAATGAAAGCCACCATCTTGGTGGAATGTGCATTGTTAACATATGCTAGTACCTGTTTATCTTATCTGAAATACCTACTGACAACATTCCAATGTAGGTGGTGTTGGGATTCATGGAAACCATTTGAGTTCATGATTACTCAGCTTATAGATGGTCGTATGTGTATTTGAGAATTTACTTATTTAATGATATATAATAAATATTTTTCACTTATGTTAAGGAAACATATTTCAGGTTCTATAGAGTCATGCACACAAACCCTACTGAATACTTTTGATGAGCATGAAAATTTCATGACCAGATACCTAGGGAAGGAAAATGTACCTATGTTAAATGTTTGAGTAGATGATTAAAACATTGGTTGATAACCATTATTTTTTTATGATGACCTGATGCTTATTTATTTTTTACCTTCTGTTTCATTCTTTTTTTGTTTAGTAATTTCGGAGAATTTTATTTATTATATGACATTTATGATATATTTTTTATTTTTATGTATACTTTAATTATTTATTACCTTGTTGTTAATTAGATTATTATTATTTTTATGAAATGATAATAAGGGAATTGTTTCTCTACTGAATGAATTAAAACATCAAAGCTTGTTGGAAGCCTCTTGCGTATGGGGAACAATACATGGGGTCATGTAACATTTAAAATTAGACCTCATGGTTGGTTTGGGGTGTTACAAAGTGATTCTAGTTGATTATCAATTTAAAGGATAAGCTGTTAAATTGTGGACATTAATAAAGATTAAATATAATCTGGATGATATTATATATAGTTTGGGTTAATTTTATGAGGTTATTCCTTGAGAAGTATTTCCCATGGTCTACATGAATCAGGATAGAGTGAAAATTATATTACATAAATAAAAATGATGATTAATCCACTATGAAATGTGAAGGTAACAATATTCAAATAACATGGTATTCTTTTGGAAATTTCATTGAGAAAAATATATTATTGGAAAATATTATAATTTTTTAAATCCAATCCTTCGTAATGGTTTATAAATCCAGGAATTTTGATGTTATAAAGAAAAATGTTTATTGCGTTAGAAAGGTGAAAAGAGATTCCTAAAATAGTTAGTGTTATTATATGGTATTTGATATGAATTATAATGAGGAACATAATATTGGAAACTGGTTTGATAAAGTGAGATAGGGAAAGAAGTTTCTATATTCATAAATTTATGGATGTGAAGGGAACCAACTAAGACATTGTCTAATTGATACCAGTAAAACTGATATTTTTATCATTTTTTGGGGGGTAATTTCTACCATTTAATGAAATTTTAATCCTTACTAAATGAATTATCAATAAATTTAATAAATGTCCTCAAACATGGGTGATGATTATTGTTATTTGTGTTTATCCACAAGCATTAATAAGTTATATTGTATAGAAATTTCCATTACCACTTATAAATATCACTTGGAAATAATATTTGGAAATACAACTAAATCTAACTATATATTTAAAATCATTTATAAGATTTAGAAAAAGTCACAATACACCACTATTTTTTTAAAAATATCAGGGATATTGTAACCAACCCAAAATGTTTTCATTTTGTTAAAACGAAATTCCACTACAGCACCTCTCTACACCACATGTTCTATCATACCATGTTTTACATCCTTATTCCATTCCCGACCCACCTTCATGAAATTTTTCCACTCAAACCTAAAATTCCCTTACTATCACCCTACATGGACACTCTCAATAACTCATCACCCTACCCGATCCTAGGTCAGATACCTCAACCCTCACCCATGACATCCTTTATATACACTGTTGAAAATTCCTCTACTCGTGCTCCTGAAATAAAATTCCACCTACAACCATGACAAAATCACATACACAAATAAATGATTCGATACACACAATCAACTCTCCAGGGAACAACTAATGTGTTTTTTAGTTCCATATTTATGATTATGTATAATGGGAAATATATAATGTATATAAATATTATTATATTTGTATTCATTTTTTTATATATATTTATATTTACATTTATATTTATTTCTAAAAAAATAAATATAAATAAAAATATAAAACTATTTTAATTATGGAATTCCACTAATTTTATAATATATAATTATCAGTCATTATATTTTATATATTTAATATGTTAATATGACATGCATGCCAAATCATTTTTATTTATTTTAATATGTTCAATTATTTATACTGGTTGGAGTATTACCCTGCATGGACCTTCCTAACTTGGCCTTTTACATTCTTTTTAAGCCTTTTCATTTTGACCTGCAATTCTACATATGCCAGTGATGAATCGTTTATCCGCACCTTCTTGATTTTTATACATTGACTATTTATTCCACCCATATCATCAATGTCATCCACCTATTTTGGATTATCTATTTCGCCTCTTGTTTTTGGTTTTAACTTGTCTTCATGGAATATCATGAGATGATGTGGAATTTTTTGGTGCTTCTAATATATGTTTAATTGATGAATCCTCCACCGATGTCCATTCCACTTTCCCCCGGATTCATTTGACTTTTCTATAGTACACTTATCAATGGTTCCCTTGGCATGGAACTGGGTTGTTGTTCATGGAGGGTTATACATCCTCTTAAAGAGTGGATCACGACCCTATCATTATCGATGAACACCACTGGTGTATATATTCTATTATAATTTCCAACCAAATACATCTGGTGGAAATTAAAAGGGTATTTACCAAGTACCTATTTCATTTCTTTAATGTTTCCATTTAATGGGTCTATATCATTTCATTAAATTTCCATCATAATGTGGATGATTTATTTCATTAAACGTATCCATTTAATTTGACAATTTCATTTCATTAATGTATCTGTTTCACAACATTGTAATTGGATATAAGGTTTTACAAATAGTAGTTTGAAAAATAATGTTCAATACAAAGCATGAAATCCTCTCTTTTTTGTGTGAAAATTTTCTTCATCTCATATTTCATGTCATGTATAGCTAGGAAACTGGTAACATAAGGAGGTTCCCATGGATTCCTCTATTTTATTGAATATGTCCTCAATTCAACTATAAGATCCAATGTTCTATAAGGACAACTATGAGATGTGGTGCATCCAAATGAAGTTTTTTTTGGTTGAAAAGAATTATAGAAGATTGTAATCGACATGTATGAAGTACCCACTATAGAGAATGTAGCATCCTTCAAAAATAAAAAAATTATGACTCTCAAAAATTGAAGGAAGAAAGAAAAAAAAGGTGTTATTCCTCTTCTATCATGTGTTCGATGAACCAACATTTGAAAATATTAGTGTTGAAACTTCATGAAAGGAATCATGGGACACCCATTATACCATATTCAAGGGTGTTGATCAAGTGAATCATGTATATATTCAAACATTAATGGAGGTGTTCAAATAGGTACACATTAAAGAAGGTGAGAGTATATATGAGTACTTCTCACACATGATTGTTATTGTCAACAATTTGAAAAGGAATAGTGAAAATGTAGAGATGATCTGAGTCATTGAAAAATCACTTTGATCTCTAACAAACATTATTTATCATTTGGTTGTGGAAAACAAAAAAACAAAGGATTTGTAAAAACTATCTATTTATGAAATAATGGGTCTATTTCACGTGAATGAGAAATGAATGGTTCTGTTGCACATCATATAGTCCAAGTTAACTCTACAAAAACAAACAAATGGCCAACTGTAATGAATCTATAATCATGGAAGAGGATGAGGGCATTGATATCTTAAAAAATATCAACAAAAGTAAAAAACTACCATTTTCCATCGAATATGAATTGCTGGAGGCCTATTCACATGTGGTTGTTGAATGATAATGAACATCCATTGCCCCAATTTACAAAAAAAAATCAGCCATAATGTTTCACAGTTTTGGAGAAAAATTAATCATGATGAATGATCCAACTATGATGAAGCAACTAATTGTGAAGAAGAAGGTACCACACTCCTCCACGCACAATAAAAGTCATCTGCACGACTCTATGGGTGGTATTTAGACATGGCTGCAAGAAACCATATGATTGGAAAATGAGAATTGTTCAAGGAACTCACAAAAGATGTTCTTGACAATGTGACATTTGGGGACTCATCAAAGGTACCTGTGATTGGAAAAGGTAAAATAAAATTATATCTGAAGATTGGTGAGTCAAATTAAATTTCAAATGCGTATTATGTACCAACCATGAAAAATAATATCATCAATCGTGACCAACTCCATGAGAAGGGGTTTTTTATACACATTGAAAACACTTCTTTGTCTATATGAGATGCTCAAGGGAGTCTTATTTATCATGTCCAAATGGTTAAAATAGAATGATTCCTCTACATATTATCCCAATGGATAAGAAATGTATCATTATACTCATGATGAATGACTCATGGAGATGGAATATAGACTTTTGGAATCATCATCTCAGTGTACATAATCTTTTATCCTCATCAAGCATGGTGTGTGTCTTGTCATTGATTGAAGTTCCAAATCATGTGTGTGAGGCATGTACACTCAGCAAGCAACAATAAAACTCCTTCCCATGTGGATTATCTAGAAGTGAAAAGGAACCACTTCAGTCAGTTCACACTGATATTTGACAAAAACATGAAACACCCTCACATTGATCTAATAGTTATTTTATTACCCTCATTGATGATTTTAGTAGGAATATCTAGGTGTATTGAATTATGGAAAAATCAAATTCTTTTATGGTCTTTAAAATTTCCAATTGTCATATTGATTATAAAATCGGTTACGAAATTAAAGTACACATACTTGAAAGAGGTGGAGGATATATGATAAATGAATTTAATGGTATTTTCATGGAACACGGAATTATGCACCAGTAAAGTAACACCTAAACACCGCAATAGAATAGAATCAGAAAAAAAAGAATTGCACCGTCCTCAATATGAAGTGGTCCATGCTGAAGGAGAAAGGGCTACCAAAAAAATCATTTGGGTAGATGTAGTTTCATGTACTCCCTACCTTCTAAATCATTGTCCAACCAAAAGCATCAAAAACATGACAGTATAAGAGGCATTGAGTGGCTACACACTGAGTGTGTCACACCTAAGAACCATTGTGTGTGCTGCCTATGCTCATGATCTAGAAGTAAGAAGAAGGAATCAGGATGATCGTGGAAAAATGTACATCTTCATCGGCTACTATGGAGTATCCAAAGCCTACATGCCTAATAATACACAAAGAATTAATGTAATGATGATTAAAGAAGTGTTATTTTTTGTGGAAGAAACATGGTATTGGAATGATAAATCAGAGAGAGAAATTATTGTATTAATAAAAAATTCTGAATAAAGGCATGATCATCAGGATAAAATGAACGCTGCCCCTTCCCTAGATGCATCATTTGAACATTGAAATTTAAGGGTATGTTTCATCACTCCTGAGAGGACTCCATAATGTCAAAATTTAGAGATCTTATCCTGAACCATGGAACCCAATAATTGGAAATGCTTATGTGAAAACTATGAAAAAATTGAAAATTTAAATCATTTTTTCCAATATGTTAATCTTGAGCATCTATCTTTTCAAGAATCCATATGATAAAAATGATAGAGAATTGATATGGAAGAATAAATTCATTCCATATAGAAAAATTACAGACAGGAGATGACTACATCTCATAAAATTCAAAAGACCATCAGCATCAAATGGGTGTACAAGATCATGCAAAATGATGATGGTGAGATCTATTGATACAATTAAAGGCTCATAGGAAAGGGGTACAACTAGATGTACGCGGTAGAAAATGAAGAATAATTTTCTCCTACTACTTTCCATGACACTGTGAGGATGTTTATCTACCTTTTTTCCTCCACTATTGTATGATATACCAACGGGATTTCAATTCTTCATTCCTGAATTAAATTCTAGAAGAAGATGTCTATGTTGACTAGCATATAGACTTTTTTATTCATGGGGAGGAAGACAAGGTGTATCAATTGAAGAAATATTTCTCTGAGATGAAGCAAGCTCTATATTCTGGGAATGAATGCATTGATAACTATATTCAAGAGAATGGCTTTGTTGAATGTCCATATGAGCATGAAGATTACATCATGAAGAATTATTGTGGGGATGTACATACTGCATTCTTGTATGTTAAAGATTTTATATTTACTCGGAACACCATACCAATTTTCTATGAATTCAAGGGGGCCATGTTTAAGGAATACAATATGATAAATGTATTTAACATGTCCATTTTCAAGGATTGGTATTAAAGGAACAACATGGCGGAAACTATATATCACATAAGAGGTATTCCAAGTAGTTCATTGAAAAATTCACGGTGGGCAATTACAATGTTTTAAGCACCCATGTAGAAATTAGAATAAACCAAATAAAATATGGATATAGAAGAAGAATCGACGTGACATTGTTCATGAATATGATTGGAAGATAGAGGTATCTCACTATCACCATTCCTGATATTTTCTACAGATTTTGGGCTTCTAAGAAGGTACATGGAAGCATCAAAATATTAACACTTGCTAGAAGAAAAACGAATCCCCGAGTGCATCAATGGAAGGGTTAAATTTGGACTGTTTTATCTATAAAATAAAGAAGAAACACTATATGATTACTCTGAATGTGATTGGGGATTTGACCAAGATGAATGAAAAAGAACCACCGGGTATATATTTTTTCATGGATCGAGGGCTTTCACATAGACTTCAATGATGGAGAGCATTGTTTCCCAATCAACATATGAAGCGAATTACATGGCAGAATAGTCCACTATATGTGATGGAATTTGATTTAGAATATGAAAAATAGAGTTGATGCATTGATAGGATGGATCCATAGTCATATATGTGGATAATTAGTCATTAATGGAACTATTCAATAATTAGGATCTGCATAGAAAAAACAAACACCTTGATACCCAATATCATTTTCTAAGAGATCATGTAAATCAGAAAATAATAAAATTGGAGTATTTCCATAATATGGAACTTGTGTCTGGTATTTTCACAAAGGCGTTACAGATAGATTCATTAAAGTATCTGAGAACATTGCTTAGAATGAATCTTTTTTTGTTTTGAATGGGAGTGTTGGAAATTCAATCCAAATACATCTTGTGGAAAGTCAACGGGTCTTTCCCATAATGTTGTTTCATTTCTTTAATGTGTCTCTTTAATGTGGATATTCCATTTCTTTAATTTCTTTGTTTAATGTGTCTATTTTTTCATTAAATATGGCCGTTTAATTTGGATGTTTTGTTTCATTAATGTGTCATTTTAATTTATTTTTAAATTCATATAGATGAATTTTTAAGAATAATGAACATAGAGGCTATTATATTGAGAAAAGTAAAACATTACACCCAACAGAAGGAGGGAATTTTAAAATTATCCCTAATATGAAGAGGGTACATGTCATTGGGAATAGTATTGATATAGATGCTCCCTTCTACCAAGACCCATTTGTTTGAAAGTCCATTTGTGATGTAATTCACCTCCCAGATGGTGTGCATGATGAAGTATTTCATGGAAGAAATCTTATCAAGGAAGTTTATCCACATACCTTCCAGTTTCTTTGATATCCATTTCTGACCCACTATAATTTCATGAACCACTATAAAAGTGTAACAGTAATCCCAAATTTTGTTCCAGTGTCTTTTACAAATGATGTCCACCGCTCAGATAAATGCCACCATTTCAGCTTCTAATATAGTAGCATGCCTGTAAAGACCATAATTTCACTCAACCACCTCCACATGATGATCCATTAAAATAATCCCTAAGCCCTAGGGTCTAAGATTTCCCCTGGAGGCCCCATCCATGTTTTATTTTAAACTACCACTATAGGGGACAGACCATAGACCCTCCATCGGGCCCCTTGGTTTTGGATATTAACCTGCAACCTTTATGCTTCTGAGGATTGTGAATTCCATAACCGAGGTGTTGCAATGCTCAATAACAATCGAGTTGGAATTTTTAATGGCTATAAAAATAATTTTAATTATAATTCATATTAATTTTTTCCAATTGTATTGTGAAAATAAACATGAAATAAAAAGCTTAAAATCCATTATTTCATTGTGTTCCAATTTTCTTCTTCTTATACTTATCGGATTGTATATCCAATAACTTCTCATGTAATTTTTCACAATTTCCACCCGTTGAAGTAGTGTGTAAGATAATTGAGTTGTATTTCCTCTAACATCTTGTATATTTGATTATAAGTAATTGCACGTTGTTTGGGAATATGAATTTGAATAATAGAGACACACATCAAGAGATCACTATGGACAGACCCAAGCAACTAGAAGTATAAGTGTCTTAAATTTCTATTTTCCTTATTCTCAAAATTAGTTTTTCAGTGTATCTACCAATTTTTTCATTCCATTTATCCTTTATGTGGTAATTTATTCTTTTGTTAGACTAATAAAATCTGTGTGTGTTGATGGGGTTCTTATCATGAGCCTAGGTCCCCCAGAGACCAACACATATAAATAACTATGTTCAAGATATTTATTTTACTTTATTTCATCCTATTATTATTGTCCTATGAATATTATTTTTCTCTAACAATAGACTATTTCTTTCCTTTGTTGGTTTGGTGTTCTTCTGGAGTTTGGTTCACTCTCTCCCATCATAAAGTAGTATCAGAGCCCCACTGATTTAATTTTGCTGTCAAATTCAATTATTGTTTCATTGTTTTCAATTTGGGTTTTCTATATTAATTTATGCACTTTGATAACACTGTAATTATCTACTATATTATTTACTTATTTCTTTAGATACACTATACCCTATATATTTATAATCATTTAAAATCTATTTTATAATAATTGTTTAACCAAGCATATTTTTGTTTTTGGGGGAATATGTTTAACATTTTCTACAAGAACATGACATCTACTCTCTGGGTAAAAATGTTAACAAAAATAGTCAAAATAAATTAATTTGATGGAAATAACGACATTAGCCTTTGGTGAATGATGATAAGATCCTATATGGTTCATTAGGGCCTATTTTATGCCCTCTATTGTCCTGAAAAAACTTATAATAAATTTAAATGAAAACTGATAACCCCCTACTGAATACCATGATGCAGCCCTTGATGTGTTAGTTAAAGCACATAAATCGTAAATTTTTTTATAAAAAATATTTATTTAAATATTCCTATGAGTCTGCTACTACTTCTTTTTGGACAAAATTAGTGAAATTATGTATGACTCCTTCACTAGTTGGTAGGATATATAAAATACATTGCATTTAGAAATTTAAAATGAATCTTTATAGCCCTACTAAATCCCATATTGATAAATTTAACAAGGTTATGTTACATCTTGATAATATTAAATTAACTATCTATGGTGAAAATCATAGAATTATCCTTCAAATATATTTAAATAATGTCTAAACCAAAATAGTTGAAAATAATATATACGGTCCAGACTCCATTACCCTTGAGGAGGTTAAGTCAACTCTTCTTTCTAATAAAATACACTCTAATTAAAAAAAAATAGGTGAGGCTAAAAGCTTATTCTCAAGGGGAATTCCACAATAAAATGTTAAAAAATAATAGATCAGTAATGATAAATGAAATAAATGTAAAGACCCAAAAAATAGGTCATGATTAAGGTAAATAAATGTCACTTTCTTCCATTATGATAAGATTGTTATTATTAAGCATAACTTTAGGAAACTCAAACATGTGTTAGAAACCGAATATCGCACTGAGGAGTCACATCTTGATGACTCGTGTTAGGAAACTTTCAAAGTCCATAATGTGTCCTTCCATGAATTCAACTATGAGTTTCTCCTATAATCAGGCTATTCCTTTCACATGTGTCCCATTGGAGACTCATTAGTATAATAGATTCAAAGGGTAGAAGGATTTTTACACTAAAGAAGTAATAAGCAAGTTAAGGATGAAGGAAGATGCTCTGTTTTCATAGAACTATACGGTCATTCCACCATGAAAATATTTGACATTTCATGGGATCCAAACCATTAATGAGTACTAGTTTATTTAAGAGATCTAGATTAAAATGGATTAACATTTAGAGGAAAATGAGGTTGTCTATAATCCTCTAATGGATCTTGATCCATCATATATGGATCTCATGTTTAGGGGGTTTGTACCTTGAATTAAAAAACCAATCAAGGTTGGTGGGGAGTGTCTATTCTTATAATATAGATAATAAAATTATCTCAAATAGGATATTGGAGAATTTTATCTCAAATGGCCTAGAAAAACTCAACAAGAATTGGCTGTTGAGTGACATCACACCTAATAGTCAACCATTTTGTGAAGATTGTGTGATGGAAAAGGAAAAGGGGATAACCATTAATTGGTTATCTTTTAAATCTGATTAGCCCCATTATGATATTCATTCTGAAGATTAAGGAACAATAAATAAAACATCTCATTGAGGAGCATCTTTTTTTAACATTTATAGATTATTTTCCTAGAAAGGTCTGAAATTACATTCTATAAAATAAATATAATGTTTCGAATACTTTTTAAAACCTATAAAATATTGGTAGACAAACAAATTTGGAGGAAACATAAAACCATGGGAACATATAATAATGTGGATAAACTGTCTGGTATATTTATTGATTTTCGTTAATCTGAAAGTACTAAAATGAATATAACTTTTAGATAAACGGCACAAAGAATATATCCTAGAAGAATGGATAAATATGAATATATTTGAGAATATAAAAACCATTATTTCATTCTTGATTCTCCCTAAATCCTTATGGGAAAAGGTTTTTAGAACTTTTTTATGCCTTATTAATAGGTTTACTTATTAATATAACAATTTAAAACAACTTATGAATTGTCAGATGGTAAGACTCCCTAATATTCTTACATATGATTATATAGTATCAATGCTTATTTTCACATTAAGATAGTTTAACTGAAACTAATAGATCTAAAATGCGTCTTTATTTGTTATCTTGATGGCGTTATGGGGTATAAACATTGGGTAGATAATCCTGGTTTTTAAATGTGAATTGTTAGTAAGGATTTATTCCCATGAGTCTTGTTCTATGAAACCCATGGCTACTACATCTTGCTGTAGTGATCCAGACCATGACTAGGGTGATGAAACTATGATTATGACCGATTTTGAAGATCTTATATGTCCAACACTATTGGATGAACATCCCACTATGCAGGAAGACTTATGCTATAGTCCTGGTATAAATGAATCTAAACCATGTTCCCCTAAAAGGTTTTACTTTCTATACCTAGAAAGGGAATGGAGATTACCAATATTTCATTCTTGGTTATCCAATATGACATGGATTTATTTTTATTTCACGTTTTATAGGATCTTATAGAGGATTATCCTCAAGCCTGTAGGCAATCCTTAAATGGAAAATACCCAAAATAGTGGTTATTTTCAATGGATGATGAAATGAACTCTTTATGAAAAAGTCACTCTTCGTCTATAGTTAATAAACCACCCATTTCAAATATTAATGGCTGGATGTGGATTTATATGATAAAAGATGAAAATAACGAGGGAAATAACATCATGTACAGATCAATGTTAATTTCTAATAGTTTCTTTAAATGAAAAGTCATAGAATATTCTAATATATTTTCCTTTGTTGTCACACATTCCTCAATTATACATTTACATTATCATACAATCTATAGTGATCTATAAATTTTACAAATAAATATTAAAACACCCTTCTTTCAAGTATATTTAAATGAAAAAAATATCTAATACCACTTCATGGCTATTTAGAAAAATTCAATCTGAATGAAGTATGCTTGTAAAATAAGTCATTGAATGGATTGAAACAATCCCAAGTGATGTTTTATATGAAATTTTATTTTATTTTGTTAGATAAAGAATTTACAAGGTTTCAACATGATTCATATATCTATATAAAATCATCTAAAAAATATATTCTTTGTCTACTAATTTATATTGATTACATGCTTGTCATTTTTAAAATTATGAGTTTTATCGTTGCAATAAAATCTAAATTAATGTACGGTTGGAATTGAATCATTTAGGTTTAGATAATAAAATAATATTCTTTGAAACTAATAGAGACAAGATAAATAAATTTCTTTATCTTTCTCATAATTATTATATTTTAATAATTCTCAACAGATATATGTCAAATTCTCTCAAACCTATTAATATACCACCTTGAAATCACACTAATATCACATTAACACAAGAACCCACAACAGTTGATGATGTAAAATTAATGCCTAAAATTCCTTAAACTAATATTGTGTGTAGAATTATATACCCTATTATTTTCACCATAGTTGATTATTCCTATACAATTGGAATACTATTCAAATTTATGAAAACACCAAGGAAGAAAAATTGGTAGCCCCTAAAAAAAATTTAATAAACTTATCCTATAATTATAGTCTTTAATTGTTTTATAGTAGAGATGTGAGAAATTTTTAAATTCTATTTGGATATGTAGATTCTAACTATGAAGGTAATTTTGATACTATAAAATGCTAGATTTCTTATGTTTTCACTTTCTTTGATGGTAACATTTTTTGGAAACGAAACATATAGTATGTGATTTCTCATTTAACCACATAATCTAAGTATATTACGTTGATAGTGGCAGTGAAAAAGATTTTGTTATAATTTACTATCCTATGAAATTATTCATTTCAATTCTATTTAAATAAATAGTCTTAGAATAAACCATCACATCATTTTTCCAATAATTTATTATTCCATGGTTAGTCAAAACACATAGATATTATGCTGAAAAAATTTAGAGACGTTGTTGAATCTAGAACTATGTGTGGAAATTAGATACATACTGATGATTAATCGGACTATAGTTTGACTAAATATTTTTTGTTATCTAACATCATGTTCTTCTAAGAGTGGATGAATTTTGTTATAATTATAGAACCATTTTTTTATGAATATCTCCAATTAAAATTGAATGTGGTGGAGATTTTTTAATTATGGAATTCAATTTGTGTTTTCTTATTGAATTTACCATCATTATATTCTTCCAATTTAACCTTTCAATTAGATATTAATAAAATTATAGTTTTAATTTTAATATGATCGATTAGTTATAATGATGAGATTATTTCACAATGTGGTCATTCCTATTTGAGCCGTATACATTTTGTGTGGGCCAAGTACTTTTGGTCGTCCATTATTCACTTGTCTATAATGACTTGTTGATCTGTACCATGATGATTCTTAGTCAATGATTATTCCTTCCACCTATTTTATTTTTATCTATGCGCATGTATTGGATATTCTGTTTCCCTAATTGGTTTTTTATTTCAACTTTTTATCATTCTGGATATTGTTTTTATATAGAATTTTCACGGACAACCAGTGGCAGGGGAATGTATGACACTTGTACTAATGACTAGTCAACAACCACCGATATGTTTTTGGTTTTTTTTCTGGTTCATGGCTCCTGGGTGCTGTCGACATTGATCTGGTTCATTGTACATGTAGGATTCTTAATCTTCATATAGAGTGGATCTTTCACTTACCATCCTCCATGTACACCATAATTTTACATGTTTTGGAGGAGTTTTTGATGACGTCCTTCATTTGGAAGATGTGTGGTAAAGATCCAAGTAAGAGTTCCTCCAACATCATGTAAAGGATATTATGAGTACATGTGCTAAATTTTAAAATCTACATTAGCTTCACATAAAAACACATCAATATATTATGATATCTAGACCCTAGTATCTGAAATTATATGTCTCATTAAGGTCTTTTATTTTTATTATCATTTTTATGTGTTCAAATCCCCTACCACTATTTTCATTTTATTTAGCCTATATAATGTAATACTCTCTTTTATTGATCATAATAAAAAATGTGCATAGGGGTGGGTTTGTTGATGTGTACTTAGGGCTAAATATCCAAGCACCAAATTTTGCAACATATAACATAATTGGAGGGCCTTTGTCCCTAATAGAACAGGTTTTCAGTCCATCACATAGCAGAGCTTATATCATTAATGTTTCAATGTGCTAGTTATAGAGTGGGTCCACCATAGGAGGAGAGGAGTGATACTTTATTACTCACCAAAGGGTGAGTGCGTTGTTTCATTTCAAATATCCTATATAATCATAAATAATGTATAACATTATATACATACTTATTAATTAATATGAAAAAACATTGTACATGTATTTAGAAATACATTAATTCCAAATACACAAAAAATGTTTTTTTGAATATTCATTTGTTTATAATTATTGTGTGTATATATAAATTGAGAAATATATAATAGAGTTATATAATATATAAATTCATATATATTTGTATATATATTTATATATAATGGATTTATTGTTTTTATGGATTTGGTTATATTGGCCGTATGATTCTATGGAATTTTTACCTTTGGGTATTCGAGCCATGTAAGAGATTAAAGTTAACTAAGAAGAAGAATGTGGTTATCAGAAAAGAAAATTTTAGAATTCAATAAATTATTTAAATACATATTTATATGTGTATATATATTTAAATTATATATGCATATGTTTATATAATTATTTTTACACATCTCTATATAATTACAATTATATGAAACACATAGAAATGAATGTATATTTAAATTTATATTTGAATATACACACATATATATATGTATGTATTATTTATATATTTACTATATTCATTATTAATAGGACATAAAAAATATATATAATTATAATATATATTTATATTTATAAATTTAATTGTAATATAATACAATATATTTTGTAGATAATTATTTCTATATACATATATATACATATATTTTATTTATTTTGTAAATATATTATTTAAAATATATAATGATATATATATATTTTCTATTAATAATATTTAGATATATATATATATAATTATTTTTTTATATTGGACACAAACACATTTGAACGATTATAAAAATTAAATATATACATTTCTATAAACAAAATTATATCAAATATGATCACATACCAGGATGAATGAATATTTTAATATTTATATTAAAATAATTATTTCTACACACTTATTTGTATATGCTTATATATATAACATATTTATATGTTTACGATAATAAGTTATAGTAGGAAATATATATTAATATATATATATATAATCTAAATTATATTTCAATGTAATATAATTTAATATATAATTATATAATTATATAATTATATATAAATAGTTATATATATACACACACATATATATATATATATATAACTGTCTATGAGTATGTATAATATATTAATATATTTAATATATTATTTTAAAATCATTTATTTTTATAGTAAAATCATAAATACATCTACATAATGCGATTTTTATAATAATAATAATAATAATAATAATAATAATAAAAAATACATTTATATTAAATTTATATGTACACAATAAATTCTATAATTATCTATACAATAACATTTTTTTATATTATATATTATTTTCTGAAAAAATAAAATATACAAAAAATAATTAAAAATTATTTTAATTTCACATTGTTATAATAAAATATAATATATATATTTTTATGAAAAAATAAATCAAAATTATATATTTACATATATTTAAATGAATATATATATATATATATATTGTCGAGTCCACTCCATGTTATATTGTATATGTTGTAAATACAAATAAATGAATATTGAGTAATGTTGAGTAATGTCAATATATTAACGTTGATTTGGTTGGAAGAGGTTTGGTTATTCCCTAGCCGATTGGAAAAGAGCGTGAAGTTCCTTAAAAAGCAAGTGATATTGTCTCTTGTATACAAATTCGGTTAAAGTGAAGAGGGGGTTCTACCAGGTACATAAAATATATATATATATATTGTTTGAATGTAGTGGTTATTTATCTTGAAGGGGAAATTTGGTCGTATATATGTGATGTCAAAGTTATTTTTTACAATACATTTCATGAAAATTATATATTTGTTAAATGCTTAATTTAACATAAGAAAACTATTTTCCAGCACATGGATCGCACAACACCTAATCATCCAATGATCAACGATCCACTGTTTTATGATCAAGGGAAAGGACCTACCCTTGAGTGGTGACTACGAAGGGTTTATAATGTGTCTGTAGAACAAAACCACTATGAATAAGGGAAATGGTTTTGGAGGTCACCGTGTGAGCAATCATAATGAAGTGATGCAGAGCACCTAATCCAATAGATTTTAATGAAACAATATTAGAGTGTGTAAGGTGATAAGGAATTTATCTTTGAATATATATTTAAATTTGGTACTATTTTTTGTGCTATGTGGTTCAATATTGTAAAAAGATGAACACATGGAGCATTCCATCTGAGATAATTTCCTCTATATTATCCTTATCCCCATACTAATTCCGTTCGAAATAGTAATTTCAAGATAAAACTTGATAGACCCCAAAGTTCATATCAAGGAGAATATCATCACCGAAATTTAATTTTTTTAAAAAATTATTTAGATGTGCAGACATGGATAAAGGATAACAGAATATTAAAAAATATTGACATTACGGTTGTTTGTGAATATCATCAATGATGTACATCAATTATGTATAAACAAATTATATTCAAATGTGAAAGGTGAGAGTCATAGAGTATTGAGAATATTGAACATAAGAATGGTGTAAGAAGATATATATTGTGTGAGGTAATGTTTTTCTATAGTTCATACATGAATAATTAAGTTAATTTTTTATATGAAAGGAGTTCTATCATTGAGAAGATCATGGGGAGATAAATAAGAACATGGAAAATAAAATTGATTATTTTGCACTAATCTATTCATATAAAAAAATAAATGTATCATAAACATATGATCCATGTTGAGATTAAGTCTCAAATATTTCAAAATATCATTAAGAAGAGTATTTGAGATACGAATATGAGTTATATGTGAATAAAAGACACTGTGATAGAATGAATGACAGCGTAAACATCATTTTCATAGGTATGAAGTACTAGTCAACAAAAAAATATTTATGTAGTCATGTTTTGAGTAATTATTCCTTACAAAAACATCATTTGGATAAATTATTTCTATAATGATGAATTGAGTATATGTGTAAACATCACTACGTGTCAATGAAGAAGAAGTCAAAATTGAATGAGTGTTCCTCGCTATCATGTGAACATCACTTCGCAAGAATTATTGTACTCTTCATTTAAGAATACATACATTGAATGAGTTTTTGTTCTTAAATTTTGTATTTTTTACGTTTTCATCGAATAATTAGATTTTGTGTCTTTAGGGACATTAAATAGAAACTCATTCAATTTATAATAAATCTTAATTTTTTTAGTTTCTCTCTATGATTTTATGGAATATTTAAATGATGATAATTATGAATATTGATGGTCGAGACACTTCAATATTGGAAGAATAAGATTACAGAGTATAGAATTTCAAATATCAGGACAAAAATATAAAATAATTACATAAAAAGTGGAAGGATGAGTATAAGAGAGAGGATGAGAACTAACACTACAATAAAATGTGATATCCCAACAAGTTGAAGTAAAAAATATGAATCCATCAATTATACACTAAATATTCATAGAAATTATAGAGTATAAAATCATTATGTAATTTTAGTGAATGGCTATAGGTTTCTTGTAAAGAGAGAGGCCAAACCAGTGTTTTAAAAAGATAAATTTCTTTGAAGTTTAATAAAAAGACCATGATATGATGATTTATCAGTATATCAATGTGTTGATGATATTGAAGGTGAAAAGGTTTATTTATCTGACCTATAATATAAATATATATTATATATGTCGGATATATATGAATCGTCCTTATTTTATATATATGTGAGACATCAAACTAATTTTTTTGATTGAGGATTCTTAGAGAATTATTCATTAATGGATGAAGATCACCTACAAAATCATGGAGGGGAATAAGAGTGGTATTGCTAATCCAAATTTTGATCCTACAAGTCTCCTACATTATTTTGTGGAAAAGTTAATACTTTATAGGTAACTAGTTTTGCATGTGTTTGAATGGGTCTAAAACCATACTCATATTAGAGTTTCCAATGATAATTAATATACATATTTGTGCAAGGTATAATAACCATGACACACTAGGGAAGTATTCATTTGGTAATTTTTTAAAGAATCATTGAAAAATATAGTGTCCTTTTGATTGTGCTTACATTTGTATCATTCATTATTACCAACCATATAAATATTATGGTTATGAAAGTAGTTATATCCAATCACTGAATATGTAAAGAGTGTAAAAAGATATAATTGTTATAATTTATTTAAATGTACCATACTGAATCCCTACTCTATAATATTAACATCCAATAAAGACCCTATCATTTTAAATTTCAATATATGTAACAATATTCTTGGATTCTAGGTTTTTACATGTTAAATAATTATGTTTATCCTTTTCAAAGGATATATGAGTTTATGATTTCAATAATATGTTGAATATTCATGTAATAGAATTATAGAAGATAAATATTCCTAGGAAAAGATGTATAAGGAAAAATTATAATAATGTCATAGAATAATAATCAAAGAAAAGTTATTATATAATATTTAATGAAATAAAGACAAAATAATTTTTATTACTATGATTCCCCTTAAAAATTGAATAGAATAGAAAGTAATCCACTTAATAAAAGTGAATGAGAAAATAAACATATCAAGTTGAAATAATGATAATGATAATAAAAACATGAAACAACATAGGCTAGTGAATACATCCACCACTAAGAATATATAAAACCGTTTTCCATAAAAATAATATCATTTATGTGCTAAAATGGAATCATAAATTTTATAAAAAAGTATTCCTATTGAATAATAATGTTTTCGAAGGGAAGATAAAATTTAAGGAAATTTTCATGATGAATCAGTAGGTTAATTAATATTATTTTGTTATAAATATCATAAATAAATATTCTCGCAAGTCTATGAAATTTTCCAAAATATAAAGGTGGTGACCACGACACATGAAGATGAGTGTGAATGGATAAGGAAGGCTTTCAAATAAATGATTCAAAATTTTATTATTCACTCCAAATATATGTGGTCCATAGGTGTTCTAAATTTATATATTGGTAAAATATATTTAATATTTTAAAATTAATGGCTCAATAAAATAGATGGTAGTTAATAAGGAAATAAAATTATTAGAGAAAAAAACCTTTCATTGGAAAATGTAACTTTTCTCTATAATGAATAATTGATGATAAAAGAAGATAATATTAATGAACCTGAAAGTCTTATAAAAAATATAAAACATTAATACAAACTTGAAATTATTATAAATAACTATTAAGATGAAATGAAATCAATATAGCATTAAAAAAACATCATCATTAAGAAATTATTATAGCATGAAGTTAAATTTTTCGACATTCAAATAGCACAATTTGGGCCTCCAAATTATTCTTGACGAAATATCATTCCACATGATATTTTATGGATATTTTATATGAAAATAATAAATTAAATGGTGGAGGTAATATTGAAAAAACATATGGAGATCAATCTCAAGGCGAAATAATATGAATGGTATAAATAGTATCAGAAAATATATTTTCAACTCAATCAATTTTTTTCACAGTATAGGCTTAACCCAAAAAATGATAAAAAAGTTGTGGTGTTAAAATAGTTTTGATAAACCCACTACATATGGGTTGGTTAGATGAATTAGGGGATGTTAATTTCAATAATATGATTCTATATAATGGATAAAATTAATATAAAATAGTCTACAAAATGATTTCTGTAAATTGTTTTTATTTAAATGAAATCATGATTAAAAAATAATCGGTTCTAAAACTATTTTGGGAACATGGATATGAAATACTTAAATAATTATCTAACAACTTGAATGATATGGATTCAAACATCATGGAATGAAAATACAGAATTATGAATAATTCCAACCGAATAATAGATAATTTTTTTCTGAAATAGATTTTAAAATATAAATAACATTTTTGTGAATTTCAATCAGTGTGACCAAATAGAATAATATTATTGATAAAATTATAACAATTTATTTTCCAATTATATTAATAAAATAAAATAATTGAATTTAACATATATTTGACCTTTATTGGGAAAATATATAATACTTATTTCTTATATGAACATGCCTAAATAATTAATTCAGATTATTTGACATCATAAACATAACCCAAGGTTCATTCCCATTACCAGCATTGTAATGTGGAAATAATCTTCTGCTGTATTAGGTTCACTCCCTAATCCCATGCATAACATCTCATGGGATATATATATTTACCCACATAATCAGAGGGACATAAAATTTTAATACCATCAATCATATAATTAAAATAATAAATATTAATTACCCATGAGGAATACAACTTGAAAATAAATTGTAAAAATTATCAGACCGAGGATAATGAAGTGCATGAAGTAATTTTTATTAAAGTAATAAATAATTTAAAAAAAATATGAATTCTCTAAAATAATGATAATTTAATTTTTTTTGATATTAATAAAAATTAAAGAGACATAAGTCTTGAACAATGAATTGAATTGTACAAAAGTCATGAGAAGGATATCGGTAATGAACAATATAAATGATATACTTAGGAGATACTTTATAAAATTTATAAGGTATATTATTATTGAAGGTAATATTATTTCTATTTCCTTAAAAATGATAAATGAATAAATAGGTTATCAATAAAATAAATATGGGTTTTACATTCAATTAATGGTTCGGAAAACTTTTCTATGGGTAATTATTGACATTAGGCAAAGAATGTGAATGTTCTCATAAATCATGTTTAGATAAAAGTAAGAATTTAAAAGGGAAGTAGAAACATTAATAACATAATAAAGGAAAATAATAATTATCATGGTGTCTATTTATTGGATATATTTATATATATAGAATAATTTTATGGGAATGCAATTACATAAAATGGATTAAAATGAAAGTGACCATGTATCTACTAAATAAAGAGGGTGTAATTCCCCGACCACAAAATCTAGGAGATGGTTCACTATTAATTAAATTTGGAATGATAATGATGAATAAAATTTTAAAACACTATATAGTTTATTAGTCTTAGAAATCCATATTATGTACATGATACCAGTAATACATTGGTAAATTAGCAATAAAGAAATGTTACATAAAATGAATATAAACTGTGTCCTTGAAATCATATTCGACGATTTATTCTTCATAACCTCGAGAAAGGAAAGGTAATAAGGGTGGGCTCAAATTCTTAGTATGGGTTTGTAAAATAGAATAAATAATGAATAAATAAGAATAAATAAACTTGGATAGGTAAATATCTAATAACATTGAAATAATAAGATAATTCAATATAGATATGGTGAGGTAAGAAACTAAAACATGTTCCACTTAATTAATGAACTAAAAATTAACTGTTTACATATATATGTCGAAAAAAACTAATGCGTAAATAATAAATGAAACAAAATGAGTATAATTATTAATTATTTATACTTATAATTTACCACTATGCTTTTTTCCATGGATCTAATAATTTTATATTAGTATGTCGAGAATCTATTACATTTAACTCTTAATTCCAAGAATCTAATATTATCAAGGCTTTTCACCATAAATCTAATACTATCAAGGATTAATTAAACAAATCTAATATTGTTAAGGAATCATTTCATTAATATAATGTAATCAAGGATTAATTCCAATAATCTAATAATTTTAAGGTGAACACCATATGAAAAATGGTATACATTTTGGGAAATAATCATATCCATGAAATTTGATATTCATATTTAAGTAAATTAACAATGAAAATTTATTAAAATAATGTGATTTTTTCAAGATCAAGTTAAAAATAACAAAATATTGTGAGATTCCTAAGATAACCACTATGAATATTCTTGAGGAGAATAATCCTTAAAATTCAAAAGAGTCTCATACCACATTGAATCTTTTGAATCATAATTTACATAATGGTATGACATTAAATGAAACTTATAGTATCATAAGAATAAATCGATATGAAATATGACATGAAAAATAATGTATATATATGAAATAAAATTTCATTCGCACATAATAGCAGATAACTCTAAATATAATGTAAATTGAGATGAAATTCTCTTACTAGTAGAGTTGATTTTGAGTCATGGGTTATATAAAAAGTAAAATAAATTTAAATGTTTTACATAATAAATAAAAAAAATGATATAATATATCAAAATGGGATGTATTTTTAGCACAAAAAATATGTAAGTAGTGAAGATTACAATAATCTCACATATTTGAAAAGTGAGATGAAAATAACATACCTTAACCATAAGCTTTTTTTCTTATATTTATACTCAATTATTGTGGTTCAAAATATGTTAATAAATTATTAGAAAACCAAAATAAAGATTATAATGTCATATATTAACCAATTACAATATTTTATTTTCCATTTTAAAACTTTTTCATTCATTTTACTATTTCGACTGTTAATTTTCCAGTTTTCACAGTTATGTTTTTACGTGTTAGTTGTCGTGTCCATTTATTAGATAAGGATTTAATCGACTACCAGATATAAATTAGGAATTAATTAACATATATATTCAGTATACATGTATTTATATTAGTTAAAAATATTTAGAGTTTAGAAATGAGGTTCACCGTTCATGGGATGATAGGTCGTACATACGCATGAACACTACATTCATTTATTTGTTGGATTAATAGAATAAAAAATAAAAGATTAAATTATATATTACAATCCCAATATAATATATATGTTATATACAATACATAGGTTTATTAATACCATAATTTATATGTTCAATGTATTGAATGAACGAGTCATATCGCTTTGAGGGGAGTAGTCCACACTTCCTCAAGAAAAATTATCGTTTATATAGAAGATATAAAGAATAAAAGGTTTTTCAAAATAAAAATTAAGGTTGCATAAATGCATTATAAATATAATATATATCATATATGAACATAGTTTCTGTAAAAATGGCAACCATTATGGATTTTAAGTGGAAAATGACCAATCATCGTTTCGTGTGGCAGCAGTTCACCATAAAAAGAAACTGTATGATCACTACCAATTAGATAATGGTTTGTGGAAATTATGGTAAAAACAATTTATAGAAAAAAATATAGTTTTTAGGGTTCAATAGTTTTTTATTAAAATTTGATAATTATATTGGAGGGGTGGATAATGAAAATGAAACTATATATCTTGATAGAAGACATCACCTCTTAATCGGGTAACTCCTTTTGGTTTGCAGCAAAGGGGTTAATAAGATTAATTTTCAAAAAATAAAGGTTCTTAGGAGGATGATAGGTATGTGGGGATAGTATATGAACATGTATTTGATGATAATAATGTGTTTTAGATGTATAATGATGTGGTATAGTACTTTCATTTTTATAGTGGAGGAGGAGTGACATTTTTGTCAATACCAGAAGGTATTCATTAATGGGAGGTATAACATAACTAAAGTGCCTAGAAAATGGAAAAATAATGGATTAAAGGTGAATTATGGTATAATAAAACCTACTCCACATAGACATATGTACATTATAATAATTTGGCTCCTCAACAACTATGTTTCCCAGATTTTATAATTTTGGTTTTTATTAAAGCATAGACATTTTTAATCTAATTAATTTTAACCATTAAGTCTAAAATAATTAATTATTTATTATATAATAAAAATACAATAAATTATTAATATTAGATATTAATAAAAAATATAAAATCTAATTTTTTGTAAATTATTTTTTAAACAAGCCCAAGTGACCTGCAAAAATAGAACTTAAACTCAGAACATGTTAACAACATTTTTAAAATATATAAGTCAATATGTAAACTATAAAATATAAATTTATCAATTTATAAACAATTTTTCATATTTATTGAAACATTAAATAAAATTGGTATAATTTTATAATTTTCTTAATTTTAAATCTGTTAAAAAAAATCATTTATTATAAAATAAAAATATTGTCAATTTTGACATTATTTATTTAATTTTATTTTAAAATATGAAAATTATATTTGGATTCAAATTAATTAAATTTAAAAATTATTTACATGATATATTTATCTAGGAAAATAATTAATGACAGTAATTCAATCAATTTAACCCACTTTTAATATTTACAATATCATTAAATTTAGTTAATTATTAACTAAATAATCCTTTCGTTGTAATTCCATAACCATTTTATGTAACTAAATCATATAAACAATTATTGATGATTTATTTTGATATTAATAGCCCATTTATATTTCCAAAGGTTATTCATAATTTAAAATATGATGTCTTTGTAGATATATTAATTTTTTATAGTTGTTGATGGTATGGAACGATCACATTTCGTATTTTTCATTACTTAATCATTTATATATGGAACTTCCTTTAATCAATAACTCATTAAGCATTAAAATTATAACAAATTGGGGATATGGTTGCAATATTTTCATCCATTGTGTTTGGGACAAGTTACAAAGTCATTTTTTTGCTTAAGATTACTGTTTAACTTCTTATTAAACATAATTTCACCTTAATCACAGTAATTAAATTTAATACCTTCTACGAATCATTTTGGTAAAAAAATTATGTTAAAATCATGAGACCATAAATTTTATACATTTTACAACCATTTATGTTAAATTCTTATAATTCAATTCATCGAATTAGATAAATTATGATTAATGTTAATCTCACAGATGAGACAGAACAGCGGGTATTAAATGTATGAAAATTTTGAAATGATTGTTATGTTATTATATTAAATTTCAAATTGAAGGTGATTGAAAATAAAGTAATTCTATTAATATATGTTTTATTGGTAAAAAGTGATTTTAAAATAAATTTAATATATAATTGAACACTAATAAATATTTAAACAATAATGATATTTTTAAATAATTTTTAGTAATTTTTACTATTTATCAAAAAATGTTGTTTCTCATAAAACTCCAAAAAATTCACCGTAATAAAATTTTTACATTATAAATTAAAAAATTATGTATATTCATAAAAATTAAATTAATAAAAGTTTAATAATTTAGTTTAGAAACAACTTCACCATTAAAAGGATGAAAAATTGATAATATATGTAACACAAGACAATTCAGTGTCGTGTGTTGAGTAAGTTTAATTTTTTTCATATAAAGGGATATAAAATAATATTTTATCTTAATTGAAAACTTTTTAACGTCTTCGGGTGTTACAGAGGGTGATATAGAAGATCATATACCTTGCGTCCAAATTATCCACACACTTGAAATTAAAATCATGAAAAAATTATATTAGTTATTTAAATACACAGAGACGAACTTTGTTGATATATGTTTTAGTATATATGTTCAATTTATTATCTCTAATTATGTATATTTAATTTGGTTTCGTCTTAAGTTTGTTAAATGGTGTTTCTTGGTAAATTTATATATAAAACATTTGTTTTGTTTACTGTTTTTAATAGTGTTATAAGATAAATCTTTGTTACCTATAATTGTGGAGGGATAAATAAATTATTATTCCATTATATAACTACATACATATTTTTAAAGGATATAACCATATAGACCTAAATTTATATGTGTTCATTATTAAGTCTATTTAATGAGGATATAGATATTATGACTATTTCTTTTTAAACACCAAAAATGAATTTCCAAATATTAGAATTCCATGATATTTATAATGTAATGAAAATAATTGTTATATATTTATATATATTCATGTTCAAATAAATCAATTTTATATGGTGATGAAAAATTAATTTTTTCACTAGTGAATGATGTAATCCACACGCACAGATGATTTTTTTTTCATTTTGTCAAAAATAGGAAAATAAATTACATGATAAATTTAAATTTCAACATAATATTTAAATTATTGTTTTCTTATTTACTAATAAATAACATAATTAAAACTACTAGTGAGAGGTGTTTATAAACAACAAATGGAATCACTTCATTGAGGATGTAGTGCATGCCCAATTAGTAATAATGTTCTAATTATCCATGGTTGTAAATATAAATAAATAATGGGTTTCCATTCATATAATAATATGAATGTATAAAAATTATTCTAAATACATTATGTTTGTATGGAATAAAGTGTTTTCAAATTTTAAGCCTAAGATAAACAAATTTAATATATAGAAATACCGGCATTGAAGACATGATATTCTCTTATATATCGCCAATTAAATGAAGGAATTAGGAAAACATCTGGAGACCGAGAGACCGAAAATGATAAATTGACTTTTGAAAGAGTTATTATATGAAAATATGAAAGGTAAATTAAGTTACAATGAGGATAATTTATGGGGTTGAAGTGGACCCCTTTTATAATTCATAAAATTGGATCTTTTGTGAATAATCATTTCATTTCATTTATATTTTTACTATATTAAAGGATTACTGAGACAAAAAATTTAAATAATTTGTTGTGTAGTGGTATTGGGTTGATATTTCATAAACCATAAATTTGAACACATATATTAAACATGTTTTTAGTTGTTTGTAACAGTTTTGCACATTTTACAATTTTTTTATTTACCATGGTAACTATATTTTAACAATGAAATTAATATTTCCATAAAAATAATTTCTAATAAATATTTTTGAATATTTATTTTTAAAAAAAAATTAATATCAATATAATATAATGAAATTTATAAATAATAAAAAAACATTATTTAAAAACCTCTAATATAAAAGGTAAAAGTATTTTTATAGAAAAATGATAATTTCACAATTAAGTTTTCTTAATAATATTTCATATTTATTATGAAATTTATGATTTTTAATAAATTTATATATGTGTTAAAAAATAATTTTCAATCACTAATAATAATTGGTTATCAAGTTTTATTAGATCATAAGATCATAATGATGATAATATAATTCCATGTGAATGAAATTTTACCATTGTAGTTATAATTAAATATAATGCTAAAAAAAATAATATGTGTCCCGAATAATAATATTTATCATTTTGCAATATATATACATGCTATATCAAATATGAAATAAAATTGTATAAATATTATATTCATATTAGTGAAGAAATATATTTTTAATCAATGAGGATAACAAGAATTTTTTTTATTGATCCACTAATTATGTAACCCAATCATTAGGAATTGGTTGTATAAAATAAATATTGAATTTTTTAATGAATTATTTTACTCAATATATTTTTATTTTTTATTTCAAAGGGGAATTTTTAAACATAATTTTTAATTTATTATAATTTTTACCAAATATGTATTTCCATGATTAGCCTATAATTTTTTTTCCGTTTCAATAATTGTCTTCAACTAATATTGATATAATAAATAAATAAATGAAGATTATTTTTCAAAATTTTCTGTCTAAAAAAAATTAATAATATAAAATATTGAATAAATAAGTTTTTATAAGATAATAACTTTTTATATATGAACAATTATTTATCCTATAAATGAATAATTTTTATAGAGTGATATTTTTATGCATAAAATAATAATATCATTTTGTTATTTGATGATAAAAAAAATATATTTTTTAATTAAAAAAATAATATAATGAAAATTGATATTTATTGTAAAATGTGAATTTTAAAAATAATTACATTTTAAAATGTATAAAAACTAATTAAATATATATACATATAAATATTTTATAATTGTTTATATCGTCCAAATTTATAATTATATATATCCATTATTTTGAACTTATGACCTACAAATTGCATATGATTTTTTTATAGTTCTGCGTGCTAGTTCATATTACAATTATCAAGTTGCAACAAGAAAAAGATTTAATATCTATCATTAACGGTTTTTATAAAATCAAAATTACATATAGTAATTTTTGGATTGGTAAATGAAAAACCCTATGGAAGATACCTCCTTTTGAGAATTAGGAGAATTCTTCTAGGAGATGTCATTCAATCACACCTTTTTTTATTTAATAATAATTTTTATTCAGTTTTTACAATATAATTTAAGTAATATATTTCAAATTTAAAATTTAATTAAAAATATATAACGTTTTTTTGTTTTGTTTTTATATTATGTGACAAACACAGTATTGAATATATTATTTTTTTAAGAAGAATATACAGTTAAATATATAGATTTTACATTCCCCCTTAAATAAATTTTATCACCATAATTTTAATTATATCATAGTTGTGATGTTTCTTAACTACACATAAAAAATGACCAATGATTTAATTTTCATACTTATTATCTATGACTTATATTAACCTATAATAAGAGAAATTACCATATTCTATCTCTTCCTAACCATTTTTGTGGAATACCTATGTTATTTTTTGGGTTATTAACTTTTTGTTTTCCTAGATATCATAGTCAAACATTCAGTGAATGTTTTTCATAAATTAGTTTAATGTCTTAAATGATATTAATAATTTTCTTAAAACATACCTGAGAACATCATATCATAATAAACAAATAATTACATGTTTTATGAAAATGGTTCTACTTTATTACATTATCTAGATCATTTAAGTGTATAGGTTGTGTAATTTCTGAAAAAATATTCCATATCAAATACATATAAAAAAATTTTTACAATTCCACTGAAAATACATTTTTTGAAAAACCATATTCTTAAATTTAATTTTTAGTTTCTTTTGAAACAAATTTTCTTCTTTTAAATTTAATCCACATAGATGTAATATATATATTTCTATATTTTCTACATATTTTTAATCCCTAAAAAAATATTTGAAATTTTTTGAAGATAAAATATAATCAAAATAAGGGATATTAATATAATTTAAACTCATTTTAATACATTAAAATTCATGAAAAACCATAAAATCTTACCTTTTTTATAATAAAAACTTAACTCATGTAATAAAATACTAACCCAAAAGAATAAAATTCTTTTACAAAATCAATACAATAAATCTCATAAAAAATTATAAAATAAAAAACATATTTATTATAGTTTCTTGTAAAATATTATATCTTGTGAACACAATTTCTTGAAAAAATACATATACACCCTTAAGATGGGAATACTAATTCCTTGAAAATATTTCATAACCTAAATTTATTAAGAAAATTAAATCCATAAAAAACACATTGGATCATATAGAAATGTTATGTAGTTATCATGGAAAATAATACTATCATTATGGAATCATTAAAACCTAATAAATCCCATGTTATCATAGGAATAATTTAATTATAGATTAATTTGATGTCTTTTCAGAGTTAATTATGTTTTCTAGATTCCATATTCATATTAGAGTGAATTATATAAACTAATCTCCATCAACTACCAGGATTAACATAAATATAGTTTACTCCATTACATTACATGATGAATTTGAGTGATATATTGGGCCAAACCACCCACATGCATTATATTGGAGTGACCCATTATTATATGAAACATCTAGATCACCTATCATCTAAAATAATATTCATTCACCATTTTATGAATAAAATATATATAATATTAATTTTATATAATAAAAACTTATAAAATATCCTTTTGAACCAATATTAAATTGAACACTTAGTCATCACCTAAAAACATAGTCGAACATCTCATTTACTTTAAAACTCTTAAAATAAAAAATTCACAAATGAATAGAGAATAATATTTTCTTTGAGAAAAAACTAATTCAGATCAATTAATATTAATAATGAATAATGGAGATGATGTTGGAAAAATTTATTCATTCAATAAATGTTAAAAACCCATTCTTTTTTTCTCTTTTTAATAACATTTAAATGTGACACGTAACGAACAATTGAAAAAAAAATTCTTTCTAAAAATTTGTAATGAAAAGAAATATAAAAATTAAAATATCAATAAAATAATTTCATGTATATATGATGACATACATGAAACATTTTAATTAAAATGAATACAAGTAGAAAGTGTTTCAACTTATTTAAACATTAGTTTAAAGGAAAATATCTTACCTCAAGATCCAACTCATTTAATGCCCACATTATTCCTTATATATTATAACAATATTAAATTTTTAACTATTTTAGAACATTTATCATGTTTATGAAAATACCATTATCCCTTTAATCATATTTATTTCTATTTTTTATTCATTATCATAATTAGTTAAGTTTACATGAAACAGTTTTTTGTTGTTTGGTTCATAATCAAATAAATGATTTTGTAGGTTGACTATGGTCGATAAGTTCATATTTTAAATCATAAATATAATATTAATAATGAAATAATTCCTATATTTTAATATAAAATGATATTTTAAAACCATCCATTTTTGGAGGTAAGGAAAACTAGTCACATATCTTCGTGGAGTTGGAAATCCACACATATGAATGAATAATGTTGTCATTTTTTATAGGATGGAATGTTAATTAAATAGATTATTAATAATAATTAAAAAATGAAAATTATATCCTTAATATAATATATATATATATATATATATATTAAATCTATCATTATAATCAACCAAGAGAGGTAGTCATTGAAAATTGAAAACACTGCATTGTGGATGGGGTAGTCCACATGTACGCATGAGAAATGTTTTCATTCCCCATAAGATGTAAAGGGAGATTAATATCGGTTAAACGATATATATATATACGTATGTTTTAGATACCAATTCTTCAAAATAATCAATTATTAACAATATATTAATGATTTTGAATTGGAAATAAGACAAAAAATGCTCTGCAAAAATTTATATATCTTATTTGGAAAAGCCGCATTGGATTACATTTTATTACTTGTAGGTTTGTATTTGGATTAAACCAGATCTCGTAACTCATGTGGAGGAATTTTGATAATGTATATAGGTAGGTATTCGATGATGTAAATGGCCCATTTTTTTGAGAATTAGTAGGGCGGGGTTCCCTTTAGTATGTGATGGGAGTGGAATAATTGTAATTATTCAATGTTTTAAATTAATATAACATTATATTCATATAAAAATAGAATTAAGTCACTAAATAATCAATAATAATATATTATAGTGTCTAAATAAGCTCAAAAAATAATATATTTACATTTTATGGAGACACTTCGATCCTTAACTCCTAGTTTAACCCCCATTAAACCTAATTTAACTAAAGCATATTAATATTACTTTTAACAATATAAACTATGTTAAATGGAAATATATAAAAGTGTCACATGAACCAAATTTGGAAAATGTGATTCAAAATTTTGAACCCATTTATTTTGATTAAAAATATATTTGTGTTATACATTTTACTTTATATAAATACACAAAATGCATGAAAAACAGTTTTTCAAAAAATAACTAATTTATGATAAAAAACATTTTCACCATGAATGAATATATGGATTTTATTTAAATTAATAAGTTAGTTTTTTTATAGTGTAGTAAAAAATTTAGACTTTTGGATCAATATAAAATTTAATGGCACCTTCTGGAAATACCATTATATGTGAATAACCAATAATATATCAAAGTTTGAATAAAATATAAATTACATTAGTTTAAGTTATGGAATTATACAAAAATTAAATATAAATTTTTTAAAATACACAATTTAACATAGTAATCTATTAATTTTTTTTAAAAAAATATCATCTAATAGTATAATGGAATGTTTTATATATATTCAAAATCCTTTCCAATATTTTGAATTAAATTTTACTTGGCTTACCATTTACCGGGGTGACAAATCATTAACATTGTTACTATTCATAATGAAAAATAGAAAAAGTAATTAATTAACAAAATTTAACAAAACAAGAAGATGTATTTCATATTGTTATTAGGAATAAATTTTATTAACATGTAGAGAATTGTTTTATATAAATGTAGGAAACACAATGAAAAACAATTGCAAGAAAATTGTGTTTTTAATACTAAAAATAAATATATACAGAAATAATGTATCATGATGATACATATGTATGTAATTATATTAATTATAATTAAATTAGACTTTTGTTACAAAAATTTAAAAATTAATGATACTATTAAATTTTTTTATTAACTGAAAATAAACGTAGTTTCACCAAAATTTTTATTTTTCACTATTCACAGAAAACATTAATAATTTTAGAAAAAACCAAAAATCTCACCCTTACTTAAAATTTATTGGTTAATTTAAAAGATGATATTAATTTTCTACAATAATGATTATAATAAATTAGTAAAAAAATTAATATCCATAAAAAATTGTATAAAAATCCTTTTACAACAAAAAATATTTTTAAACCACAAAATAAAGTTATAAAATTATTTTAAATTAATGTTAGTGAATTAAATTTGAAATATGATGTAATTATTTATTAAAATAAATTATTAATATTCATTAATTTATTGTATCAAAAAAATATATTTCACACATAAACAATAGTTTAATAGAAATTAGGCCATTTACCATTAATAGATTTTATCATCATTTCCAATAAAATTAATCACCAATGTGTGATTGATAAAATAATTTTTTAATGGAAAATATTCTAAATATATTTCATAATATAGTTATTTCAAATCATTACATCCAAACCAGTGACACGGTAATAATGATGATATTTAAATAATAGTTTATTAGACATCATTTATGCCCAATGTGGCATATACCATATATTATAGAATATATTAATTATTAATAATAAATTGAAACAAATAGTAGTTGTCATATTCTTCCCCCAATAAATGAATTATTTCCTTGAATTTTATTCTCATTCCCTATAAAAATAGTTTAATTTAATATTAAAATTAATTCGAGGGAGTGGAAGAAAAAACCTAACATCATGAATGGGTTAAATTTTAATAATTTAAAATATCATTTTTCAAAACCCACGTCATTAAGAGGAATAATAATACTATATTATGAAAATATTTAAATTGAAATATATAGGCCACACAAAATAACTCACAATTTTTGTACCAGATTATGATATTATTTTTGGGAAGTGAAAATATAGGAATGAGGAGAAAAAAACTCAAAACAGTAATAGCGAGTTAAATTGAACATGGTTATGATAAAATTAATGACTAAAAACAATAGTTTAATAGGGGGAAAATGTGACTATCAATTCATCATAATTGTTTGTAAAATGATATGTTTTTTTATTTTATGCCAATTTTCATAGAGTTAAGGTATTATTTTATAATCAAGATAAATAACAGGGTAAAATACACATGATTGTGTGATTTTTATTTATTAAGAACAATTTGACCCTCTGGTTGTGAGGGGATCAATTTTCATTTCTATATAATCTCTTAAATTGATAAATGAATATTTATGGTAACGTTTTCCTCCTTATTGGAATAAAATTTACATTTAATAGATCACAAGATCATCATAAGGATAAAATGTTTTAATCGTATATTCAAACATTTACAAAAACTAAAATTCATAGAAAAATATAAGATAATATTTAATATGAGTAAACATTAATACATAGATCTTAGTAATATCACCTAAATACCAACATTAATCATTCAAAAAAAATATTCCTTACTACTATTCAAAATATTCTTGAGCCCTAATTAAACCCACATTTTAGAATTAGTTGATCTTTTATTCTTCCATGATCGACATAGAAATTATGTAAAAATAATATCAATAACTCATAAATCCATGAACCATAAATGTATATGGTCTAATATTATAAACTCCAAAATATTATAATATTTTTATAAAATATTCTGTATCACCTGAAATCCTTTAATAAATCATATATTCCTTAGAAATAAAATGGAACCTTCATTCCTTAAATAAACTCCAATTTTACCCAAAAATAATTGCATCTACCTGAATCATATAATATTTCAAATATTGTAATCATATGAAAAATTAAGATTAGTAAATTTATCCTCAAATAAATTTTCAATATGGTATCTATTCATAAGATAAATCATATATTCCCAAAATATATTAACCCTACTATTCCAATTAACAAATGATCAATTATCATATTGACCCAAATAACTATACTTTTGTTTATTCTTCCAAAAAATGTAAATGTTTTCTTTCTAAAATAAAATTTATATCAATACTAAGGGTTATATATAACTAAATCTTCTATTAGGTCTCTTAAAATATTATTAATCACCCTAAAATCCAATCACATAAAATCTGAAAGATTATAAATTACTCTAAATATATGACCAAAATTATATTTAGTAATCTATTATGGTATCTAAACATCAAAAACAATCTTAGTATGAATCAACCTAAAAAATAATATTATATAATCTTTTTCTATGATTCCAACTACATCACCCCATATCATAATCAAACAATAATTAAATGACTTCTGAAATGGTTTTTTCTTTTTTAAATTCCAATGATCTTTTATGTTTATAATTTAAGGAATTAATAGGAATAAATACTTACTAAATAATTAAAACACAATTTTTATACTTCCAGTTAATGTCAGTTATTCACAAAATCCATATTTTTAAATATAAATAAATTTTTCATTGAAAACATATTTTCCAATTTTATGATAAATAACCATGTAGGATGCATAGATCACTTTATTTTTACTTCTCATAGATCAATACTATGATGTATATTTGAAAACAGTGGATATGGGAAAAAATATCGTTAAGTGATATAAAAAATAAGAAGCATTTAATTAAATTATAAAATTATTAAAAATCCATAATTTTTTATCTTTTATCAAAAAAAATTTAAAAAATAAATATTTTATATGATAATAAATAAAACATCATTTCCCAAATATTTAATAAATATTATCATATAAAAACAAAAACAAAAACTAATAATTATGACAGTTTATTATAAAATATTCTCTCCAATTATTTTTTTCACAAAAACAAAAAAATTTCCCTTAAAATGAGAATATCCATTCCATCAGAATAATGCTCAGTTGGTTAAATTATGATATCAAAATAATTTCTTGATAAAATCATTTCAATAATATTAATACCATTTAGGTACCTTGTGACATCATAATAATACATAGAATCACCTAAACATGATAATTGAATATTCTTTTATGTGTAACTTCCATCTAGTAATAATTTTTATCTCTTATTATTTACTTATATTATATGTACATAATTATATCATAGAAGATATTTATCTTCAAAAATATACATAATCTCATATAAGCATATTTTTCATGACCCCTTCCCCTAGTGGTATCCCACCTAGGATGAGAAATATTGAAAGGAGATAATGATGCCTGAAGGCACCGAATTTTTTTTTACATTATTCAATAAGGATATATATATTTGGGAAAGGAAATTTTCTATTAGAAATTTGATTACCAAAAAATATGTCAATATCACTAAACTATCGGTGAAAACTATATAGTTAAATGATATCATGATAGATTAAATTATTCTTTTGTAATTATTAATATACCAATAGATAGTACATATGTTGCTCTAGATGTTTAGCAACAGATTAAAAAAACTAATATATTTTTTGGTAATATTATTAGAATTTATAAACAATACCAACAACTAATATCTCTTGTCAATTATATTTTAATTGATGATAATTCAATGTATTTTTTTAAAATTTAATTATATATATTAAAATAATAATATGAAATTTATTTTTATATTTATTGTAATAATTATTATATAAAAAATATAAAATAATCTTATATGAATCACAAAACAAATGAGATTATATTTGAACAAACAAATTCATATATAAATTTAATAAATGTTAAAACATCTGGAAAAGAAAATAATCTCAAATAAACATATTAAAAACTTTTTTGAACAAGTTTACACAATAATAGAATATTCATGGAACTAAGTAAAACATAATTAATTTTTAAAAAACAAAAGACGTCACTGAATATCCATCACATTAAATGAGATATTATTTACATTATTGAATTGAAACATGAAAAACCTATCCAACAACCCTTTGATTGTAATATAATATACTTCAATGTTTGAATCAATATTTTTCAAAGCTCTGGTCTTCCAATACACTGATTGTTTGTGGAGGACAACCATCATCTAAAAATGCACAAATTCTATGTTTTACTAATGTGGACCACCATCATGCGATCTCAGATTGTCCCATCACCTATCCCACCTCTATCCCAGAATTACCATTATCCCTATGAATTTTCACTAGTCCCAGAACCTATCAAAAACCTAAATTGAAGGAAATTTTATGACAATTACTTCATCCATTGAATAAAATTATTGAGTAGTGTTAAATAAATTTCCTGGTTTCTATGATTTTTTTTTAAATCTGCTGATAATAAACGAATTCCAGTTTTTGAGAACTTCATATATCACAATAAATAAATTAATTCTTTTGTTTCTAAGAAAAAATATATAGTATAAAATAAGTCCAATTTAATGAATAACACAGGCCTTGAACAAACACATGAACTGGTACCAGTCCCAACACCTGTTACAACACATCTTACAACTTCAGCTTAATGCCTTTGAAGTAGTACATATCCCAGTACCTATGAAACAACCAAATTTGGCACCACAGTATGAAAATTACTTCATCCCTAAAAAATTAATATAAATTGGATCATACTATTAAAAAAATGATTTTTCCATGATTATATGCAGAAAGGTTCATGAAAAATCATAAAAAATGAATATAAGGTATCAAAACAATGAAATTCTTCCCAATTAAAGAATGAACCCTAAAAAATGCATATTATGGTCATCTAGGTGTGAATTATATGAAAAATATTCCAATGAATATATTTGATATTTCTACCAAACTTATTCAATTCAGTACTAGTAGAAAATCTATCATGATCCCCGATAACATAAAATATATACTCTAAATAAAATTGTATATATTACTATAAATGAAGGGGTAATAAATATCCATTGGTCTTCTAGTTTAGTAAAAACCTGCGATATGTGAGCCCTTTTATAGGTGTGATAATGAGTAATTTTAATATGCTGATACAAATATAATAAATTTTATAATAATGTATTCTTCTAAAATAATAACATATAGAGGGTGATCTACTTATGGTTTTTGAGTTGTGTGTTTTTTAATGATTATTCAATTTAGAGGAAATAAACAAATATCCAAGAGTATAAATAATATAATTGTAGTACTTACTGAATTTGAGGACATATATATTTTATATGGAAATATGAAACATTTTTCAATGCTCCTTAAAATGTTATAATTTAGGTGTTCCAAAATAGTTTATGTTTTTTTCACCCATAAAAGTATTCTTAAACAAAATGTATACACTGTTTGGATCACCAATACCATAAGAAATCATGGAGGTGGAACATATATACCTTTATAGGTAAAATATGTTAGAATATAATATTAAATTTAATAGCGGTTAGTAATTTGGGAAGTTTATATTTTATACATTAATTGAAAAACTTATCATTTTTTAGAATATCCACATTATCCCATAGATGTTATCTAAAATAAATAGATGATAATTTTTTGTAAAAATTATTCTATGTTGTATAGTGAAAATAGTTAAAAGGTAATCAAATGAACCATTTGATGAAACATTTAAAGGTACCACATGCCACATTTGATGCATAAAATCACAAAATATATTTAACGTGTTCAGGAAATATATCTAAATATTCTTGGAGCACATAATTGAGAGGTAAAATTAATGATAAAATCTATAAGAACATGTTTTTGGATAAAATTCATATATAAAATTAGTTTTGATGAATAAAATATAATAATTTATTTTTCTAATGCATATATTTTAATATTATTTATGATATTGTAATTTTAAAACAAATTTGGTGATCTAATATATATTTATCAAAACATATAAATGTCATATCATTTATTGTTCACATAATATTTGTAACATATGTCAGATCACAATGTTTATTATGATCCAATTTTTATTGATCAAAATAAGTAAATTACTGGCAATCTAATATGTATTGATCAAAATACATATAGGTAATGAACATATATTAAGTCAAAAGTAATACTCTGATCAATATATATATATTTAAAAAATATATTAATTTTGACTATTACATATTAGTTATCAACAAAAATATATATGTGATGTGACATATTATTTTGGATTAATATTATATTGTATTTCATATGGAGAAAAAATAATATTCGGTTTGATAAATATAGAAATAATATTGTATATATGTTTTTGTTTTACATGTATTGGTTGTCTTATATGTTAGATTATAATATTATTTAATATTTAACATGTATTTCTCAAAATAAATTTACATAAAATTTATTGATCAAAATATATATATGTAATGAGATAATATCATTTCTCAAACTTATATTGTGATTAATACATATGATTTGTGACAAAGAAAATTATTTTTACCCATTTTTATTATTCAACTAAACTCTAGGGGTATCAAGAAGGAGCATATTTTTTTCACCACACATGATTTAATTAAAATTAAATAATGGTAATACTATTCACTTACATGTTTATTTAATGTTTTATTTATTTCATCAAGGTACATTATTAGATAATAGACTAATTAAAATAGGGGGTTATTCAATGATTTTGGTAAAAACATGGACAATATTGGTAGAGAATACCTTATTGTCCTCACACTATGATTCCACATTGTACACAGATTAAGGATCATTTTAAGCTGATGGACATTAGAAAATAGAGGGATTATTAACTATATTTTTCTGGGAAACATAGTCCACATTGGTGAAGGGAACCTAATAGTAGAAATAAAATGATTGTATATTATACATAATTTAATTTACACACAGTTAAGAGAATGTATTTTAAAAACTTTAATTAGATTTGATGTAGAGACAGTAAAAATTTTAAAATAAATTATTAGAAACAATTACATAAATAAGGTAAATCATAAAATTATTAAAAGTGTATACTAATTAATTAAAATAGTAATAAAAATTTGATAGACTGAAACAAAAAAGAATAAATTAGAACATTATTGATACATGTAATATAGAATAGGGTTATAAAATAATAATATAGAGGATGGATTGAAACATATGGGGATTGGAAATCTGAAGATAGAGAGTGAAACGAGAAGCTATCAATATGAATATATGAATACACATGGTAGTACTGGTCACAATAATTAATTTCATTATAGATAAATCAATTAATTCCATGATATTAATTGTTATAAATTCCAAAGTAGAGGAAAAACTAACATATTAGTAAAATCATTATCTTTCAGAAAAACCACTGAAATTATCAATAGTATCATGATTTAAAAATAAAATAATGTAAATGATAACATAAAGGGAAATGGAAGAAAATAATAATAAAGTGGCTATGAAAAACATGAAATTCATTATAATTCTTTCATGACCAGCTTGGAATATTTATTAAAGTCACATTAAATCACATAAAATAATTTTATAGAAGAGTACCAATTTGGGTTAATAAAAAACTCCAACAAATTGAATAAAATATATAATTAAAATGATTTTTTCATCAGACATTCCAAGGTAGTATCCTAATATTACAAGTGAGTTATATTAGCAAAATAATATATAGTAATGTGTTCAATTAAACTATTAACATCCTAGAGGAAAAAAATTCCTTTTTTAAAACAGACATTATTAAAACTGATATAAGTGAAATAAGAATTATATATAATCAAAATGGATAACAAAGAGACAAATAATTAATTTAAAATATTAGATCAGCTTAAAAAAATATTTGGTAACAATATTTGTACTCCAAAGGTATGAGTTTGCAATAAACATTACTAGATGATAATTAAGGGAAGCCAAAAGATTAGGGTTTCAATCCATTCGATTTTGTGGGTTTAGTATAGGAGGAGAAGGCCGAGTAGAAGATTAGAAATTGAACAAGGGAGATGATGGAATATTCGGGTTTTAGATAACTGATGGAAAAATGAATAATGAAATCCTAGGAATCAAAACAATACATCGGTGTCTCTCATAAAGAGAAGAATAGGGATAGATTGGGTTTCATATGACTTTTTTAGATGAGAAGGAAGGTATTTGGTGTAGATTGTGCGGGCATATGAGGGGGCTGGATAAAGAAGAATTTGGCAACGCACATGGGTGGACTGCGGTAGAGAGGTGAATTCCCAATGGAATCTCCTACAGCAAAAGCGGGAGATTGATTATACCCACTTGTGTGGATGGAAGATGATCAGAAATTGATTAATCAAACCCTTTTGTAAACATGGGTGGTTCCGAAAATAAATTATGTAAAAAAAATATCAAATTTCATTTAAAATTTTAAATTAAAAATATTAAAAATATATATTAATTAGTAAAAAAATTAAAATTTTTGTAAAATTAAACAAATATAATAATTGATTTAGATAATATCGTAAAAAATAAATATATGAAAAAATATAACATATAAATAAAATTTGAAAAAGTAAATAATCATTACTAATTACATTATTTGTTATTATATAATTAATATAATCAATATTAAATTTTATAAAAAACAATTTTTTTTTGTTTTATAATATAAAATATAATTTCAATATGTGAATATTAATTATTCATTAATTATATTTCAATTATGTTTATTGATTTTATATTATTTATATAATATTATATTTATTATTTTTATTAAATTCAAATATTATAATGATTTAAATTTTTGATAAAAAATATTTTCATTTTTATAAAACGAAGAGCATTGGAAAACATATGAATTATTAATTCATAAAAAATGAAAAATAAAAATAATTAATGATATATTTTGGAAAAAAATTATAATTATATAATAAATTTTTCATGGAAATAATAATTCATAAAAAAAAATTGGATTCACATAATTAGTTATTATCATTGAATGGTTTATTGTATCATATTTTATTGATGAAAAAATACTTGTTAGTAATTGTTATTTTTAATAATACATTCAAGTGTTGGTAAAAAAATGTTGGTATTGGTATGATAAATCAAAAGATTTAACTCTTAGTAAACGATATATCAGTGTTGATAAATCAATACAAATAGATTGAATATCGGTAAAAGCAAGTTATTGTGTATAAAAAAACCCAACAAAACATAATATATATTTGAATTGCTCGTTTTTACCATAAAATATATTTTATGTGTATAAATTTCTATTTGTATTAGTCATTTTTTAGTGAGACCATCTCCAATTGGCCATGGGTTGATGAATAACACCTAGGGTCTATAAATCACACATATGGGAGGCATTACCCACTATAAAGAAACAATGACAAAAAAGAGAGTATGAAAACCCCCCGAACTACATCTTCTCAATATAAATGATGAATCAATCTCAATATTGAAAATATTAACCCTCTTACAAGAATATACTGTCTTATATAATTTATTTAAATAAATTAAAATCAAAATACATACTACGTTAGTAACCAAAACACCATCAACTTTTTCATCTACTAAACTAATCCTTATAGATTTTAATATCCAACATGATCATCAACTATCTAATCCTAACCTAAAAATTTACATATACATATATATATTGGGTGATCATAACAACTATACATTATAGGACACTACTAGAAAACAATACTATAATATATGATAGAAGAATACTAATGACCAATGAGTAATTAAAATGAAACTAACTCATAAACTAAATAGTAACACTTTCCTTTTCACATCCTCCCCATTCATCTATGAACATATTTCTCATACATGAATTAATATAATATCCAACATAATATTATATGAAGGTAACCCACTACCACTTCCCCTCTAGTTTTTCACTCTCCCCCAGTGTAAAATGTCAGGAGCCATTTCTCTCTAAAAGTAAGCAATCCCAAAGAATCATAGGCTTCTCTAATGTATCACACACCAAGTGAGAAAAAATATATCATTAACACATGCCATATACACAATTGATGTTATCATCTAATTATCCCATATATATATATCTAGATAGTAAACAAGTAGTTTCGGGGGTCACCACAACCCGTATGTTGTGTATTGTTCATCAAGCCACCATAGCCGATACCCAACAAACCTATAGTAATATACAAGATACATTATCTCTAGATATATACGTGTGTTTCCAATAACCATAGTTCATTACATCCTTATACACTCATATTTTTGGTAAGATAAACATCGATTATACCAATACCTAATATCACCTAGAATAGAGAGATGGGAAATAGGGGTAGTTAGAAAATTGTTCCTCTTCATCATAGATGTTGGTGAAAACACTCTCCTGGAGTCCACTATGTTTTGATTGTTCTACCTACATGTCCATTGGTTCCTATGAAATAACAAGACATACATGATATAAATATATCTCTCAACTAATTTATAGGAAACTTCATTTCCTTAATATAATCAGCCACTAATGTCATAGATGCCTATTTACATACACTAATAAGGTCAAGATATCAAATAATCATTGAAGAATGATGATTTTAATTAATTAATTAATTAATTATTACAATTATCGTTTTCAATATTTACATTTTAATTTTCTAATCCAAGTTCCATCAACATTACTATTTTCTTATATTATAAATAATGTAATCATCATCTGAGAAAACCATGAACCAACTCTATTCATTCTTCAATTGGTTATCATTCATATATACAATGGTTCTCTTGGACTCAACAAAAGACATCACTTAAAATATTCACTCACAATGCATAATATTGAACTGTGATCTAGAGTTGGAAGCTGGTAAGATAAAGAACAATATTTCTTTTCCATCAATCATGTCTCATAATATACATATGAATATCAATGAAAACTGATCACTATAAAATCCACCTTCCGATCTAGGGTTCTACAACAATGTAGATAATATCACACCAAACATTTCCTAGCAATTTCATCATCAAATCTGGCACAGCATTCCACCACCATCATCATAATTGGCATCTCATTCAATCACCAAAATCTCAAGATTTACCCCCAATGATCATCAAATGATCCCACCACATGTCATTTTCCATTAATCACATCAATTTTCTAAATCCATATATCATTAAGACATATTAAATTAATTATTCGACAAAAACATTAATTCGAATCCAAGGCCATATTAAAAAATTATAGACTCTATCAAAAAATGATGGGTCCATATATACCAAAACTAATGTTTTACGAAAACATTAAAATCACATTACCATAATTTATTAACTGAATAATAATGTGTAAATCCTAGATAAACATTCCACAGAATTTACCATGTCTAAATATTATTTAATTAGTCTAGAATACCAACATAATCTACCTTTTAATATATCAATTAACCTAGAGATAATTATTTCAAAATGAATCTTTTATTATAAAAAACGATTCAAAACCATATGCTCTTTTTATTTTCCATGGATATCAATTATGTTATTCAACCATAATGAAATATATCATAGTATGTAGTAAATATTATTGTAAAAAATTTATATCTATAAATCATTCCATCACAAATCCCAAATATTTTAAAAATTAATATTATTATTCCAACATGGTATGATATATCCATTTCATGAATTAATTACAATCAAGTAAAAATATTTTTTAAGATTCTATAACACTCTATACAAGTAATATTAATTCTCATAAAAATAAATTGTAGAGTATCACAGGTGATAATATCTATATCAATATTCTAATATACAGAATGATAAAATAATTCTGCTTAACATTATTAAAGAATCATAACACCATAGCAGGATATAATATTTTTTTATCATTTATTTCAAAAAAATGACATGAAATTATTTTTTTCCCACTACTAAATAATTAAAATAATAATAAACCTAATTCGAAAAAAATGTAATTATCTATTTTTGTTTATATTTATAATCCTAACAATTATCATGTTATACTATAACATTTTTCAATAATTTCTTTATTATGAACAATTCAGATTGAAACATGTAATGACAATTTCAGGAGAAAAATGTTTACAACTAATATGAATAAATAATTTCTATAAAATAATAAGTCGATAACATACATAGATAATTTTAAAGAAAGAATAAAGCTTCCAAGACATTCTATAATATTTTCATAAGATAATTGATCTATAATATGAAATATAATTTTCTATCTGTTGAATATTCTCAGATAATTATTGGAGAGAAAATTATCCCTTTTTATATTAATTATATGATAATATAATATCCATATTTCTTGTATTTATTTTATCATTCATTTTTTGTAATTTCTATATTATCATATAATATTAAATATTTGGATTATATTCTAAATTTGAATCTGATTATAGTTAATCATGTAAGTACCTGAGTTTTGATATGATATTTTAGCCCTTTTTCCTTTGGTATTAATTTTTAAATATGGCCTATTATGAGTACCCGATTTGATCACATATATCTTAGTGTTGTGCGGTACATGTTCGGAGCCCAGAACACCGCTTTTGGGTTAAAAAATGCATGGAACGTGGTACGTCTAAACCATGAGGGGTGGGCGGCATGGCCGGAAAAATCACGCAAGACATGGGAATAGAGTATGGGAAGGCCACCAAATTTGACTAAGCCATATGATTTGAAGTGCACAACCATGTGGGAATGTCTGTAATTATTGTTGTGAATTTTTGTTGCAATTTTGACATGGTTAGTCAAATTTTGTGGTGAAATTGTTTGGAGTGCCCCTCCCAACATATAATCATGCACGGTTAGTGCACGTTTTGGTCAAACTCAAGGCCAAACCATGTGACCCCAATATTATTGGTGAAATTAAAAAAATTACCCTTATAATATGTTTAATCCTAAGCATATTGTTTCATTGTTCCTACAAAAATCAAGTTAACATTTGTTGAGATCCCATAATGCTTCAAAATAGGATTTGAACCCATATCCACATCCAATATCTGATTCAAGTATTGTTGGTCTCATTGAATATATATCATTGAGTTCACAATTAATTTTTATTCGCTATTTGATCTTTATAGTATTGGTTTCACTCTTTAAGTGAAAGATAATATGAAATAAGTTTAGTTTCATTGTTTGTTCATCCTTTTTCTCCCAATATGAGTCTAATAAAGAGTCGATATGTGATAATACCTCTACTAAAATCCTATGTAAGGTGATATATACATTTCATATTGGTTTTTAATAATATTTTACATTTTATCAACCATTTAACGCTTTGGGGAAGCACTGCTATTGAAAAGATAAGTAGAATTAAATAAATTATAACATATTAGGGAAACCCTTAGGTTACCTTCAGATACATTGGTGGTTTTCTCCCAAACCAAGGTCACTCACTGGGTGTTTAGGGTAAATTACACATGTTTATTACTTTTTATACCAACATTGAATGATTTGATGATTTCCTTTTTAGAGTAATATTATTAATAAATGTATTGAATTGAATTATATTTTCATAAGATGTGTTGCCTCCATTTTTCGTGTGAAAACATGTTGATGTATGGTTTTAATTTCTTGAATGGTTTATTGAGAACATGTGATATATGGGTGGGTATAATCATGTTGTGTTATTAAATGTGAATTTACTAATGAGTGGGTAAACATGTGATATAGAATAAAAATTGATTGGTTTTGATGAATGATTTTATATACGACCTAGATGGTTCTCCCATAGGACTTGAATGTGGTAGTGGATGCCTTAGATAGGGTATGATATTTGGGTAATGATTCTATGGGATGCCCTAGAACATTCTACCAATTGCATACAGATTTCATAGACTGTAATATGACACGTTTGGATAACATGATCCATGGGCTCCAGCCAGGGTCATTATCGAGTTTCTATCAAGATGATAATGAGACTAAATAGGGATGTATTTATCTTCTACACCATTGATCTGTTCTTTCACGTTATGAAACATTGTTTATAGATTCTAGCCTTTATAAATGTGATATACATGATTATTTAGGTGGGATAGGGATGCTCTGACTCTTCTGTTAATATGGCATTGTCTTGGTAAGCATGATATGAATTCATGTATAGAGAGGTCGTATTTTTTATTTCTATTTGTTTTATCTTCATTGTTATAGAAACTAATACATTTTTTGAATGGATCCATGTATGGATATGTACTATATCATTTTTGTTACAACTTTTTCTTGTGTACTTTACTTTCACAATTTTTATCTGCTTACTTGAATGCTATTTATATTATTATATTTCACCGCCTGAAATGTATAGATCTTTGGGTGGTTACCAACTATGATTTTATATCAATCCATGTTGTGGTTGTTGTGTGGTACCCAAATAGACATTATGGATGCATGTAGGGAATATGAAAATTTTCAATAGTTGGATTCTTGATATTCCTCCATGTTTAGAAGCAGGGGAGCACATGCCGAGGATGAGGCCCATGATTCTATTAATAGATAGTAGATTTGGTCTTATTAGTATTTTGAGTCTTGTATTGTACTATGCTACTATGTGACATTTTGTTATTCTTATTAGAGACATGTATCATTATCTATATATATAAGACACTTCTAGAGTTATTTTTATCTACTCATATTGTTATCTATTGTCTGACTATAAAACGGGTTCTACTATTTAATGTTATTTATATCCCATTATGTTACATTCTTGTAAGAGGGAAAAGACTCGATTCAGACAACAACTAGGCCCTCACTACTAGTAGAAAACCTCAGGCTTTCGAGGAGATGTCCTTGAGTCCATATGGACAACTGGGCTTGGGGCACTATCGAGTGGCATCCGGGTATGGGATATTACAAGGTGGTATCATATTTGATTTATTTTAGTCAACTATTTTTTAATAATATATAGGGATATGATGGTATTGGGATTTGGTAATGAGATTTGTCTGGGCATAGTTAACCAATATGTAGGAAAAATTAAAAAAATTTCGAACAAAATTTTTATTTCCTATATTTTTACTATTATAGTTGATTTAATTCCACAGTTGTGTGAATCACTTGAACTGTGATATAGTTACAGATTTTATTTTGTTGCAACACAATGAGATGATGGTATTATATCTCTTGTATCATTTAAAGAACTATACAAGAATCATATTCCATGCATTATTAATTCCCATATAGGACATATTACTTATTTCATGACGTTGTGATAGGTTCCATAAGACATGTACCTACTGTTGTGATATTCATTATTAAATGTGTTATGTTATGAATGTGGTGGAATCCATGATTTGATTCATGAGGATTATAGTCCCCAAAGAATAATAATATAGTTTACTATTACAATTAACCTTTAAATGAAATTGTGATATAAGAGAAATAAATATTTAGTGACATTAAAATGAAAAATTGATCCTGTAAAAAGAGACATAACCTAGACCCAAATTTAGAGTGGGAAAGATAAAGTGTCTCCTTTTCAATTTTCAATAATTTCTTTTTAATAGTTATGAATTTAAATGTAGGATATACAGTATGACATAGATTTAGGAGGGTTTTTCCATGTCCTATGCTATTGAGTTGTGAACATTGAAATTATTTTCTTTAGGCATGTGTTTGACATTATATATGGATTCCACCATGATTTAATCCTGTCTGCTGAAAAGATGGATGTGATGAAAACATATTTTATTTAGTGGGACATGGATTACTATTGGCCAGACCTATATTTTTATCAGCGGTACTAGATATTGTTTCAGGCATAGGTATAGAGGCAATATATTGTGAGGGATTCAATCGCTCCATGCTGGTTTTTTAAGAGCACTGATGCCAGTCATATCTATTGATGAGTTTATGTTTGTATCCATAGAGGAACATGCTCTGATGTTTTTGAGGGATGGATGTCCACAGGCTGCTAAGCTCTGGTTTGAGACTATTCTTATGATCATCAATCATCTAGAGACACCACCTTATATGAATGTGGAGCTCGAGAAAAATATTCTCTCTAGGCTAGCAAAGTAATGGTGTGATGATATTAACTAGGATGATAGGTTGTGAAATAAGGTTATGGTTGATTTAAAAACTAGATTCTATAACTAATTTTACTCTGAGACTCTACAGGAAGAGTGGTCTTGTGAGTTCATGTGTTTGGATTAGAGAACTATGACAGTTAATGAGTACATAGCATGCTTTAAAATGAAATATTTTTTTTCACTAACATACCTTATTGAATAGTTATCATGGGAAATATAATTTCAATAAGGTCTCTGACATGTCATTCAATCTCATTTTAGTGCTTTCAGATTAAACTATATCACTGAAAATGATAATCAGGATCCGATTAAATAGTGGAACCTAAGGGAAGATGGGGGTGAAGAGCACTGAAATATTGTATCTTAGCCCAACAACTCGACTTCCAGTAGTAGGAAACTATATTTCAAGGCTTCCTTGGAGAATAATACAAGTCATCGTATGAGTATTTATTTCTCATTATTTGTTCATCTCTTTGTCACATGGGGATACATGATATATCATTGCGATCATGACATAGTTGAGTGTCAAGCTTATAGAAGGATGAGCCTTGAGAAATTTATTAGTAGGACATTACCTCCAGCAATGAATGGAAGTGTTCATCTCCTACACCATGATCTAATGTAGGTTTCTTTGATCCTGAATATGTAGGATGTTAGAGCAGTTATGGTGGAAAAATCTGGGGATGTGGTGGTCATGAATGTAGAAACCTTGCACAAGTTACAAAAAGACATAAGAGTTGTCCTGCTTAGGGTAATGAGTAAGTATCACATGGTCATGTTTCATGAACATCTTATTCTATAAACCTACCCCTGAGGAATAGGGTGTCATACCATTAATGGTGACAGACGTGATCATAGTAGCCTATACTATTTCATCTGCCTTTTTTTATAAAGTTGAATAACATAGTTTCATATTTGTACCTTTGGTGGAATGTCTTGGGCTATTGATAAGGTATTATGAGAGATTGAGGATTCTATAATATTATTTGGGAATAATAATTGTTTATTTATGCCATTTTTGGGTGTTCCCCCTTTAGAATGGTCGGTGTCACTTCATCTAAAATATCTTTTCGTCAAAATGACATGTTTCAATGACATACTCGGGATATAATAACAAGTCATTTATTGTGCTTACATTGTTTTTTATCATTGTCGGATAACATTAAAATATCCATAGGATTAATTTTATAATGTAAAAGGTAAATGATATATATTGGAAAGCCGAGATGGTCTACAACATTGTGAATTAAGCGGAATGAAATCCCAGATTACTAGTTTGAATCTACGTGATTAGGGAGTGCATCGGGAATAAATTCATCTAATGGTTGTTCAATTTAGTGATTGATTCTCGGAAGACATTTCTAATTTTTCACCATTTAGAGAGGTTGATTTGTCCATTGTTCTAATACCATGAGATTCACTAATATATATTCCTCCTTACAGAATTTCTATGATGGAGTTGTAAGAAATCACGAGGCAACTACAGGATTTGGAGAAAAATTGGTTTATTCAGTCAATAAGCTCTCCAGTTTTCCAGTACTTTTTAAGAAAAATTAATATGGGAACCTTAGGCTATGAATTTATTACCAAAAAATTGAACAAGATGAATGTTAAGAACTTGTATCCCATTCCACATATAAATGGCATGTTTGATAATATTTGAGGAGATCATGTGTTATCCAAAATAGATTTTAGATATGGATGTCACTAGGTATGTGTCCAACTTGCTGGCATGCCTCATACAACACATCATAGTAGGTATGGTCTACATGATTATCATGTTCTATTGTTCAGTCTCAAAAACAAACCAATGGTTTTAAACATTTTGATGAACATATTATTATATCCTTATCTAGATTTATTTGTGGTGGTTTTCATGGACAATATAATGGTCTATTCACATAATAGAAAAAACCATGACAAAATTCTTGAGATTATATTGGATTCACTAAGATAGAATTAGTTATATGATAAACTCAAAATTTTATAATTCTTAATGTTGAATATTCACTTATTAGGAGACATTATCTTAGAGATAGGATTATCAGTAGACATAGAGAAGATGAGAGCAATTGTTTCCTTGTAACATCCCAAGAATGTCTTGTACGGATATAGTTTCTTATGGATATTAGGGTATTATATGTCTTTTATACTATAATTCCCTTTCTTAGCAGCACTGTTGAATGTCTTGACTAAGAATGGTGTGAAATTTATATTGATATATACCAATGAGCCTACCTTTCAAGAGCTAAAAGGGATATTGGAAATAGTAATGTTCATGATACTGTTAGAGTATGACATGAGCTACAATGTGTATTATGATACATCATGAATCAAGATTAGAGTGGTGCTGATGCAGGGGGTAGATTCAGGTCATAAAGATCTCAGTAGATGAGGTCACATGAGATGAATTAACTGACACGTGATCTTTAGTTAGATCCATTTATCTTGTTTTTCACTTTTGGAGACATTACTTATGGGACAACATTTTGTTGTGTACAAGGACCAAAAAAGCCTCAAGTACATATTTACATAGATAGATTTGAATCTAAGCTAGTGAAGGTTGGTGGATTAACTAGAGTATTTTGACATCAAGTTCGCCTATATTATAGGTGAAGGAAATGTAGTGGCTGATTTAGTTAGATGGAGGACTCAGATACAAGTAGTTGAGAATTCTAGTATAGAGTTAAAGATTAGGGATTTATTCTCTGAGATGCACTTGGAGGTCCATGATAGTTAGATAAATAACTTTCTGTCATCTTTAGCGGTTACTTCGACCCTAATAGATATTGTGAGGATGAAACAAATATTCGATTGTAAAATTCTAGTTATGTATTATAGTGTGGCAGGTGAGGACACACATCTTGATTGGAATGTAGTCAAGGACAAAAAATCTATGTACATGATCATGTATAGGTTTCTTCAAACATTCATAAGGAGATGATGTAATACATTCATGATTCATCTTGGGCATTTCACCACGGTGTAACCAAGAGGTATCGTGATTTACATTTCCAGTACTATTGTACAGGTATGAAATATGACAAATTTGGTTTTTTAATGTGGTGTTACATTTGTCACCAGATAAAGGCAGAAAAATAATGACTAGTCATACTTTAACATCACTTACTTATTCCTAGTTGAAAATGGTATGATGTCGTGATGTATTACCTGACTAATTTACCAATGTATCCTCGATGTAGAAATTTTATATGGGTTTTTGTTGAGAGGCTTAATGACTTTTCTCATTTCTGGCCGTTACAGGAGATCTTTTGTGTGGATGAGCCTATGAGGTGTTATATTTGTGTTATAGTATGACATCATAGGTTCCCACACACCATCAATTCTAGATAGGGATACCATATTTACATATCATTTCTGGAAGAGTTTACAAAGAGAGTTGGGTAAAAAGGTTATTCTAATAATACTATTCCACAATAAGACTGGTGGCCAATCATGTTATATGATCTAGGTGTTTGAGGACATGTTTTAAGAATGCGTCCTAGATATTAGGGTTACATGGGAGAATAATAGTATCTGTATTGTGTTTTCCTACAATAAAAACTATCATGAGAATATATAGATGTCATATTTTGAGGCTTTATACAGTAGGAAATTCCAGAAAACTGTGTTTTTGTTATATGTAGGGTAGGTACTATCACTAGGACCACGTCTCATTAAGGAGACTTATTATTGGGTTGACATGATTCAGAATAATATGGCTACTACAGTTTCCGGAATGAATCAATACAATGATCAATGAAAATGTCCTAAACAGTTCGAGGTTGTGGATCATGTCTTTTTACTCATTTCACAAAGGCTGGGACATAGATGTAACTTGATATAGGGTATGATTTAACCATGATATATTGGGTTGTTTTTTATTCTAGATATATTCGATTCATTAGCGTTTCAGTTTCAGTTACCCCTGTGATACCAATCCATGCATTACTTATTTCATGCATATTTTTCACCATTATTATTCAGACATGTCTCATGATTTGTAGACTATGGAGGTTTAGACAAGGTATATTCATCCTTTGAGTAGTGTCTTATTTGTATTAATAAAACTATCTCAATGGTTTTCCATGGTCGTTATGTTCCTCTAGTTTGATTATTTTGGTATAATAGTCATTTATGAAAAAATATATAGTAGTGGGAAATTGATGTACAACCTAATTGGATGGATTTGTTCTATGAGGAATCTTGATCACCCTGGAGGGGTCAATTTGGGGATGAATTGATTTATGGGGTGATTCTATGTACCCGAGTCTTCATAAGAGGTAATGATCTTTTTTTATTTTTGGTTAAATGCTTAATTATGGACTAATGTGAGTACCCAATTTGATCATGAGTTTTCTGGAAGTGTTTGGGGATTATTCGAATCCCATAACCCACATTTTTTGTGGTAAAAGGCCCAGTGTACATTTAGAAAAAACAATGTGGGTAGGCTACATGAATTGAAAACCCATTAGAGACCTGGGAAGAGAGAAGGGAATACAACATGGTTAAAATAAACTATGATATTTGTGGTTTATGACCATGTGGTAATATCTACAATTTGGAAGGTGGGTTTTTCCTAGTTTCTGCATAGTTAGTGAAACCATGCGATGAAACCATGTGTGGTACCCCTTTCTATGTCTAAGTGGGCATGCTGTGTGCATGGATAGGCCAAAAATGTGGCCAAGGTATTTGTCCCATGTATTTTTTTAAATTGACAAATTTTCCTTACAAAATGTTTAATCCAAATCATATTTTATCTTTCTTCCTATAGAAAATGATCTCAAATTTTGAGATCTATGTTGATGATATAAAATATGATTTCGTCCAATTTACCCATCATATCCCTAATTTAAGAACATTCAGGATATTTGGATCTACAAAAAGGAATTTCTGGTTCTTTTTTAGTTGTTATTCATTCCCCTTACTATCTGTTGTACTAGATTTGTGAAAGCTCATATACCTTATTTTTAAGTTCATTGTAAGTTCATTGTTTTTCTCCAAATCTATTTCGAATCAGTAGATGAAACTATAAAATTACTAAAAACGTTTCTAGGGTTTGTTTCCTATACTTTTCCCATTTTTTGGTGCTTATTTGTACTTGTTTCTATTTTTTCGCCCACATTAATTTTCAACAGATCCCCTATATTGAAATGATAAATTGAAATAAATGAATTGGGACATATTAAGGAATACCTTGGGTACCCCAAGATACATTGGTTTTTTTTCACAACCAAGGAGATCCATGGGTTTTTCTAGGTGTATTTCGCATGATTATTCCTTCTCGGACCACCCTTGAGTGATTTGATGCTTTCATAGTTTGAGGAAGCATAATAATAAATGCTGTGAATTGAATGACATGATTATGAGATGTTATGTATCCTTTTTTCCATGTGAAAACATGTTGAAGTTTCTTTTCAGTATCATGAATGGTTTATTAAGAACATGTGATATAGGATTTGGTATGATCATGTGGTGTTATTGAATGTGAAATGACTAATGAGTTGGTAAACTCATGAAATATAATTGAAATTGGATGGTCTTAATGAATGATTATATATGACATGGAATTCTCTCCCTTAGGTGTTGAACATGGAAATGGATGTTAGGATAGATTATGATCCTTGGTTCTTGATTATAAGGGATGCCTTGGGACATTATAACCATTGGATCTAGATTGACTAGAATCACATAGGAAATGTTTGGATGAAATGCTCCAATGAATCTAGCTAGTGCCATTACTATGTTTCCATTAAGATGCTCCTCGGACACGATGATGATGCATTGGTCTTCTACACCTTATACGCAGACCATCATGGTCTGACACATTTTTAAAATGTCAGAAACATTAAAAATGTCATATATTTGATTATATGGCTTGTTCATGGATTATTTAACACGTTTGGTTATATGTAAAGGTCATGGTTGTCATCATATCTATGAATGTATATAGAGGTTGTGTTGTTTATTTCTATCTTTCATAGATTCCTAATTATCGGAGAGGACACTTGTTTTGTAGTTTTTCATTTTTGGCTATGTAGTATATGATTCTGGTTAGATTTGTGACATATTCACATTACTTTCATATTTTCCACCTTGTCATTTGCACATAGTTTAGCTTATTATATTGCAGTTCCTTGGTTTTATAGATCTTTGGGAGGTTTCAAACTGGGATTGTATCTCACACCCTACTCGGGCCGCCGTTGGGTAAATTAAAAGAAATTATAGATGGAGGTATGTAGCAGGACAATCACCCTAAGTTCATTGTTTGATATTTTTCCATCATTAGTAGATGTAGAGCATCAAACTGGCTATAGTCTCGTAGTTCAATCAAGAGATAATAATTTATTTCTTTTTTATATTTTGTTATATTTGTTGAACTATACTAATGTGTACCTATTTTTTATGTCTTGTAGAGACAATTATCAACTTCATTGAAAATGATACGCTTCTTGTATTATTTTTACACATTCCTCTTGTTATCCATTGTACTATTTTTATTCTCCTTCTACTATTGATTTTTATTGATATTTTGTTGTGTTAAACTGTGGAAAGAGGAAATAGTCTCCCTATAGACACACCCTTGGCCCCCACTAGTAGTCGACATCCACTTGAAGTTAGGGAGATGCTCTTGAGGCCATATGTCTAGCCAAGATTAGGGAACTATTGAGTGGCATCCAAGTTCATTACATTACAAATCATATTAACAAAAATAGAGGAGTCTAATGCATGTTAATTTTAATCTTGCACAGTACAAATTTAAGAGAAGTAATAGATCCCCTACATTAATTCATAGACCTAATAATGATGAGATATAAATTTCCCAATGTATAACATGAAGCTATAATAATCTGATTCCCCATCTAAAAAAATTAAAATTAATATTATAAATTAATTTCATCTAGAAATATAAACTTAATTACATCAAAAAAATAATGGTATTTCCTTATACTCATTTTGAAAAATCCAAAACACTAAAAATCATGAAAATATAATTATTATTGAGGAAGATATAGAATAGATAAGTTGATTAATTTTAGAGTATTTTTTACTTTATTTTGAATAGAAATATAATTATCACATCCAATGATTTAAATTATAATATCTATTATAATTCATATAAACAATTTCCCAATAATTTGAGACCCTTTGAACTTCTAAAAAAGGAAATTTCAATTTCATTGAACTTATATCACTCCAATCACACCTCAACTTATGAACATTTATTCATAAAATTACTTGTCAACCAATTATTTATAACATTTTAATTCCCCTCTCTCATTCATAGTATTTTCTGAAAGCCCAAAATTCCATTCTATCTTCAATAAATTAAAAACATCTTGATTATCCTTCTGTTTTTGTAGTTTCTGAATACAATTATTATATCTCATGCACCATCACAGACACAGAAACACACACACACAAATATATATATCAATCATTTTTAATATTTAAATCCTGATATTATATATATATATATATATTCAATATACACCAAACCATACACATATTGATATATATATATATAAAGATTGAAAATTTTGATATATACATACACATAAACATATATATATATATATAATAGTAAACCAACTTGAATATGTATAAAAAATTGAAAATTCATATATTCACATATATGTATATAAATAAATATATATACATTAACGAGTATCATATAAATATATAACACATACAGTTATATTTATGAAAAATATTAATATATATTGATTATATTTTTACCGAAACATTTTGAAATGTTTATTTATAATGTAATACATATAAATATTAATATTTACACATGCGTATAATTTGTTGTATAATGTTTATTAAATTTAAACTAATTAAAATTTTGAATATCATATTTAAATTAAAAAATTATAGAATCGATATTAATTAAATAAGTCCTCATTAATTACATATTTTTTTAAAAAATAATAATTTAATTTCTAAATAAACTTTTATATACATTGTAATTACTTCCATAATTCAAAAATTAATTTTTAATAAGGCTATGAAATTAAAAGAGAATTTAATAAACATATAATTATATTGAAACCACTCCCAAACCACTTCTCAATTAAAAATGAAAAAATAAGGCATAGAAATAATCTATACATTTACGAAGTTCCTTCATTTAAACTATGTCACATGACCCAATGTATTGAAGGGATATATTTGGCCCACCCATTATTACAAGCATTAATGGGATCACCTGTTATTTTGAGCTATATCTATATCACCACTCTCCATAAATAATTTTCCAAACCACATCATGTAAAAAATCATATTTAATATTTAATTTCCATTTTAAATACAAATAATTTTTTTTGATCCCTTATGTATAATCACATTCAATCACCTTGTAAAAATAATGGAAAATACCCTTTTCCCGTGAAAATAGATAAAAAGAAAAATTACTAGATGGAAAGGGAATATAATATAATTTCTAAAAACCATCTAAATATATTGATTAATATTATTAATGAATAATTTACATGATGGTATTGAAATTAATTCATGCTTTAAATTTACTTTTTATTATTATTATAAAAGCAGTCATCAATAGCCCATAAATAATTCATTAAAACGATTAATTATTTAATTTTTTAAAGTAAAGTGAAATGTATTTTAAAATGGAAAATTTAAATTATTTCATGTTCAAATAATAACATTCTTGAAACATTGAAATGGATATCTATTAGGAGTGTAAATATTTTTAATCAATTTAGATAATGTTTGAAAGGAAAATCTCATACCATGAGTCTGGCCTCATTTGGTACAAACTTTATTCACTATAAAATAAATGTTCTTTATATTTATACATTATAAAAACATTTTTTTTATTTTAAATTTAATTATAATCATACCTTTAGGGTCAGGTATTCAATTTTTTTATTTAGTTACAAAAATCAGATAAGTTTACGTTGAATGTTTTGAGGACATTTGGTTCACAAACCCAAAGTAGATTTTGTAGATTGAATGTTTTCAAATGATACTGTGTTCAATAATATAAATGATTTTAATAATGAAATAAGTATTATATTCATTCATTAATTTATATTTAAGAACCATGTATGTAAGGAAATAAATAAAATCACATCTTATCACTTCGTGGAGGTGGTAATCCACACATACATATGAATGATGTTATCATTTTTAATAGATGGAATGGTATAACAATAGATGACATATTATGTTTAAATAATCATAATTATGTAATTAATATCATACCCACATACACACACACACACACACACACACACACACATATATATATATATATATTAATTTCATCATTATATTCATCAATGATAGGTTGGGATGAAAAAAGAAACAAATAACTTCGTGGAGGTGGTAGTCTATATGTACTCATGAACAATGTTTTCATCATCCACATTAATGAAAATGATATGAATAAGGGTTGTACCATACAGATAATAATATTTTAGTATACTAGAAATATCTATTTAATTATATCATCAGGGGATGTAAATATTCAATGAAGGTAAAATATGATATAAAACTATAATGCTCAGCTAAGAGTTATACCCATTCTTTGTAAAACCACCTTAATCTTACACCATAATCCATATAGTTTGGTATGTTTGTTAAACTAAATCACATAATTCATGGGGATTATTTTTTTAATGTCTCTGGATAGGTATAGGTCTAGATAAATGGATCATAAAGTGTGACAAAGAGAGGAGAGGAGGTTCCCTTTTATTAGTGAGGAGGTGTATGGGAACTTCTACATGTTGAAAATTCAAAACTTATTTAATGAATTAAAAAGGATAAAAATTTTAGATGGAACAAAATATTAGTAAGTGATATGTGATAGGGTGTATATATACATGAAAAAATCATATTTAGATATGTTATGGATCTATTTTAATCCTTATCATCAAGTAAAATACTCCTTATACCCAATTTTACATTGTCCATGAAAAGATAACTTATTACAATGATTACATAATTCGATGAAAAAAAAGTTGGGAATTTAAAATAAATATGAATTATTATTAAAAATTATGAATCAATTTTATTTCATCCAAATTCATTAGGCTGATATAATGAAATTTAATATAAATACAAAAAAATGCATGAAAACTATTTTTAGGAAAATATTTGATTTAATCATAAAATAATTTCACCATGAAATAATTTATGATATTGATTTACAATAATATTTTAGGATAAATAATAGTGAATTAATTTTTAGGACTTTTGTATCAATCCATAACTGAAATCGAACATTCCAATTATACTGTTAATTGGAAAATTCTGAAAATTGTTTCTAATGAGAATAAAATAAAATTATTTTTCATAAAAGTCATGAATGGGTTCCCGAATTCAAAATAATATGTAACAATACAATATTTAACAATATAACAATATTTGATTTTGAAAAAAAACATACAATAGGCTAAAGGAAGGTGTTGTTGATATTTTAATGCAATTACGCAAAGAAGTAAACCAAATTTACATATCTTGAACATACATATGTGATAGTAATTTAAAATGGTTATGATTAAAAATAAAAAAATACGATGTGATATTATTCAAAATGTGTAAATCCTAATTCCTTAAATTGAATCAAATTTTCAAGATACAATTTATACTTGTGGATGATATTAACTTTATTATTAATGTGTAAATGGACATGTGATTTTTGTAGAAATATTTTTTTTAAAAAGTAAACATGAAATTATATCAAATTAATAAATAATATTGATTCTTATATAAAAATATTAGTTATTTATTTTTTATAGAGTCATATTGTAATCAAATTAAAAATAAAATGTGCCATGACATGTCGCAATGCAATCTGTGTCGCAATTATCCCAAGCCAACCTCTAATAGGCCATGGGCTTATGACCCTTATCAAGCACAAATATTACAAACATGGGAGGAATTGGCATATTGTACCTATAAAAAATCACAAATATCTAAGCCCATAGAATGATGAAATGTAAAAAAATGATAATAATTAAAGTATACATATAAAATCCCACCATCATTGTTTGTTAAGAAGTTATGGAAGCAAAAGGGAAAAATACAATCCCACCATAATGAAACCGAAGAAAAGTAAAAATTATAAAGTGGGTTGGGATTACTGCCAATATCACCATAGAAACAATCCTCTGTCATTCTGGCTCACTAAGCTATAAATAGTGTTGGTCCCTCTAGGACACTTGAAAATGATCGATCGTCTACATAAGACACGACATGTGAAAGAAACCCCAATTTCTGGTTGTGTATAACAAGGCCCATAACGAGAATCTAAAATCACTATGAATATAGAGTCAATACTAATAGTAGTCATCACATCCCACATATAACACAAAAATATATATAACAATAAAATCTATATTTACTCGATGTAGACAAACTTTTTCAAGGCATGGTCACAAAAATAAAAGATAGCCAAGGATTGCTGCAAAAGGGTTCCATATAAAAATCATTCAAAAGAACTAACTAAATGAGTTAGATATCATTGATTATGTCCATTTGGTATGTATTTCTCATCCGGTATATCCATATGTTCCACAAACTATATGGAATAATATAATGGTATATAGATGAGTATTCCACCAAATTCTAATGGCTATACCAACAACCCAATCTAGATTAACCTTTTATACAGGGGATCGACACGTGAATAGTGTTGGTCACGACGATTCCCAAAACCCAACCTAGAGAAATAATAATGATATAATATCTGAAAATGATCATCATGGATTGATTCCTAGAACCCTATCCATGAATTATGTTCCTCAAAGGTGATCCCCATCTAATACATATGATGTACCTCCATACTAAACCATCAGGAAAAGGATCAAGCGAACATACCCTAACAAAACATTTCAACTATTATGATGGAAAGGGATATAAAAATTATTTGATGGATTACATGATGTGTACTAGTAGTATATGTTGGGTACCAACCGTACATGGTTTTACCCATGTATCATGGTCTATGGTCGTGTCCACTTCAGAGTACATGAAATGACTAAGCCAGTGTACTCATGATCATGTTTGTATATAGATTGTTGTGTCGGTGTATGAATATCCATGTACATGTCCATTTACCTCACTGATTACACACCAATCCTCATGGAAATGGTAACAAAATGTGTGATACATATATCGGCGCCAAAGCCCAATCACTATATATGGGAGGTCCCCCAAGGGATGTAATTTTGTATTACACACTATGTAACATGAAATTTTATTGAATGTTAGATCTCCTTCACAAATTTTGTTCTCGTCCATCACCACTATAAAACTTTTTAAAAGAATAAATTTAATGTTAGCTAACCCATTCCATCATTGATCAAAATTTTTTGGCCTTTGAATTCATTCAGAAATCATCCAAAATCACCATCTGTAGTTTGTCCATTAAACCAAGATGAGCCTAAATCTTTTATCCATAAGGAACCACCCCTGATCATAATATATCCTCATCAAATCTGAATCATGTCCAAGATCATGTATTGCACTTGTGGTATTGATCCATTACACTGAATAATAGTCTCAAAATAATCGAATACCATGTATTTTGTCGAACCACTGGAAAACTGAATTTCCTATGATAAAAAAAGGGTGGAAGAAATGTAAAAGCCACAAATATGATTAAAGAAACTCAACCAATATTCTTGGCTTCTGTAATTCATTTGTATTATGAAAATTAATAGAGAGATATAATATAGTTAATAATGAAATCAAAAATCTTGGATAATATCTATCTCATACCCGTAATAGGAATGATTCATGAATTATCTTGGTAGTTGATTGATTCTCATTCATGATAAGAATATTTAAAATGGAAAAATTCATTAATTTTTTCCAAACATAAGACAGAATGAACACTTATGAAGAATTAATATAAATTATTTTTTTATTGATATCCACAAATTCTTTTTTACATCAATTGATGATCCATGATCCACTGGTTGTTCATGTGAGTATGACCTTCATTCACTCTCTCACAAATCTTATGGGTAATCCGAAAAACCTAACATTATTTACATAGAAGTATAAATATAAACAATATTTATGTGCTGGAATTTTTGATTAAATAACTTATTTTAATCAATTAATTTAGTTAAACATTCTCCCATGACTCTACCCAGCCCGAGGGTCTCACGTGCTCCAAAGTTCTATCATGCCATGCGAAAAACCCACAGCCCATGATCAACATAGGCCTTAGATTTTTCATCTGAGCCTCTATTAAAGAGTTATTAAAAATTTTCAGAAAAAATTATCACATATTATATTTAAAATATTTGAAAACTTATTTCTAGGCTCATTGGGACATTGAGTCCCATTTCATCATAGTACTTATAATGAAAAATAATCCAAAAAATATCTGAAAGTCATAAATAGAAAAATAAGAGTCCTTACATTCTCTTCTCCATGAGGATTTATGTCTTGAAAATATGAAAAGAATGGATAGAAAAATAGATGTGGGTACTGAGCATGCATTTTTGTCTCCCACTCATAGGTACTCTCAGGAATATTCCCATGGTTCTACTAGACACACAGTAAAAGAATCAATCTCCCATAGAGGATCCTCTCCATTCAATCCTTAATCTATACCAGGTTATCACTAAAGGTAGCTCCATCCTCAATGTTTCTATCTCCCCAATTTAAATCATGTTTTAGTTCATACATGTATATACTATGATTTTAAATGTGGAAGAAATTGTATATTTGGTATAACTATGGTGGTTGAGATAAGCCGTACACTGCATCACTGACATAACGTAGTATATTTAAAGGGAAAAGAATATCAGTGATATCTTTCGTCCATGGCCAGGTCTCCACAATCCACATCAAGGTGAGAGCCTTAGTAACACATGGCCTCCCACCTCAAACTCCAAATGCCTCCAACATCAATCTGTATAGGACTTTGGATGGTTATGTATAGTCTTAATCTTCTTCTGTATGATTTTTACCTTCTCTATCGCGTCTCACACCAACTCTGTTCCCATAAGTGCATACTCTCATGGGTAGCTACTATATAGGGGTACCCAATAGGGTATATCATAAATGGAATTGAATATTGACACACTAATACTTGAATGATATCCATTGTTTTACACAAGCATTAGAAATGGAAGGTGATCATAAATAATATGAATGAATTATTTGGAAAGCTAGACACATGACACCAACTACATGAATGACCTGATTAGTTTAGCCATCATTTTGGTGTGAAACCCCATGATCAAAGGAAACTGAGTCCAAATGGACCCATGCAATACCTTCGATTACCTAGTTATAATGAAAGAATCACAATCAGAAAATTTCAATGAGGGAACTATATGGATTCATATTATATCATACATGTTAATGCATCTGAATCTGTCAACAAAAATTCTTTTTCAAATAGATAGGTAATGGGATGACCTGGTGAGTCATTCCATGATCACCCATATGGAATACTGTTATATTGAAATATTTGGTAAAACATTCATGAATTATATAGATATTTCATTCCACATCCTCTCTGGATGATTAAGTGGTTGAGTTAAACCCATTTGAACCTAGATATCATCTTTCACGTACTGATAAGTAAGGCATTGAGAGACAAACTATGCAACTCCCTTCTTCATCCCAAGAGAGAAGAACTACCGCCAAAGGTCATACTACATCAGTACCAAAACTAGATGTACTGCTAAGGGTGAATTATCGAAATTAATTCCCAAATCTACTCTTAGTGAAATTGGTACCACAATTAATCCTCATATAATAATGAAATTCATGTTTCCTTTTTAAAATCCAAATAGAGCATGTCCAGTGTATATTTGGTATGTAGGGTATAACTTACGGTATCCCCAATATTTTACTTCTTCGATCATTGTAATAGAAGAGGGGTAAAAACTATAAACCTGAGCTAATCTGATCGATCCCCATATAGAAAGGATAACATCAATGACAGAAACTAATTTTAATTCCCCACATAGAAACTAGGAATAAGATCTCAAGATGAGGGAATCTACTAACAAATTTCACATCAAAGGAGTATAGAAATTCTAGAAATCCTAATCATGAAGGTACTCTATATATTGTCTCTATCTCGAGTTATGATTCATATGAGATACGATATACTTGATAATGTTGTGGTAAAAATAGATGATAAATCACTCTCCCATTAAGTAGTATAACTACATCATCAGTGAAATTAATACCACTAATAAATCATGATCATAGGAAGCGTATATCTATTAATGTGGTCTAGAATAACATGAACTATAGGTACAAAATTATTATAGATTAATCAGAACACTACCAATCCTATCCCCTCATGTGTTTACAAACACTTTGTACTCAATACACTCATCTAGAAATACCAATATCAGAGTACTCATAATTCCCTTTCTAATCCCAAGAAAATTCTTATAGAACATCTCAGTTCACAAAAAATGATTCCCATTTTGGGTCAAGGATGACATTTGAGATGATATCCTAAAGAAATAAGGAATTAAATTCTATTTTTATCCTATTAAACTATTGAATCTCCTGTCATTCATCATGATCTTGGGTGAAATCCAAGATAACACTGCCTTTACCATTTTCGGGTCCACTACTACACTATATACCGAGATAACAAGTCCTAGAGAGTTGACCCCCTAAATATAGAACTCGATCTTCAAGATATTCCCATAATTTTTTCCCTTAATATTATTTCCAGTACCATCTTCAAGTGTCTCACATGATCCTACTTAGACAATCATCACACAACTATATCATCGATTATGACTAACACAAACTTGTCTAAAAAAGGCTGAATGATCCAGTTTATGAGTCTCATCAACCCTTAATAGGAGTATCAATTGAACATGGGAATCACCATATACCCAGATAGACATTAATAAAATTTTAAATCCTTATCCAGTATATCCTAGTCCCATAAATGTCACAAGTGATAGACATATTTGAGGTCACTCATTGAGAACCACCGAACCTCTCTCAACTAATCAAAGCGCTCATCAAACCTTGAAAGTGGATACATGTTCATTACAATCAACAAGTTTAGCTATTGACAATAAAAATCACACTATCAATTCTTCTTTCATGGTGTTCATTATTAGGGCTACGCTTGGTGAAACACTAGGCCAATCAAAGGCCTTACTCTATAAGTCCACCTACCACACTCGTAGATTGCAATGATCTATAGGGTCCACCTAATATGATGGATTAGATATCTAGGCTATCCTAGTGTGTAGATCAATTAATATGTATATCTAATTGTAGGTAGGTATTCCATGAACATCATCAAGAAGGAATCCCTCAAACAATACCACCATTGATGGAAATTTGGAACTCATTGAATCAATAACACCAAGGGTTATGGAATCCAAATGATGGGTAGTAGAATGGACCCTCATATGAAGAAGACCATAACTCTATTCCAAGATATTATTTTTTTATCTCATAATGGAAAAAGATATCCCATCACTACAGAAAAATTTCATCTTCCACCTAAAATAGTATATCTAGGCCTAAAATATAAATAACATGTCCATACTTATGATGGAATCATGTGGACTGATCGCAAGTATAATGTTATCCAAAATGAATATCTAAATATAATCATTTAGGTCACTCCATCCGAAAGATTTTGTGATCATTGTGTCACCTCTAACAAGATTTTCCATGTGAAAGGATCATGCCAAAGGCTCCACTAGAATATCTAAATCATGAAGCGAAGAATTAGATGGAATGGAATGGATCACACCTCTATCTATTAAAACAGACAAAAATTAGAAAAGTCACATATCATCTTTAGATTCTTTTGGTCTTATGTATTACCCTCTTACAGCTTCCCTCAGCCCTATACCCCGGAACTCTTATCATTACACAGATCACCTGATGGTGGTGTTTTTAAAAATCATAATGGTTAACACCTCAAGCTACTCTCCCTGATCCTCTAAAACATCATCCTCCCTACAGACATAAATACTCTTTCTTCTTCCTAAACCTATGTGTGTCATCCACTATATCTTTATCAACTGCATTAATGGTCATACATTCTTGTTAATGATATCCCATACCCTCAAAAGAGTATCACCTCCTCTCCATCTGCCAACTCGATCTATCCTTTACGCCTTGAACTATAAAACCACTATCAAAATATATCCTAATGAATCATATATCATGTCCAGGTCCCAATATCTATTATAGTCTCCCATATGTTGAGGTCTCATCTCATATGTTTCCACTATAAACACTAACTATTTTATCTACATAGACAAGAAAATATTAGCTACCAGACTATAATTTATCACCCATTTATATTTATGAATTCAGAGAGATTTCATGCTATCTTTGATGACTATATTAGGTTTTAACAAAACATTCTGAGTCCGAATGAACTGATCAAACACCATATCCATCGAATACTGAATGATTATGGTGATTCTTGATGCGTCATCATCTATAGATTGATCCCCCTACTAAATTTGTAGAATATCCAAGTTGTGAACATCCCTTAACATACATAGATAAAAAATGAATACTATAAAATATTTGAACATTGATGAAACAAGAGTATCCTCATCATAAAATTCTATTACTTAGCCTCCCTATTGTCCAACATTTTAATGGTAAATAGTAACTAAAAGGATAAGCATCTGGTCTGCAGGTGTCTTGACAGGACAAAAGTATAATGTCACCACCTCAAGCTAGCCCTCACCCGCCTGTGGGTTGCGCTCACCATGGAACCTAACTGATGACGTTCACTTAAACACAATATGAATTATTTTCATGTAAACATAATATTATTTAACTTCTAGTAAAATATTATATATTATAGGTGGTTTTAATACGGGTACACCATATAGAGTTAACAACACCTCAACATAACCGATTATTGAAGACTTTCTCTAAGGGAATCATAATTATGATATTATAACCTAGCCTTAGCTGGAAAACATCATGAAGGAATCTAGAAATAGACATGATGAACTAAAATCAATGTTTATATCTAGAGGGATGACTCACAAATGACATAGAAACCACTAGTCAGTCATATGTGATGCATGTATAAATATTTTCCAAGAATCCCTTGTCTACATTTACCGTGTCAACATGAATGGTTATCATAGTCATAGTGAATGAATATGGCGGAATCCACACCATAACTGGAGTCCCTGACCTGAGGGTATAACTTGAAACACTTTAAAATATTTCCCCAAACCAATCTCTCATAATCTAGTCCTATGGTAGAAATAACTCTTTTGATATCACTCTATAATGACATGTCCCAATAAGACCCATGCCACAATAACCTAATGCCTTCCTATAATAGGACAAATGATAGTAACCAATGCCATATAGGAATATAAAATACATGGGAGGGCTTACCCTAATGTACCATTAAAAATTCTCATCATCAAGAAAATACAATAATAAAATTAATCACAACTAAAAATTATGCACACATACATCTAAAATCCCACAATCTGTTTACAAAAACACGAACTATAAAGAAAAAGTGTGAAATACCGGACCATATAAATGAAACTTAAAACAAGTATAACATGTATTGTTGGTGCAGAATACTAATAAGGTAACAACAATAACAAAACCATAGTATTTCTCAATCACAATGCTCATCCTAGTGATATTCCATCTAGGACTCCATCAAAAGGTCGTTTGTCTTCATCACACATGAAATGTCAGGGAGAATCCCATTTAGTGGTGAGTATAAAAATACCCAGTAAGACACCTTGAAATCACTAATCATATGGAATCAATACAAATAGTATTGAATATATCATAGTTACATGATAAAATTATATACAGATATAAAAACCAAATATAGAAAATGTAGTCACACAATCTCATGGTAAGGTCACACCAATAAAATCCATCAAAGGATTTCTAATCAATGTTTACATGTGACACTCATAGAGGAGAGAGAACTCCATGAGTAAGATAGAACTGATGGTTTCCATCCTATACTTCATGAACATAGAGTCTTATACTCTGGAGTATACAATGAAATTCTAAAGAGAATTATAAAAATATGGGGACCACGCCCAAGTCCACAACATATAACAACAACCCAAACAACATTAACCCATTTTGTTGGGGATCCACACCCACATCGTGTTGGCCACAATATTACCATCAACCCCACCAATGGAAATGATGATGATATAGTATCTATCTCAAGGAATCATTGAGGGATTCCCCAAAATCTATCTAATTGTTATGTTCCTTATAGGGGATCGACATCCTATAAATAAGATGAGACTCCATGTTAAAACCATAGCGGATCGATCAATAGAACTCACCCCATTTATTTTGTTATAAGATAAAGAGGAAAAGGGATTAAATCCATATTTAATGGAGTACAAAATGTGTACCATTATTACTCGACATGTCCCATTGGTGTAGGGTCATAATCGTGTATCCATACATGTTCCCAGAACCTTGTCTGAGTATATATAATTTTCATGTTAGTAAACTCTTGATCATGTCCATGTATTATTAGTTGTGTCCATGTATGACCAGAGAGATATCTTTTTGTGTACATGCATTGGTATACTCCAAGATGATAGGAAATTTTCACAAAGCATGTGTCCAAGTCCCATAGCATGTGATACTTAAATTAATGGGAAAACAATAGCACTGATTAGGAGGAGGGGGTCCCACACTACATATAATGTTTTATTAAATGTCACGAAACCCTAATTTTCATATAATTTCAAACATTTACATCAATTATTCCACTTCTATACATATCTCAAGAAAAAACGAATACAAGTTCATCCAACCCATATGTTGCTGATCAAAGTGTTCTAGCATTAGAATCTATTAAAAAAATTCCCATACACAATGTCTATAGTCGTGTCATTTAATCTTAATGAATGTAAATAGTAAATCTATCATAAACCATTGGTGATCATATTGTGTAGTCATTACACCTCAATTTTAGGTCTCCCATATAATACTGGTCATTTTAAAATTTCCACTCAGAGGTGTTGATGCAGGATAACGCAAACCAGTAGTGATGTGGGTGGTATGATGTAGGCATGACACTGTGCAAGGCCTTTTCACCATGAAATGTGTGTCTTTCTCACAAGGTCATTGGGCCATGAACTGAATAAATAATAATTGTTTGGTGGGATATACCTTGGGGGGATTGGGCCTACCTTTTCCGCCTGTGTGTGTGGTGTTTGTGGTTTTAATGTAATTTTACCCCCAAGAACCTAATATATATATATATAATCAAGAAATAAATCCCCAATCCTAGAAATATGTTTCCCATTCCCCCAATATGCACAATTCATGAATGCATTCATTAGTTTATTTATTCAAATTAGTTGGATGAATAAAAGATAAGGGAAAAATAAAAATAAAATAGCATCCTTCCTCAATATTGACATATCATTGATGAATAACGAATATTCACCTTTATAATTAGTGAGATTTTTAAATTCCACTACACCACGATTGACAGTCCGCGATCTGGTGGTTGTTCATCTGACAAAGACCCTCCAATACCATATAAAAAATATATAGGGTCATGTGTGTAAATCTAGGATTTTTTCATAGAAGATTATTTATAGAAAGAAGTTCATGTAAATTTGTATTAAATAATTTTTTTTAATAAATTTATTTTTTAAACATTCTCCCACGGAAACTGCCTTATCATGTGTCCAATGATATCCATGGTTATCTCACACATAGGGTAATACCCATTATAAAATTTCAAATATAGACCCAAATATATAATCCATGCTTCCATTCAATAGTTATTCTATTATTTCATGAAAACTATAGACATGTTATATTTAATATATTTAATATACTTCAAAAATTAATCATGGGCTCCTCAGGCCTCGGAATATCACGATGTATGACTACGTAGCTCCAAAAATAATCGATAATAAATTGTATTATAATATTTGGAAAAATTATAGTCCTTAAAAATTATAACTTTTAAATTATTTTATTGAGTAAAGGAAATTACAGTTTGACAAAAACATTTAATTTTTGGTATTCACATAATAATATTATTTTTAGAAAATTTAATAATATTCACATTAAGCTATATTAAAATGATAATTTATAAAATTATATTCATTTAAAGAAATATAATTTCTAATTTTTTTATAAATTCATTATAATTTTCATTCAAAAAAATTATTGAAACCCATTTAAAAATAAGACATATTTTTTACACACAAAATTGTATTATTCTCTATCCAATAAATGAATGATCTTCCACTAATTTTGATATATAAACTATTTTTTTCCTTAGAATAATTTAATTATATTTTCTAATTTAGTATATTGTTAGAAAAATACACTCTACACAAGATTTTTTTAATGAAAAATCACTCTTTTACCTTCAAATGATATTATCTTAATTTCTATCAAGTAATTAATCAGTGTATTATTAGTTATTAATTTTATCCATGATATTATTTATATATATTTCATTATATGATTATTCATATTCATTCCTACCAGAAAAATAGCTATATCATCTTGGTAATATAAAAATAATATTATAAAATGATCTATTTAATCATACTGTTTCTATACAACGTGATATATAATATATAACCAAAATAAAAAATTACAAAATCATTGGGTGTTAAAGATACACTAAAGAATCATATGTATCATCCTTAATTGATATTAAACATGACTTCTCTCGTAGGAAGTTGAGGTTCAAAGATTAAATTGATGAAGAATGATCCTCTCACTCATAAGGATTATTGAGATCCATAGTATGAGTCGTCTCACCACTCTATATAGTAGATTCCTCAACCGAAATGACATATACCCTATCCAGGATATCCCTCACCTGCATTTACTGCCTCAAAATATTACAACCTATATACTAACAACTTGTATAACCAATACCCACAATTCCTTATCCATAACACCTTACGAAATAAATGTGGGGGCGGATGGATACCCCCACCATTTCTTCTCTAGGTGTCTCTTTATGTGTCAAAATAGGGACTTCTATGACCCAAACCATTTTTCATACATTCTCATCATGACTCATGCTAAATGAAATCAAATAAAATTCTCAAAAAACACATTCACTTGAGGTCCCTAGGATGACTCCCCATTTTCACCTAATCACCATTCATTATTTAACTAGTGGTGGGGATGATGGATTGTATTTAAAATCCACCATTTTCAAAGTAGTTTCAACTTCTCTACACGCATGGGGTCCTTCACATGGAAGTGGATAATTGATGGATTATGACGTAGATGGTCTATTTATAATTTCTTCTATTATCATTAACATAATATATATACATAGTGGTTAGTTTTTCGTCCCATCCCCCATAAATGTTTTGACTATAAAAATGATGTTATGGGTAATTAATCCAAGACTAGTGAATATATAGTGTATATTGAAATACTATGTCTGTTACCAAAATTATATAAAATACATCTAAATCACAAATACAAGGATTTATATTCCTATAATGCAAAAACAATAAATTATTAAATAAATCATATTAATATTTATTATTTTTCTAGAATTATGTATTTATATTAATTAAAATAAATTTATTAAATAATAAAATCAAAAAGAAAGTGGTTTTATTAAACACATTTCATATAGTATTTTATTTATGTCATTAACTATATAATATAAACTTGAAAATAAACTGAATCTTGATTTTAAATTTACCATGTAAAAATTATCTTATGATGAATTTTTAATAATTTTATAAGGATATTGATTTTTGATGGAATAATAAAAATATTTTTTTACTGAAAACTTTATTTTATATTATTTTATATACATGGTAAAATATTGTTTTTCATTCGTTTTAAATTATAATTAGATAATTATTATTAAAAATTATGATTATTGTTTTTGAAATGAATTTTATACTTGAATTTAGTATAAAAAAAATATATTTGAATAGAAAATTTTTATGAAAAACGAATTTTCTTTTCTTTTTCATGTTTATTATTAAAATAATTTTTATAACTTCAATATTTTGGATTTTGAAAAATGTATTAAATATTTTTAAATAGTGGTTCCAAATATAATAAATATGATGAATTTTAGTTTTAGAAAATCTGAATAGTAACCATAACAAATTTTATTACTATGATAAAGGGTAAATTGAGTAATTTAAGATACAGATAAAATGATAAGATCGATTAAAGGTCTGAAACACTTATATAAGTCAGTATATAATTATATCTCAACCTTAATTATCCTATGGTAAAATTTATTACATTTTAGGGCCCCTTAGACGATATTATGTCAATTATAGTATATTATTTTATGAAATGCAAAACAAGACATACTCTTATTTTTAGAAAGTTTAATATTCTTTATATAGTGTTATTCAGAGTATATTCTTGATTATAACTTGTCATTTGATATATAAAATATTTATATCTATCATGGGGACTTATCTTTATATTTTATTTAATATATAATAACATTAAATACATGCCCAACAATATATTTTTAGTTATTTAATTAAAAGTAAAATCAAATAACCGATATTAAATATATTTATATATATATAATTTTAGATAAATAATGTGAATAAAAAAAATTCCAATATTACCAGACATGTTAGGGATATTATAAAATATTTGTGTGTTGAATTCTAGTTGTTTTATTAATACTATTAAAGTCAATCTAATGATTATTTACAAAATTGACTTTATAGGTATTTTATAGTAAATAATATTTTTTATAATGATATGAAATTCTAAGAAATATTAAATTTAAACACAATATAATGTTTCAGTTTAATATGTAAACCATCTTAAAATATGGTTTCTTAGTGATATTTTAGTAAATATATTGTCTTTCAGACAATAAAAATCTATGTTGACATGGTAACAGTTAAAGGGGCTAAATAAGGGTTATAGTAAAAAATAAGGGTAGCATTATAGAAAAACTATTTTAATTCTCATTGAGATGTGGGTATTTTGAATTAAACTGATAATATATTTGAAATTAATCACTTTATAGATAATTGGAGTTGAAAATTAATTTATAGTTATTTAATATTTAGAGATAATACAATAATGCACCTCCCTTATCATATAAAAGGAACCCCATACTTCTTATTACTTCAAACATCATAACCCAATTAATTTATAAATGACCAACCTAAATCCATTACTAGAATCCACACCAATTTATATATGTGTTTTTTAGGAATAATACCAATCATAGAGTTCTTAAGGTGTTATTAAAAGAGGTTTTCCTGAGAATAGGAAGATAATTAATGTATGTGTTGAGTTTGAATAAAGGTAAGGGACATTAATTTATCCCCTTAAAAATAAATTTTCTCCCATTCAAACATTATATAAAAATGTTTTCGATTTTTTAAATTCTCATTTAATTTTTAAAATTCATTTTCACCATTTTTTATTATTAGCATAATGTTTTGAATGTAATTTTTTTGTCCCTATCCCAACAAGGTACATTGCGTTTATTTCAAAAATATAATGGAGTGTTTTAATCTTATAAAATGTGAAAATATTTTTATGTTTTTATTATTAATTAATTCTTTTAATTTTCTTTTATATGTTGCCCTGATTATTTTTTAAGAAATATATTTCAACGTGAAATATGTAGTTTTTTTATTTCAATGTATTTATTTAAAATGAAATGATATTTTGACATCTAAATGAATTTTATTTAAATGTGTTATTGAATGTGATTATGATGAAAGGGTCCATGAATAACGTTTCTAATTAATGATATTGTATACGAACATTTTATTAAAAAATCTTTAACTCAAAATATCATATATGAAGGGTTGATCCCCATTATAGCTCATGAAAAATTGGGGAGCCCAATACTGATTGAACTATGTGTGAGTACATTTATAGATATACAATACATTGGGTAATATTTACGTTCTTTAGATATTTTTATTTGAATTTATCTATATGGTTGTTCAAATTAAACTAATTTAAAACGGATTTAGTAATCAGATTCTCAAAGTTTCCACAAATGGTTTTAGTTTCCTGTGAATGGTTTTAATGATTTTATTTTAGAAAAAATTGTACATGAGTTTCTTATGCAGAATAGTTTTATTAAATAAAATCAAGGAATATAGAAGAGAAATGTAAAAACTACATTGGTTTTCTTTTTCACGAGACCAATGATTGTCTTTATTTTATGTCCCTGAACATGATTTTGGTGCTCATCTAATATTATTTTAAATTTTTTCTAAGTGATTATGAAATATTAGTCACAAATATGTGGCCATGATGAATAGTCTGATGAATTATCATGAAAAGAAACCATGTTTTATTTTAATTTTTTTTGTTTAAAAATGGATATTGATTATAATTTTCCTGTCATAATGTATGGGTTTACTATGTTATAGTTTTTCCTATTTCATTAAAACACAAATAAAAATATCATTGATATTATATTAATATGATTTTTAGGTCAAAGGCACTATAATATGTAATTTTTATTTTCATGACAATATAGTTGTAATGATATGTTGGTTTTGATAACATTAGAAATTATTATGCATTTATATGGAGTAATATTAAGAGTTATGAATTTCATCATTTGTCAAAATGTTTAATGTTTATTATATATTCATATTCCAATACACCCCTTCTTGGTTTAATGTTTTGAATTTCAAGAAGATTATTAATATTTTGGGAGAATTTATTTTGAAGTATAATTATAGTAGGTATAATTGATTTTAAGGTTAAATTATTATATAAGTTTTTTTGTTATTGTCTTTGAATGGAATATTTTCATTTTAACAGTCCTTTAATATTTGATTTATATATTTTTTTATAGATTAAATATCATTTATCTAGATGGATGGAATGGTTCCCACAAAAAATTATAATCCATTACAGATTATTTAATCATCACAATCATAGTAAAATCATTCTCATATGACCTCAAAAGCATTTAGATCATCCAATCACATTAAAAAACTTCTTTATTTATCCAACACTATTGAATTTCTCTAACATATATATGTATCATGGTATGTATCTTATTTGATTTCAATGACTTGACTCATCCACCATATTTAACAAGTGGAATACCACTATGGACTTGACTACTTTTATATGGAGATACGGAATATATGATGGATGGTAAATCAGACATCAACAACCCAAAGAAAGATCATAATGTATGTATTTAAGGTATGAATTTTTTTACAATCTAAGTATTAATCATGATTTATAGATATTGAAGAACCATAAGGGAATATTTCATGACATTGAATAATATGAAAAATAATGGTTAATGGTTTAATTAGGAAGTTGAATAATGTATTTGTTAATGTTATGAATTTTCAGAATTATTATGCAATGGTATGCTGTTCTTTTATATTATAAATGTTATAGGTATTGTGAAATAGTAATGTATTATTATATTATAGGTTTTTGAAAATATAATTAGTGTAACTCAATATCTTTTAAAAGTCAGGTATCAAAAAATAGATACTTTTAAATACTCGTGTTTAATGAAATATGATAGTTATATAAATAAGCCTATGTACTATTATGTTCTTGATGACAGATTAAATGATTTTGTGAAAAAATGAAACTATGGAAAATCTTATTGGTTAAAAATTGATATTTTGAGGGTGGACGTTATATTTTTGGTAATATATTTTTTATAATTGATATAACAATAATATTTAATGAATGATTAATGTTATTTAATAATATTTACCATATTTATGAACCCTTTATGATTATGGTGAAATGAAAATTATGGTATTTTTATTGATGATCAAGGTTTGAATTATCATTCAGTGGCTTAGATGATTTCCATGTAGATTAATGGATATTTATTTCATTTTTAAAAATTATTATAATATCTTTTAGATTATATGATTAGGTATAATACTTTTTGGATTGAAAAATTAAGACTGATTGACTTAATTTTGGGAGATAAATATTAAATTTTTATTTGAAGACTATGTGATAAAATCCTTCTGATTTTGGGTATCAATCTTAGCCTAGAATAATTTTTTTAACATTAAGGATTGTTATTTTTAAAATGATCTATTTTGATATTTAGGTATTACTTTTAAATTTTCAAGATTAAGATAGTCTGTATTCATTTAAATGCTTATTCATTATAGGTAATTATCTTCTATAGAACTACCCATTTCAATTTTGGATAATGAATAATGATATGAAGAATATATTTCTATATTTTGTATATTTTCTATCCATAAATCTTGATTATAATACATCATTCATGAATATATTCATCTTGAATATTCATTATTTATAGAAAAGGATTATTTTTTTGTCGACATTGATTGAAAGATGAAAATATACTTTATAGGTATGTATATTTCTTAATGCCATTATTCTAAATAATAAAATATTTAGTGAATTATTGAAAAATATCATTAATGAAAATTTTATCTTCTTACATTTCATACTGAAAAATTAATGGCCTTTTAACCCATCACAAATTTAGGATTTTTCAATGGTTAACTTTATCATTACAATGTTCTCTATCACTCTTTATAAGTTCATCAGAATCTGTTTTCTCTTCCATATCAATGTATTCACTTCCCACTTTTATTTAAATATATAGAAACCTATAATGTGTTATTCTATATGAACTATATACTTCCCTCACTCTAATTTCATGAGGATGTATTATTAATCCTTTTAAAGATGTAGAATCTCGATAAAGGTATTTTGGAAATTCAATCTCTGGTTACCAAGCCTAGGTTGAAAATTTCTAGGAAACAACTTAATGGTAGGAATGTAATAGACCACGTGATGATAGAATAAATTATTTTTTTTATTTATTAGTGTTCTTGAATTATGTCCCAATATTCATTATAAGGATATTTTTAATTCTTAAAATCCAAAACGAAATGGGTTTTTAAACTCATTTCTTAAAATATTTTATTTTAATGTTTAATTGTTGAAATTTAATTTGTTGAAATGAATATTATTTTGAAAATAATAAATTAATAATTATTTTAGCTAATATATTTTATAATTTTATGAAAATATTAATATTTCATGTAATAATGAAATATACTAATTTTTATTGAAAACATTATTTTATTTTAAATTATTGAAAATATACCATTTAGTTTTAGATTAGTAGTAAATTTTCATTAGCTAATTTTGATTCAAAATAATCTAATCCAGGCACTTTAAGTGGATTACATAATTGAATTTAGTATAAAATATTCTATTATTTAAAAATAACATATCATTGAATTTTTTTATTTCATTGCATTTTTTACAATTTAATTTTAATCTAAACAATGATTTGTATGTTTATTAAATATAAATAATTGGATTCCATATTAAGAATAATTGGGTCCAAATTTTTAAAATTTTGAACTTCTTTTGGAAAATTTCAATAGTAACATTACTAATTATTATTACCCCGGTAAAGGGAAAATCAAGTAATTTAGGATTCAAATAAAATTACTAGAACCATATAATGGGATAAATACACTAGTAATTCTTATATTATGTGTATAAATAGAAATTAATCATTAAATAATTAAACATCTGTCCTTTTGGGTCCACATGGATAGTATTATGACCCTTATAATATTTTATTCAATAAAATGAAAATCACGCCGCACTCATATTTCTAATAAGTATGGTAATTCGAGTAATATGTTATCCATCAGATATTTTCAGAAATTATTGTTAAATAGAAACCTAAAATATTAAACGTAATTGTGAAAATTTATTTTTGACTTATAGAGAAGAAATATTTATCATAAATTATTGCACAACGCTAATGAATTTTTTTTAATTAATGGAAAAATCAAATAAATAATTTTAAATTTATTCAAAAATAATATAATTTTAGATAAATGATGTGTTCAATGAATTTTATATATTTCCATTACATGTTATGGATATAATTAAATATTTTTTAGTATTATAAGTTGTATTGATATTATTAGTGTCAATGTAATTAATAGATAAAAACATTCATTATATATATATTTTAGTTAATAATATATTATTAAATGACATAGAAGACTGTAAAAAATATTGAAACAAATTTTATATAATATTTAAAATACCATCCCTGTTTCATTTATGGGAATTTTTCATTCTTCTATATCTATATTTACCCTTAGAGTGTGAAAATCCAGGTTGTCATGATAAAATATAATGTTGTTAAATAGGGGTGAAAACAAAATGTTATGGTTTTAATTATTGTCAAACATATCTAATTTGGATTCTATTATGGTATTTAGACCCACCATAATATTATATTATAAATAAATCAATTTATATCCAATTGTAATTGAAACTTAATTTTTATAAATTTAATATTTTTTGAAACTCTAATAGATCCCATTCACTCTCTTATAAAAGGACACCTCATCATATCATTTATTCCCACTTCAAAACCAATTTTTATTGACATTCCCTAAAAAAATCCAATCATATAATTCATATCCAATTTATTGTCGTCATTTTATGCATAACACCAATATTAGTGGTCATATAATGTTAAATAAATGATGTTTTCCAAAGAAGAAGATGTTGAAGAACATACATGACGAGTTGGAATTACGATAAGGGACATTATTTCGATTTGTTTAATGGTTACCATGAAAGTAAATTTTTCTCCCATGTCCATGTTTTTTTTAAAGAAAATTCAGAAATGATTTTACTATTCCACAATGGCTGTTTAAAACCATTTTCACTATGCTTGATTTTGTAACAAATTTTTGGAAATGTATCTTTTTATCATTTTCCCAATGAAGTATTTAAGGTGTATTAAAAAAATACATAAGGATTTTTAAAACATATATGGAATGAGAGGATTCTTCCTCTTTCACGATGACTAAATTATTTTATAATCCCTTTATAAAATTCTTTTCTTAGTTTTAATTAAAATTATTTCTTTATGATTTTCATATTTTTAGGATTTTTAAAATTCATTTTCATAGGAAAATAGTATTTTGATATCTAAATTTATAATACCATAAATTATTTTGAAAGGGGTTTTATGATGAAAATATTTAAGCATAAATATATTTGATAAATTATATGGTGTGATAATTATATTAAAAATGGTGAGCTAGATATAGATATAGGAAGGATAGATCCCCATTACAGCTCACTGGTGTGAACTATGTACCTTATATGAAGGGTTAATCACCATTATTGCTCATGAAAAATGGGTGATCCTGCTACAACTCATATTATGGGTGTTCCCCATTATAGCTATCAAATTAATTGGGTAATGAAAATTTTCATCAGATAATTTTCTTAGAACTAATCTGTACGGTTATTCAAATTACTTGGATTTTGAAAGGGTTTTATAAATATGATGCTCCACGTTCCAAAAATGGGGTTTTTATCCTTGAATTTTAATGTTTTTATTGAAAAAAATTGTGCATCTTTTTCATGTGGAATTATTTTATTTCATTATTTCGACGAACCTTCAAGATAGGGATAAAAATTAAATGGGGTTTCATGTTTTTTCGAAGAATTATTAGTTTTCATTCATTAATCACCCATACAGAGCATTTTGTGCTCATCTAGAATTTTCAAAATGTTTTCCACATGGTTTGGGGAAGTGTTTGGACATGTAAGTGGTCATTATGAAAATTTTTAATATTTATCGTGAAAAAAAAAATTATTAATTTTAAAAAGATTTGTTTGGTGAAAAAAATTAATACAGATTATAACTGTCCACTTGTAATTTATGAATTTAATATGTAAGAGTTTATCATAATTCTTTAAATATATTAACCAAAAAATCATTAAGATTTAATGAAATTTAATTCTATGTCAACTAAATAATAATTTGTAATAATTAAGGTTAGTTATTTATAAATGGTAACAAATTTAACACCTAGATATTTTAAAATATGAACCTTTCTTCAATATAGTATGTGACGTGTAACAACATGATTAATGAAACTAATAAATACATTTATTAAAATTTAATCTCTTTGATTTCATGCAGAACAAGAATCACTAAGCCAAAATGACCAATAAAATAGTTTATAATTATATCCAACCCATTAAAATGTTCAGTAAGAAATTTTGTAAATGAATTAGAAAAAATTATGGTTATCTTGTCATTACAAATAAAATAACAATCATTTATAGGATAAATACATTTTTTTAAAAATATTTTTTTTCAAACAAGTGTCTTATAGTCTCTCTCCAAAAATAATTTAAAATTGTATTTTACCGATATAAGAAAATTTCATTAATAAAATGACCATAATTTTTGAAATCTTTATATCAAAATTATCCTCAATTGTTATTTTTTATATTTTGTTGAAATGTTTCATTTTTAGATTGACTGAAAATTAATTTCTTATTAAGATAGACCCCCTTTTGATGGGTAAGGGAAACCCAACAGACTTCAAAGACCTAAATACAATCAATCTCCATAGTTCCATGTTTCGGAGACAAAAACAAACCAATTCAAAACTGCAAAGAAGGACCCCGCCGCAGCATCAAATCATTAAGATGATCTTCCAACTTCTAATCATCGGTCGGCTAGAGGTCACATTGAATGGTGCGCTGGGACGGTACCGATGGAAAAATCCATACCCTCTCAAACAACCCAATCTGTATAGCCATGATCTGTGGAAGCTCCATGCTCTAAACCTCTTCTGAAACCATTCCATGAAGTGAACCGGATGCATTGTCCCATCAACCGTGAATTGTAGCACCACCAATCAAAGTGAAAAACACAAAACAATTCGACCAATCCAAAATTTCGACCAACACAAACCCTTACCACAAAATCACATAATCAACACCAGAAAATTTTTCATAGCCATCAAAATGCCCTCCATCATCAAGCCAACACGAATCTGCGGAAACGAAGATACCACTACAAAAACACATCCAAGAGTCTGAGCGGTGGAACCCAAAGTCTCAAATTTTTCCAATCAAACAACCACAAACATCATAAAATGAAAAACCTAAAAAATCTCTCACATAATCGACTAAACCAATACCACCCCCCTCCAGCCACTGCAGATCTCCTCACTAGCTATAAAATAAGGATTTAGAAATGGCACCTAGCCACACTAGAGAGAACTAGAATGCCGGAACTGTTGTAGTCGTGACGTCGCCAAACTGATCTGAGCAGCATGTCAAGCCACATCGTCACTAAAACAGCAATCCCATTGAGATGAGATACAGATTACCACCTATCCATGTTCAGCGAAAGGAAGCACACCAGAGCTCCACCATTCCCAAACGACGCTAGGCCACGCCAACATCAATCTGAATAAGATATAGCCACCATTGGGACCAAACCCTTATAGAGGGTGAAGGGAAGGTAAGCTGATGGAAAACTATAGGTTCCACAATGAGAGAGGATATGCCGCTCCATTTTCTCCATGATTTTAAGATTAATAGTGAGAAATGTAGACTTTTTACTCAAAAATGGGTTTTAATTTAAATTATTTATAATGATAAATAATATTATGAATTAACATTAATGTAAAAATAGTAAATATTTATATCAATTAATAAAATTTAGTTCATAGTAATTTTTTATATGGAATTTTGATATAATAATTTGCAAACTATTGAAAATTTTATCTTTGAAACCCAGCTTTCTCGTCACGTCAACAAGAATACTTTTAAATTATAATTTTCCACTTATCCATATATAATTTTGAAATATTTATTCCATATTCTGAATTATAATAATATATATTTTCTAATAAGGTAAACACAATTTTTAACGGAATGAATAGAAAAGAGAGTAAAAATTATTTACCATAGTTAAAGTAAAATGGGTTTTATGGGGTGTTAAACGGAAAAGATGGGGGTTAAAAAGACCCCAAAACCAAAAAAATTATATCCATATTTATTACATATAATGTCTAAAAATACATTATAATATATTTTTTACACTTTTGAGATTTAAAAATGTAAGTACACCTTTTCATTTCTTATAATACAAGTGTTCGACTCACCTCACTTATCAAAGGATTCCCTTATCCTCCTTTCTTCACACCATTACACCAATTTTGTATTGATTATACACTCTAAAATCCCTAATGAAAATTAATTCAATAACTATATATGAATTATTTTTTTGTTAAAAAAACCATATGATTTCTTTTAGTGTAAACCTAATAGGTTTCCCAAAGAAGAAGAAACATTATTCAATGAGAATTTTTATATTATTTCTTACTAAAAATAATTAAATATTTATAAAAAATTATTATATAATACCCAAGGTATATTATATATATATATATATATATTAGTTGATATATTATTTACACTACCAAAAATCATCTATAGTACCATCAAATGGGTTAGAAAACCATCAATAGTGTATACCGCAAACTACAACTCTCGAATCGATATCATCCATTTTTCTTTTACCAACTCACATGGTTGGAAATAGTGATGGATATAATGTATATATAAAATATTTATTATATAATTATACCTATATTATAATTATATCATATATACTTTTTTAAATTATAGTACATAGGGGATACGATAACATCACTCAATTGTACGGCGTTCTACCGCCTCGCACAACGATGTGATTCGTATTTTACTAGTTCTTTACAAGGATGGTGATAAGTATAATATCTTTGAATATATATGATATAAATATAATAGATATTATATTAATGAAATATTTATCATTCTTAATGTATAATACATTTATTATTTTAACCTTTCACTTGGATAATGATGATAACATCATTTGTGTATGCATGTGATACAACCATGACGAAGCGATGTGACTCTATTTTCACCACCATACAAAATATATGATATATATAAGTATATTTGATGAAATAAAATGTTATTTACAATAAAATTATTATTATTTAAATATAACTTATTACATATACCCTTTTCATTATGATCTTTTGAAAATGGAAACGTTGCTCATGTGTACGTACGAACTACTATTTATATGATCATAATGTACACCAGTTATAAAAAAATAACCTGATGAATTGTATCAAAATTATAATTTATATATAAATACTATATTAATTTCCTATTTATTATTTTTGTGATAATATACCTATATAATGTACACAAGAATCACAACATTCATGACAAAGCATGAATGCGAAAAAAGTAAATTTACACCCAAAACAATTAATATAATGAATGATTACTAACAATAGGATGATAATATGTTATAAAAGGATAAAATATGACATAATTAATAATAATATTGTTCTATTGTTATTATATAACATGTTTAAAACCATTATAAATGCGGATAAATAATGTTCAACCAAAATGAATCATGAGGCATGGGATTTCATCCCAATTTACCTTTCATTGAGAATTTTTTATCATTATTAATGAAATCACATTTATGTGGCATAAATAATGCCCATTTGACCTATGATACCATTATCTATTCAAAATTCACTGTATATTACGCTTCCATCTGAATTATTTCATCAAAGGGTATTTGAATTGAAAATTACCATGTAGGAAAAAGCTATTTTTAAACTGTTACTTACTTTTGTGATTGTTAACTTTTTCATGAGACTGTTAACTTTATTGTAGTAATTTCTCTATGGAAAATAAATTTTAATTAAATAGAAATAATATTTCATGATTTATATGAATAATTCCTAACCACTATTACCTTTTAACATATGATTTTTACTTTAAATGTTATTTGGTTAGTTAGGGATATATTGATAAATTAGTATCCTTTAATCAATATTGATATTTGATGAGAAGGAACATTATTCAAGGTTTTAATCTATTTTAAGATATAACTTTCATTCATTGGATATATATAAATGGGTTGGACCTAATTATAGATATCCCCTAGATGTATTAGTAGGTCATATGAGAGAAAACATTTTGCCAAATTAAATTAGTTTATACCATTAGTTTTAAGTTTTCTTGTTAACTCTATTGACAGTAGATGTGTCATGTGTCTTAGAAATGATTTCCAATAATAAATAATTTCATTATTGGGAATATATTTGTAATCATTACAGATCATATTTTTTATATTATGTTCTTTATGGATGAGTTTCATTCTCAGATTATTGATTTAAGGGAATGCATGTTTAGTTATTTACCTTATCATATAGATTACTCTTTATCTTTTCATGGTAGTAAATTTATTTAAATGTAATGTGGGTTCAGTTAAATACCGTTAATTTTTAGTTATTCTTATCTATTCATGATACCCTACTTTGTGCATAACCCCTTCTGGTAATTTCATCTTACCCTAGTTTTGATTCCATTATCCATGATTTGGAGAAGCGAACATTGAATGAGTTTTCAACGAATCAATTTATTTCCATTTTATGTATTTTTTTTTCCTATTACCAATTTAAAAAGGATATCATTAATGTATGTGGTTATGAAAAGCTATTGAAATGATTGTTCCTCCAGGATTTGACACTTTCTATCTATTCAAATGTAATAAATAAGTGGTCTTTTATTAATAATAAAAAAATGCAAGACACCCAACGTTATATATATATATATATATACCAATCCAATATATTCCATTAGATCCGTTTTCATGTTGAATTATATTATATAAAATTTGAAATATTTTAAAAAAATCTCCTTGAAACCCTGATTTCTTGTTGAATATTCATGATAAATTTTAAATTAAATCATTACAAATATCTGAATGGAATTTAAAAAATAAAATCCCTTATTTGGATTCAAAATAATTTATATTATCTAATTTCGTCAAATTAGATATTTACCAAAATGAATATTAAAATGATTAAAAATTATTTACTGTCATTATGATTAAAATTCATTTATTGAGGGTCTTACTAAATACAAAATGTTTATAATGACTTAAAAACATATCAAATTACATTATATCAGCATATTTTAACCATATCATGTTTAATTTTCATAAGTAATCCATTTTTTACAATTGATTTGTAACAAATGATAGGTAAGACTTTTTTACTTTCAAAATTTAAATGTGTGAAACTCACCACACGTATAAAAGGCCACCGCCTCTCCTCAATTATTCACACCATAAAACCTTTTTGATAAGCCAATACCTTTCCCAAATCACTCCCAACGTACATTCCCTCATCATATATGAATTTTTTTTAGTTGATATACATCCTAAGATTGAATTTGTTGCAATCCTAAAGAGATCACCTAATGTAGAGGAACCATTCTTCAATAAGAATTTTTATTTTATTTATTCCTTCACATCATTACATTATAATTAATCCATAATGATATAATATATATATATATAACATTTAATGACAATATTTTACACTAAGTACATGACCTATAACAAACTCGGCTTCCATAAAATAGGATATAGAATCGTCATTTCTGTGTTGGCAGATTACTGCCTCACAAAATGATATTAATCGTTTTTCCATTACCACCTATCACGGTTAAGAATGATGAAGAATATAAAGTGTATATATGATATATTACAAATAATATTACGTCAATAATATTTATATATTATATAAAATTTTAATTTCCATTTCATAGGGGATACTATAACATCATTAATGAGTATGCATTACAACCACCTCGTTAGAAGATTTGATTCATATTTAACTAATGCTTTATATATATGGTTATAAGGATAATGATAAAGAATATATATTCTATAAATTTAATAATTATGATATTGATGACATATTTATCATTATTATTTGATCATACATCATTTTTATACATTTGTTTCTCACTAAAAGGGGATAACCTTGTTTGAGTATTTTTGGACTACCGCTTAAATGATCGATGATCGTATGTATGGCATACTGTCTCCATGACCATAAGAGAAATAATTTATAAAATCCCTATTTAATGATTGGTCATAATTTATAATGATTTATAAATATTATAGTTATTCAATTATTACTATAATGGAGATGATGAAATCATATAATAGGCACGAAAATATAAACATTCATGACAAATCGAGAATGAGAAAATAAGGCAGTTGACACCCAAAAGAGTAAAAATAATGATATATTATCAATTAAAGGGTTATAATTAATTATTATACAATCATACTTGATATAATAAAAATTAAAAGGGATCTATTATAAGTTATTAACTTGTTTAAAACCACTATAAACGAGGTTAATGAATGTTTAATAAAAAAGAAGCCTTAGACAATGGATTTAATCTCAATTTATATTCCTATGAGAGTAAAATTTATTATGATCTAATTTACATTTCTGTGTTGTATATAATACCAAATTAATATTTAGTCTCAAGATACATTCACAATAAATTTTTCTTTATGTTTCAATTGGAATCATTTAATCTATGAAAATTTATTTTAAAAATTATCATTTGGTAAATGTTTTTACAGAGTGTCAATTTCTTTTGTGAATGTTAAAATTGTTTTAAAACAATCAATTTATTGTAAAAAAATTTCATTTTAAATTAATTTTATCATAAATATCCATATTATTTCATGATGGATTTGATTATTTACACAATCCTATATAATTTTTATATATAATTTTCACATGGATTGTAATTTAATTCGTTGGGGAAATATTGATAAATATTTATCATTATATCAATATAGATATTTTATGATTGGGAAAAGTTTTAAATAATTAAATCAATTATTTGATATATTGATACTACTTTGGACATGAAAAAAAGGGTGGGTCCATGTTTTAGATATTGACATGATGCAATTGTGGGTCACATGAGACAAACTTTATGGCTAAATTAAATAGGTTTATAAATTTTGTTTTGAACCATATTTTCAACATGCTTTATAGCAGAGGTGTCATATTTCAAATACATAAAAACAAATTATTAATCATTTCCATTATTTATAATATATTTATTTTCATTTTCAGTGAAATTTATTCATTGATATTATCATTGTATTCATTTCATAATCATATTATTGATTAAATGAAATGTGTGTTCTGTTATTTACCTTAACATATTGATTATTAGTTTTCTTTTCATGATAGTAATGTTATTTAAATTTTAGGAATGTTTTGTGATTTACCATTCTATTCTAAATATTCTTATCAATTCATGACTGATTTAACTTTTTGTAACACTTATTGAAGATTTGAGCCCATCCTTAATATTTTATTTTCCCAAGGATATGAAGAAGGGATATTTGAATGAGTTTTCAAGGATGTAGTTCAATTTTTTTTATTATTTATTATTCTATATTCTCTATTTATGTGGGTATCATGTATGTATCTTGTTCTCCAAAACTCTTAAAATGACCGATCATTTAGGATTTGAACCATTGTATCTATGCCAATTCAATAATGTAAGCCACATTATTTGGGTAAATAGAGTCAGTTGCACTACATCAAATGTAAATTTAGAAAACATCATACATTATAATGTTTTCATGATAGGTTATTTTAATTGTTATGGATAATATCATGGGTTTACATGTCTAAATTTTATTGTATGATCAAAGTTATAGACTACCATTTTAGGTTCTAAATTCAATAAATTTAAGGATAATAATGATATTTTGGGATATTGGATTTAGTTTCGTAATCATCTTTGTTATAATAGATTTTAAGGACGAACTCTTATATAATTTCTAAGGGTATTATCTTTTCATGAATAATATTAATTTTAACATTAATTACATGATTTAATAATGCTATTACATATAGATTAATGATCATCTATACAAATTAAATGAAAATGATCTTATAGGGACCTATTTTTCCTTTGAGATGATTTAATGATCATTGTCATAGAAAAATAATTATCATATGATGTTGGGTGGGTTTTGAGGATCCAAATCACATGAAAGAAACTATTTTATCTGTCATACACGTTTTAGATTCTCTTAAATGTATATGGATATAGGTATTTACCTTATTCGATTTCAATGACTTGACTCATACATTCTATATAAAAAGATGAATACCGCTAAGAACATGTCTATCTGTTTTCATTATAATAGGACTACATGATATAAGATAAAGGGGATACCAACAATATACAAAATGACTTTAATGTATCGATTTAAGGTATGAATTATTTTCTGATTATCTATGTATGGACCATTATATAGATATATTTATGTGACATATATACATATTTTATATCATTGAATAAGTATAAACACACAGTTAAATGTTTGATATTGTTTTTAACAAAGAATATGTTCATGTAGTATGTCTTCATAATTATGATGTAATCGTATGATATTCTATTATATTTGAAATGTTATAAGGATCAGAAAAACTTGTGGATTATTATGTTTTTATTTTTAAGAGAGATAAGTTATAAGAATAGATACCTCTGAAAAGGTGCGTAAAAAATGCATTAATTTCGGAAATATTAATTAAAGGAACTATGATAAATTAATAAATAATGCATTGGGTTAATATGTTCTTGATAATATATTATTTTATATTTTGGAAAAATAAATGCATAGATAACTATAGGGGTAATAATGTGATATTTTTTTGGCTGTTCATAATTATTTTGAAGAATATATGTTTTTTTAGAGGGATAACCGTGAGATTGATAAGTTATTTGCTATTAGAACATTTATTTTATTTCAGATGATTCCCACTATTTTCAAAACCTTTTATGATTAACATGAAAATAACAAAATGGTATTTCAAATGTCTATTAAGGGATGAATTATATTTTGGAGGAATATATTTTTGTCATGTGTGTTAATGGTGATTCGTGTCATTTATCGATATGATTTTTAAATCACGGAGATTAGATTATTCAGGAACATAATTTTGGGTACGATACATCAAGAGTGATTAATGGAATATTGGGAGATAGATATTAAATATAGCATGGAAGAATATGTGATAAATTAAATATGATTTTTGGGTTATAATAATATTCTAAAATATTTTTTTTGGAATTTAAAGGAAAATTAAGTATCGAATGATCTATGCTAACTTTTGGGTATTACTATGGAATTTTTCAGATTAATGTAGCTTTTCGTCATTTAAACATTACTCTATTTTGAGGAATTGTATTATCTTATACTAACCTTTTTTAATTTGTAAATGTATACATACATGAGGAATAGATTTTTAAAATTTCATATGATTTTTGATCAATAGAATTTTATTCTAACGCTTCAGGCATAGAACAATTCATCCTGAATATTAATCGTTTGGAGAAAAAAGATGACATTATTGTGGAAATTGATTAAAGTATGAAATTACATTTTTCAAGTATATATATTTTTGTATATTCATAATATAGTTATAAAAATAATTCCACAAATCTAGGAAAATAAACATATGAAAATATATTGTCTATTTATTTTTCATTCTGAGCAATCAATTTTCGTTGAAAGATCCTATCATTCTCTATAGTTTACTTGGGGTTGTTATTCGGAACTAATTTCTCCTTTTTTGAGTACATTTATTTAGGTTATAACATGTGGTGTTTTTGGGTGAACATTGATAAAAATTTGATTGGACAATGGTTTTTCATGGTTGGTGCATGATTAGAGAAAACAATACACCCCCACCAGACAAATTTTACAACCCAAGAAAGTGGGAGTTCACATGGCTAGAGGCTGACGGGTCAAAATGTGTTTCCTAAAAGGAAAAACTATGTGACTATAAATAATAGGTGCATTTTTGGTGTTCTGTTAGGGAGAACTGATCGCTCTATATTGAAAATCATGTATTATTTTTAAAGTGGACCGAAAATTAGTTTTTAATTCCTCTAAACCCTTAAAAATAACCCATTTTGATCCAAACTCAAACTCTTATGGCATGGACTATATTATTTCATTAAAGAGGAATTTTAAGGATTTACGACAACCATTATTGATTATTTGAAGCCTAAATCCATGATCTTCTCCTCTTTTTATAAGTGAACACAATTTTGTTGATTTTATGTTCATCCTCATTCCTTTCGTCACTGTTTTGGTTGGATGTAATCTTATAATATTCTAGATCATTATCTTTAATTTTTTAATATTTATATTGGCACATGAATCTAGATTTATATATAAATAGGAAATTATTTTTATATCCTAATTTAGGGTTTTCAGATTCAGACCTTATCATGGTTGGTGTGCAACTCAGTTTTTAGGATTTCCATTGGGTAATTGTTCATCAACGAATCAATATTTGGGGTCTATTATTCAAATCACGTAGTCTTATTATCATTTAAATATGCATGATTGTATAATTTCTAGAGTTCATTTAGTGATAGGAATTCCAAATTTAATAAATTAATGTGTTTAATTAAATAGTTACAGAATTTGGGGATTTTATTGAGTAGTGGAAGTTGTGCAATTGTGTTAGTTAATTAGTGAATTAATTTTCATTGTATTGAAATGTGAACTTGGGGACAATAAATTATTATGTTAACTATAAAATTATTGTATTATAAATTTATCATAATTAGTTGTTTAATTAATTATCAATGTATTGAATTGGGAAGGTGGAGATAATTAATCTTTCAGTTAATTATTGAATTTTTGAAGTGTAAATTGAGAATAATTAATTGATGAATTATTTATAAATGTATTGAATTGGGAAGGTGGAGATAATTAATCTTTCAGTTAATTATTGAATTTTTGAAGTGTAAATTGAGAATAATTAATAGATGAATTAATTATAAATGTATTGAATTGGGAAATTTCCAAAAATTAAACATTGTGTAAAAAATAATTATTGAATTATAAATTATGAAAAATTAATTAGTGAATTCTTTAACAATGAATTGAATAGTGAAATTTGGGATAATTAATTGTTGTATTAATTTTCGGATTGTTGATTTTAAATGATAATAAATAATTGGTTAAGAAATTATTAGATACTTAGAAAGTGAAATAATTAATTAATTTTTGGATTGATTAATAGAAGAGATGTTATTGATTAATCGTTGAGTTAATTAACAGATGTGGATTAATAAATTAATCAATTAATTTTTTACTGATATATAGGCATATAGACCTGATGATTTATGCCAATAATATATATGCAAGGTTGAATAATGGGGTGTTGGACTAGATGATCAACATCAATGACATATATGTATGATAGATAATTCAGGTGAAGGCCATAATATTTTATTTAAATGACATATATGAATTCTTGATAAAAGGGGGGCTAGACAGGGCATTCTACACCCATGAAAATGGTATTTTACTATGCTTGGAAATGAAAAATAAAAATGATATTAATGTGACATGGATAATTTAGTCCCATGTTATATAATGAAATTTTTCTTAAATCTAGAATATAGTTTAGAGCATGTGAGAATCATAGGAGGTATTGGTGTAATGGTATCCTCGATAACCGAGTGGTCGTTGTGGTTTAATAAGGATTAATTGATAATTTGATAACTGTTAAATTATGAATTGTAATTATTTCGTTATAAAATTGAAAACACATGTTATTGACTAGATTTATTTAGACACCGTTAGTGGTGGCCTAATGAGTTTTACCCACACACTACTCAATATGACTATTCATAAACCTAAATATACATTATTGTTGTTGGAAAGATTAATGGAAAAGGCCCTCGGTTAGATGGATTATTTGGAAATGGAGCACGGTTGAGTAAAGTATATGTGATCAAGGTACTATTGGGTGGCATTTGTGAGATTATTTGGGGTATTTATTTTAGACACATGACACATAGATTATTATTTCATGTTTTATTCTTTAGATTGGACAATTTTTATGTGAATTTATTTTCTTGAGATATTTTTATTGTTAATGGTAATAATTATTATTACACTATTGTCTATTATTTTCCACAGTGTTTTAATATAATAAAATAAAGTACAGTCTCCACATGATTATCTTATCAGTCCTTTACAGGTAGTGAGCAGCCTCTGGTGTATGGGGAGGCATGCTGAGGTTATGTGAATGATCGTCTGAGGGAACTGGTGTATGGAACATGGTTCGAGACATTCAAAAATTGTATTAATTGTCCAATTTGTATTTTTTTCTTTTTTTACAATTTGGGAAATGTAGATAAAAGACTAGGAGGAGTCAGAGGATGGTTATGAGCAAATGAATGGGATTTGAAAACCCATGTATGGGGGAAAATTGAAATACTTATAGTGGGATTGTTGTTATTTCTCTTTACTACAATAGTTAAATATTATATCAGCCTCAGTCACACAGTTTTTTTGTGGTGGGATTTTTTTTCTACATTTTTTTAGAATTGTACTATCACATAGAATGGCATGATAGTTGAGTGTATATGCATCATTCTAGGAAATAATGATTATTTTGTGACATTCATCAGTTTAGGAAAGCACAGAAATATGTGTTTTGGGTAAGTTGGTGAACATAAACTATTTTGCAGGTTTATGAAAATAAAAGTGGTAAAATCCCACAATAATGTTAATTATTGGGTGATTAAATGATAAGATTGAATAAAAGATTTTTTACCCTTGTTAAGAATCAAGTTGAAGTTGGAAAGTTACAAGTAGTGATAGCACTTTGGTTTAGAGTACGTGGTGGGGTTTTGGGAAAGGGATTCTTTTGGATTGTTATGATTTTCAACATACATAAATGTGTTAAGGCTGTGTTATGAATACTCATATGTTTTTTTTTTGAAATTTTATATTGTATGAATCCACGACGATGCTTGTAAAGAGGATGACTAGGGCCCTGGATATGAATTATCATCTGGTGATTAAACATTAGGCACCGATAGTGATGGGTGAGGAAGTAGGGGATCACTTCTAGGAGAACATTATCCACTTCATGAAATTCATTGGAAGACAGCCAGGGTGGGTTAGGAAGAGCATGGATGATATGATGAAAATACTTCAGTTTCATTACGCTCAAAATTTTACTAAAGATGGTGGAAATAAAGGATATCATTTATAGATTGATTCAATCTAATAAATAAATGATTATTTGGAGAATCTTACTAAGAAGAGGATCAAGTTGTCCACTTATATGCTACGAGGATATATAAATAATTAGTGGGATGTCCAGTGTCATGACCCCCTCCACACAAGGTGTACCCATCCTAGGCCGACAATGTTAGAAGATAGATATTTACACCCCCGAGTCCCGCCTCTAGTAGGCCTTGGTTTGGACACTAACACTGAGGGTATAGTAAACACACAAATGGGTGGAATTAACCTCTAAGGGAATGCATGCGAAGGAGAGAGACATGATAGATAGAAACCAAATCCAAATAAGACAGAAATATAAATGAAAACCCATGATCACATATTTAATGTCATGAAAAAATACTACTACTGGAAGAAAAAAAACAAGTACCAAAGGAATGTAAAAAACTGTATCAACCACTTACCCGAAGGGGTCCTGCAACCCCAAGATAGTAGAAACCATCTTGATCTGCAACATACTTTATGTGACCTGAAAAATAGTTTATATATACATAGGGTTAGTATAATAGTATTCTCATTATGATCCTCCCCAGAACCTCTCATGGAAAAGTAAAGAAATCATGCTAGAGCACAATGAACAACAAGTGAAACTAACACGTCACCTAAATAAGTATTCTATGTTCCCATCCTCACCATTGATACACTCAAAAAGTATCACATATAAGAGTATATAAAATAATAAAGAATATCAGGGGAACCCTGCTACTACATCTCCGCTGGTTTTCTATTTCACCCGAACGTCGCACGTCCAAAGCATCTCTCTACAAAAAGGGTTGCTCGTAGACACCTAGGTGAAGTACCACAACAATCAACTCATGCAATAAAACCACCACATCCATGTAAAAGAAGTAACTAGGTGGTTTCCTGTAGCCACCACAGCTCGCATAACTTGTATCATATATAGAGTATTACACCTCAATTCATTATAGCTCATACACCAAGTAAGAATCCCCAAGCCACCAAAGACTATACAATTACACCTATAGTAGTACATAAGAAACTATATGTATAATATATGTGTGTGAATAAACACAAGATATTACATCCCTCTACATAAATATATGTGGAAAACTAATCTTTTCGCCTACCAGCACAACTAACTATAGAGATAAGAGAGCAGGACCAAAGGGGGTAGTCAACTATCCATCCTCCAACTGGAATGTTGGGGAAAACAAAATCCCACAGGGCCTAGAACCCCTAAGGTGTCATCTTCCCTAACATATGGGGTGTAGTAACATATAGAAACAAAAAAATTACAAAATATACTGTTTCTCACAACCACACTATGGGCATAACATAGTCTTAGACTCAAATGAATCAAATGTCTCTCGGACTCTCGACTGTCACTTTTAAGACAAGGTATCCTATAAGAACACATCCATTTAAAGTGATTTATTACATTACTTCATTCTCTTTCTATTATTTGAACTTTAATTAATTTCATCAGCATTAATTAACCATTTATAATTTTAACATTATATTTCATTAGCATTTAACCCAAAGTTCATTGTTCCTTTAAATTTTCAACCAAAAAATTGCCTCACAGTATGATCCAACCCTACCGGTTAACATCATTTATTTAATAATTTATCAACATAATTACTTTACGATATTCCCAAGTATTATAGAAAAACATGCTAAGCTACTAAACCCAATGGGGCTCAACATAGTGAGTAGGTGAACTACATGACGAGTCTTTTCCACCTAAAGAAAAAGCATAGACATGTTCCCCCTTATGAAGCTAAATACGGAAATAAATTGGAATACCTTACATGTATTTTCCACTTTTTGGAAGAAGGATAAGAAAGAAAAACAACCATGAGGAGTGTGGAAATTAAATAAGATAAATAACCAACAAGAATTATCAATCATCCAAACATTTACATCCGACTCGTGTCATTATATTCGGGGTAGTCCCTGACACCCACAAGCATAAATAGATGCATCTCTCTATTCTAGGCTTCAAATGCTTCCATAAACAATAAGCCTCTCTACACCAACATATCGAAACACTAGAAGTGGGATAGAAAACTTCATATCAACTAGGCTCATAGCCCTTAAGAAATCAAGAGGGTAACTGAAAACCCCATGAGGAATTATCTATTATCAAACAACCAATCATTTAATCCATCTGGAAATAATTGATTTATTATTTTCACATCATAACAATGGGAAGCCTCAATTTTAAGCTATCACAAATTGATTAAAAATTATTACTAAATCAATTTTATTAACATCAAATTACAACATCAGCAACTAGATTCATTTACATTCCTTTTTATCTTTATCCAAAAAAATTATTAATTAATTCTGGATTTACATTATTTGAAAATTTTCATCATGATAAATATTCAAAACAAAGAAAACATAAATATCACACTATATAGAAAACCGTGTGGCAATAATATAAAAAATATTAGTTTTTTTATTCATTTAAAATATTTATTATGTCAATTCCATTGTGATATGGTGGGTTATAACTTTCTAACTCTACAGTTTCATATAATATAATATAGAATAAATGAATTACCTACCTTAAATGGTTCTTGACATTCTTTCTACTAGTATATGCCACACAACGTATTACGATAACCACCCCCATTACAACTGTATCCATATGAGGATGTAAAGACACCACCATATCGGTCAACACCCATGAAAAGTATTTTAGGAACATGGATATAGAATTCCATAAAAGGTAAAGGAGAAACAGAAAGATATGAACCCAGACGAATGACGATAGATCATACCTTATGTTGAAGATTGAACACTACTGTTTGGTTGCATAAAAAAAGGGAGCACACATACATCAAGGAGAAAATAAAGGGAAACCAATCAATGGAGGAAAGTATGATTTACCACCTTCTATAAGAAGGAATAAAATTTTTGATCCTCTCATACCCTAGGACAAGGAGAAAGAACTAGAGAAGAAGAAATCTCATCCCTTTAGAAGATTTAACGGGGACGCCTATTAAGATACGCCCAATTTTCCTTTTAAAGAGGATCGAATTAAACCATGTGGTTAGATCAGGTAAAAGAATCCCAATCCTTAGGAAATTTAATGTAGGATTAATGATCTTTGAATCAGTCTTGGAGTCCTTAAAAATAGGCTTCAAATGCATTTTACATCAAAGGAAATGTCAAAGGGGCAATCAGTAGGAAGCTGGAAACACTGGACACCAAAATACAAGTTTATCAAATGAAAATTGGAAACTATTAGAATATTACTACTCTAGAAACACTATTCATGAACACAAAACCTGGAAAAGAATATAGAGGATGCTGTTGGAACTTCATTGTTCAGGAAACACTATTCATGAACATGAAATTTTGCAAAGAATATAGAGTCATTAGTTGGAATCTCACCATTCTGAAAACACTGTTTTTGAACTCAAAATTTGGAAAAGGAAATAAAGACTACTTTTAAAACCTCACCATTCTTGAAACACTATTCATGAACTTGAAATTTGGAAAATGATAAATGGGAAATAGTTGGAACCTCAAGGTTCTGGAAACACTATTCATAAACTCAAAATTTTGAATATTTATTAGAGACTAAATTTGGAACCCCACCATTTTGAAAACATTGTTCATAAACATGAATTATGTAAAAGGTAATTTAGGTTGAATTAGGAACATCACAGTTCTATAAGCACTATTAATGTACTCGAAATTTGGAAAAAAATAGAGGCTGCAATGGTAACCTCACCATTCTGGAAACACTGTTCATGAGCTCAGAATTTGGCAATGAAAGTAGAGGATTCAGTAGGAAACTCATTGTTATGGAAACAATACTTATGAACTCGAAATTTGGGAATGGAAATTGAGGCTGCAGTTGGAACCTCGTCGTTCTGGAAACACTGTTCAGAAACTTAAAATTTGGTAAAGTGTGGGGAATAAGTATTCTTAACATCCCAGAACACCTCAAAGACCAGATTCATGTAATGTAATGCACTGAATAGGTCCGAGCCATTACATTAGATACCTCTAAAGACACTCTTATTCTGAAGAATTCAAAACCCACTAAAAGGGAAACATAAATTAGGTCCAAACAACCACACATCGAGATACCTCTCCAAAGAGAGAAAGCCACAAGAAGCAACCAAAGAAAGCCATCCCATAAACATGAAAGGTCTACAGCCACAAATAGAAAATGTTTCAATAAGAAATGAGTAAAAAATCAATCAACTTGGGGTACTAAGTATGTATCTAGGACTCACATACCTAGGTATTGTCCTCCACACCAATGTGTCGCCATAAGACACAAACCAATGGGATAGAACGCTCGCACACACATTCTCATTGTGGTCTTTGATATTTATAGGCCGCTCCTCGAAGGTCGCATCATCATCAACATCTATCTATCCCTAATTGATGATGTGAGAGTCCTCAAAAAGATAATGATGAAGCTGTGACACATGAAAAACGTCATGTATCTAGATCATCTATAGGGAAGTGATACTCAATATGCCACGACTCCAACACGATCCAACCCTTCGAAAGGCCCAACAAACCTGGCAGAAATATTACCACCACGACCAAACCATTTCTCTCTATTACAGGGGGTCACCTTCAGAAACACGTGATCCATAACCTCATACTCCAATGGTCTCCTACTTAGATAGATATATTATTTATGATGATACCAGCTTCTTTTATACTCTCACGAATCACTTAAACCAACTCTGTTGTATTCTGCAGTAGTTCTGGTCAAAGAATTGCGGACTCTATGACCCATGTTTAGCACAACAGAAAATGGCATGGTCGTCCATACAAGGCTTCAAATGGTGCTATAATGATGGTGAAGTGAAATCTATTATTGTGAGCGCACTATGATTAAGTGACTCATCCATGAACATCCCAAATCCAAGACACATGAGTGCAACATGTCTTCATGAGTCTGGATTGTTTTCTCTATCTGACCATTCGTCTGCGGCTGAAAATAAGATTTAAGGAATATATTAGAACCAAAAGCATGCTAGATACCACTAGATACCCAATAGGAAAAATAATGATCTCCATTAGAATGTATCATCCTCAGGACTCTGTGGAGTCTCACCACCACCTCTAGATACTACCTTGGAAAACATTCCACTAAGATCAACTCCTTAATATCTATAAAGTGGGATTATATTTTTATACGATCCACTACCACCCAAATAGCGTCATTTCCACCCTGTGATCCAGGTAAAACAGTATGAAAGCCCATTGAGATATCCTCCCATTTCCATTGAGGAACATCTAATGGCTAGAGCAGACCACCAGGAACATGGTGTTCGGCCTTCGCCTTCTAACAATCCAAACATCAAGGCACAAACTCCACAACCGCACGCTTCATCCCAGGCCTCCAAAAAATACTCTGTAAGGATTGGTACAACTTTATCACTTTAGGATGAACAGATAAAGATGAACTATGGAACTATCTATGAACCTGCTCGTGCATCAACAAAGAAACAAATATCCTTCTGTGACACAACACTTGATGTTGTTCACCCTCAGACCAACCATTCAGAGCCTCTCCACAATCATCTTAGTCTCTCCATACATCTACCTCAAGAACCCCAGTTGTATCTCTTCTACCTACTACACTAGAGAGGACTTCACTGTCATCGGGAAAGACAATCTCTACCCCAACATCTCCCAAATCGAGATGTAATACTAAATGTCCTCCCATAACTCGCCAAGAATCACCTAATTCATGCACTTCATCACTACATGACTTCCTACTCAGCGCAACATCTACGACATTCCAATTTCTATGGGTAAACAATATTTCAATGTCGTATTTCTATAAGAACTCCATCCACCGACATTTCCATTAGTTCACATCACGCTGGTAAAAAACATCCCTCAAGTTCTTATGACCGGTGAAAACCACAAAGCACTCTCCAATGATGTAATTCCTCCAAAACAATAGAGAAAAACCATGGTTTAAAAATCAATATCATGGGTGACATAGTTACGTTCATGGGGATGCAACTGTCGATACCCATAAGAAACATCTGATCTATGATGCATCAGAACACATCTTAATCCTAGATGTGAAGCACCGTAGAAAATGTCAAACAGAACCCCCTAAGCTGGAACAAAAGAACTCAAACACTTAATATCTTCTCCTTCAGATACATGAAAGCTTCTTGGCACTAATCATTCCACATGAACATGTGATCCTTCCTGGTCAATTCCATCAAAGGAGTCACAATCTAAGAGAATTCGCCTACGAACCTCAAGTAGTAGAATGAAAGACCAAGGAAACGTTGCACCACTACCACTGTCTTATGGGCTTCCCAAGACACGAATGCTTCTATTTTCGATGGATCAACAACAAATCCCTACTGGGACATGACATGACCCCCAAAAAGGACTTCTCATGCCCAAAACTCACACTTAAACCACTTCCCAAACAATTGATGTTGACAATGAAATCCCAAAATGGCGTTTAGATGCTCGTAATTCTCCTCCTCAAAAGTGGAGTACACAATGATATCGTTGATTAAAACCCCCAAGAACTTATCTATGAACTCACAGAACTCATCGTTAATCAATACCATGAACACAGGTGAGGAATTATTGACACCGAATGACATTACAGTTAACTTGTAATTCCCCTGATAACAACAGAATGAAGTATTCAAGATATCCTCAACCTTCACATGCCTCAGATGATATCTTTGCCGCAAGTCGATATTTGAGAACAAAAATTCACCATTCATTTGATCGAATAAATTTTCATTTTATATAAGAGCATAGTGATTCTTCACAGTATCCTTGTTTATGTGATGATAATATATAAACAACCGCAAACTTCCATCAACCTTCATCACAATCAAAATTGCTACAGCCCACCTTGATACACTTGGCTGAACAAAACCACACTGTAACAAACCATATAGCTATATTCATATATCTATTAAATCAGAAGGGACCATCCTATATAGAGACTTAGAGGTAGGTGACGATCTTGGTTGTAGATTGATCAGAAACTCAATATCTTGTTGAAGGGGTAATTCTAAACCACTTATGCAAATATATCAGGGTACGATTCTATGACCCTAGGAAATGCCAACTACTGAACATATGTAGAACTCATCATCATCTCATCCATAAAATATTATAAGGACAGAACATGCCTCTGATCCATCTGATGGTCTCATTCGCCAGCAAACACCACTAGCTCTCCATCCGCATCGAGGAAAACAACCTGCCTCATGAATCAATCCACGATAGACAGCACCTAATACAACTAATACATGCCTTGTATGACATCATATGGTTTTATCCGTTAACATAGGAAGTCTTATCATGAGTGGTGCTACATCAACACTGGCTGACAATCTCTACATATTTCTAAAAAGTCATCTCGACCTCCAAGTGTCATAGTCAATACCTAGGGCAGTTGAAGCCTCTATACATCATGTCCCAATTCCTGGAAAAGGTTAGGTGATGTGAAGTAGTGTGTCTCTCATGAATAAAAAAGTCATACACCAAAGTAGAAAACATTAAAAAGGTACCTCAAATGACATATGGCTCACCCGGTGCTAGCAACGCCAAAAAATGAAGCTGACTACGGCTTCCTCCATGGCCTCTCAGACCCTGATGAAGACCACCACCATGGCCATGCTATGCTCTCTTAATGTGGGGAGCATCATGAGGCTATCCTCTTCCAACCCCATCTACCCTCCACTGATCCCAAGCTGGTGTAACCTGCTACTTTTACCTCACTGTAACTGCCTCAACGAAGGAATCTGGAGTTGAACACCTAGTGTATGATGACTACTATAAATGGTCAGGCACTCTAGCTACTGATGAACTCGAACAACATAAGAAAAAATCGCCTAATCCCTTGGCATAGGTCTATGTGACACTACCTCCAGAGAAACGAGATACTGAGGGCTGGGACCAACCATCAGCTAAATGGAAACTATTCTTCCATAAAAACTAGGAACATTAGACCATAGTTATACATCCTAAGGAATCATGTCCACTCCCCTCTAATGAAGATCCATATCGGGAAAATATCCTCTCGATGACCTCTTCCCTCGCATGAACCTAAATATATGACTTCAACATTAATGAGGTTACATGGAGTTGGATCGCTGGATGAAAAGACTCCTCAAAATTCCTATCCCCAGCCTCCTCATCTGGAAACAGGTCCAAAGAATGTCGTAAAAGGTTCCTGAAAAGGATTCTGAACTCTCTCACACTGGAGCTCCCCTGTCGAAGGGTAACAAGATCCTAGCAATTAGATGCCATCATGGTCGAAGAAAGAAACTCCTCTCAACATTTGTCTCAGAACTCCTCCCATGAAATTTCTAACACCTCGAAATCCCTGAGGAATAAGAACCACCACTTCCTCGCTGCTCCACACAACATCGTCACAACCAAAGAAACCCAGTGCTCCTTCCAAGAACATATCAAACTGAATCCTATCTTGACCTTCCCCAACTAGTCTTTCATGACTACATCTGAAACGGTGCCCTCATACATCTATAGACACTGGTGCAAAATCTTGTGGAGTATCATCCTCTATTTGTCATCATCATCAACAACCATGCTATGATGATTTTCTGGGACAACCTACATGGCATCTTCTGCGTAAACCAGATGAGGACGTCGACTTGTAGCCATTACTACAAAATAAAAAATAGTTGGATCACCTAATCCTTAAATAAGGAAGACAAAACATTAATTAATTAATTGGTTACTTTTATTTTTTTAGGTTAACCTATCCCAAGGACTACCCATTCAAACACAGGAACAAGGATGAATGACTCAAGATCCATTCATCAGTCTCTACCCTGCAACTAGTATCTCCCCTTTTAGTAGTCATTGTAAATGTCAAGGTTCATGCATCAAAACATATGGGGCCCTAAACTCCTATGTCTCAGCTGGTCTCTAGTGTTTACATCACTTGGTAAACATGACTAACAGTCTTTCCCTACCAACCCATGAAACCTCACTTGTGCCTAACTCCAAACTTCATCTTATCCGTAAACATGAGCTCAGATACCACTCTTTCATGACCCCGTCCCCATAGAGTGTACCCCTACTGGGCCAATAATTTGATAAAAGAGATAATGACCCTCGAGCCCCACCTTCAGTAGGCCCCAGGTTGGCAACTAGCTCTGAAGGTATATTAAAAACAGAAATGGGAGTCCTTACCCTCTATGATAACCCAAGAAAAAGAGAGATATAAGATATACACCAACCAAGTCCAACTCAGAATGAAATATAAAAAGAAAACCATAGTTCACATATGTAATGTTATTAAAAAAATACTACAACTGAAAGGTAAATATTCAAGCACCATAGGAAAGTTAAAAAACAGCAACCACAAGCCCAAACAGCTCCTGCAACCCCATGCTCGTAGAAACCATATTTATCACCAACCTTCCCCATGTGACCTAAAAATAGATTAAATATTAATAAGGTGAGTGTAGAAGTATACTCCAGTAGGATCCTTCCCAGAGCCTATCATGAAAAAGTAAAGAAAGCATGATAGAGAACAATGAACAACATGTGAAACTAAATCATCACCTAAATAGGTATTATATGTTCCCAGCCTCACCATGGATACTCTCACCATGTATTGAATAGAAGATTATATAATATAATGAAAAATACCATAGGTTACTTGCTACTACTTCTGCACTGGTTTTCAGTTATGCCACAACGTCGTACATCCTATGCATCTCCCTCCAAGAAGGCTTTCCAGTAGACACATGGGAGAAGCACCACAACATGCACCTCGTGCAACAAAACCACAAAATACATGTAATAAAAGTATCTAGGTAGTTTCTGAGAGACACCACAGATTTCATAACATGCATCATATATTAGGTATTATACCACAAGACATTACAGCCCATACACTGAGTAAAGAATCTCAGGAAATCATTGACTATACACGTTACACCTATAGTAGTACATAAGAAACTATATCCAGAATATATGTCTATGAATAACCATAAGCCATTACAACCCTCTACCCACATATATGGGGAAAACTAAATGTTTTTCCTTCCAGAAAAATTAATTACCAACAGAAGAGATTGAGGCCAAATGGGTTAGTTAGCCGTCGATCCTCCCATCGGAATGTTGGGGACCCCTCAACCCCCTAGTGCTTATAATACCCGGGGTGTCAGTTTCCCTAACTAACAGGGTGGAGTATCTTACTGAAACATAACAAAAGTACCGAATATACTGTAGACCACAACCACACTATGGGCATAATCTAGTCTTAGACTTAACTGCAATTAATGTCTCTCAGACTCCTTACTACCACTAGTAAGACAAGGTATTCTATAAGAACACAACCATTTAAAGAGATTTGTTTCATTACATGATTACCCTTTTATTAGTTTCAAATTATGATAATTTATTCCTTAAACATTAATTAACAATAAATAATTTCTACATTTTATTTCATTAACATCACACCCAAAGTTCATGATTCCTTAAAAATTTCCACCACAACATTTCATCCATATGAGCTCCAACCCCATGGGTTAAAATAATTTATTCAATCATTTATTAACATCGTTACATTCCCATATTTCTAGAAATTATAGAAAAAATTCTAACATACTAAACTCAAGGGGATTAACACAGTGTGTAAGTAAAATACCCGTCGAGTATTTTCCACATATAGTAAGAGTGCATACACATCCTTCCTCAATATGCTAAACATGGAAATCATGTGGCATGCCCCACGCTTCTTCTCCCCATTTTGGAAGAAGGGTACGCAAGACCAGCTGCCTTTAGATGTGGGAAAACATAAGAGTAAAAACAAACAACATGAATCATCACATATCCAAACATTCACATCCAACTCATTTCATCATATTCAGTGTCCTCCCGGACACCCACATGCTTAAAAGGATGCATCTCTCCACTCTAGGAATCCACTTCTTCCACAACCAATAGGCATACCTTCCCCCAATATCACAACACAAGAAGCAGAAAAGAAAATATCATATCAACAGGGATCTTAACCCTTAAGTAATCAATTGGGTAACTCAGAACCCTATGAGGAATTATCTATTATCAAACAACCAGTCATTTAATCCATTTAGAAATAACTGATTTATTATTTGTGGGTTCCAACTCCGAGAAACATAAACAGTAAGATACCAATAATTGATTAAACATTATTACTACATCAACTTGATTAACATCAAATTACAACAACAACATCAACCAGATTCATTTACATACCTATTTAACTTTATCCAAACGATTATTAATTAATTTCTACATTGCGGTCATTACCAATTTCCATTAATAATGAAAAGATAAACAAAGAAACCATATATATATCACACTATATATAAAAAAATAGGCAATAACATACGATAGATATCAATTTATTTATCATGTTCAAATATTTATTATGTCAATTCCATTATGATCTAGTGGGATAAAACATGCTAACTCAATAGTTTCACATAAAATAAAAGAGAAAAAAAGAATTGCCTACCACAAATGGTTCTTGATATTATCTATATGAGAACGAGCCACATGATGGATTATGATATCCTCCCTCATGAAAACTATATCCACCTAAGAATGTAGAGACACCACTACAATGGTCAACAAAAAAGAATAGTCCATTAGGAACATAGAGATATCATTCCAAAAATGGGAATGGAGAAACAGAAGGAGGTGAACCAAAAGTATGATGATAGATCATACCTTATACCAGATATTGATCGATGCTGCTTGGTTGCATAAAACACATAGGGTGCACTTGCAGCATGATGAAATTAAAGGGAAACCAAACTAATGAGGATTGTTTTATCACACAACTCTTACGGGAATGAATGAAAGGTTCTATCGTCTCACACTTGAGAAGAATGAGGATTAAGTAGATAATAAGATTTCTATTACCTTTAGATGATTTAATAGATCATTAGTCTAAGATATGATGGTTTCTCCATTAAAACATAATCATATTAAACCCCTCGGTTTGACCAAGTAAAAGCATCCTAAGCGACCAGAAAAATAATATATCATTTATGGAATTTGAATTGGCCTTATAATCCATAAAACGAGGATATAAATTCATTTTACGCCAAAGGAAGCGTCAATGGGTTGAAACTGTAGGAATCTGGAAACATTGTACACTAAACTAGAAATTTGAAAAAGGAAAAAAGGATACTGTTAGAAAATTATGGGTTTGGAAACACTTTTAATGAACTCAAAATTTTGAAAAAGAAATAGAGGTCATAGTTATAACCTCACCTTTCTAGAAACACTATTCATGAACATGAAATTTGGAAAAGTAAATATAGGCTACAGTTGGAACCACACCATTCTAGAAACACTATTCATGAACTCAAAATTTGGCAATGGAAATAGAGGTAGAATTTGGAACCCCATCATTCATGGAAACAATATTCATGACCTCTAAATTTGACAAACTAAGTAGAGGATGTAGTTAGAACCACACTATTCTAATAACCATATTCATGAAGTTGATATTTTGTAAAGGAAATAACTACATTAGTTAGAACATTACCCTTATGGAAATTGTTCTCTTGAACTCGAAATTTGGAAAACGAAATAGACGCTTCTATTGGAACCTCAACGTTCTAGAAACACAGTTCATGAACTAAAAAATTGTCTTAGTGTTGGGAATATATCACCTTGACATCCTAGAACAACTCGAACACCCGATTTCATTAATGTAATGGACCTGATGAGGTCCGACCCATTACATCCATGCTCTAACTGGATAGGATAATGGTATTCTATGGATGTCATTCTTATAGATGTTTTAGGAGAACTACATCCCAGAGATGCTGAGGTAGGATTGAGTAACTGAGTTCTTGAGGTGGAGTTAAGGGAGTTTGTCAACGATCGACAATACTTGAATATTTATAGATTTGTAGCTCATTTTTCAAGTGTTGGTTGGAGATGAGGAAATATCAACACAAAAATATAGAATGGAATTAAATTGGAAATTAAGTCCTAGGTGAATATATTGAGATTGAAGTAGTTGTAAGAAGTGGTAAATCAGGATCTCAATTCATAAAGGATCTGAAAGAAAGCTTCTGTTGGAGGATAGGTTTTTTCTCATGGTTAATCTAAAGGTATGTTTTCTGGGAGTAGTAGGGTCATTATTGGAAAATTTTCCTAAGTAATGGGAAGTTATGTGGAAATTCAAGGGGATTCATATCTCAGGATCATACCCATGTGATGTTCCACTAGTATGGTAAACCGAGGTACTTTCGTAAATATTATCCCAGACACCAAGTGGAGTGTGCAGATTGTGGGAAAATGGGACAACATTAGAGTTTATTCCAGAACAGAATCCAGAACTTTCCTGGCAGGGGAGGTAGACATAACTATGGTGTGGTAAGGGTATCTTTTTTCCCATATTATTATGTCAACTAGAATTCTATTGTCTAGGGCGTAAGAAGTATTGGAAATTGTTGTTCAGAGAATAATTTCCCACATTAGTAGAGAGATTAACTAATGGGAGTGACATGACATCATAGGGAAGAGGATTAGGTGATTTTCAAGTGGTGTAACATTCTTTTGTGGATATAGTTGTTGCTCCATCAGTAATTTTTGGTACTATTATTATAGATTTAATATTAGCTTGTGTATTATTTAATATTGATTCCTCTCATTGATTCATATATGCAAATCTTGTTAATGGTTTCATCTTAGTAGGGGAGTTTGTCTGTGGGAAACTAATGATACATTCACTATTGGGAGTATGGTCAAGAGATATCAGTTTGTGATAGGGTTTTCCCTCATGATCTTGTAGTTTAACTTTCTATGGGATATAAATATCCTAGACATTTCATGCTTAATCATAATTATGTGTATACACATGTGGGTAACATAATGATACCACAATTGTTGTTACCATAGGATAGTGACCTTTATGTATCCTAAAGATGAATGTCACGTTCATAGTGGGGAATGGGAATTCTAGGCACACTAGGTAAGTCCAATTACTGAACAACTGGGAGAGCTTATAGACTAGGTTTCTAGTTAATTATTGTATTATAGAGGTGAAAAAAAAGATTTCCTTCCAAAAGTAGATGAACTATTTCAAGATGTGCTTCTTGAAGAAATATTATGGTTTCTTCTAGAGATATATGTTGAATTTACCATTGATATCAGGGATGATGATTATCTAGTTTTGACTCCACCATACATAATAGAATTGACAAAGCGCCATGAACTTGAGACTCTTCTATAGGAGATGGAGGATAAAGGATTTATTCATTTGAGTAATTCCCCATGGGGTTCAATAGTTTTGTTTGCTATGAAGGCTAACATGACACTACTCTTGTGGGTTGATTACCGTAATTTGAAATGAATTCCAATAATGAAACGGTATCCACTTTTGGGAAGTGAATAAATAGTTTACCAGTTGATAAGATCTTGTTTGATCTCAAAGATAGATGTGAGATATGGGAATGAATTGATGATAGTTTGTGCACCTGATATATTGAGTACTAGTTTTGGAATATGTTATAGAATATATGATTTCTTTTCAATGCCTTTTGGGTTGACGATTGCACCAAAAGATTTTATGGCCTTGATGAATATAATCAACCTTATATACTCATATCATTTTGTTGTAGTGTTTGTGGATGACATATTGGTTTATTCAAAGACTCATGAGGATCATTCCAAACACCATTACATTTATTATGTACATTAAGAAAAAATAATCTATATACCATGATATCTATGTGATTGTTTTTGATAGGCCAGGTTCACTTCTTGAGATAAATCATCTCAAGGGAAGGTGTGTCTGTGGACCATGTGAAGGATAATAATTTGTATATTGGGAGAATCCAAAGAGATTTTCTTATAAAATTATAATTATAAGGATATAAGTATATTATCAATGATTCTTCTAAGAGTTTTTTAATTTTTCTAGGCTTATCTCAATCTTGAATAAGAAGGCTTAAATGTTTAATTTGATAGAATTGGGAGAGAAGGCCTTCCAGGAGCTGTAGAAGTTATTGAAATCAGCAATGACCTTGATCCTGGATAAGCTTGGTGAGGATAAAATGGTGTATTGTGAATCTTATGATATATGTCATAGATATGTGTTGATGTAAGCTAGTCGAGTTGTGCTGTATGGGTCATAGTATTTGAGGCCACATGAACAGAACAACACTACGCATGACTAAGATATGGCTTTGAAGGTTTCATTGTACTATCTGTTGGGTGAAAATATTACTATGTATACTGACCATAACGGATTGATGTGAATATTATGAAGAGAAGTTTAAATATTTGGAAGGGTATATGTGTTTATTATATGATGTAATTAGTTTTTGAGCTATCATATACTCCTGGTAAAATAAATAATGTGGTTTACACTTACATAAGGAAGACTCAGATTCATGTGATTTATGATTGTAGTGATGAGTAGAAGATGATGTCCGTATTGTATGAGATGAATGTGGTGGTTTAAGAATGTCAAAGGATGATGAATCAAGTATTGGATTTAGTGGAGTATACACATTTGCAATGAATCCATGATATGACATATTAGGATCCAGAATGTCCCGAATTGAGGGAATGCCTCTATGGTGGGGAGTCACCATCTGATTGAAGCATAGATTATGATGATGATATCATATAATATATTAATTGAGATGTTGTTCTTAAAAGTTTGTGGGTGGAGGTCATTTTGAAATTTTAGGCCATGAAGTGGGAATTAAATCAATGCGTGAGAAAAATGTACCTTGAACTTTTATTACATTTTTTTAGCTAGACATGAATAAGGATATAATTATGTTTGTGACATGATGCTTCACTTGTAATTAGGTTAATGAAAATCATAAAAGACATCATGGTTTACTTCATCCATTACCCATTGAGGAATGGATGTGGGATGATGTTACCATGGATTTTTTGGTGCATCTTTTGAAGATTCCAATGAATAATGATTGTATCTAAGTTATTAGGGATCAAATGAGAAAAGTAGACAATATATTTCCTATAAGGGAGACCTTCCAAATGGTTCAACTATATTAATTTTATGATTGGGTGATAATAAATATTCATGGGCTGGCACAAATTATAGTTTTAGATCGTGGGTCATGCTTCACATCATGATTATGGTTGGGTTTGAAAAATGAACTTGGTAAATATGTATTTTTGAGTATGAAATTCCACCCACATATAGATGGGTATTCAGAACAAACCATATAGGTTATTAAAAATATGTTATGAGAATGTGTTATTCATAATGGTATATCTTGGTTGAAACACATTTCCTTAGTTGATTTCTCTTATAAAATAGTTATAAGTTAATTACACAGTTGGCACAATATGAGGATATTTATGGTAGGAAATTAAGATCAACACTATGCAAGAAGGAGGTAGGTGAGACAATGTTCTTAGGAAAATGTCTTATTTAAAATATTTAAGGACAAGTGAAGCTAATTATGAAAGGTATGGATACATATCAGAGTAGACAGAGGTCCTTAGCTGATAGATGTTGACGACTGCTTGATTTTACAAAGGGTGACTATGTATTTCATTGTGTATCACCTAGGTTGGGTCACCATGCGATAAATAGACATGTAAAGATGGTTTCTACATTTGTTATATAGTTTTAGTTTGTGGATAAAATGGGGTCGGTGGTGTAATGATTTGATCTTCAATTGAAATAAAGCGTTATGCCATACATTTTCGACATATTAAAACTATGAAGGTGTGAGCCTGACTTTTCTAATGTGAAAAATGTGAATGATGTTGAACTTGAGATAGATGTGCCAATTATGGATAATCTGATATGTGTGTTGGATCACAGGGAAAGGGAAGATGACATGATGTCCTATTGGATCGATCATTTGGGCTAATAATATTTGAGAAGCTTGGGAGTTCATCTTGAGGATGATATGTTATAATGCAGTGAGCGTGTAAGAACCTGAACATTTATAGAGTTGACTCTTGAATATTTCTATGTACTGATTTCTGTTTTTTGAGTAATTTTTCTATATGGTGTTGTGTGACTGGGTGAATTTTGAGAAAAAAAATTAAAGGAAAGAGGGATGTGCATGGTTTCCACTTGGTTAGAGCTAACCATGCTCCTGATCAAACTAATATTTCAACCCATGAAAATGGGAGTTCGCACAGATGGAATATATTTAGTCAAACTGGGCACTATAAAAATTAAAACCCTGAACCCATAAAATAAAAATCTCATTGTGGGTGCACAATTAATTAAATCTAAGTGCCCTGCCCAGGAAACCATTTATAATTTTTATTGTGGCCTAAAAATTAGTTTTCAATTCTATTAAACAATAAAAACTAAACCATTTCAAACCAAACATGAAACATTTTGATTTTAGATGATTTATATTCATTTAAAAGGGATAATAAGTTAATCTAGCTTCAATTATCAGTGATTCGAATCATGTATCGAAGATATTATCCTCTCTTAGAAATTGGATTAAATCTTATTGATTTCATGTTCTTCCTTAATCTTTATCTAGTTGTTTTTGTTGTAATTAAACATATAATTTACGTGATCTAGTTATATACTGGGTGAATCTTGATCAAGGTTAGTGGATTTTGATTTAAAACTACATAGATCATTATTTATTAATTTTGGTTGGGTTTTTCAGATTCAGACAAGGATATACATCATTGTGCTGCTCAATTTTTTGAATTTCCTTTGGGCGATCGTTCTTCAACGAATCATGGTTTATGGTCTATTTTTCAAAAACCCTGATCTTATTATCATTTAAGTTTATGTGATTGTATAATTTCTAGAGATCATTTAGTGATAGGAATTCCCAATTGAAATAATTAATATGGTCGATTAACAAATTTGGGATGATTGGGATTATATTGAATAATGGAAATTGTGGAAGTAGTATAATTAAATGGTGAAATAATTTTAAAATTACTGAATTGAGAAATTGGAGATAAATAATTATTGATCTAATTGAGAAATTGTTTAATTGTAAATTAATCATAATAAATTGAAGAATTAATTGTAAAAGTATTGTGTTTGGAAACTGGTTATATTAAATTATTGACTTAATTAGCAATTTATTGAATTGTAAATTGAGCATATTTAATGGGTGAATTAATTATCATACAGTTTTATTGGGGATTTGGAGATAATTAATCGATGTTTTAATATTGAATTTTTTAATTGTAAATTGGGCATAATTAATTGTCAAATTTTTTGAAATGGGAAAGTGAGGATAATTAATTATTGTGTTAATTATAAAAATGTTTATTTTTATATAGAGAATAATTAGTTGGAGAAATAATTATTTGATTTTGGGTATGTAAAATGGTTAATTAATTAATTAATTGGTAAATATATGATCACCAATTTGTTAATTCTATAATTAATTAATGGACATTGATTAAATAATTTATGAATTAGCTAATGGTTCATAAATGGAGTGCAAGAGATGATGGTAGTTGGAAATGATATATATTTGTGGTTGATAAATGGGGTTCTAGAAAAGAATATCTATTCCAAAGATATATATTCATGTTTGATAAATGGGGTGCTAGAGAAGATGATCTATGCCAATGAAATATATGTATGATTGAGATGTAGGGTACTATAAATGACATTTTATGGCCATGATATACATGCATAGTTGACGAACAAGGTGCATGACCAGGAATTATAAAAACAAGATATTGGCATTATACTCTGATTCCAAGAGACAATAATAAGAAAATTAATGTGACGTAGATAATTTAATATTATGTTCTATGATGAAATTTAGATTAAATTTGTAATTTTGTTCAGACTTGGCATGGGTCGGAGTATATATTGAGGAAAGTTTTTCCTTAGGAACTCAGGGATCTATGTGGTTTAATAATGATTAATTGATAATGTCATAGATATTTACATAAGAATTTTAATTTTTCTATACAACTACAAACACATGTTAATGACTAGAATTGTTATAGACACTATTGGTGGTTGCCAAAAGAATTTTACTCACACCTATCTTGGGTTTCATTATTGTTACCAAAATAGACTTTTTTTGTTGTAAGAAAGATTAAGGGAAATGACCATGTGTTATATGGATGAGTTTGGGATGAAGAAGGGCTGATGGAAATGAAAACGATCCAAGACATGTGGGTTGTCTTTAATCACTTTTTTGGGTTTTCATTTTAGAAAATTCACACGTACATCATCATGACATGTATTATGATTTAGTTAGGTTATTGAATTTCCATGATTGGTTGCCTTGAGATGTTCTTATTTCTAATGGTAATAATTATTCTTCAACAATTGATTATTATTTCCACTTGGCTATTACTCATATAAAAGATGGTATAGTCTTCCCATGATTGATTCACCATTCCGTAAATTCTAATTTGAAACCTCTTGTGTATGGGGTGGCACACCCAATGTCATGTGACCAACCAGCTGAAGGCGCTGATGTGTGGAACCCAGGTTGGGATGTTACAAAATTTCAACAAATAAAATATTTAAAAATATGTAAAGGATAAAACACTTATGACCATGTTCTCTATCACTCTCTATCAGTACATGGGAGTTATTTTCCACTTCCATGTCCTTGATTTGACATCCCAATTATACTCTCCCACTTGGAATACTGGTATGTGTTATTACAAATAACCCCAACAAATCCCTTACGTTAATTTGGAGAAGAAGTTTTATTAATCATTTTTACGATATGGGTCTTCAGAAAATGTATTTTTAAATGTAAAATCATAATTTCCAATACATAGTGCAGACATGAGAGGATGAAATTTACAAAGGGGGGACAACATAACATTTCTCGTAGTGACGTAATGAATTTTTTTACATTATTTAGTATTCCTAAATTAAATACTTGTATTCATTATATGGATATTTAGTAATTCTAAATATAAAAAAGGTATTGTTTTATTAAAATCAATTCTTATAATATGTTACTTAAAATATTGTTTAATAATTTTAGATTGAAAAATAAAATTTAATATTTAAATTAAGTTTTTAAATATAATCTTAGGTTGTATTTTTATAATATTTTAAAAATAGTTATTTTTTATGAAAAAATAGAATATAGTTTTAATTATTGAAAACTGTATTTTAATTTAATTAATTTATAGTGTAAAATATTGTTTTTAATTATTTTTAAATTTTAATAAGTTCATTTTCATTAAAGTTTAATCAAATTATTTATTGTAAAAATTATTTTATTCATTAATTTAGTATTAATTTTTTTTAAATTTAAAGATGAAATTTTTATGGAAAACTATTTTTCATTGCATTTGGCTTGTTTAATTTGAAATAAATTCTAAAACATATAGGGGTTGGATTTAGAAAATTTTATTCCAAATTTGGAATAATTGACTGAATGTTTATTAAATAGGTTAAATTTATTTTTTAACATCATGAATATTAACCTCAATAATTTCTTACCTCGGTAATGGGTAAATAGAGAAATATATATTAAAAATAAAATGATAAGAACTCTTAAATGGCCCAGAAAAATATGTCAATATTATTTTATTAGTGTATTTCCAGTATAATCTTCTACGGGTCTAATTGATGTCCTTTTGGTACTACATAGAGTATACCATGACCATCACAATATATTATTTTAACAAATGTCAAAAAAGTCACACTCTTTTCGGAATAGGTGCAATATTTTTTATGTCATGTTACCCATTGGATATATTGGTTTATAAATATATTTATTAAATAAACAATATTTATATTTTTCTTGGTAATTGTTTTTTCAAATTTTTGAATAAATAATTACCTTCAATGCTTTAAAAAATATGACGTCGTAGTTATTTAATTAATGGAAAAATCAAATAAATGTTATTAAATATATTCAAATAAATATAATTTGAGATAATTAAATTCATTATGTAATTTTATAGATTTCAAAGAAATATTATGGATGAAATAAAATATTACATTTATATATTACATTTTTCGGTGATATTTAAATGTTAATGTAATAAATACCTCAATAAATTGAAATTATGGATATTTTAGAGTAGATAATATTTTATTAAAAGATGTAAAATTCATAAAAATCTTACACTCTTACAAGTTACTATGATAAAGTTTAAAATATAAACTATGGTAATTTTATGGGTATTTTTTCATTTCATAGTGACAATATTGAACCTCGATGTGTAAAAAATCATGTTGTCAAGGTAATAGGTAATAGTGTTAAATAGGGGTTAAAACAAAAATATAGGGGTATAAAAATAGTCATAACATGTTTAATTTTGACTGATTGAGGTTATTTACACCCAAAATAATATTTTATTTGAAATAACTCAATTTAGAGTAACCTTTAAAAAAATATTAATTTTATTTATTTAGTATTTGATAAATTCCATGAGTTCCCATCCCATATCATAATAGAGGTATCCTTTTCTTCTCATTTAATCAAAGATAAACACCCATTCGTTTCCTACAATACCTACCAAAATAAATTCTTATAACCCATACCAACATTCAACCTGTATTGGTTTAAGAAGTATACCAATTTTATAGGTCTTAAGGTGTTAAAAGAGGAGGTTCTCCAAATATGATGATGATAAATAACATACATGAGGATTTGGACATTAGGAGAGGTATAATTTTTTTAATAAAACTAATATTAACCTAAAAAATATATTTTTATCCCAATTAAAAGTTTTATAAAAACAATTTCAAATTTTTTTTACTATTATATACTGATATTTAAGGTTCTTTTAATATGTTTTACTTTTATGAAATTTTTTTGAAGGGAATATGTTTTTCATTTTCCAAAATAGATACATTTTGTGTAATATAGAAAAAATACTAAAGGAATGCTTTTTCCACTTATACGAAATGAGAATTTCTTTCCCATTATTATGGTTCCTTATTTATTCAGTGTGTCCTTAATAAGTTTCCATGGATTTTAAAGAGAATGGTTTCATTGTTATGTGTATAGTTCTTCAATTTTAAAAAGTAATTTTTAAAAGAATTGGTTATTTTGATATAAAATTATTTATTTAATAAAAATATTTTTATATGGTTTTATGTTAAAAATGTATTACCAATTTTTTCTATTAATATTGTTGTGCATTAAAATTATACAAATAACCAGTGAGCCCAAGATTTCTTATTTGAATGGTTGATCCCCATTATAGCTAATGGGAGTGCCTGATATAGATTATATTAATTCTTGAGCTCAAATATAGTAAATAAAAATGGGTCATATTTGTATATATATTATATGATTGGTTATCTGCATTATTTCTCTCCAATTCATTGGGTAATGATTATGTTATGTAAATAATTTTATTAGAATTCAATCACATGGTTACCCCAATTTAAAGGGTTTTTAAGGGGTTTATGAATATGAAAAAATAAATTTACAAATGTATTTTTTCATGATATAATTTTAATGGTTTTTTTGGAATTTTATTTTGTTTTTCATGAGGAAATTTTTTATTTCATATTCTCGAGTAACTTTGATGATATAGGTCAACATTACATGGGTATTCATGTTTTTTAATAGTCTAAGGATTTTATTACTTTTATGTCACATAATTAGAATTTTGTAGTCATATCAAATTTTCATAATGTTTTTAACATGGTTTATGGAAGATTTGTTATAGGGATAAGGTCAAGATAGAAATTGTGAATATTTATCATGACAATATACTATTTTGTCTTTTCATTTTCATAGTTTGTTGGAAAAAATGTATACTAAGTACGTGTCCACATGTAATGTATGGGTTTACTATATATGGGTTTTTTAAATTCTATAAATCAATAAGCTAAAAAGCTCCTTTAGATTGTAATAATTTTAATTGTATCTCAATGACACTAGACTATATATTTCTCAAGGAGTGTTCGTTACACATAAATTTGAATTTTGAAATGAAACCATCATTCTACTAGATATTATGGTTGATAAAAACATAAGGGAGGTATTCTATGAAAAAACTATATGATATTTATTATGCCTAGATATAAGAACCCATATTCAATATTCTAAGGTTGCGGATTTAGTTATCATAATCTATTTCATCAGTTGTCATTGAACAGACCCCACATTATTCCCTTCATTATAATGGTTTTTCATGTCTATCCTCCTTTTCAACCATGGATTTATGACAAAAATAATGAAAATAACCATTTTTCACACATATGGTGTTACACCATTAAAATTGATTTGGAGTTTTTTCCACTGTCATTATTATAGCTACACTCTTTATTGTCCAAAAATAATTTTATACTCAACAACCCACTGTTTTAAAAGATAATCATATTATAGTACCATTAAGAAAATCCCGTTGGTTATTCCTTGAAATATCATTTGATATACGTGTTTAAATATTCTGTCCTTTATCATTATCAATAACTAAATTTTCATGAGTCTCTATATGTCTATACATTGGTTTCCATAAGATTTTAATAATTCTTACATTTGAAATGATATTTTGTTATATTTGGTTTGGAATAATCACTAGTTTTGTTAGTCTATCATCTATTTTAATGGGTTTATAATTTAGATACTCTATACTTTTTACACAAAACCCTTTGTTCACAAGTTTTATTCCAGATCCAACCATCACTAAAACAAAATTATTTAAAAAAGTGTGGTAGTAATTTTCAATCATAGGTGTAACCCCCTATAATGTTTTTTATATAATCCCTTGTTCATTATTTGTTTATAATCCATATTTGGGAATGTTTGTGAGATTATCTAAAATTTATATCCTTTATTAGGTTAAATGAAATAATTTTTGGGTATGTATTTTTAATTAAATTAATGGAGTCCAGGTATAATTGTGTTAATGGCTTCGATGGGTTCCCCCATTTTAATAGAGCTTCCAGGTTACTTTTATGTTTTTCTTTTAAGAACAAGCATAGGTACCATATCTGGGTGATTAAATGTCTTGTAAAGGGGTCACATGCCATGTAAAGGTCATCATATAGATTATCTGACCCTAGTTATAGGAATAAAGGGTTTACATTTTGTTTAAATGGTCAACATCATATAATGTATAAAATTGTGGTTTAATAAAAATGACTCATGTTTTCGTCATCTTCAGCTTTCGTGGAATGCATGTCATGTAATGGGATCTCACACTATGTCAATATCATGAGATGGTTTTTAGGGAACCATACAAGTTATTTTCATTTCATTAAACTGTTCATCCTCTATCTCTTAACCCATAGAAAACCCTATGTGATTGTGGATATCATTGATCATTTCTAATCAGTAGTTCATCAATCAATCATAAGGGAAGTAGTGGTGTGCTTCTCTAGGTAGGTGTCTCGTCTGTTTATTCAATTGTTTAGTCTCATACACCATTATTATCAGGTTTATATTCATATACATGATTAGATATAGTTTTATATCAATCCATTACAGCTTCTTGTCACACCTTTTCTTTCATAGGCCAATCACTTGGTTTCCATTCACTATTTCGAAATCAGATATGTTTATACTTTTTGGGAAGATGATTCTATAAAATGGTAGACTTTTATTAATTGATTATCATTATTGATAAATTCATTTGGTTTACTTGTTGAATTTAATTGGTTTTGGGTTTTATTAGGTTTCATGTAATGATAAATATATTTAAATGGGTTTACATTCAAAATATGATATGTTCTAATTTTTAATTATGGCATCCAAACACTAAATCATGTTTTCATGTATTGGAAAAATGTTTTATAAATTGTGATCAAGGTTTGAAATGTATTTAAATTTTTTTTTAATTATGATCCTTTTGTGCATTGCGATATAGGCATGGGTAGCCTTAGTTATTGTGAGACCTCTAGGAGGTGACCTTTGGGACATCAGTGGAATGTGTAAGGAATCAATATCGGTTGGTAACAATGTTATACATGTTTAGGTTTATAATTTTATAATTAATATTTTAAAATAGTCTTGATCCAAAATGATATTTTATTTTTCATTTATCTGTTATTATCTTATGTTGGTTATTATCATTTTTTTTCTCACAGGTTTTTTATATGATGTTGTATAACATGGCACCATATTATGGTATTTCATGGATATATGTTAACATGATTTCCCTATGATGCATGGATATGGTATCATATAATATCAAATGTACTTATAAAAATTATATAATTGAGTATATGAATGTATTATATGAAAAAAAAATTGAAAATGATTTACAAAAATGAGTTTGGATTTTTGAAAAATTATTTTCAAAATTATTTTTTTAAAATCCTAGAATATTTTCATTATTGATTTTAGACCCTATATAGATTGTGTGATTGTATCATACTACTAATTGTACTCAAATAATAATTTTTTCTTTAGGGAGGATGTATATTATTTATTAAAAAAATTTAGGTAATGTTATGTGTATCTTGTATAATTTTGGATTCTTTTTTTACCTTCAATAGGGGTTTGTTTGGAAGAGACTATTGGTGACATTAAAAATTTTCAGACTTTATGTATTCATAATTTATAGTTTAACTGGGTTGTAATGGATTGTATGGATTGTATTATATATTTATCTACTCAATAGTACTCTATTTGTATCTATTGTTTCATTATATTCATAACATTTTCTATTTTCTTGGTTCTCCTCACCATCTGATGACTAGCTTGTGTGTATGGTTTGGTTGACCTGAGATGGTATATGACAATTTGGTATCAGAGGGTAGGCTAAAAATAAAGTCTATAAAAACTTCCTAATTTTAGATCTATATCTTTAGTAGAAAATAGTTAGGCCCATCATAAATCAAATAGTATGTGCGAAAAGTGGCATGGCCAACCCACATCCAGGTCAGGACCGTAGTTACCATGTGTGGTCATGAAATTTTAACCAAGTTTGAGACATGGGGTTTGAGGTCATTTCAATTAATTGTACAATAATATTATTTAAATATAACTATTTATATTTATATAATGTATTTCATTTGAATGATTCATAATTTCATTAAAATTTATATTATTTAAAGAATTGTTTTTAATTATATAATTGGAATAAATATTTCAGAATGTGCTCATGATATAATTGGTTAATTTTTTTTTATTAGACAATGAATCAATGATTCTTTCAAATTTTAGAGTGGAAGATTGGTGAAATGTTTCAAATATGATTATTCCAGTGGACACTTCTTTGGTAGAATTACTAATCCACAACATTCAATCTCTAGTTCAAGTGGCTGTTGGCAAAATATAATTTGTGGCGGATCATGGTTCTGAGTTTAATAATAAATATCACCACATATTCTGTGGAATCGATGGAGCACAGAAATATGAGGAGTGAACTGTGTGGATTTATATGATCTTCAACCTCATGAAGACTCCGGAAGACATAAAGTTTAGTTTTTCGACGTACAAATGGGAGGGATTGGGGAAGAGATAGTGGGACACTGTTATGAAATATATATTGCAATAAGCCCTTATCTAGGATTATTTGAAAACAAATTTGACCACTAGTATTATCCTAATATGTAACATGAATAAAATAAAATGTATTATCTCACAATAGAGTTTGGGGACACTGTTTTTCTGTATTCTGCCCATTTTAATGTGCTTTTGCATTTGGAACTTCATATTATCACTATCTTGTAACTAAAGGATCACATGTATGAGTTGGTATTGAGGCTATATAGTTGGTAAATTTTTATTTTCATATTCCTTTTGAGATTTTATGATATAGTTGACAATGTAGCTTTGGATTAGGTAAACATAGATGGGAAGGCCGGTTTTGAGGAGCTTTTATTTGTGGAATTATTATCTAGGGTGTCTCTTCTGACAATAAAAAGAAAATATAAGAGTGGTAATTTTTCATAATTACCAATTTCAGGGGCCTTATCATGACAATTCCAGGTCATCTACAATAATTGAATGAGGAATCCTCATATTAGGTCTATCTATATAGAGGTTCCTTGTACTTTTCATCCTTGAAAATTATTAGGATATCTATCAAATTTCTATTAAAGTATATCATAGGGTGGTAAGGCATGATCCACTCAACGGAATGGTTTACAGGTTCATAATAATGCTTCCAAGAATGGTGGTCCTATCTTCAATCTAAGGGGGGGTGTTCATGTGGCTATGAATGGGCATGGTGTAGCTGAGACTGGACATATTTATTGATGTGGAGTATGAACTAGGGGAATCTAAAGTAAAACCGGGTATAATTTTAGGTACAATGTTTATATCATTTTATATGGTACTAGATTTTCTGATAGGTTTTACTAATAATTTTAAATAATCAAATATAGTTTCCATGTTGGGGTTACATTTTGAACATATTTTGTTCATGTTGGATCTTTAATTGTATTTGGTAATGTTGTATGAATAGGGTTTTAAGTGTCTTGTGTGTTAGGTGATGATAGGCGAGTTTTAGGTGGAGTGGGACTCCCTACTGATTGATGTAATCATTTTTTACTTGATTATATGAATGGATTAGATGACTTGTATTAAGGCCCATATTTAATTTTATCTTTGTTAGGAATAATAATTATTTTTTGAATGGGTCACTCTTGTTTTTTTGGGTGACTGTGAATCTTTATTAGGAATGGTATGCCCTATTTTTCCATGTGATGAGTTAATATGGCACTAGTTTCAGTGATTTTTCTTTATGAAGTTGGCCTTTTATTGGAAACATAGCTTCCTACAATACAGTGTGTGTATCATGAGGTATTTAAATATTATATTTATGGTTAACCACTATAGAGAGTGGTCATTTTTTTAATTTACTTTATACCTAGTATGATACCTGTTTCAATTCCATCATATCAAATGGAACATGCTAAGTTTGTGGAACTTATGTTCTAGTATGAGGACCTAGAGGCTAATGAATTTATCTTCCCCACCATTTCACTATGAGATTCACCTACCCTCTTTCAAGAAAGGAATATGGGAGTCTCATACTTTATATTGACTATTGTAATTTGAATCGAGTGACTATTAAGAAAAAAATAGCGTTTTACATGGATTTATGTCCTTCTTGAAAAGCTTCATGTTTCTTGTTGGTTTTAAAAGATTGACCTTTGGTTAGGGTACTGGAAGTTGAGGGTCCTAGGTGAGCATATAACAATGATAATGTTCAAGTTCTAAAATAGGAATTGTGATTTTCTAGTAATGCCATTCAGTTGAAAATAATGCTCCTATGGTATTTATGGATTTGGTGAACCAGGGATTTCATCGGTTCTTGTAAACATTTTTGTTGTGTTTGTGGATGTCATCTTGGTGTACTCTACGTAATAGGAAGAGCTGATGGAAAATTTGGATGTCATTTATATAGCATTGAGAAAACATCATATGTGATGTACGCTTTATAAATGATATTTTTTGATCTGGGAAGTGAAATTTTCTAGGCATGTGATATCTGAGAGGGCCATTTCTAGGGATCATGAAAATTCATAGGCTTCTATGTCCTAGGATTATCCATGAATTTTCATTAAGATCATAAGAATCTTGGGTTTGGATTGCTACTATTGCTTATTTGTTTAGTTTTTCTACAAGATCACAGAATCAACTACTACATTAACCCATAAGAGTGTCATGATTGATTGGAATAACAACATTTAGATAAATGTTTATGAGATTATGTTGTGGTTGACTTCAACACCTGTTTTTATTCTTCCAAAACTAGGTTTTGGTTATGATATTTTTAATAATTCTTCAAGTACATGTTTAGGATGTTTCTTGATGTATGATAAATAGGGTTTGGACTTTTTCTCATAACAATTATGTCATCATGAGTTGAACTACCAAACATACTATCCTATGTTGTTTAAATATATAAATAACCTAAAAATATTGCATCACAACATTTTTTGGGAGTAGTTTACTATATAATCTGATCATAATATCCTGAAATATATTTTTACCTAGAAGGATATGGACTTCAAAAAATGATGTTGGGTAGAGTACCTTTAGATTTTCTATTTTGATATTGTGTACATCTCTATTATAAGGTTGTGGCCTTAAATGTTATATATTCTTTTGATAAACCAATAAATTTACTTTAATTAACATCTATGTCATTTTTATCTTTATAGAATTTTAGAATTAGGTCATAACTTATACCTAACATATTTAATATTAAAGTAAAAACTTCAAATCATTATTTTTTCATTAAACAAATGTAGTTTAAAATGAATCCGAATTTCATTTAATGTTTTAAATACATAACTTTTCCATTATCCATTAATTTACTCAATTCTTCTTTATGTCCGGTGAAAATAATGTCAAAACATGGGATGAGAATAAAATGCACAGTAAGGGATACATAACGAATAGAATATCATAGTCTTGTGAAAACATGTAAACCATTAGAACAATATCATAAAGTAATACTTTTCAAATTTATGAATTAGAAAAATACTGGACTAAATATAAGTTCATTGCTAACCCTTTTTGAAACCAAAAAATTAACATAATTCCCATAGAAAGAAACATATATCATATAAAGGTATCTTGGGACATAAAAATAATTAAATGGAATAAACATACATCTATCTTCCACACATATCACCAAATGGAGTAGTCATACAGCTAACATCCATACCCAATGTAGTGGAGGTTATAACATAACCACCCATCCTTGGTTTATCACCAAAATAGCCGTCATTTTTTCTCATGTAACCACCCATAATTGGTTTTTCATGTTACCACCCATAAATTTTCCATGTGCCATTATAAAATCATAACACATTAAATATTTAAATTATGAACAATTCCTTAATAAAATATCATTTGAAATCACCAGAAATCATTTCAAGATTTCCAAATACTCAATTTTTCTCAAAATCAATTTAAAACATTTACTATATAGAATTTTTAATCAACGTGTCCCATACCACAAGTAAACTTTAAAAATAAATTAATATTTAAAAATAGTAATGAGAAATATTTATATGAATAAATCATTAAAACATTTAAAATCATATTTTAATTAAAGAGTCTTCTAACATTTCAAAAAATCATTAATAAAAATAATTAATGAATAAAATCAAAAGAAACTATAAATATCATTAGATATTGAAATTAATTATATATAATTTCAAAAGGGTTTTATATACACCTTATTGGATCATAAAAGACCATATTATTGAGATATGACTCATTGAAAGGAGGTTGAGATTTAGTCCCTAACAAAATTGTATCATTAGAGTAAGGATAAGTCCCTGAAATAATTATCTAAGAAAAATATAAATACAGCCTATATAATTGGTTATTAATTGTAAAATAATTATTTAAAATTCACAAAGATTCATGGGAAAATATCCAATGATGTAGATATTAAACTCAATGAATGGTGATTGAGATATGATTTACCTTAGAACGGTCATTTTGTTAATAAAATAGATCTATTTTGTGTATTAGAAATAATTAAACAAAAATAAAGTATAATTATAATATATGATATAAAAATTTTTTTCTCATAAAATCATATCATGGAATCTCAAATATTAGAAGACTAACCCAGAGAATGGAAATTGGGTTAAGAAGTTCCCTTACATTGTGTATGACTCGTCATGTATGTTCCTTATTATTCCAAAATAATAAACAATTATTAATTTCTAATTGCATTGAAACATTTTTAATGTTTATTATTCCTTTTATATCACTTATTACCATGTTTAAAAATTTCATAATTATTTAAATTAATATCGGCCCTTTTTTCAATATTTTGTACAGGAGTCGAAAATGAACTTGTTTTGATATAAATAGTACATGTAGTCAAAATTACATTATCTATAGAATGATATACATGTTTTAAATATCATATATATCCAGTATATATGTATTGATAACAGTGCATAACATTTTGATATAATAAGTGAAATGCAAAGTTCATGGAGACGGTAGGCCATACATATTCATGAATGCTACTTTCATTTCTTTTTCATTTTCAAATAATAATATTAAAATGATATAATTGTATATTAGAATTTAAGTATTATAGTAATTTCATGTATGTATTAATTTTTTATTGAAACTATCATTTATAGATTTCAGTTATAGCATGAATGATTTATATCACTTTGAGGGGGCGATAGTCCCCAGTTTCTAAACTGAAATTATCATTTTTACACATCATGGAAATACTAATGGTATGTTGTAAATAAAAATTATAGAATCCTAGAGTCAATATAAATATAATATATATAATATATAAATATAGTTCCATCATATTAAGGATCATGATAGGTGTTAGGAGAAAATTGAACAACCATCCTTTAATGAGGCAGTAGTTCATTGTATAACGAAACAGTATGTCCATATCTATTAGATTGAGGTGTGTATAAGTGTAGATAAATTCCTTCACATAACAAAATCATAATTTATTTATAATAGTGGTTTTATTATGTAATAAAAATATGTTATGATCATAGTATGTGGAGATGGAAAATAAGGAAATATTCTTTAGAGAATTCATTACCTCTAAATCCTGTAACTTCTTTTGATTTGAATTAAAAGGATTTACTTAAAGTATTTATGCCCAAGTTAAGAATTATTGGATGAAGAGAATTATTTTTTGCTTATATTAACAGATTTTTAATGATCCGTGGGGCATAAGAGGTTTGATTTGTGTGGGTAGAGATGTTGTCCATTTATAAGAGGGAGGAGGTGTACTTTTTGAACGTCTAGAAATATTAATTTATTATAATTTAAATTTTTATTCAAAATAGTCCAAAAAAATGTAATTCGAATATAATATTATTTTGTTTCAAATACACATAATCCAAGAATTATTATACATGTTTTGAATAATATTTTATCTTTATCTTTTTAGTTTAACCCTTTTTTAAACCTTTTTAATCTTATCATGAAAACATGTAATTTACACATTGTGGGTTAATTTAATTACCATATCATGTCAAAATACACAAAAAATAATTCATTTATTATATTTTTGGACATATAGTTACCATTTTTTCTTGAATCATTGAATTTTAGGAATTTACTAACATTTAATAAACTATTTTATGTTTTATGTTATGAATTATGTCAGTTTTTGACACTATTCATACTTAGCATTTTTAAAAATTCATAACTCAAGATTCCATCAAACCAAAGTAGTTAAATAAATAATAATATTTCATATAAATTTTTATAATTCATTAATGACATCAATTATGTCAAATAATATTTATCTTAGAATTTATAATTACATTTATTCGAATCCATTATTAATGAAACAATCACTACCTCATCATTGTGTCTAAAAATACATAAATTTATTTAAATTAAAAAAATTAAAAATAAAATATCTTGATATAGTAACTATTATTATCTTTTTAATGACTATTTATAGTCAAAGATATCAATTATATAACCCCATATAAAAATAGATTTAGTAAAAGAAAAATGTTTGTGTTATTTTTTTATTTACATTAAATCAATTATTATAAAATGTCACTATAACTCCCATGTTGCTCCATGGGGTTCTAAAATCGACCCAAGGGTTCCCAAAGTCTGAAATATCTCATACAATAGGATTATTAAATGTTATAGGGTTTTTTAATATTATTATAAATTTAGTTTTTACCCTTATTTACTAGATTTACCATTTAACCATGGTAAATAAAATAATTACTGAGTTACTATTCATAATGTCCAAAAATAAAAGGTTACTATTTACATAATTTGATCCTTATTATTATAAATATGGAATCAATTTTTTTTGATTCAAAAAACAAAATTGGAAGAAATTAGTTTAAAATTTAATCACATTGTCAGAACTGAAAAGTGTGTTTTTAATAATTAAAATATATCAAAATATTCACATGTGTTTATATTCAATGTAAAAGATAAATTAATTTTAATGACCAAACTTGTAATAAATTATAAAAATATAAATCCAATTAAACTTTAAAAAAAATTAAATGACAATCTAACTGTATAAATAAATTTGGTGAAAATGCAGTATTATTTTACAATTTATAAAAAATGAACTTTATCAGAAAATAACAAAAAAAATTACCAATGTATATTTTGATGTATTTATTTTATAAAAAGAAGTTTATTTTTTAAAATATATCTTATAAATTTTACAAAAACTATATTTCAAAAGGAATCTCCATCAAAAGGCTGGGAAACTGCTTTTTTAATAAAATATTTATTTTATCTAAAAAAATTAATTTTTTCTCATATCATATTTAGAAAACATATAAGATGAATTTAAAACATTAAATTGAATATATAAAATATATTTTTCATTTAAAAAATCCATAATTAGTGATATTATTTTATAAAAACTATTATTCTCTTTTAAATATGTTTTTATAAAAACACATCTTTTATATTTAGTTGGGTTTTATTTCCATTTCAAATAAATTTGGTAACCAATGATTCATTATTTAAACTTGTGTAAATTATATTTCAAAATTAATTTGATACTAATAATTCCTGCCATTCCAATGGCTAGGTGTTCACTACCTTTTTAAATAATAATGTTGTTAATTTATTATTTTTCTGTATAACTCAATGTTGTGTGCAACAGAACATTTCGAAAAAAAATGTTATTGTGTGTCGAGTATGCTATTAGAAGACACAACCCCTTTAACCTAAAATTAATATCTTATTAATAAATATTAATTTAAATGTTAATGTATTATTCAAGAAATACTTAGGTTATTACATCTTTACCCCTTTTGGAAATTTCATCCTCGCAATTTTAAAATTGCGCTATGAAACATCATAGAAAATCCCACATCAGAATAAGATTAAATAAATATATCATGTTGAAAGAAAGAAAAAGAATTAAAAAAGGATACCCAAGATAACACATACTAGGATTACATATATAAAAACATGTATATGTAATATAAACTAATCATCATGTTCTGATGGGGATTGATAAAAATTATTATTAAGAGAAAGTTAACAATCTAAATAATATAAACATGTGACGGGTAAAACAGTCTTTGATTCCCCGTGTCCCAATATCTATTTCCATGATGCATTAGATCAATATGATATTATACATGCGGCCTTAAACCCTGGTCTGATGAGCCAGTTTGATGGTATCGTTATGAGTGATGACCCGGACTTAAGCTATTTTTTGGAGACTATCTCGTGTAGGTACAACAGCAGCAGTTATAAGGAGATTCTTCAACGAGATCATAACATGGAAGAGAGGGTTCTAGCTATCTGGTGTAATGAGGTTCCCACAATGACGAACTTCCTTCTTTGGAGGGTCTGCAACAAGGAACTTCATATAGAGTAAAATATCCAGAAGAAGTGGGTTCACATTGCTTCTCGGTGCTACTGCTGTGTGAACCCACAATTCGAGACGACGACACACCTATTCTTCCAGGGCCAATGGGATTCCTACCTCTAGTCTCTCTTCAATCATCCTCAGCACTCGAGTAGAAATCCTAGGTTCCCTTTAGGAGTTTGTGTCTGCGTTGTTCACAGGCACCGATAACAGATTCCTGGAACGCACCGTAAGAACGGTCATTTTTATCGCCATTTGTTGGATCATCTAGGAGGCACGTAGTCATGTTTGTCTTGGGATCCAACTCTCCCCATGGTCTCTTCAGGTTTGGCTCTAATCTCTTATCATGGAGCTTGTCTCGCTCATAAAAGGTGGTATAGCATCGGCTATGGTTTGCAATCTCCTCAATCGCCCATGCATGGAGAGTAGGGGAAGCGGTTCCTAGGTTAAGTGGCAACTGCTGAGACATGGCTTGAAACTTAATATTGACGGATCCTATATGGAAGGGTACATGAGAGGCTGCAAATTTCTTAAGGACAATTGGGGATCTGTTTTGGTTGCCTTTAGTGATTTCTATGGCCCATGTTTCTCTTTGGGTTCTATGGTTCATGCCCTCCATTCCGGGGTCATGATTTGCAGAAGGAGAGGGTTCCAGATCACTGAAGTAGAGTCCGACTCTGAGTTGCTTGTTAAGGCACTTCAAGGTAGTCATGGGATCCCATGGGAGCTGGTCTACCTCATTCGGAGATGCAAGGCAGAGACTGATCAAGGGAGGATTATTCATCATAGTTGGAGGAAATCATGCTTTGTGGCCGACAGACGTCCCTGGTTGGGTTGGAGGGAGGAGATGCTTATGATTCTTGACAGCCTTTACTCTCTTCCCCTCGAGTGTATCAGTGTGGTGCAAGGGGATGCCCCGGGCCTTAATATATTTCGTCGTACATGAGGACATTGTTCCATTGTCTTATTTTCATGAAAATTAATAAAAATAATAACTTTCAGGCATGATTCCCCAATAGGAAAAGTAAATGAGAAATGTTTTGGTTTTAATTTATTATACATAAAGTAGTGGAATTATTTTAATATTTAGAATAAGAATATAAGGAAACATACATACTTGTCCCGTAGAGTTTCATTCAGTAATAAATATCTATGTAAAAATAATATTTTCTCCAAATGATGAATATTCAAGATGACTTGTTCACACATGAAGAGGAAGAATAATTTTATAAATATTCAAATAATTCTCAAGATATTGACTCTATATTTACCCTATCTTTATACATTAACCAAAACCAAAATAATTTGTACAAGATCACATAATCCATTGAAAGGATAATCCATTGTAGAATGAAATACAACTCTTAATCTCCAAAAGTTAACAGACAATACCCAATTTTCAATAAGTACCTTTCTATAAACATATGTCTTTACAATTCATCAATATAATCAAACTAAAATAGAAAACCATAACTCAAGACGATTTGATCACATATTTTTCCATGATAAATTATAAATTTTATCTCTAAATAACATCGATTAATCTTAATGTCTCATTCTGAAATGTGATTAACCTAATATAATGTTTTCCATAATAGGTTTACAATATCTACAAGAAACCCAAATTTCCATTTTTCCACAAAAAAACATATTTTATTCCGAAATTAAATTCAACCATTACTCCTCAAATAAGACCCCATGATATTCTATTTCATTAGGAATATAGTGTTCCTAATAGATCAAATGTCTTCTAAAAAAAAATTTAACACTTAATTACCAAATAATTTTACTATACTATGGGAATCAATTTAATAATATAGAATTTCTCAAAATCAACTTATTATTTATCCATAGAATCATTAAACTAAAAATAATAGGTCATAACTTCCAGGGACTTCACGTATGCTAGTGGTATGCTATAAATCTGAGTCGCACTTTAGTTGTGGGTTAGATTGCTATATCGTTGTTCGATGTGATGGGTTGTCACATGTTCCGCGTGTTGTCATATTTCAAAAACTAAATAATTTTATAAAATTCTAAAAATGAGATAAATTTCTCAAAATTTACCATACCATATTTTAACCCAATAGGTTATCTCATACCTCGAATTTTTCATTCCAAAATGTAATAACCCTTAATTTCCTCAAATTCAAGGATTATATAAACCATAATGGTTCTTTATAACTATATCTACAAAATTAATGATATTTATTCTTCAATTAACATTTTTATATAACAACATAAGGGTTACAAATACTATATGTCTTCTAATATAATCCAATCATTAATAAATTTAAACATATCATCATCCACAGATCTAACATAACTCTTTAATTCCTAAAATGTAGAAATATTAATTATCAATAAATATTCATGATCCTTTATCCATGTTTCTCCATATTAATATTTTATACTTATATTCTACAGACAAAAACATGCATAATGTTCTAATATTATATAATGTGAAAACATGAACTAATAAATAATCCACACCTTTCATATGTCATTTTCAATTTCCTTATTTTCAATTATAATGAAATTATGAATTGGTAAATATATATTTGAATGGTACTGATGATCCCATTACCAAACCGTCTTCACAGGTCATCTATCTATATAATCACCATGTACATCACATTTAAAACATTCAATTGATCCCTTATAAATAAATTTTTTAAATTTTATAGAGCCAAGTGAATGCTTCCATTTACTATGGGAGGTTATTGCATTATAACCATCATTACCACATCTATAACATCTTCCTGTCCCTTTGAAAAATTTTCCCACATGTTTATTTTATAATCTTTGACAAAAAAGTTTTCGAATATAGTTATGTTTATGATTATTAATGGAACATCCATAGGGATTATTTTCTCACATATATGATGCCTTAGAAAAATCAATATGGTCGAGTGGTAAACTATTACTATAGATATTTGGTTAATAATAACCATAAGAGTTCCCAATACATCTACCATTTCATTCAGTTCCTTATTTATAACAGCACCATAGTTTACTTCACATCCATTGTTACAGTGGTGTATGTTAGATCAATCCATTTATTCAAACTAAAAAAAGATAGGGTGATTATATCAGTAAAATCATCATACACTATCTTATGAGGAGGGTAAACACCAAGATATACGAATTCATGTTTTCTTAATCTCATTCAATTTATCAAAAATTACTATGAATGTCTCTAATATGCAAATTATTATTGTTATATAAAACATTTCACTTCTGATTAAATAACAACCTAACATATAATGTTATATAAACTAACCTCTAATACCAACCATACATCCCAAACCATAAACATTACTTATTCTTGTGATAAGTCAATTTATTTACTTTAATTCACATCGATGTAGTTTTCAGGTTTAGATATTTCGGGAATTAGGTCATAAATTATACATTATATCATGAATATTAAAATTAGACACTTCTACTTATTATCAATTTTTTCATAAAACAGAAACACTTTAAAACATAACATGACAATATTTCATTTCTGCCTACAAAAAGTTTCCATGATCACATCCTTGACTCTATTATTTTTTATGTCTTGTGAAAAATAGTTCGAAACTAGGGATGAGTATAAAAAACTCAGTAAGGGATACATAATGAATGAAAACTATTAGTCTTATAATAAAATGTAAACCCTGAAAACATTATTGTAAATTAATACTTTTCACCATTATGAATTAGCTAAAATACTTCACTAAATATAAGCTCATTTCTTACCCATTTTGTTTCCAAAATATTACCATAAATCCCATAGAAATCAACTTATAACATATAAAGGTAGCATTGGATATCAACATGGTTAAATGGAATAACCATAAGGTCAAATTCAAAATATATCACTAAATGGAATAGTCAGATAGCCGACTTCCATACCCAATTCATTGGAGGTTATAAAATGACCACCCAACCATGGTTTTTCATAGAACCTCCCGTCATTTGGTTATCACATAGCCACTCATTAGTGGTTTATAATGTAATAACCCATATAATATTCAAGTAACATTATTTAATCATAGAACATAAAATATTAAAAATAAAAAAAAATTCATTAATATCATATCATTTTCAATCACAAGAAATCATTTCATGATATTGAATTACTCAATGAATTTCAAAAACCCTTTAGAAAATTTAATAAAGATATTGTTCAATCAATGTGTCCCATACCACATTTAAACTTCTAATATAAATTAAAATTAAAAAAAATAATGTCCATATAAATTAAAAATAAAATACATTTCAAAACCATGGACATTAATGAAAAATATTTATAAGAATATATCTTTAAAACATTTAAAATGATATTTTAATTAAAGCATCTCGTAACCCTTGATAGAATCCTGGAAAAAAGAACTAACGATTAAAATCAAACAAACATATAAATATCATGAGAATATAGAAATTCAAGATATAAAGTATAAATAGTGTAGTATATACACCTTATATGATATTAAAGATGCATAATATCGAGATATGCCTCAATGAAAAGTGTTGGGACATAATCTATTACAAAGATCCTATCATTAGATTAAGGATAATTAAATGAAATAATTATGTGTGAAAATTATAAATACACCCAATATACGGGGATACTAATTTTAAAATAAATTTAGGTCATTCGCACATATTCATGGAAGTACAAAACCAATGACGTAGATATTTAACTTAATGAATAGAGATTGAGATTCAATTTCTCTTACAAAGATCATTTTTTAATAAAATAGATCGATTATGTGTATTCAAATAAATACACAGGAAAACAAGTATAAATAAAATATATGATGTCAAATATTATTTCTCACATAATCATAACATGAAATAATCATGAATTAGATGATTAACCCAAAGAATGGAAATTGGGTTAAGAAGTTCCCTTACCTTGAGTCTGACTCATCATGTATGTTCCTGGTTCTTCCTAAATAATAAACATAAGTTAATTTATTTGTGATTTAGAACCTTTTCCATGATTATTATTCCTTTTATATCACTTATTACCATGTTATAAAAATTACACAATTATTTATTTTGATATATGTTATTTTCTCAATATTTGATAATTTAGAAGAAAATGAACCTGGATTGATATAAATTGAACATATAGTAAAAACATAATTATATATTGAATGGTATTACTAATTTAAATATCATATATATCTTGTATATATGTATTTATAATACTGCATAACATTTGGATATAATAAATTAAATGCACTGTTCACAGAGACGGTAGGCCCTATGTATGAATAAATGCTACTTTTATTTACTTTTCATATTAAAAGAATAAAATTTAAATGATATAAATCAATATTATAATATCAGTATTATATTTATGTTTTTTATATCCCATATTTCTATCAAAAATATCGTTTATATGATCCATGTATAGAATGAACTATCTGAATCACTTTGAGTGGGTGGTAGTCCACACTTCCTCAACTAAAATTATCGTATTTACACATTGTGGAATGAATAAAGGTACATTGTAAATAAAAATTAAAGAATAAGTGATAATATATATATATATATATATATTATCATATATATATATATAATTCGATCATAATGTCCACCCCGATAGGTGGTAGGATAAAATTGACCAATCACCATTTAATGAGGCAGTAGTTCGTTGTACATAGAAACATTATGTTCATGTCAATAATATGGAGGTGTGTGAAAGTTAATTAAAAAACATCTCATATTAAAATCCCTTTATATTGAGGATATTAATATTTTTATGAAATCCAAAAAATATGAAGATTGTATGGAGTGGATATAGAAAATAAGGAATGGAGCTTTAGAGAATTTGTTACCTATAAATTTGGTAACCTCTTTTTATTTGAGAACAAATTCATTCTTGAAATTCATTATGGACAATGTATGGATTATCGGGGGGAGGTAAGGATGTTGGGAGATTATTTTATAAAATCTTGTTTGAGACATGTGTCTTGAGTGTTGTGAGTAATGTGGGAATAGGTGGTGGCCTTTTATAAGAAGGATATGGGGCACTTAAGAATGACTAGAAATATTAATTTATTAAAAAATCAATTTTTATTAAAAATGGTCAAAAACAGAGTTAATTCAATTATTAGATGTTTTGGGTTCGAATACCCATCATCCAATAATTTTTATACATGTTTTGAATATTTTTTTATCCTTATCATTTTAGTTTAACCCATATTTTACCCTTTTAATCTTACCAAGATAACATGTTATTTACACTTTTGGGGTAAATGTAATTCACATATCTTGACAAAGGACCCACAAAAAAAGAAATTTACAAAATATTTGGACATATCGTAAATATTTGGTATAATCATAGATTTTATGGAAATTAATATCATTTAATAAACTATTTTATGTTTTAAGTTATGAATTTTGTCCATTTTGGAAACTATTCATACTTGAATATTTTAAAATTCTATAACAACCTGATTACTTCGAAAAAAGACATTGAATAAATTCAAACATGTCATATCCACATTTAAAACTTTTTTATGACCTAGCTAATGCAAATAATATTTATTTTAATATTTATAATATCATTTATTTTATTTTTTTATTATTGAATCAATCATTTCATCATCATTTGTTCATAATTAAATTTATTTATATAATTTATAAAAATTATAATTAAAATATAATGTAGTAGGGAAGATTTTTTGATTTATATTGAATATTATTCGTCGATGATATCACTTATATAACCCCATATAAAAATAGAATTAGTAAAAGATAATTGTTTATTATAATTTTCTATTTACTATAAATTAAATATTATAAAAGGTCGTTTTCAATCCCACGTGACTCCAAGGGGTACTAAAATCGACAAAGGATTAAAAAGGTGGTAAAAATCTCATCGAATAGAATTATTATTTGTGTTAGGGTAGTTTAATATTATTATATTATTATATTTTACCCTAACTTACAAGATTTACTCTTTAACCATGATAAATAAAATAATTACTCGAGTTTCTATTCATAATGTGCAGAATTAAAAGGTTCCTATTTACAAAATTTTAACCTTCATTTTCAAAATATTGAATCCATTTTACTAAATTCAAAACACAAAATTGGCAGAAATAAATTTTAAATTTAAATCCGGTTGTAAAAATCCAAAAATCATGTTTTTAAGAAGTAAAATATATCTAATGATTGGTATGTGTTTATGTCCAATTTAAATGATAAATTAATTAAAATGACCAAAATTGGAACAAATGATAAAAAATAATCTAATAACACATTAAAACAAATTATTATAATAATATAATTGTATAAATATAATCGATGAAAAGGAAATTTTGAAATAAAATACAATATTTTTTCATTATTTATAAAAAATGAACATTGACATAAATTTTGAAAAAAATTAAAAAAATTATATTTTTATGTCACACTTATATTAATGAAGTTTATTTTTGTGAAATAAAATATATAAAAGTGACAATAAATATATTTAAAAAGGGTTCCCTATCAAATGGAGGTAAAACAACATTTTCTGAAAAAAAAAATTATATTATATAAAAATTTGAATTTGTTATTATATCATATCTAGAAAATATATAACATGAATTTAAATAATTATATTGAATATATAACATATCTTTTTCATTAAGTAAAAATATATAATGATTGATATTATTTTTTATACAAAGTTATTCTCTTTTAAAAATGTTTTCATAAAAGCACATCCATAATATTTTATTGGTTTTTATCTCCATTCCTAATAAATTTTAAAACTAATGAATCATTATTTAAACATGTCTAATCCATATTTTAGAATTTATTTGATAGTAATACGTTTTTCCATTTGAACTACTAGTCATTAACTAACATTTAAAATAATAACATTATTTCCATATTATTTATTTAGTATAACTCAATGTTGTGTGCAATGTATTATTTCAGAGAAACCCATTGTTTCATGTCAATTATGATATCATAAAAAATCCCATTTCATGTAATACCAATATTTTATTCATAAATATTAATAGAAATTAAATTGTATTATTCTATAAATTCAAAATTTGTCACACCTATGATGTGAAATAAGGTTTCTAATGCATTGAGTAGAAATTTACCGAAATAAGTCATGAAGAGTCATATTAGGAGTGTTCTCAGATGAGATTATTTTAAAAAATAGCTTAGGTGTATAAGAGGACTTTGGACTACTGTTCCTAGCATCGATGAAAGACGAGTTATTTATTGATGAGAGAGTTTGTCTCGAGTAAGATACAAACACTGAGTACCAATGCTTGGATAAAATCCCTTTCGGTGTGGATACATCAGGTTAGTGGTCTAGGTATTATAGTGGCACATTATTCATCCATAGTAGGATAGTTGTAACATTTAATATAACATATATGTTGATGGAGGAGGCACCAGTCTTGTTGGTTCTTACACATTTGGGATACCATGATTTTTCATGACTTGAGATATTGGTTTGGTTGTATGGGATAAATAAGCCATTTTCAGTTTATTTAATGTGGTGTCTTACTTGTTAGAGAAATATGGGAGAACACAAAATACCTATGGTATATTTTCAGTCCTTACCTATCCTAGTGGATAAGTGGAATGACATTTCCAAGGATTTAAAGTATTGTTTCCCACCAAATCATTGTGGGAAAGATGTTATATAGGTGATAGTTGATTGTCTCTTTAAATTAGAACATTTCCTCTATATAAAGGATATTATTAAGGTGGAATATCATGGGGTCTTTTATGTCAAAGAGATTGTAAGATATCACAGATTTACCTCTACAATTATATCAGAAAATGTCCTGATATTCATATATAGTTATTTTAATGTTTTGTAAGAAGATATGTATAATTGTATTAGATTGGGAGAATATTATCATTTAAATATGGATGGATAAATAGAGAGTTTTATCTTGGTTATTGATGATATTATTTGGTCTTTTGTGATTAATTTTAGAGGATCTTTGGAAGACCACTATCTAATGGGTGAGTATTCCTATAAAAATATTTTTCTAGACATTATTAAAATGGTTCCCATAGAGGAAATTTATGTGTTCTCATGTAGATCTCCCTTTTTCTAGGTAGAGATGTGTGAATAGCCCTTGGCGGGGCTGAGCCTTGTTTAAGAGATGACATAGATTGTGTGTATGATCTGGATGAGATTAATCATGAAATAGGGTCTTTAGAAACAATATATATAATGTAATCACCGATAGCTAATGATTAAGGATGGTGATTAGGTTTTTCTCATAGTTTCACCTTTCATGGGAAATCACTAGTTTGGTATGTAGGAGAAGTTGGAAACACTATTATTGGGATCCTTTTAGATCGTTAGAAAATTGGGAAATATGGCCCATCAGTTTTACAATATGATTGGTTTCAATTATATTCACAATGGGTTTCATGATTCCCAACAGAGGAGGTATATATTGGTAATTCTCATATGATTGGATGAGAGTATATTTATAAATAGACTAATAGCACTACATTTTTTGAGTTAGATATGATTTTGGATCATTGAGGTATGTTAATGCATGGTTCAATGATTCCTCTAATCCTAGTACGATGGGTGTGTATATAGTAGAACTGAGAGTTTTGAGAGAGGGAACTATTGATGAGGAAGTAGTGGCCTTCAGTTTTTGTGATTCTTCGAAACAGATGGATTTCTTAGGGAAGAAATAATTTATGGTTTTATTATTGTGACACCCGAATACAATTTTTAGGTACGCACATATTTATTCTAATTTTATCGGCCATTTTTGGGTGAATTTCTTGGATTTTAGGGATGAACTTATTTTTCTAGGGAAAAGACAAAAAGTTCAAGTGTGTATACTGGTTTCAATTAATGGAGTCCTATAATAAATATTTTGAAGGATTTGATGGCTCATCCCTAGGTTTAGAGAACATTTGTGGTGATTTTGTTTTTTACAAAGAACTATCATGTTTTCAGTCTATATGAAAATTACAAGCCTTGTAAATTGTTACATGACATGTAAATGTTACGGTGTAGATATCATGAATATTGTTCAGAATGAGAAAGGATCACTTTTTGTTTGAAAGGATCATTCCATTAAATGGATAAATTACGTGTCTTATAAAATTTTAATGCATTTTTCATTATTTTAATTTTTCATGGAATACATAAAATATAATTGGATTAAGTGAGAGGTAAATATAATGTGATGCAGTTTTTAGGTTTTTGTATGTTTTTTTTATTTCAAGGAATCTTTTCAACTCCCTATCTCAACCAAGAACACATCCTATGGGATTTGGGTTTTCTCTGGTCCTTTTGGATCATTCTTTCGATGATCAATCATCCTAGTATTTGTGGGGAACCTCTCCATGTAAGCATACCATTTGTTTCTTTATTCCTTTTGTCTTGGACACCATATTTTCTTTTTTATGGATTAAATTCATTATTAGTTAGTCTTTCATATCATTCCACTGCATCAACTATTCACACATTTCCTTCTAGAGGCTGATCTCTTGGTTTATATTTACCATTGTTTATGATAGCTAGGTCTATATCAATTTGAGTAAGGTGATTCTATACAATCAGTTAATTTGATGAATTTATTATAATTCATGAATAATTAATTTGTAGTTTTTCATTGAATAGAATTGATTTGTTGTCTTATAGTATTTATAGTATTGATAAATGTTTTTTATGGTAATTTCATTAAAAATATTTTTTTTCTCACTTCGAAATGGGTTTCCAAATAAAAATTTATTTTGGATTGGATTCAAAAAACGTTTTTTAAATGGTGATAATGGTTTTTGAAATGTAATTGAAAATCTTGTAACTTTTTTCCATTGGTTTGTTAGGAAATATATATTGGTATCCTTAGTGAGTGTGGAAGCACTAGATGGTAACATTTGAGATATTGATGGGCATTGGAAGGACTCGATATTGGACGATACCGACATTAACTTGTTTTTGGATCTTGAATTCCAAGAATATATTTTTCAAGTAAGATAGACAATAATGGATTGTGTGCTTAATCATTTAGATATTATTATCACATGGTGGTATTTATCATGGAAAATTTATCAAAGTATCATTATGAGGTTATATCACATAGAATAACTAGGATGTTATTTTATTGATATGTGATTATTTCCATACCTTATAATTATTTGATTTTATTTATTTACATTATATTATCTAGTTATCATATTCTTTATTTTGAGAATCTGAAATGATTTTATGAAAACCAAAGGGTAAATTATTTAAAAAAAAGTCTGGATCTTTGAAAAATGATTTGAAAAATATTTCTATTTTAAAATATAAAACCATTGAATTATTTATTTTAAACCATTTATATACTCATTGGGGGAATCCTACAAGTATTGGTTCACGAAACATAATTTTTCCCTTGGGAGGTTATAGATATTATGTTGCAAGATTTTGCTAATGGGAAGAGAATCATGTTGTATGATGTATTCTCTTATTGTTACTAGCATCATTTCAAGTTGGTCTAGATGAATCTATTGGTCACATTGAGAAATTTGGGTCTTTTATTATTCATTCTACCTTGTTTATCTATATTTTCTTTCTTTGTATATATATTGTTGAATTTATTTCATCCTAATAGTACTATGGTTTTAATTCTTGTTTCATTATATTTGAGACATGTTTTGTTTACTTGATTCAACTCACCATGTGATGTCGATCATAGGATTATGGTTTGGTTTAACTAGGATGGTCTGTTATAATTGAGATATTATTATAATCAATATCATAAATAGAATTGTAACATAAAAAATTTACCCTATTACATCATCATGGTTTCCCGTAATTCATTTAGTTGAACTAATATCGATATTATATTATTATAGATTAATTTAATACATGATATCATATTCTTCTCAATCCATTACCTCAATGTAACTTGGTAAAAATCCCATCATTCCATTTTTTAAAGATAATATGATCAACTAAACATTTACCCATGCAATTTTCAAAATTCATGTCTAGTTAGGCCTATTTTTTTAACCAATTGAAGATCCATTTAGTATAAAATCCTCACAATTTGATCTTATTACCGATTGGTATATCTATTCCATATCTTGAATTGACTTATTGTATCTTAACTAGGATTTCATTACAAATGTATACTCAAAACATAACTGAGTATTTGGAATTTATCACAGGATTTGGTATATTTCTAAATATTTCACTAATATTCTCAAATAATAATATCTAAAAAATAATAGACCTTGATTTTATAACAAATATAGAGTAATAATAAATAAACATAAATTAATATTTTATTTATAAAATATATTTCCAAAAAATGTAAGTTCTTAATTTTTATGTAATGTAGATTTAAAAGAATAGGTACTAAAATATACCTTTTAAAACATAAAATGATGACAATTATTTTTATCCCCATATAGTTCCCTTAATTCACAATTAATTGATAAAAATGTTTAAGATAAGTAGTAGAAAATATAGAAAGAAAAGGGATAAAAATTGATAAAAATAGAATGATATAATAAAGAGAATGAACATAAGCATGGATACCAAGAATACGAATATAAAATAATATGACCATAGGATCAAGAATTATCTTGAAAAAATATAAGCCATGAAATCAGAAATTTAAGTCAAGGGTTACTCTTAAGTAGAAAATCATAATTTCGAAAAAGTCCTATGGCTGATTATTTTCACCACTGAATCCCTGGTATAATACCTCCTAAGATATAAATCATCAAATAAAGAATTAAAGGGATGTATAATTCCATTACCACCAATAATTTTATTAAAAAAATAAATATCAAAGCTACATGAGAAAATGAAACCATTCCTAAATCATAATCATGATAATACCCATGAAAATGAACTGGGTTTCATAATTATAATTCAGGGAATAAACGAAGGGTAAATAAAATGGATTCCAAAAAATTAACAAGAATTAAATATTACTAAATATTTATAATTGAAAAAGGTATATATATAAAAAATAATAAATTCCAGTTCATAAAATTCATGAGAATGGTTTAGAGAGGAAATAATAATTTCTAACTAATTAGGCGATTCTTAAGGAAATAAGTAACATATATTTTTATAGAGGAATGAGCTTGTTATTTTACTAAAATAACAGAAGATAACCAAGAATATTATATATAAAATAATAATGTGGTTCAGAATATATTCATGGTTAATATTTATTTTACTAGGGTGATTCGAGACATAAGAAAATATATATGAATGTTCTGTTAAATAAGGTCAACTTAATGATGATATCCCCAAAGGGATATAAAAAAGGTATAAGCCCAATATTGAAAATATTATTTATCTAGTAATATATATATAAGGAATATATTAAAAAAATATGATTTCTATTAGAATAACATTGTGTAAAAGGGAGAAAATGAAAGCGAACGTGCAATCGATAAGTAATAAGGGTGGCACAAAAGATCCACACTATTCATTAAATAAATACCCTATAAAATTTTTCATCTATATATAATTTTATAAGGATCACATATTATATTAATATAATTATTTCTAATATAGGTTCTTCTTAAATTGGTTACTTAGGACTGTTTAATTAATTTCTTCCTTACATATTGTTTGTTGACGACGGTAAAAGATGATATAAAATATCTTCATGATATACATAATTTTATACCATTATTTTAATTAATAAATTATTGAAAAACATATGCAGTTTAAAATATTATCCCAAGAAATAAAAAATTTAAGAAAGGTTCTTTGATAAGTCGGTTTATGGTGGTTAAACTCAATATAACCATTTCTAGTTAATCACACTTATCGGATACCCAGTATCAATATTCTACAATAATAATATTTTTATGAAAATAATTTTTTTATATATACATTGTAAATTTCATCCATGTTTTGTGGGGATGATAAATGAAGTATGTCCTTCATGGGGGCAGTATCCCACACGTATATATGATTAATGTATAAATTTCACAAAGAGTTAGAGGGAATTAGTGTATTTGATAATTTGAAATTCTAGAATAATTTTTATGTTATTGTTATCATATTTATTAATAAATACCATCATATAAAATAAACATGAGAGGTGTTTACAAAATAAAGAGGATGTTGCTTCAGAGAGTTGGTAGTCCGCATACACGCACTAATGACACCTTTTCTTTCCATAATGTGTAGAAAGGACTAAAACATAATTGGTCCATTCAAATAATGACATTTCATTAAAAACATAATTCTTATATAATTTTATAAAAATGAAAATAATTGGTCTTGAAGAGGAAGATCATGATTAAATGATTGAATAGTAGGTAATACTTATGTTGGGGAGTCGATCTCCTCTTAATGACCTTATTAGTGATGATCCCTTTCTAGAGATTAGGGGATTAAGTATGATGAATGGAAATATATTAGTTTTTTTGAATTGGATATAGGAAAATTCCATTTAAAATAGTACTATTTAAGTGACGAAATTGATCCGCAAAGTGAGGGAATTTGAACATTTGGGAATATCCTTTACTTTTCAATTATACCATCACATTATTCTATGGTAAAGGAGATAAAAAATTTCAAATAATGGAGGATGGGTAATATTGTGTTATGAATTAATTAACCATGAATTATGAGAAATTTTATACCTTTTTTAGATTTATAACATTATATATTTTTCATATCTCAATTTGGGGTTTCATCATTGAAACTAGTTTTTAACTAAGTAAAATATATTTTAATAAAAAAATAAGTTAAACCGTATTACAAAATATTTATTTTTTATCCAAAATATAATCACCATTTACTCTATTTAATTTTGTTAAATAACCAAATATTGGTTTTTAAATATAAAAATTTAATAAATAAAATACATAGTTTTTATAAAAAAATAGTTCTTCTCACAAGTGATCCTAATCATATTTAGTATTTATTACTAAGTAAATGAGTGTTAATAAATTTGTATATATTCTAATAAAATATATATGAATAATTATTAAGAATTTATTAATTTATTTGATTAGATAAAAATTACCTATTGATAGTAAAACAACTCTTAAAAAATATTTAATTTTATCACAAGATTTATCATTAATCCCATTAATCTAATTTTAATTCCCAATTTTGAAATATAAATTATTTAATAAAATTTAATGTGTAATCTAAATTAAAAAAAAAATATTTTTCATATTATATTTATAGATATGAAATAAATTATTTTTTATTATAAACGCATTAATATATTTTTTTGAGTGAGCCACTACTTAATTTACCATAACATAAAAAAACCGTTTCATAAATTCGAATTGAAATTTTTAAATGAATTATTTTAATTTATAAGTATATTTATGGTACTTAAAAATTATTTTTGTGAAGATATTTATTAATATTTTTTTTCAAAATTGGTATTTTCACTATTGAATTGAAAATTAATTATTTTCAGAAAAAATTAATTATTTCACATAACCTGATTTCGATATAATAAATCCAAAATTTATTTAATTTTATAAACTTCAAAATAAAAATTTTTCAACTTTTTTCAATGTCAAAAATTATAGTGAAATTCTATTTTTATAGAAAAATTACTTTTGTTATACTAAAACTTCATTTTCCAATAAATTGAGAAAAAATATACTAATAAAATTTTATTTATAAAATATTAACACATATTTATAATTAAATAAAAATAAGAATAGTTTTTAATATAAAATTCCAAATAGTTGAATTTATATTTTTCAGGCATAAAGTGATCTAAGTAAGAATAAGCTTTTGCAACGCATAAAAATTCATGATATAAATATATAAATTTATGATTACATGTTTATATCATCCAAATTTATATCTATATAAACCATGATGATATATGCTTAATACCTAAGCATCAGATCATATATGGTTGTAGTTTTGGGTGGCATATTAGTTTTCAGGGATCCTTTGGCGACCTATAGGAGCGTTAACTACTCTTATATATAATTTCATTTAACGTGTAATTTCCCAAGACTCGCATGGTCTTGGTGTCAGTAAAACCATATAAAATCTATCTATCATATGATATAAGAAACATAATAAATAGATATACATAACGATTCCATACCTTCCTTCATTATTTGTAAATATTCCGAGTTCTATTTGTAATGTGTTTTATAATGATTGTTTTTAACGACCATATTAAATATTAAATATATATATATAGTATATTATATACTATGAATCTATATATTTAATATATTATTTATTTTTGGATAATATATAGTGAAATATCATATTGTTAAAAGAACCAATAAGGCTAAAAATATATTGAAGGTTTGATTGATCATCTACCAAGCTGGTTTAGAGAAAGAAGAAAAGTATAATATCCAAAAGAGATGCAATATGGAAAATTAAATGATAAATTTTCACCTCAATATTACCAGGATTTTCAATAATGGATTTTAAATAAATAAAATTCTCTAGTTTTGTGTTTGTTATGTGGAATGTTAAAAATAGAGGGTCACTACATATAACATTATTTAACAATGACACCATCCAAAAATGGAACCATTATAAATTTTTTGGTTGCACCAAGTGATACATATTCTTTTATGGGTCATATTAAAAATAAAACCCCAAAAAAATAAAATTATAATGGAAAAAAGTAACCATGTTTCCAAAGACTACATGGAAATGTAGGAGAGCATGAATTGAGAGTTCATTTTAAAACTAATCTCTATTGGTTTGAGATAAATGTTTGAGAATTGACTCACAACATAACTACTTATATTGACGAGAACTGAGTTCCATGTTATTATCTCTCATTTGTGTAGTATTTTTCTCCTTACAATAAATTTAATTGATATTTATTTTTTTTATCAAGTGGATAACTAACAAAGAAATTAAATATTACACAATAGGGAAGCATTGTAGAGAAGATTCCATCACGACGAGAAAAATTGATTATCCAATGAAAATCCATTGACTCATTACACTTTTTTAATTGATGGTTTAGTTTATCCATTATGGTTTTGTTTATTAAAAATGCTAAAAAATTGTAAATATCAAAGTAATATGATATTTTAAAAACATTTTAAAATATATTCCATGAAGTGGTATGTCTAATTATTCTATTAAACATTATTTTGAAGAATTTGTATAGATATTGTGGGAGGAAATTAATTTTATCAGTGACAAAAAAAGTAATTTTTAGAGATGTTCCTCATGTTTTATAAGTCAAAACCTTATGTGATATATTTTTAATGTTATGTATTTTTTGTTAAGATATTGGTATTTATTGTCCAACTTCATAGAAAATTAAATATATATCTATATATATAAATTGATTTATTTAGAAATTTTTTTATACAAATGATGTGGTAAACCAATTTATGGTTCTTTGAGTTGGCATAAAAATATTAGTTTCATAGATAAATTTTTTTAATTAAATCCTCATGTTTTAAACAGTGCTAGTGAATCACATAGATATTTAATGGGATTGAAGATGACACGGTTATTATGAATAAATTGATTTAATCATATCTCACGGACATTGTATTTATTTCTGATGAGGGGAGATATAATACAATGGTAGTAGTAAATATGAAATTGTATATAAGATAGGGTGATCAATAAATAAGGAATGAGATTATAAAATATTAACAACCAATTTTCTATCATGGTTTTGGAAAAAAAATATGAAATTATTTAACACACATTATGTTATACGATATTTTTCCTATAAGTATTTATTAATATAAGTAATGATGTTTACTGAAAATATATTAATTTTTGAGATTTTTGAATTTTTGAATTTTCTAATGCATATTGAGAAGAAGAATTATGATTCATAGAAATAAATAAATCCCTTACAATATATATGATGTTGATTAATGTAAAGAGCGGGGTTTAAAAAGTACAATATATATATACATTGACTGAATGAATTTGAGATTTAAAATCTATTTGAAATTGGGTTGATGATCTTTGATGTCAATGTTTCGGTTGTGACTAACTTTCAAGATCATTCATTATTTTTCAAAGGAAAACTTATACATTTGAAAATATGTATCCAAATTGAAGAAAAATGATTTATGTTGTTTGAAATTATCAATGTAATTCACCAATCACATAGTTGAGGAAAACACATTTAGATCCTATCAAATTGCTATTATGTTTATATTATGCATAAAAAATAAAATTATTCATATATTTATAAATATTCATATGTGATGTTTTTATATATTTTAATAACTATGAAATTATTTTTTATATAATATATATATATATGAATCAATTTTATGTATTTAAATAATGTGTGTATAAATATATCTATATAATATGTTTAAAATAGTATTTTAATATAGGTGTATAATTGTTTTATATAATATATTAATATATAAATATATTATATTATTTAAAAAAATTAAAAATATAGAGGGAGCTACAACTACAACAAGAAATAGAGATTAGTATTAGTTTATTAACCATCACTATACTCTTTAATTACTGGTGGCTTAAATCACGAATAATTTATTCAATTTTATTAAATCAAATTGTTTTATTTTTATTTTTTTTATCCCAAATCCATTTAAAAATATTATTTAGTAGAGGTTTTGGGAAAATTTCTTTAAAATATATAACCATTTCATTAAAACATCATCATATTTTGTGTTAATTTAAACCTATACGGATATAAAATAATAAAATTGGATAATAATGAACTATATTAGGGGATTACCACTACACTATGGAAAGATGACAATTCATTGATAAATGATTTGTTGAATCATTATTTGATATTAAAAAAGGGAGGAACGACCTCAAATCATTTACATATTATAACATAGATACTATTTCTAGAGATGATTAAGATAATTTGGTGTGATTATGGAAGTACCCTAAATAGAAACAATGTTTTAAAATTTAAATAATTTCTTGAATTAAATATTGACAAGAAATGAATCCTACAGGTTTGTGAAGGATAATGCATTCCATCAATAACTCTATTGAATAAGGAAATACTATATGATGTACATAGCTATGGTTTCTCTATAGACCCTAGAAGCAGGAATATGTATTTGGATCCTTAGGAGAATTATATATAGGACTCCATGAAGCATGATATTTATATTTATAATTTGAGTTTTGGCGTGTGATAATATTTAAAAAAAAATGGATGATACCCAATATGCAATTTAACCATTGAAAATACCATTATGGGAATGGAACAATTTAAAATAGAATTTTTTTTTCAAGTATTCTTGGATTTCAAAAGGAAATAGTGAAATTTTAAAGGTGGTTAATTGAATGATAAATTCAATTGATTTATCCACAATAACAGAAAACCCAACACATGAACAACATACTACATTATATATACGTAAAGTGGAATATTATTATGTTTTACCGCTATATATCATCTATCATCAATATGTAATGGTTGCCTCAAAATCATAGATCATTATTAAATAGATATTAACTATATAAATACACTTTATAACACTATACCAACCTTAATTTGATGGATAGTAAGAAATAATTATCTAGACATTAGAAGTCATGTTATTTCAATTCCCACCTAATTTTTATAGATATAGTTATTGATGTATTCCCTTGGTGCTTATATCGTATAATAAAAGTTACTATTAGATCCTTATGATATCCCCATTTTTGGCTCAAAGACAAAAAATATTCAAACTCTTTCCATATGGAAAAAATTTAGAGAGAATAAATGATAATATACTTGGTTGATTTAGGGGACCATATAAAAGGTAAATACAATCCAAAGAGAAATCAAATAAATATAAATTTTGAAAATGAACTATGTTGACAATTGATATTCTTATTGAGAGTTTTTAATTGTCAATTTAGTATTAAAAGATATTTATCTTTGAAAATATGTTAGGTGATTTGGATAAAAGAAAAAATTAATCCAAATTCATAATAGTCCCTTGTAAAGGTTAGAGCAAATATGATAAGTGGATTATTAATTGGATTCAGAACCACAACTAACCAACTTCCATGAAAACTTTTATGTATCTCTTCTAATAAACTATATTATAGACCATTAAAATATAATTTATATTCAATATGTATAATTGAAGAATAATTTATAATACAAAGAAGATCTAGTTAATATTCTTGAATAAATGGAGAAGTTCTATGGAATAAAAAACTACATTAGTGAAAGGGAAATGGAACTACCAAAAGAATGATGAATCAACGAGGGGGCTTAATGAATCTGTGAATAATAAATATCACAAATTATTAATAGAATCATATATGATTTATGATTTTATGGAAGATATTTTTTTGACGGTGAATGTTGTACCAACGAAAACAAAAAAATTAATATCTTTTTAATACTAATGATACACTACAAATAAAAGGAAAAAAATTATTAGGTTATATTTAAATTATAGTTTAAGAATATATAAATAATAATCAATGTAATAAGTTAATATATTATACCTCATAATCCACAATAATCATATCTTTCATAATACCTAAATTAAAAAAAGATAAATATTGACCTTCATGTAATATATAGAGTGGAAAATAAAAAGTATCAAATAACAAAGATTCATTATAAATTTTTTAATGGACAATGAGAATATATATTATTAAAAATTTTGATAATTCAGAATTGTGAATGTAAAAACCGTATGACCCTTAGGACTCAAGACATATTTTGATATATTTTATTAGATATAATTCTTAGTATAAGAGTACACAATGTGTGTAATTGAATATTTTAAATAATGAAAAAATTGGAGACCATAGATTTTACTAGTTATAATATACATTTTGAGGATTATTTGTATGATCACGAGTTTAGGTAGAATCAATATTGTTTACCATAGACAATGCTCTAGATGAACACCAATAATTGATGTTCTGGTCTAATTTTCATTGACAATGTTCAGGTTAATGGAAACAACATGGAGAACAATGTCAAGTCAACCACCCCATTGGAGTTCCGCTGTATCACACCATACCCTAATGAATTATTCTATTGTAACAATATATTAATTATCATGTAGTAATGGTTTCAATATTATGAAAACTCATTCATTAATAAAATTATTGTTGTCCTGATAAAAATATTTTAGTTATAATTATATTCTTATATAAAGATTAATTTCAAATATTATGAAGAAGGGATTGGCACAAAAAGTATACATTAAATTGAGGTGTAGTGTTTTTTAAGGGGTGATTTTTTTTGAAGTAGTAAAAAGTGGTAAAAATCAGGATATTTCATAAAATATGGAAAATATGATATCATATGTAATGGCCCGACCCCAATTACCCAGATTCGGTTCATTATTACATAAAACTGGCATGATTACAAGGAATCGCGTCCCAAAGGACCTATCAGTTTAGCAGTCTTATAAACACTATATAAATTCATAATGTTTACATTACATCATAAAAATCAAAATTACAACAACATAGTCTCCATAGTCCACACTCATATCCCCACATACTTTCCCTGCATGTCATTCATTAATTACTTCTTCACATCCTGGGAAAAATAAAACATTGAAAGGGGTGAGCTCAGATGGTCAGTTGGGATAACAATATAGCAGAAACTTTCACACATAAACATAAACATTTAAGGAAATGTATAACTAAAACAAAAGCCTTTTAAACGTGAACTTCAGCATAATATGGAAAAGATAAAATGAAATGATGTCATTTACTACTCACATTAATATTCTACTAGTCGAATAATCACATGCAATATAAATAACCACTTTCATAATGACTGAATGCATATTTCCATACTATCATAACCACGTAGTCAAGGCCTCGTGCCAAGACTACAAATAATATTTTGTCAAGGCCTCGTGCCAAGGCACTAGTTTGTTTCATTAGACCTACCGATGCATTGAGGAGCTATAGCGGGATCCACCCGTCACTTACTAAGTCCAATTCATTCCTCATATAAATAGGTTTAAATATAACATAAACATTCATATTAAAACTAGTATATGAAATGTCAATACTTTCTCCATAAACCATGAATGGTATAAAAATAACACATCCACAGTCAAACATATCACTAAACCATAAATACAATATGGAAGTTTTGTATCATAATAAATCAACTTCAAATTAACATAAAATCTATCAGAGGATGTTGACATTGATGAAATCAAAACTATTTGAGAGAAATATCTCTTTTTTTTAAATTATTTAAAAGTCACACATTTATTAATGAAATAATTTAAAAAATACTTTTTAATAAAAGTGTCCCATACCACTTTGAAACATTTGAAAAGAAATATCATTTCAAAACATTCATGTCCATATAAATAAATCCTTAAAATCATTTTTAAAACACTGACATTATTTAAAAATATTTAGAAAAATAAATTTTTAAAACATTTAAAATTCTAATTTTGATAAAAGGTACCTTTCAGAAATTATTAAAATATTTATTTTGAAATCATTTAAAAGTAACCTAATTATAAAATAAATCATTTAATTTGAAAATATCTTTATAATTTTTTAAGGGAATATGTTAATATTTTATAACGCCATAAAATAGCCGCACCCGCCGTATAAGTTAATAAAATACATTCTAACCTTAATTCTGTCAAAAACGTTAAAAATGACCTTGTTTGGAAAAAGACAGATATATTTCTTTATAAACCTCTTGTAAAAAGTCAAAAAGGGTATAATTGACTTAAACCCTTATTCCATAAAATAGCAAGAATTTTTTGAAATATATTTTTAAGAAACATGGATGTGGATGATAAAGAGGTCCCAGAAGAAAATTACGTATAAACAACCTCGGATAATGAAGAGATTATGAAATAAACCCTTACCAATTTGGTAACTTACGAAACATACACCCCATGAAAGAGGTATCATACAATGAATATGTAAATACACATAATTTAATGTTTATTACATATATAAGGCAATTATGGGAAGTAGATGCACCACACAAAAGGCAATAGTGGCAATATGGCATGAATCTCACGGGAATAAGGTGTGAGATGAAAACCCCTTACCATGAACTTTTCCTTAGTCGATGATATTTTAAACTACTGTATAATAGTTAAAAAAATTGTTACTAAATTATTAAATAACCATATACATAATTATGATATCATATATGATCTTCTAATAATGCTTTGTTAATAATATTTTTGTATTATCGTCGTTAGGTGTGTTAACTTACTCATTTTATTTTATATGTTTTGTTAGATAAGTCATGTTTGTTATTGATAGGTTGTATCTTATTCATATCCAGAATGATATAAAGTTCTTATACATTACTTTTAATCATCAAATGATAATTAGTCCTGAATGGATATGATGGGGAATGAATCTCATCGCGTTCGTGGAGACGGTAATCCGTACGTACGCAGAAACGTTACTTCCATTTCATTTTTCATTTTAAAAGGAATAAAAACCAAATGATACATAGGTATATAAATATTAAAATAAAATATAATATCTTATATGTGTTACTTGATTTCATTAACACCATCCTTAATACGTTCCATGTATGGTATGAACGAGTCATATCACTTTGAAGGGGTGGTAGTCCGCACTTCCTCAAATGAAATTATCTTATATATATATAACATGAAACAAATAATGGTATGATGTAAAATGGAATTATATAAGATTATATATAAAATAAATATCATAAATATAATTTTAATTATAGTTCCATCATAATGGACACCATGAGAGGTGGTAGGAGATAATTGAACAATCATCGCTTCGTGAGGCGTTTGGTTGCCATCCACAGAAACATTATGTTCTTCACCCATTAGATGGATGTGTGTGTAACTGTAGTTATAATACTTATAATAAAAATATTCTTATATATTCAGGATACTAGTTTTTTTACAAAAGAAAATAGTAAGAAGAGTTAATGGGTTGGAGATGTAAAATAAAAGAAAAGAAGTTAAGAGATATCATCACCTTCAATTTGGGTAACTCCCTTTGGTTTGAACCAAAAAGAAATCTTGAAATGCCTTCTTCCTAAGGTAAGGCTTCTAAGAGTAGGGGATGGATGTAGGTAGATTAATTTTTCATAGGTCGGACGAGCTAAATGTGTAGAGAGGTGCGAGGAATTGGTTAGAATTGGTGTCCTTTTATAAGGGGGGGGGGAAGGGTACTTTAGGAAAATCTTGTAATATTATTTTATAATAAATTCATATTCGGTTTCTGATGGCTCAAAAGTGTATTATTTAATTTTTAAGATAAGAATGGGTCAAAAATCACTCAACCAATATAATTTACACAGGTTTGGGTCATTATATTATCCTTATCTTTTAGTTTTCACTCTTAGTTAATTAGTTTGACACGTACCATGTGACATTGTATTTTTATATTATATAGTTAATAAACATTCTATATACCTCCAAGCGACCCCCAATTGGTCCATTATTGATACACCTATCATGATATAAGTCTTTTGGACGATCCTTATTTTTTAAGTAATAGAATTTAAATTAATAATATAATATTTGTTTTAAAAACTCATTTATGTCAATTTTTACACTACTCAATAATTGATAGTTGATAAAGTCTTAAAAACATTATTAATTAAAACAAAATTAATTTAAGAAATCCTAACATGTAATATTAACCAATATAATTCGTGTATATCATCAAAACATTCAAATTATATTTATTTTAACATGTATAATATCAATTATTTGATTCTTTCATTAATAAGGAAAATACTGTATCATTATTGTCTTATATATATTTTTACTTTTTCAATGTATAAAAGTTATAAATAAAATACTATTATGTTGGAAACCTTTTTATATTTCCTATGAATATTTATAATCGAAAATATATCATATATAACCCTATGTAAAAATTGTTTTTCTAAAAGATATAAGCTTATGTCATTTTTGTATTCACTTTAACTTAATTAATATAAAGTGTCCCTATCACCTACAAGGGGCTCCATGAGGTCACAAAATCGTTCCAAAGATTCCAATGGTCGTACATGTATCCACCAATACGGTTTGGACACGTTTTAGGGTAATTTATTATTATTATAATATTATTTTCTAATCCTTATTTAGAGTATTTACCCTTTAACCATGGTAAATAAAATATTTACCGAAGTAATTATTCAAAATGTCTAAAAATAAAAGATACCTATTTACACAATTTGGACAGCCTAATTCCAAATATGGAATACATTTTACCAAATTCAAAACACATATGTGGCAGAAATTAATTTAAAAATATTTTTCGCCGTTAAAACTAAAAGCATGTTTTTAAGATATAACAACTATCAAAAGATTGACACTTGTTTATGTCTGGTTCAATTGTGAAATTATGTAAAATGAAAAAAATTGTATTAAATGGTAAAAATATATTCTAAATATAATTTAAAACCACTAAAATTCATAATTTACCACTATTAATCATTTTTTTTAAAAAAGTTGTTTTTAATTAAAATTTATTAATTTTCACTATTCATAAAAATATAAAAGTTATCCGAAAAGTACAAAAAATTCACCATAAGCTAATTTTGATATTCCTAATACAAAAATGATGTCCATTTTGAATGATAAAATGTATAAAATTTCAAAAAGTGGGTATTACTATTCATAATGGCTAGTTTGATTGGCTGTGGTGTGTGTTAGAACTCGAAGTTGCGTACAACACACGCTGCTGTATTATTCCATGTGAAGCGTACCGTGGAAGCTTGGGGTGTTAAATTCTCCCTCCTTCAATAAATTTCTTCCTCACAATTTTAAATTGTTCTTTGAAAATAAATGGTTGAAAATAGAAAGTATCTTTGTGGGAAAACCCACATAAAAAATTGGGTTCAAAAAATTTAGTCTTAATAAGAGGAAAAGAGAAATGAAAGGGTCACCACCAAATTATTATCTCTATTAGGAGAACATGGGTGGAAATTAGAGACACATAATTGGAGGAAAAACGTAAATATTTATAGGGATTGATTGAGGTCATCAATCACAAACAATTGTAGAATTATGGGCCTCAAAGACACCAAGTTATGATGATTTAAAATACCATCAGTTCAACAAAACGTACGGTATTAGGATAACACATTTTTTTAAGATCCCTTCACTAATGTTTAATAATTAATTTATCCATAAAATAAGAGGAAATATATATATATATATATATTTATATATACGTGACAAGTAGAGTTTCATCCTTCAACTAATTCCCACTATAAACTCATCATTTACACTAAAAGATTTAATATATATATATATATTCTATTTATCCAAATCGTATAGGGTTACAAAAATAATTAATTTATAAATCACATATCAAACCCTTTAAAAAATCTATATTATTAAATCCAGGACATCATTGGGCTATTGCTAGGTGATACCCCCTTGTCGCCCTTGGGTTGTGGGTTCAAGTCTTGCGGCCTTGCCGGATGCGACGGTTAGCCGCCCAACCTTTGGGTTTTCCTTTTATAAAAATCCCAAAATAACCATTCAAAATAAATCCATTACAACCTTTATACTTATCTTAAATACTTGTTTAAACTCTTAGTCCAAAATTTTTATGAAAGGTAAACATAATGTAGATTATTTTTACCCCGTAATAGGATGTGAATACCTTCACCATGTATTCTTTTAAAACACTAAAACATCCTGAATTACCATAAAACCTTATTGATTACATTCATGATCCCTTATTCCTTATAGAATACTGGATATATTTCATCCATCCAAAAATGTTATAAACTCCAACAATGATGGAATATATAAATATTTAATCAGTTTCAAGGCAGTCAAGAATATCCAATATAATTTACCCAAATCAACCATATCTTATTCCAAAATCTGTACCTCAACATTAGGACCATATTAAGGTTTATCTTTCCTTCAACCATGTAATTTCCAAAAAGTTTAACTCACTGTAGAGTCACTCTTCTTAGTACCCTAAAATCTCAAATCCTAAATGAAATAGTACTACAGTACAATCCTTATTTATTTCCAGTACATCATTGATACAATACTTCAATGAAATAATTAAAAAATAAAAACATAATAACACTAGTCATTCCTCTTCATCTGTGGTAGTATCATAACATGATTATTATCCAATAGCATCATTTGTATAATAGTTTGATGAATTGGACATCGGTTTGCGTAGTGTCCAAACTCCTTCCAGATGAAGCATTGTACATTTGAAACCTTTTTCTTTCACTTGCAGTCACGTACTTGGTGTCCTTTTTCTCCACACTTATAACATACTCACATTCCCTTAAAACATTTTACAAGGTGATTCTTTCTACAGTTATCACATATGGGAAAATCCTTATTTAACTTATTCCATTTATATGTCCCTCTCTCTACCATCCTTTCCTTCTCTGGCTTCCCTTCAAAGCCATAGGACTCCGAGAATTCTTTAATCATCATATCAACACATGATACTATTTCTTCATATTATGATAATATGTGGGAGACTATTTCACTTCTAAATTATATCTTAAGACCATGAAAGATTTGATCTTTCTTACTCTTTGTATCATGCATATTTCTGGAGTTCTCATTCCTTATACTAGGCACCATTTCTAAACAATGGCATAAACTAGATCAGTTTATGAATCAAAATACATAATTCCATACTTGTAAAACACTTAACATTAATTGAATAGTTTATGGATGTAATCCTTAATAATAAAAATGTTTTCTTTGAAGAATTATATACTCATAAACCCTTCATAATGGTTCGTAAAGAAAATGAGAATTATCCTAAGCATATACCCTGGGAGTGTCATAACCAAGAGTGCAGCAATGCCCGTTGTCGTACACCAGTTCCCGTTCGAGTCTAGCGCAAATCGGTGCTACCGGGTTTTACCCCTAGGTACATCTATGCCAGAGCCACCTCTACCTGCTCATATCCAGACAGGGATGTATTCCTCGGAAAACTCACAAAATATCTACAATATCAAAATTCTAGGATGTTCTTCTCTACTAATCCTCAATGTCTATCTTAGGGCTATGTGATATAATAATATTTTATCTAAATCTAGCTTCCAAGGTTATTGCTAAACTTCCTCTGATACCAACTATAACACCCCGACCCCAGTTACCCAGATTCGGTGCATTATTAAATAAAATTGGCATGATTACCAGGAATCACGTCCCAAAGGACCGATCATTTTAGCAGTCTTGGAAACACTAGATACGTTCATAAATATTACATTACATCATAAAAATGGAAACTACGATAACATAGTATCCATATTCCACACTCGTTTACCCATATCATTTCCCTGTAGGTCATTCATAAATTACTTCTTCACATCCTGGAAAATATAAAACATTGAAAGGGGTGAGCTCAGATGCTCCGTAAGGATAACAATATACCAGAAACATTCATAAATAAACATAAGAATTTAAGGAAATGTATAACTAAAACAAAATACTTTTAATCTTGATCTTCATCATAATATGGAAAAGATAAAATGAAATGATTCCATTTACTTATTCACATGGATATTATACTAGTCGAATAATCACATTCAATATCAATAACCACTTTCATAATGACGGAATGCATAATGTCAGACTATCATAACCATGTAGCCAAGGCCTCGTGCCAAGACTACAAATAAGATTTTGTCAAGGCCTTATGTCAAGACACTAGTTTGTCTCGTGAGACCTACCGATGCATTGAGGATCTATAGCGGGATCCACCCGTCACATACTAAGTCCAATGCATTCCTCATATGAATAGGTTTAAACATAACATAAACATTTGTATTAAAACTTTCATACGAAATGTCAATACTTTCTCCATAAACCATGAATGGTATAAAAATAACACATCCACAATCAAACATATCACAAAACATTCAATACAATGTGGAAGTTTTGTATCATAATAAATCAACTTCAAATAAACTTAAAATCCATCAATTGAAGTTGACATAGATGAAATCAAAACTATTTGAGAGAAATATATCTTTTTTAAAATTATATAAAAGTTACACATTTATTAAGGAAGTAATTTAAAAGTGATTTTTGAATCAAACTGTCCCATACCAATTTGGAACATTTGAAAAGAAATATCATTTGAAAACATTCATGTCCATATAAATAAATACTTAAAATAATTTTCAAAACATGGATATTAATTAAAAATATTTAGAAAGGTAAATTTTTAAAACATTTAAAATTCTGATTTTGATAAAAAGTACCACTCAAAAAATTATTAAAATATTCATTTTGAAATCATTTAAAAATCACATAATTATAAAATCAGAAATTTACTTTGAAAATATCTTTATAATATTCTAAAGGATGCTTATATGATTTTAAAATAGTGGAAAATAGACGCACCCACCGTATAAGTTAAAAAAAGACATTCTTACCCTAATTCTATCGAAAAGGTTAAAAAGGACCTTGTTATGAAAACGACGGTAAGATTCATTTATAAACCTCTTGTAAAAAGACAAAAAATGGTATAAATTAATTTAAACCTTATTCCATAAAATAGAAAGAGTGTTTTGAAATACATTTTTAAGAAACATGGATGTGGATGATAAAGAGGTCCCAGTAAATAATTACGTATAAACAACCTTACATAATGAAGGGATTGGGAAATTAACCTTTACCAATTTGTTAACATACGAAACATACACCACATGAAAGAGGTATCATACAGTTAATATGTTAATACACATAAATTAAAGTGTATTGTATAAATAATACAATTATGGGGAGTACATACACCACACAAAAGGTAATAGTGGCAATATGGCATGAATCTCACAGGAATAAGGAGTGAGATGAAAACCCCTTACCTTGAAATTTTCCTTAGTAGACGGTATTTTAACCTCATGTATAATAGTTAAATCATTGTTATTAAATTATACAAGAACCATATACATAATTATGATATCATATATGAACTTCTAATAATGCTTTGTTAATAATATTTTAGTATTATCGTCGTTTTGGGTGTTAACTTACTCGTTTTCTTTTATATGTTTTATTACATAAGTCATGTTTCTTATGGATAGGTTGTATCTTATTCATATACATAATTATATAAAGTTCATAAGCATTAATTTTAATCATAAAATGAAAATTAGTCTTGAATGGATATGATGGGGAATGAATCTCAACGCGTACATGGAGACGGAAATCCATACGTACGCACGAACGCTACTTCCATTTCATTTTTCATTTTAAAAGGAATCAAAACCAAATGATACATAGGTATATAATTATTCCTGTATAATATAATATTTTATATTTTTTACTTAATTTCATTAACACCATCTTTTATACGTTCTATTTATGGTATGAACGAGTCATATCACTTTGAGGGGGCGGTAGTCCGCAATTCCTCAAATGAAATTATCGTATATATATACAACATGAAACGAATAATGGTATGATATAAAATGGAATTATAGAATATTATATATAAAATAAATATCATTAATATCATATTTAATTATTGTTCCATCATAATGGCCACCATGAGAGGTGGTAGGAGATAATTGAACAATAATCGCTTCGTGAGGCGTTTGGTTTCCATCCACAGAAACATTATATTCCTCACCCATTATATGGATGTGTGTTTATGTTTATTTACAATACATCTAATAAAAATATCCTAGTATATTTAGGACATTTTTTTGTTACAATGGAAAATAATAAGAAGAGTTTAGGGGTTGGAGAAGTAAAATAAAATAAATGAAGCTAAGAGAAATTGTTACGTTTAATTTGGGTAACATCCTTTGGTTTGAACCAAAAAAGAACTCTTGAAGTGACTTATGCCTAAGGTAAGGCTTATAAGTGGAGGAGGGGGATTTAGGGTGCTTAATTGGGCAGATGATGGACGATCCAAAAGGCTTTAGAGGTGTGAGGAATTGGTTAAAGGTGGTGTCCTTTTATAAGGGGGAGGTGGGGCACGTTTTGAAAATCTAGAAATATTATTTTATAATAAATTCATATTCGGTTTCTAAAGGATCCAAAGTGGATTATTTAAAGGTTAATGTGTGGATGGATCTAATATCACTCAACCAATATAATTTAGATAGGTTGGGGTCATTATATTAAACTTAGCTTTTATTTTTAACTCTTAGTTAATTTGTTTGACACTTACCATGTCTCTTTGTATTTTTATATTATATAGTTAATAAACATACTATATACCTCCAAAGGACCCCCAAATGGTACATTAATGATACATATATCATGATATAAGTCTCTTGTCCAAACATTAGATTTTTAGAAATTGAATATATATTAATAATATAATATTTGTTTTAAAAACTCATTTATGTCATTTTTGACACTACTCAATAATTGATTTTTGTTAAAGTCTTAACAAATTTATTAATTCGAACCAAATTGATTCAAGAAATCCTAACATGTCATATTAACAAATAAAATTCTTGTATGTCATTAAAACTTTCAAATTATATTTATTGTAACATTTATAATATCACTTATTTGATTCTTTCATTAATAAGAAAAATATTGCATCATTATTGTGTCATATATATTTTTATTTTTTCAATGTATAAAAATTATAAATAAAATACCATTATGTAGGAAATATTTTTATATTTCTAATTAATATTTATAATCGAAAATATAACATATATAACCCTATGTGAAAAAATTTTTTTCTAAAAGATATAAGATTTTTTCATTTTTGTATTCACTTTAACTTAATTAATATAATGTGTCCCTATCACCTTCAAGTGGCCCCATGGGGTCCCAGAATCGACCCAAAGATGCCCATGGTCGGAAATGTATCCACCAATAAGGTTAGGACATGTTTTAGGGTAATTTATTATTATTATAATATTACTTTTTGACCCTTATTTTCCGGATTTACCCTTGAACCACGGTAAATAAAATATTTACCAAAGTAATTATTCAAAATGTATAAAAATAAAAGTTACCAATTTACACAATTTGGAAACCCTGATTCCAAAAATGGAATCCATTTTTACAAATTCAAAACACACAATTGGCATAAATTAATTTAAAATTAATTCTAGTTGTCAAAATAAAAAGGGTGTTTATAAGATATAATAACTATCAAAAGATTGACACTTGTTTATGTCCGGTTTAATATTGAAATTATTTCCATTGACCAAAATTGTATTAAATGGTAAAAATATATTATAAATATACTTTAAAACCACTCAAATGAATAATTTATCAATATTAATTAATTTTGATTAAAAAAGCTGTTTTTAACTAAAATTTAGTAATTTTCACTATTCATCAGAATATAAAAGTTATCAGAAAAGTACCAAAAATTCACCCTAAGCTAATTTTGATATTCCGAATCCAAATATTATGTCCATTTTGAAAGATAAAATTTATAAAATTTAAAAAATTGGGTATTACTATTCATAACGGCTAGATTGATTGGTTGTGGTGTGTGTTAGAACTCGAAGTTGTGTATAACACACGCTACTCTATTATTCAAAGAGAAGCATACCATAGAAGATGGGGTGTTACATCATATATATGAAATAATAACTAATTTAAATAAAATTATTGATCTTGTATAATATATGAACAATGGTTTTTTAGATCATTAATAAACATTAATGAGGAAAACAGGTGTAGTAAAGGAATTAAGATAATTGAAAAATAAAATATTTAATATTTAATTCAACTGAATTTAGCCTTCCATATCCATAAATATCCACCCACCCTTCTATTATGTTCATAGGAAATGTCACAACCTGTCCTCGGGGCCCGTGTCGTGACTACCACATGCCCGCCTTCCATAGACCAGGGGCTGGCGACTATCACCAAAGGCGTAAATCACAATAACTGGGAAGGAATTTCTTTTATTAAAGTAAACAAAACATCCTAGAGTACAGGTGTAAGTAATACACTAAGAACAAAAGAATGTGATGAAATGTAAGTGGGCCAGAATACAAACCCAACTGAAAGTACAACTACTACTGAATAAAAGTACAACAGAAAAAGACAATCAGTTGGAAGAATAGAAGCAGCTCCTGGGTTGTCCTCCTCGGATCCTACCTGAAGGGTAGGTACAGATAACACATCTCCTAGATCATACACCACGGATCATACCTGAAGGGCAGGTAGAGATAGTGCAGCTCATGGATCGTCCTCCAGAGATCCTAGCTGAAGGGTAGGAACAGATAGCCTCCACAACACTCTCACCCATCAACCTCCTCCGAGTGTCATTTTGTCGTGAATTCCACCTCCGGATACAGACTTGTCATGAGGTCCACCACCAGGTACCGTCCAGTCCTCAAACACTCGGCCTCTGTCAGTAGTTCCCATCATCTGCAACCAACATAATGAGGTGCGGGCATAGCCCGTGTAGGTGTGCTTATACGATACTCAGTACAGACCCCGAGACCCTGATGGTCTCATTAAATACAACAAAGATAACCACAAATAAGGATCTCAACAGATAACCCTTACATAGGTATAATCCCATACTTATACCTAAGTTATCAAGTAACCCATCTCAATCATGAGGAAACAGAAAGGTTATGAAATCAACGGATAAACACTACCTAGGTATCTGCCCATACATATACCTAAGTTAACAAGTGATCCATATCAATGATGAGGTAAACACAAAGGTCATAGACTTAGCTCAAACCAGGATTTTCATTATCGAAACCATAACTGCTGAAGAGCCCCGTATTTGGAGAGTACAGTGATCCTGTCAGGACTCTGAGGTACTTCTCACTAACCTAAGACTACTGAGGTACTCCTCCTGTCATGTACCGCGGGTCAGCCGCCCAAACACAGTAGTGCTTCCCACTGGGGTCTGCCACCCAAACACAGTATTGCATCCCCCCTAATAGTCTGCAGAGGTACTCTCCGGTACAGTACCGCGGGTCTGCACCCAAACACAGTAGTGCTCTGTCCACCATGGGTCTGCACCCATACAATGTAGTGCTCCGTCCACTGGGCTAGTCGATTCACTCTAAGTGGAGTCGGTCAAGCAGTCGTCAGGTCTCAGCCGACTACACGGTCTCCGTACTCCGTACGCTTGTCTCCGGGAGGGTCCACTCCATGAGCTACTAGTTGATACTCCATGTATCACAACGTCCCATTATGAAGTATCTCAAAGGACATCCTCATCATAGGGGTCTCAACACAACAGACGGTGCGTCAATCGGGTGCCCGGTCTGTGAGTTATTAGCCTTTTCGTCCCAGAGGCCTGGTTGGTTTCGTGTGCGAACCAACCTGGCCATACATCAACTGTACCAGAAAATCTCATAGGGTATACTCATATATACCATTTCTCAACATGATCACCAACGTCGCCGACGGTTCGTCAAACGGACGTCCGGTCTGAATGTTATCAACTTTTCCATTCCAGGGACCCAGTTGGATTTCCGGTTCATTTCAACCCGGCCACAATCCATCTGCATCCAAATCTCAGGCTAAGTATGCCAAAATATCTGTCTCATCTAGAGGAATACAAAAAAGTCTATGACACATCAATCGGACGTCCGGAGCTCAAGTTATAAGCGTTTCTGCTCTGAGGGCCCGGTTGGTTTCGTGTTCGAACCAACCCGGCCGAACCCAAAGTTCTTTGAAACCTTGGGTGTAATATACCAAAACGACCGTCTTGATCCAAGGATCACATTGAAACTGACGGTGTGTCGATCAGAGGTCCTCAGCCCATGATATGGGCATTGGAACAAAAACTCTCTGAAAATAGGGGTTCGGGCCCGGTCCGACCTAGCCCGATACCCCCCCCCCGGGTCATCCCGAACCGGGTCCGGGTCCGGCCCATTAGGGCGCGGCGCCGCCCAGTGGGAACGACCTGGTTTGGGCATGGCCCGGCCCAGCATGGCGCTGGCGTGGGGCTCACATGGCGAGTGGGTACGGGGGGGGGGGGGGGGGTGGTCGGGGGCGGGGGGTTACAACCCTCCTGCGGTTGACGAACTGGCATGACATAAGCCACGCCGCCCTAAATCCAGAAGGGCCATAGAATTTCCGGCTCACCTTCCACCGTCGCAGCTCAACCGCGGCGGTTTTCTCCGGCTGCGCGCCGTCGCCACCTTCTGCGGACCATCGAACGCGCTCCGGTGGTCCGTTTCGCCTGCCGCCTTTTCCAACGGTCCTCCCGGGACCCAATATTTACTGTGAAGGGATTCAAATGCCATTGATGCCCGCTTCGTCGTCACCTGTCGATCCGCATGACAAATAAACAACTGTGGAGTCTTCGATTTGCCTCTACGGCCCCGACTCCGGCGGCGGTTTCGTTCGGCCTCAACGGCGCGGCGCAATGGCGCCGCGCTTCTTCATCGATGATCCTCCTTGTTTCCGCATGGAGCCATTGCACCGCGCCACCTTTGATCGAGCCGCAACAAACACATCAACGAAGGGGGAAGAGGGTCGGCCATGTTCGTGTGATCCGAGATCCTCTCGATAATCCGATATTAAGCGGCTTAAGAAAAATTGATTTTGGATTGTCAAGAACAATTCATGAACCAAAATCAAACCCCCTACCTTGAAAAGAAGTCGCATGTCATCGAGCCGCAGAAAGAGGCAAGCATTGAGATGATCGGTCGTCGTGGAAGATCAGTGTCGATTCTGTTGTTGTCGGAGGAATAGCCGTCATCGATGGCGACGTTCCCCGCGGTGGTGTCTCCTCCCTTGGCGCAGAGGAAGAAGAAGAGATGTAACGTTGTCGGTGACTTCGTGTTCTCCGTCGGAGGTGTTCTTCGTCAAAGAGGTGTTCCTCGTTGAAGAGGCGTTCTTCGTCAGAAGGTTGGTGTTCTTCGTTGGGAGAAGAACACCCTACACTACATCCCCAAAGCTCTCTCACCCCAAACCCCTCAACAAAACGAATTCCCTCAAAAATAATAGCAAAGCCGTTATTTTTTATTCACCATGACATTCAAAATTCATATAACATAATTAATATAAGAGGTTGAACTCATTACTTAAATTTTTTTGGCATGCACTTAAGAGGGGGAGCGGATTGAGAAGAGTTTTCATTAATAAGGGGGAGTTGTTCAAGAGTTAAAGAATGGGAGATTAAATGGGGGGGGGGGGGTTAAATGAGAGTTATAGGAATGTGAAATGTTGGGGTTCATGTGGGCCCCACCTTTCAAGTATCCACTCATGGGAAGTTGGTTAGTCATGGGCTCCACCAACAACATCCCATGGGAGAGAATAACTCCCAAAGATATAAAATAAAATTGTTCACACAATTTTATTTATTTTAAAGTAAATCCCCAAAAAAATAAATCTCAACCCGCTTAAAACACAACTGAGGTAAAGGTCCCATTATGCAATTACCGGCGCTGCGAGTTCATCGGTGCTTTCTAATTTCAATTCCGAGCACCGGTTCAAAACATAGAAAAACATGCTCATTCGTTCACTGAACGTACCCAAGATAAACTTCGGAAAATGATTCCGGGCACACCGGGCCTTGGAATCAGGCGCCGTCCGAAACTGCATTCATGTAAAATTTCAAAGAAATTAAGAAAAAAATTTCCCGGAAATTTCTGGGTCTTTACATTACTCCCACCTCAGGAATTTACATCCCCGTAAATCTATAACACAATCTAGGGAAACAAAAGTAGTACTGAGCACGCATTTGAGCCTCCTTCTCCCATGTGGTCTCCGGGAGGTTCCCAAGCTGCCAGTGAAAGAACACCTGAGGAATCGACCATCCACGTAGGACGAGCTCCTGTTGATCCTCGTTCTCCAATAGAACCTCTGTGAATGTCACCCCGTCATCAACGTCCAACTCCCTGTGGTCGATGGTGTGTGAAGGGTCATTCACGTATCTCCATAGCTGAGATACGAGGATGACACCGTGCACCCGATGCAACTGAGGTGGAAAGGTCAAGCGGTAAACCACCTTTTCTACCCTGCTGAGGACCTAAAAAGGTCTGTTGAACCTCGGATATAACTTGTAGCCTCGGACATATCTCTGTAAACCTCATCGAGGTGAGACCTGTATAAGGATGTGGTCATCATCCTTGAACTCTAGAGGCCTCATGTCAGCTCTGGGCAGTCTCATCTCCTGTGATCCATAGGAGATCACTGCCCACTCCTACATCAGGACACACCCGAGTCCAGTCCCTAATGCATCGCAGTGAACTATGTAACCAACGCCCACAAGTTGGGTACACCAGTCGACCCATCTTCTAAAAGATCTGCTGGAAGTGGTGCCGCAACTCTGGAGAATTCTGGCACAAAGGTATGTTTGGCCATCTCCTGAGTGATCGAATGCATGCTATTATGCATGATTCCTTCCTGTGCTGCCTGGTTTTTTCCTTTTCATCGACCAAGGAAAACCTCATCCCAACGTTGTAGATAAACCAAAACTTCTTTGCCTAATACAATCAATCCGTGTATGAAATGTTGATCCAATCCATACTCAGACCAACATCGTAAGGCCTCGACGCTGCCACCAAGAGATTCCGACCAAAACTCTTGCCTCGTGGGTCAGATCACACTGTCGGCGTATGTGTGATTATTGAGTCTCCTCCAATGGTATCTCTAGACGTGAGGTTCAAGTCTACAACTTACCAGAAACTCTAGGTCTGGGACAAGATTCGTGGATGGAATGAATGATTCATATCTACGTCTGTTACTACGGTAGCTAGTAGTGGACATAGTCTGTCGCTTGAATCATTCTTAGAGCCATTGGGTAACACTCCTTGACTACATGCAGCTACTCTCTTCCCCTGCCCTCCATCTCCCTGAGCCTAGCGGGGACTACAAAGGTGGGTGATTGTAACATGTCGAAAAGTACACCACCCCAGGCTGCTCTCCCAGCTCTGCTACCACGTCTACTACTCTGCAGATTCATCTTTCCTTGACACTTCCTCTTCGTGAAACATTTTACAAGTCCAAGTCTTTGAGACTGACGTCAATTCGCATATTCCCACTGCTAACATTCACTGGCTATAACCGATCAGCCAAAGAACATTCAACCACAAAGGTTCTATCTAGCACCCTAACATAAGTAGGAATGCATAGAGGAAATAGTGCTTACTCAAATATCCTTTAAACACACCTCGATCTAAGGTACAAGCTCTAAATAAATGATCATATCGTAGTAATCAAGTACCAAGAACGATCGGTACGTGTCTATGAATACTCAGCTACTGAAACATCGTTCTGCCGAAGCTATATAAGCTCTAGAAAAGACTCATCCACCTTCTGAAGACAGTTCCCTGCTTCCTGTGAGGCAGGCTCGCCTTGGAACTTGAGAGTATCTGATGTTGGAACACGTGTAAGGCAGTAAGCCTACATGTGTCACCTACCGGTACCATCGGTTGTAACTAATGACCAATAGGTAGTGATGTATAGCTGGTACACTACCCGAAAGCCCTATCTCAGGCATCGGTCCACATAACGAAGCCTCATCACTATACGAACCATCATCATGGTCATTCAATGGAAAACACTAGTAGCCAAGTCCACCATCCACTCTACTAATGTCTCAGCTAGGTGGAGAACTCTAGAAATCACCTCCAGCCAGTGCTCTGTTGTCTAGGAATCTACCTCGCCTCGTAACCTCGGAGGCCACTGCTGCTGGAACTCGTGCAATGTGCTCTTCCAGTGTGCACTGTTCGATAGTATGGGTGGTGGAATCTTCTTCCCAACAGGTGGTGGTGCTGCTGGTACACCACCCGAGGGTGCCAACATAGTAAAAAGGGCCCCGCACTGGAGCCTTGTCGCTCGGTGGGCCGTCATCGAGTACTCTCTCAAAAATCCAACTGACTGTCTACGTGGAGACATCCTGAACAGATGCGACACGGTCAACGGTTTATACCTGGTGAGATGACCTAGTTTGTGCTGACTTTAAAACTCTTGGAAACACACACGCAATCAGTGTTTCTCAGGCACAAAGTCAGAAATCAGTATTCAGGGTCCTGGTGTATGGATACGTTGGCCACCGCACCAACACTGGACTCCCTGAACTGAAGACCACAGTCAGTACCCTTAACACTATTGCTTCACAGAAAGGGAATATCAGAGTTATAAGTTCTACGGTAGAACCGACTCTTCTGATACCAATTTGTCACGACTCGTCCACAGGGCCCGTGCAGTGACAACCCCACGCCCACCTTCCATAGACCAGGGGCTCACGACTAGCATCAAAGGCGTAAATCCCGATAACTGGGAAGGTATTGCCTTTATTAAAATAAACAAAAAATCCTAGAGTACAAGAGGATGTAATAAACTATGTACAAAAGAAAGTGCTAAAAAGTAAGTGGGCCAGAATACAAACCCAACTGAAAGTTCAGCTACAACTGAACGAAAGTACAACAGAAAAAGACAATCAGCTTGAAGAATGGAAGCAGCTCATGGGTCGTCCTCCTCGGATCCTACCTGAAGGGTAGGTACAGATAGCGCAGCTCCTGGATCGTACACCACAGATCCTACCTGAAGGGTAGGTACATATAGCGCAGCTCCTAGATCGTCCATCACGGATCCTACCTGAAGGGTAGGAACAGATAGCCTCCACAACGCTCTCGCCCGTCAACCTCCTCCGAGTGTCGTCTCATCGTGGAGTCCACCTTCGGATACTGACTCGTTGTGAGGTCCACCTCCAGGTACCGTCTAGTCCTCAAACACTCGGCCTCTGTCAGCGATGCCCGTCGTCTGCAACCAACACAATGAGGTGCGGGCATAGCCCGTGCAGGGGTGAGTATACGATACTCAGTAGGGACCCCGAGACCCTCAAGGTCTCACTAAATCCAATAAGGATAACCAAAAAGAATGATCTGAATAGATAAACCTTACTTATGTATAAGCCCATTATTATACCTAAGTTATCAAGTAACCCATCTCAATCATGTGGAAACACAACGGTAATGAAATCGACGGATACCCACTACCTAGGTATATACCCATACATATACCTAAGTTATCAAGTGACCCACATCAATCATGAGGTAAACACAAAGGTCATAGACTCACCTTAAACTAGGATTTTCGTTATCGAAACCGTAACTGCTGAAGAACCCCGTCTCTGGAGAGTACCGTGATCCTATCACATGTCCGAGGTACTGCTCAATAAACTAATACTGCTGATGTACTCATCCTTTCAAGTATTGTGGGTCAGCCACCCAAACAGAGTAGTGCTTTCCACCGGGATCATCCACCAAAACACAGTAGTGCTTCCCCCTAATAGCTTGTAGATGTACTCTCCGGTCGAGTACCACGGGTCTGCACCCAAACACAGTAGAGCTCCGTCCGCCATGGGTCTGCACCTAAACAATGTAGTGCTCCGTCCACTGGGATAGTCGACTCACTCCAAGTCGAGTCAGTCAAGTAGTCGTCTGGTCTCAGCCGGCTACACGGTCTCCGTACTCTGTACGCTCGTCTCTGGGAGGGTCCCCTCCACGAGCTACTGGTCGATACTCTAAGTATCACAAAGTCCCATGAAGAAGTATCTCAAAGAACCGCCTCATCATAGGGGTATCAACACAACAGACGACGCATCAATCGGGCGCCCAGTCTGTGAGTTATTAGCCTTTTCGTCACAGAGGGCTGGTTGGTTTCGTGTGCGAACCTACCCGGCCGTATCTCAGCTTTACCCAGAACTCTCATAGGGTATATTCATAGGGACCGTTTCTCAACGTGATCACCAACGCCACTGAAGATTCGTCAAATGGACGTCTAGTATGAAAGTTATCAACTTTTCTGTTCTAGGGGCCCGGTTGGATTTCGGGGTCAATCCAACCCGGCCACTATCCATCTGCATCCAAATATCAGGCAAAATATGCCAAAAGATTCCACTCCGAGGGCCCGGTTGGTTTCTTGTTCGAACCAACCTGTTCGAACCCAAATTTCTCCGAAATATTGTGTGTAATATACAAAAACGATAGTCCCGATCCACGGATCTCATCGCAACTAACGGTGCGTCGATCGGAGGTCTGTAGCCCATGATATTGGCGTTTGAAAAACAACTATCCGAAAATAGGGGGTTTGGGCCCGGTCCGACCCGGCCCAGCATGGCACTGGCGCGATGCCCGCATGGCCAGCTAGTGTGGGGGGAGGGGATTACAACCCCCCACTGTTAACGAACCGGCGCGGCATAAGTCGTGCTGCCCCAAATCCGGAACGGCCGTACCTGTCCCGGTTCACCTTCCACTGCAGCGGCTCAGCCACAGCGGATTGCTCCGGCGGCGCGCCGCCGCTGCCAATCACTGGTTCCACCGCGATGGCATGGCGTGCCACCACCGCCTTCTGCGGACCACCAGACGCGCTCTGGTGGTCCGTTTCGCTTGCCGCCTTCGCCAATGGTCCTCCGAGGACCCGATTGTTACTGCGAAGGGATTCACATGCCATTGTGGCCCGCTTCGTCGTCGCCTGTCGATCCTCACGTCAAATAAACAACTACAGAGTCTTCGATTTGCCTATGTGGCCCCGACTCCGGCCACAGTTTCGTTCGGCCTCAACGGTGCGACGTAATGGCGTCGTGCTTCTTCGCCGATGATCCTCCTTGTTTCTACGCTGTGTCGTTGCACCGCGCCACCATTGATCAAGCCGCGACAAACACATCAACAAATGGGGAAGAGGGTCATCCATGTTCGTACGGTCCGACCTCCTCCTATTAATCCGATATCAAGTGGCTTAAGAAAAATTCATTTTGGATGGCCAAGAAAGATTCATGAACCAAAATCAAACCCCTTACCTCAAAAAGACATCGCATGTCGTCGAGCCACGTAAAGTGGCAAGCGTTGCGATGATCGGTCAACACGAAAGATCAGTTCTGCTTCTGTTGTCGTCGGAGGAAGAGCCGTCGTCGATGGCGATGTTCCCCGCAGTGGTGTCTCCTCCCTTGACGTGGAGGAAGAAGAAGAGAAGGCACGTTGTTTGTGTCTTCTCGTTCCCCATCGAAGGTGTTCTTCATCGAAGAGGCATTATTCGTTAGAAGGTTGGTGTTCTTCGTTGTGATAAGGACACCCTACACTACTTCCCCAAACCTCTATCACCCCAAACCCCTCAACACAACGAAATCCCCCAAAAAATAATAGCAATGAAATTATTTTTTATTCACCCATCCCATTCTAAATTCAAATAACTTAATTAATTTAAGAGGTTGAACTCATTAATTAAAAACTATTGGCATGCACTTAAGAGGGGGAGTAGAATTAGAATAGTTTTCATTAATAAGGGGGTGTTGTTCAAGAGTTAAAGAAGGGGAGATTAAATGGGGGGTTAATGGAGAGTTATAGGAATGTGAAAGGTTGGGGCTTATGTGGCCCCCACCTTTCAAGTATCCACTCATTGGAAGTTGGTTGGTCATGGGCTCCACCAACAACTTCCCATGGGAGAGAATAACTCCAAAAGACATAAAATAAAATTTTTCACACAATTTTATTTATTTTAATGTAAATCCCCAAAAAAAATAAATCTCAACCCACTTAAAACGCAACTGTGGTAAAGGTCCACTTAAGAAATTATTGGCACTGCGAGTTCATCAGTGATATCTAATTTCAATTCCGAGCACCGGTACAAATGATAGAAAAACCCACTTGTTCATTCACTGAACGTAACCGAGCTAAACTTTAGAAAATGATTCCAGGCACACCAGGCCTCGGAATCAGGTGCCGTCATAAACTGCATTCATTTAAAATTCCAAAGAAATTATGAAACAATTTTTATTGAAATTTCCAGGTCTTTAAAGGAAAATATCAATTTCTATATTTATTATTCGTTAATGGTGTCACGTTGATAGGTACCCCATCTATCATGGTGTGTTTTAGAGGTTGGATGGGTTGATCTTAAGTAAGATTTTGAATTCTTTTATGGATTCCTTTTATTATTCCTTTTTAATAAACATTTTATTATTATAATATATATTAATATAATATTTATTGTGACTACATTAATATAATATAGTATATCTACATGAATTTTATGTATTTTTCATTATAAATAATTCATTCACTCTCATTAATTCCTATTCACCCATGGTTAAAATGTTGACATTTTTGTTGTCAACTATATTCGTTCATTTTTTAATGGCGTTCTTTTGATTTAAAAATATTATGAAACACTAATTAAAATGAATCAAATATTATTATCATATGGTATTATCAACCCATTTTTCTTTTGACATTAAAATATCATTTGATATATCCTTTTAAATAATTTTAAAAATCTACACACATCCAATGATTTTTTTTCAATTTCTCATTCTTTTCCTCTTTAGTTTATTTTTTATGAATCTATTTATTTATTTATTTTCCATTACTATTTAATATTATATATATAATATTACATATATTTTTATATATTATAAATTTTATATTTCACAATTTCACAATACTTTTTCTCATAGGGCATTACAATGAAGTTATTTTGAAAAGAACTATGCTCAATTACTTGAGTTATTATAATAATATACACTAGAGAAATAAAATACACTTAATATAATTTATCCACTACTCGCTTCCCCATTCCTGAAGATTAAAAAAATTTAAATATGTTTTTCAATAAATAACATCCCATACACTTTTATCATAGGATAACTCCTTATAATTAAAATATTTTTTATTCTATAAGGATAGATATTGAGGGACTATCATTTGAATTATCAATTTTGGGGATGTGATGGGGTCACTCATCCTTTATGACATTCCATTTCATGATATCTTGTATTGTATAATTTACATCAAACCATGATATAATCATGTCTTTAGACCCTCTTATATTGGGAAAACATTATAACATTACATTGAAAAAAATTTCATAAGAACATTTTAAAATATTATTGTAGAGTATACCTTAGTATATAGAATAAATCATGAATATCTCAATACAAATATTCTGATAATAGATTATTCTCTAAAAATCATTATTATAAATTCATTAGGGATTTAATATATCGAAAATCATATTTATTACTCCTCATTTTAGATTGAAATTAAATATACAATATAAATTATTTATGTTTATTCCCTAATGAATTTATATTATTCATTGTATTCTGGACCTGATATATGATGTTTGGGCCTAGTTATATAGTCTAATAATGAATTAGGTTATATTTTATATTCATAGATACCATGTACATGAAATGAATATGTTATTCTGACTTCATGGGTGGCCTTCTTAGGTGGTCCATTAAGTTATAGGGATGCTGGTGGGTGTCCCTATAATAGAGGATATTTGACCAAGTATTTATGATATTATACTTTATAATCATTTCATATATATCCTGATTTTATTAAAGTCCATTGTTTCTTTATGTATCATGTTTTAAAAAAAATCATACTCGTTAATTGTATTATTCCATGATTTATGGTGGTTTTTTCATCAATATGCTAGCATGTTTATTATTACCCTCAATGTGTATCTAAGCTCACACATTTACATTTCTTTCCAAAATCCTTATGAAATTACGAATAATATCAAGTTTAGAGAAAATGGAGATTCTTTGAAATATCCACCAGCTATAACACTGCTTGTTTCAAATACATGAAAAATTTATTATTTATTTTAATGTTATATAATAAATTTATTGATTCTATGGAGTTTCTTGATCGTTTTTTTAGTTTTGGAAATGTTCAAGTGGTGTATGTTTTAAGAATTATTCGGGGAAACTATTTAGTTTTATGATGTAAAATTTGTGACATTATTTGGAGAGAATGAGTTTTTTCATGTCTATGTATTTTTTAAATCATATAGGGGCATAGGGGAAACCAAAAAAGTTCATATATAGGGTAAAATATGGATGGATAATAATTTTTCAAGTCATCTGAGGTGGTGGTTTATAGGTATTATAATGCAAATCATTAGTTACTTGTTTCAAAAAATAGTAGGACTAACAATGATATGTGTATTTAATGTTAGTGAAATTTAATTTTAACTCAGGTTTAACCCACGAAACCCAAATTTTTCACCTCTCATATTAGTTTCCAAAACTATAAAACTCTCTTAAGAATTCGTGGGGGTTCCCTTTAAATAAAAAACCATTTTTTACAAATCTATGTGTGTCAGAAAGACAAAATCAATGATATGTCTTTTATTAATCACTTTATCTTTATAAAAATTAATATCATGTCACGTTGAATGTTATAGACAATATATTATTGTTATATTTTCTATCAATCATATGTTTTTATGTTATACTGAATGTATCAATTGATTGAAAGGGGTTTTGAGTGTAGATATAGAGGTCTAATTTTCTATTCACAAATTGTTTCACCCCCTGAGGTGTATGTGGCTTCTCCCTATTTTCACAATGTACTTGAAATTAAAATAATATTTTTACCAGATATTTTTCATATATTTTTAACGAAAAAATTGGAAGATTTTATATTGAAACCCATATAGATTTAGTATTGTAATGTATTTTGTTGAAGGATTTTTTAAAACCCATTTGAATTGTGTTTTTAAATTTTCATTTCAGTTTAATTCATCTGTTCAAGTTTATTTTTGAAAAGATAAAATAAATTTTTTTAAAAAAAATTAGGTTGAGAACCAAGAAAACATGGTTTGTGTGTGTTCATATCTTCATGTTGTGAGTCCTTGATGGTTGGGACATAACAATCAGTGTTAGATAAGAAGCACAAAGGAATATCTCCATGTTATTAAAGTGGAAGGATGGATCACCAAACATGAATATTGGGATTATCATTCAGCATTCTTGTGTATATGAGTGAATAGATGTGATTTCTGTGTCCTAGATGGAATTAATGGATAAATTTTCCACCTAAATGTATGTTTTTTAAAATTGGTAAATTATTTTTACATTCCTATAAATTTTTATGAATATATATTAAGTAGTTAAAAAAAGTTATTTTTCTAGTAGAAAATGTCGGAAGATTTAGGTTGATTTAATACAAGGTATGATTACTCACCCATTCATATTTCCATGGCTTCATTTTCATATGTTTTTATTCATGACTAATGTAATTGAATTACATCTATTTTCTTTAGTATACCATAATGATGATACCTCATTGGGAAGGCATTAGATCATGGAGTATCTAAGATGCATTGATTGGAGTTATTCAACTTTTTGTTATATTTATTTGTAGGTCCATTAGTTTTCATATATCTCCATGTCATACATTTTAAATGCTCTATTGATATTGATATTTTTATATTATTTCATTTGATTATGTTTATGCCTATCCATCATAGAGATCATTTGGTTGTTTTGCTTTTATTTTTATCCGGTTATGTTGTTGAAACATGGAAAATAACCCCCCAATGTTTAGGTAAGACCGTGGAATTTAAAACCATCTATTGTTATAATGGTAATGAATAATACGGTTCGTGGAACCTCGGTTCTTCCATGTAAATGGTTTGGAATGGAATTTTATAAAATGATTCAATCAGGGCCAGTCTATCATCTTTGGATGGTTTTTAGGATATACGAAATGTGACAAATTGAAATGTATAACCAAAAAAGATATATCTAACCCATTCTTATTGAACATCATGTTACTGGGGTTATTAATCAATCTATGTTTCAAATTGAGGTGATTCCATATTTGATGAGTATCCACAAATCACATGGGAAGTTAACATGGAAAAAATTTATATAATCTACTTATTCTATTATAATTAATGGAGTCCTATTTGATTGGGAATTTTCAATTTCATACACTGTTGTCCTTGAAATAATCTTATGAATAAATTAAGTTGTTTCTATCCTGGCACATATGTATTATTATACAATATGAAGTAGTTTTTAAAATCATGATAGAATGGTACATATTTTTAATGGAAACTGGAATTCCATTACTAGAAGGGAATTACAATTACCACTAATAGTTGGAAATCATTATTATCAATTAGAAGCATTCAATTTGTGGACGGATTATGTAATTAATACTATAAATTTTCCTACCGTTGAGTACTTCTATCCCAATGTGTTTTAAAAGATTAAAGTAATTTTACACCTCAAATGGAATATGAAAGATTGATTTATCTCCTTCTAGGGACAAATCCAATTTAAATTCCATTATGTAAAATAGAATAATTAGGCACAATGTGGTTGAATTGAAAATTTGATTAACTAATGGTAAAGATTTTATAAGACCATGTATGCCACCATGGGCCACTCTAATATTGTTTATCATGAATGCATACAGTTTTTTAGTAATCATAGGTCAATCATATATTGAATTAGTTTATGATAATGAATAAATATGTTCTTCTAAGTATATATGTTCTTTTTGACCAGTTGATGGGAGCCTCAAGGATCAAAACATGTTATTCATCCACTCAGCATCACTAACTCTAGTTTATGGAAGATGATATCCTGGTAATTTATTTGGACGGTCAATATGGTCATTATGAGTATCTATTAAATCCCTTTCATAATAAAAATAATATTGGAATTCTCATTGAATTAATGAATTAGATCATTTAGTTGAACCTAGAACCTTTCATTATGTTATTAGCGAATTTCTTTATAGTGTATTACCAAATTCCTAAATAAATAAAAACATTTAGATATTTTTAATCAATTTTGAAAGAGAACTATTTATATGAAAATTTCTTCAAATGAGATTCTTGGATACAATTCATCCTCATCAATGACTACTTTATTTAGACGAACAGATTATTGGTGGAACTCCAAAATATTGATGTATTTTAGTCTAGTTAACCACCAATGAAATTCATTGAGACATGAAACATTCTAGGAATCATGTTTTACTATAACTGTATTGTTTGATACATCTTAGATTTCATATAACAGTTTTGACGGGAAACAAAAATCCATTCCACTTGAATGAGAATTGTCAATAATAATTTTTTTATTTTAAATCAAATCACACTTGGGCCACAATTTTTATTTTACTAATTCCTGAGAAATGATTTCTGGTTAGTTATAATGACCCTAGTTATATAAATTTATTTATTTTCATAAAAAGATGTCATTGAATAGTTTATGGAGAATTATATTTTTTTAATTAATGAAAATAATTATTTGACCCATGAAATGGAATTGGATATAGTTATTCATGCTTTCAAAACATTGTTATTTATCTATGGTGAAAATTTTATATTCTAAAAGATCATAAATGTTTGAAATATATATTTTCCAAAATATATTTAACCATCAGAATATATTTCTTATAGAGTATTTAGAGATTATGTACTCTAGTTTAGTTTAGAATCATAAAAAATGTAATTTTGTTGAATACTCTCTAATTTTACATTCATGTAAAAAATCATCCAAATAATATCACGAAAAATGAAATTTTTGGGGTACGATAGTAAATTTGAAATTGGATTTTGCTTAGAAAATTTTATATGTAATTTTTAAACTTTCGACTCTTATTCGTAACATGGATTAACCAGTTAATGATACTCAATGAATAGACCATGATCACCCTACCATTATGAAAAAATTTAATAATGCGTAGATCATTATTAATAGAAAAAAATATTGGAAATCTAATTTTCATTTTCAGGATCAAATTTTTATTTCACATTCCTATGACAGATAACATTTTTATTTTAATAACTATTAAAAATTTTCATTTCACCCAAGAATAAAACATATGTAAAAGGATCTAAGATCCCATTTTGGAGGGAAGGTATGATAAAAAATGTGGATGATTTTTTTTGAAAATACATAACTTTTCAATAGGGCCAGGAAATAAATAAACTACTAACAAGAATTCTAAAATCTTTACCTATATCTATCATGTAATCAGTGAAAATATTTATTGAACATATTATTGGTATAAAAGGAACTATACAAAATAATGATCTGATTTGGGTGATTCTATAAGACCACAAAAATTCTTCCCATTTCATTCTAATTCATGATTCCTACATGTTATAAAACATTGAAACAATCAATATTTTAGAAGTGAAAAAAATTCATGGAATACTTGTATTTATCATCTCACACTAATATCATCATTTCAAATCATGTATTTGTAAATCACTTCATGAATATTTGGATTCCCAATTGATCTCTATCATAATGTATCATTCCCTATTTAACGAATTTTATGGTTATCCTTGTTGGTATCCACTTTTTTGGTTGGTAAAGGAGAAAAATCACTATTGGGATGTTGAAAAGATAATTGTGAATATTTAGATGATCAGGAAGTAGAATTTTCTATTCCAAATTCATCCTAAATATTTTACAAATAATTTAATATTCAATTATTCTATTGGAAATAGAGATCATGTGTTCTTTAAAGTCTCTACATGGCTCTGACATCGATAATTTAGTATAAAAGGGATGATGGCCTCATTAGTATGTTATAAATTTAATGATAATTGATTTAATTGGTGATTCTTCCTATTGTTTTTATGTACCTCTATTAATTTAGTATGGTTCATAATTTTTCACATGTATCACATCTACGAAAATACCAATGTTATTTTTTCCTTTTGATTCAATAGGATCATGCTGATCTTTTACCATATGGTACTTTTCTCATGCAATGATTAATATTAAGGAAAAAAATAAAATGTACTTCATAGAAATTTATTCCATTATATTCAGTCTTATGGGAAGATAGAATCATTCATGAGTTAAATTGGGATTCTGAATATGATATTCTAGAACTATGGCTTAAACATTTCTAATAGACTAAAAATATACATCATTTTGAGTATGGAAACCCTAATAGTGAGGATAATGTAAAAAGTAATTATTTGGTGCAGTACACTTTAATTTTTGTATTTTGATTCAAATTAATACTTACATATTATTTAGGATGTTTCTGGACGGTTTTGGTGTATTTTGGATGTTTTCTTTATGGTGCATGATTTGGGCACTGCTAAAGAAAACCATGTTGTTTCCCCCAATAAAATGTATGATATTATTAAGGGGTGGTATGGTGCACATGAATTAGTGATTAGTTATTAAATAATAAGTTTGTGTCTGGGAAAAATCATGAATGTTGAGAAAAATGGTAACATCATGGTTTGTTTATGTTTTTTCAGATTGTGAAATCCAACCCTTTTAGGGAGTTTTTTGGAGGTTGCTGCATGCAAGAAGATAGAACACAGTTTTCCAATCCTTCTAAAATAACCATGACACATGCATTTTAGAAATTTAAAATTAGAGATAAGCTTGTATTAGACCCATTAAAGCATAATTTTTCACCACTCTTCTATGTCACTCTAATTCTATGCATCCTCTAAATATTATTGGTGGTTCCCTTTTATTTAGATTCTTGTTTTGATTGATCATAGTGCTTTAATTTTCTATAACCAATTACACGTTGTCTATTTATCTCATTATTTTTTATTTCATAATCTCTTATTATGCAAAAAATAAGATCCAATATTTTAATGAAATATCCCTAATCTACGATGTTTTTTAACGAGATATTTGATTGACCTATTGATGGAAATGTGTTTTGAGCATAGATATAGACGTATCATTATGTCATTAACCATTTTCATCACTTGTTTAATGGTAGGTATATTCTCTCTCTTTTAAATTTTTAATAGAATTGAAAGGATTAGTTTTCATAAATATTTTTCATGTATTTTCAACAATAACATTTGATGAGTTTTTAACGGAAAAGACACTTACTTTATGGTCTTTAATTCTTGGGTTTTTATTAGTTTTTGGAAAACTACTATGAATTGTGGTTTTAAAATATTATTTTAAATTATAGGTTTCATTTAATGTTATAAATATGTTCTATTTTATGATTCAAAAGAATGATATTTTTTAAATTAAGTGGTTTGAGAAATTGGCATACATGGGTGGTGTGTGTTCATATTTTCATAGTGCATGAACATGTGGTTATGGACATGAAACTAGGTGATACACTCTAAAACAATGTTATATCTTCTAGTGACCTCTTGGTGAAAAAAATATGCATTCTTGTGATTATTTGTGTAATAATTTAGTATTCATGTGTGTGTTAGTGGTGGATTTGGTTTCTATATTCCATGTGGTAAATAAATTTAAATAGTTTTTAATTGGTAAACTATTTGTGCAATCCACTCCTTGTAATAAATTATATTTTTAACTATGTGCTAAAATATTCTACTTCTAGTGGCATGTAGGAGACAATTTTGGTGGATTTCCTACTATGTATGATTACCTGGCCCCTGCATATGAATGATGGTGTGTGTGAATACATTATTCTACATTTCAAATGTTACGGAAATGACACATATTTCTCTAGTGAATAGTCAGTTAGATATTTTCATAGGATGGTGTTGGATCTTAGAGATTCTCATATTGATTTATTGGTTTGATCTCACATATGTGTTTTTGTATCGGGATATCCTATGGTTTTCTTGGGTATCAATGTAATACCCTTTCACTCTTACTCTAGTATTATTATTTTATTTGTTTTTTATTTTTTTTTATATTTTTTATACAAAATCCTTAATGTATTTGTTTTATTTTGAATTATTTTTATCGTATATATTTTTTAAAATATGAACGTATTCCACAAATGTTCAGGTATGACATTGGATGTTTTTTTTATAATTTTGTGCATTGGTGATATCATATAGGGTATGTGTAACCATGTTCCCTTACACGAAATTGGTTTGATATTGGATTTTAAACTAACAATTTAAAATAATTGATGATGAATTGTTTTATATATAATGAATTAGTTCCCAATTACATGAAAATTTATGATTTATGTGATTAATTTTTATGTAACAATTTTCAATTTATTTCAAAAAATTTGTAAGAATATAGAATCAAATTTTAGAGAATGTGTATATAGAATATCATATTAGATAATTAAGGATAAAAATTTAAGATTTTCTTAAACAGTGGGGATATCACTAGTTGATTGTTTCAACAAACTGATATTGGAAATAATTTTTTAAAAATTTTATATATATCCTCCATCAATAATATAAGAATTGATGGTGAATTTTCATTATTATTTATTGGATATTCACCCTAAAAATAGAAAATTTAGTCTCACCTAAATAGTAAACATTAGTGGTCTTTGTTGAAAAGAAACATAGTTTTTTATGTGTCTCAATTATCTCTTTTAAACATGTAAAAATAGGACATCAAAATCCTTTTGTTATGATTCAAATATTTCATGTCCATTACTATCATTGGGATAATATATCAATGGAAATTATTATTTTTTACCTTTGTAACCCTCATTTAATGGATTTTTCTATATAATTACTGGTTGGATGACTAAATCATCTAATTTACTTCATGTCAAGGATAATTTTTTTATGAGCATGGAATGATTTATTTTCATGAGATTTTGATATTAAATGAGGTAACATATATAATTATTAGACATTGAGATACATAAATAACCTCTCAATTTTTAAATACCATCAAATAGGTAAAGAAATATAATATAAATCTTATAATGACATAAATTTCTTAAATATCAGAAAAAATATAGTTACTCAACTTTTGAATGATATGTTTTAAAATTTTTTACTGGTTATTGTTGGATAATGGGGTTTTAAAATATCATTGGTTGAGTATTCATATATAACTATTTACCAATTATTAATCAATATAGACCCTTTTGAATCCTTATATGGCAATACTTCACGTACTCAATGTTATTTGGATAATACATATGACACGTACTTAATGAGACTATGAATTATGTTATAGATGAATAATAAGATACATAATATTAATAATTTACATGTTATCAATAGAAACATCTAGAAATTATATATGGATTGGAATCAATTTGTGTTGAATTTTTATCATTGATCAAGTATTCATGAATGTATCCAATTTATTGCGTAACCATTTAGTGGAATGATAATGGAAAAAACCCCAATATATGTGGGAATATTGATATATTTAAATGTGTTAAGAATGTGTCATATTAAAAAACAATACATATTTATATGAAATTTTTTCATAGATCTTTTCAATTTATTTATTAATTAAGAAAACATTAGATCCTTCCCAAAAGATAGTGATAGAATATCTATAATTGGAACAAAATAATTTGATAGTTGAACAACTAGTTTTGGTTATTGATTTATAAAGTGTAGTGTTTCATGTGAAATATAGTCCTTCAGTTTATATTTTTGGTAGTTCATGATTGAAAATAATTACACATTGTAGATGGAGTCATTAAAGATAGAAGATTGGACTTATACGTATTGAAAAAAATATTTCCTCACTATAGTTTTAGTATGGGTGGATGTGATATGATAGGTTTATATTAGAAACACATGATGTTGCATTTCAAAAAGTATACACTTATTCATTTATTTTTATGGTTTTAGGAATCAAAAATTAGAAAATTTAAGATATTTTCTTTGCTACAAATTCATAGTGTATGAGTACTGAAACACTGCATGTCACTCATGAAATTGAACAATATATAATGTCTGAGTTTATGTTATATATAGTGTGTTTCATTGCCAATTTTTATATTGTCCCTAATCATGTATAATGGTCTTATATTTTTATAATTTGAAAATTTTTAATCAATTAAATTTAATTTAAGTGTTTATAGGTTATAGATTTCCCTCCAAACACACATAAATCTCCAGAAACCACTCCCACATTGATCTAGTTCATTCCTCTCATGTATTTTTTCTCATTATGAATTAATCATCAAAACACATTGAATAATTCGTTCAGGTATCTAAAATTTCATTCTATCTTCATCTATATCATTATTCAACTACTATTTTTCACTATAATGAACATATTACCTAGGAAAGAAATTTTGATGAAATTTATTTATGGATTTTTGAATGTGACGAATTTATCTTATCATGTAAGGGTTCATTTTATATAAAAATTGTGGGAGAAAATATTTCATGAATATATTAAATGATTTCAAGTAGGTGTCTCTATGTCATTTCATTTATCATATCCATAATGTGGTATTGATTTTTATGAATGATTTATTCAAATATATTGAATATATTCTTGATATGTATGATTATTTTTTTTATCTATATACATAATAAATACTTGTTTTCAAATGCTATCCAATGGAAAATGTCTAAATTTATAAATTTATTCGAATTTTTTCTTCATTCCAATATTGTTTTTGTTAAAAATAATATACTATCAAATCATTAGTATTAATTAAATATTTTTCAATAAATTTTTATACAATAATTATAATGATTTTAAAATGTGTCATTATGAAATCTATATAATAAAATATGGAATTATGTGATGAATTTATATATATAAGCTTATAAAAAATATCTCATATTATTGTTTAGGTCCAAGAAACTACTCCAGAAATGAAAAAATTAATATTATTAATTGTGATATATTTATTTCCATCCTTGATAATAATATATCTAGGATATATATATATATTCTTAGATAAATCCTTCGATAGTAAATATATTATATGGGATTGAAGCATCCATCCAATATTATATAACTAGATTAAAATAAAAATTATATATTATATGTCATTATCCATAAATAATAATTTTTATTGTATAAAAATTAATTAATCCTATATATATTGTTTTTGTTTCATACATATTAATCTATCCCAGGGTGTATTTTTATTTGAGATCGATTGAGCTATCCCATTTTTCATTTGGGAGAGATAATGCATACCAACATCAATGCATAATATAATATTTACATTATAAAAACTAAATTTCCCTTATACTTCAAACCAAACCTAGAAACCTGGAATATAGCCCAACCATTGGTTTAAAAACCTAATAACCTAAATTTATCCAAAAAAGGCCTCCCAAAATATAATAGCTAAAATTTAATTCTCTTACTGCTTGGACCATATACCACATTATTCAAAAAGAAAATATAATTAAACTAACCTATTAATGATACATTAAAAATTATAAATAATATATTTTTTAATAAATAAATTAAATTAGTACTTTAAAATGATTAAACGGTATTATTGGAAGATGAAACTCATGAAACCATTGTTAAAGAAAGAGAAAAGAGAAATTTGTAGGGTATGTTGGGAGATTAAATTGGCTCACATTAACAAAAGAAATAATGATAAGAGAATATCCAATATTTTCACAAATGTATATAAATATCTCTCACATGACCAATTATATAATAATAATAATAATAGTAATAATAATAATAATAATATTTTATATTAACAATATTATAATAATTTCATTAAAATTTATATACCATTAATATAAATAAAATTTAATTTAATATTATAAATAAAAAAATATTATTATTCGATAACACAGATATATATTAATTTTTTAAAATTTTTTTATAATAAATGTATATATACATATATTCAGTTATATTTATAACAATTTTAGATATTTTGGAAGGATTTTATCATTATTTTAAAATAATATGATCATTTTGGGAATGATTTTAATCCACCCCAAAGTAAATTCTATATAAATTTTAAATATATAAAACGATAATAAAAACATGTTTATTTATATTATAATTGTAACGCCCTGACCCCAGCTACCCAGAGTCGGTGCATCACTTAGTAACATTGGCATGATCACAAAAGATCAAGTCTCGAAAGACCGGTTAGTTTAGTAGCCTTGGAAACACTAGATACATTCGTAAATGTTACATTAAATCATAAAGTGAAAAACTAATACCAAAGTCTTCATAGTCCACACTCATATCCTCTTCTGACTATCCCTAAAGGTCATTCATAAGACACTTCTTCACATCCTGGAAAATATTAAAACATTGAAAGGGGTGACCTCAGATGCTCAGTATGGATAACAATATTGCGGAAGATTTCATAAATAAACATAGAAATTTAAGGCAATGTATAACTAAAACAAAATCCTTTTAAATAAGAACTTCAACATAATATGGAAAATGTAAAATGAGATAATGCCATTCAATTCTTCACATGGATATTCTACTGGTTGAATAATCACCTGCGATATCAATAACCACTTTCATAATGAGGGAATGTATAATGCCAGACATTCTGAAACAGTTTGTCAAGGCCTCGACCAAGACGTCTAAAATGATTAAGGCCTCAGCCAAAACCATAAATCAAATTGGGAAAGGGCCTCAGCCAATTCCACGTCTAGTTGTCTCATTAGAACTACCGATGCATCGAGGAGCTATAGCGGGCTCCACCCGTCACTTATTAAGTCCAATACATTCCTCATATGAATAGGTTTAAACATATCATAAACCATAACATAATCGTATCACATAAAACATGCATAAAGGAAACATAACATTTCAACATTTCAATCACAAGATATCAATACAACACATTGTTATAATAATAACGCTTTCAAAACCATTTTCAATACCAAAATAAAAGAAAGTTAAAACTTTGTATTTATTTTTCTTTTAAAAAGATGGTATGGCTTGTAGAGGAGGCCGAAACTCAAATAATGGTCACGGCGGAGGAGAAGTCATTGTCGCCGCATAAGTACGGAAAGAAAAACATTCCCTTTTGTCGTTTAGAAAAATGTTTTGTATAAAAAAGATTCCTTTTGAATAAACGTAAAAGTCAAAGGGGTTTATACACCGTATAAAAGAAAGTTGTGTATAAAACCAAATATGCCTCAATGAAAGGGATTGAGACGAAGTCCTTAAAAATATCATTTTTAAAATAAAATATATCTATTATGTGTATTCACTATAAGTACACATAAATAATGTAAAAATACAAGATAGGACATAATAATATCATGACATAATTTGAAAGTAGGAGATTAACCCAAAGAATAGAAATTGGGTTAAGAAGTTCCCTTACCTCGTGTCTGACTTGACTCAACCGTTCGTTAACCTCCTGAATAATAAACTAGAGTTAATATATACCTTATTAAGAACCATTTTCAATTTCATTATCCTTTTTATATCACTTATTAAAATGATATGAACATTATTTAATTATTTAAGTTAATAACGGTTGTTTTGTCGATCTTTGGTACTTGAGTCAACAATAAACTTCTTATAATTACAAGTTGTTTATGTGGTAGAATATCCATTATCTACAGAATTATATTCATGATTTAGATTTCATATATATCATATATATCCAGTATATACATTCATTTATAATATTACGTAACATTTAGTGGTAAGAAATGAAATGCACCGTTCATGGAGATGGTAAGTCGTACGTACGCATGAACGCTACTTTCATTTGTATTTCGTATTTAATGAAATCATAATGATATAAAGGTATAATATAGTTCCAGTATAATATCATATATAATATCATTTACTCCATCCTTTATACATCCCACATATGGCATTAACGATTCACATCACTTTGAGGGGGCGGTAGTCCGCACTTCCTAAAATGAAATTATCGCGTTTACCCATAATGGAAATCATATAGTATGCCATAAATTAGAAATACAGAAGAATAAGGAAAACATATACATAATATATATATCATATATGAAAATATTTTCATCAAAATGGCCACCATTATAGGTGTTAATAGAATTTGAACAATCATCATTTCGTGAGGCAGTATTTCGCCACCCACAGAAACAGTATGTTCTTTAACCATTAGACGAATGTGTGTGTAAGTTTAAACCAAATAATAATCATAAAAACATCCTAGTATATTGTAGATACTGGTTTTGTTACAATATAAAGGAATGAAAAGTGTTTAAGGGGTTGGAGAAGCAAAATGAAACAAAACAACATTAGAGAAGACATTACCTTAAAAATAGGGTAGCTCTTTTTGATTTGAGCCAAAGGATTCCTTGGAAAGAATTATGCCTAAAGTGCGGCTTCTAGGAGTAAGGGAGGGATGTTGGGAGAGTATTTGGGAAGAGGTTGGCCGAGCCAAATGGCTTGATGGTGTGAATAAGGTGGGAGTGGTGGGGGCCTTTTATAAGTGGAGAGGAGGGGCACTTTTGGAATGTAATGAAATGTTATTATATTATACAATGATTTTCGGATTCTAAAGGTCCCACACTTGTATAATTCTAGGCTAAGGTGATAAGGGTTATAAATATCTTCATCCAATAGGCTTTGGACAAGTGTAAGCCTTGGATTTTACATTATCTTCTCATTTCATTTAAATCGTTAAATAATGAGGTCATCGCTGCATCATCATGATGTCATAAATAATTTAATTTATTTAATGTCTAAAAATTATAAAACAAATACTATGATGTAGGAAATCTTTTTAGATTTCTAATGAATATTTATAGACAAAATATGGACTTGTGTATCCCCACTTAATGTCTGTTTTAGTAAAACAACTCATGTTTGTGTCAATTTAATTTTAACATTAAATAAATATATATTAATGTCATTTTCCAACCAAAGTGGCTCCATGGGGTCCCCAAGTTGACCCATGGGTTGTCTTGGTCTACCATGACTCATCCAATAGGAGTAGGACAAGTTTCAAGCTCATCTCATATTATTAAAACATTATTTTTACCTTAAACTACACTAATTACCTCTAATCGCGATTAAGAACTTAAAAGTTACTATTCACCAAAAATTATTTTAATCTCATTGAACCAAATTTCACTTCTTAATGACAACCATGTATGTCGGATTTTTGAAAATCAAATCACAGAATTGGTAATATTTCATTTTAACGAAAAAATCAGTTTTTAACAACCACTTAGTGGTTTCACTATTCATCAACAATTGTCGTTTTTCAGAATAAGGCCAAAATTTCACCGTAAGCTATAATTGATATTCCGAATTCAAAAATGATGTCTATTTTACAAAATTACAAACATATAATTTGCATTAATTAATTTTATAATTAATTCCCGCTGTCACAACAAATAGCGTGTTTTTAAGAAACAATTTATATCAAAAGATTGGCAATTGTTTATGTCCAATTTCAATGTTAAATTAACTCTAATGACCACCATTGGACAAAATGGTAAAAATATATTCTAATTATAATTTAAAACCACTAAATAGTATAATTTATCACTATAAATTATTTTGTTTAAAAAATTTGTTTTTAAGTATTTTTCACTATTCATAAAAAATTGGAATTTCTCGGAAAATTACAAAAAATTCAAATTTGGATAATTTAGATATTACGAATACAAAATGAAGTCCATTTTGAAATATAAAATTTCTATAATTTTTAAAATTGGTTATTACTATTCATAACAGCTACTTTGATTAGTCGCGGTGTTTTAGAGCTCGAAGTTGCGTACAATGCAAGCTATTGCATTATTGAATGAGAAGCGTATCATGGAAGCTAGGGGTGTTACATTCTCCCCTCCTTCAATAAATTGTGTCCTCGCAATTTGAAATTTTTCTTTGAAAATAAAAGGTTGAAAAGAGAAAATACCTTTGAGGAAAACCCAAATCGGAAATATGATTAATAAAATTTAGCCTTAATAAGAGGGAAGGGGAAATGAAAAAGTCACGACCCAATTATGATCTCGATTAGGAGAACATTGGTGGCAATTAACGACATATAATTGGAGGAAAACGTAAATATTTGTAGGGAGTGATTGAGGTCATCAATCACAATCAACTGTCAAATTGAGGGCCTCAAAGCCTTCAATCTATGTTGATTTAAAATTTCATCAGTTCAACAAGACATAAGGTATTAGGATAACACATTTTTTTGTTTTAATATCCATTTACTAAAGTTTAATAATTAATTTATTCATTGAATAAGAGATAGGTATATACTTGACAATTAGAGTTTCAACCTTCGACTCATCTTTCAATCAAAAAGATAATAGAACTCAAAAATATTATACTTAAACTAATTGTATATGGTTCCAAATGTTAACACATACCATTTAGATTTGTAAAATTATTTTGTATTAACCAGGGACTTCCTGTAGGCTAGTGGTAGGAAATAAAGGCATGTCGCACTATGATTGTGGGTTCGATTCCTGCAGCTTTGTCCGACGCGACGGGTTATGCCCCACCCTGCAGGTTGTCCTTTTCCTAAAACTATAGTATTATAATATTCAAAAATAATCTTCATAAATTTTAACCTTAAACAATACTATCCAAAGATCAACTTAATCCACTCTAACCTTTATAGTTATCCAAAATACCTCTGTCCAGACTTTCTCTAAAAGGTCTCTTAATTCCAAAATCAATTTATCAGATTCCCAAAACAACGAAAAGATTTTCTTATTGTCACATAATAAAAATATGATTACCTTAATCATATTAAAACCTTACTGAAATCAAAAAGTACAGCAGTACAATCCATATATATATATCACATTTTTCTTATAACCAGAATATAATCCTTGAGTCCAAAAGCACCAATACATTAATTATTCCGCTTCAACTGTAGTCACCGCATAAGATTGGCCTTGATCCCTTGGAATTTTCTGAGGTAAGTTTCCTTGACGCTTAGGACATTCATTTGCATAATGCACCATTTCCCTACATTTTTAGCATTCTACTTTGACAACCTCTTTCTTTCCCTTGCAATCACGAGCCTGGTGACCCTTTTCTCCACATTTATAACAAACTCCCATTCCTTTTAGGCACGTACCATGGTGATTCTTCCCACAATTATCACATAATGGAAAATCCATCTTTCCGTTTTTCCCTTTATCTGTCTCTTGTTCCACCGTTCTCTTCTTCTCTTGCTTTACTTTGTTGTCAAAATACTTAGAGAATTCCTTTTCTGTCTTTATAGCACACGAGACAATATCTTCGTATGATGAGAAGGATTTTGATACGAAAGATCGAAGGAGAAATGGTTTTAACCCATCAAATAAACGATCAATCTTTCTTCTTGGGTTACGTATATAATCGGCAGCATGCCTCGCTAACCTTGTAAAGTTAGCCTCATACTTTGCGACATTCTCATCCTCCTTCTACCTCAAACTCAGAAATTGCCATTCCATATCTGTTCGATGGTCACGAGGAAAGTATTTTTCTAAGAAAAGCTCTTTGAACTCCCTCCATTCCATATTTGATACATCATCTTCTTCCTTGGTGTTTTGAATCAGCGACCACCACTGATCGGCATCTCCAGTGAGGCGGTAAACTGCCATGACAACCTTCTCCCTTTCACTACTCCCCAAGGCATGGAATATTTTCTCCATGGAATTTATCCATTGCTCAGCTACTATAGGATTTGTACTCCCATTGAATGTTGGTGGTTGTTGCCTCATGAAACGGTCTAGCATTGATCATCCACGTTGCAGATCAGGGTGCTCCATACGAGTAAGGTTATTATTCATAACCTGCGTGAGTTGTCCCAGTACGGTGAGAAGCTGATCAGCACCAGTTGTATCACTAGCTCCACCATAATTATCTTGACCAGGAGGGAAATCCCTACACGGAGTGCGTGCATTGATACAGTTTCAATTCCTTCCACTAGGCGCCATTTCTAAACAATGGCATAAACTAGAATAGTTTATGAAATAAAATACATAATTCCATATTTGTAAAATACTTTACATAAATTGAACTATTTATGGATATAATCCATAATCATAAAAAGAAATGTTTCCTTTGAGGAAGTATATACTCATAACCCTTGATAGTGGGTTGTAAAGAAAATGAGAATTATCCTAAGCATATCCCCTGGGAGTGTCGTAACCAAGAGTGCAGCAAGGCCCGTTGTCGTGCACCAGTTCCCGTTCGAGTCTAGCTCAAAGCGGTGTTTTCGGGTTTTACCCCTAGGTACATCTGTGCCAGAGCCGCCTCTACCTGCTCGTATCCAGACAGGGATGTATTGCTCGGAAAACTCAAAACATCTCTATAATACCAAAATTCTAGGAAGTTCTTCTATACCAATCCTTAAAGTCTATCTTTGGGCTATGTGCTCTAATCAGAGTTTATCTACATCTAGCTTCCAAGGTTAGTACTAAACTGCCTCTGATACCAACTGTAAGGCCCCGACCCCAGCTACCCAGAGTCAGTGCATTACTTCGTAACATTGGCATGATCACAAAAGATCATGTCTCGAAAGACCGATTAGTTTAGTAGCCTTGGAAACACTAGATACATTCGTAAATGTTATATTAAATCATAAAGTAAAAAACTAATAAAAAAGTCTTCATAGTCCACACTCATATCCTCTTCTGACTATCCCTACAGGTCATTCATATAATACTTCTTCACATCCTGGAAAATATTAAAACATTGAAAGGGGTGAGCTCAGATGCTTAGTAAGGATAACAATATTGCGGAAACTTTCATAAATAAACATAAAAATTTAAGGCAATGTATAACTAAAACAAAAAAATTTTAAACAACAACTTCAACATAATATGGAAAAAGTAAAATGAGATAATGCCATTCACTTCTTCACATGGATATTATACTGGTCAAATAATCACCTTCGATATCAATAACCACTATCATAATGAGGGAATGTATAATGCCAGACATTCTGAAACATTTTGTCAAGGCCTCGGCCAAGACGTCTAAAATGATTAAGGCCTCGGCCAAAACCATAAATCAAATTGGGAAAGGGCCTCAGCCAATTCCACTTCTAGTTGTCTCATGAGACCTACCGATGCATCGAGGAGCTATATCGGGCTCCACCCGTCACTTATTAAGTCCAATACATTCCTCATATGAATTGGTTTAAACATATCATAAACCATAACATAATCGTATCACATAAAACATGCATAAAGGAAACATAAAATTTCCACATTTCAATCACAAGATATCAATACAACACATTTTTATAATAATTACGCTTTCAAAACCATTTTCAATACCAAAATAAAAGAAAGTCAAAACTTTGTATTTATTTTTCTTTTAAAAAGATGGTATGGCTTGTAGAGGAATCCGGAACTCAAATAATGGTCACGGCGGCGGAGAAGTCGTTGTCGCCGCATAAGTACGGAAAGAAAAACATTCCCTTTTGTTGTTTAGCAAAACGTTTCGTATAAAAAATATTCCTTTTGAATAAACGTAAAAGTCAAAGAGGTTTATACACCGTATAAAAGAAAGTTGTGTATAAAACCAAATATGCCTCAATGAAAGGGATTGAGACGAAGTCCTTAAAAAGATCATTTTTAAAATAAAATATATCTATTATGTTTATTCACTATAAGTACACATAAATAATGTAAAAATACAAGATAGGACATAATAATATCATGACATAATTTGAAAGTATGAGATTAACCCAAAGAATAGAAATTGGGTTAAGAAGTTCCCTTACCTCGTGTCTGACTTGACTCAACCGTTCTTTAACCTCCTGAATAATAAACTAGAGTTAATATATACCTTATTAAGAACCATTTTAAATTTTATTATCCTTTTTATATCACTTATTACAATGATATGAACATTATTTAATTATTAAAGTTAATAACGGTCATTTTGTCGATCTTTGGTACTTGAGTCAACAATAAACTTCTTATAATTACAAGTTGTTTATGTGGTAGAATATCCATTATCTCCAGAATTATATTCATGATTTAGATGTCATATATATCACATATTTCCAGTATATACATTCATTTATAATATTACGTAACATTTAGAGGTATGAAATGAAATGCACCGTTCATGGAGACGGTAAGCTGTACGTACGCATGAACGCTACTTTCATTTCTATTTCGTATTTAATGAAATCATAATGATATAAAGGTATAATATAGTTCCAGTATAATATCATATATAATATCATTTACTCCATCCTTTATACATCCCACATATGGCATTAACGATTCACATCACTTTGAGGGGGCGGTAGTCCGCACTTTCTAAAATAAAATTATCGTGTTTACCCATAATGGAAATCATAAAGTATGCCATAATTGAGAAATAAATAAGAATAAGGAAAACATAGACATAATATATATATCATATATGAAAATAGTGTCATCAAAATGGCCACCATTATAGGTGTTAAAATAATTTGAACAATCATCATTTTGTGAGGCAGTATTTCGCCACCCACAGAAACAGTATGTTCTTTAACCATTAGAAGAATGTGTGTGTAAGTGTAAACCAAATCCTAATCATAACAACATCCTAGTATATTTTATATACTTGTGTTGTTACCAAATAAATTAATGAAAAGAGTTTAGGGGGTTGGATAAGAAAAATGAAACAAAACAACATTAGAGAAGACATTACCTTAAAAATAGGGTAGCTCTTTTTGATTTGAGCCAAAGGATTCCTTGGAAAGAATTCTTCCCAAAGTGAGGCTTCTAGGAGTAAGGGAGGGATGTTGGGAGAGTATTTTGGCAGAGTTTGGCCGAGCCAAATGGATTTAAGGTGTGAATAAGGTGGGAGTGGTGGGGGTCTTTTATAAGTGGAGAGGAGGGGCACTTTTGGAAAGTAATGAAATGTTATTCTATTATACAATGCTTTTCGGATTATAAAGGTCCCACACTTGTATAATTCGAGGATAAGGTTATAAGGGTTATAAATATCCTCATCCAATAGGCATTGGACAAGTGTAAGCTTTGGATTTTACATTATCTTTTCATTTCATTTAAATCGTTAAATAATGAGGTCATCGCTGCATCATCATGATGTCATAAATAATTTAATTTATTTAATGTCTAAAAATTATAAAACAAATACTATGATGTAGGAAATCTTTTTAGCTTTCTAATGAATATTTATAGTCAAAATATGGACTTGTGTAACCCCACTTAAAGTCTGTTTTAGTAAAACAACTGATGTTTGTGTCAATTTAATTTTAACATTAAATAAATATATATTAATTTCATTTTCCAACCAAAGTGGCTCAATGGGGTCCCAAGTTGACCCATCGGTTGTATTGGTCGGCCATGACTCATCCAATAGGATTAGGACAAGTGTCAAGCTCATTTCATATTATTACAACATTATTTTTACCTTAAACTACACTAATTACCTCTAATCGCGATTAAGAACTTAAAAGTTACTATTCACCAAAATTTATTTTAATCTCATTGAACCACATTTCACTTCTTAATGACAACCATGTATGTCGGATTTTTGAAAATCAAATCACAGAAGTGGTAATATTTCATTTTAACGAAAAAATCAGTTTTTAACAACCACTTAGTGGTTTCACTATTCATCAACAATTGAAGTTTTTCAGAATAAGGCCAAAATTTCACCGTAAGCTATAATTGATATTCCGAATTCAAAAATTATGTCTATTTTAAAAAATTCCAAAAATATAAGTTGCATTAATTAATTTTATAATTAATTCCCCCTGTCACAACAAATAGCGTGTTTTTAAGACACAATTTATATCAAAAGATTGGCAATTGTTTATGTCCAATTTCAATGTTAAATTAATTCTAACGACCACCATTGGACAAAATGGTAAAAATATATTCTTATTATACTTTAAATCCACTAAATAGTATAATTTATCACTATAAATTATTTTGTTTAAAAAAGTTGTTTTTAATTATTTTTCACTGTTCATAAAAAATTGGAAGTTCTCAGAAAATTACAAAAAATTCAAATTTGGATAATTTCGATATTACGAATACAAAATGAAGTCCCTTTTGAAATATAAAATTTCTATAATTTTTAAAAAGTGGTTATTACTATTCATAACGGCTACTTTGATTAGTCGCGGTGTCTTAGAGCTCGAAGTTGCGTACAATGCAAGCTATTGCATTATTGAATGAGAAGCGTATCATGGAAGCTCAGGGTGTTACATTCTCCCCTCCTTCAATAAATTGATTCCTCGCAATTTGAAATTTTTCTTTGCTAATAAAAGGTTGAAAAGAGAAAATACCTTTGAGGAAAACCCACATCGGAAATATGATTAATAAAATTTAGCCTTAATAAGAGGGAAGGGGAAATGAAAAAGTCACCACCCAATTATGATCTCGATTAGGAGAACATTGGTGGAAATTAACGACATATAATTGGAGGAAAACGTAAATATTTGTAGGGAGTGATTGAGGTCATCAATCACAGTCAACTGTCAAATTGAGGGCCTCAAAGCCTTCAATCTATGTTGATTTAAAATATCATCAGTTCAACAAGACATAAGGTATTAGGATAACACATTTTTTTGTTTTAATATCCCTTTACTAAAGTTTAAGAATTAATTTATTCATTGAATAAGAGATAGATATATGATTGACAATTAGAGTTTCAACCTTCAACTCATCTTTCACTCAAAAAGATAATAGAACTAAAAAATATTATACTTAAACTAATTGTATAAGGTTCCAAATGTTAACACATACCATTTAGATTAGTAAAATAATTTTGTATTAACCAGGGACTTACTGTAAGCTAGTGGTAGGAAATAAAGGCTTGTCGCACTATGATTGTGGGTTCGATTCCTGCAGCTTTGTCCAACGCGACGGGTTATGCCCCACCCTGCAGGTTGTCCTTTTCCTAAAACTATAGTATTATAATATTCAAAAATAATCTTCATAAATTTTTAACCTTAAACAATACTATCCAAAGATCAACTTAATACACTCCAACCTTTATAGTTATCCAAAATACCTCTTTCCAGACTTTCTCTAAAAGGTCTCTTAATTCCAAAATCAATTTATCAGATTCCCCAAACAAAGAAAAGTTTCTCTTATTTTCACATACTAAAAATATGATTACCTTAATCATATTAAAACCATACTGAAATCAAAAAGTACTGCAGTACAATCCATATATATATATCACATTATTCTTATAACCAGAATATAATCCTTGAGTCCAAAAGCACAAATACATTAATTATTCCGCTTCAACTGTAGTCACAGCATAAGATTGGCCTTGATCCCTTGGCCTTTTCTGAGGTAAGTTTCCTTGACGCTTAGGACATTCATTTGCATAATGCCCCATTTCCCTACAATTGTAGCATTCAACTTTGACAGCCTCTTTCTTTCCCTTGCAATCACGAGCCTGGTGACTCTTTTCTCCACATTTATAACAAACTCCCATTCCTTTTAGGCACGTACCAGGGTGATTCTTCCCACAATTATCACATAATGGAAAATCCTTCTTTCCCTTTTTCCCTTTATCTGTCTCTTGTTCCACCGTTCTTTTCTTCTCTTGCTTTACTTTGTTGTCATAAGACTTAGAGAATTCCTTTTCTGTCTTGATAGCACACGAGACAATATCTTTGTATGATGAGAAGGATTGTGATATTAAAGCTCGACGGAGAAATGGTTTTAACCCATCAAATAAACGATCAATCTTACTCCTTGGGTTACGTATATAATCGGCAGCATTCCTCGCTAACCTTGTAAAGTAAGCCTCATACTTTGCGACATTCTCATCCCCCTTCTGCCTCAAACTTAGAAATTGCCTTTCCATATCTGCTTGATGGTCATGAGGAAAGTATTTTTCTAAGAAAAGCTCTTTGAACGCCCTCCATTCCATATTCGATACGTCATCATCTTCCTTTGTGTTTTGAATCAGCGACCACCACTGATCGGCATTTCCAGTGGGGCGGTAAACTACCATGAAAACCTTCTCCATTTCACTACTCCCCAAGGCATGGAATATTTTCTCTAAGGAATTTATCCATTGCTCAGCTACTATAGGATTTGTACTACCATTGAAGGTTGGTGGTTGTTGCCTCATGAAACGGTCTAGCATTGATCCTCCACGTTGCGGATCAGGGTGCTCTATACGAGTAAGGTTATTTTTCATAACCTGCGTGAGTTGTCCCAGTACGGTGAGAAGCTGATCAGCACCAGTTGTATCACTAGCTCCACCATAATTATCTTGAGCAGGAGGGAAATCCCTACACGGAGTTCGTGCATTGATACGGTTTCCATTCCTTCCACTAGGCGCCTTTTCTAATCAATGTCATAAACTAGATTAGTTTATGAAATAAAATACATAATTCCATATTTGTAAAATACTTTACATAAATTGAACTATTTATGGATATAATCTATAATCATAAAAAGAAATGTTTTCTTTTGAGGAATTATATACTCATAACCCTTCATAGTGGTTTGTAAAGAAAATGAGAATTATCCTAAGCATATCCTCCGGGAGTGTCGTAACCAAGAGTACAGCAAAGCCCGTTGTCGTGCACTAGTTTCTGTTCGAGTCTAGCTCAAAGCGGTGTTTTCGGGTTTTACCCCTAGGTACATCTATGCCAGAGCCGCCTCTACATGCTCGTATCCAGACATGGATGTATTGCTCAGAAAACTCATAACATCTCTATAATACCAAAATTCTAGGAAGTTCTTCTATAACAATTCTCAAAGTCTATCTTTGGGCTATGTGCTCTAATCAGAGTTTATCTACATCTAGCTTCCAAGGCTAGTACAAAACTACCTCTGATACCAACTCTAACGCCCCGACCACAGCTACCCAGAGTCGGTGCATTACTTCGTAACATTGGCATGATCAAAAAAGATGAAGTCACGAAAGACCGATTAGTTTAGTAGCCTTGGAAACACTAGATACATTCGTAAATGTTACATTAAATCATAAAGTGAAAAACTTATAACAAAGTCTTCATAGTCCACACTCATATCCTCTTCTGACTATCCCTGTAGGTCATTCATAAAATACTTCTTCACATCCTGGAAAATATTAAAACATTGAAAGGGGTGAGCTCAGATGCTCAGTAAGGATAACAATATCGTGGAATCTTTCATAAATAAACATAGAAATTTAAGGCAATGCATAACTAAAACAAAAGCCTTTTAAATAAGAACTTAAACATAATATGGCAAAAGTAAAATGAGATAATTCCATTCACTTCTTCACATGGATATTCTACTGGTCGAATAATCACCTGCGATATCAATAACCACTTTCATAATGAGGGAATGTATAATGCCATACATTCTGAAACATTTTGTCAAGGCCTCGGCCAAGACGTCTAAAATGATTAAGGCCTCGGGCAAAACCATAAATAAAATTGGGAAAAGGCCTCGGCCAATTCCACGTCTAGTTGTCTCATGAGACCTACCGATGCATCGAGGAGCTATAGCGGGCTCCACGCGTCACTTATTAAGTCCAATAAATTCCTCATATGAATAGGTTTAAACATATCCTAAACCATAACATAATCGTATCACATAAAACATGCATAAAGGAAACATAACATTTCCACATTTCAATCACAAGATATCAATACAACACATTTTTATAATAATAACGCTTTCAAAACCATTTTCAATACCAAAATAAAAGAAAGTTAAAACTTTGTATTTATTTTTCTTTTAAAAAGATGGTATGTCTTGTAGAGGAAGCTGAAACTCAAATAATGGTCACGGTGGCGGAGAAGTCGTTGTCGCTGCATAAGTACGGAAAGAAAAACATTCCCTTTTGTCGTTTAGCAAAATGTTTCGTATAAAAAATATTCCTTTTGAATAAACGTAAAAGTCAAAGGGGTTTATACACCGTATAAAAGAAAGTTGTGTATAAAACGAAATCTGCCTCAATGAATGGGATTGAGACGAAGTCCTTAAAAAGATCATTTTTAAAATAAAATATATCTATTATGTGTATTCACTATAAGTACACATAAATAATGTAAAAATACAAGATAGGACATAATAATATCATGACATAATTTGAAAGTAGGGGATTAACCCAAAGAATAGAAATTGGGTTAAGAAGTTCCCTTACCTCGTGTCTGACTTGACTCAACCGTTCTTTAACCACCTGAATAATAAACTAGAGTTAATATATAACTTATTAAGAACCATTTTAAATTTCATTATCCTTTTTATATCACTTATTACAATTATATGAACATTATTTAATTATTTAAGTTAATAACGGTCGTTTTGTCGATCTTTGGTACTTGAGTCAACAATAAACTTCTTATAATTACAAGTTGTTTATGTGGTAGAATATCCATTATCTCCAGAATTATATTCATGATTTAGATGTCATATATATCATATATATCCAGTATATACATTCATTTATAATATTACGTAACATTTAGAGGTAAGAAATGAAATGCACCGTTCATGGAGACGGTAAGCCGTACGTACGCATGAACGCTACTTTCATTTATATTTCATATTTAATGAAATCATAATGATATAAAGGTATAATATAGTTCCATTATAATATAATATATAATATCATTTACTCCATCCTTTATACATCCCACATATGGCATTAACGATTCACATCACTTTGAGGGGGCGGTAGTCCGCACTTCCTAAAATGAAATTATCGCGTTTACCCATAATGGAAATCATAAAGTATGCCATAAATGAGAAATACAGAAGCATAAGGAAAACATAGACATAATATATATATCATATATGAAAATAGTGTCATCAAAATGGCCACCATTATAGGTGTTAAAATAATTTGAACAATCATCGTTTCGTGAGGCAGTATTTCGCCACCCACAGAAACAGTATGTTCTTTAACCATTAGACGAATGTGTGTGTAAGTGTAAACCAAATACTAATCAAAAAAACATCCTAGTATATTATATATACTTGTGTTGTTACAAATGAAATGAATGAAAAGAGTTTAAGGGGTTGGAGAAGCAAAATGAAACAAAACAACATTAGAGAAGACATTACCATAAAAATAGGGTAGCTCTTTTTGATTTGAGCCAAAGGCTTCCTTGGGAAGAATTATGCCCAAAGTGAGGCTTCTAGGAGTAAGGGAGGGATGTTGGGAGAGTATTTTGGCAGAGGTTGGCCGAGCCAAATGGCTTGAAGGTGTGAATAAGGTGGGAGTGGTGGGGGCCTTTTATAAGTGGAGAGGAGGGGCACTTTTGGAAAGTAATGAAATGTTATTCTATTATTCAATGATTTTAGGATTCTAAACGTCCCACACATGTATAATTCTAGGCTAAGGTGATCAGGGTTCGAAATATCCTCATCCAATAGGCTTTGGACAAGTGTAAGCCTTGGATTTTACAATATCTTCTCATTTCATTTAAATCGTTAAATAATGAGGTCATCGCTGCATCATCATGATGTCATAAATAATTTAATTTATTTAATGTCTAAAAATTATAATACAAATACTATGTTTTATGAAATCTTTTTAGCTTTCTAATGAATATTTATAGTCAAAATATGGACTTGTGTAACCCCACTTAAAGTCGGTTTTAGTAAAACAACTGATGTTTGTGTCAATTTAATTTTAACATTAAATAAATATATATTAATTTCATTTTCCAACCAAAGTGGCTCAATGGGGTCCCAAGTTGACCCATGGGTTGTATTGGTCGGCCATGACTCATCCAATAGGATTAGGACAAGTGTCAAGCTCATTTAATATTATTACAACATTATTTTTACCTTAAACTACACTAATTACATCTAATCGCGATTAAGAACTTAAAAGTAACTATTCACCAAAATTTATTTTAATCTCATTGAACCACATTTCAATTCTTAATGACAACCATTTATGTCGGATTTTTGAAAATCAAATCACAGAAGTGGTAATATTTCATTTTAACGAAAAAATCAGTTTTTAACAACCACATAGTGGTTTCACTATTCATCAAAAATTGAAGTTTTTCAGAATAAGGCCAAAATTACACCGTAAGCTATAATTGATATTCCGAATTCAAAAATGATGTCTATTTTACAAAATTCCAAACATATAAGTTGCATTAATTAATTTTATAATTAATTCCCGCTGTCACAACAAATAGCGTGTTTTTAAGAAACAATTTATATCAAAAGATTGGCAATTGTTTATGTCCAATTTCAATGTTAAATTAATTCTAATGACCACCATTGGAAAAAATTGTAAAAATATATTCTAATTATACTTTAAAACCACTAAATAGTATAATTTATCAGTATAAATTATTTTGTTTAAAAAAAGTTTTTTTAAAGTATTTTTCATTATTCATAAAAAATTGGAAGTTCTCAGAAAATTACAAAAAATTCAAATTTGGATAATTTCGTTATTAAGAATAAAAAATGAAGTCCATTTTGAAATATAAAATTTCTCTAATTTTTAAAAAGTGGTTATTACTATTCATAACGGCTACTTTGATTAGTCGCGGTGTTTTAGAGCTCGAAGTTGCGTACAATGCAAGCCATTGCATTATTGAATGAGAAGCGTATCATGGAAGCTCGGGGTGTTACATTCTCCTCTCCTTCAATAAATGGCGTCCTCACAATTTGAAATTTTTCTTTGAAAATAAAAGGTTGAAAAGAGAAAATACCTTTGAGTAAAACCCACATCAGAAATATGATTAATAAAATTTAGCCTTAATAAGAGGGAAGGGGAAATGAAAAAGTCACCACCCAATTATGATCTCGATTAGGAGAACATTGGTGGCAATTAACGACATATAATTGGAGGAAAACGTAAATATTTGTAGGGAGTGATTGAGGTCATCAATCACAATCAACTGTCAAATTGAGGGCCTCAAAGCCTTCAATCTATGTTGATTTAAAATATCATCAGTTCAACAAGACATAAGGTATTAGGATAGCACATTTTTTTGTTTTAATATCCCTTTACTAAAGTTTAAGAATTAATTTATTCATTGAATAAGAGATAGGTATATGCTTGACAATTAGAGTTTCAACCTTCAACTCATCTTTCACTCAAAAAGATAATAGAACTCAAAAATATTATACTTAAACTAATTGTATAAGGTTCCAAGTGTTAACACATACCATTTAGATTAGTAAAATTATTTTGTATTAACCAGGGACTTCCTGTAGTCTAGTGGTAGAAAATAAAGGCATGTCGCACTATGATTGTGGGTTCGATTCCTACAGCTTTTTCTGACGCGACGGGTTATGCCCCACCATGCAGGTTGTCCTTTTCCTAAAACTATAGTATTATAATATTCAAAAATAGTATTCATAAATTTTTAGCCATAAACAATACTATCCAAAGATCAACTTAATCCACTCCAACCTTTATAGTTATCCAAAATAGCTATGTCCAGACTTTCTCTAAAAGGTCTCTTAATTCCAAAATCAATTTATCAGATTCCCCAAACAAAGAAAAGTTTCTCTTATTGTCACATACTAAATATATGATTACCTTAATCATATTAAAACCTTACTGAAATCAATAAGTACTGCAGTACAATCCATATATATATATCACATTATTCTTATAACCAGAATATAATCCTTGAGTCCAAAAGCACCAATACATTAATTATTCCGCTTCAACTGTAGTCACAGCATAAGATTGGCCTTGATCCCTTGTCCTTTTATGAGGTAAGTTTCCTTGACGCTTAGGAAATTCATTTTCATAATGCCCCATTTCCCTACAATTGTAGCATTCAACTTTGACAGCCTCTTTCTTTCCCTTGCAATCACGAGCCTGGTGACCCTTTTCTCCACATTTATAACAAACTCCCATTCCTTTTAGGCACGTACCAGGGTGATTCTTCCCACAATTATCACATAATGGATAATCCTTCTTTCCCATTTTTCCCTTTATCTGTCTCTTGTTCCACCGTTCTCTTCTTCTCTTACTTTACTTTGTTGTCATAAGACTTAGATAATTCCTTTTCTGTCTTGATAGCACACGAGACAATATCTTCGTATGATGAGAAGGATTGTGATACTAAAGCTCTACGGAGAAATGGGTTTAACCCATCAAAGAAGCGATCAATCTTACTCCTTGGGTTACGTATATAATCGGCAGCATGCCACGCTAACCTTCTAAAGTTAGCCTCATACTTTGCGACATTCTCATCCTCCTTCTGCCTCAAACTCAGAAATTGCCTTTCCATATCTGCTCGATGGTCACGAGGAAAGTATTTTTCTAAGAAAATCTCTTTGAACTCCCTCCATTCCATATTCGATACGTTATCATCTTCCTTTGTGTTTTGAATCAGCGACCAGTACTGATCGACATCTCCAGTGAGGCGGTAAACTGCCATGACAACCTTCTCCCTTTCACTACTCCCCAAGGCATGGATTATTTTCTTTAAGGAAATTATCCATTGCTCAGCTAATATAGTTTTTTTACTCCCATTTAAGGTTGGTGGTTGTTGCCTCATGAAACGGTCTAGCATTGATCCTCCACGTTGCGGATCAGGGTGCTCCATACGAGTAAGGTTATTATTCATAACCTGCGTGAGTTGTCGCAGTACGGTGAGAAGCTGATCAGCACCAGTTGTATCACTAGCTCCACCATAATTATCTTGAGCAGGAGGGCAATCCCTACACAGAGTGCGTGCATTGATACGGTTTCCATTCCTTCCACTAGGCGCCGTTTCTAAACAATGGCATAAACTAGATTAGTTTATGAAATAAAATACATAATTCCATATTTGTAAAATACTTTACATAAATTGAACTCTTTATGGATATAATCCATAATCATAAAAAGAAATGTTTCCTTTGAGGAAGTATATACTCATAACCCTTCATAGTGGTTTGTAAAGAAAATGAGAATTATCCTAAGCATATCCCCCGGGAGTGTCGTAACCAAGAGTGCAGCAAGGCCCGTTGTCGTGCACCAATTCCCGTTCGTGTCTAGCTCAAAGCGGTGTTTTCATGTTTTACCCCTAGGTACATCTGTGCCAGAGCCGCCTCTACCTGCTCGTATCCAGACAGGGATGTATTGCTCGGAAAACTCATAACATCTCTATAATACCAAAATTCTAGGAAGTTCTTCTATACCAATCCTCAAAGTCTATCTTTGGGATATGTGCCCTAATCAGAGTTTATCTACATCTATCTTCCATGGTTAGTACTAAACTACCTCTGATACCAACTGTAACGCCCAGACCCCAGCTACCCAGAGTCGGTGCATTACTTCGTAACATTGGCATGATCACAAAAGATCAAGTCTCGAAAGACCGATTAGTTTAGTAGCCTTGGAAACACTAGATACATTCTTAAATGTTACATTAAATCATAAAGTGAAAAACTAATAACAAAGTCTTCATAGTCCACACTCATATCCTCTTCTGACTATCCCTGCAGGTCATTCATAAAATACTTCTTTACATCCTGGAAAATATTAAAACATTGAAAGGGGTGAGCTCAGATGCTCAGTAAGGATAATAATATTGCGGAAGGTTTCATAAATAAACATAGAAATTTAAGGCAATGTATAACTAAAACAAAATCCTTTTAAACAACAACTTCAACATAATATGAAAAAAGTAAAATGAGATAATTCCATTCACTTCTTCACATGGATATTCTACTGGTCGAATAATCACCTGCGATATCAATAACCACTTTCATAATGAGGGAATGTATAATGCCAGACATTCTGAAACATTTTGTCAAGGCCTCGGCCAAGACGTCTAAAATGATTAAGGCCTCAGCCAAAACCATAAATCAAATTGGAAAAGGGCCTCGGCCAATTCCACGTCTAGTTGTCTCATGAGACCTACCGATGCATCGAGGAGCTATAGCGGGCTCCACCCGTTACTTATTAAGTCCAATACATTCCTCATATGAATAGGTTAAAACATATCATAAACCATAACATAATCGTATCACATAAAACATGCATAAAGGAAACATAACATTTACACATTTCAATCATAAGATATCAATACAACATATTGTTATAATAATAACGCTTTCAAAACCATTTTCAATACCAAAATAAAAGAAAGTTAAAACTGTGTATTTATTTTTCTTTTAAAAAGATGGTATGGCTTGTAGAGGAAGCCGAAACTCAAATAATGGTCACGGCGGCGGAGAAGTCATTGTCGCCGCATAAGTACGGAAAGAAAAACATTCCCTTTTGTCATTTAGCAAAACGTTTCGTATAAAAAAGATTCCTTTTGAATAAACGTAAAAGTCAAAGAGGTTTATACACCGTATAAAAGAAAGTTGTGTATAAAACCAAATATGCCTCAATGAAAGGGATTGAGACGAAGTCCTTAAAAAGATCATTTTTAAAATAAAATATATCTATTATGTGTATTAACTATAAGTACACATAAATAATGTAAAAATACAAGATAGGACATAATAATATCATGACATAATTTGAAAGTAGGAGATTAACGCAAAGAATAGAAATTGGGTTAAGAAGTTCCCTTACCTCGTGTTTGACTTTACTCAACCGTTCTTTAACCTCCTGAATAATAAACTAGAGTTAATATATACCTTATTAAGAACCATTTTCAATTTAATTATCCTTTTTATATCACTTATTACAATGATATGAACATTATTTAATTATTTAAGTTAATAACGGTCGTTTTGTCGATCTTTGGTACTTGAGTCAACAATAAACTTCTTATAATTACAAGTTGTTTATGTGGTAGAATATCCATTATATCCAGAATTATATTCATGATTTAGATGTCATATATTTCATATATATCCAGTATATGCATTCATTTATAATATTATGTAACATTTAGAGGTAAAAAATGAAATGCCTCGTTCATGGAGAAGGTAAGCCGTACGTACGCATGAATGCTACATTCATTTCTATTTAGTATTTAATGAAATCATAATGATATAAATGTATAATATAGTTCCAGTATAATATCATATATAATATCATTTACTCCATCCTTTATACATCCCACATATGGCATTAATGATTCACATCACTTTGAGGGGGCGGTAGTCCGCACTTCCTAAAATGAAATTATCGCGTTTACCCATAATGGAAATCATAAAGTATGCCATAAATGAGAAATACAGAATCATAAGGAAAACATAGACATAATATATATATCATATATGAAAATAGTTTCATCAAAATGGCCACCATTATAGGTGTTAAAAGAATTTGAACAATTATCGTTTCGTGAGGCAGTATTTCGCCACCCACAGAACAGTATGTTCATTAACCATTAGACGAATGTGTGTGTAAGTGTAAACCAAATCCTAATCATAACAAAATCCTAGTATATTGTAGATACTTGTGTTGTTACAAAATAAAGGAATGAAAAGAGTTTAAGGGGTTGGAGAAGCAAAATGAAACAAAACAACATTAGAGAAGATATTACCTTAAAAATAGGGTAGCTCTTTTTGATTTGAGCCAAAGGCTTCCATGGGAAGAATTCTGCCCAAAGTGAGGCTTCTAGGAGTAAGGGAGGGATGTTGGGAGAGTATTTGGGCAGATTTTGGTCGCGCCAAATGGCTTGAAGGTGTGAATAAGGTGGGAGTGGTGGGGGCCTTTTATAAGTGGAGAGGAGGGGCACTTTTGGAAAGTAATGAAATGTTATTCTATTATACAATGATTTTCGGATTCTAAAGGTCCCAAACTTGTATAATTCGAGGCTAAGGTGATAAGGGTTCGAAATCTCCTCATCCAATAGGCTTTGGACAAGTTTATTCCTTGGATTTTACATTATCTTTTCATTTCATTTAAATCGTTAAATAATAAGGTCATCGATGCATCATCATGATGTCATAAATAATTTAATTTATATAATGTCTAAAAATTATAAAACAAATACAATGATGTAGTAAATATTTTTATCTTTCTAATGAATATTTATAGACAAAATATGGACTTGTGTAACCCCACTTAAAGTCTGTTTTAGTAAAACAACTCATGTTTGTGTCAATTTAATTTTAACATTAAATAAATATATATTAATGTCATTCTCCAACCAAAGTGGCTCCATGGGGTCCCCAAGTTAACCCATGGGTTTTATTGGTCGGCCATGACTCATCCAATAGTAGTAGGACTAGTTTCATGCTCATCTCATATTATTAAAACATTATTTTTACCTTAAACTACACTAATTATCTCTAATCGCGATTAAGAACTTAAAAGTTACTATTCACCAAAAATTATTTTAATCTCATTGAACCACATTTCACTTCTTAACGACAACCATGTATGTCGTATTTTTGAAAATCAAATAACAGAAGTGGTAATATTTCATTTTAACGAAAAAATCAGTTTTTAACAACCACTTAGTGGTTTCACTATTCATCAAAAATTGAAGTTTTTCAGAATAAGGCCAAAATTTCACCGTAAGCTATAATTGATATTCCGAATTCAAAAATGATGTCTATTTTACAAAATTCCAAACATATAAGTTGAATAATTAATTTTATAATTAATTCCCGATGTCACAACAAATAGCGTGTTTTTAAGAAACAATTTATATCAAAAGATTGGCAATTGTTTATGTCCAATTTCAATGTTAAATTAATTCTAACGACCACCATTGGACAAAATGGTAAAAATATATTCTAATTATACTTTAAAACCACTAAATAGTATAATTTATCACTATAAATTATTTTGTTTAAAAAAGTTGTTTTTAAGTATTTTTCACTATTCATAAAAAATTGGATGTTCTCAGAAAATTACAAAAAATTCAAATTTGGATAATTTCGATATTACGAATAAAAAATGAAGTCCATTTGGAAATATAAAATTTCTATAATTTTTAAAAAGTGGTTATTACTATTCATAATGGCTACTTTGATTAGTCGCGGTGTTTTAGAGCTCGAAGTTGCGTACAATGCAAGCTATTGCATTATTGAATGAGAAGCGTATCATGGAATCTCGGGGTGTTACAATAATAAATAATGAATAATATATTCATTTATAAATAATATATCATTAATTTAGAATAACATATATTTTACTATATTGACATTAATAAATATGAATATATAATATATTAACCATTATATGCAACTATATGTAATTATATACATAATTAAGTTAAATATAATAATATTTGTACAATTATATGAGGTCAATATAAATGGAATTATCTATTTTATTATAGTTATAATATATTTATCTTTTGTGGATGGATTTTATTTGAAAAAAACATGATTATGCTGGAATATTTTTAATTCATCTAATTTTTTTTTATTTTAGGGAATATAAAAATATTCACAAAATATTAGTTTCTATAAAAATAATTTAAAATATATATATTAATAAATTTAAAATAATGAATCACAACAAGAAATTATAGTTATTCCATCTGTTCCATACTTTTGGTATAAGTCATTGAACTATTGGTGTATCCTAGACCAATAGTTAGCCAAAATATTGGCTACTTGTATGTTGGGAATGGTCTATACCAATTTGTTCCTCATAATTGATTATATAAATTCAATAGGATTGGATTATTCCATTGGTTCCTAAAAACCATGTGTATAAATGCCTTATACCAATGTTTTTCTGAAAGAATTGGTATAACCCTATACAAATGGTTTGATGAACCATTGGTATAGGACCCTCTAATAGGAGACACACCCCACCCAACATATCCCCTTAGAAAAACCACATGGAAATAGTATATAAAACCCATAAAATAATACATATATTAAATAATTCACAATACACAATTAGAATAGTACGTATTATAATTTTATTATTCAAGAAATCCTGAATTCTTTAATCACATTTTAAGGCATAAAGATAATTTTTTCTGAAAAAACCCTCCCATAATGATGGAAAATTCATATATATGATGTTAAAAATAGATTAAATTAATATGATTCCCAAAAACACCTTATCAGTACATTCTCTATCTTTCTCGTCTATAAAACCATTATAATCATCAATAATGTCATCAAAAGACTCATAATCGCAAATAACATCATTAGTGCAAACATTTATAATGCCATTAACATGATCACCATGAAGATCATGACCTCCCCTACCCAAGGAATCAAACAATGACTTCATCATCAACAAACATGTATCAATTAAAACATCAGAATCTAGAATAAGTTATAGAAAAATATTTATCATTTCAACCATGAAATATTTGATGAATATTTTCCATCTAAAAAAATTTTATATTTCATTTTTTTCACTTGATATTTTTCAAGAACATCTTATAACTACTTTTAAGTACTTGAACATGTCCTTTCATTTCCTAAATATTTCAAATACATTATGGTAATTATACACTTAATATGTAAATATTGGACTCTCCCTTGGTGCTCCTCACATAATAACAATTGAAAAGTATTGTTGTGGATATTTATTAGCATTCATTTTTTCAATGATCCTCATCAGATCATTGTTGAAATTATAAAATATATAAATTATCTGGATATAAATATTAAAAACATATGGATTTTAATAAATCCTACAATATTTTTTATCATATTAGAATAAATCAAACTCCAACATTTCTTCGTTTACTTGGGAAATATAGGTTTAATAAAGGTACACACACTTCAATTTTCAAAACATATCACTACAAAATTGAATTCATGTAAAAAATAGTATTCAATAATTAATTTAATGATATAAATAGAAAATTATAACACATTGGAAATATGATGCATTTTATACATTAAATCACATATAATTTACTCATTATATATTTTACATGATAAATACCTAGTGTATCTCCTGTTTTGTAATGGTACCTAATCCCAATTTGTGCACATAATTTATAGAACACGTATTTTAACATTTTATTCCAACAAATCCTACAAAAGAATATTTTAGTTTTTTAAAAATCAATATACTAATATAATTCATAACCCCTCTCAATTAAAAGGGACAAATTAAAATATTTACATAATCTTGATACCCTTGAAATAGGTTATTTCCTTCTAGTATTATTTTTAAATAAATACATTAAGGTTTGGAATACACCTTAAATCTTTAAAAAATCTATCAAAATATCCATTGTATGACTCATTATCAAATTATTTATATAACTCTGCTAACTTATTTATATTTTTATACCTATTAGCTTTAACAACAAAAAATTTATAATGAAGATGATATCCAAATATTTTTTTCTATAAATAAAATAATAATATACTATTTAATCAAATAAATTTTCTTACCAATATTTGATCTGATGTGTTATCGTTGATTTCATCTCCAATGTGTCTCTGTGAGACTGGTTTCATCCTAATGATGTGGCTATATAATGAAGGCATATTCCAAAAACTGATGCATTGTATTTGATTTTAACTAATCATTTAATTTTATTTATTTGACTCCAACTTTACCTATATTTAGTGATTCCATAAATCACATAATGGAGTCTTCCCAGGGATACTAGTACTAGTACAACTAAATGTTATAATAGAAGGAAAATTTGGATAAAAAACTTAATAACATTGTATACATATAATATAGGAATAATGATCAGTAGAATCATATATATTCCTATGAAATTAATGGTCCATAAAACTAGTTATGTTGGTGGTATCGACTATATGTTTGAAATGATATATATACTTTGGATAGTGAAAATTGACAAGAGAATATGTAAAGGAAACATGAAATTAAAATAAAAGATACATTAAATATTTAATAAATAGAACTAATATAAAATTTTATCAAATAAATATAAAAGAGTTCTAGTGAGGGATCCATTATTAGTAAATGAAGTGGTATATGAGACTCAAGAGATGAGGAAAATGGTCACAATAACATATGAGGTTTGAATATCTATAGTGACAATATGTGAACTATGGGTTTAAAAACACTTCCAGATCGTGTATTAGTGTAAGTATATGGGAGTGATCGAGTATTATGAGTTCTAGGTTTAACTCTTATTCCCCTTTTAAACTATTATAATAATTACCAGTGTTACTAGTTTGGATATGGAATAATTGTTTTATAGATAGTTTTTATGGATTAAAATTTAAAAATTATATAATGAGAAGTATCAAATTTAATTTAATTAGAGATTTAATTTTATATAATACACTAATACATTGAACAAAATGATAAATGTTTGTCTCTATCATGTATCGATCATTTTCAGAAAATATCATTCGGCATATATCCTCACTATTTTTCATTTCCATCCTTGAAAATATATTCATTTCATTATAAAATTACTACTAGTAGGTACCAAAACAATTCCTATACGGTGATATGAAATTATTAATACCTATTAATTCCCAATTTTTACACGGTATGGGTACTGAAATAGAATAGAATTTTCATCTTTATTGGTTTATAAACACAAAAAAGGTGAACATAAAATATCTAATATATACTAATTCTTTTTTTAAATAATTCATAAGAAAACATTTTATTATTGTATATCCAATTAGGTCGAATTTAGTTTCTGTTAGTTAGATTCTCTTTAGATAATTAAAGGGTGACTCATTTTTATTTGATTTATACAAGAGTAAAATATGAATTATCTTTGTTTATTATGATTATGTAGTTTAATTTACCTGAATTTTGTTGATTAGGTTTAATGTAATTTTATTCATTATCATTTGGGTTAGAATTATTTTTTTTATGTTGCTTTAGTTTAAGGAAATTTATTTTATTTGTCATTTAATTTATCACTCAACAAATTATATTAAAACCTCTTAACTACACTGAGACATGGATTTTCACATTAAATATAAACATTTTTTTCCAAATGTTGATTGTCACTTTTCCTTGGTCTTTTTTATTTATATTTTGAAATTTTTTTATCCCCAACCAGTCATTAATTATTCATATTTTATTTTTTGTTTTTTATTTTGATTTATTTTTTTTATGAATTGTTAATAAATTAGGGTTTTTTACTCATTGTATTTTTTTTATTTTTTAACTTTTTATTACTATTATGATTATATAATTTTTAATTCATAGATTATTTTTTTTATCTTTTTGTTTCACTGTATTTATTTGTTTAACTATATTTACTGGATCATTTTTAATTTTTTTTTCTTTGTTTTAGGGTCTAAAATTATAATTCACATTTTTATTTATATCTATTTGTTATTTATTATTTGATCAATACTTCTTCTTTTTTTAGGTTTAAATATTCATTTGTCATCACCTTGTTTTATCTTATTATTTAATTATTGTAATATTTCTTATTTTATTTATATATTTCCCATTTATATGATTATTTATTTTTATTTTTTTATTTTTTATAATACCAATATACTCTTTTAATTATATTGTAATTTTTTATTCACTATTTATTTTTTCTTTGTTCATTGTTCACTTTTCATTTTCTATCAGTTTATTTCATTTAAAGTTTATTTTCTATATATGTATTTGTTTTTATATATTTTTTGTTTAAATTAATTATTATGTCTTTTGGTATATATTCATTTTTTGTACATATACATTTTATAAAATTATTCTATTTTTCTTACTTATAACTTTTTTAATTCCATTTGTTTAATATATTTGTTGACATTATTATGTTGTTTTCATTATTTATAAATCATTCATTTTCTCATTTTGAATATTGATTATATTATTAGACTGTTTATACCAATGATTCAATTTTATTAAATTATTATTTATATCTTTCTACACTGTGTTTCTTTATTTTTTTTCATTATGATCATTTATAATTTATATATTTTTTCATTTCTTTGTATTTCCAATTTTTAGATTAGTTTTTATTTCATTTTATTTATTTTTTAATTGTGACTAATTATATTTGAATGTTTTTCTTTGATTCTTTGTTATTTTATTCATTATATCTATATATTATTTTTTATTTGTGTTTAACATATCATTAAAATTTTTTAGTTGTATTATATATAATAATAACTTTTCTTTCATTTATTTATTATCTTTGGATTTGTTTTTTTTCTTGTTTTGAAGTATCCAATGATGTTTTTATTTGATTTTGTGTATTTATTTTGTTAAATGATATTTTTAGATGATTTTATTGTTTTTCTCATACGATGATTTATTTCACAATGTGTCCCCATTTAATTTTTTTCCACATTTAATATTTCAATGAATTTCATGGATCTCAAACTTACTTTTACTACGTAAATAATATTATATGTATATAAATATTTAAATAAAAATTGATTAAGATCTATTATCAATATGAAATATTTTTTGAAAATAGTTCATAAAATCCATGAAAAATTAATATACCATAGTAATTACATGCATGACATAGATAGTAAAATAGACATGTTTGTACATTAACTACATGGGATACATTGACCAAAACAGACACTAAAATAATATATTAATAGTAATGGGTGGTGGAATTTACAAGGTAATATCACCATTTATTATGTCTTATATATTTCCCATTAAAAATGTATTCCTAGGTATTTAACCACCATATAAAAAAGTAGTAAATACCAAGGTCATGATACAAGGGAAAATATTTGACAAACTATAAATATTGTTTATGAAATTTCAAATGTGTGGCTTATTATAATCATATAATGAGATAAAGTCAATTTAATCTCATAATTCACAATTTTATCAATATATAATAATAATATAATCCTTTTCTATGACTACTTTCTTGGTTGAGTCAATTTATTAAATGATCAAAAAATTTCATAGAGTTACTATAACATTTCTATAGTAATTATTTATATTTTATATTTCATTTTCAACTTTATTAAGGATATATTCTAATAAAGAAGTGGTATCGAGGAGATACATGAAAAATTGGAAATATAATATAATTTTATAAATAAAATCCAATTTGAATTGAAGCTAAATATTTTTTTAGAGGCATAAAAATTTGAATGAATCAACTAATTTCAAGATTTTATATAATTTCAATATTGTAGTTTCCAATTTGGTTAGCATAATATTTTTTTTATAAAATATAAAGGTATACCAGTGTGGGTTTGGATATTTTCATTGATATTGAATGATAATTAAAATATTTAAAAAATATATTAATTATATTATAAAATGGTTTTTTCCTTTTAGATATTACCAATTTTACATTATCTCACTACCACTATTGAAAAAAAAATTTATGTTTTCATGATTGCTTCACATTTAGTTACAGATGATATTTTAGATAAAAACTAGAATAAATGATATATTTTTAATTCATTGGAGAAAAATGAATATATTCAAAATATATTAAATACAAATGATTTTTTGGGACTATTTATATATTGAAAATTTGACATGATGTTATAGAGCCAAAAAATTGAATGAAAATGGATGGTTGATATCACATATTTTAACTCCTCTATATTACCGACCACTATATTTCTCATATAATAACATATGAAAAATGTGTAATTTATGTAATCGTAAACAACATTATTTAAAAAAATAATGGGGGAGTATTGGTATCAAATTCTAATTTTCCATTATCAAATATATGTCATCACATCTCTTTTGTAATAGAACATTATTCAGGTTTAACAGGATCTTTCATATAAAACACATTTTTTTGTATTTACGAATAAATCTATCTCACATCATTATTTTTAAGTGACTTATACAATGAACTATAAAGATAATATCGTTAAAGAATTTTCCATTCATAATCATTAAATCAAACCTCTTTCATTTCACTAAAGTCTCTCAACCATGTGATTAATAATCAAATATAATTATTTTCTATAATAATAATATTGAGGTTGATTATCTGATTCATTGGAATAAAAATCACTCATTTTTATACCATAATTCCATCATGATGTTTTTTTATGAGAATTAAAAATGTCATTTTCAATTTTAAATTAATATTGTTGATTTATCCCTTGAGATTCAGTTGTCTTGATATGAAATTTTTATGTATTTGAATCTTCTCTAGGACTATATTATTATACACATGGATTCGAAAATAGTTAAGTGGTAGCTATGAGACATGGGATGGTTTCGGTGGTGTTGATCATAAAGTCACTATAGTGTTTGGTAAATATTGATTAAGCCATGCAAACAACTAGGTTTTGTAATTTTTTTCATTTCTAGTTTTTTTAGGGAGATATATCATCGGCTTCCCCATTTCATTATTCCCAACCTAGAAACCTCTAAAACATCACTTTGACAGATATAAGAATCTTTACTACTGGAATAGAGGTATTTCATGGTGTTTTCGCTCAAATTAAATGGTATGATTTACCCATTTTATTCAAATATATTTCACTTATTTCCTTAGTTGTCTCTATAATTAGTCCCCTTAATGTACAATTTTGATTTCTAGTGTCTTCTAATCAACAATTTTTTTCTATTTGTTATGAACAATATTTTGACAACTAATGTAGTAGAGTTTATAGAACCTGACATGATCCCATATCATGAGGTAGATGTATCTATTTTATTCTATCAGATTTATGGATTTTATAATTATTTGATGTTTTTATTGGTCTTCTATAAAAAATTAATTATAAATATGATATCTATAATTTTGGTGTAAATGGTATTATATGATTCATTTTTTATTCCATTTGAAAAATGGTGTTATTTCATAGTTCAATGGAAAAATATTTCCAAATGGGTTTCTATGCATTATAACTATTTTATGATATTTTATTGAGGGTTTTTTCTAGGAAAATTAATTTCTAATAGATTTTTGGATAATTTATTATAATTAAAAATAGAAATTTTCCTTGTTTTAATGTTGATTTTATTTTTGAAAAGGTATTTCCTAATATTTAAAATAGGATTGTTTGATTTATGTCATTATTTAGTGATTTACATGAGTTTATTAAGACCTTTATTTGGTTATATTATCTATCCCATTGAATTTTTTTGGAAATCCTGTTTAAAAAACAGGATTTCCAAATGTGTTGTTTATAGTCTGAAGGTGATGGAAAATATATCACATATTGAAAATGATGGATTTTATTGAATAATGTATACACCCTTGTTATGTCCCATTTATACTCATTTATTATTATTCATAGAATGTGATAATGGATAAATTAATCATGATTCATTATAATTTTCTTAGGAGGGGATTTATATAATAGGGAAATAATGGAGGTGGGTTATACCCTATTTTTGAGTGATATTTTCATCGAGAAATGTAGTTTTAATGCGATTAAAAATGCCTTGATATTGGACCACCACTATTATTTATTCCATGAGGAACCCTAGGACACTATTTGGGTTTTTAAGGTTCATTGGATATATTAATGACAATAAAAAATCATCTAGAATCCCCTAGTTAATTATTATAACCTATATTGGGGATTTTTCACTAAGGATACTAGTTCGGATAAATTTATGTGAAATGTTGTGAGACCCTTAACCAATTGGTAGTTGATTCCACTAATGAAAATTGAATACATTTTCAATTAATCCCTATGATTTTTTCATATGATATATATATATGTTTAATTTTATCCCAATATAATATTTATTTTAATGTTATTTTCTTACTCTTATATCTTATCATACATTGATGTATTGTTTATTTATAATTGAGAATAATTATTTTCAGGAATTCCTTATGAAACTATCATTATTCCTATAGAAATTTCCATTATTTTAAATCCTCTTATGGTTTCACTTGGTTGGTTACTCATTATTGAGGAGTCTTTGTGATATTATTAAATGAAAAGTGGGAACATTTTTTTTAAAGAACTATACTTTATTCAAATGCTTTTAAATTGATTTTAAACCGAGATGTAGCATTCTCAAAAGTACATTTTTAAACTGAAATGGAATTCATAACATGTTTTTAAAGGAGGAATAGTTTTAATAGAATATAGTTTAATTTTTTAAATTAAATTACCCCGGTGGGGCCTCTTTTATGAGTGCATCATAAATTGTGTGGTTTGTGTAAGGATATTTGTTATTAATTTTTTATTTTCATATTGTGTAATGTAAATGAAATCATATTCATTATTATCTAGAGTAAATAAATTATTCATTTTTTCATTATATAAAGAACAAAATGGACCCATGGAGCTATTGTATTTTCCATTGAATGCCGCCCCATATTCATACATAGGAGGGTATATGTTCCTCTTTTTTGGAGGGTTTGTATATTACAGTATATAGGATACTTTTTTATTAATATATGTTGATATTTAGGTTTTATTTGGTTAATATATTAGAATTTATATTAGCTTTGTTGGGGTGGGGTTTTTCTCAAGAGTTTGTTTGATCAGTCAGTTATTGTGGTTTATCATCCTCTCTCGAATCCTTTTTTTATTAGAATTCACTCATAGATGGGGATTCTAAATCCTCTATGTAAAAATGATTTCATTAATGTGGATAAATGTTTAGAATATATATTTGATTATACATTGTTATCATTCCATGTTAGGTTGTATTATTTTAGACCTAATTAGTGTTTTCAAAATGGTTTTCTATTATAGGGTGACCTCATTATAGGTTACCGATTTTAAGATATTATATATCCTTGTTTTATGAGGGTGAAATAATTGCCCTATGTTAACTTATTATACCATGGTTCATGAGACAATCTCAATGTTATCAGGAACTTTACTTGGGCCTTGGGGTGGAAGGAATCAGGTGATGAGTCTAGTCGATGTGGGATGGTTCATTGGAAAAATGTATCGGTGCCCTCTTATTATTTTATGGGTGATTGTGGGTATGGGTTAATACTATCAAAGATCAAATGGTTATTTTTGATGAGTTCTTTTCCATCTCTTCCATATACTAGAAATAATTTTTCTTTGGCCATTGACAGGTTTAACATAAATTCGGGATTAATGGGTTTAAATTCATGACACGTTTTAGTGATGAATGGTTTTAGTATGAGAGGAATGAAGGCCACATGAGACATATTATTATATTAAATGTATCAAAAAGAAATATGAATAAATCCATGAGTTCTATGGTTAAATCACTCAACTTCCAAATAATTTTCTACTTTGGAATGATATTATAGAAACCTTTTACAGGAACTTGCACAGTTGTTGCACGGTCTAACAAACCATACAACCACTCCAATAATAGCGAATAAATAATCAACTGTATTATTATCACTCCATTGTTTATTTAAATCTATCATGTGATTTATGAGGTTGGAATGTGGGTAATAAAGTCAATAATTTTGGATTTTAAAGATTATATTATCAAAAAAATTAATCATTGTCTTACGCTTCAGTAATATATAATATTTTCAAAATAAATCTCAAGGGGTATACAACTAATTTTTTTGTAAATTTTGTGATATTTCAAATAAATTATATAAGTTGATGAACCTATTTTAGTATTTATGGGTTTCAAGGAATTAAATTTATATGTATTTTGTATGGTGGAATTATTATTATGGTTTATTGGTTGTGTAAATAACAAAATAATGGGAATTTTATGTGAGAGTAAATGTTTTTGGTGTGTGTGGTTCATATGGGAAAATTATATTTATCCAGTGGGATACTTTTGTTTTTTTATCTTGTGATGTTTTACGTATTTTCATATACAATAATTTTGGGGTGGTTTAAGAACCCAGTATTGTTTTGAAATAGAGAGGATGCCTTATTACAAAATTCTGAAATGTGATTTTAATGTTCCTTTTGTAAACATGTTTTTATTTAATTAATGTTATATATCACATGTGTTGGGTTTTGGGATGTTTTTATTTGAATTTGGTTTTGGTGATTCTTTTTAATATAACCAAATAAATTAATTGAAAACTCTTGTATTGAATCTATTTGGAAGTCATTATAGTGAAACATATGTGGTTTTCCATATCTATAACTCTTCCAAGACTCGAAATTAAGTGGAAAGGATATGTTATTATATTATTTTGGGACATGAATGAGTGTTTTAAATTTATAATATTCTAGTGTTTATTATTTGTCGATGATTGAAGTATGCAATCAAGTGGCTGTCTATATTTAGATAGATCATCAATCCACTTGGAACTCCATAGACCTATATGGTGAGGTTCATTGATACATGGATTAGAAGTCCAAGTTTAGATATGTAGAATAAAATTATCCATGAAAACCCATTTGTGTTGTAATATTCCGAATATTTAATGGAAACCTACATTTATTAATTTTTCTCTATGAAGTTGTAATTTAAAAACTTATTTAAATATTACGTGTTTATGAGGGACCTTAGATGGTGTAAATAACACTAAATGTTGCACTATCATATTTTCCATCTCTCATGAAATGACTATTAGTTATTCAATAATGTTTATATTCTTTACAATAGGTATTCATCTAGAACTTATCTCAATGGTGTTTCAATCACCACTGAATACCATTACTTAATTGATAAATAACTCTATTGTCAATGGTGATTTTTTGGTAGGTTAAACTATGTTAGGTGATTATTTAACTGCATTAAGTATCAATAAGGGTATTTTGGATATTGATAAGAAAAAACAATTGGGGGTTTAGTGTTGTAAGTCCCAACATGGTTAATCCTATTATCCAAATCCTCCAAATACCCATTATTATTGTGTCCATCGTGTTCATCCCTAGTGGATTTTAAGATAAAAAAATTTAATGAATATATCTCAACGACAATTTTGTTATAAGTGGTGGTTTTTGGTGTTTCATACACTCAATATTGGGAAGATAATTTTTGTTTTTTGGAGTATCATTTTTATAGATTATTTTTCCATTATAAATCATTTTTTTAACTGATATCCTTATTTTTTAGGGACGAAAGAGTGTTTGGCCTCATGTTTCCCCATTTTAGTTCTTCATTCCTAATTTCATTATGGTGATCATTGTAATTTTTTTATGATTTGGATCATTTTTCAGTGATTGTGCGATAGATAATAGTTCAAAGCCTTTGGTTTAGGTTGAGATTAATGGGGATATGTTTTGGTTTTTCAGATACACCAAGAGAGGTAATAAGGTTATATTTTATTCCGGATACATAGTGGATTGGGGTTTCAGGTGGGTGTCCTCATATTACCTGTATTGTAGTTATGAGTCTAAAGGTTAGAAACAAGTCATTCATGGTTAAGGAATATCCGTGTCTAGGGTTTTATCCTTTGTTTTTGAATCAATTTGTTTTAATAAGTTGGTTTTATTTACGTTTCATTTTGTTTTTAGAAGATATGGTATTTTCTGATACTATGAATAGTTTGTTTGTTGTTTCTGTAATCAAATATATTTATTGATAATCATTTTTTTATCATTTATTTTTTTATTTCACCATATTAAGATGAATTTAAATTGTGGGGAGATATTTAGTAGGAATCCATGTGTTTCCATTTTTAATGTTCAGTTATATTCATGGGGGATTAGTGTTTATACATTGTATTGTTTTTAGATATTGTAACTTAAGATGATCTGGAGGTATTTGTTTTGTTTATTGTCATTTGGTATGGTATTTGATTTGAAGAGCATTTGTTAGTTATGACATATATATGTGACATGGATCCTGAATTAAAAAAATATAAGGGGTTTAGTCATCCCTTTAGTGAACCATCTCAGATACATAGTCACATCAGTGTCGATGTATGTATTAAAATGGATAAAAGGGAACTACCAGTTGCTATGGGTTGTTGGCTAGGTAATGGTCAGAAACAATGATTCTTAAGGGACATTTTCATCACAATAATAATAATAAAATATGAAAACATTATAGAAATCAAAAAAATATATCTAAATTGTATATTATCCGATAAATTAAATAGCATCCATCAATATAATGTCTCGGAGTCTCTATGAAATGATTTGTTCATGGCTCCACCAATCCCCACCATCAGCCAAGGTCCCATTATTCAAGAACATCTTCCACCTCCAACTACTAATTCCTATATTCCCAAACATAACATTAAAAATTAAAAAACTTCTTAAGGAAAAGGTGGTGTGTGAAAAGATTTACTTATAGGATATCACCAAATATTTATAATAACTTCTATAAAAAATAATCCATTTATACTGTTGATATAAATAAAAAACTGTTCAAAAATTATTTCTACATATTCATTCAACTAGAAATTCAAAACATGTAGACATAATATATATAAAAAATTTTAATTTAACATTATGTTACATATAGATCATGGATAAATGTGTTCAAGCTACATTAGAATGTGATAATAATAAAAAGATACCATTTTAATTTTCCCTGAGTTTCAATAGTTCATGGGTGTAAGAAACATTCACTACTCTCCTAATAAGTCAAGAAACATTATGTGAAGAAATACCTTAGTTTTATGACACTAATATGGAAAACATAAACCCTATATCAGTGAAAGTCTGGATGAATTTGGTTTAGTTAGAATTGTTATTCTCAATACATTTATAAGGGATTATGGTCCGAGCATTCCTTTAAATGTTATATAAAAAAATCTGGACCACACGTGGTTTCAATATATAAATCAAAAATAAACTATGATTAAATAATTAATTTCAATTAAATTGATCATTTACAAATTAAATGACCAATTTCTTGTTTTGATATTAAATTTCACATTCAAAACCAAATTAAAGGTTTTTATCATGTTAATGCCTTCAAAAATATTGTTCCATTTTATTCCATTTTCCTTAAAAATAATATCAAATAATTTCATCAACTCACATTTTAAATCAAGATATATTTTATAAAAAACATCCAATGTTATAAATGAAATTTAAATAGGGTTTTAACACAAAATTTCATTTCATTTTAAATTCAAAAATAATATATTCTTAATTAATAGTTAATAATTAGTTAAAACTTCACATTAAATAAAATAATAAATTATTGTTTAATGGTTTGGAAAAATTAATATGGAACCACCTACCATAAGTCAGAATATGGATAAATCACATGAAATGGGAATCACCAATAGTTATTCTAAGGAGAATAATATTGTAAAATAATCTAGAGAATTATAAATCATAAAATAAGGTAAATAGAAAATTGAAAATGATACAATTCTTCACTCTCAAAGAATATAAGACAAAAATGGTGGATAATTCCAAATCGAAGATTTTACACATACCATAGTTGGATCATTTTTATATATAGGTACTATGAGATGAGATGGAAATGGGGTCAATGAGCCAAAACATCCAATAGAGTGCCTCCACAAATCAGAGGGTAATATTACGTTAGACTTGAATTTTATTATAATTTAGAAAAGCGGTTTCATAAATTTATTTAATTACTTCGTAGTATTAAAAATAGCATTACAGGGTTTCATTGTTTATTCCACATTGTTATCACTAAACATGTTCCTAACTATGCACCCAAAATCCAATTCTAGAGGAATTTACATGGGTTGGGTACACCGCTTGTCAACCACGTTCTCTATATTATACCATTTAACATAGTATTAGGTTGAGGTCATACTATTTCAACTGAATTTGAATTTACATCTTGAACTCCAACAAGTAGAACATGAAATTATGTTATGATATTAATATATATCACTATCCATTAAATAACATGAGAAATTAAAAATATTTCAAGATGGTTTAAAAAATAACCCAAAAATATAAGAAAAATATAAATCTTAATTCATAAGATTACTTGATATATGGTTATAAGATGTTATAATCTCTCCCCCCACCAAACCAATTTTTGTCCCTCAAAAACAGATCATGATGATTTCATATCCCAGATTTGATTCCAATATGTTTGTCATAGTGGATATTCAAGAGGGGGGGGGGTGAATTGAGTTCCAATTAAAATTTCTATTAAATTTTTTTTATTAAAATCCCCCAAATTGAAAAGTAAACTAAACTGTAGTGAATTTGTAAATCATAAAGGGTTTCAATTAGTTTCTCAAAGATTCATTATTTCTCAATTAACTTAATATGAGGATTAAGTATCTTTTAAAACTAAAATAATGTCTAACAAAAGTTATAAACGCTTTATATTTAAACTATCAAAGTTACTTTAAAATGTATTTGTATTTAAAGTACTTAGAAGCGGAATATTCAATATAGATTAAAACAATATAAATAAGAACATCAGTTTTATCCAAGATGTTCAGTCTCAGGCTGAGACTTAGTCATCTCAAACAATTTATATAAACAGTGATTCACACCTTGGATCGGGGTTAACAACAGTACAAAGATTTTCCTAGTCATATGACCTCTACCACAGTTCTTCATAGAAAACAAACAGTAGCACACGGGCTATCCAGGTCAAAGTTGACCTCTACTACAATCCACAGTGGGATACAAGCGTATAAGGAAGTTATTTTGTGAGGATTTAGAAATCCTCCAATTTGGAAAAGTAGACAATGTGTGTCTAAAAATACAGATCACACAAACTACTCAAAATGTAAACAAATGATACACCATAGAGCTAACCAGATAGAGAAGAGGTTAGAATTCTCTTTGTGTTTTGAGTGAAGCACTAGACTCCTTGAATTGATGCAGATGAGGCTATGAGTCCTTCTCTAGCTTGTTTTCAATACACAGAGTGTCGTTTTTGTATTTTGTTTCTAGGTCTAGTTTGATCAGTCTGATCAGCTTGAGTGGATGTGAAATCATTAAATCTCTTTTCTCTTTGAATGTTCAGGTTCTATGGATTCAATATGAATTATTCCTTCTTATTCTATATATGTAAGTCATTTAATATCTTCAGAATATTGTCTTGTATGTTCATGGAAAAAAACGTACTCATCACCACCACCACCATACCGGTCATATTTAGTAGTTCGAGGTTCCATTATATAGCTTTAGCTCCAGAAATGGGAATGATTACCTTTCTACATGTATGAGGTACGGTTCTTGAAAATCCAACCACTATAATTAATTAATAATAGGTGCATTAAATACATCAAATATGACCATTGAAAAATAAACAAATAGAAATAATGTTTAGAAAAATAGTGACTGGTTTCCATCGGTAGTTCTTAATATCAGGGAGATTGTATCGGTAGCACTTCTGTATCAGTAGTTGTTACTCTTTATAACAGTAGCTCTATGTATCAGTAGATCTTTCTATCGATAGATCCTTTTATCAGTAGCTCCTCTTATCGGTGGATATTTTTTAATGATAGATCTTTTGAAACTGTATCCTTCTGTATTGGTGGACTATGTAACGGTAGCCGTCTGTCTGTATCTGCAGACTTGTATCAGTAATCTTTGTCTTTCTGTATCGGTGGACATTGTATTTGTATCGGTGGAATTCGTATCGGTAGCTTCCTGTCTATTTGTTTTTATCGGTAACTATGTATATACCCATAGACTGACTCTATTCGTAGGTCTGTATTTTTCAACTTGTGCATACCGGTAGACTTATTCTATCGGTAGATCATCTTCTATCGGTAGTTGTTATGCATATCGGTGACCTTATCCATATTAGTAGACTTCAGTACCTGTGTACTTAGCCTTATTAGTAGCTATGTTTCCATTTGTCTATATCAGTAGCTATGTGCATACCAATGGACTTATGAATACCAGTGTACTTAACACTTATATGTTCTCTGCAAAACTTATCCAGATTGAGTTACAATTATTTCAAAGTATGTATAAACATAGATAAACATTTATTAACATATTTCAATGATTAATTTGATATTTTTATCAACTCAATAATAGGGTTTCATAGATTAAAATAATTAATATATTGATAAACATCATTTGGGATTATCAAAAAATATTGAAACATAATTGTGATTATCAATACAGGTGAGGTCAACAATCTCCCCCTTTTTTATAATCACAAATAATGATATTATAATCCAAAATAATCAGTAATGTATCATTATAAAATAGAATTTTTCTTATTTCTCTGTGTGACTAAATTATTATAGGATAGTGTATTAAATTCAATTGTATCATGGGTAATAATAAAAAAATGTACGAGAGTTACAAAACAAATGTATCAGAGGTAAAATTATAAAACAAATATTCCAGAGGTAAATGTATTATGCTCATAAATATTAAGCTCATATTTCTCATAATTCCCATGTTTTATCATAATTAATTTATTTTCTCAAAATTCTCATGTTTCTCCCCCTTAGTATTATTTATACCCCTTTCCCTTTATATTATTTCTCCCCCTTTGATATTACCAAAAAGAGGTAAACAAAGATGAAAAAAGGAACAAAATGTAAAAGAGAATGAAAGCATTTATATATTACTTGATGTAAAAATACATAGAAGCACAAAATTGAATAAAAATAATACAAGTAATTCCTATAATGGTCCATGAAACTACTCAATGCTCCTTTTGAATGTCCACTTTTGATTTGTCTTTAGGTTTGGAGGTATAATTAGGCAGGGATGTTTCAGAAGAATGCCTGGGAATTCCAAAAAGTACTAGTGGAGGTTGAGCAACATAGATTTTTCCTAGCCTGTTGTGGGTAGCTCTCTGTGTGATCATAGGAGTGAGGCTCTGAATTTCTTGGACTAGAGACATCTGAGGAATAGAGGCAGACTGAGCAGAGGCAGGCAGGGCTGGAGGTGCAATGATTGGAGTATTATCCACATGCAAAAATGGAAGCAACTGATTTCAAAAGACCATTATGATTCCTACTCCTATCATTAGAGAATATATAGGATCATCCATGATCTCCATAAACTTTTCTAGCGAAGGACTCAACTCCCTCCTCATGCTTACTTGTTCTTTGAAATCTTCAGTGACTGGGGGTAGCATCATGTTTTCTAAAATTATCTTGAAATAGTAGTTGAGTGGATGCTTGTTATAGACCCTTTGGAAATAGTAATCCACCTTGTGTTTTACATCTTTCTATGAAGTAGTGACTTCTCTCAATAAATTTTGTACAATTTTCCCTTTATCACTATTGGTAGTCACCACTTGGGTCAAGGCAGCAGAGTCTACCGAGCCACTGGTAGAAGACTATCCAATCTCTTGTCTCATCACAGCTTGATTCTGATCAATATCCAAAGATGTCGTGGTAGAACTCAGAGTTACAACAGTAAAGTCTATTGTTTCCTTGAATGTTTTTTTCATCCCACTTATGAGATTTTTCAAAAGAGAGTCCTAGGTGCTGACATGATGCTCCATGGACTTCTTAAATAACTCAAAAACATCCACAAATTTCCATACTACACCTTTAATGTAATTTATATCACCACTCATTTGAGCTTGAGAACTACTCAAGGTAGTTCGACAAGCAATAGATTGCTTCAAGGAAACAACAGCTCATCTCCAGCTCTCAATCTGAGAATGACACACTCTTATCTAATTCATCATCTCTATCATAGGGCCTAACACCACACACATGAGAGAGAGTTCTAAAGTTTTTTCTATTTTGTTCATCTCTCCAACAATGAAATTCTATAAATCTACAACAGATGGAGTCCAAGTCTCCTTCAGCTCAGCCATTAAAGACTGAAGATCATCCTTAGTAACCAGATTGTTAGGCACGACTATAGGAGTTATTTATGACACAATACTATCCCCATAGTCATTCATAATATAATGAATGTATGATATTAAAGAGGATTCCATTCTTTTTATCTCTTCCATAAATGAGGTCTTAAGATCAGACTTCAACTGGTCTAGATCAGATTTTCTTACCACATCCTCAGATAAAAACTCAGAAGCGATATTATAGTTAACCTTTGGACTATTCATGGGTGTCTCATCTTCAGAATCCGGATAGTCCAACCCACAAACTACAAAACCTGGGTCTTCTTCCTAGTCTACAATTCCATCAGCTACTGAAACATTGCCAAGTCTAGTTGGATACTCCCCCTCACTTGGCGAATTCTCCTGTATAATTATATCAATAGCATCCTCAGTTGCTCAGTCTTCCTCAGAAGAATCCTCCAAAACAATATCTATTTCTCCAATAGTAGGTGGCTCCTCAGAAATAGGATCAGGTCTATCTACTTCAACAATTTCCTTAGTAGGCATTGAGGACTGCCCAATCAGTGGACTAAGACTCAAGCAATCAGAACCAGATGCTTCAGTTTTAGATTCACTTTCTTCTTCATTCTATAGGGAAGTCTGGTCTTCCTCCTCAATAGGGGATTCTTCATTTCTTACACCCAGCACAGTTTCCTTTCCAGATGTGACTATTTCAGTAACTGGACTTGGAAGCAATTCTGAATCCCTTCCATCAGTTACAGAGGTATACTCTTCACCTGTAAGATCAATATACTGAGGTTCCTCTTCATCATGTCTTATACCTAGATCCCTCACATCCTTAAGCCTAGAAGGATGATCCGCAGGATTAAACATATCATACATCTTCTCATCATCACTAACCCATTATATTCTCTATGTATTCAAATTTATCTTCCAGTATTTACAAATGGTTTTTGTAATTAAAATGTTGTCTTTCATAACCACTGTCTCATCCTAAGACTTAGCAACACCTCTAACCTTGATCTTCATAGAGATCACCATCGCAATGAATAGAGCATTAGTTTTTGACTTTTTCCTAGTCATATCATTAATTTGAATCATTAATAGTCTACAAAGATTCTCCATAACACTATGTCTTAACACATGCAGAAAATAAATATCTTGGTATTTCAGATTCGCAAAGTCCCCTCTTCTTGGACTAAGAACGTGATTATTGAACTTGAACATTAATCGATTCTCTCCTTCCATTTCTGTAGAAACTACCTTTCTTAGTGTACCATCTCCTGTTAATTATTCTAAAGCAGTTTCATAATCAAGGATTTCACTAGTATGAGGTACTTATTTTGAGAAATACCCAAAAATACCTTCATGTGGAACATTCAGGCACTCAGCCCACTCAACAAAATAAAAGGATATTGTCTAGCCATTCACTACTGATACCATATTGTTCTCAACTTATGATTAATCAAAATGAAAAAACTCATATAATTATTTTACCAGCTTCAGATTATAAGGACCATTGTTATTCGAGAATAATTCTATCCATTTATGGTCCTCCAGTTCTTCTAGATCTAATGATTTACTGGACATCAACCATTCTGCGCATAGCTCTTTCTCAACTACTATTTCCCTTTTTACGAGATGTGGATTTGTAGGTTTCTTCACTTCACTTCCACCACTAGAATCTCCTTTGAGCCCCTTGGCATTCAGCTCATCATCCTTTCCACTGACTGATGGTCTCTTCACTCTTTACATTCTGTGAATAATGAGACTTAGGGTTCGAGAGAAACAAAGGTTTGGAAGCTAAGTCTTGAAGTTAAAGGGTTTGAGGTGGATCAAGATAAGATTAAGAATTATTTTTTATCATTTAAGAATCAAAAAATAAATAAATAAAACATAATAAGTAAAATATAAACAATACAAATTACGGATGTTAAAGATATAAATTTTTCAACATAGTGCAATCCTAATGGTAATACATACCGTTGAGGATTCCTAAAGGTGAGGTAATTCTATTGGGGAGGTCCACTAATAGTGAGGTATATCGGTGATGTTCATACCAGTGAGGTATAACAGTGAGGTTCATACTGGTGTCGTATAATAGTGAGGTTCATACTAGTGAGGTTTCTAAAGGTTAGGTTTCTAATGGTGAGTTATCTAATGGTGAGGTTTCTACTCTAAGAAGTCTATTATTCCTAATTCATGTCTATTTTTAATTAACCTATCCGAACATAGAGTCTTGGTGAAAATTTCAGCTAATTAGTGTTTAGTAACTATAAACACATGGTAATGATCTTTGAGAAAGTTGTTCCTTACATCAATGTGCTTGGTCCTCGATTGAGATATAATGTTCTTAGAGATATTAATTGTACTAATGTTATCATAGATTGTTGATACATGTCTAAATTGATATTCATAGTCCAATAATGTATGTTTCATCCACAGAATTTGGGCACAACAACTACTACCATAAATATATTATGCTTCAGCAGTAGAAAATAAAACAAAATTGTACTTTTTACAACACCACGATACTAAGGACTTACCTAGAATATGAAATGTTCCATAAGTGCTCCTTCTGTCTAACTTGAAACCAGAAAAGTTAGTATATGAATTACTAATTAAATCGAATGATTTTCCATTTGGATAAACTAATCCTAAGTTAGTAGTATGTTTAAGATATTTGGAAATTATTTTAACAGAAATAAAGTGTGACACTTTTGTATTAGCTTGAAATCATTCACACATACACACACTAAACATAATATCTACTCGACTAGTCGTAAGATAATGTTGACTCCCAATCATAACTCTATAGTTGATTTGATCCACTGGTTTTCCAGTTGCATCAGCATCCAACTTACAATTAGTATTCATAGGTATATCACTTTCCTTAATTCTCTCAAAACCAAAATGTTTTAATAGATCCTTTGTATATTTACATTAATTTAAAATAATACCATTTTCATTTTGAAAAACACGAAATCCAAGAAAATATTTGAGTTCTCCCATTAAAATCATTTCAAAATCGTTTTGCATACTCTTTGAAAAATAAATACACAAAGCATTTGTAGAGGATCCAAAAATAATATCATCAACATAGATTTTTACTATCAACACATCTTTGTAAATTATTTTAATAAACATAGTTGGATCAGAAATCCTTTTAGAAAAACCCTTTTTAATAAGAAAATTACAAAGTCTATTATACCAATCTCGTGGGGCTCGTTTTAATCCATATGTAGCTTTAGCGAGCTTAAAAAATCGATTTGAAAAATGAGTATTAGTAAATCAATGTGGTTGTTCCACAAAATCATCTAAAATTATAAAACCATTTGGAAAGCACTTTTAACATCCATTTGATATATCTTGAAATTAAGATGAATATCATAGGCATGTAAAATTCTAATAGCTTCTAATCTAGATACAGGTGCAAATGATTCCTCATAGTCTATTTCTTCCTCTTGACTATAACCTTGTGCAACTTTACTTTCTTTGTTTCTAACTATGTTTCCTGATTCATCAGCTTTATTTATAAAAACCCATTTATTGCCTATGGTCAACATGTCCTTAGGTATGTGAACTAATTCCTAGATATTGTTTCTTTAAAATTGATTTAATTCTTATGGAATAGCCATTACCCAAAATTCACTATTTATTGCATCATTGGTATTTTTAGGTTCTAACTATGAAAGAAAGGCTTGATGTATAACATGATATCTTAGAGAAGCTCTAGTCTATGTCCCTCTATAAATATTACCAATAACAGAATCTAAAGGATGATTCTTTAGAATACTAGTTGATCTATTAAATATAGGACTAGAAATATTAGGTTCTTCTCTCAGTTCTAGTTCACAAGGAGTAGATTCTGGAATATTTCCAGAACTGGTTGTCTTTAATACAGGTTGACTATTTTTGTCATTAAGATCCAGAATAGGCAGATTTTCAAGAGAAGACTTAGGGTCATATGGATCAGTTTCATCAAATTTGATGTGAACAGATTTTTCCTCACATTTGGTTATTTTGATAAAGAATATATAAGATTTACTAGTTATAGAGTAACCTAGAAATATTCCCTCGTCACTTTTAGAAACAAACAAGTCAAGATTATCCTTAGGATTATGAATAAAGACCTTGCATCCAAAAACTATGATGTAACTAACTTTAGGCTTCCTATTACTCCACAGTTCATATGGTGTCTTCTTAATAAGATTTCTAATAAAGACTCTATTTATAATATAACAACATGTATTCACAGGTTCAGCATAAAAATAAACAGGTAGGCCATACTCATTAAGCATAGTTCTAGAAATTTCTTAAAGGGTTCTATTTCTTCTTTCTACTACACCATTCTATTGAGGTGTCCTAGGGGCAGAAAAGTTGTGACTATAGTCATTGTGTGAGCAGTATGATTCAAACTCATGGTTTTCAAACTCACGACCATGATGAATTCTCAGGGTCTTAATTTTAAGTCCACTAAGGTTCTTTAAAAACATGGAATATTTCAAAAAATAAGAACAAGATTCACTTTTGTGAGCAAGAAAGTATGCCGATGTGTATCTAGAAAAGTCATCTACTAAGACATAGAAATAGTTCTTCCCATTTAAACTAGAAAATCTAGAAGGTCCAAAAAATTCCACGTGAACCAACTCTAGGGGTTGAGAATTTGACACTTTTTTATTTAATTTGAATGAAACTTTATGTTGATTCCCCTTTTGAAAGGGAGTCCAAACTTTGTCAGATGGGAATTTTAGTTGAGTTAGGTCTCTAACTACAATTTTCATAGTCTATTTCCTAAGTGAGTGAACATTACACTGTCCTAATCATCTGTTAAAAATCCAAGACTCTTTATGAAAAGCATTTAAACATGTAATATTCTGCTTAGCTAATGAATTCAAATCTACAGCATAAACATTTCCATTTCATAAGGCAGAAAATACTAAATCATTTTTAGAATTAAAAACATTACAAGAATCGTTTTTAAATATAACATTGAATCCATCAACACACAACTGAGAAATGATTATAATGTTTTATTTTAATCAATCAACAAATAATACTTTAGAAATTAAAACTGAACCGGTGTTACGAATCTGGCCTAAGCTGATGATTTTTCCTTTTGAATTATCACCAAAGGTGGCTTTTCATCCATCAACCTTGATTAAAATCTTGAAACATGAGTAATATCCAGTAATATACCTTGAAAAACCACTGTCCATGTACCATATCTTCTTATGGGAACTCTTCAATCATGTCTCCTACAAAACAGGTTTAAACATAAAATAATTTTGGTACCCAGATTTTTTGGGTCCAAAAAAGTTAGCAAGAAAAACTTTTGGTACCCAGATTTGTCTAATGGGTCTCATACAAGTAATAGATTCAATATATTTTGAAAGATAAACATTTTTTGATCTATAACAATGTGAATATCTAGTTGAGACATAGGAATTACCAAAACTGGAACTAGCAGCATACTATCCAGATTGAGGAATAAATCTATTTTTTGCAATCTATCTCTGTCTAGGTAGATAGCCTAAACCAGTAATATATTTTGGTGAAACTTTTTTTCCATGAATTTTATTTAGAGTATTCTTTCCATTAGGGAACTTCTCCAATCTATTCTAAGTTTCTCATTGGTCAATTTAAGTTGAGTATTTTCCTTTAACAGTTGATAATTCTCTTCTTTTTATACTTCTAATGCAGATTGTATAGTGCTAGTTAAAACATGTTGATTATTTATGGTTTTATACTTATCCTTAAGCTCATTGCAGGCATCTTCTAGCATATTGCATTACACAAATAACACTTCACTACACTTGTTTTCATAATCAGAATCATCTCTAGAATAATAATAGTTTAAAGTAGGAGTATCCAATGTTACCTCAGATGTGTTTGTCATGAAACACATATTATATTTTTGAGAGTTTTCATTCTTAGGGGAGTTAGAATCACATGAAATGTCTTCTAAAGCACTCATGTTTGCTTTCATAGCTTTCATGTATTTGGTGTCCTTGTAATCATATTTCTTCATGAATTTAAATTTTGGATATTCCGCATTCACATGTCCTTTCTTCTTGCATTCATAACACACTATCTCATCAATTTTATAATTCCTTTTCCAATCCTTCTTCCAATGACATTTGTTGTCATACATTCCCTTATAGTTTGATTTTCTGAAAAATTTCTTCTTCCTATAGAATTTTTTGAATCTACTAGCTATTTGATCCATTTCTTCATCACTATCAAAATATGAACCTTCATTTGTATACCTTTCAGTAGGTATGTGAACTTTCTCCATGTCCTTGCTCTTTCAGGCAGTAGACTTAAATGCCACAGACTTCCTCTTTGGTCCGTCATCTTCCTCCTTGTTTATATTCAGCTCTTCTACATACATTATTAGAATAACAATCAGGTCTTTAACAGAGAGTGAACATAGATCACACGATTCTCTTATTGAAACTGATGTGCCTCTCTATCTGTCTAGAAGACATCTTAGTAACCTCATGATTTTCTTCTTATCTGGAAAAACCTTTCCAAGTGAGGTCATTTAATTAACAATTTCATTGCACCTACGATACATGTCAGAAATATCTTCATCATGCTTCATTTTAAAATTATCATACTTAATAGTGTAGATATTCAATCTCATTTCTTTAACATTGGTTGTTCCCTCATGGTAAATAGAAAAGTGTCCCAGATTTCATAAACTATTTTACAAGAAGATATTCTATTAAATTATTCATCTCCTAATGCATAATACATGGAATTCAATGCTTTATAGTTATTATTATATTCTATTTTAGTAGGTTCATCCCCATTAGTTCTTTTGGTTTCTGGAATCTTATACTGAGTCTCTATAGTAGTCCAGATGTCAAATCCCATACTTTCTAAATGAATTTACATTTTCAGTTTCCATTGGGCATAATTAACACCATTAAATAAAGGTGTAATGTTGGTAGCATCACCTTCTAATCTATTATCCATAATATGATTTTAGAAAATATATTTAAAGAGATAAAATTTAGAACTAACAGAAGTTTAATATCTTTAAGATACAACTAAAATCATAGTTGAAAAACAGAGTGTTTGGAAATCCATTAAAAATAAACCACCTCTGATACTAAATATTGCTCAGTGTGGATAATCAAGAGGGGGCGGGGGTGAATCGAGTTCCAATTAAAATTTTGGTTAAAACAATTTCTATTAAAATACCCCAAATTAAAAATTAAGCGAAAAAATAGTGAATTTATAAATCTTGAAAGGTTTCAATTAGTTTCTCAAAGATTGATTATTTCTCAGTTAACTTAATCTGAGGATTAAGTAACTTTTGAAACTAACCTACTATCTAACAAAATTTATAAACACTTTCTAGTTTATGTATCAGAGTTACTTTAAAATAGATTCGCACATAAAGTACTTAGTAGCAGAATATTCAATATAGTTTAAAACAAAATAAATAAGCAGAACAGTTTTAACCAAGAGGTAAATTCTCAAGCTGAGACTTATTCCCCTCAAACAATTTATATAAACATTGATCCACAAACTGGATGAGTGTTAAAAAAAGTAAAAATAATGTCCAGGTCATATGACCTCTACCACAGTTCTTCATGGGAAAAACAAAACAATAGAACACATGCTATCATGGTCACACATGACCTCTACCACTATCCACATTGGGATACAATAATATAGGGAAAAGATAGTGTGAGGATTTATAAATCCTCCATTTCTGCATAGGAGATAGTGTGTGTCTAAAAATACAGAGCACGCACTACTTAAAATGTAATCAAATGAAACATAATAGAGATAAATAGATAGTAAAAAATTTAGAATGCTGTATGTGTTATGAGTGAAGCATTGGACTCCTTGAATTGATGCAGATGAGGTTTTAAGTCCTTATCTGGTTTTTTGTCAAGAAACAGAGTGCTGTTTTTGAATTTTGCTTCCAGGTCTAGGTTAATCAGTCTAATCATCTTGAGTGCAAGTGAAATAATTGAATCTCGTTTATCCATGAATGTTCAGGTTATATGGATTATGTATGAATTATTCATTATTCTTCTCAGTATGTAAGTCCTTGAATATCTCTAAAAGATTGTCTTGTATGTGCATGGAATAAAACTGGATGATCACCACCACCACCATACCACTCGTCATTAGTAGATTGAGGTTCCCTTATATAGATTTAGCTCTGGCAATGGGAATGATTATATTTTTACAGGTACGAGGTACGGTTCATGAAATTAAAAACACTATAATTAATTAATAGCAGGTGCATTAAAAACATCAAATATGATTATTTCTAAATAAACAATTAGAAATAGAGTTTAGAGAAACACTAAATGGTTTCCTTCAGTAGCTCTTAGTATTAGTGAGATTGTATCGGTAGATCTTCTGTATCGGTAGCTGTTACTCTTTATAACAGTATCTCGTTGTATCAGTATCTCTTTCTATTGGTATCTCTTTCTATCAGTAGCCCCTCTTATCAATAGCTCCTTTGTAACTATAGATCTTTTGTAATTTCATATATATGTATCAGTGGATTGTTTAATGGTAGTCGTCTTTCTGTATCAGTAGACTTGTATCAGTAGATTTTCTCTTTCTATATTAGTGGATTTTGTATTTGTATCAGTGGACTTCATATTGGTAGCTGTCTATCTGTCTATTTGTATCAGTAACTATGTATACACCCATGGACATACTCTATCGGTAGGTCTGTATCTGTTGACTTGTGCATAGTGGTAGACTTATTCTATCGGTATCCCATCTTTTATTGGTAGCTGTTATGCATATCGACGACCTTATCCATATTAGTGGACTTTTGTACCGGTGTACCTAGCCTTATCAGTAGCTATGTATCTGTTTGTCAGTATCAGTATCTATGTGCATACTGGTGAACTTATGCATACTAGTGGACTTAACACTTATCTGTTCTTTGAAAAACATATCCAGATTGAGTTTTATTATTTCAAATTATGAATAAACATATATAAACATTGATTAACATATTCCAATGATTATTTTGATATTTTTATCAACTCAATAGTAATATGTCATAGATTGAAACAATTAATATATAGATAAACATCATTTGGGATTATCAATACATATTGAAACATAATTGAGATTATCAAAACTGGTGAGGTGAACAAAATACTCTATCATTAGTCCCACAAAGCCATATGTATCATGTGAATAAGAAAACATGAAACCAATGAACTCAATCTAGGTTTATGGACTTCCCATAAAGATATATCATCTTAGAATCAATAATTATGACTAGCTACACAGTTACAGATAATTCATGTTCCTCATCTAGTTCATCAAAACTTGATAAATATGATAGTCAATAGATATACTTCTTGAGATATTTCATGTGAAATATGTTACGATAAAAATTCAAAAAGGGGTGAATATAAAAACAACAATACACTTTTACAATATTCTAAAAATACTCAAATAGTCTCACATATCTCGATGTAATACATTATTATCCTCTATGAATTAGATTAATCAACCCTGGTGAGTCTCTAAAAAAACATTATCGGAAACTAAAAACACTTAAGGATTTAATTGTTGATAAAAATATTATTTTTCTGTGCTTTATACCCTTATAATTCACTGATTGTTAACCTGAATCATTAATTTCATATCGTTGAAAAAACTCTGTCTTATTAGATTTTCTTCACAAATCTCCTACCAACATAATAGAAAATTTCAAGGCTTTTCATATGGATCCTCAGAGGGATGAATCATGATTGATGAATGATAATTGTTATAATAGAAAAAAACAACTAGTCCCATGTGTATATGAAAAGAACCACCAAAGTCAATAACACAACTAGAAAGGATGTTATCCTATATCTATATAGATCATTCTATCTGTCTGTCCATCTTATGATTATACACCGTGCCCAATGTAACATTGGATCTATTCACCTCTTAAAGGTCTCTCAAAAAATGAGAAGTTAATTAGGGTTCCCTTTTAGAAAATATAACTGATAAGAATACATACAAAATTAAGATCTCTTTAACATATATACTTATAAAACCCTAAACATTGGACAGATGAAGAATGTGAATAATGTGAGCCAATGTGGTTAGCAAATCAGTCACTACTCATATCACATTTATCCCTCAGGTTTTACAAAACAATCCTAATATTAAATATATTGAATTCTCATTCCACGTTGTTGTCATCATAGTATGTGGATAATCAAAATGTGAAGGTATTTGGTTTTTTTCATTAAACAATTGATTTATATTACAATGAGATATAAAATGAATGATATATTATCTCAGACCATGATATATGAAATAATGCATAATGATATAGAAAATATCTATTAATCCTGGGTGCACCACACACTAGGAACTATTAAAGTCACCCCACATATCTTTTCTCCATGGAAAATATATAATTTACAAGATATTATGTTTATGATACCTTCAAAAGGTAATGATCACTCTCATATGGTCTCCCCACCCTAAAAAGAGTTCTAAATTTATCCATATTCATCATCAAACTATTGTTGTTTAATAATCATATCAAGAATAGAGGAGGTCAACCGTACACATTCAAAAAGACATATTATACTCACCTGAATATCCCAAATTAATATGAGTAATGGGAGCCATCAAATTCAACTCTTTCTATGATTAACTAATGTTATGAGTTTGAAAATTCCTAGTCAATTAAAGAGTACTGAAATTCCACATACCAGTGGAATAGTAAATATTAAAATCAAAATATTTCCCATATTCCACACACCACCATTTATAGAGATTCAAATTATTTGAGATACTATATAAATCGTGATTTTTTTTAAAAAATTATAAAAGAATTCTCAAAAAAGGTAACTCCACCAACTCTTTTGAGAATGAATAACACATTAGATTTAGAGATCAACAGCATTATAGTTTTTCTCAACTGGACTATTTTTATGGGAAACGTAGTCTATCATGTAACCAACCACCATGAGAATGTATCCCAACACTAAACCAGATGTTTCACAAAAGACCACATATCCTAGCCCAACTACTGATAGAGTAAATAGTAAAGATTATATTAATAGTAACATCAATTAATGAAAATAAATATGATATTTAAAATCACATAACATTGTTACCCCCTTTTTTGTTAGAGAGATCATTATAGTGGCCAACCATGAATACTATTTCAAAAACTAGAAATAATACCCTGATAAACCTAAGGGGAACCAAATCATAGAAATAATGCATGGTTTTCCACATGAAATAACATCTTTTACCTTCTTAGGATCAACAAAAATACATTGTTATGAAACAACATGCCTATGAAAATCATATCAACAATAAAAATACAATTTTATACCATGGTGTGATATCGGTGATCTCAAAAAATTTATCAATCTTTTATCAAATAAAATAGGTGATATTCCATTTTTTATAGTCAACCAAAACATAATCGAAAAATTAATCAGTGATAAAATCAAGTTAATATTATAATATAATGCTCACTAGTGAAACAAAATCTACAAGTGCATTGGTAAGAACATAAGGAATTAAATTGTTCTCATAGTTGACATAACTAATTTAGAAGGTAGTCTCAGAATACCAAGCTCTTTGATTATATGTTGGTGATCACTCGACTAAAGATCAATCTTTGGGAACCACATAATTCGTTTAATCATATCAAATAAATCATCAATATGGGGTAAAAATACTTATACTTTACTGAAACATGAATCTTTTTTAAAAAATTAACGTAAAATAAAAGGGTTCCATTATCATTCTTTCTACAAATCGCAGGATCACCATACATAAAAAACTCAGGTGAATAAATAGATTAATCAATAAAATCATCCAACTCGGTCATTATCTTATTCAATTTATCATGTTCTATATTTTAATAGGGAATAGATATAGACTACGTACATGGTACCACTAAATTCACAAACTCTACTTCCTTCATTGATGATGAAATCTAGATTTCAAATAGAAAAAAATGGAAACATGATGACTAATATATAAGAAAAAATAATGATATCACAATTCCTTAATAGGGAAAAAGTGCTTTGAATCTACTCGAACGATAGTCCAATTTCTATGGAAAACACAACACACACCATCTAGAGTAGTAACGGAGATTTTCTGAAGATAATATTTTATATCTTATTTATCTGAAATCATTCAATCCATCTTGATAATGAAATCTAGTGGTTTTATATAAATATTCAAGAATTCATAGATGAACTTGATCCCTATAAAATATATCTTATACTATGGGAATCTGAGACTCTTCTCTCTCTTCATTCATGGGAGCATATAAATTTTTATCAAATAAGACATAATATCCATAATGAGGATAATGAAATTCATCAAGTGGGTGGATATGAAAGAATTAGATCCAAAAATATCAAATATAGTAGTTACTAAAGATGATTATATAAGGATTATGTCACTCAATATCACTATACATACCAAAACACCATATGGATAGTCATATAATATGTGAATAATATTCAATCTAGATATTTGTGGCTAGAACCCAATAATTTTAGCATCACCATACTACTCAATAGTTCATGTAGGTGTTGATGAGACCATTCAAATACAAGGGGTATAGAATACATTAAAAATTATTTGCAGTTAGCCTGAGTGACCAGAAAAACCATATATCTTTAGTTCTGATATTAAAACCCACTTTGAAGTACCTAGCGTTCCAAATTTAAATATTGTTAATATGATATTTTTGAACACTAAAAATGGTCATGATTATGTCCCTTTTTATATATACACAGAGACTCATAACAATTCCTTTATACATTAATTAAATTTAAAGAACCACCACTATGAGCCTGAGGAACTCCATCTATATCTGGCTTACCATATAGGTTAAGCTCACCCATTAGATATCTCTCCTAAAAATCCAAATTAAATGGTGGGATTCTATTTTAGAATCTAATATCAGATACCATATTGACAACCCATATTGAATACTCGGGATTTTAATTTTTCATGAACTCAAAAAAAAGATAAATATTTTTTCACAAATAATCTTCCAATTAAGGATCATTAAAGACTTTGTATAATGGTGGTTTCTCAAAAGAAACTACTAACTGTTATATCAAGTTTCATTCTTTAAAAATTCAACTAATGAATCTAAAATGGAAAATGATGGAGGATATATGTCCCAGATCGTACACCAGACTCGCCAATATCTCAAAAAAGTTATAATCTACTTGAGGTTTTTTGTTGATTTCAAGTTATATACCTCCTGAGATATATCTAGAAACAATTTTGGGGTCTTAGTACTTCAAAAAATCAATAAGAAACCGAAAAATCTTGGTATTAATTCTCAAATCATCAAATCAATGATGACATAAAATAATATAAATTTCATTGGAATAAATTATAATTTTTTGAGTTTTAAAATACTCAGATCAAGATTCAAGAAATCCTGGAATAAAATCTTTTTATTCATCAGATATTTATTTCCCAAATACCCATGGTAATACAAGGATTTAAATAATGATATTTGGCCAAAAACATAATCATAATCTAAACATATATTCTAGAAAAACATATCTCATCTCTATCAAGATATCCCAAGATGCATACCATCATTATAGAGAGATTAAAATCTTACTTATGATATAATTTTTTAACAAATCATCCCAGATACCTATGTATAATGGAACATGATTTATCACTGACAAGGCAGGAAATTCATTCCCTATCATCATGTTCTAAATAATCACATCAAGGAAAAATAGACACTAATAGGGAATGGTCCAAAAATAAGAATGAAACAATATAGACCAATTGAAGATAAACCAGTGAACTATTTGTATTTCAAGTACTCTTCTTTTATAAAAAATGAAAAATAATATATATAATGATCCCAAAACATCTCATCAACTAATAAATTTCTTAATATCTATCAATAATGTAGCCTAGACCATTTGTGTAATGAGTGGATCAAATCTATGTAGGGCTTTACCCTTAGCCAAGGACATACTGCTCAGGCACACTAACCACAACCAAGTGGTTATTTCCCATTTCATAGACTTTTTATAAAATAGTCTAAAAATTATATAATGAAATTGTATGTTGTGAGAAAACTATCCTAGTATGATATCACCAATTGTTCTATAATAAATTTTGAAAAAAATAAAAAATTTATTGTTCAATATAAAAATACAAGTCAGGAGAAAAAATTTCCTCATTTTAAGTCAACCATGATTTTAATGAATGTTGTTGAAATAGGTATCAAAAAATACATTAGTAAAAAAATTTAAAAAATAACAGCATGAATAAATTTTTCCATAAAAAATTGTAATGATATAATGAAACCAAAATAAATTATTGTGGTTATATGCCATATGGTTCATTATTTAGTGGCTCTATGATCATAGGACTACTCAGTCATTCAATGAAAAATCCATGTTTTTAAACATCCCTATGTATTACTTCATTAAGATACAATCAATTTATAAACCATCAGGGGAAATCGTATTTAATTTTGTTTATTTAGAGTAGTAATCTTTAGTCTATTTCTGTGGAATAAGAGTCCTAGTATACCTATCCTATTCACCAATATGTACTCAGACTCACAGTTTCATTTAATCAATCATTAAATTTTTAAATCATTAGAATTTTATTAATTTCAACTAAGTTCATCATTCATTGCTTAAGTTCCCAATTCTATATTTTATCTTTATATTTTAACTTTAAAAAGAATCATTGACTTTTTTCATGTTCATGAAATTTTTAATCATCTCCAATTTTTGGAAAATATTCCTATAAAATAAATATCAAAAAACCTAATCAAATATATTTTTTAGTTAAATATATAATTTTAAAAAAATCCACCATATGTTATAAAACCCTTTTAAAAATGTTTTTATCATACAATTCCATGATTTTATAAAAATCAATCATGAAATGTTGTCAATTCAAATTTCTGAATTAGTTTAAAATTAACATTTAATAAAAAATGTAATTAAGGATTTAAAAGTAGAAAAATACTTATGAAACCACCTATTATTAGTCCAAATATATATCAATACCCAAAAAATGAGAACCACAAATAGAGATCCTAATTAGAGTAACATCATTGAATAAAACATATTATTTGTATTCATTAAATTAGGTTTTCAACCGATAACCAACATGACAATTGAAGACACAATGACAAAGTTATAGAGAATAAAATATAATTTCCTAATCAATGAAGATTCACCGTACATATTTTAATCAATAAAATAAACATGTTCTTAGATCTCAGAAATAAAGGGGCTGAAGAAAAAAAATCAATTTGATATATTCAAAAAACAAAGAGGGTTCTATGACGTTTGATTTGGGGGAGAAACTAAAACAAAATCACATGGTTTTTTTGGATATCCTACATGGTTAAAATTAATTTTACTCATAACTATTCACTTTTATTGGTCTTATAGAGAGGTTAAAATTATTTGGTTACATGGCCTGACAAACAGTATAACAACTCTGCACTATCTCTTAGGATAATATAATTATGGTTTATTGTCTTTACACAAAGTTCAATAAGAATAAACCAACTGTGGAATCCACAATATCACATTACACATTAAATTAAGGGGTGATTCATGGTTTCATATAACTGTGATCCCCCATCTAGAGCTGAAACACATGACATATAGTTTCCAGCGCTAACCCAATTTTTTTCTGTAAATGTTCACAAACCATGCCCATGCCCAGAAAATTAAATAAATTTCCAATATTTATTATGAATAACCTCAAAATTATCTAATAATGGAAAATAAGAATCAAGGGATGCAATTTAATGAATACAAGTAATGGTATGTTATAATCACAAATACTTCTTGTGTTAGTAATATATATCTATGATTCATATTTCATTAATAGTTTTTAAATTATAAAATATTTAGAGGGGTTTCCCATGTGGTGGGATCCCTTGGACCCATCGCCATTCATTCATGTTCTAGGGAATGAATTTCATGGTCGGTTTCTTCATATAGGTGAGTTATTCATGGATTTTCCCATGAAATTAGTAGTCGACGACTTTCAGTGGGATGAAAGTTTCATGGTGGGGAGAAATGTGACACACTAAAATTTGAATTCATGTTTCATTATTATGTTTGATTTTTAATTCTATATTATGCGGTCATATGGTAAAATTTTGAAATGTTTTATATTTTAAAATTTTTAATAGTTTGATGTAAGGTTAGGGAAACATGGTTGTAATAACCATGTAATATATGATGGTTTCAGAAGTGGAAACCTCAGGGTCACCACACTATTTGGAAAAAAATTGTCCTTCCCAGTTGTGAGTATTTTGATCATTTTACATTATTTTGATTATAAATACCCCATTTTATCTTCCCCATTTTTTCCTTCACCTATGTTACCACGAAACACATTAATCTCTCTTATTAGGATAATTACGGTGGAATTTTAGTGATTTCATAGTGCGTTATTCCTCATGTAAAAAGGAAATGGTATCTCTTTTCTTCTTCACTTGTTTTATTTTTATTTCTTTTATATTTTCGAACTCTAGTATCCTTGTTAGTTGTTTTATATGTATTGAATTGTCTGATTTTTTATTATTTTTATTTTTTTTGATCCATCTCCTGAGACCTAATCTCATGGAACTCAATATTTATGTAATTATTTCATCACATAAGTTAGGTGTTTCCATTTTATTTTATCATATTTATGATATATATATATATATTACTATTTTTTCTAACCTTTCATTTGAACTAAATTATTGATATTTTTGATATAAATATTTGTGTTTTCAATGATAATCTATTATTTTGGGGTTTCCAAATAAGAATAAGGGGTATTTTTCACAGTTCATAAGAAGTTTCATCTAAATGGTATTCAATGCAGTCTTCGTATTTAATAATATGACATTGTTTGCTTTCCCCAAAAAAATGATTTCTCATTGAATATTTAAAAAAATTTACTTTTTAAAATGTTTTGTCCCATTATTTTAATGGGGTTTATGTTATTTTAAAATAGTGGATTCATAGACTTTAAAAGGGTATTAGTAGATTAATGAAATTATCTAGTGAATTCATTTAATTGATTGAGACCACGATTATGTTTTGAACTATTTTCATTTTAATTTAATATTATAATTGTGGTTTTAAAATGGGACTCCCAAACTTGGGGTTCTTGGTTTCATTGTAAAGGAATTTTTTTCACCATGTCTAAAAGATAGATTTAATCAATTAATGACCACACCCTAGTTTAGCCTTATCGATAATTGTTTTTATACACGTGATCACTTGTTAATGAAAAATTTTATTTTCATAAATGATAATGGGTTTATTTAGGGGGATAATTATTTAATTGTGGTGTTGTGGTTATGGGTTATACTTATCTTTTGTCTGATATCACATTTTGTAAAAGTGGTGGTAACATAATTGAAATCAGATTAGTAGTTTTCTGCCTCCATTATCTATTCCCTTAGGAAACATTTTCCACTAAGGGGGGATTTGATGGATGATGGATATAATATTTGACAGTTACAGACTTCCCATTAATACCAAGTTGAATGTTAATAAATTGTTAGAGGATTTATCACCCATGATGCTAATTAACAGAGGCTCAGGTGATGAGTTATACAACTACTAATCTATGGATAGTTGGATCAACCAATACACATCACATACATTTCTAATTATCCCATATAGTTTTTACATAGGATATATATATATATATATTCATACCAATTTATTTTCTATTGGCATTTGAGTTTCTTACTCATTGATTTGAGCTAATTTTTATGTTTTTTATTTATGATTATGCATTGTAATTTCCTGGTTTACATTGGATGATATGGTTATTCATTTAGGACTTCACATTTCTTGATATCCTAAATTTTTTTTCCATTTATCCATACTCTCATATTATGAGTGTGTCATATTTATTAAAGGAAATGAAGTATATTTTTTTCAAAGAATTTAAAATTATAAAAATTCCTTCAAAGTGATTTAAAACACTATGTGGATTTTTTTTCAAAAGTTATATTTTATGGGAGAATATGAAAACATATCATGGATGTTTTAATGGATGTATTTTTAAGGTTAATTTGATTAAATTTTAATTTATTTAGTCTTGGAGAATCCCCTTTGATGAATTTTTTATAAATGATGTGTTTTATGAAATTATTTCAGGTGTATATTTTTATACCCATATGATGGAAACAAAATGGGAACCTGTTAATTAATATCTATTTTTAAACACAAATTATTATTTTCATTATAAAATTTGTATGTTACCTATTTAATATGATATGATCTATTAATGTTATTTTTCAATTTAAATATCTTTTAATAGCATATTCATGTTAGAATTTCATATAGTGAATATTTAATGTATTAATCAATGATAAACATGAATATGTGATGTTCGGTTTAACACCCTCAAACAAAAATATACCCAATATATATGATCTTGGAGTTATAAATATTATGTGATGTTTTGTACAAATTAGGTCAATTTTATCATACTACTCATCTTTATTCTTCTATGGTCAATAAAATATTATACTCACATCATTAAAACACATTGAACCGAAATATATACATTCATGAGGTGAATAACCATTCACAGTGGATCCTTTAGAATGATTTATTTTCTTAACAGAAGAATTCGTCATGTATATAATTTTATTAGTTTGTTACATCCAATGAAATTAAATTGGTCCTCAATAATTTATATAAATTAAAATATTGGTTGTTAAAATAATTATTCAAATGAAAAAAGAAAGAGGGAAAAGTTTCTCTAACTCATGAATTCGTAGTGGATCAGGTTGAAATAGTTTTTTCATGAAAAACATGGGAATCCTTTTAGAACATAAATATTTCTAAATATTACATAAATAAATCACTTTAACACTCACATTATTTGAAATTAAATGAAAATTTTAATATGTAAAAATTTCATGAAATAAGCATGAGAGTTATGAAGTTTCATAGATTTTAGTTTCAACTCTCATTCATTGACTAGTTATGATATGACTCGTTAAAAACCATCAAGAACCATAAATGTTCTAGTATATTTAATTGTTTTTTCTATCTTTTTAATCACATAAGAAGAATAAGGATATTTAAAATTATTTCAACTAATACACTCTATATGAATTTTAGTTTGATTCCCCAATACACCAAGTCACACAAATATCATTTATAATATTTTATCTTCCCGATAGTATTTATAAAGATTGATATAAATATTTCACTTATATTTCTCTATGAGTGTATTAGAAATATACATAAATAAAAAAAATTGTACACCAGTAATGAAAATCAAAGATGACTTATTTCATCCTCTAATTGTAATATGATTTAATGGAAATTCTCTTTGACTTTTTGTATTCCATCGTACCTTTCCGGAATAAAAAACTAAAATATTTATATTCTTTAAGAAGATAATATCCAAACATATACTCAGTTGGATTTTCTATCGCAATGGTATAATCAATCAATTATTTATTTAGATTGGACAATTCATTGAAAATAATGTTATATATATATATACCCTATGAAAATATATGAGAAATTATATTAAATACATTTGGATAATGAAAACCTTATTAAAAAATGAAAGTAATTTCTTTCAATTATAAATAGTGAATATACCATTTCATAATAAATGAAATCATTTATCATTTATCATTCTCATAAGACCTGAATGAATCCAAAATATTAATTTCAATGAAGCATATTTTGTAAGAAAAAAAATTCCAAATGAAAAATATACTCTTATACTTATTGTTTAATGTACCCAACTCTAAAAATTCTATTACTTTATGGCCAATATATGAGTATACTAAAAACGGTAAAGATAGTATACATAAGAAGCCATTCATAATGATTGTAAATATATATTAAATATATCCACATGTTGTGTGTTGTAAGAAGAGTCCAAATATATAAAAAATGATTCGTGAAAGACCCACAATAAAATTTCACACCATAGTAGAAAAATAAGAACACAATGTATCAAATGTTTAGCATATTGATCCATCTACAAGGTAAACCAACACGTCATTATACTTAATAATCAAAAAATAATTATATCAAATATTTATTTATATTTCAATAAAGATGAAATTATTTTTATCATAAGTGATAATGGAATGTGACATATTACATTGAGTGTCACATTCAATGATGTTATATTCTAGTTTGTAATACAATGATATATTCAATATTTTGTATGACTTATTAAAACCCTTATATCCTCCCAAAAATATGCTATATTCTTTTTGAAAAAAAGTTATTTGTTATTCCAAAATCCCTGTAGAACAATTTATGTATTTTGTAAATAATGGTTTTATGTAATACCTTCATCATTATGATGTAATTCCATAAAAAACAAATGAAAATAAATTATTCCACTAATAGTTATTTCCTACATGGGCTTCACATGATGAATCCAAAACTATATTTCTAGTATTGTTACTTTACCACATAACCAATATCGAAGAGTCATTGTATCATCCATAATTTTTTTCCATCTCAACATCAAAATTTTCATTAGTTAAATAAGGTGTACCCAAACCAATTTCATCTTTTGTATGAATATGTTTCTTTATCATGATGTTGGATGAGAAAAAATATATCAAATATCAACATCTATCTTCCACTCTATTAATTTTGATTATGAAATTTTTTTGATTTATTTTTTCTTATATTGTGATACCTGATATAATAATTTGTTTCAATTAATTTTGATAAGGTAGCTAATATATTATCAGTATAACCATGGTATTCCAAAAAATTTATAACATGGGAAGTGTATAAGTCCTTCATATAAAGTTTTTATTAATGAAAATTAAATAAAAAAATTATTAAGAAACATGGTTATGATTTGATTATTCTTATCTAACAAAAGTTTTCCCCTTGAGTTATAAAATTAAAATGGTTTCTTATAAAATATATATAATATATTATAATTAGATATTTCATAATAGGAATGGATCATGTGAATACATATTTGATCCACAACAAAATATCTATTTTTATTTTTTAACTAATACATTAATTAATCTAGAACATTTTTCTATAGGAAATGAAGTATTATCCTTTCAAAATATAATTCTTATGAGGGAAAACATCATAATACTGGAATGAAATAATTTAATTTCACATATCCAGAAAATATATCCAATTTAGTAATCCAAATATTAATTTTAACATTAATTCATCATATCATACATGTTGTTATGAAAAAAATGTATAATATACTTTATTGATATGATTGATTCATACATATAGTGAAAAAATCCAGGAATAAGTAATGGAATATGAAGGAAATATATATATAATAGTAGCATTCCAATAAAAAAATTATTTTATAATGTATACAGAAAAAATATCTTATTGAAAATAGGTATTTTTCTTATCGAAATAAAATTTCTCTATTTGAAAATTTAATTGATGAAAAAAGATATTTTAAAAAATATTTTATCAAAGGAGAATCATATTTTTACACATTTAACACTGTCAACGTAATATATTTTTCATTTCTAAAAAATATTGTTAACGCATAAGATAGGAAAAAGGACCCAAAATTAGTTATAATTCAGGAAATATATTTAATTATTAATAAATAATAATAACTCCTATAGGATATTATTTAAAAAAAGGGAAATATATAAATTTCATATTTTTTTAAGAAATAAACCATACTGGAACAATTCACTACTGTGACTGTAATAATGTTTTGTTCAATTAACTATTTTATATTTAAATATAAATTCAAACAAAGTATATTTTAAAAGAATATATATAGTTTTTTTAATATAATTTTATTTAAAAACCCCATATTATATTTAATACATTTTCAATGAAAAATAAAGTAATAAAAACATAGTTAATGTTCATTTTTAAACCCTAACCTATTTATATTAAAATTTATTAATGATTTTGAACATTAAATGAAAATTAATTATTAATTTTATTAACAAAAAAATTATCATAGTTTTGTTTCATAACTTATCCAAGTAACATATTAGAATAAACATATAAAAAATAAAATTACCTTATTTATATAACATAATCTCTTAATTTTTGTTAATAATACGAAAAATTTCATAATTCAAAATCCTCGTTCAAAGAACAAATCCATTAATATTATCAACATAAAAATTTTACTATTAAATTCAACAAAGAATACCGATATCAAGAAAAGAATATAATAAGTTATGGTATATGTTATAATCATTTCATCTTAGTAGTTACAAAAAATATATATATGTCATATAATATAGATTTTCTAAAATATACTAGTAGAAAACTAATCAAACAAAAACAATATATTTAGGAATAAAATAAATACAATCTATAGTAAAAAATATATCTTCCTCATCCTAATAACATTTCACTATTTTAAAACATTATAGAGGATTTGTTAAATGAAATATTCATATAATATGTTTTTCACACATAACATTTTAAACAAAATAAAAATTAAATATATACAAATGTTGATTACCTCATAAGATATACTATTGGAAAAAAGTATGGATTAGAATATTGTAATTTTATTTAATTTTTAATAAATAATAAAAACTCAAAGTGGATTTGTATTTACAAAATTATATGAAATACGATCCATTTTTGGTTTAGGAAATTACACATAATTAAATTAACAACGCCAAAGTATATAATATGTGAAAAATATTTTTACATAACAACTCATTTTGAAATGATTTGAAATAAATATAATACTTAAAAATCATTATTAAAACATGACATACATTTTAATGTAATAAGAAGGATTAAATTTATATTTCAATTTAAATAAGGCACTCATTTAATAACTAATATTAATATAAATAAAAATTGATTTAATCAATCCTTATCCAAACATTATATTAACATTATGTTAAAAAATTATCATTCATAAACCCATTAAACCAAATTATCGTGTTCCCCAAAATTGTTTAGAAAAACTCTCACTTAACCATATATCATAATGAATATATAAATAATTTATAATTAAATAACTCATTTAAAATTTTGGAATGAATCCAAAATATTATGCTTTACCTCTTACTAACACTTAGTTTTCCTAATAATCATACATACTAAAAAATATAATCCACCCTATTGTAAACATTATCATAATTCATATGAAAATAGAATTTTCTCAACAAGTTTAAAAATATCCATATCTATCATATTTTAATCCAAATAAATTTCATATAACATATTTTCAATTACCAATATTTATAGTATGAAAATAACACAATTTTGGACTGAAATTAAACATACCAAAATTTTTATCTCCCATAAATTTAAAAAATAACTACTAAATGAATGATTATATAACCTCCTCATGCATTAAAAAAAAGTTATTTTAATGATTAATTATATGATCTTTATATATATTGAATAAATTAAAAACATTACATTAGATTTAGATTGAGGTTTAAAAAAAAATTAAAATATAAACCAACAATGCACACATTTTTTGAATACAAAAAACAAAAAATCAAATTGATTCTCAGCTTAATGAATCAAGAAGAATAATGACCTAATAGGTTATTAGTTACCTTTTTATATGTAGATACAAATTATTTTTTATTAATAATGTATAAATGATGTACCTAGATCAAATTAATTTTGTGTGGAAGGAAAACCCAATCAATAGACTCATGAATGGGTGGGGAATCGACTAGGTTGAATGAGGGAAGGCTACCTGAGAATTGGGATGAAATTATGGACCATGGGGTTGTGGGTGTTCATAACCTGAAATATTTGTGTAATATATACATATAGGTTTAATTTTTTTATCACAAGCATTACACTAATTGAATTTTCAAATTTATTATATAGTATAGTTTTTGACCTTATAAAAACAAAATGTCTAATAAATTGGTTTAGGAGCATCTATACCCACATTTACTATAAACTAGGAGTATATAAGCTTGTGTGTAACCCAAATTTACAGTAATGAAAAATATTTCAATTCTAATATATATTTTTTTTATAAAAATATAATATAATATCTTCTTAAATAAAATTAATAATAATGTTGTGCATAATTTACGTTAAAATATAGTATATTATTATATATTAAAATTAAAATATTACATTATAAAATTAATACATATTTAAATATTTGTAGTTATAAATGTATTATTTTTACATATATGGGACTGACTTCAATAATTCCCAGATAACATGGTTATATAATATTGATTTAATGTAGATTTTATGTAGTATTGTCATTTTATATGAAAAAACATCCCAACTAATTATTTTTTAAAAATAATATATTAATATATATATTATAAATTTGTAAACAAATATTATTTGTGTTATAATATAAACTATATAATAAATAAATATTTTTTTTTACAAACAAACATTTTAAGATAGGACAATATAGAACAAGTGAAAGAGAATGGCGAAGAAAAATAAACTTCACTCATTCAAATAAAAATGAAATAAAATCGGGGAATATGAATAGTAATAAAATAAATAAGTACATGCATGAGGATACTCATCCCAATAAGAATCATATCATGATAACATTTTATATATCATATCAATTTATGGATTTAAAAAGATGTTTATTAATTGAGTCATGGATTTCTTATGAGGAGATGAAGGAAAAAACTTCCCTTTTAGTCCCAATAAGATTCCCTTTTGAAAAGGTAGAATTATAATCATATTTTTAGGGTTTGGACCCATATATAAACATAAAACTATTTAATACATTTTTTCTACAACAACATATTAATTCTTTGTTGATAATGGTTATGATCTGAAATGCCCACTTCCAAAATGCTAGGGAAAAATTCCATATATAATCCTCATTACAATCATTCAAACAATGACAATTATTAATAGTTGATAATCCATCAACATGACTTGGTTGTTCAATTTTCAAAGGGATAGCATATTAAACATGAATATAAATATAAGTAGTATCAATGAACACCAGCATTAAGCAAAGGGCTAGTTCTGACATAAGAGATTATGATCACTATAACCTTTTATTACGCATACCACTAAAAATAAATAATGCACAAAACATATTTTCCATCAAAATATTTGATCACATTCACCCTCATCTGATCAATAATTAGAAGATACTAATACACCTGATATGTGGAACATTCCATCAAATTGTTATATATTTGAATAACAAAAATGACTAACCAAATTATCATCACCCCCCCCCCATATAAGAAAATCATAAGATTATTGAGATATTTAATTACAATCCAATACCAATAAAGAATTTATTTTCATACCTTCATAATGATTAATAGTGTCTATATAAACATGACACTATAGTGATTGGTTCTAAGACCCCTCATTAACATTTTTTAAATATTAAAATATAGAATATAATTACCCTTAATAGATGTAAGTACCCAACAATAAAAATTTCATAATTTTGTTAATTCAACTATAATTCAATATAATACAATCCTTAATATCATTATGGTTTATAGTATTAAATAATAGGTTTATATCCCCATACATAGAAACTGATATATTATAAATTAAACACTTCTACCAAAAGAATGTTTTTTTCACAATATGAAACTATTTAAATAAAACATTGTCTCTTTCTATATGAAAAATTCATAAATTTAAACATGAATTATTACTTCCCGTTACTGAACCATATACCCATTTATAAACATATTAAAACATGTAATGAACACAAAAATATCAATAAGGGATATATAAATGAGGGAAAAAACCAATATTCCATTAATGAAATCATTTTTAGGTGCTTATAAAATTTACCCATAAATCATATGATCGTTAGATTTCCCTATGGAATGATAAGTTACCTATAAAACCAATAAAACCATATATAAGTCAGAAAATTTATCATATTCATAATTTTTAAATCACTATAACATATAATTCATATCTACCCTCTCCCCCTAGTGAAACCATTTTGGTTACACTCAAGATAATTGTCATAGTATATTCCTAGAATCTCATAGGAGAAACCTAATATTTTTACGACATCCCTATACCTAATGAATTAGATATCTATAAGAGGCTTGACTTACCTCATTTTATCATGGAACCCCCAATAATAATAAAAATTACCAAGAACTATAAATTGATGTTAACACATTAATCCAATATAAATGAAGCCTACTTGACAAAAATAATTTTTTCATTCTGAAATCATTTCCCATTTTTTAATATCCATGAAATATAAATGAAAACAGTTTACTTGATAAAATACTTATAAACATTATAATTTAACAAAAAAATAAATAATTCATCATGAATACAGGGAAATATTTTCATTCCATATAAGTAAAAATAATCATTTCATTAATAGAAAGATTTGAAACCTAATAGGAGGATTTTAAAAAGAAATTACCTTTTAGATGTCATATAATTTTGGTGATAATTAATTATATTGACATTATATATATATTCTCTAAAAATAAAAATAATTAAATACAATATAATAAAATTTCATTTCAAAAATATATTAGTTAGAAAAAAAATAAATGATGTAGAAGTTTGGCCCAAATAGTGTAGATTCAGTTAACAATTACCTTACCTTATGTCTGAAAGTGTTCTGAAATTTTACATAATGTCATGATAATCAAAATAGATTCATTAGTTAATTTATTCAGAAAATTTTACAAATATATTTTATTTTTTTCCATTTTACTAATTTCATTTATGGCTATTTAAATGAGTTATAAATATTAGAATCATTGTTCTAGGGGCGTTCTATTCATGGATTTTTTCATTGGCTTCCCACAGTATAATTATGGGACATATTTTCAAATGGAAGAAAACACCCAAAGTGGAATGAAATAGTATTAATATTTCTATAAAATTTTAAATATTCCTATAAATCCTTTTTCTGAAATAAGGATTAGATAAAATATTAATTATAATTGTTTTGTTCTTATTGGCATTTGTTCTGATCACCTTAAAGTAGTTTCGATTTTTTAAGTTATGAAGTTTATAAATTTGTTTTAAATAATTAATAAAGTTAGGATATAAATATTAAAATATTTTTTAACCATAGAAATGGTTTTATTTTAGTATTTGTAGTTTTTAAATGAAAATGAAAAATCATCATCCATGAAGGTTGTGAATTGAACCTTTACTGATGATGTTTTCATTTTTTTAGAATAGGAGTAGAATATAAGTGGTTTGATAATGTATATTCCATTAATAACATTTATAGTATATATCTGATACTTTATTTATAATTCTAATTTTAATTCTTGAGGTGAGGATGAGGTAGAAGGTAAGAAATAAAGAAATAATTTTAAAAAGGAAAAATTAGGATTTTACCTCTTTAATATCGTCTCTAGGAAACCTCTGTAATGGACTTTGATTTGGAATTTTTGTGATAATAGTATATCATAGACATAGGGAAGATGCATGGGAAGGTAATTTTAATAATGTAAGAAATGTTAAAATTATTTGGTGTTTTATGAATCTGGGTTGGTTAGGGGTGGTATTTAGAGGGATTGGAGCGCGATGTTATGATTATTTTATTCATTTGATTATTAGTTTGGATAAACACAATCAGTAGTTTTGATTATTATAACAATATATTGAAACTAGTGCATGTTATTTCAAAATAATCAGTTCTTACCTCATAAATACATAATCAATGACTCATTAATCCATTTCATTAAATATACTATAAATTACCGTATTTCACAATCCACTAGAAAAACCCAACTATTATAGAAAAATTTAAAAAATTTACAGTATATATTTTTGAATGTGTAGAGTTTAAAAATTAAATCCATTTTTTGAAAATAACTTTCAAAATTTTATATTGTTAATTTATAATTAAATTCGTCATTTTATTGCAAAATATTGATTTTAATATTTTAACTGATTTTATGCCAATTTGAAGAAATAAATAAGGTCTCACAAATATATTTTTTAATTAAAATAATGAAAAATATTAATTTATGAATCAATTTTATGAAAATAAATTCGCTTTTAAATTATTATTATAATTACATAATTGTAAATAAAAATTAACATTTTATAAAAACCCGAACACGTAATTTATCATTATAATAACATTTATTTACTTAATCAATGAAATGAATATATAAATTATTTCACATATAAGAAAAGTAAATTTTATTTTTACCTTTATAGGTGAGGTTACTATTTTATTAGTATAGATTCTTTGATATATATAAATAAAACTTATTTCCTTATTAATTTAAAATGAATGTAATTATTTCATTTCAAAATGAAAAAAATTTATAAGTACCTAGGTTGTTACATTATCCCACCTTATATAAATTGATTCTTAGAAATTTTTATAAAATTTTTAAAAAAGAGAGGATAACATTCACTCTTTGAATTTTTATATTCCAATATTTTTTCTCCAACCATGTGGTTTCCCACAAAACATTAACATGGGGAAAGTATTTATTCCGAAACACTTTATCTCTACTGTCAAGAATTTGATATTGATTTTTCTCATATGAATCATTATCTTAAAAAGGAAGAATCCAAAGTATGTGAAATGTAGATGAATCTGAAACATACATTCAAAAAATTGAAACATGAAAATCATTATGTACCTTAGACAATCTCAGAGTCAATACCACGTGTTAAGAAACTTGTCAAAATTTCTTCATTATTTCATATGGTCTAAACAATGATTGACCCAGATTCCCATTCTTACCCAAAAAAGTCATTCATTTCCATGTTGAATCATTGAAAAAGTAATAATCACCTATATTTAATGAAATATCCTTCCTCTGATTATCTGTAAAACCTTTCTGCCAGCTCTGAGCTATCCTCAAGAATTTTTGAATCATCTGAACATTTTCTATCATTTCCACTACCAATGATGGTCTGATCAGATTTCTTCACCCACTTCTTACCAAAATGATGGGGTGCGACATTGGTTTCTATAATATTCTTTGAAATGTGCCATCAATTTAATTGATTAAAATTTATTATTATCATAAAAATCAACGAAAGAAAGATGTTGATCCAAACATCCATTATAATATATTAGGAAAGATCAAATAATATCCTCCACTATCTAAATTGAATTCTTTGAGTAGCCATCATATTGATGATGAAAATTTGTGCGGAATTTTAATTAAAATCCCAATAATAATGGAAGTTCATTCCAAAAGATATAAGGGAACCAATGATCAGGATCAGATATAATGGGGAGTAAAGCCCCATGTTACAAGAAAACCTATTTAAGATACATCATATACAGTTTACTAGAGACATATTGTCTCTAATAGAATGAAAATATTGATATTTATTTAAAAGATCAACAACAACTCAAATAAAATTATACCATTGATATTTTTTTGGTAATACATTTACAAAATCCATTGATATATTTTACAAATTCCAATCTAGAGCTAAAAAATTTTAAAGAATCCCCTTCATTAATCTTCAATATAAATGTATTTGTTGATTAGTAAAGCATCTCATGGTAAATATTTTAATATCACTTACCATTATATCCCAATAGAAATACCCCCAATGGTCTTCCTATATAATAATTATTTGAGGATGAACTGAAAAATAAGAACTATGAGCATCACATAATAACTTTTTATTCAACTATGAATCACAATGCTCTCATATTTTCTTCCCAAACTTCAAAACACAATCTCTATTAAATTTAATATTATGGAAATATTAAATTTTTATCCAATTCTACCTTTTTCTATAACTCAATGTCTTCCTTATATTTTTTCATAATTCTGTCTAATAGAGATGGTTTCACTGGAACCCCAAAAAATTTAAGAATATTTCCAACACCATAAACTATTGGGCCAAAATTCATCAATTAATTATCCAAGGGGTCATATTCCAATCATAACATGATATATTTGAATAAATATATCTACCACATTGATTTCGTGGATCGTCATTAGTGATTCAATCATAATAATTAGTCACATCTATCCATTTTCCCTTCCACATGTTCAATTTATTTTTAATTAAAAATATACATAAATATTTTGTGATTAGTAAATATAATACATTTATATTAATATAAATTATTTCTCTAATGTTTTAATGTGAAAGAAGAATTTTCTAATTCCAAATCATGTGTGTAATAATTTACTCATGTGGTTTTAGTTTTCATGATGAATACAAAATTACGTTATCATTATACATCATAATGAAACTACATCCCATTAAAGAATCGTCTTTATAGATGAAAAAATATCATTTCATGATGTTAGGTCCAAAATAAACGCATTAACCAATCTTCATTTTAGTTCTTAAAAAAATAACATAATTCTATTAAAATAAATTTAACCCCTTTTAATGTTAATATTGTTAGTTTTAATAGTAACCATGACTTGTTTTTATCATATTGTTAGTAATAACCTAATAATCCATTAATTCTATAAATATTAGTAATATTTTTAATTCGATTTCATTATCAACAAATTTTTTTGGTTGGATCAATTATTATTCCATACTTATTTACAATTTGAGTATGAAAACAAATCTTTTGTAACTAAAAATCACATTTGTATATTTTATTGTATAACTTATTGGGTTTTAGGTTTTTCATAACAATAATTATATATTTTTCATGATCCTTAGAAATTTTTTATTAAACCAGAATATCATAGAATAAAAAAAACTTATCCACATATTTTTTAAGATTCTTTTCATAAGATCCTTAAATATAACATGGGAATTTTTCAATCCATTGATCATGAAAAAATTCATAACATAAATATCTAGTGTATAATGTTGATTTAAAATATCATTCTATTTCACTTTCAGTGACTGGTACCCATATATCAATTCAATCATTAAAAAATACTTAGCTGCCAAGGGCTGGTCAAACAAGTAACTGATATGAGACAAAGGATACATATTTATTATAGAGATGTTATTAAATTATTTATAATCAATTTAAATCCTCATAGAACTAACATTTTTTTAACAAAAATCTTAAGTGTACCGCTTTGTGAAAATAGTTGGATGAATATAACCTTTATCTACAAACTCTCAAACTTTTTTTATAATTCTAGAAGTTCAACAAAAGGAAATCCATATTGGGGTTTTGAAATTTGTGTAGAATAAGGGACTAAATCATCTGTAATATCAAACTTAGGAAAGGTATAATGGTTGAAAATCATCAGAAAAAACATCCATGTACTCATTTATCATTGTAAAATCATTAATCTGAATATTTCCCTTGTTTAAACAATATGTGAAATGTTACATTCATTTACATATTTTAAGATTTTCTCATCTTCAGGATATGTTTTTAGTGGTATAGATTCATTATTTTAAATAAAATAATATAATTTGAGAAAAACCTTTGTTATCTCTACAATCAACATTAGCACGGTATATAAAATTGAAATCCATACAAAAAATAACAAAAAATTATACCAGGGGAAGAACAACAACATTGGAGGTGAATTATTTCCACATACATAAATAATAACAGTATTATGGATTCTTTTTTCATTCATATTCCCCCAGTTTTTTTACCATAATGTCAATCTTTATTTATTGTGATAGTGATTCAAATTTCAAAACAAAAGTCAGATATAAAAGTATATGTTGACCTTAAATCATAAAAGGAATTATATAAATCTTCATACACAAACAACGTACCTGATACATGTTTATTGGATGTACAAAAAACTAAGAAGTAGTTTCATGGGATTTCACAACACCGTTATTCTTATATTCAATATTGTATTAATCATTCGATTTCCTATTCAAACACATGTCTTCATATTGACTCATGTAAATAATTAAAAAAATCAGTATCGATAAATAATTTTTTTACCAAATACGTGGTCTTTTTCATTGAAAATATGATCCATATTCCCTATCATACCACATAAAAAACTCTTTCCATACATCAAAAAAATCCCCAATTTGTTGTTTACAACAATTCTCACAAATTAAAAAGTTAGTTCTCATACCATCAAACCACATTAATGCATTATTTCCTTTCTCCTTTAACCATAGTATATTTTTATACTAGTTCTCAACAAAAAAACATGATCATCAAAAAAATACATTTACCCTTTCTCCACATATCGAACATGTTATTATTAACTTTTGAATTCATGAGAAACTAACTCCCTTGAAAATTTCGGCTTCAAACCTATGAAATAAATTAATGATTTTACAATCAATATATTGTATATAATTTAGAGTATACCTCCCTAATGAAGATAATTTTACTTCATATATAAACATTGAATTATCCTGTTGTCACAATTCTATGGAACTTTTTCTATCCTAAGTCATGTGGCCTTAGGAAAAAATTTCTTCAGTAAAATATTATTGAATGTATCCCATTCCATGTCATCAATCTCCTCTACATCTCAGATATTATTTATCATTGACCACCAATGGTCATATTCAACTTTAAAAAGGTAAAAATAAATATTATCCCTTCGATGTTCTTAACACCCCACGACGTCAAAATTCATTTACAGGGATTTAATCCACACATAAAATACCATTGGGTTAAATGAACTACTAAATTCTAGAGGGTGATGATTCATAAAATGTTCCAAGACTGACATATTCCTCTAAGAATGATCTAAAAAATCTAATGCATGGATTCTTCCTCGATTTATATCATGTGTTAACTGATCTATTTCTATCACAATCTTTACAGTTCCAATTCCCACTATTCAAGGATATCGATTCGAACACATATCATTCTATTGGTTACTTGAAACATAAAATACCCGGATTCTTCTAATGAAAGACACTATGATCATATGTTTCATAGAAGACTAAAAATCATAATCTTTAAATACTATATCATTTCATCTTAACAATAATTAACAAATACTTTAAGGGTATTCAATAAAAATTATCCTAAATCCTAAATTAATCTGTAAATTTATCTACTACATACTATATGGACCATGCATTATAAATTATATAATATAGTTAATTCAACTATAATTCACTTTCACACATTATGAATAAACATTTATGTTTATATTTTTTTGTAATTAGGTCATAAAATAATGGAAACAAATCATGTATTACAATGAAGACACTTCTACACACAATCCTTTGTTCCATAATATAATTCTTATAAAATGAATTATGTTATACTTCTATATAAACACATCACAATATTAAATATGAATTTATCCTTTCCATTAACCATACAAATCCTAGTTAATAACGTTTTAAACATGTGATTAGAACATAAATCATATAATGGGACATATAAATTATGAAATAATATTATAGTCCATGAATTAAATAATTTTAAAAAATGCATAAATTTTAAATATAAAACATAGGGTCTTTAGCGTTCCTTATAAAATCGTAATTTTCATGAAAAAACATATAAACCTTATATAAATCATAATATTAATATTTTCCATAATTATAATATGACTAGTATATTTAATTTATTTATCTAGGCTACACATGGAGTGACCATTATGGTTACCCATGGAAAACTCACCATTCTACTATCCCATAATATTTTAAGAGAACCCATACTAATTAACTACATACCTTTACCCAATAGATACTGATAATTTTATCACCCAACAAGGGTTTAAAACATAACCACCCATTATAATAACAATTCCCATGAACCATAACATGCTCATAACACATAAATCGTTCATAAATGAAACATTCTTGAAGAAAAATAAATTTTAATTTTTTTAATCACATTAAATTTTTTAGAATTTGTTCATTTATAAATGAAAACATTTTACATGAAAATAATTCTTTTAACCCATTGAAGGAATCGTAAATAAATTTTTACCATGAATTTTAAAAACCATAATTTTTCATTATAAGTAAAAAAATTCTTTATTAAAAATAGATGTTACTTGAAAAGGAAATTTTAAAAAATAAATTCCCTTACAAATATTATATAATTGAGGTGATAATAAATCAAATGAATGGAATATTTATATTTTAATAAATTAAACTTAATACAACATAATATAATCAAAATTCATTTCCAAAATAGTGTTATCATGAAAAAAATAATTGATTTATTTGTTTAACCCAAAGAATGTAAATTCAGATAATAAATCCCCTACATTAAGACTGAATGTTTTCTTCACTTAAAATTAATATCCTGTATAATAAAAATAAATTCATTAATTATGTAATTTATAAAAATTTAAATCATTAATTTATTTACTTCCATTTTATGAAGTTCAATTATTTCCATTTTATTGTGTGATAAATATTAGAATCATTATTCGAGGAGAATTTATTTACTAGATTTTTGGTCAGTTCCCTTCAGTGAAATTCTAAGAGTTAGTGTAATGTAATTGAAAAAAACATAAGTGGAATGAAATGGTATTAATATGATTCCAAAATTTTAAATGATCTCATACAATGTTTTTCTGATATAAGTATGATTAATTAGATAAAATATTAATGATAAATGTTTTGTGTGTTTCAGAGGGTTTTCTGTCCATCACAAAATTGATTCATTTTATTTCATTATTATGACTATAAATTAGTTCATGAACATTAAACATGTCATAATATAGATATTAAAATTATTTTTAAACATAATAATGGATTTATGACAATACATTATGGTGTTTGTGGAAAATAAATAAATTTCATCCACAAAGGAAATGAATCCCCATTCCACAGATAATGTTTGCATCCATTAGAATAAGAAAAGAACAAAAGAATTTTGATGGTGGATATGAAATTTACATAATAAAAATATAGTATATATATGATACTAGAGTTATCAATCCGATTTGGATTGGGGAGATGATGATACAGTATAAATAATGAAATAAATAAATAATTTAAAAGTGAATATTAGGATTTTTTTCTCGGTAATATCAGCCCTTTCAAAACCTCCTTAACAAACATGGTATTAGTCTTTGTGTGAGGCCAGAAGGGCCTGGAAATGGGGAAGAGGGTTGGAAAATAAATTACGTAGAATTTATATCATCTAAAAGTCTATGGGTGTGTGAGGATAGGGTGTTTTTAGGGGTGTTGTCTGTAGATATAAGAGAGGGTTGTTTTTTATTATATTTTTCAATTTATTATTAATTTGTCCTAGCAAAATAAATAATGTTGATTATTATAACTATGCATGGTAACTAGTTCATGTGAGTTTTAACTAATGGGTTCTTACCTCATAAATAAATTAACCACTACACAATAATTCATTTATTTAATTATAGAATAAATTATAGTATTTCAATATTCACAAATAATTCTACAGTTTGAGAAAATTTCCAAAATTCCACCGTATTGATGTTTTATGTGTATATTTTAAAAATAGAATCCATTTTTTGGAAGCAATTTTCTAAATATGAAATTTTTAATTTTTAATTATATTATTCATGTATTAAAAAAATAATGATTTAAATATTCAAATTGATTTTATGAATCCTTTAAAAATTAAATAAGGACTCATAATATTTTCATATAATTACATAAATTAATTTATTAATATATTTTTATGAAAGTAAAAATTCGTTTAAATAATTATTTTAATTTAAAAAATGAAAATAAATATTTATGTTTAACAAAAATACAAACACTAAATTTAACATTTTTGAAATATTTATACTTATTATGTGAAATAAATATCTTATATTTTCACTTATAAGATACATAAGGTTTATTTATATATTAATAGAGAGGTTACAATTTTATTAGTATATGTTTCTTAATTTCAATAAATACCACTAATTTCATTATATATTTATAACGAATTTTACTCTCTAATTCGCAAATGAAAAAAATTATGCTATATGTACCTCGGACATTAAAATATAATAGTAGTACACAAAATACTGAAAAAAAATCCATAAACATATCTAATATGAATGAAACATAAAAAGAATGTGGGATGATTTTCATATTCAAATTTGTTAAAAAAGTTCATTATAATGTTTATATAAAATAAAAATTTTAATTATTTAAGAGGTTAATTCAACAAAAATTATAACCCTAGGATAAAAAACCAAATCTAACTCCACTAGTTTATCAAATTATTTTTATGGAAACTCCATAAATTGAAATAATAACATTGATAATTATTTTATGCCCTAAAATCCCATAGAGACCCAATTTATTACCATATATAAGCACTCAATTTGTTATCCTAAATAAATATTTAATCTGTTATCTCTCCCAAAAAATCACATCATTCCGGACATTAAGAAAATTGATCTAATTCGCATTTGATAAGCTCGCTCGAAGATATTGGAATATGATAATACCCAATTGAAATTACACTTGAAATTTATAAATCCATATAAATTTATTAATCTCATATCCCAGTACAGGATTCTCCAAAACTAACTTCCATATGGAAGAACCAAAAATGAAATGATCAAAATTCATGAGATCACAAGTCCCTCAAAAATAACATCTTGATTCACTGCAATATAGAAAATCTTAAAATAATTGGGAACTGGATTCCAAACACAACTGTTAGAGATACAAATAATCATTGGTTAAGAAACCCCCTAATCTAAACATGATCCTTATATTCCATATCTACTAAAAAACCTGTTTCTATATCATTCATTGAGGAATATACATATAGAGGTGAAGTAAAAAATGTTACCCCTCACCATATTTTCCAGATCAATGTCTTGTGGGAAGGCCATTCAAATGAAGGAATCCTAATTTCCATGGTTACATTAGTAAAGGGTTCCCTAGATCAACATTCTTGAACCATAATATAGTTTTATATGGGTTAGTTAATATAATATTTGTTTATTTAATAATATATATATACTAAATAATTTATTTATTTACATTTAATATATATGTTATAATATATGAATTCTTAATAACGTTAAAATTCTTTAATATACTACATGTTAAAATAATATACATACATACACATATATAAATATATATATAATAATAATTTAGTTATAATATTTATTTATATATATAAACACTATTATAAATATGGTTGTTTATATTTTTATAAATATTATTTTATATTAATATATTTTATTGTTAATATATATTAATATATTATGTAATAAAATTAATATATATATATATATAAAGATTTAGTTATAATTATATTTTTTACCTAATTGGGCTGAATTATCAATCTCTATTAACATAAGTATTTTAGATGGATTTTTATCTATCGCAAATGACATGTTTTTTTGGGATGGATTAAAATGAACCATAAATAAAAAAATTATATATTCTTTTTCTAATGTAGTTTTTTTGTAAACAAATAATATTTATATTACATTAATTATGAAAAAAGTGATGTTATTATTATATATTTAAATATATTGTTAATATATATTATTGGTAAATTTTTATAACAAATATAATTTTTAATAATTTCAATAATAAATAAATAACATTAGAATATAATAAAATAGTTTGAATAAAATTCTTAATAATTTATTTTAATATTATAATAGATACACATTTATATTTCGTATATATTTTAAATTACTTACATTTGGTATATAATTACAAGTATATATCTACATAATTTAACTAAATATAATTTTTCATCATATATATTAATTTATTTTTAAATTCTAAACAAATACAAATAGAAAAAAATAGTGTTATATATATATATATGTGTGTGTGTGTGTGTGTATTTTCATTTCATGAAACAAATTTAAAAATAAATATTAGAAAAATGGATTTGACTAATGACTATTATAATATATATAATTATTTAAAAATATGTATATTTACCGAAATAAGCATATAAATAAAAATATTACATTTATTTAAAATATGTAAATATAATTCTTTGTAATGACATATATTTTCATTTGTATTATATATTTATAAAAATAATTCAATTCCATACACATGTCTATGTATACACACACACAAACATATTTTCTATAAATATATATATTTATTTAAATTAAACTATAGTTATTGTAATTATTTGTCCACAGAGATAATTATTATGATTATAATATAAATATATAATATTTATTTATTTCTGATCAATTTAAATTATATTGGAAATAGATAACAATATGGAAAATAATAAACCACAAATTAAATGATATATAAAAAGTTTTTCACTTTAATTCATTAAAATGTATCTTTTAGTTTATATTTTTATTGAATTAGGAAGACCTATTAATTATAAAACTATTACAATAGAATGCGGACACTTCCAATCTATGTTTATTTTCTATATAAAAAATGTTTTTTTACATTTACACACTTATTTCATTCATTAATCTTTTCCTATATTCATGAAGTGTCACTAGTGACCATTATATAATCCTTTAGTAAACATTGGCCTTATAAAAAACATTGTAAAATATGTGATGGTTAAAATAATGCTCAGTAAGGGATATATAAAATAATGGGAACTTTTTAATGAATATGAAATTCTTCAAAACCCATCCTAATTTTTTCAATTATTACATAATAATTTATGACATCAAAATGATTATTTAATTACTTATGAAATGAAATTTAACTCTCTATGTTATGAAAAAAAAATTTATAAACAATAAAAAAGGAAAACTATCAATCATGAACGTTACATGGGAATATACCATTCACATATGGAAGATTATAAACCTTCCCATATTCCTGAGATAATTGAATTATATTACGAAAAAAATTCAATTAAACTAATATGATACAAAATATAAATATGTATTTAGCTTATTAAATTATATTTCTAATCAACCATAAAATAATTCTTCAATGGAATTAGCATAAAAGTTATTTCAAATATATCTATTCTGAGAACAATAATTCATGTAAACTCTCTCACATTACACAATGTATTAGAAATCTACATATGGCTCACCCATTATCAAAGCTATATTTGGATCTCCCATTATCATATAAATTTTTTAGGAATAATATCATTAGAAAAATACATATACCCACTAAATTTCATTAAAAAATTTATTAAATATGTTTCATTATAATATGCAGAAGCACATTTAGGAATCATGTAGAAATAATGATAAAAATAATTTTCCTTTAAAAATAATAAAAGTGGTAAATTTTAAGAATATATATATATATATATATATTATATCAAAGACCGTAGAAACATATAGATAAATTTTTATAATTAATAATATTTATGCCGATTGTAAAAGTTGTCCATGTAGTGAACATTAAAGAAAATATTCTTATGATCTTTGGAAGAAAGAATAAAAAGTTTCCCATATAGAATACAATTTAATAGATTAAATTTAATTATTTGATAATAATGTCGAAGGCTGTAGATAAATACATTAGAAATGAATTAAAATTATCTAAAAACTTTTATATAAATATATTAAAAGTATATATATTGAGAGAAAATTGTTTATAAAATATAAAAACTCATTTTATAATACATATCTTTCGTTTTCTACTCACTCGACACACTTTTATTTTACATTCCAAAATAATAAAACATTATTAATTTTATTATTCATTTAAATTATATTACGATCATCCTGTATTATAATACCATTTGTTTCATTTATTACAATGTCTAATATAGTAACTTATTCAGTTATGTTCACATATGATGTTTGGGGGTCGTTTAGTCTATATCATCAAAATAGAATTAGTAGATGGACTCTGGTTAAAGGGGTAAATGGTTCATCAAATTTTGAATTTTAATTAGTATATAATATTACATTTCAAAAATTCAAACATAATTTTATTACCAACCAATAATGTAGGTCATGAAAAATTATTCACGTCTCTTCATGGAGACGGTAGTCCATACATTTTCATGAACGATGAATTCAATTATTTACATGGTTAAAAAGAAATAAATTAATTATATTTTACATTTCATGATTCATAAATATGTTATGAATTCTATATATATATATTCATTATTTCTATCATTATAATTAGCCATGCAGTGTGGAAATTAAAAAAGAATCACATCATTTCCTGGAGGTTGTATTCCACACATATGGATGAGTGAAGTTATCATTTTTTAAAATTTTAAAAGGGTAAGAATTTAAGTAATGTCATGTCTTTCTATTGTCATGTTTTTTTTAAAAAAATTTATATGCTCATTAATTCCTATTTATAACTATTTTTATTAGTTCATAATAGAATATGTAACATATCACATAATCAAGGTTGTAGTCCACATTTATAAAAAAATGATTTATTAATATCCCATAGGTTTGGAATGGATTTGAAAAGGGTTATACCAATAAAATAACAATATTAATGCATATTTTATATAATTATGTTATTATATGATAATTTTTATGGTAGGATTCAATGTGTTTGAAGATGGAATAATCTATGAAGAAATCAGTCAAGACTTTTACATCCTCTTTTGATATCTGCCTTTAGATAGAGCAAAAGGCCTTTGAATTAGATGTTTATGATTAATCCATGGTGATCAGATCATGGGAATGGAATTTTAATGTGGTTGACGAGAATACATTATAGTGAAAAGAATAGTTTATTTTTTAGAAGGTTGAATTAAGATTCTCTCTATAAGAATAAATCAATGGAATTTTAAAAATAAATAAATATTTAATGGGCATGAATATAACTTCAAAAATTAAAAGTGGAATATGTTTTGAACATGAATATTAGTATCAACCATTTAACTTCTACTACATTTAATATATTATATTGTTGATTTTATTTTAATATAAAAATAATTTCTAAACATTAATAATAATTTAAAGTCACTTTCATTAATATTCCTATATATTGAATTTATAAGAATCAATATAAAAATTGAAATATAACATAAACACTTTGACCATCACATATAATTTTTAGTTATCCAATAAATTCATGGACCAATATAATGCATCCAAATAGTATATGTTTTAATGTTATAAATAATTTACATAATGTTTATATTTCTTGTAAATTCTTTTCATCAGCTTTGTGCAAGAGTTCTGGTTTATTATACCACAACTGAAAATTTAATACGAAATACAGTTAGAAAAAATTAATTTTAGGAGACCAATGATGTCCATACATAAATATTATATACTATTTATGAATTCTAAATACAAGTAATAACATTAAATTTTATATAACAATAATTGTTTAGTGTAAATGGAGACTAGAGACACAAAATATTATTTGTGTAAAACATTCATCATCACTAACATCATTTATTAAATAATATACCCATCCAATATCATCATACATATTTATTTTCATCCCAAAATTGGAAAAAACATTAAAAAATTAGAATAGGTGACAACATATTCTCTGTAATGGTAGACATGAGAGATATAAATAATTAATCATATTTAATCATTTCATGATAATAATAGAATGATAATATATAGATATTAATATATAATAATAGCAAAAAATTCATATATCATAAGAGATTTTTATGGAATTAAACGTTAGATCATCAAAATATTTGGGAATCATTAAAAAATAAATCATGAAACATGAGTTCAAATCATAAGCATAAAAAAATATCATAAGAGTGTGGAACCATCAAGAAAATAAAAATGATAACATATCTAATTTTCTAATATAATATAACATCATATCAGAGTAGACCATGAATCTTTAATTGTTTCCCAAATCATAATGTATCATGCATCACCACCTGTTTCACATTTCATTGTGGTTCAAGAATACCTACTTGATCCTATAGTGGAAAGATCACAATGACTTGATTACTATATTTATCACCTGATATATAAAGAACAATCCAATTTATTTTAATTTTTTAATGGTCCCACAATTCAAATAATCAAAATAGTAAATATGTGTGATACAAGATTTTAAGACATTCATTGTATCATCATTGAATAAACCATGGAAATGAAATGCATTCAATAATTATTTATTCATCAAATATCCATAATCCATAAATGAATAAATCCAAATTAGATCATTATATATATTCCATAGTGAAGTGTAATAAACATAAAACTATGTGTAGCTAGATGAATAATAGATATAAAATTTCATTATAGTATTTCATTACAAATATGAGATTGTAACCTTTTCAAAAGACAAACATTTTAACTATAAATTTTTTGAATATTAAAATATAATATCCATTCTCAAATACAATGGAAACTGTTAAAGTCATATTAATTTAAAATAATTGTCCGAGGTGTGGGAAAATCTACTCATGCTATAAAATTTTAAGGAAAACATTCTTTTCCGGAAGTTGTAAAAATCCAACAATGACATTATGAAAATTATTTTATATAGATTAAAATTTTCGAAATTATTAAATAAACTCAATGATAAATAAAATTAACATTTTAAAAAATTCATTTTATTTGAAATATCTTTTATAAATCAAATTGGTAGGGCATGGATGTTGGTGAAAAAGTTCACCTTACGAAGAGGAAATAATATCACAATTTTCTTAAAAATGTTTTTTCAAAAATTCTATAAAACATTATGTAAAACTATTAATAATCCATAAAAATTCATGATTAGGAATATTATTAGAAATTAAACGGGTTTTATATGATATTACTTATAAAATTTCTGTCAATGAGATTTTAGTATGGACAATCCCAAAAATAAATGAGATTGTAGCATAAACCCTTACCTTAAGTCACATATTGCTTCATAAATATTTGAAAATAATATAAAATAAATATATATTAATTATATATATATTATGTTACAATAAATATATATATATATATCATAGAATATATTATTTACAGATAACATCTTATCAACCATTAATTAATAATTCATTAATGAAATAACTATTCTTGGTAATAATAGCTTTGTTATTCCAGTTAGTTTTAGTTTAGATGTTATGATCCTTGTAATGTTATAATGGATTCATAATCGATAGAATTTTAATAGTGTAATTATAGTTATATTTAAAAATTATTAAATATTGTATAGCTATTAATAAAAATTGTTTGTGAAAAATGATATACGACGCTTCACTGATACAATAGTTCATATGTACACACTAGTAATGATTCAACAATTCGATGGATGGAAGGAATAAAAATTAAATTACAATACATAATTAAATTAAAGTTATGTTATCCAAAATATCGTATATATTTATAATCCTCAATTTTAAGTGGTGATGAAAATAAAAATTCATCACATTGTAGAGGTGGTAGTCCAAAGTCATGCACAATCATTAATTTACTGTCACATAGGTTAGAAAAGTGGATTATAATGGATCTTCAATTATAATAATAAAAATTTAAAATACTAACTAAATTTAAGCCATTATTTTTTAATGGATACCATATTTTAAATTTTGGTAGAAGAAATAATAAAGAGAGTATGTGGTTCAGAGTTATCCATTAAAAAACCTTATTTTTCATACACCGTAATCCATTGAACGATGATATTTTAGAATTAAAAAAAGATCTAGCGATTGGGTAAGGAAGTTATTATGGTAATAGTTTATGTTTTAGGTGATCTATTATTATTAATCATAATTAATATTAGATACCATCATGTGAGAATTTCTAATTGAGGGAATGTACACACTTGAAATTTCGTATCATATTTAAATATAATATATTTTATAATATTTTGTAGTGGAACCAAATGGAAATAATATATAATCCATAAATTAATATGGCTTAAATAAATTGAACTATGAAAATTTTTCATCTTTATGATTCATTTGAAACTATTTTATTTTATTTAATCCCCTCATTTACCATTTCTAATCCTAATCATGGTAATGAATTTTATATCATTTAAGGGTCTTAAATTTAATTATAAGGTGAAAGTAGATGAAAAATAGTCAATGGGTAATTATTCGGACCATTTATCATTAAAAATACCCCATTTCATGAATTTATTTATTTTTGAATCATTTAATTACATATCATCCTCATAAAATATTATTGAATTAATTTTTTGGACTATTCATATAATTTCAAATCAAACCCATCAAGATCGAAATTAAATTCAAATGATAACATAACTACCAAATTTAATATGTTATAATTACCATTGAAATTTATTTAATCTCATAATACATACAAACCATATTAATTTCATTTTTTTAAAACCATTTACATTTATTTTTTATTCTACCTACACATGAACGGTATGAGAAATGCATAAGTTGTTAAGTTAGTTATATAATAAGTAAACTATGAAAATAAATTAATATGATAAAAATAAATTATTTATGTTTAAAATAAACATTTATATTCTATAATGGTTTCATTATATCTTTATTATAACATACTATATAAATATAAATCGTGAGAGTGACATTTTCGTTTTATCTAACTCTAAAAATAATATACATTGTGTAATGAAAGAAAAATGGTACCAAGTTACCATATCATAAAAATTTATTATAATAGTTGTAATCATGCCAGTAAATATGATAATGGTTTGTGTTAGATATATTATAAATCCTTAAACCTATGTTTTAACCCAGTTTTACCCTTAATAAGGAAATATATATTTATAATGGTTAATATTAAAAATGGGGAAAAATAAAATGGTAAAATTCACTAAATTATATCAACTTCAGTATAAATATGGAATAAGTTTTTCTATATTAAAGTTTTATAGGTTGAAGAATATATTTTAAATATAATCTCACAATACTAAATGTAAACAGTTTATAGATAAAAGTGTTTTATGGTATAAAACTAGATTTAATCCTATCCAATTCCTAGTAAAAAATATTATATGAATTTTGATGAATATTATTGAATATATAATATATACATTTAATTAAAATAATTAATCAAAAAGGATTAATTTAACTTATTTATATACACACATTTCTTGACATGTAAAATCGTTTTTTCATAAAAACTTCACTTTTTTAATTTTATATGCTTTTATCAATTGACAAAAAATGAATTATTTTTATACATGAGTAAAAAATACCTTATTCAAATTTATTTATTCCTATTAATGATGAATAATCCTATGGATAAGTGGTAATTTTTGTATTGTATATCACTAATTCAATATTATAATGTTGTTCATTAAAACTCGGTGTTGCGTGAAAATGAAGGTGTTAATGAAATAAAATTTATCTCAAGAAATTTCTTTCATTAAATCCCAAGGTGTTACATTATAACCTCTTGTAATATGTTTTCCCTATAAATTCTATCACTCTAGAATAGACATATGATGATACAACAATCTCATCACATCCTAAGTTCATGATGATGATTTCTCTAAAATATTTTTTCTAAAAAAATATTGATCATGTATGTAGTTCGTCATCATATGATTTTCTCTCAATGATTCAAAATTTCCACCGATCGTTCCTCATATTAGACATGATTATTTCAATTAATGACCTCAGAGTTCCATACGTGTGAAGGATTAGGTACGTACTTCATCAAGGGAGATATGTGAAACACATTGTGTAATTTTGATAGATTCAATGTAAGAACCAAGATATAATATACCATTTTAATATGATCAACAATGTTAATGAGGCCAATATATATATGGATAACAGTCTCTTCATTCCAAATATGATTACCTTCTACCAAAGAGATATTTATAACAATAACTTATCAGTAAACATTAACTCTATAATTCACTGATGACTGTCAACATAAAATTTTTATTGACTCTAAGATAGACATATTTGGTTCTAAAGGGACATAACTATCCCTTCAAATTCATCAAAAAATATTAAGTCGCAATATTTTTATTTATTGAACTTCATACCATCTTATTGGAGTAATATAGATGATCTAATAGTGTTCATAAAAAGATAATTAAAAATGATCATTTGAATTCTATTTTTATAATACAATTTTAAAAAATTGATTGATATTATACAAACCACGTCTAAAATTCAAAAATAAGGTAGTCAAAATTTATTCTTGAGCTGCAATGGCCTTTTAAGAGGACTATATATAAGAGGATGATATGTAGTACTAAAACTAAATTATTTATCTAGATACTCCTAAATAATTATCATAAACATTAACTAAATCCTTGGAACATAAATAGATAGAATTAAGAGTGGAACTCCATGAAATCTCAAAAATTACTTATCATATAACTGATTGACCTAATCAAGAGAGAAATATTTAGTAATTTTAACAATCTACATTGATTTGTTAAGGTGTTCAACTAAAAACAAAATATTGTTGTTCCAATTTTTTTTTTTTAGAATCATGATGATGAAATACAATATATTATTATCCTATATCCATGTTTTTGTAGGTAATGGTTTTGATATCCTATTTAACATCTATCTTATAGCTTTATCATTCTGATATACCAAACATCAAGATACATACTCTTCCATATCCATTTTCATTATATCCAAACATAAATATTCTTTCAAATATCTATAAATATATGTGCATCAAGGATAAATGTATAATTATAAAATATGATCTTAATCTAGTAGTTACTTCATTAATTATGAAATTTCTAATACATAAAGACTATTTATGAACATTATCATTCCATCACAATCATGGTTGAACTTACAGACATTCCGAATTATATTATATTGTTTGAAATAATCCTTATATGCCTCTTTAATACTCACATGGATGGATGGTAGGACATTCAACTGAGAAAGATAGGATTCAATCGAATTATATAGGATTTCAATTTCAATATTCTAAAAATACATATATATTCGATTTTATTAAATCAACATAGTAAACAAAATATTTTATTCTTTTTCTCAGAGTGCATCAGCAACTTCATTTTCCTTCCTAGGGTAATAGTATATTGAGAAATTGTAGTCTCTAATCAGGTCAACCCATATCCTCTATAATATATTCAAATTCTTATGTGTGATTATATACTTCATGAGTTTATGATATGTATATATATCACAAAATTCACCACAATGATAATTCATCAAATTTATCGATGAAATAATTACTGATGCCAGCTCTAACTCATTATTCAGGTGAATTTATTCATATATTGTTAATTAGGGTGAGTCATTTTCTATCACAATATTATTCTGTATAAGTATAAATTCCAATAACCTGTTTCATAAATCATTATATATCTAAAACACTTATCTCGTATAGGGTTGTGTGATCTATGGTGGATTTACAATCTTTGTTATATCCCTACCTATTTCGGGAGTCATCTCATGCACGTTTTCATGTACTATTTTTATGTATTTAAGTACCTTTGTTTTGGAATAGTTTCTTTGGGTGAGTTTTCGTGAATTTTTTTAAGAACAACTAATGGGTAGTGTGATACTCATAGTTTGTGCATGGTTTTGACTAAGAGTGCGACTAAACTGTGTCAATAGTGAAAACCTAGATATAGGGGTATGTACGGTTTCAATGTGTTTTGAAAAACCGTGTGTCTAAACCTTTCCACCCATCTAAACATGATCGAAGAGGTCTGTACGGTTGGTGTATGGTTTTATCTAATTGTACGCCCCTTCCTAGGAACACTTGTGTCTACCATTAATTATCTGAAAATCAATTTTTAAACATCATGACCCCCCCAAGACTTCCATATTTCGACCTTGGTTCAGGATAGAAAAACACTAGTTGATCATAGATCCTTCTAGTGGTATTCCATGGTCATCCAAACATAGTTCTTCAAGATTAAAATCATGGATTGAAGATCCTCTATCTTATTGGAAAGTGCATTTCATCATGTTTGTAAGAAACACGACCTTCTTTTCATGTATGTTTTCCTTTTCTGTTCAATTTTAAGAAAAATAGGTCATTTTGTAAATTTTAGAAGTTCACACCGTGTACATTATGAGTAAACATTGGGGACTCGGTTATTGCTGGTAGCCGGATGCTGGCCGTGTGGGGGTGACTTGCTATCCTCTTAAAGTGGAGTACGGAAATGGTGAGTACACGCCATGTACTTCAAAATTACACACCATTTACTTTATTTTTTTTTCATTAAACACACTGGGGTCGATTATAATCAAATGAACCATCTTCTTCTAGGTTTTCTTCATCCAATAGAACCTGTATGACCGCAATCCTTCTCTGAGAAAACAATCCTCTATTTGATATCCAATTAGACTGTTGTCGATTGCATTGGGATTGACTCGGTAAACTCTATCTTCTACTTGATCCTCATTTCATGATTATTATTCTTTCACAAATTATCCTCAATTGAATGTTTTAGACGTTTTTGTATATATTTTACATTCTATGGTGATTCAAGCCTCGAGGTTCACATATTATGATATCCTAATGTCATGGTTTGTGGTTTCCACATTTCCGTTGAATGTCTTTGAGTATTATATGAAATTTTGACCAATACCCTTCAACGAGGTATTGTGTGTTTACCATTTTACCACTATTTATTTCCTTCAATGCATGTATGCTTGTGTAGATGATAATTGGATGTGAATAGGGTTGATTTGTATGGTTTGGATGTTTTACCGACGCATGATCTGTTAAAGACCACTTGGTCATACTTTACCTTTTGGCCACCTTGACAGTTTTCCATTATTTTTACTGTTGGGTGAAGTGTTTTCATTCCGACATGCTCGATATAATCTAGACTAGTTATCCAATTAGTTCTATAGGTTTGCATTGCCCAAATTATATTTCTATGCTCGTTTACCTACACAGGGCTGTGAGAACCTGGTGTAGTAGACTATAAGGGGAATGGACTGAGTGAGCTTCCTTAAAGAGTATATGAGAAATTTAGGCTATAAGGGGGATTAACCAAGTGAACTTCCTTAGAGAGCAAAGGACCACATGGGGATATAAGGAAAATTGACAGATTTAGCTTCCTCAAAGACTCTTTTACAGCATTAGACTATAAGATTAATTGACCGTGTGAGCTTCCTCAGAGAGTCTTTGAATTACTTGAACAAATTTGGGCTATACGGGGAATTGACCAAGCGAGATTCCTTAGAGAGTACTTTACCAAGGATCTATAAGGGGAATTAACTATTTGACCTTCCTTAGAGAGCCCTTAAATACCATATAGTATAAGGGGAATTGACTCTGTGATATTCCTCAGAGTGTCTTGTTTTACTTATGACTATAAGGGGAGTTGACTATGAATGTTTCCTAATAGAGTCTATGAATATATTCTTGTGATAGAACCAGATGGGTAAGATAGAGGCTACTTCCCAGAGGGTTTCTTGTACTTGATATGTAGGACCAGAGGGAATGGGATATGATTATTTCCTATAGGGTTACCTATTTGTGTTTAGCTTCTTGTTTAGATGTTTCTTGATATTGAAACTGTTGATTATTTACTATTGAGTAATTTCCTGTTTACTACTTTCTGTACTTTTACCTTCCATATATTCACTGACTGTTAGGAACAATTCTTATGGTGGTTTCCAAATAGGATTTAGTATGACACACTGTTTGGGCCAAAATTTTAGTACCAAACAGATTATATTTTTTTAGGTATAGATAAGGGCAAGAACCCTTCGACTTTAGGTATATGACTCGTTGTGCAGCTGGAGAGCATGGGACCAATCTTAGGCTTGTAATGATGAGGATCTGTTTATCTATTTCTTTTTTAATTTGGTTTAGTATTATTTGTATTCAAAATTGTGACTTTTTTTCCTCGACATATGCATCAAGTATCATTTTACATATATGTGCTCCAAATATTTATTATTTCATTCTTCCACTTTTTTCTACTGCTGTAAATTTACTACTTCTGCTATTGTTTATTTGTTTCTCTTTGGATGTGTTACTCTGCAAATGAGGGCATAATTTCCCCACTATCACACCCAAAACCCTCGCCGCTAGTCGCCAGCCTCTGACATTCGGTGAAATGCGCTTGAGGCCATGTGACCAACACGGGATGACTCTGGGTGGATTTTGGAATCGAGACGTTACAAAGTGGTATGAGAGGATTCTTTTCTCTTGACATACTTTTTGGAGCCTTTACCAAGGTATTGGAAGGAATTGTTACTAGCTAATAAACTATTCCCAAGAGAAGCTAAATCATGTATAGGGAAAATCCAATAAACCTCATATATTTCAATGTTTCTATATTACAATTTTAGATTTGATTTGATTTCAATGTTGGGTGATTCAAATGTTTTGTTTTGTTACTATTTATGTTACTGAGGTTCAATTCCTGTCACAACCTGATGAAATGAGTGTATGACATCTCATGGATCATATAGGGACATGCTAGAAATCACATGTCATGCTTTCTTTACATGCCATCTATGATGAATTAGTGATTTCATGTTGTTGTGATTGATGTTGTGTAGAATATGCATGTTGTTGTGATAGATTACTTGATAAGAATACATGCGGTGTGATAAGGTATTGTTTGTGTACGGTTTTGTCTGAATGAATTCCAAACATTGTTTCATGAGGTGTTATGGTCCCTCATGGACTAGAATTTGGTGGATCACTCCATTGATTTCCTTTTTATAACATTTATAAGATTCCAATATTGGATTTGCAGGTAGTATAGGCCTTCATGAATTAGAATTTGGCACTTTCAATGTTTGTTTTAGTGTTTTTATGGGATCTGGAATAGTTTTTGAGGTTAATGTTTGGAAAAAATCCAGAATACACGCTTTTTTAGTTTGACTACAAGCCTTGTGTTCTTCTGTTTGGGAAGAAACTGTTTTTATTAAGTACACGTCATGTACTTTTTGTACCTACCATTTAGTCTCTAACTATTTTATATGCCATGTGGGTAGATAAACGAGATGGGAAAGGTCAGGTGGGAACACGACATGTACTAGTTGAACATTCCATATAGTGTTAACCTTGCGTCCTCCCGTGTGACTAACAACACAGAAGAATAATCCTTAAACTACACACACCGTGTTAGGATTGTACATGCTATGTATTCTGACCGAGGTACCCAATCGTGTCACTACCAACACCGACCAGGTATGGGTTGTCCGGTACACTTCGTGTCTACTATGAACACGCTGTGTAGTCTTGTCTTTGGAGAGCCATGTGGCTTAACAGTGTAGAAGGACTTGGGAAGGGAAAGAGGAATCAAGTACACGCTTTTTTTTTAAGACAACACACTATGTGTGGGGGTGTTACACGACCAGTTTAGGTAGGAGTACACGCCCATGTAAATGACATAATGGAACATGACGGGTAGGAATTTTAAACATCGTGTAGTCATGTTTTCTAAAATTGTACCTCCTTATTTCTCATGTTCCCTTCTTACACATCTAGTTTTCAGTCCTAGACAATCTGGTTTTTTGGTATGTGATTGACCTTGCAGAGTAATGATACCGAAACATCCTCCAGTTGTACACCAGTTTCCAAGCCGTGATCAGTCACTAGACATGGATGATTAGGGACTACCTGTAGATCCTCCATTTGTTCCAGCCTTGGAACTAGCTATTGTACCTGACATAGGTGCTGACTCATAGTTCAGGGAGGGGTTTGAGGATGATGCAGACCCTTCAGGGAGTGCCGCCTTCTTCTCCATCATTGGCAGAATTGATGCGGGTCTTTCAGCAGCAGCACACTCCCACTTTATCAGGGGATAGAGGACCCCATGCTACATAGTCTTGGCTAGAATCCACACTGACAATTTTCAAGCATCTGGAGATACCTCCTGAGAAGAGGGTGAAGCTCACTACCTACATTATTAGAGACTCCACAAAGAGGAGGTGGGATGTGATCTCACTGGTGGGACACCATTAGAATATGTCTTGGGATGAGTTTTTCAATATCTTCGATGATTAATTCTATCTGGAGAACTTCAGGGTCGATAGAGCCCAAGAGTTCATGAGTCTGGAGCAGGGTACTCTTACTATTATTGTAGAGGCCCTGAAGCTTGACGTACATGGACATTATGTTACATTTGCGGAATACTTAGTACATAACAAAAACACACACACAAGGATCGTAATAGTTTAGTGTCTTTGGAAACTCGGAATGTAATCTTCTAATCGTGGTGAAAGATCTTCAATATCTTCCATAAAGATCTTCCATTTTTTAACCTAAAACCTTTCTTTATATCCTGGGGAAAATAAATCATAAAAGGGTGAGCTCAAATGCTCAGTAAGGGTATACAAAATAAAAAACAATCACATCATATTAATAAGAACATAACTTTTGGAAATCTTAACCTGCAAAAGAGAGCATAATTTCATAACATGGGATAAATCATAGTAGTGAAATGAAATCCCAATAATCATAACATAAAACATGAAACTTTGTGGCATACACACATAATCATAGAGAATAATTTCTTGTTAGTCAAGACTCATTGCCAAGACTATCTTAGTGGACAAAGTCCCTTTCTGAATCGAGTAACCCTCGTTTCAGTCCAGTTTCACTGAACCGGTATAACCTACCATTTCAGTCATGTCTATCTCATGAGATATAAAATCTTTACCCAATGAATTGGTGGGAGTTATAGGTCCCACCCATCTCATAATGATACCATTCTTATGTGTGCCACAAAATCATAAATCATACATCATTGCATAACCCATTTAATAAAAATGGGAATCTTAAACATCGTGACATCATAAAAAATTCATATAAGATAAAGGAATTCATAAAAATAATTCCATCACAACATAATCAAATCAATGTAATAATAGGGATAGAAACAGAACCCTTTATTATCTTAGATGGAAAATAGTTTTGATAAAACACTTGAACTCCATTCTTGAAAAAAATATCCTTTCTTCTTCCAAAACACTTTTCCTTTCGTAACATGTCATACAATTCTAAACTAAAAGAAGTTTATTAAAAATAAACATGAAAAATTGTAAATGAAGCTTCTTGGAAATAATGTTTTAAAAATCCAATCATGTCGTATAAGTTAAAAAAACATTCTTCTCGTACTTTTGTCGGAAAAGTCAAAAAGTTCCTCGTACGAAAAACGACAAAAGATTCCTTTCATATTCATTACTAAAAACACATCGAAGGGTAAAATTGGATTTTAACTTTTATAAGTTAATGGAAATAATATTAAATATTGAGGAAACATGTATGTGGATGATAAAATACACCCCAGTAAATTTCAAAGTATAAACAATCTCGGATAAAAATGAGATTGTGATATTTCCCCTTACCTTAGGTTCGACTTGCTTTGTAAGTGTCCGAACCTCCTGTATAATGATTTAAATCATGTTATTTACTTATTCCAGAATCATATTCATTGTTATTATATCATATATGGTCCACTTATGACTTTATATTACCCTTTCATTTGTAAATTCATGTTAAAGTAGCGTTTTGGGTAAAATCGTCTCATTTGTCGTTCGTGTTTTTAACTTGTAATTATTCATATGATTACTTAGACCATGATTAAATAATTACAGAATATAAAACATGATTTATATATATATATATTCAGAATATACATATATAATAAATCAGTAAATGGAAAGAAATACACCGTTCATGGAGACGGTAGTCCGTACATACGCATGAACGCTGTTTTCGTTTCCTTATTGAATTGAATGGAATTAAGTAGATGACATAAATATAAATATAAATAATTCCAGTATCATTATTAGGTCATATATTTCATTATTACTTATTATATATACTTTATAATCATTCATGAATGGATAATCATTGAGAATGAATCTCATCGCGTCGTGGAGACGGTAGTCCGTACGTACGCACGAGCGATGATATCGTTCCCATGGTCATGGAATTGTGTTTAAGTGTATGTATACTATTTCAGTATCAATATCACTTTATAATAATCATATATAGTTACTCATTACACCTTTATACCCATCCAATTAAGGTGGTGGCGGAAAATAGATTACACCACGGCGTGGAGACGGTATTCCGTACGTACGCACGTGCGGTGATTTCCTTTTTCCGTAGGATGGATAGAAGGTTAATTAGAGTTGTTTCATATTTATAATAACATATCAGTATATAATAAATACTGATGTTATTACTTTATCATTAAAAAACTAAAGAAGAAGAAGTTGAAGAAGAAAGAAATTGAAAAAGATCGGTAATGGATATTACCTCTTTTTGACGCGCCTTTTCTTAGCCTCCACTTAATGAACTATGGATGGTCTTTTAAGAAGACCAGGACCTATAGGATGATACTAGGGAAGTGGATAAGGGATTTTGACAGGGTTTGGCCGAGATTGAAGGCTCAAAGTTGTGTGAGGAAGAGAGGGAAGAGGTGCCCTTTTATAAGGGAGGAGAGGGGCACCTTAGGAATATCTCAAATTATTATTTTATATTAAAGTCAAAATCGGTTTATAATTCTTCCAAAGGGTCTTATTTCGAAGGTAAAGTGGGGATGGGTCTAAACCCTATCAACCAATAGGATTTTGACAAGTTTAGGTTATTATTTTAACCTTATCAATTAGATTTAACTCTAAGTTAAATAAATTAACTTTTACCGTGTCTTTTTGTTTTCATACACTATATGGTTAATACACTTACTATAACATGCCAAACGAACCCCAAATTGTTTATTATTAATATATATATCCTTATCTAAGTCATTTTTCCGAACCTCAGATTTTTAGGAATAAAATAACAATTAATAATATAATATTTGATTTAAAAACTATTTTGTGTCAATTTTGACACTATTTGATATATGATTTTTTTGAAAGTCATAACAGAATTATATGTTCTAAACAAGTTGCTTAAATCAACACTAATATATCATAGTAACCTATAAAATTAGTGGAATTCATAAAAAGTCTCAAATTACATTTATGTTGGTGTTCATAACATCAATTATGTAAATATTTCATTAATAAGATAATTACATCATCATCATTATGTCATAAATAAATTACCTTATATAATGTCTAAAAATTACAAATAAAATACCATTATATAGTAAATCTTTTTATCTTTCTAATGAATATTTATAGTCGAATTTATCTTATGTATAACCCCATATTAAAAATGATTTACTTATTAAACTTTGATTTTAACTATTTTAACTATTCATTAAATAAAATAATATTAATTGTCATAATCTAATCCAAGTGGACCTAAATGGTTATATTATATTCATAAGGTTGTTTTTGGTCGAATTACACTTATCCAATAGAATTAGGACATGTGTTAGGGTAATAGTAATATCATATTTACCCTAAGTTACCCTATTTACTATTAACTGCGGTAAAAAAGTAAAAAGTTACTATTCACCAAAAAATTATTTTTAACTCATTGAAAAACATTTTACTTACTGATATCAACCGTGTCTATTGGATTTTCGAAATTCCATTCACAGAAGCGGTAAAATTAAGTTTTATGCAAAATTCAGTTTTTAACCTACCACTTAGTGGTTTCACTATTCAATTGAAGTTTTTCAGAAAAATGCCAAAAATTCACCCTAAACTATAATTGATATTCCGAATTCAAAAATGATTTATATTTTACAAAATTCCCAACATATAATTTGCATTAATTAATTTTATAATTAATTTTCGCTGTCACAACAAATAGCGTGTTTTTAAGAGATAATAACTATCAAAAGATTGACACTTGTTTATGTCTGGTGTAAATCTGAAATTACATCCAATGACCAACATTGTATTGAATTGTAAAAATATATTCTAAATATAATTTAAAACCACTAAAATTAATAATTTATCACTATTAATTATTTCGATTAAAAAAGTTTTTTTTAATTAAAATTTAGTAATTTTCACAATTCATCAGAAAATAAAAGTTATCCGAAAATCAACAAAATTTCACGTTAGGCTAAATTCGATACTCCGAATACAAAACTGAAGTCCATTTTGAGAGCTAAAATTTCTAAAATTTTAAAAGGTGGTTATTACTATTCGTAATGGCTAGTTATAATAATATTTTAATAGCATATCATTGTTTAGTGAAACTCGATATTGCTACTACACACGCTATCGAGGAAGGTCGTGATTGCGTGTAATGGAAGGCAAGTCAAGGATGCATGTTTTGAAAGCTTCTTTTGTTGTAGCGTACAACACAAGACATTAATGATATTAAAAAGAATATTTTTCATAAAATTTCAGGGTGTTACATTCTACCCCCCTTTAAATGAATTTCTCCCTCGAAATTCGTCGGGGTTATAAATGGTTTACTATTTGAATGTTTCTTTAATAGAAACCCACATCGTAAAAAGGAATACCAAAACCAATCCCTAAAAACAAAAGTATGAAACATAACGGTTCCCAAATAAACTAATCATTGGGTTTCCACATAGGTGAAAATATGGATATGGAAGAGAAATCTAACCATCATGTTCTGATGGAGAGTGGTAGAGAACATGGCTATGGAAAAGCTAGCAATCACAAAGCCATAAATTTGTGATGATCTAAGGTACCATCTGATTCATCAGATATAAGAGCACTAAGACAACATTTTTGGTATTCAAGATCATTTCCCTAAGGTTGATGAAATTGGAATTAGAAGAAATACTTTCGTTATTTTGGTATAGTCTCACCGTTTGTCGTTCTTTGGACAATTTCCACTTCATCTCTTAAATAAATGAAGTTGAATTTGTCATTCGTGATGTGTTAGCAGATCATGTGATAGAATGATGGGGCATTCCATCTGTCTCAAACAAAAGGTTAGAAAAGTTATCAAAAAATACAGAAGTCCATCTATAGTGATATTAATCATATATGGTTCCTAAAATGAACTTATACTTCACATATCATACTGCTTAATATAATAAAACTAGTTTCTACTAAACAGGGACTTCATGTAGGTCAGTGGTAGGCGATAAAGGCCAGTCGCACTTCGGTTGTGGGTTCGATTTCCACAGCCTTGTCTGAAGCGATGGGTTGTCGCCCATCCTGCAGGTTGTCCTTTTTCTAAAACTACATTGCTATAACATCACATAAATAATATCAAAAAAAAGTTCTATACTTAAACAATACTAACTTATGGTTAACATAATCCATTACAATATTTAGGCTTATCTAAAATACTTCGGTCCAAGCTCATAGTATAAAGAAAATGATTACTTGAAATGTCGCCAACCAAGCATGTGAATACCATCATTTATCCCCCATATATCATGTTGGTCACATTCCAATCATGTGAATACCTTAATGATGTATTCTCTTGAAAAAAAAGAATACCCATTAAACCTTAGTGAAAACATGAATGCTGTCAAAAGTTAACTCTTTCCACATACCAAAATCCAAAAATTCTATATACTCAAACCATGATATAACCTTCTCCTTATATCAGTCATGAGCTCATGAATACTATCAAACATTTAATTTTCACCTTATCCCTTCATTATGCGCATATCATCTACATTCCAAAAATATCTGAATAACCTTTCATGGATACTGGTAACATTAATCAGACAACAGTGTAACAATCCTTACATGTCTCTTTATTACATAGTACCATGAGATTACTTATACAACATTACACATGATAAACATGTAATCATTCCACTACATTCTTAAACCATTGACTGAGCTTCAACAATTCTTTCATCTCACATATAATTTGTAGTCTCTTCATCATCATCCACATAAATACTTCCCATACGACCATACTGATTATCTTCATGAGACTTTCCCTTAGGGCATTGGTTTGCATAATGCCCGTACATTCCACATTTAAAACATTTAACCATCGTCGATGTCGTAGCAATACCATTATCCTCATCCATGTTGTTAACTGAACCTTTTCCTTTGAATTTACATGCTTTGTGTCCTTCTTCTCCACACCCAAAGAATCTTCCATTTCCATTGAAACATTCTCCTTGATGCCTCTTCCCACATGATTTACATAGGGGAAATTGAACTTTCTTTCCTCTATGATCATCATGAAACTCCATCTTTCTCTTATTAGCCGAGTTAGGAAACTTACCAAATTTTACTTTATTGATCATATTATGAGATTGCTGATTCGGCATAATAATGATGTTTGGACTTCCAAATCCCATGTCATTATGAATAATATCATTCCATTGTCCTTCATATCCTCCATTATCGTGAATTATCTTGTTTCCATCCATTTTCTAAAACCCAAAAAAGAATAGTGTGAGAGGAAAAAATCATGCTAGGGAAAACAACATAATGAAGGGGGAGTACCCTCAATATCTAACATCTTATGTTAAATTCTATGATCGTTACCGTAGTTCTAGGACTGTATCCTATACGTATACTTATCCTTAGGGACATCCTTATACATACCTTATAAATATCTCTAGGGATATCACTAAAGTTCTCGCATCCTAGTTTCCAAAGGTTGACTAAACCTTTCCTCTGATACCAACTGTAGAGGCCGAAGCTTGACGTACATGGACATTACATTACATTTGCGGAATACTTAGTACATAACAAAAACACACACACAAGGATCGTAATAGTTTAGTGTCTTTGGAAACTCGGAACGTAATCTTCTAATCGTGGTGAAAGATCTTCAATATCTCCCATAAAGGTCTTCCATTTTTTTTACCTAAAACCGTTCTTTATATCCTGGGGAAATGAAAACATAAAAGGGTGAGATCAAATGCTCAGTAAGGGTATACAAAAGAAAAATCAATCACATCATATTCATAAGAACATAACTTTTGGAAATCTTAACCTGCAAAAGAGAGCATAATTTCATAACATGGGATAAATCATAGTAGTGAAATGAAATCCAAATAATCATAACATAAAACATGAAAATTTGTGGAATACACACATAATCATAGAGAATCATTTCTTATTAGTCAAGACTCATTGCCAAGACTATCTTAGTGGACAAAGTCCCTTTCTGAATCGAGTAACCCTAGTTTCAGTCCTGTTTCACTGAACCGGTATAACCTACCATTTCAGCCATGTCTATCTCATGAGATATAAAATCTTTACCCAATTCATTGGAGGGATATATAGGTCCCACCCATCTCATAATGATACCATTCTTATGTGTGCCACAAAATCATAAATCATACATCATTGCATAACCCATGTAATAAAAATGGGAATCTTAAACATCGTGACATCATAAAACAATTCATATAAGATAAAGGAATTCATAAAAATAATTCCATCACAACATAATCAAATCAATGTAATAATAGGGATAGAAATAGAAACCTTTATTATCTTAGATGGAAAATAATTTTGATAAAACACTTGAACTCCATTCTTGAGGAAAATATCCTTTATTCTTCCAAAACACTTTTCCTTTCATAACATGTCATACAATTCTAAACTAAAAGAAGTTGATTAAAAATAAACTTGAAAACTTGTAAAGGAATCTTCTTGGAAATAATGTTTTAATAATACATTCATGTCGTATAAGTTAAAAAAAACATTCTTCTCGTACTTTTGTCGGAAAAGTCAAAAATTACCTCGTACGAAAAACGACAAAAGATTACTTTCATATTCATTACTAAAAACTCATAGAAGGGTAAAATTCGATTTTAACTTTTGTAAGTTAATGGAAATAATATTAAATATTGAGGAAACATGTATGTGGACGATAAAATACACCCCAGTAAATTTCAAAGTATAAACAATCTCGGATAAAAATGAGATTGTGATATTTCCCCTTACCTTAGGCCCGACTTGCTTTGTAAGTGTCCGAACCTCCTGTATAATGATTTAAATCATGTTATTGACTTATTCCAGAATCATATTCATTGTCATTATATCATATATGGTCCACTTTTGACTTTATATTACCCGTTCTTTTGTAAATTCATGTTAAAGTAGCGTTTTGGGTAAAATCGTCTCATTTGTCGTTCGTGTTTTTAACTTGTAATTATTCATATGATTACTGAGATCATTATTACTTAATTCCAGAATATAAAACATGATTTATATATATATATATATATATATATATATATATATTTATAATATACATATCTAATAAATCAGTAAATGGAAATAAATACACCGTTCATGGAGACGGTAGTCCGTACGTACGCATGAACGCTGTTTTCGTTTCTTATTGAATTGAATGGAATTAAGTAGATGACATACATATAAATATAAATAATTCTAGTATCATTATTAGGTCATATATTTCATTAGTACTTATTATATATACTTTATAATCATTCATGAATGGCTAATCATTGAGAATGAATCTCATCGCGTCGTGGAGACGGTAGTCCGTACGTATGCACGAGCGATGATATCATTCCCATGGTCGTGGAATTGTGTTTAAGTGTATGTATACTATTTCGGTATCAATATCACTTTATAATAATCATATATAGTTACTCATTACACCTTTATACCCATCCAATTAAGGTGGTGGCGGAAAATAGATTACACCACGGCGTGGAGACGGTATTCCGTACGTACGCACGCGCGGTGATTTCCTTTTTCCGTAGGATGGATAGAAGGTTAATTAGAGTTGTTTCATATTTATAATAAAATATCAGTATATAAGAAATAATTATGTTATTACTTTATCATGAAACATCTAAAGAAGAAGAAGTTGAAGAAGAAAGAAATTGAAAAAGATCGGTAATGGATATTACCTCTTTTTGACGCGCCTTTTCTTAGCATCCACTTAAAGAACTATGGATGGTCTCTGAAGAAGACCAGGACCTCTAGGATGATACTAGGGAAGTGGAGAAGGGATTTTGGCAGGGTTTGGCCGAGCATGAAGGCTCAAAGTTGTGTGAGGAAGAGAGGGAGGAGGTGCCCTTTTATAAGGGAGGAGAGGGGCACCTTAGGAATATCTCAAAATATTATTTTATATTAAAGTCAAAATCGGTATATAATGGTTCCAAAGGGTCTTATTTAGAAGGTAAAGTGGGTATGGGTCGAAATCCTATCAACCAATATGATTTAGACAAGTTTAGGTTATTATTTTAACCTTATCAATTAGATTTAACTCTAAGTTAAATAATTTAACTTTTACCGTGTCTTTTTGTTTTCTTACACTATATGGTTAATACACTTACTATAACATGCCAAACGAACCCCAAATTGTTTATTATTAATATATATATCTTTATCTAAGTCATTTGGCCGAGCCTTAGATTTTTAGGAATAAAATAACAATTAATAATATAATATTTTATTTAAAAACTATTTTGTGTCAATTTTGACACTATTTGATATATGATTTTTGTGAAAGTCATAACAGAATTATATGTTTGAACCAAGTTGATTAAATCAACACTAATATATCATAGTAAACTAGAAAATTAGTTTAATTCATAAAAAGTATCAAATTACATTTATTTTGGTGTTTATAACATCAATTATGTCAATATTTCATTAATAAGATAATTACTGCATCATCATTATGTCATAAATAAATTAAATTATTTAATGTATAAAAATTACAAATAAAATACCATTATATAGGAAATCTTTTTATCTTTATATGGAATATTTATAGTCGAATTTATATTATTTATAACCCCATATTAAAAATGATTTACTTATTAAACATTGATTTTAACTATTTTTACTATTCATTAAATAAAATAATATTAAATGTCATAATCTAATCCAAGTGGACCTAACTGGTTATATTATATTCATAAGGTTGTTTTTGGACGAATTACACTTATCCAATAGAATTAGGACATGTGTTAGGATAATAGTAATATCATATTTACCCTTAGTAACCCTATTTACTATTAACCGCGGTAAAAAAAGTAAAAAGTTATTATTCACCAAAAAAATTATTTTTATCTCATTGAACCACATTTTACTTAATGATATCAACCGTGTCTGTCGGATTTTAGAAATTCCATTCACAGAAGCGGTAAAATTATGTTTTATGCAAAATTCAGTTTTTAACCTACCACTTAGTGGTTTCACTATTCAATTGAAGTTTTTCAGAAAAATGCCAAAATTTCACCCTAAACTATAATTGATATTCCAAATTCAAAAATGATTTCTATTTTACAAAATTCACAACATATAAGTTTCATTAATTAATTTTATAATTAATTTCCACTGTCCCAACAAATAGCGTGTTTTTAAGAGATAATAACTATCAAAAGATTGACACTTGTTTATGTCTGGTGTAAATGTGAAATTACATCCAATGACCAACATTGTATTTAATTGTAAAAATATATTCTAAATATAATTTAAACCACTCAAAATAATAATTTATCACTATTATTTATTTCGATTAAAAAAGTTGTTTTTAATTAAAATTTAGTAATTTTCACTATTCGTCAGAAAATAAAAGTTATCCGAAAATCACCAAAATTTCACCTTAGGCTAAATTCGATACTCCGAATCCAAAAATGAAGTCCATTTTGAGAGATAAAATTTCTAAAATTTTAAAAGGTGGTTATTACTATTCATAACGGCTAGTTATAATAATATTTTAATAGCATATCATTGTTTAGTGAAACTCGGTATTTCGTACTACACACTCTATCGAGGAAGGTCGCGATTGCCTGTAATGGAAGGCAAGTCAAGGATGCATGTTGTGAAAGCTTCTTTTGGTGTAGCATACAACACAAGACACTAATGAAATTAAAAAGAATATTTTTCATAAAATTTTGGGGTGTTACAATTATGGATTATTCCTCTCGCTTCACAGTATTGTAGTGTTTCACGCCAATTCCAAGAGGTGATTATTTGTTCCTTGCACAGATGTTTGATGATGGTTTGAGGCACGAAATCCGATCACATGTGAACATCTTCAAGTTAACATCGATATCATCTATCTTCAACCAGTTTCTGATCAAAAAATGCAATATGAGGGATTCTAGAGCTGTGAGCCGGGAAGGTTCGTCGTCCAGAGTTAGTATTCCCACTACTGATAACAGGAAGCGCCACAAAGAGCCTGCACGTGGATATCAAAGAAGGAAGGATGAATCTTCTAGTAGCTAGGGTGTGTGCTATCAGTGCGGGAAGGGTGGGCATATGAGGCCACATTGCATGAGAGACCCAGTGGAGTGATGATCTTGCAGCAAGATGGGTCACCATCAGCGTTTCTACCAGATAATTTTAAAATTAGCTGGTGATAAGGGTTCTTCTATGACTCCGCATTTAAGAGCAGCGCCATCATTTTTTCACCAGTCAGGGAACTTGACTTCTTCCAATCGTTCTGGCTGATGTGGAAGTCATGGACAGGGTGCCCAGTCGCTAGACTTTCAGCGGTAGCAGGGTGGATCAGCTCAGAGTGGATTGACATGCAAACAAGGTCGCGGCAGAGGTCAGACTTTTTTAGTGAAGCAGACCCAACATTAGCAGGATCCCAGAACCTCTACACTTCGAGGAATGATCATTGTAGACAAAATTTTAGCTTCTACTCTTTTCAATATAGGGGCTTCCTATAGATTTATATTTGTTGTAATTGTTGAGAGCTGCGGGCCTTGTATCTTTTCCTCTACTGATATCTTGAGGATAGAGACTCTATTGGGGACTAGAACTGCTACTGTACGTCAATTCAGGGAATTACATCTAGAGGTTGGTGGGTTTCAATTCTTGTAGGACCTCTATATCTTAAATATGACATGCTATGATGTCATTCTAGAGATGGACTAGTTAGTTCCATTCTAGGAAGTCATCGACTGCTATTGTCACGGGGTGAGTTTCACGTCACCAGAAGGTGAATCTTTTCATCATATGGGAAAATGGAATTTCTAGGCACGCAGAGTGGTACCTGAGCATCATGGGTTGGGAGGAGTATATCCTAGATTTCTAGTCTATATCTAGATGAACAGGGGACTTCACAATTAGACTCTCCTCCGGTGGTGGATCGTTTCAGAGATGTCTTTACAGAGAAATTTTCAGGTTTGCCTCTAGAGTGTGAGGTAGAGTTTTCTATTTATCATGTGCTAGGAGTGTAAGTAGTGTCATTTCCTAATTATAGGATGGATACACCAGTGTTTCAGGAGCTCATGAAGCATTTGGAGGAGTTACAGGAAAAGGGTTTCATTGGACCCAGTAATTCACCTTGGGGTTCGCCTGTCTTGTTTGTGAAAAAGGATAACGGGACCCTCAGGATTTGTGTGGATTATTAAAAGTTGAAACAATTGATGGTCAAGAACCAATATCCCTTTCCATGAATTGATGATCTCTTTGACCATATTCGAGGTTCCCGGGTGTTATTGATGATTTACTTGAGGTCCAATTAGAATCAGTTGCATGATAGAACATCCGATATACCTCTTTTTTCCTTCCAGAGTAGGTATGGTCTATACGAGTATTTGGATATTCTATTCGGCCTCACAAAAGTGCCTGAAGTTTTCATGGAATTGATGAACAGAGTGTTCCATACATACAGGGAGTTTTTCATCATTGTCTTCATGGATGATATCTAGGTGTACTCTCACACTCAACACGACCATGCTAAACATCTTTAGATCATTATTAGTACATTAGGAGACAATCAGTTATATGATAAGCTCTCAAAATTCCACTTTTGGATGGATCAGATTCACTACATGGTTCATGTTATCTTAGAGACAAGAGAATCAGTTTACCCAGAGAAAGAAACAACAATAGTTTTCTAGGAGCATAAGAAGATCTTCTTTGAGGTGTGGAGTTTTCTTGGGATCATTGGATACAACAGACATTTCATACAGGACTTCTCACACATAGCAGCACCACTGATGGGTTTGACTAATAAGGGTATGATGTTCTTGTGGTTAGATTCTTGTGAGTCAGCCTTTCATGAGCTGAAAGGGAGGTTGACTTCTGCACCGATACTAGTCTTGACAGAGATAGGAATGAGCTATATTGTTTATAGTGATGCTTCAAGTATCGTTTTGGGATAACTTCTTATGTAGGGAGAATTAGTCATTGCGTATGGGTCTCAACAGTTGAGTCCACATGCATGGAACTACCAGACAAACAATCTCATGTTGGCGGAATTTGTTCATGTTAAATGTTGTTGGAGACATTATCTTCTGGGGGAGAATTTTGTGGTTTTCACTAGCCACAAAATTCTTAGGTAAATTTCCACTCAGTGTGATCTGAATTTGAGATAGTGAAGGTTGTTAGAGTACCTTCAGTCCTTTCACTTTGAGTTGCATATACCCTTGGGAAAGGCAATGTTGTTGCTGATGTATTCAGCAGGAGGACATAGATGCAGGCAGTTCAAGGGGCCAGCAGTGAGTGGAAGTTTATGGATATCTTCTCTGAGATGCATTTGGAGGTGCACGATAGATAGGGGCAGACACTTCGTTCTTCTGTTCCTATTAACTCTACACATATTGATCGAGTGATAATGAGGCAGCTATCAGATTCAGAAAGCCTAGTCTTATGGGAGAGTGTGTCTGGAGAAGACCCTATTCCTGGATGGACCATAGTTGAGAATGAGATCTTTTGTTTTGAGGGAAGCTTATGGGTTCTAGTAGACATACACGAGGATATTATGTGGGATTTTCATTCCTCATTTTGGGCAGTTCATCCTAGTATCATCATGATGTATCGTGATCTACACCGTCAGTATTGGTGACAAGGTATGATGATGGATGTTTTTGGTTTCTTCATGAGGTGTTGCTCCTGTTAGCAGGTGAAGGCAGAGCATCAGTGGCCAGTTGGGCTTTCACAGTAGTTACTCATTACTGAGTGGAAGTGGAATAACTTCTCTATGGATTTTTGTAATGGGGTTGCTGAGGTCGCCTTGAAGTAATGATGAAGTTTGGGTTGTCATTGATAGACTCACAAAGGTGTCCCACATCATTCCGATCAAGGAGACCTTCAGTGTTGACGGGATGGGATGATTGAACATCTATGAGATTGTACTTCTGCATGGAGTTCCACACTCCATTGTTTCGGAAAGGGATGCTTATTTTAATTCTCGGGACTAGCAGGGGATTCAGAAGGCTTTGGGAATATAGGTTCTTTTGAGTACGACTTACGACCCCCAGATAGATGGCCAGTCCGAGCATACGATTCAGATGTTTGAGGACATAGTCCGAGCATGCATCCTAGATTTTGGAGGTTCTGGGGAGAATATTATTCCTCTTTTGGAGTTTTCCTACATTAATAGTTTTCAAGAAATGATTCATATGGCACCATATGAGGCTTTGTACAGTAGTTCATGCCGATCACCCATATGTTGGATGGGGGTAGGAGAGACAGCTTTCCTAGGACCTCATCTTGTTAAGGAGACCAAAGAGCAGATAGAGTTGATCCGGATGAGTATGGCTACTACAAAGTCATGACAGATGACTTTTTATGATCATTGGATACAACTTCTGAAGTTAAAGGTCGGGGATCAGGTTTTCTTGCGTGTTACTCTGAGGATGGGACACAGGAGGATTAGGAGGAAGGGTAAGATTTTTCCAAGGTATGTCGGGTCATTTGAGGTGTTGGAGAAACTTGGACCGGTTGTCTATAGGCTGCAGTTAACCCATAGGTACCTGGCTATGCACGACATTTTTCACGTTTCTCAGCTCTGACCTTGCATTTTAGACTCGTCTCATGTCTTTCAACCTATGGAGGTTGAGCTCAAAGATGATGCTTCGTTCGAGGATCATCCTTTCCGGATTATTGATCACAGTACAATGGTTCCATGTGACTGGTCTATTCCTTTGGTATGAGTGCTATGGAAGCACAGGCGTGTTCACGATGAGATATGGGAGAGGGAGACAGATGTACGAGCATAGTAGATGGATATGTTAGAGGTTTCTTCTTCTACACCGCGTTAGGGAAATTCAAGGATGAATTTTTCTAAGGGGAGATGTTTTTAAGAACTCAGACCTTCGTTTTATGTATATTTTCCTTTTATGGTCGTTTTTAAGAAAAATATGAAATTCATGAAATTTTCAATGTAAAGGTCATGTACATTATGAGTACACGCCGTGTACTTGGTTACCACAGGTAGCCAGGTGTTAGATGTGTAATGGCCATGCACACGGCTGTGGGGGGATGATTTGGAGGCCTCATAATACATAGTACGAAAACACTGAGTACATGTCGTGTACTTTAAAAGTAAAAGAATTATACTTTCATTTTTTAATTAATTGCACTAGGGTCACATAATATTGCCCGAAAAATATTCATCTAGGTTTTCTTCATCTGAGAGAACCCATACGGCCACAATCCTTCTCCGAGCCCCCGAGCCTCTATCCGACCTCCGATTCAACCGACGTCAATTTCATTAGGATCACCTTGGTAAGCTCTCTCTACTACTAAGCCTCATTTCATGATTCTTCTTATATCTCATGTTATCATTTATTGAATTTTTTAGACGTTTTTTTATTTCATCAGAGTTATAAGGTGATTCAATCCTTGAGGTTCACATATAGAGATCTCCTATCATTGAGGTAGGTGGTTTGCGCCTTTCTGTTGAAAGTATGAGTACTAGGTGAAATTTTGACCATTACCCTTTAATGGGGTATTGCATGTTTACCATTTTACACCTATTGATTTCCTTATATGAATGTATTTTTGTATAGAGGATTGTTGGATATAAATATGGTTGATTGCTATGCTTTGGATGATTTACTCATGCATGATCTATTTACGACCGTTTGGTCCAGCATAACCTTTTGGCCGTCTTGCATGTTTTCCATGCCTATTTCTATAGGGTGGAGAATTTGCATTATGACATGCTTGATATAATGTATAATGGTTAGCCATGTAGTTCTGTAGGTTTACTTTGGCGATATTGTATTTCTATGCTGGTTGACCTACATAGGGCTATGAAACCTAGTGAAGTAGACTATAAGAGGAATTGACCGAGCGAGCTTCCTCAAAATGACTTTGAGCAATTTAGGAAATATAGGGGATTGACCGAGTGAGCTTCCTCAGAGAGTCCTTGACTACTTTAAACTGTAAGATTAATTGACCGTGTGAGCTTCTTCAGAGAGTATTTGAATTATTTGAACGACTTTGATCTATAAGGTGAATTGACCGAGCGAGCTTCCTCAAAAAGTCCTGGACCTTAGGGATATTAGGGTAATTGAACTTGTGAGCTTCCTCAGAGAGTCCTTGACTACCTTATACTATAAGGGAAATTAATTGTGTGAACTTCCACAGAGAGTCTTTTTTTACATATCTCTACAAGGGGAGTTGACTGTGAGTGTTTCCTTAGAGAGTGTACTTATATATTCTTTTGACACAATAAGAGTGGTTAGACTCAGTGTACAACCCATAGGGTTTATTGTACTTGTTAGATAGGACTATAGGGGAGGGCTGTGAGTATTTCACGGAGGGTTACCTATTTGTGTTTAGTTTAATTTTAGCTAATGATTGATATTGAAACTGTGGATTGTTTACTACTGAGTGATTTCTTGTTTACTGCCTTCTGTACTTTTACCTACCATATATTCACTGACGGTTAGGAACATATCTTCGGGTGTTTGCCTAAGGGTATTTAGTCTCACACCCTGTTTAGGCCACACTTTTGGGCCAAAACAGATTATATTTCTGCAGGTATAGATAAGGGAAAGCTCCCTTCAACATCAGGTACGTGACTTGTTGTGGAGCTAGAGAGCATGGGACTAAGATTAGGCTTGAAATGATGAGGATTTATTTATCTATTTCATTTGAACTTAGGTTTATTACTATTATTATTCATAATTGTGACTTTTTTGGCTATTTTCATAGACATATGCATCATGCATTATTTTATATATATGTTATCTAGCTGTTAATTATTTTAGTCTTCCACTATTTACTGTTGTGGGATATTTACTACTTCTCCTATTGTGTATTTTTTTCTCTTCCACAATGTTACTCTGCCAATGAGGGCATAGTTTCCCCACTATCACACCCATGGCCCTCGCTTCTTGTGGGAATCCACTGGCGTTCTGCGAAATGAACTTGGGGCATTTTGACCAACTGGGTATGGGGTGCCTCTGGGTGGCTTTCGGAACTGGGATATTACACCATTGATTGTCCCGTTCTATCCACTATCTTTCCTTGAACTCTTAATTGGAGATGTCCCTCAGTTCCATGGATCTAAACATATGATTTTAGATACATATCTAGTATATCCGATCTATATCTATATTTTCGAGATCATCATTCCTTTTATCTTTGAGATTTAGATCTGGATCATGATCGATGATGTTGTGCCGCTTGGATTTTGGGGATTTCCAATGGTCTTCCATCCATCAATAAACCAAGGTAGGTGGTCTAAATAAAACTCTCATAGTTGTGGATTTGATATGTGAAAGTGAGTTTGTGGATTTTCAAGATTCCCTAGATAATTGATTTCCTAAATTGGAGTAATTGAGAATGGGGAATTGACTTGTGATTGACTCTGTGATTAACAAATAATTGAGTCACTAAAAAAACAAAGGTTGGGTTTTCAAAATAGATATTTTTTGGTGATGTGTTATGGGTGGAGATATTGTAATTAAGATATTGAAATGATTAGTTTATGGTAATTAACTGGGAGAAATTAAGTATGAAATGATGTTGACTATGAAAGAAAATTAATTATGAGAATTAAATATTTTCCACCATGTTGATCAATTATAATTAATTGTGATAAATAATTATGAAAATTCAATATTTGATATGGATCATTAATTTTGAAGAATTAGTTATGGAATGATAATTGGGTTGATTGATAAATTAATTGCTGATTTAATTAATGTAATTTTTCCTAGTTAATGTTTATTTAACTAATTTCCTTTTAATTTTTTAACTCTCCATTTGATTAGTAATGGAATAATGTGGAAAATTATTTAAATTAAATAATGATATAATTGATGATATAATTTTGTTTTTAAACATGGCGTTCTAGAAAAATTATAAGTTGGGACTTGGACATTGTGTTCCTCCTCAATAGTTATCCATGATTGAGATTTTGGGGTGCAAGGCTTGAAGACCTACAACCATTGAGATATAGAGTGATAGGAATGGTGACCTACAATCCATGTGATTTTTGGTGTTTTACATGAAGATAAACACAAAATGAATGATAATGATGAATGCTGATTTAATTAGAAAGCATGAATTGAAACTGGGCGTAATGTAATGATTAAATAATAAATGGAAATGTGATAATTGTATAATTATGAATTGTGTTCATTTATTCATTGATCATAATAAACTATCTTTTTATTGTACATGATTTATACATCGTTGGTGGTGGCCTACTTATTTGTACTCACACCCTATTCGGGCCGCCAGATCGAATCCCGAGTAGACAATGTTGTTGCAGGACAAGATAATGGAAATGACCTAGGATAGGTTGCAGTTTGAAATTGGGGTAAGGGATAAGGAACTAGATGTGGTTTCGGAACCACTTGGCAGTCGTTGTGTGTTTACCGTTAGTTGTATTATAGACGCATCAAATTCACATTATCATAGGTTTTTTTACATTTCAGTTGAGTATTGTATTTTCATGATCTGGATATCATATTAGAGGGTATTATTCTTATTATTTATACACTTCCTCCCTTGGTTATTTTTGTTTGATTCTGTTGGTGTTTTATTCTGATAAAATATGGTACAGTCTCCCCAATATTGACTTATTAGACCCTTAATACTACTCGGATCCCTCTGGTGGATGGGGATGTGTCTTTTGTTTATGTGGACAACCGAATCATGGAACTATTTAGTGGAAACCAGGATGGGATTTCACAAAGTGGTATCAAAGGAGTTTTCTTTTCATTCTTCTTCTTTTCTATTACTTTTTTGGGAAATGTAGTCAGGAGACTAAGAAGAGATGAGTCTTGGTTTGAGCTCATTCATGGGGTTGTAAACCCATGTAGGGGGAAATTGGAGAACTCATGGTGGGTTGTTTTTATTTCTGTTTGTTGTTATAGTTAGATATTATTTCAAATTGGCTGATGCACTAGTGGTGTGATGTGATATATGTTATGGAAGTTATTGGATTTTGATTTGTGGACTAAATATGCATCATAATTTGGTGTGCATGCATTTTTCTTGTCGCTCAGGCTTGTTGTGACATACATCATTCTAGGAACTCACATTAAAATTGGTTATGGGTATGTTTTTTAATTTGAATTGTTTTTCCTTATTATGAGATTGAATTAATTATTCAAAATGAGAATAAAAGGGTGTCTAATGAGAACCTTGATTGAATAATTGAGTTTGATTAAATAATTAATTATTGAATTTATTATATTGGGGTAATGTGATTAATTGATGGTTGAATTAATTACTAAGAATTTTTTTACCCTCATTAAAAAATACCTATGCATAGAATGGTTAAGGGTACTGATAAGCCCTCGGTGTTGACAATGTGGAGAGAAAAAAGGGAAAAGGACATGTTGAAACTTGTAGATTCAGTTTCTCATCATATTTAAATGTTATAATGTTGTGTTATGAGATATATTATGTTTGTTTAGACTTGTATAGATAGGCCTCCAAAATTCTTGTTGATCGAGAGACTAAGCGTTACGGCCTAGAACAAACTTCCCGACCAGGAACATGAGGCACTGTTGGTTCGAGCTGAGGAGGAAGGGGAACAATTCTGAGAGAATAATACATGTTGCAATAAATTCATGGAGAGAGTCCTAGGTCTGGTTCTAAAGAGAATGCATGAGTTTACAAGGGTCTTTCAGCTAACTCACCCTCCAACATTAATTTGACAGTGTGTATCTGAGAGAGTAGAATTATGGATTTAATCCATAGAGATAATGCATGACTATTTGAACAGTCTAGATGGGATGAGGGTCTAGTTGGATTATTATATGTTATAATTTATAGTAAAGAAATGGTGGGACATTCATGTATGATCTAGACATACTGATGATTTTTTATGGAAGGAAATTCAGGAGATGTTCTTGGGGAGATTCAATCCAGATACACTAAGCCAATTGAAAGCTTTAGATTTGATGCATATGAACCATGGAATCATGTCCGTAATAGATTATGATGAACGTTTCACGTATTTATATTTTTTTATATATATTTGGTGGAATTCGTTTCTTATTCATAAAAATGGATTCGGGATGAAATTTGGTGTGAAATTAAGTCCCAGGTAAATATCTTTAGGCAGATGAAATTTTAATAAGTGGTTAACTAGGCTCACATTTCAAAGGGGAAGCTGAAGGAGGCTTCTAGTATTTGAAAATTAAATGTTACTAGACAATCAGAGAGTGTGCCTTCTAAGATCAAGAAGTGTCATTACGATAACCGTAGACAGAACAGTGGACAACAAGGTGGACATCCGGGATGAATAGTTTCACCTCATCTTACTCATTTTCTTTTCCACTAGTGCATTAGGAAGGGACACTATAACAGAAATTTTATCCAACCACTTGTGCAGTGCCAATTTTGAGGTAATATGTGGCACCTACAGAATTTTTGTTTGATGATGTTGTAGGATAGTGTTGAGGGAGAATCTTCTCATATTCAGAATGTGGGTATGGGGACTTCTACACCATATTGGTGTGGAAGTTATTACTCTATGGGAATAGTCAGTACAGGTAGATGACATGGTGATTCAGGGTATCTATGCCCATATCATTAGAGTTGTTCTACTAAATGGATCCATAAGACACCATAGGGATGTGGGGTGAGTAATTTACTTGTAGTGTAGCCTACACTTGTGGAGAGTCAGGTTGGTCTATCAATTAGGGGTGGTACTGTAATAGTTGCTTCAAATTTATCTAGTTCCTTGTTTGATACTGGTGCCTCTCACTCAATTATATTCGAAAATCTTATTAATGGATAGATCCTAGAGGAGGATTTCATAATTGGGGTGAAGAATATCAATAGAACATTGGGACCATAGAGTAGGGATATCCGTTTATACAAGGAATGTTTTCTAGATATTAGAGAGTATCACATCCAATGGGATATCTATGTACTTAATGTAATGGTCTTCGACCTGATTATGTTTATGGAATGGTTAGTGACATATCGAGCCCACAAATATTGTTACCACAGGAGAGTGACCTTTGTATCTCTTATGGGTTACCATTATGTTCTTCATGGATAATGGGATATCAAAGAAATTTGATCAGGGAAAATTGCATAGCAACTGGGAGAGCTCAAATCCCAAGTTGTTAAACTTTTGATGGATGATGGGTGTTTTAACCAAGAAGTTCATCCTCCGGTATTAAAACTATTTTATGATGTATTTCATAAAGAATTTTTAGTTTTTCCACTTGAGCGAGATGTGGAATTCATTATAAATCTCATTCCATGGGCTAATTCAGTATCCATTACACCTTACAGAATAGAAGCGACTGAACAACAAGATCTCAAGATGTAGTTGGATGAGTTTTAGAATAAATGTTTTATCAATCCATGTATGTATCCTTACAGATCACATGTATTGTTTGAAAAGAATTCCAACAAGAATTTATGCTTGTGTGTCAATTTCCAAAAGATGAATAAAATTACCATGAAGAATCGATATCCTCTTCCATATATAAATGATCTGTTCGACTAGCTAAAGGGGATTATGTGTTCTCAATGTTCGATCTGATATTGAGGTATCATCAAGTGATAGTTAAGACCTTTGATATACAAAGAAAATCTTTCAAAAGTTTGTATTAACATTATGATTTTGTTATAATTCCGATTGGGTTGAGAAATTCTCAAAATGTACTTATGGCCTTGATAGAAATAATCATTCAACCATACATAGATTAGTTTGTGGTGGGGTTTCAGGAATAGATTTTGGTGTACCCTAAGGCTCATGACAATCATAACCAACATCTTGATATCATCCTGGGTATACTGAGAGAGCATCAGAAATATACCAAGGTACCTAATTCTCAGTTTTGGATTAAGAGGGTAAATTTTTTAGGGAATATCATCTTAGAAGAAGGTGTGGAAGTGGACCTAAAAAACTGAAGGTATTGATTTCATTGGCATAACCCAAGAATGTTTTTGATATCTGATTATTTTTGGGAATATATAGTTATTACATGAGGTTCATTCATGAAATTTCTCATTTGGGAGCATCACAATGAGGTTTGAAAATGAAAGGGAAAATAGATGATTGGATAGAATAATGCAATAATTCATTCCAGGAGTTGAATAAGATCTTGACATCGGCACCAATTTTGATCATACCTGATCAAGGTGAGGAGTAAACAGTGTATATTGACTCTTCTGTGAATGAACATGGAGCTATATTGATGGAAGGGTATAGAGTCCTTGCTTACATGTCTCGGTTTTGGATGCCACCTGAGTGAAATTAATATACACATGACCTTGAGTTAGTAATATTGGTTTATGCTCTAATTTTTTAGAGAATCTATCTATTGGGTGAATAGTTTATAGATTTTACAGATCACAAAATCATGACATATATCTTTTCACTGCACGACATGATTATTTTGAACTGATGATGATTATAGGATATGTAGTCCATTGATTTTAAACTGGTATATACTAAGGAAGGGGAATATTGTGGCTGAATCCTTGAGTAGTAAAAATAAGACTCATTTGTTACATGAGTCAAGTGCAATGTGGATGATGATGACTTTTCTGGAAGAAATGCGTGTGGTGGTTTAAGAGAGTCAGGATTGGATGGCTCTGGTTTCTGTAGTAGTGAATTCTACACTCATAAGATGGATTAGGGAATGCAGTATGGGGATATTGGGTGTTTATCCTTAAGGGAAATCCTTGAAGGAGTGGATTCACATTTAGACTAGTGAATTGATGAGGACAATACCATCTATGTGAAAAATAATGTTTTTGTGCCAATGAATATTTGAGAAGAACTCATTTGATAATTTCAGGCCTCAAAGTGTCTAGAACACTCAAAAGAGAAAAAAATGTTCCATGAACTAGGAAAAACATATTGGTTGTAATGCCTCGACCCTAGATACCCAGATTCGATGCATTATTACATAACATTGGCATGATCACAAGAAAGATCAAGTCTCGAAAGACCGATTAGTTTAGTATCCTTGGAAACACTAGATATATTCATAAAGTTTACATTACATCAATAAGTGAAAAAATACAACAACATATTGTATTCACATCCCCTCATACTATCCCTACAAGTCATACATAAAATTATTCTTCACATAGTGGGAAAAATTATTCATTGAAAGGGGTGAGCTCAGATGCTCAGTAAGGATAACAATATAGCGGAAACATTCATAAATAAACATAAAAATTTAAGGCAATGTATAACTAAAACAAAAGCCTTTTAAACTTGAACTTCAACATAATATGGTAAGGATAAAATGAAATAATGCAATTTACATATTCACATTGATATTCTAATAGTCGAATAATCACATGAACATGTTAATAAACACTTTAATAATGACGGAATGCATAATGCTAGACTATCATAACCACGTAGCCAAGGCCTTGTTCCAAGACTACAAATAAGATTTTGTCAAGGCCTCATGCCAAGACACTAGTTTGTCTAATGAGACCTATCGATGCATCGAGGAGCTATAGAGGGTTCCACCCGTCACTTAATAAGTCCAATGCATTCCTCATATGAAAAGTTGAAACATAACATAAACATTCCTATGAAAACTAGCATACGAAATGTCAATACTTTACCCACAAACCATGAATGGTATAAAAATAGTACATCCACAGTCAACCATAACTCATTAAATACAATATGGAAGATTGTATTGTAATAGATTAACCTCAATCGATAATAATGAAGGATATTGACATGTATGAAAATAATCATCAAAACTATTTGAGAGAAATATTACCCTTTTTCTTGAAATCATTTAAAAGCCACACTATTTGGGAAGAAGCCATTTAAAAACAGATTTTTGAATCCAAGTGTCCCATACCACTTTGAAACTTTTGAAAGGAGTTTTAATTTTAATACTTTAATGTCCATATAAATAAATCCTTAAAACCATTTTTAAAACATGGACATTAATGAGAAAGATTTAGAAGAATAAGTCTTTAAAACATTTAAAAATGGTATTTCAGTAAGAGTTTCTAACCAAAAGAGAGACACTTTAATAAAAATAATTGAGGTAATCAAAACATTGAAATATCATTAAAATAAAGGGATTCATGATATACTATGTCAAATTAAATTATATAAACCACATAAAAGTTATTTGGTGTACAACAACAAAGAACTCTCAATGGAATGTAAAATGAGATGAAATCTCTCATAAAGGCTGTATCCTTAGGTTAAGGATAAATCAAAGACATAATTATGTGTGATAAATATAAATACACTAAATATGATTGGATATTCAGTGTAAAACAATCAAAGGACATTCACACATATTCTTGTAAAAACAACATTAATGAATTGGATGTTTATCTCAACAAATCGAGATTGAGTAAAAATTACTCTTATCAAGTTCATACCGATGACTTGAGAATTTATCAATGGAGTGATTATGTGTATAAAAAGTATATCCACAGAAAGGGGAGTTTAAATTATGATATAATCAAATGAATAGTGAATCCACACATAATCTTGGAGTAAAATAATCAATGATGTATGCGTTAATCCGAATGAGGGAAAATTGAAATTTCCAATTCCCTTATCAATTTGGTAACTTAAGAAACATACAACCATGAAATAAGGGTCATAAAATGATGATGTAAATACCCATAAATTAAATTATATTACACAATGAATATAATCATGGGAAATACACATACACCACATGCAATAAATAAGTGGTGAACAACGGAATTCTCACGAAATTAAGAGTGAGATAAGAAACCACTTACTTTATACATTTTCCTAGGTCGAAGGTTGGTTAACCTTCTGTATAATGGTGAAATAATTTTTATCGAATTATACAAGAATCATTTACATTAATATGATATCATATATGATCTTTTAACATTGTTTTGTTAATAATATCTTAGTATTATTGTCATTTCGGGTGATAACTTACTCGTTTTCCTTTATATTTTTTTTACGTAAGCCGTTTTTTTATGGATAAGTTTTATCTTATTCATATACATAATTATTTCAAGTCCATAAAATTATTTTTAATCATCAAATGATAATTATACTTTAATGGATACGATGGAGAATTAATCTCATCGCGTTCGTGGAGACGGTAGTCCGTACGTAAGCACGAGCGACAATATCATTATTTTGATGTTAAAATAATATATAATTGGATTTTATATCATATATACAGAATAATTATCATTTTATATTTATTATTTAAATGAATTACACATCATTATTATACCCATCCAAAAAATCCTTTATTGAATGACAATTACACCACGACGTGGAGATGGTAAGCCGTACGTACGCACGTATGGTGACATTCCATTCAAAGAATGAATAGAATACTTAATATGGTTCTACAATATTTATAATAACATCACAGTATATAGAAGATACTGGAGTTATTATTTTAGAATAGAAATAACAATGAATGAAGAATTTGAAGAAGAAAGGAAGTTGAAAGAGGGTGGTGAAAACATTACCTCTTCTTCGGGTTCTTTCTTTTGATTTGATCAAAAAGGCTCCATAGGTTGGCTTTATGATCAAAATAAGGCCTCTAGGTTGTAGTGAGGGATGTTTAGAGAGTATTTGGGTAGGTTTTTTCCTAGCCAAAAGGCTTTGAATGTGTGAATTAGTGAGAAGGGGGAGTTCCCTTTTATAAGAGGGGTGAGGGGCACCTTTGGAAAAGATAAAAATATTATTTTCTAATAAATTCATATTCGGTTCATAATGGCTCCAAAATAGATTATTTAAAGGTTAATGTGATGATGGGTCGAAAATCACTCAACCAATATAATTTAGGCAGGTTTTGGTCATTATATTAACCTTGTCTTTAAGTATTAACTCTTAGTTATTTAGTTTCACATTTACAATGTCTCTTTGTATTTTTATATTATATGGTTAGTAAACATACTATATACATCAAAGAGACCCCCAAGTGGTCCATTAATGATACACCAATCATTATATAAGTCTCTTGGCCAAACCTTAGATTTTTAGTAATTGAATATAAATTAATAATATAATATTTGTTTTAAAAACGATTTTATGACAATTTTGACACTATTGGGTATTTTGTTTTTGATAAATTTATAACAGCATTATTACTTAGAAAAAAATTTATATAATCAATAATAATATGTCATATTAACTTATAAAAATAGTGTAATTCATAAAAATTCTCAAATTACGTTTATTTTGATATTTATAATATCAATTATTTTAATATTTCATTAATTAGGTAATTACTGCATCGCCATTGTGTCATAAATAAGTTAAATTATTTAATGTATAAAAATTGTAAATAAAATAAAATTATGTATTATATCTTTTTATAATTCTAATTAATATTTAAAATTTAATTTATCTTATGTATAACCCTATATTAAAAATGTTTTATTAAATAAATGTTGATTTTAACCCTTTTAACTCATCTTTGAATTAAATAATAATAAATGTCCTAATATAATACAAGTGGAGCTTAATGATAATATTTTACTCGTATGGTTGTTTGTGGTCGAGATAATGTTTTCCAATAGAATTAGGACATGTGTTATGGTAATATTAATATCATTTTTACCCTTAATTACCCTATTTACTTTTAACCGTGGTAAATAAAAGTAGAAAGATACTATTTACCAAAAATTATTTTCATCTCATTGAACCAAATTTTACTCCTTGATATTAACCGTGTCTCTCAGATTTTCGAAATTCCACTCACAGAAGCAGTATAATTATGTTTTATGAAAAATTCAGTTTTTTAACTACCACTTAGTGGTTTCACTATTCATCAAAAAATGAATGTTTCCAGAAAAATACCAAAAATTAGGCCTAAGCTATATTTGATATTATGAATTAAAAAATTATGTCTATTTTACCAAATAAAAAACAAATCAGTTGCATTAATTTATTTAAAAATTAATTCTCGTCGGCAAAACAAATAGCGTGTTTTTAAGATATAATAACTATCAAAAGATTGACACTTGTTTATGTTTGGTTTAAATGTGAAATTACATCCAATAACCAACATTGTATTAAATAGTAAAAAAATATTATAAATATACTTTAAAACAACTCAAATTAATAATTTATCACTATTAATTATTTCGATTAAAAAAGTTATTTTCAATTAAAATTTAGTAATTTTTACTATTCACCAAAATATGAAAGTTATCCGAAAAGTACAAAAATTTCACCCTAATCTAATTTCGATATTACGAAACCAAAAATTAAGTCCATTGAAAAAGTTAAAATTTATAAAATTTCAAAAAGTCGGTATTACTCTTCATAACAGCTAGTTTGATTGGTTGTGGTGTGTTAGAATCTCGAAGTTGCGTACAATGCACACCATTTCATTATTCAAAGGGAAACGTACCGTGGAATATTGGGGTGAAACATTCTCCCCTTATTCAATAAATTACGTACTCACAATTTTTTAAAATTGGGCTTCAGGATATAATGGAAAGTCCCACATCGGAAAAAGAGTCAATAAAACTATCACTTTAAAAGAAAGGAAGAGAGGTATAATGGTCACCCAAGATAACCCATAATAGGATTCCATGTAGGAAATCATGGATATGGATGATAAAATAAGTGTTATGTTCTCATGGAGAGGGATAGAAAACATGATCAGGAGAAGGTTAACAATAAGAAAATCACAAACTTGTGTTGGGACAAATGGTCATTAGTCTCCCAGTAGGAAAAGTAAACATACAAAAAATTTTTTTTATGTTACATTAGATAAGGATGAGGAATTCATTTATGATATTGAATAAGAACATAAAGAGATATACTTACTTTTTATGTATATTTTCATTCTTTAATAAATTTTAACCACTAACTCATTTTTTTTTATCAATGAGTATTCAAGAAGACTTCGTAACAATGGAAGAGATAGAATATACTTCTATAGAAATACATGATACACACAGGATAAACTATATATTAACCTTGTCTTTAGAGATTAATCAAAACCAAAATGGTTAATATAATATCTGATGATCCCCCAAATGGATATTCCATTAGAGAAAAAAACACCAATCTTAGTTTATAAAATTAAACCATCAATATCGTAAGGATAAATAAATACCATTCAATAATCAATTTTCCTTAAAACCCTTAACTATAATCCAAACTAATATTGAAACCCAAAACTTATAAGAATGTAGTCTTACACGTTAAATTTTATCTCCAAATGACATTAATTACTTTTAAGGTCACATACATAAAAGTAATTAACCTAATCATTTCCATAAATAACCCAAATCACTATAGATCCACAATAAAAACATAGATAAAAATCCACCATTACTCCTCAACTGAAATCCCATACTATTCTATTTTCCGTGGGCATATAGTGTTCACAAAAAAGCGGACAACTTCCAAAATAAAATTTATCACAAAATCACCAAATCATTTTCCTATAATAAGGGTATTCATTTGATAAGACTTAAGATCCCAAATCAAATTATTATTGATCAATAAAATCATTTAACTAAAAATAATAGTCACACTAACTGGGTACTTCACGTAGTCTAGTGGTAGACGATAAATCCTAATCGCACATTGGTTATTGGTTCGATTCCCACAACTTTGTCCGACGCGACGGGTTGTCACACGGTCTACGTGTTGTCCTTTTTCAAAAATTATATTTTATAATATTAACAAAATGAGATAAATTCCTATAAATAACCATAACATAATTTAACCACAAATGTTATCTCATACCTTGTATTTTCATCACAAATTATAATAACTTATAATTTCCTCAAACTCAATGATCATATAAAACCAAATGGTTATTCATAACTATCTCCACAAGAGAAAAGATAATTATTCTTCAAATATCATTCTCACATGGAAAACTGCAGGGTTACAAATACAAGAGAAAATTATTCCAAAGTACACCCATCATCAAGGAGCACTAATACTTTTTAAACATTTCTCCAACCATTTATTTCCACATAGCTTCTTCTTTGACCATGAAAATATCCTATAGAATAGGGCATTCACTCGGGTAATGGCCAGGTCCCCTACATTTATGGAAAATAACTGTAAATGGATTCTTGGGACCATTTTTATCTTCTTCCATAGTACTCTTCATTTTTCTTCGGCAATTCTTCAATTTATTTCCTTCCGTCCCGCACGTAAAGCGTTTCTTTGTCCCATTGAGACAATTTCCTGGGTGTCTCCTTCCAAATTTCATGCATGATGGAAATTGAGGATTCTTTTCTCCATGGTCTCCACTGATGGAGCTCTTATCATTCATAATCTTTCTCTTCGTTGTTGAGTCCGGGAATTGTTTAATATATATATTGTTGATCATATTTTTGGATAATTGATTTGGCATAAAGAAATTATCTTTTACGCCTATCAACATTCCATTTTGTTTCTCATTTCCACCACCGTTCCTACCTTTTACATCATTCTCAAAGTCACTATGACTACCTTGGAATCCAGCCATTGACTAAAACCAGAATGCATTGTGTGAGTAACAGTAGTCATAAAACCATTTAGAGATTAACATGTCACCATATTCTAAATTTAAAACACATTAGGATTAACCAAGGTCATTTACTCTCATCTTATATATATAATACTTCAAATATGTTTGTAAAGAAAATGTAAATTATCCTAAGCATATCCCCCGAGAGTGTCATAACCAAGAGTGCAGCAAGGCCCGTTGTCGTGCACTAGTTCTCATTCGAGTCTAGCTCAAAGCGGTGTTTTCAGGTTTTACCCCTAGGTACATCTGTGCCAGAGCCACCTCTACCTACTCGTATCAAGACAGGGATTTATTTCTCAGAAAACTCACAAAAACTCTACAATACCAAAATTCTAGGAAGTTATTCTATACTAATCCTCAATGTTCATCTTAGGTCTACGTGATCTAATCTGAGTTTATCTAAATCTTGATTCCAAGGTTTGTACTAAACTTACTCTGATACCAACTGTAACACCCCGACCCTAGATACCCAGAGTCGGTGAATTATTACATAACATTGGCATGATCACAAGAAAGATCAAGTCTCAGAAGACCGATTAGTTTAGTAGCCTTGGAAACACTAGATATATTCATAAAGTTTACATTACATCAATAAGGAAAAAATACAACAACATATTGTATTCACATCCCCTCATACCATCCCTACAAGTCATACATAAAATTATTCTTCACATCGTGGGAAAAATTAATCATTGAAAGGGGTGAGCTCAGATTCTCAGTAAAGATAACAATATAGCGGAAACTTTCATAAATAAACATAAAAATTTAATTCAATGTATAACTAAAACAAAATCCTTTTAAACTTAAACATAAAAATAATATGGCAAGGATAAAATGAAATAGTTTCATTTACTTATTCACATGGATATTATACTAGTCGAATAATCACATGAAAATATTAATAACCACATTCATAATGACGGAAGGCATAATGCAAGACTATCATAACCACGTAGCCAAGGCCTCGTTCCAAGACTAGAGATAAGATTTTGTCAAGGCCTCATGCCAAGACACTAGTTTGTCTCATGAGACCTACCGATGCATCGAGGAGATATAGTGGTCTCCACCCGTCACTTAATAACTCTAATTCATTCCTCATATGAAAAGTTGAAACAGAACATAAACATTCCTATTAAAACTAGCATACAAAATGTCAATACTTTACCCACAAACCATGAATGGAATATAAAAATAGTACATCCACAGTCAACCATAACTCATTAAATACAATATGGAAGATTTTATTGTAATAGATTAACCTCAATAGAAAATAATGAAGGATATTGAAATATATGAAAATAATCATCAAAACTATTTGAGAGAAATATCACCCTTTTTCTTGATATCATTTAAATGTCAGACTATTTGGCAAGAAGCCATTTAAAAATAGATTTTTGAATCAAAGTTTCACATACCACATTGAAACTTTTAAAAGGAGTTTTAATTTTAAAACTTTAATGTCCATATAAATAAATACTTAAACCCATTTTTAAAACATGGACATTAACGAGCAAGATTTAGAAGAATAAGTGATTAAAACATTAAAAAATGGTATTTTAGTTAGAGTTTCTAACCAAAAGAAAGACACCTGAATAAAAATAATTGAGGTAATAAAAAGATTGAAATATCATTAGAATAAAGGGATTCATGATATACTACGTCAAATTACATTATATAAACCACATAAAAGTGATTTGGTGTATAACAACAAAGAAGTCTCAATGGAATGTAAATTGAGATGAAATCTCTCATAAAGGGCGTATCCTTATGTTAAGGACAAATCAACGACATAATTATGTGTGAAAAATATAAATAAACTAAATATTATTTGATATTAAGTTTAAACCAATCAAAGGAAATTCACACATATTCTTGTAAAAACAACACCAATGAATTGGATGTTTATCTCAACAAATCGAGATTGAGTAAAAATTACTCTCATCAAGTTCATACTGATGACTTGAGAATTTATCAATGGAGTGATTATGTGTATAAAAAGTATATCCACAGAAAGGGGAGTGTAAATTATGACATTATCAAATGAATAGTGATTCCACAAATAATCATGGAGTAAAATAATCAATGAAGTATGCGTAAAGCCAAATGAGGGAAAATTGAAATTTCAAATTCCCTTATCGATTAGGTAACATAAGAAACATAGAAACATGAAATAAGGATCATACAACGATGATTTAAATACCAATAAATTAAATTATATTACACAATGAATATAATCATTGGAAATACACATACACCAATTGCAATAAATAAGTGGTGAACAATGGAATTCTCACGAAATTAAGAGTGAGATAAGAAACCCCTTACTTTGTACTTTTTCCTTGGTCGACGGTAGGTTAACCTTCGTTATAATGGTTAAATAATTTTTATTTAATTATAAAGAATCATTTACATTAATATGATATCATATATGATATTTTAACATTGATTTGTTAATAATATCTTAGTATTATCGTTATTTCAGGTGTTAAGTTACTCGTTTTCCTTTATATTATTTGTTATGTAAGCCATTTTTGTTATGGATAGGTTGTATAATATTAATATACATAATTACATCAAGTCCTTAACCATTATTTTTAATCATCAAATGAGAATTATACTTGAATGGATACGATGGAGAATGAATCTCATCGCGTTCGTGGAGACGGTAGTCCGTACGTACGCACGAGCGACAATATCATTCTTTTGATGATAAAATAATATATAATTGGATGGGATATCATATAGACAGAATAATTATCATGTTATATTTATTATTTACATTAATTACACATCATTATTATACCCTTACATATAATAATTTATTGAATGACATTTACACCACGACGTGGAGACGGTAAGCCGTACGTACGCACATATGGTGACATGCCATTCAAAGGATGGATAGAATACTGAATATGGTTGTACCATATTTATAATAACATAATAGTATATAGAAAATACTAGAGTTATTATTTTTTAATAGAAATAACAAATAAATAAGAAGTTGAAGAGGAAAGGAACTTGAAAGTGGGTGGTGAAAACATTACCTCTTCTTCGGGTTCTTCCTTTTGATTTGATCAAAATGGATCATTAGGTTGGCTTTCTGATCCAAATAAGGCCTCTAGGTTGTAGTTAGGGTAGTTGAGAGAGTATTTGGGTAGGGTTTGGCTAAAACAAAATTCTTTGATTGTGTGAATTAGTGAGAAGGGTGAGTTCCCTTTTATATGAGGGGTGAGGGGAACCTTTGGAAAAGCTAAAAATATTATTTTATAATAAATTCATATTCGGTTTCTAATGGCTCCAATGTGGATTATTTAAAGTTTATGGTTGGGATGGGTCAAAAACCACTCAGCCAATATAATTTAGATAGGTTTGGGTAATTATATTAACATTATCTTTAAGTATTAACTCTTAGTTAATTAGTTTCACTTTTACAATGTCTCTTTGTATTTTTATATTATATGGTTAATAAACTTACTATATACATCCAAGATACCACCAAGTGGTCCATTAATGATACACAAATCATGATATAAGTCTCTTTTTCGATCCTTAGATTTTTAGGAATTGAATATAAATTAAGAATATAATATTTGTTTTAAGAACTCTTTTATGTCAATTTTGACACTATTGGGTATTTTGTTTTTGATAAATTCATAAATGCATTATTATAATGAAAACAGTTTATATAATCAATCCTAATATGTCATATTAACCTATAAAATTAATGTAATTCATAAAAAGTCTCAAATTACATTTATTGTGATATTTATAATTTCAATTATTTCAATATTTCATTAATTAGGTAATTACCGCATCACCATTTGTCATAAATAAATTAAATTATTTAATGTCTAAAAATTGTAAATAAAATACCATTATGTAGTAAATAGTTTTATCTTACTAATTAATATTTTCAATCGATTTTATCTTATGTATAACCTTATATTAAAATTGTTTTAGTAAATAAACTTTGATTTTAACTCTTTTAACTCTTCCTTGAATTAAATAATAATAAATGTCCTAATCTAATACAAGTGGACCTAAATGATAATGTTTTACTCCTAAGGTTGTTTTTGGTCGAGATAAACTTTTCCAATAGAATTAGGACATGTGTTATGGTGATATTAATATCATTTTTACCCTTAATTTCCCTATTTACTTTTAACTGTTGTAAATAAAAGTAGAAAGTTATTATTCACCAAAAATTATTTTCATCTCATTGAACCACATTTTACTCCTTGATATTAATCGTGTCTCTCAGAATTTCTAAATTCCACTCATAGAAGCGGTAAAATTAAGTTTTATGAGAAATTTAGTTTTTTTAACTACCACTTAGTGGTTTCACTATTCATCAAAAAATGAAAGTTTCCAGAAAAATACCAAAAATTAGGCCTAAGATATATTTGATATTATTAATTAAAAATTTATTTATATTTTACCAAATTAAAAACAAATCAATTTCATTAATTAATTAAAAAATTAATTTCCGTCGTCAAAACAAATAGCGTGTTTTTATGAGATAATAACTATCAAAAGATTGACACTTGTTTATGTCTGGTTTAAATGTGAAATAACATCCAATGACCAACATTGTATTAAATGGTAAAAATATATTCTAAATATACTTTAAAACCACTCAAATTAATAATTTATCACTATTAATTATTTCGATTTAAAAAGTTGTTTTTAATTAAAATTTAGTAATTTTCACTATTCATCAAAATATGAAAGTTATCTGAAAAGTACCAAAATTTCACCCTAAGCTAATTTCGATATTAAGAATCCAAAACATAAGTCCATTTAGAAAGATATTATTTATAAAATTTCAAAAAGTAGGTATTACTGTTCATAACGACTAGTTTGATTGGTTGTGGTATGTTAGAATCTCGAAGTTGCGTGCAATGCACGCCATTGCATTATTCAAAGGGAAATGTACCGTGGAATATTGGGGTGTTACATTGGTGGTCAGGCATGAAAATGACATTGTAGGGTTTGTAACTAGATGTTTTACATGTCTGCAGGTGAAGGCAGAGCATCAACACCATGTTGCCCTATGACAGCTATTTCCTATTCTAGAATGGATGTTGGAATGAAGGGACTATGGATTTAGTGGAATGAATTACAATGAATATTAAGAAGAATGATTCTATTTTGTTCATTTTGGATCAACTAATGATGGTAGACCATTTATTTTTTATCAAGGAAACCTTTACAGTAGAAAAGTTGGGAGAACTGTACGTGTGAGAGATAGTTCGTTTGCATGGGGTGGCATGGGATATAGTTTCAGATAATTATTCTCTCATTACTCCATGTCTCTAGAAGGTCCTATATATGGAACAACATATATAGGTTTCAATAATTTTTCCCTTCCACCGACAAAAAAATGTGCAATTAGAGAGTACCATACAGGTGTTAGAGGATATGGTGCGAGCATCTATGCTTGACATTGGGGGTTCTTGGGAGAAGTACTTGACTTTGCTGGATTTACCCTATAAAAAAATATATCAAGAAACTATATAGATTTCACCATATGAGACCCTTTATGTTAGACATTATAGATCACCACTATGTTTGTTAGAAGAGGGTCAGTCATAGGTATTAGGACCAAGTCTTGTTCCGGATAAATTGGAGCAGGCCCAGTTTAATTTGAAATGTATGGCTACAGCTCAAAGTGGGCCAAAGTTGTTTGTTGATAGACATAGATGACACCTAGAATTTACATAGGGTGATGGTGTATTCAATTGGGTGTCTCCCTAATTAGGTCACTATAAGATATGGAGGCAGGGAAAGTTGGTGCCTAGGTTTGCAAGAATGCCTGAAGTGCTGGATAGAATTGGGCCTGTGGTATACTGATTATTCCATCCACATATATTTAGTGCTATGAAAGATGTTTTACATCTGTCACAACTATGGAGGTATCACCAGGGCCAAAGTGAGAGTGTGTTACAGGGGAAGACTGTGTTGCTAGTGATTTTTTTTATGGAAACAAGGAAGTGATCAAGAGGAAACATGGTAAAGGGATTCATACATGAGGGATTAATGACCCAATCCTTTTGGATTAGAATATTATTGATGCTCAAGAGTCTAGATTGAGGATAAACTATTATAAAGTGATGAGATTTTAAGATCCTGATCTTTTTTGGAAGTCATCTCCGGAACTCTTTTAGATACTTTTTGATGTTTTTAAGGAAAATTTTTTTGTAGTAATTTATTGGGGGTGTATATGGGTGATTTTTTTAATGAAAAAATAATAGACATTGGATTGTTCACGGTTTTCACATGTTTTTTTTTTCAAACCGTTCAACTAACCCGTGCCAAGCGTGCAAACCCAGATTGAGAGGTCTGCAAGGATTATGCATGGGTTGAAAAACTATTTGAATAAACTGTTTCAATCATGAAAACCTGGGGAGAGAGTAAATCATTTTTGGTACACAATTTTCCCGAACATTTCACCCCTTCCCAGGAAACCATGTGCATGAGTTTAATTATCAGAAAATCTAACATAAAACCACATGAACCCCCCGAGACTCCCATATTTTTACCATGGATTAGGATTGAAAAATCCTAGGTGATTGGAAAGCCTTCTGGAGGGATCCCAACTTAATAATAACATCTTTTTTTGATATCGAACTCCCATATTGAAGATACGCGCTTCTTCTGGTAAGTGGATTTCATCCTGTTTCTTTTCTCGTTCATTATGATATCTTTAACCGACCTCTACATGGATGATCTCCACTATTTACTTGGAACTAAACCTATGAGTTATGATCTAGATATAGTATTGTGGATCTAGATATATATTTTCATGATCATGACTTCTTTTAAGATTATTTTGGTATAGGTATTTAAATCTAAATCTAGATTGACATCATTGTGCCACTCGGATTTTGGGAATTAATGTTTGGATAACATCTGTCAATAAACCAAGATATGTCGTCTAAATAGAACTCCAATAGTCATGGATTTATAATGTGAATGTGATTTAATGGATTTTCTAGATTCTCTTGATAATTTATTTCCTAAATTGGTGTAATTAGGAAAGTGGAATTGACAAATGATTACCTTGGTGATTAATTGATAATTGAATCGCAGAACAAACCAGGGGGTTTCCCAAATAGATATTTTTTTGAGACATTTTATGGGATTATAAATTGGAATTGATATATTTAATTGGTTGTGTTTAGATAATTAATTGGGGGAAATTTATTATGTAATTATGTTTCCTATGGAAGATAATTCATTATGAGAAACAATTTTGTTTCATAATGTTCTTAAAATATAAATAATTGTGAGAATTAATTATGACAAGTTGATATTTGTTATGGATAATGAATTTTGAAGAATAAATTATGGAATGAGAATTGTGTTGATTGATTTATTAATTAATAATTAAATAATGGATTATTCTCTTTGTTAATTCTTGAGTAAACTAAAGATTTTGATATATTTAACAAATCGTTTGATTAGTAATGGAATAATGTGGCTAAATATTTTGAAATAATGAATGATTAAATAGATAATATTTTTTCTATGTTAGACATGGTGTTGTAGACCAATAAGATGTTTGGAATAAGACATGGTGTTCCACCCCAATAGTTATCCAATATTCATAATTTGGGGTGCTAGGAATGATGGTCTACACCGAATGAGATATTGAGTGATTGGAATGGTAACCTATACTCAAAGAGATATGGGGTGCATGACATGACGTTCAACACCAATTGGATGATAATTATGAATGATGATTCAAATGGAAAACAGAAACTGAAACTAGGCATAATGAGATGATTAAATATTAAATAACAATGTAATAACTATTTAATTATGCATTGTATTTATTGCTTCATTGAACTATATACACTATATATTGAGTAGACTTTTTTTAGACACCATTCATGGTCACCTACTGAGTTGTACATACACCCTATTTAGGATGCCTGTTTGGAACCTGAGTAGACTTTTACGTATGACATGATAAGGGAAAGGCCCTAGGATAGTTTTTTGTTTGGGTTTCGAGCATGGGAGGGGAAATAAGATATGGGTCATGACCCTCTTGGGAGTTTTTGTGTGTTTAGTTTTAGTATCATTGTATACAAATAACACTTGAATTTTCATAACATGATTTAACCTTCAGTTGAGTATTTTATTTTCTTGTTTTGTAAATTTGATGACATGATATTACTATGGTTATTTATGCTCTTCCACACTTGGTTATTGTTATTTTTTAATTAGTGTTTTATTCTGATATTAGAGGGTATAGTATCTCTAGGATTGACTTACCAGACCCTCACGGTTAGTCGACACCCACTAGCATATGGGGAGGTGTGTTGAGGGCATGTGGCCAACTAGCTCGAGGAACCGTTTAGTGGCACCTGGGATGGGATGTCACAATCGTTTAGGAGAACCACTTTTATATTCCTTAATATTACATAATTTGTATAAAATTAAATAATTAACAATAATATGTTTGAAATAAATGTAAATAATTTAGTTTCATTGGAGTCTTTTATACATAAAAATCATGAAAATAAAATATTTACATTATCTCAATATAATTTCTTTACTATTAGAACCCTTATTAGACACATTATACATAACACGTTTCATCCTAACGAGGGGAAAAATAATCCTAATAATTTCTGATCATATATTCTCATTAAGGATAAAAATAATATATATCACATTGTGATCATATCCAAGAATAAGGTAATAATAAATAAATGAGATCAATATCCTACCTAATAATAATGTTTCTTAATTCTTCAATGATCATTTATCATGAATCATGGAATATTGTATTGTAAATTAAAATACATAAGAAATCATGGTTTGGAATCATCCATAATAAATGATGATTAATCATAACATATCATAATAATAAGAAATGGTTTTTTGGGAGACATATAAGGGTATCTAGTAATTTCATATTTCAAGTATCATGCTAAGGAAATCATAGTGGAAATGGTTTACTCGATATTCTACCATTTCATTAGACATGGATGGTATCATCCCTTGTTTCAAGTAAGTAACCATTTGTTTATTTTTTTATGTATGTAATCTGTTCGGGTGAATATTGGGTTTTTTTAGAGAAAATTCCCAATTTTTTTGGGGGCTTTCCGGAGGTGCACTTTCTAAGCACAGTTAATACAAATAGTGTAATTTATACAAAAATGGAAAAATTTCTGATGTGGGAACTAGGTAGGTTCATGGTATGTCCAAAATGTTGTGAAACCTAGGAGAACCAATGAATTTGGGGACAAAGGTTTGCATACTGTTTTCCCAACCGGTACCCCAACCATGCATGAATAAAATTTGATCCTAAAATTGTTGATTTAATTATTTATTTCTTAATAATGGATATCGTTTACACTAGGTGGACCCTAATTTGAGTTTATATCTTCCAATAGGATATAAACACCATTCCCCTTCATCTGATAGTGAATACATGTGCGTTAGAGGCCTAATTTCTCAGGAAATTATTCCGATCATGGTCTTTTCCCTTAAATTCTTCTTCTTCCCTCACTTAGAATGTTATATTGAATACGTTTGAGATTGATCTTGGTTTTTCTTGAAATTCATGATGATATTTGGCTATTTTGATTTTAGGGAACAAGAAATAATGTTGGTTTTTGGTGATTCATCCTAGATTTATTGAATAGTTTTTTCCATTCATTGTTTCTGACATAGATTTCGAGGTTGGTGGATTGACTCTCCTGACCTATTATTAGAACATGATGGATTGAATTAAAATTGGAATAAATGTTTTTTAATAAATATTTTTAAACAGTTGTTTGGTTTTGATATATGAAAAAAAAACAATAAAAGGATAGGAATATTGAAATTTTTTAGAAAAGATTGGTATGCCATGGTTGTAGGATTAAATAGTGTATCTTGTGTTTAATGGGATGGATGATGGTCTTGATATTCCAAAATCAATGGGATGAAGTATTGATTGGAATTTCCACCAATAATGGTTTCACCAATATTGAGTGTGTCTGTATTTTTCTGAATTAATATGGGTAATGCCAAATGAATTTATGGTGTGGTTCTAATTACTAGTTTGGTCTCATTCTATTAAAATGGAATTTGTTTTGAAAACTATTTGGACAAGAAAATCAATTTTCATAAATATTATTTAGCTTTGATATATACTGTATTAAAATTATTTTTTATAAATATTTTCATATTAATGAGATATAATGTTTTATCTTAGTGGAATGAGTTGAGAATTCATTTTGGGAAAGCCTACTGAGATTTACACTCACTTCCTTCTCGAGAACGTGGTGCAATTATAGATATCATTTATCAAGACACATGTAAAAAAATAATATCACTTCTTTAGTGATGTGTTCTGATAATTTGGGTATGGATTGTAGAATTGGATCCTAGATCATGTTGGGAGCAATAAAATTATGTATTTGGGGTATTAGTGTTTTGTTGGTTTGGTCATCCACATTGTTCTCTGATATGGATCTTAGTGTAGTGTGGTATTTTTGTCTTTCTATTAAACTGAGTTATGTTACATTGTTCACATGCATAATTTAGTTGATTTTTGGTTATAGTATGTTCATTTTTTGGTTCTTATATTTTCAAATGGAATATAATCCCCCAATTGTATGTAAGCCCTTGAAATTTAATTCCAACATTTTACATCTAGGGAATGTATGCTAATGCTATGTAATATCATACTGCCTACTCAGGCCAATGAGGATGAACAATATCTTTCAAATGGTATCATTCATGGTTTGTCCAAGTATCTTTTTGGACAATTGGTATCATATTTTTGGTATTGGATATGGAAACTAATTATGGATTTTCCCTTGAATCCGGTTGGTATAAAAGAAAATGATCATCCAGATGTGAAATGTGGAACATAAAAAAGCATTGATTACCAATTTATATTGAACTTCATGTTAACATGGAGTGGGGTATAGAAGTTTTTTTCAAACACTTACAAGATTTGTATCCTCAATGTCATGGGTATAGATTATGATAAGTGCATGACATACATTAATAGAAGTGAATTCTTAATAAGTGTACATATTTCATTTTGAGTAACGATTTATGATTTGGTGAAAACTGTTTATTATTAACAAGTATATTTTTCAAATGTGACAATTTGAAATGCCATTGTTTGTGTATTTTGAAATTGTGATTATTTTTAAAATAATAATGAAATTATTAAATTTGGATTGAAAATATAATGTGATACATAGAGAAATTATTTTTTGTGATAGTTGTGAATTGGTAAATTTGAATTTTTAATCTATTGGTTTCTAGAGAGTGAGAATTATTGTATTATTTGTTATAAATAATATGGAACCGAGTAGGCATTGAAGAATACAACTAAAAATAATTCCACGAATGTGGTTACACCAGATCCACAGGTGAACCAAATTCTAGTTCCGAGTATAGTACATTATTTTCCTGATATGGATATGTAAAATAAGAGGGATAAACCAATTAATCTATATCATCTGATTCTATTCCAAAATAATAATCCACCAAACAATCTAGGTGGTTCGGAACCATAGAGTGAATATGTGTTAATGAATATAATGAATATAATAATTGATTTCATAGGCACAATAGTAGATCTGAATGTCATGTGTGAAATGTATATGGTGGAGGATCCCGAATATTTTTTTGGGAATTAGTTGTTCAAGATAAATTAGACCAAGAAATTTCATTTGAGGTTATTGAAGAAATAGTCAACAAAAAATTCTATCCTCACTAGTTCATGGGTACAAGAATTGTGAATTTTTTTCATCTAGATGTTGGAAAACCCAAAACTAATAAATTATGTTGATAAATTCCTTAATTTATTCATCTTTTTACCTAAAGCTTCTACTTGTGTGTCATTGAAGGAATAAATTTCTGACTGGGGTATGAGGCTGAGGATTCCCTCAAAGGGTGTCATTGTTTTTATAACAGATTATACAAAGATGGTAAGTAGAGTGATGGTGTAATAAAGAGACATCACAAGACCTATGGGTGGAGGGTTCATGGTTAAACCTATAAGAAATGGTGGAAAATATATAATTAGGAATAAATTGAATATGGAAACCTATTTTTAAGGTAGTAGGATGACTATGTACTAGGTAGCTAGATCAGTGAATGTTTATCCAAATACTATGAAAAAATTGGGGTGATGTCCGAGACCACGATTCAACTTAGGAGTGACCCAATCCCAGTTGGCCACATGGCCTCATGCATATCTCCCCATACTCTAAATGCTACCAAACTAGCAGTAAGGAACTTGGTTCAATCTGTGGGGATATTATTCCTTAATAACCAAAGTGAATTATACTGGATAATTATGATATAACATATAAAAATAGAAGGAAATATGTTGAGGTAATATAAGTAATCAGAAGCCTCAACATAATCATATGTAAGTAATAAAAAACTAAAAATAGATATAAATATTCAAATGATTATGATTATATTACATTTATCAATAAATCTATAAAATAAGTATACAAGTAATATACAATTCTACTATACATACGTAGAAAAATGGAATCCAGAAAATATCCCATGAATCCTGAGCTCCAGCTCATTCATTTGCAACAATTTCCATCGGATGTGAGTAATAAATCAACTGTCGGAATTCTTACACTTTCCTTTGTCAACACCAACATACATATAGTCTTACTGGGTACCAATGGTTATTTGATAGGGAATAAGATAAATATTAGTAGGCCACCACCCACGGTGTCTATAACATCCAATCAGTGTAATATAAACCATAATAGTGTGAAAAAAATTCATATATGAAAGTAAAGTAGTATAATAACATAAATACCCAAGTACCTACATAATACCGTTGCTAGTGTATAAAAATGTAACTAGTTCATTAATTCATTTAACTTTATTATATATAATAAGGCCACATGAGGCATAAAAGACAACCAAAATCTGATATGATATCAATAATGAAGGAACCAAAGAAAATAATGGAATCCAAATCATATTTATAATACATAGGTTCCAAGGTAGTAAACAGTGTACACAATACCTCATAGGTTACAAACTCAATTTTAACTGAATCCAATATAAAATGACATGTGCATAATCCAACTATCATCATCTAGGGAATTCCACAATTTTACGAAGTAACTACAACCATGTAATTCAAATAAGGTAAAACCAGATAAACTATGGCTAGTCCCAATGATGTAACAAAGGATCCCTATGTCTAGAGATTCTATGTCAGATCCATGGAGTGTATCCACGGAATCATATAATTGTAAAGGTTTGATCCTATGGCGTAACACTAAGCAACCACTAATAGTTGAGGACCGGGTTCCAATGTGTGTCTCAAAAAAGGAAACTGGTATCCTTGAATTTGAAGGGCGTACTCTAGTGCTCAATACATTCCCTCAAGAATCCAATATGAGATCGAGTCAAAACACTCATAAAAATATGTCAATGCTCAAATATGTAATTAGGAACCCTACCTTAAATTCATTTAATAAATTTTTTCATTTAACAGTCATCCCTTTTAATATAACATAAGGTTCAATCTATTACCTTTCATTATTGTGGCACATCCGAAAGAGTTGGAAAATATTTATTTAATCCATTCAGTGATATTTTATTCCACATGTTTGTTATTATAACATCGATCATAAGTGAAAAGGTGTGATAGGGATATCAAACTGAACAATCATTCATATTAAATTAGGTAATGTCTAATATAAACCTTATACATTCAATTTCCATTTTACATTGATTTATCAAAGTATAGAACATAACATAAAAAGGTGAAGTGGAAAGCTCTTGGTCCATGAAAGTTATCAATTCAAAATTAAAAGGCATTTTATCAAGGAAGCCTTTAAATTATGATATTCAATCTCAAGGAACACTTTAATGGTGGCTCATACATGTCAACACACTAGAAACAAAATTATGGAACATCAACCTACCTAATTTTAGTGAATGTATGGATATAACCACCAGAAATAGATAATATATAATGAAATGGTGTTTGAAAAAAATCATAATGGATTTAAGAATTCCATATAAATTAAAAAATGATTCCAGAAGAAATTGGTGCGATGACATGACAATTTATAAAACTATAGAATTTATGGAATGAGTTATACCTTACATACTCGTACGAATATCATTGACCAGTTTAATCCATTAGTTTTTTCTGAGTTAGATAAGGTCAAATGAACAGATCATTGCCCTGAAATTGGGGAAGATGATATTGCATCTAACTAGCTACGTAGATAAGAAGAATTATGATGTCTGATTAAAAAAGGAATCGAGAATGTACTCATGCAGATCCAATGTGATGAACGGTGGATGACATGGACTCAGGATAGATCATCGATTTAAAATCCTACTTTAGGAATGAAAAGGGATTCAAAATGATGGATAAAAATGTTGTTTCACATATTAAATCCAAGGAAGGAAGGAGATTGATTTAACATTTCACCTAATGTAAAAATGGTACTTTTACCCAAAACATTCATTCACATTGTTTAGCCACATGGTTAATAAAAACCCTACAAAAATCATGCATGATCACCTATTGGAAGGGGCACACCATATGATTAGGAAACTATGCACCAATCGTACGAAATTCCACTATAAAACTTTCAGGCTTTTTTTAAGGTCATGCAAGGTAACTCGCATAGATTTATCAAATCAAGTTCCTGATTCCAACCTACTATCCAGCTTTTCACAGTTTAGACAAGCCAGGTTTCATGCCTCATAAGGTATAAACTAACTGTGCAACATTTTTTATTCTACCCAAATCATGGTTTCCTTCTCTTTACTATACCAAGACACTCCCAATATCTTCACTAACACATTTGGAATCTTTATTAGGTCCAAAAAATATAATTAGACCAAAAGTTAATGGATCCATACATGAGTGAATAATCATGTTCTTATAATCTTCAACCCTTAAAGGATATTTTCATGAAGTTCACCTTATAGTGTATGTGAATCAATATATGAGAACAAATCTGGCCACAAGGCATGTACATCGGCCTCATATTCCGATATTTAATTTTATACATGATCGTGTTTCCATCGTACTCATACTAAAGTGATAGAATGGCCTCGTTGAGCCCTCATTCTCAAGTCAAAGATGCATATAGGATACCCCTCAAAGGTATCATCAACATCTAGCTCATATTCATTAGGATAAAAATTATGAAACAATTCATCATGGTATAGAAGAAGTTATAAAACATGGATGACATTATGCAAGTAATAATACATTTGAGTTAATAGCAACTTATATGCAACCAGACCGACTCTCTCAATTATCTCAACTGGCCCTAGAAAGTGAGATGATTGATCCCCCAACCTCTATATCGATATATTCTATATTTTGGGAGAAATTTGTAAGTAAAAATGATCCCTGAACATGAACTACAGAGGTTCTCACTAGAAATCGACATAAGTTTTATGTGTATATGTAGAAGTAAAAATTTTCTTCATTATCAAATAAACCTAATCTGAAGTCTCTTACATGAGATAAGAACCTATTAGGGATAAATCACATTCTATTAACCATTATTATGGTTAATGACTTAGGATACCATAAAATCATCAAAAGGAGACATCTAAATTGTGTCCTGAAAGATATTATTTTAGGTGAACACGACAAGAGGGATATTATTCTCATACGAACTACTAAAAACAATAATTAATTCCCTTGATCTTGTCCTATAAAACATGTATCATCTATTCCAATGGTTCATCAGTCATTTGGTGAATGTTCATACACAGAAGAACCTATGTATCCATATACTTATTCAACACTTTAAAGAATATTTGAGTGAAATGATCATCCATATCCGAAATGATATTATTAGGTCCCCTAGTAGTTGTATGATTTCATGGATATACAATATTACTATATCATCAACTATGAATTTCTCTTGGATAAGAATGAATTAGGCTACCTTTATATATTGGTCAACGAAAACCCATACAACATCCCTACATCCATGGGACCAAATCAAACTGACTATAATGTCTATGAAAACATATACCCATTTCAATTTCGGAACTAAAAGTGTCTGTTAAAAACATGAAGGTCACCGGTTCACTTCATTCTTCAACAGATATTTGGAATACCTAGTCATGAAACCTATTATTTGACACTTCATCCTAGGAAAGCAATACTATCATCTCATATCTAAATACATTTTGGAGATTCCTAGATGAATTGACCACATTGAATCATAGGATTCAGGCATGAAATCCTCTATCATATCTATATGAACCTAGAAACGTCTATGTATATGTACAATGTTGTCTCTATCAATAGAAAAATCTACTAGCTCATTGTCTCTTACAATACACTCCTGGAGAACATAGCCCATAGTGTGTGAAAATATCCTAAACATCGCCATCTAAAATAGGGAAGAGGTGAATGTCGAGGCCTATAGATAAGACTTATCATTACTGTCATGAAATTCAAGATGTATCTTTGAAAACAGGGAAATCAATTTCAATTTATCCCTCGACTCTTTTACGGTATAATTTGGATCGTTCTGGCTCAGAACATCAGAAACAACATTACTCTTTATAGGCACATCGACAAGATCAAAATTGGAGGACTGAAGATTTTTGACCCATTTCCACTATCTATGATTCCTTTCATGATATATAAATATATATTTGAGGATATTATGGTACTATAATCTAAAAAGTGCTCACCCAATAGATAATGACTCTAGCAACATAAGGCATGGACAACTGTTACTAGATCAAGGTCTTTTTTCAGGTAATTTCCCTCATGAGGTGTCAAATGATGAGTTCCATTTTCATGTAATCTATCCTCCTACATCATAATTTCTACAAGTATGACGATTAATGCTTCACAAAATATATTATAGAATTTTCAGGGATTTGGAAGAGTTAGTATCAAAGATGATATAATCATCCCTTTCAGATCATGAATGTATTTCTTGCACTCTTATGACAACAATAACTTAATAGCCTTATTTTTATGGACATTACTAGGTATAGAATGGTTTGATATATCCTGTATAAAATTTATGTAATATAATTCAATCTCCATGAAACTCGGTATATTAATCACATTTGTAGGATGATTCTAGAAAACTATTGCAATCACCATCTATGGGTCAACAAGGACTCCTCTTTCTGAGATAATATGACCTAATAAGTGATATTTTTTATCCAAAAGTGGATCATAGAAATATTGGCCTAAACAGGATTCTCTATCAGTATACTCATAAGAATTTGAAGGAGAAAATCATGGTCGATTCAAGTGTGATAGTACACATAGATGTCTCCAAAAAACAAAACAATAAAGAACTCTTGACAGGGGTGGAGCACCATATTCATCAAATCCCTAAAAAGGAGGGTGCATTTATATGACAAAACATCATAATTCAGTACTCATATAGACCATACCTTAATAAAATTATGAGGTTTGTTTGATGGTTTGACCCACACATGATGATATCTTGATCTCATTTAAACTTTATTGAACACCCTAGCTCCTTAGTATTAGTGAAATACATAATCTATTCGAGGTAGTGCATAAAGATTATTGACCGTATTATGGTTCAAACATGTTTGATACATGTATAGATGAAGGGTCACATATTCATTCATGGAAAAAATCATGGATGAACACCCTGAGAAAGTACTAATCCATATAAAACCACTTACCCCCATATCCTCTTACTACGGCATGATATCCTAGATCATAGTAGGTTTCATTCTATATGGATGAATGGCCACTAGGGATACACCAAGAATAAGAATTATCATAAAACCTACCTATCTATCAAGAATATTTCTTGAAAAGTATTTGTCAAAGACTTTCCTCATATGATCTATTACTGGAGGGAATTTGACCAGATTTAAACCCCGATCCTCCATCAAGACATTAATAATCTGGATAGTCACACCACCTCTAATATGATGCTTTGTTCCATATCTACTATCATAGAAATCCCACTAACAATTTTTCAGATTACTTATATGTTATGTTGATAAAAAAACAGTGTGGTGATAGTAGTATGAAATGGTGTGACACAGAACCAACCCATCCATCCTTAGACTGAAATCCAAGATTGTAATATATAGAAAAAATATGCCCTATAAGAAAGAGAAACTGCCTACCATAAGGGGATAGTTCTTGCTTTGGAATATATCCACTAAACGTACTCCCAAGGGTGTTTCGTGGGTAATTACAATATTTTAATGTTGCATCTATAGTCTGAGACATTAAAAAATATATAAGGACAAAAAGGAGTGTCAATCACTCATATTAAATAATGATGATTCTATAGTTTAGGGTACAATAATAATACCTCAAAATGTAGATGTTCATGAAACATGATCCTTTGGTACTAGCACTATTGCATGTAACTGACTAGATATATGGCCTATAAAATTGTTGGAATACCTCTATAAAATATGACCTACTAGTGTTATAGGTGATCAGGGGTCTGGTACCAAGACCACAATCATCTCCTCATCCAGTCTTGCTAGTGCCACTCCAACTGAGTGCATGACAAGATGTAAAATAACATAAATATGGGTGTACAGATGGTCCAGATCCTCTTCCACAAGAATAATATAAAAAAGTATGAAATAATATTATAAGATGCCCCATACATCCTCAATCTTGAATCTCCAAGGGTCTGTATCACGCTAATTATTTAGGTTCCCATGTCATCAACACTCTTTACACATCATTGAGGAACCATATTGGGTTTCCTAGTCTCCACTAACCTGAAAATAAGACTTTATATATCACTTCCTACTACATAACGAACTACTACACTTCCACGGTGCTGGTTCACTATTACTAATACTTTAACCATTCCATAAGATTCACTCATTGATAACATATTGACTTACTATTTCAGAAATAATGGTAATGGTTAAGGAAATCACTTAAGTAAGATATAAATATTGAATCCCATCATTAATGTGTCTTTCCCATGTAAGAATGTCAACATCTTGAAGTGGTGAAAATCTCTATAAATTTGTTAACTGTGATGAATACTACATTACTGATATAGAACCCCACTCAATATGCATGAACTCTCTGGTTATTTCAGCTCTCAATGTAATAGGAACTAATTGTTCATTTTAGTTAGCTGAGATACCATCTCATACCATTCATTGATGGAGACCACCATGTGAAAATATATCCCTCTAATGCATAGACGAATCATGCATTATATAAGAATAATGAATTAACCTCTACTCAAGATGCATATATAGGTGATTAATGATAGAAAAAGGATTCCTCTAACCAATACACAACATCTTATGAACCGAAATCCCAAACAGAGGTAGGAGGATGATGGTTCTTGAACTCATGGGTTCAGATTATCCATTATTGGAGGAGGGCATGGGTCACCATTCATGGAATGTATCAGACATTGGAAAATATCTCAAACATGAGCATCGGTACACAAATCATGTAAAGTAGGTAGTTCCTCAAGTGACACTCATGGTGGTAATATTTTCATCTCTATGCCCACCATGTTTGGAGCATAGTCACCACCACCTTCTTGTCTCCTGACATGGGAACTTTCTAGAGGCATTGGTTTATAAATTGCAATAACTCACCTCATAACAAGATTTGATATGATAGATTAAAACAATAGAAGAACATAAATGAATAAAATGGCTCATTAAAAATAATACTATCTAAAATTCCTGCTTAGAAGTCCAGCTATTGGTAAGTGCTCAAGTATAAACTTGATGGGTTCTAGAAGACAAAGGGTCAAAAGTAATTTTCCTAATAATTTACTGGAAACCATTTTATTTAAATTATATATAGTTTCTAGGTTCACTACTTTACCATTTATAAAAATAAAAATGTGGGATAATGACTTGAAACCATTTCATTTTAATGCCATGATTCACCCTTCATTTTTCATTATCATAACTTCAAACATCAAGGATTACATAAATTAAGATGTATGTCCCAATGAAGCAGGTCCCATACTCCTTATCAGTGAGTGAAAACCCCATTCTAATTTAATCAAATAGATTGAATTAGTAAATTGTAAATACTGACCAATTAGGGACCTTAACACATCATGAATTTATAAAAAAATCACTCAATCACATCCATGTAAAAGCTCAATAATACTATAACTACCAAAACATCACTCAACTATCCCAGGAAGATCAGGAAATGCATGTAGTTAAATAGAACTATATTGCATAGTAATTTTCCTGACATGAAACTTCTGTGTTCCAATAATGATTCATGTAAAAATGTTCCATCCCCTCATACCATTAGGCCATGAAATGAAATAAGATCCTTGCTAGAATAATAACCAATAACACCAAATTTCATGTGATTCACCCAATGGTAAAATGTTATCAACATTAATTAGAAAAAAATAATAGAAATTGTAATTCCGGATACTCAACCTTTACAATGAACATGGGTTCACAACGACCAAGCATAAATTGTAACCACATTACTAGAGTTACTAATAATCAATATATTATCTCCAAATAGTAATTAAAGAATATAACCAACTATGATACCTCTTTTTGACAGCTCGAAGCTAGATTCCACTTAGGACTATCCCAAGCCTGATTGGTCACATGACTTAGAGCACATCTCCCCAAATTCCAGAGGCGTTCGACTAGAAATAAGGTCTTATGGACTGTAAGTTGGGAGACTATTCCACCATTACTAGAGTGAATCACAAAAAAATATGAATGATATAACATCTAAAAATAGGTGTTTATTAGTAAAAGTGATATATGTAAAAAATAATTCATAGAAGAATAATACAATAGTAATAAAAAACAATTGATCAAAACTTATAAAAAAATAATGCTGATATTCCATGTATATAAAAATCTTGAAAACATGTATACTAGTATAATTTATGCATGTTTTAAAAAATTATATAAAATTGAACCAAAAACTAACCCAATAATATTAATTGCCAAGTTTTTCATCTACAACCAACTCTATCCTAAAATAGTAAGCAATAAAGTGTTTGAATCCTTACACCACTATTTTTCAACACATAAATATAGATATTCTTCCCAGATACCAATGGAATCCAGATAGGGTGTGATATAAATATTAGTAGGCCATAACCAATGTTGTCTAAAATATCATCTCTCATTAATATATACTGTAACAGTTTTGGAGAACTCATATATGAAAGTAATGAATTATAGTAATGTAAATACCAAAGTACATGCTTCCACCCTTGGCTGGTTTTGAATGTGTAATCAGGTCATTAATTTATCTAACTTTTAGAATATATTATTATGTCACATAAGGAATAACCAACACTAATAATATAGTATGATTGTAATAGTGAAGGATTCAAGGCAGACCACATGTTATGGATATTAATTATAATAAAGAGATTCTAAGGTGGTAACCAAAGAAACCTAGACCTCATTGGTCACCACCTTAGTTGTAACTACAACACGCCTCAATGGGTAAGAGTTTAATCCAAGGAGCATAATCCATGGTATTCCACAATAGTATGATCAAGACAGGTCCATGGAATAAATCCAAGGTAAAATGGTATAATCTATGGCTTGGACCAATGATATAACGATGGAACATTACGTCTGACGAATCCAAGATGGATCAAAGGAGTAATTGAAGGAATCATGTAATAGTATAGGAGGGATCATATGGTGTCAAATTGGGTATCCACTAATAGATGAAGATTAGGTTCCAAGGTGGTTCTCAACCAAGGTAACTAACATCCTTAAATCAGAAGGGTGTCCTTGATGATTCAAGGAATTGCCTCTACATTCCAAGGTGAGGTCGAGTAAACAACTCCTATAAATATTTCAATTATAATTTATGTAATTCATAATCACATATCCAATTAATTTAATCAATTTTTTCATTTAAAACTAATTAAATGTAATATAACCAATGTGTGAGAACATAGATTTTACTTGGAGGTACATGTTTCCTTTCATCTTTTTCCTTTGGGTTGTTTTCGAGAAGATAGGGGAAATCCAGGCAAGTACTCATATAATATTGTCTCATGACCTTAATTAGGGGTAAACACCAAGTATTCCAACATACACACTGTGTATTTTTCCCATATATGACAGGAATACATGGTTTGTAGTGAGGTCGTCAAGGAAAAGAGGAGAGACTAACTACAAGTCATGTACATCCTATTACATGCCATGTAGTGATGTCGGTATGACCTGGAATGTATGTTAGTAGAATTAACCCACCAAATGAAAAAATAATTGATATACACTCCAGGTATATGGACTTACACAATGTGTATTCTGTGTTTTTCTCATAAAAGGGAATTAGCCTCTCCTTTTTGCAGATTGGATAGTGGGATCGCCAGGAGAACTCAAATGGAGTTCCAAAACATCCAGCACATCCAGGTTTATCATATGAACTCTAAATCAATCAGCGTTTGTCTCTTTTGAAACCAATCAGTAGGATCATTATTATTATTGAGCCATTCTTGTTGTCCATTGTTTCAAGACTATGTTATTTATGGTTGTGTTAATATCATTCTATTGTAGATCTATACGGTTTCGGCATGAATTTGAAGTCGATGTTGGATGAGGAGAGTCAAACTACAATAGGTAGGAGGTCTTGAGCTTATTTCTTAATTTCAAATTATTAACATGTGTCGTTTTGTTGTGACCTCATGTTTAGTGTATCTATTTGTTGAGACTTTGACTAATGTTAATAACTAATGATATTTAGGTAAATAATTCTAGGTAATGAGGCATATTTGATTCTTCTTGTTTTGATTAATGTCCAACATGTGGCTACGTTTACCTTGGATAACTATTGTTGGGACCTTGGATTAGGATAATTGTAGTGAAGCTACTTTTTTCATTATTATATGTTGTTGGAAATGAATTGGTTAATTAAATTCCTTCCAATGTGAATTGTTTCATTTTAACAATGAAATCATATAATGATGGTATGTTTTTCCTTATATTGAATTGCTTATTTTTTGGGCTTGTCCCTATTGAATTATTCTTCCTATGATAAGAGATTTTCCAAGAATGTGCTATGGTTTTGTGTGCATGTGTGCTACTTCTTGTTATGACTATGGGAAATTGCATGTGGGAATGGATCTGTTATGTTTTTGGACTACTTGAGGGAATTATTTTTAACTGAGGATTGACTATTGTAATAACTTATGATGAATCTTCAATGCTAAATCACAAGCTTGGATTTGATTTTAATTTTACATAAAAGATTTACAATTGATGTATCTGCTGTGATTTCTTGAATATGGGATTTACTGGTTGGGTGGATCCCAAGATCTTATAATTCAATATAATTGAATTAAATAATGAACAGAAATGGTATAAATGTAACATGACTTATAGTATTTTTTTTCTTTTGATTACATGGTAGTTTAATGATTTCACTATCAAACACTACTACTGCATATACACATTAAGAGATTGGTACAGACCATAGGAGGTTGCCTACTAGGATTTATTTCTCACACCTTGTTTGGGTCATTTTTTTCAGCCCAAAAATACTTTATTTCTATAGGTGTTGATAGGGGAAAGGATCCTTATATAGGTACATCATTGAGGCTTAAGAGCATGAGAACATGGGACAAAAACTAGTCTTGCGATGCTGTAATGTTTCATTTTGTATTGTTTTACATTATTATTGTATTGTTCTTGTTAGTAGTGTATTTTTTTCATTGATTTCATAGAACATGTGACATGCTACATAATTCTAATATTATATAACTTTATTTATCTTTAAATTGAATTATTCCATTGTTTACTATAGTTTCATTCTATTTAATTCTTCCTCTATTGTTATTATTTATTCTGATGTGTTTAAATCTTCCATTAAGGGAATAGATTCCCGACTATTACACTCTAGGACCATGATACTAGTTGAAACCTATGGAGTTCATGGAAATTCACTTGAGTCCATGTGTCCGAGTAGGTATGTGGTACCTTTTAGTTGCATACAGATCTCGGTTGTCATGAGGTGGTATCAAAGGGTTTCTTTTTTAGTTTTCATTACTACATAGTGACGATATAAATGATATTGAATTTGGTAATAAGTAGTTCTCTAGAGTATATACCCCATGTACAGGGGAAATTCCAATTACATCAAAATAAATTGTTCTTTTGGATTTTGTGTTATTACGTTTTATTCGATTTCAATTTTGGTTGACACACTTGTTTATTGTTGTTTTTATTGAAACTATTTTGGTTCTATTTTGTTGAAACCTAATGAGAGAAGGGTGTTCCATATCAGACATCTTATACAGAATTACATATATTACATTTCATTCATTCTTTTCATGCCATTTTTGAAGAATTACTGATTAAATGTGGTTGTGGTAGATGTCATGATATAAAATCTTGCTTTTGTGATATAAACTAGGATAAATAAGAATGTTTTCTTGGTAAAGGTATTGGTACATTCAAAGGTTTGTATTCAATGGATTCCAATCATTGGTTTCTCTGTTGTATGGGAACTGTGGGACTGGAATTTTGTGTATCGTGATTCGTCCTTTTGTATATAATTTTTCTATGTTATGTTATTCTTGGGTTCCAAACATTGATTCACAGGGAGTATGGGCTCCTGAGTATCATAAATTGGCATACCACGTGATGTTTTTTCTTTTTAACAGGGGGTTTTTTGGTAATTTGTAGTTTCTATCATGAAAAAACCTATTTACATCACCTTTAGTTTATCCTAACTCCTCATGTGTTCTTCCTATTCAGGGAGGACGATGTTCCAAGTGTTAAGATGTACAGGTCGTCTACTGTGTATATACACCTTGTAGTACTTGACCGTGTAACTAGATGTTTGAGAGGAAACACATGTTGTTGAGTTTTGATCAGAACCTTACGTGTACATTAGGTACACATCGTGTACCATAACTAAACATAAACCGTGTTGACCTAGCCATGTGGGAGTACATGGCCAGGAATACTAGCCTGTGTAAACGTCGTGTGCACATGGAACACACCATTTACCTAGGGTCGATTCACTCCAATGTCAGTGGTAGAACATGGCCATGTAAGCGCATAAGGTATGTTCCATGTATTCTTTCTACACTTTGTGTAGTTCCTTTTTTCCAAACAATGTGGGTCTTTTCCATGTTTTGATTATGCACCCCAAAAAGGAAAAATTCCTTGATAATGAATTTGAACTAAGGTGTTGTCATGACCCTATAGTGTCCTGAAAATGCAAGGACTATGAGTTGAACATTGTCAGATCGACGATGGTTTTACTCTAGAGATGGTAGGCTATAGACTACAAATAGATCCTCCATTTGTACCAGCTGAGAAACAATGCTTTATAATGGACGTAAATGCAGATGCACAAGCACATGATGGTTTTTTGGGGTTCATGTAGACCTTTGAGGGAGCACTACAGACTTCCACATCTATGGTATAGCTAACATGTGTATTACATTACTAGTATTCACCTACTTATTCATGGGATTGTGGACTGCATGTTATAGAATAATGGCTGAAATCAGTGTTGACTATCTTCGAGAATCTCGAGATGCCTCGTGATAGGAGGGTCATGATCACAACGTATATGATGTGTGATTATTCCAAGAGATGGTGGAATGTTATCACTCAAGCACGACATCATCGGTATATGACATGGGAAGACTTTCAAGAGACCCTATATGATGATTATTTTCCCAATACTCTAAGGACCAACTGAACCCGGGATTTCATGCACCTTGAGCAGGGTACATTATAAGTTATGTAATATTCTACCTGATTTACTGAGCTTCTACAATTCCGACCAATTGTGATGTTTGATGATGAATCTAAATCTAGACATCTTGAGGATGGTCATAGATCTGATATCTGATCACAGGTAAATGTATTTAGGTTTCCTTTGGCCTCTTAAATTTTTAATCAACCACTGATCAATGAGAAAAATCTTTGGAAAGCTAGTAGTGTCATCTAGGGTTGTACGACACTTATCTCTACTACTTTATCAACTAGAAATAGGAAGCACCTTGTGGATTTAGCTTACCGTAATATTATAAGCAAGAACATTTGCTCTGGTGGCTAGGTGACATGCTACCAATACGGAATGGTTCTGCATAAGAGACCTCAACGCACAAGGGACCCTGTTGAGGGAATATTTTACAGCCTGATGTGCCATCTACAATGCTATGGAAGAATTTTTCCAATACTGGCTAGTGAGAGAGGTTCTGTAAAGACTCCACATGTAGGAGAAGGGTCAGTAGCCTCTCAATAGTATGGAAAAAGGAATATGTTGGGCCATTCTAGACAAGGTGGTGGTTGAGGACTTGGTAGTCAGATCCAAAGATCTCTATGATTGTAGGGTAGGAAAAATAAGGGTATCCAAGTGTTGTCATAGGTACATGGTGTAGGTCAAGCTTATTTTGTGCAACAGACTTAGTAGAAGTCAGATCCCAAACCTTCTACTATCAAAGGCACTATTCTAGTCGCCTCAGTTTTATCATATGCACTTTTGGATACTGGTGTAATGAAAAGTTTAATATCTATGGCCATTTATAAAGACTTGGGATATGTGTTTATACTTATTATAATGTTATGATTCTAGAAACTCTGTTAGGGATTAGAATTCCAGGTGTGAGTTAGTACAAGGAGTTCACCCTATTGATTGGTGTGTGTCACTTTCTATGAAACCCTTATGTTTTAGAGATGTTAGTATTTTATTTCATTAAGGGAATGTACTGGTTAGTTTATATTTGATCCACTAATTATTTCTATCACTTTAGGGGGTGTTTAACTTCACCATAGGGTGTATAGTTTCTACATACAGGTTAATGGGATGCTCAGGTGAACTGAGCTGGACCTGAGTACCATGGGTTGGGCGGGATGATAGGTCATATTATGAGTTTATATCTGGATGTCTAGGGAACATATTTTAAAATTTTCCATCCAGTGGTAGATCCCTAAGGGATTTTTCCCAGATGGCTTCTCCAGCTTACCACTAGTTAGGGATGTGGAGTTCACTATCGAGCTAGTGCCCAGAGCTGCACCAATATTTATTATTCCTTACAAGATGGATAAAATGGAGTTGAAAGAGATCAAGTGGTAGTTGCAAGATCTGGAAGATAAGAGTTTTATCTAACCTTATACTTTACCTTGTGGTTTACAGGTCCATTTTTGGAAAGAGGCAGATGGTAACCATCAGCTTTGTGTGTACATTCATAAACTGAACCAATCGATGGTTAAAAACCAATATCCCTTTACATAGATAGATGACATGTTTGATCAGCCTTGAGTAGCTCGATTGTTCTCAAATACTGACTTGAGGTCAGGATATCACCATGTGTTTATTTGACCTGTATGCATACATCAAACTGGATTTCATATCCATTATGGGCAATATGATTATCTGGTTATGCCATTAGATCTCACAAAAGCACCTGTAGATTTCATGGCGCTGATGAATAGAGTTTTCCATCTATACATAGATACATTTGTGGTGGTTTTCATGCACGATATATTTGTGTATTCTCACAATGGAAAAAAACTATTTGAAGAATCTTGAGATCATGTTGAATACACTGGGAGAGAATCATTTATATGATAATATCGAAAAATTACATTTTTCGATGGATCAAATTCACTTCCTAGGTAACGTCATCTCAGAGACATGCGTATCTGTGGAACCCAACAAGGTGAGATAATTAGTTACCTAGGGGAAGTCTAAGAAAATTTTATAGATGCTGAGTTTCTTGGGGATATCAAGTTATTACAGGTGTTTCATACATGACATCTCAAGCTTAGCTTCATCGAAGAAGATCTGGAATGAGAAGGGTGTGAATTTTTGTGGTCGGATTCTTATAACACAGCCTTTTAGGAGATGAAGGAATGTTTGTCATCATCTGTGATACTAATAATAATAGACTCAAGAAATAGTTACAACGTGTACAATGATGCATTTTGTATTAGGATGGGAGAATTTATTATTTTGGGGAATCGAGTTGTTGCATATAGATCCTGGTAGCTGAGGCCACATGAGAGGATTTACCCTACATATGATCTCATGTTATCTGTTGTTGTTAATGCTTTGCGTTGTTGGAGAAATTATTTTTTGGGAGATAATTTTCAGGCACACATGCACCAACAATGTCTCAAATACATCTTTAATCAGCATTTTTTAAATATGGTATAGCGAAGGTTGGTGGAATTCCATCAGTCGTTTGACATTGACCTTGCCTATATGCCGGAGAAAGGTAATGCAGTGGCTAATGCAATAAGTAGAAGCACTCAAACTCAGGCAGATTAGAAGGACATTGGTGAGTGGGAGCTTATGGGTTTGTTCTCTGAGATTCATTTAGAGGTGGATGATATTCAGGGACTGAAATTTCTATAATCATTTGATACTACCTCTACCCTCCTAGACAGAGTGAGGATGATGCATCTATCAGATTATGAAGGCCAAGTTGTACGGGAATTTTGGTAGATAAGGACCATATTCTTGGATGGATGATAGGAGAAGATGAGGGTCTTTGTATATATGAATTTGTGTGGGTTCCAACAGATATATTTGGAGGAGATGATGCAAGTGTTTCATGCATCATATTGGTAATTGCATCCTAGAGTCCCCATGATGTACTGCGACTAGAACCATCAATACTGGTGCCTGAGTATGAAGAGATAAGTAGTTGATTTTTCTATGAGGGGTTCCACCTATCAACCGGTGAAGGTGGAATATAAATGGATATATGGGCTTGTATAGTTGTTACAGATTCAGAAGTGGAAATGGGATTATGTCAGAATGGATTTCATAATAGGGTTACCAAGATATCCAAGAGGCAATGATGTAGTGTGGGTTGTAGTTTACAGACTTATGAAGGTCGCTCACTTGTTAACAATCAAGGAGACCTTCAGTGTTGATGAGATCAGAAATAAATATTTTAGAGGCGGTACGACTTCATGGGGTCCCTCATTCTATCATTTCAGATAGGGATTCACACATTATGTCTCATTTCAAGTAGTGTTTTCAAATGGAATTGGGTACAGAGGTGCTTTGGATCACAACATACCATCCCCATATGGATGGCTAGCCAGAGTATACTATACAGGTTTTAGAGGACTTTTTTCATGCACGTGTCCTGTAATATTGGGGATCTAAGGAGATGCATATTCCCATGTTTGAGTTTTCCTAGAATACTAGGTTCCATATGACTATAAAGATTTAACATTATGAGGCTTTATACTGAAATCCATGTCATTCTCCCCTATATTGGTTTGAGGTAACTGAGGAAGCCTTACTAGGACCATCTCTTAGGAAGGATACTTATGGGTAGGTCCAATTCATTCAGAGACGGATTGCTACAACACAGTCTCATCAAAAAATCATATGTCGATTGTCGTTGATGATCATTAGAGATTGAGTTCGGGGTTCGATTTTTCCTATGGGTCGCATCGAGGAAGGGATTGATGAGAATTAGAAGACAGGGTAAACCATCAATGAGATATGTATGACTATTTGAGATTCTACAAAGAGTTGGGATGGTTTCCAATCAGTTATAGTTACCTTCGAGGTATTGATCCATGCATGAAATATTCCATGTATATCAACTATGCCACAATAAGTCAGAATCGTCTCACATTTTTAGCCTAAGCTAGTTGAGCATCTGGTTGATACATCCTTTGAAGAACATACAATTCGTATAGATGTCAAGATTATGAAGGTTATCTGATGCCAAACAGTTCCACATGTATGGGTACTATGGAAGCACAACCAATTATAGGAAGATACATGGGATTGGGATGTCGATGTACACGCCCAATTGTTAGATTTATTCTCAAATATTCCTTCACCGCCCATGGAAGGAAAATTAGGGGAAGAATTTCATTAAGGGGGGATGTTTCTATGAACCTGGTTCTTACTTGGAGGTACGAGTTTCTATTCATGTTTTTCCATTTGGTTTTGTTTGTGAAAATATGGGAAAACTAGGCTAGTATTGAAATCATACTATCCCATGGACTGAGTTAGGGTTACATGCCATGTTTTCCTACATACACGCCACATAGTTTGGCCATGTTTTATTGTTATACATGGGGTGTAGTCATTTTGACACGGAATAGATGAAAAAGTTACTATACTCCATGTACTTCCTAGTACATGTTGGGTAGTCATGTCATCGGGCCCATGTAAGTAAGTTTTATGAATTCTATAACCTAATGAACTATTAAATTATATACACACCATGTATATGTACATAAACACTGTGTATTTTGTGTTTTTCACTTAAAATATGTAGTTTCCTCTCATTTAGGTAGATTGGATAGTGTGCTTGTTAGGAGAATTCAGGAGGATCAACGAAACATCATTCCCATCCCAGTTGATCATCTGAACACCAAATCATTCATTGTCAGTCTCATTTGATCCCAATCAGTAAGCCCTATATTGATATTCATTTTTCCATGGTAATTATTTTTCTTCACTAACTTATTTAATTTTTAGTGAATATATTTATTTTGTAGATCTATAACATTCTAGATTGAATTAGAAGTCAAGGGTGGAGGATGAGAGTCATACTATGCCAAGGTAGGTGGTCTCTTACTTATTTCCTAATTACAAGTTGTTTACATGTTTCATTATGCCACATTCCACTGTTCCGGGTGTTTCTTTATTGAGTATTTGAACTGTGTTAATACCAAATGATATTTAAGTTATTAATTATATGAATTGAGAAATATTAGAGACTAATATTTTTTGGTTAAGGTCTACCCTGCAACATCGTTTCCATTGGATAACTATTATTGGGCCTTTGGATAAGGATAATCATGGTTATGCCTCTGTTTTTTGTGTTATGTGTAGTTTGAAATGAACTGTTTAACTAAATTCTCACCAATGTGATTTGTTTACATGTTAACCATGTAATAGTATAAATACTGCAAGTTTTTCATTTTGTTTAATTACTTTTATGTCGGGCCTGGCCCTGTTGAATTATTTTTCCTACATGAAGAGGTTTTTCATGCCTGTAGGAAAGGTTTTTTGTTCCTGTGGGCTATGTCTTCTTATTACTATAGGAATTTTCCTATGGGAAAGGATCTATAATTTTTGTGAACTATATGAGGTAAATGTTTTTAATTGAGTATTGAATATTATAATGACTTATGACATGTCTTCCATGTTAATGAACAAACAGGTAATTGATTGTCATTTTATATAAAATTTTTCCTAGTATGTTATCAGGTGTGTTTCCTGGAATAGGGGATTGACTAGATGATGTGAGACCCCAAGAACATATAATTCAATATAATTTAATTTCATAATGAACATGAATGGTATAAATAGAGAAATACTTGAATATTTTATTACTTTTTAGTACTTCATAGTTTAATGATTTCATTATCATACACTACTACTGTATATACTCGCTGATTGATTGGAACAGACCTTAGGTGGTTGCCTATTGGGATTTATTTCTCACACCCTATTTGGGTCATGTTTTCTGTCCATGATAGACTATATTGCTGCTGGTGTGGATAAGAGAAAGAATCCTTATACATGTACTTGATTGATACTTATGTTCCATAGAGCATGGGACCAAGCCAAGGCTTTTGATTCTACTGAGTTTCATTTCGTATTGTTCTATCATAGAATTGTATTTTACTTATTAGTAGTGTATCTTTGTTCACTACATTCTTAGAACATGTGACATGCTTCATCATTCTGATATTATATTCATTTCAGTTATCTTTACTATCCAGACATCTTATGTATACTTCCATTTCATGTTGTTTACATCTTCAGCTATTTTTATTATTTATTCTACTCTATCACACTCTTCCAATTAGGGCATAGTTTCCCCACTATTACATCATAAGCCCTCTCTTCTAGTTATAAGCCTCTGGAGTTTGATGAAATACACTCGAGTCCATGTGGCCAACTAGCTACAGGGCACCTTTTAGCGGCATATGGATCTGGGACATTACAACATGGTTCAATACATTTTCTTTTCATTGGTGTGATGAGGCCTGAAGTACATGTACCTATTTAATTAATCCCGTTAAGTCATATTTAATTAATTAGGTCCATTTAGTTACCTTCTATAATAATTTATAAGGGGTTCTATGGACACATAGTCAAACATTCATTCAAATTCAATTATGTTAATTTATATAAATACTATAAACTAAACATTTACAATTTAGAATGATTTATCAACTAATAAAACTTATCATAAGTTGGTAATGTTGAAGTAACATATCTAAAGACATGAATAAATTCAAAATTTAATAAAAATTTAATTTTTTAAGGCATACATTTAGGATGGTCAAGCTCAAGGAACACCCAAATGGTGGCTCAAACGTGTCAAACACTAAAACCCCAAATATGAAACTTCACTCTATATGGGGTGGTTGAAGGTGTAGACATAACCCCCCAAAAATAGATTACATATATTGAAATAGTATTATAATACGGTCCTAACATCTAATATCATGACATATAACATCAAAAAATGATGCCAGATGAATTCGTTGTGATGGCACAACAATTAATAAATAGATGGAAATTGAGGAATGATTAATATATCACATGCCTTATGATCGTATGATTTTACTTATCTATTATCAACCATTAGTTCATCTTGGATTATATTATATCTAAATAACATATGAATACCTAGATATTTGGAAAATTGGGACTACATCTATAAACTATTGTAGATTGGGAGCAGAAAAAATTGAGGTTAAAAAGGAAACGAGGATGTACCAGTGAGGAAAAAGATTCAAACTTTGTACAAATGATCTATCTCAAATCCTAGCTTATTCTTAAAAAAAGCATTCAAAATGAGGGAAAACAATGATACTTTGTCTTGGAATACAATGGAATAAATAAATAGTTTTAACATTCTATTTGATGATAAGATGGTAATTTATCCCAAAATAATCCTTCATAGGACTTGGATAAACCCTAATATAATCATCCATGAGAACCTGTAAGAAGTGTAATTCTTCATGGTTAGGACACACGTTTAGGTAAACCATTCACCAACTATATAAAATTCCACTAAAAAAATTGAAGACATTTTCACACATAATTGTGTCCCAAATCACACAGTTATGAAGAACTATTCACCATATTCCACTCCATTGTACAGCCTTGCACGGTATGAGAAAACCATGCATCCTTCCTAACATTATTTAAAATAACAACAAAACCTGAATTCTTTCTCCCAAAATCCCTATTCTAGGCTTTGGATAAGTGATTGAAACCCTCAATACATTCACAAACTCATTGTGAATCCATATTAGGTCCATAAAATAGAATTAGGCCAAAATTTAATGGAGCCATAACTGAGTGAAAATCCAAGTTCTTAAAAATTTTATGTTTTTAGTGTTGTTCATTAGACAATATCATGTGAAATTATATGGAACTAGCTCGAGAATTCCACAGATAAAACTATATGAGGAATCATAAATGATACTTTCCTTGTGATCCATGTTTATTTCACCAAGGCAACTCTCGTGTTTTACAGATGTCATATGATTTGATAAGACAAGGGATGAAGAATGCCTCTAATCATAAGAATTGATCTATCCCTAAAGATTCTAGGAATACCAAGACTCCTCCACAAGGAAAATATAAATAGGGTAATACAGACAAAAGTGTATTATGAAAGAAATTATAAAAAGATTAGAATGTAATTATGGATTATCAATTTGGACCATCAGTGGTGAGAGGTTAAATTATTTTAAATTCTACCATTATATAATCATTTTATGATATGGTTTAATCTCATTAGTTTAATTAATTTTATTTCTATTGATATTCTTAGTTTAAATGTTGAGATTATGTCATCTATTTATAAACATTAAACTCTTCTTGGTTAAATATAATGTAGATCCCTTATGTACAATGCTTATTCTTTCACTATTGATTTAAATGAGATGATATTAGATTTCTATCTTATTGAGGTGGATTTTTATCAAAAAATTCATGGTATGGATTGGTTGAGAATGTTCAGGGCTCACACCGATTTTTATACCCCATGGTTTATTTTTAAAAATGAGAATATACTAAAGAATCAATTTTGAGAACACCCAATTATAATGTTTGGTGAAGTAGGATTGTTGGCACATGTAGTTGGAATGATCTCATCCTAGTTGGATATTCTAGATTTTGATTATATGTATTTTACTAGGGATAGTGGTTTTCTAGAAACCATTGATCTGTTTATTTATTTATTTTTCCTGAAAATTTCATTGGGTTTCCACCTACAAGACAAGAAGAAATTACGATTGACCTCCTCCTAGGGAATAGTCATATTTCACATTCAAATAATTGGATGAAACTAAAATAACATAGGTAATTAAACTTCTACTTCAAATAGTTGGAAAGATAATAGTTCATCAGACTTGAACACCTCTGTGGGTATCACAATTATGGTTTGAGAAAAAGGTGGATGGATATCATCATTTTGGGATGAAATATGATAAGTGTATTGATGGAATGATAAATAATAATTTTACACTTCAACAAATTTATGATCACTATGATCAATTTATGGGATATCAAAGGTTCTCTAAAATTATCATGAGATTAGGATATCACCAATTATGGGTTCGGAATAAAGATATTCCAATGTTATATTTAATGAGTAGATATAAACATTAAGAGTATTTAGTTATTCCTTTATGTCTTATAAATACAAGATCGGTCTTTATTGAGTCCATGAATGAAGTAATTCAAAGTCATATAGATTCTTTTATGGTGGGTTTCATTGACAATATATTGGTTTATTCCAATACAATAGTTGAGCATGAGAAACACTATTCGAAAGTGATTGGACTTTTATGGAATCATTATCTACATTCCAAATTATCAATGTGTGATTTTTGGATATTAAAGGTTCTTTTTCATATAAATGGTATCTCTAAAAATATGTTTTTATTTTGATTTAGAAAATATATAAGAAGTTATATTTGGGAAAGTTCCACAGAATTTCTTTGTGAGATGCAGTTTCATAGGTTTAGATGGTTATTACAAATTATTTTTTCATGATTTTTCACAACTACCTTCACCCAAAAGAAATGTTTAGAATAAAAAAATGTTCAATTTTAATGGAAAAAGAAATACTATAAGTATTATTCAGAACATAGTGTTTAACTTGCATAAATTAAAATCATGATATTTCCGCAATAAGGAAAAATGTAATTACTATATTTTGTTGCATTAGGATTTCATTTTGGATGTTTTCTCATTTTAAGTGAACATGATGTTTCTTATGGATCTTGGTAGTTACGGCTTCATATAATGAACTACCCAAAACATGATTTGGAGTAGTTATTGTAGTCCACGATTTGAATACAAGGTGTTATTTCCACTATATTGGGAAATTAAAGGATTTTACAGATCATAATATGTTGAACGAAATTATATTATAAAGGGATTTTTATGTAAGAAAAATAATATGGGTGGAGTATCGAGAAGTTATTATATTCTAATTGATGTACACACTGAGTATAGACAATTCAACATAAAATTACTTAAGAAGATATTTATATAGTCAATTGTAAAAAGTGGCTTCAGGTCAGTGGTAGTAAATGTTAGTGATAGATGACATGCACATGGATTTTCATAACCAAAGGTGTTATGCAATTTAATGTTGGGGTACCATTGTGGAATTTTTGTTAGAAAATATTAAAGAGGAACATACAACTGATTCTGAATGTTTTCAATGATGTCAAAACTCAATGTTGGGGAGACTATTGAGGGATTAAAATAGGTTGGGAATTCAATTTTTTGGTTTTAATATTTGTTTTTTGTACTCATTGATTATCAAAAGAAACTTCTTTATGAATACCGCCATTCCTGATGGGTTGTTCATCATAGAATATAAATGATATATAATGAATTAAATTCACAATTTTGGTGGGATGGCATGAAATTGAATGTGGATGATATTTTATTCAGGATTCCTGACCTATCTACCAGTTGAGGTAGATACTAGTGCAGATCAGGTATGATGTAGATGTTAAAAATTCCTATTTGGAAATGAGAGTAGATATCTATGGTGTTTTGCCGAGTCTCCAAATGATGATTCCGAAAAACGATTCCATATGGGTGATAGTGGATTAGCTCACAATTTTATCCTTTTTAATTCATTCATGTGAATCTTATAAGGTTGAGTATTTTTCTAAATTTTCTTTTTGATTAGTGTAAGAGAGAAATGATGTACATGTTTCGATTGTATCAGACTAAGATATGAGGTTTTCTTCTTATTTCAAGAAATCCCTACTTCATTCCATTAAGAATTAGTTGACCATGATTATTGAGTATCATCCAATGATGGATAAAAAGTCTGAACAGATGATACAAACAATGGAATAAATAATTCAAGATTGTATAATGGATTTTGGTGGTTCATTAGAGGATCATGTGTTGTTAGTGGAGTTCTCTTATAACAACAGTTATTAGGAATTGAAACATATGAATAATTTTTAAGCATTGTTTGGGTTTCCTAGTTGATCCCCAATTTTTCTGGGTAGAAACTGATGACACCTCACTAGTTGGATCGAGCCTTGTCTAGTTGAGAATAAAGAAGACTCATTTAATCAAGAAGATAATGGAAATGGATTAGGGTATTCAGGAATTGTATGTAGATCAATGTTAATGACCATTGATATTCATGGTGAGTGGTAAAGTGTTCATGTACATGTCTCCAATGATTTGTCATCATCATTTATGGAATCAAGGAATGATATATTCATGATACACAGAACAGTTTTAGGTAAATGAAAGGGGTTGTTGAGGTGGAATATAGTTTGGATTATTCATGAAGGATTGGTTATGTGAAATAATGTATCATGTATCTATGTTGAGAAAGTACCACCTTGATCATGACCATATGATTTTGTGGGATCACATTAACCTAGAGTGGGATTATTAATCAGTCCACATGGTGTCATAGATTATAAATTTTCAATATAAAGTGTTTCATGGGAAACTAATCGGTCTAGTATAGTTTTTTTTGAAATATGGTTAGATTTAAGAATAAACAAGGGAACCAGAAAAGTAAATGGTTAAGAAATGTCCCTAAATCTTTTGGAACAATAGTGTCGTTCTACATTATAGGGATATAAAGGCCAATGGTGAAGAGAATGTAGCAATCTAATTTTCAATTAGTTAAACTTTTTATTTTTTTATGTATATAAATAGTTTCAGTGATTTTTTGGATGGTTTTTAGGAATTTTGAAATGTGCAACAGTGGGATCAAGGAATATGCACAATTAGGTGAATATTTTTTCCATGTAGTGAATCTACATAGTCGGCAATGTGAATATTGAGGAAAGATTCATTTTCATGAATAGCGTATTGTTTTCTTAATCTTTCACCTTAACCATTCATAATAATCATTGGATCCAAAAACTGTGGATCTAATTTAGTTTTTCTTTTTAATGGTGATATTTTTTCCTAGTTCGATACTAACTTAAATTCCTCTTTTCCCAAAGGCAATGCAGACCGTTCTACATAATTTAGGATTGATCTGTTGGCGATTACATATGTATTGGATGTCTAATTTATTTGGTACATCATCGCTCTTGGTTTTTTCCTTTATATTATTTATCCCACCCTATATAAATTATAGATCCGTCCATTTGGGATATATCTAGGTTGATTGATTATAATTAAGATGATATGTGTCATTATTGAAGTTAGGGAACTAACATGTGGTGGTCATTGGACTTTCAACCTAGTTTTGTTGAAGAATTTATATCGTTCTACATTTCCAACAAACATTTCGAGGTATGTGGATTCAATCTCAACTTTGATTAATATAAATTGAATGCTTGATTTCAAATGAATTATTTTTCATGAACTAGATGTTTTAATTATTAGGAAATTCTTGATGGAATCCATCTTTTGGAATGATATATAAAAATTTGATAATTGAATTTCATTGGTGGAAAGTGAAATTTTAACATGATTTTAACATGATTAGTTTAAAATAGTTTTTTATGTAAAGAAAATATATTCCAATAAAAGGACAGTTTTATAGAAATTTTTTTGTAATGATTGATCTGGAATCATTATTATATTAAACAGTTTTTTTGTGTTGAATGTGGTGGATAATGGTTTGGAAGTAACCCAATATTAGGGATAGAGTATTGTTGTAAATTTCCACTGTAAATGGTAATACTTAGCTTTTGTTTGTGTGTGTGGTTATGGTAAGTGAAATGGGTAATTCCAAATGAATTAATGTATTGGTTGGAATGACTTGTTTGGATGCTTCCATTGGTAATGGATTTAATTTGGAAAACTAATTTGTATTGAAATTATTTTCCATAGAGATAATTTTTTTATGATATAAACTATTATAAAAGTGTTTTTCATAAATTATCTAAAAGGTTTTATCCAAGTTGTGTGAGTAGGGAAGCCATTTTGGGGAAACCAAGAGAGTTTTATACTCACCCACTACGTTGGTAGATTAGATCATTTGTAGATATCATCAGTCAGTACATATGAAATAAAAATGTATATAACTTATTTACAGATGCTATCTGATAATATATTAATAGTTTGTCGAGTTGGATCGTAGCTAATATTGCGATCAGTGAAGTTATGTCTTTGGAGTTTGTGAGATTTATTGATTTGTCTTCCATATTTCACTATGATATGCCTATTTTTTAGTATATTATTTTTGTCATTTGGTATTACATTAAGTTGTGTTACATTATTCCGATGCATAATTTAGTGGTTTCTTGGAAAAATATAATTTTTTGAGGTTGTTTTATTTTTTAATATAAAATCATCCCCATATTGTTTGAATCCCATTGAATTTATTACCAGTATTCAGAATATTGGGGTCATCTCCAAAGATCATGTAATATCCCACCACATACTCCATATAATGAGTAGGGTAGGGATGTTACAAGGTTCACTTTGAAGACTATCATAGTAGATACTTCCCCGTACCAAAATTGGTACATTCTGCATTCGATCCCCTATTATCTTATGAAATATCATTCATTTCCCAATGCCTTGGAGGGAAATATAATTATATTATGCACACATAGAATTTTGAAATCCCAATATATTTTTTCCAAGTGATCAATAAATATTTATCATATCATCTATTTGTTTACCCATGGAAAATTTAAATGTTTCATATATATTTCACCATTTAATCAAAGAACAACCTATGATAAATAAATTGTTTTTAGAAACACCTCATTATCATAATCCTAAAAATTCATAATTATGAATATTAGTTGCCTTATTGGATCACATTTCAACTAATTCATAACATACATAAATAGATGAAAACGTTGATGAACAATTCATTTAAAATATCACTATAATATTTCACTGGGTAAATACCCAATTAGTTTGTATATAAATTATTTACAATCTAAAAATATAAAATTTATTCTAGAAAAATTTCATTGAATGATAAAAAAGTAATATTAAAAACAATTATGTGGAAATGATGGTAGGAAATTTATTTCATTCCTTGTATATAAAAATAGTCATTCCATTCAACTTTTTGGTAAAAATTAAAAAGAATCTTATTCCGAAATCGACAAGAAGATTCAACAACTTTTTTTCCAAAAGTAAATAACATATAAAAATGAAATCAAATAATGATATAAAATAATAAAAACATTCCATAAAATAATTTAATGGAAATATGTTCTTAGAGGGAAAATATTCCTGATAAAATACTTAAACAATGTCATATTTCCTTGAAAAAATTATTTCAGTCCCTTTATTATATAAGGAGAATAAAATTAATGGAAACATGTAATTTTAAAAAAATTAATATAGGATAATAATACTCATAATATTCTATATATAATGATCATATAAATTCATCATCAAAAATTTATGTTGATATAATGTCAATAAAAATGTGTTTGTAATGTAAAAACCTTACCAAATTGGTAAATTTGGAATCATAACTGATAGGAAATAAAAAAGTTATAATGAATCATTAAAAACTAGCAATATAAATATATTATTGAGATTATTTTTAAAGGGGAATGTATATACACTGCATGAAATACTAATGACTTTAATATGACAAAAGTCACATAGAAACAGAAGTGAGATGAGAAACCCATGCCTCGTGTATGAATTACTCCATAAGTGATCAAGAATGATGTATAATAATTTTTTAAAATTATATAAAATATATTTATAAATATTTATTATATCATATATTATCCACTTATAACATTTAAACACAAATTTATTAGTATATTTATTTAATCATCATTTTTGAAAGCTAACTATAGAATTTTTCTTAAATGTTCTGGTGTGGCAGTTCCTACCCTTCTAAATTGACCATAGTTCTATCATTACATACTTTTAATAATTATATAAATACAATGCTTTTTAATTATGTAAATTTTCTAATTCATCCATCATTGTTAGACATAGAAAAATTAATTACACTATTCATGGTGTTGGTAGTCCATACATATGCATGAATGCTAATTTTATATTCTATCAGAAGATAATATATAATATTTCATCAATAAAGAACAATGATAATAAGAAAAATATCATATATAAACATTTCATCCATCATAATAACTAAACAATAAATATTATTATGGAAAATGAATTATATTTATATGTGAGTATGGTTGCCCACATATACACTTGAGTGATACTTTGATTTCCATTTTTATATAAAAGATTCTAGATATTTGGGGATAAATATTAATGATATTATTTCATTAAAATGTGGATAAATAATATAATATTATATGATAAAAACCGTATATGGAAAATATAAAGATAAAGAAATGTATTGAATTTGTTTTTGTAATATGTTTTCATGTTCATTTTTAGACCTCATTTTGATGCATTTTAAAGGACCCTTAGAATATTATTTTAAGATGTTTATTATAACAGCCACAGATTATATGAAATATTTTTCTTTAAAATTAAATTAATTTTCCTGATATATTCCATTACACAGAACACCTATTTTTCATTATGTTACACGGATGACTAATTAAATATTACATTACACATAACACCATGTTTATACAAAATAATATATTCTATTAATACATAATTATTCATTATGATAGTAATCACATAGCCATTAGAATGACATGTATAAATATGAATAAATAAATTACGAATATAAATGATTTAAAACAAAATTAAAAATTAATTATTTGGTTATAAATTAAATATAAATGGAAATAATTTTTTTTGAAAATAATGTTAATAATTTTCTAAAAACCAATTTTTATGTGAAAAAACATGATTTACATTAAAAAATTTAATAAAAAAATTTAGTGAATCATTGTATTGAAATATAAATTTCATATATTCAATAAAGATTTTATGATTCATCTTCTCGGTTTTATAATAATGAAATAAGAATAAATCCAATTTAATTTTTAGAAATTATATTTTTTCTAAATAATAGTTTTCTCAGATATTTCAAACTTATTTTTGAAAGTAATTATTGAATAATTTAGAAACATTATATTAATAAATTATATTTAATTTTTAAATCACCATTTCAAAATTTCATTAGGATGATGGTTTGACAATTTTTAGTTAAGATAATTTTTTTGATGATTTGTTAAAACACTGGTTTTTAATAAGAATATTCATTTATGTTAAGTAATTTTGAAATAGGAAGATTGTATTAAGATTTTTTTAAAAATAATATTTTTCATTTATATATCTATTATTACAATTTAGTTCATTTAAATCAATTTCTTATTAAATTATGGTATAAAAACATTTTCATCATTGTAATATTTTCCCTTCTGAAACCCTCTTTATCATCGTTTTTATGGGTTTAATTTTATATTAAAATTTTGAAATTATTAGAATGTAATTCGGTAAAATTGATTATATATATTTAATCATAATAATTAATATTATATAATATGTTGAACATAATTTTGTGTCCTTATGATAAGAAAAATTAGTAAAAATTGATTAACGCAATTAACATTAAAAGAGGTTTATCGGGGGTTATGCTAAAAAGATAAGTTATAAAATGACCTATAATATTTTTCATAATCCATTTTATAGAGTTTTTCCATCGTATTAGCATTAATGGTCAATAATGAACCATTTCAGAGTCTTCTTTCATTTGAAAGAACATGGGTAATTTCTATTATTTTAATGAATTTCATTAATTTGTTATCCCCCACTTATATAATTCCATCCCTCTCCACTCCTCTTAAAAACAAAAAAAAATCATTTATATTATAAAAATATCTGAAAAAATTAAATACATAATTATATAATATTATCATAGAGGTTTAAATTTTGTTATTAATCCGTCCAAATAAGGCTTTATGTGTAAGCCTAATGAGGCTCTCTAAAGAAGTGGTAAAATTCATAAACATGCATTTTTATTTTATTTCTTATTCCACCTACTTTAGTATTATTAATAATGATGATATAAACAAACATATAAACTATATAATATTTTATCAGTTTAAATAAATATCCTATTTCGATCTCCAATACCATCAACTGTTAATCAAAATTGCTGATCTTATGTAATACGTACTACCGCCTCGTGAACCGATGTTATTCTTTTTCATGCACAACCACTCACGAATGGTTATAATGATGAATTTATTATTTATATAAGACATAAAACATATTATTATTATTATTTACTTATAATATCACACCTTCTTTGTTACCTTCCTATTATATGGGAAAAAATAACATCACTCTTATGTTGAGGACTACCGCCTCACAAAATGATGCAATGTGTTTTCCAATTTCCGTTTTTCATGGATGTCAATAGGGATATATTTAATGAATATATATTATATTTGTAACATAATTATTAATATTTAATTAATATATCATATATATGTACTTACTTTCTATTCTGTGAGGGATTTTAAGATGTAGTTGGTTTTTACGATGGACTACCACCTCGTGAAGTGAAGTGACACATGTTTTAATAATAATTTTCACAAAAGGTAAAAAAGGATGATGTTAAAATATATAAATTTTATATATGAAATTTTAATGATAATATAATTTTGTGTAATCATTTACCATTAATTGTTTCCATATGTTTAGAAATAGAATCATCATTATTGTGTATGTACGACCTATCATCTCGATGAATAGTGTATATCATTTTCAATATCTATGATTTTTGGATTACTAAAAATAAATTTAAAATGAATATATATTATATTTATATCATGGTTAAAATTATGATTATTAGTAAACTATTATTAATATAAAAGGATCAAAAATACCAAATCAATTCATACTTGAAAACCAAAGTTGTTACTATCTAAAATATTATTTTAACAATGAATTGTAAATAAACTAAAAATATAATGTTATATGTAAATATTAAATGGTATTATATGTATATTTTTTTAATATATTTATAATAAAAATATATTTATTATTTGTGATTTTTTTCATGTATGAAGTATGTTTATCTATAAAGGAAGGAACAACCCTCAAACATTTATTTTATATGAGAGACATAATATATTGACCCCATGTTTTTATGCGGTGTATATAATATACATGAGATTGGTTTATGATGAACATAATTAATATTTGGGTGATTTAAATATCTGTTTTATGAACACACTTTCATGGGTTATTTGGTTTAGTGGGTTTCAATGTATTATGACATTGTTGAGGTAATTAGTCTTCTTTGACACATAAATTGTATTATGAACCTATATTATTATAAGGGATGTATATACGGACATATTTTCAAGTTGAATCATGAATATACTTATATTAGTGATATTTAATGTTTATTTTTATGATATTATTTAATGGGTCTTACGATTCAAAAGTTAACAATGTGGAAAAGTTTTGATATTATGATGTCATTATTTAGCTATATGGTTTATGATTGTTCTTTTAAGGATGAAAAATTATGATCCATATCTCAATAAACTAATAAATTTTCATATACTTTAGTTTTTTAATTAGAATACATGTTTCCCCTTCATTTTCACTCTATATGTAATCATGATTGAAAAATAAATTTTTCTCTAAAATTTAATTTATTTATCTGTTCGGTCAAAACACCTTTTTTATACCTAGGTTTCTAAAAATATTATAATTTGCTTTTTAATTTTCATATAATAGTGTTTAATATAACTTTGATCCATTTTAAACATTTAGAAAAAAATTAAAATGAATTTTCATTTCATTTTCAACATAAGGTAGGTTAGGATTTTACCAAAAATGTGAAAGGAATCATGTTTAATTTGTATTACATTTACCTCAAGAACAATTTTTTTTAGATATTCAATTATAATTTTGGGTGGTTATTTTTTACAAAATTTATTTTCAAAATGTAGTATTTTAAAAAAAAAATGATTTTTCAAAGTGGAAAGGCTACATTCAACTGGAATTTTTAAATGATTTTAATGGTTCATTTATAGATACTAATATTTATTTTCAATGAATTAGATTTATGTAATATATTAAGAATTTATAATTTCAAAACGTTATTTTTAGTGAATATTTATTTTATTAATGGAATTGTACATTTTAATTTTTAGTAAATTTTTTTTATATGGTGACATCCTTTGATGTTACATAATACATAATAGGGATATGATTCAGTGATAGTATCAATAATAATTCTATGAATGATTTATGATTATAATATCAATATTTTTATGTAGCTCATTCATTTTTCCTAGGTTATGATATGATGAAATGTTCTATGAAATCCGTTTATTTTCTTGGGTTCTAATATGATTAATTTTTTATGATTATTGGGAACATTTACATATGGTTTTAACTATATGATCAGAGGGACCTCTATATACATACAATAAATTGGGAAATGATTGATGTTATATTATATCAAAGATTACATGAGAGGTTATATCATTCCCGAAATAGGGTACACAAGATGTTATCCCATATTCAAAAGAGGGTACAGTAGAGTTTATCACATGCCCAAAAGAGGGTATAGTGGGGGGTAATCCCAAGCCATAATAATATAAATCATTGTCTAACCAAACCCAAACAAGTTATTAAGGTCTTGGTAGATATCCTTACAAGAATATTTTTATATTCCTACATGTACTCCACATATCCATAACTTATGTATAAGATAGATTACAATATTTGATTAATTTATGATACATGTATTATAAATTACCATGATTATTCTCATGTGTCATCTTTATCTTATATGATAAGCATGGTATGGTTTTCAAATTATATTATCATGTTCTCATACCCTCTGTCTAATGTAATATTGATATCTCTCCTGTTTAACCTTATTGATAATTTGATCTTGCACTTTCTTATGTTTCAATTCACATGGTTATAAATAATGGTTTTAATTAGGGTATATATATGACGAGTACAAAATGGGAATATTCTTTTTAGAGATATTGAAAATAATTATATAATAGTGTATGTAGTCTCAAAATATAGTCAACTTATATTATCTGAGGCTTTTTATTTTTAAATCAAATTGAAAATTAATCTAAAAAGATTTTATGTTTATATTTGACAAGATTGGGTGTATATAGTTAATATCAGATAAATTTTTTAGTAAGACTTTGGATCTAGGATAAGAAATGTTTAGTGAGAACCCTTAATAGAATACAAAGTATATAAGAACATCATTTGTTGTAGCAATGAGTGGACTTTGTTCTTCCTATAAATACATACATTTCTAGATACAAAAATTGGATTTTTCTCTATAAATGTTATTCCTAGGGGTAATAAAAATAAAAAGTTGTGTCATGCTTAACCTGAGTGTTTCTTGGTTTATAAAAATTGGACTTATTGTACACTAAGTTTGACACTCTTGATAGATTATCATTTGAAATTCATGAACACTTTATGAACTATAATGAAGGATTTGGATAGATAAGGATTATGGATTACATAGGATTAACCTATAATAAAATAGATATAAAATAAAGTTTCATTATTTATAAATACAATAAATCATTCTCTAGAACTATATATTTTCCCCAGATTCATTATTTTTTCCCACTCTATTGTTTTTGGTTTTAGTCAATTGTTTGAACCCAAAGGAACTAGGATAAAAATATGTGTGGTATAATGTTTTTTGATATGAACCTAATTGGGATGATTACTAATGTGAAGGATTTTGTGAAATTTCTTAATCAATTATCACGATATATAATTAACAACTAGATCTATAAATAACTCTTGGACTATCCAATAAAGATAAGGATCGCTTTCTTTGAGAAATCAGGTGCTGGAGACCATATAGGATAGAATATTTAGTTTCTCATTTGTCATGAATTTTGGAAGAAGCATCCATGTGGTTATATTATAAGAATATGAATATTTTCTTAACTTGTAAAATAAGTACAAAAAAAGTAATTTGTGAAAAAATTAAATGGATGGTTAACGAAATGGATGATAATAATATCTCTTCTATGGTATCAACTATTTTATGTTTTTAAAGTGTAAAGTGAGGGAATTATGATAATTGATGTTGAGGGTGAAATCACATGAACAGAATAAGAAAGGTTATAAAATAAATGGTTACATTAATAATTACTATGAGACTACCAATGAAAAATTAAATGAAATAATATTTATGGAAAAAGAAGACAAGTCCTATTTAATGGTGTATGATGAAAGTGGGATAATAGTTGAGTTTATGTATTTGGATTAATATATATATATATTAGAAGACTTTTTATTAGTATTATTTCTTTCAATATAATCATTAAAAATAAATTTAGTATTCCTCAGTTGTTTTTCATTAAGGAATTCATGTATATGTCGAATGGTACAGATGACCTAGAAAATTGATTTAATTGAATGGTCATAATTTATGGAAGATAGATTAATAAGGGATGGTGACTATTAATATGTTATTAATTTAGAGATAATGGTTTTTAGTTTGTATAATTAGAAGATATATATGGATAATGTAATTTGGGTTGTATTTAAGAACTTGGAATTGATTCATGATCCATTGAAAATGTTTTTTATATTAACATCGATGAAGTTTAAAAGATTATTGGATTTCAGGTATGTATTCAATAATAAATGGTTTAATAAAATAAATGAATAATAAATCATGTTTGAATTGAGTTTATATATTATTGATGGAAATTACCTTTATTTAGGAGAATATATGCAAATGGTATTTACATATTTATAATGATACCATTAAGATCTAATTAATGATATTTAGGGGATTAATGATAAGATTATTTTGACAAATATTAAGAATTTATTTTCAAATATTAAATTTTATATGGTTCATAAAGTAAAAAATTTATAGAATGGTTTATGTTTAAAATTATATGAGGTTTTATTGATTAATGTATTATTTCACCATATGATGATTTATGTATGTTGGATAACAAGACCTTGTGATATTTCTATTGAAAATAACTCGGGAAGAAAAGAATATATTATCATTCTTTTGTGGATATCATTGTCTATTATTTCTCTATGTACAAAAATAAATTAATCAATTATAGTAATTGATAATGTGAAAATTTATCAATCCTCAATCAATGGGATTTTTCTTTCTAAATGGTATGAAATATAGTAATTATATATTCTCATGAATATTGCTCAAATTTTCTAATGGGAAATTTTAATTAAGATTTAATCATTTACCTTCACTACAGATGAATTTATCACATTTTTTATTTATAAAAAATTTATGGCATTGTGGTCAATACCTTTCTTCTAACCATGTACTCTATAAATTTCTATTAGAATTTTCACATTAATTATTTATTCTATGTCCACATTAACATATCCCACTAATTTTCTCCTACATAGAAACATAGTCATGTGCTTTTATAGGTGACCTTCTCATATACTTTATCTATTTCTACGAGGATGTTTTTATAAGGCATTTTATGTTACTGGTTACAAAAAAATGGATTTTTGAATGTTAAACCATTGATTACTGAGAAAATGATAAAATTGTTGAGAAAAAATTTATTTAAAGGGGTGGAATGTAACATGTTGACATTTTATTGAATATTTTTTTAACATAAATTTTTATTGATACCTATTGTTTCATGAAATACTAATTTAATCTAATGTTACATGGAGAACCCATTTTATCATACGTTACTCAAACAACATGTTTAAATGAAACATGACATATAAAAAAAATATTTTAAAATATATCTATATCCTTGAAATTAAAATAGAGGACATGATTAGGATTATTTATTTTAAGAAAATATTTTTTTGAACAGATACATGAAATAAATTCTTCGGTAACCAATTAATTATAAATAAGTATAAAAAATAACTGGAAATAAAGAAAATAATTTAATAAAGAATATTTTGTTTGTGTACAACCCTATTAACTCTCAATACATTACCCAAACAACCATTTGTGAGTTACTTTTAAATAAATTTATATATTATATATTCAATAATTTTTTTAACAGTCATCATATTTATTTTCTAATTCAAAGATAAGAATAAAATTTTTTTGATTAAGTACTATATTTTTCTAAAAAGTCTCTTATTGAATGCACAACACTTATATTTAAAATTAACTTGTGGACTTTTTATATATATTTTTGGAAAAATATCATTTTATTTCTGAAACCATCATAATAAAATTATACTATTTTGATGTTTTTATAATTTTTTGACTAGATAAATTTTATGATAATAAATTAAAATACTAGTTTTTATTAAAAATATTTATTTCTATTAATGCATTTAAAAACATAAAAAATATTTTAAAATTGTTTTAAAAGTGATATAAGTTTAATTATATGTCTATTAATCAAATTTAGTTCATTTTTATGTATTTAATAGTGAATATTGATATATAATATTTTGAATCATTTGAATATTTTCTCTTAGAAAAACAACTTTTTTCATGTCTGAGAGTATAATTACAAATAATTATTTACAATTATGTTACTTTAATTAGAAAAATTGGATTTCATTATCAGAATAATCACAATTACTATTATATTATAGTGTATGATTAATTTTGGACCATAATAAATATTAAAAATAGTAACAGTTAATTACTAAAATTATGATTACAACAGGTTTAACAAGGGTTAGACAAGAAAGTTAGTGTGTAAAATTACTTATAAACGTGTAAGAAAACATTTTTATATCCATATTTATACCTTATAACCTCTATGTTTTGATAATTAACAATATCAGTGTAACGCCCCATCCCCAGCTACCCGGAGTCGGTGCGTTATTTCGTAACATTGGCATGATCACAAAAGATCAAGTCTTGAAAGACCGATTAGTTTAGTAGTCTTGGAAACACTAGATACATTCATAAGTCTTACATTACATCATAATGTGAAAAATCACAATAACATAGTCTCCATAGTCCACACTTCTATCCCCATTATACTATCCCTGTAGGTCAGTCATAAAATATTTCTTCACATCCTGGGAAAAATAAAACATTGAAAGGGGTGAGCTCAGATGCTCAGTAAGGATAACAATATAGCGGAAGCTTTTATAAATAAACCTAAAAATTTAAGGCAATGTATAACTAAACCAAAATCCTTTTAAAGTTTAACTTAAACATAATATGGCAAAAGTAAAATGAGATAATTCCATTTACTTCTTCACATGGATATTCTACTGGTCGAATAATAACATGCAATATCAATAACCAATTTAATAATGATGGAATGCATAATTCCAGACTATCATAACCACGTAGCCAAGGCCTCGTGCCAAGACTACAAATAATATTTTTTCAAGGCCTCATGCCAAGACAGTAGTTCGTCTCATGAGACCTGCCAATGTATCGAGAAGTTATAGTGGGCTCCACCCGTCACTTATTAAGTCCAATGCATTTCTCATATGAACAGGTTTAAACATATCATAAACCATAACATAATTGTATCAAATAAAACATGAATAAAGGAAAAATAATATTTCCACACTTCAATCACAAGATATCAATACAACACATTGATATAATAAAAACTTTATCAAAACCATTTTCAATACCAAAATAAAAGAAAAGTAAAACATGGTATTTATTTTTTTTTTTAAAAAAAGTTATGTCTTATAGAGGAAGCCGAAACTCAAATAATAGCCAGGGCAGCGGAGAAGTCATTGTCGCCACATACGTAGGAAAAAACATTCCTTTTGTCATTTAGTAAAAATGCATTGTATAAAAAGATTCCTTTTGAATAAAAGTAAAAGTCAAAAGGGTTTATACACCGTATAAATGAAAGTTGTGTATAAAACCAAATATGCCTCAATGAAAGGATATTGAGACGAAGTCCATAAAAAGATCATTTTTAAAATAAAATAGATTTATTATGTTTATTACTATAAGTACACATAATGAATGTACAAATACAAGATATGACATAATAATATCATGACATAATTTGAAAGTAGGAGATTAACCCAATGAATGGAAATTGGGTTAAGAAATTCCCTTACCTCGTGTCTGACTTGACTCGGTCGTTCTTTAACCTCCTGAATAATAAACTAGAGTTAATTAATTTTTGATTAAAAACAGTTTACTTGTTCATTATTCCTTTTATGTCACTTATTACCATGTTATGAACATTATTTAGTTATTTAAGTTAATTACTGTCATTTTGTCGATCTTTGGTACTTGAGTCAAAAATAACCATCGTATAATAACAAGTTCTTCATGTGGTAAAATATCCATTATATCCAGAATTATATTCCTAATTTAGATATCATATATATCATACATATCAAGTATATAAATTCATTTATAATATTATATAACATTTATATATAAGAAATGAAATGCACCGTTTATGGAGACGGTAAGCCGTACGTACGCATGAACGCCACTTTCATTTCTATTTCGTATTTAATGGAATGAAATTATAATTATATAAAGTTATAATATAATTCCAGTATAATATAAATTATAATACCATTTAATCCATCCTTTATACATCCCACATATGGCATTAACGATTAAAATCACTTTGAGGGGGTGGTAGTCCGCACTTCCTAAAATGAAAATATCGTGTTTACCCATAATGGAAATCGTAAAGGTATGACATAAATGAAAAATAAAGAAGCTTAAGTAAAACCTAAACATAATATATATATATCATATATGAAAATAGTGTCATAAAAATTGCCACCATTAGAGTTGTTTAAAGAATATTGAACAATCATCGTTTCGTGAGGCAGTATTTCGCCACCCACAAGAACAGTATGTTCTTTAACCATTAGACGAAGGTGTGTGTATGTTTAAATCAAATAATTATCATAGAAACATCCTAGTATATTGAGGATACTATTGTTTTTACAAAATAAAATAATAAAAGAGATTAGGGGGTTGGAGAAGCAAAATAAAACAAAACAACATTGGAGAAGACATTACCTTAAATTCGGGTAACTCTTTTTGATTTGAGCCAAAGGCTTCATTGGGAAGACTTCTGCCAAATGTGAGGATTATAGGTGTAATAGAAGGAAGTTGGGAGAGTATTTGGTCAGATGTTGGCCGATCAAAAAGGATTTGAAGGTGTAAATAAGGTGGTAGTGGTCGGGGCCTTTTATAAGAGGAGAGGAGGGGCACTCTTGGAAAGTAATGAAATGTTACTTTATTATATAATGAGTTTAGGATTTTAAATGTCCCACACTTATATATTTTGAGGATAAGGTGATGAGGGTTCTAAATATACTCATCCAATATGCTTTGAATAAGTTTAATTCTTATATTTTACATTATCATTCCATTTTATTAAAATCATTAATTAATGAGATAATTGGTGGATCATCAGGGTGTCATAAATAATTTAATTTATTTAATATCTAAATATTATAAAACAAATTCCATGATGTAGGAAATATTTTTATATTTCTAATGAATATTGATAGTAAAAAATATGACTTGTATAACCCCATTTAAAAATTGTTTTCATAAAACAACTTATGTTTGTGGCCGTTTTATTTTAACTTCAAATAAATGTTATTTAGGTCATTGTCATACCAAAGTGGCTCCATGGTGTCCCCAAGTTGACCCATGGATTTTATGGGTCGGCCATGAAACATCCAATAGGGGTAGGACAAGTTTAAAGGTATTTTCATATTTTTATAATATCATTTTAACCATAAATTTCACTAATTACCTTTAATGACGATTAATTAAACTTAAAAGTTACTATTCACCAAAAAATTATTTTATACCCATTGAACCACATTTTACATCCTAATAACAACCATGTATGTCAGATTTTTGAAAATCAAATCACATAAGTGGTAATGTTTCATTTAAACAAAAAATAAGTTTTTTTAACTACCTCTTAGTGGTTTCACTATTCATCAAAAATTGATGTTTTTCAGAACAATGCCAAAATTTCACCCTAAGCTATAATTGATATTCCGAATTCAAAAATGATGTCTATTTTACAAAATTACAAAAATATAAGTTGCATTAATTAATTTTATAATTAATTCCCGCTGTCGCAACATATAGCGTGTTTTAAAGAAACAATATATATCAAAGATTGACAATTGTTTAGGTCCAATTTCAAAGTGAAATTAATTCTAATGATCACCATTGGATAAAATGGTAAAAATATATTCTAATTATAGTTTAAAACCGCTCAATATTATAATTTATCACTATAATTTATTTTTATTAAAAAAGATGTTTTTAAGTATTTTTCACTATTCAAAAAAAATTGGAAATTTTCAGAAAAATACCAAAAATTCAACATAGGCTAATTTCGATATTCCGAATCCAAAAATGAAGTCCATTTGGAATGATAAAATTTATAAAATTTCAAAAATTATTTATTACTATTCATAATGGCTACTTTGATTGGTTGTGGTGTGTGTTAGAACTCGAAGTTGCGTGCAACACATGCTATTGTATTTTTCAAAGAGAATTATACCATGGAATCTTGGGGTGTTACAATAATATCCCTATAAAATGTTGAAAACATGGGTACACGTTATTATTTATAAAATTCCAAGTTTATCCTCTCCACCACATATATAAGGTCACACCATATCCTCTCCGAATAAAATATCTAATACACTCTGGATTATACAATATCTGAACAAATAAATTACTTATGTCTCTAAACTCACCATATAGTCTTTATTTTTGTTATGAATTCCTCCAAATAAGACATTAGGGGTAAACTGAAAGAGGCTTTTCGATGAAGATGTAAAATTATAAAACTTGAATTTATTTATTTCTTCTTGCACCGATGTTAATAATATTAAAATATGTCGAGATAATATAAATAATATTAAAATATTATTAGAATTTATTTTTCTACACTAATAACATATATCCATCAGTAATTCTATGTAATAAGAAATGAAATCACCGATCGTGTGTGTGGAGGACTATTGCCACATGAACTGATGTTATTCATTTCCCATCACCACCTCTCATGGGTTGATATAAGGATGGATATAATTTTTATGTAATATTTATATGATATATTTTTTATTTTTTATTAAAATATCATACAGACCCTCTTATATTCCATCCTGTTGGAAAATGGTAATGTTTCTCGTGTGTATGGAGGACTACTGCCTCCTAGACCGATGTGACGTGTCATTCCATTTCCATTCTACATGGATCATAATATTGATAGATTGAATTAATATATATTATATTTTTAACATAACTATATATTTTTAATTATTATATCACATATACATTATTACTCTTTTTTTCATATAGGATAGAATAACGTCACTCGTGTGTATAGTGGACTACCACATCACGTAGTGAAGTGATTCATCTTTCACTAAATCATTAAATAGAATGAAATAAGGATAATATTAATAACTATATATTATATATATGACATAGTAGTTAAACAATAATAATTATTAATTATTTATCTTTATTTTTTCCGACAACATAAAAAATAGAAACATCGTTCTTGCATAATTATATCCTACCACCACCCAGAATAATTTATATCATTTTATATCTCTAACAATTATTAATTCCCATATATATATACAAGGAATATATATGATTTTTATATCTTTGATATCATTTTGTAGATTATGTATGAATTATTATTGAACAAATATGAAATATACAAAATCAAAAAATATCCGAATAACTATAATGATATTACCAGAAATGTGATATTAACAAAAAATTATTAATAGATATGAAATAAATAGTAAAAATTAAATCATATTTGGCATAATATATATATATAGGTATGTTTCTCTAATATATTTATAATATATATATATATTTATTATTTAGTTTTTTGTAATGTATCGTGGAAGTCGATACTTGCAGTAAGGGGCTTCCATCTCATTTTTAATTTCTATGAGACAAATTTTACATTCACCAAAAATTTATTTTTTATTGTGTATATTGTTTAAATAAATGTATTATATAATGATTCTCCTAAAATTAATGGGTTTTTTAATATCCATTTTAGGTTCCCTCTTTAATGCGTTTTATGGTTCAATTGTTTTCAATGTTGTAAGTGTCTTTTGTATCAATCTTTTTTTTGGGAAATTTCTTACATTATATAAATATCTTTTTTTATGATTTTTATATATAAACCCTTTTAATTGTTTTATAAAAAATCTCATTATATTAATTATATAAAATGTTATATTTGATTTTATTATTTAATGGATATTATAATTCAAATGATACCAATGTGTAATGAGTTTGATGTTATGATCACATTAGTCAATCGTATTGATTGTGGTTATGATTCTATGATGATATATTATGAAACATCTTTCATTAAACTCTTGAATTTTATTATCCTCTAGTTATGTCAATGTAATACATTTTTCCCTTCAAATTCTTATATTTATGTACTAGTAAATCCAATATAAATGTTTTTTAAAGAAAAATGACTTTGCTTGTCTCTTCGGTCAAAATCCCTTTTTTCATCCATATCCATGTCATCTAAAAATGATTATTAATATGTTTTAGTGTTCCTTAGGTATTTTCTAACGTCATTTTTAGAATTATTTGTAATTTAAAATAAAATGAAATGGAAACATCATTTCAATTTCCAAAAAAATATTTTTTTTATATATCATGTGAACGAAGTATTTTTTTAACATGTATAACATTTCCTAATATCTCAACCACTATTATTTTAAATAATAGTTTATTAACATCAATGGTTATATTTAAAAAAATATTATGAAAAATGATTTATTTTTAATTTTTTTCAAATTTGAAAATGTATTTTCTCCAAATAAAATTTAATTATTTTTCAAAATCTATTGATAATAATCAAAGGTTATATTAAATTATAATTATTTATTTAATTTTTTCGTAATTTCTAGTTTTAAAAGGTGATTTTTGAAAAAAATTATTATTTTCCTTAATAAATGTTTTAAGGGATTTTTTGTTAAATATAATTCTCTACATAAGATGAAATACTTTTATGTAACTCAATCACTACTAGTGATATTTTCCAATGATAATTTTTTTTCCATCTATGGATGGTTTATTTTTGATATGGAATGATATTTTTGAAACCAATTTTTTCATGGGTTATTTAATGATGAATTTTTTTTAAAATTTTTTTTTCATGGGTTCAAATATAATGAATGTTTTATGATCTTATGGTTGTCATTAGTATGATTTCCCATATCTGATGTGTGGATACTATATCAACCTCAAATTAATTGGGTAATGATTAATCTTATATGATCTCAAAAGAGAAAATATTAGATTATTCCAAGACAAAAATATAGTGCATGAAAGGTTATCCAAATCCAAAATTAGGTTACACATAAGGTCAACCCAAGCCTAATGAAGGGTATAAAGGATGTTATCACAATATAAAGGTAGTTAAACTAGATTTTATCTCAAACTTATCAAATTTTGAATCTCTTTCTATATATTATTGACATTAGATTTTATATGCTCTTGTTAATGACAGAACTCCATGTCTTATACCTAAGATGGCTTAGGTATATTTAAGAATATATTATTTATGTCTGATAAACTACCAAAATTTAATACATGTCTCTTTTTCATGATATTTTATATTCACGGTATTATTTTCATATTTTATTCTCATGTTATCATACCCTTATTATCCTCTTATATTAATATCTCCCTTTTCTCCCCTTACTGAGCATAAGAGATAACACATTTGTAAGATTTCATTCTTCAGGTTATGAAGAAGGGTATTAATTTGCGTATTTCTATATAGAGTAATAAATGGGAATAAAGTTATGTTAAAAATTAAGGATTATTCAATAAATAATAATGTATTGTATGTAATTTCAATTGTCTCTAAACCTATTTGATCATAGAATATGTAATTTTCAAATGTATTGAATATTCATATAAAAATATATAATGTTTACATATGATAAATTTTTTTCTCTAAAACTGTAACAAAAAATTAATGTATATGATTTTGGATAAGATAATTAGGTATATTTTGGTTGATTTCTGTCAATTAAGAAGGTGTAAATAATAGAAAAAAGGTGGTTCTACATTATATATTGGGAATGGGACACACATTGAATTATTTATAGGATTAAAATTATATCAAGTCATATTAATTGAAAATTCTTCCATAAATTACTAAATTTTGAGGATAAGGTCATAATAGTCTAAATAATTAAATAAAAAATAATTTGGCCTAGAAATAATGGCCTTATCATAGTGATTTTTTCAAGGTTAAACATATTGAAAAATTTAGAAAAGTGAAAAATTTAGACGATTTTTATGATTCATCATTGCCAAAAATTATGTTGATCTTATTAAATAATTTTAATCACTCTAATTCAATATATTGAATACATTTTAGAAGATTATATTTTCATATGTGGGTGAAATTTATTTTAATATAATCTTAAAAAAAATGATGAAAAATTATTTTCTAGAAAAATGAATATATATATATATGGTTTTATACCAAAATTAATCATATTGTTGATTATATTTTAATTATTTAGATTTTGTTAGTAAAAATGGAACAAATAAAATTCTATAATTAATTTATAACAAAATTAGACTATGAAATTATTGAAGAGAAAAAAATATTTTCTATATATTCTGTGTTTTTAACCTTTAATTGATAAATTAATATTCTTGACTAAAATCTAGACATTTTAACATTATATAATTTTGATGTTTGTTTTCTAAAAATTGATAATTTTTAAAACATATATTTTTTTAAATATTTACAACATAATTATAATCTCCATACTTAATATGAAATAAAATCTATGTTTTGGGAAAAATACATTTATGAATAATTCGATAATTTATTAAAAATTTGGTATTTAAATATTCTTAGATAATTAATACATTTTCATTGAATAACAGTTTATAAAAATGATTCATAATGTATTTATTTTTATTAATATTTCTAAATTAACTTGTATTCTATAATATTAACTTCTAAAAAATCAATATTCAATATTATATAATAGTATTTTAAAACTCAGTGTTGCATTTAATGAAATCTATCAAATACATTATATTTATTTCAATGGAAATATATATAAAATACCGTGATGTTTCTCGATACTCCCGTTAATATGAATTTTTAATTCTACAATGCTCACAAGATGAAAAAATGATTATATCTCTATTTCATCAGTTCCATTGGATCCCATGTAGATTCTTTTAATTCCCAATTCATCAAATGATTCTTAACTAGGTGAGTAGAGTTGTTCCATAGAAAATTATATGTATGATCTATTATTTATAATGTTATTTTTCATATAAAATAACATTATCCATTGTAATATCTTATGGGTTCAATATATATGAAGGATTTTTTATGTGCTTCATGATGAGTGATATATGGAACACTTCATGAAATTGACCGAGGTTTATTATAAGATCCTTGTGTTTTGAAATTTTTCACCCCTGACCAAGAAACTCATACGGTCCAATATAAATTGTTCCTAAAATTCCCTTCTTTATTAATCTCATAATCTTATTCAATGGTGAAATTCACATTAACTCTTTCTTACCCATATTAAATTTCAGATATCATTAACAATTATAAACATAAATTATTTGTCGACTATGATCTTCCATGATATTCCCACGAATTGTTCTTATGTTCTCTATTAATCCCTTAGGTGGATCAGATATCAATATATCTTTTTCTATAAAATTATCTTTGCATATTATAATTTTTCACTTCCTTATATAGAGGGGTTTATATTAATCCATCTATAATATTGGATGAATGATAATTTAATAATAGAATTACCCAATTGGAATGTTTTTTATCCCTAACACTTTTGAAATCAATATAGTATGATATTATCATATCCTCTATGGTGTTAATGGTCCCCTCAAGTTGGACATCTGAATGGGGATGATAAGCATTAAAAATGAACTTTACACATAGACTGTTGTAGAATTCGATAGAACATAATGGTTAAAATTTGATATATATCACATATAATAGAATGTGGTATTACATGAATCCTTCCATATTACTTTATATATATTCTATAAATATTATATATAGAGTAATATTTTCTTATAGAAATAACTTTTTCTTACTTATCAAGGTGGTTAACTACCACCCATATTTCATTATAGTCTTTCGAAATTTTGGGGACTTTGTTAATGAAATATGTTGTGATGTTTTCCTTGTAACATTCTTATATGGGTAATGTTTGTAAGTTACCATTATAGTTCTATCTCTTACCCATAACCTAATGACATAACAAGAATAAAGATATATCTCTTATAATGTATCTTTTTTGTGTTATCACATAAGTAATAATGCTTCAACTCTTTATACATCTTTGTTATTTATTGATGAATAGAGAATTATGGGATATGATATTCTTTCAGTAACTACTTATTTATGTATTCTATTAATGGTATACATACCTTGTTATTTAACCTTATAATTTCATGATAATAAGTGTTAAAATTATGATCATTTACAATTTCTTTTATTTCTCTATATCTTCCCTCTATATGTATTTATTCTTCACATTAATATATATTAGTAAACTCTATTATGAAAGATAATATTTCCCTTATTCAATTTGCGAGTTCCAAATTCATGCATTGAAAATCCAAAAAAATTGGATCATTTGTGATCCACATAATAGATAAGAAAACATTATCCTTTTGAATCAGGTCATTAACCACCTTAATCACCATCCTAGGATGGTAATGTAATATAGATTCATAATATTTTTTCAAATCCATCCATATTTTCCTGTGAAAATTCAACTCTGTCTTGATAAATATATAATTTAAAATTTTATGGTGAGTATACACATCATGAATTACACTATATTCACTATACCGACATCTCATTAATGAAAAAAAGACTATAGCTAACTCAAAAAATTATGTCCAATTATTTTTTACCGCAACCATCATTTGGTGTGAGGAATAAGTTATCACTATATCAATATTCATGAATAATCATCATAGTCCTTTCATTGATGAATCATTATAGATCATGAAATCATCTACTCTATCGGGTACTGTTAGCATATATACAATGATGAACCTTAATTTTAGATCGATGAAATTTTAAAACATTCATCTATCCAAAATAACTTCACCCAAATATGACTAAACATGGGGTGTGGATTAGATATAGAAGATAAATTCCCCATAATGTGTTAATAATATCATTCCGAAGTAAGAATAATTTGGCTCATCAACATAGTGTTTGTTCTAGGAAAAAATTAATTAACATTTATCATTGATCTATAAATTTATATACCCTCGATTAAGATTATATAACCAGGAAAATGAAAAATTCTATTGAAAAAATTCACCCTTGGTAAATATTTCATGCCACTCCTCCTTCCATGGGGTCATTAATATAATCCCCAAGTAATCTTATTTCACTTCCATAATCCTGCAATATATATGAATATTTTTTATAAATACTACCAACAAATTATCATTTCAATCTCTAAAGTCATTATTAAATAAATCCATGATGATAATGGGGAATGTGAATGAATAAATTACATGATGATAAATTCATATGGTTGATACCTCATATTAAATCTTGTATTTGGTATGTGATCACATTAGGATCACAATTCATAGTTTCCAAATCGAAGATCAATCTTGGAAGAGTATTGATCTATTTTTAATTGATTAAAAAGTCTTCAATACAATATATATGATACTCATTCCTGATTTTGATAGTTTTTATCTCATGATAATCAATACTTATTCACATCTATCCATATTTATTATTAGAAAAATGTGTAGGCACAAACCATCATGATTCTATAATAAGATTTATTCCCTTATCAATATTCCTCTAGATTTTATTATCTATTTTATGAATCTTTATTTTTTTCATTATATATGGAGTATTGGATAAAGTAGTAGCAGTATGTATGATTTCTCTGGAAAAACCATCTTCATGACTCAAAGTAAGACTAGGGAAATCATTAAAAATGACACAAAAACCTACATAAAATATGAATATATTCAATTTTGTGTCTCTCCCAAACCATAAAATATAAACACAACTTTTTAATTAGATGGAAACACATATATTGGATTAAATTTCCATTCGAAGATTAAACTGATAATCTATCTTATTTATGATCATATTTTGTTTTTGAAAATCAAATATAACTATCGTTCATAATAATTTTATATGAAAAATATATAAAAAATTAAATACATTCTAAAAAATAAATCAAATTAAACTATATGGAGAATAATGTGATTTGAAGTAAACACATTTCCACAAACATCCACTAGGGATGAATCATAGGATTGGGATGATATCATTATACTATTATAGGTTTTTATATAAAATTTAACTTCTCATAACTAAGGATGTATAAATATTCCCCAAAAACTTATTTATATATAAAATAGTGGGTGATCTAGAATCAAATAAATCATTAGATATTATAGAGTGGATAATTATTGTATCCTTAACCACATCATTATTATACCCTACTTCATTGATAGTTATCAGATGATATTTTCCTTGGTCAATGGTATTGTGTGGTTATTGGCATAGATCATCATCACTAACCCTTGTATTTGAGAAAAAGTTATTATAATTACCATAATCATTAAATTTCAATGATTGTAGTGTTTTTGGTGTATTTTGCAGTTCTTACTCTTTATTTTTCATTATTAGTCAACTACTTCTCAACAAAATGGAATTTGATTTCAAGATAATCTTATTTTCTGTGAATGATGTATTTCACTATCCCAAATAGGTGAATAAAATAATATGCCAATGGTTTGGAACCATTGGTATATTCCCTAAAACCATTGGTATAGATTTTACCAAGGTTCTGAAGGGTCATTGGCTATTTTTTCATATGGATAGATATGTACAAACATTTTTAAGAAAATTGTTTGTATAAGTGGTTGATAATAATTGTTCTAAAATAATTGATTTGTATCTTATGAAGTAAATATAATTTTTTAAAAAATAATTATTTTTATGGTAAAAGAAGATAGTTAGATATTTTTATCATAACACATCCTCTCCTCACATCATTGAATACACCACAGTGGTAAAAATGATTTTTTTAAAACAATTTGGTGAATTTTTATATTTATGTTCAGAATTTATTTAAAATGTGATGATTTTAATTTAATGTGAAAAATTATTTCAAAAAATTATAGTTTTCTATAAAAAGAATTGAAAAAAACTATTTGAATGAACCTATACCAGTGGTTTTGGAGAATAATTAGTATCAGTAACTTATTTTGTTGGGAACTATACCAACTGATCCCCAGAACCATGGGTATGGGGTTTCAATATTACACCTAAACCATTTTTTTCCCAAATATAATTGTATACATCATACCTATAAAAAAGGTTTTCCAAAACCATTGGTATAGGTTCATTGGTATATGTCCAACTTATAGTAATGCCCCATAATATAATCTCCCCTAAATTTTATTCCACACTTAAAGCATACAAGAATGCTCCTCTTCTACCCTATATGATTTTTAATATTTTAATTCCCATTGAATTTCATATTTTATTTATTATAAAAATGATGATGTTGATGGTTAACTCTATTATCTATTTTTATCTTGATTTCACATCAAACAGTTTCTTCAAAGACAGTAAAGTCCCTTAGTTATAACCAACATCGTATGACTAGTTTCGATACACATAAAAATTGATCAATATGTTTGGATGGTAATACCAAAATTTTACCATAGATTTCATTAAAATTTAAAATCATACTTAATAATGCAGTATATATCTACCAACTATATCTCAAGTAATTCCTTCTATATTTTCATTAAAATAATATTAGAAAAGTAATTGATGAAAAAAACTTTTCTAATCTCATTAAACTTTATATATTCAATTTATTTTTATTTAATTTTTATGATGATAATATACCACCATTGATATACTTCACCATTCAATTAATAAAAATGTAACATAACTTTTTCATCTTCTGAACAAAATTGAACAAAAAATATCATTTTAGTTGTAATAATTCAATGATAAAAACTATTATATTATTGAACCCACTAAAATTTGGTGGATTATGCCTCTTGATGAACATAAGAAGACATTGTTACCTTTTAATGTTTAAAATATAAACATGATTCTTGGATTGATAATGTTTTATAAGCATTGAAATGAAAATATTCAATTTATATCTCTCAATACATAGATACTTGAATATAAAATCATCTCATTATTCATCACATTTAGTGTTAAAGTAGTTCATTTGGGTTCCATCCTTTGACGAAGACCAAAAAAATAGTGTGAGTGAAATTAAATATAGAGAAAATAGTTTAATCATGTGAAATAATTTCTTGGATTTATAAATCATTAATCCTTCATTTAAATATATGACACCCTAGGTTTAACCTAATCTATCTATTTTCATTCTCCCTATAAATAAATTTTTCTAAATCATAATGAAATTTGAATAAACCCTATATTATAACCTAGAATTATCTTTATTGGTATTTAGTCTTATACGCAATTATTAGGCCCATGTGATTATCATGTTAATACCTAATACACTCCAATACGAGTTATTTCCCATAGGTGTTTCTTTGCTATAACTTCTTCAAAATTCAAGTATCCATACGTGGATGTATTTTCATGGAAAATCACAGTTTTTCAATACCATAACTTATGATATCTTTGTATACATAAGATTATTCAGTTCGTAACCACTAATGTTTTCTCATAATAGTTCCTAGAAATAACTAAAACATTCACTGACACAAAATGGGAAAATCCAAAGCTTACATACATAAATATTAGTTCATAATACATAAATATTCATAACCAAACATTATGATACATGAAATATGGGTAAACATTCAGAGTAATGGGATCCTTGGACACATAAAAATATATATATGATTTACATCATCTCAGACCTTTTTTTATTCCCAACTAGCACCATTCTTAGACATGTAATACATAAAAAACATCATGATATCCTAGGAAAAGGAAAAAATAATAAAGGGTGGTATTATATGTTTTGTATTAGTAAACATAAGAGATCTCAATTAAGGATAACATTAAAGCATTAAATAAACATATAGGTAAGAGAATATGATAAAAAATTCCAATAACCCTACCCAATCAGTCATATATAATTTATAATGAATCATGGAATAACATTGTTTCAATCAAAATTCATCCAAAAAACCTTTTCCAAATTTTTTTGAAAACCACTTTTTGTTTTAGTTGTAACCTTATATAGATAACCAATAGTTCATGCATCACGTTTAAAATTCAAAAAATAAAACATTAAAATTCAATACCACAATTCAAAATACTGCTATAATTTAACTCAAACAGTGAGCTACCAACCTCGATCCACATCATGAGGAGACCTCGAACTTATTTTCACTTCCAACATTCACTGTCCAAACATCAAATCATCATCAATGCCATCACACCTTCATGTTATAGGATTCATCATCCTCATTGGCGTCACCACTGGCCTCTTCCCGGTCATCCACTGCTTACACCGAACACCGTCATTGCTATAACACATCACCAACATAGTGATCATCATCACAAACATCATGCATCATCTTCTCATCCCATCACCAATTCATACCATCACCATAAAACATTTTTAAACATGCATAATCTCATCATCACAAAACCAATGATGGCAACACTGGTAGAAGACACTGTTATCAATCATCAAACCCAATGAAAAACATAAAAACATCAACAAAAAATATATCAACCTAGATGAGCCTGAAGACGAAGAACTCACCCAGAGAGACACCATTGGAAGCACTAGCGACTGATCAAAATGACATCCAAAAACACCATAGAAACCACATTGAAAATATAGATTTGATTGAATACTGAATATTGGAGAAAGAACAGATAAATGATCAGATTGGAGCCTCTATAGGTAGCTTGTCGCTAGGATCAACCAACACCAACGGAAGCCACTTAATCAATGACATTGGGGAACAAAAACAATAAATAAGTGTCTTGAAACATATTGGAAGGCCAACATAGGCTATTCCAGGATACCATCGACTGCCAAACCGCATAACCCAAAACCCCATATGAATCCTTCGCAGTAGATCTCACCAGGATAGATTCAAAATATTTATGGTTTAGATTTAGGGTTTGAGCTTCTGAGTTCTTTGATCCCACACACTTCGTTATGATCACCCACCTCCATCCAGAAAAAAATTCGTCGAATGCGAATGAATCGAGAACTGGAGAGAAGGAGCCTAGAGAAAGGGGGGGAGATGAGGTTCTGAGATGATAGGAAAAGTAGGAGGGATGAAGGGAGGAATTGGATCCCCTCCTAAATTCGATTATTGAGTGAAACCCGCAATCAAAATACATAATATATAAGAGTTTGGACTCCAAAATAATCAACCATAAGACATGAGAACATATCATAAGAATAATGAATAAGATTGTGAGACACACATAAGATTATAAAATATTTTCCTTTGTCGAGGATCACTATCAAAAATAAGATAACGGATTGGGTTTACTCCCCATTCAGTCAGTTCCTAATTCAAGGTTCCATTACAAGAAAAACATTGTGGAATGTTACCCTTATGATTTCATTAAGTCCACTATACATTAATTATTATCTCATGAGATATATTTCATTACCCAATACATTTGAGGGATATATAATTCAGACCCACCAAACACATAATAAAAACCATAATTATTGGTCAATGAGAACAAAAACTATTCATCATATCATCACATTATAACTTAAGTAAAGGAAATGGGTTTCATAATCATTTCATCCTTCAATCATTGCATAAAACATGTAAAATTAATATAATCCATTAAAATATCATCAGAATAAATATAATTCATCCCGAGAAATAATATTAATATAATAATTGGATAATATACATATAATGACATATGTAACACTGATTTATGTCATTATAGATGAAAAATTCCTTTATAATATAACATGAATATTTCATAAGGAAAACACACCATTCGTTTTGATATCCCAAATTTAAAATATACAAATTTTCAAAAAAAAAATTGTGAAATATTTCCTTATAATTGAACCATGGAATCATAAAAATTTAATCTTCAATGCACTGATTGGTCATGATGGCATGAAATTTCATTCGTGTTTTGTACATTAAAACAATATTTCCTTTCACATATATGATAAGTATTCCAATGTACCCAATTTTTAAGATAAAAAGAGGAATACTTTTATATTTTTTATATTAATTAAATACTGGGTTAATATCAAGTACTTTTTATAGGGTTATACTAAAAAAATTCTTCGAAACTTTTATAATAATATTCGGATAAGGAACAAAAATATTGTCAACTAAATAATAAAACAAGTTTGGTTTACCTTAAAAAATTATTTCAATATATTTAGAAATAAAATATGGAAAATTGAAAGTAAAACTAGTAATATCAATAAAAAATAGTAGAAGAATATTAATTTTATATGGGAGATAAATATTATATAGTTTCATCATTAAAAAATTAATGATAAAAAATTCCTGTTAAATTTTTTTAATGTAAAATACATAATGCTAACATGTATTTTTCATCCTAACCACCATGTAATGAATAAATTAAATTAATAATTTAAATAAAGTAAATATATATATATATATTATATTATATTAAATTCTGAGTTTTATACACCATATGTAATAAAATAGTGGTGAATATGGCTTCTGTCTCATAGAAAATATTTCAAAGGAGATAACCTTTTATCCAGTTAAATATTATTCAAATGTACTATAAACTATGGTATAATAGATTAAAATGTTATATATTTATGTTAAATAACCAGTAACATACATATAATATTTAATATTATCTTATTAGAACATTTCAAACCTTATTTATTAAAAAAAATTATTTAAATTTTCTTTTACTGGTATTAATTGTTTCATCTTTCATGAATGTTTTTGTTCATAAGTTCTTAACCTTTTTATTTAATTAGGTTCAATAATATGTCGAATGATAATATTGATTAAAATATCATATATATCCATTATATACAGATTTTTATTCCTATAAAATAATTACATATAGATGAAAGGATTTCATCATTCATGGAGCTGATAATTCTTACATATAAATTGTAGATGATTTCATTAATAATAAAAAAAATATTGGATAAAAATATTTATAAATATAGAAAGAAAAATATATCATAAATATCATATTTAAAAATAAATTCCTAATGAATATAAAAACATCGATTATGGTTATGGAATCTAAATTGAATTATTAGGCAGAAGTTGTAGTTTAGACATATGTATGTAGGATACATTTATTTCCTATTTTTTAGAAAAGAAGGAGGATAATGTTGGATAAATAATAATAATAAAATAAAATTATATTTAGGATATATAATTTATTATTATATGAGGAAAGTTATATATTTAATGGAGGTAGTAGAATAAATAAATTGAATGAGGTCGGGTATGATGAATACCACTAATTCATAAATGCTCATTTTAATCAATTCGTAGTGACCCTTGGAAAGGTAATTTAATAATAATAGTACCTATAATATAATTATAATAAGGTTATCAAGAAATATTTTTCAGGGGGTTTCATGTTATTGGGATAAATATTGTTTAATTATTAGAGGATTGGAGGTTCCCTTTTATATGTTGCGGGAGGGATACACCCTGAATATTTTAAAGGATTAAAATATTATTAAGTGATATTTCTATAAAAGTATCCAATAAAAAAATTAAATATAAATCAAATTTTAAAAGGGTAAAAATATTTCAAATAATTTTGAGTTAATATTACATATGATTTATTTATCACTTCATTTAACCTATGATAACCCAATTTATCCTTATACTATGGTGATTTTTTACAGTCTCTAATATTCAGTATGATTAAAAAATTATACTTTCCTTCATACATAATAATATTTATTCTAATTCAAAATAATGTAGGGATATTTTAATATCCAATTCATATTAGTAGAAAAAATTAAATTCAAAATAAACCTATAAAAGATGATGAAATATAGTTTTCTAAAAAAATGAATTTTTATGTATAAAAATTATTTCATAACACAATTAAGCATAAATTTTTTTCCAGTGAAATTAAATGGATTATGTTTAACCAAAAGAAAATATAAATATTTTTAATTCGTTTTTGAAAAAATGGGACTTTATAAATTCTTGAAACGAAATGGTATTTATTTAGTATAATAGGAAATTATTCTATATTTGTGAAAATAAAAATCTTTTTAGAAAAAAACAAAAAAACTTTTACTTAAGATAATTTTTATATGATGATTTAAAAATTTATATCATTTTAATAAAATAAAATTTCTAAAATTGAAATAAATGAATTATATTATCTATGAATCAAATAAAATATTTTTTTAATGAAATCATAAATTTATATGTAAAATAAATTTAATGAAAAAAACAAAATATTTACTTTGAATTTTTCATTAATTTCTCAATAGATAATCTTTTTTAAAAAAATTTATTTAATGATATGGTTATCATTTGACATACCTTTAATTAAACATCATGGTCATAATGGTCACATTTTATTAATCAGATTTCAATATTATATCAAGGTGTTTTTTAACTCATTATTGTATATAGATAAAGAGATCAAATACATCAAGTTTAGTTCAAATTAAATGCATATTAAATCGAGGGCTGTTAAAAAATTTCCCTTATGAACAGAAAATTATCATAAAATTATATTTCTATAAGAACGTTACTCCCTTCAATAGTAACTTGGTCAGTGGATAGGTTAAAAATGGTAAATCTAATAGAATGATTCAATAGTAATCACCCAACCTAGAAAAAATATAGATATATGTCACAATGGTTGATTTATTCCATTTCATAATAACAAACGTCATTGAAGGATCCAAAGATATACTCTAACATATGATTACATGCCTGATAAATGAATAATTTAGAATTCAAAATTCACACATGCTTAATTTATCATATAACTTCAAATTTAATAGGTTCATTATGAATATTCTCAAATAATATTCAATTTCTTCCTTCAAAATTGATTATATAAACATATATTCGATAAATACTACCAAAAAATGATGTAGGTAGTCTTTAAAGACAATATTCATTAAATATATGAATATAATAATATCATTATGAAGTCCATTTGATGTCACTACAAAAATATTAATCTTAAATAATATATGGAAGGTTTTCATGGTTATACCATCATACTTAATCATCATTTGATGATATCTGGGATTATGTTCAGGATTTGAAATTTTTTATCTCCTAGTAAATCATCAATCAATTAATTGATATATGGTATATGATACATATTTTTCATGGTGATCTTGTTATGTTTATGGTAATCAATAAAAAGATAGTTTATCCCATCTATCTTACTAAATTAAAGAACACGAGCACCCCAAGGTGAAAAATTATGGTGTATGAATCCAATATAATTTTTCTCATGGAGTTACTTATTCAATTCGTAATACTCAATTAGGTATATTTTATATGTTTTCCTTGAAATATACATAGTAACATTTATCAGTTTTATTGAGAAATAAACTTCATGATTCTAGGGAAGACATAGAAACTCTTCTTGAATGAAAAAAAACACTCATAAAATAACTATATCCTCAATGTTCAGTTTCTCTCTAACCATCTTATACATGTACAGATTATGGATAGAAATTAAGACCCAAAATGAAGAGTTAATTTATATTAGGTGTTCATATTCATCCTCACACCAATAAAAAATAATAAGTTCTTTCATAATATGAATTGTGACTTACATTACATAAAAAATAATATTTTATCTATATATGTAAAAAAATAAATTCAAATAATGAAATAAAATTAATATATACGGGGAATTATAAGATTTATTGGAATCAAAATTGCGCAAACATTATAGGGAATGGAACAATAAACCAAAGATGTGAACATCATATCGTTTTGAATTTTCACCACTAGCTTAACATTTAATCATTGTGTTGGTAATTTGATACCCAGAGAAAAATAATTAGATAAAAAAGAGTCATTAGATTTATAAAGAAATGATAAATTGTCTCTTCCAGAGTAGATGACAAGTCTACGTTTCACCAAATCATCTTTTTAACCCACATTGTTTGTAGTGATCACCTAACAAATCCATTTATCAATTTTATTTAGAGGTTTTCACATCAATCATCATCATAAACCCTAAAATTACTTTTGATTTTAGTTAATACATATACCCTTTTTGTTTGAAACATTAGGTTGTGGGTTTTGGATTAAATGGAATCCTCCTCTATTCGATTTTACTAACAGACCTCTTTATCATGTTTCGACATTCCCTGGATTTATGACCAGCCCCTAAATATTTAAACCATCTCATAGTTAAAATCAAAAAGTTCTCATTATTTCTCCTTATAACACCCGAGTATTTTAGAATATATTCATCTTAAAATAAATTTCACTTCTTTAATAGATTGTGTTGCACACAAAACTAATTTTAAACCAGCAACAGTCACTATGAGAAAAACAAACTTTTGCGACGAGTTATTTGCGACGAGAAATTATCCCATCGCAAATAGATCTGTCTAGAGATTATTTGTGACAGGGGAGTCGTCTGATCGCAAACACCTTGTTATTTGTGACGTGTTTTGGTGGCTCGTCGCAAAAAGTAATGTGCTGTTTGGCACGGTTTGCACCCCAAACCGCAGGCAGCTTATTTGCGATGGGAGGAATATTCCGGTCGCAAATAGTTCATCGGTTTGAGGTATTTGCGACGAGTCCCATCGCAAATACCTTGCAGTGGTAAACCTTTTTTTTTGGAAAAAAGGTTATTTCCAACGGGAAATTCCCCCATCGCAAATGGATCATCGCTCGGAGGTTATTTGCGACAGGTCCCGTTGCAAATACCCGGCAGTGATAAATGCGTTTTTTTTGCAACGAGGGGATGCCCCATCACAAAACGTGTGTCGGTAGGAACCTTTTTCGACGAGCTCTGTCGCGAATACCCTTTTAATCACCGACAACAATTAATGTTGGAAATGGTATTTCCAATGGGCTCTGTTGCAAAAGGTGCCTCTTACGGCAGGAATATCGCCGCCAAAGGTCCTCTCACAACTAATCTAACTTATATATTCCCCCCATCTAATTTTTCAAATCCTCCTCTCAATTCACACTTTCTCTCTATCTCTTTACCATATTTTCAGAGTTCCAATTTGTTTGAGTTAGTTTTTTTTGAAGAAAAAGTTTTGAAGCCGTCCACATCAATAGAATATCAAGTTTAAAGGTATTTATATTTTATTTAATTTATTAGTTATTTCATTTTTATGTTAATTTTAATTATTTTTTATTAGATTTAATTTAATTATATTTAAATCGTTTTTGTTAATAGTAGTTATTTGTAATAATAAATTGAAATTATTAGTACTAAGTTTTAATAAATAGGAATAATTAAAAATAAATTTGAATAATTAGTAATAAATAGGAATAATAAGTATTTATTAGAAATAATTAGAAATAATTAGGAACAAATATTTATAATTAGCTATAAATAGGAATAATAAGTAATTATTAGGAATAATTAGAAATAATTAGGAATAAATATGAATAATTAGAAATAAAAAGGAAAAATTATTAATAAATAGGAATATTTTTTATTAATTATAAATAATGTGGAATAATTATGAATAAATAGTAAAAAATAGGAAAAAATAGAAAAAAATTGGGACAATTAGTAATAAATAGGAATAGATAGTAATAAATAAAAAATAATTAAGAAAAATTAAAAATAAATAGGAATAATTAGTAATAAATAGAAATAATTAGTAATAAATATGAATAAATATTAATAAATAGGAATAAATAGTAATAAATAGGAATAAATAGTAATAAATAAGAATAAAGAGTAATAAATAAGAATGATTAGTAATAAATAGGAATAATTAGTAATAAATAGGAATTACTAGTAATAAATAGAAATAATTAGTAATAAATAGGAATAAATACTAATAAATAGGAATAAATAACAACAAATACTGAAAAATTGTAATAATTAGTAATAAATATAATTAAATAGTAATAAATAGGAATACATAGTAATGAATAAGAATAGTTAGAAGTAAATAAGAATAATTAGCAATAAATACGAATAATTAGCAATAAATAAGAATACTTAAAAATAGATAGGAATAATTAATAGTAAAAAGGAATAATTTGCAATAAATAAGAATTATTAGCAATAATAAGAAATAAATACTAAAAAATACGAGTAATTACGAATAAATAGTAATAAATTGTAATAAATATGAATAATTAGTTATAAATAGGAATAATTAGTAATAATTCGGAATAATTTGTAATAATTATGAATAATTTGTAATAATTAGTAATAATTTAGAATAATTAGCAATAATTAGGAATAATTTGGAATAATTTGGAATAATTTGGAATAATTATAATTAAATATTTATAATTTGGAATAAATAGGAATAATTAGAAATAAATAGTAATAATTAGTAATAATTAGAAATAATTATTAATAATTACAAATAATTAGGAATAATTAGAAATAATTAGCAATAATTAGATGTAAATATATATAATTAGGAATAAATGTTTATAATTATTAATAAATAGGAATAATTAGCAATTATTAGGAATAATTATAATAAATAGAAATAATTATATTTAAATAGGAATAATTCGCAATAAATTGAAATAATTAGCAATAATTATGAATAATTAGCAATAAATAAAAATATTTTTGACTAAATATAAATAATTAGAAAAAAATAAGTGTAAATATTAATAAATAGGAATAAATAGCAATAAATACAAAAAAAATAAATAATTTTTTTAATTTGTTTTTATTAATAGTAGTTATATGTAATAATAAATTGAAAGTGTTTGTACTAATTTTTAATAAGTAGGAATATTTAGTAATAAATATGAATAAATAGGAATAATTAGGAATAATTAGTAATTATTAGGAATAATTAGATATAATTAGATACAAGTATTTATATTTAGCAATAAATATGAATAATTAGTAATTATTAGGAATAATTAAAAATAATTAGGAACAAATATTTATAATTAGAAAAAAAAATATTAATAATTAGAAATAAATAGGTATAATTAGTATTAAATAGGAATAATATGTAATAATTAGAAATAATTAGGAATAAATAGTAATAAATAGTGATAAATAGTAATAAATATGAATAACTTATAATAAATAGGAATAATTAGTATTAAATAGAAATAATTACGAATAGTTAGGAATAAATAGTAATAATTAGTAATAAATAGATATAATTAGTAATACATAGAAATAAATAGTAATAAATATTAATAAATAGTAATATATAGGAATAAATAGAATTTAATTGAAAAAATAGTAATAAATAAGAATAAATAGTTATAAATAGGAATTATTAGTAATAAATTAGAATAATTAGTAATAAATTGGAATATTTAGTAGTAAATAGAAGTAATTAGTAATAGATATGAATAAATAAAAGTAAATACTAACGAATAAGAATAAATAATAATAAATACTAATAAATTGGAATAATTAGCAATAAATAGGAATAATTAGCAATAAATAAGAATAATCAGAAATAAATAAGAATAATTACCAATAAAAAGGAACAATTAGCAATAAAGAGGAATAATTAGCAATAAATATGAATAATTAGCAATCAAAAGGAATAGTGAGCAATATATTGGAATAATTAGTAATAAATAGGAATTATTAGAAATAATTAGCAATAAATATTAACAAATAGAAATAATAATGAATAAATAGGAATAAATAGTAATAAATAGGAATAATTAGTAATAATTAGGAATAATTAGTAATAATTAGAAATAATTAGTAATAATTAGGAAAATTCAGGAATAAATAGGAATAATTAGTTATAATTAAGAATAATTAGGAATAAATAATTATTATTAGCAATAAATAAGAATATTTACAAATAAATTGTAAAAAGTAGGAATAAATAGTAACAAATAAAAGTAGTTAGTAATAAATATGAATAGATACTAATAAAAACTAATAAATAAGAATAATTAGGAATAATTAGTAATAAATAAGAACAATTAAAAATAAATAGTAATACTTAGTATTATTTAGTAATAATTATGAATAATTTGGAATAATTTGGAATAATTAGGAATAATTAGCAATAAATATTTATATTTAACAATCAATCCATAGAGAATTGTGGCGCTAAAATTTAATGGTAATTATTAAGAAGTAGTTGTAATTATTTTACTTCATTTTTATATTGTGTTAATATAATTTAAAATTATTCAAAAACAGTGATGATTTATATTTTGAAGAAAAATAAGGAACATGGAAATTGGCATCAGTCATTATTAGATGATTTCACTTGGATAATTCAGCACAGAAATCCATATGGTTTTGGGTTAAATCCTGTATATATTAAGGGTGTTGAATCTTTCTTATCATTTGCATCATTAAAACTAGAATATGTTTCAGAATTAACAATTAAGTTTCCTTGTAAAAATGTACTCTGAGAACGTTTGACACATTTCACAAGGTTGGGGGATATCTCTTGCGGTTTGTATTTCAACCGAATAATGTTTTTTGTTATCAACATGGTGAACGAAGTTCCAGATATGATATTAAAAACGAGATTCTAGATATATCATAGTTTCAATATGTAGTACATAATGTTGCAGGTCCATATGTTCGACAAACTAAAACATAATATGATAGTAATTTAACTCCTGATTTGGAATCATATAAATTTTATGAGTTATTGAGGTCTGCTGAGGATTCATTATTTCCTAGTTGCAAGATAATAAATTTTGAAGTGGTTAAAAAATTTATGGCTATTAAATCAGATAATAAAATTTCAAACAACTATTTTGATCACATATTTTCATTGGTAAAAAACTGTTACCTAAAAGAAATGTGTTGTATAAAAATTAATATGAGAGAAAGATGTTGGTTCGTAATCTGGCACTTAGTTATCGGAAGATTCATGCCTGTCTAAATGATTTCATCTTATATTCTAGTGAAATGATTCATTGGATAATTGTCCCACATGTGGACAATCGAGGTATAATGATACTCAACAGGGAAGTCTGGATCAATTCCAGTATAATAGTTGATATATTTCCCCCTTACACCCAGGTTTTAGCGTTTATTTGTGTCTCAGAACATAGCGTCAATGATTTCATGGCACAAAAAAAGGATTTCAACTGATAAAATCTTGAATCATCCATATGATAGTGATTCATGGAAACATGTTGACTGTCTGCATCCACCTTTTTCTTTAGAAGGTTGAAACGAGTGATTGGGTCTTTCTTCTAACAGTTTCTGTTCGTTTGGTTCTTATGGTAGCCATTATTCATGTTGGACTATCATTATAACTCCGTACAATTTACCTCCATGGATGTTGATGAAGGTGCCCTATTTATTTTTGAATCTATTAATCCCAGGAAATCCGAAAAAGAATATCAATGTGTATTTGAAGCCATTGATTGATTAGTTAAATGCATTATGGAGAGATGGTGTTAGTACATATGATGTTGCAGTGAAATAAAATTTAATATTAAAAGTTGCATTGATCTTGACTATTAGTGACGTTCCGGCATATGGCCTGTTATCTGGCTAGAGCACACATGGTCTGAAATCATGTCCTTGCTGTATGAAAGGCAACAAAGACTTTATTCTTGTAAATGGGGAAAAACGTGTCTATTATGACTATCACTATAGATTTTTTCCAACCAATCATCCTTTTTGGTGGAGAAAAATCACATTTCAAAAAAGGTACAATTGAAAGTAATAACCTCCAAATATGATTTCAGGTAAATAGTTAAAATCAGTTTTATTTTGATTATCTTCCATCACATTTGGGCCCACAGTAAACCAATAGAAAATTGACGGCTTTGGGAAAGAACACAATTGGATAAAATGAAGAATTTTTTGGGATCTTCTATATTAGTCTGATTTGTTGGTCCAATAAATGTTGGAAGTCATGAATATGGAGAAAAACAGTTTTGATAACTTATTTCATAGAGTTTTGGATACACCAGGTTAAACCAAAGATACTTTAATGGCATGATTAGATCTTTCCCAAATTTACTGGTGACCATAACTTTAACTATTTGAAAATGTGCGTTCAAAGAGGTTAATAAATCTAAAATCATCTTATACATAGTCTAAAGAGAGTCACTTATTATTTTTTCAGTGGATTACATATTTTAGACTTCTAGATGGTTGTGCTTCCAATTAGGGCAGGTGTGTTAAAAATGGTTATATTACCAGATCAAAAATTCATGATTGTCATGTTATTGTGGAAAGAATTATAACGATTGGATTTAGTGGTTTGTTTATTTCTATGATTTGTGATTCAATAACAGACATATCATATTTTTTTCAAGACATTTGTGTAGCGACAATAGACTACGATGCCCTAAGAAAACTAGAAGAAGATTTTTCTTTAATTATATGTAAACTGGAAAAAATCTTTCCACCGACTTTCTTTTACTCAATGGAACATCTTACATTACATTTACCACATGAATCAAAATTTGGAGGTCCTGTATAGTTTCAATGGATGTACCCATTTGAGAGATTCATGCAGAAATAAAAGAAAAAATTACGTAACAAAGCATCAGTTAAAAGATCAATTGCTGAAGCTTATTTGAAAGGGGAAATTTCTTTTTTCTACTCTCATAATTTTGATTCTCAATAACCCTCAAAACAAAATCACATGGGACGAAATGAGGGTAAATTTAATGATGAAATGGACAATCAAATGTCATTTTTTGATCATCCAAATCTTGGTTTCAGTGGTGTTCATGAACAATGGATTTCAGATGATGAACATTATAGAGGTCATATATATGTTCTGCTCAACTATGAAGAAATGACATCAATTGTGTTATGAGTTCTTCTATCACATATTCAATAATTAATGTTGTAGTATGTAAACATATTTTATTATTAGGTTATATGATAATCATATCAACAAACAAATTCCACAAATATTACTAGTTGCTCTTAAAGAACGCAGAAAAAAAAATCTCAATGGTTTCAAAAACTTGTTACAATAATTATTGACAGTTTAATATCAATTCTGTTTATTATTTATAATATTGATAATTATTATACAAATATTATGTTGTCTCAACATGCTGATAAAATTGATAAGCAACTGAGAGAGGCTTGCATGTTCATCTGATTCATAGAATCATCGATATTATATATAAGTGTCTTCTTGTAGTAAATGAACTGTTTTTACTAGATCAGCAGGCACATAAGATTTATTATGAAATGTAGTGTGCTACTTCAATATACTTGAGTGATTAGTGGAGTATAATAAAAATGAAATCTTGGGATAATTTGTATACCAAAACTGAATGTGGTTCTGCTAAAGTGGAAGGAATTTAAATTTTTCTAGAGACTGCTCAAAATCCATATTTTTTCACAAAGAGAGGTGAATATCAATGATGACACCCCACAATTAAGGATCGATGATGATGAAGATGTTAATGATTTTACAAATAAATTTGAAATGAAAAGAGATGATGAAACTGAAACTCATATGGATATTGATGATGCTGAGGAGGAAGATGAAGACATTGACATGGAAATCTACAAAGATGAGGATGATGATGGAAATTTACAAATTTAAATGATGGTTATAATCATAACAAATATATATAAATATATAATAGTTATTTTCAACTATATTCTAAAAATAATCATTTTGTGTTTGTGATGGATCCAAATATATTTCGTGAGTTGCAAGAGGCTGATCTACCTTTGGATGAGGGGGATTTCGGATCATCTGACCCTCAACCTACTGGCAGTTCAGGGGGTATGTGGAGGGGGCACAGTATTGTGCAACTAATGATTCCTGACCCAATCCCTGAGAAACATCCAAATGTTGGCTTCGATCCATGAACACTGAGGTATGTTAACCTGAATATTTTAGTTATCTTTCATTAAATAATTTATATATATACTGATTGTTTGATCAATTCTTCCTTTTTCACAGTTTTGGGCATGTAGCTATTGGACAGGGGAGCGCTATCTTGTGTAATTATTTTTCTCATCCATGAATCACATGGGAGAATATTCCCATTGATGTGCGGTGTGACATTTTAAATCATTGGATGGTATGTAAATAATGAATATTTATTTTAAAATTTATTTTATTAGTAACTTTATATTATAAATTATTTGTTGGGATTATGGTATCTCATCGATGATAGCTTGTGTGACGCTATCCAGGTGGTATAGAAGGTGTCTATGCATGAACATTTCCGTTATTTTTTTCACAATTTGTAATTAACAGCAATTAAGAAATCAGGAGTGACAAAATTTGATGAGTCGTGTAGAGCCCACTTACCACAATACATTTCAGATCATGTTTGGGATGGATTATGTTTACACTGGTTGGGTGGTGGATTTCAGAGGAGATCATCATTGAGACGATATAATCGGGGGAGATAGGAGGTGACACATCGAGCTGGTAGCAGTACATTCAGTATTATTAGAGAGCATCTGGTAAGTATATTTTTTAAATATTTTTTATAACATTAAATCTAAATAGTTTATTTTATATTTCTGTAGATAGTAGAGAATCTCGATATTACGGAGTTCAATGTTTATCAGAAGATGAATAGTGATCCAGCCGCTGGAGAGATTAGAGGTGATCTACATCGTCTGAATGTGGTTAGTATTATTATTTTTTTCTATTTTTTATTAACTTCATATAATTTATTGACCATTTTAATTTCACATTGTAAATGATGGACCCATATGAGGCCAATACCTCTCAGACACAAGATGAGAGTCAGGATGAGACAACTGAGAAAACTCGTTACCACCATTTTGATGAGGTGGAAAGGATGCAGGCAACTCAGTATGGCTTTAAGAAGGGACAAGTAGTTGGTATCGACTCTCATTTGACTTGTAGTACTTATTACGGTACTACTGTTATGTCGGCGTCCAACTCGAGATGAGTTCATGATGAGGCATCATCTTCTTCCTCAATGTATTAGGAGCAGTTGCGAACTCAGGCTGAGCTTATAGAGAGTTTTCAAAAGCATCATGAAGAGATTTGTTAGTGGCAGCAGTAGCAGCAGCAGCACGAGGAGGAGATACGTTGATGGGAGCAGTAGCGGCAGCAGCAGCATCACAGGCAGATGGAGTACATGCGCTGTCTGACTCGTAGTTTAGGGATGGAGTTTCGTCCATTATCTCCTCCACATCCTCTTGTAGGCACCCCATAGTTATTTGGGTTTTATGTTACAAACATTTGAAATCATATTTGTAGTAATATGAACTATTAATAGTTTCTGTATTTTACATCGATGCAAATATTGCATAATATAATTTTTTTATTTTTAATACTTTATTATTTATTATATGTATTTTGTTTTTTAATATTTTTTTATTTTAGTAATAATAATATTATTTTTTGATTTGTTTATATTTTTTTTAAATATTGATAATTTTAATAATTTTTTATTTTTTTTATTTTAATAACATTACTATAAATTTCTTATTAGTCATAATTTTTGTAAATGTATTTTTTTAGTATTATATTTTTTAATTTTTTTTTACTAATAATAATATTTTTTATTATTTTAATATTTTAATAATAATAATATAATTTTTTCATTAATCATAATTTTTTAATTATTTTTTATTATGATTTTTATTGGAAACGAGACATTTTGCGATGGGATCCTGTCGAAAATAATCTAAAAATAATTTTTTTTATAAATTGTATTTACGACAGGGCGGTGGGTCCATCGCAAATAATATTTGCGATGAACCCATCATAAAATTTTTATATATATATAATTTATATAATTGCATGGTTATTTGCGACAGGAAATTTTCCTGTGGTAAATAGGATTTTCGACGGGCCCGTCGCAAATGGTTGATTGATATATAATGTATATAATCAAAGGCTTATTTGTGAAGGAAAAAATTCCAGTCGAAAATACCATTGTTTTGTGACTGTCTCGTCGTAAATAAATGTATTCGCGATGCCATTTTCTATAACGGGCTATTTGTGACAGGCTTCCTTCACTAAATCTAATTTGCGACGGGATCCCATCGCAAATATACCATTGCAAATATATATAATTCAAGTAGTGACTATACTATTAATATATTATTATATAAAGTGAACACTATAACCTTTTCCTTAAATTGGATAGTGTGAATAGGTTTCAATGAATAATAAATATTATGTGATTTAACCATATATAAAATTAGTTCATTGGTAAAAAATTTACTAGAAATAAAAATATATCATTTAAAAGAAAGAGAAGTGTTTTTTCCTAAAAACCTATTATATGGGAAAATATTTTTATATCATAATAAATTAATTTAATCATTATTAGTTAGTGAAATTAAAATAATTTATATATTATATAATAAATAAGATATTTTATCATTTGTATAATATTATTTCTATGTATGGGAATGAATAAATCCAGTATCATAAAAAAACTATATTTTTTAATAAGAAATTTCATCAAATTTTACGGATTTATTTTCAAATTTAGTTTTTCCACATATATAAAATTTATTCGAGAAAATAAAATTCAATTTTTAGTCATCATTTCAAAATTTTCATTTGTTGAATTTTCGTATGTTTTCTAAAAACATTCGTTTTTATTAAATAGTTAAAAATTACAACTTCATTAAAAATGAAAATTTCATTTAAAGGAATTATAAATTTATATTATATTATTTTTTAACAAAAACATTACTTCAATTATATTATAATTAATTAAATTTAGTTCATTTTAATCAAATATATGATGAAATTTAATTTAATAACATCGTACACATCTAAGAAGATTTCCTTTGGAAAACTATTTTTCATCGCCTCTATGGGATTAATATTAAATTATATTCCACCAATCTTGTGGGTTGAATTTTGAAAAATGGATACCGAATTTTCAAATATCATTAAAAATATTTAATAATATATTTATTCTAATTTTACTTATAATAAGTTGTAAATACTGTAAAATATAATTATTGTAATTAATGTCAAATTGATTTTACTAGGGGTTAAAGTAAAAAATATAATGTCTAAAATGTCTTAAAAACTAGTAAAATTCCGGTTTTATGGTCATATTTATCATTATCGCATCCTTATTTATTTGATAATTCATTTTTCCCTTTCCCATTTTTAAAATGTTGGCATAATTTATTATATTCAAAAATTACAAGTGTGTCCTCTCCCCCAATTATAAAAATAAACCACCTCTCTTCTCCTCTTCACACTTCTACATACCTCTAGTTCAGAAAATACTTGGAAAAAACCTTCTATATATCCATAAAGACTATATAGAGCCATTTTTTTCATAATTCGTATTTATTAGGTATTTATTTAATTACCATAAGACACCATCCAAACATGATTTATACTTCATAACCATGCATTTTCATTTTATTTCATTAATTAAATCCTTAAAATACCCATCACATATTAGAAAATACTTAAACCTTTATGTTAAATATAATAAGATATTATTACAATTATATCATGGCCACTATCCAGATCCTCTTCAATATAACTAGGAACAAAGCAATCTATCATCTATTCAATGGATTACATCCTCACAAGCTGATGCAATTCTTTTTTCATCACTATCAATTAATAACGGATAAAATGTTGGATTTAATTTATACATAATATATTTATCTCATTATTAATCATTGAAAATTATATTGTCTCATTTATTTATTTACATTAAAATCCATTGGGAAATGATAATGTGTCTTGTTTGTATGTGTAGACTATTACCTCAATGAAGAAATGTGAATTGTTCTTTATTTTATTCTATCATTGATGATAATGAGGGCATATTTAATAAATATATATTAAATAAAAATAATAATTTATGGTTTAAATATTATTTAAAATTATTTCATTCCATCTATTTTAAAATTGGAAACATCGTTCATGGATACATATGGCTTACCATTTTCACGAATATTCTTACTCTTTTTCTAACCTATAAAATTTATAGATTCCCCTAATTAAAAAAATAAACAAAATATATGATATTTATATCATTTTTAACAAAATTAAATATAATAGAACCTTGATCAATGTAAAAGGACCAAAAATACTAGCCGAAAAAACATGAAAAACGTAATTATTACACAAAATTGGATTTTCGGAATGACATGTTAATAAAAGGGTACTAAACAGTCCAAAGTAATCATATATGATATAATATATATGATTTTTGATATGTAATATATTTAAAATAGGTCATTAGTTATTATATAGGAGTTTTTAACACTTATGAAGGAAATTATACCTAAGTTAATGGTTTTTTTGTCCCAATTTTACATCCATGAGACATTTTCCATATTTACCACTTATTCATTTTATACAGTGTATATAATGACATTTTTAGATGTTATATCATGATTATATTTAAGATCATGAAATTATAATTTTTAATTTGAAAATATTTCTTTCATGTTGCATATGATTCAAAAGATATTAGGTGGTAAGTGATTATTTCATAACCTCATCATTATTCAATAGTGTCAATGATAAAGTCTCCCATTGCTAATTGTTTGATATTTTGATCATAAAAAAATATTTTATCATATAATCTTTTTATTAATGAAATTTTCAAGTAATACTACTATTTTACCCCTTTTTTAATTAAAAATATTGAGATATTGTTTTTAAAGAAGGCCAACATTATTTATCTCTAAGATCAAAAATATATTTTCTTCTATGTCCATGTCATTAAGAAATGGTTTTATCATTCTTAAAATTAATTTTAATACCTTTTTACCAATAGTTTAATTTTTAAAAATTATTAAAAATTAATCATTTTTTTCATTTTTTGAATGAGGGAATTTTTTAACTTTTTTAAAAATATTAAAAGAATATATGTTTTTAAGGTACTCAACATGTCCAGAATTTAATACCTTCTAGACTAGTTAATCATTTTAACATTTCATTACATGTTTAAAAATGTTCATTTTAAATAAACTGGTATATTGAAAATTATTGTAATTTTAATTATTTAATGGTTATTCTAAAGAAGAAAAATGACATTTCTTTAATTAATTTTTTAATTTTATTTTTAGTATTTTTATTCTTTATTGAAAAATCATTATATTTCTTATACTCTATTTGGGATATGTTTTAATGGTAAAATAGTTATTATTCCATATGATGGTTTATAATATGTTTTTATAGAGATTTTGTATTCAGATAACATTGACCATATTTCATAGGATATTTTATCATTATTAATATTTTCTAGGGAATGTATTATCATTGTTATGTAATTTTTTCCCAAAAAATGTTTATATATATTAAGTATATTTATCATGGAAATTATTAACATTTTTATGCTTTTTTTAATATATTAATGGTTTTGTTTATTATGTACCTACCAATTCATATGATAAATGCATTGAACCAAGTAGTGATGGGTGGGGCCCACAATTGTCACCTGATGTATCCGTTTGTCTCATTAGATAAACTTGATTGGGTAATTGATTTCCAAAATTAATAATTCCCACATTATAATTTAAGTTACAGATTTTAGTACGTAGTTTGATTATTAGACTACTTATAATATTCATGGTTTTATTTCAGGAAAATGTGATTATTTATGTTGAATTATTTAAATATCATTTATTCCTTAAATTTGGTTCTATATGTCTGAATAATTGGGAAAATGGAATGTTTTTCTGTTAGATACTGTTCAATTTTTATTATTCATTATTTACTCATGATATTTTTCATTGTACGCATAACCATAATGATCATTAGAGCTTATCCCTTTACAATTATTCCATTCCCATGGATAACAAGATGTATATTTTGATTGATTTATGTGTAAATGATAAAGGGAATAAAGGTATTATCTATAAAAGTTTTATGTTGCATTTTAAAATTTTGGTTTTAATATGATTCTTTGGTACATATATAGTTTTCTAAGACTACTAAACTATTTATTCCCTTGGTATATGATTCCATATACGAACTGGATATTTAATAGAGTTACCAAAACATCTAGACTACTAGAATAAGGGAATTTATTATTTTCATTATAGGAAGTTTAGTAGAAACTTTGGGATTTTGATTTAAGAAAACATATATTAGATATCATGACCCTTGACCAACTTTAAGGATATTTCTCATTGAGGATATTACTATGTATAATAAAATATCATAATTTTTTACTATGGTAAATACTATTTTGATTCCCTAGAAATACATCCCATTTTAGAAACTACATATAAATGTGGATCTAGTAAATATATATTAATGTGTAATACTATTAAAAAGGGAGAATACATCCTCGACTTGATCACCACGTAGTGAACGCTAATACTCCTTGCAGACTACATGGATTTACAAACTCAGTGGAAATGTTTTTCGGTAGTTTAAATTTTCATTAGAAAACATTGTGAATTTATTAAAAATATTATAGTGACTAGAGAAAATTCCCAAATAAACTAGGTATATATTTTTTAGATATGTTATACATAAATTTTCTAAAATTTTAATTGTTTCACTATTATTGAAATTATACATTATGATTCCTAATGTTGTAATCTAATTTATTATATGGAATGGTTTAGAATTACACATAGTAGAAGTAATGATAATTATATCAATACACAAAGTCCCTAAAGGGACTTTCCTTTGAAGAAAGATAAGAGAGCTTGTGCTAGATATATAGCTAGAGCTGGTCAAATTATTTTTATTTTTGAGAAGATAACCCAAGTTATAAATTATAACCTTTACCATATGGTATAGTCTACATGCCTATAATGAGGTGTAAGACATCTAGATAACTTTATACATTAGCACATGCCTTCACTGAGTGGGACTAAAAATCCTTTTTATGGTGAGGAATTCATATTTTTCACTGAGAAGACATTGCTTTCTTTGTGATGTAATGAATAATATATGGTTTTAATTGTACATTATCATATCTCAGGGTATGTGAACTAATAGTGGATGTTGATTCAAAACAACAATAATAAATTTTCAATATATAAAATTGATTATAATTATTTAAATATACTATTATATGGAAAAATTCTATTCGAGAAACAGGTGGATATAGAGATGTAATTACTAAGTCTAAGAAAAAAGGATGATGAAAGTGTAATAATCTATGATCCAGAATATAAATTATTAGCAAAGCATGTTGTAGACTACAAACAAAATCTAAAGTGTTATATGGGTTATTTCATTGATGGGATTAATACAATCCATAAAATGGAATTAATCACCATAACATTGTCTTCATACAAGAACATAGTATGTTGGGCTACCAAGACATATAAATAAATCTATAAGCCTTACAGATTTAACTTTTTTGAAATGGAATAAGAGGAAAATAGAGAAACAAATGTATATTAAGAAGAAAGGAAATAATTATTTTATCAAAAGTGTTAAATTTTGAATGAAACACTATTTTACATTCATTAAGGGTATATGAGTTTACATTAAGTGTAAAGGGAAATGAAATTTGGTGTGTCAATATAACGGAATGAACGAATCTTTTATTGATGATTGTTTCATTTATTAGGTAGAGGATAACCATACAAACCAATTCTACAAAAATAATTGGAATAAACCCTAAAAATATATGGGATTGATTTAATGATGATATTATAACTATTCTAGAAGAAGTATAAATTACTCATTTAATTAGATTAATTATTTTTTTATAAAAGTAATTTATAAATGATAATCAGGTTATATTAATCCTGAAACATGTTTGTATTCTACAAAATTCGTTGTTCATTAAGGATTTTGAATTGTCTATTTAATGTTACTAATAAAAAATAAAGTTAATTTAATGGTAATATTATATTTTTTATGAATTCATGAATAAATGAATGATAAATCTTAATACATTCCAAATTTATAGTAATACTGATTTTATGTGATAAAGATAATATTGATTTTGAAGCGGTAAATAGGAAGCATTGGTGGCCTTGAAAATCGTAATTTATTAAGTCAGAATAAAATTTATGATGCAGTTTTCTTCAATTTTGGATTCATGGAATATAATTAAAAGTCTATGATTTCTTTGAGGTTTTATACAGATTCAGGTAATTTGTGTGATTTAAGAGAATATATGATAAAGATATTCAAATATTTTTTATAACATTATGATATACTTTATGATGTAAGTGGAGAAAAATTTAATCAAGTAATATGGAATATAGATTTGAATTAGTAGATTTATTTTGGAGGTGATTTAAATATAACTATGTGTGGAATGATTTGAGAATAATTCTTTTCATTATTGTTGAGGTTATAGAGATTAATATATAATCTAAACATATTATATAATATATGATAATAATTATTTTTTTGGTAAATATATATACATAGAAATAAAAATTATAACCCACTTATGGATCTTACATTTAATTAAAATATATTTTTCATGCTTCAGGAATAAAAAAATATTCAGCTTTTATATTCAATTATTGGATTATAAAATGAAGTGGGAATTGGGGAAATGGAAACAAAAGGAAGAAAATATCCTTGTGTAATGAAAATATATTAAAATTTTATATTATATATAGTTATATATCTTGGGATGAAATCAATACCTCTCTTTTGGATAAGCGACTTGAAAGTAAAAAATTATTCTATTAACATTATTTCCATCATAGTTTTATAGATTAGTAATTGTCAAGATTCACTCAATCATTCACATTTATATGATCAATGGTCTCTATCACTCATCACAAATATGTATCATTTTCCACTCTGCCAATATTTTTCCCTTCCACTAATTTTTTTCAACTTGTAAATATAGTAATGCTTTTTTATAGATGAAATAAGTACTTTCTTTTCCTTATCTTCAAGAGGAAGGATTATTAACCTGTTTTACGAAGTGGATTTTCAACACAAGTTAGACCTATTTTGACAAAAAATTGATTTGAGAGGGTAATTTTTTTAACGGGTTATAATGTAACACACTTAGATTTTAGAACATATTCCTCCATAAATAAATTATATTTTTTGATAGGTTGTGTGACACAGAACACTGAGTTTAAACAGAAAATAGTATACAATTATCATATTATTATTTAATATCTATACTAAAAGCAATCCATTAATTTTTTTGATATAAATTGTACTAAAAATGTTTTGAAAATTATTTGGATTAAAAATATATAATATAAATCCAATTTTTATTAATTGATTAAAAATGACAATAATAATAATTTGATAGTAAGAGAAATATTATTTTTGAATTTTTTTTAACACGATATATTTTTATATTGATATATTATTTGAATAATTATTGGTGAATGATTTTAATTATTATTATTTTTATATAATCAATAAAATATTTGATCGTTCATATAATATTTTTTCTATGAATTTGAATGAATAAATCAAGTTCTATTCATAAAACTGTATTTAAAAAACAGTTTCATCAAGAAATGTACACTTATTTTCGAATTAAAATATACAATTTTTAAAAAAAAAATTATAAAAAATAATCTTCATGTATTATATTATATTGTAATAATTATTATATTGACTATATCAATATTTTCATAAAAGTTTTATTGTTCAATTAATAGTTAAAAATAATGGTTTTATTTAAAACAAAGTTTTTGTTTAATGAATTTATAATTTAATATTTACTATAAATGTTTCAAAAAGATAATTATTTTTGTTATATTATTTCTAATCCAATTTTGGACATTGAAATAAATTATATGATTAAATTTTCTATAAAAACTTTTTTTTAATTATGATATCTTTTCTTGTTGAAAACAATTTTTTATCGCATATAGATGTTTAATATTAAATTAATTTTTTTGGTTATATGAATATAATTTTGAATAAATAATTACATATTTTTTATGAATATTATTAATGTTATAGAATATTTTAATTTTAATTTTTTTCAAAATGAATAGTAAGAATAGAAAAAGTTATTTTCCACATTTGCGGATAAAACAGGTTAATTGGATGTTAAGTTAAAAATTTAATGGTTAAAATGACAATATGACTTGTAAAATTATGAATGCATTCAAATATTTTGTTCTTATATGTTATAAGATTCAATAATGAGAAATTTCATAGACTTATATCTTTTCAAATTTGTGAGAGTAATTTATTCTTTTCAATAATTGCGAGGGTGTCCTCTCCCCATGTTATAAAAGGGTATCCACTCACAAATCCTCTTCAGACTAAAAAAGCACATTAGTTCAGACAAGATCTTCACAAATTCCATCATTAAATCTATCCTCAAGATAGATATACCCTCTTTATTATAAATCCAATCTAGAAAGAAGATTAATTTTTTTTCCATCATCACATCTCACATATGGACATGAGGATTTATTTGTTATAAATATATTATATATATGATTCATTAAAATGATAAATTATAATATCTCGTATAAATGTTTACCTTTCACTCCATTGATAAATGATAACATCGCTCATGCATATGTGTGAACTACCACTACCACGAAGCAATTTGAAATTATTTCCCTTATATTTTTTCATTGATGTTAATTTGGATAGATTTAGTTAAGATATATGATAAATATGATTGTAAAATAATTCATCAATGATTAAATAGTATTTAGGATTTTTTTATCCCTAAAAATATGAAGACATTGTTCATACGTACACACGACCTACCATCTCCATGAACAGAGTTACTCATTTTTATACCTCTAAATTTTATAGATAAATATTAATAAATATATAATGAATATTTATGATACTTATTCCGTAGATAAAATTGTTTTTATTTTTTAACCATGATCAAGGTATAATTACCAAAAAATAAAAAACCAAAAAATATATGAATCAAAAAGAAGTTATTACCTGGAACTTCATTTTAACAAATAATTGTAAGAAATGTGTAATAAGAGGGAATACATAAAGCCTATATTGTATTATATATTTAATATTTTTGGAAAATATTTATAATAAGTCTATATTTGTTATACTGGGTTCCAAAACATGTAATAAAAAAAATAAAACTTGAGGTAGGTGTTTTAGTATCTCTTTTTTTATCTGAGACATATTTCATATTCACCACTAATTATTTATTATAGTCTATATAATTCCAGATATTTTTTTGTTTTATCATTAATCTCTTTACCTTTAGGGTATTTAATAGTTCCATTGGAATTTACTTATTTAATTGGAAAAACGATTCAAAAGTAACTGATTGGCAAGTGTTTATTTATTAATATCATCGTTATTTAAGATTGTTAATGATTAAATATCCTTTGGTAGAATAGTTCAAAATTTTTAACATAAATTATGTATTTTATATTCTCATATTTTTATTTATCTAATTTTAAAATGATTTTAAAATCTCCCACACTTTGGTAATTAAAATTATGTATAAAATGATTTCAATAAATGTCAAATTCATTTCACTATTCAGTTGAAAATCCATTTTCTTTCATGATCATGTTTTGTAAAAAAATTATTCAATTTTTTTACTTTAAAAAAATATTTATTAATGTAATTTATGTAAATACTTGACTTTTTCCAATATATTTTAAAATTAATTTTATTTCATTTTTCAAGTGAGTTACATTTTTAATTTTACAGAAAATAGGAAATGAGTCTTTGTTTTTAATATACATATCTTGTATGGAATTCCCCACAATCATGACTAGTTAATTCTTCAAAGAATACATTAAATGTTTATAATTTAATTTTAAAATAATTTTTTTACTAATATTTAGTAAATATTTTTTTAAAATGTGAATTTTAGAGTTCAAAGAATATTTTCCCGATAAATGATTTTAAAGGAAAATTTTATGGTATTTCTATTTATCAATTACAACAACCCCTATATAACATATTATACACTAGATATATATTATAATGATGTCATCATTATTATTATTCAATATTTTTCGGTCAATATGATTAGATATGTACTATTTTGGTATAATTTTTTGTATTACTCTGTATGTTTTTTATTATGATTATTAATATGGAAAACTATTTAAATTCATATACAAGTTTTAAAATAGTAATGCTAGTTTTAATTACAGGTATGTTTATGGGGAATTATTAGCATTCTGTATCCTAGTTTTTGAATATTAATATTTATTTTTATTATGTTTCTACCATTTTATTTGACGAATGTATATGACTTGGTAAGTGACGAGAATGGGCCATTATAGCCCTTTATTACATCGATATGGAACATGAGATAGAGTATCTTGGGTATATTAATGAGGAATTAACCTATTTTATAACATTTCAAGGAAGGAGTCCTTTATGCAATGGTAAAGATTTCCATTCTATTTAATTATATCATTATGTGATTTTTTATTTATGTGCATGTGATTATTTCACTAGTTAGAATATTTATGGACATGTTTCAATCTAATGATATTATTTATATGGATTTCTTATGATCATTTATTGCTTCTATGTTATTTTTTATGTTTATGTTACTAATTAAATGGAATGTGTTTCAATAATTTTATTTATCATATCGATTATGCCTTATTTATTCATGATTTCTTCCTTTATATCCATAACATTTCCAGACATTATATCTAGTATGTTTTATATGATTCCTTTCTCCATGATACAAGGATGAGTTTTATGATTGTTATATGGGTATATCCCAAAGGGAATAATGGAGTTCTCAATGTATATTCAGTATTGTATTTTGTGCATTCCATTATAATTTGAGACTAATGTAATTATTTGGTTTTCAAAGACTAATAATATATTCAGTCCTTTAGGATATGATTTGTTTTATCTAGTGCCAGTGTAATAATTTAACCACTAACTCTTTGATACTAGGGTTTGGGTGATTTTAGTTTTGATCAAAGGATGTTTAATAGAAACCATAGTAAATCGATTTATTACAAAATAGATTAGGGAACATAAACCAATTAATTACATTGATAAAAAGACTATGTATAGGATTCAATCCTAATGATTGATATGGTAGAGATTTTCTGGATTTGCTAGAAATAAATCCATGTCTATCTACTACAAGTGGACATGGGTATATCATAGTTGTTCTTATGGGATGTAAATCCAAAAATGGATCAATTTTAATTGAATTAATTATTACATGGTGCAAGGTAAAAGACCATATAGACTACTTTGGTTTACACTCTTAGGGGATATATTTGGTATAGTTCATATTTTTTTAAAGAAATAACTCTATTTCATTTGAAAGAATTTTTATTAGTTTTTTATACTCCAAAAGATAACATGTCTATTATTTAGAAATGAGTTATATATAAAATTTAAATTCCTATTAATCATTTAAATAGTCATGAAATTATAAATTTTGATTCAAAATGTTGTTATCCAATATAGTTTATTACAAATGGATCCTAGTGGAAGAAATGGGAATCATATCAATGGGTCTAGTTCATATAAGGATTTCCCTTCTATAACAGAGAATGAAGCTGGATCTAGAGACACAACTTGAGAAAAATATATTTAAACTATTTTATGGTGGATGAATTATGTTAGGAATAATATCCTTCCATGTATTGAGCATTCTAATGATCCAAAAATGGTGTAACAATGTTATATCACTTCATGAATTAGAAAACTCTATCATGAGATGGGATTACAAATCCATTTCGACCTAAGAAATGAATATGTTCCACTGAAAATATATATCTCACATTAGGAAGAAATTAATGGGAGAAGGATTTTAAGGAATTTTATTATCTCTTAAGGTATGTAGATTAATGGAGTTCATTGATTCAAAACATAGAGAATGAAAAAGAAATAATAAACATAGAGTGTAATTATTTTGTGGTACTCTTCATGGAAGAATAGCTTCCGCATGAATAGTGAGTGGATATAGATAAAAAATTCCTATGTCTACCATAAAAGGAATATGAAAATTTCCCCATGTATATAGATGAAATTACAAGGTTAGAAAGGGGTGTTAGAGAATACATAAATAATCCAATGTGTAATATTGACTATTTCATTGATGGGATTAATCTAATCATTCAAAATATTGTAGTCACCCAAACATTCTTGTCTTGTGAGTAATAATATAACAATCATTCATGATAAAGGATAAATTTTACTGGTATTTTTTATTTGGAGGATATCATGTGAACAATAATAAAATATAACCAAAATTAGGAATGGGGGAGAAGGGAGAAAATATTTTTCCACATGTGATAATTTTTTTTAGAAACACCCTGACATATTATTTATGGTATTGAGATTTTTCTTCTTGTATGGATAGAATGTCCATCATGGAAGTGACTATATGGGTAAGAAATAAAAAATTAAGCTTCTGCATTTCATATGTAAGGAGATGGGGAACTATGAAAATTATTTCCCCAATAATTAATGAAATAAATTTTGGATGATGAAAAAATATCAATCTCAAGCATATGTGATTACTACAAATTATATAGAATAAATTTCCTTTTGTATTTGAATTTTATAATTATGTTTTAGAAGCATTTAATCAATAAAATTCTAGTTATGTGATTCATGAAATATATAAGGATTGTACTATTGTAAATTTTCATTATGGATTTGAAATAATATGAAGAGTAGTATTTATAACCTAGAAAAGCGACTTATGGTTAGGATATATTTTTAGATAATACATAAATAAGGGAATGATTACCCTTAATATGGTCCAAATTTTGAGTCATTAAAGATTAGTTGGGGTAAAGAGATTACTTAATAGGAATAAGTAGATGGAATATCATTGGTGACCATTAAAATGCTTAGTGATTTGGGTATATAGTCATGTGTGATGGTTTTTAATACATTTTCACATTCATTTAATATACTACTTAAACGTTGATTTCATTTAATTTTTATAGTGATTTAGTTTAGTAGTGAGATTTTAAAAATTATATGATCAATGTATTTACATGTTTCGTATGTGATTTTAAGGGAAATATTATATTGATTTTGGATAAATTTTTAATTAAAAAAATTATGATTTTGGATTTGAATTTTTTCAAATTTATTTTAGAGGATTCATATGATTAACATGGAATTGAATTATTTATATTTTTTTTTGGGACATATTTTTGGGGATTTACCGATTAAAAATTGATTATACCATATTGGCTAACATGTGCTAATAATTATGGTTTTGTTATATATTTTTCGTAATATAGAAAGTATTTTCACTCATTTTTTGATCTTATGACAAGATGAACATAAATGTTAATGATTATTTCATTAAAATATTTAACTAGGATATTAATTTGGTTGGGTGATAAATGAATTAAAAAAAATTTGAATAAAAACTCCTGTATAAAATTATTATTATGAAATTAAATGATATTATGTAAATATATTTTTTGTTATTCAACATAATTATATAAAAAATACACTATTTTAATAAAAGTGAAACTGAATAAAAAAATCATATACTATTTTAGTATCCATCATAGATATATGGCATTATGGTTTTTAACATTCAAAGAATTATTCACTTAATTTTGTTCAATTATCTCTATCACACTTTATATATAATTACACATTTATTAAATGTCTATAATTTCACTTCCTAATAATTTATTCTTACATTAAATCATAGTTATGAGTTATTTTATATTACCTGCGTACATTCCTTTACCTCTTATTAATAAAATATTTTATTAAACGTGTTTATTTTAGGGGGTTTCATCAATTGTTATACATATTTGGAAATAAATATAATTATCATGGTTAAATTAGATTAATGGATTATAATGTAACACCCAATGATTTTAGAATATATTATTTATTAAATAATGATTATTTTCATGCTAGGTTTCCTTATACACAACACCATGTTTATATGGAACAAAATATACTATTAAAATAAATGTGTTATATAAACATTATTACCTAGCCATTAAATTAGTGGGTATGAATTATACTATGTATATTATGAATGATATATTTTTTACACATATATAAAATAAATCCATTGGTTATCAACTGATTAGACTTGAATATAAAAATTATTTGAATGTAAAATAAAATTTTCCTCTAAGAAATTATATCTGTGCATGTAATGTCGTTTTATCATAATAATTTTAATTAATCATTTATATTGAGTTATTTTAATGATAAATTCATATTATATATTAAATCAATATTTTCATCATTAATTTAAAATATTTTCTATGAATGATTGACAAGAAGTCATGTTTTATGCACAAAAACTGTATTTTTCAAACATATGTATTTCACAACATTTTTCTTACTTATTTAAAAACCATTGTTTAAAAATTATAGAAATTTTAGGATAAAAATAAACAACACTTTTTAATTAATTATCTTAAAATTATAATTTAGATAATTATTTATAAAATTTTGACCTAATTAATATCTACATCACTATTGAAAAAATATTTATATTATCAAATTAGACAACTAGATTTAAAGAATTTATAAACATAATTTTTTTAAAAAATTATCTAATAGAGAAATAAGATTAATTAAATTATAATTAATCCATATTATTACATTTTAAATGATTATATGATCAATATTACTATAATTTTTGTATATTTATGAAAAAAAGTTCTTTAGAAAAACCATTTTTTCCATATCTGCATGTTACACATGAATTTAGAATATTCAACTAAATTGCAATGAATTTCAAAAAATGTATCCCATATTTTGAATAATACAAGTTATTTTTATATAATAACTTCAAATTATTTTTTGGTTATTACTAATAGTAAAAATAGTAAACAAATTATTACTACTATGAAGGATAAAATAAGTTTACCAGGGGGTTAAAAAAATAAGGGTTAAAATGCCATAAAAATGTGTGAAATTATTATTTTATGGACATATGTAGACATTATATTATATATGGTTCAAAAATGTTTCATTTTGGACCTTTTTTTAATGTGAAAAAGGGCTTTAATTTAATCTTTTAAAAAATTATAGGTTTGTCTCCTCCCACACTAATAAAATGGAACCCTCTCTTCTCTCCTCTTCCCCATTCCAAAAGAAATTTATATATGAAAACACCTTCTGAAACACCGTCCTTACAACCATATATATGAACTACAGTAAAATTTAAGGATAAATACTATATGGGAATCCTTTGGTTATAAATGTATATAGGTTTTCATAAGAAGAGGTATTGTTCATTATCATGCGTTTGCCTTTAATTTCAAAAAATAACACATTTAAATATATGTTAGCTATTATAAATGAAAAAACACCATTTTATATAAAATTATGACCTGTGATAATGTTAATTACATTTTCCATATCCAAATCCTCTTCCATCAAATGTGAATCCATAATGATGATCGTTTCTACAATGGACTATGGCTTCATGATCCAATGTAATTAATCTTCCATCACCACCTATCATCGTAGGATATATTTTTGGATTGAGGGATATATATATATATTATTAGATAATTTATGTTATATAATTATAATATCACATCTACCATCAAACCATACAAACCATTAAGAAACAGTAACGTCTCTTGTGTGTATGTGTGGACTCCAACCTCCATTGAGTGATGTGAAAAATATTTTATTTTATTTTTACATGGATGGTATTAAGGACTGATTTGTTGAATAAATATGATAAATATGATATAATAATTACTATGTAATTTTTAAATATCATTTACTTTTATTTCCATCCATCTGTTAAAAAATTACAACAAAATTCATTCATATGAACGGCCTTCCACCTCTATGAATGGTGTAAATTAATTTAAACACTTAAAATATTATATATTAGTATTAATAAATACATAATGTAAATATATGGTATTTATAACATATTTAAAATTATTTATATTATATAACCATGAACTTTTTATAAGGAATGACAATACAAAACAAAAACATTAATAAAAGTGAAGGACTTATTACTCGTAATGATATTTTAACAAGAAATTGTTCATAGATAGATAAAACATTGTAAAAAATAAATATTAAAATGTAAATTTTTTAATTTCATAAATACATGTATCATAGAACTATATTATCTATATATGAGGTTTGAACAAATAATATGTAAATCGTACTTGAGGTTAGGGTTCTATTCTCAATATTATTTCAATGTGACATATGAAATACTCACCATTTATTTAATTTGTATGTTGTATATACTTCCAAATAGATATAGTCTATTATGAACATATTTATCTCATTGGTAATTGGTTGTTTAATTTTAATATATTTCTTTCATGGAGAATGTGATTCAATTGTTACCTAGAGTTAAATTTTTATTCACAATCTCATCATTATTTCGGACAGTTAATTTTTTATCCTCCCATAGGTGAATAATTTGATATTTTTATCTGATTTTTTTTAATTTATTATCATCTCATAATTCATGAAAATTTAATTTAATATTAATTATTTATTCCCAGTGGTTTTTATAGTGATTGGAAATTTATTTTTAAGAAAAGATTACTTTATTTCTCTCATCGGTTAAAAATATTTTTCTTTCCATGTCTATGTTTTATTAATATGTTTCAAAAAATGTATTCAAAATTTATAATTTGTTTTATTATATAAATTTTTAACCATTAGTTAATTATTTTTACAAAAATTTAATGGATTTATTTTTTAGAATGAGGTACTTTTTGGATTTTACAGAAAATATGGATGTTGTTCTTTACGTAGTAAAAATTTATTAAATTTATTGACAGAATGAACAATCATTTATTTGATTCCTCCATTACATGTTTAGAATGTTTTTTCAAAGAAACAGATTTTACTATTATTCTATAAATTTTTATTTTTGGGAATTCATTCTCAAATTTTAAATGATATTTTCTAGAAAATAGTTTCAATGATATTATAATGGTATTTTTATTAATCCATAACAAGAAACCTTCTATTACTTATAATATATTGGGGATATGTTGTAATTATTCCATAATTATTATTTCAATTGCTTGTTTATGATTATTTTGAATGCTATTTTACTATTTAGATATTATTCAATGTATTACTCTAGATGTTTAATATTATGATTAAAGGTTTTAGAAAGTATTAATTGTTTAATGATTGTCTAATAATTCAACTTTTTATATTGATTATGATAAATAATTTTAGAAATTATCATAATTTCAAAATCTAGTTTTCTAATATGATTATTATCATTTTTTATGTTTTCCCCATTCGTAAGAAGAATTGATAGGACATAATATATTATCGGTGGACCTGTCACTTCCCCTAAATTCATCAATAGTTCTCATGAGACAAACATGCTTCATAAATTGGAAAAGGCTTACCAATTTATGTAACATTCATTTTTCATGATAAAATGATGGCACTATTATGACATCAAACATTATTCATTCCCACATTATGATATTAGTTCTTAATTTCCATCGTAATATTCTAATAGTTTGAATATCCATGAATATGTTTTATGATAATGTGACTATTTATATTGAGTTATTTGATCATCATTTTTCCCCAATCTTATTAATCATGTTAAAGTTAAGGGTTACATGGAATATATTTCAATTATTTTCCCACGAAAATTTCTTTCTCCTTATTTATTCCTCATAACATCATTTTTTTGTGTGCTCTAATAAGGAATTAGATCTCACCTCTTAATTATGTATCCATTATCAATGAAATCAATAAGTTCATTATTTTTTATATATATGTATGTTATATAAATAAAAATGGTGAACTCAATGAAAATAATATATTTTATTTTATGTGTTTTTTTAATATGAGGATCATGTACATATTTAACCAGACTATTAATTATTCAGTCCTTCAGGATATTTTTAATTATATCAAGTGAAATTATAATAAGGTTATAACTATCCATGTATATCTAGGTTCAGGTTATTTATAATCCTCCCACATTTTAGGAATTTAGGTGACTATAATTTATTTCAAACAGTTTATTTTTTTTCGAGAATTTATGAGGCCGCATCATCAATTTCTTATCAAAACCATGGTAATGGTGAGAATATCTGATTTACATTTCTACATTGAGATTACATGAAAAAATTGATTCATATATATAAGATTTATTTATAAACAACCCCACTTATAGACTTGGTTTTATGAATCCAAAGAATCAATCGATTTTACTTTTAACATTAGCGATTAAATCAAATTCATTACTTGAATGTTTTGTAAAATTATCCTCATAATTACGAATGGGGTAATTATAATTATACATTATATCATGGAATTACACAACCATTTTTCCCATATAGAATATGAGGAAATTAATTATTCAAAAATATAATCTAATAATAATCCCATTAAATGGAGTTAATTTTTTTCCACTTGACTCAGTTTCAAAATATGATCTTTCTGTCGATCTACTTCACATTCAAAATTAAAATTTTCTACGACAGATTTTTCAAACATTGAGAACTAGAGAATAGAACATAATACCACTATGGAAATGATCCATCAATCTAACCCTATTGGGTCATATGAACAACTAAATGAAGTTGTATTTTTTCACATGAAAGGATCAACAGAAAGTTATTCTCTACTTAGATCATTCCAAATATTAGAATTATTAAGGTACATAGAATTTTTTCCGAGTATAGACAATGTATTTGACAATATAGATCCCATAGATGTCTATTTCTTAGGATGGAAATCATTTCATTGTACACCATATTCATTTTTAAAATGATTTCATACGAGTCCAACCATTAACTGAACATGAAAATTTTAGTATGAGCATCATGTTACAATAATTAGTGTGAGAAATCTAATTATCTTGAATAATAATTCATTCAATATCTAAATATTAATACCTTCTTGTCAATTAATGATAATATAAATTTAACTTAGGCAATCCAAGATCATTATCTATTAAAATTCATTATAATAATTTATAGAAAATATATGTTTTTGTAATTGTATCCCTCCATACTATCTAATAATGTGAATGTAAGGTCCCATTCACCATGTACTATAATGATGGTTGTGATTTAAATGAAAAACAATTTTCAAGGTAATTACCATCCAACGGCCCGAAGGCCTTCAATATTTTTTTTATTTTAAAGCAAAGTAGCCCCCTTTTAATGGAAGAAGGGGGGGAACCCGAACAGACATCATTGACATAAAACATCCACAAACCGAAGGTCAGGTGAGGTAAACCAAACTAACTACATGAAGAAACCGCTCCCTATAAAATGATCATGAAAAACTCTCCACCGTTGCAAGGATGAATGACAAGCAAGTGTCATGTGTCAAAGCACAGTCCCGATCCGATGGCGTGCGCTATACCCTCTCGAACATCCAAATCCATAAAGCACTAAAATGATGAAAAAAAATCTATATAACCTCCTATGGGTCCTTCTCTACATGATCGAGTCCGGAAGCAACACCAAACAAATAGGTCTCGCAAACCCTTCCATCATTCAGAAAAGGAAAATCCATTGAACCCCGACATTGACCATCATGTGCCAACCCTGCTATCGTACTCAAAACACTCCCACCACCATAGCCTCAGGATACTGGAAGACAGTTCAAACACCATGAGATCAAGCAATCATCACCAAGGATTGAATGGCTTAACTCCGTAGTAAGGGAATGCCACCGATAACAGAATCAAGGACTTCCAATAACAGAAACGCCACTCTAGGAATGGATTTTATTTGATCAGAACCATGATGAACCCTTACCAGGTTCTAGAAAAAGCATCACGGTGACAAGGAGTGAAGAGAAGAGCCAATGATGTTGAACCAGGACCTCAAAAAATAGATCCATCCAGAAAACCAGAATCATCAAAAAAAAACAATATCACCGAATCACTGAATAAACAAAATGTCAACACTCAAAGGATCTGAAATAGAAAACCTACCCCCTCTATAGCACGATATATCTGGATGAGCCACACACCTAGAAAGACCACCAAATCACCACCCAGAATGCCAAATGCTGCAATGGGAGACACCGGCCTAACCTTCAAAACACCACCGAGAATCAAGGCACCCAACCACGAAGCCCTACTGAGAATTAGAAATTTTTACAGTGTCACACCATTGGTCCCGCAATGAGCCATCCTCCGAAGAACCACCAAGAACTGCCGCTTCCACAGAAGAAATGAAGCCCCGCTGAAAGAAGATGCTGACCGCCACACACCGTCGGACCCACACTGAGATTTCAACATAAGGACCACCAAGGGACAATGTCGGTGCTCCAACAACGATGCCCATGATGAGATGAACCAAAAGTGCTGCATGAAGATCCCAACCGGAGGGGGAAAGAAAAAAAAAGAGAAAACCCTAGATCCGCAGGGGAAGGTGAAGAGGCCGCTGTGAGGGATTCTTCATGGTAATTACAATAAAATGAATCTATTCCAAAATAAAATCCAAATATAGTGTTTAGATAGTGATGTATTTCAAGGAAATCCACATAATTTGGTCCACACTAAAACATTAATATGTTATCAAATATATAGTATTATCCCCGTAGTTTTTTCAAATTTTCTCTAATATTAATCCCAAAAAATATTTCAACCATATTTTGATTCCAATTGAGATGACTGGATAATTTCATAAAAAATATTAAATTATTTTAGTTGAATATTAAATGACTCTCATAACATTAAACACCCTAAACATGATTCTTTTTTGTAATTAGAGACTATAAACCAAAAAATATTATTAATGTACAATATTTATCATCTATAACACCATTAATTACATAAGGTTCCCTTCAAGACTCATCATACATATTCCACTTCACTAAAACATGGTAAAAGAGATAAAACATAATTTGGGTAATGGTTTGATGTTCATTAAGGGCTAACATAGGATATATAAATAAATTGTCACATGTGATCATATCATGATAATAAGGGTATGATAAGATTTAATTACAAATAACTAATCATACTCAAGAATTCATGTATCATAATCATGATTCATGGAATAAAACTTTTATATATAACGTTACTGGGGGATCATCAAAAAATAAATTATGAGCCCAATGTTTGAATTATAAGAAAGTAAACGTGGCATAAAAGTGTTCCACCACCACTGGTATTAAAATTGTATTATATTTAATGTTTAACTGTCAAAACCATCATATCGTAGTATACATGGCATCACTACTTCAATCTCATATCATATCACATTAGGAAACCTATAATATTTCCAATATATTCATTGATCTAGTATCTGTAAAAATTTCCCACATTGGATCCCGATCATCAACTCATTTACATTAATTATATCATTAAATTTTTGGATATACCCAATGAGTTTGAGTATAATAATGGAATCAAATGTCACAAATTTTTACCATACATATATGTGAAAAAAGATGAAAAGATATTAATTATTTCATCATATAATAAACCTTGAAAATAAAATGGGATTGCTAAACCATTAATCATTACATTTCTATTAGGTATCCGAAGAAAGAAAAACGTATGGTATGATTAGGTCTTATCAATTTTGTAGCATAAGAGATATTAAATTTTGTTGAAAAAAATAAAAGTAGAATAAAAGATAATAATAATATTTTTTTGAAAACCTGAGAATATATTTGTTTCATTTGATAACATTTTAACCATAAATTTCTAAAACGTGAAAAAGAATTATTTTCATTGAATTTAAATTTATTTTCATAAATTTTGTAATCCTTTTAAATTGAATGTTTTTGTGAATTTTAGGTGCCCATAGTAGTTTCCATGTTGTTTGGAGGGAGTTTGAGGAGTTTTGGGAATCCACTTCCAAAATTATTAAGGATTCGGTATGTAGGTAGGCACTATGCTGTAGTGATTTGGTTTATCGAATATTATAACTCTGGTGTGATATAAGGGTGTTCAAGAGGATAATTGAGGCAACTTCTAAATTGTGGGTCAGCTGCATTGTTGAGTCATGATGCGGTGTTGCCCATCCCATAGAGTTTTATCACTACAAACATCCTTTATTATCATGTTTTTATGATTATTATAACAATTTGAAATTAGAAAAAAATTAAATAGTTTATTTTCAATTTACTGGATTAATTGAATCATGAACTAATGAAGAATAATTTTAATGCAATATGGTGTTTTTATAATTTTTTTCTAATAAAATTTATGAAAATTCAAGGTTTAATAAAGTTTTAGATTTCATCATAATTGTAATTGGTTAGCTAACAAGAACATTATTAATACTAATAAATGTAGAAAGAAAAATAAGTAATGTAATTGGTAGTATATTATATCATATTTTATGGAAATGTTTTTTCTAGATATCATGTTTAAACATTTAATATATTAATATATTTAGTTCAGAGGATTCCCATAGTAAGAAAAAATAAATAATAATTTGGTTAACTATAGATGGAATTAAAATCGGTTTTTTGAAAATGAAATCAGGGTTTTAAAGGTTACCATTTTCTTGACAATGATTATTTCTATAAGTTTGGTTGTGGGAACATATTTTTTGGAAAAAGTGGAATGCCTTGTTTTTTCGGCATGTTTTCCTATTGATTAATCTTGTTTTCTTTTATTATTATGATGTTCTCATGATACAAGACTTATGATATGAGCCTGGGATAGATGGGTGTAGGATGGATGATGAAATATTGGATTGGTAATATTTGTTTTTGTTGTATTAGTTGATGCATGCAATGGAAATATACATCGAATATATAGGTGGGTGTTGGGTATGGAGATAGAGATGATGTAATGTTTCAAATATGGGCTTGGAAATTATTTTAATAATTATGAATTAATTCCTAAAATAAATATTTTTATGGGCCATTGGTTTGGTTTTTTTTGAATCCATTTACCTACTAATTGAGCTTGTTTTTTATTTTTTCTTACATAATTTAATAGTAGCATTAGAGGTTGTACTAGTGTATGTTGATTTATGAATGATGTTTGTAATTTTTAATAAAAAGATTTAACCCGTGTAGTTGGTGTTTTTGTAATGTAAATTAGATGTTACATTTGAGAAACTATGAACTCAATTTGGATTATGTTGTGAGGGAAGGGAATTGGATTTAGTGGACAATAATGTTTAGCGTAGAATAATGTTGATGATTAATTGCTGAATTTTAAATTAATTAACATAGTGATCCCAATAAGAAGAAAAGTTTTAATTTTAGGTATAACATTATATGTTTTTTTCTTATATGATATCGAGTCTCTAATAGTGGATCTCTAGAATCCAGGTGACATTATATTCCATTAATCATAATAATAGGTCATTACCACTTTGTGGTTGTGAGAAATACTACATTTTATTCCATATATAATTTCATAATATGCCCTACACATATCATATAGAGGGACTAAAAATTAATGGACACTAGGAATGTTTTCCCCAACATCTCGGTGGGATGATGGATGGAATGCTACATCATTTAGTAACACACTCTTCTCTTAGAAGAATTATGTTATGGTATTCATAGTGGTTATTTTACCATATATGTGTGTTGTGGGGTGTAATGTATTTTCTTTATTTCACTAAAATGTATTTTAAAATATGTTATTTAAATGGATAGCATAGGTTTGAAGTGTATATGTTGTGATGGATTAAATAAACTTATTGTATGGGATGTGATGGATTGAGGTATTATACATGGTTTTTAATACAAGTTATATGGGTTTGGAGGATCCTATATTCTATTTTATTACTACAATAGATGTGATATGTTATGATGTGATGATTTGATGCATGAGGTACATATTGTGGTAAATATCATATGAGTCTTATATATTTATTAGTTTTGGAGAAAGGTGGATCAGAAACTATGCTGTTGGTGAAGAATGAAAAATCAGTTGGGAAGTTTTAGTGGGGGAACTTTTTTATAGTATACTATATAATTCCTAACATGCGATACATGGGGAGGGATAACTATAGTGGGGTAGTAAACATACTAAACCTATTTTTGTGATGATTTAGTTTCACTTGTTGTTCATTTAGATTTATTATGTTTTCATTATATTTTGAATTAGAATACCCATGGGGGATCATATTGAGTACACTATTACTCTCACCCCACATATATATAAACACTATTTTCATGTTAGTATAATAATTTTGGGGATCGATATGGATATTACTTGCTCGTAGTTTCTTAGGATTTGTTTGGGGTTGCGGTATATGTTATGCTTAAATTTTAGTATATTTAGTTTTACTTTCATGTTTTTATAATTAGTATGAAATTACATGTATTAAAATGGGTTAATTAAAATATTTTATTTTGATTTTATTATATTATATATCTTATCACTATCAATCTTATACCTTTTATAATAGAGGGAACTTACTACAATTTGTATGTTTATTATACCCTCAGTGATAGTCTCATACCATGGGTCTACTAGTGGAGGTACATGGGAAGTCAACATATCTGTTCTCTCATTTTCATCCTAGAATAGGTACTCTTTGGGGGTGTGGTCATGAAATAGTTGTTTTAAATGTTAAATATAGTGGATATGATTATGTTTGGTTTCACATATAGGTGATATTTCATGGGGTAGTAGGGAGGGGTTTTTTACTATGTTTAGTAAGTAATATAGACATAGGAAACCATCTAAGACATGGGTATATATGTGACATGCAAGGTAAATAAAGAACCTAAAATTTTTCAAAATTATTAATATTTTTGAACCAAATATTAATTCTACTTTAATGGGGATGTAATGTTTAATGGTGTACCTGATACACAACAATGGGTTTCTTTGAAATCTTTTGTTGCACACTAATAATATAATATTAATACTTTAAAGGGAAATTAACTCTTAGCTGTTGTATTGGATGGAATAAATAAAACTAAATAAAATATGATTATACATGTTAGTTAAATGTATTGACTTTTATCCAAAAAAATTTACAGGCATAAAATGCGAATGAATCAAATTTTAAGCATAATTTACATTAAAAAGGACGATTTACCGCCTTTTGATGGAGAACCACACTTAAATATAATTTTGGACACTTTAATACATTATATTCGACCAAACAAAATCCTTCTATATAAAATAAATTAATATGACTTATATGTTTAAAATTTAGTAAAATTGTAATCATTTTGGAATTCGTAATGTCAAATTTAGTTTAGGTTGATTTTTTGGTATTTTTCTGAAAAACATCAATTTTTGATAAATAGTGAAACTGCTTAGTAGTAGTTAAAAAAAACCGACTTTTTCTTTTAAATGAAATGTTACCACTTCTATGAATTTAATTTTGAAAATAAGACCTACATTTTTTTATTAGTAAGTAAAATTTGGTTCAATAAGATGAAAATAATTTTTGGTCAATTGATTCTTTTGTCTTTTATTTACCGTGGTTAAAGGTAAATAGGGAAATTCAAGGTAAAAAGGATATTATAATTTTTAGAAATTACCTTAACACTTGTACTAACATTATTTTATGAGTAATTTCTGACTATAGTCATCCTTGGATAGATTTTGGGACCCCATGGATCCACTTATGCATGATAATGACATATTAGATTAATTAATTTCAAATAAAGGCCAAAATTACCTAAGAAAAAATCTTTTAGTAAATTAATTTTTGTATGGTGTTATATAAGTAATATTTTTGACTATAAATATTCATTGGAAATATAAAAATATTTCCTACATCGTGGTATTTGTTTAATAAGTTTTATAAATAGAATTAATTAAATTATTTATGACACAATAATGATGCGGTGTTTATCTCATTAATCAATCATATAAATAAATAAGATTATAAATATTAAAATAACATCCAAAACCTATCCAATTTTTATTGGATGATTTTATTTAGACCATGAGTAATCTTATTTTTTACTCTAATGATTTTTGGATGTTTATGAACCGAATATCATTATATAATAAAATAATATTTTCACAATTTCCAAAACAGCCCCTCCTCCCCCTTATAAAAGAGGGCCATTTCTAACAAATTGCTCACACCTCTCAATCCTTTTGGCTCATCCAAACTCTACCCAATTAATATTTCTACATCTCTCTCTTCCACCTATAAGCCTTACCTTTGGCATAAGGCACTTAAGCAAGTAATTTTGGTTCAAACCAATGGTAGTTACCCAAATTAAAGGTAATGGTTTCTCTTACATTATTTTCTTATATTTTACTTCTCCAACCACAAAACTATTTGTATTCCATTATTTTATAACAAAACAAGTATCCTTAATATACAATTTTATTTATGAAAATGATTCTAACTACCCTTACACACACCTCCATTTAATGGGTGAAGAACATAATGTTTCTGTGGAAGGTAAACTAACGCCTCACGAAACAATAATTGTTCAATTACCTCCTACCGCCTCTCATGGTGGCCATTATGATGTCACTGAATTTATAAATGATATATATTATGTTTATTTTTTCATTATGCTTCTGTATTTTCCATTTATATCATTTTTTATGCTTTCCATTATGGGTAAACGTGATAATTTCATTTGAGGAAGTGCGGACTACCGGCCCCTCAAAGTTATTAGACTCATTAATGCCTTATAAGGGATGTATAAAGGATGGATTTAATGATATTATATTTGATATTATACTATAATTATAATATAAAAATTTATAATTATGTTTTAATTCCATTAAAATAATAAATATAAATTAAAGTACTGTTCATGCGTACATACATCTTATCGTCGCCGTGAATGGTGCATTTCATTTTTTACCTCCAAATGATATGTACTGTTATAAATATATATATTAATATACTGGATATATATGATATATATGATATCTAAATAATTAATATCATTCTGGATATAATGGAATATTGACATCATGGACAACTTGTAAAAATAAGGTGTTCATTTTTTACTCAAGTACAAAATATCAAAAAAATGAACATTATTAACGTAAATGATTAATAAATGTTTATAACATGGTAATAAGTGATATAAAAGGAATAATTCACTTGAAAATGTTCTTGAGAATGTATAAATTAACTTTATTTTATTATTCTAGGGATTAATGAACGAATGGGTCAAGTCCAACAATGAGGTACATGGTTTCTTATCTCACCTTTAATTCCATGAGATTTCCATTGTTCCCCACTTATTTATTGCATGTGGTGAAATTTATACTTCCATTGATATATATTATCATCTTTATATTTATATTCATGGTATTATGTGATAAGTTTTGTGGTTATTAACTTTTTTCATACGACTTGATTGATTACAGTGAAGTAAGGGTTTTTCATCTCACTTTTTATTCTCTTGAGATTCATGCTATATTGTCCACTATTTCATTTTGTGTGGAGTATGTACTATCCATGATTTTATTCATGGTGTAATATACTTTACTTTATTACTATTTAAATCTTATTTGTATGAACCTTCTTTAAGGGGTTGTATGTTTCATAAGTTACCAAATCGGAATGGGAATTTCAACTCAATGGGATTTACGCGTAATTCATTGTTTATTTTACGCCATGATTTTTGTGGAATCGCTATTTATTAATTATGAAGTAATTTCCACTATTCTTTGTGTGGATATTATTTTGATACACATAATCATTCCATTGATAATTTCTCAAGTCATTGATATAAACATGATCTTAAATCAATTTCCATTTATTGAGTTAAACATAAAATTCATTGGTGTTGTTTTTACAAGAATATGTCTGAATTAACTCTGATTTATTTACATGGAATATCCAATTATATTGAGTGTATTTATATTTTTTACACATAATTATGTCATTGATTAATCCTTTAACTAAGGATGATGTATTTTTAAAAAATTTCTTCTCAATTTACATTCCTTTGAGAATTTTTTGTTGGTATGCACCAATTCACTTTTATATGGTGTGTATACTATCCTTTGACATAGTATATAATGAAATATTTTAGTCTCATGGTATTATAATGTTGTGATTATCTCAATTATTTGTATTCAAGAGTCTCTCATTTTGTTAAAAACTCTTTAACTAAAATATCGTTTTAAATGTTTTGCAGATTTTCCATTCTAAATAATTATCTTCAATGTCCATGTATTAAAAATGGTTTTCAGTATTTATATTTATAGAAACTAATGTTCTAAAATTATAATTCCAGTAAAATTATTAAATTTTTATGGGGAACTTTGATTCAAAAATATCTTTTTAAATGGTTTATGAAAATGGAAGGATTATTTCAATATATCGAAATTACTTATTGTGATTGAAAATGGAATGTTATTAGTGAAATGTTTATTTTTCAAATATTTTATGTTTTATGATACTACATGGGAATTTGACGGGTGGTTACGTGATAAACCATATTACGGGTGGTGCCGTGATAGACTAGTATGGGTGGTTACAATATAACCTCCAATGCATTGGGTATGGAAGTCGGCCGTATGGCTATTCTATTTAGTGATATGTGTGGAAGTCAACTGTATGGTTATTCCATTTACGTATGTTTATGTCCCATGTAACCTTTATATGTTATGTGTTCATCATATAGGTTTTATGGTAATCCTTTGGTTACAAAATGGTAAGTATTGATCTTTTTTTTCAATGAAGATTATTAACTACTTTTTAAAGGTGAAATGTATTAATTATGATAAAGTATTCATGGTTTACTTGTTATTTTGATAAACTAACAGTTTTCCTTCTTTGTGTTTCCCTTACTGAGATTTATATGCTCATCCAAAGTTTTGAAATGTTTTTCAAATTCCTTAATGAAGAATAATATCAAAGATGGGATCAAGGAAAAGTCATTATTTCTTGAATATGAAACTAGACATGACTCTTTTTTATGAGTTTTTGTTTTGTGAAAAAAATGGAAACTGAGTAAAAGTTTCTACTTTGTAATTTTTGAGAGGAAATGTAATAGTTATGACCTAATTATTTAAAACTCTAAACATGAAAATATCCTTAATGAGAATTATTTATTTAATTCAAGATTATGCAATGTTTAAGGTCGGGTCCATAAAATTTACATCCCCATGTAATATAATGCATTCACCTTTATTTATAAAAAGTATGATAAATGATATAAAACTGTTTTTTAGTTTAGAGGCCTATAAAATGATTATGTATCATTAAAATTTACACAATTTTTTCGAATTGGTAGACCATAGGTTTGTATAAATAAATAAATTAAATATTTCATTAAATATTTTTTAGTATTCCATATTATAGGATCATTAGTCTAAATAATTAATTTCATTTCTAGAATGGATCTAGGGTGCTTCATTTTTCATTTTGATCCATACATATTTAGTAGAATGTGCATGAAGTTCCCTGTTGAGTTGAGTTTGATAAATATGACACTTGGAATAGTACACTATGAGTGTTTCAATACCATAATCTATAGATACATGAGGGTTTTGTTTTAGAATTATTCACAAAATAATGGTTAGTGGAGGTGGAGATATCATCTTGTTTGATCTATGATCTAAAATGGAAATGGTTTTGATTTTCCGTGATGATGTTGTCTATATTAGGGAGCTAGTGGTGGATCATGATCCTTAGGAATCACAATTATTCCTTAGTATCATTTGAGATGTTCTGAGACAACTCCAAACCATATCATATTTCATAGACCAGGATGGATTCTAGACACTAGAAATTTATTATCCTTTTTCATGGTAGTTCTAATGTGTGAGCGTTTGGGGTTTACTTCAGGACCCTTGTTCACTATTATTTGGACATGTTTTTGAATTAAGGGGGTAGGTAGAGGCCTTTTTTATATTATTTTCATCCAGATATGAAGATAAATGTCACCCCATTCATGTTTCTGAAATACCTATAAGTGTTGGAAAGAGCATATGATTATTAGATAACGCAAGAAAGAACTAAATTTCCATAAGAGGGGAGTCTTTTGGATTCCATATGTAGCATTTTTTATGTCTCGGATTCCCATTTATTAGACCTATGAGTTATTTTGTTTGTTAGGGGTAGTTCTGAACCCTTATCATCCCATTCCTCCAAGGATGGTATCTCTCAATTCTATTAGAAGGTATCCGATATTTTTTTATTATATGGGATATGGTTATTAGTTGTGTGAGTACCCAAAATTTCTGATCAGTGAGCATCTAGAAGTATGTTTGTTCCATTTTCCTTCATAGAGGTAGTTTCAAAACTATTAGAAGAAGAAAATTGTTCTAGTTTGAAATTATATGAGTTTACATGTCATTGTAAGAGGGAAACCCCATGATTCCTCTCACCCTTAGAGATTAATATGTGACCATGGAGGTGTTTATCAATAGGGTCATATAGGCATTGAAGTAGTTCATGGTTAGAATAATTCTCTAGAATTGAATTTTATGGGTTATCTAGACATTGTTTGAGGTAATATTTTCTTCTTGTATATGTACGTATATACATCATTTGATTTAGGAGCTATAGACTTCTTTATATCACGTTTCCTTATCAACACTCTCGGAATTTTTGTAGAGAGACCTTGTATGCCTTTTCCATTGAGTAAAATAGTTAAAGGTAGAGATGGATTTTATGATGTATATAGTGAGTGTGAGATCATGATGGGTTAGCACCACTCTATAAGAGACTCAATAGGCTTATGGATACAGTCAAATGACATTATTATTTTCTGAAATTGGGGGAGTTTGTTTCAATCTATAATGGATTTATTCCGGATATAGGTTTTGTATTATGATGCTGATAGGGACCCATTAGTGTTTATTGGTGAGTGATACCCATAGATGGGTCAATTTTATGTCTCAGCCTCTTCTTCCCAGATAAATTAATTGATATTGTGTTCATTAATGGTTCTGCTGATAGTGTTTCTTAGGGTAGTTTAACAGTATCCTGATAACATTCCAATGTAGGCTGTAGTGTTACCCCTTGAAGGAATATTGAGTTTTGGAATAAGATACAATGAGGTTTCTCTGCTCCATTAATGTATCTATATATGATGGATAACTATATATTGTTAGACATGAAAGTAAAACATGATGTTCTATTACTGTGAGTTTTTTCCTGGTCGGGTGTGTTACTTTAGGCTACACCAGTTTTCTTCCTGATGAAGGTCAATGACAGTTTTCAGATTTGTAGCAATTATCATGACTGTAACCAAGTTAATGTGAATAATATTAATCCTCATACAAAGATTGATGTTTGATTTTATCATTTAGGGGGGGGACAAAGATGGTTCTCAAAGATGATTTTACTATTAGGATAAAAATATATGTTGGTAAAATATGAGGATATTATGAAAACATTGATATAATTAAATCAAAGTAATTATGATTTCACTGTGAATCTATTTGGTGTGATGAATTATACATCCATATTCCTGGGTTTATTGAATATATTTTTAATATAATTTTTTGATAATTTTGTTGGGGTTTTCATTTATGACATCCTTATGTACTTTGAGTCTTAAGAGGATCATGTAAAGAATCTTTTTGTCGTACTGGGAGATCATCATTATCAATAGTGGTTCATAATTTTATCAATGTGTGACATTTAGACTCATTAATTCGTCACTTATAGCAAGTGGTCTCTCATTAAGGATTACTAATATATCCATAGAAGATAGAAGTGGTTGTTTCTTGGATATCCCACACAATTGTGGCGGAGGGTAAAATTTTACTGGGTTTGGAAATATATTATAGGAGGTGCATATCCAATTTATCTTCAGTTGAATCTAATATGAAATCCTTGTACTAGAATGAACAAATATTCTAGTGGAATGGCCCATGTCAGTCAGCATTCGAGTAACTAAAGGAAAAGTATGTTAGTACTATATTCCATTTTTCTAGTATAAGGAGTTTAATTTTAAGGTTATTTTGATGCCCCATGTGCTGGGTTGGGATTTATTTTGATGCAGTAGATATATATATATATATATATATATATATATATATTCATAATAGGTATTTAAAGTTACAACCCAATGAGTGTAACTATTCCACCCATGATATTGATTTGGAAGCAGTGGTGTTCTCCTTGACGATTCCACGGTATTACCTCATTAGTGAATATTTTGGTATTTTCCAAGATTATATGGGCATGAGGTATCTATTCTCCTTGCATGAATTGAACATTAGAAAATCTAGTTAATAGGATTATTAGATGGTTATAACATTGATATTTTGTAATCCATGTATATGAGAAAGTTTGTAACTGATGTATCTTATAGGCGGTCACATTGTGAAGTTATTTTTATATATCGATTTTCATGGAGATTGATGGAAGATTAACCAATGATGTGTATTAATATAAGAGTTCATAATTAGATGTTTTCTTTTCTAGATAATAGTTTAGTCACAGTTAGTGGAGATGGTGGAGGATTCATAGATTGGAGATTTTGAGGTGGTGTTCTGGATAGACACAGTTATATTTGGTGATGCCCCTAAAAACTGTTCTAATGATGAACAAAACTGTGTGATGTTCTAGGGGTGGATTTTCATTATTTTGGTTATGCATGACGTGTTTCTTTATGAGATAACAATATCACCGTTGAAAGTACATACGAGCATGAAAAATATTTACTGTTATTTTATAGGTTCTTTTTCACGGTTTGGCTTCATGAATAGTGTTTCTAAATTTCTATCTCTATGTTAGGTCTTATTGAAGTTGAAATCTTATTGGCGTGTTTTAGAGTTTTTTTCGACAAGTAGATGTCCCCTTGTTTAAGTTGTATGATATTTTGATGAAATTCGTTACCATTTTAGCTCTACATCTTGTATGATCTGAGAAAATTTGGTTTCTAATGGACAAGATGATTATTTCACCAATCATTATAAAGATCAGTAAGTAAATAATAGTATAGGATTTGTCAAGGATGTTTCTTAAGGTGTTTGTGAGATTCCACATAGACCAATTGGATGATCATATCAAATTACGAACATAATTTTACCTTCAGGGTATGAAGAGGTCCCTAAAATTCTATTAACACTTATTTATTCCCTAGAAAAATGATTCCTCAGTAGACATATGGATAGATAGTGTATATTATCTAGTCTCTTGAGCACATTTCATATTTTTGTGTCCTATATTGCAGAGGTTCCTCGGTGAAGAGCCTTTGATTTATTGAGATTTTTAATGAAAATAACATTCAATCCACCATTTTTATAATTGTATTTGAATATTTTTATAGCTGATGATTCAATTTTAATTATTCTAGATTGGGGTTAGAGATATAGATATTTCTGATCTATAATTTGTACAAAATAATAGAGTGATGATTCATGGTATTTTAGGAAGGGTTAATATAGAACATGATAATCAAAATTATTATTTACATCAAAGGAGGATACCTATGGAGTAATATGTTAGAGATCATTTGTTTTTTAAATAGACTAATCATCATGGGTAGGATGGTTTGGTCAAATGAGTATGGTTTTTCCCTTGATTGATGGGACTTTTGAGGTGTTGGCTCATATTGGATCCCTAGAATGTCATATTTCAATCCCCCATAGTGGATTCAGATACATGATGTTTTTCTCATGCCACTATTCTATCTTTATCTTCATAATGACTCTCACATCATCTATTGGGGAAATATTTATATTTTCAATGTTGTTACCTTCATAGTGTAATATGTGGAGATGTAATACCACAATGATAAGATGTTACATGGGCATGTTATTCCTCAATTTTATGTCTTCTGGGGTCATGGGATGAGTGGAGGATTATACCTAGTAAATTGATCAACATATAAATTCTCAATAGTGTTTGGTTTTTGATATTTTTCTCTTCTCTTATTACAATACTCGTTGTGGCTCATGAACCCTTTCACCTTTATGAGATGATTTCTACTGATGAACTGATATATACTTACTATTTTTAGTGATAAATATCCCCTAAGAGACATTTAAGATCTAGATGTGTGGTTTTAGTATTTTCCACTTGTTAATACGATGTGGTGTTTGAGCTCATAGGTCAGTGTGATCATCTAGAGGTATCTCATGTGGTGGATGTTCAAACAACACAATTTATTCCATTCTCAATAGGTTGGGTTTTTAATTAATGTGAGACTTTATTGAGAGGTAGCTTTTGTAAGGCCCTTGATCTCAGAAACCCTTTCCTCTAATTTTTTTGGGCATTGTAGGTTGACGAAGGAGGTTCCATGTAGTCTGAATGGTGTTTGGAGAGCATTATGGGATTCATTTTCAAAAATGGAATATTTTTGGTGTTTAATTTGGTCATACACCATATTTTATTGTATAACACAAATTTTTCCTTATATATTGTGTAAGGGATTTCGAGGTGAGTTTTTATGCAAATTTCAGATTTGGGGGGGTACTTTTAGTGTGAAGCCATGTCAAGACATTTCACTTACCATGGTAGCTAAGCATTGCATTGTGGAGAATGATGGTTGGGTCATATCCCTCGGATCCCCATTAATATTCTATGACATGTATTATAAGAAAAAAAATTATAGTGGGTTATATAATCTTGTAGCAGTATTGATCCATACTATTTGTATTTTACAATTGGTTGTTTCATGATTATTAGGTTTCAATGTGGTTTTTAGTTTTCCGGTGGACCTATAAATTCCACGAGACCCTGTCACCCTATTATTATCTCACGTAATACACCCAATATAAAGGAAAAGTAGTGATTTTTTTAATGATCACTAGATAACATTTTAATTGTGATTGATCCCCATATCCTAGATAACTATCAGTAGTCATCTATTATGATTTCTATGTATTATCTCAAATGGTTCCTCTCTGATGTCTTTTATTTTCTTCCACAATCTTGTTTCTTTTTTATTTTGCATGATATAATCTCTTCCTATGATGTTTTCTTTTTTCATTCCTATGTTATCATAGAAATATGTCTTCATGAGATCATAGTTCCTCATGGGATATGATATCAAAGATTTGAAAAATTGGTCCCTCTCATGTGATGAATATTGATTCTATTAGTGTTCCAGATTCATACCTACTGTTTAGTTTATGTGAAATAATAAGGTAACCATGTTTTACTCATTTTTATGGAAATTGATTTAATCTATTATATATTGGATTATATTAATGAATGTTCTTAATAATTTTAACTTTTTATTTCAACTATTATAATGGGTAGCATCTTGATTTTCTAGATAGTGAGAATTTATCATATGATATGTTCATCATGTTGTTATGCATGGATTATAATTTTGAAATTGATGGAAAATGGTAAGAAGTTTAAAAAAAATATTTGATTACTTTTCTCAATAAATAAATAATATGAATGTTAATGGAATATGATTTTTTTAATTTGATGGCCATAAAATTTATGATAATTTCATGTTAAATTAATTTTAGTTCTCACAATATATTATGGATTTGTGTAATGAACTTGAATAATTTTAATTATTATAAATTATGAAATAATAATAAATAATGTAATTGAGATTGATTCTTCACATAGTTTTTATAAACTATTTTTTTAGAGGGCTTGATTAAACATGTAGTACCATGAAATAATAGACATCACAGGTTTCCTATAGTTAAAACCCATGAGTGATGAATTGATTAATTCAATATATAGTATAAATTTTATTTTTGATAAATGAATTCATGGGGGAGAGAGTTCCCATTTTAGTGAGAAGGATGAATTCCTTATATTGTGGATGTTTGAGTCAATTTGTATAAAAATATGAATTATTTTTTATGGTCATGTTTCCCTATTGATTATGAATGTTTTCCTAGTGTCTTAAGATATACTATATATATGAACTTTGGGATGTTATCCTAGGATAGTTGATCTTGTGATAGATATAGGGGTAGAGATTCTGATATGTTGAGCCAACAATTGAATCTATTGATGGTGAGATGTATCAGGATATGCATGTGGGTTTTAGGAATCAAATCTGATACGATCGAATGGGTAAAATATGGTATTAGCCAATATTTTTATAAATTTTTATTCTTGTACGATATAAATCCATTTAATGTTATATTGTTGTGCTTCTTGTTTATTTATATTACATTACCCATTGCAATAATCTCTTGGATGTATTTTTTGTATCTCTTAATGTTTTAATTATTTTTATATGGAGTACATGGATCTATGGGATGAGGTAAAATATTTAAATAAATGAAATAACCCATGGGGTTTATGTTTATTGAATAAAATGAGATTTTAATATTAATAAACCGTGCATTCGATTTGGATTATGCAAGGATGGAAATGACATAGATTTGATATAAATAAATGTATAACATGGGATAATTTTTTTAGTTAATTATTTAATAATTAATTAATTAATGTAAATTTAACATTAAAAAAGGAAATAAGTAATTTAAATTTATTAAAAAAATTGTTGTGTGCTAATAGGAAATGTAGTAACTAAGAGTTTTAGCTAAGATTCAGAGATATGTTAGAAGCAGTTGAGCATAGGTATTTTTTATGACCATAGTGTGGTTGTGAGCTATGTTGTATATTATATATTAATTTATTCTATATGCTACCACACCCATGTTGTTTAGTACGAATAATAAAGAGTGAAATTTATAACTGTGTTTTCTCTAACATCCATGTGAGATGATGGACAACTGACTACCCCCACTTAACATTCTATCTTCTCTTGGTAATATTATGTGTAGCTATAAATGGGGCTTAGATTACTACAAATGTTTTTAGTTGGATGTAATAGATTATAGTTATTTCACACATGTCTATCTCTATAAATAGTTTCAAAATGGTTATTAATGGTGTGACTTGTATAGATTCAGATTGATTGAGGAACCTTACTCAATGTATGGGATTTGATGGATTAAGGTATAAGACCCAATATATTATATAGGTTATATGTATTGTGGTGGTAACATGAAATTACAGGGATATTATATAGTGATGTGGAATAGTATTATGTGTTAATGTGATTCATGTCATTTATGTTTTCATATATAGTATAAGTTTCTATAGGATGGAAAATATTTTGAGAGATATGAATCTGGACATACGACATTGGAGGAGATAACAAAACTAGAGATGAAGGAGATGCAGGGTACCCTTATTATTTATATTATATTATATACATCCTTTTATGTGAGAATTGGTGAAATAAATCCATGGTGATGATGAGAAAATAGTAAAACTATTTAGGTGATAATTTCATTTCCCATATTGTTCAATGTGAATTTGTATGATTTCATTTAATTTTCAGGAGAGGCTCCAAGTAGAACCATATTGAGTATAATATTATGCTCATAATATATATATATATATACACTATTCTTCTGGTTAGTTGGATAATATTTGAGATTGGGTTGGATATTTATAGTTTTCAAATTTATAAAAGTGGTTTGTGCTTTTTGGTCTGTATTGAATCTACAGTTTTGGTTCTTATCATTTTCCTTTACATTTTTCATGTTATATATGAAATTTCATGAATTCATTTCGGTTATTATATATATCATAAAATGTGTTGATTAGTGCTTTTATCTTATATATCATTTCTATATGTCGTTTTATAATTTAAATCTTCTTATTTTTATTTTTATTATACCACCAGTGCTGGACTCCAAAGAAGGGCCTATATTAAGTGACCCTCTAGGGATCACTATCTCCCATAAAAAATATCTAGACTACAGGCTATACAATTTGGGGGAAGGGTTTCATGAAAATTTACGTGAGAAAAAGTAATGTAATATTAATAGAAAAAATGTTCATAATGGGTATAATATTCATTAATTATATATAGGTTCAAATATATCATTTATTTAACACATTTAAAATATGTCAAGAAATTACCTATGGTGAAGTCATTTAGAGATTTTTTATTTTTAGACATGTTTTAATAAAGTTAAAGGTACTTAAAATTAAAATTTGAAAATTATTTATGTAGAGGTAACATGGTTTACAAATAAATTTTTAATATAATTACCATATAAGAAATGTTTCAATGGCCAAAGTGGAAATATGTTTTTCTTTTCATTTAAAAATACTTCTCAAGCATTTTGAGTTTCAACATTAATTTTTTTTATTAATTAATATAATATCGATGAATAACTATAGAATAATAATATATCGTTATTATAAATAATAATATCTATAGAATATCACTCTACTAATATTTATCATTGTTAATTACCAAAAATAAATGAAATTGTAAAATAAACATTTACCTCATGTATCGTGTTTCCTTATATATGTTAGAAACATCTATATTTTTAAAAAAGAATTATTAAATAAAAAAAATATAATATATCATATATGATTTACCTAAAACATCTCATCACAGTTTTATATACAATTATCTATTAAAATCATTTTTATAAGTGATAAATTCTTTTTCAGGCATTTCATGTTTTTTGCAATCATAAAAATTTTAAATTGATAATGGATACACAATATATAGAATTTTAATCACGTGATGAGTATCATATTTCATCATTATGTATACATTTTTAACTTTTCATATAGATAATTGATGGGAAATGTATTACATCACTTCATTGATATGGAAATTTATATACACACACGAGTAATGATTCCACTTCTTGATGGATGGAATGAGAATAAATTATATAATAATTAAATATTCTCAAAATATATTAGTATAAAAAATATAATATGAAATTAGAAAATATATAATTTTAATCATCATGTTTAAGTGTTGATGTGAAAAAATGTGCTTTGCTTCATGAATTTTATAGCCAAAACAAACATAGTAATGATGTTTTATTTTCCTATCAGATGGTAAAACATGGAAAATATTTTTTGAATCATGAAAAAAAATATTTTAGTTGAGATACTAAATTCATTATTTTATAATAGATACCATATATATATAGGTGTTTTAAGAAGAAATAAAAATAAAAGTACTCATTAGGGAGTAAAATCTCACAACTGAGAAACTTTATTTAGCGTACACATTATGATTGAAAGGGTGGTATTTTAAAAATCCCAATATCTATTGGATGTGGGTATGTAATATAGAATGATATAATTATAGATAATTGATAAAATAGAAGGATAAATTATTTTGAATAATTTAAAATTGCAGATTCCATATTATTATTTTGGGAAACTACATACAAGGAACTACTCAAAATATATCCGTATAATATATATCATAATCATTCCAATATATATAAGCGATTAATTAATTTGAAATGGGGGTTTGAATTTCCCATTTAAAAATTAAAGTAAAATAATCCGTGTTTAAAAATATCATTATAAAATAATGATGAAATAAATATAATAACAATTTCTAAAAGCACAAGGATATATATAAATATATTAATAAAAGACAAAAAAAATTGATTTCTTGAAAACATAAATTAAGGTAGTTATTAAATGGATTTAAAAAATTTGATTAAATGAAATATTGATAGGTTAAATAATTATAATTATATAATGTAATTGTGACATGATATTTGTTAAGAAGGATTAGTTTTAGTTCTCAAGGATACCACTATGTTTCCCACCTCAAACACATGAGTGTTTAATATATTAGTCCCTTGTCTTTAATGTTTTCCCTGATAAAAAAACTATCACTTAATTTTTTGATTACTTAAACAAAATAGATAAAATAAGTATTTTATCATTAGTGGAGACTCTAGAAACATCAAAAGGAATCATCCCTCTCATTTATTTAAAAATTATTAATAAAATAATTATCCCATAATATAGTGAATTTAAGAAAAAAAGTAGAATAAAGTGGATGTATGGATAATTATAAATTAGTATCTAATCCAATAAGATAATATGATGAAAAATTATGAGAGTGAGAAAATTATAAAATTTTGGTACACAATCTATAAATTATATAGATATTCATTAAGAATAAACCTATGATATGAATTGAATAATTGTGAAATTTATTACATAGGTGATTGGATGAAAATGATGTTTTTTATTTTCTTGGCGTCAAAATTTTTCTATTTATATATTTTCAATACCACTATAATGTTTAGACATAATCTAGGGTATTTAAGTCATATATGTTCAAGTCGAATTAATCTTTACAACATTTTATTCTTATTTTATTGTTCCCTTTAAAAATATTAATCTCAATAAAGTCTTGTAAATAGGATGGAAAATAATAGAAAATATTATTATTTTATAGTTATCTAGGATTAAGAATAGATTATTGATCCAAAAATCAATTTATGATAAATATTTATTAAAATTTAAAACTAAATCAAACATTAATCAAAAGATATCAAAACATTTCAAAAATAACAGGAGAATGAAGTATAATTATATATCATGATGTTTCATTATTTAATATTCAAAAATATTATTAAAAATATCATTCCATATTTTAATTTTCTTTAATATCAGACATTAAATATACATTATTATATAAATTAGAAAATATTGAATAAATTATGAATAATTAAAAAATATTTAATAAACAAATAAATGAATTGCAAATAATAAAATCAAAATATGTGACTTTCTTGTTATAAATGTATGTGTGTATGACCAAAATAATTAATAATAATACAATTTTGTTTTAGTTAATTAGTAGTAAATTTCATAGATTAAATATGATTAATAGGAATATATATAATAATCAAAATAATTCAAACAATTGTTATTTGCATGAAGTTAATTAATATATCAACAAATTCATGGAAATAGAGTAAATTAGAAAATAAGATAAATGTTTGGGTATGTTACATGAATTTTTAAAGGTATAGATTATTCATAAATGGTTGTTTACTAGTAATATAAAATATATATAAAGGTATGTTGATTTTATATATCCTCTGTAAGGGTACATCTATGCATGGGTAATGTTAATAAGAATTATATATAAGAAGCATAAAAGTTAATAACAATTAAACAAACTACATAAGAATAAGATAATACACTAAGTAATAATTAATTTAATTTTAAATATATATCATTATGATAAAATTATGTTTCCTAGATGTAAGAAGAAATTTATATATATTATTTTACAGTAAAATAATGTTTTGTAAAAGAAAAAAAATAAAATCAAGCATTGTGTAGTAGTACTTGAAATCTAACACTATGGTTACTCCTAGATTATATTCATTGTGTAAGAGTAATAAGAAAAATATATATGGGTAAGAGAAACTATTAAAAGCATAAAACAGAAATAATAATACACAAAAAATGTAAAACAAAATATTTATAAAATTTATTTTTCACCAAAATTTTCTTAAAAAAATATATTATATAAAAAAAATACATTAAATGATGACTAACAAAAAAAATAATAAAATAAGATGTATTTTCAATAAAAATTATTATACAATAAAATCATATTTATCCAACAAAAGAGAAAATAAAATATAGTATATTGTAATTATTAAAACATATATTAATTTAAGTGGAAATAAGAAACTCCAAAAATCCCAAAAATTTCTATAATTAAAAATATCAATTTCCAAATTTCTTCCTATTTTTTGACTATATGATAAATAAGTAAAAAACAGATATATAACAATGAGGTAAAATTAAATAATTTTTTTCATCACGACTGATATTTCAAGATCAATAAAAAACAAAGAAAAGAAAAAAATTAAAAAATTAAAATAATTTTTGTATTCAAAATACTATATCCCCCTCAATTAAGGCTTCATGATAATTAATGGGATCATATACATTAAATGAGACTAAAATAACGAAATAAAAGGATTCAATAGTTTTGAAAAATAATTTTTCTTATAACGAATTCATGATGAATAAATATAAAACCATAGAAACATTCATGGGAGATCCAAACCATGTGCATAGTAAGTACAACTCACCATTCCTATGATAGAGGAAGTATTAAAAACACCAATCAATTATGTTTTTGATAATTTACGTAGAAAATCTATTCTTGAACCACATGAACTTGTTTATATCCAGATAGGAATATTTTTCTTGTAGTATCATAATCACATTACATTTCAAAAAAATAATGAATCGTTTTGAAAAGAATTCAAATAATTTGAAATGTTTTTTGAAAAATAATTATGAAACAAGTTTTTATTTTAAATAAAAATATTCTCATCCATTGAAAAAAAAATACAAAACATAAAAAACAAAAATATCAAAACAAATATAATTTTTTTTAACTCCCAAAGTAATATAATAATTATATTGAGTGAGTAAAAATTGAAAAAAAAATAAATAAAAAAAATTAAAACTGAAAAAAAATAAAAAACATTATGATCTGTTATTTTGAGAAATAAATAAAATATGATAGAAGATATTTTTAGGAAATATTCATGTCATAATATAGTATTAAAATAAAAAATAACCTTATTACCATGATGATAATGGATAATGTTAAATTCTCCTAAGGGGTGGAATGAACTACGGTCCTCCTCACATGTAGCATAGACATTATCCTCATAGTTAAAATGATATGAAAAATATCTTGATTATGTTACCACTGCATTTATTTTATGACAATAATTGATTGATAAATGAGTTATAATAGAAAATAATAATATTAAATAATATCAAGGATCATTTATGTAAACTCAATGATTCAAAAATGTCAACAAAATATTATTTAGGCTTGGTAAAAGTCCCTAACAACAAATGATTCCTAATAAAGATGTTAGAACACCCATTAGATTAGAATAGTAATTTTATTTATTAAATTGAGAAAAAAAGATTAATTATTTTTTGTCTACCATATATATATTTTTTACAATTTAATCATAATCTAGATGACCAATCTTCATCCCATAATTAATAAAAAAAATTTGAGATATTTCCATGAAATAATTTATTTTATTTAAACCAGTTTTGATATATTTTGAAAATTTAAAAAATAATTATTTATATTAATTAATTGACAACCAAGAATCACATTAAGGGTTTATTCACCTTTGGTTAATTATGAAAGATTTTTTTGGTATTGTTTATTTCATTTGATAAAACATCCATAATGGGATGATTTTAATATTTCAAAATTTTCCCATCCATTTCCACTAAAAAGTTATCTTATTCATTATAAATAATAATTTTATTATTAATAACACAATATATATTTTTATGAATGATTTCCATATTTTGAAATGTGATTCATATTTATTTTCCATTATCATTATGAGAGGAATATGGGTTTAAGGTATAAGAATTATGAGAGGAAGTAGCTGAATGTGAAGAAAAATGGGAACTAACTTCATCACTAATATTGTGTTTTCCCTGAGGTATATAGGAGTTTATTTTATTTTTTAACATGTTGAAATCGAATCATCACTAGCAATCCATATTCATAATTTTATATACTTCTGACCATCATTATTGTATATAGACTTCATGTTCAAAGGTAAATATGTCCTGATCTGGACCATTGTTTTGAAACCAAATCATCTCACATTTCAGACATCAATTTTAATATGATTTTTATCTCAGTATAACTATTTATTCATTTTCATTAGTTTGTTTATTTTTTCAATAATAACATCAATTATTTAATTTCACATTAATTAATTTTTTATTTTTAGGATGGATCATCATTTTTTCCTTGAAATAAATTCTTCTTTTAGTTTATTTATCATTGTTAGCCTCCGTATCAGTTTTTCTATTTTTCATCATTTCACCTACCATGAGATAATCTAGGAGTTCCTTGAATTCCATATTTTTAACATCTTTAGTTTCATAGATCATGTTTTAATTCTTATGCCCATTTTCTTTGTAAATGCTAATGGTTTTTCTCGACCATTGTTTTTATAAAGAGATTCACCAACTCATTTTCAACCATTAATATTTTGAGTGAAGCTTGTAGAATAGCTATAATAGACTCATTATTACTCAGGGACATGCATTGATATTTCATACAAAACTTATATAAATTGGTATTATTAAATTGTTTTTTACATCATGTGTTACATCTAATTGATTCCACATTTCATGATTTATTTGTCCTGTAGAAATATAATTAAATTCATTTTGATCAAAACCAAAAAGAAAGGAATTAATAATTTTTCAATATCATTTATATAAAAAATATAATTTTGGATCCATTTATCTTATTTTTAATATATAATAGTATAGATATGAAAAATATAATATATAGGATATCTAATAGATATATGAAAAGTAGTGTTGTGAGATTTCAAATAAACATAGTTACATCCCAAAAAATAGAGCATGATCGAAGTATTTTCCATCAGGACCACCACGTGTGATGAAAAAATCCCTTTCATATAGTGATATTTATTTGAAAAATAAGTAAATAATTTTAAAATAAAAACATTGATTGAATTTTAAAATAATTAATTCAAATAAATCAAAACCCCTTTGATAAAAAAATTTAGGTGGAAGATGGGTTAAATGGGGGTGGTAAATTTTCCTTTAAAATATTAATACAACACAATCCATGTTTAAAAAATTCTTTTTAAAGTATTGATGAAATAAAAAAACTAATAAATGATGATAGTGAAATGATATATTTAAATATAATAATTAAAGACGATGAAAAATAAGAATAGGTAATTTGAGAATAAATATATCAAGAATGTTATTTTATGGATTAATCCATTTGAATAAATGAATGATGGAAATATATAATAAATTTAAAATGAGGAAAGTTAATTATTTGTGATATTTTCTAAGGATACTTTTAAATTGTACTCAAATTTACCCCTAAATATCCCACCATAATCTTTTGCTTATATAATTTATTAATCCCATGGATTTAGTGGTATCCATTATATGGAAAAAATCCTTTTCTTATTTAGGTTATAGAATTAAAAGAGATACAATATATACTATATATATTTAAAAATGATTTTATAAACCTCAAGAAGAAATAGTCCCATGAAATTTTAAAAGAAACAAAAAATAAACTAGAACCCCATACATTATTGGTAGTGAGAACCCAAAATAGATGAAAGTGGAAGATGTGATCATTATATATTATTCTCAAATCTCTTAGGGTAATATTCTGAAACACTATGAGATATTGATAAAATAATTAGATTGATTACAGTATACATTTTTATACACACTGTAGAAATGATCAAGAGCGTTATTAAGAAGAAGAAATTGATTGAAATATGGAAGTCTATCATTTTAGTGATTAGATGAGCAATATTTTTTAATTTCCAAGGCCTCCAAATGTCTCTATTTATTATTCTAAATTCTATCAAAAATATTCTGGAATCCTTTGGAGGATTTAAGTCATTGATATAAATGATTAATAATTCTATACCATAATTTAGTAAATCTTAGATATTCCCTTCAAATATAACGAATGAAACACAACAATGAATGTCATTAGAAAAAATACTAATAATATTTTCTTATATTTATCATGGAGTGGGAAATAGATTATCGATTATCATATCATTTGAAAAAAAAATTGAAATATTAAAAATAATTCCTAACCAAACATTTAACATCCTCAAAACATTTCAATGTAATAGGTCACAGAGTTCTCAAAAAAAAACTCATGTAGTTTTGTTCTATAAAATTCAAAATTTTAATTTAAATTTTATTTCATTATTTATTCCTTTTTAATATACAACATTGAATATAGTTTGTTAAAATATTAATCCATGTTTGGATATCTTCGTTAGTCTTAAATAATAATTTAAAATCAATACAAAAAAATCAACTATAAAAAATAAAAATATATGTGTTTCATGTTGTAAAAACATTAATTAAAATATAAAATAATTGATATTGATATATTTTTTAATAAAACATGGATAATATAATTTTCCTAAATTCCATATATTTATTAAAAATTTATATAATCCTAAAGAAAATTTAACCACTTATTATTTTCATGGAGAAAATAAATATATAAAAAAATACAGAAAATAGACTAAACTAGAAAAATAGACTTAATTAAGGGTATTTTAAAAGCATTTATAATGGGAAAACATATTTATAATAGATTATGTAAAAGTGAAATACATTTTAGACTTATTTTATAAAGCTACTCATTAATTTATATTGCCAGTGTAAGGGTAGTTCCATGGATGAGAAATGTTATTTAGAAAATATTATAGCATGTGTTAGGGTAATAAATAAGGTATAAGGGTAGGAAAATAAAATTCATTAAAGGTATCTATTATTATTAATATATTTCCTAATGTTAGAATGATTTTTGGTAAGGGTTAGAAGAAAATTAAACTTAATGTCAAACGGTAGAGTAATATTGTTTAAAGGAATGAATGTTAAATATAGAACCACCTATGGCTATTAAGAAAATCACATAAGGCTACCTAATTGTTTATATTGGTTGTGTAAGGGTAAGAAGAAATCTAAAAATGGTAAAAAAATCACATAACAGTAAAAAATAGAAAATAATGTATAAAAGTAAATTTTAGGATTTTGAAAAACCATTGTTCAAAAAAATAATTGAAAATTATAATATAGAATAAAATGAAAAATAATAACAAATGATGAAAATTTAAAAAACATTTAAATAATAATTTTTAAAAAAAATTAAATAACAAACAAAATTATATTTATCCAAAAATAATTAAATTATGAAATATATTATATACTCATTATCAAAATAAAAACTAATTTTATTCGATGGAACACACTCTACCCATTATGTGACATAAAGTCACTATAATTTTGATTTACTTTCATGATAAGTTAAAAATACCTTCAAAAATTAAAATTTGGACAAGTTTATTTTTCATTTATAACTTTATCTTTTGATTTAACCTCCTTATTAACCCATTATAACCTCAACCACGGTAACTTATTTTTCCCTATAATGTTCAGAAATTTACATCTAAGATTCAAAATAGGTAAAAAGTGCACAACGGATAATGTTATAATCCATTTCCCTTAAAAAAATATTCTCGAAATATTTTGTTTATATTTTTTAATAAATTTAATAAAATATATGTTAGAAAAAAATATAAATGACATCAATTTCGGGAAAATTAATTTAATTTTAATTTAATGGAATCATGGAAACAATTATTCGAATATGAACAGAATTACCATAATATGTATTTGACAATTATCATAAAAATTTGTGACGTAAAAAAATCATCAAAAAAATCAATTTTATACTTTTAAAATAATTATCATTAGTTTTTCTGGTATCTGCATAACCACTATGGAACAATTAAATATGCATTTAAAAAAATTATATAAACCATAGAAATTACAGATATGTTAGTATCCTAAAAATAAATTATTTATTTTAATATTGACCATTTATATTGATTATTAACTTATTTTTATCCATTTGAAAACCTATAAAATTAATTAGAATCATGAGAGTGACATTTTCCATTAATATTTTTATATAACAATATATATTAAACATTTAAAGAAAAAATGAAATAAAAATAAATATTTTTTGAATCATGGATGCTTCCAGATGAAATAACCACGTTAAATAATATAAATTAATTTTTTAGATATATCTTAATGCCTTATCTCAATGTTTCAACATTTGTTTAACTATGTCACCCTGACCATGGTGAAAAATATTCACCATAGAAACAATTCACATTAAAAATGGGGTGTATTTAACAAATAATAAAATATATATTAAAAACATGGAATCCATTTTTCTTGATTAAATTTTTACAATTTGGAGAATTTCAATTGATAATATGTATAAGAAATGCAAAGAAAATCCATTTAAAAAACAAGTTTAAACCTAAAAATAGATTAATTTTGATAAAATTCCTTAAAAAATTATATAAATTTTGAAACAATTTATAAAAAATAAATTTTATAAATTTAATTAAAAAAATATTCAATATTGAATAAATAATTTTATGAATATTAAAACAGATGTCTTGAGTTAAAATAGTTTATCTGGAAAACCTCCCTTCTGTGGATTCAGATTCATTAATCTACTAATAACCAAATAATTCAATTTATACATCTGTAAAAAATAAATTTCAAATTTTATTTATTCAAAATAATTCCCTATAATCCCAAGTCTAGGTGAAAATTTAATGACTTGGAAATTTCATGGAATTTTTTTTTCATAAATACATGGGAATTTTACTAGTCCGTGAATATTTACGGTGCATGATTTTGAGCCCTGATGTGCCTAGAATCAATTTATGAACTTTTGTTCAGGTATGTTCAGTAAACATACAAGATGGTTTTTATAACTTTTTAACTGGTGCTCAAAATTGAATTCTAAGGGCACCGTTGAACTCGCAGCGCCAATATTCTCTTAAGTATACATTCAACTCATGACCCGTTCCACAGGGACCGTGTTGTGACTACCTCAAGCATGCCTTCCATAGGTCAGGGGCTGGCGACTAACACCAGAGGCATAAATCCCTAAAATTGGGAAGGCATTGCCCTTATAACCTAAAAACGCACACAACAGAGTATAAGCTAGAAGCAACACACTATGTAAAACTGTATCAAAAATCTACTGAAAATAAATGTGGCCGAAAATACAATCCCAATTATAAATTACAAGGAGAAAAGAAGTAAAACTGAAGAAAAGAAAAGTTGTCGTTGGGTCATCCTTTGAGGCACCTACCTAAAGGGTAGGTATTGATCGCCTCCTCAACACTCCAGGTATGTTCGTCTCCTCCACGTATCGTCGCGTCATATGGTCCACCTCCGGGTACCATCTGGCCCTGGTGCTATAAGGCTTTGTTAGCGTTGTCCATCATCAGCATCCAACACAATGAGGTGCGGGCATAGCATGTGCAGGGGTGAGTGTAACGATACTCTGTAAGAACCCAGAGACCCTCAAGGTCTCACAAAATCCGAAAAGTATAAATCCCAAAATATGAAATCAAAAGATAACCCCACTTAGGTATCTGCCCTTACAAATACCTACATTATCAAGTAATCCATCTCAATCATGAGGAAAACAAAAAAGTCACTGACTCAGCTGACACAGGTATGCAAACATTTGTTGAGAGTTAGAGATTATTAGATTTAGCCACTAAATCCTCTATTCTGTCGAACACACACAGGATATAGGAATAGAAATCAGAACTGTCGAACCAACACATAATCCAGGAATAGAAGTCAGAGCTGTCGAACCCACACAGGATCCATGAATAACATAATGAAATGTCTAACCCACACATGATCCAGAAACAGTAGTCAGAGATATCAAACAACACCTGATCTAGGAACACCAATCATAACTGTCAAACCCATACAGGATCAAAGAGCATTAGTCAGAGCTGTAGAACCCAAACAGGATCTAGGAACAGCAGTTAGAACTGTCAAACCAATATGGGATACAGTAATAGGTTTTAGAGTTGTCTATCCCACACAGGATCCAGGAACAATAGTCAGAGCTGTCGAACCCACATAGGACCCAGGAATAGGAGTAAGAGTTGTCGAACCCACACAAGATCCAGGAACAGTAGTCAGAGGCTGTCGAACCCACATAGGATCCAAGAATAGCAGTCAGAACTGTTGAACCAACACATGATCCAAGAATAGTAGTCAGAGCTGTCGAACCCACACAGGATCTAGGAACAGTAGCCAGAGAGCATCCAGCCACATGGTTTCCACAAAAAGCATGCTTGATTCTATAAGGGTCCTATCCTTAATCCATGTGTCGATATATCAAATACCATGAAGTCCCACGAAGAAGTTTCCCAAAGGCATGCCATGTCATAGGGATCTCAACGCAACATATGACGTGTCAATTGGACGCACGGTCTGTGAGTTATTAGCCTTTTAGTCCCGGGTCCCGGTTAAATTCGTGCACAATCCAACCTGGTCGTAACTTGACTATACCTCAAAATCTAGTGGTGTATAGTCAAAAGGACCATCATACTCCATGATTACCGGTGTTGCTGATAGTTTTTCATATGGATGTTCGGTGCCAAAGATATGGAAACAAGAAAGTAAAGGGTCAGAAGGAGGTCCGGCTCTAGTCCGACCCGGTTGGACCGACCCCAACCAACCTAGTATGGGCGAACCTGATTTAGATCAACCCAACCAGACCTGCTGGGTTTGGCCCGACTCATTGTGCCCAGCCCAGCTGGACACGAGGGTGGTCATGCCCGGGTCGGGGACGGTTTGACCTGGAGCGCTGCGAGGGCGAGAACTGGTGCGGCTCACCCTCGAGGGCGCGGTCGGGGCTAATTCGGCCAAGGCGCCATGAGGGGGGGGGGAATCTTGGGATTCCAGCTTGACCAGGGAACTGGTTCGGCAGGGAGGTCGGCGCTGGATGGCGTTTCATCCCAGGCACCAGTTTGGCTGGGAGCCTGGTGGCGGCTCGGGAGGTAGGGAGGCGACTCGGGAGGCCGGGCGGCCGAGAGCCGTGAGGCGGCTCGGGATTCCGGTGTGTATTCGAGATCCAAGATGGTATCTGAGAGGTCAGTGGGCAGCCGGTAGGCTGGTGGGGCAGGTCGTGCAGCGGCCGGGCGGGCCGGGTGGCAGACCGATGGGCACCGGGCAGGCCGACAGGCAGGCCGTCATGTGGTTGGGAGGCGGTCGGGCAGGCTGGAGGCGGTGCGAGATTCTGTGGGGCGGCACAGGTCACGGAGGCCGTGGTAAGTGGGGCCTTTTCCTTTTCCACCTTCGTTGCCTGATCTCCATGATGAAGATCATCACAAACAAGAATGGTGGGGGTCGGGCCATGTTGGTTTGGCTTGCACCCTTCACGTTTAGGGTGGTAACATTTGTCTCATCATGTAAGAAGAAAGAGGAAATTCAATTTTTACAACCTCTCTAATGATTCATTACCAAACGAAGAAGAAAAATAAGGAAAGTAATATTACAGAAATAAACCCTCTACCTTTCTTTGACGATGAAGTCGTGGATAGAAGACGGAGGAGATCGTCATTCTTCGCGTACATTGCACACTTCCTATCCTGAGGTCGTGCGTCGGCTTGATGACGACGATGTGTAGGGATGGTTTATTGAAGATGTACCACATTTGTAGGATCCGAAGATGAAGGTCGAATGAGATCATTTCTGGCGTTCTTTGTTATTTGTTATTCGTTGGGATATGAGGTTCTTCGTTGGAGAACTCAATTTCTCCCAAGCTCTCCCCTCCCCAATATTCAACCCAAATCCAAAAGTGATATGAGTTCCCAAATTTAATTGTTGGCACAATATTCAAATTGGGGAAATTAATTTTGTAGGTTGGCATATTAAGGGTGGTGTGTTGGAAACATTAAAGGTAAAGGAGGTCAAGAGGATCTCCCTCATTAATGAGGGAGTGTTGAGAGGTTTTACTCTCCTCCCATTAATAGGGGTCATGTGGTCCCTACCCCTATTATTTTGAATGGGTGGTTCCCACCTCATTAACCTCACATGGGAGGTTGAGGCGTGGTGGTCCGGACCACCATAACCTCCCATGAGAGGTTATGGCCTGGTGGTCCCCACCTCAAACCACCACATGGAGGTTATAGTTTCAGTGCGTCCTAACTCACAACACCCACCTGGTTGTTGGTAAAATAAAAATAAAGTGTCACACACATTTATTTTTATTTTAATATTTTGCGTAAACTCAAATACTATCTTATATTCTTGACCCACTTTCATCGAGGTGAAACTCTTATTAAGTGAATATCAGCACTGCGGGTTCAATGGTGACCCCAGATATCAATTCCAAGAACAGGATCAAATGTTATAAAAACCTGCTCATATGTTTACTGAACATACCTGAACAAAACATCAGAAATTTATTTTGGGCACACCGGGCCTTGGAATCACGCGCCATCAATTTTCACAGACTCGTAAAATTCCCAAGTATTTTAGAAAAATCTTTCCATGGAATTTTCGGGTCTTTACATTCTCCCCACCTCACGGCTCTATGTCCCTGTAAGACACAAGTCATAACTAAGGCGACATGTGGGGGTACTGTGCACACATCTAAACCTCCTGCTCACATGTGCTCTCCTAGAGATGCCAGTGCTACTAACAAATGCGCACCAGGGGTATCGACCATCCATGAAGGACCCACTCCTGTTGATCCACAATCTATATTGGATCCTTCCTAAAGGTCTCCCCATTGTCGACATCCAACTCTCCATTGTCGATGATGTGAGAAGGGTCATGCACATATCTCCTCAGTTGAGATACATGGAAGACGTCATGTGCCCGGTCCAACTGAGGTGGAAGAGTTAAGCGGTATTCCACCTTGCCAACTCTGCTGGGGAGCTAAAAATTTCTGATGAATCGCAGATATAACTAGCCACCTCAACCAAATATCCATAAACCTCATCGAGGTGAGACCCATAGAAAGACGTGGTCCCCATCCTCAAACTCCAGAGGTCTCTGTCTCCTGTCAGCGTATGACTTCTGCCTGCTTTGTCTAGTCTTCATCTGCTCCTGGATGATCTTCACCTTCTCTATGGTAGCTCATACTATCTCTGATCCCACCAGTGATGACTCCCCAGGATCGGTCCTGCACAAAGGTGATCTGCAAGGTCACCTGTATTATGCCTCAAAAGGCGAAATCCCTGTGGTGGAGTGGTAGTTGTTTTTGTATGAAAACTCCATCAATGGTAAGTGATCCTCCCTAATATGACCGATGTAATGGACGCATTCATGGAGCTTGTCCTTGAGAATCTGAATAGTCCTCTCAGTCTAGCCATCTGTCTGATGATGGAAGGCAGTTCTTAGATGAAGTTTTGTCCTGAAAGCCTCCTGCAACCCCTTACATAGCTGGTAAATAAGCCGTACATCACGATCAGAGAAAATAGAAGAAGGTAATACATGTATCAGCACAATCTCCTGCACATAGAGGCATCCCAAGCTCTCTAATGAACCCTGCTCTCTGATAGGTAGGGAGTGAGCCGACTTGGTGAGTTGGTCGACGATCACCCAAATCGAGTCATTACCACTTGACGTATGTGGATGTCCTATCACGAAGTCCAGGGATATCCCATACCACTTCCACTTTGGGGCCTCTAAAGGCTGAACAAATCCTGCTGGTACCTAGGGCTCTACATTCTCTTGGAGACAAGTGAAGCACTGAGAGACAAACTCTGCAACTACCTTCTTCATCCCCTGCCACCAGTGCTATCACTAGATATCCTCGTATATTTTCTCCACTCATGGATGTACTACTGGAGTGATATCTGGAACTCCATCAACACATCCTCCTGAACTGAAACTGGCACCATAGTACGTCCTTGGAAAAGGATGATGTGCTCCCCACCTTCATAAAATCCATTAGGTGCCTGCCCAGTGGATATCTGAGCACGTCGTGTCTCGCAGTCAGCGTCCCCATACTATGGCTCCCTAACTCACTTGAAAAGTGGGGGAGTGACTGTAAGAGACTGAAAAAAGGATTCTTAATATCTATTACCAAAGGATATCTATAAAGCAGCAAGCTGCTATGTCGCCACGCCTAGAAACTGTATACCAGATCTTCTGCTGAGTGCATTTGCATCAACGTTCCCCTTCCCTGGAGTATAGAACATGTCAATGTCATAGTCCTGGAGGAACTCACACCAATGTAGATGTCTCAGGTTTAGGTCATTCTAAGAGAAAATATACATGAGTCTCTTCTTATTAGAGTACACGGTAAAATGCTCGCCCATCAGATAGTGCTGCCACATCTTCAAGGCGAAGACCACTACTGCTAACTCCAGGTCATGGGTAGCATAGTTCTTCTCATGATGTATCAGCTGCCGAGAACCATATGTGATCACTGCTTGCTCCTGCATCAAGACACACCTGAGTCCAGTCCCTGATGCATCGTAGTAGACTACATACCCTTTGCCCTTATCTAGAATCCTCGAGATGGGGGCACTAGTCAGCCACTACCTCAGCTCCTGAAAGCTTGGTTGGAATCTCTCCGACGTCACGAAGGGTTCCCCCTTCTTCTTTAAGGATGATAGTGGTGCTGAAACTCTGGAGAAGTCTGGTATGAACCACCGGTAATATCCAACCAAACCTAGGAATCTCCGTTCCTCCGTCACACTCATGGGCGGCTCCCTAGCATGTACTGCCTCAATTGTCCCTGGATCAACTGCAACTCCAGCCTCCAAAATGACATGTCCCAAAAAGTGAACCTCTTGGATACAAAACTCATAAATTGAGTGCTTACCATAAAAATGGTTCTATCGGATATTGTCCAGTACAACCTCCAAATGTAGGCATGCTTCTCCTCAGTAGTCGAGTAGATCAGAATGTCGTCGATGAAGACCATGACAATGTGATCGAGGTTTGGCTAGAAGATCATATTCCTGAGTCCCATGAACATTTTTGGAGAATTGGTTACACCGAATGGCATAACCATGAACTCAAAATGGTCGTACCGACACCTAAAGTCCATCTTCTCCACATCCTCCTCTCGAACTCTGAGCTGGTGATAGCCTAACCTAACATCTATCTTGGAGAAAAATCGTGATCTCTTTAGTTTATCAAAGATGTTGTTATTCCTCAAGAGTGGGTACTTGTTCTCCACGGTCACCTGATTCAGGCGACGGTAGTGGACACAAAGCCTCATGCTCCAATATGCCTTCTTTGCGAATAGAATTGGGTCTTCCCAGGTTGAAATAATGGGCCTGATGAATCCCTTCCCCTGCTAGTCCTCTACTTATACCCAAAACTCACGAAGCTCAGAGGGATCCATATGATATGATAGTGTTGATATAGGTATCTTCCTTGTGTACATGTCAATATATAAGTCCACCTCTTTATAATGAGGTAGACATGAGATATCATCATGGGAATCATATGCGTACTAGTCCACCACTACAGGATAGCTCAGACATTCAACATCAACTGCTCTGAGGGTAAGGCAGGCCAACTGATGAGTGATCGGTTGCACCCTCCTCCGAGTAAGTATGTCTTTTGTTGTAGAGGATCCATTCTCGCCGGTGAAGGTAAACCTATGCCCATCCGTGCGGACACGCTGCTCTTTGTGCCTAATAAAGTTAATCTGTGCATGGACTGTAGATAACCATTCCATAACCAATATGACGGTGTAAGGCCTCGATGCCGATACTAAGAGATCCCAGCCAAAGCTCTCATCTCCTAGAGTAAGCTTACACTGCCAGAACTGGTGCGTAATCATTGATTCTGCTCCCGTAGGAGTCTCTATCTGTAAGGATCGAGCCAACGACTCCATAGAGATCTCCAAGTTCTGAATGAGGGCAGTGGAAATGAAATAGTGATTGGCACATGTGTCTATAAGAACTGAAGTTATGGTATAGTATACAGAGATCATACCTAGAATCATCTCCAGAGCGCTGTGATCGTAAGCCTCAGCTGCCTGGAGCTATGCTCTCGCCTTTCCACCTGCTCCCTCCTGTCGGGGTGGACCTCCTGTTGGTGGCAGTGGTAACATCTCAAAAAGTCATCCACCGCAAGATGCACGGCCAGTTCCTCTGCCACGTCAGCCTGCTCCCTGCGGACCGCCTCAATCGAAACTTTGCCTCTACATAGGTGGTCCCTCAACTGTCTGCGGATCATCTGAATGGCGGGTCGGAAAGTAACGATCCATGTGACCCTGCCCTCCGCATGAGTAAAATAGCTGTCTCTAGGGATGTCTGGCTCTATCTCCAGTGCCCCACACAATCGATCATCAGTCATGCGGTCATCCACCTATAGTTATGCTCTATCCTGTACTCTGTTGTGTGAGTTTTCAGGTTATAAAGGAAATGCCTTCCCTGTTTTATGGATTTACACCTTTGGTGCTTGTCTGCAGCCCCTGGCCTATGGAAGGAGGGCTTGGGGTAGTCACAGCATGTGCCATGGGGGATGAGTCATGATAGATAAATTTCATATTAAATAATAATATTTTAATAGTACCTAGTTATTCATTTAATCTCGGTGTTTTCGTGTAAATTAAGTTATAAAATATATCAATTTTTTATATAGTGAAATATACTATGATATAATTACTTGTTTTTCTAAAAATCATAATAATAGAATTTTATGAACATTAATAAAATCTTATCATCCTTATTGAAACATACTTTATATATTAAAAGAAATGAAGATAATTTTTGTATCTATGAAATATAGAAAATAATATATAGGTTATAATCGAAGTCTAGTGGAAAAAATGACATATTATATAAGATAAGATGATTAATGGTAATATAAACACATATAATAAAATATTGTAATGTTTTTTATTAATTGTTACTCTCTATCCAATAATTTTAATCCCATTTTAACCATTTTGCCCTTTTTTATGGAGACAAATATTTACTATGGATACAATTAATTTTGTATAAAAGGAAAATGAACTTATAAAATAAATTGAACATTATAATTTAAAATTTGGAATCCATTTTGAAAATATTTAATATCCTGAAGTGGTAAATATTCAATTTAAAATTTCCGGATGGAACATAATGAAATCGTGTTTGTAGTGAAATTCTCTTCCTAAGGGTAAAAATGATGTTAATAAAAAATCTTGTATAATATTGATTCACATTGAATTAATTAGAATATATTTAATTAAATTTAAATAATCTAAAATTCAAAAAAAACTAAAAATGAAATGGATCTTTGATATTACATTGATTAATAGAAAAAAAGAATGATTTTAAAAAAATTCGTATGATTCCCCACACAACCAAAAATCAATATTTTTAGAAAAATCATAAAAAAAATATTTCTAGATCATTTTGAGTTTATGATTTCCAAAATTATTTAAATTTAATCAAATAAAATTCAAAAAATTTGATGAAATTAATATTAATATTCTCATAAAAAATCCATAAAATTCATTATTGAAGAAAATGAAATTTGATCTATAAAATATATTTATACTCATTCCTTATCTAATAATAACCATTTAATTAATTTCAACTTTTTTTTTAATTTTTTTTAATATGATTAAAATAATTTAACTATATAGATTAGTTTTTTTATTTTAATAATTAAACATTAAGAATGTAAACCATTTTTCCAATAAATAGAATTTTTAATCATTTATTATCTTATTTATAATTCAGTTATTATTTCCTACGAATTATTCCATACATTATTATTATGAAACAAATTTAATAATCCCTTATAGATTTTATGCACTCCCTTGATAATTCTTTATTTATCATCCTTGCTTAATTGCGTTTATAGGATTATTGAGTATGAAGATCCTCTATTGGAGAAAATGTAATAATGATCATTGATGTCTGTTTATTTTAATTAATTATTTATATGTAAATATATATTCATGGGTTTGAGGATTTCTCTAGATGTTCAAAGTATGGCCCGAGTGTTAGTAATTTTTCTACTAAAATATGGCTTTTCTCTTATATTTTAGGAATTTACAAAATATGTATTGGTTACTAATAATATGTCTTTAACAGATATATGGAATGAATTATTTACATTTCATGTAAATGTATCAAGATATATAAGGGGAAACAATTATATTTTAATAAAAAAGTGTGCCGGTTTTGGGAAATTATAGACTTTGAGGAATATATTATGTCAAATGGTATTTTACACCGTGTATGTCGCGCATCCTGGGATTTGGGGTTTTTTCAGGTGTTTAATTGTTTCATTCTAATGCACCCCTTCACTCTTGGCCCAGATATTAACCGATGAGATTATGGGGACCCATGTTCCTTCTGTATCATATCTTTGGTAACCGATCATTATTTTTTTTGTGGTTAACCTATCTAGGTATGTAATACTTTTGATTCAAAAATTTTTCACAGAAACTATGATGGATGGTTTTGTGGTTGAAATATGAGATATAATAGTGTTTTCTATCAATCCATTTTAGTTTATTAGTGTTCTTTATGTTTCAAAGGCTGATCTCATAGCTTAATATCACCATTTTCAAATGCATCTTGGTTTTTACCATTTTGAGGTCGGTGTTTATATACAATGGTTTAATAATAAATCCTTACCATGAGTCTATTAAAGTTCTATGGATGCGTAAAATATCATCTAATATCCATTTATTACCCACATTAGTTTTTAAAATAACATCATTGATTATTAAAGATTGAATATTTTTTAAATAAACATCATTTTATATTAATTAAATGGGACTCAGTAGACCCTACCAAAACACATTGACATATTATTTGTTATCTCTATATTATAACAAAATCCCTCTCTAAACATCCCTTCCCTTGTTTAAAAGGCTCTATTATATCCAAAAGAAATACACCATAATATTATTGAATTTATATTATTTTAAATGAATATTATGCTTGATATATTTTACTAAACAGAACATTGATCTTCAAATAACCAGAATATTATTATTTAAATATGACTGTTATAGCATTCCTATTTTATAAGAGGGTATGTATATGAGTAACTGAATTCTGAGATATATATATATATATAATATTTTTATAAATATATATATTTACTACTCTTTATGAAATAAGTACTCTGTTTTGAATGATACAAATGAAATCATATAATACTAAAAACAAATATTATTTAAAAGAATGGGTTTTCTATAAAAGAGGGTATCTTTTAAATTTTGAAATTTAATTTAAAAAATAATTCTCACATATTTAGACTATTACAAAAAATTTAAAATAATCTAGACATTGTTACATTGAATAGAATGAGAATAAAATGATTTTATTCTTTGAAAATATATTTTTTTCTAAAAATGGTTTTATATATTTTATTATATGGACAGTATAATTATTTTTTTTCATATTTTATAATTTTTACTTGATAAAATAAACATCATTATTTGATTAAATATATTGAATTTATTTTAATTTAAATTTTAAAAAATTCATTTCATTTTTGATAAAATTTTATGTAAAACTATCACTGTTTGACAAAAAATAAGATATATTAATTACAAAGGAATGATCATTATACATGAGAATTTTTAAGTATTTTTTTTAAAAAACACATTTTTGGAAAACAAAAACATATCTTCATTACATTATACAATCTTATATTAAAAATAATTTATGAAACGAAACAAATATCATCTTAAAAAATGAAATTCATATTTTTAATTAGTAGGCTCATGTTTATTAACGAGTTCCATTTTATTTTTGGTCATAATGAATAGGTAGCATAGTAAAAGTAATTTACTACTAAAATAGGTAAAATAGCTTAACTATGGTAAAAATTAAGTGATCATGTCAAAAATTTATTTTATTACTTTTTTTAAATGTGGTTATTTTTACCATTGTCACATTATATTTGAGATTGAATTGATATTGAGCCATTTTAGAATGACCAATACATTATGAATGTTTACAAGTTACAGATATTTACAAGTGTGTCAATCCCCTAATTTATTAAAGGGATCACATACTCCTCACTGATGTGTAAACATAAACCCCAATATCTATATAAGAACCCCCCAAAATCCTTTTTTACATACTCTCATTAATCCTAGAGGACCTGTTATCACCAAAAGACAATCCAAAAAAGGAATAATTTTTAAGGAAATGGTTGTTTTCCCATAAAGAAATATAACTCTTAACTGAGTTCTATGGTGTTTATCTCTTATTCATCCCCCTTCAATCATATCATATACTTTTTTATATATTGAAATAAATATCGATATATATATTTAAATTTTATTATGTGTATGATATAACACTTTTTCATCTTATTTCCTATCATATGTGACATAAAAACATTTCTTGTCCATATGTTTGGATAACCACCTCAGCCAAGATTTATATATTGTTTTTCCTCCCTTTTATAAAAGGTTATTTATATAAAACCAATAAATATATAATAATTTTATGTCATTATTAAAACTATTTAAATATAATATATTATATAACTTCAAACCCTTCCATGAATTAAAAATGAAAATGTCACTCATCCATATGTGTGGACTATCACCCTTACAAAGTTATAATATTTTTCAAATTACCGCCTCACTTGGATGGTAATAAGGCCAATAATAATGAAAAAATAAAACATTTTAAACACAGTTAATATTATCTAAAATGAAAATATTGTTGAACTTATTTCTCCTCCACCCAATTGACAAAAATAATATTATTTATGTTTAAAAAAGAACTATCCTCATTATGAAATAATGAACATCATATTTAGGAATGTGTTACATAAAATTTTATGAAATATTATTATATTTATAAATATGAGAACTATTTTCATGAATATAATTTTATATATGATTGAATAATGAAAATGCTGATGACAGTCCTCTTACAAGATTTATTTTGGGATTTTTAATTAAACATTCTCGAAATATCTGACATGAACGTATCCAATCTGGTAACTAAGTAAAAAATGGAAATATTAGAATTAAATTTAACAATAAAAAGTTAATTAATAGATGTTTTTTAAAAATAATGGAATTTTATTAATCATGAAATATAAATATTTACATGTAATGTTTGGATATGAGGTAAGGGAATTCACATATCGATTTCCTTTCGTTGAGACTAATTTTATTCTCACTACTTGAGTTATTTTGTGTGGTGAAAAAAAATCATATAGATGTTAATTATATTATATTTTAATAAATATTATGCTAAATAAATCCATTTCATGTTATATTATTTAATTTCCTTTTGATTCAATAGTTTCAAAAGTTATGCGTGATATTTTTAAACTTTTGTTTAAAAAATTAATATCATTCTCCTCCAAGACCATGTTAATTACATTTTGTTATAGAAGTTTTTATATCCTTTGAAATTTAATATTGATATATTTTTATTCTACATTTCAAACTCATAATAATTATTGAAAATTAATCTATTCATATTTTTATTTATGTCACCTTTTTGAATTTTATTTTAATGTGTGAGTAGAATTTTTTTGTATTTAGTACAAGGATTTATTTTCTCACCATCATATATATTAATAATTATTAATATTCTTCTAAATAATTGAGTTTTTATAGAATATATTATTTCCTACCATTCTTCATAATGTTTAATTAATGCCTTTTCAAAGAAAAATGATCTTATAATTATTTCAACATGAATCATGAATGATAAAACAACCTACACCATTATGGGTTGTAAATTTTGAAGGGAATATAACCATCTCATAGAATTAATAGTTTATTTGAATAAATTGAATTTTTATTAAATTCAAAGTCATTAAAAATAATAAATTTTCTATTTTGGTCAATTTGTGGTCAGATAATAGTTTTTTATGATTAGAGAAGGATGAAGGCATGAGCAAGGCCATCTGAGCTATTATAGTATAATAAATTTTTCCAGTGGCCTTGGAAGTAGCAAAAAAGACGTACTAGGCCCAATGACCTACTAGTGAGCCCATGGATACATTCAATAGGGACACTAGCTAGTCGATGAGTGGAATATCTCATTATCATTTTATCAGTTATACCCTTAACCATATCATGGTTTTCCCCTACCTTGAGAATGGGAGGATATATGTAATGATGGTGTTAGAAATTTTTTGGAATTTCACTAATAATTGATTCTTTTTGTAGGCTTTAGAGATATAACATGTTGTGTAACTATGTTACACACTGTTTAATGGTTGTTGGATGTATATCGTAAAAGGCAACTTCATGCTATTAAATGATCGATGTAGTGATCGCGACTTACACAATGGCAGTCGTTAAACAATAATTTTTAAATATGAGGCAACATATATTTTTTCATACTTTTTCACCATGGATTACAACGTGTGTAAATATATTACATGTCACAAAATGACCCATGTAATATTTAAAAAATAGTCTAGTGACTTTTTTGTTGTGAATCCTTCTACAAACCTCTTATCTCTCAAGCTCAAACTCATCCCATGTGATTTTGGGAGACTCTACTCCCCCTAGATCGATTCGTTTGACAATTGATATCTATTCTGGTTGTAGTGTGTAACTTCAGATGATTAATCGTTATGTTACTTTATTTCCATTAATAATGGTATCATAGTTGGGTGGATAATTTGGATCCTTTGTTCTAGGGTTCATGATTTTTTCTGGTTTCTTCCTAGTTTTTTTGTGATATCTCATTATAGATTCCTTTTCTTTGGTTGGTCATAGTTTGGTAGACGTTCTTATTCATGGAATATAGTTTTCCTCTCATCCTCCAACCACTTATCTTCTAAATTTATTCAATCATGATATGTATTTGATTCTAGGGACTTCTTTGTCATTGTTGACATAACATTGTTGGTGGATCTCGTTATGTGTGTGTGACCCATGCTTTAAGGTAGGTGGTTCCATCTTAGGCCTATGTTGGGGAACCTAATTGTTCTACTCTATAAATTATTTTTTATTTTTAAATTTTAATTATTATTTTTTGTGTGTTGAAAATTGTTTTTAAGGATGATGGGTTTTTCCAAGTTATTAACAAATATAGCAAAAATTAGTATTTTTGAAACATTAAAATTAATTTGGAAAAAGAAGGAATTTCTTGCCTTGGGTGCTTAGCTGGAAGGTTTAGCTTGGGACCATCATCCATTGTTCTAAGATTATCAAGGAGTTTTTTGGGAAAATCCCCTATTTCATATGCTTTTTGTTCTAGGGGATATTTGCATTTTGTGGGGGTTTACTAATGGGGTATTCCTCTGCTTCCAAGGAATGTGTTCTCACATCAGAAATGTGAACTTGATTATTTTGGTATATGTAGTCTGACTCCAGGACAAGCAGTTTCCTTGATGTTATGATACATGTTCTTCTATGTATATTACATGGATTTCTATGTTATCAATGATATTCCAGATTATTTTTAAAAAAATTGATATGGAAAATGTTCTTTGAAATTTATATACATAGTTTTCTTTAGAATTGAGGAAAACGGAAATGTTTACCATGTTTTCTATAAAACATCATTACTTCTTATCAAAAAAAGTTTTTATATAAAATTTTCATATATTAATTTTTACAAAGATTCTTATTATTGAACATCTAGGAGGGATCCTACTATGTTTCTTAGATCACACCCTACACACCTGTTTGGTGGTTCATATAACTTTTTTTGTCTTCCAGTCAAGGATGAAGTAAGGAATTGCAGTGATTTGGTGAGGTATATGTCATCTAGTAGGGTTGCTGGTGGTGATATGGTGTGAGTTCATCCCTACCATCATTTGGAGTTGTTTTTGGTTTTTAATCATTTATAGTTGGGCTTTTCTTGGGTTTTAGCTAATTTTTGAGTTTTCTATTTCCGTTTTTTTCTTATAGTTATGGAATATATATCTTGTTCTTCATACATTGTTTCTTCTTGAATACATATATATATATATATGACATGTGTTTTTTTAATTTGGATGAAATCATTCCCTCTATTATGTTGTTTGATTCTGAGGTGCCTTTCGCTAGCCCGTGGGGATCCAGAATTCCCTTTGGGTATGTGGTGGATCAGGTCAGGTTCCAGGATTGAGGTTAACCTAGTTCGGTTCATCATATTTTTTTTTCATATGAGGTTTATCCTCAGGACTCCATGTATTGAGAAGTCTATTAGACTGAAGATATGATTTTTGGGACTTAGGATGTATATTGTGAAATGCGCATGTCTAGCTATTGTCATGATGAGAGTTAAGATGAAATGGGATTTTGGGATATGTGTCTCTAGTGGTTTTTTTGTTTTTAAAATATCAGTTTTTTGGATATGGGTTTTTAGTTGGTGTTAATATTTTATCTATTTTAATCTAGTTCTTATTTTTCGTTGTGTAGTAGTTTTCCTCTGAGATGTATTCCAAAGTTCCTCTAGAAGAGGAATCTAATGCTCCTCATGGGAACCCACCTATAGATAATAATATCATCAAGATAAATGTTTGGGAAGTCTATGATATTGATCACAATATACCACGAGTGAAGAACATAGTTGTTGATGTACAAATAGGAGACGGAGGAGATAATGATCAATCACAGTAATTCATATGATAGAAACGTCATCCCTTTAAAGGGACGAATGAAACTCAAGAAGTATAGGATTGGATTGACATTATCAATAAAATATTTTACATTATAGATACACTTAAGAACATTATTTTAAATTTCATAGTATTCAAACTCATGTGTAAGGAAATTGATGGTGGGATTCTATGGAATATGAAGATAGGCAAAGAGACATGGAATTAATGGGTTTTGCAACACTATTCATTTAGCATATTTCCAAATAGTACCTAATTATAGAGATGTCTCTTGAGTTCCAATAATTAAAATTGTGATAGTGTTTGGTGTTAGCATACATCAGGAATTTTACTGAGAATGTCTATATTTTCCCAATGGTTGTGAATAGTGACTACTTAAAGGGACAAAAGTGCATACAAGGTTTTCAAATAGATTTCAAATTGCATATGATTATACTAATGCATCATACCAATGAAGATATGGTATATAATGTTATGATGGAAGAAATGAATATGGCAAGAAAGGTTGGATTTCCCACCCATTATCCTCCATCAGGTAGAAGCTTTAGTGGAACACATGGGATGAATATGAAAAGGAATGATCAATTCATTTGTAGTGGAGGTGGGTTTGAGGAGTGATCCTCCTGTGCATCGTCAATTATAGTGGGTAATGTTCCTCTGACTTGGTATTAGTGTGGGAAGGGGGGACATGCATGAAGTTCTTTTCCTATTCCCATGAAGAAACGACACAAATGTTTATGTGGTTTTCAATTACAACACTTATATCATGATATTAATACGTCTCTTTATGACAAGGGTTCATCAGCTTTGAATGATACTTTGGTGCATTCATAAGATTCATAGACAACAGTGATACATCCATAGACCTTAGGAGTGAAGAATTTTCACATAGTAGATTATTATCTAGTGGAGGTTGATGGAGATTTACAAATAGTGAGAGTTATTATACTTACTGAATCTTCAGTAGAAATTTCATTATTTAATACGGTTCCCTCCCTCTAATTTATATCGTCACATTTATTTGATATTATTAAACATAAAATGAAAATTATATCATTTAAAATGGATTTGGAAACACCTCTTTGTACTAGGAATGAGCATTTGTTCATGTATCCTTTATTGATAGTGATAGCCGATACATAGTTGGTCTGGGATTTTATTCATTATGGATCTATATCTATTTTACGTAATCATAGGTATGTATTGGCTCATCTCTCATCGAGATGAGGGTGATGTTTATCATCATCACATTTCATTTCTTACTACCTATGGTAGATCACATGTGTTTCAGGGGGAGTGGGACCTGAGGTCAGGTCGTATAGGACCATCCCACCCACAGCTCAAGAGTTAGTTAGTTTCTGTCACATTTGAACCCTATAATGTTTCTTCTATTGATGATAATACTGTTGTTTTTTGAGACATTATTGATGATTTCCCGAATGATTTATCTGATATTTATCTGGAGAGATATATAGAGTATATGATTGATCTGGTTCTAGGTACACAACCAATATCGATACCTTCATATCGTATTGCACCAGATAAGATAAAAGAGCTCAATATTTAGTTGGATGGTCTGTTAGAAATAAGGTTTTGTTCTCCCTCACAGTTCACCTTTGGAAACCCCTTTTCTCTTTTCCCAGAATAGAGATGGCTCACTTCATTTATGTGTGGACTATAATAAGTTGAAATGAGTGACATTTAAGAACAAATATCCTTTTCATCTTGTGGATGATCTGTTTGATCATTTAAAGTGAGAAAAAAGTAATTTAGGGATCAATATTTTGTTGGTTTATCATCTACTCAGAGTTCAGGTATCTAATATACAAATAACAGATTTCAAGGGATGTTATGGAAACAATGAATATATTGTAATTCATTTTGGTATATCTAACAATCATGATGTTTCATGGTTTGGATGAATCAAATATTCCATATATATATTTACATTTATTTGGTAGTGTTCATTTATGATATTATGGTTTATTGGAAATATGAGAATGATTATGGGAACAATCTCAGCGTGGTTTTGTAAATTTTGAGAGGTCACCGTTTTTATGGAAAGATTTTGAAATTTTCATTCTGTATTCAAGAAGTGATGTTATTGGGGCACAAAAGCTTTGAGAATGGATTATATATTGAACTAGAGAAGGTAAAGGTAGTTATTTCTCATGGAATGAACCATGTAATGAATTTGATATATGAAGCATCTTTGGAATTACTAGATAATACCAACAATTAGTCAAGAAATTCTCTAAGATGTCTTCACCTTTGACAGATCTTACTAGGAAACAGTAAAACTCTACTAGGATGAAAAGTGTCATACTTTTTTACATGAAAAATAAAGGATTTTGAAAATGATTCATATTCTAATCATTCCTAATCCCACTTAGGGATATGTGGTATTTTGTGATGATTTAGGTGCTGTTTTAGGATGTGTGCTTATGAAGGATGACCATGTGGTAGCTTATAGATCTTGTTAGCTTTATCGACATGAACAAAATATCACACTCATTATTTAGAGATTATTTTAGTCATACATGCATTTATGTGTTGGAATCATTGTCTTTTTCGGGAAATGTTCACTATCTTCTTTTTAAATAAGATTCTAGGCTACACTATTTCTCAAAAGGACATATTTATTAGACCAAGATGATGGGTAAAATACCTTTACACAATTGAATTCGATATCACCTACACCATAGGAAAAGTAAATGACATTGCATATGCTCTTAGAAGGAATGTACCATTAAAAGATTTTCTGGAATCAATGAAAGATTGGCTTTATAGGGATTTTGGCTTAGTTGCATCCGAATGCTCTGGAGGATGTTCTAGGTTTGGTTCTGACCTGTTTTTAGTTATCATCATCTATCTCGGTGTTTATATTATAGATTCAACAAAAGGATAATATGTTTTATAATACTCGAGGAAGACATTTTGGTGGGGAGACTATTTTGGGATAGTCTCTCTCTTCATTTGGTATACTTCACTTTGGGAAAATGATTATTGTTCCCATATATTTTAGGAGTTTAGTCTTATTAAATTATTGATTCTCTTTATATTTTGTTCATGAAAGCACTAAGATGATGTATTATTACATGAGTATTCGATTCTAGTGGTTGGGTATGATGTGGGACATTATGGAGATTGTGTGTCACAGTTACTCCTATCAAAGGATAGAGGAATACATCTTAAAACAATTGAGGTTACATCATCCTCATCCGGTGCCGATATAGAAACAGGATGATGTGTCCATGTATTTTTTTTGTTTGATATCCATAGACTCCCAAAGAGAGTAATGCCATCAGTTTGGTTGATTATTTGTTAATAACATCATCTCATTTCATTCGGATCAAATACCCCAGTATTTTTGAACATCTATGTGAGTTTTATATAAAATATATTATGAATTTACAAGGTAGTCCTTCTTCTGTTGTTTCATATATGGATCGAAGGTTTACGTAGATTTTCTATAGGAATCTTCTGGAAGAAATGTGAACTTAGTTCAAGTTAAACAGGGCATACCATCCATAGAAAGATTGTCAAAAAGAGATATTAATTCATATTCAAGAGGATATGCTCTGTGTTTGTGTCTCGGATTTTAGAGGACTATAGGATATTCATCTGTGACTGGTTGAATTTTTTTATAACTATAGTTATAAATAATTATTAATAATGGATCCTTTCAAGAAATTGTATGGTCTCCCATGTATATCACTTATTTTTGGGCTGATGTGTGAAATGTATCTTTAGATAGGCCAAGTTCGGTTTAGGGAACATCCAAAAAGATCTTGGATCTACATCGACACATGTTTACAACCTAGAGTTGATAGAAATTATATACAGATTGGTGACACCATCCTTTGTAATTTTCCATAGGTGGATGGGTTTTAGTGACAATTTCACCATTGTTGGGTTACCATCGACTTGGAAAGCAAGGAATGTTGTCTCTGAGATATGATGGACCATTTGAGATCACTGAGCTGATTGGGAAAAAATGTATTGGTTATCCTTTCTGGTTTAGAATATATGTATTCATGATGTTTTCCATATATATCATCTTAGGAAATACCATCTTGATATCCCTCGCATTTTGATTTAGGTATAAATTGTATTAGAGCAAGATGCTTCTATTATAGACAAATTTTTTGAGATTGTTGAATCTCAAGTGAATGTCTGGTATGGGAATTCGATTCTGGTGGTCAGATTTCTATAGAATAAAGGGTTATATTATCTTGATACATAACGAGGGAGTAATGGCCTAAACTCTATGTTGGGATTACATCTTTTACATGAATTCCAAGGGATGGAATGTCTCTATATTTGTGATTGTTTGACATCACGTTACTATTTTATCACGTAAACCCTTCTCCTGGTCATGTTTTCCCCTCCCTTGAGATTGGGAGGATACCTATAATGGTGAATTTAGTGATTTGTTGTACTTTCACTAATAATTGTTCATTTCAAAAGGAGAAAAAGCACTTACATGTTCTGTAACTACGCTAGATTCTCTGTCAGGGTTTCCATATATATGTCATAAAAGAATAATTCACTCTATTAATGGTTACACTTCATGATTGCAACTTACATCAAGTGAGATGTTATAAGGTCAGTTTTTTATCTAAGGTGATGAATTTTTCAGTGTCCATGTACACCATGGATTTCATGGTGTCTAAATATATTACACATCATGGAACATCCTACATCCAGTTTTAAAAATTTCCAAGCCCCTATTTCATCATGAATCATCCCCAAAACATACTGGCTCTAAAACCGAAACTCATCCCATGAAATTTTCGTAGACTCTGCTCCACCTACATTGATCCGTTAAACACTCGATCATTGTTACGGCTGCGGTGAACCTCTCTAGGTTAGAAAAATTTTAATTCCTTCATTGAATTTGATCACAATATCATCAATTGGAGTCATCTTTGGATCCATTGGTTTATGGATGATGATTCTTCTTGGTTTCATCATATATCTGTTGTGATATATTGTTCTGGAGGCCGTCTCTTTTGCTTTTCTTAGAGAAATTGTAATTCATCTTTGAGGTATGTAGGTTTTCCATCTTTTTCAAAACCCTTTACTAATAAATTGATTCAATCCAGATGTGTATTAAATTATAAGGACTTAATTCACATTTTCTAGTTCATTGTGTTGGGGAATCATGTTACGGGTGTCTGAGACTTGAGATTTGAGGTAGGTACTTTTTTATCTATCATTCATTGATGAACCTGATTGTTTTTCATTAAAACTGTTTCATATATTGAAATTCGCATGATTATATTGTGTGTTTTGAATAGAAATTTTAATTAAAAATTATTTCTCACTAATTATTTATAAATGTATAGAAAACGAATATTTTCATAACATTAAAATTATTTGTGAAAAAGGGAACATGGGTTACCCTGGGTACATAGGTTCAAGGATTAGATTGGTGCCATCATCCTTTATTTTGTGATTATGAATGAGGTTTTTATTGGGTCTATCTTCTGACTCCGAGATTTGTTGTTCTAGGGTATCGAAATTAAAATATTGGGGGGTTTACTCATGGGGTTTTAATCATCTTCCAAGTTCCATGTTATAGGATTGAATTTGTGCACATGATTATTTTTTATGAGTAGTCTTTTTTCAGGACCTATAGTATTCAATGGTATTGTGATACCCATTTTTCTATTTTTATTTTAATGATTTATGTTTTATCATTTATGTGAATGTTTATTCTTGTCAAAAATGATTTTGAAATAGTTCTTTGAAATTGATATATCATATATAGTTTAGAAAAATGGAAAAATGGAAATGTGTGACATGTTTCCTATAAAAATACATTACTGCTTATCATTCCATGTTATTATTTAAAATGAGTATATAATATTTTTTTCACATATGATTGTTTCAGAACACCTGGGTGGGATCCTACTAAGTGTGTCAGCTCACACCATGCCCACATCTACGATGGAATTTGGGCCTTTTTTCTTCTAGTATAGGGAAAGGTACAGCACTATATAGAGTCATTGTGGTTCTTTTTAAATTGTTAGGTAGCTGGGGGTGAGATTGATGGACTCCTTACCTAACATCTTATGGAGTAATTTTTGGTTTTTAGTCCTTTTAAGTTGGACTATTTAGTGTTTGTCTACATTTTTAGTTGCCTATTTATTTTGTTTTTTTCTATTTATTTCATATATATCCAATTTGTCATCTATTGTTTATTCTTGTTTTCATATATATATTCCTTGTTGTTAATCAGACCGGGTGAAATCATTCCCTCTATTGTATTTTTTTATTGTTTGGTTTTTGTCACCTGCATGTGGGGGTCATCAATTCCCATCAAGTATGTGGTGGATCGGGTACGGTTCCAGCTTTGTTGGTAACATGGGAGGGTTCATCACAATGAGCCTCTCGATCCTGCTGATGTTGCAGGATGGAGAACACTTAAGTGGATTCCTTTTTATTTTTTAGGAAATGATCCCCCCTGAGACATATACATCAGTTTTGGAATTTTGTCATCCAATTTTCTATTATATTCACCTATAAAACCTCCATGATATCTCTTCTAGGAATAATATATATCGGGGATAAATATTGTTAAGTCATAGAAAATACTTCATTTTTCTCTTATAGTTTCTCTAATTTTCTCTTTCCTCAATGGATGAATGTGTTGTTCATTACAATGTTTTCCTCTTGTTTGTTTCTTCCACATTGAGACTATTATATATATATATATATATTTGATTTCTAATTCCAAATATACATGATCCTCAATTGATGTTTTCTATAGCATGGTTAATAATTATAAGACAATTCCACTAGAGGAGAGTGGAATTTTCCATGAATTATTAGGTCATTGATGAGCATGGATGGAGAATATACCATATCGATGATTTCAAGCAATTGAATTAATATTTTTGGTACATGTTATTTTGAATTATTCATTAATTTTTTTATAAATCTAAATGAAGGAGCCAACATATCATGAAAATAAACATGGGATTATTCGTGTATTAGTTTTTGGAGTATACCAAGAGTGGCCAGAACCCTATTTTATAACATCATGGATAAGTTATGTCACATAATTTACATCATCGGGTGATTCCATTTTACTTATATTAAATTGTTCTCTGAATGTTTTATACATGATACATATTTTTCCCATAATGATTTTAGTTGAATGTTATAGATCTTCCATGGGTGGTTCTTCATGCATACGACAAAGTGATGAGTAATAGATAGTTATTTGGTGATTATAACCTTTCCATTGTTTGTGAGTTTACATTTAAATATTTAATTAATTATAATTATGTTATAATAAATTAAATATGAATTATCTGAAATTATTTATGAACCTGTGGAAATTAATGGAGGATTTATTTACATGGATATTCATGGACATAGCTATAGGGAAATACATGGATGGGAGTTCTCCATGTATTGAGGTAGGTGGTTTTGTGCACTCTAATGTATTTTATTATGTTTATCTTATTGGTAGGTTTTTTGTGTCTCACCACATTTAGTGAATAGACCTTAATTCATAAAATTGTTATAATTTACTCGAAGTACTTAATTATATTAATTGAATTAATAACTCTAAAAATTAATTGAATTATTCGTAATGAACTAAACAAAGTGTCAAATCCCAAGATAGACACCTTTGCGCTGGCCTGATGTCAGCCACCGATGGAAGATCCCATGATCATAAATTTTTACCGACATTACATAAGAATATTAGGTGTATTATAATACAACATGATATTTAGTTACCCTTAGGGATATTTGATTACTATATGATGTTATTCATTACAATTTTATTACCTTTTAGATATATTCATAGACATTAGAAATCCTTGTTTGAGATAATTTACATGCGAGTATATTTGTATCTCACTAAACTTATGCTTCATATGATTCACATGTGGATTCATGTTTGACTATATGACTCCTTGTTATCAATACATGATTATAAAACATGCTATTATTTATTTTTTTGTCACATGTGTAATTTCCATTATATTAAATTGAGTGGTCGGGCTCGGCTATGTGGTATTTTAATTACAATGATGGGTAAGAAAACACGTTCATTATCTGAAAGATAACAACCGTTAAAGAAATAGATATCAGGTGTACCAAGAGGGGAAATGATTACTATTCAGTCACTAAAATATGGTAATATCTTCCAAATGATAGATAATTCTTCTCAATAGGGGGAATGTTGTCACATCATTATCTAAATGATAGCAATTTATTAACAATGACATATCATGATTCATGATTACAGAAGATTATAACTGGTTATATGAACTTTTTCTGAATGTAGGATGGATAGTTTTCTCATTAAGGGTGGGGTGTATCAATGATCTTAATAGAGGTTCATAGACAATGTCGTGAACCAAAAAATCATTACCCTGACTAGATCAGAAGTAATACGACTTTGATTCCCCATTATTACCTCCGATCGACTAGTGAGTGGGGAAAAGAACCATGTAATAATATCAATGAAATAAGAGGCATTAACCTATGTACCAATATTAATACACAAAACTAATTTCAAGAAATAATATAGATATATATTAATATACAAAGACAAGTTGATTGTAATCCATGAATGTGATGTCCTCTAAGAAAACAATAATGTATTGAAACACATATTTAAAGATATAATGTGGTAAAATAAATTACTTACTATAAATGATGTCCCAAAGATGATAATAAATTAAAAAAGGGAATGAATGGAGGGGGCCCGAATTCATATTTCCATGGTTGGCCATCAAAAATTTCCAGAAGCACTAAGTTCCACTATGCTTATAAAAAACCAGGTCAACTAATATCACCCAAAATACATCTACTCTTAGTATATGACACAAAAAGTGCAAGAATATCCCATAAAGGGGTGAGTATATAAATATCATGTATAAGTCCTTGAAAACAATGTTTGTTGAAATAGAATAAATTAACAGTTTTGTCAACCCATAAATAATAGGATTTAGAAAACCCAACATTTGATATGCTCAAAAAACATGTGAGATGAGATAAGGAGGATCTATAACTTCTCAACTAGCTAAGAATGATGATTCAAAAAAATCTATAAATTTTCTATCTCACATTACTAGAACCACATGAAACCTCACCAAAACCATATTATAGGTCCTTCACCACTACACTATGAACCACAACTGAGAAAGAATCTACCTATAGAGCATGACCCTCTCTCAATCAGATATTGAAGGTGGGGGAGTAACACTCTTTTGATGGAGGTCCCATTCTCTTTATAGTATTTTGTAGTACTAAATCTACCTGTATAATGAGTATAGAGGAACCATTCCCCTATGAGATAGGGGAGGACATACCCTAACATCTCTCTATTTGTCAAACGTATATATATTAACAACATACCCTCACTAGAAGAAGAATTTCACTCTTAAGACCTCACATCATATCTCTAATGTCATAGTAAAATAAAACAACATTTCCTACGTATAACGCTGCCTAGGATAGGAATTTAATGTTTTGAAATCCAATTCCCAAAGATGGATATTCACAATGTAGTAGTTTTAGGTAAAAGTAAACGATCTATACACAGGGTCACACATCATGTAACCTCGCTTGGAAGCCTAGTCATGTACTATGGACCAATCCTATGTAACTTATATGTTCTCATATATCCTAGCTATAACTAGTCTTCTTGCCAGATATGGGTACACTAGACATATTTGTTCCCCTGTACAATGTTTATCCACATGTACCTAGCTATTCCCAATCCTATATACCCATAGGTATGTGTCAGGTTCCCATCTACATATGACAAAAAAATGGGAAATCTATGTGGTTTGTGGAATATATATTTGAACATTTACTATAGCCTCCATAGTTGGGGACTAAATGAAATGTGTTCCTCCAAACAATATGTCATGTACATTAGAGGATTCCAAAAACTGAATTTCCATCATTAGGTTCCTAGATCCACCATTATCACCACTTTCCTCATATTTTGGTCTCTCAATATCTTGAAAAATCAATGGGGTATCATTTAATACGTGATTCCCAAACTATGGTGTCCATTAATCATATAAATGATTACCATATTAGTAATTATTTGTTTCTTATAACACTTTTTTGGGTTCCAATACCGAAATACATAACCTAAAACCTACAATATGGCTTCACCCTTCCACAAAAATATCTATCTCCATATTTCACGTATCCTCTGTGAATCTGTGGACTCAATCACACTCAATTATCTCCCAAATCTATCAAATTGTCACCTGATGGGCCAATGGTGAACAACATGAAGATTGGTGGTGGGAAATAGAACATGAAAGAAATTAAAAACCTCATTGGATGATGTTGTCATGTAAAATGGTCACATGATGTTAGAAATGTGGCTAAATCAGGGGAAAATAAATAAATTATTAATTTCAAGGACACATTTTTATTCTGGGATCATGTGAGGAACAAAAAACATATATAAAAAAGATCATATAAAATCAATGCTTGAAAATTATTGAAATGGGGGAAACCAACAAATAATGCTCCATACCTCATGAATAGATCAAACAATATTTATGAATGTATTTGATAATGAATTTAGTGATGTTATTATTGCATTATATATCAATTCCATGATTTTTTTACCATTATCATCGATCATTATTCCTAGTTTACTGATGTCAGTGGGGTTCACAACTCCACTATAATATCAATGGGTTTTTCATATGACCATGAAAATATCATCAATGACATATAAATATATAATGTATATCATTTCATCATGAAATAAATTAACTACCAAAATTCACCGATTTTTTTTCACCATAAACCAAACTCCAACCAAATAGAAACTTTATACAACTCATAGGGTAATGACTACATTCTTAAAGTTATAGGGGTATCAGATTTTCAATATGTGGTCATGATCAATTTTAATTCTATATATTATGAAAAATTTATACACTTCATTTAATATATATATATGTATATATTATTTTTGATATATTATTTTATGGAACTTGTGGCACCAAATCATGAAACTGACTCTGAGGAAAGAACCAGATATATATAGTGAAATATTTAAAGGATCAAACTACAAAAAAAATGGATTCATTGAATTCCCACATATTTTATGTTTTTAACCCCAAAAAGAACAAGATACACAAAATGGTTGGTGTAATGAGTCAACATATGAATCTCATGATCCCATAAGAACTCTTATATTGTCGGATGATTCCATAGCACAATAACCATAAGAATGAACCATCCACTCATGAACCTCAACATTTAGTCCTCAACATCCAAATGGAACTCCATGAAGGTGGATCAGTCCTATATTTATAGATCTCCCAATCCAATAACATGAATTAGGTTGTGTATGTACCTCCTCATATGTGACATATAAGCAAAATCATACACTCTATCCAAATATGGGGTCAAGGAAAGTAAGTGAGTAACCTTTTCAACACTCCAAAGGATGTGGAATGGCCAGATGAACCTTGAGGAAAGCTTCCCTGTCTAGCACACTATCCAAAATCAACATAATAGGGATACTCACAAAAAAGATTTTATCAATTCTAAAAATAAAAAGTTATATAATATATGAATGGAAAATATTTTTTTTGAATCGTGCATGTCCTAAAATAATCAATGATTAAAAAAACCTTCACTGTCATCTCATGCACCAACTATTTCCCAACAAGTGACATATGTCTAATCTGAGTTCAATATAGGGTTGAGCTATAGAGCCTACAACACAAGACCGTAAAAGGTTCCATGTTTGTAGTAGGGTGATAGGTATTTTATAAGAGAAATATACAAATGGTTAGTCATCCTACCGGAATTAGTTTATGTACAACACATAGTTTCTAAGCATATCGTCCAATACGATAATGGTCTACTCAATCTATCATTCATTCTATAGGGAAAATATAATTTTTAATCCATAATTGGGTCATGAAATCCTCTGGTAGACTCCTACATAACAGTGAAATAAAATGTGTATCACATTCCATGATGATCATTATTGGTACCACATAAAGATATATAATTTCCATCATGAATAGATACCTCAAAACCATTACCAAACTCTATCCCCCAATGGTAAGAAAGTGTGTCGACATGGTAAGTTGGTTGATAATAAACCAAATACAATCCTGGAATCTCATTTTATGTATAGAACCATATCAAAATCAATAGATTTTTTACACAACATTGATTTTAGGTTCTGAATAGGATGATTCAATATAAATGTACTCTAATATTTGTCATTTATCTACAGATATATATGATATTGAAAGAAAAACAGGGAAACATTCTTCCTCATGTAATCCCACCAAAAATAACTCTGATAGTTCTTATACATATTTTAAAATCAATGAAATTATAATCATGGGGGAGGTTTGAACCTCAATAAATACCTCATCATAAAAATTAATCAGGGTTACCCTATATCACTAGAAAAGGATGACTTCATACCATCATTCAAAAAATATATCCAGTGAATCTCTTTAGGATATCTAGTCATAAAAATTATTTTAATTATATTCTAATTGGAATTTCCATTAACACATAGGATATAGTGAATTCAACATAATTGACTTAAGATAATGTGTACCCATATCCCCCATTAGAGTTATATAATACTAATCCAAATTCATTGAAGCTTCTTCCAAAAATCAACAATTAAATTTCTTGTAATGTTTAACATCCACCACATTATAGTTTTAAATAGTATATAATATATTAATGTCATGGTAATATATAAACACCAACCGGTTTATCTATATATGAGGTTGAGACCTCTCTAAGAGTATATGTACTGATGACTCTGGCTCATAGAGTAAACAACACAATGCTTTCCAATAAGATAAAGCCCCCAAAAATTTTGGGTGAAGACTACTACAATAAACTCTATTTTTTGTCACAATATTTTGATCTTGGGTACTAAACTACCCAAAAACATAAGTAATAACAACCTACCCCTGAATTAACACTTATATGATCCTATATCCAGATTAATTGAAAAATTTAAGGTACTCAACACCCACATATGTTTTTCTTGATTCATGAGAACTGGTAATCCTCATTAATGTGCTCAAAGGATTTATAATATTTATTAGAATAGTTATGTGGTTTTTATTTCAATATCGAGGCTATGAATTTGTAAAAAATCCTACTAATTTCTATGAGGATCCACTTGTAGTACACTACCAACCTATGAAATATATTCACCCACAATGAGAACATAGGTTTTTAACAATTATAAATTCCATCAATATTAACTAGATCCATAGAAAAAACATTCTCAAAGAAGAATTTAAATATAATGTGAAGCATTTGGATCCAAATGAAATCACTAAAATAGTTTACGATGAAGTGGGTTCTCCAAGAGTATGTCTAGGCCTTTCTTCAAACGCATCTCATACAACTCATTTGATGGAGATTATACAAGAATAACATTGATGAAGACAACAATTAATCATCACATATATGGATGGAATTTCTAGTTCATAAAATCCATCAATATAATCTGGCCTTTTCAAACTAAAATGAATCACCAGGAAGTTATAGTGTCTATATGAACATCAGAATGATGTCTTCGGAATGTCACTATCGTGTCCCTTCATGAAATAGTATCTAGAACAGATATTAATCTATGAAAACCAACTCAAACCTTTAAAATGACAAAAGAATGTCAAAAATAATCATTAAGGGGTATATATTCTTGACCATCATCGGATTCAATGGATGATATTTGAAACAAATCATTACATTTTCGTCCTATTTTTTCATGTAATAATAGGATCCACCTCTGAGGACACACTGGTTTTGATAAACAATTTTTCTTACACGTCTTCCAACAGTAGTCTATACACCTGAAGATCATTGCGGCCTATCGATTCTGAATAAGAATATATAGTGTCATTGTTATGCAGAATGATGATGCCAAAGTCAATCTCCCAACAAATAGTTAGTCGTAAGATGTCATTTGGAAATATGTATACATAATCCTCCACTACTGTAGAAAGAAATGTGCATGAAGAACCTACTATAACAAGGGAAAATTTTCTAAATAATTGTATATAGGTGTTAGCCTCCTGTTCATAACCCACACTCTCTATTCCATAAGATATCTACACCTTATTTTGGAGAAACTAATCCCTGAAGTAAAAATTTCAACTTACTCTCCTAAAATAAATCATAGAATGTATTCGGGACAACATTTACAAGCCTAGGATTTCATCAGATTATTTCAACACAATGACCAAAAGGCCACATAATAATATATCTCCACTGAATTCCATCTCACACTACTAAAATTTGTGAGATATAGATAATTTTATCTAAATCTGAACTGTTATCCATAGTTGTTATGATATAGAATCAAATAAATCATATATCGATCACAAAATGGATATAAATATAATAAAATAACTAACATATAAGTCTATAGTTACTAGATTAAAATTAGTTAAGACACAAATAATAAATAAAAATTTTGAGGATGTTCTTGGTCATATCCTTTAAAATCCTGAAACTACCTACACCATATAAAACCAACCATCTAAGAAAGACATTGGGATCCTAATAGTGGTGGTATGCCTAGTCTATAGCATCATCCTCCTCCAATAGCTTCTCCCTCTAGAGATCTACTATATATATCATTAACTCATCCATAAGGGATCCCATGTTCATTCTTAGGATATCCCTAACCAAAGTGATGTATCTGTTATAGAAGTCCACCAATTTCCATCCCACCCTCCACAACACATCAGATTGGGAAATTTTGATCCATGTGACATATCCCATAATAAGCATAGTATGACTTATATCAAGGATAAAATAACCCTCTACATGATAAATGATCCATAGATCCCCCAATTCAATATCTGTGTATGATTTTTCCCTTTTCATTAAAACCAAAATAGTTGATGTATGCTAGCTGTTATAGCAGACTCACCCAATGATGTCCACAACCACTCATTACACCCATCATCACTTAGATAGGAATCTCACTATAACCAATGACTACTCCCACACTCCAGCACATGTGGGAATTAATAAGTACACTATACTAGAATATATTTCACTAAAGAGGACATTCTAAAAATTCCACACAGAGAGGTATCTATATTTCATCTTATCAAGAGGGTGACACATAAGGTTTTCAATACCCATTATGTACATAGAAAAAGGCATATCACCCTTGTGTGTCTATATACTATATTTGATCGCTTATTTTTGAATGCTCAAGGGGTAATACTAATCATGGAACAAATTTTAAATTTTTTACAATGATAGTATCCCCTCACCTTAAGTCTAGTTGATCAGACTCCACAAGAACCCTACTCCTCTTTGAATATGGATAGACTTAAGGGAACTCATGTAATCATCAAGGATTAAAGTAAGAACAAAAATGGAACCCATTAACAATAAAATAATCCACTATATAAGGTCTAGGAAGCTCTAAAACGTGAGTGGTTTCAAAATTTTTCACTCATGAAATGTACTCAGCATGTGTGCATCTTTATAATGGTTTTTTGGAGTTATCAGTTATTTAATAGGCATGTCATTCTCTTAATATAATATAGTAGGTGGACTGATTCATCACATAACATGTGGTATACCATCTCTCTTTCCGTATAAATAAAATAAATCATGATTAGGTTCTCAAACTAATGTTTCAATACATAAATTTTGTTCACCATGATCATAACATGTGGAATAGAATATATTAAAGATGTGTTTTTACTAAATTTAATGTATGATATGTTAAAAATATTAATTTTTAATGTAGTTTTTTTAATACATCGGATCATCAACTATAAGTGAATTTAGGTGATGTCTCAAGATTTTTTTTTTAAAAAATACACTTTGAAAACAAAATTCCATTTTATTTTTATTGTTTAAATGACATAGAAATTCAAAAAAAAATATACCATTTCACATAGAACAGTCCACATTTTATTTCAATAAAATCAATCTTGAAATAAGATATCAACTTTAGTTTTTGGTGAAATATTATTACAAAAGCTGTATAATTATGATTACATGTGAGTTTCTTAAAAATATGGTTTAAAAAGATGTAAATACATTTTAAATAATTATTAAATTACATTCAAAATAAATTATGAATGGTTTTCCAAATAAAATTATTCTAAAACATTATAAATAGCAGCAAATCCTTTTCTAAATAATTATTTTTAAAAAATTAATTAATAGAAAATAATATTATAATATACAAATTAACCATACCTATTTTTTTTAAAAAAAATTAATTTTTAATAGTGTTCATTAATATACTTCTCAAAATAATTAATGATATACAGTAAAAGTGAATTTTAGAACATTATAAAACAGGATATTTTTTATAAAAAACCCAAAACTAATTAATATAGATAACTTAGTTAAATATAGTAATCTCCCCAAATGTGATAATATTGAACATGATTATCCATACATAATAACAAAATTCTTCCCACTATTTTTGATGTCGACACAGTTGTTTTGAAAAATTTACTTGAGAAATATGAACTGACATTTTTATACGAGAATAAAATATTTCTTAATATAAAATATTTTTACTATAAGACTCCAAATTTGAATGTATTATTTTTTTCTAAAATATATTATTTTTTTGATAGCCTTAATTACACAAAACAGCATGTTAAGAAAGTAATACAAGAAACACTCAGTTAGCTAGAATTATGTAGGGAAATAATTTTTAACCAAACCATGATATTCTATTAATATTGTTATTAAAATAAGACCTCATAACCTAGACCTTAAGAATATGGATCTGAATTTTAATAAGTAATTTATAAATATAAACTTAATTTTTTCATATAGAGGAATCATATTCTAAAAAAGTACTTAAATTTGTGTAGAATATTTATATGTTTTGAGAATATGATTTTCTAAAAAACATTGTTTTATTTTATAGTGTAAATTAATAAAATAAATTTTTAATACTTTTATAAAATTAATTTTATAAAAAAAAATCATTTCATAAATCTTCAATTCTATGTTATGTTTTGTAAATTTTTTTATGTTTTTAGAAATGTTTAATTTTTTATGAATAGTGAAAAATTATGATTTTTTTGTAGATTCAGTTTTCATTTTATTAATTTATAAAGAGAATTTTTATTTTAAATTTGGTTTAAAGTTAAATTAGATCAATTATACATAAATTAATCAAATTTATGTCATTTTAATCAATTTCATATCGTATTTTGGTATGAAAATTTGAAAAAAAATAGAATATTTTCTTATTAAAACCCAATTTTCATGTCTCTTATATGGGATTAGTTTTAAAATAAATTTTTGCACTTCTGTGAATAGAATTTTTAAACTGGATTCTATTTTTAAAATGATTTTGATATATATTAAAATTTTATATTATCATTTAATGTGATTGAAATTAATATTAAAAATAATTTAATTTATTTAAAGGAGTAAAGTTAAAATTTGGTTTTCTCTGATGAGTTAATCTTAAAATATAACGGTTCAATGTAACAGAATCATTGCACAAACCCCATTAGATGGTGATATTTTGACCTTATGCATTCTAGTCTTGATAATGATCTATTATTATATCCATTTAACATAATAAAAAATGTGGATTGAAATATTTTATTTCAAAAAATTACAAGTGTGCCACTCATCTCACTTATATAAGGCCAACACATATCATCTCTTATTCACACTATATAAAAATTGTGATTTAGCAAATACCTACCATAATAACTTTCCAGCATCCTTCTTTTGATCCTATAGGCCTTATTTTGGACATAAATCCATCTTAGGAAGGGTTTTTGTGTAACCCTAAGGATGATAATTGAAGAAGTATAAAATTTCATGAACAATAAATTTTTTTATCCTCAACATCCTTAGTAATTATTATAAAATTAAAATATAATAACTACTATATCATACATATAATAGGTTTTTGGTATATAAATGTAATGACCTAAAACCATATCCACTTCTATAAAATGGTTTATTAAATCATCATTCATGTGTATGGTGCACATCCAGTTCATGAACCGATGTCATTCATTTATCTATTTACATATTTCAATGAAATAAAAAATGATGGATTTATTGTTTATATATGATATTAATGATGTTATTAGGATTCTGTAAATATTATCTCGAAAATACATTTATTCTTTTTATTTTTTTAGTAATATGATAATGCATCTTGTCTGTACCACACATTATCTCTAAAAATCGATCTGATTTGTTCACGCATTACATAGAAGAAAATGAAGATGATTTTAATGAACATATGTAATATATATGACTATCATAAGGCCTACAATATCAATGATAAATTCATTTCATATTCTACATATATCTATTGTATATTCCTATAAATATATATATAATAATATATATGATATTTATTTCATGGATATGATTCTGGAGATTATGAAACTCTTATCAAAGTATGAGGTACAATTACAACAGAAAAAAACTTATGCAAAAAACAATGTGGTTATTACATGAAACATAATAATAACATGGAATTGATAAAAAAATAGTAATAAAATTAAATAATAAAATAATATATTGTATGATATATATGAATATTATTTCTAATATATATATATATAATAAACTTATATTTATTATTTTAGAGTTTTTAATGTGTATAATAGTATTCAAGGAATAAGGTAAGGTATGTTTGTATCAACATTCCCTCACCAAGATATAAACTTTGTTATGATTCTATATTCTTTCATGAAGATTATATAAATCCACTTTCACATGTAATATCAAATATTTAATTATCCCCGTGATATTTTATGTTCCATTTTTTTAATTCCATCGTGGTGCCTATAATTAAATAGTAATAATGTAGTAATGATTTTATGATACAATGTCATAATTTATCAAAATTGTTTATGATAATTTTTTAGATGATAAAATCATAATATCTATATCTCAATATTCTCATTATTGTTATTTTACTATGGTTACTCATGTTGATCTCATGTAACAGTACAAATTTTCCCCTTTTGGTACATATTATAATTGAGAAAATATTTTTATGAAAATATGACATTGTTTATCTCTTTGGTTGGAATCTATATTCATCATAAACATTGTTTTCAAAAAATGTTGTCAAAAATATTTTATCATTCTTCTATAATTTTAAAAAAATCATTTTACCCATGCTTAACATTTTACAAAAACGATTTGAAAGGAATCATCATATCTATTTTGAAATAATTCATTTTTGGATTTTACTGAATATTTGAAAGGAATTTTTTTTAATATGTATCACATGAAGAAAATTATACCATAATATTGAACAATAATTTATTTCTATATTGCACTATATGTATGAAAGGTTATTTTACTAGATGAGGATTTTTAAAATTTATTATATTTTAAAAATATTTTTTCATGTAGGAAAGAATGTTTTACATAATTTTTTTAAAAGAACATTAAAAATAGTTTACCATATAGTATTACATATTTTACTATTACTTATGGCTTATTGGGGATATAATCCTAGGATAAAAATCATTTTATTTCAATGAATTGTTTATGTTTATGATGAGATGATGTTTATGAACACCAATTCCCTTCCCCGGGTTATACCATGATTTAATTCTTATAAAACACACTTCATTTATTTGAGTTATTCTATGATGAAATGATTATGGAACATGTAATTTTTCCATAGGTTATGATATGATTATTTGGTTATTAAACCCATTTAATTTTATGGGTAATTATTTGATGATTGTTCTATTATTTTGTGGGACACATATGAATGAATATTACTATTTAATGGGTGGGACCTATATCTCCCTCTAATGAATTGGGTAATGATTATTGTTATATTAGCTTACATAGTAAACATGAGGTTATAAAAAGTCCAAAAGAGGGTACATAAGAGGTCATACAATGCATGAAGTATGTATTTTGGTGGTTAGACCAATTCTAATATGTAATGAATGTCATGGTTTGTATCCTTGACATTATATTTTCTAACAATATGTGTATTCCAAAAATCTATGTCATTTCCAATGTTTTGACATCATGAATAATATTACATTATTCAATTATAATTCATTTACTATGAATGTCCAATAATTATTCCATAACTGAAAATTATAACGATTGATATGTATATTATAGTTATCAATTGTTTTTCTCAAGTTCAAATACCCTTATATTTAATGTATAATTTCATAACTCCCTTGTTTATCCTTACTGAGCATATTGTATCTCTATTTATTATGTTTCCATTATATATGTTATGAAGAAATGTATTTCATATGACAATTCTAAGAACGGTGGTATTTCTGTAGATAATAGAGGCAGATGATGTATTTTAATTATGTATTTGTTTATAATGTTTCTATGCTTCCATGTACACTAAAATATTATAGTTCTCATTCATGTATTAGTGTCATGTACTGAATATTCATAATATAATATTTAATATATATGATCTATAAACATAGTCCACTATCTTAGTTATCATAGGATATGTTTAATTAATATTTATAAAATAGTGTGAGAAAACCTTATTGAAATCTCTATGGACATGTCTATGGATAAGTCTAAGATTCAGTCAAATATAGGTAAATGAGTTTGAATATTGGTAAAGTATAATGCATGTACATTCTAAAAAATTACATCATTGTCTATATACTATAGGTGTATGTGGCTCTGGAATGGAGTTACTTGCAGTTTATAATTCAAAACGGGTGTATTGATCTGGACTCTATCATATCCTAGTGCATGATAATGGGCCTCTCGGTATACGTGTGTTTACACGCCCAGGGGATATGCTTTATAAATTTAAAAAAATATTTACGAACCATCATGAAAGATTTAAATAAATGTTGACAATGAATGAAAATGTTAAAACCTAAAGTCGCCAATTTTAATGAAGGTGTACTAATTTATAAATCAAATAAGTAATTTTTTTATGATTATATTCTCCCCCGTCATGATTATTTTTTCTTAAACTATGTTTCTATGGTTTTAATCAATGGTTTGAACCTAAAGGAACCATGGTAATGATAAGTGAAATGAAAAATGAAATTATTTTCCTCCTGATCATCCTAATGTTTTGTGAGATTGAATAAAAAATATCAATTCTATCGTCACACAAAATTCTGAAGCTATGATTTACAATGGGTGTCCAAATGGAGAAATCAAGGAAAATCATTATTGTGAGTCCTTCATGAGACAACACCAACATTATTTCAAGGAATTTTGATCCTCTTGTTTTTTGAAGATGGATCAGTACCAATGAAAACATTTTTTCTATTCTCAAGATTTTCTAACATGAAAAGGTATTTTTTCTATCTACTTTTTGGAATATAATAAATGTAACTTGTGGAATGTTATCAAGAATATGAGGAAACATAGTGAGAATGAATAGATGGATTAGTAAAATTTCAGGAACATGTTTTATAATAATTTAATTCATAGTGTTCTTTTAATGAATAATTAGAGGGATCCCCTTGATATATTGAAACTTAATGCTTAATAAGTTATAAGATAAAACAAAAATTCTAAAAGGCATTCAAGTTACACTTCTTGTATTATCATTAATGATGAATGTACAATTGATCAACTCTTCATTGGATAAAAACCAAGTCTATGATAGTAGTTTTATATAAGAGACATTACTTTCTATGGAAATATTTTTGAATTTTATATAAAGTTGGAAATGGAGGTTAGAGTTATATATCAATTTCATGGGTTTTATGAGAAGAGAGAAGTGGAATTTAATGTAATATCTGATAATCGAGGTGAAAATAAGATTATATTACCTTTATTTTTAATGTGTAACATACCATGTAAGTATAGAATAATGTTTTTAAATGTTTATTAATATTTAATAATTATAATGTAATTTTACCATAATTGGATGTTATGTCTGATATCGTACCCAATATTTAATAATGTCTTTCTTCGAAAACTTATGTTTCACGCAATACTGAGTTATACTGAAAAAAATAATATATTATACTTTTATTTTTTTAAGTTGTAGTTATCAATTATATATTATAATTTATAGACTAAAAAGTGTTAGCTCAATTATTAGAATATTTTTTACAATGATTTATTTGTTAGTAAATTATTTAGAATTGATAATAAAAACCAATAGAATATGAAGGATGTGTTTCTATGAAAATAAAATATTTAAATGTGAATAATTGTGATTATAAAAAAAGAAAGGAAATATTTTGGATTTTATTAACGAAATATAAGTTCAATATGATATTTAAAAATCATATTATATGTTTTATAGACATTATATAAGAAAAACCCAAATTTTATGTTTAAAATGAGAAATTATTAAAAAAGGAATTTTTACGGCCATTTTGTGACACACATATTTTAAATATATTTTTGGCACTTATATATGTAATATATTAAAAAATAAAATTAATATTTTTATGTGTGACAGAAAAATTTATTTGGGATTAATTTTTGAAATTTGTAAGATAAATTTCAAATTTTATTTAATAGGGAAAAATATTGTGTTTTAATACAAAACTGCTTTTTCATATAATTTAACGATGTTAGATTGATTGTTTTTTTAAATGGTTTAAAATTATTATAAAATAAATTATTTATATATTAACCAAATTCATGTCATGTAATTAATTTCAAATTGAAATTTTATATTAAAACATTGTGAATTTTTGAACGTTTTTTCTTTAAAAACATGATTCCTTAATCCGTCAATAGGATTAAATTTAAAAGAATTTAGTCACATATGTGAATTTTTTTTAAAATATTGAAATAATTTTTTTAATAATAATGTTAAATTCAATCAAATAAGATCAAAATATTTTTTTTGAATAGTAACATTAGTATTTTATTTACCACGGTTATTGTTATATCAGGTAATTGAAGGTAAAAATAAAATTATAATAATATAAAACTACTATAAAACTTCTCCTAATATTATTGGATGATTTATATTCATATTAGAAAAGACATGGGCTTAAATTTTGGCCTTTTTAATTCACTTTTATTTGATTATGACAATAGTTACATTTTATTTAAAGTAAAAACAATGATGTCATAAACTTCTCTCTTACTACTCAAAATGATTTAATATAGAGTTATATAAGTCATATATTTGACTATAAAAAGTCCATAAAAATATGAAAATATTATATACAACATGGAAATTTATTTATAATTTTTATATATTAAATAAATCAATTTAATTATGACACAATGATAACGCAATAATAGATTTATTAATGTATGAATGAAATGAATTATATTAATATTATTAAAATAAATATCAATTGAAATATTTGATGCAATCAATGAAAATTTTAGATGATTTACTATTTTTATTGACGAGTTAAACAAGATTTTTCGTAGGAATGAAGTTGTTATGATTTTTTTAAAAGTCATATAATTAATAGTGTGAAATTTGACATAATTCATAGTTTATAATAAAAAATACATAATCAAAAGTATTAAAATTTCTAGAAATACAAAATTGTTTGAAAGAGTTTTGGTATATCTTGAAATTTCATTAATTAATCATTGATTGGCTGTTTGACATATTATGTAAAATAGTTTAACTCTAAGAGAATAAATTACTTAATAAAACAGTAATAGTTAAAGAGGATAAACATAAGGATAAGGATTAAAATATAACAAAAACATGTATTATTTTTATTAGATGAATTGATTGATAGCCTTCATCTTCCAATATTTGAAATAAATCAACCTATACCAATTTGGAATTGAAAATGAATTTATAATAATTAATAATTTTAATAATTCCACGTGTTCCCCTCCCCTCTCATATAAAAAGACACAATTATTCTCTATTATATACAATTAAAAAGCCTTTAGGTCAAGATAATAACTACACAATACCCTTCCCAGATTCCCCATCCATATTATATAGGCCTGGTTTTAGGAATAACAACCGTAAAGAGGTGTTAAGATTTTATGAAATATGATCATCCAAAGGAAAGGAAATTTTTTATTTAAGTGTTTCTATATCATTTCTTCTCCCACTTCCTCCACATATACTCCAACTATGATGAGAAAATTACTATATTAACCAAAATATACTAAGATTTTATTATTTTAGTATCGTAACATAAACCATCCTCCACTACCATTGGATGGAAATGGAATTAATCGTTCGTGTGTACATGTTAACTATCTCTTACATGTACCAATATAATTATTTTTCCATAACCTTCTATAATGGCAGGTTATATTGTTGTAATTAATGTTATTATGTTATATTAATGACAGATAAATCATTATAAAATAATAATATATCAATTATGTTCTTACATTACAAGCACATAAAAATGAAAAATATCATTTGTGCGTACATGTGAAATATCACCACTATGAAGTGATGTGATACATTTTTATTCACTACATCACTTTTATGACATATATAATTATATTTTAATGATTAATATTATATTAAATATGTTATTAAAATTCTATAAAATTAACATTTTAATTTATTTTTTTCTAATATGATCAATGAAAAATGAAAATGTTAATCATTCGTACATAAAACCTAATATCTCCATGATTAAAATGTTGTTTGTTTCAAATAACAATAATGAATGGTTTTATTTAAAATTGTGATTTGTGTATAGAATTTATAATAATTTAATGAGTATTTTTCTATTGATGATGTAATAATGACCATGCTGACTATTGGAATTGTTTTTTAACTCAGATACCGAATATTGACAAAACATCCGAAGTAAAATTTAATAAATAAGTTATTGATATAAAATTATAAATAAGTTATATAAATTTAATAATAAAGATGGAAAATTTTCTCCATAAAGTATTAATTTAATAGACTTTATTATTCATGAATATAATTAACATACGATACATATTAGACTCAAGGTGATGAACTTCATCTCAATGTCTTTTTATTGATGAATTTCATCATATTATTTACAGTTATTGTCTAATAAGGTGTATATATAACCCTTTTTACACGTAATATAATAATAAATTGAAAATATTTTTTCAATTTTTATTCTTTTAATTATTTTTAATAATGTGTTTCTCTAGTGGTATTGGACTCTTTAACAAAAACATCATTTTAAATGACTTAAATACTTATTATTTTATATCTTTCTCATTAATCTAATTTATTTAAAAATGTTTTTAAATGTTTATCTATAAGAACATGAATGTATTAAAAGGAAAATTGCATTAAAAAAATTCAAATTGGTATTGGACACTTGGATTCAAACATCTTCTTTTTAAATGTTTTATTTTGGTTTTAAAAATGTAATGATTATTTCAATAACTATGAATTTCTTTGACATATAAGCATGGAATGGAATTTTTCACCTTCATGTCACTATTTTGTATTGATATTAACATTACATGTTTTCTATTTTATTTTAAAATAATTTGTTTTAATTTATGAGTGTGAAACCTATAAATATGAAATGTGGGTTCAAACTCGAAATGTTATTTTTCCTATATTCTTATTTATGTGTTCTTCTTATATTGTGGTTATTGGGAATTTCCTATGTATATGGGTGGTTTCATGATAAACTGATGGAAGGTGATCACATGATAGATCACCAATGAATTGGGTAATGATTTGGAGTCAAATTATTAGGTTTCTCATAAGAGATTTAGGGAATATACTGTGATGGGTATTCCAAATGTTACCCTAAAAGTTATTCTCTATATAGTTGTCGAAACTACAATGTAATAATGGAATATATTCCATAAGATAGCTATGGGATTAATATCGATATTAGTTTTATAGGAATCTTATGGTTTCATTTGGTATGTTGAATGGTTTATGTTATATTGTTGAAAAGAATGATTTTGAGAAAAAAATAATGAGTTTAAAATAATCACAGACTAATGGTTTCATTCAATATTTTATTTCCCATAATGCAATTTTTATACTCATCACTAATTTTTTAAAAACAATTCAATTGGGTATAATTATGGGTTTGATAAATTAATATTCCAAGATTAATATTATTATTATTTCTATCAATAAAAAATTATATCATGTTTAAAGAGTATTATCTTCGGAAAAAATGGAAAATGAGTAGAAGTGTCTACTTGAAAACCTTTGAGCTGTTTTGTAATAGATATGACCTAATTTTATAAAATTATCAAACTAAAATTATTCTTAATTTTAATTATTGAATTAATTTTTGATTATGTATCATTTAAGGATGTGGCCATATAGTTTGTATCGAAGGAATGTTTTAGATAACTTTAGAGGTAAGGATGTTATCTAGGTGTTGTTTAAGGATCCCATATTACCAAGGTGTAATTATCATATTGACAATTTCCATGGATTTTTTTAAATTATGTGGTTTTTAAAAAACCTGAAAAACTCTGATATAATGAGTTTGATGGATTATAGTATTATAAAAAATTTATGTTAACTTTACCCTATAGGTGATTCTTCATTGAATAATTAATTTCATGTATAAGTGATGATTATTTTTAGTTGATTAAGGATCATTTATCAAGATGGAAGGAAGTTGGTATTGAAAAACATTATTATACATGCCTAGTGATTTTATAATGATTATTTTCAAAAAAATATTGTTCTAATGATTTTTGAATCTTGAGTATTAAAATCACCTACATAAAATTGTTTGAGTAATCCAACACATACTCTTTTGTGAAACAAATTTGGGGGGAATGGTTTATTTTTTAATTTTATTTAATGATCTCGACTCATATAACACTTTCAAAAGGTGAAAAACTAGAAGTGGTGTGAATGTTTACTATTTAAAAGTATGAAAACGTACCGAAAGTGAAAAGAAACATCAAGATGATCCTAAAAACTAGATTCAAGGTATGAATTATATTCATATACATAAAGTATAAAGCATGATTTGATTGATATTTATGAATCATCAAAATATATGCCATGTAATTTATTTCTAGGAATGGGGTATTAAGAGATAAGGAAAAAATGTATTTTTAATGGATTATGAAGAATGTTGAAATATTAAAATGTTTACATGTAAATGTTGGGACCAGGTATGACGAATAATGAAGTAACAAATGATTTTTGTTACAAAGTGTTGTCTTTTTATTATCAAAGAATCAAAATCAATTCACTTTGTAAAGGACTTGGAAACTATGATGATGATTTTATGATTTGTATTTCACAAATATCATAAGTTTGGAGAACTTTTGATGCAATCCTTATGAAGTATATGGAGAGTAAAGAAGTTTTTTTTGGAAAAAGAAATAAAGTGGCGCACAATATAAAGATTGGCACGCAAGTGTGGCATGCAAGTATATGTGGAACAAAAGTGTATATTGCGCGCAAGTCATATTTCAACATCCACATATCAAAATATGTCAAAGCAATGAAAGTGTTGTGTTAGTGATGGAATGACGTTCAATTGCTTGAGCAGCGGACACATGCTGTAGTGGCGCGCAAGTGTTTGCAGAACACAAGTCACTAAAATTCCTATAAATAGATGACTATCCTCCACATTTTTTAAGGCTCAACACTTAATAAAAAAATTGAGCTCTGATCACACAAGTAGTAGAGACTGGCGCACAAGCTAAAGTGGCGCACAAGCTGAGGGTCATTTATAAGTCGCACAATTAGGGTGGCACACAAGCAAAGCTCCCCACAAGAAAAAGTGGCACACAAGTTGTCAGAGGCACGCATGTAGGGAGTTGTCTTCAAGAAGTGTGTTGTGTATATGCCAAAAGTGGCGCACAAGTTGTGAGATGTTCATAATAGTGGCGTGAATGTAGTTATTGGTGTGCAAGAAGGTAGGAGTGAAAGATGAGTGGCACAAAAGCAGGTGGTGTGCAAGCTGGGTGGCACACAAGTAGGGAGAGGCGCGCAAGTGGTGCACAAGCTGAGTGGCGCACAAGTTGGTGGCGTGCAAGCTGGGAGGCACGCAAGCATGGAGTGGCGTGCAAGATATTTACACTAGGAAGGTCTTACCAGCTTCGTGGTAGTAAAGTTAATAATTTTATTGAATTATTTTATTTTTGAAAGTTCATTAAGAAGCATAATATCATTACATTACCCTATTTGTGCAAAGAGGGAGCACACACATTATTGGATTTTTTTCAAAGTGCTACACGATGGTAAGGATATATCCTACTCATTGTATTCCATATCAAAGGATTGTTTTCTAGTGGATTGTGTGGTATTGGATTGTTTCCATACCATACCAAGGACGTAGCTACACTTTTTGAGTAGTGAACCTTTTAAATCTTGTGTTCCTGTGGTTGTCTGTGTTCAGCAGGGATGAAACTCATTAATTGGAGGAGAATGTTGTTTCAAAAAGAAGGAAACATAAAAATAAAAAGATGAAACAGATTAACCCCTCCCCCTCTAAGTGATACTGGGATCTGGAATGGGAACTTCAATTGGTATCAAAGAGACAGGTTCTCTTCATTTATTCTTTGCTGAAGTGGTTGAAGAGAAGTTAGGACAGAGAATCTAAATATCATGAATAGTAAGGGGATTCGATATTTTTATGGAATGAACTATCACATCTAGAAGGACACAATGATGCTTTATATTATGTCTCTTGGATATGAAGTTCTTGAAACTACAATAGATGTGTTTCCTACTATTGATGACAAGGTTCCTCTTACTCATGTCGATAAGAAGAACCTTGGGAATGATGGAAAAGCTAAAAATGTGTTACTCTCATCTCTTTCTGAGAGTGAATTTTTATGAGTGAAAGGCGTTGCTATAGCCAATGGAATCTAGGACTAACTGAAGAACATCTAAGAAGAAAATACAAAAGTGCTGAGGGCTAAACTACAAATCTGGAGACTGAATTATGAAGACTTGAACAAGGGAGAATCTGAATCTGTTGGGGATTTCATTACCCGGATAAATTATATTTTTAGTACAATCATATATCATGGTGAAATGTTGGAGGATTCTACAGTTTTTGAAAAGATCTTGAGAATTCCTCCTAACCAATTTGATGCTAAAGTGACTTCATTAGAAGATAGAGACCCTGAAACATTATCTTTGGATAATTTACAAAGCACTCTCATTACATATGAGATGATAAGGGATAAGACTATGAAGGGAAAAACGAAATCTTATAGAGAAATGTCATTCATGGATACAAAGAGGGAGATGTCAAATAAGACTCTTATTGAAGATGATACTGGTGAATCTAATTCTGAAGATGAGGAATGTAAATATTTTGATGAAATTTTTTCCTTTTTTTCTAAGAATGTGAAAAGAGGTACCAGTAAATACAAGAGTAAACATCTGTTGAATAATTTTGAGTGTGGAATCGTAGTTCACATTGTGGCTAACAATCCTCAAAAGAATAATTAAGAAGAAAATGATGAGGATAAAAAAGGACAAGAAGGTTGTGGAAGAAACAAGATGAAAAAGATAACTATTTTTCAAACGGGAAGGATATAAAGTTATTAAAATAAAAAAGACTAATCTTTTTATCTAAAGATGAAGATGAAGAAGGAAATGAAGATGAATCCAAGATATTATTGGCTGAAAAAACATGAGAGAATAACTTTATTGCTGTAGTGAATAATGAAGAGTACGAGGGAAACAGATCAAAAGAATAATAAACTCAACTTGAATATCATCTGAGAGAAGAGTTTAAAGAATACTTAAGGATGATCAGAAGTCTTGAGAAGGAAAACAACAAGCTGATAATTGAAAAATCCGCATTAAACAATCAAGTAGGTTTTACTGATGAAAAAATAAAGATGTAAACAAACATTGATGATCTGAAAAATTCCCTTGAGGATATAAAAAATTATAATGATCATATTGAAGTAAATCTAAAGGGAAAATAAGAAGAGTTAGAACGTTTCCAACAGAAGCATTATAAAGCCAAAGAAATGAATATAATTTTCAAAAATTCTATCTCATAAGGTGATGAATCTTCTAGTAATAATGAACAAAAAAAGATCCCCAAAAGTTACCTTCAATGGTTTAAATGAATGATTGAACTGGATATGATAAGAATAAGGATGAAAAGACCATGTATGTGGTCAAAGTCAGCAATGATGAAAAATTAGAAGTGCATAAAAATCACGAGTCATGAAAAACTTCTAATACTTATGGTGCTGTTAAATACGAAAAGAGAAAGGGAGTTACAAATGAAAACATGAAGGTTACTGGTCAACGTAGTTCTATTAAGAAGGTTGTTGAGAAGCATGTTCACAAATCTAGTCAGTATAGAAGTGTCAGAGGAAAATATTCTTTCTATGGTTACTACTGGTATTGTGGTGGATTCAGACACATAAAAAATATGTTTTGGTTCAACCAAAAACAATAAAACTATTCCATATGTTTTTATAGACAAGGATTGTCGGGGAGTCATTACTTTCATAGTAGAAAGCATCTAAATAAATTTTAGAAGATATCTGGGAAGATTGGTGTGAAATTTTATAATAGGTTACAACCACTGGAAACTATTTGTGAAAGATGTGATCATCCTGGACATCTTGCCAAGGGCTTCCTTATTGTGTTACCATATCAACAAAAGTTTCTTAATAATTCTAAAAATCCAGATATTTTAAAATATAAATGGGACAGGTCTGATATGTCTGAAAAGAAAGAGTGCATGGTTGTCTGTCCAGAACACATTGACTTGGCTAAGAAATTAGAGGAATTACAATAGAAAGTGGAGGAAAAAAAATAAAAAAGGCTCTTATTGTTGAAACTTCTTTGAAAGCTAAAAAAGGAGAACATCCATGGATTCATGGCTATGGGTGTTCATCTGAAATGAAATGAGACTTAATGTTGTTGAAGAATGTGAAATACTTCAAAGAAGGAGACGTTACATTTATAAATGATGAATCTCTGAGAATCAAAGGTGTTGGATCAGCCATAATTGGAAACGAAAAAATGAAATCTAAGAAAACATTAAATGTTGATGGGTTGAAACATAATCATCTGACTGTTTCACAACATTGTGTTGAGTGAAAATAATGTTATATTCAGAAAATATGGGTTCATTGTGAAATGTGAAATGATGTATATATAGTTACAAGAGGCCAACGTACAAAAGGAAACGTGTTCCACGTTGGTGAAGTAAAAAATTATTGTTACATGGGAATGATGGATGAAAATAAATTGTGGCATAAAAGGCTGGGAAATATGTGTTAGAGTAACATGTGTAAGTTATCAATGTGAGACAGTGTCCAAGATATGTCTGATTTATCAAGAAGAATAGAATGGTGATGCACTCTCTGTGAAAGATGGAAGATTTGAAACTCTTTTCATAAGATTGTTCAAATTCATTCAAAAAACCCTTGGAACTTATAAATTCTGATATATGTGGACCAATGAGAAAATAATAAAAACAAATCATGATAAGTACTTCATTACACTCATTGATGACTTTACTAGCATTACTTTTGTTATGTACATGAGACATAACTCAGATTCTCTGAAAATGATTAAGAGTTTTATGAGGAAAGCAGAAAAGGAATGTGAGTAATAAATGAAGATGTTGAGATTTAATAATGATGGTGAGTATAATAATGAAGTGTTTGAAAGTTATCTTGATAAATATATAATTCTACATGAGTTCAGTTCACTATACATGCCTCAACAAAATGGGGTTGCGGAAAGAATGAATCGATGTATGGTGGAAATGGGGAGAACTATGTAACTTGAACATAGTATTTCTTATTATTATTAGAGGCAAGCCAGGAGCACTGCTATTTATATTCAGAACTGATGCTTCTATAGGACAATCTCAGATATGAATCCCTATAAAATTTTCTATGAAAAAACTCCAAGTCTAAAACATTTAAGAGTATTTTAGAGTCCATGCATTATAAAGAAGAAAAGTGGAAACCTCATAATGATTCGGGAAAGAGGAGATGATGGAATATTTCTAGAATATGCTCCATAAGGAAGAGGATATATATATCTCAACAATGAAACTTGAAGAATTGTTGATTATTCATATGTAAAAGTTATTGAAAATGTTGAAAAAGAAATTATGTCATATGTTGATGTATAGTTGAGAATTATAGAGAAGATTATATTAATGATTCTGATAATATTGAAGAATGTGTTAATTATAATCAAGAAGAGGACTCTGACTCAGAAATCGTGAGTGATGAGGATGTGGTCAGAACAACTAATCATAGGTTGAGGAATCAAGTGGAAGCTCAAAACATTATTGGAGATCTACATCATAGGGTTCAAACAAGAACAAAAACGAATGCTATAACACATAATTATCTTCATTCAAAAGTTTAGCCAAATGATGTAAATGAAACATTTGAACATCTAGAATGGGTTCATGCAATGAATGATGACCTTGATTAGATAGATTATAATGCTACTTGGGATCTTGAACCCAAGCCAGACAAGAATAACATTTTTGGTACAAAGTGAGTTTTCCAGAACAAGCTGAATGAAGAAGGTAAAGTAATATGAAACAAAGAAATATTTTTTTGGAAAGGGTATTCGCAAATTAAAGGCATTGATTTTGATGAATGCTTCACTCTTGTGGAAATATTATTAACAATCAGATTCCTTATTTCTATTGATGCACAACAAGGTTACAAAATCATTCCAGTGGATGTAAAATCTGCATTCTTGAATGGTGACCTTGATGAAGATGTTTACATTGATCAACCTTGTGGATTTGTTATTTGAAAGGATGAAAGTTATGTGTGTAGGTTATATAAGGATTTTTATGGGATAAAACAGGCTCTAAGAGCATGATATTCTAAATTAGATACTTGCTTAAAGAAGATGATCATTAAGAAAGGGAGAGTTGACATCAATCTCTACATCAACAAATGTCAGGATTTTTCACTGATCATTATTGTTTATGTAAATGATGTTATATTTGATGGAAATAATGAATGGTCATGTGAAAAATTTTCTAAAGGTATGAAGATGTTATTTGAGATGTCCATGCTTGGAGAAATGAAGTACTTTCTTGGGATACAAATTTAAGAGAACAAGAATATCTTTTTTCTGTCCCAAGAAAAGTATGCTAAGGAACATCTGAAGAAGTTTGGCATGGAAAATTCGAAACTAGTTTCCACACCAATTTCAGTGAGAACCATGTTGTATAATGATGGAGAGGGCATGGAAGTTGATCATAAAGAGATTCGGAAGCTAATTGGAAGTCTGTTGTATTTGACTTCCTCAAGTCCCGACATCGTCTATTATGTCACTTAATGTGAAACATAAAAGGGTGGTCCTAAAGAAACACATTCGATTGCTGGAAATATAATTCTTAGATATATCAAAGGCACAACCAATTCTAGAATCAGGTATGATGTCTCATGAAATATTGATCTATTCAGGTATTCTGATGCTGATTGGGCTAGAAATATTAGAGATCTAAGATCCACATCTGGTGGAGGATTTTTTCTAATAAAATGATTTGTTAGTTTTCATACCCAGAAACAGAATTCAGAAACTCTTCGAATAGCTGGAGCTAAGTATGTTGTTGCTACTCAAGCTACAACTCAACTAATGTGGATAAAGACTCAACTGGAAGATCTACTTGTTGATGTAAAGCTACCATTTCTCTTGGGTTATGATAATCAGAGTGCTATCAATCTTACTAGAAATCATGTAAACCATTCTCGTTCAAAAAAATTGATATAAAGTACCACTTCATTAAGGATCAGGTGGAGAAGAATGAATTGAAGCTGGAGTATGTTACTACATCTGAACGAGGGGATGATATATTCACAAAACCTTTAATGAAGTAACCATTTTCAAAATTAAGGTTGAACATGGGTGTCCATCCTTCTTCTCATCATGGTTAAGGTATTTTTTTATCCCCACTCTAATATTTCCTAAGGACAGTGTTTTCAAGTGGGAGAATTATTTTATAAATCTATCCTTATAGATGCATGCATAAAGGGGGTGTTGTGGGTAAGCTATGAATCCAGCACGTAAGTGTGTGAAGTATTCTAACTGTTTGTTGGAGTGGTTGTAGGAAACAATGTTGTTTTCTAGGGATGTTGAAGAAGTGATGAATGTTTAAGTGAATACTTTAAATATGTTCTGAAAAAGGCTGAGGAGATATAATCATAAGATTTCATAGTCATTGCTTTTGGACAGCATGGTTTTGGCTATCAGTAGTTCTTCTTTCATACAATGAGTTAGCTCACATAGGCTTAGAATTGTTGACAAGTAATACATAGCATAAGGTTACAAATTTCATTGATTTATGAATCTTGGTTGACAAAAAAATCCAAAGGGGGAGATTATTGGGAACAAGTTGGATAGATAAGGAAGTAAGAAAAGATTGTTGTTACAGAGTGTTTTCTTTTTGTTGTCAAAGAACCTAAATTGATTCACTTTTTAAAGGACTTGGAAACTATGATGATGATTTTATGATTTGTATTTCATAAATATGATAATTTTGGAGAACTTGTGATGCAATCCTTATGAAGGTTAGATAGAGTAAAAAAGTGTTTTTGTCAAATGAAATAAAGTGGTGCTCAAGTTAAATATTGGCATGCAAGTGTGGCGTGCAAGTATATGTTGGGCGCAAGTGTATTTGTCGTTCAAGTCATATTTCAACATTATCATATCAAAATATGAAAAAAGAATGAAAGTTTCATGGAAGTGATGGAATGATGTGCAAGTGCTGGAGCGGCGCACAAGTGCTGCAGCGGGGCACAGGTGTATGTGGTGCACTAGTCACCAAAATGTCTATAAATAGGCGACTGACCTCCTCATTTTTTAAGGCTCAACACTTCAGAAAAGTTTTTAGCTCTGATCGCGCAAGTAGTATAGAGTGGCGCGCAAGCTGAGTGTTATTTATAAGGTTCAAAAGTAGGGTGGCGCGGAAGCAAAGTGGCACGCAAGCAGAAGTGGTGTGCAAGTTGTTAAAGGCATGAATGTAGGGAGGTTTCAATAAGAAGTGTGTATTGTATTACCCAAAAGTGGCACACAAGTTGTGAAATGTGCACAATAGTGTCACACAAGTAGTTAGTGGTGCGCAAGAAGGTAGGTGCCCAAGGTGAGTGGTGCACAAGGAGGTGGCATGCAAGAAGGGAGTGGTACGCAAGCTGAGTGGCATGCAAACTGGTGGCACACAAGTAGGGAGGCGCGCAAGCAGGGATTGTCGTGCAAGCTGATTGCACTATGAGGTTCTTTCCATCTTCTGGGTAGGAAAGTGAAGAATTTTTTTGAAATATTTGATTTTTTAAAGTTCATTAAGATGCACAGAATCATTACATTACCGTATTTGTGCTAATAGGGAGTACACAAACTATAGGACTATTTTAAAAGTGCTATATGAGTGGAAGGTTATATTCTACTTGCTGTATTCTACATTAAAGGATTTTTTTCTAGTGGATTGTGTGCTACTGGATTGTTTCTATACCATACCAAGGACGTATCTACTATTTTTGAGGAGTGAACCTTGTTAATCTTGTGTTCCTGTGGTTGTGTGTGTTTAATAGGTAAGAAACTCTTTAACAGGTGGTGAATTTTGTTTCAAAAATATGGAAACCTAAAAAGAAAAAGATATCACTGAATCAACCAACCCCCTCTCAATGATACTTGGATCATGACTGGGAACTTCATTAATGGATTTAATAGTTTTTTTATAATTAAAAATGTGGAAATGTTTAAAAGTATTAATTCTATTTTGCTGAGCGGTTACTTTTTATTACTTTTTTAGTTGTATAATATGTAACCCTGATGTTTTTATGGAAGCTTTTCTTTGAGGATGAATTGTATTTTGTGGACATAATTATAATGTAATGGATAACCTTCATATGATCTTTTTTTAGGTAATTAATGGTTATTAAATTCTAGGATAAAAAATTAAATGTATGAGACAACCACTAATGTTAAAAAAGGTTATGGTTATATTTAAGACATTATCATATTTTGGGAATGTTATATGGATCACATAGTTTTATAAAAAATACAACCCTTATAAAGGGTGAAAAACACATCACATCAGACAAGGATAAATGAATCATACCCACAAGGTAAGGGTGATAATGCATTATCAACTACCAGTCGGCTATGTGATGTACCTGGTTATTGTGATTTTTTTAGTTAAATGAGTTTATTAAATAATTATAAGATGATTTAGGTATTTTATTTTATGAGTAATGGTTGAATTTTTTTTTGGAAGAATCTATTAGTTTATTGTTGAATTATGGATATTTGGGTTATTTATGGAAATAATTGACCTATCATGGATAATATGTGATTTTGGAATTTAAATATTTTGTGTGAGACATTACAATAGTTCAATGTTATTTTTTGAGAAATTTTAAAATTTCATTTCGAAGACAATGTAATAAAATTATTTTGATTTTGGGATTCTATCTTGGTTTGTTTTATTTTGAGGGATTTTAAGGATAGTTATTTGTTGAATGTTTTATTTTTAAATTTTTGTATTATAGTTGATTTTTTGATATGAAAGATATTTTTTCATTACTCAATGATTTATCCTTTTTGGAGAATTTTCTTAACATATCATAACTATATTGTTTGGGATTAATGATTCAAGATAATAGAAGTAGAAAGTTTATAGTCTGTGGTACGTGATTCATTAAAAGTTGATTCAAGTGTTTCAGGAATGAAATATTTAGCTTCAATACTCAACATTTAGAGAAAAAGAAGTGATTGTGGTGGAATTTAATTAATGGATGAAAATCAAATTTTTAAGAATGTCTATTTACTTATGTTATTAGTATATGGATTAAAGTACTTACTCAAATTTATATAAAGGGCCCTCAAACAAAAAAATTGTTTACTTTTCCTACTATGAAATCAAATATTTTTTAACTCATCACATATTTATGGTTTTGTGGTTGTTAAATTTAACCTGATAATGTTTTCTATCACTCTCCATGAGAACTTTATTGTTATTTTTCTCCTCATTATATATGTTTTTCTACATGGAACCCTATTATTAGTTTAATCAGGTGACCTTTTCCCTTCACATTCCTTATTTCAATATGGAGGTCTTATCATATCTTTTTCTAAAGTGAAATTTTAGGGATGTAATTTTGAGAAGCAAAACCTTAGATTCCAAGCCCAAATTTAAAATTGCGAGGATGAAATTTAAAAAAGGGGGAATGATGTAACATCCCAGTTAAATATAGAATAATATTATATCAAATATATGAATAAAAATGAATAAAATTATGATTTTAACATAATGGGATTATATGTCTAATATTTTACCCAACACACAACAATGGGTTTCTATAAAATCTTACGCTTCACACAAGACTGAGTAATACCAGTAAACAATATGTTGTAATATTATTTTATAAGTGGTATTTAATTCTTATCCATTAGAATAGAGGTAATGAAAAAATGAAACTCAATTATTAAAATATTGTTTACACATGTTTATATAATGATTCATTGGGTAGTAATTTAATTTGAAATGAAAATAAAAAAAATTGAAGATTATGGATGTGTTTTAATAGAAAAAAATTATGTTGGAATAATTATGTTTATAAAATAATAAAACCACGATTTTTTGGATTATATAAGTGTAATAAAAATTCAATCTGATGTATAATTTTCATATTATTTTTTTCTTACATAATATAAGTACCAAATCAATTTTATACCGAAAATGATTATTAAAAAAATACAATTTTACCACAATTTGATAGTTCCTGTATTTTAAATATATTTTGGACCATTTTATAAGATATATATTAATTAATAAACTTAAAATATGTATGTGGGACCTCAAAATTTGCTTTTATTGAATTATTTGATATTTTTTGTTAAATTTTTAATTTTAATGGATCATGCAAAATATAAATATTTAATTCGAAAATGTTTTTTATCTAATTTTTTAACTAGGTATCTTTTAATTTTAATTATCTTTATAGTATAATTAAAAAATGTTTTTATAATATAATACAATTTAGGTCATTATAATTTATTTCAAATAAAAAATGGATAAGAAACTCTATGACCTTTTGAATGTTTTCTACTTTAATAACTCATTTCCTGAATCCGCCAACATGATTAATTTTTAAATTAAATTAGGTCACATATGTTAATTTAATTTGTAAAAAATGTCATAAATGGTGGTAATTAGTCTGAAAATTTTGATCTAATAGGATCGAAATAATTTTTGTTGAAAAATAACTTTAGTTTTTTATTTCACATGATTAAAGGTAAAAAATTATTATAATAATATAAAACAAACCTAAATTTGGTCCTAATCGTATCGGATGGGTTATTTTTGACCAAGATAGTTCTTGGGCTGAACTTTTGGCCTTCTAATGCCTCTTTTTTGTGATTATTACATTAATAAAATTTTATTCAAAGTAAAAACAAAGATTTCATAAACATATCTATTATTACTAAAAGAATTTGAATTTCGGATATATAAGTTATATCTTCAATAATAAAAATTAATTTTATTGATAAACATATTACCCACATCAGATTAATTTATTTCTAATTTTTGAGAACATATAATTGAATTTAATTATGACACAGTGATGAGGCAGTTATATATTTATAAAAGGATGAATCAGACAAATAATATTAATAATACTAACATACATATAAATTGAAATTTTTGATGCCATACATAATTTTTTTATTAATTAGGAATTTTATTAATTAAATAAAATTAATTTTTAATGGGGTTCAAGTTGTGATTTTTTTATAAAATAATGTAATGAATAGTTTCAAAATTTTCATAATTCATATTTTAAAATATAAATATTTAATTGAATGAAATAAAATTTATAAAATACAAGCCTCATCTAACTAGTTTTTTAACTCTCCATATTTCATTAATGACTCATTATTTGGACGTTTGACATGTTAGGGTAATTTTTTTAACTATCAAACTTTAATTTACTTAATAAAAGTATAACAGTAAAAATGGTTAAAACATAATGATAAGGATTAAGAAATTTCAAAAACATGTCTAATTTTTATTAGATGAATTTACATAAACCCATAATATCTTTAAATTAGAGATAAATCAAATTGGACCATTTTAGAAAATAATATTAATTTATACTACTTTTATACCTTTCATAATTCCAAGAGTTCCCCTCCCCTATCCTATAAAAGGAACTCTTCTAATCAATTCCTTATACTTAAAAACCCTTTAGTTATAAATATCTCTACCTAAACCCCTTCCTATCTTCCCTCCCTGCATTCTTTTGGTTGTATTTTAGGCATAAAATCCTTCGTAAAGGTGTTAATGTGTTAATAAAGATGATCATCCAAAGGAAAGAGAATGTTTTCATTTAAGAATTTCTATTTTATTTCTTCTTCCACTTATATAAAACATCCTACAATACAGATGAGATAATATCTCCACTATCCTAAAAAATGAGATATTATTATGGTATTATAATCACCCAAACCTATATCCACTTGTAGAAAATGGTAATTGAACTAATCGTTCATGCGTATGTGTTAAGAATCATCTTCACAAACGGATATGATTTTTTCCATAACCATCTCTCAGGACTAGTTATAACGCTATAATTAATATTCATATCATGTATTCATAACATATTAATCAGTATAATATAATAATATATAAATTTGTTTCTTACATTCCATTCACATAAATATGATAACATTGTTCATGCATATATGTGAATTATCACCTCCACAAAGCGATGTGATTCGTTTTTTAATCACTAGAATGATTTTGTGGTGAATATAATTATATTTAAACGATTAATATGATATTAATTATGCTATGACCAATCATGAAAATTAAAACAGTAATTACTTATTTCTATAATGAACAACTTAAAATGTAAATGTCACTCACCCATATATATGACCTACAGTCACCATGATTATAACATTGTTAATTTTTAATAACCTTAATTAATGGATTGATTTAAGAGTATAATATATGTATAAAAATAATAATAATTTAATGAATATTATTCTGTATATGATGTAATTATAACAACATGGACAATTGACATAATTTTTGAACTCAAGAAATGAATATGGACAAAACATCCTACTTGAACATAAATAATAATTTAATTATTATAAAATTATGAATTAATGATATAAAGTGTATAATAAACATGAAAATTCACTCATGAAAGTAATAATTTACCTCAATTTATTATTCATGAATATAAATAATGTACGAGAAAATTAGGACTCAAGGTAAGGGACTTCATCTCAATCTCCATTCATTGATGAATGACTTGATGTTATGAACCTATATTATCTTATAAGATGTATATAAAACCATTTTGACATTTCATATCATGAATTAATAAATTATAATGATATTTAAATTTATTTTTTAAATGTTATTCTATAATATTTTTATTCAATATTTTCTCATGTTTTAATTGACTCTACTACTAAAACATCATTTTAAATGTTTTAAAGATTTAATATTTTTAATTATTCTCAATAATTTAAATGTTTTAAATAATGTTATATGGAGTTATTTATATGGAAATGAATTTTTTAAAATTTTAATTCCTTTAAAAGGTATTAGAGTGTTATTGTACACATTGATTCAACAATATTCTTTTTGAAATTTTTTATTGTGTTTTAAAAATGATTTGATAATTTCAATAACTTTAAATGTTTTTGACATATACTTCATAAATGGAATTTATTTATTTAATTTTTCTATTATTTATATATTATTACTTTAAATGTTTATTATATTATTTTAATTTTTTTAATTATGAGTGTTCGACTTGTAAAGATGAAATGTGATTTCAAAGTAGAAATGTTACTTTTCCTTTATTCTTATTTATATATTATGATTATGTCATGGTTCTTGGGAATGTATTATGTATATTGTCACGAATCAGATCTGGTTGATATCTAAACTAGGTTTAGGTCTACTAGGCTAGATACCCTGATAGGGGTGTGAATAAGGGTATGATATTTTAAAACAACTGCCCCTTTTGATCTTTTATTGCTGTTAGACAAAAAACTCTTCTCTCTCCATGCCGATGTAGAGTATGAATAAAACATAAACTATGCACATGACATATCAATTTTTACTTGGTTCACCCTCACTGGGCTACGTCCAAGGATCATACACCGGAAGTGTGTTGATGTACCAATTCCATGATAAGCACACTAATGCTTACAAGTTCGAAGCGGGCTCATTTTCCCTCATGGTTTGCAACCACTCATAATTTGATAACTCACTGCTCTCTCAACTGAAGTGGGATCACTACTTTTCAGAACATCCACTCACAGTTTATAGACATAGAGGTCTCTTCATTTTCATTACTGCATGCATCCTTAACTATTGATAGATTCTCTATTGAATTCCAACATTCTTCCACATATGAAAAAAACTTTTTCTATGAACACTAGGCAACTACCTTTGGATGTACCGTCACAAAGAACCCTACTTCATGAAGGTCCCAATTTCTTGAATCTCAAATGAGACTTCTTGATGCTCCAACCTTTTTGTTAAGAACAAACCTTTTCATAGATCATGTCATTGCGAATCTCAAGTCATCACAGAGAAACTTCTCTCGCGAAGCACATTGAGCCGACACAGAGCACACTACTTTCCCGGAGCTAGAATAGTCATTGTGAACCTCCTTCTTTTTGTGAAGCACACTACCCTCGTGAACCACGATTGAAAGCCGAGACAAAAATTCATTCATTGAAAAATCTATACTTCTCTCGAGGGGGTCGTGTCCTAATTGTAGGTGATTCCTCCGACCCTCAAACCTTCTGTCTGAAGTCAACGCAATGTCATCACAAATCGTGAAGCTTTGAAAATTCTAAAAAAAATCTCTCAATATCATGAATCACAATGGAAATTTTCTGATTGCGGAGCTCGTCGTAATCGCAGAGCATCCTATCATTCCTTCCCTCCTTTTCCAAAAAGATCCATTCACAATTCCCTTCGTTGCCGCAATGCTCTTCGACTCTACCACTCACAAATCTTGTCGTAATAGCGATGCATCACCATCAGAATTCTTCTATTCTTCGCATAATCTAATACATGATGCTTATCTTCTCGAAACTAGCAACTTTTCCATATTTTGATGAGATCTTCATGGAAATCCATATTTTGCAATGCTCACCAAACTCCAAATTTCGGACCTCAAAAATTTTCCCCACACTAGAAAATAGAACCACCCTGTATTTGTTCCTTTATACTACCTATATATCATCCATTCCTTTGTCATTGTTCTTTGTCAACATGGATTGTCAACCAAATCTCTAAAACCTGACAATTCACCATGGAAACCTTCTTTGTCAACAAATACAATCAACCCAAAAATGCTGCAATGTTACCTTGAGGGATTTTTCCCAACAATTGGCCCCAAAACCATCAATCGACAAGGCCCAAAGGGAATTCCTGATCCCCACGGGCTAGCTCAAGTGCTCGAATATCATGTAAAAAAATGGGAATTATTTACTTGTGTTTATAATCATAAAAAAACAATCGAATCCAATAAAATAAACATGGAATTTTTCAAACCGAATAATCCTTAAAAAAATTTCAGAATAGAATTACATGACATAAAACAATGTTTAAAGACAGTTAAAATGAAAAAAACAAAAAATGGACATCCAAGATCCTTCTCATGGAAATATCCACTGCCCTCAAGCCATCTCCATAACACTGTAGCACAATGGACTATTAAAAGAAACCCAAACCATTGGAACAAAAACTGTACCCAAAACCTATAACAAAAATAACAAATTCTACTTACACCAAATGGTGTGTGTAGGATGTGATCCAAACTCCAATAGGATACCACTACTAAAGGATTACATGTTATAAACATTAGAATATGAAAATTATTCAATTATTTATAAACATGTGCTCATTGTAAAAATTTCTAAGAAATGAATCTTTAAATAAAAACAGTTTTCATTTGGGAAATTTTAAATATTCAACAAATTTAAAAATAAATAAACTGTTATAGAATTTTCCATCCAACCATGCTGTATTCTGACAATAAGAACAAAGTATCTAATGAGCACAAGAAATGGAAAATAACCCCTCGGCACTAGCTCGATGTGGGTCCTTCGTACCTCGTATCTCGGTGAGAGTAACCATCACAATATCCATTCTTGTGAATGATCCGCTAGTATGGAACATACCTATAACCAAGTTTCCCCAATAATAATAATCATAGTGTAGTTAGTGTTTTAAGTGTTAGTATTTCTATGTGAAACTGAGACTAAACCTCACAGGATCACTAGCATTCTAGTACCCATCCACCCACCGAGATACAAGAGTTTCTCTCTTCTACTCAAACATGTTCAGCAGGACAAGAATGAAAATTCGCACATGGAAATATCACTTACACATCACACATTCACCAAACAGTGCACATGTACATCAGAAAAATAACAAAATCTTATTTTTCATTCAAATGAATTTTGAAATCACACTCACACAATAATAGCACACAACACTTTTCACATTCATTTAACACATCCACAAATTATTTAATCAATTTTTTAAAACCATTCCACTATATTCAAACTTATAGAATAGTCCACACACACATCACATAATACCCTTCTCACATTCAAAATTAATTTTCTCATCAAACTCACTTGAAATAGTTCACAACCATGTTTCACACCCACATCACAATTTATTAAAACATTTCAACAATTTATAAAAAATTCAAAAAATGTTTGACATATTAAATAACCACTTTACCATTAAAATTCCCATATTTAGTTGACACACTCACCCAAATATTAAATATACACCATTTCCACACTTTTTTTTATCCAAATAAAAGATTTATAGTTTTCATAAAACAAACCCAAGAGGTATAACCATGATATTCACAAAAAACCCATTTGAAAAACCTCATTCAATAACAAAATCATACCTATACCAACCCCACATAGAATTTTCATCCCTAAAAACATTTATTAAACCGGCCAAAACTATAATAAAAATACCTCAAATAATAACACAAAATATAAACATAAAAAATAAACATTTTCATAAATCAATTTGGAGAAGTACAATATGATTTTACACCATAAACCCATTCAAAAAATACCAATGAAGGCTTAAATGAAATTAAGGTAATAAAAACCATTACTTTCTGCCCCTTTAAAAAAATAAAAAATCAATTTCATATATTATAAATCTTCAACAAAAGATATCACATGTGTTATAGTTGAAAAGTTCACAAATTCAAAAAAATGCAACGATAAAATTAAATGCATAACCAAATCCATCAAAAAATGTTTTTTTTCAAAACACACAACATAAGAGGAACACGAAAAATCAATACAATAAGAAAACTAAATCATCAAGAAATGTTTACACATGGAATCCCCAACCTTTTGAGTCAAACCCCTTAAATCCTTGTGGGAAACCTCAAGTGCGCCTCAATTGCATCATAAGGGAGATATATCCATCCCTAGACCATAATATTTCACAAACAATTCTCAAGGTTAAACAATATATACTAACCCAAATGCTAGACACATTATAATATCATGGAAAATGAATGAAAAGGAAAGGATGATGGGAGAGACCAAAAAGGAATCACCAACCTTGAATAATCGTGGAATTTCCCCACCAAAAACCCCATTAAAGATGGGTTACATGGGATCTTGAGGGAGCTTGAAGGCTTCCCATGTCAGATAGTTTCTCATGGGGGAGTAAAGGGGCTGATTAGTTTATTTATGGGAGGGAGAAATCTGAATTTCAAAAAAAATTATTGACCTGGACACACCTGCACAGCTTGCCTTCATGGTTTGGAACTGTGCGACCTATTCGGTCCCCCCAAAAACATTCTATTCTCTTACAATTTAGGGGGGTCCATAGGGAAAACCAATTGAAATATATTCCAAAAATAGGGGAGAATATACCAAATACAAACCCACCTTTTTACCCGATGACTCGTCTAACTCAAGGGTACAAACCACATCGACAGCTTACCACCCAAGTGGTGCCACAAGTATTGTCACTAAACTAAGTACAACACTACCCAACTTCATACCATCCCATTGAAAAAAGATAAGTCCAATTTCCATACAATACCCCCAAGACCATGTTCATAGATTAGTAACACAATAGTAACCAGAATTTCAAACCCGGAACACTTGGAATCCAAGAGAAAACTAAGAACTGAAAGAATACCTGAATAAAAGCATGAAAATGAAAATCAGGGTATGTAAATTCTCCCCCCACTATGCTTTACACCACTAGAAATCCATATCGAGGCCAATGCAACAAACAAACTTAATAGATAATCAATTATGGTCTCCCATTCCTAGCTTCTCCCCTAATGTCCAAAACCCCTTGAGTGATCAATTAAAGAAGGAATACCCTCACAAGAAAAATATAATCCACCTTCCTGAAATGATCTAGATCATTCATATTTTATCCTAAAATAAAACTTTTCAAACACTATCCAAACAATATTCATGTAATTTACCCAAACGAACAACAACAACGAACAAAGATACACTTACCTTCCATTATCCAAATCATTGGGCATTCTCTAATCACAACGTTTACCCAAGGAAGATGTAGGTTGTTAGATAGCTCAGAACAAGACTACCTACCACCAAACCAAGACCATGGAAAAAAGTGGAGTTACTAGAATGGGGAGACACAAATGGGATCCCCACTTTTTGAGACACCCTGAACATTCCCATGACAGGACCAGGGCACTAATAGGGGGAGGCCCGAACACACTCCCTGACACAAGGGGTGGACATCAATTTGAACATTCCAATGGAACCTATATTAGACTCATAGTGGGTCTCCACTACTTAAGAACCATCCATCTTAACTAAAAATTATGTTTCATCACAAAACAGACTCTAAAAAAATTATAGAAATGGGATGGTAGAACCGTACGGTTAGCTCGCACAGTTTGGGAAGCTACGTGCTAACTATGCAGACCATTCTATCGACTTGTCTTCCTCGAAAACGGTCACCCCTAAACATTCACCAAGAATGTTATCATCTTGAATATCCAAAACCCAACCATCATTGACAAACTCAATGTAAAAAAGGGGAAAATAATGACATTGGGTGATAACATGGGAATGAGGCCCTCCACCTCTTTCCACCGAACGGGAACAATATACGAAAGATGAAGAAACCAGAGGTTTAAACACTTCCTTCCATTCATAGAGGATATGAAATTGTTCAATGGATTGAATGACCTCGTGATTTCCCCTGACTATGAAAAATAATCTCTCCAAAACCTCTTGGTGGAGATCAAATGATTGAATCACCTTCGACCTCGTAGTTAGTCGTTAGAAACCCCTCTATGGAACTTCTTCTTTCAGTGCCACAAACAACTAAACCGCAACCCCAGATCAGTTTAACCGGACATAACACATTCTAAATTCACATTACCATAAGTCAACATTTCTCTAAAATAATGTATTATAAGATTCACAAATATCACAACATGTTTCATCAGGTGAGGAATAATAGTAGGAAAAGACACATATAAACACCTTCCCCTAGAACAGAGGATTTTTATTTTTTTCAAAGGGAGTCTTACTCCCAACATAAAAGAGACTCTTATAGGATTGCTCAACCATCACCTTCACAGTCAAATGAGCACATGAAATCACAAGGCATCACTGAACATGACCATTTTGACAAGTATCAAAAATAAAATGAAAATGAATTAATGCCAAGTCCCAGACATAACACAATTCTGGATAGTGGACATAACATCTACTCATGGCCAGATTACCCATATTTATGGTTTAACATAAAATCCTACTTCAAAGAGACAACATTGTACCCAGAGGCCCTCCTAGACACCATCCAGATACACATCCACACTATCAACTGTTTCCCACTTCCACCTTTGACGAATGAGATAACTTAATAAACTAAGGATTATTTCAACCTTCCATTAGAATACACCAGCAACAAGAGGATCCAAAAATAAAATAAAGGAACTGGTGTAAAATCAATTTCCAAATCAAAATAAGAAAACCTTCCATTTATCAACTAGAGGATTTTATAAATGTGAAAAAATCTGGGATTCACTTCAATCGTGCATTATACCTCATTGGGGGAGTACCGTATCCAGCGAGAGAACCCAAGTACCCAACCAAGTTGGTCCATTTGTAAAAACATGATACCAACAAGATCCAAATACAGGAAGGGATCCACCTAAAAGTCATAACAAAAAATTTATCAGAAGAGACCACTAACCCCCCATTCTACCCTACTTACTAGACAAATAGAAACCCAAAAAATAGCTCAAACAGGAGGTGTTCATGGACTCAAAACATCCCACAACAAAAACATTTTAAAAAACACATAATACACTCCATACCAACCCATTAATCCAGACATAAAATTTTCATTTAAAACATTTCTTTGAAATCAAATGATTCAGCTGTCAGTGTATCCACCAACGGTACCCTAAGGGCCTCACCCATGCATATTAACATTCCACCCTAAGCACCCTCTTCATATCCATCCCGGAACTCATCTAGTTGTGCCATTAACCATCCATAATACCATATAAACCCATTATTGTGGTCAATCATGGAAATACCAATGGTTAAAAAAAGCTCATTTCACTTTTCAAAACCAAAATAGTTAACCAATACATCTTTTTTTCTCAAGACCGTTATCCATGAGATCAAAATCCTAATTTATATCTTACAAAACCATTCATAGAAGAAAAATAATTCATATAAAAAATCACTTCCAATTCATTCACATAAATTTCAAAACAACTCATCCCATTAAAACATCATTCTATTGTTTAGAAAACCCTACATGAAAGGCATTTTCAAAACCAACATTAAAATACTTCCTTCTTCCAAAAGAGGTGTAAACACACCATTTTACTTTTCAACACAACTCTGAATAATTAGTTCCACATTTTCAAAAATCTAAAAATTCCCCTTTTTTAGAAAATCATTTCAAAAAACCTTACACTTTTAAAATCATAAGGTTTGTCTTTAAAACCAAACTACCAAGATTTCCCTACTAAAGGACACAATACAATTCGAGAGGATACTAGTTTTAGTGGGTTACTTGAACATATGGTTTGTAGACATATTCCAATCACTTCGCTATCACAAAGAGTGTTCTAGGGAATATCCTTGGATCCACATGGGTATACATTTCCTATAAACTCACCGTGACTATTAACATAACTCTCTTCTAATTTCCCATAATCATCATCAATCTAAGGCAACCAAAGGACTCAGATAAGTCTCGACAACCTATGGTGACATGAATGAAATCAAGAGGTTTGGTGATCAGGCACACTATCTATAACTGGAATACAATGTCCTTACAATCCTAACACTTGATTGTCCTAATTGTTCCCCAAATAACATGACCCAATTGGTAAACATGAACCTCCTTTGATACAATTTTTTCACGAACAAAATTTTATCACCATATAAAGTGACACCAAAACCGACCCGCAATAAGGTCTAAAGGGAATTCCCAATCGACATAGGCCGGAAAAAGTTCCATGGTATCATATACTGAAAATTGGAAATTATTTACCCATGTTAATGTTCTTAAAATAACAATCGAATCCACTAAAATTAAATGGTTATTTTTTTTTTAAAAACCATCCTATAGAAAATTTCAGAATACAATTACATGATATAAAACCTTTTTTATAGACTATTACAAAGGAAAAACACCTAAAATAGTCAGCCAAGAAAATAATCATTGAAATGGGCACCGCCCTCGAGCCATCTTCAGAACACTACATCACAATGGACCACTAAATGAAACAAGAACCATTCGCACAAAAGTGGTACCCAAAACCTGAAACAAAAATAAAAAAATCTACTTACACCCTAGTGGTGTATGTAGGACTTGAGCCAATGCCAAGTAAGATTCCACCACTAAAGGATTCAATTTGATTAAAATTCAATGAAAAAAATCAGGCTAGTTTTCATAGACATGTTATGCTAGTAATAATTTCTGAAAAATGATACTTTAAATAAATATAGTTTTCAAGTGGGTTATTTTAAAGATTAAAAACATTAAAAATAAACACAAAGATACTGAATTTTATTATCATCTATATTGTATTACAATGGTATGCACAAAGTATCTAATGAGCACAAGAAATTGGAAATAACCCTCAGGCACTAGCTTGTTGTGGGTCCCAGGCACCTCGAATCTCGGTGAGAGTAACCATCACAATATCATATCTTGTGAACGGGCCACTAGTAGGGAACATACCCATAACCTAGTGTTCCCCAATCCTCATCATCATAGTTTAATAAGTGTTATAACCTTCATTCTTGCTATGTGAAATGGAGGCCAAACCCCATGGGGATCACTAGCATACTAGTACACGTCCACCCAACTAGATACTCGGGTTTCCCTCTGGTGATCAAAAAAGTTGATCAAGACAAGAAATAAAATTTTCACATTAAAATATCACTTACACATCAAAAATTTACCAAATATCCGACATGTACATCACACAAGTCACAAAATTCACTTTTTCATTCAAATGAATTTTGAAATCATACTCACACCAAAATTTCCCATGAGACTTTTCACATTTCATGAACACTTGAACAAATACTTTAAAAATTTTTGTAAAACCATTAAAATATATGCCAAATCATATAAAAGGCCACAAAAATATCACACAATACCCTTATCACCTTCAAATTTCATTTTATCATCAAAATTACCTGAAATAGTCCACAACCAGGTTTCGCACCCACATCACAATTTAGTAAAACAGTTCATAAATTTATAAAACATTCAAAACCTTAATGACATCTGAAATCAACACTTTACCTTTCAAAACCCATATTAAGTGAACAAACTCACCCAAATAGTACATATTCACCATTTTCCAATTTTTTTAACAAAATAAATCATTTAAATTTTTTATAAAAAAACCAAGAGGTATCATCATGTTTTTCACACAAAACCCATTTGAAAACCCTCATTAAAGACCAAAATCATAAAAATACCGATCCAAAATAGAATTTGCATCCCAAAAACATTTATTAATCCACCCCCAAGTGTTATAAACAAATTCTTCAAATAATACCAAAGAATATTCACAAGAAAGAACACATGTTTTCATAAATCATTTTCAAGAAGTACATCATGGTTTAACACCATAAAATCATTCGATAAACCCCCTTTCAAGGACCACATGACACTAAGGCATTAAAAATTTGAATTTTTAGCCCCTTTCAACCATTAAAAATATCCATTTTATATTATATAAAACTACCAAAAAAGATATCACAAGTGTTAAATTTTAAAAGTACACATCATCCAACAAAAGTGAAACTTTAAAATTAAATACTTAACCAAATCCATCCAAAAAGGTTTTCCCACTACACACATCATAAGAGAAATATGATAAATCTATTAAACAGGGAAAATAATTCATCAAAGAAATTCACATGGAATCACCTAACTTTTGAGTCAAAACCCTTAAATCATGGTGTGAAACCTCAACCACACCTCCACCACAACAACAGGGAGATAAATCCAACCCTATACCACAATATTTCACAGAAATACTCAATATTAATCCCTAGGTATGAACCATCACTGCTGGAAACATTATAACATCATGGAAGTGGAAACAAAATCAAAGGAAGATGGGAGAAATCTATAAGGAATCACTAACCATGAAAAATCTTGGAGTTTCCCCCACCAAAATACCCATAAAAAATAGGTTCCATGGGAGCTTGATAGAGCTTGTTGGCCTCCCATGGCAGCTGGTGTCAAATTGGGAAAGAAAGGTGTGGATTAGATTTATTTTTGGGAGGGAAAATGGGAATTTCAAAAATATTTTTAATGACTTAGACACACCTGCATGGTTTTGAACCATGAGGCCAAACCGTGCGACCTATTCTGGACATCCAAAACCATGCCATTTTCCTACAATTTTAGGGGGGTATAAGGGGAAAACCAAGGGGAATGATAGGCCATGTATAGGTGAGAAAATACCCAATAGAAAAACATATTCCCCCCCCTAAATTCATCCATCTCAAGGGTACAAACCATATTGACAACTTACAAAACAAGTGGTGCCACTAGAAGTGTCACTAAACCAAGTCCAAAACAACACAATCTCAAACCATCCCTTTGACAAAATAGATGTGTGATCACCATGAAATACATAAAAGACCAAGGTCATAGATTAGAAACACAACAGGAACCAACATTTCAAATGCGAAACACCCAGAAACCAATATAAAAATGAGTATCAGAATATGACTTGAATCAATGAATGGAATTGAAAATTTGAGTGTGACATATACTGGTTGTTCTAGGATAAAATTAAGGTGGTTTATCCTGTGGTATCTCTCAAATTAATTGGCTAATGAGACATAGTTAAACAATATGTATTCATTTAAGAGATTTGTGGAATATACTATGATAGTAATTCCAAATGTAACCATGAAGGTTAATGCATATATATCTAAAGGAGATACAATGTAATAATGATATATATTTTTCAAGTTATCTATCAGTTTTATATTTTCTTTGATTTTTGTTTGAATCTTATGTTTTCATTGAGGTAAGTTAATGGGATTATGCTTTATAGGTGATAATTATGATTTTGTCAATATGATTTCATGAGGTCAAAATATTCATGTACTAATGGTTTAATTCATTATTTTATGTGTCTTACAATGATTTTTTTTCTTATTCCATGTTTTTACATTTTTTTCCATTGGGAATATGTATGGGTAAGATAAAGTAAGAAGTTAATATTAATTTTATGATTATTTTTATCATGAAAAAATCATTTTTAATGAAATTTATCTAGGGGAAAAAATTAACAGTGAGTGTAAGAGTCAACTTTGTAACATTTGAGTGGTTATGTAAGATTTATCACGTAATTATGTCAATCAAAAAACCTAAAAAATACTCAATGTCAATTATTTAATTTACTCAAGATTATGTAATGTTTAAGGTTGGGGCCTTATACAATGTGTGTGAAGGATCGTGAAGGATATTTTTTAAATGGGACCATTAAATGTTTAGATCATGGATGGAAAGGTCATTAAGTAGTTTAATGATGATGTGATGGGAATATGTTAGCTAATGATAAGAATAATGAGAAAGGTCCATAGAATGAACCACTCACACACCAGTGTTTCAAATGTCGGTATTTATGGAATTATAGTAGAAATATCTCAAATCTGAGGGTTAATGATGATGATAAATGTCAGTGTCCTCTTATACGAATGAACATTGGGAAATATCATGATATCACTATTTTTTATGTTTTTGATAATGAAATGGTGAATGATAAAAATAAAATACACTATAGTAACACTATTTTATTATTTTATTATAGATATACCCCTTAGTAAATATAAAAAGAACATTCAAAGGAAAATATTATTGCACCGAAACATTTAGATTTAGAATTATCTATGAATACCCCTAAGGGAAATATGATCTCAACTCAATTATATGATTCCTCTTGAATTTATTTTGACATGAATTTGCTTTTGGAAAATCATTTAATTCTTTATATAGTAAAATTTGATGTTATTTGAAGAATGGATTAGATTTATCAACAAAAATCCCACATCAATTTAGGATGAAGGGATGTTAAATTTGATATTACAAACCAAACAATGATTATATATAAATTTGATGATATGTACAAACATTGGTGGGTTATCACATCCATTGTATGTTTCTTAATTCCCATTCATACAGGGGATTTTATCTAAAAATTCAGGGGATAATGATAACATTAATGATATTTTTGTTGTGACTGAATTTGTGAATTTCTTTCGATAAATTCATATCCTTCCACCAAAACAAGTGGTTTTTTTTCAATAGATTTCTTACCTTGTCCGCACAAATTTTGTATACTTATTATATAATGGAACTGAATGTGTTTCCAGAATTTAACAAGAAACTCTAGGAAAACCATGAAAAGATATTAATTCAGCCTAGTGTGTCACATTGGGATGAAACTATTGTTTTCTTAAATAATTATTGATCCATAGGACTATATATTTATTATTGATATATTAACATGATCAATATTAAGTATATATATCCTATTACCTATATTGATGACTTGTTTGATCAATATTATATATCTCAATACATTTCTATAATTGACCATGATTCGAGATATAATTAAATGAGGGTCCCAAAATGGAATATACCCTAGAATTAATTCCATAAATTGAATAGAAACTATCAATATATAGAGATTCCATTTGTTCATACTAATTCAATGATTATATACTAGAATTTAATGAATATAGTAGTTGGAGATAATCTTGATTAGATTGTGGTAGTCCTTATAGATGATATTCTTATCTATTCAAAGAGTTAGGAAGGATAAAAATAACACTTGATAATTATATAAAATACCATATGAAATTATAAAATATACAAAAAATTTATAATGTGTAAATTTTAGTAATATAAGGATTCATTTTTGGTTTATATAATCTCATGGGTTGGTATATCAGTAGATCCATCAAAGATGTGGGTTATTAAATATTGGCCTAGACCAACCATGGTGACTAATAATTTTATTTTTCATGATTTATTTGGATATTATTGATGTTTTTTTGATAATGTATCAAGAATATCAAATTATATTACTCTATTAGCTCAAAAGGGATATAGGTTTCTCTGGAGATATGAATGTGAGGAAATTTCAAGGAACATAAGAGAAGCTTAGTCAGTGGACCAATACTTACATTACAATATTGTAGGGAAGGGTTTGTAATCTATAATAATGAATCAAACAATGAATTTAGATTTTTTATTATGTATAATTACATAGTTATATATTTTTCCTCTAGAAAATTGAAGAATTGAGAGAAAAAAATAAACTCATGCTTTGGAGTTTACTATGGTAATTTTCAAATTTTATGATGTGGAGGTATTATATTTATAGTGAAAAGTATGATATATATATAAAGACCATAAATAAATAATGTCTATATTCACATAAAAGGATTTCAATATTCAAAAAATAATATGGTTAGAGTTGGTTACTGATTATCCCTTCTAAATACATTACTGCCATAAGGAATTGAACAAGGTGGCTGATGATTCAAGTAGAAAGGACCATACTAGCTTGTCCCTGATAATGATTAAACAAGATAAAATATTTTCATTTTTATGAAGGGTGGATTTGTAAATACTGATGGAAGGTGGATAATATAATCATTATTAATTCAATGTTTAACCATTTATCCAATTAAATATTATTGATGTGTATAATTAAATATTGTGATGCAAAAGAATGTTTGAAATGTTCCTAACTTTGACATTGATCATGATGTAATGATAATGATTAGGTATCATGTATGCATTTTTCCCATTCTAGATTTGAAGGAGGAGTATTTCTATGGTGGATGAAATGAAAAGATATATGATAGAGTTTATATGTTTGTTCTTTGTATGTTAATTAGTTAAGGCTGAAAGACAAAAATTTGTGGTGATGTTGCATCCATTACCCATGCTAGAAATGAAAATATTAATTTTTTAAATTGATATTTATTTATTTATGTGAATATTAAAAAAATTAGCAATCCAAATTTTTAGGATATTAATTTAAAAAAATATTCATAAATTTAAAAATTATAATGTTAATGTTATTATAGTGTGAATTTTTTAGATTTTACTAAAAAAATTATAAATAGTGAAAATAATGTAATATAATTGAAAATAGCCTTTTATATTAAATTATTTATAAAGTTAAATTATAGTTTAAACATGTTCTAAATAAAAATTTGTTCATTTATACATTAATTATCCAAAATAGCGTATTTGAGTCAAATTCATATTCAATTTAGATATGAAAATATTTGTATCTTTTTCAAATTTTCTCTATAAAAACCTATATTCTCCAGGCATCAGCTGAATTAATTTTAAATTAAAATTTAATGATTTTTGTGATTTTAATTTTTAAATATTATTAAATATTTTTAATATTAATTATTTTAATCAATTAATAGTTTCATGTTAATTTATTTATGAAATAATATGTAAATACAGTAAGCAAATTTACTGTGGTTCGAGTAAAAAAAAGTTTACGTAGTGGTTAAACAAAAAATATATGGGTTAAAATAATCCCAAACATATAAAAATCGCATATTATGCCCATATTCCTAATTAATAACTTCTATTATTGATAATGGTCTTTTATTGGGTCCATGTTACATGAAAAAATAAGGTTGAATTTCATTTCATTCAAAACACTAAAAGTGTGCCACTCACCTCACTTATAAAAGGGCACCGTTATACCCTCCGGTTTATACTATTAAACCATTTTTAATTGCCCAATTCCTATCTAAATGACTTCTAATATTCCATACTCTCACACTATGATCCTTATTTTGGACATACATCCTACCTATGAAGAATTTTGTTGTACACCTACAGAGGATATGTGAAGAAGATGCAACATTATTCTGATAGTGTTTCTGTTTTATTTATTGATAAAACTCTTTGAATTATTAATATAAAATGATGATTTAATATCCTCAGTATCATTTATATAATGATATTTTTTATATTAATTTAATGACTAGAAATGATCACCACATCCATCAAATGTGTTGTGAAATCATCATTCATGATTATGGTGGACTACCGCCGCACAAACTGATGTCATTCATTTTTACATTACAACATCTCATGTATGGGATTAATTATGAATTTTTAGTTTATATATGATATTTATTATATTATTATTATTTTTAAATTATTACAAAACATATACACTCACTATTTCCATTTTGTATCATGATAACGACACACGCTGGTATGGCGGACTACCACCTAACAAAGAGATGTGATTTATTAACAGTTTGCATGAATGATAATTTGGATTGGTTTAAAGAAAATTTCCCACACACATATATATATATATATATCAAAACAAATGAATCAATAATTATAATATATAATTTAACATTCATTATTCTAATACATTAATAAAATGATAACATCTTTCATGCGTATATATGACCTACACTTTCTCTGAAAAATGTTTATCATTTTCTATCTATGTATTTTATTGAATACAATAAATAAATACAGAGTGAAGATTTATGAAATTTATATAATTTTTATCATTATATTTATAAGGGAAAATTATATTGTTAAGAGGATTAAAAATAAGAAATTGAGACATATATGAAAAAAGCAGGTTATTTCCAGTAACAAAATATGAATATAGAATTATTAATAAATTGGTAATAAAAATTCATAATAAAATCATTTATGGAATTATATATACAAACAGTTCTAAAATATATTTATAATAAAAATTAATTATTTATAAAGGTGGCTTGAATATGTTTTATAGAATTCATGACTTGAGGTAAGTGATTTGTTTCTAAATATTCAATATTTTGAGATTTACATTATGTTATGCACAAATATTCCTTTTAGAGGTGAATATATAGGCCCTTTGACATGTAAATTATTGAAATTAGTTATCTGAATAATATTTTATGTTCTATTTTATTTTAATATTTTTTTAGGTATATTTATTCAAAGATACCAATTTAGTAATGATATGATGGTATAATATCATTGTTTATGGGGTTTCTATGATTATATTTTTGATGATATAGTCATATAATTTATATCTAATGAAACTAATAAATTTTATTCTAGTATTGATTTTCCCGATATTTCTCTCTACGGTTTGAATCTTTTTTATCCAAAAACAATGTTTATATAAATGTTTAAAAATAGTCTTATTATGATCCTATTGTTTTTAACAGAAATTTTTACCAGTGATTGAATTTTGAAAAAAAATTATTGATCAATATTCATGTCTCATTCCAAAAAATCACATTTGTATTTTGATAAAAATGTGAAAAGAATATTTTTTTAATGTGTACGGAATGAAATAAACATCCCACAATCATGACCAATAATTTCTACAAATTATCATTTATATATTTTCTATGTTATTTCCAAAGAAATTTATTTTCAAAATTTATTTTATTATAAATGTTTTTTCATAGAGAAAATTATATTTTCATCAAGAAATGTTTTATATTACCCTTCAAAATCATCAACCATCTAAGATGATGTCTGTTGATTTCACATATTCCATACTGGGGATATGATACAATGATACCGTTATTATTCTTTCTCAAAATGGTTTATTTTTATAGAAATATGATATTCATTAAAACCTCATATCTTACATGGATTATAAAATGATATGGTTCACAATAATCCTAATTATTTTCTATGGGCAATTCTATGATGAAATTATGAAATGATTCTAAAACCAATCACTTTTTTATAGGTTAAGATATGACAAAACTTTTATGAAATCTATTTCATAAAATGGGATAAAATTTGATGAATGTTTTATGATCTTTTGTCACACACATATTTGATTTTTATTATTTAATGGTTTTAACAATATGTCCTTAAAATATATTAGGTAATGACTAATATCATATGAGATTAAAGGGTATACGAGAGGTTATCCATACCCTGAAATAGGGTTCAGGGGAGTTTATTCCATGTATGTACATAGATATTCCTCCCAATCCTAACATGCTATGAATGTCTTGGTGTGTATGATTCACATAATATTTTATATGCTTATGTGTATACAAAAAATATATTTCTTATGAAAAAACCAATTACCAAACAAACCATGTTCTTTGATCCACTTATCATTTATGTATTATTGACTACCAATATTAATTCCATCACTCATCATTAAGATATTTTATATGTATGGAATGATTTTAAAATGTTATGATCATGTATACATAACCTTATATTTAAGTAATGATTACGTATATCCCTTGTTTAACCTTATTGATCTTCTTAGATCTCCTTTTATGATGATACAATTTCATGTGTTATGAAAAAAATTATTATGTATGTTATGTCTAAAAACGGTGCTAGTTATGAAGATCATAGTGGGAGTTTATGTCATTACCTATGGCCTAGTTTCTTGTGTTTTCATGTTTTCAAAGACAATGAACTATTATGTTTCATTGTAGTGTATTTTTTTAATGTAATTAATATTAATAAAAACTGATTTAATATCTTTATTTGATAATCCCATTTCATTAAATTTATGATTAATTTTACATATTGATTTTATTTGGAACATATGTCAATAGGTGATATTGTTTTAACATTCCCCATGACCTGTATTTTCATATATCAACTTTCAAAACATGTATACAAATAATTATTATGAATAAAGATACCATAAATAATTGTAAACATTTTGGGTTTTACTATTTATCAAAAAAATATAAATCCACCTTATAAAAGGATAAACTCACATAATGTGTATTCGTGTTGAGAAAATACAGAAACATCTAATGACTACAACATTTTTTAAAAAAAAATATTGATATTATGGTGAATATTAGATCATACTTAACGAAGTAATACTATTGATCATGTAATGGAAGAAAACCATCACCTAATATTCCTATTTTCTAATCTATCACATATATATATTATTATAGAATCATCATCTAGATATTTCATAATATTTTAATATTATTATAGATCAATACAACAATTAAAATTATTGGGAAAAATTTGAATTCATGTCATGTGATGATACCTAATAAAATAATTATAAAATTATGACACTCAAATTCATATTTATTTAACAAAATGAAAATTAACCCATAAATTTACTTACGTGTAAAAGAAATGAAACACAACTATGGTTAGGTAATTAAAAAATTATAAAATATTTTCTATATGTTTTTAATATACTTTGTAAGTATTATCTTTCACATAAATCCGACATCATGAGAGACTTATATATAAATTTATAAAATGAAAAATATGAGATAATCTTGTTATCAAAGATGAAATCTATGATATATCCTATGATTTTGGTTTCCGAAACTTTTGTTACTTTTGTACTAATTATTTTTATATCATATTAGTCTATATAATGGAAATATTATAAAATAAAATAATTAATTTGTAATTATATGTATGTAATATTTAAAAAATAATGCACCCATCTTATGTCAGAAGAAAAGAATATGAGCCAGATAGAGTAAAAAATGACCCACAAAATCTCCATATCTATTAACCTATACTACAAGAAATATAACAACTTAATTTTTATCAGTAATATCATGTACTCATACTCTTACATGACACAAGGGAATAGGATGGTGATGTATAAAATACCAAAAACAATATATGACTCGGTGCACTATAATATGTACATAGGGATATCTAGCATACAATGCAAAATATATGGTAGTTTGTTAATGATGAGGTAGATGATATGAGTTTGAAATATGAAGAGTCTATTATTGTCTCTTCCTTTGATCAGAAAAATCATACAAAACTGATCTAATTTTACCGGAAATGGACTATATTTGGTGATTTACCTCAAATTTTATATAATCTATTTATAATTCCAAAATATCATACATCTATAAACAAAAAGATTCATAATACTAACACCAATATCATATCACCTAATATGGATGAAGTGTTCTAGGATTCTTAAAGTAATTTCTAGAATGAACATCATACCTTTAGGGATTAATTTATAGTTTTTTATTTATCATGATATTTATCATGAAATTATTATTTAAAATTTTATATTAGTGTATTTAATTTAAAAAATATAAAAACTAAGGGTAAAGAAAAATTATTTTGTTATAATTCTGTCAGTTATTTTGTCAGATTGATCTATAATATACACTAATTTTTTTCATTATCAATCTTATCTATATTTTTGGGAATTCGGAGATAGATGAAGGAATGAAGTATATAACTATAAATAATTACTAGATTTATCTATTCATGCATAAAAAATTTATGAAATCATTTTATATTCTATTAAATGATATTTTACACATGATAAAGATGATGGAATATATTATGAAACTGGATCCCTTGGTTAGATTTAATGTAGGCCTATTACATAAATATAAATTAATAATTAATCAATTACTATATTTTAAATATTCAAATATATAATAATTATCTTTCCATGAATTCTTCATCATGTCATATGGGGACAATTTTAGTCCTTTTTTCTACATTTAGAAACCATTACATGGAGGATGTGACTCTTTTATGTGAAATAAAAAACAAATTTTTTCTCAATTTTGTTAAATATATCTCTACTAAATCATTGATACTAATAGAAATGTTTCTTTAATGTCATTCATTTCATAAAATCTTAATGTAATTTTTAATATAACACATTAAATATTAGTGATATAAAATATATAATATTTGAATAATGAGTTTAAAAAATAAATTTTTTGAATATTTCATTTATGGACTCTAAAAACATCGATTTCACCATCTTGTTGATGAACATTAAATAAGTATATAAAATTTTAGTCACTCAATGGCTTTGGATGTCTATATAACTCGTAAATTGAATTTTCTTTGGTTCAATCTTGATATTATTATCAACAAAATTATTTTGTGTCCTCTACTATTCATATGAAAATTAATGCTTGAGAAAATATGACATCTAATATCTACCAACTCTAGGAATAATTTTTTAAAGAGAAAATGATAAAGAATTGGACATGGGTGGTACATCCATAAAACATAAGAATTGTTACCCTAAATTTAGTATAATCAGTTTCATATATATTTTTAAGAACTCAAAAGTATGTCATTGATGTATAACTTAGGATTTTATCATTTTTACTATAAAACTATAGTTCTTAATGGATGATTATAAACATACTATTTTTTAAAATGAACATATAATATTGAATATTTTGGAATTTTTTTACCAATTAATAAGAAAATAAGACCATGTAATAACATTAAGATTCAGTCCCCATTCCAACCGCTTAAATGGTCTTGATAAAAATAAATATTTATTGTAATTCAGTTTTACTAATGAAACATATTTAATTTTTTGATCAATCTAAAACAAAATTTCATTTATATTCTGATATTTTATGTTAAATCGAACTATATATGATGTTATATGTGTTTGAACCTATATCTGTGTTGTTCAATGTTTATAAATGTGGTTGGAACACTACGTAATGTGGAATGACATTTACCTTTCGTCCACAAATAACTATACCATCACTATAAACTATCAAATATCGAGATAATGTGAGACCAATAATATAAACCTCAAACAAATAATTATTATAGAACTCAATAACCTCTTCTAATATATATTTATGAACTATAGAGTTTATCGAGCTATACGGATTTCTACCATTTCATTCAAAATTATTCACATATCATATAAAATGATACATCTAATGTAAATAAACATTTCCACATATTCATATATCCTTAAAAAAATTAATAACCTAATAAACCATGATATCTAAAAACATTGGTGGGAAATACATTTCTAAAGTTCATTTTTTTAGGAAGCAACATTATCCAAGAAATCTATCTAATTTTGATCAAATAATTTTCCATAAATTGATTTTAAAAAAAATAAAATAACATATTTATGTTATTTAAAATAATTTTCAAAAATATACCATGATGTGTGGATAATAACAACTATTATATCAATACATGAATTTAATGTGATTTCTTACCTATTAATAATTTTTTTTTAAATGACACCAAATTCATCCCTTACTAAGAACATACATTTCACCTTATAAAACGATGAAAACATTTAAAAAAATTATTTTTCTTAATATTTATTAATATATTACATGCATGGGGTAAATATGTTATATAGATAAATTTCTTTGGTTAAAATTTAAAGGTATTCACATAGATTTGGTGTCCACTCTTGAATGAAATCCATTTTTTCCATTATTTTTAAATGCAATAATGTTTCGAAATAATTTTCACATATGATTTCAAAAAAAATTTCATTGAAAACATTATGATTGATATCTGAATATTTTAATAAGGTGGTTTTAATAAGATACATTATTTCGTCCAGTTATTTTTTTAATTGGTAAAACATCCTTTATATCTAAATGTGGTATCAATATGTTTCACAATTTAATATTATTATTAATATGAAAATGGTTATTGAGGGAGATTATATTCTTTTAAACCATCAAATTTTTTCTTCAATGTATTATGAAGATGATCCATTAAAATTTAATTAATTTCCCATGTATGATGTTTTTCATCTATTTTACTATAGATAATATGATGTATCGTTTTTTGAAATTTGATTTTTATTATATACCATAGCACTATATATATTTATGTTTCCATATGTAATTGATAATAGTGAACATTATCATAGAATTACAAATAAAAAACACATTATCTTATGAATAAAAATTTATAACACTTATCTCCCCTAAAATATTTGAAACATCAATCAATGGTGAAAGATATAAATCGATATTGGTTCATTGTTTTTTTTCCAAAAATCCTCACTCTCATCATACAATATTTTTTCTTTATACATATCTATAGGGAAAAGATGTAAATTACCCATAAAATTTCCCATGAACTATGTTGGCTACTGAGGCTCTGATAAGGACTCACTCCTCTATGCACAGTCTCATTAGGAGATCTCTATTTTCACTTCCATAATCAATAAAATAATATTAAAATATATTACAATGTGGGGAATCAATAGGGTGATGTATGTTTAAAAAATATAGGTTCTCATATTTCTTCAATCATATCCTTTTAAATCATTTGAATATGGAAATAGATGATTCAATTGTTGATTTATTATAACGTACCCAATTTATTTAGTAGGAGTGCAATGACCCATCCTAAAAAATTTCATATTATTATGTTTTGGAACTCTAATTCACATTCAATGATATTTTTAGTTTATATTTTTATTGAATTAAAAAAACAATTAATATGTAAATATATATATTACAATTGTTCACTTATACTCTTTATCCATTTTTTCACCAAAAGAATCCCTTTTAAATAATATAACACGTTTTCATTTCACAACACGTATTTAATAATTTCATCATGAAAATTTCATTGTCCTTGACAATATTAAAAAATATGAACAAAAATTTTAAAAATTTGGATGAGAATAGAAACCTATATAAGAAACATAAATGAAATAAAACTATTAGTCCACAGAAAAAACAAGAAAATAAATTTAAAACCATTTCATATAACTCATTAGATTGAATAGAAAAATCATGTATGTTCCATGGGAAATCGTTATTTTAACACTCATAAATTCACCTATACAAATTGAATAACCATACGGTAAACATACATCTCTAGATTAACCAAAGAATTGTAGATTTATAGTGGGTCTCACCCTTCGTATAAGCTATATCAGGAACACCTTCTTTTGATTAGCTATATTGGGGATCAACCCCTTGAATATGATATACAAGGACCACCTGTGAGATATAATGGGGGTCATCCCTTCATGTATAATTTCCAAGGATTAAGTATGGAATAAAAAATCGACAAAACTTTTAAACCCATGTGTAAAACACTTCCAGATATAAAAATACTATTTTTATGTAAAAATACATTTTAAAATTTACAAACTGCCCACATATTAATGAAACTTCACTCATGGAAAATAAATATGATAACATATAAAGGAAAATTAAATAATGAAAACTTCATGAAAGTATGATATTAATTTATTGTATATGTGTTTACAAAAACATTCCTTTTGTATATTTTAAAAATATTTGAAACTTTATCTTTAAAATAGATTTAATGGTGAAAATTTATTACATAAAACATAAAAAAGATTAATTTTTGATTAATATTTAAGAAAATTTGGGGGTTAATATTTTTAAAAATTCATTTAATTATGAATAAATTTTTAAAATTCCTTTTAAAACATGTACATTAATGATAATTACTTAAAAATATATATCTTTATAACATCTAAAATTTGGATTATTTAGCTAAAAAGTCCCTGACCATGATTTAGAAAACTCAAAAATGATGTTGATATTCCTGAAAAATTAAATAATGTTAATTATTTACATGATTGATTTAATTTTAATGATTATTATTAATTTTCTATAATTTATTACAATTTTGTAATTTTATAAAAATTACTTAATTATTTAAGTTCATTTGGGGCATTTTCAAAATACTCGATGTTTTAGTCCAAAATGACATTGCTATGATATCAATACTCAACTTTATCATCATTAAATAAACTCCAGAATAATATTCATTATATAATACATAATTTTATACAAACATTATACTTTTAAACCCATCCATTACAACTGGTTAAAAAAATTAATTATTTTACCATCGTAGAGATTGTAAGCCGCACGTATGCATGAGAAACATTTCCATTTTTTAGTGATCATTATAGAAAGAAGGTAAGTATTCTTTTATACTTCCATAATTATTATACTATAATAAATAACATTTTAATAATTTAAATTTACTTATAAACATATCATCCTTGTACTGTGGTGCTATGAATGAGTCATATCAGTTTGGGGAGATGATAGTTTACATGCACACATAGATGACGCGAACATTTTATGTGAATAACAAATTAATAAATTAGAGGATATATTATACCATAGTAAGATTAAATAGGTCATTAATATCATATATAAACAATAACTCCATAATTATAACTATTCTTGAGAGATGGTGCTGAAAATTGAATATATCAGTCTGTGACATGGTAGTTCGTCATACACAGAAACGATAACTATTTTTTTCATTTGATAAAAGTGAAAGTGGATTTAGATGATTATATTAATATAACAAAATCGAGATATATTTATGATACTAGATTTATTATTTAATCATGTTTTAGTAATATTTTATAAGTTTATGATGAAACAAAATAAAATCTCATAATTAAAAACAATACCTTTTTTCAGGAAATTTCCTTTGCTTAACACCATAAGAACTCTAAAGTGATTTTTATAACTAAAAAAATATAAATTTCCTATTGTGATATATTTTTTGATGGTATTTGGGAATATAGATTATTATCAAAATAGGTTTTGATGTGTGAGTAAAATAGAAGTATGGAGGACATTTTATAACAGAGGGAAGAGGCACTCTTGGAATTCATCAAATTATAAAATAATTATAAAATAATTTTTTATTACAAATGGATCCAAAATGTTGTGTTTCAAAGATATGATTATTATGGAGAGAAAACCCATAAAATCTTAACGAATGGATATTTTTTACATATTTCTCTAATACTTATCTTTTATCATTAAACCTTATTTATCCTTTTCAATTTTCAACATGATATATTGTAGTCTACACATTCCGGGTCAATATAATTACTAAAAATTACCAAAAGTCAAACAGATGAGTAATAATGAAAATTTGAGTCATATCCCAGTAATATTTTTTAATTTTTAATTTTAATCAATTTCATATAATTTAATAATATATCATTTATTTTTAAATATCGTGAAATTTATTTTAGGCAATATTAATTACATGAAATTTTAAAAATGTAATCACAACATGATACCATTGAACCAACTATTTTTAAAAATAACTAAAATACCAAATTTTATTATAAATTCCTTATAAAATTAGTCATATAAAATTATATTTATTTTAATATTTTTCATAACGTTTATTTGATGTTTACATTAATTGAACAATTACTGATGCATCATTTTGTGAGCCTTTAATTCAGAAATTTATTCCATAAAAATTAAAAATAAATTATCAATATGAAGTTATTAATTTTATATTTTAAAGTAATATATATAGTAAAACAAATCTCTGATATTACACCATATTTATAATATTTCACTTGTTAAAAACAAATGTATGACAATATTTACTTTTCATTGAATTAAATACTATAAATGGCTTTAACAATCCATGTTTCTCAAATAGATTACAAAATAATTAAAATTATGGGTTTGATCTAAAGTAACTCATAAAATAAAATTAGGGCAATTTTTAGGGTAATTTGGTAATATTTTTAATATTATTTTTACCTCCAATTACCTAACTTAACCTTAAACGTGGTAATAAAAAAATATAACTTAAGTTACTATTATTATAGTTAAAAAAATTAATGATAAGTATTAAATAATTATGAAAATTTAGATTAAAAATATTGAATCCATTTTTAAAAATTGATGAATCATAATTGGCTAGAAATAATTTAAAAATTAATCTCATTGATGGATTGAGAAAATATAGTTTTAAAGTATAAATGTTCAAAGGATTGCATTGTTTTTATTTAAAAATTTAATGTAAAATTGATTCCAATGACCTATATTGAATTAAATTATAAAAAATGATATCGTTATAATTTAAAACCATTGAAATATTTAATTTAAAACAATTAATAAATTTGATTAAAAATTAGTTCTCAATTAAAATGCAGTAGTTTTAACTATTCATTAAACCATGAAACATATCTAAAACCTATCAAAAATTAATCCATAGTAAATTTGGATATTTTGATTTAAATTAATTAGATTATTTCTATAAAATATAATTTTTAAAATTTTCAAAGGTATTTTTAAAACATGTGTTCTACCCAAAGGCAGAAAATATGCCTTTTTGAAAAATGCTTCGTTTTTGTATAAAATAGGATTTGATCTTATAAAAAATGAATAAAATATATATGATGAATTTTGGATTTTAAATTAGATTTTATATATATACATATATATTAATTAAATTAATAAAATACAACAATATTTTTTTATTGGTATAAAATATACATTTGAAAATTTAAATAGTTTTTCTAAGTAACATTTCCTTTTATTTTGAACGGGTATTCATTATTTTATAATGAATTTTTCAGCTATAAATTAATTTTACATTCATTTATTGAACAAATTTTGATAATTTGGTTAATTCTATACATAACCATCATTCTAATATCTATGTTATAATGGTAACATTTATATAATAACATTTAGATAATCCTATAATCTCGATATGGCATGTTTAGTATGCAATCAAACATTGTGTTTCCTATTGAAATATTAGGACGTTACATTATCCCACCCTTAAACAAATTATTACCTCATGAATTGAACTCAGGTTTGGTAGCTGGGGTTAGACCTTCCAAAATAACTTTATTAAAATCCAACATCGGAATAGGGGTCTATAAAACTCCTACTTTAAAAGAATTTTGGGGAAGTATGTTGGTTTCTTGAGATAACACATAGTAGGTTTCCACCTAGAAAACATGGACATAAAAGAGAAATATAACTCTAAAACACTAATAGGGAGTGATATAAAATATTATCAAGGGAAAGAAAACTATCACAATATGATTATTATTTGACGGTTCAAAAGACAAATGATAAAAATAAAAAGATAAATTGTTTCTTTTTTAAAAACCATTTAATAGATTTGAGGAATTATTTTACAACCTATATTATAAAAATAAGGATCTATACTTAATTGAAATTTGTAGCTTCATCCTCTAATAAATTTTCCCCCAGAACTCATCTTTTTCTCTAATAGATGAGTACTCAAGATGGATATTTTATATTTGAAGCACTAAAATCAATGTATAGAGAATAACATAATCCAAAAAATATTATAAATCTATCTCTCCTTTCATGAAACATTAACCAAAAAATCATCAGGATAGGATAAAATACTTCCCTAGAAATAATAAACCATTATAAGGTGAAAAACTAATTCATTCTATAAAATTCAACATTAATACCCAAAGTTCATCATATACAATCTGATAATATAGCCCTCCTTAAAATTTCTCAAATTAATCAAATATAAAGTTTAATCCCAAAATCCAGAAAGATTTCATCTCATAGTATTCCTTGATAAATATTAATAATTATCTCCAAATAAAAACAATTAATCATTAAGACATATAAAAACTAAAAAGTTCCCTAATAGTCTTCCTGATATGCTAAATGATTCCATAAATAACATGACTCTCCCTAATCCATAATAAAATTTAATAGGCTTTCAAAATAAAATTCAATCATTACTCCTCGAAATAAAATCCCATATTATTCTATTTTTCTAACTTTTATAGGATTCCTGAAATAGTGAATGTCTTGTGAAATAACATTAATCACATAATTACTAAATTATATTCCAATCATAAGGATATATATTCAATAAAATTATATTCCAAAAATCAAAAAAAAATTTCATGCATCAAATTTTTTAACAAAAAAAATCATAACAACCCGACACATTATGTAGTCCACTAGTAGGTGATGAACCCATGTTTCCCATCAGTTGTGGGTTTGATTCTCATGTCATTACTGGACAAGATTTGTTTTCACCCATCCTACATGTTGAAAATTTCATAAAACAATATAATTCATATATACATCGAAAAATATGATAACTTACTCAAAAAAACATAACATTTTTTAACCTCTAAGGTTGTTTGATACCTTTCATTTCACCCCAAAATGATATAACCAATAACTACTTCAAAAAAAATAAATTTCTCCTAAAATAGCATTAGAAACCTTAAAATTTCAAAACCTAAATCATCAAATTGTGTTTCTAAGACATTTTATATATGATCAAACATAAAATTATAAACCCAGGATGATATCCCTAACTCTTATAAAAACATCCTATTATCTAATTGTGTCTAAAGAGTCTATTGATACAAACTGTAAAGATCCATCCTCAAAAATTAAATAAAATTGTATTTTTCAACAAGAATTAACACTTGATGACTATTCATATTATATTTGTATATAAATTCGATAAAATATAAAAAATAAAATAATAAATTACTGATATACATTTATACATAATATCCATTTTTCTCAAAATCAAGCCCTTTTAAAAAATAAAATGTATTCTCATTTTCTGAAACATCATCAATAAATTCATCATGAAATTTTATTTCTCTTAAAAAATCATAAGACAAGTAAAATTTAATTTAATACATTGAATATGAAAAAAAAAATATGTGTTAGAGAAATTAAATAAATGAAATTGTTTGTCCTGTGAAGAACATAAAAACCTATAAAACTCATTTTCCTGAAACTCATTTGTAGAATACAAAACACCTATATGTTGTATGGGAATTAAATTTTTTATCACTCGTACTTTAACAATAAAAATGGAATAATAATATGGTATAATTCTATCTCCATAGTAAAAAAGTTCATTAGAGATCATTATTGGGGCTCACTCTTCCTATAATCTAATCTAGGCTCACCCATTTTTCATGAGCTGTATTGGTAATGAACCATTCATATAGCCATATGGGGCACACCCATGGTCTATAATGGGGCTGTATCCATCATATATACCTTCCAAGGACCAAGTAAAGAATAAAATCCTTGAAATCCCTTTAAAACCCCGATGTCATATGTTTTTAGATATCAAAATACCCTTGGAATGTAAATATCAATTTTAAAATCTAAAACCAGAAATATAACAAAGAATCCACTTTCATTGTAATGAAATACAAAAAAATAAAGTAAATAAATTAAATAAATAAATCTTCTTGAAATATATATATATTTTTCATTCTGTATATGTTAAAAAATCAAACATTTACGATTTTGTATAAACATTTTAAATGGTAACTTTAAAATATATTTTTAAATGAAAATTCTTTAAATAAAATAATAAAATGATTTATATTTTGTCACAATTATAGAGAAATTATAAAATTAACATTTTAAAATATTCATGAACATATGAATACATTTATATAGATAATTTTAATTTTTTTATACATCAATGTGAAATAATTGTGAAAACAATCATTAATATTTTTAAAATAAGGTTAATTTAGTACAAAGTCACTTTCCTTGTGTCTCACTCATCGCGTATATTGATTATCATCCTAAATAATAAAATTATGTTAATAATTAAATTTATTGAGATGAATTATATTTTTATAATTCCTTTTATATCTCTTATTACCATGTTATCATGTAAAAATAATTACTTAATTATTTAGGTTCGTGTTGAACATTTAGAAGATATTCAGTGCTTGGACTGAAAATAATTTTTGACCAATGTAAATTATCAAATTCTTAATTATTATATCATATCTATAATAATACTCATGACATAATAATCACAAATATATATCAACTATACTTTTAAATCCATCAATTACATATGGATATGAAAATTGAACTATGTTACCCTAATGGTGATGGTAAGCTGTATGTGAGAATGGGTACCATTTACATTTTTTAAATGATCATTATTGAAATAATTTAATTAATTTTATACCTTTAAATAATGATTATAATATTAATAATATAATTTTAATCAATCAAATATAATTTTATATTAAATATATGTGATTTAGTACTAAAAAATGAATTGCATCGCTTCGTGGAGGTGATCGTTCACACATACGCGCAGACGACATAATCATTTTTATGTGAATGGAAAATTTAGAACATAAATAATATATTATTAATTAATATTTTTTAAAATTTAATTAATTTCATATATAAAAGATAATTCCATCATTATAGACCATCTTCAGATATGGTGATCGAAATCAAATTATATCGGCCTGCAAGGTGGTAGTTTGATGTACACATGAACAATAATTCCTTTACCATTTGATGGAAGTGGATATTGATTTATATGATTATAATAATATCATATCATATATGTAAAATTAGGAAATGAGAGATATTACTTCATTTGGTTTTAATTATATTTTAATTATGTGGAAGAATAAATAAAACAAAAACACTTAATTGAAAATGATACATTTTCTTCAGACAATCTTCTTTTATTAACACATTAACACCTCAAAGATGAGTGTTATACATAAAATAAGACCTATTTAATATGTGGGGTGATTATAGAATGAAATTTTGGTAGTTACAGGACAAATCAGGTTGGTTTTTTATGTTTTATGAAAAGAGAATAATAGCGTCCCTTCTATAGGACAAGGGAGATGAACACTTGGAATTAGTCAAAATATCAAATTACTATAAATTAATAATATATTCCAAACAGATAAAAACTAATTTATTTAAACCATATGATGATTATAGATCATAATAACATCTTAAAATAAATTTTATTTATGTTTTTATTATTTTTAATACTTATCTTTTAGTTTTAACTCTTATTTAACTATTTTAATTTTATAGTTATATAATGTAATTTCGAAATTTGGGGTTAATATAATTAATATAAAATGAAAATATAATAATATATTATTATTTGATGAAATTTTGAGAATTATGGGAATAAATTATCCTTTTTTATTTTTTTTATTAATTTTAAATAATTTAATAAATTATTATTTATTTTAAAATATAATTAATGATAAATTTGACGATATTCATTTCATAAAATTTTAAAAATATCATAACAACCTCATATTCTTGAAATACATAATTTAAATCATCACTATAATGTAGATGTTATCTTCAAATTTACACTATGTCATTACTTATATCAAATTAGATTAAATTGGATATTTTTAATTTCATTTATTTGATATTCCCATTAATTAAGAAATTACAACATCATCATTTTGTATGCCTTTAATTTAATTATATGATTCCAAAAAAATGAATTAATTATCATGATAAATATAAATATTTTTTAAAAATATAATATTTTTAGTGAAAAAATCTCTTACATAACTCCATATTAAAAATAATTCACTTTTTAAAAAAAATTGATGAAATTTGATTTTATTTGTATTAAATAATATAAATTTATTAAATTCATAAAAGTGGATCCAAGAGATTATAAAATAGGCCCAAGGATGGTTTTTTGTTGAATATTAATCATCTAATAAAGTTATGACATGTATAAGGGCAATTTAATAATATTTATAATACTTTATTTACCATTAAGTTCCTAATTTACCCATAACCATTGTAATAAAAAATATTAAAAAGGTACTATTCATAATGTACAATTATATAAGTATCTTATTAACTAGATTTTGAAATTTTGATTAAAATGTAAGAAAAAAAATTTTTAATTATAAAAACATTATTGGATATAATTAATTTTAAAATTTATCTAATTAACAGATTGAGAAAAAAGTAATTTTAATGTAAAAAAGTTCAATATATTGAAACATATTTTTATCAAAATTCAATGTAAAATTTACCCTAATTACCAAAATTTTATTAACTGATAATTTTTTCCTAATTACAATTTAAACACATTCCTATATATAATTTATCACAAAAAAATTAAGCGAAAATTTGTTTTCCATTAAAATGTAGAATTTGTTCACTATTCATCAAAAGAAGAACCTTATCGGAAAAAATATCAAAAATTAAAATAATGGAAATTTTGATATTCCTATTTAAAATAATAATTTTATTTTATTAAATATTATTTTACAAATTTAAAAAATATATATATTTAAAATAAGTTTTCCATCAAAAAGAGTCAAAGCAGACTATTTCGAAAAATACTTCTTTTATTAGTAAAGTTGGATCTATTATTATATTACATTTATAAAACATAAAAGATGAATTTTAAATATTATATTGAATATCTTACATATATATTTAATTAATATAATCAACCATGATTTATTTTTTTGTTAATAGGTATAAAATACACTTCTTCACATTTAAATTGTTTTTAAGAAAAACATTGTTATTTATTTTAAAAAACATTTTACATTAATTTATAGTTAATTTGTAACTATAAATTTAATTATATATACATTTATAAACCATAAATTAACAATTTTTCTAATCCTATTCATACTTGTCATTCTAACGTCATGTTATAATGGTTACATTAAAATAATAATATTTAGTTGCTTGTTTAAGCTCGATGTGGTGTGTTTTGTATATTATCAAACATAGTGCTTCTATTTAAATAATAGGTATGTGAAAATGAGGTTTATTTTGGTTCCTATGATTGAAACTAGAGTTTAATTTTTCATCTATCTTATTTCATTTTTCCCAATTTAGAAAATATTGATAAATATTCAAATCTATTCTTAAATAGAAAACAATAATTAGGGAAATAATATATCATTTTATACCAAATTTCCATTGAAAAAAAGATTTTATTTGTATCATAATTGTAATCTGGAAGCCCATTTCTTTCTTAAATGAACTATTTTAATGTTAAAACAAGTCATAAAGACATTCATCACTCTTTAAATTTAATTCTTTCATGTAACTAATCTTATAACATTTGATATCATAACAATTTTAGTGCAACCATTAAAATTCTAGTTTCTTAGAATTTGTATATAATCATTAAATAGTTATTGTTTTATTGGTGGTTTCAATAAATAATTTTGGAATTAATTCTTAAATATGATCATCTATCACATGATGAATATTTTCATCAATATTATATGTTTAATTTTCTATTATTTCACAACTCCAGATCCAACTTTTATAACAATTGATATGATGATTTCAACTGAGATGATTATTGATTTCATAAAAATTGAACTTTCTTCTATTGAAACACATCATGTATTAATAAAAAATAAAATATTTATTTTCAATATATCCTTTAGAAAATTCCTAAAAATCATCAACTCCATTTTTATATTCATCTTTGGTTCTTTGTAACTTTACCAGATTAAACTCATTAAATGGTTTTTTATCCTTTTTTAAAAATTAAAGAGGCCCCATCTAGCATAAAAGTGGAAAAATATAGAAGGACAATGAGGGTTTTAAATAATTCTAACTATGAGAGTCTCTAATAACAGTGTTCACACCTCCTGGTAGAAAATACTCTGAGTTGTTGAAGCATGTGAAAGCATCGACCAAAGGAACTCTAGATACTAACAAACTAGACACCATATTTCCCCCACACCAAGTGTTATTAAACACTATTTTTCTATTAATAAACTTTCAACTCTTTAAAATTTGATATAAAATTGACAAAGGATTGATTCAATACCAAGGAGAGACATTTGGATGGTTAGTAATTTTGTTTCCAAAGGGACAATAGTAATTTTTCTTCAATGGAATAACTCAAGACCAGTGAAAATTTCATTAGCATCTTCCTAAAGAGAGATACCATACACAGTTAAGGTTATAAATTCAAGGATTAATGAGCCTCTGGAATCATGAATTAAGCTTCCTTCATCGTATTTCTTGATTTACATTAACTATCAGTATTATGTTTCGACCCACAATTGTGAGGATACCATCGGATCCATTGGCTTCTAGGAGGTCGTGATGAGTATTAAATATCTTTCTTGGTTCCCATGATATATATATTAGAGGTAACATCATCCTATTTCTTAATGAGTATATATAAATTGGTCATTATTTTTCTAGTTATGATCAAAATAGCTTCCATCGAAATGATTATCCCTTTAAAACAATCTTTATTTCATGCTTTCTAGATATACCTACTCCGTTCCTTAAAAATACTACCAATGGCATTTACTTTTTCTCTATAATTAACATCAACCCAAAACCAATGTTTGATTAAATTTTTTCCCATTTATTAATGAATAAGAATCACTATGAAACTAATAAAATTAATCAACATGTTCTTTTTAGATTACCCCTCAATGAAGAGGCAGCGAGTTGATTCTTCCCTCTGTTCTTCGCAGCACATGCACAGGGAAGCCAGCAAAATTCCAATGTTTGTTTATGTTCAAATCATTTGAAATTACTTTTTTTCTTATCTTCCACACAATTAAATTGATCTTGTTTGGGATTTCATTACACCATAACATCTCAACCCATTCATCATGATCAGGCATCATATTTTTCTCCCTTTGAAGATCTCACATGGAGAAGGACCCCGACATCAAACCCATTAAAACACATGAATTAAATTACTAATATAAAAACTTCATAAATACAAAAAATTATATATACAATTATTTACAAAAATAAAATTAATAAGAAAAAAATTATAATCATGAAAATATTAAAACATTATACAAATTATAAAAAAAATAAAAATTAAATGCATAAAAACAAATGATTAGAGGAATACATTTTATTACTAATATAAAATTAATTTATCTTGATTAATAGAAAAATAATTTAAAATATTTGGTTGTTAATATTGGAAAATTTTTTCTGTATTAAAACAAACACACTCGAAGTTATGAGAAATAGGAAAAACTCTATAAGTGTTAAAAAAATATTTTCAGAAACTAAGTAGATAAATGAACCAAAAAATCAAGAAATATATTTGCTGGTCCACAAAAATATGGTTTTTATGAATATAATAACATCTAAGATAAAAAATTTAGGGTGAATGATAGAATATTTAGAAGAAACAATGTAAACATATGATGAAAACCAGCTGAAGGAGATGATCGAGCATCGTCGAAGGTCATGGGGTGCCATGAGGTACCATCGATGGATTTGTGAATAAGGTTTCAAACTAAAAAAATGATGGTTTTATGGATCCATTTTTTTAAAACACTTTTTAAAATATGTTAATTTTAAATGGAAATAAAAATTAATTTTTATTACATATAAACTTGGTTTTATAATGAACTAATAATAAATTTCTGCAATGCTAGTTTTAACACTACTTTCAATGAAAATAATGTTAATGTCACAATGTCGCTACAATATTTTTAAAAAAACCTCTATTGATATCATAACTATATTTTTTTTGGAGGTATCAAAAAATAAAAATAAGACATACCAAAGTTACCTGAGAACGCATGGGAATCTAACTCAATAAGGACATGAATGTCAATAGATGTAATACTATATGTTAATCATACCATTTGTTTCCCTATTATTGATCCATGGGAATGATAAGTCAACAAGTGGGTAGTCAGAGTCCCACTATATGGATTTGTCAGCCACCATACTATTACATGGTTCCTATGCATGAATGATGATATTGAGGAACTCCAGAAATCATTCAATATGTTCTCAAACCAATATTTACAACATTTCAAACTATAAATTCCTACATGAGTAAGACCCACTCTTTTACCACATGAAATTCCCCATCGAGACCCCTTCTATGATGAGAGTAAGCCATGTGTTATACTCCACGAACACCTCTAATATTATGGTTTATATAAAAAAGAACCTAGTAAGAATTCCTTGGAAATGTAAGTCCCTATACTGAGTGGTTTTATACAAACACACAAAACCATATCCATGAAATTTTTAGTGATATAATAATAAATTGAAACATGTGGAGTGTAAACCCTCTATGAAACAACCTCTGGAAAAAAATACTTACAAAAAAAATATTAAATATATAAATGAGGAAAACATGACCACCCAAAAATAAAGTTCAAATTTATTAATAGCAATATAATAAGAATGATTTAAGGGATCATGGATCAATATCTCTAAGGATGTCCATCTAATATATCCAGCAACACAAATTACCACTATGGTACTCTAATATATGGTTCACCAATATGACTGCATGTCTGCCTACTGTATACATGACACACATTACATGTGTGCGTATTCCATGTAGGGTTGAGTATATATATTCATAGTTGTATGCCCCAAAACCAATAGGAAACAATTAAAAAGTAGTTGTTATGACAGGATATATGAAATATGTCTAAGAAAAAACAAGAATAGACATGTTCAAAGAAACCCAAGTGATGCTATAAATGGTATCTCTATCATAACTACTAGATAATAATGGATTTTGATGATGTAGATCCCTATGGTCAATACATGGAACCAAGAACCCCAATAAAGCTCACAATAATTGTAGTTGAGGGACTGCACCTCGCCATTTAGCTCCTCAATATAGGGTGAACTATATTCACATGAGGAAGCACTCCCTTTTAGAACATAATGATAGTGGAGTAACTAACCATTAAAGAGGACTCACACCCTTTTTAATACATTAAACTACAAACTATACCTATATAAAGAGAATGGGGGACCGACACCCTTTTTGATAGAGGAGTACAGACCCCAACGTATCTCTAATGATAAAAACCTATCTCTCTATTCAGTTAAGAATATTTGGAAGACTCCTCATTATCATATAACCTCAAATTGTATATTTTATGTCCATGAAAATGATACCATCATGTACCATGTGAAAAAAACATAGTAATGGATACTCACCGATCATTATTTGAGTCATTTTGAAGGAGGCACACAAGATAGAAGTTGATGGTAATATTATTTGGTGTTTACACAGGGTCACATAGAATGTGGCATATCCTAGACATCTGAAATGTCCTCACTAAAACAAGGCATGGATGAAAATGTAAATCTATACAATATATACATAGAGTGAATAGGATATTTTGGAAACCCATATATTCATTTGTAAACTGGCCTATAATCATGTATTATTGACCATTATAGTGTACCTTGGCATTTCCCATATATCCAGGCAATGCTCGAGTTCTTAGACATGCATAAGTACACTGAGCAAGTTCATAACCATGTACTCTAGTTGTACATGTTTACCTATCCATGTTTGTAACATTATACCCATAGGTACACACTGGGTCCCCATCTATGATTCAAACAACATGTCATACTACCACATAGAATATGATATGTATCACAGTGTGTAAACCCTTAGTGATGTATAAGAGAACTGTAGTGTATTTGATAATCTGAACTACATGTTCTGTACTTTGTAAATTTATGGAAACTGATGTTCTGTTTCACAAATTATAAATAATCATTTACCTCATCCCTCATAAACAGTTGACCACCCAAAATCCACCAAAATCGATATGGGGTAGCCATTTATTATCAATTCTTAGCCTTCAATTACTGAAAATAAGAACTTTGATGACCTAATTGGTAATCATTCCTACCATGCTCTAATATTTTGGGTTTCTATACTCAAAATCCAACCCATTAAACCATCAATATTCATTATTTGATCCACAAAACTCCATTGAAAGTAGTTCACACATTTTTAATGAATCTGGGGGTTTTTATCACTCTTGAATACAACATGGAAATGTTGTATCGTGGCCTTGTGGGACGACATGAATGTGTATTTAAATGGTGGTGGTAAAATCACAATATTGAAATGAAATCCTTTGCTGAGTGATGTGGTCCTAAAAATGGTAACATAATGTGGGAAAAGACTGAAATCAAGGGAAAAATTAAATATATATGTTTAAGAACAATAATTTAATCTCTACTCATGTGAATAATATTAAACACCTAAAACCAGAAGATGAAATAAAATTTGATCTTGAAAAATTATTACAAGGGTAGAAAAACATTAAATAACATTCCCTGCCTAAGGAAAATACCTGACACTAGTGAAGAACGTGCTATATAATAGAGAGGTTGATGATCCCATTATATTCATTATATATATCCTAATTCTTATCAACTGATGTTATTGATCCACACCCCTAGTTTTCAAATAACAACCAGGCCCTCTCTTCATCTCTAATCTCTTAGGGTTACACTACAAACCTAAGAGACTTTCCATTTTGATAGATACATTTAGTGGGATTACAATTTTCTCCAATAATTAAATTCATTAATTTCATAAATTTTATCAAATAATGGACCCATAAATATTCTTTTTATACTGAAAGGTCAACATCATCCATCATTTAGACATTCTTATGGTATACCCAATGATCTATGAAAAATTCTTGTTTCCTATTTCCCATTTTAGTTTTTGGTCAATGTGAAAACCATTTATTATGGGATGTGCAAATGTGGTTTAATATATATTAATATTTATAATATATAAATTATAGTGTCCTACAATATTTAAAAATAATGCTAAATCTGAGAGAAAATACTGAGATATATATTGAGTTATTTAAAATATCATAATATAAAAATTGTATTCCTTGAACACAATCTATAATGGGTGATCATAACCTATCCTTAAAGGTAATAATAACTATTTCATCAAGGGGATGTAGATAAGTTACTATTTGGTTAATTAATTTGGTACAATGGATAACAAACCCTCCATAGTAGATCTAATGTTGTACGATCATGTGTTTAGGGACCAAAAAAATGAGTAATCATATATGATTACTTGTTGTTTTATTGTTAATTTATTAATATATGTGTTTATTTATTAATTATTCCTCCAATATTTATTATTTTTAAATATATTTTGTTGATCTAAATATTAAAACATGAACGCCATTACCTTTTTATATATAGAACCACATTGGTTGTAACACCCCCGAATGGTAAAGGGTTAAATAACAAAATGCTACGACTCATGTCCACAAGGTGCACCTTCCTTTTCAAGAGCCTACCTGATTAGAACTGCACAGTTAATCATACTTGTCCTGGAGTTGTAATCAGGATGGGTGATGTTCTGGAATGTTCCCAGGGTGTGTGTGAGTGAGGAAAAATCACACTAAAAAGAATATGTGTTGGCCTGTGGGTACAGTCGTTAGTCAGATGACCCGTTCAGGCATGTGGGTAAGCCCCTGGGTAGGGACCATGTGTCTGCGGGGCAACTTGGTGTAGCTGGTGGGCCAGGACCCAATGGACATGTTATGGTGGGGTGGTTGTGATATCATCGGGAACCAGTTTTTAGATTGGTGGTTCCCTACTATGTTATTATCACACCCAGATTAGGAACCAATTGAAATCAGGTACCTGAGAATCCCTAACTTGTTATAGGAACATGTTAGGATATGGTCGTGGTTTGATATTTTAGTGTGATAACTCACTCTGATTCTAGTGATAGTATAAGGTTGTGTGAACCTAGATCTTCATATCTGGTATGGATCTATATTTTTGGATGTTTTGAAGAAAAATAGTAGAAATGGGGGTTTTCTAAGTACAATATGTGTACGCAGTTGACGCGTAAAACCACGTATTGGACATGTAATGGCCGAGTACATAGCCGTTTAGTGACTTAGTAGTGATCACACCATGTAGTTTTCTTTTTATTTGATATATCGATGTAGGGTAGCGTCTCATGTTGAGAAATGTCTTCTTCTTCCCGTTATTCGTATATGAGTTCTCAGTAATGACAAAAAAAATCAATCCCCCATTCCTCTATCTGAGCTATGATTAGGTTGCCATTGAGTAAGTTGGAATCCCACTGCTGTGTTCTCAATTCCCTTAGATCTTTTCATCCTGATCCTTCCTCTCTTGTGGGTTATTCAAGGTTGGTCATTTTCATCTTTTTGTATATCTACGTCATTGTAGTTTGATTAATGGGACTCTGTTCAATTATATCGATCATGAGACTTCGAGGTTGGTGGTTTGTGCCTTTAGTTTTTCATATTTGGATTATATATTCTTAAGTTGTCACAAACCCACATTTTAGGAATTGCTTGATTGGTAATTTAACTTTTTTTATCACCTAATATTGTTTGTTTAATTGATAAAAGGTAATCTCTTAGAAATAAGGTTTGATAACTTATTTATAGGACACCCTTGGGTGGGTTTCCATTGTTTTTTTGTTAATGGTTGTTTGTTCTAGAATTCCTATTAGGGTTTCTTTGTTTTACATTCCATGATTTGTTATGATGGGGTTGAAGATTATGTGAGGTGCCTGAGATATACATTCAAAAGATTTGAAAAGGGGGAATTCATTGAGAGAGCATCTTGAGGGAGGTTAATTTATTTATCTGTTCATGAATATTGACCTAGGGGTTTTTACTGTGAGAGAATACAGGTTTTCATCGAACCGAGGGTTTAGACATTGAGAGTTTCCCTTGTGGTTGTTTTTAATTTACTGATGCTATATTGACCAAGGGGTATTTACTGTTATAGATGCATTGTTGTTCATTTTTAAATGATTAGAGCTATGTTAGACCAAAGTGGTTGAATCTTGAGAGCTTCATTGAGGGTCATAATTAAATTAATTGTTATTATGTCGTACCAAGGGGGATAGAATTGTGAGAACTTTCACAATGGGTTGTTAATTAATAATTGATTAATAGTGAATCTTCTGCCAATCCAAAGAACAATAATTGATTCTGTGTTAATTTTTTTTATTTAGGTGGTCATACGAGACATCGGTTTTTATTACATACACATTGGATATCGATATTAGGGTAGATATCAAGTCTTATATGATTCAATGGAATGGATATTAACTATAAATGAATTTAATTATAAACTGTATGATTGTTTCCTTTTGATTTCATCCTTGTTTATTACTTCATTATAGCATATTGAATGATATATATATTCACTGAGAGTTAGGATCAAATATTTTGGGGGTTTCCTATTTTGATTCATCTCACACCATATTTAGGTCATGCTTTTGGACACAAACATATTATATGGTTACATGTATAGATAAAGGAAATCCCCTTCCTCACCAGTTACATGATTGTTGTTGGAGAAATATAGAATGGGACAAAGATGAGGCTTGCAATGCTGTTAGAGTTTAACTAATTTTTTATACTTTGGTTTTTGTATTATATTTTTAGCATTGTAACTCAGGTTTCTGCTTCCATGATACATATTCCTTGCATTATATTTATATATTGTGGCTTTTTTTGGATTAACCATATCTCTTCCTCTATTTATTTTTGTGGTATTACTGATTCCTCTATTATTTAAAATTTTTTCCTATATGTTGGATCTGCCGATGAGGGAATAGTTTACCCAATATAACACATTGTCCCTCACAGCTAGTATTCAACCTATGTCATTTGGGGAAATACTCTTGAGGTGATGTGACCAACTGGGATTGAGGCATCTTTGGGAATAACCCTGATCTGGGATGTTACAAAGCAGTATCAGAGGAGTTTTTATTTTCTACATTTCTATACTATTTGGATCCAATACACTGGGAGAAGAAGGAATTGGTATTTTTTAATAATCTATTATTGGGAGTAGCTAACCCATGTATAGGGAAAATACATGTTACCTCGAATATTGCAATTTTTCTAGTTTTCCAATTGTTATAGTGGATTTTATTTCACCGAAAATTGATTCACTTGTTTTGTGCTGTTTTGATTAATATAATTGTGGTTTTCATTCATTTTCAACCATATGAGATAAGGGTAAGATGACTCCTGCAACATGTAGGCACTTTATAGAGATCACATTTCATACATTCTTGTCATTCCATTAAGAGATAATTATTTATTGCCTGTTGTTGTGATAGCTGTTGTGCTAGATATGCAGGATGTTGTGATAGATTTCGTGAAAGAAATACCAGGTATTTTGATAGGGTATTAGAATATGTAGATTTTCATTTTTATGGACAACAAACATTGGTCCTTGAGGTGTTATGGGCACTCTTGGATCGTAATTTGATGGATCATATTTGAACCTTAAATAAATTCTATTAAGGAATAATATGAATAAAGATGTAAAACGTTGGTTGGTAAGGAGTATGAACTCTCAAAGATTAGAACATGGATCACCTTGGACAAAATTTTATGATTTTGGGGGTTCTAGAGACGTTTCAGCGACTTATAATCCAAAACCCCAGACAACCCAGTGTGTGAGGTTATGAACACACGCCTTGTGTTCTTCTGTTCTGGAGGAAATAACTTTTCTTAAGTACGCACTATATAAAATATGTACACTCTGTATACTGGTTGACCCTGTGATAGCTTGTGTGAGCAGATACATGGGGGTTGAAATTTTTTTTGTAGAACACGCCATGTACTGGGAGTACACGCAGTGCTGTATAAAAAACATGTATCTATCCATTTGACTAACAACAATGTGGATGAAACATGGGTTGTATATGCAGTTTTTAGCTTATACGAGTTGTGTAGTAGTCGATAGTGTGCCCATCTATGTGACTAATGACACAGGTGGATTTAACATTAGTATTACATGTCGTGTCTATGGTAAGAATGTCATGTAGTGTTACACCAGTAGGACCGTGTAGTTCTAGTCATGTATATGTACCTAGATTTGAGTGAATATTCAAGTACACACCGTGTCAGGGGAGAAACACTCTGTGTTTCTGGAATGTTACCCAAGCAATATGGAAGGGGTACACACCCATGTTAATTCTTATGTAAAAACATCGTGTAGTTGTTCTTCATGACATGTACCCTTATTTTTTATAACATGAATGATTTCCATCTCTTGTTATTAGGGGTGACGAGTTATTACATGCTATAAGATTTGAGGATGCTCTTAGGTATGACCTAGGATCATTGGTGAATGTTTTTAGGCTGACTTCAGTGAATCCCGTAGTAAATCCGGAATTGATTACCTAACACAATCTAAGGGTGTTAAGAGCTGTGAGCCAATGTTGTTTAGAATCCAATGTTGGACCTCTTTTGATTGATATCTGGATGCACCGTAGGGAGACTTCAAGGGATGTTTCTTCAGGTATCCAAAAACTGTGTTAATAATGTATAAATAGTGGGAATACGAGACCACATTTCTTGAAGGACCCTAGAAAGTAACTATATTGCGGTAGTATGGGACATATTCAGTGTTTTTGTAGGAAGTTGTCACTATATAGGTGTAAAACATGATATTTTATGACTCCACGTATAGGAGAAGGACCACCAGTTTCCCATCAGTCAGGAAACTGGGGTTCATCAAGCAGAGAAAGTGTTCATTGCCACATTACACATATGGAAGGTTTTCAGTGACAGTAGGGTGGATCAGCTCTAGGTAGCCTGGTATGGTAGCATGGTCGTGGTACAACTCAAACTTTTATATTGGAATAATACCCAACAGGAACAGGATCTTAGACCCTCTACCATTTGACGTACGATTATAGTTCCCTCAGTTTTAGATTATGAACTTTTTGATATAGGGGCTTCCCATAGTTTTTTGTCTTTTTTCATTGAGGAGATCATTGGGCTCTCTATCTCTTCTTCTGATGATTTTATGAATCTAGATACTTTGTTTGGAATTAAGAAGCCTAGTGTGCATCATTTCAAGGGGTTACCTCTTGAGGTTGGTGGGTGACACTTCTTATGGGACCACTATGTATTAGAGATTAAAGGTTTAAATGTCATTCTCAGAATGGATTGGTTTGTCTCCATTCAAGAATTTGATGACTGCTATCACTACAGGGTGATTTTGACATCAATAAACAGTGGGTATTTCCTACATAAGGGTGAATGGGATGTCCAGTTAAGCAGATATTGACCCAATAATCATGGGTTGGGAGTAATAACATCCCAGATTTCTATTTTATATCTTGATGACCAAGAGACTTCACAGATGGACTTTCCTCTAATTGTGGATCGTTGAAATGATGTTTTTCTAGGGGAATTTTTGGGTTTACCTCCATAGATAGATGTGGGTATCTCTATTGACATTGTGTAAGGTGCGGAACCAGTGTCCATTCCTCCTTATATGATGGCTATAACAGAGTTATAGGATATGAAGATATAGTTGGCAGAGTTTCATGCCAAGAGATTCATCCAACTCAGAACATCTCATTAAGGCTCGCATATTCTTTTTGCGAATAAGACAGATGGTAGAATCACTCTTTTTGTGGATTATTGGAAGTTGATCCAGTTGAAGGTCATGAACTGAAATCCCTTTCAGAAGATTTATCATATCTTTCATAATATTTTGGATGCCTGGGTGTTCTCGAAGATTGACTTGAGATTCGGTTATCATTAGTTTCATGTTAGACCATCAAATATACATATTACATCTTTTTTGAGAACCTATGGTCTATCTATGTATTTGGTATCACAAACATGCCATTAGTTTTCATGGGACTGATGAACCGAGTGTTCCATCCTTACATGGATTCTTTTTTGGTAGTATTTGTGTATGATATCTTGGTGTACTCTCACAATAAACATGACCACTCTATCCATATTGAGATTGTATTTAGTACATTGGAATAAAATCTATTATATGCTACAATCCTGAAATTCATCTTTTGGATGGACTAGATTCACTTCATGGGAAATGTCATCTCAGAGATTGGAGTATTAGTAGACCCATAGAATGTGACAGTGGTAGTTCCCTAGGAGCTGTTGAAGAACCTCTTCGAGGTGAAACATTTTAAAGGGAAGGATGGTTACTAAAAACAATTTTTTCATGTCTTTTCATGCTTATTAGAACCACTGAAGGTCCTAACTAAGAAGGGTGTGATGTAATTTTTGTAAGATTCATGTGATTCAGCATTTCAGGAGATGAATTGGAGATTTACATCAACACCAATCCTTATTTTTCTAGAGCTGAGAAAAAATTACATTGTTTACTGTTATGCATCAGGTATTAGGCTGTGTGAACTTATTATGAAGGGGGAAGGATTCGTTGCATATGGGTATCAGTAGTTGAGACCACGTGAGAAGAACCACCATATTTTCGATCTTGAGTTAGCTGCAGTTTTCATGCCTTCCACTATTGGATACATTGTCTTTTGGGAGTGCATATTGTGTTATACACTGACCACAAAATCCTTAAGTATATCCATACTCAACATGATATAAATTTGAGATTGTGAAGGTGGTTTGTGTACCATCATTCCTTTGACTTTGAGCATTCCTACACACATGGGAAAGGCAGCATTGTGGCAAATTTGTTGTGCATTAGAACTCAGATACTGGCATTTCAAGAGGCTAGCAGTGAGTGGAAGCCTATGGCTATGTTCGTTGAGATGAATTTAGATTTGGATGAAAAATAGGGGTAGATGATTCTTTCTTCTATAGCTGATAGCTCTACTTTACTAGATCTGTCGAGATTGAGGCTACTATAAGATTTCTTAGGCCTAGTCCTACGAGAGAGTCTTTCATGTGTGAACCCTACACCTGGGTGGAATGTATGTGAGGATAAAGTTTTGTGTTTCCATGGACACATATGGGTGTCATAAGACATACGAGAGGAGGTTTTGTGGTATTTTTATTCCTGTGTGTGGGAAGTTTATCCAAGTGTCACTAAGATGTATATAGATTAACATAATCAGTATTTGTGTCCACCCATGGAGAGGGATGTTTCTAAATTTTTATGAGATGTTCCACCTATCAGTAGGTGAGGGTGGAGAATCACCGACCTACAGAGCTATTATAGCAGTTACCCATTCCTGAGTGGAAGAGTAATGATGTCGTGATGTATTTTCTGATAGGTTTATTGAGTTTTGTTTGAGGGAATGATGAGGTTTGGATTAGTGTTGACATACTCATGAAGGTTCAACATTTTCTGTTGATAAATGATTCCATCATTGTTGAAGATATGGGAATGTTATACCTATGATTGATTGTAAATTTTCACGTGGATCCACACTCAATCATTTCAGGTAAGGATGAACAATTTACTTCTCAGGTCCGGTAGGGACTACAGAGGGAATGGGGTACATAGCTAGTTCTGTGTAAAACATACCATACATTGACCGTTGGCATGTAAAAGAATACAATTGTGGTTTTGTAGGACATTCTTTGAGCATGCGGCCTGGATTTCAGGGGATATTGGGATAAACACATACCCTTCATGGAGATTTCCAACAGTAATATTTTTCAGGCAATGATTCTGATGCAACATTATGAGGCTTTGTATGATAGGCCATGTCGGTCTCCATTATAATGGTTGGATGCAAGAGAGGCAACTATGTTAGGACCTTGTCTTTTCCAAGAGACCATTGAGGAGGTTGAGTTTATTCAGAAGAGGGTGGATACTACATAGTCTAGGTAGATATATTACACCGATAGATGGAGACAAAATTTGGAGTTCGATGTCGGAGATCAAGTTTTCATGTGTGTCACACCAAGGTTGGCACATAGGAGGGTTAATATACAATGAAATATTTATCTAAGATACATCAAGCTGTTGGAGGTTTTGGAGAGAGTTGGGCCAATTTTCTATTGGTTACAGTAACCTTAGATATATTAGTCTATTCAAGATGTATTTCATTTTTCACATTTATAGTGTCACATTTCAAGCCCTTCTCATGTTTTAAAACCCAAGGAGATAGAATTTAGGGTGGATGGGTCCTTCAAGGAGAACCATATTTGGATTTTGGATCATATCTTGAAGGTCATCCATCGCAAGTTTTTTCCTTTAGTATTGGTGTTATAGTAGCACAGATGAATACATAACAAGACTTTGGAGAGGGAGGTTGACGTATGATCACAATGGAAAGACATGATCACATGTACTTTTTCACCACCCATAGAAGGGAAATTTGGGGAATAATTTCTTTTGGGGGGGATGTTTATAAGAATCTGAATTTTTATTAATAGTATGGATCTTGATTTTGAGTTATTTTTTCAGAAAAATGAAGAAATGGGGTTTTCTGAGTACACTCCAAGTTCTTCTGAGTACATGTCGTATACCCAACTTCCACATATAGCCATGTACTAGCCACATAATGTCCATGTACATGTCTATGTAGTGGCTTGGAAGACCGCTTAATTAGTGGTCCGGTTATGGCTACTACACATCGTGTACATTTAATGAAGATTCCAATTAGTTTTCTTCTTTGTTAGATATATCGAAGTGGGGTCACGTCTCATGTCAAAAACCGACTTTGTATTCTTATGTTTTTTAAAAGAGTTCATGGAAATGATGCTCCAAGATCGAACCCCCGTTTCTCCATTCGAACTCTGATTGAGACATTTTTGGGTCCATTGGAATCCCACCAGTGAGTTTTCAATTCCCCAAGAGCATTTCATCACAGTTATTCCTCTCTCATGGATTAATAATGGTTGTACATTTTCTATATTTTTTATATCAATTTCTTTCTAGGCCGATACAAGGGTTTTTGTTCCAGTAGATCGATCGTGAGACATTGAGGTAGGAGGTTTGTGCGATTCGTTGTTCTTATTTGGTTAATTTATCCTTAATGCGACGCATACCCACATTTGGGGTGTTATGTGATTTGGAAATTAACCATTTTTTCACATTATATTGATTATTTAATTGATAAAGGGTCATTTATTAAGTGCAAGGTTAGATACCTTGTTTATGGGACACCTGTGGGTGAGTTTCCCTTATTTATTTGTTTATTTCCATATAGTCTAAAATTCCTATTAGGCTGGCCTTGTTTTCCAGGCCATGCCTTGTTATAATGGAGTTGATCATTATGTGAGATTCATGAGATATATATTGCAATGATTTTTCAAAGGTGAATTTACTGTGATAGATTTTTGAGGGAGGTTCATTTATTTATGATTTACTAAATATTGATCTAGGGGTATTGATTGTGAGCAATTTCGGGTGGTCATCAACCTAGGGTTTTAGACCGTTAGAGCTACCCAGGTGGTCATTTATAAATTACTTATTATTTGTTGACTATGGGGTATTGACCTTGAGAGCTTCCCAGATGCTGATTTGTAAATGATTAGTGCTAAGATAGACCAAAGGGGTTAGGCTGTGAGAGATTCTCAGAGGGTTCTTATTAAATTAATTTTTGTTATATTAGATTGGGGTGATTAGACTATGGGAACATTCCCAAAGGGTATTTATTAAATAATTTAAGGATTGTGAAGTGTCTTCCAAGCCAAATCACATGCATACAATCGATGTTAAACGGTTTGTTTAGATAACTTTTGTAGACATATATCTTCTTACTTACACAGGGGATACATATATTAGGCTAGATCCCAAGGATTACATGTTTTAACAGATTAGATAATATCTATAAATGAATGTAAAGAAAAAATATTGGATTTTTTACTTTTGAGTACTTCCTAGTTTATAGCCTCATTTTTGTCATATTTACAACTCTATATATTCAATGCCAGTTAGGCATGGATATTTTGGTGGTTTCCTACTGGGATTCTTCTCACACCCTATTTTGGTATGGCTTTTGGACCTAAAACTATTATATTGTTGTATTTCTAGATAAGGGTAGGAACCCTTCATCATCAGGTACATGATTGCTATTGGGGCTCGAAGGCATGTGACCAATGTGAGGATTTATATGCTATTGGAGTTTTCTTGATTTTCTGTACTTCAGTTTTTGTATAGTATTTCCATCATTGTTACTTGGTTGGATTCTTTCCTAGATACATATTCTATGCATCATATTTATATATTTTTTATTTTTTGGATTTACCTTCAGTATTCCGCTGTTTTATTTTGTGGTATTACTGCTTCAGTTATTGATTTCTATTTTTATTACACTATGTATACTCTTCCAGTGTTGGCTTAGCTTCCCTAATATCACAACTTTTTCTTCGCTGATAGTTAGCATCCTATGGAATTTGGGGAAATGATATTGTGGTTATGTGACCAATTGGGTTCAGGGAACGTTTGGGTGGAACACGTATCCAGGGTGTTACAAAGGAGAGTGTTGGAGTTGGGTTTAGATCCTTTTATATATATTTTACATTATATATGTTTTATACATGATCATCCTGGTGAACAGTCAATTCCTTGTATGTTTTTTTGACTATTTGAGAATTTTTTTTATTAATTTATTTTTTATAGATAATTAGATAATTGGATTCTTCATTATCAATTTTTCCAATTATTATATGTTTGGTTTTTTAACACGTAATAGATACATTGTTTGATTGTATAGTGTTACCATTGATTCACTTTAGACCCTTGATACTAGTTGGAAGCCTTAAGAATACGGGGAGACACATCTAAGGTCATGTACCAATCTTGTATGAATCTGGTTATTGAGATCAAGGTGTTACAATTTTTTTTTAATATACTATAATCAAATTATTTTATTCTGTGTTATTATTTTAATATATGATTTGGGAATTTATTATAATTTGTGGCCCATTTATATTGTTTATGAAGACGTGTGATCCTGATATAGATCTCAAATGCATTGGGTGATGATTTTTCCTTTGAGATTTATTTGTGAATTAACCGAGTAGGTTCTACCATTTTTAGAATTTATTGTAAATTTCCATTTAAGGTTTATATATATATTATTTCCCAAGGTGTATAAATGAATTTTATATTAATTTTAAGGTATTTTTTGTATAAATTATCTTATTTCACAATGTGAAAGATTATCCTATGTTTAAATAATGGTTTTGAACCTTTTAAGGGTGAAGTGTTTTTTGAAGAAAAATTTATTTATGGGTTCAAATGATTTCTATGATAAACACATCATATATATTTTAACCTTAATTTTTGTAGCAATATATTTATTGAATATTATTGTTATAAGTATAATTTAATGGGAATGTAAATTAATATTTTTGTTCAACATTTATTACGTAAAAGGTTAAATTTTCTAATGGATTTCATGGTTTTATAATATAATAAACTGTTACTTTCTTTTTTTTATTCATTGCAATAATTTTTTTGATCAAAAACCATTTCAATAATACTTTAAATGGGCCAAAGAATGATTATGTATAATATAAAGGTCAATATTTCTGCTATTTTTTTCAATAATAAATAAAGGGCTTATTAAATGAACCGAGGGCTTTAATATGAATACCTATTTTTGGAAACAAGTTAGACTCGATGGAAGTGTTGTACATATTATTTAATGGTTTTTCTAATTCATTAAAAATATAAATAAAAAAGAGACTATAAATGTAAATAAGAGAGACCCCAATTATAAATCTCAAAATTAAGGGTTTTTAAAGGAATATAAACATATAATTTTTTCATAGCTGAAGGTTTTATATAAATTTAGATTTTATGATTTTTATTAAATAATATATTAGAATTATTACAAAACCATTGATGTTAGTATATTGATGAAAATACATATTGTTATGAGAATAATGAAAACAGTTTCAATGAAGATGATATTATTAATGATATCTTATTATTTATCATCCTCATAATATTTATTAGTTTTATTTTAGTTTACATATTGAATGTATCAAATTTTGGTATTAGTAAATGTTTGGAAATAGCAGGAACCTAGTAATCAATGGGTGTGATGAAAATGGAGATTGTGGTCTCAATAAGTTTCTAAAATCCATGGAATTTGGAGTGAAATATATGGGGGTTATGCCTTACCAGATATCTCCTATTATGATTAAAAATAAAAACCATGGAGTTTTCCTAAAGAACTAAATGAGATACAAATAGAGTTTCATGGAAGATTGGGTGATATAGACCATGAAGGTAAAAGTATAAAACATCCTAATTCTATATAATGTTGGAATAATAACTCATGGAAATGTATCAAAGGTATAGAATGATGTTCTATATATAAAAGTGGAAGTCAGAGAGAGATAAAAACCTAAGGAAAAATAATGTGGTTAGTTAACATAGTGGAGGGAAATAATGTTCTTCCTAAGTTTTAAATTCAAATTTTTTATATATATAATGTGTGGGAATTATGAAAAATTATTCCCAATGAATAAATAATCAGAAGGGGATAAATAAGTTCATACAAATATATTTTTAGAAATGCAACATAAATATGGAGCTACTGTGGATAATATATAAAATGTGTGAATTAATTTTCATACATTTAATGTGTGAAAAATGATAATATTGGAATTAATGAATCTTGGGATTCAATTCTTATTAAAGATTGTAGGATTTGAATTAAAAAATAATATATAAATGCATAAATAATGGTTCATAATTATTAATGATTTTCTAAGTGTCTATATTTTGTGTTTCAATAGTTATAATTTTGGGGTACTTTTTATTAATTTATAATAATTATGAATCATTATATGTTCAGAATTATATATTACTTTTTTTGTAATTGTATCCAATGTTGATGAATGATATGTTATGATATAATTATTATGTTTTAGAAAATGATTATGTAATATTTAACCTGCTGGTATATAATGTTATTTACTATTAAGGTTTTTTTAATAATGATATCATATAGGGTATTAAAGATGTAAGGTAATGAAAAACTATAAGTTTAATATGTTCTATGATATTAATATTGTCAGACAGGAAAAAAAATTCTCAATATTGGAATAGTGTTTTTTGTATAGAAAAAAATGATACTGAAAAGTTATATAGAGACTAAGTGTTTAATTTTATTTTTGATGAAGATAACTTTATGGGTAATAGTATATGATTAAGTTCAATTTAATTTCAAAAATAATGATTATGTTAATATATGGAATCACATATAATTTTAATTTTGATTTACGGTAATTTATGTCTTTATGGAAAATATTTTCAGTTATTGGAGATTATATTATTATGGAATATAAAATTATGGTATGAGAATTTATGAGTGATTTATATTTGTTAGAGATAAATAATAACTTGTTTTTAGAAGAATACAAGATCAAATCACTATAGTAATTTTGATTCAAATTTTTTTTCAAGAATATATTTTAAAATTTTTTCTTTTTTTATTTATCAAATAATTTATTGTAAAATTTGGTAAAATAATTTCTTGACATAAATTTTTTATATTATATTAAATTTAGAGAAAAATTTCATATAAATTTTAATGAAATTTGTTGAACTTAAAATCAATTGAGATATATTTTTTACTTTGGACATTCAAATGAAATTATAATTATTTTTCATTTAGAATGTGAAATGAAGTAGAGATGAAAAAATACTCGAAGTACAACCAATGGATCAAATTATACTTATATAATAGAAGGAAATAAATTATGTATATTATCTCATATTCTATATCATGATGGTATAATTTTTACCCAACTATTGAATGTAAAAGATTTTTCTATTGATTATTTTATGGGATTCGATAAAAGAATTATTGAGGTATTATTTTTAATAATAATTCACAAAAATGTATCTAACAATGGAAAATAAATCGTTCATAAAATTTTTTATTATTATTAACATATACATAATCGTTCATTTAAAAAAGAAATAATATTAATGTGTATTAAAAGCTATTTCACTCCGATTATGTAAGTATATCATCCATCTATTGGAATTGATTCTGTAAATGTTATATGATCCTTTTATGAGACAAGAGATAATATTTCAATGACATAATTTTTTTAAAGGTGTAAAATTGATCACCCTAATATTTTATATTATATAATCCTTCAAATGAATAAAATTTTTGTTAGAATGTACCACATGGAACACCAAACATATAAATTAATTACCATTATTAGAAAAATATTTCCATTATGACCTAGTTGTCGAATTGACATGTACGAACATGTGTAAAAAACTTATGAAATACATGTTAAGTAGTTAATATAATAAAAAATAAATTGTTTTCATAAGGAAATAGGAAGACAATTATGATTTATATGAATGGACTCATATAATCTTAAGAATGGTTAGTGTTTGAAAAATCATTTTTCAATAATAATTTTTTTTAATATTTTATATATTTCATTTATGTTATAAATTTATCTAATTAATCAAATTAAGTTTTTTTAAAATACATAGTTAATATATGATAACTAATTATTATTCATTCATACATTGATTATAATTTTTTTTATTAATTATGTAAAAATCATTTGATGGTAATATATATTTTTCATATAACTATTATTAAATGGGATTTGTATTTTAATAATAAAAAATTAAATTAATGAATATCAATAAATTATTTTGATAGAATTTGTTGATAATAAATTCAATAAATAACTTTAAAACAATATAATTGTTCACTCTTGGTTTTTTTATATAATCTACGAAAATTATTATGTTTTTATGTCCACATAAAACATTAATTATAATTCCTAATAAAATTTTATTGATTTAATATAACAATAATCCGAAAATTTTGTTTCTTTAAGATTCATAATTGTGAAATTATAAATTATACTAATGAAATTAAAACATATCATTCAAATTAAATTTCATGCATCTAAAATGACCCTAACAGGGTTTATATTCTAAAATATAAAAAATAAATTAATCTATTGAACTATTTTTCTTTTAAAATGACCTATAATATAAACCATGGAATTTTAGACAACATTGAACTGTTGTAATATTATCTTTAACCATTATTGTGATTCCAAAATCTATATTGAAATAATGAAGAAAAACATAAAATGGCCAATAAAATAAAAATAAATCTTTCAAAATAATATTTGGAATAAAATGAAAAGTAATAATTATCCATAATTTTTTTATGAAGGTATATAATCACTACAAATTTTTTATGTAGGAATTATAGAACATGTGAGGAAGGTAGGGATTTTTGTTAAGTGTTTTTTTAAAGAACCTTTAATTTAATTTTTAAATTGTATCTCTTATAATTTCATCAAAATATATCTATGAATTTTTTTTGTCTTCTAATTGATATCAATATATATTTAATTCAAATATTTTATTTTCCATTGTGTAAAAAATTTTAATTTTAATTTTAATTAATATTATTTTTACTGGTTACTTGGAAATGAATTTATTTATAATTTGAAATATATATTTTTATATATTTTATTGATGGCATATTAAGATGAAATATTCACTATAATATAATAATTTTTTAATTATTGATAATTATATATGATGATTGATTGGCTAAATATATTTCCCCCAATTTATTGAGTAGTGAATTATTATCTGAAGAAGAAATATTTTACTTAATAAAATATTTTATTACATTAGAATGTACTTTTTAATGGAGATATGTAATGGAGATAATTAATATGATTTCCCAATAATACACCATTGATATTTGATTTTCATGAATTATTTTTAATGGAAATATTTTAATATCATGAAATGAAATACGTTTTCATGATAAATATTATGTATTTAATCTGTTAAAATATAGAAAAATGTCTTTCGTGAAATTTATTTTTCACGAGATTCATGATTTTAGAAGAATCCTTCATGAATATTATTTGGCACATATTATTTATTACTTGTTTTTTATGGTAATATTCGGGTAAAAGAGTTTATTTCATAAGTTTTTTGGTGTTAAATGAGATTAGTTTTCACATACATGAAATTTTTAGAGGTATTTTTCATTTAATTTACATCCTCGATTTTTTTGGTGGTTTTTCATGCATTTTTAAAGGAAATAGTGGGTTTCCAAAATTTGGGCCAACCTAAGAGCCCATTTCCAGTTTTGAAAGTATATTTTGTTTTTTTAAAAAATCCTTCGTTTTTCAACATTTTCAACCATTAAACTTCCAAAATGACCTTCATTTAAATATTAAAAACACAAAATAATTTTGGGCCCCTTAAAAATTCATTAGAATCATGGATTTGGGTGATAAAATTAGGTATTGGGCCAACCCGAAATCCCATTTCCACTTTTAAAATTCTTTTGTAATTCTTTCAAAATATATTTATTTTTTATCCTTTTTCAGTTATTCCACCTCTCACACATTCCCATCGAACCCAGCCACACACCCATCGTCGTTTTCGCCTCTTTGGAGCTCATATTGATCGCGATTTAGGGCCGAACTTCTGAAGCTCCAAAAAACTTCCAGATTTCTCAAGTAAGTTGTTTCTTTTCCTTATTCCTCCCTTCTTCCTAAGGTTTCTCCCTTTTTTATTGAATCCCCAAATGTCCAGAATATGGGGTTTCGTTCCTAGGGTTTTATTTTTTAGTTTCTTGGTCCAATCCTGTGGTTTTAGGTTCAATCTTACTACTTTGTGGTGCGGCGGAGGTGCGGTTGAAGTGACACACAAGGATTTGGGGGTTTTGACTCTTTTGGTAGGTGATTTCATATGTAGGTATTGTATAATGAGTTGGATTGCTGTATTTAGGTTTCCATTATGTTCATAATTCCGTATTTGGATTTCAAAAATTGATTTGGGTAGCATTTTAAAAGTGGTATATTTTTAAGTGCCAATCTTGTGTGAAAATGGGTGTTTTACATGTGTAACCCATATTGTGCCTCTTGGTGTTGTTTTATAATTCTGGGATTGAATTTATAAAAATGTTTTGATGCTGAAATTTATGTTTTGGTATAATATTTGTCTCCATTTGGTTTTAAATATGGGATTTTAGATGAAATTAATGTGCAACATTTGATTAATTTTCATGAAATTGTTTTATGGAAATTATAAATGGTTTATTGAGTTATGCAAAAGGTGAAAAGAAGATGTAGATACTATTTTGAATGTGTGTGACCAGAACTGATATTTATATGTGAATATTGATTTTGGTAGCATGTGGTGTCTATTTGAGCACAATACGGGAAACCCGGCTATCTAGGTGGGCTAACATGTACTAGTACGCTAGTGAACGGAGAGGTTTTGACCATGGTTCACTTAGCAAGTCTGACATGGATAACACTAACAAAACTATAATGGAGATGATTGGAGACCACTAGGTTATGGGTATGCTCCCTACTAGTGGCTCATGAACGAGAACGAATTTCGTTATGGTTACTTTCACTGAGGTACGAGGTACTTGGTGCTCGCAACAAACAAGTACCTAGGGGGGGTTCCTACGCTTGGTGCTCGTGGCCTTTTTGGCATTTAAACATTCTTTATGGTATTTTGGGATGTGAAAACCAGAATCTTGAATGTTTTATTCAATTTCACTGATTCTTTATAGTTATCCCCATTGAATGTTATTTTCTTTTCAAAGTTGCACTTTTAGAAATAAATGCCACTATTATCTATTTATAACTCTTGCAAGCCTTTTATTTTACAATGCCTATCACTTGAAATCCTTGGGTGATATCCTATTGGGCGTAGTCTCACACCCTACTTAAACCTTTGGGTGTAAGTAGACTTGATCATGTTTGACACATGCAAAGGAAAAGCCTTGGGCGATGGCGGTTCGGATTGCTAGTTTCTCTCGATGGTGTGGTGTTGTGGAGACGGCTTGTGGGTGATGACCCCTTGTCGTGTGGAGTCTCATGGGCTGTTTGCTGCTACTTTTATGTACCTTTGGACCTCTTGTGTCTTGTTTAAACTCATATACTATGTTCTGAATTTTTATTAATTCTTGTTTGGCATAATTTTTCAGATTTGTTTTGTTGTTTGTTTTTGTTTATCTTATGAACCCAAACTCGGGTAAATAGTTCCCAAATGAATTTTTATGATACCCGGGCACTTGTGCCAGCCCGTGGGGATGGGGAACGCCCTTCGGGTCTTGCCATGAGCCGGGTTTGGTGCGGGTTTGATGGCGACCAGATTCGGTTCGTGACAAAATGGTATTAGAGGAGGTTAATGTTTTTGGGTTATATTGTTATTTTGGGATGAGTCAGGATAGACAGGAGCTAGGACTGTTGGGGCTCGGGGTTTTGGTTGTGAGTAGGGTGTCTGGCCCACACCTCTCATGGCATACCCTGAGTCACCAGGGGATGTTGGAATTTAAAGATTGACTTCACTTCCAGGTGACACGTGTGGGCTGCAGACCACATGTGGACATCATGCGGATGTGTTGTAGTTGTTTATTTTATTACTGAAATGTGTTTTGATTATCTATATTTGAGGTATTTGATTAGCATTTTCAGAATTGTGGTATTGATTATTATTTTTTGACGGTTACATTTTGTAGAAACATGCGTCCCCGGAAAGCTCTCACGCACCAATGGGAGGAAGCCGGAGAGAGTTCTCCCACACCAATTGATCAGAGGCTAGTCGAGGCTGTGGTTCGGGCTGTCCAGGCTCTAGGATATGGACCAGATCTAGTTCCATCTCCTATTAGAGAGGATGAGACTGGTCCTAGAAAGGACAAGGCCCATGAGTTCCTGAAAAATAAGCCTACAACCTTCTGAGGCAGATCAGAACCCCAAGAAGAAGAGGAAGGGATCGAGAAGATCGAGCGTATGTTTGAGTTCCTGGAAACACCCGAGGAGCTCAGGGTGAAGTGTGCCTCCTTTCTATTGGAGGGTCCCAGCCGTAAATGGTGGGAGTCAGTGCTTCAGGCTGGGAAGAATGAGCAGATGCGCTGGGGAGATTTCAAGGTTGACTTCAATGAACAGTACTGCCCTGAGGTGTTGGCTTATGCCAGGTCTAGAGAGTTCATGGAACTTGTTCAGGGAAATCTATCTGTGAGGGAGTATTCCAACCGTTTCGCTGAGTTGGTTCGGTATGCTCCAGAAATTGTCTCTAATGAGCAAGCGAAGGCCCAGAGGTTTGAGAAAGGCTTGAGACCAGAGATATACTCCCAGGTGTTCTTGTTTAAGCTGAGGACCTATTCTGAGATCGTTGATCGGGCGTGCATGGTGGAGATTGATAGAAAAGTCAGGGCTAGTTTCTACGGTTCTGTATCAGCCGTGGGAAGTGGAAGCTCCTTAGAGAAGAAAAGGAAGCGGGAGGATCATGTGAAGAAAGGAGGAGGCAGTTCAGGGAACTCTTCTAGGCAGTTGTCATCAGCGGCTTCTGATGTGAGATCGGTCGTGTGCCACCAGTGTGGGAAGCCCGGGCACATCCGTCCAGCATGCCCTCATCCTCCAAAAGACCTGTTTCCAGTGTGGAGGTATGGGACACGTGCAACGCTTTTGCGGGATAGCGCGTCCACTTCAATGTGGGGCAGGATCCATGGCTCCCAGAGGAGTGCCAGCACGGTCTGAGCCGTCAAGGACTGGGGGATCTCGATTTGACAGCCGTGGTGGTAGGGCTGGGTCATCTTCTGGGCAGATCCAGTTCAGGGCACATCCACAGACTAGCGGTCGTCTTCAGGCAGAGACTGGACATCTCCATGCGGTGGATCATGCACCACCAGGATCAGAGGCGGGACCGTCGACTGTTTGAGGTACCGTTTTGATTTCATCTTCTATAGTTGTTGCTATTTTTGATACTGGTGCCTCTGTTTCATTCATTTCTGCCCGTTTTGTGGACATTCTGAATCTGCCAACTGATTTGATGTCATTCGCAATGGAGTTGGTGACACCGCTGGCAAAGAAGAAGGAGCAGGGTCTCAGGTGCCCATCATGTGCGCTTTTTGTGTCAGGGGTTGAGATGGAGTGGGACCTCTTGGTCTTAGATATGAACCTTTTTGATGTCATACTCGGGATGGATTGGCTAGTACACTTCCAGGCACACATCGATTTCTATAGACGGCGTGTGAGTTTCACGGCACCTGATGGGAGTCGTCAGGTTTTTCATGGAGAATGGGATCCTCGGTCAGGTCGCAGAGGGCCTCCACTCCCAGAGTTGGGAAGTGTTATCTTCCAGTTATCTTCACTTATGATAGAGGATGGTCTTTCCCCTGAAGGTGCACTACCTCATGTAGTGAATGAGTTTCCGGAGGTATTCCCAGATGATTTTTCAGGCTTGCCCCCAGAGCGGGATGTGGAGTTTTCAATTGATCTGGCGTCGGGAACACACCCGATATCTCTTCCCTCTTATCGCATGGCCCCCACCGAGTTGAGGGAATTAAAGATACAGATGGAAGACTTAGAATCCAAAGGATTCATTCGCCCGAGCGTCTCTCCTTGGGCCGCTCCTGTGTTTTTTGTAAAAAAGGCTGATGGATCCCTCCGGTTGTGCATTGACTAACGGAAGCTGAATAAGGTAATAATTAAAAACAAATACCCTTTACCCAGAATAGATGATTTGTTTGATCAGTTGAAGGGGTAAAAGTGGTTCTCAAAGATAGACCTGCATTCAGGGTATCATCAACTCAGGGTGAAGGAGTCAGATATCCCAAATACAGCCTTCCGAAGCAGGTACGACCACTTTGAGTATTTGGTCACGCCCTTTGGATTGACAAATGCTCCAACAGTCTTTATGGCACTTATGAATAGGGTTTTCCATAAATACCTTGATTCCTTTGTTGTGGTGTTTGTGGACGACATTCTGGTATACTCTAGCTCTGAGGAGGAACACGAACATCACTTCAGGGTCGTTTTGGGTACATTACGGGATCACCGCCTCTATACAAAGTTTTCAAAGTGTATTTTCTGGATCAGGGAGGTGAGATTTCTCGGGCATGTGATCTCAGAGAATGGAGATTCAGTGGACCCTAATAAGATTAGTGCGGTTATGTCATGGGAACAGCCGAAGAATGTGCTCGAGATTAGGAGTTTCCTTGGCCTGGCTGGTTATTATAGGCGATTCGTTCGGGATTTCTCTTGGCTTGCTTCACCGATGACTACCCTCACCCGGAAAGGGGTGAAGTTTGTATGGGGTCCAGAATGTCAGGAATAATTCGAGGAGCTGAAGAGGCGATTGACTACTGCCCCCGTGCTGATTTTACCAGAGGCTGGAAAGGGATATGTGGTTTATTGTGATTCCTCAGGTATGAGTCTTGGGTGAGTGCTTATGCAGGATGATCCCGTGGTGGCGTATGGCTCTCGCCAACTCCGGCCACATGAAAAGAACTACCCAACCCATGACTTGGAGTTGGCAGCAGTGATGCATGCTTTGAAGACGTGGAGTCACTACCTCTTTGGGGAGAAGTTTGTGGTCTATTCTGATCACAAAAGCTTGGCTTATATCTTCTCACAAAAGGACCTCAACATGAGGTAACATCGCTGGTTCGAGTACTTGCAGGGGTTTGATTTTGACATTGTCTATACCCCAGGTAAGGGTAATGTAGTGGCCGACGCCTTGAGCAGAAGGGTTCCAGTGCAGGCTTTGAGGAAGTCCAGTGATGAGTGGACATTGATGGGGATCTTTTCTGAGATGCATGTGGAGACCAAGGAACATAGTGCAGGGGCATTCTTGGCGAGCATCCAGTTGACTCCTTCTCTGTTGGAGTTGATTCAGAAGGAACAACCTAGGGATGAGCTTTGTCAGCGATCGAAGCAGTTTCTTCATGGTGGGGAGACATCCTCTGATTGATCGTCGTCTCCCGAGGGCATCTTGTGCTTCAAGGGTCGTTCGGTAGTGCCGTTATCTCTACAGAAGGTGGTGATGCAGGATAGACACCAGTCTCAGTGGGCTGTCCATCCGGGTGCCACTAAGATGTATTATGATGTCCGTCGGCAGTTTTGGTGGCCTGGTATGAGACGGGACATAGCGGACTTTGTGTCGAGATTCTACACATGCCATCAGGTGAAAGCAGAGCACCAAAGGCCCTCCGGTTTGCTCCATCCACTACCCATTCCTACCTGGAAGTGGGACGAGGTTTCCATGGACTTCATTGTTGTATTACCTCGTACACCTCGAGCTAAGAATTCCATTTGGATGGTGATTGATCGTCTATCCAAATCATCCCACTTCATTCCGATCATAGATACATCTAAAGTGTATGATTTGGGCCGTTTGTATCTTCAGGAGGTGGTGAGACTCCATGGTGTTCCATCAGCAGTTGTCTCAGATAGAGACCCTCGTTTCACATCTCGATTCTGGGAAGGCCTTCAGAAGGCCTTGGGGTCCCAGATTAAGATGAGCACAGCATACCATCCGCATACGGATGGTCAGACAGAGCGGGCGAATCAGATTTTGGAGGACATGCTTCGTGCATGTGTCCTAGACATTGGAGGTTCTTGGGATACCCATTTTGGATTGGTTGAGTTTTCTTATAATAACAGTTACCAATCCTCGATTCGAATGGCTCCTTTTGAGGCGCTCTATGGTCGGCCTTGTCGGTCCCCCCTCTGTTGGGCTGAGGTAGGTGAGACCTCACTACTGGAGCCGAGTATGGTGCAGGAGACATCTGAGAAGGTAAAATTAATTAGGCAACGTTTATTGACAGCTCAGAGTCGTCATAAATCATATGCTGACCGGAGGCGTCGAGACCTAGAGTTTTCTGTGGGTGACAGAGTATTCTTGAAGGTGGCCCCTTGTTTAGGCCATCGTCGATTGGGGAAGCAAGGTAAGCTGACTCTGCGGTACGTCGGGCCATTTGAGATCATCGAACGTGTTGGAAAGGTGGCATACATGTTGGACTTACCTTCTCAGTTGACGTCCATCCATGATGTCTTCCATGTTTCTCAGTTGAAGAAATACTACCCGGATCCGTCCCATGTGTTGAGTTGGGAAGAACTGGAGATAGAGCCTCACTTGTCTATTGTTGAGAGGCCAGTGAAAATAGTGGACTCCCAAGAGAAGATACTTCGAGGGAAGTCTATTCCATTAGTCCGGGTTCTATGGCAGCATGGAAATGATACACAGGAGACATGGGAGCGAAAGTCGTGGGTCGAGGAAGAGTACTCGTTCTTGTTTTCCAATCAAGCCTCATGTTGACTTTCCGGGGCGGAAAGTACTTCATGGAGGGGATAATTGTCACATACATGAAATATTTAGAGGTATTTTTCATTTAATTTACATCCTTGATTTTTTTGGGTGTTTTTTCATGCATTTTTAAAGGAAATTGTGGGTTTCCAAAATTTGGGCCAACCTAAGAGCCCATTTCCAGTTTTGAAAGAATATTTTGTTTTTTTAATAAATCCTTCGTTTTTAAACATGTTTCAACCATTCAACTTCAAAAATGACCTTAATTTAAATATTAAAACCACAAAATAATTTTGGGCCCCTTAAAAATTCATTAGAATCATGGATTTGGGTGATAAAATTAGGTATTGGGCCAACCCGAAAGCCCATTTCCAGTTTTAAAATCGTTTTGGAATTCTTTCATAAAATATTTATTTTTTATCCTTTTTCGGTGATTCCACCTCTCACACATTCCCATCGAACCCAGACACACCCCCAGCTTCGTTTTCGCCTCTTTGGAGTTCATATTGATCGCGATTTAGGGCCGAACATCTGAAGCTCCAAAAAACGTCCAGATTTCTCAAGTAAGTTGTTTCTCTTCCTTATTCCTCCCTTCTTCTTAGGGTTTCTTCCTTTTTTATTGAATACCCAAATGTCCATAAGATGGGGTTTCGTACCTAGGGTTTTAGTTTTTAGTTTCTTGGTCCAATCCTGTGGTTTTAGGTTCAATCTTACTACTTTGTGGTGCGGCGGAGGTGCGGTTGAAGTGACGCACAGGGATTTGGGGGTTTTGACTCTTTTGGTAGGTGATTTCATATGTAGGTATTGTATAATGAGTTGTCTTGCTGTATTTTGGTTTCTATTATGTTCATAATTCAGTATTTTTATTTCAAAAATTGATTTGGGTAGCATTTTAAAAGTGGTATATTTTTAAGTGCCAATCTTGTGTGAAAATGGGTGTTTTACATGTGTAACCCATATTGTGCCTCTTGGTGTTGTTTTATAATTCAGGGATTGGATTTATAAAAATGTTTTGATGCTGAAATTTATGTTTTGGTATAATATTGGTCTCCATTTGGTTTTAAATATGGGATTTTAGATGAATATAATGTGCAACATTTGATTAATTTTCTTAAAATGGTTTTATGGAAATTATAAATGGTTTATTGAGTTATGCAAAAGGTGAAAAGAAGATGTAAATACTATTTTGAATGTGTGTGACCAGAACTGATATTTATATGTGAATATTGATTTTGGTAGCATGTGGTGACTATTTTAGCACAATACGGGAAACCCGGGTATCTAGGTGGGCTAACGTGTACTAGTACGCTAGTGAACGGTGGGGTTTTGACCATGGTTCACTTAGCATGTCTGACATTGATAACACTAACAAAACTATAATGGAGATGATTGGAGACCACTAGGTTATGGGTATGCTCCCTACTAGTGGCTCGTGCACGAGAACGAATTTCGTTATGGTTACTTTCACTGAGGTACGAGGTACTTGGGGCTCACAACAAACTAGTACCTAGGGGGGTTCCTACGCTTGGTTCTCGTGGCCTTTTTGGCATTTAAACTTTCTTTATGGTATTTTGGGATGTGAAAACCAGCATCATGAATGTTTTATTCAATTTCACTGATTCTTTATAGTTATCCCCATTGAATGTTATTTTCTTTTCAAAGTTTCACTTTTAGAAATAAATGACACTATTATCTATTTATAACTCTTGGAAGCCTTTTACTTTACAATGCCTATCACTTGAAATCCTTGGGTGATATCCTATTGGGCTTAGTCGCACACCCTACTTAAACCTTTGGGTGTAAGTAGACTTGATCATGTTTGACACAGGCAAAGGAAAAGCCTTGGGTGATGGCGGTTCGGGTTGCTAGTTTCTCTCGATGGTGCGGTGTTGTGGAGACAGCTTGTGGGTGATGACCCCTTGTCGTGTGGAGTCTCATGGGATGTTTGCTGCTACTTTTATGTACCTTTGTACCTCTTGTGTCTTGTTTAAACTCATATACTATGCTCTGAATTTTTATTAATTCTTGTTTGGCATAATTTTTCAGATTTGGTTTGTTGTTTGTTTTTGGTTATCTTATGAACCCAAACTCGAGTAAATCGTTCCCAAATGAATTTTTATGATACCCGGGCACTTGTGCCAGCCCGTGGGGATGGGGAACGCCCTTCGGGTCTTTCCATGAGTCGGGTTTGATGCAGGTTTGATGGCGACCAGATTTGGTTCGTGACATTAGTGGTTATTATATAAAGGTGAAAAAATTTAATGGTATTAAATTATTTCAATAGAGTTATGTGTTTTCTATTTGTTATACCACATAAATTGATTTTGTATTCTCATACATTTAGTTATAGGTTTTTAAAAAATATAATAATGATTATTAATGATTCTGTAGTCACATTTAGGATTATGATGTATTTTTCTAGGATAAAGAAGGTGTATCTTGTAGAGATATTGGTTAATGGGAAAAAATTTACTTTTAATGGGAAATTGTATGGGTTTTATTTGGTATGAAATTTTAATAAATCTCAAAAACTATAATACATCAACTCATTGGGTATTTTAATATTTTGATTCTATAATAAATACGACTAATTATAGGATGATTAGGTCCGAACCATTACAATTGTTATCAAATAAGTGTTTTCATAACCTTTTAGGTTAGTATGTTATCAGTTGTGGATAATTTAAGTGTAGTAAATACCATTCTTAATTTCGCAATGTCACGCACTATATTTCCAATAACATTTTTCTTTAATGTACTTTTTAATTAATTATACATATTAATTTTTTATCTTGATCATATAATTCATATGATTATAATAACGTTCCTTTTTCTATAAAATTTTAATGTTTTTAACATATTTCACAAGTAAAACAAATTAGAAAATATTTATTTTTTTATTTAATATATAATTTTCATCACAAATAGGTTTTTATGTACTTAAAATATTGTTTTTATAAAATTAAATTTTAATTATCATAGCCTTCTAAGGATGAAATATAAATCTCAATACACTACAACCAAATTTTTTAATTTAGTATTTAGAAACATAATTCCAATAAATTAGATTATTAAAAACATAAAAAATCATTATATAGGAATATAATGTACAACAAAAATTCAATAGTAGCAACGATGCAGACCTATCTCATATTGATTTTTTTGAAAAATACAGTTTTCAAATTTTTTATATTCGATGGTCAATTATAAAATGAAGGGGATTCATTAAATCTTAATTATATATAGAGTTATATTAAAAAATAAATAATTCACTGAATAAAAATATAGATATTATCTCACTATGAATCCTCATGTTATTCCAAATAAAGATGATTATTTTGTGAAAATTTAAATGATAATCTTATACGTGTATCACGGTTTTAATTAAATCATTTTCAAATAATAATAACATAACATTTTATAAAATATTATCTTCAATACCAAATTAATTTCAATAGTATAATAAATAATTTTAATTTTAATTATAATTTATAATGTTAGACATGATATTTTGGAACCATAAATAAATATTTTAATAATAATTTTTTTGGACTCATATAATAAAATAAATATTTTTTGCCACAACATGATATCTTATGATATATTTCCCTTTAAAAAAAATTAATTTCATATATATATTTCTTTAAACATAATAAAAGGATTTAATTATTAGTGATTTATTTTTGAAATATTATAATTTTTTGAGATAGTTTTCACCTAGTAAATGGATTAGTAGTTATTAATAAGAATAACTAAATTTTGAAAAAATATATGTTACACATATCTGAAATTACTTCATCAAGTATAAATAATTATAAATTAAAATAAAGCATTATAAAATATAAAGATATGTATTTTTAAAAAAAGTCATTTATGATGAAGGAAATGTGTTTTTATTTTAATAAATTAAATTACAAATGATTGATTAATATTATTAATGATATTTATAGATTATATATTTAATAAAAAATGAACATTCTTAAAATTTGTTTTACAAAGAATGACATAATAATAAATCCAATTAAATACATAATTTTATTTTATAATAACAGTATTTATTAGTTTTGTGTGATTATTTTAAAACATTTTTTTTACGTCCATTGAAATTTAATATTTTAAAAATGATTTCATATTTGGAATCATGTGGTTAAATTTTGGAAACTAGGATTCATTTGTTTTGGTGAATTTTTGCAATAACCATGGTAAATATTTCTTGACTTGGTAATGGTAAAACTCCTATACCTTGTTAAAACATATGGATTTGGATTTAAAATATCTCTAACTGTTTCTATTACACTATTAGAGGAGTATAATTTATAAATTCTAATCTAGGATTTGATATTACTAAAACTAGGTGACATTTTTCTATTACGATAGTTATATTATTTTATGAAAAGGATAAATACAGAATGCCACTCTCTTGATTTTATTTTATCATAAGTAATTTCATATAGATAATGTGATGTACTTAATTAATATTTAATTTATAATAAATATCATTAATTTATTTTAATTATATTAAATTATTTTTAATTTTTAGTGATGGTATAATTATCTTAATATCTTATTCAATGATGGTACATTGCATTTGTACATAGTAAAAAAAATAAATGAAAACCATTCAAATAATAAAAAAATATTTTTTTTGAAATGATATATTTTATTGCATTAACTTAATTAGTAATTATAAATAATAAATAATTTGAAGAAATTTATTTTATATTTAAATTGTTCTATTTATATTTTTTAATCATAATTAAATTAATAGTCCCAAAATTGACTTCATTGATATTTTACATTAATAAAAAACATATTAAATTATTTAACGTTATAATAAATTAAAAAAAAAAGTTTAAAGAAAATTATCTAGAAGTTAATCTATGTTCTATTTTTTCACTTGTTACCTTATAAGTAAATGTATGAACCTTAATTTCTAAAAATGGTGTACTAGTGGTTAAGGTAAGAAAGATTTAACATGGGATGAAACAAAAGATAAGTTTAAAATACAATACTAACATCTATTAATTTAGTAGGTTTAGGGTATTTAGACCCTATAATATCATTAATATAATATTATTTATATTTCATTCCAATTATTATTAATATGATATATATTATATTTTAATCATTTAATTAATTCAAAGTGTTCCATTTATCCCCATATAATAGGGTACATAATTTTCTCCTTTATTCAAAAATTTGTAGACTTCTATATTGAAAAAATATACCACAACACCATCCATGAATCCTACCTCGCATCATATATCTTTTTAACTCCATGATTCATCCATTCAAGGATTTAGGTGCAATATAAAAGTGGCTTATAGAATAAAAGTTATATATCTTAAATGAGTACTTTAATGTAAATTTCATCTTCAACCTAATAAAAATAATTAGTATCGAGTGCCATTTTATATTCACTAAACTAAATTTCAATTCTTATTATGGATATTCCATTATCCAAGTCCTTTAAATTCTATGTGAAACGAAAACATCCTGCAAGAGTAGGTGTGGACTACCACCACAACAAAAGGACACGTTTCATTTTTCCCCTCTTTACATTGATGGATATAATGTTGAAATTTATGAATATATATGAGGGTATTGTTATTATAATTATTATTTAGGTAATTTAAATAATTATTTACATTTCATTCATTCCATTAATCAAATTGGGGAACCATCACAATTTTTAGGTATGAAATACCATATGAACACGGTGATGAAATTTATTTTTCATAACCAATTTTTGTGAATAGTAATTAAAAAGTATATAATGATTATATATGATACACATGCTATTATTAACATTAATTAAATGATTTTACCATGATTAATGTACAAGGATCATGACTTATGAGCCAAAACATGCATGAAAATTGAAACAGATATCACCCATAAATTTTATTTAGATAAATAATTCTTAATAAATTGCTGATAAGATGTACCATGAAAATTGAATATGGTATGATATATATGTCTGGTTATTGAATATATTAACGTTAAATATATATTTACTATATATTTGTTTCATATATGTACCAAGGATAAAGATACATGTTAAATGAGTTTATGTTACAATCTCATTTATTTTTAGGATTCTCTATGCTAAATTGTCATTGAGTGATATTTAATCTATTTCAATCCTATAAAACATATATATTTTATTATCATATATTTATTTTATTAATATTAACATGTTCTATGTTTTTTATATATTTTTTAAATAAAATGATCATGATAATGACTTTTCAATAAATATCGACCCAATCTCATATTTAGTTGAGGAACGTTTTCTTCCATTTTTGTACTCTTCATAATTATTGTGTACAAGTTATTAAATATAAATAAAATCATTAAAAATAAAATTTCTATAAATTTGAAATTTTTAAAAAAATTTATGAATAAATCATTCTAAATTTAATCTCAATAATTAAATTTTTACTTTTTATAAAAGTGATAAAACGATACTTTCTTTTATTGCTTATGAAAAAATTCAAACAGCCATAATCATTGTTTAATATAGATGTTCCTTTATATTTTTATGTTTTTCTTTTCAATAGAAATTATCTTCTAAATCTTGTTATAATTTCCATTAAAAATGGAATCAATGGAAAGGGATATTATATAATGTTTTCAATGAAATGATCGAATGCAATTTTAATGATATTTTTCATTAAGGTATTCAAACTTTATGAAATTTTATATTTCACTGTGGTAGTGATGTTGTAATACAATCCACTTTCTTCATAAAACATATGATGATTGTTATTTAATGTAACACATTTCTTCCTAAAATGTTAATTAATTTATGATGACATATTTTTGAAACCAATTTTGTTATAATGGGTTATGATATATTAAAGTGAAGCATGATATATGATTTTTGGACACATATTTATGGTTTTAATTTTGTGACAGGTGGAATGTTTCATGACTCACTCCCTCAAAAGATACGTTATTCAAGGAGAGATATAATGACCACTGAGTCCCACCTTTAAAAGGCACTAGTTTGGAAAAAAAATCCGAGGGTATGAAAATATTATAAATTCAAGAAATTTACCTCTATATGAAAACAAGATCAAGAGATAGGATAAATAAAACTCAAGATAATCATTAACATAATATTTTAAATATAATCAAAACTATAACATAATTCATGTATAATTAAAACTAATAAATAAGAATGTATCCAAAATAAAAAAACAAAATAAAAGCTAAGTCAATTACACATCAACATCCCAACTGGTCTGAGCTACTAATGTATGTCATGTTAGATGATATCCTACTAGAAAACCAAAAAATATATATACCTATGGTGAGTATAAAATTATACTTAGTAGGAAAACAAAAGTCTCTCATGCACATGTGAAAAGGTAATACTAATACATATGTGTGGAAACAATAAAAACAATATGACCAATTCCATAAATAGGGAGTGGGGAAGAGAGGGTATCCATCCCTCAACCCTCCCGGTTAGATGTTAGAAAAAACCCCAAAAATTTTGGTTTTCAGAACATGGTTCTCAATTAAGGTGGGGCGCATAAAATAATATCAAGAAATATAAAATCGTATATATATAATATCAAACATAGATGTTGAATCCTATGGGTTCACAACTGAGGCACTTACCATATCACAATGTCAACACATCACCTCACAACCTTCGAAAATTATGATGACACTTTTTAATAAACAACACCATACAACAAGTAACAAGTATCATTCCATAATAACTTCAAATAATAAATTTTTCAAATTTATCTTTAACAAACACAAGTTATCTTCATTAAGACCATTTATTTATCTTCACCATTAATTCACATATAATCATCAACTAGTTAAACCAGATATCACAACTATAGTCATTATTTCATTAGCAATTTCATCCCTTGATATATAAATTTAACATTTCATTATATCCCAAATATTTATAACAAGACAACCAATTTAAATATCATTTAACTCAAATCACAACCACACATCACACAAAAATAACTTGTTTCAGATTTGGGGAAAATAGGCATGCATTACATTCCACGCTATTATTTAAGGTCATTCTCACAAAAACCATAAATCCCAAGAAAAAAATTTTATTAACGAAATACTATTGAATAGTGAGTTCTGTTTAATATTTTTTATAATAATCACCATAATCAAAGTATCATAAAACATATCAAATATGAATTAAAATGATTCCCACAACCATGAATTTTAGAAAGACATAAAACGCATATAACTATTTAAAAAATATGACTACGTAATAAAATAAAATTGTTACCAATATATTATTATTGAATAATAAAATTTATTTTTTTATTATTAATTTATTTCTCCAGTATAACATTTACATTAGCTAAATAAAAAAACATGTGATAATAAGGATAATAAGTCTCTATTTATGCGATATTACATTACATGGGAATAATTATCTGTAATATAAATATATCAAATAAAATACACATGAAATTACCTCATTTAGCATAAATTAGAAATAATTAATATACTATATATATTAACCTGATATGTAACATTTTCCCAAATAATAAAAAACATTATAGCCCCTCCAATAAGATATACTAAGTGAAAAATGAATGATTTTGTACCATTATTTTCAATCCCAACCAAGATGAGAAACAATGTTCACAAGACGCAGGGAAGAGCCAAAATCATATGAGTCTACAACATCTACAATTTATATATAAACAAATCAGGTTATAATTAATCATGAAATTATAACAAGACACCTATTAAACAAAACTACGAGATTTCTTTCTAATAATCACGAAAAAATTAATGGAATTGATCATGAATCAGTCCAAATAGTATTAAGGTAGATATATAATGGAGAAGATAGAAAATTTCGGAATTTTATTTACTAGGATTTGAATTATTTTTTCCAGCCAGTATTTTTAAATCATTTAAAAAATCATTTATTCAAAAATTCCAAAAATTTTATTTCAAAAATTTTCTTTAGAAATTTTTTTAGAAAAACAATTTATTTTATTTAAAATAATTTTTTTCATGAGTCCCTATTTTACATATGATGTGACACGTCAAAAAACATAAAATATTTCCAAAAATATATATTTTTCTATATTTAAAACAATCTGAAGTTTACTAACAAAACATTATTTACAAGTTGAATAAAATTTTAAAAAAACTAATTACATAACCTTTCCCAACCAACATAGAACTCATATTAACCTAGAAAAATGATCCCCAATAATATGAAGGAAAGGAAGTCATCCACTACACCATGATATTTTTTTTCTTTCGGTGACACTAACTTGACCACACTATTTTAAAATCTTTTATAATAAAATGAGTCATGATGTAGGAAAGTGTTTACACATGTTTATATATTGGACTTTATAACAAATGTGATCCATATAAGATAAATCATAACGAACCAAACCCATCATATTGTAGTCAAATATTCCAATCACTACCTTTAAAAATAGATTTATTCATGGAAGCAACAACCATCATCTATAGTTCCATAATATTTCAAAAAAAACATCTCTTTTATTACTAACTATAAGTGATTAAACTTTTATGGGATGTGGTAGATTATATCAATAATATAAAACCACATCATAACCCAAGGAATCACACCACAAAAACTACATGTTTCATCCACTACACATCACCACCACTCCACAACACAACCACATGACCCAGCACACCAACCAATGAAAACATCCACCAAATATTTAAAAAAAGAACAACACCTTACCACATTAGAATCCTCTAGAAATCCCCATTTTCACATAACTCCATTTCCTATATTCTCCGTCACACTTACAAAACCAAAAATCACCATTATCACCCCACATCAAATTCCTACACTCATAAATCAATGAATTCTTTCTCCCATGTTAAGATATTAACTTTTTGGTGTGTTATTGACTACCCTAAAAATATTTTAATGACATCAAATTATAATGCATCACTATTAGATATTTGGTTTCCTCGTATTCATATAATAGGGTTTCTAATGACACATTTCACAAAAGGGAACATAATAAGAACAACCACACATGGTTAAAAAATTATATATTCCAAAATTATTTAGGGGCTTTCATTACCTAATGACATTATTTATCATTGTTATTCTCAAAAAAATTAATATTTTCCATAGATAACTGGTTCACTAAAAATATATAAGTTATTATATTTTAATACATTGAGTTATTAATAAATCAGTCCCATCATGGGTCTCATAATCCAGGATAAACAATGTGCATGCGATGATTCAATCAATTGTTATTTTTTAGCAAGTAATATCATCACTTCAACTGAACAATAATAATGAAACTAAAAACAACACTCAAAATTCCGTTTTAATTTATAATGAAAACCCATTCCTTTTATTTAAATGTCTATAACATGTGGCCATGTTATAGATGATGTAGTACAGATGTCATCTCACACTTCTTTTTTATCATGCACAACAAAGAGATTATAGTTTCATCTCATTACTGAGGAAATACACTTCTATCTTTCTTTTAAAAATTTTACATGATTGGTTCTTGTGTTCAATTCAAATAACCCATTACATATACAAAATTATTATATAACCATCAAAATAAAATATGATTTATGATCCGAAAATTTATATTGCGCATGTTGTATTATTATGTTTCATATTCTATAATGGTCAAATGAAACATTCATTAATAATTTAATTAATTAGTAAAACATGCTTATATATTGATTTAATTGATACAATATTTTATATAGTCTTTTAAATAAGACATATTAAACATGAAATGTGCTCCAGTCTATCAAAATAATATTTGATTAGTTACCACACAAATTTTTTCAACTTTAGGAATGGTTGCCATAAAAAACTAATCATGACCTAACATGTGAGGTGAGGTTATTTCAGAATATAAAAATTCATTCCATTTATATAATAATATTTTTATTCATTTGAAGTATCATGTTTATATAGGTTACCATAAATCATTATCAAAATTTTCCATGACATTAAAAAAATTTGTGATAATATTTTTTATCCTAGAACATTCTTACAACATATGATTAGGTATATAATGTTAGACAATAATTGTCCAAAAAATAGGAAGAAAGTTATACATATATGGTTCTATATATTCTAACAAATTTAAAAAAAATAAAGAAGTAATTTTTTTAAGAAATTAATTTTTGAAATTTCCAAAACCATATTTTAAAAACAAATTCATAACATGTTCTCATGATATATTATCAATGGAATGTAACACATAAAATATTGACTCATGTGGAAATGTGAATACTTCTAGGAAGGCATTAAAAATAATTCATTTTACCATTCTGATATGAAATATACTCAAGGTAACATTATTCAAAATGGTTTTCAAAATTAAATAGTTGTTAAGAACAAAATACATTATACTTTACTCTCTAAAAATTTAAAACCTTAGGAAATGAAGATAGAATGTCATATATTTTATCAAAGTAATAAAATTAAATTTATTAAGAATCATGCTATGAATGGAAGGAAAAACGCATTCTTGCCTAAAAAAGGTATCAAAAGAACACCACATTCTATTTATCAATAATTTAATCATTACATTTAGGTTATATGGCTAATTGTTCAATCAATTATTGTTCATCAGGAACTATAACATGTAAAAAGTCATCGATAAACTCATTAGAATTTAGATTTTATTTAATTGATTTACTTAACAACCCATAAAATAATCATTCAATAAAATGTCATATCAATCATGGCGACTATACATCTCATAGGTCTCCACGTTTTATGTTTTGCCACAAAAGATAGTCATTTGGTAGGCATAAAGTCCTTGTATCGGAGAAAAGTTGACAAGAACCAAATCTGGTCCCCATTAAAACTGCCACCCAACCTGGTTTGTGGAAAATCATGAAGGGAATTCCCTATCACCATAGGATAGCACAAGTTAGTATGTATAATGAATATTGTTTTGGGAATTATTTACCAGAGTATGGATATATAAAACAATAAAAACAATCAATAAATAGAGTCTGAAAATTACTAACCAAACAAGCCTTAAATAAAATTCTGAACTTAAAAAATGGTCTCAAAAATGATATAATATGTCCAAAAATATATAAAAGTATCACATATATATCCCATGGAACAACACACTTAAAGGGGTAATAACCCACAAGTCATCTCCACAACACTACACCATGGAAGGAAATCGACAACACAAACTGCCATCACCCAAGGCCTTTCCATTAGTTGTGTCACACATGATCTAGACCACTAACAAACAAAGGTGTAAGTAGGGTATGTGACTAATCCCAATAGGATAACACCCAAGTATTTTGTATTGTAAGTAACACAAGATAAAAAGTATGCTAGTTTTCGTAAATAAGAAATGGTGGATAAAATTATAAAGAATGAAACTTTTAAATGAAAACTATTTTTAAATGATGATTTCAAATGATGAACACATTTCAACAAAACATTTACGATAATAAATTTTCCAACCAATGGCTCTATAATCCAATGAACAATATAAAATATTCAATTATCGCTAATCATGGGAAAGTCCCTAGGCACTACTTAGTTTTGGGCCCCATGTACCTCCTATCTCAGTGTACTGTAACCATATAAAATATTCGTTGTAATGTAAGAGCCACTACTAGGGAACATTCTCATAAACTAGTAGTCCCCAATCATAATCATTATTTTTTTTTAGTTTTTCAATTTCCATCTTTCTAAGTGAAATGGGGACAAAACCACTACGGATCACTATCATACTATTACATACCCACCCACCTCGATACCCTAGTTTCCCCCATTGTGGTCAAACAATTTACACATGTTAATAATGTCAATTTTCATATAAAAACCCATTTTAGGTCACACACACTCAATATAGTAGATACACATTCTTTTCCTAATTTATATAACTCAAAACCCTATTTAGAATTTCCTTAAAAAAATTTCACAGAATACAACCAAACATTGTGCTTAAAATCCATCTAATGTCACTCTTTCCAAACAAAATCCAAAACAATATTACCCAAAACCTTAATTTTTAGAAAAAAATCATTTAAATAAGACCCTCACATGAATTATAAAACATCTCTAAGTGGGACAACATTGAACACACATGTAAAACACCCATATTCATAAAAAAATGGAATTGAAAAATTGATTGTTTAAAAAATTCCTCAAAAACTAATTTTTTCAGGAATCAATATGTCATATAATTCTGCAAAAAAATAAAAAACAATCAAAGATAACTCATCTCGTATTTCTTACACATGGAATCACCTACCATGAGTGACAAAAATACCAAATCATTGTGTGAACGTTAATCCTAACCACCTCCACAACACAATGGTGTTAAGTAAAATCTAAAACAAAAATATTATACCATAAAAAACATGATCAAACCATTGCTTAGATTCCCTACTTTCTGTACATTATAAACATCAAGATAAATGGAAGAAACCATAAGAAAATGGGTGGAGGAAGGAAGGAAAACCATTAACTTGAGAGATCGTGAAGAAATCTCCTCAAATGCACCAATAAGTGAATATGAAAGCATCCAAAAATGATAAGGACGTTTGACTAAGGCTTAAAAGGTCGATTGGGAACTGAAATGCGGGGAAAAGAGTAAAAAATGAAGTATTTATGAAATAAAAAAAATTACCTCTTCCTATCTAGACCATTTGAGAAAAATTTATCAGTTTCCCCTAATTCGGATTGATAATAACCTCAAAAGAAGGAAAAATGAACATGGAATGGCTCTACTAGGGCTTTTGGGCTCAGGTGAGAGGTGGAATAATTGGAAAACATTAAAAAATTAATGAGATATGATAGAAATGTTTTTTAAAGGAAATGGGATCACATGTTGGACTGAATCGTAAATAAATAAACCAAATCCACTATGATTGTGGATTATTATGGAGTCAAATTGGTTATGGTGGTTTTAATAGATATGGGGATTCTATGTTGGATGTGGAATGGATGAAAAATGTTGAAAAATTAATGATTTATAAATGAAACAAAATTTGTTTTTAAATCTAAAAATGGGCTCACGGTTTGGCCCAAATCATGAAAACCCACCATTACCTCCAACAATGCATGGGAAACCCCCTTAAAATAATGAATATAAATTAAATGAAAAATACCTTTAAAATACGTCATTGAGGTAATAATTATTCCAACAATAAAAAACTTTCTGCCCCGGAATGTCAACCCGAAGCATGATCAGAAAACAAGAATGGGTAATCTTTCTCAAACGACAAATTTCGCTCCCATGTTTTGGGGATATCATTCATATGATTACAAACATCTGAAACCTATGTAATATACATTACCCAAAGAAAATTTTCCTGGGAATCAAATATTCACACTAGCCACTCAAAAATAGAAAAATTGGGCTCTATATCCAACTCCTCCCAATTCATCACATGGGAGTGATTTGAGTTTTACTTCTTCAATTGAGACACATGGAAGACGTCAGGGATAAATTTCAAATGAGAAGGCAATGAAAACCTATATTCCACATTTCCATTCTACTCAGTAATCTGAGAAGGTCCAAAATATCTCAGTGTTAGATTTCTATGCTTTCCCAAGAGATGATGACCAAAACAAGGGTACACTATCAAGAATACTTGTTCACCCACCAAACACTCTAGGTCTTAATGATTCTAATCAGTTTATGATTCCGTGAAAAATCTGAGCTTTCAGTAAACACTCCCTGATCGTCTTGACCTTCTTAGAATCCATTTTAACTAGGTTCGGCACCAACAATGAAGTATCACCTATCTCATCCAATCATTGGGGGGTCTGACAAGGCTGACCATAGAGCACCACAAAAGGATACATTCAAATTGAGGATGAAAAACATTTATTATAGGTAAATTCCACCAATCCAAAATTAATATTCCAAGAAACCCCAAATTCCAAAACACATGCATGGAGCATGTTCTCTAATATCTGATTTCTCCACTCTATCTGACCATTCATTTCAGGATTTTATTTCATTATCATCTGAATCTTTGTCCCAAATTCCTTCTGAAGGCCTTCCAAAAATAGAGAAGTGAAATAGGTGTCTCTATCTAAGACAACTGCTAATGGAACACCATCAATCTTTACCAACCCTTCAAGATATAAATGGTCCAACTCATCAACATTTGATGTATCGTTGATATAATGATGTGGGATGATTTGGTCAAATGACCAATCACTAATTATATTGAATTTTTACCCGCGGAATATGAGGCAATCCAATAATGAATCCCATAATGACCTCTTCCATCTTCTAAGTTGGAATGCGTAGTGGATGGTAAAAACTCAGGGAATTTGTTGCTATTCTTTCACCTGATGGAATATGTAGAATCTTGACATGATTTCATTTAGGTATCATCTCATACCTGGCTCCCAAAACTACCGACACACATCATAATACATCTTGGTGTAACCAGGATGGACAACCCCCTGAGACTGGTGGCTATCATGCTTCACCACCTTCCCCAGAGACGACAGAACTATTGATTGTCCCTTAAAAAACAAGATTCCCTCTGAAGATGATGACCAATCAAAAGAAATCTCCCCACCATCAATAATATGTCTAAATCACTTATAAATATCATCACTAGGGTGTTCTTTCTAAATCAACTCTAAGAGAGAATTAGTCAACTGAGTTGTCTCCAATAACGCACCAACACTAAGCTCCTTGGTCTCCATTTGCAACTGAGAAAAGAGACCCATTAGATTCCACTCATAACTAGACTTCCTCATGACTCTCATTGTTAGTTTTAAAATAAAATCATTCTCCACCACATTTCCCCTTCCTGGGGTATAGACAATGTCAACGTCTAACCCCTGCAAGTACTCAATCTAGTGGCGCTACCTAAAATTGATATCCTTATAAGAGAAGATGTAGACCAAGATTTTATAATCATAATAGACCAAAAACGACTACCTAAAGAGGTAGTGACACCATCTATTCAAAGAATTCATCATAGATAATAAATCCAAGTCTTGCGGTGGGTAATTATTTTCATGTGGTTGGAGTTGGCAGGAGCCATATGCCACGACATGATCATCCTACATAAACACACACCCATGGACAAAACCTAAAGCGTCATAATATACATCGTAGACCTTTCCAGATTCTACCAATATCAAAATGGGGGCGGTAGTAAACCATTGTTTCAGATCCACAATGTATTACTAACATTACGCAACAAAAAACAAGCATTACCCCTTTCCAAGTTCATGTGGTCATGAGAGATGAAAGCTTAGGGAAATCCTAAACAAACAGCATGTTGTATCCTACCATGCCGAGAAAACTCATGTTCTCAAATGAGTTCTTCGGATTCCCCCGACATTACTGTACGGACCGAATAAAGTTCCATCGAAGCTCCCTGATCTGAGACCAGATGCCCTAAAAACAACTGCACCCACATCCAAAAGGTGGACTTGGATATCTTTTCGTAAATGAAATGATCCCAAAATGTTCCCAACATGATCCTTTAATGATTTCCGTGCTCTTCCTCATATCTAGAGTAAAAAAGGATGTAATCCACGAATACCACAATGAAATAGATGAGTTAATGGGGGAACACCCTCTTCATGAGTTCCATAAAGTCCTCTGGAGCATTGGTCGATCTTAGTGGCATGAACGAGCACTCAACGTGGCCGCACCTACTTAAGAAGGTTGTCTTTGGGATATCTGACACTTTCACCATGAGTTGATGGTAACCTGAACAAAAATGTATTTCAGAAAACCACTTTGACACCTTCAACTGATCAATAAATTCATCTATTCAGGTAATTAGATAATATTTATTGATGGTTACCTTTTTTAGCATCTGATAATAAATACCCAACAAGAGGGACCTGTCAGCATTCCTCACAAAGAGAATAAGAGTGTCTCAAGGAGAGATGATCGAGTGAATGAATAAAATATACTCTAAATATTATAGATGAATCATTAATTCCCTCAATTCATTGGGGGAAATACGATATGAGGGAAGAGATATCGGTTGTGTTTCCAACAACAAGTCGATTGAGAACTCCCTAATTCCATTGCATTCATATTTCTTGTTGTTTGTTTTGTGTGGCCTTGCTCCCACATTTTAATGAAAATTGTTGTTAAAAAAGGATCATGGACATCATCCTCTAGAACGAGTGACAATAACTAGAAGATAATATTCCCCAACTCTGGGAGTAGAGGTCCTTCACGACCCAACCGAGGATCCCATTCCCCCCAAAAAACCTGTAGACTTCCATAATGTGTCGTGAAACTCACCTACAACCAATATCAATCGATGTGAACCAAAAGGTGTACTATCAATTCCATGCCATGTATCACAACAAATATATCCATATCTATGACATGGAGATCCCACTCCATCTAAACCACTAACATGGAAAGCACACATGACAGTAACCGGAGACCCAAGTCATTATTCATTCCCAACAGTGTCACCAACTCCATTGAAAAAGGAAAAATATCAGTTGGGGAATTAAGCATGTTTACAATCTGGGTAGAGTTGAATGAAACAGAAACACCCATATCAAAAAGATCTATAGTAATAGAAGATAAAATCATAATGGTACCTCTAACTATTTATGGGCCCACCTCATATCTTATTTGATGCCTGATCCACTTCATGAAGATGCCTAGTTTCTATATGAGAACGAATTATTTCTTGGGGATCATCCCAAATCTGGGTCTACCGATGAGATGATATTGCCCTACCATCATGGTCACTAACTGAGACTCCCCCAACATCAATAGCTATAACTGATTTGGAACTCCCCAAGAATCCACGGATCCTTCACCAGTCTGAAGTGGATGTGCCATTATGAAAAGAATATTCAAGTGTCTCATACCACCACACTGATAACAGGGATTCTGGGGATATGTTCATAGTAGTTTGATGTGCCCTATCCTCCCACACTGGTCACATATAACATACCACGTGTTAGAATCCACAGAAGTAATTTTTCTAGAAGGTTGGATTGAGCGTCCACCTACCTCATTTCCCTACTCCTCCTGCTTCCTTTTTCATCGTAGAAGTGCTACCACTGCCCATTACTGAAACTATACTAGATAAACCATCCCCCACCCCACTTATAGTCGATCTCTCCAATGAAATATCTATCAATCACTTCATCATAGGTTTTCATCTTGAACAGGAATACCATGGAATAGGTCTCTACTAAAAATCCCTTTTGAACATCTAGGCCTTCTCATTCTCATTGGAGACCATTTATAAAGCATACCAGACCAACATGAAAAATAGTTTTCATACTCAATATCTGAAATATCCCTCTAAAAAATTTCCATAGATACTTTAGATTGAGAATATGGGAGAAATTAAGGGTAGTACTGGTTTTGGATGATAACCTTGATGTCCTTACAACTCATATGATCATGATTCCCATCTTGAAGCACTTATTCCAACCACCAATGGCTAGAAACCTATAATAGGAAGGAGGAATATTTCACCTTGACCTCCACTGGAGTGTCCTAGAACTCAAACAATAACTCAATCTTCTCGATCCACTCCCCATCATCATGGTATTCCATGGTACCTAGAAAAGTTTGAAGGTTGTTCTTTAGGAACTACTGGGATTTTTCCTTCCTAGGACCAGACTCCTCTTCCCTAGCTGGAGAAGGAGCGGATAATACACATTTTTCTAGTGCTTAGATAGACTTGATCACAACTTATACCATCCATTTATCAATCGTTGATGGAGAACTCTCTATGGAATCTCATGGGAGCTTTTTGGGGAGGTATATTGGTACAAAAAGACCCAGTTACAAGAGAAATAAACAGTAAAACACTTCTTAAAAATTTCAGAAATTACATCAAATATTAATAATTCTAACACATCACAACAATGAAATAAATAACCATTAAACTCCCACCTGATGTGTGCGTGAAGTTTGCAGCCCACACGTCCCACCTGGAAGAGGAGTCAAACAAAAAATCCTAACATCCCATAGAAACTCAAGATTTGTCGTGAGAGGCACTATTCAGGCACCCTACTCATAACCAAAACATCATTCCTTGATATTCCTAGCTCATATATAACCAGACTCATCGCAAAATAATAATATTACTGAAAAAGGTAAACCTCATCTAATACCATTTTGTCATGAAACGAATGTGGTCTCCATTAAAACTAGCACCCAACCCAGTCCGTGGATAGTTCCAAAGGGTGTTCCCTATCCCAATGGGATGTCACAAGTTCTTGGGTATGATAAATACTAGTTTGGGAATGATTTACCAGAGTATGGATACATAAAACAACCAAAAAACAATCAATAAATAAAATCTGAAAATTACCAACCAAACAAGCCTTACATAATATTCAAAACTGAAAACATGGTCTTAATAAAGACAGAAGTGGTCTGAATATATATAAATGTATCAAAGAAATATCCAAATGAACATCAAATGGAATGGGGTTGTCACCCATGAGTCATATCTACAATACTGCACCGTGGAAGGAATCTAACAACATGAACCTCCATCAACCAAGGCCTTGTCTTTGCTGATTTCAAACATGATCAAGTCCACATACAAAAAATGGTGTCTATAGGGTGAGATAATAATCCCAATAGGATAAATCCAAATGATTACATATAATAATAAATACAAGGTAAATATCATGCATGTTTTAAAAAATAAGAAATGGTGTAAATAATTTCTATAGAATGAAACTTTTAAAGGTAAACTATTTATAATGGATGATTTCAGAGGATTAACACATTTCAATAAAACTTGTATGACATTGAATTTTACATCCAAACATAGAACAAGATGATGATCAATATAGAATATTCAATTATCACTAATCTTGAGAACATCCCTAAGCACTAGTTAGTTTCGGGCCCCAAGTAGCATGTATCTCTTTGTAATGTAACCATAATAATATATGTTCACGTGCACGACCCACTAGTAGGGAACATACCAATAACCGAGTGGTTCCCAATCATCATCATTATAGTTTTTTTTTTACTATTTTCAATGTCAAAAATTCTATGTGAAATAGTGAAAGAACCACTACGGATCAATAGCGTACTAGTACACGTCCTCCCACCTAGATACCCGGGTTTCCCCTATTGTGCTAAAACAATTTCCACATGTATCCAAAATAAATTTTCATATAAAAACACCATTTTTGTTCATACACCCTCTGTCACAAACCAGGCCGGGTCGACATTCCACCCAGTGCCCGACCCGTCCCGCAACATGACCTGAAAGGCGTTCCCGATCCCCACGGGCTGACAAAAGTGCCCGGGTATCGTAAGTAACAAGTGGGAACGATTTTACCCAAAATAAAAGATAGAAAAACATCTAGCCAGATAAATAAACTGAAACTGGAAAAAGGAAAACCAAACCCATCTTTATAATATGAACATTTTTTAAGTCTACAACTCGAACCAAGAACTAAAAAGAACTGACGACAGTGAAACTAAAACTCTTACTCAAACCACCTGGCAGAAGAGGGGCCACATCAACACCACTCTACATGAAAAGGCCAACTGCAACCCGAACCACCATCACTGAGCAAGAAGTCAAAACCTGGAAAGTAGGAGAAACATAATCTGCATACACCCAAGGGTGTATGTAGGGTGTGTGCTAAAAGCCCAGTAGGATTCCACTGAGAAAAGGTTCCGAGCATAATTATTAAAAGACAAATACATTTGAAATTTAACAGAGTAAAAAAAAGATAAGTGTTTAAAGAATTATTTTTTTGAAAACAATTTTTAAGGTGAAACTTATCTAAAAGGAAAACACCTTAAATTTACATAAACACATGCACACACACACACAGACGCACGCACACACGTACACATGCACACACACTTTTCTTGGTAACCCCAACGTCACACCATGTGCCAATGGTGAGCAGCAAGCAGAGGAAGAGCATAATACATGGGAGAACCTAACGATACTAGCGAGAAGTGGGACCTTATAACCTCAAGTCTCGGTGAACCATATCAAACATTCCCGTGCACGAGCCACTGGTAGGGAAACACCTCCTACCATAGTGGTCTCCATTCATCATCCAATTATTAGTTAGTGTCGTATAGTCAATCCCGTTAAGTGAAACTGGGCCGAGGCCACTCCCGTATCACTAGCACACTAGTCTAGTCCGCTCACCTAGTACCCAGGCTTCCCGTTTGGGCTCAAGTAGTTCAAAGTTCATGCCACATGTCATAATCATACACTCAAACCCAATAAGATACTACACATGCCAAAACAACCATTTTCACAAACAAAAACCATTTAAAAAACACTTGCTAAAGAAGTTTTCAAACACACTTCACACTATTGACATAATCTAATAAACCACTTAAAAAGTTTATGAAACAATAGAAAAGGAGTGTCACATGGTTTTACACACCCAATGGTAAACACATAGAAATCCAAAACACATTCCAACATCTCACACTCTAAAATACAATAAAAAGTGTGACCTGCACCACCAAAAGGTTTGATAGAAAACCCTTATACCATATGAAAAACACCATTTTCTAAACCACATAGTTTAACATGCCAAAAATAAAATCTTATAAAACAATTTAGAAGAAATCGCTTAATGTTAACCACTAAGTTCACGAAAAATCTTATTTTACGACCACATGCACCTGACGCCATGTAAAAAAATAGTTCGCACCACTTACACGACTTAATAAGATAACTGCACAATTCAAAAGTCACTAATAGAGATTTCATCAGAAAACACCCAATAATATAATCAATATACTAAACAATTTTGATGAAAATAAATCTTCAAATAAAACATAATTTTCAAAACAAAAATTCTTTAAAAATATGAAAAAATATAAAAATTGCAAATTAATTCATTGGATAATAGTTTGACAGGGAACCACCTACCTTGTCATTGCAGACATCACAAATATGGTGCGCAAGAACCGCCCCACACCAACCATGACTCAAACAAAGTCCAAATAGAACCTAATTGAAAAAAAACCCATTGGACCAATTATACAAAAATTGAACCAAACTTGATTAAAAATTCTAACCGCACTCAACCATGATTAAACAACAAGAAAACAAGGAAACACACTTACAATGGGGTGCACGAGGTCGGTCGGAGGCCGGCGAAGGGTGCCGGAGGTGCGCAAGGTGCAGACAGCTGTCCAGCGGCACGAAGGAATGAAGGGTGGCTATCCGGCGGCTCGAAGGGGTGTAGGGTGGCCGGTACGAGGCTGGCTGGTCGGCCAGGTCGCCGGAAAAGGGGGAGACAGCGCTGGCAAGGGTGTTGGGCAGCCAGTGCGGGGCCGGCCGGTCGGCAAGGTCGCTGGAAAAAGGGGGAAGGCAGTGCTGGCAAGGGTGCGGGGCGGCCGGACCAGGGGGTTCTCCAGAGTGGGAGGCCTGCGAGGGCAGCACCGGATGGTAAGTAGGCCGGCGGTGGTACGTCGCTGGACGGAGCAGGCCACAACGACTTGGGGGGGGAGTCGCTGAATGTGGAGGGTGCTGGTCGGCCAAGGGGAATTCGGGCTTGGTGCGCACAGCAGCAAGGAAGTGGGGAGAGTGTGCCAGGATGGGTGAGGGAGCAGGGGCCAACGCAGTGGAGTAGGAGGTGCCAGAAGGAGAAGGATAGGGCAGTGGGAGTCCGGCGGCCAACCATTGAGGGGGGCAACGGCTAAATGGGAAGAAACCAGGGGGTGTTGCGGCGTGAAAGAAGAAAAGAAAAAACAGAAAGGGGGTCCAAACCCTACCCGAAAAATAAATAAATAAACTACTAAACTAAATATAAAACAGAAGATAATAATAATAATAATAATAATAATAATAATAAACATAACAAATACAATTGTAAAATATACGATAATCAACTTAATAAAAAGATAATAATTAAAATAATACTCTCAAATAAATTGTTGTTCAACCCAATAATGATAATTTTACTAATAATAATAATAATAATAATTACTATTTTCATTATAATTAAAATTATTCTTTATACATTTCTTGATTATATTTATTTTTAATGAGTTGGGAAACTGCGCAGTTACCCCACACGGCCTTTAATGTTTTTTTAAAAGAATGCTGATGATGATGATGATAATAAACATAATAAAATTTTCTTCCTTAACACCACATTTAATTTCAATAATTTATTGATCATTACAGTTAATTCATTCATTCATTATCCATGCATTGGTCTTGTTGCATGCTGACACAACTGAGGCTGCCGCGCGGCTATGGTCGCGGTGCGCTAGATGCAATCAAGGCCATTACAAGGATTTTAAATAAAAACTTCAAACTTTTAAGTTGGTCTTCAACTCGAACTACCCAAAGCCGATGAATTTAATAAAATGAACAAATTATAAATGATGGGTGTGACAATTCTCCCCAAAATAAAGATTTCCATCCCCAGAAAGCCACAACTAAGGCCGAAACCCAAACTAGGAAAGGACACCCCACTTAGGATCAAATATAACACCCACAAACATCAAAAAAAGAGAGAGGAAAAATATCGTGCTTAGATAAGGTGACTCAAAGTCAACTTCATGAAATGCGTCAACAGATTTTCCGATATGTGTCACCCACCACAAAGAGCTAGAATGCTTCCAGTTGACTGATCAAGGAAGGGAACTCTTGCACCCACGGAAACCAACTTCACAAGCCGAAACACCTCAAGAACCATTAAATGAAAACCAAGATATATTTAAAAATAGAAGCAAAAGATCAACATGGGGAGGCCCGTGGGGCTCCCCACCCTTAGGAACTCACTTGCGCTCGAAACGATACTGGGAAGCCAACACGAGGAGGTTTGAGCGGACTCCCCATCATTAAAGAAATGTTCGGCACTAGTTCATTCTAGATATATTCATGCGAGACCCAATGTGGGTCTCCCCACCATTAATAACCTACCAATTCCCAAGGAGAGATTAGAAAACCAACGTGTGGAAGTCTGGGCAGACTCCCCACCATTAAGGAAAGGCCAACACCGATTTATTCCAGAAACCATTGTGCGAGACCCATTGTGGATCTCGCCGCCATCAGAATGAACAGAGGATGCAGAAATTTGAGAAATTCTAGATGGTGACCAAACACCCCACCACTAGGGGCGGGGAGGGAGGGCCCCTGATTACCGGGCGTCAAAAGCATGACCCAAGACAAACCAGCATTTCCACATTACTGGATGAGAATTATTCAGATTTGAGACATATTTACTCAACAAACACCCATAAGGACCACTAAAACGATTGCATCAAATGGGACACAATCCCCAAGACTTTAAGGCAATGAGACGAACACGCCTCCACATGGTCGCAAAAACCTTATGCAACCAGACGGCTCATTCGGAGCGGAACAACCTTGGAAACAATTTAAAATGCCTCTACTTTTAACACTGGTGACAGAAATAATTTCGGGGTCCCATACACTTCCGGGGTTCTTGACCATGCACGAGCTTCACTCTGAGGCCTATGGCTGGAGCCTTGATGTTTGAAGAATCTCCTGCCTCACAGTCAGGTGTCAAAGACTCTGTAATGGAGCCTCCCCTTTTTGTGTCACATGCAACCACACAACAACCAAGACACCATCGGAAAACATGACACATTACAACATCTGATTGATCATACGTGAAACATTCACCAACACCAGAGTTGAAATGGTGCATGCACATCACCCTTACACGACACCACCAATTGTCACCTGAACATTACTATTAATGTTGAGAGGAACATTTCACGGAGAAGGAATTTAAAACGCGTCTTGAAAAACACATGATTCTTGAAAATGACGATAGAAGCCTCATACGATTGGGTATGCCAAACTTGTAGCCAAACACGAACCTTTCCTTAAACAAAACAAACCAAAGACCAGAGGTCATTTAGAATGATAGACCGCACTAACAACATAGGGTTTCTTCTACCTTTTTCCCACTGGAGTCTCCTTCACCGCTTCCAAACCACCGTTGACTATCAAAGGGACCTCTCGCTGCAACACGTCACCGAACATGAACCTTGCAGCCGATGTAAATACTACAATGCCCTTCAAGACACTGGTCAACACTGAAAATTCTGAACCGCCTTCACCCTTCCCCGTTAGATTTACTTTCACCATTTCAAGGGGAAACCTTCAAATGCAACGACGTCAAATTTTATATCTGACGACTCAGACAACTTAAAGAAACCAAAACTCTTTTCAACTCCCCTCGTATCTGTCATCCCGCTGCGATAGGATCCACTTAGTTGTAAAAAGGAGAGGTGGGTTCAATTCTAGAATTCAAGAAGAGATTCCTCTGATCAACTGGAGGGTCGACCAACGGAGAATTTCCCGTGGCCACACTTAAATCACATGTCAACACTTTATGGGGGGTGTAAACTAGTTGAGAAAGAAAACCATGGACCCAACCAAACTGGTTTAGTAGTCAACACATACCAGAAGCACACACTAAACGTGTTGGGAAACCACTAAAAGGGCATCCCGAAGAACTTACAAAATAATTCACTAACTACACGAAAACATACCAACATACAAATAAGAAGAAAGAATCAAAACACAAATCAGTCAAAAAGGATTCTCAACTCAAAATGCCTCAAATCCGACATTTTCAAAACATAAGGACACACCACACAGACACCGTTTACTAAAACACCAAATTTTTCCTTTAACAAAACATTTTGAAAATAAGCAAATCCAGTGGGTTGGACAAATGCCAATAGCATCCCATGAGCCTCGCACATGCATGTTCTTCAGCCGCACCAGCACCCACCTCACATCCAACCAGGAACCCATCTTCTCATTCCATTAACCATTTCCCTTTTCGTATACACTCATGCATGTGGTTTCCCATTAGAGCGCCAATGATCAAAATCAAACCTTTCCATTTTTTTCAAAAGAAAAACATCCAACCCACACTTTTCAAACCTCACACACCATTTCCTTTTTAAAGCGCTTCATTTGAAAACATTTTCCTAAGACCAAAACATCTTTACTTAAAAACCGAATTCCCATATTCCAAAACAAAGAGACAAGAACCAATGCAAGAGGAAACTAGGTTCAGCAGGTCATCAGAGCATATGGTTGGCAGCCATACGCCAATCACGCCATTGGCCATGGAGAGTATTTTAGGATAGTGTCCCCTACTCCACAAGGCTTGACAGACCCTGTGATCTCACTAAGACCACTGACCTTACTCCCTTTTCATTTCCCCTAGACAATATTATCCGCAAGGACCAAAAACTCAGACAAACCTGGACATAAATTAGTAACTTGAGTCCCGCAACAAGGTGTGCTGGCCAGGAACCTTACTCGTAGCCAGGACATCGAGTCTCGACAACCTTAACTCAAGTCTACAGTGACTCCATCCCGAAAGAACACAAGATGAAAGAGAAAAACTCTTCTGATTCCATTTTGTGATGAACCAGGCTGGGTCTCTATCCGACCCGGTGCCCGACCCGGCCCGCGATATGACCCGAAGGGCGTTCCCAATCCCCACAGGATGGCACAAGTTCCCGGGTATCGTAAGTAATAGGTGGGAATGATTTTACCCGAAATAAAAGACCGAAAAAACAACTATCCATTTAAATAAACTGACACTGGAAAAAAACAACCAAACCCGTCTTTAAACTATGAACATTTTTAAAGTCTACCACTTGAACCAAGAACTATAAAGAACAGACGACTGCAGAAACTAAAACTCTTACTCAAACCACCAGGCATAAGAGAGGCCACATCGACAACACTCTACATGAAAAGACCAACTGCAACCCGAACCACCATCACTGAGCACGAAGTCACAACCTGGAAAGCAGGAGAAACAGAATCTACATACACCCAAGGGTATATGTAGGGTGTGAGCTAAAACCCCAGTAGGATGCAACCGAGAAAAGGTTCCACGCATAATTATTATAAGATAAATACATTTTCAATTTAACAAAGTAAGAGAAAAGATAAGTGTTTAAATAATTCTTTTTATGAAAATAGTTTTTAAGGGGAAACTTCTCTAAAAGGAAAACAACTTAAATTAACTTACACACATGCACGCACACACATAGACGCACGCAGACACGTACACACGCACACACACTTTTCTTGGTAACCCCAATGTCACACCTTGTGCCGACAGTGAGCAGCAAGCAGAGGAAGAGCACAATACATGGGAGACCCTAAAGATACTATCGAGAAGTGGGACCCTAGAACCTCACGTCTCGGTGAACCGTATCACACATTCCTGTGCACGCGCCACTAGTAGGGAAACAACTCCTACCATAATGGTCTCTGTTCATCATCCAATGTTTAGTTAGTGTTGTAAGCATCAATCCCGCTAAGTGAAACTAGGTCGAGGCCACTCCCGTATCACTAGCACGCCAGTCTAGTCCGCCCACCTAGTACCCAGGCTTCCTGTTTGTGCTCAAGTAGTTATAAGTTCAAGCCACATGTCATAATCATACACTCAAACCCACTAAGATACTACACACGCCAAAACAACCATTTTCATAGACAAAAAACCTTTAAAAAAACACTTGCTAAAAACTTTTTCAAACATGCTTCACACTATTAAAATAATCTAATAAACCTCTTAAAAAGTTTACAAAACAACAGCAAATGAGTGTCACATGATTTTTCACACACAATGGAAAACACTTAGAAATCCAAAACACATTCCAACATCGCACGCACTAAAATACAACAAAAAGTGTGACCTGAACCCCCAAAAGGTTTGATAGAAAACCCTTATACCATATGAAAAACACCATTGTCTAAACCACATAGTTTAACATGCCAAAAATAAAATCTTATAACACAATTTAGAATAAATCGCTAACGTTAACCACTAAGTTCATGCAAAAACATCTTTTACGAACTAATGCACTCGATTCCATGTAGAAAAACAGTTCGCACCACTTACACAACTTAATAAGATAACTGAACAATTCAAAAGTCACGAATAGAGTTTTCAGCAGAAAACACCCAATAATATGATCAATATACTAATCAATTTCAATGAAAATAAATCTTCAAATAAAACATAATTCACACAAAAAAAATTAATTAAAAATAAGAAAAACAAAATAAACATTGCAAATTAATTCATCGGATAATAGTTAGATGGGGAACCACATACCTTGTCATAGCAGACTTCACAAATATGGTGCGCAAGAACCGCCGCACACCAACCGCGACTCAAACAAAGTCCAAATAGAACATAATTGAAAAAAAATGCATCAGGCCAATTATACCAAAATTGAACCAAAATCAATTCAAAATTCTAACCGCACTCAACCATGAATAAACAACAAGCAAACAAGGAAATACACTTACAATGGGGGTGCACGAGGTCGGTCGGAGGCCTGAGGAGGCTGTCGGGGGTGCGTGAGGTGCGGGCAGCTGTCCGGCGGCGCGAAGGAATGTAGGGTGGCTATCCGGCGGCTCGAAGGGGTGCAGGGCGGCCGGTACGAGGCTGGCTGGTCGGCGAGGTTTCCAAAAAAAGGGGAGGCGACGCTGGAAAGGGTGTGGGGAGGCCGGTGCGAGGCTGTCCGATCGGCAAGTTCACCGGAAAAAGGGGGAAGGTAGCGCTGGAAAGGGTGCGGGGCGGCCGGACCAGGGGGTTCACCGAAGTGGGAGGACAGTGAGGGAGACACCGGTTGGTAAGGAGGCCGGCGGTGGTACGTCGCTGGATGGAGTAGGGCGGAACAGCTTGGTGGTGGGGGGAGTCGCTGAAGGCGGAGGGTGCTGGTTGGCTGAGGGGAATTCGGGCTTGGTGTGCACAATAGCAAGAAAGTGGGGAGACTGCGCCGGGCTAGGAGAGGGAGCAGGGGCCGACGTGGTGGAGTAGGAGGCACCGGAAGGAGAAGGAGAGGGGAGTGGTATTCCGGTGGCCAACCATGGAGGGGGAGACGGCTCGACGGGAAGAAACCAGGGGGTGTTGCGGCGTGAAAGAAGAAAAGAAAAAAAAGAGAAAGGGGTGTCCAAACCCTACCCGAAAAATAAATAAAAACAACTACTAAACTAAATATAAAAAAAAAGCTAAGAATAATAATAATAATAATAATAATAACAAACATAACAAATACAATTGTAAACTATATGATAATCAACTAAATAAAATTCTAATAATTAAAATAATACTCTCAAATAAATTGTTGCTCAACCTAATAATGATTATTTTACTAATAATAATGATAATAATAATTACTATTTTCATTATAATTAAATTTATTCTTTTAACTTTGCTTGATTATTTTTATTTTTAAAGAGTTGGGAAACTGTACGGTTACCCCGCGCGGCCTTTAATGTTTTTTTAAAACAATGTTGATGATGATGATGATAATAAACATAATAAAATTCTCTTCTATAACACCACTTTTAATATCAATCATTTATTGATCATCCCGGGCGGGTTGCATGGTGACCCAACTGAGGTTGTCGTGCGGCTTCGGTCGCGGTGTTCTAGATGCAATCAAGGCCATTACAAGCGTTTTAAATAAAAACCTCAAACTTTTAATTTGGTCATCAACCTGAACTACCCAAAGCCGATGAATTTAATAATATAAAAAAATAAAAATTACGGTTGTGACACCCTCAAAAATAGCTACACATGATTTTCACCATATATATAACTCAATAAACAATTTAGAATTTCTATAAATATTTTCAAAGAATATGACCAAACATTGCACTTAAATTCCATATAAAATCCCTCTTTGAAAAAAAAATGAACACAAATATTACCCCAAAATAGAATTGAAAAAAAACATTTTAACAATACCATCCCATGAATTATATAATTTCCCCAAGTGGTACAACATTCAACCAAAATGTAAAGCACATATTTTTACACAAAAATTTAATTTTAAAATAAATTGATTAAAAAATGCCACCCCAAATAGTTATCGCCACAATCACATGGAATTTGGAGTATTCTAATAAAACTAATAAATCTAGAATAACTCCAATAGTTGTGCTTACCAATGGACTCGCCTACCACAAGTGTCAAAAATACCTAATCCTTGTGTGAAAGTCCAACAACACCACCACATCACCAAAACAGGGGTTAAATCAAATAGAAACACACAAGATTATAACAAGAAAAGTATGATAAAACTATATGTTATAATATATACTAGCTGGAAATTATTAATTTTGATAAAAATTGAAGAAACCCTAAGAAAGTGGGAGGATGAATGAAGGAAACCCACTTACATGAGAGATCGTGAAGAAATTATCCGATATACACAAATAATTGTATCTCCAAGCATTAAAAAATTATATGGTGGTTCGAAAAAGGATGAGGCGGTAAAGTGGGAACAAAAATGAGGGGAAATGTGTAAAAAATAATGCAGTTATAATTTAAACAAATTACCTCTTCCAATCTGGATGATTTGAGAAATCTGAGGACATTTTTCCCTAATCTGCGAAGATAGTGAACCCCAAAGAGGGGGAAACGAACATGGGGCCATGACTAGGGATGTTGTTCTTGGGTGAGAGTTGGAATCACAAAAAAAACATTAAAAATGATTTATATATGAATGAATTGTCTTTAAAACTGGAAATGGACGCTTTTGTTGGACCAGATCCTAAATAAATCACCCAAAACCACCATTATTGTGGATTCGTAAGGGGTCCAAATGGATATTGTGGATTTAGTAGATCGTTGGAGTCCATAAGGGAATTGTAATGGATGAGAAATGATGAAAAAATGACGTAGTTATAAAATAAAGAAAATTAGTTTTAAAATCTGAAAATGGGCTCATAGTTTGGCCCACATAATGAAAACTCACCATTTACACAAAAAATTCATGGGAAACCCCCGCAACAAAGATAGAATATAAATTACATGAAAATAACTTTAAAATATTTCATTTATGTGATAGTTAAATGTAAAACCTGGGCCTTATTGACATCACATACACCCTGAAATAGCATGGTCGTCGGGTCCTAGCCCGCCAGGTACCACCGGTTGCCCCACAAACACGTAGTCCCCTCCCTGGGGCCCACCCACATGCCTGAATGGGTCATCTGACTAGTGACTATCCCCATAGGACAACACATGTACTTTCTAGGGTTCTTTGTCCTCAATCACAAACACCCTATGAATCATCCCAGGAGGTCACCCATCATGATCACTACTCAAGACCAAGCACTCTTAACTATGGAGTTCTAATCAGTTATGCTCCCGAAATGGAAGATAAACCTTATTGACATGGGTCGTATAATTTATTCATTTAACCCTTTATCATTAAAGGTGAAAAATTCACCCCCCCCCCGAGAACAATGTCCTCATTGTTGGAACAACATCTCAACCCATGCAGTGCACCATACATAGGGCTGGGTTCGTCCTCTGATACCAAATGTGATAACCTGGACATGATTACAAAACACACATCCTACCCTTTCATGTTCATCGGGTCCTGTCTCTATAGGTATCACCAATTTCCCCACAGACACGTGTTCCCCACCCTGGGTCCCACCCACTTCCCCAAACGGGTCATCTGACTAATGATTATCCCCAAATTCCAGCACATGTTCTTTCCTATGTGCTTTATCCTCACTCGCACACACCCTTGGAAACCTCCCAGAAGTTCACCCATCCTGATCAATACTCCAATACAAGAACTCTTAACTATAGTTTTCTAATTAAGTAGGCTCTTGAAATAGAAGGTTATCCTTTTTGACATTATTCATTTCATTTTGTCATTTAATCCTTTATCATTTTGGGGTGTTACAACAAGTGCCCCTAAAAACTCATAACCTTAATAGTCTTGCATGGGCTATGTCATGCACTAAGATCATATGAAATTGTTTCCCTACCATCCCCTACAATCCTTACGATTTCATAATCCAAACTCCATCATATTCCTAAACCATCTCATATGAAATCATAATTTCATGACCCCATCCCTCCAAATATAACGCAATGAAGGATGATAGATAATGACATAGAGTCCCACCTTCAGTAGATCCTAGGATGGAAACTCATACCAATGATATGAAAATCTCATAAATTAAAGGAATTACCCTCTATAATAAAATTGGATTGGGAGATAGGATAAATAAACCTCCATAAACTCCATTACATAATATAAGAAAGGAAATCAAAACTATCATATAATGCATTTAAACCTAAAAATGATATAGATAAAAGTGTCCAAAAGAAACTCAAAAACCAAAAGGAAAGGTGGGATAATAGAAATAGCTCTAAAGGATTATGTAATTAATGTCCATCATGGAACATAAAATTAAACTATAAACCTTGAAAGATATTATGTAAACATATTTTGAGTATACAAGTATACATAATAGCAAACCAAATTCTCTCATGATTGTAACACCCTGAGTTTTTATGTACCTCTTTTTCAAAAAATTAATTCTCATTGATGTATTATGATTCACACTACATCAAGTATGTTTTTCATTATATGATACACAAAGATTATCTTACACTACACGTAACACTGATTTGGATTGCATTACACATTGCACTAAATTTCAAAGAAACTACATTTTAGTATTATAATTATTTAAAAAATATAGTTTTAACATAGTCATTGAAAACATTAATATGAATAGTAATAACCAATTTTAAAATATTATTTATAATGGATTTATATTGTTAAACAATATTTATAATAAATCATATAATTTTAGGTAAGGCCTTTATATGTTTGAAAATACTATTTTCTCATATGAAAAACTTTTTATGTCCTCATGTGAACAATACTAATATTTATTTTCCATAATTTTAGAAATATATTTTTCTAAAATAAACTAAATTTATTATTTAAAAAATTCAAATTTATCTTATAATGGTTTTTTTTATTTTTCTGAAAAATATCCTTTTAGGATGAATAATGAAAATTACTGAATTTTAATTCAAAACCACATTTTCTTCTAATTTATTTATATTGATAAATTAAATTGTAATTGTTTATAGTTTAATTATATCAAATTTACATATATTGATCCAATTGTGTTCATTGGAACCAATTTTACATTGAAATTTTATATAAAAAAATTTCAATTTTTTGAACATCTTCGCATAAAAAGCATGTGGTCGCGACATACCCATAGGATTGATTTAAACTTAATTTATATCACATATCTGATAAAAATTTAGAAAAATTTATTCCATAATATTAATTGAAATAATTTAGAATTTATAATAATTTAAACATAGTTTTTTACTAAAATTATTATTGAATGTAATTAATGTTAATTTCAGTGAATAAGATATATACAAGTTTACATAGTAGTTACAATTTAATTTTTGGGGAAAACCTAATAATGAATATAATCCATTATATCGATTTGTTTCTACCAATTCGTATATTTTATATTAAATGTAAAATTATTGTACACATGTGATGTATAGAAGACAACTCAATAGTGTTTTCTGTTTTATATTTACAGGTATTACATTCCTCCTCCACTATAAAAGGAAACTCACACCCATCACAGATTCACACATCTCATGCCCATTTGGATCATCCAAACTCAGAAAAAAATACTAAAATTACCTACCTTTATCTTGGATTCCTTTCTTTTGGAATAAATCTAACCTAGGATGCACGTTGGTGATATCCAAAAGTATTTACCCAAAGAAGAATTAACGTCCTTCCACAAGATCATTTGATTTATTTTCATTTTTCAGTACATAAGTTAATTCTATTCCATGATTATATAAAAAATTTAGTATTATAAATATACTAATATTTATTTATGTTAAGGGTTTATCCTGCACTCAAACAAACATCCATCAAATGGGACACAAAATTATCATTCGTGTGTATGGAGGACTACCACCCCAAAAACCGATGTCGCTCATTCTTCCATTACCACCTTTCAAGGATGAAAATAATGGTGTAAATACTATTTTTATATGATATTTATAATATTGACAATTTATTTATGATTATTTAATTATTAATAAACACATACCTTTATGATTTCCACTTTTTTGAAATATGATAACATTGTTTGTGGATGTGTGGACCACTGACACCTCGAAGCGATGTCCTCAAATCACTCATTACATGGAATGTATTAAATATGTCTTTTGCAAAATTATAATAAATTAATGATATATGAATTATACTATAATGATAATACATTGAGATATATTATTCATTTACTTTATTTTTTTCAGTGCAATAATAAAATGGAATGAACGTTTAGGCGTACGTATGACCTATATTCTCCATGAACAACGTATTTTATACTCTATTTATATATTTTATAAATAATTTAAATCCTATATATAATTAATATATAATATAATTATATCATGGTTTACATTATTGAGAACATGATATAATTATGAAGACCTGAAACATCTCAAATCAAAAGACATGAAAAAACAAAGCAGTTATTACCCGAAACATAAATTTTACAAGCAATTTTTAATAAACGGGTATTATAAATTCATAAGTAAATCATATGTGGTCCAATATAAATTAATTTTGTTCTTTTATATATGTATAATAAACATATATTTTTTATATAGGGGGTTTTAATGAGTACTAAGAGAGTTAAGACATAAGGTTAGTGTATTTATAGTCTCATTTATTTCTACCAGGCTTATTCCATATTCACCACTCATTTAATTTATTTTATGTATATAATTCCCATGAATGTATTATATTATTATTATAAATAAATATATTGGTATTTTAATACCATTTTATTATCAAAATTTCATGGGGTTTTATATTTCAAAATTTACTAAACTAGTAAGGTAGCTTTCTCTTATATTTCCTTCTTTGAGACACATATTTTGTTTTGAAACACAATTCTTTTACATGGTGTATAAAATAAAATTTGAAATTTTATATCATTAATATCATACATATAATGATTTTTCGAGCCTCGTTAAATTTTATTTTATTACAAGGTGGTTGATTAAAAGTTACCAATGTGGTAAGGGTTTATTACAGCAATCTCATTATTTGTGGGGATTATTTATGATTATACTTAAATTGATAAAATAATAAATTCTATATATCATAAATAATCATGAATTTTAATCTCATATGTTCAGTCATGATATTATATTGTAGTCGTACCATTTTTTCATTGATTGGAAATTAATATTTTTAAGATAATGTTTTTATGAAAATATGATCTTATTTTTCTCTTTGGTCGGAAATTGTCTTACTCAAATCCCATGTTTTCAAAAAATGATTAGATTTTATTTTAAAATGATATCTTAAGCACTCCTTATTATAAAAATAATTCAAAAATAATTTTATTTTTTTTGAAGGCATCCATAATATGGTTTCAAATTTATTATTAAAGAAAAAGGTTTTTAAAAATATTGTATGATATAAAAAAAACATTCAATGAAGGAAGGGTTTTTTCATCATGATTTTTTTAAACTATATTTAATTATTAGTTTACACCTACAATGAAATAAATTTTTTTAACTCATTACGTTATAAGAAATGATTCAAATGATCCATTCATATTCTAGACATGAATGGTTTATGTTTTCATGTCATGATATTTTAGAGATCCATTTCTCTTTCATTGGTTATATGATTATAAATAACTCTTATTTTAATGGGTTATGATTTGATGAAATGATTATAAATACTTTCTATTTTTCATAGGTTTATAAATGATTACATTTTTATGATACCAATTTCATTTCATGGGTTTTGATATGATGGATTTTTAGGATGTACCGACACAAATATGGTAGCTTTAATTATGATATGGGTGGGACCTATATCTACATTCATTTAATTGGTTAAATATTTTAGTATCATAGAATAAAAATGGATAGAATGAGGAGTGAAATAATTTAATTAAAGGACTATGATCACTAACATGGTGTTGGAAGTGAACCTTCACCACTATAATTGTTTTGTTATTGAACGCATTCCACTAAGATGACCTTGGTGGTGATTCCTCGACTACCATGGAAATCATTTTATAAAGTTATGTGTTATCAAAAATTCCATGTATAATTTGTATGTCATTAATTCGTAGACTATGATCTTGAATCCATTACGATTCATGTATTTTGAAGTACTGGTCTTCATTCCATTATTCTTGTTTATGATATTTTAATTGCATTTGATGTTCATATAATGTTATAATCACATTCTAAAAAAATTATTATCATTAATATACTTATATATCTCCCTCGTTTCCCTTAATGAGAATCTAAGAGGACCCCTTTTTATTTATCCTTTCATTGGGATAAGTGGATATGTATATTTTATGATTTTTCTAAGAAGTATTCGAGTCATGATGAACCTAGGAGAGATAATTTTTCTCTCTTATGCACCAATTTTTTATTTTCCTTGTTTTAAATAGAACTAAACTCTTATGGTCATTGGGAACATATTTGGATAATGTATTAAGTATTCAAAAAAATTATTTAATTTTAATTATATTAAATTATAGTCTTTATAGAAGTTATTAGATAAAAAATTTAGTTATCCATTGGAAACTAATATTACAAAACCATATTGAGATCCCTAAGGACATGTCTAAGGAAAAGTCAAAGAATATGAAAACTTCCTAGATTTTTTGTAATGGATATAGTGAGTAGTTTCCTTGAAATACATCCATGTCCAAATACTTCAGTTGAATATAGATCTGGAATAGATATACATATGGGTAATAACTATGAAAACACCACACTAAGCTACACTAGATCTGAGACCTGTTAATGATAACATGCCTTTCTATACACCTATTTTACAATCCCATGTAATATTAGATGGAAATTCACAATATTTTTATGAAACATCATAAATTATTTGATTTAAAGATTGATATGAATAAACTCGGATAAAGATAATGTGTCATAGATTAGAGAAGTTGTTATCATTTAGGGATATTATAAGTGGGTTTTCATGGTTATATAGTTATCTATTATGATTATGGATTTTTACCTTATGTTTTTTGGTTTTAATAAATGGATAAAACCTATAGGAACCACCACAATTTTAAGTGTGATGTGAAATACAATTATTTTTCTCTTGATCAGCCAAATGTTCTTTGAGATGGAATGAAAAGTATCATTTCTATGATCACCCAAATTTCACAAGAAATGAATCATGCTAGAATTACAAATGACTAGTATAGGGAACAAAAATCTATTGAGTCCATCATGAAGAAATGTTTTCATCCTTTCAGTGGGTCTTCTGATCCACTTGTTTCAATATAATGGATCATTACAACTAAAATGATATTATCTGTTCTGTAGTGACCAGAACTTAATACTTTTTTTGGATGTTTTATTACTATAAGGAGAACCGGACTAGTGGAGGAATATAATTAAGAATATATGGAAATTAAGGTAACATTTAATCTGTGCATTTTGATGATTTTAATGAAATATATTTTAATAAATACATTCATCATTTTCATTTAAAAATTACAGGTTAAGTGTTATCTAATTTAATTTAATGGTATGAGGGATGTATTGGTGCTTATGAGATAATTTTGTAAGACTTGTGAGGTATGATTATGGTATTATCATAAAAGATGAATTAAAATTTTTTCTGTTCTTTAGTTTCTTATGGTTGGGTTTCCGAAGGGACTTCGCCATGGGATAATTTTGAAGCTATGAAGAGATTGTGTGTTGTGAAATCAAGGATGAAATGGAGGCTTGAGTTTTGTATAAAAATCATGGTTTTTATTAGGAAGGGATGATTTAGATCAAATGAAAATCTAAAGACTGTAGAGATAAGAATATGAGATTTCGTTTATGTTCCTTGTGTGCGAAGGAACATGGAGAAAATTATATTAAGGGGTATAATAAATGTTTTATGATTGGATGGGAAGGTCGTCGATCATTTAATTGGGTAAGTGATGGGAAGAAGTTACCTAATTTTGTTAATAGATACAATGATTCACAGAATACACCTATACTACTATAGAGCAACACATGTAAGGGGAATAAGAATTTGGCTAACTGGTTCTCAAAAAGGATGGTTAATTATGATGATCAATGCCAGAAGCCTCTTAAGTTGTGGGGTAAGTGAAAAATAACTTGAGATCATTGTTTCTAATGAGGGTTTTCATAATGATGTGTTGAAACATATAATTACCGTCAACTTTAGAACAGAAAAATGTGATATTTAATTATGGATATAATGAAACTTTCATATCTAAATAATTTCCCAAGGGTACTATGATTCCACCGAAACAATTATATGTTGAAATAGAAATATAGTACCCTAATTGTATAATCCAACCAACGGCCTGAAGGCCGTGGATTTTTTATTTATAAAATAAAACCCACTTTTATGGGAATAAGTGGGAAACAAAAAACTTTTATGGACATAAAACATTACACGACACAATATATATTAGAAAATAAAATCCAGACTGACAACATGGAGCTGCCCCTCGTCAGCTTCTAAAATGTGATGTAACTCCCCACCAATGAAAAATTTAACAGAAATCCATTATCCCTTAATTGAAAATGATTTCATCTAACATCAATGATTCCTCTCTATTTTATGTTTGGTTTAATATATATTCTACAAATATATTTATTATTTATTTCACTGAATTCGATGTCATCATATGTAAGGATTAGCTTTCTCTAAATAAATTCCACATCTATTATCAAGGAAGGGAAGTTAATTTAGATATTTCAAACCATCATATGATCATCAATCAATGTTACTATAACATCTAAATTTCTATTTAGATTTAATCCATTTTATGGGACTTAATTCCCATTCAAAATGGTTTCCTATCTAAAATAGTTAGGGATAAAATTAAAATTTAAGATATTAATATAGTTTGGGATTATGTGGATATCTATCTAGAAGAGTTGCATAGAATGTCACCAAAATGTGAAGTTGATTTCTCGATATAACCCATACCATGTTCCACACCAATTTCAAAGACCCTCATGTAGAATTAACCGAATTGAATTGTAGGATTTAAGGAAGAAAATCCCAGGAAACCATGATATGATACTCAATCGGTCGTGTAATTCAGCTTAGGGTGCAACATATATTTATATGATAAGTAAAGATGGATCAATGAGACACTAAATTGGTTATCCAGTGATTAATAAGATCATGATCAAGTACACGTATCATCTTCCCCATAATGAAGACTTATTTGATCAACTACTCAGAGTACAATACTTTTAATAGATTGGAATTTGTTATAGATTTCAACAATTGAGGGTCTAGAAGGAGGATATCACCAAGTTTCCATTGCATAAAATGTATGGACACTATTAGTCTATTGTGATTAATATTGGTCTTAATAATTTACATGTTATACTTTTTCATTTGATTAATATATTATTTGGAGATATCCTCAATTAGATTATATTATTCATTATTGATGATATTGTTTTTGATTCGAAGGTGATGGTAGATTATGAAGGAAAAATGAGAATTCTACTAATAACCTAAAGAAAGGAGAAACAATATGAAAAAATTACAAATAATATATAATGGATTTAAAAGGTTTCATTTTTGGGTCATATAATCTCAATATATGGTATTATAGAATACCCATTAAAATAAGGGCTATTGAAGGCTGGCCCAGACCAACCTACTGAATGATTCCATGTGTTTCTTGGTTTAGCTTGATATTATAGATGTTTTGTGGATAATTTATCATTACTCTCTAATCCATTGAAAAATATTACTTTGATGGGTTACAAATTCCTCTCGGTATATTAATGCGAGGAAAATTTAACAGAAGAAAAGAAAATGTTAATCAGACCACCTATGCTAACAATAAACATTAGTGGATAAGGGTTTTAAATCATTATTGATACTTTCGGAAAGTAATTGATATTTTTTGTTATGCATAATTACATGGTTATATCCAATTCCACCAAATAATATAATATTTATCAACAAAATAAAACTCATAATTGAGAGAAAGAAGTATTAATTTTTTTAATTTAAGATATGGAGGTGTAATCATTGTGGTGAAAGGCGTATTGTATATACCAACCATAAAATGATGAAATACAAACTAGCTCACAAGGAATTGATAGTGATTCAGAGATGATGTGTAGAGCTGATAAAATATTATAACATATCAATAAATTACCACCCTACGAAAGTGAAAAATTTTCCTAATTCTTTGAGTCAAAAGGATCATGATATCTTATCCATGATGGGGATCCAAAAAGATCCAATATTTATGGATTTTTAAAGGATGGATATGAAAATATTTTTGGAAGGGGAAAAATATTATCATTCTCAACTGAATGATCAATACTCAATCCATATAAAGATTAAAGAGGTTCATAAGTAATATTAAAAGTTGTAAAAAAAGGTTAAAAATGTTCTTGATTTTTACCTCGATCATGATGGGATTATATAGTTTATAAATTGTGTTTGTATTATTTCCATACGAGATTTGAAGAAGGATATTTAGAGGAAGCTATTGACTCTTTATTCCCTATTCATCTGGGATGTATGAAGATTTATATATTCTTGAATGAATAATTAGTTTTGGATGGAATTAATAGGGATATTCTGGATTTTTTATATGGGGTCCTGGTATTCAATAGAGTTAATCCTATCAAATGAAAGGAAAATGGGATTTTTCATCCATTACCGATATCAGAATGGAAATAGGAGAACATCACTATTGATTTGTTAGTCATACACACCAACATCGAAAAAGGGTTTAATTATATAGGGGTGGTAGTTAGTCTAATTAAATTTTTTCACACGTCATTTATATTAGATAAGACTCCTTTTTTAATCATCCATTGAGGATATACATTATATATGTGGTAAGGCTACATTGAGTACCATGTTCTATTGTCTCTGATCATGATCTGAGTTTTATCTCAATGTTCTAAGGAAGTATTTAGAAATTACTCAATACAAAATTGATTTTCATCACCAAATATCATCCCTATATAGATGTGTAGTCAGAATGAAAATTTCAAACATCTATAGGACATGTTGAGATCTAGTTCTTTGGATTTAAAATGATGATGTGATCAACACCTTCTGCAATTTTATTTTACTAACAACAATTTCCTTCAATGGAGAATTCAGATGGCTCCTTATGAAGCTCTCTATGAGAAGAAATGTAGAGATCGATTATTATGTAATGAATTTGGTGAAGGAAAACTATTGTGGGATGAGATAGCTGAATACTTGGACAAGAATGTTAAAATCATTTGGTAGAATGTCATAGAATCTCAAAGTGGGTAGAAAATATATGATCATACCATCGATATGATCTAGAATTTGAATTTCAGTAGAGTATGTGTCTATGAATCTATGTTGAGTTATTTATTCATTAAATGATACACTAGTATAAGCTTTATCTACACACAATACCGACTTGTCTTGCACTACATACCACACTGAGTTTCTATGAATCAATATTTTATTATTAATTTTTTTAACAGGATTTTTATGACATATCCATTTAACATTTTAATATAAATAGTGAAAACTAATTTATAAATATTATTTATACATTTTTTATACAAAATATTCTTATTTATAACAAAACATAATTTTTTTTGTTAGGAAACTATATGTCTGAAAACACTGTTTTATAATATGAAAAACTCATTATGTCCTTATGAGAACAAAAAATAAAAATAAATTTTGACATAGAGAAATATAATTTTCTAAAATAAAATAAATTCTTTATTTCATAATTTTAATTTTATCTTAGGGTCATTTTCTGGGATTTCTCCAAAAACATTATTTATAGATGAATAGTTAAAAATTATGAATTTAAATTCAAAAATTATTTTTAAAATGATTTATTTGACTTGTTAAATAATATTATTAAATTTTTATACATTTAAAATTTATCAATTTCATTTCATTTACCCAATTTATTTCATTGGAAAAAAATTCAAATTGAAATTAGATATAAAACCATTTCAAAATTTTGAACATTTTCACTTAAAAACTACATGGTTGCGACACGTTTGTGGGATTAAAATTAAATAAATTTCATCCACATATGTGATTATAATTTGAAAAATGGATACCATATTTTAAATAAATATAATATATAACTAATAATATGTTAAATTTATTTTTTTGTTACATAATATTAGTGAATGTAAAATAAATTAATTATAGTGATTAATTTTAAAAAAGATTACTTAATAGATAAAATTTAATTCATTGGTCCAAAAAACATAGAAACATGTGAAAAATCCATTCTATGGAAATTTTTAGACGAATTCTTATATTTTTTGAAAAATATAAAATTATTGGATTGACATTATATAGGGGAGGCCTCTTAATAGTGTCGTCCTTTTTATATTTAATAGAATTCCACTCCTCATCCACAATAATGGGAACTCACCCCCTAACTTATTAACACCTATCATTCCTAGTTTTATTATCAAAAACCTACCAAAATATCAACCAAACATCCATACCGTCATCCTTTAATCCTCTGTTTTATCATAAATCTATCCAAGGAATCCCCTTGGTTCAAACCAAAAGTAGTTACCCAATAAGAGGTTACATCCTTTGGAAAGCTCTTTTGTTTTATTTTCATTATCCAAACCTTATCAATATTACATAATTATTTAATAATCAAAATATACATGGTATAATGTGATATTTTATGTTATGTTTTTCATAGACACTAATAAACACTTCCATAAAAAGGGACCGACACTTGTCATTCGTGTGTACGGTTGACTACCGCCTCGCAAAAAGATGTCGTTCATTCTCAATTAATGTCATTCATGGTTGGGAATAATGATGTATATATATTTTTTATATTATATATATAATATTTAAAAAAAATTAGGATTCTTTATTATTATTCAATCCATACCATCATGCTTTCCATTGTGTGAAAATATGATAATTTCATTTGTTGACCTGTGGACTACTGCCTCCTTAGAGTGATGTGCTTCATTCACATATTATGTATAAAGTATTAATAATTGGTTTATTAATTTATTAGGATATTCATGAAATAATAATTATAATCGGATGATAATATATATATATCATTTACTTTCTTTCTTTCAATGTGATAAGAAAATGTAAACATTATTAATGCGCAAGTGTGACCTACCATCAACAAAAACTAAGAATTTAATTTGTATTTATATATTTTATATATTATTAAAAAAATCATATATACTGAATATATATGATATTTATATGATTTTATACATTCTATAGATCATGATATAAGTATGAGGACAAATAATGTAACAAATCAAAACACTTGTGAAAAACCAAATAGTTATCACCCAAACCATAAATTTTACATTGAATTGTTATTAAATAGATAATATAATTTCACATATAAATCCAATATGGTAATATTATAATTATTATATATATTTTATATATTTATAATAAGAATATATTTATTATAAAGGAGGTTTGTATGAGTACAAATACAATTGATACATGATGTAAGAGGATTTATAGTATCACTTTTATTTTTGCAGGATTTATGTCATATTCCCCACTTGTTGCTTTTATGAGGTTCATAGACAACACAAGAAAGTATTATATGGATATTATCCTTATATTTATAGGTATTTTCATACCCACTTTATGATCCCTATATTATATTTTTATATTGTTCCAATGTTACCAAATATGTAAGGTAGTTCTATCTCTATTATTCTTCTTGGAGACACTTGTTTTGTTTTGAACCTACATTCTTTTATATAGTGTACATTCTGACATTGGATATGTAACATAAAAAATATCATAATAATTTGTTTGGGGATATTTTATGATTCGGAAAATTTCATTTTCATAAATGGGGAGTTTGATTCATTGTTACCAAAGTGGTAAGAGTTTATCGTAACAATATAATCATATATAATAAATGTTTTTGATTATGATTCCATAGATGAAATATTATGATACATATATCACAAAAACTTATTAAATTTATCACCCCTTAGGTATTCAAGATATATCCATGTAATGGTACCATTATTCCAGTCATTGTTACATAATATAAAAAAAGAAATGTTTTTAAGAAAATATGACCTTATTTCTCCCTTTGGTTGAAAATATGGTCTATTCAAAAACTATGTTTTAAAAAAATGTTCTCAAAATTATATTTTTAAATTAACTCTTAAAAAATTCAATGAAAAAGAATTTTAAAAATGTGTTCTATTCATTAATGCTTTCTTAAAATGTTTTCAATCTTATTTTCAAAAAATAATGTGTTCAAAAAAATTTCTGTTTTGAAAATAATTTTTCAAAGACAAATGGATATTTTTATCAATAATTTTTTTTTAAAATATAGTCCCCAATTATTTTACATAAAAGATGACATTCATTAGTATTAGTCATGACCTTCTAGAAAATGATCCAATGGTTGATGTCATTTTGTTTTCTCCGAAGGGTTAATGTTTAGTTGGAATGATTTTTATGAATAAAATTTCACTTTCAAGAGTTAAATTCCTTTTAAACCCACTTATTTTAAAGATTTATTCCTTGATGTAATGATTATGAATCTTATCCCTTTTTCATAGGTTTTGATAATATTACATTTTTATAATACTGGTTTCATTCCATTGTTTATATTACGATGACCATTTATGATCTAGTAGAAGACATATGAATGATTTCATTATGAGATGGGTGGGACCTATATATCCCTCCAATGCATTGGGTAAATATTTATATCTAATGATATAGTATTGGAGAAAAAGGGCAGTGAAATTGGTTCCGTAAATGATTATGTCTGCTAAGTAGGAATTATGGGTGAACCATGAATACTAAAAATGTTTTGTAAGTGAACTGGTTTCACTAAGATGGCCTTGGAAGCAATTTTATTCACTACTATGTAAATTATTTAATATATATATATGTTTATACCACAATTCCATGTCGTATTCCAATTATATGAATTCAGATCTTATTCTACTCGATTCTCTTGTGATACCTGTCATACGAATATCCCATATTTATTCCATGATTCATATTTTTTATATTTGATATGAAGGTGATGATATTAAAATGTTTTGATCACATCCACATTACTTTTTAGTCATTATTATGCTTACATATATCCCTTTTTACCCATAATGGGAATACATGATCAACAATCCTTTGGTTTCGTTTCCCCAAGTTATGAAGATATTTACTATTTATAATGTGTTTAATAAGTGTTCTTGTCATGAAGATCCTAGTGGGAGATAATTTTGGTCACATATGTATCGGTGTCTATACATCTATGTTTCCAAATGAAGTAAACTAATATATACTTTAGGAGTCTCATTGTGAAGTATATTAAGTATTCCATAAAAATGATGTAATTTTAATATATGTTAAGAGAGGTTTTATATAGTGAACATGTGGAAAGATCAGAATAATTTAATACAAACTATATATAATATAAAACAAAATATATTGATAAAGGTTACCCACAACATTTTCCCACTTTTTTCTATTCTTACACCCCAATGATGTATATAATCATGATCCCACCTCGTCCATATCACAGCACATCACATCACATAAAATAAAATAAAATCTCACCAAAAAAACATAGTCTATAACAAAAGATCTCATAAATTTTTGATTAGGGTATCATGATGTTGAAGGCCATCATCCATTTGGCCTTCTCCAACCTTGCATAACCCCACAACAAGCTATCCCATCAAATATCGTCAGAAGATACATGATCCATCACATCTCATCACATCACATGTAGACATCAACAGTTTTTTTAGCTCTATCACTGCACATACATATCAACAATTCATTGAAGATGTGTGGAGAAGAAATGATAGCTAGTCATTCATCATCCTACATGTAGGTTATTAAAACACCCTTAAAAATGGAATTTGGAACATGGTTCTTTGTTTGTGTGGATTCATGTTAAGAAATGACAAAGAATATAAAATGGCATATATATAATTTTAAACATATATTCCCAATCAAATTAGTTCACAACAGAAGAAACTAATAAATACATAAATGTAACCATGTCACCTCACAACCTTCGAAACATTCGTTGCCACATCTAAATTCACAATAGAATACGTCAATCCCCAATCCACATTCCATAATTATTTAAAATAACCCATTTAATAGATTTCCAATTTACAACCCAATTGTATTCATTAATTCCATTTATTAATCAATCCCATTATTTTACATATAAACATCAACTAAATAAACTACACTTATTAATTGTATTCATTCTTTTCTAATACATTTCATATTGTGTCATATCAGTTTAACATTATTTTTTAAATTTCTTTAAGACCCAGACATTTATCACATCTCAACTTATTCTCATCACATCCTCCAGATATCAAAGTCACACATCACACAAACATAAAATCTTTCAGAGTTAGGAAAAAGTTTCAAGCATCACATTTCACTTCTTTATTTAATGTCTTTATCATGTTAACTTTAATTACTAGAGAAAAAATTACAGTAACAAAATATGTGTAACTAGTCACATAAATTAAATGTGATTCTAGAAAATTAGACAATTAATACCTCAAAAAACATATCTAATTAACACAAGAAATGGATTACAACAACCACTATTTTCAATGAGCAATAAACCATATTGAAATATTTAAACAACATTATAACATAATAAAAAAATAAGTGAGATGTTTATTTTTATTGTAAAAAATAATAATAATTAAATTTCTATTACTATCACTATCTCTCTTTAGAAAAATAATAGAGTCATCTATATTAACAGAAAAATTGATTAAAATGATGATAATTTTATATATTTTAATAGATAAATTTTATTGAATCAATTACCCACAATATAATGAAATCATATAAAATATAAGAGGAATTCCTTAATTTTGCATCAATTGCTAATAATAAATTAGTTATATCTGTTGACATGGTGCAGACCATTTCCCCAAATAATAACAAAAAATATATCCCCTACCACATGATATAATTATTGAAAATTTATGTATTCCCTACCTCCATTTATATTCCCGAACAATACGACAAACAATTTTTGTAAGGCCTATCATGAAGGCAAAATCGTCTGATTCTATTTCTTCAATAATATAATTGTTCAAAAAATTGGATTTAATTAATTCTGGAATTTATAACTCAACATCCGTAAAAAATATAAGAACTTATTTCCTACTCATAAAGATGAATCTAACAGAGCTGAATGTGCATCAATCTAATTAGTATTGGGGGGGATATTGTATATGGAGTTTGAGAAATTTGGTTTTTCATTAACCCAAATTTCATTTATTAAAACATGTATAATAGTTACATCATATATTCAATGTCATAATTTAATTCCATTATTTAATTTAAAAATCATTTAAAAACATATTATTTAAATTTAATGTTTAAATTTCCACAAAATTTTTTTTTTCAAGTCAATGTTTTTATTACCTTTTTTTGACTAGGCATATCACCCCCATGGTGTGTGTGCCCTCCCCCTTTATACTCAATCTATCTCTTTTGTATCAATATATCACACATTATCTCATTTTTCATCATCATTATTGTTTTAATGTAAAATATTCACCCTCTCTAAAATTACTTTTCCCTTATATATCATGTTTTCTCCTCTATTTTTTTTATTTTTTATAATACCATCATTAATTTCAATACCTGAAACATCTTTAAAAATATTATTTTAAAAAAATACATTTTTATTCAAAAAAACATAACTTTTAACAATTCATCATCACATAAATACATATATACAAAATAAAACAAAAATATATTTATAGTTACATATATTAAATATATATATAAACACACACATTTTCATTTAATACATAACTGCACCACACACATACACAAGTTTATTAAAATAATAATGTATTGTGTGTGTATATATAGCATTAATACCACAAGCATTTTGAAATATTTAATTACAACATGATACACGTAAGTATTCATCTTTATATATGCGCAAAATATGATATATAATTATTAATATATAATACATCGTTAAAATATTGAAAAACATATTTTAATTAAATAATTTTTAGTGGATTTAAAATAATAAAATCATACATAATTAAATAAATTTAAAAATATAAAAAAAAATTCAACACACCAAAATTACAATTAATAAATTATCAAACCCATCTCTAAACACCTATATTCCCATAAAAAAGTAGTACACATTTTCTCTATCATCATAATTCAAATCCTTTATTTTATCATTGTTACAACACTGGGTTTACAGGTATTATTATTCTTACAATTATATAATATCTTTTTTTAATTCTGTAAAAATATATATATATATATAAACCCATATATATATAATTGTACTATATATATATATATATATATATATTCAGGAACATATATGTATTTATTTACATATATAATAATTATAATAATAATTAATATAATATCATAATATATATATATATATATATATCTAGAAATGTAAAATAAATGTTTACATACCATTATATATGCATTTACATATGTTTATATTCATATATAGGACATATTTTAACCAACATTTTAATTTTAATGTTTTATAACAACGTAAAACATATAAATATTTCATTAAAAATTTATAACATGTCAAAAGATGTGCTAATAATTTTTTCTTTATCTTGTAGAATATCCAAATTTGACAGAACTCTAAGCATGAAGTCTTCTTTTAATGTATAATAGATTTCTAATATTTAATTGAAAAAAATCATTAAATATTTCATTATCACTTCATACATAAAAAATGTAATAATTATTATATGATAACATTGTTTAACCCATCTGTATATAAGTAAATGATAATGTAATATCTTGTAAAATTTAGGCTCTCATAGGATTGTAATATCCCTTCAATGTGTTGGGTAAATCCGTATTTTATATGAGATAACTGTGAGAAATGAGTATATATTCTCAATACGCAATTGGAAATAGGTAGGTATCGTTGGTCCACTATAATATAAAAAAAGGTGGTGATTTTTGATCCACTATGATATGAAGATCCTAGTAACTAAACATTAAATATTATATAGTTTAAATGAATATGATTTTGAAACACTAATATGACATGTTAATATGTATATTACATGAACTCATGGCCCATGATTTATTTTTTTGATGACTCCACAATTTTGTAACATACTAATATTTTTCCATTAACCATTACTATGACAAATAAATTTTTCGAAATGAATTTGTATTTAAAATCATATGTTCTCATACCCATATTATAATGATATTTTTATATATGTTAATTGATTTATTTATTTTAGGTTTAACCTTACTAGTCATCTATGCTCACCAATTATCTTAATTTAATTTTCCCCATGTTAAGATGATTGGTACTAAGTATAACCACTCAAAAAGGAAAATTTTATGTAATGAATTATGTAGAAGATGATATATATTGTACATTAATAATATTTATATCTATTTATTATCTATGTGAAATAAATATTTATGATTATAGGATCTATAATGATATCATATATCTATAATCTTATCATAAAAGGATTCAATATATTTGGTGTGAAATGCTTGGGTTTCCCCAGTTTGTTTTGGAGTAGTATCTAGTCTTTTTTAGATAATAGTGTTAGCGAATATTGGTGAAAACCCTATGTATAAAACTAATTATATAACAACATCCTAAAAGGTGGGTAACACTACTACAAAAATTTCCGTTAATAGCATTGGTAATAATCATGGCTATAACAAAATGTTGGTAAATTGCATATTTATCAGCGCATTATTTAGCGCTGATAAATTTTCCCTTTTACCAGTGCGTCTTTTTAATCAATGATAAAAAACCATTATCCACAAATTACTTTTTGCACTGATAAAGGGTATCTGTTATTAGTGCATTATTTTTTGTGCAGATACAGGGTATCCTTTATCAGTGCTTTAATTTTAGTGCTGATACATGGTATCCAATATCAACGCTTTATTTTTAGTGCTAGTTAATATTTATAATAATAAAATAAAATAATTACATAATTACATTATTGAAAAATGTTTGTATTAAAAAAATTACTAATTTTATTAATTAAATAATTACTCGACAAAATGAATAGATTGATTATAAATTATTAATAATTAAAAATTTATTAATTAAATATTTATTAGATAAAATAAATATTTTTATTATACATTATTAATAAATAATCATTTTATTAATTGAATAATTATGAAAAATTTTGTTATTAAAATTTTTATATTAAGTATATAGATATTTATTAATATATATAAATATGATATGTATATATTTAAAAATATTTATATTCTTTACATTAAATAGTCATATGTTTATTTAATAATGGTTTAAAATTAAAATTTAATATGAATTAAAAATATTGACTATAATTGCATACTTCTCGGCATATAATTGAATTTCGTTTGATTTTTAAATTTAACAAAGGTCAAATTTGGGTTATATTGATTTTACTTATATGTAATTAATGAATTTTCTATATAATACACATACAATAAACATATCAATTCTTCCAATATTGTTAAAGTGTACTTATTCGTAGTTTATTCAATTTCACTCAATTAACCAAAGATGCATTCCCTGAAATTATATGTTCATTAATAATGTTAAAAATGTATTTGTAAAAAAATATTTACAAAAAAATATATTTATAAATCTATAGTCACAGTATTTATAGAATTATATATTTATAATTATATATAAAAAATTTCAAAAATTATTTATATAATTATAAATAAAAAATTTTGTATATTTAAATAATTAATAAATATATAAAAAAATTTCATAAAAAATAATATATTTACTATATTTATATTTACATATATTTATTAAATATATATCAATAATTATTAAAATATATATAATGATATAAATAATATTTTTGAAAAAAATTTCTATAATTAAAATGAAATAATTGTAAAATTATAATAAATATATTTAAAAGGAAATATATTTACTGTATTGATATTTATATAAATTAATAATTATTTATAATTTTTTACAAATCCTTATTTATATTAATAATTATAAATCTTTTAACAGAGATTTGTTAATAAGCGCTGATAAAAAAAGATTTATGAACGTCAAAAAAGTGTTGATAAAGACAAGAATTACTAGTGATAAATAAATAATTGATAAAATTAAGATTTATCAGAGATCTAATTTTAGTATTGATAAATATTGGTTTTATCATCTTTTTTTATCACTAATAAAAGGTTTATTTCTCAGTGATTATTTATAAGTGATGATAAAAGTGTCCCTGTCAATTTTAAACACCATAATCATTTGTTAACTCATCACAATATTACAATATTTCCATAGAAGCCACCCGCTTCCAGTTCTCCTCCTTGGAGAATCAAAGCTAATATCATACCACTCGACTTTTGTCAACTCTCGGTGCCCCAATAGCATGAACATCTAATTCGACATCCAGTTTTCAATTACAGTTGCGATGCGAGGTGTGTCTTGAATCCATTTATGACAATTTATCCACCTAAGGTACATGGTTCCATTCTCTAACAATATAAGATTATTTAATTTTCTAACATGGTTAATTCTGGAATGATCTATAGTTTATTTTGGTGGTGCGAACATGTTTTGGAAATTCTTAAACGTGAATTTGTGTTGTATATAAATTTTATAATGAGAAATTTTTATGTTTTTATATATTCTCTATTAAGAAAAATCAGTGGAAGTGTTCAATTAATTGTTTGAGCAGTGGAATTTTTTTAGGGGTGTTTAAGGATATCATGTGTTGAAAATTAATTTTTTATGGGAAATGAATCAATTTGGGCATGTTAGTATTGTTTTTCGGTTTTTATTAAGAGTTGATAAGTGTTTTAATAATGGATAATTTTTTTTATTAATTAAATTTGAGATGTGGAAATTGTTTTTTAAATTGTTATATTGAGCAAAAATGTGTTTTCAAAGGGTTTGGCATGATTTGTGTTTGGATTGTGTTTTTTAATGGAAAACAGACATGTTGTGTGTGTTTTTTAGTATGGTTTTTCATTGAATGGTTTTATGGGTTGTTTGAAAGGTGGAATTTATTTTTTGAAAGGAAGATAAGTATGTATAGGTTTGGGTGTATGTTCTCTAAGGAAATATACAAACATTCCCATGTCGAACATATTATACCTTTTTCTAATGTGAATTGTAAATTTTTTTAAATGATGGAAGACATGTTTTGAAAATGATTTTTGGTTTTGTGAACATTTGTAAATAAAGGTAATTGTTATAGAATTGGTTGTGAATTGGTTTAAATAGTAGTTCTGTTAAATTTACGTTCTCTATAAATTTTTTACTAGGTTTATTATGTTATATAAGCATAGAAAAAAAATTTAGATGTGGTTATACAGTGATTTTGATTTTAAAAGAAAAATTTTCATGTGTATATAGGTTTGTTGATGTAAATCATAGTGGTGCCTCCTGGGGTATTTTAGAATATTTTTTAAATAAATTATTGTCATTAATAATAGTTGTGAGGAATTTCTGTGAAATGATTTGGTGTGCATATGTTTTCAAATGGGGTTTGGGTGTTTAAGTAGTGGCACATCATGTGTACTTTGTTTATCATGAACATTGTTTGTGTATGTCTTGTGTAATTTATGTGTGAATGTGAAAATAGATTGAGAAAAAATTGTGAATCCTTTTTAACTGGGAAACTTTATTGTGTTGTGTAAGTTAATCTTGATGTTTGCAAAGAAAAATTACTATCTAGAGAATTAATGTGTTGTTTCGTATTTAGGTTCAATTCATTTCTTTTTAGTATTACTCACAAAATAATTGTTTTATTATATAGGTTGTTTCTTTTATTTGAGATGGAGTGATCTATCCAACATTCAAGATTCTTCTCCTATAAAATTTGTTCACCCATATAGAGTATCATTTATCACTTTATATCATGTTACCTCCACTTTATTTGTAGGAAGAGAAACTACGTTACCGTTGATCAATAACAGAGTTAATATTGATGTATACATAGAAAAATCATTGTCCGTAGAATTAATGAATTATTTAATATTTATGTTAAAATAATTTTTTTAGTGTTACTCATATAATAATTATTTTCATTTATAGGGGGATTATTTTGCTCGAGTTCAGGTGCTCTATCTACCATTCATGATTTTTATCCCTTAAAATATTGTCACCCATACATTGATGCATTTAAAATTGTCATTCAACAAACATACATTTCATTTTCAATAAGAGAAACAATACTAACTATGCTAAATCACAGAGGTAATCATGATGTTTGCACAAAACAATTATTGTCCATATAATTAATATATTTTTTATGATTTATGATTAATATATTTTATCTTGATATTATTCACATAATAATTTCTTTATTATATAGTTTGATTATTTTGTTTGATCTCATGTGGTTTTTTCGATGTTGATCATACAGTGGAGTCAGTTCGATAAAGAAATTCAATGGAAATTTTGGTTACATTGACTATTTAGACTATTTTTTATTGTATGTAATAATTTATATTTATTTAATTGTATAAAACAATGTTTGGAATGTCTATAATATAGATTTATTTCTTATATTTTTTTAAAATTTCATTTCATTTAAATTATGTATTGGGGATTTTTTTGGTTGATACATCTAGTGTGTTTTAGGTATTTCTGGTGTGGGGGTGTGTTGTAACAACACACTACAATTGTGCTGTTACAGCATACTACAGTATGTATATTTATCATCTCTCTATAAAGTTCTTATAAGTTTATATTTATCAAAGATATTATTAGCACAAATAAATGTTCCATTTATTAGTGATTTTTCAGTGCTCATAACACATATGGGAATTTAAAATTTCTCACATCTTCATCACTTCTCTAGCACTGATAAAGTCCATTTATAGCACTAATAAAGTCATGTTTTTTTAGTATTTTGAAGTGTAAATTATGTGTTATTCCTATAAAAACATCTTTTTCTAGACACAATAGGTGGATTTGGTTTCAACATAGATTTATCTAGGTGTAACAGCTGAAAATCTAGTTAGTTGACCTTTATTATCCATTATTCTAGTACATGGTGATTTGGAAATTACAATGCACTGGGTTTGACACTCTTGAGGTAAATAATGGATTTAATTCACAATTAATTTGAAAAAAATTATAAAGGATTTTTCTACATAACGACCACAGAATTCCAAGGATAAACTGATGGTGTTATATAATTCAATGAAAGTGTCAGGATTTTATATCTTATTTGTCATTTTTCATGATTATGTAATTTCAAACTCTGATTATTATATCATGATTCTTAAAATATTTTTTTATATTTTAGTAATAGTATTTAACTAGAAGGATTTATGATAACAAGTAATGCACTTGGCCATGCAAGGATTGAATTCCATAGAAGCCTAATATTATCTGACATAAAATGCATAATCTTGTTAGGATTCTAAATAAATTTTCTAATTCCACGAATTATGATGAGCATCAAAACTAAAAAAGGAGATAATAACTTTTTTCCCTTTATGAGGAAACATACACTATATTTTAGTGGTTCTTATGATCCAGTTTTGTATGAGTTATGAATCAGTACCAACAGAATAATCATACCTCTTCAATGTAGTAATCTTATTAAGAATACATGGAAACGGGAATATATTGATAGTAATAAAGTAGATGAGTTTAAGAGGATACTATTTGGTAAATACATTCCTCATATTCTATATATGATGATGGAGAAGGAATTAAATGATACTATGAAGAAGTATGATTATTATGTTGGTACCTAGAAGAAAAATTTTATATGAATTAAATTGTATGATTATTAATTAATCATAATCCTAGAAAGAATAACATATCAATTCTTTGGTGGACTATTTCCAAGTCTCTAAAAATCACTATCTTTAAGATAATTTAATACCAATGAAAAATTATTACGAATGTGATTTTATGCAAGAAATAGAAATTGTATATCAAATTTATTCCCATGGTTTTAATATCAATAGTTTGATAGAGTCTCATGAGAGGTCAAATAAATAACAAATTTAAAGATGTTTCAATCATCCATGTTCTTGAAATATGCAACAAAACCACATTGAAATTTAATGAATGAAATTAGGAGTTTATTCAAATGTAAAAAGTCTTATCATAAATCCCATTAATGATGAAAGATAAGAAAGAGACAGGTATATATAATTAGGAAATGTATGATGCCAACTAATTTACTACCCACACATCAATGCTTTAAATAAAAGGGGTAAAGGAATTACACCATGCAATACATGAATCTGATGGTTTATTGTGAGGATCTTTATTGAGAACCTTTCAATCCCAAAGAAAAATGTATATAACAAGTTATCCTGATTATTTATATGGGTTACAAGAATTACCTTTTGAAATATAGACTTATCATCCACTCTAGAATTGAAAATGTCATATTTTATTATGGATCTACAAAACTATTTTTATCTATGGATTTTTATAAAGGTATATCATTACCAACTAAAATATTATATGTTGATTTAGTGGGGAAAACTATTAATTTTATGTTAATCTTATCTTGAGTTTAGAGTGCCTCTCTAATTGAGATTTGTGGGAATGTTCTTCCAACACATATTTTACTTCTTCCTCTTGTTGTATTTTAAGTGATTCTATGAATGTACATGATTTAATTATATATTTACCTATTAATTTCAATGGAATATAAGGTACATTTTATACTTGGTATGAAATTATGACCCTGTATCAGTGTGAGGATGAATATGAAAATATAGTGGAAATTAATTCGATAATTTCGGTAAAAATTATCATCAATGAAGGGAATCTATCTTAGTTGTTTTTGGGGAAACATAACATTAAAGATATTAAAATGGAATGACGGTATTTTCTTGTCTTTCCTTAAAAGAATCATATTCATCGAATGAATCATGATGTGTAGTTTTCATTATAAATCATACGTGGTTTTATTACCATTTCAATAAACCCAAATAGAATTACCCTTATTGGGTTATATTAATTAAAGATGAATATCCAATAAAATATTCATAAAGGGTCAATATTACATTTTATATCCTATATCTATTCAAATATTATATTTTTAAGAATAAATATTTGTTAATGCCTGTTTTGATTTATTATTAGTAACTTAACATGATCACTATTAAGAGAGAGAGAAATATACCTCATATAATGTATTCTTTTATCAATTACAAGGAGTTCAATAATTTCTAGGATTTACATTAATTCTAGATATCATCAGCCAAATTTTAATAATGAGTATATACTAATGATAATAATACAAATGTGGTATGGGCATTAAGAATTTATAGATATTACATTTATTCTTAATAATTCTATTTTAATTTTCATTGATTTAATAAATGAATATTTAAGAGATTACATTGTTTTGTTTCTTTTAGTGTTTTTAGATGGTTATATTTAATATTCTAAAATAATATAATTTCATGAAGATCCTTTGATATATTTTTTGAATAAATCAAGGAAGGATAATTTATATGATAGGTTAACCATGTGTAAATTCTTGATATAAAATGTTTCATTCATGGGAGACATAATCACGTGTGATAGTATATTGATGGATACTTCAATGATGGGGACTGTTATAAAATGGCCTAAACAATCCATGGTAATATTGATGAATAAATTTCTAATCTTTTTTAGATTTTAAAAAAAAAAATTGAGATATTTATCAAGACTATCCAACCCACTCATCGAGTTTAATCGGATCTGGGTAATGTTATTATTGGTAGATGAATTTGAAGATAATTTCAAGGAGTTGAAGAGAAGGTAGGTTAGTGAATCTGTACTCACACTACTCCAAAATGGATTAGGTATATTTATTTATAGTGATAAATAAAATAAAGAAATGGGATTCATCCTTTTGTATAATGATATAGCGATATGTAATTTTCCACTCCAATGGAAAATACAAGATAAAAATTACCAGACTCATGATTGGAGATGGAAGTGGTATTTTTCATTCCAATAATATGGAGGTTATATTCTGATATTGAAATCACCGCAATATATATGAATAATAAATTATTAAACTATATATAAAAATTGAATTTGTTGACTATCTAATAGTGATGTTTGTTGGAGTTGATTAAATATTATGACTACCCAATACATTAATACCATTTGAAGGCATACTAGGTGGCTGATTCTATGAGTTAAAAGTATCATTCTAGTTTATATGTAATGAGTATATAAATAGATATAAAAATAATGTATTTAGAGAATATAAACCCTGAAATCATGATGAAAGGAATTATATCATATATTTTTCAAATAAATATTCCACCATCAATCTCTGTGGGGATTAAAGAGGCAGAGAAATAATTTATAGAAATTCAGATGAATATGGAGACCTCTCCTAATTTATTCTCTGACTGTGATAGAATGATAATGCTCAAGAATTGTTCATGTATTACATAATTACCAATATTAATTAATCGGTTGATAGTTGAAGCTCGCGTTTTTTCATTATCTATTCATCTACGATGTATGAAAATGTATTGAGATTTGAAAGAATATTTCTAGTAGGAAAACATTCAAATGGATATTGCGGAGTACTTATCTCAAATACATGTACTCCCACAAGTTAATCCATATAGAATTATTTTAATGTTGTTTTTGGAACCATTACCCACACAATAATAGAATTGGGAAAACATTATAGTGGATTTAATTGTAAGAATTCCCAAAACATCAAAAGGGAACAATGGTCTTTCGTTTATAGTCAATATCCTTGTGAAATTATCACATTTTATTAATAGTATATAATATATTTCTCTATGTCATAAAACTATGTTGTACATTACATATGTTTTGATATTTCATGGGGTACCACTCTCAATCATTAATGATATTGAATTGAGGATTACGTCAAAGTTCGGGATAATTCATTTGGATGCTCTAGCTAAAGGTTTCAATATCAATACTCTATATCATCTACATTCATATGGTCAATCAGAGAAGAAAAGTCAATGTCCAGATGGAATTATTATATGATTCCCAGTGGATTTCATTGTTTCATGGGATCATGACCTTCTATTTGTGGAAATTTCATACAACAATAGACTTCACTCAATAATTAAGATGGATCGTTACGAACAACTCTATTGTATTAAGTGAAAAACAATAATATGATAGGATGAATTTTGATTAAAAAATGATCTTTATAAAATATTTCATGGAGGATTTAAAAATAATGTAACATCCATTATTTAGAACAAAATGGAATCATATATGATATGTGATAGTTATACATTCAATCATAAGTGAGATGTAGTGTTCGAAGATAGTGATATCGTATTCTCATAAACATATTTAGGGATGAATGTTATGAAATTTTTAATGAAGGGTTAGCTGAGCCCTATATTTATCATTCCCATTGAAATAAATCATCATATCATGATTATATCATGTCATTGTAAAAACACCTAAATCTCTCTCAAATTCAGGATGTGTTACATGTATCTCTCATATGGAAGTACATAATCAATTTTTTAGATTACATGTACTTCACATAATGTGTATACCACTAGATAATTATATATTTTACGAGGAATAATCAATAGTGATTTTGGATCATAAATTTAATGTACTATTAAAGGATACCACTCACATGTTATGTGTGTTATGGTGAAACTACATATCAAAGGTAGTTGTGTTGGAACCCAAGGATGTGTTCAGTCTAAAGAATAATTTTTTGCACGTATTAATGTGATGAAATTTTTAATTTGATGTTATTATAAAGGGGGTATAATTTAAAATCCCATGATTTTATGATATATTTATAATGAAATAAATTTTATTTCATTGATCGTGTACATTAAAAGAAATAATTATTTTTAGTTAATCATGATAAACTGTTTAAGTCTTATTATTTATTGTTATAATTAAAACCCAGATATTTTATTTATTATTGTGAAAAATGATATATAAATTATAAAAAATTATATTTTATGCATTTATAATAATAATTCAATCTCTATCAATTGATTTGAAATGAATATAAAAGCATATTTCAGTAAAAGATATATTTTTTTTGAAAAAAACAAATTATATACGCATTGAGTTTCTTATCCTAAAAATTTCAATAAATCGCAATTGAAAATTAATTTTAATATATTATATATAATATATACTCAATAAAATGTCTTAACATTAATATAATTGTGTTTTATAGGCATGATATAACAATAAATCTTGTTATATGATTAAAAGCACATTAATTTTTAAAATGTATTCCATTGAATTTTTCAGACTAATTTATAAATGGATTTATTCTACTTCTAGATACTTAGTCTTGAAACATGTATTAGATATATGGATTCCTGAGGTAAAAATATAGTACATATTATAATTTAAAATTTTCTCATTATGAATAGAAAACACTCTAAATATTTTTCACCTTAGTAATAATAAGACTAGTAAAACATAGTTTATAATTTGGGGTAAGGATTTAAAATTTCTCTAACATAAATAATTAATATATTAGATGAGTGTAATTTGAACATCCTCATCTGTGTTTCTAAATTATTTAATATTTTTTCCATTTAAAATTGATTATGTCCTTTATATTTTATTATAGTCGTCTATTTTTAACATTTAGTAATGATATAATTACATTAAACTCTTACACAATGCTGATATTTTGTTTGTTTAGATAATAAAAAATCATTGTTAACAACATTAAAATAATAAAGTTATTTTTTATTAATTTTCGAATTATATGAATTTAATTAGTAATAATAAATAAGTAATTATGGTAAATCTTTTTAAAATCTATTTTAATTTTTATATGTGAATTTCAAGAGAAATTCAATGAATAAGATGAAGAAATATATGAATGATAAATTATAATAATTAAAATCTAATAAATATTTTAAAAATAAGAAAAATTACAAGGTAATAATTGTGATGATATGTGGTTCAATGTTTCATCAATGGACCATCTATGAGACACATTTCAACTAGAAGTACATTTATTAATCTACAATGCTAAAAAATGTATTATGAAAGTGAAGGATAAATTTTTTTGTTAAGGGTGTTAATGAAAATGATAATGGGTTAAATGAAACGTAAACATATATAATTTTTTATGGAAAGGATTTAGATATTATCAAGTACTAACTTATATATTATGTCCATATTTCAACACTTTAAATGATTTTGGTACATATTATATTTAAATATTTTATGTAATTCTAAATTTTTCTTTTCCATAAATTATAAATGATAACTTATTACTCTTTATTGATCAAAAATAATGATCCTTCAATCTCACTCAACTACTACCCTGTTACCAACCTATATTACTTCTCTATTTGTAAGATTATTTTATTTCTATGATGTCATCACAGAAAATATTAAGGAATAATACAAATGATGTTTCTAAATGAAGTGGGAGGATTCTTAATTAAGAAATTTAATTTTAATTATTCTTCTACCTACTCAAAATACATTGTATCAATAGAAAAATAACATTTTCGATATCCTAAATTTAAAAAATTATTATTATAATTATGGATAAAATATTATCCACCTCATTTCCATCCAAAGGTAAAATAAACCACTACACATTTGTACGTGTGGACTACCACCTCCATAAATTATTGATTTTAATTTTTTCAACATTGATTCACACTAATGATTATACTAATGGAATTATTGAATATATATGAAATTTATTACATTATTATTAGAAAGAACAATAATTTTAATAAGTAAATTTAATTTAAAAGGGAAAATATGTTTTATATAAATTATATATCATATGATATATATGAGTATGATTTCTAAAAAATTTATAATAAATCTATATTTATTTTATAGTTAGTTTTAATGAATATTAAAGAACAAAATAACTGAGGTAAGTGTTTGTTTTACAGTCTCATTTCCTTTAGGGATTGTCTATTTTAAATTATTTTTGAGTGAAATTTTATGTATCTTAACATTTAAACCCCATATATTTTATTTTCATCTAGTTATTAATTTTATTATAAAATATTAGTACCATTTTTAAATATTTGGTTCTTCAAATGATCTGGATTTTTTTTAATGAAAATAAGACTTTATTTCTTCTTTAGTCAACATAATTTTCCTCTCATGTCTATACCCCTAATATTTTTTAAATAAAATTACATATATATATTTCTTTGATGATTATTTTTACCTCCATTGTAGTTAATTATTTACAATTTTAAATGAAATCTTCTTAAATTGTTTCTGAAAAATTAATTTTTGGATTTTTATAATGGATTGAAAATAATGTTTCTATTCTATATATATGACATGACTATATCTCCACACCATCATAATCATTATTTTAAGTTTATATATCATTAAAATTTTCAATCTTTATCTTCACTGAAAATAATATTTTCAATAGTCTGGGAATTTTTAGTCTAAATTTATACCAAGAAGAAGAATATTTTATCATATTTTCAATGAAATTTTATAATAATTCTTTAATTGAATTATTTATCAATGTCATTATCATAATACGATTTTTATGATTTATAGGTATTATGATACTATGATACCATCAATTTTATTTAGATGGATTATGATGATGATTATTCCATGAAACTCATTTACTTTGAATCGTTTAAATATGTTATGATGATATCATTATGAAACTCTTTTCTTATCCATAGTTTATGTTATATTTATGTGATGAATATTATATGATATTATGGAAAAAATATGTATGGTATTCAATATGTGATGGGTAGGTCAATTATAGAAATAAAATCAATTCTTTAAATCCATATATATTATAAAGTAATTGTAGTAAATGTGTTGATTTTCTTGGTCCACTATAGGAAACATGTAGGGCTGTTTGGACTAATATGATATTAGAAATAGATGTTGATTTTTGATTTCCTCTAATATTGGGAACATGAGGTGATTATTAACACACTATGACATTATGGACTCAGTAATTATCTTGGAAGTATGATATAGATTATATTTTGATGATGGTTCGATACTATTATGAGATGTTAATATACATATGATTTGAATTGATGTCTCGTGAATGATTTTTTTAAAAGTACTTACTATTTTTACATTATAATATATTATGACATGACTTGTGATTATGATATATGAGTTATTGGGAACTACTTTCTGTAGATATTAATAGATATCATACCCAAAAACTCATGATGTCCTTAAATATGATCATTGATATATATATCCCATGATTATACAAACTCAACATCTAATCGTTCCACATTTTAGGATTTAATGTTTCCCATGTTATGAAGAGGTGTACTAATTATGATGTTTCTAGAAGATTAAATTATGGAAATAATTATTTTATATTTTATGATGACTTTACTAAAATTTTATTCATTTATATCTGGCTTATATATATAAATAACCATTACTATTATAGAACATGTAATATTATTAGATATATCTAATATGTGTTATATTTATTTATAAACTATGTGGGTCACCTCAGGTTGGTATATGAACTATTTATTTTCCACTTTTAATCGTAAAATAATCCTAATTTGATCATCAATTATAACGAAAATTTATAAAAAATGATTCCCCAAATGACTCGATATATTATATAAAAAATAACTAATATTTTGAAAACTAATAACCTATCCCCCATGTATAAACACAAAAAAATTCTCCTCTTACTCTACACTAAAAAACCATTGACTATGGATATTATCTTTTTCCCCTTACTAATAGTTTCTCTACGTGTAATTTTTTTTATATGATTCAACTATATAATATTAATAAACTCTCTACATAGATAATTGTTCCCCACTTTTCTTTTCAATTCAGGCACATCGTTGGTAATAATCATTTTTTTCATATGATTATTTTTCTATATGATAATTGTAATCCCTTCAATCCAAAATTATATCTTAGTAAATTTATACTATCCATGTCATTAATTAATATGTAATATTAATTTTTTATACTCTTATTTTTCTTCTAAAATTACCCCTTGATTTTCCATTATATACACATTTTTTTCAACACCCAAACCTTATTTTCATTCCATGGGGATAAATTATATTTAAATGTATTTAATTTATATGTGAATACAGTTTATTGAAAGGATAATCCATATTCATGAGATTTAACTGATTAAATGTGTTCTTATATTATATGATCAATGTATCCCAATGTAATCACAGGAGTATATTGGGTGCACCCTTATAGCTTCTAATGAATTTTTCAATCTTTAAATCTCTTGAGATACAATATGTAGTATTTAAGTTGTTTTCATAATAATACTATGTTAGGATTTAATTGTGGTTAAACTTTATTTGTTCTTATTATGTCCTGGTGGTCAACAAGGACTTATGCATTTGATTTCAAATTTTATATAGTCCCCAAAACAATATTATACCATTATATTATTATTTCATTTCTTCATGAAGTTATTCCAAGTGAGTATGTATGATTCATATATAATATTCAAATCATGATATGCCTATTGAATCATATGTATTATTAATATTCATTCTATACCTCGATTAATTTTTACGGGGAATTATTACTCACCTAAATATTTTGTATGTACCTGAGCAATTATATGAAATGTTAATAACTCAAATGATTCTAGGAGGAAATTATGTTGATATAAATAATTATATTTTATTTATCATGATAATTGTTTATATACCAAAATTCCCAATGATACTTGTTTTGTCAATCTAAAAGGATATTATTATATGGTTCATTATATCGAAAATCATAAAATAAAATGTGTTAGAAAAATGGGTAGTTATAGTTTCAATCAACGGATGTTATAATTTTTTGGGTGTTAAAAGTAGAAAAAATTATTGAAATCCCTAAGGTTGTGTCTAAATATTAATTCATCCAAATTTATGGTAAATTTTGGGGAGTATTGTTTTCAAAGAAATGAAACCCCTATATTAATAACAACAAGTGGATGAAGTCCATGACCGAGATATACTTATGATTAATAAACCCAAAGGATATGATGAGTATTAACTGAATTTTCACCTACAATTTGAAAATATTTTTAGTTTAACACCAAGTTTGTTACTCCTAGGGTATATTCCAATGATAATTTAAATTCTATTTATAATCCATTTTAAAGGATTTGAATAACAGGTTTGATAAACTTTTAAAAATTATATCAGGGATAGAAAATATTCAAACAAATATGTTCATTAATTAATGTATATATATGTAATTCCTTATTTATTATGTAGATTTTTTTATATAAAAATCTATTTTCATCTAAACATTCCTTATTTTAAAAAATAGATAAAAATAAGAGGAATTCAGTTAGATACTTGTGTGATGTAGAATGTGGTATTTTCCCAATTGAATGAAATATACGAATATAATATGGAGTGGAAAATACCATGGACATTCTTTGCGATATCTCTTGTGTTGTATCTATCAGAATGAGAGAATTAGAGTCTAAAAACAAAAAAAATTAGTGTAAATTAAATTTTTTGGTATGTTTATGAGATAAAAACCATAGATGAAATGTGATTAAACTTTCATTATAGAAAAAATACAGTAATAAGCACCCTAGTTAATGAATCAAATGAATAATAAGATCAATTATTTGATGTAAATGAGGTAATTGAACAAAAAATCATTGATAATTATTACTTTAATAAATAAAATGGTGGGAGGTGAGGTTCATCCAAAGGATCATCTAACATTTCAATACCTAAAATTCATGGAGTTTGGTCATTATAAATATTGATTCTCTAATCCAATAGGTACAAGGACAAAGATCCTTAATATCTTCCAATATGACGGAAACAACGAAGATCTTGAGTAATCATTACCATTTATGTGGAATTATTAATATGATGAAGCATCATGATAACCAAAAGAATCTTTGAAAAATAAATACACAAAATTATTTTCACCAAGAATCAATGAAAAATAGGCACCCTAAATTCCATTCACCTTTGTATATGAAATAAAATATCAAGGGTAAATTTAATTAAGGTTCTGGAATAAAAAATCGAGTTTCTCAAAAAGTAGTTTTTATGAATTTTGTTCTTATATTATATATTACTTTTATTTCATGAACATAAAATTTTTTATTCTTATTTAAATTATTGTTTTCACAAGAAATTTGGATTATTTTATTCAACATGATTCATAATAAATTGTAATTACAAAATATATATACTTTTTAAAATTTTACTCCATTATTATCAAAATTAAATACTATTATCTCTTGATGATATAGTATTTAGAGAAGTAAAACAGTCATTGGAATATCATTATAATTATGAAATATAATGGTTGTTGAAATCAACCCATTTTCATGATCTTGTAATGAGAAAACAAATTACATTTAATTAGAATAATAATAACATAATTTTCATAAAATATTTTTTTAATAATATAATTTATAAACAACACTCATTGGTAACAATGATAAACACCTCTCTCAAGCTAAAATAAAAATTTATAAAAATTTTGACACTTCATATTTTATTCAATGAATTCTAGATTTTGGAGAATAGAAAAAAATGAATATAAAAAATATAGAGATTTTTTTTGATAAACATAATTTATGATTGGAATCATCTTATAAATAATATATTATGGTTTATTTATGGAATTTTTTAGATAAATTTTATATTTGGATGAAAAGATGAAAATTAATCTCTTAAATGTGCTGTAATTTTGATGATATCTTTATAAAATAATATTAAAATTAAAATTCATGGAATATAATCTTAAATAAAAAAGTTAAATTTTTTATTATAATAATTAATTTATATAATTTAAGTAAAATATTGAAATTTATACTTGAAAAATTTGAATCTTAATCATATTGTCCCTTAGTAAAAATTATTTTTGGAATCTATGTATTAAATGAGGTATTTGGAAGATCATTTCTGGATGTGAAATGATTAAATAGAAATTTATTTCGAATTTTATCATTACTTTACCAAAAAAATTAATTGAAATTGAATGCAGTTTAAATTGGTTTGCATAAATACTAAAATAAAAAAATTACCATTTAATATCTTCATTCTCAAGAATAAATAACCACCAATTCATCCCTAACACTCTAATAAAAATCATTTAACATCAATTCTCTCTCTTTCCCCTTAAAAAGTCTTAGAATTTTGTTTTTAAGGTTCTGAAATGCCACTCTCAAGTCTTAAGAATCTCCCTTTCCTTCTAAGTGTTCTCTCCCTCCTTTTCACAACTCAAAAAAATCCACTGTTATATGCCTTTTTTATTTCAAAGTTATTTTTTTCAATATATAAACAGTCTTCTAGTAATTTCTAACTGATTTATTATTAAATATATATAATATTTATATATATATCTCTCTCTTTAATCCCTTATAGTAACTTTTATGTACATCTGTTATATTCATTAAATTATACCTTGATTTTCTATACCAAGCCCTTATGTTGTGAATACCTAAAAAAATATTCATTCAATGGTATTAACCTACATATAAATAAAATTCATTGACTAGGTTAATTTATTTTTGAAATAAACATTTCATTATCATGGTATAGATTTGAATTTTTTATGTTATATGATCTATGTGATATAATATAAATTTAGGCATATGTAGGGAGCACCCAGATGATGCTCTAATACATTAGAAAATGATTAAATATCTTGAGACAGAATTTATGGTTAAAATGGGGTTAATCCAGTCACCCTATGTTCTAATGTCATTATGGTAGACCACAAATTATGCTTTTTATGTCCTACTAGTTAACATTGATATATTCTTATAATGTAACATTTTATGTTGCATTTATAAATTCTATTTTACCATGGTATTATCACCCCAGGTTATCATATGAAGAATTATGAGTTAAATATATAATAATAACACATTTTTTAGTTTCATATAATGTTTTTTACTTTATGTTATGTTAATAGTTTACAAACCACATTTCCTAAACAGACTATTGTTCTCTAATTATCCCCTTACATGTAATTATAGCTCCCTATTTATTTTTTATAACCCCATGTTATCCTATAAAGAATTAATAGTTAAATTGATACTAAGATCAAATTAGAGAGTTTTAAATAATGAATTTTAATTTTAATTTATATTAATATTTATCAAAATTTCTTTCCTGAACACACTAGTCTTCTAATTCAAAGGATATTTTATTGTATATATCACTACGATAGGAATCCAGAAACCATATTTTTATAAACATGGGACTGTATAAATATATTTAGCAGTGGTAAATGATTTAATGTCACATATACAAATTTGAGGTAATATGTGACCGTGTTTTAAGGTGTTTAATGAAATTCTTGGTTATATATGATACAACTAGAATATATGATTAGGGATTGTATAATCGATATGGTTTATATGTATTTTTATATTGATTTAATTATGGTTACTTTAGATAAATTATTATTTGATTTTCATAATATAAGTTTTGTTTTATAGATAACCTATGGGAATGATAAATGATTTGTTCATAAGTTGATTAAAGATTTTTTAGAAAAAAAATATTTATTTTTTTTAAACATTCATGTTTATGTAATTTATAGAGCATTATAGTATTGTTTATAATTTTTTTTGTAAAATTAGTTAATATTATTTGAATCATTAATATTTAGTTAATTTATTTTATAAAAATTAAATATTATACTGGTTTCAGGTCATTGAGATTCAGGTTAATTTGGAAAATATTGAAATATATTGTTGAAATGTATTGTTAAGAAATATATTTATTGGTAAGTGATTTTATGAGTTATTAATGTTTTTTTAGATAGAAGTACCATTTATTTTGTAATAATATGTTCTATATTTTTTGTTTGTTTTGGGGATTTGGATTTAGTTTAAAGTATTATATATTGTTTTTAAGGTATAGTTTATGTTGAATTATTTGGGTAAATGAAAAAATAACCTTGGTTGATCATGGAATAGTGTTGTTTACATTAAATATTTTTATGGATAAAAAATTAATATGATAAATTTTAATTTTAAGGTGTCAAATTATTTTTTAGCATTACATTCACTCATTATAATTAACATGGTTTTAGTTGGTACTTACTAAAATATAGAATCAAGAAAATAAAATTTGGAGGCCATTAGATAGCTTTTAGTTTTATAATACTGGTTATTAAAACCTAGGTGGATGGGAAAATATATAATTAATTACTAATGTTGTAATTTTATATTTTGATATTTCATATATTGTTAATTTTTTTCAATATATTGAAAATTATTTATCTATATGAAGGGATGAAAATAATTGAAAATATTTTTAGTTGAAAATATTACGTAACATAATTTATTATTCAAAAGTCACTTTTAATTATAATATTAATTATTCTAATAGTCGACTCACTTGACAAAAAATGGATAGAATTTTTAAATTTCCCCAATTTTTGATTTTATAATTGGTCATTCAATGTTTTCAGTAACAAGGTAAAATCGAAATTTTCCTATGTTACTCAATTTAGGAATTACAACAATGAACATTATCATGTTTTTATAATATCACAAACAAGAAATTGATTTATATCACATTATATAGTTTTAGATTATAGTGATCTCTATGAATGTTATATTTATCCTATTTTTTGAATTATATGATGTTTTATAACCTTTTAGAACAATCCATGTTTTCATATTCTCCACTCGAATCATGCATAAATGTTTTTTGGAAAAAATTTGAAATATTATTTCCAAACAATATGGTAAAATTTAAATAATATATTTAACTAAAAATAATTTAATAGTTTCATTCCAATCATGTCGACACTTTTTTACAAGGGAATAATAATTTGGATAATTTAGAAACATTATTATTCATATTGTTATGTAAGGGAGTAAATCAAAAGAAGTTTTTGGAATTAAAACAAATGGAATTAGAGTAATTTATGATAAGCTTTTTGAAAGTTACGTACGAATATATTTTGATTTATTTTTCTCAAAATTGAAACAAATTTTGAGGATAGGTTTTTTTGTTGGGGAGAATGTGAAAACATAATTCATTTTAATAATACAATTTTTTATGTTTGATTAAAATTTTGGGTATAAATATAATTTTATTCAAGAAATATTTATTTTATAAAATATATATATACATTTAGATCATGTTACAAATAATATTAAACACAATAAATTATATACTCATTATACATTTATATTAACTATTTTAACTTTATGATATAATAGATATTTTATTTAATGGTAAAATATATATTCTAAAAACTATTTTGTTATTTTGATCAATAAAATGATTTATTTAATTACTTCATATTTTATAATGGTTGATTTATATGAATTATATTCATTCATTTTTTAAAATTTAAGTTTTGTTATATGAAACAAGAATTTTCTATATTGTTAGAAAATGATATATCAATTATGGAAAAATTTGTATTTTTAAAAATTTAAATTAATATGTAATTATTTAATAATTTCTAATTATTTCAGTAAAATTTATATTATATTTTTTATCGCAATTTTAATATTAGGTTGAAGGAATTTTCTTAAAAATTTATTATAAACAAGATATTATTGTAAATAGTAAATTCCTTGGGTAGTCAAATTTTTTAGTAATAAGTATTATAAATTATAATGTATGAAAATTTTATTTCATTTTTTTATTTTAAAGGATTTATTTAATCAAAAATTATAACATAATTTGTTTATAATTTTTGTTATCAATTTGATTTGCAAAGTCCTTTTGAATTAAAAGTATTAATTTATATGGAATTTTACTTCCGGTCAATATTAGTTGTAATAAAATGATGTAAAAATTTATATAAACCTATATAATTTTTCCTATATTATATTATGAGGGTATGATTTAAATATTATATAATTTACATAAATTAATTTTTATGGTAAGATATATATGAAAATAATTATAAATGTCGATATAGTACTTGTTATATATAATAAAAATAAAAATTAGCTTATCTAATATAATATTTAAGAAGGGATATATAAATTATTAACATTATAGATAAATATTATTATCAATATATATTTTTTATTTATAATCATGAATTGTATATTTATAAAATATATTATTTGAAAAATTACTTACCCATTCTAGTGTTGTGTTACAAAGGAAAAATTTATTGTATTTGAAATATTATCAAATTAAAATTGATAATAAATAATCCATTGATATATTTAGAAAATAAATGTTATGCGTATTATATTATATTTATTTTTGTATTATATATTTAAAACTAAATAATAAAATAATTATAGAAAACACCTATATAGTGTCAATGTAGTGAATATACAAGAAATAGAATAGTAATAAAAATAGTTTTAAAAACAATTAATGTGACATGGTTTGGAGTATTGTGTTGAATTTATTTTTATGGTAAAAATATATTTATGAAATGAATTAAATATTTAAAATATAATTCCAATTTAAGGATTATATTTTTAAGGTAAAATGAAAATAAATACACAGAAAAAATCATTAAATGGTTTTTAAAGATAATAATTAATTAAAAATTTAAGGAATAATAAAACCTTTTCATTAGTTAATTAAAGATGATAAATGGATTTACAGATAATTTATTTTCCATTTTTGAAGCACTATATATTTTGAAATTATGTATTTTACCTTTAAAGAATGAATATTTTTGAAAATGCCAATGAATGTTATCTATAAAATTGAAAACATTTTATTACTCCAATAAAAAATCTAATATTCTATTTTCCCTATATTCTATACCAAAATCCTTCTCTAATGATTCCTTAGCATTTTTATAAGTCATTTTTTCAAAAATTCCTATCTCTAAAAGCATACGATTACATCTAAATGAGGATATTAAAAAAGTAAGGTAAATATTCAAAATGTAGTCCTTCAATTATATCTGAATTTATTTCTCTTTAAAACTATTTTAAAAAATTTTATAGTTTCCTTCGTTAATTTTGTAACTATGTAATTTAGTCTATTTAAATCCATTTCTGATGATATATCACTCATTCATTCTCAACTAATCCTTTCTAAAAGTTGTTTTTATAACAAAATATGTGTTTTAAAATCCTTGTCTTCTATTTTGTGTTCCCCTCATTCCATTCTTATAATAAGGGTATCCATTGAAACTATTTTAAAATTACATCATAATTTTTAATAAATTTCTTCATTAAAATATATAAAATATTTATCAATATTTTATTTTATGATCCATTAAAAAAAATATTCAGTCATGGGGGATTTACAATACATATGGGAATAATGACATTGTAGATAATTACCATTAAATTTCTTATGCCCTTACCTGAACCACCCAGTCTGAACCAGAGTTCCACATAACCTCATTAATTCTTCCATATACAAAATATGATTCCGAATAGAAAAGAAGGTTTAAGTCGGTATATGGGGAGTCTAAGTCACACATTTCATATGTGTAATTAACATAATCCTAATGTTTTAATCCAAACTAGAGTAATAAAATATATAAATATATATATAAATTAAAAAGTAGGTTCCTCTAGATTCTATCCCGATATTCTAATATCATTATTCTCCTCTAATATACAATCATCCATGGACTTGTTTTTGTTAATCGGATCCATATACATGATGTCTATACACACATAAAAATTCCCATAAATGGTGTTGGTAATAATCATGATAGGGCAAAAACAATTCATATATAAAAAGTGTTCACCTGTAAAAATGTGTATAACTTAACAATACTAAATCCCTAATAATAACAACAATCATTCCAAATCTACTAAATGGTCATGTTCTAAACAAGACACATAAGTCATACATGCTTCTTCTCCAAAATGATATGATAATACTAATATATAAATAGTGACAAAAACAAATACACTATGCTTTTAGAACCTCTCCCATTGATAATAATAAATTGAGTTTGATCAGTCCCTTTGACTTTCATTTCATTTTGTAATCATGATATTGGACTCTAGACTATCATACCCCTTTTATACATTATTTAGCAACACATGCCATCATCACACTAACTCGCTGCCTCGGGTGAGGCCCCACGACCTCCATTCCCTACATTGTGCTCAGGTCCATCGTTTTCATTGTAGAAATACATTAACACTCCCCCATTAAGGGATATATATTACCTGATAGTCAACTTTTATTAAATACCAATAACAACCTCCATGGAAGTGTAACATACAAAAAATGGTATAAAAATCAATGATATCATAACATATCATCATGGAAATATAGTAGCAACACATTAAAACATGTGATCATATTCAAACATTTAATCAAGCTACTCTGGAAATACTCAATGCATAAAATAACATAATGGGACTCACAGACTACACACAAAGACCCAAATGAAATAAAAATAAATTATTGTAAATACGGTATACCAACACAATAATTATATCAAGGAAACATGTGTAAAAGAGATACCCAAAGGGTAATGGACTACAAACCCTGTGGTTGTTAATGTGATCATCTTGGTTTGTTAAGGATGTCTTCCCCCAATCCATTATCACTCACACAATGAAATACCTTAGAAGACAAGGACACCCAATATCAATCATCATCCACAAGTGTCTTCATTTCCTATTGAATGAATACTAAAAAATAAATTTTGGAATTAAAATTATGTAATAATGCTCTATGGATGTATGGAAGGAATTATGGCGCAAGCATTTCACTGTGACATGAAGTTGTTCTTGAGTTAGCCCCCAAAAAGTATAGGTGCATTGGAACAGACCATTATGAATCATGACATGTTATTTTGGAATGGATATCACTATTTGTGTGCCTCTATAATTCATAAGTGACCTATAAACCAAATAAATGTTCTAGGTCATTAAATCCAGTGGCATATAATGAAGCACTTAGTTTCATGTAATTTATATAGCCCTTTAAAATCATCTATAAATCTATCATTCAATCGATATGATGGATTTTTCTAAGTAGGGGATTATCAAAATATCCAATCCATATGAGAAAACCCATAATCACACACCCATATAAAAAATGAAATCCCTAATTCAATTCTATAACATACTATTAAAGGAAATAACACCTAAAGATAAACTATATGTTCTGATGTTTGTGACTAACTAAATTAATGCTTTATGGTGTGGTATAACACAACACCTTGAATTCTCCCTGAACATTCCTCCATAGAAAATATTATCCTGCAACAACCATTGACCAACATCACCATGAAAAAACCCCTTTTCATATTTATGTATTAAACTCCACAACACCATTAATGAAAAAACATTTATTATACAACATGTGACACTAGTATTTTCTATAAAGTAACCAAACACACTATTAAAATTCAACAATATTCTCAAAGAAATCAAGACATAACCCAAAAATATACTAACTTTAAATCTCCATAGATTGTAAGAAACATGTATATATACTGTTGAACAAAATATCTAAGACATTACAATCTCACACTCTAAGTACCTTTAATCCATGAGAAGTGTACCTTGGGTTCCAGCACAAACTAATTGGACACTGAGATGAAATTTTATCATCCAAATACCAAGACTCCACCTAGATCTTCCCATGTCTCCATAATATTCAATAAAGTGGTGTCCTCTTCCCTAGGAGGAGATTGTCAATATAGTATACAATATGCAACAATTTCTCTATTAATGATGTTTCAGGCTCAAACTCAAAATCTTTTCAACCATTGACATGTACATGATATAAAATATACCCCGAAAGTTGTGACACATGAAATATGTATTAATACCATGCTAACAAGATGTAATATATAGATGTTATGCACATGTCCCTATATGCTCTATGATCATGAAGGTTCTAACATAATATTGGGTAATATTTTCTTACTTCAACAAACATCAGTGTCCTACAAGGGGAGATAATGTTAAGAAAACTAAGTTACCTATAAAAATATATACATGTAACATTATATGGTCAGAATATTTTATTTTTATTCTTATTACAATGATAACCCTCTTCTGAATCAGATGACTCTCGCAGTGGTCTGGTGAACCATTCAATGCCCCATAATTTATGCTCCACTAGACTCAACCAAATAGATTGGTGAATGAAATAAACTCCTATAAATATCCTCAAAATGTGATAAATAATGTTTTATGTGAACTCAACCAAGGATAAATGATCATACCATGCTCCACCAAGGACTGGGATGAAAACTAGATGCATATCCTTGAGTATAAGATTCATCAACTAAGACTGTTCGCCTATTTGGAGATGTTATATATAAGGCCCCGGCCTTAAACCGTACTTAATATTGAATTAAATGAATAATTCACGTTGAGTATCTTTTCAGGTTTAGAGTTTTAGAGAATTAGAACATAACTATTAAATCTCAAAAGATTACAAAGTAGTCGCTTCTACTAAGTTTCCATAATTATAAAAAAACTCTTAAAAGAAACATGTCTAGTTCCATGTTTTATATAGCATGAAATTACCTTGATCCCATCCTTGACCTTATTCCACATTAAGTCCTGTGAAAAACATTTCAAAAAAACTTGGGGTGAGTAAAAAAAGCTCAGTAAGGGATACACAAAGAATGAAAACTGTTAGTTTTTCAAACATCAAGTAAACCATGTATACTCTATCAAAGTAATACCTTCACCTTCATGAAGTATTAAAGACACTTCACAGAATAAAGTAACATTATTTACCTTTTTGTAACCAAATGATTACCATAAACCCCATATAAAGAACACATAACATATATAAAGGTAACTTGGGACATAAACATACTTAAGTGGAACAACCATACGGTCGACATCCACACATATCACTTAATGGAATAGCCATACGGCCAATTTCCATACATACTTAATGGAATAGCCATACGGACAACTTCCATACCCAATGCATTGGAGGTTATAACGTAACCACCCGTCCTGGTATTCACGGCACCACCCGTCATATGGTTTATCACGTAACCACCCATCAAATGTCCAAGTACCAATATAAAATCATAAAACAAAAAACCAATATAAAGGAATGATAAAATTTCACATCACAATATATCATAATAGAATCCTTTATCAAAACCATTCTCAATACCGAAATACATATAAGATTATATGGTATTTATTTTATTTTAAAAACATTACAGCTTGTTGAGGAAGCCAAAGACCAAATAATACTCGCGGTGGCGGAAAAGGTTGTTGTCACCGCGTACGTTAAAAAAACATTCCTTTTTGTCGTTTAGTAAAACTCTTCGTAGAAAAGGATTCCTTTTGTATAAAAGTATAAGTCAAAGGTGTTTATACACCGTATAAAATAACGTTTCCTATAAAACAAAATATGCCTCAATGAAAGGAGATTGAGACGAAGTCCCTTACCTTGGGTCCGACTTGACTCGATCGTTCTTTAACGTCCTGAATAATATACTTGAGTTAATTTATACTTGATTAAGAACCTTTTTAAAGTTCATTATTCCTTTTATATCACTTATTCCGATGTTATAAACATTATGTAATCATTTAAGTTAATAATGTTTGTTTTGTCGATATTTGGTTCTTAAGTCGAAAGTGGACTTCTTACAATTACATGTTGTTCGTGTGGTTAAAGGTTCTTTATATCCAGAATAAAATTCCTGATTTGGATATCATATATATAATATATATCCAGCATATACATGTATTTATAATATTACATAATCATTTAGAGGTAAGAAATGAAATGCACCGTTCATGGAGACGGTAAGCCGTACGTACGTATGAACGCTACTTTAATTTATATTTCATATTTTATAGAATGGAATCATAATGATATAAGAGTATATTATAATTCCAGTATAATAACATATATAATATCATTAACTTTATCCTTTACACATCCCACATATGGTATTAACGAATCAAATCACTTTCAAGGGGCGGTAGTCCGCACTTCTTAAAATGAAGATATCGTGTTTACCCATAATGGAAACAATAATGGTATGCCATAAATGAAAAATACAGAATCTTAAGGAAATAATAAACATATTATATATCATATATAAAAATAGTGACATCATAAGGGCAACCCTTGAAGGTGTTAAATGAGTATTGAACAATCATCGTTTCAGGAGGCAGAATTTCGCCATCCACGGAAACCATATGTTCTTCAAACATTTAATATAGTTGTGTGAGAGTGTAGCTCTAATAAATCTTATAACAACAACCTAGTATATTTTAGATACTGGTGTTGATACAAAAGAAGTAAATAAAAAGAGTTTTGGGGGTTGGAGAAGCAAAATATTTCAAATGAACAAGAGAGAATGAATTACCTTTAAAAGTGTAACTCCTTTTGATTTGAGCCTAATGACTTCCTTTGAAAGGATTATGACCAAAGGGAATCCTCTAGGATGAGGAGATGGATGTGGAGAGAGTAAATGGGCAGGGGTTGGCCGAGCCAAAGGCTTGAGGAGTGTGTGTAAGGTGGTAGAGGTGGGGGCCTTTTATAAGAGGAGAGGAGGGGCACTTTTGGAATGTAACGAAATATTACTTTATATGAAAATGTGTTTCGGTTTTAAAAGGTCCTACATTGATATAATTCGTGTATAAGGTGATAAGGGTTCGAAATACACCCATCCAATAAGTTTTTGACATGTGTAGTTCATAGATTTTACATTATCTTTCCATTTTATTTAAATAGTCAAATAATGAGGTCATCGCTGCATCATTATTATGTCATAAATAATTTAATTTATTTAATGTCTACAAATTATATAAAAAACCTATGATGTATGAAATCTTTTTATATTTACAATGACTATTTATAATCAAAAATCTGACTAGTATAACCCCATTTAAAAATTGTTTTAATAAAACATATCATGTTTGTGCCATTTTTTACATTAACATTAAATAAAAGGTATTTATGTAATTTTCCTACCAAAGTGGCTCCATGGGGTCCTCAAGTTGACCCATGGCTTGTATTGGTCGGCCATGACACATCCAATGAGGTTAGGACATGTGTCTAGGTCATCTCATATTATTAAAACATTATTTTTACCTTAAACTACACTAATTACCACTAATCGCGATTAAAAACTTAATAAGTTACTATTCACCAAAAAATTATTTTAATCTCATTGAACCACATTTTACTTCTTAGTGACAACCATGTATGTCGGATTTTTTAAATTTAATACACAAAGGTGGCAAAATTTCATTTAAATGGAAAATCAGTTTTTATAAGTACTACTTAGTGATTTCACTATTCATCAAAAATTGATGCTTTTCAGAAAAATTCCAAAACTTCACCCTAAGATATATTTGATATTCCGAATTCAAAAATGAAGTCCATTATAAAAAATTCAAAACATATAAGTCAAATTAATTAATTTAATAATTAATTCCCGCTGTCATGACAAATAGCGTGTTTTTGTGAAACAATAAGTAACAAAAGATTGACACTAGTTTAAGTCCGATTTCAAAGTGAAATTAATTCCAATGACCACTATTGGATTTAATGTTAAAAATATTTTCTAATTTCACTTTAAAACAAATTCAAATAATAATCTAATCATATAAATAAATTAGATCAAAAAGAGGTTTTGAATTAAAATACAACATTTACAATATTCATTAAAAAAAATGAACTTTATCGGAAAGATACCAAAAATTTACACAAAGTAAATTTTGATGTCCCGATTCTAAAGAAGAGTTATATTTGGTCCAATAGAATTTTTAAGATTTATCAAAACTATATTTAATGACGGTTCGCCGTCAAAAGGTGATAAGTGAACCCTTAGTGAAAATTAGGGTATAAATGCCCAAAATTTAATTCTTTTCGTATTTTAAGCCTTTATCTTTTATTGGGTAAATATAAAAACATTTAAAAACATATATAGTCATATTTTAGTTATTTCTATCCATTCCCGCCAGTACAAAGGCTACATGTTAACTACCATTTAAAATAATATTATTATATTACTAGTGTGCAATGTAAGATTTCAATGCAACTCATCGTTGCGTATCAAGTACGCTATCGAATGTAGAAACCCCTTTTAATTAAAATTAATATTTAATTCATAAATATTAATTAATATGTAAATTATTTATTCTTTATTTACCTGGGATGTTACATCCTTCCCCTCTTTTGGGAATTGCGTCCTCACAATTTTATTCCCTTATCAAAATAAGTGGGGGTATTTATCCCTCATAGCATTTTTAGATTCCCACGTTGCCTCTTCAATCACATGGTTTTTTCACAAAACCTTTACCTGATGAATCACCTTATTCCGTAACACCTGCTCCCTGTGGTCAAGAATCTGGACTGGTTGTTCTTCATAAGATAGGTTCTCCTCCAGCTGAACTACCTCTGGACTCAAAACATGAGATGCATCTGGCATATACTTCCTTAACATTGAAACATGAAAAACATTGTGTACCTGAGATAAACTCGGAGGTAAAGCCCTCGGTAAGCAACTGATCCAACTTTATCCAGAATTTCATATGGTCCAATGAACCTTGGACTCAGCTTTCCTTTCTTACCAAATCTCATCACACTTTTCCATGGAGAAACCTTGAGAAAAACATGATCACCTACCTCAAAAGATAGATCCTTCCTCTGGTTATCCGCATAACTCTTCGGCCTGCTCTGAGTTGTTCTCATGTGTTTCTGAATCAACTGAACCTTTCCCGCCATCTCTTCTACCAATTCTGGTCCCATCAACTTCCTTTCACCCACTTCATCCCAGAAAGGTGGAGTTCGACACCGCTTCCCATATAATGCCTCAAATGGTGCCATCTGTATACTGGAATGAAAAATGTTATTATAAGAAAACTCAACCAAAGAAAGATGTTGGTCCCAAATTCCCTGATAGTCCATATAACAAGATCGTAGCATATCCTCCGAGGTTTGTATTGTTCGTTCTGACTGCCCATCTGATTGAGGATGAAAAGCTGTACTAAAATTTAATTCAGTACCCAACGACTTCTGAAGGCCTTTCCAAAAGTTATAAGTGAACCTGGGATCACGGTCAGATACAATGGAGAGTGGAACTCCATGTAACCTGACTATCTCTTTATGATACAAACAAAAAAGTTGATCTAGAGAGAAAGTATCACGTATAGAAAGGAAATGAGAAGATTTGGTCAAGCGATCAACAATAACCCAAATTGCATTATTACCTCGAGATTTCCTCGGTAATCCCACAACAAAGTCCATGGATATGTTTTCCCATTTCTACTCTGGCACTGGTAAAGGCTGAAGCATCCCTTTAGGTAACTGCTGCTTTGCTTTAACCTGCTGACAAGTCAATCACTTCATAGTAAAATCAGCAATATCTCTTTTCATTCCATCCCACCAGTAATACTCCCGCAGATCTCTATACATCTTAGTACTGCCAGGATGAACTGAAAATAGAGAACTATGAGCCTCACATAACAACTCATTCTTCAACTGTGAATCACAAGGCACACATAATATCTTCCCAAACCTCAAAACACAATCATTATCAATGTTGAATTCAGGAAACTTACCTTTCTGAACCAGCTCTACCTTTTTCTGCAACTCGCTGTCTTGATTCAGTGCTTGCTTGATTCTGTCTAATAGAGAAGATTTCACTGATACCTGGAACAAAACAGAAGGACTTCCTGCACCAACAACTTCTATGCTAAAGTTCATCGAATCAAAAACCAAAGGATCTCGTTCCAAACGTAGCATGGTTAATGAAGCATTACTTTTTCGACTCAAATCATCGGCCACTTTATTTGCCTTTCCTGGATGGTAATGAATTGTACAATAATAATCCTTGATTAATTCCAGCCATCTCCTCTGTCTCATGTTTAACTCTTTCTGAGTGAATATATACTTTAAACATTTGTGATCGGTATGTATTTCACACTTTACTCCATACAAATGATGCCTCCAAATTTTTAAATCCAAAACAACATCAGCTAATTCCAAATAATGTGTAGGGTAATTTACCTCATGGGTTTTCTACTGTCGTGAAGCATAAGCAATTACCAGATCATTCTACATTAGGACGCAACCAAGTCCTTTCAATGAAGCATCACTGTATATAACAAACACACCATTCCTGGAAGGAAGTGCCAAAACTGGAGGATTCATCAATCTTCTTTTCAACTCCTGAAAACAATCATCACATTCTTTTGTCCAGATGAACTTAACACCCTTAAGAGATAGCTTAGTCATTAAACTAGATAACCGTGAAAAATTTTCAACAAACCTTCGGTAGTAACCTGCCAAACCAAGAGAACTACGGATCTCAGTTACATTTGTGGGTCTTGGAAATTCGTCAACAACTTTTGTTTTAGCAGGATCAACAGTTATTCCATCTTTCGAAACAATGTGACCATGGAAAGAAATTTGTTGTAACCAAAACTCACACTTTCTAAATTTTCCATACAGTTTCTTTTCTTTTAAGGTTTACAAGATAACCATTAAATGACTTCCATCCACCTCTTTAATTTTAGAAAACACTAAAATATCATCAATAAAACAACCACCATTTATCAACTGAGTCAACTGATCCATCACTTCAACAAACTATTTAGTTCTGATTCTAAGCATCTCAGGATACTGATTTGAAAGGTCATTTCCCTCTGTATGCCTTCCCAGAAAATCTGTTCTATTCCCTCTATGAAAAACCATTCTTAACATAGAAATATATTAAGAGAAGCAACATGGTAATCCGTAAATGCTATATCATTTCAATCATACCATAAATTAATTTATAATTTAACACTTTTCTAACTCCTAATGTTGTCTAATCCGACCTCTGATACCAACTATAAGGACCCGGACTTAAACCTTACTTAATATTGAATTAAATGAATAATTCACATTGAGGATCTTTTCAGGTTTAGAGTTTTAGAGAATTAGAACATAACTATTACATCTCAAAAGATTACAAAGTAGTCACTTCTACTAAGTTTCCATAATAAAAAAAACTCTTAAAAGAAACATGTCTAGTTCCATGTTTTATATAGCATGACATTCCCTTGATCCCAACCTTGACCTTATTCCACATTAAGTCCTGTGAAAAACATTTCAAAAAAACTTGGGGTGAGCATAAAATGCTCAGTAAGGGATACATAAAGAATGAATACTGTTAGTTTTTCAAACATCAAGTAAACCATGTATACTCTATCAAAGTAATACCTTCACCTTCATGAAGTAGTAAAAACTCTTCACTGAATAAAGTATCATTACATACCTTTTTGTAACCAAAGGATTACCATAAAACCCATATAAAGAACACATAACATATATAAAGGTAACTTGGGACATAAACATACTTAAGTAGAACAACCATACGGTCGACTTCCACACATATCACTTAATGGAATAGCCATACGGCCAATTTCCATACATACTTAATGGAATATCCATATGGCCGACTTCCATACCCAATTCATTGGAGGTTATAACGTAACCACCCGTCCTGGTATTCACGGAACCACCCGTCATATGGTTTATCACGTAACCACCCTTCAAATGTCCAAGTACCAATATAAAATCATAAAACATAAAACCAATATAAATAAATGATAACATTTCCACATCACAATATATCATAATAGAATCCTTTATCAAAACCATTTTCAATACCAAAATACATACAAGATTATATGGTATTTATTTTATTTTAAAAACATTACAACTTGTTGAGGAAGCCAAAGACCAAATATTACTCGCAGCGGCGGAAAAGGTCGTTGTCACTACGTATGTTAAAAAAACATTCCTTTTTGTAGTTTAATAAAATGCTTCATAGAAAAAGATTAATTTTGTATAAATTATAATTCAAATGTGTTTATACACCGTATAAAATAACGTTGTGTATAAAACAAAATTTGCCTCAATGAAAGGAGATTGAGACGAAGTCCCTTACCTTGGGTCCGACTTGACTCGATCATTCTTTAACGTCCTGAATAATAAACATTAGTAAATTTCTACTTGATTAAGAACCTTTTTAAAGTTCATTATTACTTTAATATCAGTTATTTCCATGTTATAAACATTATGTAATCATTTAAGTTAATAATGTTAGTTTTGTCGATATTTGGTTCTTAAGTCAAAAGTTGACTTCTTACAATTACATGTTGTTCATGTGGTCAAAGGTTCTTTATATCTAGAATGACATTCCTGATTTGGATATCATAAATATCATATATATCCATAATACACATGTATTTATAATATTACATAAACATTTAGAGGTAAGAAATGAAATGCACCGTTCATGGAGACGGTAAGCCGTACGTACGCATGAACGCTACTTTCATTTCTATTTCATGTTTTATAGAGTGGAATCATAATGATATAAGAGTATATTATAATTCTAGTATAATAAAATATATAATATCATTAACTTTATCCTTTACACATACCATATATGGTATTAACGAATCAAAACACTTTCAGGGGGCGGTAGTCCACACTTCCTAAAATGAAGATATCGTGTTTACCCATAATGGAAATAATAATGGTATGCCATAAATGAAAAATAAAGAATCTTAAGGAAAGAATAAACATATTATATATCATATATAAAAATAGTGACATCATAATGGCCACCCTTGAAGGTGTTAAATGATTATTGAACAATCATCGTTTCGGGAGGCAAAATTTCACCATCCACGGAAACCGTATGTTCTTTAACCATTTGATGTAGTTGTGTGAGAGTGTATCTCGAATAAATCTTATAACAACATCCTAGTATATTGAAGATACTGGTTTTGTTACAAAAGAAGTAAATAAAAAGAGTTTAGGGGGTTGGAGAAGCAAAATAAAACAAATGAACAAGAGGGAATGAATTACCTTTAAAAGTGTAACTCCTTTTGATTTGAGCCTAATTGCTTCCTTTGAAAGGATTCTTCCCAAAGGGAATCATCTAGGATTAGGAGAGGGATGTGGAGAGATTAAATGGGCAGGGGTTGGCAGAGCCAAAGGCTTGAGGAGTGTGTGTAAGGTGGTAGAGGTGGGGGCCTTTTATAAGAGGAGAGGAGGGGCACTTTTGGAATGTGAAGAAATATTACTTTATTTGAAAATGTGTTTCGGTTTTAAAAGGTCCCAAATTAATATAATTCGTGGATAAGGTGATACGGGTTCGAAATCCACCCATCCAATAAGTTTTGGACATGTGTAGTTCATAGATTTTACATTATCTTTCCATTTTATTTAAATCATCAAATAATGATGTCATCACTGCATCATTATTATGTCATAAATAATTTAATATATTTAATGTCTAAAAATTATAAAAAAACTATGATGTAGAAATTATTTTTAGCTTCCCAATGACTATTTATAATCAAAGATCTGACTTGTATAACCTCATTTAAATTTTTTTAGTAAAACAAATTATGTTTGTGCCATTTTTTACATTAACATTAAATAAAAGGTATTTATGTCATTGTCCAACAAAAGTGGCTCCATGGGGTCCCCAAGTTGACCCATGGTTTGTCTTGGTCGGCCATTACACATCCAATGAGGGTAGGACATGTGTCTAGGTCATCTCATATTATTAAAACATTATTTTTACCTCAAACTACACTAATTACCACTAATCGCGATTAAAAACTTAATAAGTTACTATTCACCAAAAAATTATTTTAATCTCATTGAACCACATATTACATGTTAGTGACAACCATGTATGTCGGATTTTTGAAATTCAATACACAAAGGTGGCAAAATTTCATTTAAATGGAAAATCAGTTTTTATACGTACCACTTAGTGATTTCACTATTCATCAAAAATTGAAGTTTTTCAGAAAAATTCCAAAAAATCACCCTAAGCTATATTTGATATTCTGAATTCGAAAATTAAGCCCATTTTACAAAATTCAAAACATATAAGTAAAATTAGTTAATTTAATAATTAATTCTTGCTGTCATGACAAATAGCGTGTTTTTGTGAAACAATAAGTATCAAAAGATTGACACTAGTTTAAGTCCGATTTCAAAGTTAAATTAATTCCAACAACCACTATTGGATTTAATGGTAACAATATTTTATAATTTCACTTTAAAACCAATTCAAATAACAATCTAATCATATAAATAAATTAGATCAAAAAGAGGTTTTGAATTAAAATACAACATTTACAATATTCATTAAAAAAATGAACTTTATCAGAAAGATACCAAAAATTTACACAAAGTAAATTTTGATGTCCCGATTCTAAAGAAGAGTTATATTTGGTCCAATAGAATTTATAATATTGATCAAAACTATATTTAATGGCGGTTCTCCGTCAAAAGGTGATAAGTGAACCCTTAGTGAAAATTAGGGTATAAATGCCCAAAATTGAATTCTTTTCGTATTTTAAGCCTTTATCATTTATTGGGTAAATATAAAAACATTTAAAAACATATATAATCATATTTTAGTTATTTCTATCCATTCCCTCTAGTACAACGGCAACATGTTTACTACCATTTAAAATAATATTATTATATTACTAGTGTGCAACGTAAGATTTCAATGAAACTCATCATTGCGTATCGAGTGCGCTATCGAATGTAGAAACCCCTTTTAATTAAAATTAATATTTAATTTGTAAATATTAATTAATAGGAAATTTATTTATTCTTTATTTACCTGGGATGTTACATTATGCAGTGATCAATCTCTACTTATTCTATATGGACATATGAAATACCTTTGAACATTGTGATGTAAAACAAGTGTGTCTATCAGATATGAGGATTAAGGGTCCTATATGTAATTTTTTTGATCTCATGGATGAATATATTATGTAACTCAATCATTGAGAGTGTATCTAATATCAAAAACAAATGATAAACATTCATCTTCCAATAGAGAATCCAAAAGAAAAAATAATATCTCCTCAGTTTATTGGGTTACCATATAATAATGTACATAGTTACATATCCTTATCCCAAAAGATGTCTACATGGGTCTATACAATACCAATAGTATTTTGTTTCTCAACCTTTAATATATGATAGTTATGGACCAAATAAACAGACCTAGCGGTGTCCCTCATTATCCCTGACCACCATAAATATCACCAATTGTCACGGTACATCTTCATCACTCCATGATGTACTGACCATATAGATGTATGGAAGTATCTTTTCATCTCATCTGTGAAGGAAGTAAATAATTTAACACTTCCATGTACAAGGATCACATCACCATCACATAATGACTACCTAGGTATCAAGTCAACTCAGTCTTGTCATTCTCTCATCACAAAAAACGTTAGGTCAATGTACTATCTATCTGTTTCCTTGTTTACATAAGAATATTTTACCATAAATTTAGAAAAAAATTTCCATATCATATACTTTGGAGAATCAGTCCTCTAGTCATTTAACACTTTAATTAGGAACCACTAATCCTTATAATTACATTCACAATGATCTTGAGATACCTATTCCTTATAAATAATAGAAAATGAAACAACATTAACCATATAATCTTGATATTCCATATCAATTTCAAAAATCTTTAGATAGTCTACCCCGAACCATTGCATCAATTTTTGGTCCATTTTTTTTCAGTTATAATAATTTCTCTATTGTTCAGTATGAACAACAAACCTATATCGAAATCAATATTGGAATAAAAACTTTATATCAAGATTCAAAACATCTAGATCCATGTCACGAGAAAGGGAGCTCTACTCATGGAAGCATAAATGATGTGACCTAATATATACTACCTACTATAAATTTATCATTAATATACCGTCATTAATTCAAGATGCATCACAATAAATGACATATCATATTCCTATCTTGGGATTAATTGATTACAGATTTGTAGTCATCATTATCTATAACTACTGAAATTTATATTCATAATGATAATAATATTACAACATCACTCCCTTCCTTTTCGACATAGTCAAAGGTGATAAAAATTTTAATGAACCTCGATAAAACATTGATAATATCAACATACCCCCATAAATCTATGATTCCCAAAACAGATCTAAGTACATTTCCAAGACATCACTACCTCTACTTTCTATGGGCCCATAAATATACCTTTTTCAATCAAAACATTGGAAAAAATTTACTTCCTAAATAATAATTCTGAGCATTGATATATTTTCATATATATGATTTGCTAAAATAATATTCAAGATTATCTCATGTAATCTATTAGGATTCCTTACTTACAATGAGGAGATAACAATTTAATCAATTAACATCATGATGAATGTATATAGATATGGGTTTAATAACATTTTCATGGGACCCAGGAACATTTCTAGTCCATTCAATATAAAAATTGTATCATAAAGTACTTTTATAACCTTTACCTTCTCTAAAATGTTGACTTCGGGATTTCTCCTCCCATACCCATAATAGGTGATATCCCATTTGAAGATAAATCTTATTGAACCACTAGGATCACTATAACAGATTGATAAGTCCATTGATCCGAGGAAAATGATATTCGTTCTTCACATTCACTAGGTTTATCATTTGGTTGTTGATATAGAGTTGAGTAATAATTTCCATCTTCTTATAGAACAACAATGGTTCACCCCCACATTGATGTACTCGACATGATAATTCCACTATACTCTTAGTCCTCAATATTCACCTAGATACCTTTAATCATATAAATTTCCTTATGATAATAGGTTATCAAAATGGGTTGTATACCTAGAATAAGCTATGGGTTAAAGTTAATTCCTCCATCACGAGTAAGTCCAATGAAGTCACCTAGAATGGCATCCTAATAGAGATCCATGACTAGAATAAATGTTTTGGGGACTCTTAATAATATTTACAAAATTTAAAATCCCACCATTTGGGGTTTGATTATCTTAAAATGACTAAATTTTAAACCAAGTCTACCAACTCCAAGTTTTTATTCCTCATTAAACATAAAAATACTTCTCTTTAAAGAAATAAATTACACCCATTTCTAAAAGAAAATAATGTGAGATCAGAATTTGTTCATTCAGTCTATTCCAAAAATAAAATGGAATCTCATTATCTCAAGTACCATGACATCTCAACCTTTTCTATATCTATAAATGATAATAGGAATATCCCAAAATTACGTTACATGGTCCAATTTTGTGCCCAATCATGTATCATGTAAATTTTTTTAAGAGGATAATGTGATCAGTAAGTCACATATAGAAACAACATTTATAGATATGGAATAATGAGAATAATTGGTATCAAGAATGAAATTTGATAATATTGAGGTGTTTAAAACTATATTATGAATATTATATTACCCCTCTCGACCATTAACTTGATTGTGATCCACTATGTATACAATTCCTACCTAACATAACTGAACTTGTCTCAAAGAGACATTACTAGTATGTCTTCTCATGTTGTTCTATAATGGAGGACCCGACTAGTTCCATATTCCCTGATCTCATCTACTTCCACCCATTCAGGATGTTTGATATCAAGGATCTATTGTAATACTATTCTATAAGGTCCATAATTCCATATAGTCTACACTTACTTTGTGCTTCTTATTAGGTCATGATGTAGTGCCATATCATCCCATAATTGAATCATTGTGGTTAACCTCGTGAGGATGTTAAAAAAACCTATGTTTACTTCACCTGTATAACACTACTCCACTACCCATTCAGGGTCTTCCTAATCCTATAATTAGAAAATGTTCTCATGAAACACGTAGGTGGTCCAGCTGAATGATCCAGGAAGGGTTGAATAGGACCAACTACACAACCCTCTTCCATGATCTTCCTTATGTGAAAGGGAATCTGTAGAACCAATGAGTATGATGATAATCCCAACCAATAAAAATACAATCAATGTATGGGATGAATTTAAATCTGAAACAAACTTGACATATAAGACTAATTATCTAAATAAAGAGATTAAATAGGAAGAGCCATTGTAAAGTCTGTTTAGTATGTGGAAGCATTCATAGAACCCAACAGTATCTATTTGAATTCTTTTTACAGGGTCATGATTCTAAATATTAGGAAATAAATCATAGGAATGTATTTCCACTATGGATTCCCAAGTTTGTCCCTCATGTACATGATATTGAAGACAAGATTAGTGATATCCACCTAATATATAGTATCACATGGTCTACCAGGGCCCTGAAAGGGTGGGGGATACCATATCTAAAGATAATACATGTAGTTAATAATGACTCTTAGGGGATGGAAACCCATATATAGTGGTCATATATAATATAACAAAGGATCATGTATAGGATAATTCTATATGTCACCTTTATATATAGAATGATATATAACATGGTTATTAGAAGAACCCTAACCCACATCACCTGTTTGTCCCATTAGTCCTATATATTTTGAAGTCTTGTTAACATGAATGTAAGAATTAGAAACTAATCTGTTATATGTTAACAATTCCAAAGTATCACATAGATGTTTCCTTGTGATTATAAATGTATCATAAGGTATAACCATTCTCACACTAACTTGAATCTCATCACAAACCAGTAGTTAGATTCATAATGTATATATTAAAATATAATAACATGATAGTTTTAACTAATTAATTTCAATGTATATGTATATATCATAATAGTAATAAAAAATTGATATATCACACAACATTTAATCAATACTAAATATATTTAATAATATTCGGTATTTAATCAATTAACCTATATTTATCACAAAAAAAACATATATATGTGGATTTTGATCCTATGTGTCTAGTCACGATTGATGAATTCACTAAAAAACTCATGTAGATATAAAGGTTATCACATTTATGAAAACTCCATGGTTTGTTACACATGAGATGGACAACCATGTGGTGACTCCCCTATCTGAGACCCACGTTACTATCTCCATTCTACCATATCCCAGGTTAGTAAAAAAATAATAAATTTTTTTATCTGATACAATTTCTGAATTCCATATCATAAACCACTATATTATAAATGGATCACCACATAACATATTGTGCACATCCTCATTTTAAAGAGGATTCTGACAAGAAGCAAGGGTCTATACCCATTAATGGGGAGACTATTCCATCAATATCATGTCATAGAATAAAAAAATAGTTTCAGAAAAAATATATTGATCATTGTATCAATATGAAACTAATAAATGAGTTATACATTACATAATGATCATAAATGGGATCCTAAAGTGGAAGGAGAAATAAGATTAATAAAATTAGTATATAAATTAATAAATGAAATAGTGAGGTCCCTAATGTCTATATCCTCCCATTACCATATCTATGTTCCTCTTCTATACCATCAACCACATTCCCTTTACCCTTACTCAGGTCCCTATATATGATGTCTTCACAAGAATCAAAATGGTCATATAGGGAGTGTGAAATGAAACCTGATGGACACCTCCAATTAGGTCTCACAAATTATGATCCATTATAAAATGTCTATGTCACGAAAATGGTGACTGAGTAATAATAATGACATTCAAACAACATGTATTAAGTGATAAAGAAATAATTTGGCACCCAAAGACCCCCGACCTTACATACATTGTTTCCATGATGGTAGGATAATCATATGATACCAAAAAATAGAAATAAAAGTCCACTAGGACTATAAATCATCTCCTAGTGGTATCAAGGAATCAAGTTAGATCTAGCTGACAAAGCATAATGTCCTAGGTCAATCATGTTTTAGGCCTCCAGACCATCACATCACATATACACCTCAAGCTAGGCCCCTGGTTCATCATTCCCCTAATGTGATATCTTAGGTTAGAGCATACGATATTCAGGCACCTACACTATTCTCACATCCTTTATCATCATCATAGAAATCTGTAAACACTCCTTTAATGTTTAATCATCACACAATGGCCAATCTATCTCCAGTATCAATAACAACCTCTAATTCATAGAACCACGCATAATGAGCTATATTAGGAAATTGAAGAATAATATACCATCAATATAGTGTAGTTAAAACACATACAACATCTTATTTTAATCAATCATACAAACAAGATAATACATTAATTCTCACGGAATAAAATATCATAGTAGGGGTCAAGGGATAAAAACAAGAAATTTTATCACAATGAATAATGGTAAATAATTTATTCCATTAATGGATTTATACAATGGAATCATGTGAAATTCTGTACAATAAATGTTAAGTAACTTCCAACCCCAAGGTTTTTGATTTCATCATCAAGGATCTCCAAAGGGGTCATCTCCCGAACCATATTTTCACACCATCCCAAATGAGTTATATTCCTTGGATACACAAAGGTGGTCACCATTAACTATATTATTAATGTTCAATATGAAGAAAAAGGAAACATCTCTCCTAGAATGGTGATGAAGGAATAAGGCTCTCTTCATGTATTTATGTGGCCTCGGTGAAAGTAGGTCTCTGTGATATGGAGGTGTGATTGAATCAACCATCAAAACATTGGGTGAGATACAATAGTACAGAAGGGTCCTCTGTAGAAAATAACCATGTAGTTTCCTTATCTATTATGGAATATATAAAAACACTCTGTTGTGGATTCATTTCGGTATACCTTCGAAATACTTTTTATAGATTTACTTAAGTCGGAATGAAGGATTGTCATTATCTGATCATTATCAGAGATCCAATAAAATTCATAAATTCATACTTATCACAGCCACATAACTTCAAATTGGATTACATATTTCAATTACATAATAACATACCGAAATTCATAACACTTGAAAACCGACAATGGGTCTCATTATTTGTAATTTATGTGGAGAAGGCATTGTGATGTTGTCTTACACAACATGGTGTAGCCTCCCCAAATATCCATACAAGTGGACGGCTATGGAATTTCCTCCATCATCCAACATCAACATGGGTAAACCCCTTATTCAATGTCATGTACTTAAATTCATAACATCACTACAACATAACCACCAATTCTAAAATGTGGTGCAATAGGTTTTGGATAGAAATTCCCCAAAAACACTTTTTTGAATCCAATTATAAATTAAAATTAATAAATACATTGTCCAAACCAGTAAAAGAAAAAAAAATCAAAGAGATTAATGAAATATTCAATTTATATATTTAGAAAATTTCATTTATTTTCAATAAAATATATTTTTTGAAGCTATATATCAAACAAACAAACAAACATTTATGTGATGTTAATATAATGAAAAATACACTAATGTGAATGAATAAGAATAATAATCACTAAAAAAGTTAAGTAATAAAATAGTTAATATAATTTTATTAGATAGTAATTAAATAACATATGAGTTGAGTTTGTATTTGTGTAAGGGGGTTTTATTTAGAAACACTAACTTTTATGGCTTAAATAATATCTATTTTATTTCCATAAAATTTACTATAATAATTTTCATTCTATATTTATTCATCTATATATATATATATTATATTCATTTATTATGTTTTTCTTACAAATAGTAATTGATTAACATATTATTTAATATAATTTATATTTTTAGGGGTTAAATAAAAATTATTTTCATCTAGAATGAAATGTTTGTTTTTATGGGTTTTCTTCATGAGGGGGAAAAATAAAATAAACTAACTGATTAATTATATTTAATGTTTTTTATACATATATATGAAGCTGGTTAGGGCTAGTATGTGTCCCACTAATTCATTCGTTAATGAATACTTCTACAGAAAAAATTTATTTGATATAATCGAATAGGTTATTTCATTTAATTGGGGAATATAAAGGTTATTTTTAATATGGATAATAAACATTGTATGTTAAAATATTGGAAGGGGAATAATTTCTTCCCCATTAGTTTTTAATATAATTTTTATATTTCATTAAAGGATAATTTTTTCATGATTTATATAAATTTTATGATCTTTAAAATCTGAAAATATTTTATTTCAAGGAATCTCATTTTCATGAGTTTCATGTTATTTAATTAAACCATAATGTTAATTATATTTCCAACATGAATATAGATGAGTTTAATATAAAAATATATTAAAAAATAATTTTATTCATGAGTGAATATTAGTTATTTTTTCTCAAATGTTATTATATAATGATAAATGATTTGTATGGGTTGTCAATTATTTCAATAGATGAAAAATATTTCCTTTTAATTTGTATTCCTTACAATGATTTTTAATGATCCTTCTTTTTAAGCGGATTTTGGATGGGTGTGAATGATAACATGTCAATGTTCCCATTAATTGGTCTTAACTTAAAAAGAACCTCATATATTATACATACAATCTGGTTTAGAGGAAAAAAAATACTATTTGGTGAAAAATGATTAGGTTTTTTTGTGTATGAGAATTTCATAATTCATTAAAAATAAAAACCTAAAATTTATTTGATATATATATGTTGTAATATAATTAAAAAATGTATATGGGTATATTCAGTTTAGATCATTATATAATTTATATGATACAAAACTTTTAAATATACAAGAGTTAAAAATCATTGAAATGACTGATTAGACTTCTATTCTATAATATTTAAATAATATAAGAGGTTGATGATTCATGATGAATAAAATGGTTTATAAATAATGGTGTTCAATATAATGGAAACTATAGAGATCACATATCTCTATATAAATGATTTTCAATTTTCATCTTATTTTTTACAACATGATTTAAAATAGTAAATGATAAAATATTTTTTTCTTGGATAAAATAATTTATCTATATGATTGTTAAAATATGAAGGATTCAATCCCACCACCCATCTGTGGTATATTATTACGAATAAAATTATTATTTTAGTAGACTTTTCAAAACATATAGGATACCATACATGACATGGATACAATATATAATTTATCAAATATTCCCACTGATATAAAATAAGGTTTATTTTATAAACACCATTTCGTTTTTTCTCATGATGTGATATTTTTAAAATAATATTGATTATTTGAGGCTAGTGAGATTGTATTTGGACTTTGATAAGATCAATGCTAACAAATAATATATTATCATAATCATGTTTTACTAAGAATTCTAATTAAATATCTCCAAATATTATAATATTTTATCATCAAATAAAATACAAAAGTTATAATAATTTTTCATAATATAGTAAAAAATAACTTTATAATCAAATGGGTTTTAAGATGGATTGCAAATTTAATGACATAAATAGTTTTATATAGTTATGAAAATGATCTAAAGAAAAAAAATATGATGGTATATTTCAAAAAAATTGATTATAACTATCATATAATTTATTAATATTAGTCAATAGAAGTTTCTAACGTTGGATTTTTTTATTTTGTAGTGTTTTGAATATTGATTAACATGTTCAAGGCCTTTATGATTTGTGAAGTCATTACTTTGTATCTACATTATTGATACAATCTATTCTTTGTAGATGTTTCTCTCAAAAAGTGTTTTGGGGGATCATTTTATCATATAGTATGATAATGAAGTGGTGGTAGTTATATATAGATATGTTGAGTTTAATATAACCCTAATAGTGAATCAAAGTTAATGATGATCTGGTGGACTATCGTATATGATTTGAATAGATGGATACCAAATTAATTTTTTAAAATATTAATATATGGGGTAGTTAATGTAAAATGATTCATTATTATAAAAACACTAGTCTCTAAATTCTCGTACTTTTAATTTAGATTCGTATAATGAATTGTAATTATTATAACCTCTCAAAGAATGACTTTGGGTAATACCTAACTATTTTTCTATGAAACTGTCCTCATACAAAACATAATCTTGAGTTTTATATAAGAATTATTTCTCTAACAATTGAATATATTCCCATCTTCATAGATTTAGAGAATTATTTCATAACACATACATTGGAAATATATATATATATATATATATGAAGTGGATTCATCCAATCAGTATCAATTTTCAAATTAATATGTATCTTTTTTAAATAAAAATGATTTTTCTCATGAAACATATTCACAATATTCAACATGACCAGATCTATTTTCTTACCCATCATAAAAACCAGGGAAAAAAATTAAAACAGAGGATGGGCACAAAATTCTCACTAAGGAACATTAAAAGTATAATATTATAGTCCAATGAAAAACATGAAAAACCATGAAATTTTAACTCTATAATAATTTTCATTGTGAAAAATGAAATAAATCATTTTCACATGAGTTCATAAATATTTTCCCGATGAAACAATTTCAAATTGTTTTATAACATATATAAATTATGTAAGTGATTTATGACATCATTATTCATGTCACTCTTACAAATGGATGATGGATAGTGTAAACTCTCATATCTAATGTATCCAATTTATTGAAGGGACATCAAAAACCCATCCATCCTTGGTATACCAATAAACCACCATCATTGGATTATCATAGAACCACTCATCCCTGGTTAATAAAATATCATCCCATACTTTGTTTATAATAAAGGCAATTGTCCATGGATATAATGGAACCACTTGTCATTATAAAAAAATCCTAGGAACCATAGCATTACATTAAACATAAAATCATAAATTTTAATCATAAAACCCATTATTAACACTTTTAATTCCATATTAAAATTTATTTGAATATCCTAATACCCATTTTTTAGATAAACATAATACTAAAATACATTTTTAAATTTAAATCCATATTTTACAAAATATACCCAGAAAAATGGAAAAAGGGGGTTTTATTATAGGAAACATGAAAACATTTAATTTAATATAGACACCAAATAATGTTTATCTTAATGGTAAACGAAATTTTATCAATTCACATTAAAATAGTACATTCTATTTCTCATTTATATAGAATGTAAAGCATTTCATACAAAGATTCTTTTTTAAAAAATAATTTAATGAATGAAAAAAATCATTGTAAACTCTTATTTTAATATTATTTCATTCATTAAATAATTATATAAACATAACAATGAAAGAGAAATACATTTTTAAGCAAACAATTAAAAGAAGTCATTTTAAAGAAATGTCCCTCGCAAATTTTGAAAAACATGTATCATAATCACCATTAAATAATAACATTAAAAAATAATTACATATCACAAGATTAGTGAAATTAATGATTTCAAATGTAAAATGTTATGTATTTATTCCCTATAAATAGTAAATGTGCACATCATCAAAGTATTCATCATTAAAAGGATGTTGAGAAGAAATTCCTTACCTAGAGTTTGATATGACATGTTCATTCATAATATTCCTAAATATAAAATTTATATTAATTATTTGAGTTGAAAAGAACTATTTTCAATTTTATTAAAACATTTATTTCACTTACTACTATCTTATAAAAAATTAAATAATAAATTATGTTTATATTTTATTTTTTGACAATACTTTAATGATATGTCTAAAAATGGATTTGGTTGGTTTACTATTGTTCATAGAGGAAAATATTTCAACATATCTAGTGTAATAATCCATAAATAATTACCAAATTTATACATTAATTAAAAATTTTAATAAAATAAATAATGATGTTTTTTAAAAATTTACTATGTTACACTTATTGGGATGGTAGGTCATACATAGGCATGAGTAAGGTTTCCATTTTTTCAATCATAATTATGGAAAGTAGTTGAATATTATTTTATATTAATAGTATTATAATTATATCATAAAACCAATATTATTTGATTAAATATATATAAATATTTAATCCTTGGGATTTAGTGATGAAAAAAGAGTCCCATCTCTTTGTAGAGGCAGTAATCCACCTATACGCATGAACGGCGTTATCATTTTTTACTATAAGAAATAAAATAAAAACTTATATTTTCAGAAAAATAAATATTAGAAGAGTATAGTAATTATTTAATTTATTTCAAAAATATTCATTAAATTATTCCTTGTTATTATCCATGAAAAATGTTGCTGAAAAATTAATTATATTGTTTTGTGAGGTGATAGTGCTATTTGCACATGAGTGAGGTTATTGTATAGCTCAAGGAATGGAATATAAGAAAGAATATATGATATAATATCTCTGTAAATATACATTTCTAAAAAATCTTGTATTTAAAATTTTATCCATATTTATAAAATGTCATTATAGATGATGATGGAAAATGATGACTTCGGATCAAGTGGCGGTTGTCTGCCACACACATAAATGATGATTTATTATCCATTTCTATAGAAGTGAAGCTGTATTTAGGTTATTAAATAAGAATAATAAAATATCTATTTATGGGAAATATTTATTATTATATAAGAACATTTTGATAATATTTAATGGTTGAGGAAGCCAAATTAAACAAAAATGCATAGTTAAACACGATACCTCTTATTCGGACAACTTCCTTAGGTACACACCAAAAGCATCCTATGGATGGATTTATGATCAAAATAAGAGATCTTGGTAGTTCGGAGGAATGATTTCAATATATTTATTCAATTATTGTCCAAATGAGAAGGGATCTGATGGTGTAAATTGGAGATGATATGAGGTTCCCTTTTATAATTGTAGTGAGTGCGACACATGAATTTTATAAAAATAATGTTTTTTACCAAGGATTATCACATGATAAAAGAATAAAAAATAGACCATATTAATTTATAATTAATTATAAGGTTTTAATATTGGAATAAAATAAATTATATAAATTTTTTATATTAATTATAACCCTTATCTTTTTTTAACCATCATTAAACCAGTTTTCACCTTTAGTGCGGTAATTAAATTTTACTGTTTTCACAATTAAAAATCATAAAAAATTAATTTTAATATATTATATAATATAAATTATGATTATTAAAAATATTTAATCCATAATAAACCATTGATTTTACATAATTTAAAAATTTTAGTTTAATATTATACTTGCAGATGCAATTAAAATGTGTTTTTTTTAAGATTTGTATTTTTCATAAAAAAAAGTAATTTATATTATATATATGACTACTAATAAAATTTTTATGAATTAAAATTAATATTTATTGATAAATAAAATATAAATTAAATTTAAAAAATTACTAATTCAGGATTATCTTAAATTAAATAGAGATATTTTTTCATATCAAAATATTTTTATGAAAATCTGTTTTAAAACCCAAACATTTACTTATACTAAAATAAACTATTACACATATTAAAAAGTAATTTAGTTGATTAAATATGACTAAAAATAATTATGTTTATCTAAATCATATTTAATAAAGTATGGGTCCTTTAGATTACATAAATTATGGAAAAAAATTATTTTTTATTAAAAATGTTATTTTACACTATTCAATGAAAAATAAACATTTTCAAAAATACAAAAAAAACTCTCGAAGTTAATTTTGACATGCTGATTTAAAAAATGTTATTAATTATTTATAATTCAAATAATATATAGTAAATAATTTTTTATATATAAAATTTTATAAAAATATTTTAATTGAAACATATTTTATGTAAAATATAATTATTATTTTAAAAATGAATATAACTATCTAATTCATGAAAATTATCTTTTCCTTTATTTCCCAGATTGTTAAATTATTATACTTTAAATATATTAAATCCTTGTAATTTTATTCACTTATTAAACATGTTTAGATATGCTACCCTCATAACATGTTCATATCATCAAACTCCTTCTCAACCATTTAGTTTTTTCATAAAACCATAACATAGTCAATCACATTATTCCAGAAAATTTATTATCAATGTCCATGAATCAAAATATAATTTTCCTAATAATACTGATTTTATTCCAATTGAAATACTTTAGGGATAAAAAATTAGTTAATCTCAAAGGTATTTCCTTTTTATTGAAACATGAAATATGTTCTGTATATAGGAAAAACTAATAGGTAAGGCCACACAGTGGGGAAATGAAAAAAACTATCCTGAATTTCATACATGCAAATAAACCAAACACATCGATTTAAATTTTTACCGAATTTTTGAACCATATTCTATGGAGATATTTTTCAAAAAAAATGAGACCATATACCTTAAATGAAATATCTTTCCATCGATTATCTGAATAACATTTCTACCTAATCTAATAATTTCTCACATGTTGCTAATTCAATTTAATTTTACCATCCATTAACTTGACAAATCTTATCCATTAAATTTACATTTTCATGCATCAACCAATAAATATGGCATTTGATACAACATTCCATAAAATTCCCCAAAATGTTCCATCTAAATACCAGAATGAATAACATTATTATAATAAAAATAATCTAAAGAAAGGTGTTTATCCCAACATCCCATGTAATCCACAAAAAAAATATATTCTATTATTTTAATCATCTTATCAGACATACCATTTCTTTGAGGGAAAAAGATGTAATAAAATATAATTCATTGAAAAATTACTTAAGAAGTCATTTCAAAAAAACAGATATGAATATTGGATCATTGTATGATACAATAGAGAGAGTAACTCTATGTAAACTAATTATATCCTTTCGACAATGTTTAAAAATATAATATAAAATAATAGAATGTTTTATGGAAATAAAATGTACAGATTTAGTTAATTGATCAATTATAATTCAAATTTCATTGTTTCGTTGTTATGTCTTCAGTAATCCAACCATAAAAAGTATTAATGTATTCCCCCAATCCCACTTTGGAAAAACATATGGGTAAATCATTTCCTTATATACTTTTTTTCATTAATAGCCATATAAAAAAACAAATACATTATAGTAAAATGAACAATATCTCCTTTCATAACATAACATCGGTAATACTCCTATATGTATCTATTCATATTAGAGGTTCCTGTATGAATGAAAAATAGAGACCAATAATCTTCACTGAACAACACTTCCTTAAACTAGGAATCATAAGGCAGAAATAATCCATTTCCAAATAATGAAACATATTATTAATCAACATTAAAATTTTGAAACATGCCCATCTAATTAGATTTTACCTTTTCTTATGAATCATGATCCCTAATCTTGTTATAAATAATTCCTAATAACAATTTTGAGTATATTATAACCAAAACAAAATAGAGGATCTCCCCTCATCAATAAATTATAAGATTGAATTCATGAAATCATCAACTATTGGGTAATATTCAAATAAAAACATGGTAATTGTATTAATTTTTTCTCAAATAAAAACATTACTAACTTTTTTCAGTTTTATAGGATGTTAATGAATAATTTATGTATAAATCATGATTAGTTACATCCATTATCTCACTATCAAGATAAATTTTTTATGAGTTAATATATATATAAATCAAAATTTGCGTGGTCATTATATTTTTATCAATTTACATCATAAAATGATGCCTCTAAATTTTTAAATAATAAAACATAGAATGTAATTTCATATAATGTTTTGGTAAATTTAACTCATTGGGTTTCAACTAATGCAAAGAATAATTAATTTCCTAATCATTATTCATCCTAAAATAACCTACACCTATCAATTAATAATTAATGAAGATGAAAATTTATAATGTTCTTGAATATAGGCCCAAAACTAGAGAATTTAATAATATTATATTTAGATTTAGAAAACAATCATCACATTATTTTTTCCAAATGAATTTAATTTCATTTTTAGGTAACATTATCATTTCTCTAGAAAAAAATGAATAGTATAAAACAGTCAACAAGTAGTAACCAACTAATCTAAGAAAACAATAAATCAATGTTGTATTTTCGGGTATTTTCCATTTTTTAACATCTTTTGTTTACTATGGTTAATAGTTATTCCATATTCACAAATAATATAACAACATAAGAAATTTATTCTACCAAAATTATTAACTAAAAAATTTTAAATACATTTTATTTTCCTTTTAGTAATTTAAAATAATCCTTTAGTGACTTTAATGTTTCTCCTGAATTTTGTAATATTAAAAAATGACATAAACATACTCAAAAAAATATCCATTAATTTTTTGAAAAAATCAATTCATAATGTTTATAAATACTATAGTTGACTTATAATTCTATAAGTAAATAACCAAAAGCTTATAATTCTCATATATATTCCAAAATATTGTATTCAAAGTATCTACTCCCTTCACATTCAACGGATGGTTCCCTGACCTGAGATTAACCGTTGAAAAATATTATGCCCCTATATATGATTAAAAAAATGATCGATATGAGGAATAATAAACATGTTCTTAAATGTTATATTATTGAAATATATATAGTCAATTTAAAGTCACATTGAACAAAAAATATATTTACAAACAAAAAGGATTACTCTGTCACGATGTTCTGGTGAAAATGAATCCTTTAAATAGAAACAACACCAATTTATTTTTCAATTATAAATTTTCAAATTGATCTATTCAATAAGGGGGTTTATAAATAAGCATAAAATAATACACTAATTCAACAATAAAATCAACCTCCCATTCCGGAATAGAAACAAGAAATTCATTATGAAATAAATTCATTTATTCATTCATTATTGGAACACAACAAATTGAAAAAGTACATTCTTTTCTTGAAAACCCAATCCATACCAAGAATGATATCGAACAATACTATGTCAACTTCAACATGATTTTTAATAAAGACCATCAATCTATTTAAAATGTGGTGATTTCTGTAAATGTTGAATGCCTTAATACATCTACAAAATGATTTAAGAAAAAATTCATTACAACTTTTATGAGGTGTTATTTGTAACATAAATTAAAATTTATTATTATATAAATAATGTGATTATAAATAGTCAAATAGGGTACTCTATTAATTTGAATAAACATGTAACATACTTTTTAACATATCACTTCATAGCCCAAAATCTACAAATGTAAATGAAAATTATTTTTCCACCCCTTTTGGAATTCTATCTTGATGATTTCCACCTGAGTGACTAACATTGGATAGATGATATAATAATTCCCAAAATCATCAAAACTAAATCATATTAATATTAGATTTAAATTATTCTTTGTCTCATTTTCTTTACAGTTATGATAAATATGGCCAAAAATTCCACATTAAATCACTTTCTAGACATCACAATACATTCTTCCGGATTATATTTAAATAATTTCTCACAATATGGGAGCATGGTTTTCTGACCTACATATTTTTATAACAGTTTCTTCCTCGTTTATTTCCATAAAGACCTTTCTTTAATCATTAATTCTTAATGAACATATGTTCTGTCAATCTCTTTCTTAACTTTCTATGAATAATGATTATCCTTCCCATAGCTTTTAAATTCTCATGTATCCAAATCTCTTCATGGAAATAGTTTTTAATCATTGTAAAATATAATATTTATACTACAAATGTAATAAAAATATGGTATCTACCTATCTATTCTTTTTAAATTTTATTCATACATGGCCTCAGAAACTACATCTTTTTCTTCAATTCAAGTATTTTTTCCCAATGGAGTCATAAAAAACATAAGGGAAATAATTCTCATTTGAAATACCCTTAAATGTTTCCCATTATGTACTATAAATAATATATTTATCTATGGTATTATTAACTAGGGTCCATAATAAATCAGCTTTACCTTAAAATTTATAAACTCAAAGAGTTTCATTTTGACGTTCTAAACATTCAATGACTGCAAATATCTTCTTAGATAATACATCCATCCTTCGACTACCACAACGTCAGATGATCCATTGAATACAGGGGTATTTCACATCATGAAATTCCCCACTAAATGCATTTTCATTCATTCTAGATAATCTTCCTCTCTATCATATACATCATAACCATTTATAGATTTTTTCAAATAATAAAACACTAAAAAATTATTTTTTTGGAATTACATCTATATAGTGAAACATATTTGGAATGTTGGTTTCCTATCGATTCCTTATCAATAAAGATTCTATATACACTCTATTGATAAAAATTCTGATTAGATATATTTGAGATGAATCACCAAGGTAATAATTAAATTATATATCTTTTCAACCTAACTAACATGTATAATCTCTCAACGGTATTCTATTAAAATTATCATAACCTGGAATGTTTTATAAACTTACTTCTCATTCAAACTATTATGACCCAACATTTAATGTACCATAATAATGAGTTATAATTAATGAATCTATTCTTTTATATTGGAAGTTCTATTCAATTTCATATTTTTTGAAAATTATGTAATAAATCAAAAATTACAAAATTGTATTCATAAAAAGTGGACACAACCTATTAGTATCAATTTTTCCCATAATATAAATATTTTTAAATAAATCACGATTTATTTTCTGGAAAAATATTCACAACATTCAAAATGACGTCATTATTTCCCTTACTCCTCCATAAACCCTATGAATAGCATATTACAATATAGGAGGAACACAAAAACCTCAGTAAGGGACATAAAAAAGAATAATTTTATTTATTTATTGAAAAGTATAAAACCAATTGAAATGTTTTACTTTATTTAATTTTTGGGGGAAATGAAATAAATTACTTTTTCATGAAATATCACACTCATTTTTATCAAAATAATTAATTTAATACCCACATAAAGAACATATAAATAATTTAATTAACATGGGACATTTTCATTCATATCAAACATACAAATATAATAATTGATATAGTGAACTACTATCTTCAGCATATTAAATTCAATATAGGGAAAACAGAGGCCCATATACCCTTAGTTTATCGAATAATTACAAGTCTTATGTATATCATGGAACCACCCATCCTTGGTTAATAACAAAACCATAAATTATTTTACTATAAAGGAACCACCCATACATGGTTTATAATATAACCACCCATCATTATAAAAATTATATAGAACCATAAAAAATCATAAATCTTGAAAGATTTACTTATCATCATAAATTCATTCGAATTTTTTTTAATCCTGTATGAAAAACACTTTTGTATGTAAAAAAACATATTTCATTTAAAATTTATTTTCAATAAAAAAATATCACTTACATTTAAAAAAACTATTTTCAATACCAAATAGTCAGAAACAAAAAAATGTGGTTTTTATTTGAAGAAAAAATTAAATATTTTAATGGTCGAAAACATTAAATATTGGTCGCAACGGAGGAAATATTTTTTGACACTATAAAGGTTAACATAAAACATTCCTTTTGTAATTTCTTAAGAAAGTAAATGAAATTAATTGTGACTGTTTTTTTATTATAGAATGAAAGAAAAATTTCACTTAATAAATATATAATGTTCATATAATTAAATTAATTTTTTAACCCATGGTTATATTCGAGTAATAGAGTTTGAGGTATAACATTAAATGAAATTTTTTTTTATGAAAATTCCATTACAACGTTGCAAATATTTATTTTTGTAATCCACATAAAAAATTAACATTAAGAAATAATTAAATATCATCATAATGATAATTTCATGATATAACAAGAAAAATGGTCAGTATATACACCTCAAAAGATAATATAAGTTTATAACATCAAAATATTCCCCAAATAATCGAAATTTAGATGAAGTCCCTTACCTTGAGTTTGATTCATAATGATTATTCTTTATATTAAAAAGATAAAAAATTATTTCAATTATTAACATTCATAAGAATATTTTCCATTTTTATTTTTCCTTTTATTTCACCTGTTACCTTTTAATTTACAATAACTTAATTTCTTATGTTTATATTGGATGTTTTGATGATATTTGGATTCTATATCAAAAAATGTCATCAATAGGCTAAATATTGGTCAAAGAGGTAGTTATTTAATCATATAAATAATAATGAATTTGAAATAATTTTCAGATCAATATATTAATATTTATTTTTAAAACAATACTGAATTATGGTTATGAATAATGAATTGTGTTATGATCATAATGATGGTAGGTTGTATGTATGCATGAGTTACAATTCAATTTTTCAATAATCTTTCCGGAAAGAAGGTATGAAAAAAATTATCATCCCATAATGGTAATAATTCCATAAATAACATATTTTTCATTATATATTGTATTATATATCATACATCTGGTTCAGTGATGAAGAAAGGAGTCACATCACTCCATGGAGCTATTAGTCCACATGTATGTATGAATGACATGATCATTTTTTATTGTAAGAATAAAAATTGTATATTATCATTCATGAATGATTATTATTTCATTAATATAACAATTATTTAATTATTATATCAGGTATTCATTACATTTTTCACTATTATCTTCCATATAGAGCATTAGTGAAAAATGATTCACATCTCCTCGTGATGTGATAGTTCATCGTACACACAAGGAAAGTTTTCCTGTCCCTCATTGAATTTAAATTAAGAAGAAATAGTTAATATTTTATCTAAATAAGTATAAATATGTTTCAAATATCATATATTTAATTTAAATTCGTCTTTATAATAATCCATGAGATGTGATGATGGAAGGTGATTGACATCTGTTTACAATGGGGTAGTCCGTTGTAGAGACGAAAAACGATTTCATAACCAATTTGAGAGAAGATGATATTGATTCAGGTTATTACACATATATAATAATATCTGAGTATATTGAATATATTTCATTTATTATACAATAATAATTTCATAATATTGTATGGTGGTGAAACTATAAAGAAAATAAAAACACACAATTAAACATGATCCATCATTATTGGACAACCTCTATTAATAAGAACGAAAAGTTTTATTAGGGTGGATTAATTATCATACTAATGGATATATTTGATATAGAGTAAATTTTGGAATATATGTTTTCATTTATTTATGGATCCAAAATAGATCTTATGGGATTTAATAGGAGAGGAGAGAGGGTGACCTTTAATATGTGAGGTGAGAGGCACAATTCTAATGTTTGAAAAGAAAAAAAGGTGTAACCATGATTTCAACTTTACAAAAGGATAAAAAAATGGGCAATAATATATACATATACATTATAAAGTCGAAATATGGCCATATAATATATTTTAGGCAAGTGTTAGGTCATTTTAACTGTTATCATCTTTAGTATAACGCCCCTCTAAGAAATTTGTCACTATAACCACATTAATAAATTTTTAATGTTTTCACTACTCACTATGATCAAAACTTAATTTCACTTATCAGATAATATAAAAAAATTTATTCCAATACGTAATTTATTTTAAAATAATTATATTCAAATAATTGGAAAGATATTATTTAAAATTAGACTATCATACCTGACAAAATAGTGTTTTTTCATTAAGTGTTTTTTAAGAAAAATTTGATTTTATATTAACTAAATGACTAATAATAATATATAATGAATAATAATTAATATTTATAACATATAATCAATATATATAATTTAAAAAATTGAAAATTATGGATGATCATAATTATCTAAAATGGAGAAAACATTATTCACTTTAAAATAATTTTTTATATCAAACAGTTTCTTAAACCAAAAAAAATAATGTCATACTAAAGTCTAATATAATGTTTTTTCAAAAGAAATTATGTATATTAAATATATGTAAATAATTATAATCTTACATTAAATCATATTAAATATATAATTATACTTTTAAATTACATAATTTATTGGAAATATATGTCTTTTTAACAAAAATATGTATTTTCACTATCCATTGACAAATCACCATTTTCTATAAAAAATAAAATATCACCATTTGATTATTTTAATATTCTGATTTAAAAAACGAATCTTATTCCCTAAATCAAATTATAATATTTATAAAACATTATTTTAACTACTAATCATTTATAAAAAGATTTTAATGAAAACTATTTCATTTTTTATGTAAAAAATTAAATTATATTTTTACAATGCATATAAATATCTAATTCATGAAAATGATTTAATATATGAAGACATGGGTTGCTAAAAATTCCCATACTGAGGAAATATTGGTCATGATTAAATATTATGGTCATCTTGAGTATGATTTCATATTGAGATATGAAATACAGTTATGAGGAATAAAAACATTCTCTGTGTTGGATAACCCCTCTCAAATATACCACAAGAAGTGTCATACACTATGTTTTAATTATACTAGTTGTTAATTATTCATATGTTTATTTACATATTAGTAATCATAGTGGTATATGTAACATGAGATCAATTTTACTTTGATACCATTCTTATACAAGCCTTAAGGCATAGATAATCAGTAGTCGAAGGGTTTGTTGTTGACCATCTCAACAATTAGAGGATAAAATTATAGGATGTGTCCTATCAATTTATGACAATAAAATTTGGTCACTTTATTAAGATAGAATATATAAGTTTATTTTCTTACGTAGATAAGATATATGACATACTTATATATTATATTTAGAGCATATGATGTACTCATCTATAATAGTGAATGAAAAATTATGAATTCATTAAAATGGTCAATATATTGTTGGAGAATCAAGATTACATGAGGGAAATATCAAGGATATAAATACATCATGTCCTATATTTACACAATGTAATTAAATAATATATTAGATGAAAACATATTACTTTTAAATGATAGAATATGGTATACATAGTTAATGGGATGAATTATTTTGATTATGATCACTATAGACCCCTTTTAGCATAAGTAGCACTACTTCGTTGCATGAGGTTTTATATGAATAGATTTGTAAATTTAAGAGATCATATTATTTTTAAATTCTCAAAATATATATGTGTTCTCATAATAAGGTTTCTTGAATAGGCGTAGAAGTTTTAAACACATAAAGGGTTACCCTATATCATTTTTCATGTTTATCAAATAGAAGTTTCAAATTTATATTTTCAAGGTATTTTATTTTCTGTGATATAAGGTGAAAACCATGATACTTCACAAAGTATTTTTTATTAACATCCAATAGTATTTTTAATATTCATTCAAATTTAATTCTAAATGATACTGTATTTGTAAAATTATATATGGTCTTGGTTGACTTTCTTTTTTTAGTAGAATGATAAATATATGGTATAAATCTTATTTTAATATGATGAATATTAGGAAATTACACATGTGATTATATGATGTATCATGTGGTATGATATCCAAATATATAATATTCTATTTGTTTATATCATTCATTGTGATATAGGGATATTGTAGTTAATCAATACCATAACTAACCATAGTATACGACATATTGATATCATAATGATAGTGAATCATATTATATCATACTGAAAATATAAAGAAGTTTAATAATAAAATTAAATATTCAATCAACTATCCATATAGAGTAATCATTATTCATAATGGTTTTATTTGATACTATTTATATAGAAAAAAATCAAGTTCACTAAAATTGAAAGCACAATCGTCAAAACTTTTAAAAAAGTGTTTCGAAAATAAGGTGATTAATTAAATGTTTAATGTAATTTTAGTAATTCTAACGTTAGAATTGGTTGTATGGGTCAGATAAATAATATCTATATTGAACCAAAAAAAAAATAAACTGAAAAAAATAAATAGTGGTTATATAAGGTTTTGTTTGTGGGGATAAATTAATAATGCCCATTTTTTTATGTTTTTGTTAAAGACCCAAACCAAACTACACTAATTAAACTAATTCATGGCCTTCAAAAAATAAAAATAATGTTTTCAATTTAAAAATCCCTGATTTTTTGTTTCAATTAATACTTTTTAATGATAATATATTTTTTAACACTAATTTTATGGTTTTTAAAAAGTTATATTTTTTAAAGAAAACCTAACATAACCTACCCATTCCCTCTCTCCCCTTTCCAACCTCAATTTCATTTCCTATGTTTTCATCTCCTCCCATACCTCTCTTTTGAAACACCAATTCTCTAATCTCCTCGATGAGATTACCTAATCTCCTTGCTCATTTTATCCTCCCTTATATCCATCCAATTTCTAGATGCCCTAATCCTCACACAACAATCACATCTCGTTCACCGAAACATGTCTCATCATTATCAATACCCATCATTCTACTCCCTACCTAATTATGGTACCCATCATTCCGAAGAGTGTTTTATGATCTACTCCTTTCTCTGGATGACAACTCACATCCCCATTCATCTGAATCGACTATTAGACCCAACATTCTATAAACCTACAATTTTTCTAATTAAATTCCTTAGGCAGCAGCAAGTATGTTTTTTCCTCTTTGTGTGAGTAAAACGTATTTCCAGATCACCAAATTTAATCTTATACTCCAATAGTTATATCCTAAGCTTCTCACCTAGTTATGGTGAACCATATATCCATGTCATCGTACTCAAATCATAATATTTCTATGTTTATTAATAGATAATTTTCTGTTATTTTTATATTTATTTTTCAATATATAACCTTTTTTCTATACTGCTACATTTTTAGTAATCTATGTAGTTCCCAAAACACTGATTTGGTCATGTTTTTTTTATTAATTTATGAATTTGAAATGGTTTCAATGAGTTATTATTTTCATGAATTTATTTTTTTAAGATGTTGAAAATATCTTTTATGGTTATTGTTTTTGTCTTATTTTTTCTACAATATAATAGAATTGTATTTTTGGAATATATTCTTATACATGCTAGTGTGAGGATAATAAGCCATGATTTTTTTATTTAGTAACATAATATTGATTATTTGGAATTTCTGAATATTAAAAATATACTGAATCATGTAAAATATTATGAAGCCCATATTTCTATATTATCTAGTAAGTGTGAGAGGTGTGGGGTTTAGGAATATATTAGAAAATTATATGAACACGGTCATTTGAGGGCATTTTTGAAATATGGTATGAAAAAAAATTCATTCAAAATACATCAAGGAAAAAGTACTTTTCTTGCTCATTTGGGTAGCTGTTCCCAATATAATCCTAAATATAAGTATTTATTGAAACAAAATTCTCTTCATATAATTACTATAATTAAATGAGATGGTAGAAGTTCAATTTCGTAGTATGACCAATATTTTTGTAGGGAATGGCTTGTTAGTATGTCTATTTTGAATAAAATTTAATTTATGTTATTTAAAAATAAATAATTTTATTCCTTTTTAGAATAATATTTGCAACAGAAATTTCTTCCTTCATATTGAACATTTATCCAAGATTGTTTGGTATTGTTTAGGGAGGAGATGGATAAAATATAAAATATAAATTTCATCTTATCCTCCCATGTTTTTTCTAATAACATACCCAATGACATCATATCAAAATCTAAACTAAATGTGACCAATATGTAACTTTATATGTGAGGAGTGAAATTTTTATTAAATTATTATTAATTATTTTCACCTTACTGACTAAACCGATGATATTATTGGTAAATTTTTGGAGAAATTTATTATTTTTTTTGGGATCATTAATATTCTCACTAAAATAAAGGGTAATACATCCTTAAATGATTTAGGGATTAAATATTTGAGGATAATTTTCCAACCACTAAATAAACTTTTTATTAAGAGATAATATCTTAATATGAGATTTTGTTATTAAATATTTAACATTATTGTGTAAGTGGGAGTAAAATATATAGATAAATATGTGTATAGAATAAAATATGTAGTTAAATATGTGATATTTTACCATATAAGGTTGGATAGTTTTAATGGTTATACTAATAAAGAATTGAAACAATAATTCTTATTTCATTAAATGAGGACATTAGATATAACTATACATGTCTTTATTGGATAATACAATTAAATTTCAAAAGTTTTTTCTAGTTGTTTTTTATTTTGGAGAAAAAATGTTGAATAAAATAAAAATGATAAAAAAATGAGTTCCTACTGAAGAATACTTGGGGTATAAATGCAACATTATGACCTTTTTGATATTTTTTTGATTATACACTAATTATATCTAGATATAGTTGTGTTTGATTAAATAAATTTTTTTGATAATTTTTTTGTAGTTGAATATGAAATCATTAAATGATATTAAAGTGACGGAATTTCACTTTGTATAATGGATACAGGATGAAATAAAGCATGAAATGTATCGGTTTAACCTTAGTAATTTCATCGAGCTATTTTCTATTTATAGTGACCCAAATCCTCATCAAGAATTTCATATAAAAATGATTATTTATAATTTTAATGATGATGATATTGGAAAACACATTAATGGGTAAATCAGATATTTAATTTATGGATCATTACTCATTATGAGATGGTTAATGGTCCCAAGATTTCCTAAAACAATTCTGAATAGGATGTTGGTATCCCAAAATCATGACACCTAAAATGTATTAATAATGTAGATTCAAAAAAACACACATCATATGGAGATCCAAATCATAGAGGCCGGTAGACCCGCACTCACTATTGTCTTTAATCAGTCATTACAAAGTCACATTATGCCCACATGGGACATTAACCAATCTAGAATTTTTTTTTCTGCAAAATACACCATGTCTCTAGTTTGTTATGCTTCCTGTGCTCACCTATACATCATGAGGTACCCTCCAACACCCATATTCTAGAGGATCACCAGCATACATCATCCATCTATGCTCCACATTTTTTTCCATTGCCATCGGGATCCCGGATCTCAATCCTTTAATCACTAGTTTTCACCAATGATAACCCATCTTATGTCTGCATCATTATGAGGCGGCTCCCATCTATGAACTCCACCCATTTTATCTCCAATCTGATGCCACCTCTAAAATCTAGCTAGAAAACCACATGTAACCCACTCCAAATCACTATGAATGGATAAAACTTGTTCTACCCACTCAAGCATCGCTATAGATGAATCCAACCAGGTTTAAAAAAATATATAAATGATATGCAGAGTGCACATGGTGTAGGGTATAAAACAATTGGTTACATGTGAAACCCCAACCCGACCAAAATATTATGGAAGACCATTTCTAGCCTAAAAATCCGAATATCCACCTTGCGCCACTCAAAGCAGACACAACCCTACTAAATTTCTAAAACAACCTCTTCACACCACCAATGAAACTAGAAACCCAATATGACACACTATGCCTCGCTTGAGGACTTTTGATCATGAAAAGTCCGGCAAACCATGATGGGGTTTGACAACCCCACAAAATTCTGACTGAAAGGATGAAGTAGTGGTGTGTGGAAACAAAACTCCCCAAAAATGGAAGATAAATAGAAGAATGCTCAGATTTACGTGGTTCGGCCAATTTTCCTACATCCATGGAGGAAATAGGGGGCCATTTATTCTCTCCACATTTCTTAGGAGGATCACAAAAATTTCACAATTACACTTCTTGGGATTGATTCCCATATTATAATGAAAAAACATGAAGAAATATCATGGGTTTTTGGGTAGTTTATCTACCCTTGAAGAAACCTCGCATTGAAAATTGGTCATCCACGAAGGATGTTATGGTTTTTGGTTGGTTTCTAACCTTGGAAGACATCTCCTGCAGACCCTTATGACTTCCTCCATTTTATCCTCCATGATTAACTCAAAAAATGGGACGGGACACCAAAATTCTCTCCCTCATGACCAATTTTTGTTAGAAAATAGACCTCTATTCTCCTTACAGGCATTGAAAATTTCATCAAGAAATAAGACACTCTTATTATATCCAGATAATGTGTAACTTGCACCATCTTCAATCGATATCCGGCTGACTGAAATCCCCATTAAATGATACAACACATGGGTCTCTTTTCCAATAACCGTCACTACATCCCCAGATAAGGATTCTAATATTCTACCCACTATGGAAATATTGTATCCTCTAGAATTGAGCCTACTTATTGATATCAAGTTATGTCTCATCCTCAGAAATAATTGCACGTAATCTAGTTTATTTACTATATAGGGTGTCTTCAATTTCATAGTCTCGATTCCTTGAACCTCGCATGTTGACCCATCACCGAGTATCACCGAATCTTACACCATCTAGAAGGTATAAAACTCACCATTGGTCATACATATGTGTTCCAAGATCCCCGAATCAAAAACCCATCCTTCTTCCTTTAGATTTGGACCCCACTCACTCTTACTTTTTAAAATTTGATATTTCCGCTTTATGTTCCTGTATCTTTGGTAGTAATAACGCTACACTTCTCCTTGTTCAACTCTCCCATCTAAGTGACAGCTTCCCATCATTAAATATATTGTTTCATCTCCTAATTATTATGTGATGTTTGAGAACTTCTCGTCATCTTTATCTTTACCATAAATGTAGCGTTTGTGCTCTCCATAGTGTGATTTATAGTGATCTTATTTCTCAAACCAGAAACATGTGATTTTTCTAGGGTCTAGTCTTCTTGATTTCAGCCAACATACTTTACCTCTTGATTTATGATGTCAGGTCCTCCAACCATTATCTTCTCACATCACTATGATTTTATCCCTTGAATGCATCACGAGTATACATAATGCCTCTGAATCATGAAGTGATTACATAACCTCATCATGCATCAATGTTTCATTACCCACAAATAATGCTATCACAATTCCATCAAATGGTCTTGGTAGACATAATAATATAAAAATTGATTTGTCTTCTTCCTCATCCTTTACACTGAGACCCAGTAATTGTGTAATAATTTTGTTGATTTCATTGGTGTGATCCAACAAATTGGTCCCCCATCCATGTGAAATGAGTAAAAAATCATTTGTAAGAATAATTTTTTGGTAAGAGACTTCACCATATATCACTAGTTCAACTTATTCCTATTCTCCTTTAGTGAAGTCTCATCCAAAAATAATTATTTTACATCATTCGCAAGACACTATTGAATTTTGATGACAACCTGCATCTCCTTCTCTGCACATTCAATGTCAATTGTTCTCTTAGGATTTTCTCCTATCATCGGTCAGATTATAACATACCGCACAAGAAAATATTTCACCATGATTTTCGATAAGCATAAATTTTTCTGACCATCGAACATGTTGATCTCATGTTTTTTTAGTGTTACACCACCAGTCATTGTTTATGTTACAAAAAAGGATCACCACCCTCAATGTCTCACACCTTCAGTACCGCTTGATGGATTGTGAATTATGAAAATATATATATATATATATATATATATATATATATTGATGCATATGTTGCAGTCAAAATAGTGGGAATCTACTCATGAGTCCTTGAAATCAGAAATTGATTGATCAAGATACGACCAAAATAGGGTCAATGGCTGAGATCATCCAATGACATAGTAAGGAAGTGGAGATGATGTGGCACACCGAATCTGCTACCTTAATCTCACCAGAAATTTCACTAGTTCCATATTAGTACCTTCTTCTTCAGCAAGGGATTACTATAGATCCTCGATTTGATAAAAAATTGACCAAGCCTCGCATGCTAGTTTCACTTCGGTTTTTTACACCATTTACACCATTGGAATCACCTCGTTTTCCTCTTCACATATCATTCCCCTGAAATTTTTTCCAACAATGTTCAATTTTCATGTCATCTGAAAACTCATGGCTGCTCTCTCATTTCGATCTCCCATAATCTGTATCCCCATGATACCACTGTAAAGGGAACAGCTGAACAACATGGAAATGAAAATAATAAAAAAATTGAAAAACTCTTGAATTTATGTGGTTATATAGGTTTTCCTACATCCACAGGAGAAACATTGGATAATTTATTCTCTTTGGATCTTGTCGGAGGATCACGTAGATTTGACCCTTATACTTCATGGGATTTGTTCTCGTTTTATAAAGAAAAAACATCAAGTGATAAGAAGGGATGGTGGGTAGTTTATTTAACCTTGAAGAAATATCACGCTGCCTACTGCTCATCCACAAAGGCTGATGCACACTGTAGTTGGTTTCCAACCATGGAAGACATCACTCATAGATTCATATGACATCCTCTACCTCATTCTCAATGATTAACTCCCAAAATAGAAGTGGTCCCCACACTAATCATATCTTCATCAGATATTCACTTAAACTAAAATTATTATCAACCTCACTGCACCTCTCATAAATCCTTTGGATTAGGCCGATACCTACAATCACTAAGGGGTCTTATTCTATTTTTCCATGAAGTGGTTTATTATAAAAATTAATTAAAATGAATCATTGAAATGGAAAAAAGATACATACACTTCATAGAAGTAAATTTATCACAACAACATAGAGAGGAATATTTTTTTGATATATATGAATTGTAATAATATATTTGAGATGGGAATGAATTCTTTGTGGAAGGTGAGTAATTTAATATACAAAAATTGTGGAATAAATTTTCTCTAGGAATCCTATTTTGACATCGATGGAAAATGTTGTTCTATCCATTCAAATATCAATTGTATAATTAGAAAGATATTTTATAATTTTATGGTTGGTATTTGATATTTTTTATGTTGTTTTACCCCAAACAATATAGAGGCTCATGTCAAAGGGAATTCATATCAAAAATTATATAATATTTTAAAAAATTGTGAAGTGTTCTAGAAATTGCATGAAGAGATAGAGAGAGGTATTGTTTTTTAAAATTAATTCTTATAGAATATTTAGGATTTATTAATTTATATCTAGGTAATATATAATAAATTATATTTCATATTATGTATATAATATCATAAACTAGATGATTTATTCTATAAATTTTAAGGAATTGTTGCTAATATATATATTAATACATTATTAGGTCCATTAATTGATGAAATTAATATTCATGGTTGAATTTCTGTAATTTTTTATTTAATATAATCAATTTTAGTATAATTTATCATTTTATCAAGTGTAGGGAGCATGTTTGGACTTTTTTTGTATAGTAAATAGTATATATTTATTTAGATAATTCTAATTAAATTTAATTGAGTTGCATTTCATGTTTTTATATTTCAATTGTGTACATAGTAAGATATGTTTAAATTATTGAAAGTAATTTAAAAATTAAAGAATTTCTATTTAATGTTGAATATTAATTGTAATTTAAATATAATTTGTTATATTTTTCTTTATTATATATATATTTTTGTACATTTACAACTTCCTTGTCTGGAATTTCATTCATATTCCAAATGAACTAAATCTGTATCTATTTTATAATATTCATATTGAATTTTTTTCATGTCCTTAATTTTTTAAATTCCAATAATTTTTCAGAATAATATGTTTTTTTGTCAATATATTAATAAATATTTTTTTATTTTATAAGAATTTCAATCTATTTTTTTGGTTACATTGGATTGTACATATAGTGGTCCATGTTTTATACACTTTTTTAATCTCCATATTCTTTATATTAAGTGGAATTAGAGGTAATTGTGTTTTACATGTGATGAATCACATGATTCTTTTATAAATTGTTTTCATTTAATGTATTCGGAGTTAATGGAATTTCACTTACAACAATGGACTTTTTCATGTTCTAGAAGTGGTGATTCACTTGTTAGATGTACATAAAGTGGTCCTACACTAAAGGTATGTGGATAATTTTCATTTAACTATTTTAGAGGCTAGGGTGTTTCACTATTTTGAATCTTGTGGCACTATAATATTCATATTTTGGATAAATTTTATAGAATCATAAGATCATATCCCCATTGAAACATCTAACTTTTTAATGTATATTTAAATTGATGAAAATAATTTTTTTAAAAGCATTAGATATATATTTTAATGAACCAGAGAAAAAATAAGTTCCATTTGGTATATATTAGAAATAAAAATATTAATATATTTATTGAAATATTATTTTCTATAGGAAACCATAAATCAATTCAAATAATCATTTTAAATTATTACATTCTTATTGGAGATATAATATGATCGGGCTGTGAAAATATAAAACATTATTTTACTACATTTATAAAAATTTTAAAAAATATTATAAGAAAAATAATGTAAAATATGGTATTTAATCTCATAAATTATTAGAAGATAGAAAATAAAATTTATTAAAAAGTTTTCATCAAATAAAAATATTAATAAAACATTTGTAATAAAATGGATATGGCAGAGACTGATTCATTTAGAAAAAGGATATATATGTTGAGAGTCTCTTAAAAACATCCTTTTGGACTTTTTTATCACCAAAGAGGTTGAAATTGGAATTAATTCTTGAAACCCCATAAATAACCACTATAGAATAATTTGTTTTATAGATAATGAAAATAAAAATCTCCCAATTAAATTGAATCTCAAACAATCCCAATTAAAAGATATATTTTAATATAAACACTTAGCATTTTGGGAAATTTTGGGTTTTAAAATTATGAAAGAGTGAACATTCTATGCACCAGTTAATCACCATAATTTTCATGAAAATAATCATAGAATACATTATTGGTCATTATAAACAACACAAATAAGAAAATATATAGTGAAAATAGACCATAACACAATAAAGTATGTTGAGATGAGAAACCCCGTAGAAAAATAGTATCTATTAAATCAAAATTTCATGAAATTTAAAACATGAGATTTATTTTTAAATCCCTTAGATTTCATAAAGAATGTGGTAAAATCATCTATATGGAATTATATACACCACATAATAAAAATCAAGTGGTGAAGATCAAATTTGTATCAAACAAATAATAGTGAGATTAAAATTTGGTAACTCCTTTATTGTGATGGTTTTTATAGATTTTATCCTCTTTCATACTAAATTTATATTTATTATACACCAATACTATAATAATATTCATTTTTATCCTGCTATAGGTAATTCCCTTCTAATTTTCAATCACCAATTTATTAATAATTTGGAATTAATATCAATATTTTGGAGTAAATTTTTCCATTTCCATGCGTGTGTCTATCTTATGGTTCTTTTTATTCCAAATTGGTAATTGTTACGTAATATTAATCATGTAATAAATATCATATTAATTTTTTATATGAATTTTTTTGATGAGCTATGGAAGTTTGTGAAGTTAAATGAATTACATGACATCATGGAGAGGGTAGTCTAGATATACATAAGAGTAAAACATTAATTTTAAAAATAATGAAAATATAAGTTATTAAAAAATATTTTTTCATTTGGTAATCATAATTATAATATTTATATTATGTATATTTACTAAATCCATCATTATATAAATCCATTATAGTCAATGATTGTAAATTAAATATATCTCTCCATGGAGGTGTTATTCTGAACTTATACATGAGATACGCTTTCATTATCTATTAGATGGAAATGATATTAAAAATGGTTATATCATTAACATATAAATATTTCAATATTATAATGATATAAATTTCAATATATTCATTTTATTATAGAGTATTCAGAGGATGTCAGAGAATAAATAACTAAGAAGGAAATCGGTTAATACAATTAAATCTTCATTGGGTATCCTCCGTCATATTACACCCTAATCCTTCAGGGTTTAGTTTTTATATGGGAAAGACCCAACATGATGTGGAGAGTCGAGTATTTATGTGTAATCAGATGATCTATGTTTCTTTAACATGCTCAATTGGTGTGGTAAAAATATAAGATGGCGTTTGTTTTTATAAGTGAGGGGAATGAGAACCTTGTTAATATTCATATCTTTAAAATAATATCAAGTTGTTTTCCTTGGAATATGGTATGAAAAGGAAAATATAATACATAATTGAAAATAGTAAAGTGAAAATATACACACAAAAAATTATTTATACATGATATTGATTATATTTGAATTATCACCTTTTAGTTTAACCCCATGTGTTAATCCTTTTAACCCGTGCTATGATGATAGGATTTATATCATGGTTACTCTTAATTAAGACTAAAAATGATGATGTAATTTATAAATAATATATATTATTATATTTAAAATTAATAATATAATTTCAAATATTCATTATATAGTTTTATAATTACATAATTCTAATATATCAACACAAAATGCATAAAAAATTTAGAAAAAAATTTTCATTCATAAAAAAATGAATTTATTCATATTCAATTCCAATTAACAACAATTATCAGAATATTAATTTATTTTATTAAATTTATGATATAAATGTTTTATTAAAATCAGTAATAATTGATTATTAATTTTATTTATGATGATAAAATACATTTTTCACATAAAAACTGTTATTTTTGAAAAATAAAACATTTTACATTCAAAAGATATTTTATTTAGTTTAAACTAGTTGATAATGTCATAACCCATCCTCTGGGACCCATACCACGACTACCCCAAGCCCTCCTCCCATAGTCCACGGCCTGGTGACTAGAGCTGGTGGTATTACTTTTCTAGTGGGTGGCATTTTCTATGTACCTATACGTAAACACACTCACAATCCCAGTGCATAATGCTGAAAAGGAAAACATGTGTTCAAATAAAATAAACAATAAGAGTAGAGGTTCAAGATTTAAATAAAAAGGGATATAATAAAAACCCAAAAAATTACAAGTTCTAAAAAATTGAGTAAAATGTATCTTAAAATTCATCCGCATAAAACCCTATATGATGGGTAGGTGTAGAGTTATATTCAGAAGCTATAGGAGTAAGTCTCGCCTTAATGATATCAATGGGAACCTCTTAGTCCTCGAACACCAAGGTCTCTATCAAATCTTCGTTCATCTGCACAAGTCCTGACATTTGTAGTCAATGCTATTGTAGGGGTGAGTAATACAATACTTAGTATAGACCCTAAACCACAAATAAAGACCATGATGGAAAACTAAACACTATGAAATTTTAATCTCACATAGGTATAACCTAATGTAAAGGAAAAATTATTATTATTCGTAAACTTTGATAATCTTGTACACTAGAGGTACTCAACCTTGTTGAGTCACTGAGATTTACTCGTCTGTCGGTGTAACGCCCCGACCCCAGTTACCCAGAGTTGGTGCATTATTACATAAAATTGGCATGAATACAAGGAATCATGTCCCAAAGGACAGGTCAGATTAGCAGTCTTGGAAACACTAGATACATTTATAATGGTTATATTACATCATAAAATGAAAACTACAACAACATAGTCTCCATATTCCACACTCGTATCCCTGCATAATTTCCTGGAAATTCATTCATAAATTACTTCTTCACATCTTGGGAAAAATAAAACATTGAAATGGGTGAGATCAGATGCTCAGTGAGGATAACAATATAGGAGAAACTTTCATAAATAAACATAAAAATTTAAGGCAATGTATAACTAAAACAAAAGCCTTTTAAACTTGAACTTCAGCATAGTATGTCAAAGATAAAATGAAATGATTCCATTTACTTATTCACATGGATATTCTACTAGTAGAATAATAACATGCAATATTAATAAACACTTTCATAATGACGGAATGCATAATTCCAGACTATCATAACCACGTAGCCAAGGCCTCGTGCCAAGACTACAAATAAGATTTTGTCAAGGTCTCGTGCCAAGACACTATTTTGTCTCATGAGACCTATTGATGCATCGAGGAGATATAGTAGGCTCCACCTGTCACTTACTAAGTCCAATGCATTCCTCATATGAACAGTTTTATACATAACATAAACATTCGTATTAAAACTAGCATATGAAATTTCATTAATTTCTCCATAAACCACGAATGGTATAAAAATAACACATCCACATTCATACATATCACAAAACCTTCAATACAATATGGAAGTTTTTTATCATAAGAAATCTACATCAAATAAACTTAAAATCCATCAAAAGATGTTGACATAGATGAAATCAAAACTATTTGAGAGAAATATCTCTTTTTTTTCAAATTATTTAAAAGTCACACGTTTATTAAGGAAGTTATTTAAAAAAGATTTTTGAATCAAAGTGTCCCAAACCACTTTGATATTTTTGAAAAGAAATATCATTTAAAAACATTCATGTACATATAAATAAATCCTTAAAATCATTTTGAAAATATGGCCATTAATTAAAAAAATTTAGAAAGATAAATTTTTAAAACATTTAAAATTATGATTTTGTAAAAATTACCTTTCAGAAATTATTAAAATATACATTTTAAAATCATTTAAATGTAACATATTAATAAAATAAAACATTTACTTGGAAAATATCTTTATAAGCTTTTAAAGGAAGATTCTAATATTTTATAACGGTAGAAAATAGCCGCACCCGTCGTATAAGTTAAAAAAATACATTCTTACCTTAATTCTGTTGAAAAGATTAAAAAGGACCTTGTTTGGAAAACGACAGAAAGATTCCATTATAAACCTCTTGTAAAAATTCAAACAAGAGTATAAATTACTTTAAACCTTATTCCATAAAATAGCAATAATGTTTTGAAATACATTTTTAGGAAACTTGGATGTGGATGATAAAGAGGTCCTAGTAGATAATTACGTATAAACAACCTCGGATAATGAAGAGATTGTGAAATAAACCCTTACTAATTTGGTAACTTATGAAACATACACCCCATGAAAGAGGTATCATACAATGAATATTTAAATACACATAAATTAAAGTGTATTAAATAAATAATACAATTATGGGTAGTACATACACCACACAAAAGGTAATAGTGGCAATATGGCATAAATCTCACGGGAATATGGAGTGAGATGAAAACCCCTTACCTTGAACTTTGGATTAGTCGATCGTATTTTAACCTCCTATATAATAGTTAAAACATTGTTATTAAATTATACAATAACCATATACATAATTATGATATCATATATGATCTTCTAATAATTCTTTGTTAATAATACTTTACTATTATCGTCGTTTCTGGTGTTAACTTACTCATCTTCTTTTATATGTTTTGTTTCATAAGTCGTGTTTGTTATGGATAGGATGTATATTATTCAAATACAGAATGATATAAAGTTCTTAAACATTAATTTTAATCATAAAATTAGAATTATTCTTGAATGGATACAATGGTGAATGAATCTCATCGCATTCATGGAGATGGTAATCCATACGTACGCACGAACGCTACTTCCATTTAATTTTTCATTTAAAAAGGAATCAAACCCAAATGATACATAGGTATATAATTATTACATTATAATATAATATCATATATGTGTTACTTAAGTTCATTAACACCATCCTTTATACATTCCATGTATGGTATGAACGAGTCATATCACTTTGAGGAGGCGGTAGTCCGCACTTCCTCAAATGAAATTATCGTATATATATACAACATTAAACGAATAATGGTATGATATAAAATGTAATTACAGAAGATTATATATAAAATAAATATCATTAGTATCATATTTAATTATAGTTCCATCATAATGGCCACCATTAGAGGTGGTAGGAAATAATTGAACAATCATCGATTCATGAGGCGTTTGGTTTCCATCCACAGAAACATTATGTTCTTCACCCATTAGATGGATGTGTATGTAAGTGTAGTTAAAATACTTCTAATAAAAATATCCTTGTATATTTTGGATAATTTTTTTGTTACAAAAGAAAATAATAAGAAGTGTTTAGGTGTTGGATATGTAAAATAAAAGAAAATAAGCTAAGAGAAATCACTACCTTTAATTTGGGTAACTCCCTTTGGTTTGAACCAAAAAAGACTCTTGAAGTGCCTTCTTCCTAAGGTAAGGCTTCTAAGATGATGATATGTATGAAGGGAGATTAATTGGGAAGAGTTTTTAAGAGAGAAAAGGCTTGAGAGGTGAGAGGAATTGGTTAGAAGTGGTGTCTTTTTATAAGGGGGAGGTGGGGCTCTTTATGAAAATCTAGAAATATTATTTTATAATAAATTAATATTCGGTTTTTAATTTATCCAAAGTAGATTATTTAAATTTTAAGGTGGGTATGGTTCGAAAATTACTCAACCAATAGAATTTAGCCAGTTTTGGGTCATTATATTAACCTTGTCTTTTAGTTTTAACTCTTAGTTAATTAGTTTGACACTTACCATGTCACTTTGTATTTTTATATTATATAGTTAATAAACATACTATATACCTCCAATTGACCGCCATTTTGTCCATTAATGATACAGATATCATGATATAAGTCTCTTTTCCGAACACCAAATTTTTAATAATAGAATATAAATTAATAATATAATATTTGTTTTAAAAACTCATTTATGTCAATTTTGACACTAATCAATAATTGATTTTATTAAAGTCCTAAAAACTTTATAAATTCGAACCAAATTAATTTAAGAAATCCTAACATGTCATATGAACCAATAAAATTCTTTTATTTCATCAAAATTTTTAAATTATATTTATTTAAACTTTTATAATAACAATTATTTGATTCTTTCATTAATTAGGAAAATATTGCATCATCATTGTGTCATATATATTTTTACTTTTTCAGTAGATACAAACTATAAATAAATTACCATTATGTTGGAAATATTTTTATCATTATAATGAATATTTATAATCGAAAATATAACATATATAACCCTATGTAAAAATAGTTTTTCCAACAGATATAAGCTTATGTCATTTTTGTATTCACTATAACTTAATTAATATAAAGTGTCCCTATCACCTACAAGTGGCTCAATGGGGTCTCAAAATCGATCAAAATATGCCCATGGTCGGACATGTATCCACCAATAAGGTTTGGGCATGTTTTAGGGTAATTTATTATTATTATAATATTATTTGTTAACCCTTATTTATTGGATTTACCCTTTAACCATGGTAAATAAAATATTTACTGAAGTAATTATTCAAAATGTCTAAAACTAAAAGTTTCATATTTACACAAATTGTAAATCCTGATTCCAAATATGGAATCCATTTTTCCAAATTCAAAACATAGAAGTGGCCGAAATTAATTTAAAATTAATTCCCACTGTTAAAATAAAAAACGTGTTTTTAAGATATAATAACTATCAAAAGATTGACAGTTGTTTATGTTCGGTTTAATTGTGAAATTATGTTCAATTACCAAAAATGTATTAAATGGTAAAAATATATTATAAATATACTTTAAAACCACTCAAATTCATAATTTATCACTATTAATTATTTTGATTAAAAAATTTGTTTTTAATTAAAATTTAGTAATTTTCACTATTCATCAAAATATAAAAGTTATTAGAAAAGTACCAAAAATTCACCCTAAGATAATTTCGATATTCTGAATCCAAAAATGAAGTCCATTCTGATTGATAAAATGTATAAAATTTCAAAAATTGGTTATTATAATTCATAACCGCTCGTTTGATTGGTTGTGGTGTCTGTTAGAACTCGAAGTTGCGTACAACACACGCTACTATATTATTCAAAGTGAAGCGTACCGTGGAAGCTTGAGGTGTTACATTCTCCCCTCCTTCAATAAATTGCATCATCGCAATTTTAAATTGTTCTTTGAAAATAAATGGTTGAAAATAGAAAGTATCTTTGTGGGAAAACCCACATCAGAAATTGGGTTAATAATATTTAGTCTTAAGAAGAGGAAAAGAGAAATGAAAGGGTAACCACCAAATTATGATCTCTATTAGGAGAAAATTAGTGGAAATTAGAGACACATAATTGGAGGAAAAACATAAATATTTATAGGGAGTGATTGAGGTCATCAATCACAAACAATTATAGAATTGTGGTTCTCAAAACCACTAATTTATGATGATTTAAAATACCATTGGTTCAACAAAACGTAAGGTATTATGATAACACATTTTTTGGTTTTAATATACCTTATATAATGTTTAATAATTAATTTATCCATAAAATAAGAGGATATATATATATATACTTTACAAGTACAGATTCATCTTCCAACTAATTCCTACTACAAACTCATCTTTTACTCTAAAAGATTTAAAATATATATATATATATATTCTATTTATCCCAATCGTATAGGGTTTTAAAAATAATGAATTTATAATTCACATATCAGACCCCTTAATAAAACTACATTATTCAATCCAGGACATCACGTGGGCTAGTGGTAAGTGATACACCCTTGTCGACCTTCGGTTGTGGGTTCAAGTCCTATAGCCTTGCCGAACGTGACGGGTTGCCGCCCAACCTCCGGTTTGTCCTTTTATAAAAATCCCAAAATAACCATTCAAAAAAAATCCCTTCCAACCGTTATACTTATCTAAAATACTTCTGTAAACTCTCAGTCCAAAATGTTTATGAAAGATAAGCATAATGTAGATTCTTTTTACCTAGTAATAGCATGTGAATACATTCATCATGTATTCTTTTAAAACACTGAATCATCCTAAATTACCCGAAAAACTTGTTGATTATATTCATGCTCCCTTATTTTTTATAGAATACTGGATATACTTCATCTATCCAAAAAATGTTCTAAACTCCAACAATTATGGAATGTATAAATATTTAATCAGTTTCAAGGCAGTCAAGAATATCCAATATAATTTACCCAAATCAACAATATATTTTTCCAAAATCTATACCTCAATTTTAGGATCATATTAAGGTTTATCTTTCCTTCAACCATGTAATTTCCAAAAAATTTAACTTGTTGTAGATTCACTCTTCTTAGTACCATAAAATCTCAAATCCTCAATGAAATATTACTGCAATATAATCATTATTTATTATTAGTACATCAATGATACAACACTTCAATGAAATAATTACAAAATAAAAACATAATAACACTAGTCATTCCTCTTCAAATGTGGTAGTATCATAACTTGATTATTATCCAATAGCTTCATTTGCGGCATAGCCTGATGATTTGGACATCGGTTTGTGTAGTGTGAAAACTCTTTGCAGATGAAGCATTGAACATTTGAAACATTTTTCTTTCCTTTGGAGTCACGTAATTGGTTTCCGTTTTCTCCACACTTATAACATACTCACATTCCCTTCAAGCATTTTCCAAGGTGATTCTTTCTACAGTTATCACATATGGGAAAATCCTTCTTTACCATATTCCCTTTATCTATCCTTCTCTATACCATCCTTTCCTTCTCTAGCTTCCCTCCAAAGCCATAGGGCTCTGATAATTCTTTACTTATCATATCAACACATAATAATATTTCTTCATATGATGATAATACATGCGAGACTATTTCCCTTCTAAATTCTCTCTTAAGACCATAAAAGATATGATATTTCTTACTCTTTGGATCATGTGTATTGATGGAGTTCTCATTCCTTTTACTGGGTTCCATTTCTAAACAATGGTATAAACTACATCATTTTCTGAATCAAAATACATAATTCCATACTTGTAAAACACTTAACATAAATTGAACAGTTTATGGATATAATCCATAATCATAAAAATGTTTTCTTTGAGGAAGTATATACTCATAAACCCTTCACAATGGTTCATAAAGAAAATGAGAATTATCCTAAGCATATCCCACAGGAGTGTGGTAACCAAGAGTGCAGCAAGGCCCGTTGTCGTGCAGCAGTTCCTGTTCGAGTCTAGCTCAAAGAGGTGTTTTCGGGTTTTACCCCTAGGTACATCTATGTCAGAGCCGCCTCTACCTGCTCATATCCAGAAAGGGAAATATTGCTCAGAAAACTCACAAAATCTCTATAATATCAAAATTCTAGGATGTTCTTCTCTACTAATCCTCAAAGTATACCTTAGGTCTATGTCCTCTAATCGTAGTTTATCTAAATGTAGCTTCCAAGGTTATTTCTAAACTTCCTATGATACCAACTATAACGTCATGACCCCAGTTACCCAAAGTCGGTGCATTATTACATAACATTGGCATGATTACAGGGAATCATGTCCCAAATGACCAATCAGTTTAGCAGTCTTTGAAACACTAGATACATTCATAACGTTTATATTACATAATAATAATAAAAACTACAACAACATAGTCTTCATATTACACACTCATATCCACACATACTTTCCCTACAGGTCATTCATAAATTACTTCTTCACATTCTGGGAAAAGTAAAACATTGAAAGGGGTGAGCTCAGATGCTCACTAAGGATAACAATATAGAAGAGACTTTCATAAATAAACATAAACATTTAAGTCAATGTATAACTAAAAAAAATCCTTCTAAACTTGAACTTCAGTATAATATGGAAAAGATAAAATGAAACTATGTCATTTACTTATTCACATGGATATTCTACTAGTCGAATAATCACATTCAATATCAATAACCACTTTCATAATGACGAAATGCATAATTCCAGATTATCATAACCATGTAACCAAGGCCTCGTGCCAAGACTACAAATAAGATTTTGTCAAGGCCTCGTGCCAAGACACTAGTTTGTCTCATGAGACCTACCGATGTATCGAGGAGCTATAGTGTGATCCACCCGTCACATATTAAGTACAATACAGTCTACATATGAATAGGTTTAAACATAACATAAACATTCGTATTAAAACTAGCATACGAAATGTCAATACTTTCTCTATAAACCTTGAATGGTATAAAAATAACACATCCACAGTCAAACATATCACAAAACCTTCAATACAATATAGAAGTGTTGTATAATAATAAATAAACATTAAAAAAACATAAAATCCATCAAAGGATGTTGACATAGATGAAATCAAAACTATATGAGAGAAATATCTTTTTTTTTTGAAATTATTTAAAAGTAACACATTTATTACGGAAGTAATTTAAAAGAGATTTTTGATTCAAAGTGTCCCATACAACTTTGAAACTTTTGAAATTAAATATCATTTCAAAACATTCATGTCCATATAAATAAATCCTTAAAATAATTTTGAAAACATGTAAATTAATTAAAAAGATTTATAAATATAAAATTTTAAAACATTTAAAATTCTGATTTTGATAAAATGTACCTTTCATAAATTATTAAAATATTCATTTTGAATTTATTTAAATGTCACATAATTATAAAATAAATCATTTACTTTGAAAATATCATTATAATCATGTAAGTTAATCTTCTAATATTTTATAAATGTGGAAAATAGCCGCACCCGCCATATATGTTAAAAAAAGACATTCTTACCTTAATTCTGTCGAAAAGGTTAAAAAGGACCTTATTTGGAAAACGACAGAAAGATTATTTTATAAACAACCTCGGATAATGAAGAGATTGTGAAATAAACCCTTACCCATTTGGTAACATACGAAACATACACCCCATGAAAGAGGTATCATATAATGAATATGTAAATACACATATATTAATGTGTATTACATAAATAATAAAATTATGGGCAGTACATACACCACACAAAAGGTAATAGTGGAAATATGGAATGAAACTCACGGGAATAAGGAGTGAGATAAAAACCCCTTACCTTGAAATTCTCATTAGTCGATGGTATGTTAACCCCCTATATAATAGTTAAAACATTGTTATTAAATTATACAATAACCATATACATATTTATTATATCATATATGATCTTCTAATAATGCTTTGTTAATAATACTTTAGTATTATAGTCGTTTCGGGTGACAACTTGCTCGTTTTGTTTTATATGTTTTGTAACATAAGTCGTGTTTGTTATGGATAGGTTGTATATTATTCATATCCATAATGATATAAAGTTCGTAAAAATTAATTTTAATCGTAAAATGAGAATTATTCTTGAATGGATACGATGGGGAATGAATCTCATCGCGTTCGTGGGGACGGTAATCCGTACATACGCATGAACGCTACATCCATTTCATTTCTCATTTTTAAAGGAATCAAAACCAAATGATAAATAGGTATATAATTATTCAATTATAATATAATATCTTATATGTGTTACTTACGTTCATTAACACCATCTTTTATACGTTCCATGTATGGTATGAACGAGTCATATCACTTTGAGGGGGCGGTAGTCCACACTTCCTCAAATGAAATTATTGTATATATATACAACATGAAACAAATAAGGGTATGAAATAAAATGGAATTAAAGAAGATTATATATAAAATAAATATCATTAATATCATATTTAATTATTGTTCCATCATAATGGACACCATGAGATGTGGTAGGAGATAATTGAACAATCATCGCTTCGTGAGGCGTTCGGTTTCCATCCAGAGAAACATTATGTTCTACACCCATTACATGGATGTGTGTTTAAGTTCAGTTTCAATACATCTAATAAAAATATCATAGTATATTTAAGATACTTGTTTTGTTACAAAATAAAATAATAATAATAGTTTAGGGGTTGGATAAGTAAAATAAAATAAAAGAAGCTAAGATAAATCGTTACCTTTAATTTGGGTTACTCATTTTGGTTTGAACCAAAAAGGACTCTTGAAGTGCCTTATCCATAAGGTATGTCTTATAATAAGAGTATAGGGATGTAGGGAGCTTAATTGGGTAGAGTTTGTACGAGACAAAAGGCTTGACAGGTGTGAGGAATTGGATAGAAGTGGTGTTCTTTTATAAGGGGGAGGATGGGCTGTTTAGGAAAATCTAGAAAATTAGTTTATAATAAATTAATATTCATTTTCTAATGAATCCAAAGTAGATTATTTAAAGGTTAAGTTTGGTATGGGTTGAAAATAACTCAAATAATTGAATTTATACAGGTTTGGGTAATTATATTAACCTTATCTTTTAGTTTTAACTCTTAGTTAATTAGTTTGACACATACCATGTCACTTTGTATTTTTTTATTATATAGTTAATAAACATACTATATATCTCCAAAAGACCCCCAAGTGGTCCATTAATGATACACCTATCATGATATAAGTCTCTTGGAGGAACCTTAGATTTTTAGGATTTTAATATAAATTAATAATATAATATTTGTTTTAAAAACTCATTTATGTCAATTTTGACACTACTCAATAATTTATTTTTGTTAAGGTCTTAACAACTTTATTAATTAGAATAAAATTTATTTAAGCAATAATAACATGTCATATTAACCAATAAAATTTGTGTATGTCATCAAAACTTTCAAATTTTATTTATTTTGACATTTATAATATCAATTATAAGATTCTTTCATTAATAAGGAAAATATTACATCATTATTGTGTCTTATATGTTTTTACTTTTTCAATGTTTAAAAATTATAAATAAAATACAATTATGCAGGAAATCTTTTTATCTTTCTATTGAATATTTATAATAGAAAATATAACATATATAACCCTATGTAAAAATTGTTTTTCTAAAATATATTATCTTATTTCATTTTTGTATTCACTTTAACTTAATTAATATAATGTGTCCCTATCACCTACAAGTGGCTCCTTGGGGTCCCAAAATCAACCCAATGATGCCCACGGTCGGACATGTATCCACCAATAAGGTTAGGACACGTTTTATGGTAATTTATTATTATTATAATATTATTTTTTAACCCTTCTTTACCGGATTTACCCTTTAACCATGGTAAATAAAATATTTACCGAAATAATTATTCAAAATGTGTAAAAATAAAAGTTATCTATTTACACAATTTGGACAAATTGATTCCAAATATGGAATCCATTTTTCCGAATTCAAAACATAGAAATGGCAGAAATTAATTTGAAATTAATTCCCGTAGTTAAAATAAAAAAGCGTGTTTTTAATATATAATAACTATCAAAAGATTGACACTTGTTTATGTCCAGATTAATTTTGAAATTATGTCCAATGACCAAAATTGTATTAAATGGTAAGAATATATTCTAAATATAATTTAAAACCACTCAAATTCATAATTTATCATTTTTAATTATTTTTATTAAAAAAGTTGTTTTTAATTAAAATTTGGTAATTTCCACTATTCATCAAAATATAAAAGTTATCAGAAAAGTACCAAAAATTCTCCCTAAGCTAATTTTGATATTCTGAATCCAAAAATGAAGTCCATTTTGAAAAATAAAATTTATAAGATTTCAAAAATTGGTTATTACTATTCATAATGGCTAGTTTGATTGGTTGTGGTGTGTGTTAGAACACGAAGTTGCGTACAACACACGCTACTATATTAATCAAAGTGAAGCGTACCGTGGAAGCTTGGGGTGTTATAGTCGGGCCACTGAGGTCCACTCATCTACTGCTCTTCATTCATGCCACTATGATCAAATCGAATACAACATGTCTATGGGGCCATTGAGGACCACTCTTCTGGTGTGCCACTAAGTTCTTCTCATTTTATAGGCCAATGTGGTCCACTCGGCTACTTCTCTTCTTCCAGGACACTCAGGTTCGCTTGGCTATTTCTCTTCAGCTAGGCCACAGAGGTTTTCTCGGACAATGATCACTATGATATTGATTCAAGGGTAATCTACTCCTCAAGCCATCAGTCATATCCCAAATTCCATGAAAACTAACAAGCAGTATGTCAAAAGGACCACCTTATCATGAGGGTACCAACTCAGCTAATTTCTCAACAATCGAATGCACAATTTGGATGTTATGGATGCTTTAGTAAAAAGAGTCTACTGGGGTTTGGGTTTGGTCTGACCCGATGAATCGACCCAACCTGGGTCTAACAAAAACCAGATCTAGCTAGGTATGTAGGGCCCATCTCAGACTAGCTGGGTCATGGGCCTGACCTGGCTTCTCTCTCTGAGCCTGTTGTGAGCAGGCTGCCTTCCCTTGCCCGAATACGACATTGGTCACCATGTCCACTCCTGATCCACATAGAGGGTTCACAACGTGACCACCCCATGGGTCGCTGCAGGTCCCTCTTGTCATGGTCATGTTGTAATGTGGAATTCGACTACATGAAGTGTCTCGAGGACGCATCTGCAGGAGACCCTACCACCAACTATTGTAGGCGGCCATCATCCAATACCCTACGACCAGTGCCGCAAGGACCTCCACTACTACTGCACACTCTCAGTCCTTCCATGGGCAACCAGAATTGTTCTGATGGTCCAATCTCCAACCTGATAATATTTTCATTGATCTATGGATTCAGTCATGAAGAACATAAGAACAACTGCAACAGAGGGACCCGACCTTGTTCATGTCGTCCTGATTCCTCTACATTAGAATAAAAGTGATATTGTAAACACTATGTTTATATCCCTTCGTGCCCGAGATAAACAAATCCACCTTGGAAGAAATAATGAAACACAGATCTTCCTATTGGAGGGTTGATCCGTGTTCAGTTTTTTACAAAGAATGATTAGGGAAACAATTTCCCCATGAATACACCCATACCTCAAAGTTATATTGTTCATTGGTGGGGATTGCACCACTGCGTTCGTCACTCAAAAATTCATTGTTGGGGGTTGTTCTTCGTTTGTTGCTCCCCAATTCTAAATCTCCAAGGGTTCGATGAAATTCTACAACATACCAACTATTAGTCTACAGTCAATCCATTAATGGTTGGAAAATGTGTTTCATCATTTCTATTACATTGCATTGCAGCATCATTATGTAGTTTCATAAATGAAATAGCATTTAGGTTATGCTCAAGCTGCAACAATTTTATGTTTCAGTGAATTAAAAATTAAAAATAAAATAAACATTTAATCTTAATTTTTTTTCCTTCACCAATTTTTTTAATAAAATTTCGTAGAATGTATGAAAACTATATTTTTTCCTTGACCCATACCGGTCAAGGTTATGTCCTTTATTTGGATCAGTCATCATTCTGGATGCAACAATTCCCTCATATATTTATTTCAGACATAGATTTAGATGTTTCTAAAACCACAAACATTCGCTATTTTAACTAAGATTTAAAAAGTTCAAACAGTTTTTATTGGATAAATGAAGCACATGATCAAGTATTGTTTGAGATCCTGGTCTTGAAATAATCCCATACAATTAAAAAATATATATATAGAATACTGATACATTACTTTACCCCCCCCCCTAGGGATTTTCTTCCCTGTAAGCCAAATTAGTGGCTAAAAATCAAATGGGGGTACTGAGATTAGATCTGAACATCCAACTCCAAAGTTCTCTCATATAGATTCTCATGATGCCACCAGACATGCACTAGAGGAATCGATCAACCACGAAGGACCTGCTTCTGTCAATCGTCATATTTATTGGGAACTCTGCAAATGTCGGCTCATCATCAATTTCCAACATGACCCTGTCAATGAAGTAGGATGAATCATAAACATTCCTCCCCCGCTACGATATGTGGAAGACATTATTCCTCCATTGTATATATGTGGGTATATCTAGGAAGTACGCCACCATGCCAAATCTGCTTAGATTCTTGAAAGGGTCGATGATTCTCAAAGACAACTTTCTGACATGGCCAAATCTATACAATCCCCATCATGGTGAGAACTGAAGGAACACATGGTCTCCCTCATCGCATTCCAAGGGACTCCATATCCTATCAGCATAAGAATTTGGTATTCTTTTTACAGTTCTCATCCACTCCTATATGACCTACACCTTCCCAGTTGTAGCTCATACCAACATTGGGCCATGAGAGCTGACTCCCCTTTGTCTGTCCAACATAACAGTTATCTTTATTATCACCCATAAAACGCCTCTAACAGTACCATAAAAATGGTGGAGTGGTATTTTTTATTTTTCACAAACTCCATAGGTGGTTGGTGATCCTCCCAACTCTGGATGAAGTACATGATGCTAGAACAAAGCATATACTCTAAAACCAAGATAGTCCTCTCTGTATTACCATTTGTTTGATGTTAAATGTTGTGCTCAAAATGAAGATGAGTCCCAATTGGCACCTCAAATCCCTTCCACAGCTGAGATTTAATGTGTCTGTCTTGATCTAAAACTATTTTTGATGGGGCATCGTGGGGTAAAACTATATCTTATATCTAGAGGCTTCTGATGCTCTATACTAAACCCTTCTCCCAGATGTTTAGGATGTGGGACAACATGCTGAGTTGATCAACCTTCACCTTGATAGAATCATTCCGCCTGGATGTGTGGCATAAATCATTCACAAAGTCTATCAATATGTTATTACACATCTACTCTATCACCTCATGTGGATGAGTCAAGCCACTTGAAACCTGATACTCAACATTCACTTGTCTACAAGTGAGGAACCGAGAAATTAACTCGGCCACTGCCTTCCTCATTTCTGACCACCAGAACTATCAACATAGGTCCTCATAAATATTTTTTACTCTTGGATGTACCACCAAAGGGTTGGTGTGGAACTTCTGCTGAACCTCCTCCGATGATTCCACTGGAACAACAATGCACCCTCATAAAATTATGAGGTACTTTCCACTTATCAAGTGTCTTACAGGATCCAATATTGAGGATAACTGATCACGTCATGCCACACTGGAAACTTACACAAGTTGTACCTCCCTAAATCACATTAATAGTGGGTGAGTGATATCCATTGACTAGAGATAAGCTGCTCTTTCACCATCCATAATGGATATATGTATCGTCGATAACTTATCTGATGCCTCACTCAGAAACTGCAAACCAGATTTCCTGTTGAGGACATCCACCACCATGATCCCCTTCCCAGGAGTGTAGATTATCTCGAAGTCGTCGTCTATGAGGAACTCCATCCATTGACACTGCCTCATGTACAGGTCCTTCTAGAAGATGATATACATCATAATTTGGTTATCATATGAGACGGTAAACCTCTAACCCATAAAGTAGTCTTTCCACATATTCAAGGAAAAGAAAAATGTTGCTATCTCTTGGTCATGGGTCACATTATTCTGCCCATGCATCCTCAACATCCATGAACCGTAGGCGGTCACTACATGCCCCTGCATCCAGACACAACCCAGTCTAGTCCTTGATGTGTCCCAGAATACAATATACACAATTCCATCCTCGAGTAGTCTCAAGATGGGGGAACTCATCCGTCTCTACTCAAATCGTGAAAACACTACTAGCACTTTTCTATCCACATGAAGGGTTTTCCCTACCATTTTAAAGCCCGTATGTGTGGCGTTAACCTGTAAAAGTTGGGAATGAACCTCTGGTAGTACCAACCATACCCAAAAAACTCCATACCTCATTCACTCTCATATATGTCCCCTAAGGAAGAGCCACCTCTATCTTTTCTAGATCCACTACAACTCCATCCTTCAATATAAAATTTTCTAGAAAGTGGACCTACCGAATATAGAACACACACTTTGAGAGATTACCATAAAGATAGTTCTCTTAAAGTGTATCCTGGGATATCTGTAGGTGTGTAGTGTTCTCCTCCTCAGACAAGAGTGAACCGGGATGCAATGAATGAGGAAAATGAAAAACCAATCAATGTAGGGGTATATGATCATGTCAATGAGTCCAACGAACACTTAAAGGTAATTAATCATGTTAAAGGAATTACAAAGAACTAGTAGTGGTCATACCAATATATAAAGGTTTTATTTGGTACATCCCCATCCCGTACATGAATTTGATGATCACATGATCTGAGATCTATCTATGAGAACCATCTTGCTCCCTTCATCTGATCAAAGAGTTCCTTAATAATTGGAAGGGGATACATTTTCTTCATGGTCACCTAGTTCAGGAACCGAAAGTCCATGAACAACCTAAAACACCCATATTCTGTCATGATACACAATACTGGGGATGCCCAAGATCAAACACATGGCCTTACGAGGCACTTCACCTGCAAATAATCAAGCTACAACCTCAACACATGAAGCAATGAAGAATCCATATGATATGCTGGTGTGGATGTTTGTTTCATCTAAGGGTATATATCAATGTAGAATCCTTACCATCTATGTTAGGAAGTCGTCCTGAAACATCATTAATAAATAATAATTTGTACTCACCCACCACTATAGGAAAATGAGGACTCTTCTAGTCCACCGCATAGAGGGTGATGCAATCCAACTGGTGAGTGATCACCATAACCCTCCTCTGAGAATTGTTTTCCTATGCTGCAAGCACTCCATTCTAGCTAGTGAAGGATATCATGGTTCATTCTCCATGGACACACTATACTCTGTGTCTAAAACAGTCAATACGAGCATGAACTGTGGATAAACAATCTATTCAAAGGATTATATCATAAGGCCTCAACCCCGCTACTATGAGAACCCATCTGAATATATTTCCTCAAATGTAAGCTCACATTACCAGAACCAGTGTGTAGTCATAGTATCCCATTCTATAAAAGTTTATTATAATTATAGATCCAATGTATCTATAGGAATCTTGGAGCTCTGAACAGGGTTTGTGGAAATGAAAGACTATTTGGAACCTGTGTAAATAATAAATGTTGCTAAGGTAGATAAGGCACAGATCTTACCTTTAATCAACTCTGGAGAATAGTGGTCATAGGCCCACATGGGAAGTAGCTATCCTCGCCCCTATCCACCTTCTCCTGGAGCCCATAGTTAACCACTTAAGGGTGGTGGTGGTAGCACATCAAACCTCAGCCCACCGCCTGCTACTCTCCCATCACCCCTGCCACATCTACCGCCCGGGGAACTCACATATTGACCCTCTAACTCTACCTCAATGGTCCCCTGAACATTTTCAAGTCATCATCATTCCGAGTAAGTCCATCATGAGCCATGTTCCCCTACCCGCTGCATGAGTAGAAAAATCTACCCCTCTAATAACTCCCTCCTCCATGGGGGTTTTGTACCACTAATTCGGCATCTAGGGATCATCCCCTGAATTTTCTATCCAACATGGTCCCTTGTGTCTGCCGTCTTCTACCCATTGCTAAAGACTCTTCCACACATGTTCTACTAGTAGCTCACACTACTGGCACCAGCTCTTCCAGGAAACACTTCATGAGTAGGTCACACTCCAGCACCCCATCATGAGAATGGGTGACAAGTTATACAATGAATACCCTGATCTCCTTGTATAGTCCCTGCTCCAATGATCGATCCCTGAAGAAAAGGTATCAACCATGTTTTTGTACTACAGGTAAAGTTTATTGAATCTCTTTAAGAACTCCGCAAAAGTCATTACACCCTACTGAAGGTGCAATAGCTCATGTATGGGCACTGAGCGCAACATTGCCGGAAAGAAGTCCTCCATTAAAAGGTGGTCAATGTATATCCTGGTGACAGTCACTTCATCGTGTGTCTGGATTGTCAAGCTCCACTATCTCCCCACCCAGCCATAATGAACTCTCACTACAAAGATCGCCATCTAGTTTAGAGGCATCATCACCAGACAGAAGACTCATGTAACTACCTCAAACCAATCTGCATCCACCTAGCGGTATGTGTCACCCCTGAGCCTTGGATTTCTATTAATTTGAAACTCATGTAAGGCACTGATCCTACGTGCATCCTCTACCGGTAGTGCCTGTAGTAACTACTAACCAATGAGTGGTGGTAACACAGGTGCAACTCCCAGTGGGGCCGTCTCCAGTACAGGTCCCTATATTGTTGACTCATTATTGGGCGTACCATACACATGGTCATGGAATGGAACACTCATTGGTTGTATGTGTGGTAGCATCCCGAAATAGATCAAGACAAGACACGATCAATAGGTTTATATTTTCTGAGTTGATTAAATAAGTTCATGAGGAAACACTCAAAATCATATATGATTCATGAATCCTGTGGTTTCATGAATTGTGTAGAAAAGTAGAATTTTAGGTCCGGGTATATAGATACGTCAGCTGCCAAACCAACACTGGAATCCCCGGCCTTAAATGTCGACCTCAAAATATTTAACACTATTTCCCCAAAATAAAATCATTGGCTCTCGTACATTAAGGTGTGACCAACCACCTCTGATACCAATTTTCCACGACCCTTCCCTATGGCCCATGCCGCAACTACCCCAACCCTACCTTCAAAAGTCCAGGGGATGACGACTAGTGCTGATGGAATTATCCTATAAGTGGGAGGCATTTTCTAAGTACCTGTACACATGTACACTCACAATCCCTGCTCGTAATGCGGAAAAGGATATCATGCATGCCACTAAAACAACCACTGAGGGTAGAGGTACAAGTATTATGTAAAAAGGGCCAGAATAAACCCCATCAAAAATACAAGATATGAACCAATGAGTACAAAGGATTTGATAATCCATCTGAAAAAACCCCTACCTAAAGGGTAGGTTTAGAGTAACTACTAGAAGCCATAGAAGTACGCCTCTCCTGTTCGATCTCACTGGGAACTTCCTGGTCCTATACCACAAAGGTCTTTATCATAGAATCAGTCATCGGCAAAAGACACGACCCATGTGGACAAAGACTGTGTAGGGGTGAGTAACACAATACTCTGTAGGGACCCCAAACCACAAAAAAATTACCATAAAGTAAAAGTGAACACTAAGAAATTCTTGGCTCACACAGGGATAACCTAAAGTATATAAATCTATATTATTTGTCGTAAAGCTTGATCCTATTGTACTTATGAGGGACTCATCCCTAATGAGTAATTGAGATCTGATCACCTTCCAATTCACTCAGGTCCACTCGGATTCTGCTCATCTTTCAGGAAACTAAGGTCTGCTCGGCCACTTCCCATCTGTTGGGCCACTAAGGTATGCTTGTCTATCGAAACACTAAGGTCCACTCGGCTACTTCTCATCTACCGGGACACTGATGTCTTCACGGTTACTACTCCTCTATCGGGCCACTAAGGTATGATCATCTACTGGGCCACTGAGTTTCACTCAGCTTGTGTTATTCTGTTGGGCCACTGAGGTCCACTTGGTTACTTCTCCTCTAATAGGCCACTGAGTTTTGCTCATTTATCGGGCCACTAAGGTCCACTTTTCTACTATTCATCAGTCGGGCCATTGAGTTCTACTAAACTATTTCTCATATTCTAGGAAACTATGGGCCTCTTGGATACTTCTCATCTTCCAAACTACGAAGATCTGTTCGGCTACTGCTCACAGCGTGCTTGATTCCGTGAGAATATACTCTTCAACCCATCATTAATATCCCAAAATACAAAAAAATCTCCCTTGAAGTATTTGAAAAGGACTGCCATGTCACAAAGGTCCCAATGCTACGAACATCTTCTCAATCGAAAATATAGTTTGAATGTTATAGACGTTTTTGTAAAAAGGGATTGGTGTAGTCTGGGGCCGGTCAGACCCAGTCGGACCGACCTAACCCGACCCGGCCAACTATGCTAGCCCTAAAACAACAAGGCTAGAGGTCCAGTCTGCTAGGGAAGCCTCACCCACCTCCTCCCGACCAGCCCACTGTGAGCGGGCTGGGTTGCCTTGCCTGGACATTATGGTGGTCATTGTGTTCTCTCCCGATCCACACAGCGGGTTCGATGTGTGACCACCCCATGGGTCCTCGTGGGTCACCGCTGTCACGGTCTCACTATACTGCTACCCTCTATCTCCATGGCATGGGTTGATGCAGCATCCACTGGAGACCCAAACACTAGCTATTGTTGGTGGCCTTCATCATCCTCCCCGCTACCGATGTCGCGGGGTCGTCCACCGCAGCCAGCATGTCCTTCCATGTGCAACCTGAGTTTTTATGTTGGTCTATTCTCTGACCTACAAGCGCTTTTTCTGTCCATGGGTCATCTTCATCCCTGCTATAGTTTCAAATTATACTTTTAATCGATCCGGGGGTTCAATCACAAAGAACACAAGAACACCTACAATAGAGGGTTCCCACCTTGTTCGTCTCAGCACGATTCATCAATGTTAGAATAAAACAGATATGGTTAACACTAAGGTTTTATCCCTTCAAGCTGGATATAAAAAATACACCCTGCAAGAAAAAATGACCCTCATATCAACTTGTTGGTGGGTTGATCCACATTTTTTTAGAAAGAAAAAACGAGGAAACAATTTCATCAAGAATAAACCCCTATATTGATATAAGATAGTTCATTGGTTAGGATCACACCACTGCCTTCATCGCTCCACAATCCATCATTGGTTGTCGTTATTCATTCATCGATCACCAATGAAAAATATCCATGTGTTTAGAGAAATTATCCAATGTCCCAGCGATTGGTCTACCGTCAATCCATTAATGGTGGAATACAGGTTTCAGTGTTTCTGTTGCATTTCACTACAGTGTAGTTGTGATATTTCATAAATGAAACATTATTTCAGTTATGCTCAGGTTACAACAACTTTTCCTTAATAAGAATTAAGAATTAAAAATAATATAAAATTTGATGGCTATTTTATTTTTCCATAAGGAATTATTTTAATAAAATTTCATAAAATACAAAAACTATATTTTTCCCTCAACCATTACCAGTTGAAGTTATGTCCTTTCATAAGATAAATCATCATTCTAGATTCAAAGGTGCTATCAGATTTTTAATTTAGGAATCCATTTATAAAATCTTAAAACCAAAAAAATGTGCTATATTAACTAAAATCAATAAAAGGTCAACCAATTATTCTGTACACTCCAGTCCATGGAATCAAGTTCCTTAAGAGCGTATAGTCTTGAAATAATCCCATTTAATTTTAAAAAAATTACATGGAATTCTCGAACATTGCAGATAATCCAAATATGAATGATTATTCATTATTATACTTTTATTATAATTTCATTTCAATATTTATAAAAATATAAATAATTTAAATATAATTTAAATAAAACATATAAAATGAGATGATGTAGACTGAAAATAAATTTATTTGTAACCAAGGTTAATTAAAGTAGTAATTCCTAAAATTATGTAATTGATTTTATTAATTATGTTTCATTTAATTTCATTTCTATGTATTTCATATTTTATATTGTATTTTAATTATTTACTATTCCTTTTTTCAATTTTTCACCCATCTTAAGCTTTAAAATTCATTTAATTTATTAATGATAATAATATTCTAAAATATTTGGGGTTTATATTCAACCTCTATTATCATAATTTATCACTAAAAATTAAATTACTCTATGGAAAAATTTATGATAATTTGGCCGTATTATATCCCCAATAATTCATATAGCTTCTTCAAATAAATTATTTCCCCAAAACATTGAATTGTTTAGCATTCTTGATTTTTAGTGATTTATCTCACTTGTCAAGGATCTCTACTAATTATTCCTTACAAGAAATATCATACTCTAGTTGTAAGACCTATAAGATTAGTTAAGTGAAGGATCATATATATACTTCAATAGAATAGACACATGAAACACACCATGATCTTTTTTGAGGACTGTTGGAAGTATATATAGATTTAATATTGTCCGAATATGATCAAGAACCTCTATGGGGATGATATATCATGTCTAAAATTCTCTATTTTCCAAATTTCATAACCATCCTCAATGATCATATTCATACTAACAAATTATTATAAATATTTAATTCTGGATGTCCTTTTCATTTGTCATAATAACTATTATGTTTAATCTATGGTTCCCTAATGTGTTGTCAGGTGGAATTATCCTATAATTTCATTTCATCATCCTTCTCAAGACCTAATATCCCTCTTTCCCAAATTCATCCTAGAATTATGGATTTTTGAACTTTTTTCTATAGATTTATTTATAAATATCAATCTATCTTCTTGAATGAAAGCTATTTCTATATCGAAATCAAAAAACTATAAAATAAAAAATTATGATTATACAATATAAGAATAAATAAAGAAAATTTAAATTAATTTGATGGAGTGGACAAATTAAAGGGATATTAAAATATTTTGATGTTGGTGATGTAGATTATTATGTATTATAATGAGTGTTAAAATTTATTATATAATAAATTAGTGTAAATAAATATTTTTATTTCAAACATATTACATAAGAAAAAAAATCGTACACAAACTCATTTCTATATGATTTTTATCACAATATTGGAAAACTAAAAATAGTATATAATATATTATATGAAAAAACATATAATCGAAATTCTTATTTTTTAGTGATAAAAAAGTAAATTAGGTGATGACATCATATAAAGATAAATGAATCATTAATACAAGACACATGATCCATTAAAAACCATATACACTATTTAATTTATGATACATCATAGAATTATGTCTATAAAATGTATCATCCTCTAAAATTATTGAAAAAATATAGATTTTGGATTTCCAATAAAAACAATTCCCATGTTTCTCTCCTCTGTTATTTAGTATATGATCATAAGTGTCCTTAGGGATTCGCTGAAAAAGTGACACCAAATGAATATTTATTTTTTTATGGAACTCAATGTAATTTTATCATTTAATGATTTAAATTAAATATTTTTTAATTTATTATCATAACTCTTTCTATATTTAAATTTTTTTGAGGATTTTATATCTCAATATCTCATGGATCTCTAGAAACATTTGATGCATCACATTTTTTTTAGTGTTAATGGGTAATTGGTTAACCAATTATTTTAAAATTATATTCTTTTATAGGTTAAAAATATACTTCATAATGGTTTTAAATAATAGTTTTTATAAGTTTTAATCATGTTATAGTAATGTTTAATCACTATGTGTTTTATTAATGTTATAGTTCTTCGATATTATATATGGAATGATGGGAGAATCCAAAATTAGACCCCCCCCCATCAATTGGGTATTTTTTAGTTTCTCATAAAATTGGTGTGAATGGTCCATGTAATATATGATTTATCCATAATATAATGAAAGGTATTATTTATGTACATCTTATCAATAATGTGTTGGGGGAGGGTTTAGTTTACATCTTCTATTGTGTATAAGGTAGGTGAATGTCACATTATCATTAATGTTAAATGAATATAATATCTCAAGAAACATTATTTTATCCTCTATTATTTTTAATGAAAATATTTATATTTCATCAGATAATATGTTATGTGTAAAATATAGGAAAATATTATGGTCTTATAAAAGGTAATACAGTTTATCAAAGAATAATTTCCTTATTATTATTCATGTTTTCCATGAAACCATCATGGAAATTCTATTTCCCCATTCATGTTTATGAGTTTTTAGGGATTTTTTCTATAAAAATATATGGTTTTATGATTTTTATTTTCTTTATGTTTGATTAAAAACACCAAGATTTTTATCTCAAATAATATTATTTTTTGGGGATTGCATGTATTGTAGGACCAAGATAGTTTCTTGCTATTATACCCCTTATTGTTCTTTATATGATAATTAAATTTTTTTAAAATGATTTTCGAATTGATTATAGATGATTATGAATGATTATGATGTTAATGATTCATATTTTATGGTTTTAACCATTAATAAATTAGGTCCGTGATATAATCTTTTAGTTTAATGGAAAAATATTCAATCTGTGAAAAATTATATTTATTATTGTCCATTTGTTTTTCCGAATTATATAAATATCTTAATGTAAAAACTCAATAGAATTTTATTAAAGTAATATTTGAATTAAATAAAGTACTTATTGGTTGGTTATGTTAGGTTCATCATAGTATATCTTAAAGTAAATGTATAGTGTATTTTTGTAGCATGATATACAAGAGGGAGCATAAAAGTACTTATTGTTTGTATTAAAGTAGGACTTAGATAATTTTTCTGATAATTATTTCATTTGTTGTGTATATTTTTATAGTTGAATATACCATAAAAATTTGGAATTTTAATGTTTATAATTCATTTTTATTCATAATAACTCTTTGAGGTCTGATTTTGTTTTGTATCATATAGTGATTAATATTTTTTTTTAGATTTTTAGGTACAATAAATATATTTCCCTTATAGTTTGTCTGATATTTTTTTTGAGGTGATTATATTTATTTGGGAGAAGTTATATTTGATAGTAGAATATAAGTTGAGAAGTATAGATAACTTTCAATATTGAAACTGATTTGGTGACAATATAATTATCATAGTCATGGGAAATGAATTATATATTTTCGTTAGTATATATTACTAGGGAATATAATGAGTGGTATGTAATATAATCGATGGTTAGTGTTACTTGAGGGATAATGGTCAAGTTAATTTTTTTATGCTTTTGAATACATAGATTGGAAATATACTGAAATTATTTTCGAATATATTTATAATTATACGTTTTGAAGATTTTTAGAATAAATTCACTGTTACGATTATAGAATATATACAAATTATTGCATGATTTTCTGGTTTTGAATTTTTTATGAAGTATATTACATAACTTCTATTGTCTATCTATGTTTTTTGTTAGGTGAAGAAGAAATGGTAGATAAATTACGGAGTGAATTTTTGGTTTATTGTTTTTGTGGTTAACATTTTACTTTTTCGATGATGTTTTATTTTTATATTCATAGGTAAAAATAAGTTCTAAAAATTTGTATCTTATATTATGGTTGGAAAAATGAGAAACATGTGTTCATAATTATAATGGGGTTTATATATTATATGATTTTTATGGTTAGAAAGAAATTAACTACTCTCCAATTTGAATATTGATAAATAATTTTTTTTATTTTTTTTATTTAAAAAATTGTATATGAGGACAGAAGGGATAAAATATTTTAAAATATATATATCATCCTAGATGAATTTATTTTAATAATTTTTACAAGATATTGTACAGTTGATCCAACAACTTTTTTGAACATCCAACTTAGTTGAGAATTATATTAAAATATACCAAATTATCCACCAATTATTTATTCTTCCAATGTTTCATTTAATGATTTCTTCCATATTTTAAAGACAAATCATTCCAATAGTGATCATTTTCAAAATTTCCATATTGTTATTTGTCAACGTTCACAATGTCATAAATAATGAATGGTCTTTTCATCCATTATACCAGATTAAAGGAGGATGATATATAATAAAAATATATTTTTCTTATTTTAAATATTTGAGTTTGTGTTATATATTTCATAAAATATCCATGTTTTATAGATATCCATGGGTAATATATCTAAATGATTTATGGAATACATGGCCAAAATGATATTACAAGAGTATATGTTCAAATTATTTAGTCAAATATTACAACATATCATTACCTGAATCCATCCCAAAAAATTTGTTACTTTATTCATAATTAGAATAATTTAGGTTATTTAAATAACTTTTGATGAATTATGTCATGTGATAAATATAATTTCACTAACCATTGGGAATGAAAATGTGACAATGTAAATAGATTTCCGGAAGACCATAATTTAAAATGGTTTTTTAACATTTCTTTTATTCTATTATATATTTTAAAAGATGAAGTTACCATTTATTTAATTTGAATAGAATATTACAATCCATGTAATTTTACTAAAAATAATATATATATTTAATATTTTTTCTATGACTATATATATATTTTGTAAATATCCATTTTAATTTGTTTATAATTTTATTTCATAAGATAAAGGAAATATTTAATTTAAAATAATTATGATTATATTATAGAATATTTTTATTATAGGTTTCTATATATTTTATGGATGTGATTTCTTATATCAATTAATTTTTTCAACTAAATGATCACTATGTATTTTACTATGTGATGTTTTTATTGATTATATAGAATCATATTCTAATTTTTTTATGAATAATACAAGAATATGGTTTTATTTTTTAAAAATGAATAATAGTTATGATTGAATGGTTATCTGTCATGGATAGGTATCTCCTCATATAAAGTATGATCCTTATAGCCCAGAACATTTCATTACACCCATCTATTATTTTTCATGTTCATCATGTATGTTCACATAGATCACATACAAACAAGTTTATTATCTCTATAATGGAATCTTGTTTCATAATTCAACATCTTCTACCTATGATGCAACTTAACAATATCACTTTTGGTGTTGTTTCATGATGCTTGATCATCTTCCCATGAATATAAGAGCTCGTGAATATTAGCTCGTGAATATTAGAAGAAATATCACCAAAACATAGGGTTTCATTGAATTATATGTCACAATGAATTCACCTCATGTGATTTAATCTGATTTGATTTTTTCACACGCAGACATATATTTAATCATATGGAATAATATTAATATTATACAAACATTAGTTTATATTTTAACTCATATAGAGAGTATATTTATTTTGACATTATCTTATTGAGTTAATCATTATCATTCAACTATTTCAGCATGGTTGTATCAAAAACGGTTCACATAGTGGGTAAATATTATCAAACCCTACATTTAATCTGATTTCAGTCATGTACCATCAAGGTTGTTCTTATGGGAGTGAATATTTAATATTTTATGAGAATTATTTCAATCTGATATAATATAATTGACATTGTTTGGTTTTAATTTCATTTGAGACCTAAATCATTCATTCAAGATTCAGATCACGATTGTTTATTTTTATGTAGGAATTTTTTTGATTTGTTTACTCTTTTATAAATATGATTTAGAAATTATGAATCTTTAGTGGTGGAATGTCTCTCACAATTAATCACTCTGACATAGCTTCCAATGTTCTCGAATTATTTTTATAACATGTAGTGGATTCTTAAGTCAACACACTTTTAAATAAATTTTAATTTGGGTACAATGAATTTTTAATTTTGACAGATGACATCTATACTAGGTTTTTTATATAATTAACATCTATAATATTTTTTTAGATGTTGTTCAAGGAATGAGAAGGTCCCATAGGGTTTGAGAAGGAATCGGAGGAATGCGTAGTGGGACTGAGGTATCGAATTTCAACAAAGGGGCCACAAGCTAGATGATGGGAAATCTAGTATTCCAAATCCCTTTCTAGGATCATTAGGTAGATAGTGGATCTACCTACTAGCCGGTGAGTACTAGAATCTCACCAGTGGACTCTTAACACCTTTTTTGTAGGTGAACAAGTTTCTTTTTCAACCCTTGGTGGCTCATGTTTTAAGGGGTTTGGATAAAGAATATGAATTTATAGGATGATATCCCTCCCCATTCCTACCAATTGATCCCCCATGAAATGAGTGGTTCATTAGATTATTTATGTAGTGATATTATGTATTATTGATATTTTCTCTTCTGTTTTGGAACCTCCCTACACATCCATCTCATTTCTTGCATTTTTATTGAACTATTTAATTTTAATTCCACTAGAGTATGGTTGAATCAATATAAATGGATGGAGAATTCATTAAGCATTTCGAGAGAATATCCTTAGATGACAGCTACATGTTCATTCTTTATGTTTTAGTAATATATGTCCCTAGAGTGAATTTTATAACTGTTATGTATTAAATTAAAATATTGTGGTAATTTTTTGGGAAACTGGTGAAGCTCAACCAACACAAACATAAACCAATTCATACATTATTTACTTATATTATATTGATTATGTTCTTCTTAAAATACTATCCCTAGTATATTTAATGATAGATCCAAAAGTGGTTCACTGAAGAGATAGCCATCGTCTTACTATAGGATTTTTATTTTACATCCTCTTCTACCTAATTTCATTCAATGCTAAAATTTTTAATATATTATCATTTTTTTCTACCTTACATTGATATTTTATTATGTAAATAGTGTATAACTATTCATCTCCTTTTCCATAAAAGGGGAGTGAAACCATTATTCATGCATACATGGGGACTATGCCCTCGTGAAGTGATGAATTTTTTTCTCATAGAAGCCTTTCATAGAGGGTTGTTATAATTTATTTAATATAAATATATGATATTAATTAAATAATTATGATTCTTGAATTCTAATATATCATTTATCGTCAAACTAGTCCAATCATTTAAAATGGAATCATTGAACATTTTTTCGTACGAACTACTGTCTCCAAGTAGTCATGTATATGTATATTTCAAAAAATTCCAATGATGGTTCATCATTTGTAAAGATTTGATAAAAAATTTATCATTTATAATAGTATAAGGATTCTATAAAGATAATAAATTGGTTTATTTATTTATTTTCCATCCAATGGGTTGTGTGAAATATCACTCATGTGTACATTCATACTACCACCTTTTTAAATACCCAATCATGGCGTACAAGGACATTACATTACTTTTTCAGAATACATAAAACATGACAAAAAAAATATGCCCAATGGCTATATTAGTTTAGTGTCTTTGGAAAAATGGAACATAATCTTCTAACTTGATGAAAGATATTGGACATCTGCAACAAAGATCTTCCCCTTTTTTATTCGAACCTAAAACCGTTACTTCTATCACGGGTAAATAAAAACATTAAAAAGGGTTAGCTCAATGATTAGTAAGGTTAAAAATTGAGCACATAGAACTAACCATAAATATAGGAATTTAAAAACATGAACGTAATGTTTAAATATCATCATATTAGGTTGTGAATAAATCTTGACAGTGTGTAAGGAATAGATCATAAAGGATCATTACCCATGACAAAATAGTATTGGCATAAAACCTAGAACATTGGAATACAAATAATAACATAATATAACATCCCTAGTTGCCAAGGAATTGTTTCCAAGACCAATATAATAGACAAATTCCATTTCTAAACTGGGATTACATGTTGTTTCATCCACGTATTAATGAACCATATTTACTTGTCGTTCTATCCCTATATTACTAAACCAGATTTACTTTCTGTTATATTTATTTCTATATAATGATATATAAATCGTTACCCAATGATTTTTAGGGAGATATAGGTCTAACAAATATTATACTGAAATCATTCTTACATGTTCTACAAAACATAAATCATTCATCATAACATATCCCAATAAAAAAATGGGTTTGTTAAACATCATTCCATCATAATATAATCCATATAAAATATAATTTCTTAAATAACACAATCAAATCCTATTAATAATAGATATATAAATATAACCCTATTTAAATATCATTTTTTCGATGGAAAATAGCTTTGATAAAACACTTGAACTCAATTCTTGAGGAAAATATCCGTTATTCTTAAAAAATGATTTCTTTTATAAAAAAGTCATGAAAATTTTAAATAATATTTTATATTAAAATAAACATTAAATATTGAAAATGAATAATTTTGGAAATAAGGTGTTATGAAAGCGTAAAAATCTATTCATGTAGTATTAGTAATAAAAACATTCTCCTTGTACTTTTTTCGGAGAATTCAAAAAGTAACTCTTATGGAAAACAAAATAAAGCTTTCTTCCAAACCGTGAAGTAAAAGTCAAAATGGGTAAAAATGAATTTATTCCTATATAGAAGAATATTATTAATTTTATGAATACATTTTTAGAAAACATTGACATGGATGATAAATATACCCATAATAAATTCTTACATATAAACAATCTCGAATAAAAATTTGATTGAAAATTTATCTCTTACCTTAGGTCGGATATAATTAGTATATATATAAAACTCTTGTATAGAGATTTAAATATTGTTATGGAATTATTATATAGTCATAGTAATTTTTATGATATCATATATGATCATATTGTCATCTTGTTATGAGTAACATGTCATTGTCACTCGTTATTCGAATATTAACTTCATTATGTTCTTATGCATGTTTTGTCAGATAGGTTTATGTTCCACGTCATTGGTTATAGATATTAAAATAATGGTATTAGTATAATATATATCAAATTCATTTATTCAATTCATGTATATAATCATGGTTTAATGAAGATCAGGTAGAATGAATCGTATCACATCATGGAGATGGTAGGCCGTACATACACACAACTGATGATATCATTCACATAATGGTTAAATGGTATAAAATTGGATAGTATAGTAATTATAGAGAATAATTTAACTATAATATTTATTATTTACATCCATTATATTCAACAGTATACCCATCCAAATTATGTATTGTCTAATAAACAATTACACCATGGCGTGGAGATGATATGTCATACATACCCATGCATTGTGATATTGCTATTCATAGGGTGGGTAAAAGGAGGTATAAGTTTGTCCCATAATTATAATAAAATTTATTAATGTAGAAGATACTGTATTTATTACTTTATTATTGAAGAATCATAATAAGAGGAATTAGATGAAGAAAATAAATTGAAAGATGTGATAGAAGAATTACCTCTTTTTCGAGTATCTCCATTAGATTTGAACAAAAGGTCTCCCTAGGATGTCATTCATCGCAATGTGTTCACTCTAAGAGGAATGGAAGGATATTAAAAGATAATTTGAGCTTTGTTAGGATGATAAAAAGGGATTGAAAGGTGTGAGTATGTGGGTAGAGTTAGTGATATTTTATAAGAGGGAGGAGGGGAACATTAATAAAGACTTGAAATATTAATTTATTATAAATCAATTTTCAGTTCATAATGGTCCCAAGCTCATTTATTTTGAATATAAGATGTGATTGAATCAAAATGATCTCATACAATAAAATTTAAACAAGTTTTTATTTTATTTTAATCCTTATCATTTTGATTTATCCTTATTTAATATATCTAGTTTTATTTATGGTAATAATATGTAAACATTAAAATGTTAAAAATATTTACATATGTTATTTAAATGTTCTATAATTGTATACTTTATGAAATTTTTGACCTCAAAATTTTCTATTTTTAAATTTTAAATATTTTTTTATTTTTAGCTAATTTAAAAATATGTTATTTTTATAAAATTTCAATGGTGACAATTTTAACACTATTTATTTATTTGACTATAAATAAAATCCAAACAGAAGATAAATTTGAACCACAATATTCAGTACACTCCTAACATTTTATATTCACCTAGAAAATTCATGTCTCACATTAATTAGTTGATATAATTTTTTTAATCCATTAATTTGATATTTATATTAATAAAATCATTTCTTTGTTACAATTATATCATCATTTATGGTAATTATTTTACATCTAAAAATTCTATACAAATTAGAATGATATAGAAAATTTCATTATATTTCTGAAAAATATTTATTTTTTATGTTTTATTATTATTATCTGTACATTAAAATTATTATACATATATGATATATGAGAGTGATATGCTGTCACTTTCTTTTGTTTTAATTATAATTACATCAATTTCATGGGTAAAAGTAAATTAAATGAATCAATTCAGACCCCAAGGTGATATTTGTAAACTTTATTTTATAAAATAGTATTTTTTAGGATTTATGTTAATTTATTATCTCTATAATATTTTTTATTACCTTAATTTACCGAATTTACTTTCAACTGTTGTAAATAAAAATTACCGTACATTATATTAATAATATTAAAAAACATAAAAGTGACCTATTGACATAATTATGGCCGAAATATTACAAATATGGAATACATTTTTTAATATTCAAATCCCTAAATTTAGTGTAATTAATTTAAAATTAATTCATGTTGTCAAAACCAGAAAGTGGGATTTTATAAAGTAAAAACTATCAAAAGATTGACATGTGTTTATGTACAATTTGAATGTGAAATTAAATCCAATTAAAGAAAATTGATTCAATAATAAAAAATATAATTAAAATTTAAATCCAACTAAAAAGATAATCTACATAAAAAATAAATTATATGAAAATACAGTATTGAATTAAAATGCAGTATTTTTCATTATTCATTAAAATATGAATTTCATCACAAAATACCAAAATTTAAACCAATGTAAATTTTGATATACCACTACCAAATAAGATGTTTATTTGGTCAACTACTATATATAAAATTGTTAAAAACTAGATTTAAAATTGGTTCCCTATCAAAACTCTGAAAAACTGCATTTTTAAAAAAAACATCTTTTGTCTTAAAAGTTGTCTTTGTTTTTATATCATGTAATAGAAAATACATACGATGAATTTTAATGTTATATAATTTTCAAAATTTGGTAAATAATATTCATAATGGATAATTTATATCCCATAATAATATTTTATTAATATATCGTTGTTTAGTAAAACTCGGTATTGCGTACAACGCAAGCTATCAAGGAAGGTCCCTCTTGTGTGTAATGGAAGCAAAGTCAGTGTTATGTTTACTGAAAGCTTCCTTTGGTGTTACTTATAACATAATCAAAAAATATTTCTTTTGTATGTTGAACAATATATATACTTATTGTTTCATGAAGTGAATTTTATCAAGAGAACCTAAAATTGTGTGTAACAAAAGCAAATTATAGTGTTGCATATATATCTAACTAATACGATGTTGTGAATATCACAATATAATATTTGTGTAGCGTACAACACAAGACATTAATGAAATTAAAAAACTCTATCTCATAAAATCTCAGGATGTTACATTATTTCCCCCATAAAATAAATTTCTCCCTCGAAATTCGTCAGGTTTATAAAAGGTTTTCCACTTGAAAGATTATTTCATAAAACACACATCATAAAAAGGTATACTAAAATATAATTTTAAAAATGAATGTTAAAAACATAACAGTTGACCAATGTAAATCATCACTTGGTTTCCACATATTATAACATAGTTGGGATGTGAAAACATGGATATCTAAGTGAAATATAACCATCAATTATAGTGGATATTGGTAGAGAACAATGTTAGAGAAAGTTAACAACTATAAAGCCATAAATATGGACTGATTTATGGGACTATATGATTCATTGGATACAAAGGTACTATGATAACAATTTTGGTTTTCAAGATCATTTCCCAAAATTTGATTATTTTTACATGAGAATAAATACTTACTTGATTTTGGTAAAAGCTCAATGTTTTTCTTTCCATAAAAAATTTCCACTTCATCTCTTATTCAAAGAAATGAAGTTGAATTTTTCTTTCCTAGATTTTTATAAGATCATTCAATCAATCAATAGATTGATTCCTCATTCCATCAATCCCAATAAATGGTTATAATATGTTATCAAATATGAATTAGTTCACCTATATTTATATAATACATTAATCTAAAAAAAATAAACTAGGATATAAAAAATATGATCCATAAAGGGATAACCTTACAGTCCTTACAAAAATTGATAATATTCAACATTAGAAAGAGGTGAACAAAATTTAATTAATGTTTATCTCTTATATCTCCTAAGGTAGTTCTTGGTTGTCACATTCCAAACATGTGAATAACTTAAACATGTATTCTATTGAAACATTGTAATAGTATGAATTACTAGATAACTTTAGTGATAACATGAAGTTTGTCAAAATTTTCACTTTCCACCTAACAAAAAAACTATATACTCAAACCATGATATCACTTTGTCCTTGTATCAGTCATGAAGTCATTAATACTATCAAACATCTAAATATCTCCCTACCCCTTTATTATGTGCATATTATGTGCCTTCCCAAAATATTTTAATCACTTTTTATCATTACAAGTACCATATACTTATGGAAAATCAAAATGGACCAGTACATATATATTACAATATTCCATTATACTATAAAATAGATTCAACAACACTAATTGTGAATCCCATTACATAAACACATAATCATTACCCCAATTCATTGTCATACTCAACATCAACAAAAGTGATCTCATGTGATTTTCCTTTGACTTTTCCTTAAGAGGTTACTTACGTCGATCATCATCATTATCCGTTGGATTTGGGCATTGGTTAGCATAATGTCATATTTCCTTACACTTGTAGCTTTGAAGTGTGGGTGGAATATTCTATTTATTCTTTTCTTGATTCACATCATTATCCACCTTTTTATCATTAATTTTTCCCTCAACTGCTCGATGATATTATTTTCCACACTTAAAAATATTTTATAGTCCCTTTAAGTAAATATCCACCGTGATTCTTTCCACACTTTGAGCATAAGGAAACATTCTCCATCTTTTCACCATTATTTCGAGATTTTCCCATAAAATCCATATTTCATTTATTTTCAATACAATGGGAGAGATATGTGAAAACGACTTCTATTTCTACATTGATTTAAACACAAAAAATTACTTCATAACTATTAATGTCTCTCATTGCTAATTACCTTCGAAGACATGGTTTTAAGCCACTGAAGAATTGATCAACATTACTTTCAGGTTGAATGCTAAAGCCAGAAGCATAACTTAGAAGTCTTGTAATATTTTACACATACATACCAACTGATTCTTAATTCATTGTCTGAAGATCAAAAAACTCTTTTCCATTTTTTTCTGAAGAATATAATATAATTTCTTATTGAACATAATATCTTTAACTCATCCCATTCAATTGATTCAATTTCATCTTTCTGGCTTGTATTCATGAGTACAGTCCACCACTGGTCTTCTACACATTCTAAATAATAAATAGCCAAAATGGATTTTTCATCTAACAGATAGAAAATCATGGAAGATATATTTTCAATGGTAATGGCCCATTGTTCCTTAAAAAGTTGATCAGAAGACCCCCTGATAGAAAGGGGACATTTCCACATGAAGGACTCAAATTTTTTTTCTCATTTACAAGTCCAAAAGATTCATATCTTGTGTAAGTATATCATTAAGATTTTTAATTCCATCTCACAAAACATTTGATTGATTAGGAGGACAATACTTTCATTTCTCAATGTATTGCTCATTAATTTGGTTTCTTCAGGTTCCACACATTGTCTAAAACCCTAAAAGGATCATGTTAGAGGACAAATTCATACTTGGAATACAACATAATCAAGGTGAGTACATTAAATCAATAAAATATTAGGTTTAAACATAATTTATTCATGATAATTACCATAATTCATGTAATGTAATCTATATTTAGACGCACCCTTAGGGAAATACACTATCATACCACAGACATATTTCTAGGGATTTCACTATTGTTTTCGTATCTTAGTTTCCAAAAAATAACTAAACCATTTCCTTGACCCCAACTGAAATGATCCATGCTTGACGTACATGGACATTACATTAATTTTTTGGAATACTTAATACATGACAAAAAAATATTCCCAAATATCATATTAGTTTAGTTTCTTTAGAAACCTAGAACATAATCATCTAACTTGATAAATGATCTAAAACATCTCCCTTAAAGATATTCCCCTTTTTTCATCCAAAAACCATTATTTATATAATGGGAAAAAGAAAACATAAAAAATGTGTGATCTCAGTGCTCTATATGGGTAAACATTGAAAATATTGAACAAACCATAAGAGAAATAATTTAAAAACATTAACATAATGTTTAAATATCATAATCGTGGGACATGAAATAAATCATGGTAGTACATATTTCATATATGATAATTGAACATTACCCCTGATAAATTTGTATTGGATTAAATCATGTAACTGTTGAAAACAAATAAGTGCATAATATTATTTCAATAGTATCCAAGTAATTGTTTGGAAGACCATCATAGTGGAAAAAGATCATTACTAAAATAAGAATACATGTTGTTCCATCCATGTATTATAGAACCGTATTTACATGGAATTACATCCCTATATTACTAAATCGAATTTAAAATTCATTCCTTTAAGGTCTATATCATGAGATATAAATATTTACCCAATGTTTTAGTGGGAGATATAGGTCCCAACCATCTCAAAATTAAATCATTCTTACATGTTCCAAAAAAACATAAATCACTCATCATTGGATAACCTAAGAAATAAAATGGGTTTCTAAAACATCATTACAGGCAAAAATAATCCATATAAAATATCATTCCATTATTAGAACAATCAATTCATAGTAATTATTGGGATACAAACATAACCATATTTAAAGAGCATCATCGTAGATGGAAAGTAATTTTGATTAAATGCTTAATCTCAATTCTTGAGGAAAATATCATTTATTCTTCAAAATTGTTTTCATTTCATAAAATGGTATGCAATTTTATGAGAAAATAATTTAATTGAAAATAACTATTAAATATTATAAATTATTCTTTATGGAATTATGGTGTTATGAAAGTGTAGAAATCTATTTATGTCATATATAGTAAAAAACATTCTCATTGTAATTTCATTGGTGATGTCCAAAATTAACTTGTTTGGTAAATAATTGGTCTATTATTTCTAAACCATGTAGTAAAAGTAAAAAATTGAAAAATGAATTTAATCATACAATAAATTATAGTAAAAATTTTATGAAAACATTTTATGAAAAAAAATTAAGATTAAATTGTATGAAAACATTTTATAAAAAACTTTTTATAAAACATGGACATGGATGATAAATATACCCCTATTAAATACTTACGTATAAACAATCTCATATAAAAATGAAATTGAAAAATTATCCTTTACCTTAGGTCTGATGTGCTTTTTATGTATCTAAAACTCATGTATAATGATTTAAATAAGGTTATTGAGTTATTCCAGAATAATATCAATTTTTATAATATTAAATTTGTTCATATTTTCATGTGCTTGTAAGTAATATTTCATTGTCACCCGTTATTCGGGTAATAATTGCTTTATGTTCTAATACACGTTTTGTAGAATAAGTTCATGTTCCACGTATTATGTTATAGTTATATACAAACTGGTTATAGTATAATATATATCATATTTATTTATTCTGTTGATGTATATAATCATGGATTAAAGAAGATCATCAAGAATGAATCACATAGCATTGTAGAGACGGTAGGCCATACGTATGCATGAGCGGAGATATCATTCACTTAATGGTAAAATGGTATATAATGGAATGGTATATTAATTATACAGAATACTTTTCATTTTATATTAATTATTTAAATCCATTATACTCATCATTATGCCCATCCAAATTATGTATTGTTGATTAAAAAATTACACCACAACATGGAAACTATATGTTGTATGTATATATGCACGGTGATGTTGTCCTTTGTAGGATGGATAAAGGAGGTATAAGGTTGTAACATAATTATAATAAAATATCAGTATTTCTAATATACTATATTTATTACTTTATTATAGAAACAACATAATAATAGGATGTATAAGAAGAAATGAATTTTGTAAGAGGTGAGAAAACAGTTGCCTTTTTTTGAATTCAATAAAATGTCTCTATAGGATGGATTTATTCCAAAATTGTGGCCTATAAGAGGAAGGGAGGGATGTTGGGAGATTATTTTATGAGCATTTAGACAAGAAAAATGGATCTAAAGGTGCTAGGAAGTGGGAATAGGTGGGGGCCTTTTATAAGAGGGAGGATGGACACTTTAGGAAAGTCTTGAAATTTTAATTGATTATAAATTGATGATTAGTTTATAATGGTATCAAACTCATTTATTAGGATGATAAAATGAGTATGGGTATAAATACTATCAACTAGTAAAATTTATACTTGTTCTTAGTTTATTTTAAACCTTATCGGTTTGATTTATCATTATTTAATCTATTTAATTCTATTTGTGCTAATAATATTCGAAATATTAAATTGTCATAAATATTTAATTATGTGTTCTCAATTGTTCAAAATTGGATAAAATATTAAATTTTAGTCCTTATAATTTTCCATTTGTAAATTTTAAATAATTTTTTGATTTTTAAATAATTTAATAAAATGTTATTTTTATAAAAAATAGTGTTAGTTTTGACACTATTCATTTATTTCCCTAAAAATAAAATCCACAGAGAAGATAAATTCGAACCAAAATATTTTATGCACTCTTAACATGCCATATTTACCTAAAAAACTAGTGGAGATCATTACTTAATTCATATTATATATTTTTAAATATTTTAAACCATATTTTTGTATTTATATTAATAAAATAATTTCTACATCACTATTGTGTAATCGTTAATGGTAATTATTTAATCAATAAAAATTAGAAATAAATTCACAAGATTTAGATAATATCATGATATTTTAGGATACTTTTATTTTTAATTTTTTATAATGATTATTATTACATTAAAATTAGTATACGTATAAGGTATTTTAGAGTGACATGTTTTCACATTCATTTGTTTTAATTAAAATTACATCACATTAATGGAAAAAGACATTTAAATGAATCCATTCCAACCCCTAGGAGATATTGTTCAACACTTATTCATCAAAGTGTATTTTGGTAGGTGTTAGGGTAATTTTATTACATTTATCATATAGTTTATATCCCTAATTTACCTGATTTTCCATTAACTATGGTAAATAAAATTTACCGTAGTTAGTTTTCATAATATCCAAAAACAAAACGCAAAACTATTAACATAATTTTTACCCACTGTTTCCAACGATGGAATCCATTTATTAAAATTAAAGACAAAAAAGCTTCATTAATTATTTTAAAATTAATTCTTTTTGTCAAAATCAGAAAGGGGGTTTTTATAAAGTTAAAACTATCAAAATATTTACATGTGTTTATGTATAATTTATATGTGGGATTACATAAAATGAAGAATAATTTGATTAAATGATAAAAAATATTCTAACTACACATAAAATCAATTAAAAATAAAATCTAACTATATATATAAATTAGATAAAAATGATGTTTTGAATTAAAATACAATATTTTTTTCACTGCTCATTAAAATATGAATTGAATCATAAAAAACACAAAAATTTAATCCAAGGTAAATTTTTATTTCCCAATTCCAAAGATTACATTTATTTTTCCAAATATAATATTTAAAAGTGTTAAAAACTATATTTAAAATTGGTGCATCATCAAAAGGATGTAAAACTGTATCTTTTTTGCAAACTTATTTTATCTGAAAAATTGAATTTGTTCTAATATAATGTTATAGGAAATATATAATATGAATTTTAATGTTATATAAAATTCAAAATTTGGTTAATACTGTTAATAATAGCTAGTTTATATCCCAAAATAATATTTTAATAATATACTGTTGTTTAGTGAAACTCAGTATTGCTTACAACGCAAGCTATCGAGGAAGGTCTGTCTAGTGTGCAATGTAAGACAATTCAGTGTTATTTTTAGTGAAATATTCATTTGGTGTTTAATATAATATTATCCAAACATATTTCTTTTATACATTGAAAAAATCATTACTAAGTGTTGCGTGAAATGAATTCTATCAGAAGAATTTCATATTATGTGTAACAGAAGCCAAGTATAGTGTTATGTATTCAACTAGATAATACAGTGTTGTGTATATAACATGTTAATATTATTGTGGAATAAAACACAAGACATCAAAGAAATTAAAAACTATCTATCTCATAAAAATTTATGGTGTTACAGCCTTGCAATAATATGCATTTGTTTTTTCATAACATCTTTACATAGATAAATATAAAATTGTAATAAATATATATAATTGTTATAATTATTCAATAGTTATTATTCTTAATATAATAGAATAATGACCTCATAAATATTTTTCAACCTACTTATGTTGTTTGGTGGATTATGAACCGAAAGGCCCCAAAAAGTTCTGTATGAACATAATTGACCTTGTAATTATATAGAAAATGTAATAAATGAAATAAATGGGATTATGATAATGGAATAAAACATTAAATGTTCTAAAAATATTAAAAATTAATATAATTACATTATATAATAGTTAATAAATGTACATGGAGGTTTCAAAGATGATGTAAGTGGTATTTATTCTAATCGTTATTAATAAAATTAATGTTCTTCTCCCAGGGTTCCTCTACAAGAATTTTCATTAAAATATTTCATGTATAATATTATTATAAGAAAAAATATATTAAAATTTATTCTAAATAATTATTACTTTTTTATGATGGTTTTGAAATAAGACAATTAAATGATTTCTAAAATATTCATTTTTTTATTTTGTACGAATGTGTGAGGGGAACCATTTTTATAAATAATATGTAATGAGTATCATTTTTTTTAATCATGCATATTATTATTTATGAAGATACCTATAAAACTTTTGATGATTTTTCAAGATAATTTCATATTTATCATCCATCTGGGTAATTTTATTTGAAGTGATTTCATATATAAATAATTTTTAGACATCATCATTTTTGAATCCCAAAATAGCTTCTTAAGATCTATTAAATAGAATATTTTATGTGATTTTTTAATTTTAATCCAATAATACATGTGTTTAATGTTCTGTACAGACCATCGATATTGTTTATGATTATTAGTGAGCATGATATATATCTATGATTATTTGTGTAAGTATTACTTTCTCTTGATAATTATATTAGAATTAATAGAGTAAATTATTACATTTTTTAGGGTTATGTAAGGGGTTATTATAATTTTTCTAAAAATATAATTTCATAAGTAACAAATATGAATTAAAATTTTTTCTTATGAATTTTCATGGAATTTTTTTATTTCGTAGTGTGGGATAATGATATTTTGTTTAACGAAATTATTATTCCATTTATGGTCAAATGGTTTTTTAAGAAAATATTTCCCATTGGTTTCCATGTTTTCTATAAAACCTATATGATTAATATAGTGACATTATTGTTTCATATAATATATTTCATTAAAAAAACTGGGTATTAAATTATATTTCTTATGAAAGTAAATGGTTATTTTAGCTTAAAGATTATCATGTTGATGGAAAAATATCTTATATGATCTCATGGTTTTGAATTAGATAAACATGTTTCTTTATATTTTTCTATATGTCCCTTACTATGATTTTATTTTCCCATCCGATGTTATCAAATTATTTTTCATTTGTATTATGTATGAGTATAAAAAATAATAACTTCATTGTTCTAGATTTGGGAGAGACCTTGTCAAAGAGTGCGATTCTTTCTAAGAACTTGTTTTGTTGGAAAGATGGATAGTTTTTATAAATTTAAACATTCTTAGTTAATAGTGTCTCATAATTATCTAATACTCTAATACTAAAATGACTCTGTTTATGTAAGTGATCTTATATTTCAATTTGATGTTGTGTTTTTTGGATGTATAAAATTGGGTAATGTTTATTGCTATTAAAACATAAAACATAAATATTATGTTTTTAGAATTGTATCTAAGAGTGATGGTGTTGGGAAATTATAGTTGATATTAGATCAGAGTTTATAGTAATTTAATTATTGATATGTTATTATATGATGTTATCTTTGGTGTTAAGAATACCGTCATGGTTTTACATGTTAAAGGATGATCATGACTTCAAATTCATAGACACCCACTTTCGAGGTTTTATGTGATGGGATTTTAAGATGGTTAATGATACATTTTGATACATTTATTGAGTTTTGATAAATATTAGAGGTATATTTTACCTTATTTTATAATTTTTTTAGTGAAAATTTATTTTAATGAATAATGAATTTTATTTTTTTGATATAATTTTCAATATGTTGATAACCATTAAGGTTAATGTTATCGTTGATGTTGAGGTAACTATAATTAATTGGTATAAAAGGTTAACTACATGTTGGAAACATTTGTTTTATTATATATATAAAAATGGTATCAAAAATATACATGGTGACTATTAGATTAATTTTATTATTTTTATAGATGTTCGTATTATGGGAAATTTATATGATTGAGGTAAATGTAAATAATTTTTTCTAAGAAAATATTTTATTATTTGGAATAAAGGATGAATTATATTTTTGGATGTATATATAAATTTATTTTTGAATTTATGGTGAATCTTGTTATTTATGAAAATGATTATCATATTTTGGATATTATATGATAATAACATATACATATTTGGGAATAAAAAATTATGGGTCAATAATGTTGCTTTGAGATAATTTTTAAATTGATCAAGGAATAATATGTGATCAGGTCCTCATTTCATGGTTTTGAACTTGGTCACACAATTTATTTAGTAGTTTTAAGGATTTTTATTTATGGAATGTTTTATTGTTGACTTTTGGGGTTATTATTGAATATTTTAATATAAATTTAGTATTTTTTTAAATACCGGATTTTAAATTACCTTTTGTAAACCATTTTGGTTTTCATAGTCTATAATAATAGAAGCAATAACTTTTAATACTATTATGGATCATGGGATATGTTAGAAGTTTAGTTAATTTCCATATGCATAAAAATTTAATCTTTAATGTTCATTTCATGTAATTATATTTACAATAGATGTGGAAATTGACCATAACACTACAAAGAGATCAAATTATTCATACAAAATAGAATAAAATCAATTAAGTATATTTTCTCATTTTATTTATCCTTATGGTAAAAGAATCTCTCAAAACATGTCAAATAATCCTGAAATAATTTTTTCCCCATTAAATATCATGTATAATGAATTGATTTCCTATTTTCTTCTAAAAAAATATAATGTTTTCACTTAAATGTATCTGGATTAATTATCCATGTTTTTACATCCTTCAAAAGATATACATAAATAGAAACCAAAAAATGTGTTATTCTAGGTGACTTTATAATATTTGTTTTTATATTTTTACATGGAATTTTAATTTCCTCATTTTACAAAGAACATTTCCAAAAAATGATAATAAAAAAATACTAAAAATTTTTTCCTTTCAGAATCATATATTTTATCTTCTAATCCATGGTATAATGTTATAAAAATAAACAATTTTATGGGACATGAGGAAAAATAAAGTGTAAATATTTTATGTAATTGGAATAATGTAACACCATTGAAAATTTAAATAAATCTATTTTCAATAGCTTATAAGACCTTACACTAAACTTTGATGATGACAACATATTATTATTTAGAAGTAATGTTTTATCAAAGCCATTACAAAGTTAAGAATGAAAATAATTAAAAACATTATGATAATATATATATCATATATATTAAAAATTTATTTATTACTTTTTATCATATTAGATGGCAATTTTTAGTAAAATTAATTTATTCGCCAAAAATCTGTTTTCTTCAAAAATGGGTTTTATTTTTTTTATTAAAAAAAGCATATATATCTCCAAATCTTAGAATTTTTTTATAGAAATGAAATATTTTTTTAAAAAATGAATAAACAATTATCTTAAGTTGAAATTTTATGTGTCTTTCTAATATTATTTACTTTTTAGTGATTAATGAAAAATATCAATTTTGTTGAAAGTTTTCATTACATATCATGTATTTAAGAAATCACATTTTTTAATATGTTTTTGAATCATAAATATAAAATTTAGATTAATAATAACAAAATTAATTTCATTTCAATTTAAATTAATCATAATTTTGGTATAAAAACATTTTAATAAAAATAAATCAATTTTTAAGGACATTTATTTTTTAACATATTTTGTGGGTTTCTCTTAATTTTAATTTCAATATCATATAGAGATTTAATTTAATAAAATCGATTCCATACTTTGAATTATCATGACTAAATTTGGTAAAAATTTCATCTTTTTTCACTAAATGAACCCTGGGGAGTATTTATCACCAGAGTAAGTAATAAATTTAGTTAACTATGGTAAAATAAATGTGAAAAGGCTTTAAAATCATAAAAAAACATATCTCTAATCAATTATATGAGGATAATATGACAAAACAATTCTTGTAATATAAATTTTTTAATTTTGAATCCATTAAACATTTTAAATTAATTTTTATTATTTTATGTAATGGAAAATTGATAAAGGTGCCTTTCCTTTTTCAATATTTATAATATTTTGTAACCAGGATAAAGACAATTTATGAATAGTTCTAAATTTTATTTTGAATATTAATTTTTTTTAATGGTAATTTATTTTATATTTTTAGTTACAAAATAATCACATGTAATTATTAGGAAATACCAACACATTGTCTAATGTCCTAGATTTTCTATATACTATTTTTAAATATTATATAAATTATATTTCAGATGTGATTCTGAGATGGAATGTGATTTCGTGGTCGGATGTCCCCATGATAAATGTTTCAAATATGTAAAAATATTAAATAGAACATGCACATAGTATTCCTAAAAATGTATAATATATTATAACGGGTGCCAAGAATATAAATTTTGAGGAACCATTGCGTTTAGAGCAGAAACTTTACTCTAGGTATAACCAAACATTTTTCAGTGTGGGTAAACTGTGAAATATAGTTATTAGAATTTTTAATTGATAAAAATAACTGAAGATTTATTTTATTAATCCATTTTTTTGACGAAGTGATTCTTATTATTTTAATTGAGCATTTAGTTTGGGATACAGGGTTAGTCTAATAACCCTATAAATTCCCTAGAGGATCTGGAGGGAATCCCCAGGGAATTCTCTCAACGGTGAAAACAGAGACTTGGATCGAAGATCATTCATGAAGAATATTTCTAATGGAAATCAATCATTAATAGTGAATGATCCAATTCCCATGTTGTATTTCTTATTTTGGATTTAATTCCCCGTTCTTGAATTCAACAACGAACACAAACCAACCCACAAACAGGTTTGTATTTGGTTTAGTAATTCTTTATGGGATGGGTTTTAATTGTAGTATTTGTGGTTTTTCATTATTGAATTCATTTTTTTATCATTCTAATTGGAATTGAACAAGGCCAGAATGAACAATTTTCTATGTTCGTTCTTCTGATTTTTTCATTGTGCCTTATCTCCCCTTGTATTTCTATATCCATTATTCATTCATCGACACATTCATGAATGATTGATATTTGTGCCTTTATTTCTGTGCACATCTTTCTTCAATTGAATATCCAAAATTAGGATAACCTAATGGAGGTTCAATGGTGTTGGTCGCAAACAAATTTAACTGAATCAGAAGAAATTTTTCTTCGAGTGGTTTGTGTCTGAACTGATCAAAATTTGTTTTTGAGCTTATCGATAGACTGAAATAGATAGATTCAGTGTTAGGATGGTGAAATGACCCTAGATATTATGTTTTGAGGCGAAAAGACCACCAAAACAATATATGGATCATTGGATGAGCCACACAAAGGAAGATCGTGAAATTGTGGAAAAACATGATGAACACGGCATGTAACCTGGTGTTACACAGTGTGTTTACACCACTGAGCAGAAGATAGGGTTTCAGTGAATAGTTAAATATCACCTGTTGTGTGACCCCTGTCACATGGTGTGTAGTTACTCTCCATAAACTCGGTGTTTATATTGGGAGATACCCAGATATGGGGTGGGTTACACGGTTTTCCTACACAGCATGTACACCATCACACGAGTTATCCTTGCCATAGTACATGGATTACCATGTTTAATGATACACTGGTAATGACACATGGGTTGAATCTGTTCACTAAGAAGCATCTTGAGCACCTGAGAGGACCCTGTTTGGAATGATAGGGCATGTTTCTCCCTATACACATTGGGTACTCATCTTCAACATGACATGTTCTAAATTCACTGCTTGTTTTACATGGTCAGTATCAAGGCTCAAGGGCCATGTCATGTGACCCTACTACACATGTTGTACCTACTTATATATGAATTGATTATCTTTCCCCCTATATCTTTGAAGAGTCTAGTATGGATTTTTCCCCTTTATCATTCCCCTAAAGGTAGGTATAAATCATTTCATACTCGTAGGATTATGGTCCATTCAGAAGGACATTTGGGATAGAGTTGTGGAATCTACTAAGAGGACCAGAGTAGGATCTTATATTCATTTTTCATGCCCTGGGTAGAGTCTTTAGTATTGATGTGAACAAATATGTAGGGAACCAATCTTCAACATAGTGGTTTAATCCAGATTGACTTGTCCATATCACCACATGATCCTAGTTGTGATCCTCATCTATATATCATAACTATGTTCAGATCTATCAATATATCTCTATAATGATGGTTCATGAAGAATAGTACTTCTCATATGGATGTCACTAGTGCTATCAGACTCAATATTGTATTCTTCAAAATGGGTTCTTCGTTGAATCATTAGGTTGGATCCCTAGTGTTGGTATGTGGTAGTTATGAATTACCAGTAGAATGTGTGTCTTGGATTGAGTATATTTGGATATTCTTATATGTTATGTAGATATATACTTTTGTATAGATGACTGTAATTTCCATTGATATATTTCTTTCCAGTTTTAGGGTGTCATATTAAGTGTTGTTATACTCACCTCTACACAGGTATTTTCCGCACCTATATGTCTTATGTAGACGAGGTACATTTTGACAATGTCCTAGCCAGACAAGGACTGGAAAATGATTTGTGAGATCAGGCAGGCTGAGGTGTGGTCTAATGGCTACAGAACACTGTCCTTGTAACATTTTTTACAGGTTGTACTTGTGGTCTATAGACTCTTCTTTGTGGGATTTTTTTCTGTCCTAGTTTAGTCTACTTTCTTTACATTCCATTCAAACTCTGTTGTTTGGGGTATAGTGGTATGTATTAATTTTTTATATAGTGGTTTTTACATTTAATAATTTTTTGGGCATGAATGTGGGTGTGTGCATAATGTTACATAGTAAATGACTCCAATGATAGTGATATTCCTACTCAGGGCTAGTCACCATCCCCTAATCTCTTTGAGTCTGGCTTGGGGAGTGATATAATGGGATCTAATAGGATGGTTCGTGAAATACATATATCTAAGGTGGTCGGTTCTACCTTAGGACTGAGAGTCTGTGAGATTGATTTGGGGAAACAATGTCATGTGTTTCAAGGATGGAATTTAGGTGTGGGACTCATGTGTAGGTGTGAGTGGATGACGTATCTATACACGAGGAATCTTATACCCTACTTTTGGATGTGGTAAATGATAACCCATGTTGGAGGGAATATAATTGTACATTCAAAATATTTGAATTAGTTATTGTTTCCATATCCTTCTTGAGTCAACTCTCCAGATATAATCATTTACTATGTTACATCTAGTTTTTTAAAATATTCCTTAGTAATGCGTACCATCTAGGATTCAGTAGATTTATCATGTGGAAGACCCCTCTCAGTGATGATACATTGATATAGGGACCAGATCCTCAAATGTTACCTCTAGGTGTTTCTCTGGATATACCTCCACCTGTAGAGAAATTTGTGGAACCCACAGTACTAACAGAAGTGGAGAACATGCTGAGTGTGATCCAAAATATTCAATGAAATATACCACTTAGGTTACGTGGTGAGCCAAACCCTCAAGTGTCTGAAGACTGACTTGAGGTGGTGACCCAAGTTTTTTTCCTAATTCGATCACCAGCAAATCATATATTAGTTCTGGATATGATCCTTCTACATTTCTCAATATGGAGATGATTGAGTTTTCTTTTCCATGCTCATGATGAGATGACTCTTTCATGGAAAGATTTCAAGAATATCTTTAAAGAGTATTTTTCACCGGTAATGAAGATAGTGGTGCATATAAAAGAACATCATCATCTCTAAAAAGATAGCATGGTTGTGGATGATTATTCAATGTGGTTCAACCACATTTTTCGGTACTCTATGTATAGAGATCATACCATAGAGTGAGTCCTATGTAGCGATATCTAATCTAACATTATCCCTCTATGCATTATGACTTAGGGCGGGGTTCTTGAGTGATCTTTTGTGGTTGAAAGCTTCTTGGAAGGGAATATATAACTAGTGATAGTTTGCAGTGCATGACAAGGAGTATAGACCTCCATAGCTGGGAGAAAATGTCTTTCCTAAGGAATATGACATGGGAGACATTTTGGGAGGAGGTCCCAGGATAGAGGGACTATAGATCAGGTCTTACAATGTGGTTCCATTCATCTTAGGGAGAGGTTTTTCAATTCATTTGATTGCAAGGGACATCTCACTCATGATTTTTTTATCGGCCACGCTACTGATAGGGATTCTGTGGATGGGCCGATGTGGCATAGATAATAATAAGAGCAAGCATATCCATAGGGAGGCAAATTTGATAGAGGAGCTAGGAGAGTTGAAGTAGGTGGTTCACATTTTGACTTATTACCACCAACACCCATAAGAGGTCAACACAAGGCTCCGAGAGAGGAGGATAGGGGAGGGTACAACTACATGGTGTCGAAGAATATGACCCAGAATCTCCAATAATGATTCAAGGTAAAATCATTGTATTGTATTATATTGTTGAAATATCGATAGACACTTGTGTTATTCATTAATTTCTCTCAAAATATCTTATTTTACCCCTTGAGATTATTTTTGAGACATTAACTCAACCCTTACAATTGGATACAACTACCGAAGAAGTATCGATGATCAAACATCTATGCTGATAGTGTGAACTAACCCTTGGAGTCGAGAGTTTTGGTTGGAACCTCTAGGTGGAAGCGTCAAGGCTTTATGACATCATTCATGGTATGGATTGGTTGTCTACAGTCCATGCCTAGATTGGATGTTATAGTTTAAGGGAGTGGTGTGTCTGTAGTGATGTAATAACCTTTTTATTTTTTCAATGAATACAAAACACAAAAAACATAGGATGTACTAAGCCATATGAAGGTGTAGATGATTATTCATCATTTGGATAGCATGTACCTTAGTGAAACAGATGTTATGAGCTTCCAGTTTCTAGTGGTGTTGGTGGATTATAAGGAAGGATTTCCTGAAGATGTTTTGGGGATGACCTCCCCACTTAGAAATATATATATTCAATGATTTACACATAGTAAACACACCAATATCTATACTATCGCATCGGATGGATCCCATGGAGATTCACAAGATAAAGGTGAAGTTAGAGGACTTGTAGGGGATGGGCATTGTGAGACACAGTTTTTTAACCTCGTTGGCCCCAAAATGATAGATGGGAGATTGAGGTTTTCTGTGGAACACCGGTTCATGAACTAGTTAACCTTTAAGAAAAATTATCCACTAAAGTGGATCTATGATCTCTTTGACTAGTTTAGAGGGTCACGATGGTTCTCAACGGTTGACCTAGAATCGTGATATCACATTCTGTAAGTATGAGATGAGGATATAAAGAATATGTCTTTCAAATGTCATTATGGTCACTACGAGTACATGGTGATTCCCTTTGTCTTTTTGAACACTGCATTAGTGTTCACAGCAATCATGAACTAGATCATTCAGCCTTATTTAGAGCAGTTCGTTGTAGTTTTTATCGATGATATCCTTGAGTAAACAACCTCTATATAGGATCACAAAATTCATTTAAATATTCTTCAGGAAATAATCATATATATACACCTTAATGGGAAACTCTCAAAGTTATAATTATGGATTAAATTGGCCCACTTTCTAGGAAACATTATCTCAATGGATGGAGTGGAAGTGGACCCGGCTAAGGTTATCTACTCTGATCACAGGTGTCTCATATATAGACTATATTAGAAGGAATGAAACTTGAGATAGAGGTTATGGATAGAGTTTTTCTAGGACTATGACTTTGAGATTTTAAAAACTCCTTGTAATGGGAATGTGGTGGTATATGCTCTCAACTAATGATCTAGTTCGCAGTTGTTGGAAAAGTCATCGGAGCAGTTGGCCTCATTATAGTTATCCTCTGTGGATAGAGATGGATAATCATACCTCAATTGCAAACTTTTTACCCCTACACTCTTACAGTAAGTCAGGGAGAAACAAATTGTGGATATCTACTGTGAGACCCTACGTTCTCATATTTCCATAGGACATGATTTTGATGGATATTCAGAATGTGGGGAGCTTGTAGTTATTTTTTGGTGATGCATAGTAGTGCCAGTAACATTGTGGGAAGAGGTTCTATGGGAGATTCAAATGCCCCCATTATCAGTAAATAAAGGCGTGGTGATGATGCACGAGGAAATATAATGTTGTTTTTGGTGTCCAGGAATGAAGAAGGGAGTTGCAGAGTTTGTTTCTTGATTCCTTATATTTCCGAAAATGTAGGCTGGGAAAGATGTTCTAGCAGGTTTATCTCAAGCCCTTGAAGTTCTTAAATGGATGTTAGATGGGATATCTAAGGACTAATTAATAGTTTTGCCACATATATCCAAGGTACATGATTCCATATGGGTGATAGTCGATCGAATCATCATGTCGGCCCACATCATAGAAATCCAAGAGAAGAATTTAGTAGATAGCTTGGGATGCCACTACATGTAGGAGGTAACTCGACTCTAGGGAATCCCATAGATGATAGTTTCATATCATGATTCTCATTTTACATCATGATTTTATAAGATATTATTGGAGGTGTTTCGGACCCAGTTACGCTTGATCACAGCATTTCAGCCACAGATGGACGACCAAATAGTGTTGACCATTTAGGTCATAGAGGACATTATAAGATCTCTCATATTAGAATTCATCCTTATTTGGGAGGATCACCTAACACTGGAGGAGTTCACATACAATAATAAATACAATTCTACCATTGGTATGGATCCATTCTAGGATTTTTTTTGGGAGACACTACGGGTAACCATGTTGCTAGACTAACCTAAGAGAGTCATCATTAATAGGCCTGATATTGGTATGAGCTACTATAGAGAAGGTAAAGATCATGCAAGATTGGATTTAGAATATCTATATTCATAATAAATCTTATTTTGGAAGGTTAAATATGCCTTTTTAGTTCCAGGAGGGAGACCACGTGTTCCTACACATTTCACCTCAACCAATATTATAGAGTTTTTTTCAAGGTGGAATGTTTTCATTGAGGATTATCAACACTTTTCTGATTCAACAAAGTTTGGGGAGGTATTGTACCACTTATTCATACCCATAAAGATGAAAAAGGTGAAACACTATATCCCCGTGTCATAGTGGAGGGGGTACGTGCATGATCCATCAAATTTCATCGATTAGGGTGAGCTGGACATCAAGGATGGATAGAATTTTACTGATTACCCATTTGATATAAAGTATGAAGAGAATATGATCCTTCATGGGAGATTCATTTCTTTGGTGTGTGTTTGGTGGCAGCATGAGAATCTATAGTAGTGAACTTTCAAGTGGGAGGTTTAGATTCAGGCACAATAACCGAATCTTTTTTTGTAGCCTTGGTTATTTTTTTGGGATGTATATCCCCATGAAGGGGAGAATTTTCCCCCATATTTTCCAAGTATTATTTTTAAATATTATATGGATTATATTATTCATTTTGAGCTACAACTAAATATGATTCAATGGAATGATGTTCCCAATAAAAATGTTTGAAATATATTAAAATATTAAATATCATGTGTGCACGGGTTTCTTGAAAATGTGGAAAAACATATAAACAAGTTCGTAGAATATAATTCCAAGGGAACCGTTGCATTCATAGGAGTAGTGTTAACATAGTTGTGACCAAACAATGGTCTGTGTGGGTCATATATGAAAATTAGTTTTAGGAATTTTTAATGAATTAAATAAGTTGAGGATTATGAAGGGTTATTCTTTTGATTGAGCCTTTAAGAAGAGATCCAGGGTTAGGGTCGTAACCCTAGAAATTTCCAACTGTATCTAGAGGGAAACCCAGGGGAATTATCTCAATGGTAATTATATTAACATTGTTCAAAGATCTTTCTTGAGAAATATTTCTATAGGAAATTGATCTTCAATAGAATACAATCTAATTCCTAGGTACGATTTATTATTATGTATTTTCTTCTTCATAGTTAGATTCAACAAAGAACTCAAACCAACCAACAAATAGGTTGATCTAGGGTTCAGTCATGGTTTAAAGGATGGGTTTTAATTATGGTATTTATGGGGTTTTATTATTTTCTTAAAATTTTATCATTCTTATAGGAATGGATCGTGGTCGGAATGATCATCGTCCAAGGATTGTTCCTAAAATTCGTTAATTTTGTTTTTAATCCCCTGATATTTCTATGTGTGATCTTCATTCTTCAAAGTGTTCATGAATGATCGATCGTTGCACCCTTTTTTATTCACAAAATGACCCAAAATTGAATATCCGACATTGGGATGACCTAATAGAGGTGAGATAGCGATGGTGATGGGAAACTGGAGCAAATTTTTAGAAAACGTTCTTCAAGTGGATTGCATCAGAACAGATCATAATGGTTTTCTAAGACAATTGATGGACCAAACCACTTGGATTCGATGTTAGGGATGAGAAACCACCCTGGATATGATGTTTTGAGGTGAACATACCACTAGAATGAGATCTAGATAATCATCCAAGGCACATAGATAAAGAATGCAAGAAACCCCCAATGAACATGGGGTGTAACTCAGGGTTACACGGCGTGTGGTCCCCACTAAGTGGTGGATAGGGTTTCAAGGGTTAGATAAATATCACACAACATTTGACCCTAGTAAAACAGAATGTAGGTACTCCCCATAGACTCAAAATATATCTCAAGAGATATACAGACATGGGGTGGAGTACATGGGTTGCCTACACAAAATGTACCCAACCACAAGACATGGCATGGACCAAGTACACGAATTACTCTGTGTACCGTTAAACGAAGACAGACAGAAGGGTTGACACCATGTACAAGAAAATCGCCAGATCACACAAGTGGACACTAGATGGATGTTAACCACATGTGACTCTCTATAGACGTCGTGTACCCATATTATAAATTATATGTTCTAAAAACATGGTCTTCTGTACAAGACCATTACTCGGGGTCAAGGGATGTTGCGTATGACCGTACTACACGTTGTGTACCTGTTTAAATTGTTTTATTCCCTTTTTCTATGTATGTTATATATGATTTGTTGGGATTCATTCCCTCTATTGTTCCCCTATTGGAATGTAAAAATCATTTCCTACCCATAGGACTATGGCCCCTTCTGTAGGACTTTCTGGATGGAGTTATGGAATCCCCCAAGAGGCTCAAAGTGGGATCCTCTATTAATTCTTCTTTCCCTTGGTATATTCATAGGTATTGACATGACCAACATTACAGGACGTTGATCCTATACTTAGCGGGTTTATCTAGATTGAGCCTTGGTATAACCCCATGGCCCTAGATGTGATCCTCAACTATGAATCATCTCTCTAATTAGATCTGTCATCATATCCCTCTCATAATGGATCTCGAAAAGGAGTACATATAGGATGGACATCACTAGTGTTTTCAACCTCAGGAGTGTGTTCTATCATATTAGTGCTTCATGGAATCATTAAGCTAGATCCCTAGTGTTGGTATGTGGTATTCGTGACATACCTCTATACTGTGTTTCATGGATTGAGTATATAGGGATATTATTTTATATGTAGTATACATATTTTTATGTAGATATAAATGAACTTTACTTTTTATATTTCTTTGTGGTTTAGGGGTGTGTTACTGAGTATTGTTATACTCACCACTATATAGGATTTCCCCACACATGTCAGGTCTTGTTCATATGAGCAACCTTTTGATGGTGTCCTAGAAGGACTAGGACTAGATGGTTCTTTCTGAGATCTATTAGGTTGAGGTGCGTTCATACGGATACAAAAAGTAGTCACAATACATATTGTCTACATGATGGACTTGTTGATTACATAATCTTCTTGTTGGGACTTTATTCTGGCACGATTTACTCTATTTTCTTTAAATTCCTCTAGAACTATTTTGGTTGGGATATAGTGGTATGAATGCATTGTTTACTTAGAGGTTTTTACTTTTTTCCATTTTATGGCCTTGGAGATAGGTGTGTGTTTACAGGTACCACTAAAATTTATCTCTGGTATGTGAAATGGATACTCTATCCTAGTCGCAAGCCCCTAGCCTATTGGAGGTGGGTTTCATGGGTTGTGAAATAGGGCCCACTAGGATGGGTCATGATTCAGTTCATGTCTATATAGTAGAAAAAAATGTTATTTAGTTTGGGATCCCTAAAAGTAACATTTAATGATTTTTTTTATGATCAGTGAATTTTTATGGATCAAATAATGTATTATTAATTTATAAAAGTGATTTTATTTAGATTATATTTTCTTATTCTTATTTTTAAAATCCAATTTATTAAAATTGGTTTGAATATAAAATTAATGGTATTTTATGTCAAATAATATTATATTAAATTTATTAATATTTATAAAAATATTATAGTTAAAAAATTAATAGGTATCCATTATATAATAAAAAAACATTCCTCTTATGTATATTTTTATATTTTATTTTAACATTCACAACCCCAAATAATTAAAAAACATTATTATCCCCATAATTGTTATAAGGGTAATTGAGTTGCTAAAATAGGTAGATAAGGGTTAAAACATCATATAAATGTGTATAAATTTTATTTGATGGGATGGTATAGATTTATACATGGAATTGAGTCAAGATATATAAAAAACTTTTCCATATAAATTTTAAATTTAATATATATTCATTTGATACATTATATAAATCTAGGGGTCCCTCCCTTCTCTCATATATAAGGATACCACATATCCTCTCATCCAGACACTTCTTCATCCACTAAGCTCAACAAAACCATACCAAAACCTATTATTTACATCCTTATAAAAATTATTGTGGTTTTTTAAAATTATAATATAATACATTGAGTATTTATGGTGATATCAAAAGGATGGTCTTCGAACATGAGTTAATATTTTTAATCAAGGTTATTTTCTACATGTTCTTCTACCACTTCCATTTCAATCATAACAATTCCAATATGATAATATAAATATCTACAATATATTTAGAAGTTGTTATATTAATATTATTTCATTATTAATCCAATTTTTAATTAAATATAAAATGAAACCATCATTTATGTGTATGTGTAAACTACGATCACGCAAATTGATTTATTTCAATTCATTGAACAACCTCTAATGGAATGTTATTATGATGAATTTAATATAAATATCTGATATTTATGAAGTAATCATGATTCTGTATATATAATATATTACTTATTTTATTATAATTCCAATAATTAAAATTGAATACATCACGTGTATTTGTGGAAGACAACCGTCGCTATGATGAGATGTACTTTTTTTTCAAAAATCCACGCTCATGAAATGTCATGGAAAAATATTGAATGAATTTAATTTTTTTTATAAAATTATAATATTTCCAAAAATATAATATTTTATTTACTATTTTATTTTCTATCAATTTAATATTTAAAATATTACTCATGTGTGCGTTCATAATAAAACCTCAATACTTGAGGTATTATGTTTTTCAAGGTCACTTTTCATGGATGAATCTAAAATTGAATTTTATGTATTAAAATGATGATTATTTCATCATTATTATTCATTATATAATTTAACAATGACCCCTTGACCATGGTCAATATTTAGGTGTTTTTTTCGAATTATAAACCGAACATCCTCAAAATAACAGAAAAGGAAAAAATTGATTTAGTAATCATATAATACATTGTCATAAATCAAATAAAATAGAATGAGATAAATAATTTAAATAATAAATTTTTATTCAAAAATTATATATTTAATATATGTTAATTATGTAGGAGTTAAATATCATACATTGTACGTAGGGAGACGAGGTAAAGGATTTGTCTTTTAAACCATATTATAAATTTTTGGATGATATTATTCAATTTTTATTATATATAAATGTGAAAAAACAATATTTAAGATATGTTTTTATTAAATGAAAATTTATGTTAAAAGTCATTTTAAACAAGGTTGTTTTTTAATCCTTTAAAATAATAAATTTAAATGTTTTCTAAATATGTCATTTTTTACATTTTTTATTATATGAATAGAATATTCTCATAACATATACGGAATAACTGTAATTTTATATAATTATGAATGTTATTATTTAATAATATTACTCTCTAATTATTATTTATTTTTCAAAATAATATCTTATTTCCCTTCTTCTATAAATTTTTATAAATAAAATTTAACGAAGAATGAACTTAAATCCTTATTTTAAATTAAATTTTGAAACATCTTCTTCATATTTATTAAAGGAAATATTTTAATAGGATTAAATAGTTTGAATAATCTATTCGATTATTTTTATGTATTTTATGGTCCTTTTACGTTTTTAATGATGATTAGTGATTTTAATATAGATATGAAATTCATTGGGTAATGATTATTTCTTTCATAGAATTTCGTGCGAATTAATTTAGTAGGTCATTCCATTTTTATTTGTTTATATAATGTTTTTGTAAGGATTATATGAAGATGGTATCCCAATGGACCTAAAATAGTTTTATATGCTTGAAAATGTATTTTCATTGTAATTTTATGATTTTACTAGGAAGGATGTAGATCTTATATTTAAATAAATATTATTAACATAAAGTGTAAAATTTTCCTTTTTAATAAAACAAATTTTATGGGTTATCACACCTTCTATGAATCCATCAATGTTATGTTATTTCCTTTATGTTTTCTTATATTGTGTTTTATGAAAAAAATTGAATAGAAAATTTAATTTAATGAGTATGTAAATGTTTATTTCAGATAAATATTTATTTAGGCAAGGAATAACTCTCTTATAGGATCACAAGGTCTTGAAATTATGAAACCAGTTACTTTTATTTTTTGTATATGTCCAATGAAAAGAATTAATTCCATTATCTCATGCTTCCTAATGATTTTATCACATGGATTATGGATGAGATTGAATGTAAATAAAGTTATAAATATCCATATTGTATATACTATGAGTGTTGAATTTGTGTATTTACAAAGAACCTTTCTTATAGAAAAAATCGATGCTATATCGAAATTTTAATTTTTTATGTATTTATATTAATAATTCTCTAAATATATAAACATAAAAGGTATTTCGAATTTATGTGATCCAATATTTATATTTGAATTTTTATGTTTAGGGTGGTTAAAATTTTGTAACTCTTATAAATATCCAAACATTAAATGTAATGCTAAACCTTTTATCATTGGATCCAAGAGTTCTGGTTCAAGGATTTTATATAAATAATAATGAAGTAAAAATAAAAATGATTCCCACTATACAATTTTGATTTCTAATAAACCAATATAGTATGCATAAAAACCAAAACAAAATTCATGTTTTTTATGGAAGAATTATATTATAATATACATGAACACTATATTAGCATTAACAAATAAAGATATAATTTTGTGATACTCTAAGTGATATTTCCAACTCTTAAAGGTAGTTTTAGGAATATTTTACTTCACTATCTTTAGTTGTGGATAACCCACCCAAAGGTTGATCTATGAAAAAAACATTTTACCTTAAAATTAACATAATTAATTATCAATATGTGGACGAGTATATTTTTTCTTTTAAGGCACCTAATTCAGATTCAAGTAATCTATGAACAAAAATAATTTTTTTCTTCCTTCATTAGAAATATTACAGAAGTTTCCCAGGGAGACACAATGAGTTGTATAAACCCTTTTGTATTAAATTTCATCTTTTTGGTCTTTGAAACTTTCCAAACTTATAATGTCACATTATATTTAATTAATTATATAAGTTTCAACATAGTAATAATATCCATAAAAATATAAGATCATCACTCTAGTGGTAACCTAATTAAATCAATTGGAAATATTTGATGTAATTATTTAACTATGTTTGAAAAAACATTCCCTAAACGCTCTTTATTATTAAATATGAAAAAATATGATACATTTCATGAAAAATTTCAAATATTTGGAAAATAAGGTATATCATAACTCAATCTTGTGTCATATTCACCATGATATAAATGTAAACTATTATTCGAATGGATGGTGACTTTACTATAATATAATCAATCATTGTTAATTTTAAATTCAATCATCTAGTCCATCTTGAAGAAGTATCAAAAAAAAATTATTCCAGTTTTGATAATTTATATTGTAATATATATTTCATATATGGAAATGGGGAAATATGTACATAAAATACATGAATTTTCTTCCATCCTTTTATAGTTTTTGTATCCATCATATATGATATTGATTAAAAAAGTAAATTAAATAATTTTTATAATAAAACTAGAAACTAATTAGTGTGAGGTGCCTATATCAAATAAAAAATCAACTAAAAAGTTTGAAAATGTATTATACCTCATACTAGGGTTAGACTACATTTTAATTCCATAGGGGGATTCTATAAAATATATTATTTCTAAAATTTTGGTATAATGTTTGGTATATATCTATACATAAACCCACTATTAAATTTTCATTTACCATAATGAGAATCTCATTATTACTGATGCACCTAAGATTGGGATCCCATTTTTATAGAGGCCTTTTTTGCATATTTAGTCCCTTTAGAGATAAGAAACACATATATTCATTATCTGGAAGATTATTCCTATGAAATCTGTGGAGGATAAAAATATATCCAATGTTGTGAAATATTCTAAATAAAAAATGATATGAATTTTTGAGTATCTGTGTCTTCCATAATTATAACACATGAAATTACTATTTCTTGTTTTTCGATCAAGGGATGGATTTTAATAAACTCCTGAAACTGTTACATCCCATTCACCTGAACTCAAACCACGTTCATTTATTCACCCAAAAACCACCATCAATTTTACTTGGATAAAAATATGTAGCTTCTAAAATACTAAAAACACTATCTTTTTATTTCCTTAGAAATTCTGTAATATCAAAACCTTTTTCTAGATTCTCTATGCTCATTTTTAGCTACTCATTTACCCTTGTTTTGGTGATAATTTGGTTTTGTTTTTAATGGGGTTGTTTTAAGTGAAATTTGAAAAATTTGGAATCCCCTTGGCCTATTTCCAGGTGACAAACAACTAGGTAAAATAATGTGTTTTTCCAAGGAAAATGTTTGCACCATTTTATAGCCCCATGAGGTGGCATAGAGTTTGGCCAAACCAAGAAACCTCATTACTCATGTCATGAACCCTCAAATAGAGGGGGTTTTAATGAATGGAACATGGTTTTTAGACAATGTACTGATTAGAAAGCATAATTAACCTAATGACTATGGGTTCTTGGTTATGGTTCTTGGTTTCAAAAAACATTCTCATAGGTTTTAAACCCACCAAAATTTTTATTACAATTACCTCACCTCTTGGTTTTTACAAAAAATAACCCCTTATTGACCGTAAATGATTTCATTTATTTTAGAATATCCCAATAGGATTATAAGGCTCCTATAATACATTTTAGGGTGATAAAATGATCCAATAGAAGGATTCATCCCCTTTTCTTGTATGTAATCTATTCTCATTGGTTTACTCTCTCTCTCTCATATCTCATTCATGATGAATAGGGATGATTTTTTCCTCTCTTGGTGATGGTTTAGATAATGGTAATTATATATCTTGTTACTTTTGATCTCATTCTCGAGTATTTGTTTTAGATCATCAGTTCTATTTTGATTTCAATCGTTGCACATCAAATTGGGGGTTTTGGTTTGGAAAACGTTCATCAAAAACCTTCAAGTATGTGTTATAAAATCCAACTACCATATTCTTGATTATATATGGGTTTACGAATTTTGCCAATTTTAATTGTCATATAGTTAAATTTCATTCTAAATTGAATTAATTTAATGATATTCCTTGTGATTGTGAAACCCTTCATGAGTCATGTTAGACGCATTGAGGATATTTAAATTGGACATCTTCAAAACAAAATGTGTGTTATGATGTAATTGAAATGAATACTTATAAATTATGTATGGATGATAAATGGATATGCAAACAAGGATGATAAATTAATTTATGAAATTGGTTGATAAATGGGATCATAAAATTTGAAACACATTATAAGATATTTATGAATTATCTGAACAATAAGTTTTTTGATATGGGATACTATCCAAATAACCATTGGGTTCCAAACTATTTTTCTCATTCCACAAGATAAATGTATTTTATTGTGATCAATGTGTTATTGTATAACTACTGCTTTTACAAATACCCTTGGGATTCCAAAATGTTTCTCTATCCTTATAATGTATGAATGTGAAACAGGAAATCATATTATTAATGAAATCCAAGGATAAAATTACATGTGATAGCGCTTTGGTGGATGTTTCACACTTTTTTCATGTTACAAAGTAGGTATTATTGATTCGTGTTTCACCATTAAATAGGGTAATATGTGGTTATTTAAATAATAATTTAATATGAACACTGTTTAATTTATCATTTTCACATTATTATTTATACAACTACATACACTGTTATAGACTGAATATTATTTTTAACATTTTTGTCTGTTGTATCATGAGTTTTACTCACACACTAATCGAGATGATTGATTGGTTCCAAAATACAAATTTTGTTTACATGATAAGATATGGTAACAACCCATATGTTAGATGGCTGAGTTGGGATTAGGGATAGAGCATGGATGAGTGAATGAGGGATGATGTTGGGACCTAACTAGCAGTTATTATTGTGTATTTATTTTGCGTTTTAATTTGTAACTTGATGCATATATGGAATGACAAATATAGTACTTGGCTTTAGGGTCATTAAACCATGTTTTGGTATTGTAATGTTATATTGGTCATTATCAATTATGGTATAATCCTGATTCATGTTTATTATCATTTGGATATTATTTAATTATTTTTAATGTTTTCCTTATTTGATATGGTGGTTTTATTCTCCCCACATGACATATTAGACCCTCATTTCTAGTCGATAGCCTCTGGAATATATAGAGACATGCATGAGGCCATGTAACTAAACAGCATAGGTCACTATCATGTGGCACCTATTCCAGGAAATTGCAAACTGGTATCAAATGTGATTTGCATTTATTTTATGTTGTCTTACTATTTTGGAAAGGTAGATAAGAGACTAGGATAAGTCGGTCCTTGTTCAAGAGCTCGTACATGGTAGTTTCTAAACCATGTGTGTTGAATAATCCCATGTACCCATGGTGCGATTACTTATTTCATGCTCTTTAATGTTACATTTGAAATTTATTTCACCATGACTACTGCACTTGACATTTTTTGTAATCATTTTCTATGATTTTTCCTCATGGAGTGGTATGGAGGAGGATCTCATTCAACATTCATAATTTTAGGCACTCGGGAATTTATGTGGCATTCATCATGTTAGGAATGTATGGGAAATCACAATCAGTATGTTTTTAGGGATTGAAAAATTAACTTATTTTTATGAGAAATTTAAATTCAAATGTCACTATTATAAAATTTAAAATTTTTAATGATGAAAAATGTTGTAATTTAAATTTATATAATGTGTGTGTAGTGGGAAACTACAAAATATGAATGAAATTACCAAATTTTAGACATGTACTATGTGAGGGACATTTGTGGGTCATGATAATGACTTGGTTCTGACTATGTGAAAGAGCAGAGAGGATGGATTTTTATTATTTTAAAATAATGTATCCAATAAATGTTAGAATAAAACATTTTATTTTTCTGAGAATTTTGTGATTTTAATTTTATAGATATACCTCAATAATGATACTTGTTGATAGGATGATAGGAGGAAACTGATGGAAATGTGCCTGTAGTAGAAAAGCCATGGGATCTAATAGTTATGAGTTATGAAGAGAGAGAACACTTCCAGGAGAACTTTTCTCAATTAGGAAGTTTATGGAAAGAGTCCAAGGGACTTCTATGAAAATATTTTCTATCCTGACACATGATTTTAAATCAAAACACCCTATGATACTCACTGGATAGGATGGACATGTGGAAATCAGTGTGATATTGAGTATATATTGATGATCATTGAATACTTAGATACTCTTGTGGAGAGTATAATCAAATTGTAAGCATCTTTGTGGAACAGGTCAATGAAGCACTGGTGGGATATTAAATCACAGGATGATCATCATGAGATCATTTAATAGAAATTCTTTCAAGATAAATTCATGAAACACTTTTACCTATAGATGCTAAGGAAATATATGGTAGGAGAGTTCATGTGGTTGAAAAAGGGAATTAAGTACAAGATTGAAAATGATGGATGCTTTTCTGATTTAGAGAAATTTTTGCAATAAATGGTAGGATGTGAGGTAATAATGGGAAAATTTTAACAATGAATTAATTTTGAGACTAATTCCCTGGGTAAAATATTTTGGATAAAGAGGATTTTTTATGTGGTGAATCAGGACCTTATTTTTTAAAGGGGTAATTGATGGTGCATTCCATTACGATGAAACATATTTTTTTCAGGGATGACAAGGTGGTATGTATTCTTGAGAGGAGAAAGAATATCAATTAAATCATCAACCAGAGAGATAGGAAATAGAGTGGAAAGTGAGTATGATTAGTTATTTAGAACATTAATTTTGTATACTAATACATGTTTGTTCAGTAGGGTCACACTCATAGCAAAGGTCTTGACCACCATTAGATTGTCGAGATCACAGTAGGATGGGTAAATTACATAGGTATTGTAGAAACCCCTGAAAGATGTGTAGTGATGGAGAAACTAGACTAAAAAAAGTATAATAATGGGTTATTATATAATGTATCAATCATTTTGTTTGATTTCTAAATTCCTTGTTGGTAGTGGTAGTAGATTTGTTATGTTGTGGAAAGAACACTCGTATCAATAGAGTGTTGTATCAAATGGGATATAGAATGATACTCATGGAATAGGGTAAATATAGTTTCGTTCATTTTAACATGAACTTATAGATAGTGAAGTTTGTACATTGATAGTTATAGATGCCATTATTATAGCTTATGTGATTTCTAATTACGAATTTGATACATGTGACTCTCAGTATTTTATATCTACGAAACTTTTCAATGGTCTGTGTCTGATTGGGGATTTCTTGAGTGGTATTGTGAAGACCATCATACTATTTAGATTACATTCAGTGGACATATGTTTATCTACAGTGTGTTCTCTTAAGGTTGGGGAGTGTCATTTTCTTTTGTATCATTACATACTTGTCATGTCAGGTTTTGACATAATTTTTGGAATGGACTGGTTAGTAGCATACCATTCCCATATTAATTCACACCTCAATAGTATGAACTTTAAATCTTCTTAGGGTAATAGTTATGTTAATGAAGGATAATGGGATATCCAAACATGTTGTGATGAGCCAGTTCATTAGCAAATGGGAGATCTCCTCGCCTACATCTCAAGTATTTTTCTTAATGAGAGGGGTTTGAAACATTGTTTCTTTTCACTCATAGTAGATTAGAATCAGGATTTGTTTCTTGAGTATTTCTTAGGGATTCCATCTGAGTTGGATTCTTAGTTTAAAATTGTGCTCATGATGGGAGATGATCCCGTTTCAATTCCACCATATTCAGTTTCTCTCACATTGCTTCATGAACATTGTTCTTAACTGTAAGATATGATAAATAAGATATTAATCCATTTTATTACATCACCTTATGGTTCCCAATTTTATTTCTAAGAATAAGGATATGTTATTGTTCTCTTATGTTTATTATCAAAAGTTGAAGCAGATGAAATTGAATAATGGATAACCACTTCCACATATTGAGGATATATTTGACCAGTTGATAGGGTATTTTTTTTTATTTAATATTTAATTGAGATTAGGGTATCATTAGTTGAATATTAGAACTTATGATATAAAATTAGTTATTTTGGAAGCATGTATGGTTTATATGAGTTCTTTGTGATTCTATTTGGGTTGATTAACTCTTTTACTATTTTTATTTCCTTTATGAAACAAATCATCCACCCTACCAAGAACAATTTTTAGTCGTTTTTGTGCATGAAATTTTGGTTTTATCTTTTCCTCGTGAAGTTAATTCCCAACATTTTGATGTCATCATCAGTACACTGAGATATCATAATTTATACTCCATCCTATTTATGTTTCAATTCTAGATAAATAGGGTAAATTTCATGGGTCACATCTTCTCTAAGGATGGTTTGTTGGTGGACCCATTGAATGTTCCCTATTTTTTCCCTTAGATCATCCAAAGAGTTTTTGTATTTGAATTTTCGTGGGATATGTTGGATATTATCAATGTTTTTTCAAGGAGTTATTCCATTTTGAAGTAACAAATTTAGGATTAACTAAGAAGGGGATCTTCTTTTAATTTAATAGTGGTTTTGATAATTCATTATAGGAGTTGAAGAATCATTTGACTACCACATCGATTTTGATCCAACCCAGGTTAAGTGAGGAGTATACCATGTTTTTAGATTCATATAGGATCAAAAATGAAATAGTTTTGATGAAGGGATATTGAGTTGTGGAATATGGGTCATGGAATGTGATCCCACTTGAATAGAAAGACCCTACACATGATCTCGAGTTTGAAATGGTTGTTTAGGCCTTGAACTATTGGTGGAATTATCTATTGGCTGAGAAGTTTACTTGTCATATGACTATAAAAGCATAATGGATATCTTTTCATTATCATACATGAATCCACAACAGTGAAGCTGGGTTGAGTATATGAAAACACTTTATTTTTAGCAAGCAAATATGCATGAGAAGGGAAAAAGTGTCACTACAACTATGAGAAAAAATACATAGACTCAAGCAGTTCAAAATTCCATATCTGAGGGGAAGATGATGAAATTTTTCAATGAGATGCATATTTATGTTCAATATTTCTATGAGTAGTTGAACCATGGATCCAGGTCCATTGAGTTCATTTTTGAGAGATAGATCAGAGAGATAAAGTACAAGGATATGGATTGTTTTACAATGTGGGAAAGAATTGATGTTGTGTTGACACCATCTTATTGAAATATATATGAGGATGTTATAATAATTGTCATGATTCATGTTTTTGGTCTTATGGGTATGCATGGGGTGCTAATGTGTGGATTTAATGACACTGTGTGTGTGGTACACCTTGGTTTTACCCAAAAGTACCATGACCTGTGTCGACCTGATTTGTGGTCGGGTGTGAAAAAAATAGATTCCAAGGTTCATGACATGATCATGCACCTTTCATTTAAGACACCAGTAGTTTTTTGTTTTTTTTCATATTAATACAATATAATTATTATTTTTCATTTCACAAAACACTGAATTTAGCTTTTGTTATATGAAAAAATAGTGATTGTCAAGATTTATACACAAGGACAATATATTTTATTACTACATGAAACACATGAATGGTATATTGGTATACACAAAACTATATTTTTCTGGTGTTACATATAAAAGTGACTCACTTGGGTATCTTGAGTTACACGCATGATCAGGTTTTACCAAAATACAATATATTATTCATATTATTATAATTAAATTATTAATATAGTTAAAACCTATATTTTAGAAAGGAGGTTATTAATAATTATAATTATACTATGAAAATATTCTTTACACACTAAATATTTTTGTTACTAATTAATTAGAAATGAGGGAAAAACTATTTGAAAATAATGAAATTATTTTTTTTGAAAAAAAAACTATTGTTCTATATACAGGAACGTTTTATCACAACAGATTAAAAACATTTTTTTAGAATTATTTAATAATATATATATATATATATTATTATTATTATATTAAACCATGTTTTTACTCTCATCTAATATATTTGGTAGTTATAAAACAGGAATAATTCGACTACTATGATTAAAAAATGTCTTTGTTTTTCTAAAAGGTAGATTTAGTGCTTTTAAATGTTGTAAAAATTTTAAAAGTATATAATTAAAAATCAATAACATATAGTTGAAAAAATAAAATTAGTTTTATAAATATTACAGTCAAATTTATATTAGGTTTAACTTTTGGAATTATTCTATAATGTTTTATTTTTTGATGAATAGTGAAAAAATTCTGAATTTTATTTGGAAACTAAATTTTCATATGATTTTTTTATATAGATAAATTATATTTTGAATTATTTAGTAAATATTTATATTATTTATACATATATTAATCAAATTTAAGTCATTTTAATCAATTTCACATCGAAATTTGATATAAACACATTTTGAACTTTTGAACTTTTTCACTTCAAAACCCAATTATTTCATACCATTGGTATGATTAACTTCAAAAAGAATTCTTCCACTTATGTCATTATAATTTAAAAAATGTTATTAAAAATAATATATTGTTTATAAAAAGATCAAGTTATTTTTTGAACAAAATATTAGTGAATGTGGTAAAAATTAATTACAACCATTAAAAAAAAGATTACATAGTTATTAAGATTAAAATATATGGTGTTTAAATGAGCCTACACATATCCAACACCCACTTTATAGACATATTTATACCTCACACCTTCATGGATCTTATTTTGTTTCTTATGGATTATTATTGGTATATAAAACATGGGAATCTCACAGTTCTTTTCAAAAATGACATGTGAGTCCCCTCCCTCCACTTATAAATGGGCACCCCCCTCACTTCATCACCCAAATAAATAACTATTTACCACCAACCCACTACCCAATTAATCTATAAATTTTCAAACATTCATCCTATAAGCCCCACTTTGGTCATTAATCCAACCAATGAATCCCATCGGTGAAAACCAAAAAGAGTTACCCAAAGAATGGGAAACAACCTTTCAGGCGAAATTTTGTTTTATATCATTATCCACCCCAAATAGACATGTTATTAAATTATTATATAATAACATTATTATCATAAATATACCAATATGTTGTTATTTTAATTTTATAAACTACACCCACAAACACATCCATCAAATGGTATACACAATCGTTGTTCATGTGTACAGAGAACTACCACCTCACAAAATGATTTTGTTTTTTCATTAATTTCCACCACTATAGGTTGGGAATAATTATAGAAATAATATTTTATATGATATATATATTATTTTTGATGTATTTATCCTTCTGTAATTTTTATATAACACATACCTTCATTCTTTCCATTTTTTTGAAATATGATAACATTATTTATAGGATTGCAGACTACCACCTCCTCAAAGTGATATAAATTATTCACCATTTACATGGAAATTATGAAAGATGGTATTAATAAAAATATGTGGTATATATGTAATAATAATGGTACTATAATTATAATATATATATATATATTACCTTTCATTCTTTTCAAAAATAAAAAAATTGAAACAGAGCCCTTGGGTACATACAGTGTTTTGTCTCCCTGAATGGTGTCTTTCAATTCATATTATTATATTTTAAATATTATTATAAATACATATATTTTAACAAGTTTGAAGAAAGTCAAGATATTTGTTAAGGTAATTTCATCTCATATTTTAAAATTCATGAGACATGTGCATTATTAACAATTCATTTCATATGTGTGTTGAACATACTTTTGAGGAATGTATCATATAATTATTATCCATATTTTTATTGGTATTTACATAGTAATTTTATTATTTCTATTTCATGGGGTATATGTTTCAAATGTTTTCAAATTTGTATGGTAATTTTATCACAATTTTCCTTCGTGAAGAAAAATGTCATGTTACAGACCTACATTATTTTAAGAGGTGTTTATACATCCCATTAAAATTTTATATCACAAACCAATTTATTCTAATGATATTATAATATTAATTTAATGTTATTATTTTATGGGAATATTGATTCAATGTTAACACAGTGTTAGTAGTTTATTTCTACAATCTCATCATTTATAAATATTGTTTATGATTATGCTTCCTTTGATGAACTATTATGATCTTTATAATAATAATTCAAATATATTTTATATTTATCCCTTTATCCATAAAATATACAATTAATGGAACCATTTTCCCACACAGTTGTACATATAATATTAAAGGAAATACTTTTAGTAAAATATGACTTTATTCCACAATTTATTCGGAATTTTTTTCTTCCAAAACCATGTTTTCTAAAACTGTTTTAATGAAATATACTTTTCAACTATGAACTATAAAAAAATACCCATGTTTTACCTTGTTAATTTTTTTACAAAAATATTACTCTTCTTATTGTTCTCTGATCGAGAAAATTTTCTAAAAATTTTACATTGAAAAAAAATGTTTGGAATGCAAAGGTTTCTCTACAATCATGACAGTCATTTCATTAAACCATCATTTTCATGATTACAAGATTAATGTTTTAAGAAATATATCCCTAATATAATATAAATTCATTATTTTTAAAGTGGTGTTCAAAGAAAAATGTTTTCATAAATATTTTATATTCAAAATGTGTTTGGAAATGATTTTAAATGTTTCTTTTATTTGTTTTAAAATATATTTTGAAATAAAATGGTTTTAAAAATTGTTATCTAATTAAAAACTTTTTAAAATTATTTGTAAATATTCCTTTATATGTTTCAAAAGATAATTTTAATAGAAAATTGTTTAAATGATTTCAAATATTGTTTTTGTATGTTATCAAATATATTGTAAAAGAAAAATGTTTTCCAATGGTTTTATTTTCTAAGAATATTATGTAAATTTGAAAATAATATTTTCCTCAATAATTTATTTAAATTATTTTTTAAGATTAATTAATATTTTTTTAAAGTTGGTTTCAACAAACATTATTTTTAAAATGTTTTATGTATTAAAAATTTATTTTCAAACAAAGGTTATTTCCCTCAAGAAATTGTCCATGTGGTCTTTCAAAATACTTATCCTTATAAGAGTATATCCTTTGATATGGTGTATTATTTACAAGGGATATGATACAAGGAAACCATTAATATTATTTCATTTAATTTTTTATAATTATGATGACAAGTTTTTTATATAACCTGTTTCTCTTCCATGGGTTATACCATGATAAAATGCGTATGAAACCCACTTCGTTTGACGGTTTATTCTAGGAATATGAAACCTTTATCTTTTACACATTGTATAATATGATTAAATGCTTATTATTACCATTTAATTTCATGGGATTTGATATGATGTTTATGAAACTGATCACTTTTTATAGGTCATTATATGAAGAATATTTTATTATCTTGTGGAACACATATAAATGATTTCATTATGTGATGAGTGAGACATCTATCTCTCTCCAATGAATTTGGAGAAGATATATATCCAGTGAGATATAGATGGATGAAATGGGGAGTGAACTCTAATAAATAATTGTCTTTTTCCACAAATATTTACTCAGGAGTGAATATTGACTACTAATATGGTCTTAGAATTGATCCTTGACTACAAATATGGTATTTGGTGTGAAACTGGACTACTAAGTTTGTTTGGGAAGTAAAACCATTCAACTATAGAGAATTTGATACAATTGGGGATGGAGGTGTGTCCAACCTAGTAAGTGTATCCCTTATGAATTATTGCGATATATTTTTAGAAATGATCCTTGACTTATAGGTAATGATTTCATATTATTCTCTGTCTTCCACAATTCCATGTCTTATTCCTATATTAATCATTCATGGATTTTTCTCTCCATCCCCTTGTGATTTATTTCTTATGAAATACATAAATTTATGATATGAATCTTGATTATGATCTTTGATATGTATGTTATGTTCATATAATGTTATGATCTTGTTTTCATACCCATACGACAATGATTATGAATAAATATTCTCCATTTTTTACCCTTACTAATCATCTAAGCTCTTCCTTTCTTATTCATATTTTCCCCAGGTTAGAAACAAAATTTGTAGGATTGTTATAGTGGATAAAATTTATGGGAAACATTGAGTGTATTTCAACAAGTTAGATGATTATCTTCCATGTTTCCATACACACTAAACTATTATAGTCCGCATGTACGTAGTTTTTGTAATTTTATAAATATTAATCCAAAAAGATGTAATATCCTTGTATGTTAAGCCTGGTTTAATGTATTTGGTATCGAAGGAAATGTTTAGTCATCCTTTGGAAACTAGTTTGAGATAAATTTAATTATATATCATTTAAAATTTTAAGCATATGTCTAGGGATATCTCTATAGATAAGACTATGGTTGACTAATAGTTTATGAATTTTTTTTGTAATTTTGGAACAGAATTGAGAAAGTGTTTTTTAAGAAATTACATCCCTCTTTAGAGACTACTGTTTTATTTTTCTCTAGCATAGATATGAATAGTGGTAACAACCCCAAAATCATCGTATTTATTTGAAGTCGATCAGGTCCTAGTATATGAAAATGAGCCTTTCAAGAAACCTGGATTCACAATCCAATAGAATATGACTCAAAAAATTACAAACTATTCAAGAACAATCATGAAGGATTTAAAAATAATATTACTATAAATTTCCTAGTTTTAACATAAGGTGTCAAAATTTAGACATCATATAAGTTATTTTTATTTATTACAGTGTTTTCCACTATGATAATTGTTTATCACACTATTATTTCACGTTTTAATAAATGGTGGTAACTAGAAGATTATAGTTATCATTGGTGGTGAATTATAAATTTCTAATGAGTAGTCAAAAGTTATTATGACTAGAGTAAAGGATTTGGTGATCATGCCTAATTAGTTTTCATAGGACAACATTAACAATGTGTACTATACCCAACTATCATACACACCAATGAAGAGAAGGAATGTGGTTTTAGAGATTTCTGGTAATGGAGACCATAGTGGAAATAAGTATTTGATTTCTTTTGTGTCGAGAATGTGTAAGTAAGCACCAAATAGAATCTATTAAATAAATTAGAATTTTTTTTGTGTGGAAAATAAGGACACAAATAAAGGAACAGGAAATGGATAATTATAAGTTCAATAATGTAAATCAATTAGAATAATAGAATACCTAACACATCATCGATGTTAAATCTATTAAATGTGTAATGAATGGTAATTATGAAATTCAATGCCCAAAGTGGAAATCTCCCCAAAGGAATCAAAAAGTTGGAATGATTAATGATCATATTTTTGATGATGATGTGACACCAGTGAAATTTGAATAGAAGGAGGTTTTAATTAGTTTTATGAGGTAGCTTTTTAAATTTATTAAAGATAAATTCGAAGAATAAAAGTGGTTCTATATTTTAATTCAGTAATTATTTTATATGAATTATTAAATATATAAAAATAATTTAATTTTCTTTTGTTTTATGAATTGAAAATAATATGTTAAATTATTCTATTTTAAGGTATAATTTATTTAATGGAAATTTGAAATTAATGGGGAAACTGATTAATGGAAATATAACACAAATTTTTTTCATAATGTTGTGATACTGGCTTTTGTTTAAATATATGTTCGGAATGAATATGTAAATTTTATGGTAGTGATTACCTTTATACAAATTATGTATTTTCTATAATGTGGTTTAAGCTATTGTGGGAAGAGTTACAATATATTTTGATTTTAGAAATTTAAACAATAATATTTAGAATAAGAAATAATTCATGTTTCTATTAAGGATAAATGGAAATTACCATATTTCAAGAGAATATATGATAATGGCACTCACATGTTTCATATTTAACAAACCAGGTCTACTTTATGATTTATGAGGGATCAATAATATACTAGTTTTGAGAAATTTAGTGACCATATTTCTTAAGATATATACTTTCTTCCTCTAGAAGGGTTATAAGGTCAACCATATGTGGAATGTTTTATGTCCAAATTTAGATGATTTTGTAGAGATTAAATTGTAATCTCTCGACATGGGTATTTATAAATGTTGAATAAACTGTGATAACAACATTATTTTAATGATAACTATAGAAATATGGAATGAATTATAATTGTATTTATAGATCTCATGATCGCTAAGCTCTTATGGAATTAAAAAAATTGCCTCATAATCATTGAGTACGAGATGAAGTGTAAATTGGTCAATCCCCAACAAATAGTTGAGGCTATTCATATGAAATTAAAATCATGTCCCATTATCATCATTTATTATAATATAAACAATAACTTCAATCCCCTTTTGATTATGGATTTTAGACTGTTTACATTATTCTAAACATGTTCTCTATTACTCCCCATCGAAACATGATAATTAGATTTCACTTCCACATCCATGTTTTCATGTGCCACCTATGTTCTACAATGTGGGAATGTAGTTATGAGTTAAATTGTGTAACCATTATGTATCCAAAATTCATTTTTAAAGGATGTTTTAGTATTCATTTGTATGGTGTGGGATTATATGAAATAAAATTTCAATAATTAAAAATTTGATGACCCATATGAATTTTGAGGGAGAAATTCATTTGAAGGGAGAAAGAATGTAACACCCCTAGATTTTTTAAAATATTTTTTTCATATTAATTTATTTTTTATTGATATTTCTCATATAACAGATAAGTGAATAATTTTTTTAATTAATTCTCAATGTTTTTATTTCATTATACATAGCTCCAAATTAATTTTGTTCTATAAGAAACAATTAGATTATCTTGCAGTGTACACAAAACTATGATATGATTTTTTACACAAAAAATGAGCCATTTAGATATCATGTGTTACAAAAAAACCATATTTTTCAAATTTTATGGAAATATTTAGAAAACAAGCCTTCATGGATCTGATTTTCAATGTTACTAAGGACTCCTTATAGGTAAAACATAGGGAGTACACATGTCTTTTCCAAATTTACACGTGTATCCTCTACCTTAACATAAAAAGGGGATTCACACATATAAATCCTTTTGAATCAACCAATATATTCTAAAATAATCCCCCAAAATCAACATGTTCATCCTAGAATCCTAACTTTGGGAAAATCCAAACAAGAAATCCCTTTGTAGAAAACCAAAAGGACTTACCCAAAGAAGAGGTAACGTCCTTCCACAATCACATTTGATTTAGTTATTTCTCCATCAAATAAATTATTTTTATTCCATGTATAGATAATAACCACATTATCCTCAATATTATATTATTTTTTTAATTTATGGTTTTGAAATATCCTCACACACAATTCCTTCAAATTGGATATACAATCTTCCTTTGTGTTTATGGCAGACAATCGCCATGAGAACCGATGTTGTTCTTTATTCCAATACCAACTATCAAGGTTGGGAATAAAGATGGAATTATTAATTTTTATGTTATATGTGATATTTATGATTTATTTGTTCTTATATAATATTTATATAATACATAACTACCTGCTTTTTATTTTGTTGGAATACGATAACATCAATTGCGGGCATGTAGAGAATTATTGCATCAAAGTGATGTGATTCATCCAATGTTTTCATGGAATTAATGGATGATGAGATTAATAAATATATATGATCTAAATGAAATAATAATTTTACTAGATGGATAATATATATATAATACTTTTATTTCATTAACATTGTGTCAATAAAATGGAAACATCGTCTTTGTGATCATATGGCCTACCATCTCCATGAACAGTGTATTAAATTTCATATTTATTGATTTTATATATTATTATATGTACATATATATGGAATATATATGATAATAATATCATTTTTTAAATTCTAGAAATAAGTAAATCGTGATCCAAGTAAGAGGAAAAATAATAAAATGTCAACACATATAAGAAAAACAAAACTATTATTACCTGAAATGTAAAATTAACATGAAATTGTAAATAATGGGGTATTAAAAAGTCATTATCAAAACATATATGGTATTATATATAATAATATTAATTTTTGGAATATTTATAAAATAAATATTTATTATACCTTAAGATTGAATGTTTTTGAATAAATTCAATAGTTATAGTAATGGAATTTCTTCTCACCATTTTATATCCATGAGATACCCCACATATTCGACACTTGATTATTTTTTGTGGTTTGTAGAAATTACATTAATTTATTATATAATAATTATAATTAAATTTATTGCTATTTTCATATACATTTCATGATATTGGTTCTATGTCGTTTACAGTTCAAAAGGTACCAAATCGGTAGGGTAATTTTGTCTCAACTTTCCTTCTTTGAGACATGTAATTTTATACACCAAAATTCTATTAGAAATATTATATACTTCCCATTGAAATTATATATCAGAAATTTAATTCCTTTAATGATATTTTATTATTCAATTAATGTTATTATTTCATGGGAATTTTGATTCAAAGCTACCAAATTCTTAAGAGTTTATTACTAAAATATCCTTGTTTGTCAGGATGGTTTATGATTATGCTTCCATTGATGAATTATTATGATCCAAATATTAATAATTATATTAACTTTTTTATCCTTTGGTTTTCTATGCTATATCAAATTAATGTTACCATTTTCCAATATTTGGTAATTAAGATAATTAAAAAATATTTTTATGAAAATTTTTATTTATTTTTATTTTCAGTCGGATATATGTGTTCATTCAAAACCATATTTTCTAAAAATGTTTTCAAAAATGTTTTCAAAAATGTTATACTATTATATAGTGATATATAAAAAAATTTACCCATGTTTTATATTTTAATCATAATGGATTTCAAAAAAAATGAATATTCTTGTCATTATTTTTATGGAGGTGTTTTTCTAAATATTAAAAAAAGGAATGTCTGGAAAGTACAAATTTATTCTCTATCATGATGGTCGGTTCATTGAAGAATACTTTTAATGTTTACAACATTAATTTTATAATACTTTTTTTGCCTAATATTCATGAAAATCATTTTTGTGTGTTTTTCATTTAAAATTGATTTCAATTTTTTTGTATTGAAGCAATGTTTTGAATGATTTTAAAAGATTCCTTTATATTTTTTCATAGATATCTTAAAGGATAGTTGTTTTCAAAAACATATTATGTCCAAAAATTGTATCAAATGATTTTAAAATCTTCCATTATATATTTTTTAATGTTTATTTTTGAGGAAATGTTTTTCGATCATTCCAATACTTGTTTTATATGTTTTAAAATATATTTTAAAAAAAACGTTTTGAAAAATTATTTATGTTATTAAAATATTTCATTAAATAAAAAGGGATATTTTACACAAAAAAAATTTTAATTGGTATTTATTTTCTAATTCATATGTTTTTAAAGTATCTTTCAATGAAAATGATTTCAAAAATGTTTTATGTTTTAAAATTATATTTTTAGAGAAATCTTATTTCACTTGAGAAATGCTCCATGTGATGTTTCAAAATGATTCTCCCTATAGGACATTATCCCTTGATATTCATTATTCTTTACATAGGATACGATCCAAGGACACAAATACTATTATTAATTTGAATGGATTGTGATTATGATGATTAGTTATTTATGAAACTTATTTCTCTTCCATGGGTTATACCATGATAAAATGCTTATGGAACCTACTTCTTTTGACATGTTATTTTATTACTATGAAAATATCTCTCTTCCATAGTTTATTATATGATAAAAAAATTTGATACAAATTTTTATTAATTTTTAATGATATTATGTTTATGAAACCCATCACCTTTTATCAGTCATGATATGATGAATGTTTTATTATCCTGTGTAACATGTATGTTTGATTTAATTATGTATGTGTTATGACATTTATCAACAAATAAATAATTTGGTAAATCTTTATATTTCATGGGATAGACATGGTATTAATGGTGAGTTACCTCTGTTTAGTAAATGAATTTCTCCTTTAAGATGGTCTTGGGATTAAACCTTGACTAATAATATGGTATTGGGAGTGAAACATGAAAACAAATATGGTCTTGGAAGTAAACCTTGACTACTTATTTTATTTTGGGATTGAATATATTCCAATTTAAGGAAATGGTTGTGACTAGGGATGTTGGTATGTCCCTCCCAGAAGGTATAGCCTCTAGGAAGTGCCTGATAATTTTTATGAAATCAGCCTTGACTTATGTGGAATGATTTTATATTCCTCTATTTCATTAAAAATAATATATCTTATCCCAATGTTATACAATCATAGAACATTCTCTTGATTATATTATGATTAATTACTTATTAAATTCCAAAACAAATCCATGTATCAAGATTATGATCTTTAATATACATGATATGATATTCTAATTTTAGGATATTATTATAACACCCTTATGATAATGATAACACATACATATCTACAATGTTTACCCTTACTAAGCATCAGATATCACCCATTATTATGTTTACATCCCCATGTTATAAATATATTTTTTTAGTAAGATTACTATTGGGTAAGATCATTGTTGGAAACATTGAATATATTTTCCAATGATAAAAGATTGTGTTCCATGTTTCCAAAGACACTATACTTTAATGACCCTTTGGCACACAAATTTGTAATATAATGAATATTTTTATAAAATGATTTAGTATACATGTATGTGTATCCTAGGGCTCTATATAATAGTAAGTGAAGGCCGATCATAAATGACCTAGTGGTTTTCTATTGCTATTTTCCATTCTGGAATAGAAGTGGGACGATGCTACCATAGACTCCATGTTGGGTCTTCTCAGGATGCCTCATAAAAATAATTCCATAAAGTAGATTGTGGAATTTATTAATAAATTATCCATTTCATTCATGTTAGGGATACTTTCAAAAAGGACCATTTATGGAACTTATACCATTAGAGATAGACCATCTGCATGGGGTCCTACGGTGCATTGTTTTAGACAGTGAATCACATTTACCTTTGATCTTATAGAAATTAATGAAACAAAATCTTGGTATGAATTTTTTCTATATATGTAATTTCACCAATAAAAATATAGTAAATTATAGTTTACAATTCATGTTTTTCGTGTATTTTTCTGGAGTTTGTTCTCAATTTTGATGGGTCTTGGGAGAGGAACATATCAATCATTGACTTCACCTATAAAAATAGTTATCATGTGACTATAATGATTGAACCATGTGAGGTACTTTATGTCAGTCCATAATGATCACCTAGATTTTTAAATGTTGGAAGGTGAGTTAGAGTCATTGGGACTATGTTTCATGTATGAGACATCAGAGTAGATCATCTAATTCAGAATGATTTGGCTTCAACATTGTGTTGGTCGAATTCAAATATTGATTGATGCCAATAACCCCTTGATTGTACAGTGGATGATCATGTTTTCCATTGGGTTATTCTATGATTGGTTCACTGTAGGATTATAAGGAAGAAAAATTCATCTCCCATGTTTGTTTGACCTTATGATATTTTGGAGAGGATTATCCTTCTTGCATGATTATTGAATCATATATAGAGGTATAATGTTGTGAAAGAAATTTTTATTCTGTAAAAAATTCCTATGTTTCACCCCAAACCTAATAATTTGATTTATGTTACTGATTTGGAGCTTGAGGTTGATGCATACTTTGAGGAGATTCTGATCCATGTAATGGATTGCTGTGAGAATGTGTTTTGGGGAAAGACTGTGCCCATGGTATGAGTTTTGTCGAATCATGGGTGTGTTGAGGAGGAAACATGGGAGATATAAATAGATATGTGTCATAAGTGTCCCTCGAATTTTACCATCAAATATTAGAGCGTCATGGGAGTACATATCAGGGAAAAGTAGTTATAAGTTGGGGAGATTGTATGATCTTGGCCTTTCTAAAGATGGTTCATGCTTATTTTCATGTACTCTTTTACCATAGTTTTGGGTAAACGATTTTCTAAATTTTAATTGTATTCATTTCAGGTGAAATTAGAAAAAATTTGAATCCCATGGAGTTTTTCATGGTTTTCGCTTGGTTAGGTAAAACCATGGGGTTCTCCCCAGGAAGCGGTGATACCCATTTTGGATCCATATGAGTTGGCACAAAGTTTGTCCAAACCATGCTGCCTCCATCCTTAAATCATACACCCTCAAAAAAGATGTGATTTTAATTCATAAATAATTTATTATAAAACAATTTTCCACTTTTTTGAAACCAATAAATACATGAGTATCAGTTCATGGTTTATCATTACCATTTCTTAAATTATGCCTCTTCCCAGTAAACCATGTGAATGGGTTTTAAACCACCCAAAATTTTAATTAAAATTACTAAACCCCCTTTTTCCTCATAATCACTATTTCTCGTCCCTAAATGATTTCCATGGACAATTATGCTCTTGAGAGGATTCTTAGGCTCTGAAAACCTGTTCCAATGTGAACTGAAGATTTTATTGAAGGAATCGACCTTCTTCCATAATGTAATCTCTACTATTTAGACTCCTCCCTCTTTCTCTCTTCCATCTCCCATTCCAAATGAATAGGGATTATTTTTATTCTATTTGAGATGGTTTTGATATTGGATTTAATGGATTTGGTTTCTTTAGATCTTTTCCATAGATATTATTCCTAGTTCTTCCACAATATTGTGATTTTGATCATTCCACATCAATTTTTTGGTTTTTTTGAACGTTAATCGACTACCATAATGAAAGTTTCCTAGATTTCAATTTTCGTAGTATTGATTATATTTGAATATATATGTTTGTGAAATTTTTTCCCCACATTGGGAAATTGAATTCAAAATCGAATTGATTAAATGATTTCCCATTTGATTGTGAAACCCTTCACGAGTCTAGTTGGACCCATTCATGATTTTTAAACTAGACCTGATGGAAACCCATGGAGTGTTCCAAAATAATTAAAATGAAGATTTGAGAATTATGAATAGTTGATAAATAGGGATGTGAACATGACTAAAAACTGGAGGTATGAAATAGGTTTATAAATTAGATCATAAAAGTGGAATCTTGGAAAGAGATATTTGTGAATGATGTCAATAATGAGCAGCAGGATATGAATCACTACTAAAAATACCCATAGGGTTCTAGACTACCTCTATGGGCCCCTAATATATATATTTTTTTGTACCAGTGTTTTAGGGTAGGGACCAATGCTCTAAATACCCACAACATTCCTGACTCCTGCTTTAGGCCCCCAATGTATGAATTTTAAATTTAAAATAATATTATTAATAGAATCGTATGAATGTATGAAATGTGATATCCCTTTAGTAGTTGGTTCATAATCTGGAATGGGATGAATCATGTATTATTTATTTGGGTATCATCATAAACTTGTGGATTATGTGGTTAATTAAATAATAATTAAATGTGAATAATGCTTAATTTATCATTTTTACATTATTCTTTATAAAACATCATATTGTGTAATAGATTATATATTCTTTTAGACATCATTGGTGTTGTCAAAATGCATTGTACTCACTCCCTAATCATCAATCCAGACTAGTTACTTAATATAATTCTTGTTTGTAGGCCATGATAAAGGAAATATACATATGCTATATTATGAGTTTAGATTCGGGAAAGTGCATGGATGAGGGAACCAGATATGATATTGGGACCTTCCTGTGGGTCATCAGCTTGTCTTTATTTGGGGATATCATTTAAAGGTTGACAAATATATTGAATTTAATAACTACTAATTTTTTTGAGGCCATTAACCCATGTTTTCATATTATGTGATATTGTTTATTCTTGATTATGGCATTATCCATGTTTTTTTTATTTTCATTTAGCTAATGTTATTTTTTTCTATTGTTTTTCTTATTTTATAAAGAATGTATAGTCTCTCCATTTTACATATTAGACCCGTGTTGTTATTCAGTAGCCTATGCTATATGGGGAGGAATTCTTAAGGTCATGTAACTAACTACCTTGGGTAACTAGAAAGTGTAACAGGGTATAAGATGTTACACATTAACCCACAATTAATTATTTTTTAATATTAAATGAAACAATTGTAAAAGAATTTTTTGTGGCGGTCTAAATTCATGGATCCTAAGGGAATCACCATTAAAAATGTTTAGATAATCTAGGGGAGAGATATAATAAAAGGATAAATTTTAAACAAATCTACTTTGTAATATTCATAGGTGAGGATATCATACCCCATGTTTTAATCACTCCAGGTGATTTGAATTACCATTTTTTAATTTAATATCCTTAGATATACCCTATTTAAATATCAAATGGACCTAGTAATAGGAGAGTGGCCCTAAAATATCCTGATCAACAAGGATGATTCTGATTCAACTAGAAACATGGAGATATTAATGAAAATAATAAAATTTAGTCCACTAAGAGTGGATCCACTTTTACAATTAGAAACTTTAATTATGGATAAATGGAGTTGTAAATTAGCATAATAAAACATAGAATGTCTTGAATAATTCCTTATTCTTGAATCAAAAAATAGTCATTGGAACAATCCATATTCATCTTCAAAACCAATTTATAAAAATTAAATCATATATTGTATTATGTAAAAACTCTTGATCCATATTATTGAGGGTATGGGAAAATATTAATCATGTTCCTAAAAGTAGGATAAATCTCACCACCCATAATCATTGATCCCTAGTCATTGATCAAGGAGATAAATCTATTTTTCATATGGTAAGTAGTTGATAACATAACGTAGAGTTCATGATCATTTTGGACCACACAATTAAATCTGCAACATATAGTTAACATTATAATATTTGAATCAACATCCAAATATGTGTTTACAATTTCATAATATGAAGACATGAGAAAATTATTTGAGGTAGTGTAGTTTGAAGAAAACTCCAATGTTACCATTATGGAGAGTCCACATGAAACGATACATCTTCCCTTCCATAAATAAAAAAGCCTATTTTTCATTGTATACTTCATGTATCAGAATCATTTTAAAACATGATGAAGGCCATTGCGTAGAATATGGTTATTAATGGGATTTTTCCAATTTCAAATGGTCCACAACAAGATGTTTTATTTAGATGATATGGTTTTACAAGATAGAATATTATTCCATATTCCTAGTTTATTAGTTACATGGTTGATATTATAATATGAATATGTATGGTCCCTTACCAATTTTTGTGGTGTTATGATTTTGTGGACATGTTTCTCATACCACTATATGTTGATGAAAAGGGCCCTTTTTTCATTAATGAAAGAATTTGTGAAAGATTTTTTTTCTTTATCTATTAGAAATCTCAATTTTGGTTTCAAACACCTTGGGAAGAAAAAATGACACCCAAACAAGTTGTCACTATATAAGGTTGAAATTTTTAGACCTATAATCTAGTGGGAGTGATTGTCTTGGTTTTAATGGTTTACATAGAGGATAAAAAATGAGGGGATATAAGAGATATTTTTCTCATGTGGAAGAATTTTGTTTACTATATATTGAGTGGATATATTTCATCTAAAGATTATATCATACAAATTAATTATAGAAATACTTTACCTTTATGTATTTCATTGTTTTTAAAGACCTAAAACATTTATACCACTCTCTTATATAATATTACAATGATGTGTCCAACTAGCCATGTGGAACTTACCCTCTTATGTGAGTCCCAGGGAATAGTATTGAGGGTTCTATTGATGTTCTATATAGTATTTTTATGGACCTAGATAAACAAAATAAAAATAATATAACTATATGATAAATCAAAATTCATGACAGTAATCCTAACTATGTTGGAAGGAAACATTCTTTTCCGATTGATTATAATCCTATCTATTTTTCTCATTATTCCCTTAGAGTGGTTAGCATGAATCCTACATATAGATAAATGAGATATTATATTTTTATGGGGTAATGGTTATACAGGATAGTCCAAGCTAATATTCAATGAGAATTGGTCAATTAGACAAACATTTGTTAATAATATATAAACTAATTATTTTAGTGTTAATTATTTGTATTCTCTATAGATCAAACTCAATAAAATTATATTTGGATTATTTAATAGAATTGTGTCTTAAAATTAAAATTAAGGTAATTTCTTCCATAAATAATATATGAGTAATTAAATGTGTTTTTATCTTTATTTAAATATAATCACCCCGTTGATTAAAATTACATTATGGATGATCCTGGTTAATTCATCGAGAACCTGGAAAAAAGAATAATATACTGAGGATTGACTAAGATGTGGTCCTAAGATGAAATTAGAAAACAAAAACACCTTCCCATTATCATGATATTGATAAATGGGGATGAGTATATTTAAAAAATCACAAAAGCATTCTGAAATGATACAACCTCTAAATATTCTCAAGATATAATTTCTGTCAATCGTATCATAATATTTATCTATATCACCTTTTGTAATTAAGCAGACCCAACAAACATCCAACTGACAATATCCCATGATGTAATGAAGAATGAACTCGAGAAGTCATCAACAAATTGGGAACTATGTGGGATAAGTGTATATAGGACCTCTTTTGTCTCATTTTCGTCAAAGTTGAGTTTTAGTTATTAATTTTTATGATTATCAATTGATATTATAATTTTTTTTATAATAAGTCAACATAGTTCACACTCCCCCCCCCCTCACTCGTGCTAAGATTCGTGCTAATGAGTGGGGGATAATATGATGGAATAGAATGAGGATACAATCTTGTAATAACTGGTGTAAGATCTTTAATCGGGTATAATTTTTAGTTGTACCATGAATTTCATTTCTTTAAAGAATTCAAATAAAAATTTTGTATTCCTATCACACTTCTTAAGTAACGGTATTATTGTTATTTTTCAAACTATTCTCCCATCATCAATAAATTTCACTACCAAGTATATTTGTTTCATGAAGTTTTTTTAATGATATAATCATCCCATATTTCTAGACGTATAAATTAATGATTGTTTATTTCTAATTTATGCTCATCCAAGATGGTGAGGGAATCAATAATGATGTTATTCAACATAAGAAATATATTTTCATCGTTGAGATATTTTTTTGAAGCATTACCCATGAATTATCATGTAAGGATATATTCCATGAAGATAATATATATTTCATGAAATCAATAACCGACATCCAAATATTGGGGATGTAGAAACAATAATGAACATCAGTTGAGTTATAAATATTTTTTTAGAGAATTTAATTTTCAGACAGAATATGTCTCATATTGGTATTGAATACGTTAGGGAAATTGGTGAATGCTTGCAGGATGGAAAGAAAATTATCTAGATGGATTCGTAAACATAGTTTTAAACATTTATTATTGCACAATGTTTATTTATCATTTGAATATATGTGATCCAATATATGATTCCATGATAATAATGTTCTAATATAATTCATATATCTTCTCAGGTAACTTCTTCCTTTACTCTTATTATATTGGTTAATGATAAAGATTAAATCACCCTTAACGAATCATTCCAGGGGATTCAATTTGAAAAATAAATTATATTTCCATTGTCTTTCTTTATTGTCAAATTTTCATAGATGATAGATAATAATCCTTATTTTAATATTTACTATAATATTCCATCAATTATTTTTTTCTTATATAACGACATAAAAAACTCCACAGAATCTTTCAATGAAATTATGTCGGAAAAAACTAATAATAAAACATGAAAATTAAATACTTCAATGAAGAATTATCAAGGATCACATCATGGATGATATATTCATAACACATCTAGACAAGAAATTTGTGATTTTAGGTGTAACACATCACTTTTAAAGTATTATGTGTTTCAATAAATTCAAGAATCCATTATATATTATCCAACAAATCATTTGATTGAAGAGGGTAATTTCTTCCCTAAAAAGGATGATTATGCATAATGAATTCATGATAATGATCCAAAACATGGGATGTCCCACATTTAGCACCCAAATTTATAAAATTACTAGTACAAAAACATTTTCAATGAGATTATGATCAATAATAATATTCCGATATGGAAATTCCAAAATTCCCCCCACTATTGGGGTAACATGGAACCTTTTGTGGGGAAAAACAATATAACCTTTAATAGGAAGAGAAGAAATGTTATCAAAATCATTGAAATCCAATATAATTCATACAAACATAGTAATTGTTATTTTTATAAATTACATAAAAATATAATTAATCATTATCCCATTTTAGGATAAATCACATTAAGAAAATATGTTTTTAGAACAGCATAATTTAGTTCCTCTAAACTCATTACCTTGAAACAATCATATATGGATTTCTCGAAACACAAAAATTGGTTTTCATGGTCAATATACTTTGTCTAAACACAAATCAATATGACAACAAACATATGAAATTCACTCCAAATTCCAATTTTCAAATTGATATTATAATAAAATGAAAAATATATCACAACCCAACCAAAAACATTCTTTCTTAATATACCATGGAAACTCCAGGATAAACAATACAAGTGTTGTCTTGAATCCATCCTATAACATCCCTCATGAGTTCAAGTGATATTTTCTTCTATCTACAATAACATCAAAAATATTATAAATCAAAACTATTCTCTGATACAATTTTCTAAAAACAAAACATGGGATACCCTTACTTAATAATCGAGCTAGTCCCATAATTAGTGTGAGATTTTTTATTATTCACTATAGTGTTGAAAAAATTTTAAACGATAAATATTACTCAGTTTGGAATTATTTCTCCCAAAAAAATAGATTAAAAGAGAGAGGATTAAAATTTAAATCAAGTATTACCGTTAAATATATTGATATTACATGTAATATATTTAATAGTTGAGAAAAAAAATTGAAACCAAAATTTTATAAATACTGAAAATCAAAGATTATAACATCATCAAAATGAATAGATACCTGATGAAAAATAAATATTCAGTTGATATATTTCCAAATGGAAATACTGTCCAAAAATAATGATATAATGTGATAGGAAATGAAATATTTTATATATCTAAGTACAATTAATATACACGAGAAAAATAAACCAAAAAATTTACATTATTGCCTTTATCCATGTGACAAGCTAGTCAGGTCAACCAATCACCTCATTGAACCTTGGTCAAAAGATATCAAAAACCTAAAACCTCATATAAGTATATTTCATTTACTAATGTCAAACAGAATATGGTCTACTCACACATGGTGGGTAAATATATGGTGTGATAGAAAAATTCCAATTACTATACTACTATATTTACTATGAAAATCCATTATAAAAAATCAACTATTTCTAGTTTCAACTACAAATATAAATTTTTAATTTCAATATTTATAAAAATATTAACAAATGACAGAAAGTAATTATATTCATGAAATAAGGATTAAATCAGACTAGTCTTGTAATAACAACTATTCCAAAGAATCATAGGGGATTACGTAATTCATGGGATAATAAAAATATTGGATCCTCATGTTCAACATTGAATCCATCAATGTGAATATGACTAGCAAGAGTGTAATCCAAAACTATCTGTGTAGTCACTTGTTAATGTGAAATATACACTACTAAAAGATCCAAAATATAAATAACAATAACATAAACATAAAATATCCCATCCTATTTGGTACATAAGGTCTACTATGGGGGGATCATGAAATGATTAAATATTATATAGAAATTATACATATACATTGAGTTCCTCCTGCTACCCAAAACATTAAAATAAAAATTAAACCAATAAGAAATTCAATAATTTAAAACAAAGGCACGCAAAGAAACCCCATCCTGAATAACCCATCATACATTATAAGTAAGTTCCATGATTCTATATATTCATTATAGAAAAAATAAGCACCAAAGTAGATAACACGTGAATTAAATGTTTCAAACCATGTAAACCATTCATTCCTAATTTTGTAAATTCTCTCAAAAAAATTCTTTATTCTTTATAAAACAAAACAAAACATTCCATAACACCCCATTTCGTTCATTATAAATTCTCCAGTTGAATTTTATAAAAACACATTGTATGAAATTATAGCCAAAATAATTTTTTCGCATTTTGTACAATCATTACCAAAAACAAAAATCAATTACATGAATTATATTAGGATAACACTAAATAATCACCAATTATATCGCATATAACTTCAATTTTACTAAATAAATATTTTAAATCAAAATATACTACATGGTTTAGAGAAGAGAGTAACTAAATATAACTAATAACCAAAAATCATTAAATCATTTAGAATGATAGGTTCTCCAAACATTAGGGAAGATAATGACCCTTAAAATTCATGAGGAAATATAAAAAAATAGAAAATAAATTCCATACCAATTGAATATCCTTGGATAATGTGACCATATGAAAGGAAAAGAACATATAAAAAAATAAATTGAAGATAAATGAAGGATATTTAATATACTTACATGATTTAATCAAAGGGTTTTGATGATGATATGCTAATGGTGAATCAAATAGTATAGAGAGACCAATATAAAAACACTATGGGGTTTCAATGAAGGTTAATAGAGAATACATAGGAAAATTGTAAATTTAAACTTTATATTTAGAATTAAGAAACATAATTTTTTTAGATTTGTAAACCACAAAATGGTCGATATGATCTATTATCAAGACCACTTAGATACAATTCTCTATTAAAATTAGACCTATATAATCCCAATCATAGTTATGAGGTTATTAACCCTAACTATTTAGTCTAAATAATATATCTATATTTATAAATTTTAAAACTAAATTCCGAAAAACATATAAAAAAATAAATACAAGAAAATTTACTGAAAATTTACATCACTGGTGTCACATTTCCAATTCAAGAAAAAAAATCCCCATTACACTTCTATATGTGGATGAAACATACTCCACAAACCTCAAGATCTCCTATTAAAGTCATATTTTTATAAATCCATGATTAAATCATGAAAAAGGTGATTATGAAAGGATATGTATAATAACCCCTTACTACATCCCTAGGGTTAAACAACTAGAAAATTGACCATATTTATGTATAATAATCAATGAATAAAAATATTTAAAATAAATATTCATAACCTCATAAATCAATAACAATTCAATGTAATCTTGTACATACACATTCAAAAATATTACCTTGTCCTATGAGTCGTGAATTTCTCTATGTAAGAGTATGAATCATCGGTGTAATTATTTCTCCACTTCACAATAACTAATCACTCTTCAAATAAAAAATATTGACGAGATACATAAAATTAGTCAATGGAACAACCAATCCCACTCCATTATTTCGATGGATATCAAAAAATAATTATTGGATCTTATTCCTCTAAACTGATATATTAGAAAATGTACATTTGATACCTCGTAATAAAGGATCATACAGTGTAGTTTCCATCATCTTATAAAGGAATACCATTACTACTTATGTAAATTAATGGAATAGTATATAGTTTCAATCAATGTGTTAGTATAGAAATACCAAAATCAATGTATTGGAAAATGAGGAAACATATGGTATTTATTTTTAATATTGTAGAAGAATACCAAATAAATATATAATCCAATATCTAAGCATATCCACTTGAAATTAATCTTGGTTATATGGTGTTTACATAAAGAAATTGAGGCAATGATATATCATTGTACTATCACTAAAATTAAATAGAAAACCTCTAATGTAATCATAAACATACTAATTCATACTTTAATATCAATTATCATTGATAAGTTTCATCAATATCATAAAAAATTTAACTTTAATGAAATAGAATGACTGGCCACATCACTATCTCATTGAGTCAATACATAATCCACATAAATCTAATTTTTCAAGGTGATCATAAAAAATATATCATAAATATTATTTCCATTTTTAATTCCTAGATGTGGGTACATAAGAATAAATTCTCTGTATGATAAAGCTAAAAAATAGAAAGACCAATCATGTTTATTATTTTCTTAATAAAGTAAAACAAATTACGTAATCCATTATGTTTAAAATATTTCCTCTATGGGATTATATATGAGTCCATTATTATTCCTAATATTTGTTTTCTATTGAGGATATTAAAAGGATAATTTTATAATTCCCACATAATAAAAAACCACTCTCTATATAAACTACCTGCATATAAAACCAAAAATTAGGATATGTATGTCAAATCATTATACTGACATATCGAACTACATTTTCAATCTCAACCTTCTATAATGATCACTCCCTATATTTTGGAACTCATATAGATTTCATCAATTCCTATTATTATAAAAAATTTAATCAAATAATAATATCATGTTGAACCATCTATATCAATATGCAATAATAGTATTAATCTAAATTGTCGATCCCATTGGGATTTCCTTGTTAATAATATTCATTTTTATCATTTCTTTGAATTTTCTTGTGAATTATAATGTAAATAATATTCTTATGGTATAAAATATATCTAATTCAGAGATAATATTTAGAAACATTATTAATCTTTTATAAATTATATTAATTTATATTCCTTCTCTTTGAAATAAAAATCTTCATTCATGAAAATTTATTTTTCCTTGATTAATTAGTATAGGGGGTTATTTCATTGGGTTTATAGTGTTTAATTTGTTGTGAGACTATTTCAATCATATTAATATATTATTTATATTCATTTTTGGTATTTTTATAGTTAAAAAATATTGTAAATGTGATGTTTCAAATGATTATGATAAATTTTTTAGGTTACATGATATTAATACGAGGATTATGTTCCTTGCGTGAATTTAATATTAATTTCTATGAGATTTTTTGTTAAATTTTTTATATAAAAAGATATGTAAGAATGATTCAATTAGTTAAGGTGTGACATGTGAGTTCTCATTTTAAAATAACCATAGTTTAAAAGGTCTTTCCTTAGATTAACCTTTCTACGTAACTACTGTAGAAGAAAAGCCCCAATCGTACGCATTTGGGTATGATTAAACACTAGATCAAAAGGGATGTGTAAGATTCATTCGGCTAGGTTAGAGATTATATAATAATAAAAATCATGTGTTCTTTTTCAATAGGTGATATAAAACATTAGGCTACTATCTATGAATCAACAAACATGGTGGATCCTTGGATAAAAATGAACATACTAACACTCACATAATATTAATGAATTGTTATCATATGTTTCCTAGGAATGGATTCCCCAGTATGGATAATTCATCTAAATAACAGGGATTTGAAAAATTATATATAATATTACCTAGGATCAAAATTGTTATTCTTATGATTACCTCGAAAATTAAAAAGGCTATGTACGAATCAAACGTTCATGAATTAGAATAGCATGATATTAAAAAAATAATTTCCTAATAGGAGGGAAAGGAATTTTAGAAATTGAATTACATTATCCTTTACTCATATATATGTCACATCAGTTTAAACGATACATCATAAATTCTGAATTAGGTGATAATATGTGTTGAAATGTTTGTTTAATGGCCCATGTCATTACAGTATAGTGATAATTTAAGGGAATTTAAATTTTTGCCACAGAGCATGGGATATTCTAAGAATTGGGTCTAAGACGGGGTTTTGAGACTCAAAACATCTCACAATGATTCTTTTGTATTTATTGAAGGTATGAGAGGTGTCTTGTATTTTTATTTATTTATTTGAGTATAATCAAAATGGACTTAATATTAATTTCTATATGAAACATTAGTTAATGTCACAACCAATGTGTGATGTGGCCTTAAATATATTTATCATGTGATTAGATTTTTAGAGAAAATTAAATGTTCGTGACATGATGGAAGGTGATTCCATGAACCCTATGGGTGAAATTAAATTTATGGTACATTTGATATATCGCAATAAAACCAAGTAATTTAACTAGGGAGTGGGTATACTGGTGAGACAATAGTTATGATAAAACTGAAATTTTGTGTCATGTTGTGTCTTTTGTGAGAGTTACATTGGTGAATACATAATATTTAAATTGTTGATGTTTGAGGTGTGAGATACATAACAACCACCCTATGATATGTAATAGTTTTACTATAATGTATAAATTCTATTTTATGATTCATATGGGTCACCCTATGATGTGTATGGGTCAACATATATTGGTAAAAGATTATCATGTGTTGTCTAAGGGTTATTATAATGTGTAATGTCAAGAAAAATGGTATATTATATGATATGTATTGGTTCCTCTATTATATTAGGGATATAAAAATGATAATTTATATCATAAATAAGGGTAGATCTAATAAGTAAGGGTGAATATATAATTTTATTAAATTGATTGTGATGAACATGATGTCATGAAACCTTGGCTACATTTTGTGGGTTACATGACGGGAAAGGGACATATCGTAATCGGTGGGATGCATCATGGAGGATACACATAATAAATTTTCATTAGGTTACTCTATGTGTTTTTCTACCACAAATGGTAGGTCCATTCCATGATCAATCCATGGGTAGTGTGGTCATGATTTTCACAATATATGGGGATTTTTATGCCATTCCATGACCTAGAGGTTAATGAATGATAGGGTTTATAACAAAGACATTGCATTATTATCCCTAGATGGGGTACTCTGAAATGTAATTTCTATCCATTTTTTCAATATCCAAGATATGTATGATCATTCTATGCTTTCAATAAAAATCTATTCTGGGTTCATTATATTTTAGATTCTCAAATAAGGGGAGATTGATCTTCTCTTTCCTACTTTTTTAAATTTTCACCTACTTGATCCACAGAAATTTAATGTGACTTTACAGAACATTTAATGTATAATTTTTTCCAATATTCTAAAGTTATTACTCTTTATGGTTCTTAATGATTTATTTCTATTTGAGTTAGAGTTTAACGATGAATCCAAAAGAGCACCATGTAAGCAAGTTGGGTATGATGAAGTTTTCATTTTTCTTATCTATATGGGATCATGGGAGGATGAACACAGTATTACTTTCATGGTTCCATTAAGTTAATCCATTATCCCAGACTATCTTGGGATTTTAATAATTATTAATTTAAATGATTGATTAAATAATTTTTGGTGTTAAATATTTGTCGAATACGGTCTTCCGATTTGAACGAAGTGATCTCTATACTATTTCATGTAGTTTTTGTGAAATTAAAATATTCAGGGAGATATTTCATAATTATAACTCAAGGATTATGTTTTCTTTATACATTTTTTAGTTATTTATAATTATTTTTTAAATTTATTAAGGAACTATTGATCAATAAAGGGGATTTTATTATGATTGATTGTTCACGATTGAACTTGGTTGACATGGGTGATCGATTTTAACTAGTGGTAAATGAATTTAATTTAATTTAGGTGGTCCATAAACATCCCTTTCATATTATTCATTATTTTTTTTCTAATTTTATAAACATTAATTCCACTTGTGTTTTATTATCCTTGAATTATAATTATTTTTCCCTTAATCTATTTGTTTAAAATTAATGTTTCTTGGTCCATGATAGACTCTTAAGCATTTGAATTTATGCCTCATTTGTTTATCATCTTGACATATACCATAGATGTATGTTATCTGATATAGGTTCCTCAAACTAGTATGAATTTAAGGAATTAAATATATTTTCACTTCAGATAGTTCTCTTTATTTCCCTTAGAGTGATGTAGTTCGAATCATTAGGAATATATGGATTAAGGATTAGACATACAGATTAATAAGTTAACTTACTTTCATATAGATAGTTTGTTAGTGTGTTTTTGTGGTTTGTGTTCTTCACTAAATGATATAATTTTATATTGTTGGTTATACCATTGAATATATTATAATATAGGTTTGGTGTAATAGGAATGTCAGATTATTACGATGAAAGTGATATTGTAATCATATCATTCCCTTAGTGTTTTTAAAATATTTTATTAATTATGCTTAAAATTGTACCATGATGTAATCATTGATAGGTTGAGGAAAACTATGAATATTTATATAAGATCATTAAAACTAGCATTTGATAATGATATAACAAAACCAATGTTAGGTGTCTGAGCCTCAACAGGACAAAGAGGTCCATATTGGCTGGCCAAAAAAAAATTTGACCATGGAAAGTATTTGAACAAAAATAATAATATATTTTTATCCTAGTTTTGATGTGGTGATGGAAATAGGTTTTCTGCTTCGGAGGTTAACATTGGAAATTTATAATGGGTTTGAGTGAGTTAACAACACATGTAACCATTAAAATATATCAAGATATTAAGGTAAGATTCTTATTACCCTAAGGATTTATGACATATGATGATATCGAGGGTGTCAAAGTATTTCCCAAATTGGTATGATATATCATATAGTTCTAGGGTGTTTTTTCCTTCACCCTTGGGTCCTTATATGTGATGAAAATCTAGGGAGGGGTTTTATTCCCCCAAGGTGTCTTATATTTCAAGGATGTGGTGTTATTTAACCAGTTTGTTGATATATATGAGACGGTTCTAGGGGAGATATTCCCATTAGATGTGTATATATTTCACATGGTTATATAGTGATTAATTTTTTCCGTTGGGAGTAGATTTTTAAATGATGCTTCTAGGGAGGCATGTTACTCCCACTAGGTGAATGATATATGAGATATTTCTTTGGTTTTGTTATATTACCACAAGGAATTGATATATATTACACTGTTCTAGGAAGTTTTTTTATACCCCTTGGGTTTTTTTAAAGTTGATATCGTTCTACAGATAATAATTATTACACTTTTCGTTTCATATTTTAGATTTGCTTTTAGGGTGGCATCTTATTCTCCAGAGTGTGTATACATATTTGTTGGGGTTCTATTGAGGGTTGTTATCCCCTATCAAAATTTATGTGTCATGTTTAGATACATTGTATCATTGGTTAAAGTGGGTATTGTCACTCTCAGGTAACTTGGATAGTACCCACGGTCAAAAAAATAATTTTTTTGGAATTTTATATTTATTATTTCTATGAATGTCACATTATACATGAATTTTATATTATTTTTCTATTAGTTAATCTATTGGTGGTAGCCTACTAAGATATACCCACGAATTTCTCATGAATTTATATTAATAATATCCCATTAGAATGTCCTAGTTTTTGGCACTGATTTGGTATAGTAGTGATGATTGATGGTCGATCAATATATCTTGGATGAAATTATGAGAAATGATTAAGATGAAACTCTAGAATCAGAGGTTTTTTCATTTTAGTTTTGGATATTTTTGTTTAGGTTGATTATAATTTTACCAAGGGATATATTATTACCATCATCTGGAATTTATGGATTTTTGATATCCCATTCTATTAAAAAATTGGAATGTTATCGGTTATTTGTAATATTTCTAATTGATGTTTCTTTTAATTTATTTCATTTTTTAATAATTGGTTTTTTATTATTCTCGCAGTATTATTTGACATTGATATGTGGGTATTTTATTACTATAGACCCTTAATGATGGACAACAACCTCTGTGTTTACTATTAATTGAGTTGGGTTGGGTTTTTTATATCTGATGTTTAAATAAAAACCATCTTCAAAATACTGATAGAAAATTAAATATATTGACCTAGTGATATATAGGATGGACAGTAATGGTATTCAATCAAGAAAATATAAATTCACAAGTAAAACCACATCTATGATTGAAGAAATTTAAATGGTGTTCGTGAATTCATTATTCCCCATGAATTTTAAGATTTTATCCCCCACATAAATCCAGAATTAATGCCATCCAATTGGATCGTCCTACATATGAGACCAATTCACTTGGAAAACACTATAAATGTTTTAATCAATTTTCTCAATTCCATTTTTCATGGTGTGGTACACATGAATCATAAACAGTTAATGAAGGTAGCGTCATAACATTTAATTCAAATTAATTAGCCAGATGAGGAAATGGAAATAACACACTCAAACATGGTGCATAATCCATGTGATATATAGAGAAGAATTAGGTTTTTATAGAGGGATTAAATATTTTACTCAAGCATGTTATGGAATTTTATACCATCAATGGGGATGATATTGAGGTTATTAGTCTTATGTTCAAATAATCCTAGATTTGAAAAATGTTCCAGATTATGCAATTTTCCCTTACTAAAGGGAATGAATCACTTTGTAGTTAGGGTTTGGGTTTCTCAATATTTTTCTTTTAAATTATTATCTAGTGATTGACTTCTAATAACCTTGTGGATTAGTTGAAGACTCTTCAACTCGCCCCAATCATTTGATTTCTGTTGTACTGATGTCTTTTATTTCCCCCTTATAATTATCTTATAATATATGATTCAATACATGAAGTAGATTTTGGTTGTCATTGTTTCATATTTTTAATAAATTTTCATTTACATGTAGTAATTTTTCATATATTTCCCCTTGATATTCCTTATATATTATGGGGTTGAGAGGGGTTCGGTTTAATTGGGAGTAATTGAGGATCTAATACAAATGATATTCATATAATTCAATTAATATAGGAATAAAGTTTTCAATTGGGGTCCCAAATGATGTTCTAAGATGATTATGATATTGTTGTATGAGGGGGAAAAAGACACTAATAAATTGAAAATTTAATTTTCTCTTGAGAAAGTTTAAAAATACAAAAATAGTTTAGAACTAAATTTTAAACAAATAAATGGGCTTAGGAAAGAGGAATATTGAAAATATATGAAGAAGGATGTAATTGATTTATAACTATGTCATTTGTTTTTGTATATAAATTATGAAATGGATTGGTTATGTGAGGAATTTGGAAATATGACTAAGTGAATTTTCCACTTATTTTAAGTTGAATTCCTTTAATTTATTCTCTTTTATCATTTATTAAATTGATAGATTTACTTGTAATGAGGTCAGGCCATTTTAAACTTGAGGAAAAGTTTATGTTCATGTTTTGTATAATTACAAAGCCATAATTTTTTTTATTTATTAAAATTTTAATGAATATTTCACTTTATTTTCCATTAATTATAAAAAAATTATTTTTTATTCAAATTTATTCACTGTATATTTAATTTAATTGAATATTAATTCATTAGTTTTCAAGGTATTAATTATTTTTAGATTATTTTTATTGAAATACTATATTAATTTTGTTGATTTTTGTTATTTCATCAGTCAAAGGCTTGATAATCTTAGGTTCTGTATGAATACGGTTGATTTTGTGGGGATAGATGATATTAATGTAAGGATTTCATACCATTCTTGATAATAAATGAATCTAAAATGATTAATGTGTGATTAAATAAACAGTTGCGGTTATATGTAAAAATTATTCAACAATATAAGGTGGTGTGTTTGATTTAGCCATGTGGTTATGTCCTCAGGTTAGAATAACCAATAGGAAAATGCATTCCTTTAAATTAGTCCCACTAACAAAAAAATTTAGGATAAATGACCCTAGGAAATGTTCCCTTGTATGATTAAACACTTGATTAATTTTTAGAACATTAAATAAAATATATTAAATTTAATGGAATATTAATTCTTTTGTTTTTAAGTGATTAACAATTTTTAAAATTATTTTGATCAAAATCATATATTGCATTTGTTGAGTTTCAATATTTCATCATGGAATGGATTAAAAAAGTAATGAAATGGAATATTATAATCTATTTTTTGAGGGTCGTTGATATTAAATTGATTAATTCATTAATTTTGTGAGATTAAAAGGAACTTAAATGATTCATGTGTGATTAACTATATTTTTAAGGGAATATGTAGGAATGATTCGAGTAGAAAAGTCATTGTACACAATAAATTCATTTAAGAATGTCCTTAAGCCCGAATAACAATTGGGGAAAGGTGTTGCATCATATTATCCCCACAACCCAACAATTATAGAAAAATACCCTTTTATATTCTCTCATATATGATTAAACATAATATTAAAAGTTTCATGTGATTTTAATTTAGAAGAGTTATAGGCTATGTTGGAATTAAACTAACACATGGCCATGTGTGTGGTTTACTCATTAAGGATGTCATCATTACATATTTTTTGGGAATTATGGGATATCATAATGTTTTAAGTCATCAAGAATGTATGGTTAATATTCATTATATTAGATACATGTTTTTGGACCATCTCCCCTAATTTGTGTGGCAGTGCAAAAATTTCAACATCTCTTTTGTTTTTCATTCCATTATGTCTACTTGTTTTTCGGTGGAGGATACTTGTTTTTGGGATGAGGTCTCCTATTGTTTTGGTGAAATGGAAGCCTCCTTTTTATCTACATAAGTTAAATGTGAATGGTATTTATTTTCAAAGGACCGTGTATGGTGGTGGTGGTGTTTTTGAGGGTATAGGCTCTGTAATTTTCTCTTCTTTCATTATATGGGGAGTGTACATTAGTGGTTGAAGAGGAATTGGTGATTCATCAAGGGATCAATATATAAAAGGCAAGAGATGTTCATCTAGAATTTTTTTGAATCACATTTTTCTATTTTTTCCTTGACTTGAAAGGTCATATGTCATTTCTATAAAGACCTGTAAAATCAATGTAATTTATTTTTAATTAAATAGTATTCTTACGAGTCTTCAAAAATTGACGACATGTAATTTCAAGGCATGAAGAGCATGGAAATAAAAATTTTAACTTCTTAAGGTACATTTAGTAATGTGCGGTCATGATTTTCTATCTTTTGAATAGGTGATCGGATTACAAATATGAGGAAACCGTTGGACTCAAAGTGATGTGAATCACTTAAGGGAAACACATATTTTTTCAGAAAAATTCAGATGAAAACATTAATTTTTGGACTTTACAAAAAAATAATAAAATAACTTCCTGAGTTATTTTATTCTCTTGTCACTGCAGAGTGGAGGATGGCGGGACCGCAGTGTAATTCTAGTCTTGAATGGGAGTCATTTAATGACCAAACCATTCGGTTGTGTAAACACAATGTTCGTTGATTTAATGGAACATTAATTACGGTTCATTAATGAACTGCTTTAATAAACCATAACGTGGGTGGTTCCTTTTCTTATATTTAAACAAACCTATAGCATAGGTTTTGGGTATCAACATGAGGAAACTCGAACAAAATTCCAACGGAAACCTACTCCAATGAAGAACGATGAATGAATGTATGTCGATGAACATCTTCAAACCCCGACCCTTCATCCTCATCTGCAGTGTCTTCCAATGATTTCCATGTAGGGGTTTGTCTTGATTATTTATCTGAGTTTATGAATTCATCTTTTCTTTATGATGTTTCAACTCTTCACTTATTATAACGCTAACGTAGAGGGCGTGTGCCGAGCTAAACAATGTACAGACCCTCCTCTGTTCATGGTTTTCTTGTGATCATTGTGGGAGATCGAGAAACAATGCGGAATGGATAAGCCAATGGCCACGCAGTTTAGGTGACATCCTGGGAGGCCTGTAGGTGCAGTCGATAAAAAACAGGCCATTGGAGATTCACCGGAGGCCCGAGGAAGCTCCGCTGGCCCGGCATAGTAGGCGATGGGTGGAGGCAGTGGTTGGTTTTCACTATCCGTAAGGAGGTGGAAGCGCCTGAAGGCGCTGTGGAGGATAGGGGGAGACCGACCGACTCCATCTGTGTCAACAATGGTGGTGCGTCGTGGCAACGTGTCGTGCAGGAGATGTTGTGGATCTGGCCACATAAGAGGCAGACCAGAACTGTGGGTTCCCCCTAGATTGTTCCATTGGACCGGTAAACTGATGGGTCGGTGCTACCCTAGCACCACCTATTGAATACCAAATGGACTTTGGTCCGTTCGATGGGAAGCTGGGTCCGCACCTAGCAAGCGGGTCGTTCCCGGCCGGCGGACTAGACCGAGTCCAGCAGGATCGGGCTGATTATAGTCGGTCCGAGCCAGGCCTAGCTGGTTTGAGATGGGTCGGGTCAGACCAAGGTCTACCTATACTAGGTCGGGTTGGACCAGACCATCTTGGGTTGGGTCGGTTCGACTGGGTCGGACTGGTCCCAGACTCATTTAGGTCCATTTTTGCATAAAGGGGCATATCTCCTAAACGAGACGTCTATTTGATGAACCGTCTACAGCAATGGAACCCATAGGACGAGGTGTTCCTTTTAAGATACTCCAACTGGATTTGTACAATGTTGGATTATGGTTGGGTTGGATCATACTCGTGTCCAACCTGGCCCCTGGCACTAAAATTCTTATAACATACAGGCCGGTCGTCCGATTGATACATTGTTTGTTGCGTTGGAACCCTTATGACATGGAGGTTCATCAGGTAATTTCTTCATGGGACAACATATCGGTTGAGGTACGACCGATATCTTGAGGGGTGGTTTGTTGGAAACTTAAGCACACCAAGTGCGTGACTTGTGTGGCTGGCTCTCAAGTGACATACGACCCATCATGGATCAGCATCAGAATGACCCTATGTAGATCAACAGTAGCATGACCCAATGATGGCCATTCATAGAGTGGAATGTCATGGTCCAATGACTTACAACCATATATGGATCGGTGACTTACGACCCAATGTAGATCAAAGACTTATGACCCATTGTGGATCGACGACTGAAGACCATGTGTGGATTGATGACATACGGCCCTGTGTGGATCAGTAGTAGAGCGACTCAATGAGGACCAGCCTTAGAGTGTCCCATCGTGGATTAGAAACTTACTAACCTATTTGGATCAATGACTTACAACCATGTGTGGATCAGTGACTTACCAACCTATGTGGATCGATGACAGTGCGACTTCTTCTTGTTTCATCAATGGAACTTCTCAATGGAATAAGATGTATTAGCTTTATGAATAATCATCATTTATCATCTTCTTGAAGTTATATACCTAGTTTAAGTTGAGTCTTTAATATTTACTTTGTGATTGATATCATTCTTTTTGGTTTTTTTTATGGAATTATAAGACATCTTCAGGGGTCTCGAATTCCCTACAAGGTATTGGCATACTATCCTCTTCGTGGTCTTTTTCCGCACCTTATTTTGTCTTGTGAAGACAACAGACATCTTTGAATGAGATTTGGGACTAAGACTAGATGGTGGTCGGAGGTGATAGAACGACGTTGTGAGCGGTAATGACGACGGTCGATGATCATTACGTTCCCTCCAAGAAGGATCCTTGTGGGACCACCTCTAGAGCAGTTTTTATTTTTGATGTACTATCTTTTCAGTTAGGTTGGTATACAGGCCCATTTTTAGTTTCAGTTTTCACTTTTACATTCAATAGTTATACTATGTAGTTTGTTCTTCTTGTGTACCTGGACTATGTGTTTGCATGTTTAAATGCAATTCCTTCCCATTTAAGGGATATGACTTCTTGGTTCTAGTTTCCAACCCCTGGCCTATGGAAGGAAGGCATGGGGAAGTCATGACATAGTCCCCGGGGAACGTGTTGTGAAAAAGTTTTATCAAAGGAGTCGGTTCTTCCAAAGAACTAAGAATCTGATCTTTTCATTTGGTTAATAGTGTAAATTGTTTTGAGTAAGGTTTTCCATTTCGGGATTCCAGTGTTGTGACAGTGACCGATGTATCCTTAAACTAGGACCCCATGTTCCGGTTTCAGACTTGGTAAATGAAAACACTGATTGTGTGTGTTTTTTTAAAGTTTTTATTTTGATCTATTTTTAGGCAGATCACTAGGTATTACTTATTGATTGTGGAACACAATTTTCTATACAGGATTTAACTACATAGATAGGCAGCAATGATTCCATAGAGAGTTCACAATTATGTCCCACCGAGTGATGAGGCATTGGTGCAGGGCCCACTTATAGAGATGGCACCTTCAGGTGGTGTACCAGAAGCACCACTAACTATACGTAAGGAGTTTACACCAGCCCCACTAGTGGACGGTGCACGTCGACTTAACACACTACATGAGTTTCTGCCGCATAGGCCTTCGGGGATTTGAGGTGAGATGGATCTATAGGCAGCTAAGGACTGGCTGGAGGTAGTTGATGTACTTTCCGACTTATTTGTGACACTTGAAAACCAGATGGTGATCCTAGCTGCTAGTATCTCTAGAAAATGATTGGGAGCTGGTGGAACCTGATGCTCTAGATTCACGATGAGGCGACCCACACATGGTTAGACATCTAGAGCCTCCTCATGGTGGAGTTTTTTCCCATGATGGTATGCTCTATGTGTGTTTTGGTGATCATTCACTTACAATAGGGAAGCCTGATAGTATCCTAGTACTCAGAAAGATTCACTGACATCTCCCACTACACCACTCACATAGTATGATACCCTTTCTTCAGCACCTGGACCATTGAGAAGGGTCTTTGATGGGAGATCAGAGCATCAATGATATCAATCAACTTACTGACGCAGGCTGGAATGATAGAGAGAGAACTTCTAGAGGATGGTTTCCTAGGTGAGCAGGCACCGACACCAAGAGCGACCACCAGGTTACAAAATGTTGATTCATCTACAGAATGTAGTAGGTAGACGACATAGGGGACCAAGTAGGATAGACCTTCTGGTGGATGAACCTAGGATGTAGGGTCGGAGGTGCGGAGCCCATGAGAAAGAGGAAGTCAGTAGAGGAGCAGAATGGGCTACTCGTGTAGGGGGCAGGGTCACATGGCTTGCGCCTACATGACTCACCGTACCGATGATCAGCAGAAGTTCGAGGGACCACCGAGGGAGAGACAGATATTCGAGTGGGGAGGCCCACAGGGAAGCAGACGTGGAAGATGAGAATGTTGTGCATCAGGCGGTGGGTGATGGTTTGAGGTTCTACTGCCACCACCTCTAGCTGGTCCACCCTGACCTTAGGGAGCAGGTGGACAGGGATGAGCTTGGCTTCAGGTAGCTAAGGCCTATGACCACTGTGCTTCAGAGATGATTCATGTTACGGTATGTTTCTACTCCACCCGAGATATAGTTCTCATAGACCCAAGTTCTAATCACTCTTTTATTGCCATGACTCTCGTTTGAAGCTCAGAGATTCTAGTAGATCCATTGGCTCAATCCTTACAATTAGATTCTCTTATAGGAGAGGATTCTATAGTTATGAACTAGTTCCAGTAGTGTGATATAACTCTAGTTGAAACGATCTTTGGTTGGGATCTTCTAGTAGCAGCGTCAAGGCCATATGATTAAATATTTGGTATGGAATGGTTATCCATGGTCTATGCTCAGATCGACTATTTTAGGAAAAATGTGTGGTGTGACTGCATAGATGGGACCATGTTTTCCTTCACCATAGATAAGGGAACCTTTTCATGTCAAGATAGACTTTCCAGAGGAGGGTGCAGCTGATCACTCATCAGTTGTCTAGCCTTACCCTAAGAGCAGTTGACGAGAGGAATCTGAGTTATCCAACAGTGGTGGACCAGTATGTTGATGTCTTTCCTGGTGATGTCTTGTGATTACCTCCTCCTAGGGAGGTATACTTCTATATCAACCTATACATCGGGACAACACCGATATCTACACCAGCATATCAGATAAACCCCATGGAGCTTCGTGAGTTGAGGGTACAACTATAGTACATGCAAGGTAAGGGGTACATAAGGTCTAGGGTTTCTCCATGGGTATCCTCGATTTCATTCTCCAAGAAGGCAGATGGGAGTTTGAGGATTGGTGTGGTCTATCGGTTCCAGAACCAGGAGACCGTGAAGAAAAAGTATCTACTACTGAGGAGAGATGCTCTCTTTGATCAGATGAAGGGGGATTAGTGGTTTTTAAATATAGACCTCAGATCAGACTATCATCAGCTTAGGTTATAGTATGAGGACATACCAAAGACAACATTCAGATGCTAGTGTGGCCACTATGAGTTCTTGTTGATGCCTTTCGACATGAAAAATGCTCTGGCAGTGTTAATGGGGCTCATTAACAGTATATTCTAGATTACCTCGATTGGTTTGTGGTGGTTTTTATTGATGAAATCTTGATATACATGGTGTCAGAGGAGTAGCATGCTTCACATTTTAATATACTTCTTGATTCAATATGAGAGCACCAACTTTGTGGAAATATCTCAAATTTCCAATTCTGGATACGGGAGGTCCACTTTCTGGGACATGATATCTCCTAAACTAGAGTTGCAGTGGATCCTGAAAATATAGCGTAATTGGTTCTTTGGGAGCCAACCAGGAGTTTTACTGAGGTGTAGAGCTTCTTATGGTTGGATGGGTACTACTAGATATTCATCAAAAAATTTCTAGAGTAGCATCACCATTTTATTCTTTGAAAATAATGTATAGCCTTTATTGTCGATAGAGAGATTCCAACTGAGTTTCCAGGAGCTAAGGATGATACTAACGAGTACCCCCATCATGAGGATACCAGAAGAATGAATTGGGTACGTAGTCTACTACAACACATCTAGGATGGGACTGGGATGTGTCCTGAGGTAGAAAAAAATGGTGATCAGCTATAGTTCACCGAATCTGAGCGTAGATGAGCAGAACTATGCTTCCCATGACCTGGAGTTAGCAGTAGCGGCCTTTTCCTTGATGATGTGGTGGTACTACTTGATGGGTGAACGGTTTACTATCTACTATGTTCACAAGATTCTCAAGTATATCTTATCACAGAAGGACCTGAACAAGAGACAGTGGTGATGGATGGATTTCCTCTAATACTATGACTTTGAGATAGTCTACACTTCGGGGAAGGAGAACGTCGTGGTAGATGCACTTGGTAAGAGGTCTAGTTGAAAATTTATGAGTGAGGTGGTAGAGTAGCTAGCCATGGTGTAGTTATCCTTCGTAGATATATATAGAGATGCATATCTCTAGTCCGTGAAGGTCACTCCCTAACTCCTTCAGCGAGTATGGGAGTCACAACCTGGGGGCGTTGACTGCGAGCCCGATGTGCTCATATATCCTCAGGACAGGCTCCTGAAGGACTTTATGATGGTGGGTATCATTTCATCCATTTTATCAGGCATACCATTGTTCTAGTGACTCTATGAGATGAGGTCTTGAGTGAGTTCCACACATCACCTTTGGCAGTATGTCCTGATGTGGAGAAGATGTACTAGGACAACTAGTATTAGTACTAGTGGCTAGGGATGAATAAAGGAGTGGAAGAGTTAGTTTCATGATGTCTCACTTTTTAGTAAGTGAAGGATATGAATCAAGTTCCAGAAGGCTTAGCATAGCCACTTGAGGTTCCATAATTGAAATGGGATGGTATCGCGAGGGACTTTGTGACAGGGCTACCGTGTACATTTTGGGGCCCCAATTCAATCTGGGTAATCATTGACCGAATTTCCAAGTCATCCCACTTACCACCCATCTAAGAGTAGGCATAAGTAAGGGGATTGTTACACCTCTACATACATGAAATACTGTGGATTCATGGGGTTCCATTGATGATCATTTCATATCGGGATGCATGTTTTAAATCCTAGTTGTGGAAGGGAATAAAGGAGGCATAAGTGAATCAGCTACGCTTGAGAACTTCCTTTCACCCTCTGGCAGACGGTTAGATAAAGTGGACCATATAGATTCTTTACGACATTCTATGTGCTTGTGTCCTTGATTTTGGTCATAGTTGGGAGGATAATTTCCCCTTGGGAGAGTTCACATACAACAATAGTAATCACTCCACCATCATCATGGCTCTATTAGAGGCCTTGTACGAGTGACCATCAAGGTCACTTCTATGCTGCACAGACCCATGGGAGTCAGCACTCATGGGACGATAGTTGGTACGGGCCACCACTAAGAAGTTTCATATCATCCCGATGTCGATGAAAGTAGCACAGAGCCGGCAGAAGTCTTATTCCTACCGAAGATGAAGGTCATTGGAGTTCGAGTAGGGAGACCGTATCTTCCTACGTGTCACACGTTTGTGAGGATCATATAGATTTGACTAGGTTGTAATGCTATCTACGAGGTTCATCAAACCATTGCAGATCCTCAAAAAATTAGGCAAGGTGGCTTACCACCTAGCTCTTCCCCTACATATGCATCAGGTGGATAATTTTTTCAATGTTTCTCAACTGAGGAGGTATGTTCATGATCCATCACATGTTATCGATGGGGGTGAGCAGAACATTGATAATGGGGTGACATTTTTGGAGTTCCCGGTGGAAATAGATGATCAATAGGTGTAGGTCCTTGATGGGTGGTTAATTCTTCTAGTACGAGTTTAGTGGCATCACGAAAATATCCATGATAGCACAGGGGAGAAGTAGGCTCAGATACATGCACAATACCCCCATTTTTTACATAGATTTTTTTGTATCATTTAGGGAAAAAATACCTAATGTGGGGAGAATGTAATGACCTAGAAATTACAGGTAATATTTTTAATCAAATGAAATAATTACAAGTCTGGGAAGACTGACAGCACGTGATTCTAAGGCCCGGAGAGCCCATAAGGAAATTTTGTACATTTTTTAAGGTACGTTCAATAAATGTGTGTGCTTGATTTTCTATCTTTTGAACTAGTTCTCAGAATAAAAATCGATAGAAACCATTGGACTCACAGCATCATGATTTTTATAAGGGAACCTTATCTTTGTTTGGAAAAAGCGGGATGAAAAAGTTAATTTCTGGATGTTAAAAAAAACTCCTAGAGTTATTTTTTTCTTCTCCTCACCAATGAGTGGTGGATGGCAGGACAACGATGTAACTTGAGCATTGAATGGGATTCATTTAATGACATGACCCTTGGGTTCTGTAACCATGATGTTTATTGATTTAATGGAATATTAATTGTGGTTCATTAAATAACCCCAATAATAAAACACAATGTGGGGGGTTTATTTTCATCTGTTTAAACAATTAAATGGCATGGATTTTGGGGATCCACATGAGGAAGCTCTTTCAAAATTCCGGTGGAAACACACTCCATAGAAGAATGAGGAATGAATGAACACCGATGAACATCTTCAAAGGTGGACCCTTCTTGCTCATCCACAACATCCTCCAACAAGTTCCAGTTAGGATTTTCACTTGTTTTATTTCAATGAGTTTGTGAATTCATAATCTCCTGATGAAGTTTCAACTCTTCCCTTGTTATAACACTAACGCGGAGGGAAAGATCCAAACCTAATATGGTTTGGACCCTCCGCCATTATCGGTTTGGTTTCAATCATTGTGGGTGACAGATAAATAATGTAGAAAGGCTAAAATGTTGTCCACGCACTGAAGGCGACGTCCCAGGAGTCTAGGGTGCAGTAAGAAAAGAAAACGGACCTTCGGAGCTTAACCGGTGGCCCGTAAGAAGGTCCTTCGGCATGGAGGCACCGATGGCCGGCTCTCGCCGGCCGATTCCAGCCGCATTGATGGAATCGATGCGTCATGAATGAATGCCTTATAGGAGAGGTGGCGTCTCCAGTCTTGGCGGAGGCGAACCTGGACCGCGGGTCCCACCCTATACCGGTCCCAAGGATCGGTTAGCTGAAGGGGAAGAACCAACCTGGCACTCCCTGTTGAAGGTCGAATGGACATAGGTCTATTTGGTGGGAAGATGATTCTACACCCATCTACCAGGTTGTGCCGAGATGGTGGACCGGACAGGGTCCAGCCTGTCCGGGCCAAGCCCAGCCAGTTTAGGCCAGACCAGTTCAAGCCGAACCGGGTTAAACTCTCTTTGACATAGACTAGGTCGGGTTGGCCCAGACTGGGTCGAGTCGGGTCTGTCCGACCGGGTCTAGCTGACTCGGACTGATTTACGCCAAGTTTTTCTTAAAGGAGGATATCTCCAAAACTAGACGTTCATTTTATATACCATCTGCAACGCCAAAACCCTTAGGATGAGGCGATCTTATTGAGATACTCCACATGGGTTTTAAAGAAAGCTAGAATATGTCCAGGTCAGATCGGACTCAAATCCAACCACCCCCTGCACTAAAATTCATATAAATTACAAACCATTCATCTGATTGACACTCTGTATGTTGAATTGAAACCCTTATGACATGGAAGTTCAACGGGTTACTTATTTTTGGGGTCTTCATGGTGGTTGAGGTATTAAAAATATATTAAGGAGTAGTTTATATGAAACTTAAGTGCACCAAGTGTGTGAATTTTTTGTTTGGATGTCAAGTGACATACAACCCTTTGTGTATCATCATTAGAACGACCCTATGTGGATCAGCAGTATCATGAAATGATGTGGACCAGCCTTAGAGAGGCCTATCATGGATCATCGACTTACGACCCTGTGTGGATAGGTGACTTATGACCCTATATGGATCAGTGAATTATGAACCTGTGTGGATCGATGACATACAACCCTGTGTGGATCAGCCATAGTGTGACCCAATGAGGACCAACCTTAGAGTAGCCCATCATGGATCATCAACTTACAACCATATGTGGATCGACAACTTAATACCCTATGTAAATTAGTTACTTTTGACTGTGTGTGGGTCGGTGACTGTGCTACTTCATTGTGTTTAAATAGTGGATCATCTCAATAGAATATCACATATTACAATTATGACTAATCATCATTATCCATGTTATTTTAGTTATAAACCTGATTTGAGCTGAGTATTTTATTTGAACTTTTTGATTCAGATAATGATTTTTGGTTTTCCTTTATGCAATTATGGGATACCTTAGAGGGTCTCAGGGTCCCTACTGGGTATTTTTATACTCATCCATGCACATGATTTTCCCACAACCAGTAATTTCTTATGCAGACAACTAAAAATGCTGACCGAAATTTGCAAGCCAAGACTAGATGGTGCTCAATGGTGATAGAAAGTCATGGTGAGTGGAGGTGACAAAATTTGAATATTTGTACCTACCCTCCACATAGGATCCTTGGAAGCTGACCTTCGAAGCAGTTTTCCTTTTTGATGTACTCTATTCTCAGTTGGGATTTTATATTGGACTATTTTTACTTTCGTTCTGCCCTTTTACTTCCAATAGTTATACTATGTGGTTTGTTCTTATTGTGTACCCAGTATGTGTGTCTATAGGTTTAAAAGAAATGACATCATATTTTAGGGATATTTCTTCCCGGTTCTAGTCTCTATATCCTAGACATTGGACGGTAAGCTTTGTGTAGTCACGAAACGGGCCCCAAAGGATGGGTCATGACAATTTCAATGATATATTATATATCTAATGCATTCTTGTAGGTCTATTTTTCTTCCAATAATATTGTTTTTGTACACATGGTGTGATAGGAACATGTTGGAAAATCTTATTACTACCAAACATAACCGGTATAATTGGATTATGATTTTTTCCACTACTACTTCTCTTACAATTGATAGTTCTATTATTTTTCAGGGTGATTCCCTTATGCTTCATCAATTTCAACACCTGTGAGCTATTTTTTTGTATGATTTATTTTTTTTCACTTTCAATAACAAAAGGATATAATTTTCAGTTAGTAGTGGAACCTCAGATAAGAATGATAAGGCCACCCCAACATTCACATCATATTAAATCATTATTCCAACAAAAAACTATGAATGAATGCATGAGTATTGAGCTCGTGTCTGAATAACTTAGTTAGGATATATGTTACATTAGATTAACTTGTAGATGATCTACGTTATGTGTTATTAACTTGGTGATTCTAAAGTACATATATGTTCAAGTGATGAGAATTATACTTGTATGTTATTAAAAATTTTATTCAATAATAAATTTAATGTGTTTTAATTGTTTTATGCGATTAACCCTTCCGTCCAAACATGTCACTAAATAAGAAACTACATATCTTGGACACAACATTAGGTGAAATTCCATTGTAAAATATCTACAGAAGATTGAATTTCAACTCCTACCTTCTTATATAAAACTAAATATTAAATTCTAGTTGAACAATGGATTAACGGTTAGTCAAATTAGTTAATTAAATCACTATTGTTATATGGAAAAAAATTGATATTGATAAAATATCATTGAGACTATTCCTTTCAATTGTCCTCTAAAAATTCATGATCGTATCCATGACACTGAGTTCGAATTGGTGTTAACACCTTGGATCATTATGGAAAAGTTTCCATTCACTCAAATAATAGAGGGAAGTATCAAGACATTCTTTCCAAGACACTAATTAATGAACGATCCAAGTGGATACAAAATTAAGAATAAGAGTACCCTTAAAATATTTCATCCTTATTTCATAGATAGAAAAGGAAATATTAAACTCATAGGTGATAAATTATTTAAGAGGAAAATATATATGAGGGGATATATATATATATAGATAATTATTATTCTATTATCAAGGGTTCACATCATTCTCATGATCATGTTAAAAGGGTTCATACAATCCATGTGGAGGAGGTCAATCATGTAAATCCAATTTGGAGACCATCCCAACATCTACAAATGTTCTTAAATATTTATCCATTCCTAATAAAATGGGCAAAAACTCTTCATTATTGAGGTTACTGGTTTTCACACTTTTTCATCTACTATGATATATAGGGATGGTTTTCTACACCACTTTTGTTTGATTTGGAGAGACATAAACCTACCCCTTCTTTCTAATTCCAATAAATTGATGTCCATAATATCCCTATGATATTTATCTTAAATAAATTATCAAATTAATGAATAAATAAGTGATTTAAATTTATATATATATATATAGTATCTCTTTTATTTCATTTTTTTTCTTATACAACCTCTTGATTTTACATCTCTCACATATGATGGAGAGTGGTTATGTTGAAAATTGAGTGATCAAGATTTATTGTTAACTTTTACCAAGAATTAGTAGAGTAGTAAATGATAATTTCTTGTTTATTATCATTCCATCTATACTAATAATGAATTATTGGATGATATTTTAAATAATTATTTTGGGAAAAGTATAATGTTAATTTTATAGAATTATTATTTAGCTATTAGGTTAAGAAAATTTCCATGGTGAGCACCATGTTCTCGCATTGATTTTACAACACTATTTTACTCAAATTAAAACTAAAAAACATGGTCCCATTTTTTCACTACCAACCAAACCCACATTAAAACACAAAATAAATAGTAAGAATCATTGTCTTTAAATGGTATATATTTATTCATACCAAACTATTATATTATTCTTGGTGTAAAATGTGTATTTCTTAACTAACGGGTCATAGTTGAATCAATATATTAGGGGATCTAAATGACCTAAATAAAGATTATAACACCCTGATATTTTAGTATTAGTTTTTCTTTAAAAAATTATTATATATTATTTCCCATGATACACTAGACTAAATAAAATAGTGTTGCATTTTAATTAGGTAAAATATTATAACATATGACAAAAAATAATTAATTGGATGGATGAATGAATAATCGATAATAATAAAATTATAAGTTGCATAACTAAGAAAGAATAAAAGAATACCACCAACATATAATCTATATCCTTACAGAATGAATTGAAAACACTAAAACTATTATATGCATATTGAGAATCATTTGAATGAATGGGTTGAATGATCTTACAATATATATATATATATATATATATTTGAAAAAAAAATACTACCATTATATATATTGTAATTGGAAATATATTCAATGTAAATATTTTCATTTGATATCTAAATTTCCAATAGGTATACTGATGTTATGTATTGTTATTAATAAAACTAAAATAAATTAATTCCTCAACAATTAATAATAAAATTTAATTATTATTTTGAAATATTATAAAAATATATATATTTATGTGTCAAATATTATTAATAAAATTATTATTATTAATTTACGATATAATATTATAATAAAATTTAAATTAATATTTTAATATCAAGGGATTTAAAAAATTAATTTTTTGAAATAAAAATAATTTTTTTATTTTTATTTTTTAAAGATAAATTAATATCAATGTAATTTTTTTTTTAAAAAATTATATATTCAAATGTTTGAAAATTTTATCCTATTTCATTAAATTAATTAGATGTTAAATACTATCATATATGAACTAATATATTTACAGTACCTTAAATAATATATATATAATCAATAACACTTAAAAATATTAATTTTCAATAGAAATACATTTTCTTATTATTTTTTATTTTAATATAAAAATGTAATTATAAATTTGAGGATTTTAATTTTATAAAATGAATTTAATTTTTATTTAATAATTCCAAATTTATCATAGGATTAATTTTTGAAATTTTTCAAAAAGTTATGAATTTTGGGTGAATAGTGAAAATACTAATTTTGAGAATATTGTTTGTTTAGAAACCGTTTCATTACACAAGAATGATTTTAATATTAAATAAACCTTTTTTATGTTGAAAATATATATTTATAGACTAAATTAAATCATTTAAAAATATTATATCGACTTTAGAAACTAAATGTCTAACATTTTTTATAATAACTATTCGTTTAATGAACAAATTTTTATCATTTAATTTTATTTCTTTTTTTAAAGGGAAGAATAATTTCTTATACCTATTTTTAAGACATATAAATATTCTTTGGTTAATAAAAAAATAATTCTTTTCATGGTAATTACAAACATTAATAATTTTATCATAAACATAATTTTAATGCAAAACATACAGTTTTTCTAAAAATGGGATTAAACATGGTGCACCCATTAATGTCAAGATGGATTTTTCTACACAATTATTTTTAATTTTATAATAATTATTTATATTTTGGAATTGTTGCGTGAAAATTATGTAATTATTCCCATTTAATTTTAATCCATTAAAAGTAAATTAATAGAAAATTAAGAAATATAAGAGTAAATGTCTTAAAAACCTGAATATATCATATATGAAAAAGAATTGTGGATGAATGTTTGACCATAACCTATACTCCACTCCATTATATCCACCTTTTTCTCCACATTAAATGTGAAAAAAGTTCTCTATTTATATTAAAATGTTATATTTATAATAATTTCATTCACCTTTCGTATAAAAGAAACTCAACTCCACCCCATTTCATTACTAATTCTCAAGTATTATCATGACCAAAATACTACCATAACCTCTCACAAACTCTAAATAACATTTAATATTAAACCTTTTATTTAATGAAACCATTATAATGCACATTTTGTGGTTACCCAAAGAAAAGCATCTGAAGTATATGTATTGTTCTCAACCAAGATCTCTAAATTCTTTTCTTCTTATACATGCGGAAATATATACTATCAAAGAAAGTATGATTACAATATTATAATTAATATACTGAAATTTTTTTTTACTATTGGAATATAAATTTTCTAGATTTCTCTAATACCACTCAAGAAATGAAGATTCCATCATATGTAAACACAAACTACTGCCCCATTAATGGTGCGCTTTATTTTTCATCATTTACTTATGTGTATAGTTATAAAAGACAATTTAATGGATTAATATGATATTCATTACATTTTTTGTTATTGAAATTATAAAACATTCCATATCTTCCAACATATCTAGTGAAACATAAATTATGAAGATATTTCACAATAATATGTAAATAATGATTTTTTTTGTTCTAAACTGGTAATGGTAATGTCAACCCCATTATTAATATGTCATCATTCATTCTTGAAAATTACGGAATCAAGGTCATCTCTAACTTCATTATAATAAATTATAAATAAAATAATAAATAATTTAAGTTAATACATTATAAATCACAGTAGAAAATCTATTATTATACTTATATTGATCATAGACAGATAAAATGTTAATCTATAAGCATGAATCTACACCACCATTAGGAAACCAATGTTAATAAAAAATTGAAGCTAATAACATGTGATTAGGAAAATAAAAAACATTAATGAATTTATTTAAAATAAATTATGATTGAAAAGATTTTATTAGTGATTAATGTTCTAAAATAAATTATTATGATAATTAAATTTTTTATAAATGGGGTTAGATTATTTCTAGCCCATAGAGATTAAATTTGAGGGATTTTAGTAATTGAATTTTCTTCATTGACTTATGATTTGTTATAACTTATTGTTCACTTTTTTTATGAATTTGTTTCCTTCCAATTTATTTATGTCATAATTTTATTGGAATCAATGGATTTACAAATCCATATGATGTTCAACCTTTATGGATTTTTAATTATAAATATAAAAAATTTAATAGTTTATTGAATCAATTTTTATTGAATTTGTGTCATGAACATACATTATTAAATTTTATTTTAATATATCCCTTAATTATCCATGTATATTCTATATGGTGACTCCTATTTTTTCATAAGGTATATTTTTTCATTAAATCTATACTTTTTCATTGGTTGATTACTTTAAAAAATTTACAAAAAAATAGAATTAATACTTTCCCTTTATAATATCATTTTCGCCACCATTTTTATATTTCCCCTTCTAACCAATTATCACAAATCCTATTTGGGAACTAAAATATTCATTATCTCTTATGATACTCATATTTCTCCTTTCCTCATTCCAAAATAATGATTTATTATCCAGTTAATGATGTTTGTTTCAATAAAACTATTTTATAACATAAAAAGGGATCTATTGAACCACCTAATTACATTTGGGTTACACATTATCATTATTTTTCCCATTTTCCCTCTATATTCTTATTTTATATTTCTTCAATATTTTTTAATTTTTGGGGATGAGACAAGTTTTACATTCACTTTGTTGTTCTCTCTTTAAAGTGAATGCGGTTTAAGTAAACATCCTATTTTTTTATTTTATGTCCAACACCATGAACATTAAATGTTATTAACAATGAACAGTTTTCAAATACACACATTATTTTAATTAAAACACTCTAGATCAATTATAATATATGGTAAAATAATAATATATTTCCTTATTTAAAATATCTTTTACTCTAAAAAACATCACCTAAGTGGTTTATTTTTATAATTACTTCTCTTTGAATTCTAACGAATTTCTCTACATAGAAATTCAATGATCAACAACAATGATTATTTTTTAAAGATAAATAACAAAAAAATTCAATTCCATTTTGTACTAGAAATCATTATGATATAACCTTTAGTTATGCATTGATAAAAGATAATGAAACCCACATCTTAATCATGTGTTTTATAATTATTATGATTTATGTGTGGTTTCATACCTCTTATGGAACACATATTCATGTAAATGTAATGAATATGAAGGGTGTGAATTTAAGTAACACTAATGCATTGGGTAAGGATTTTATATCATAATAAACCTTGAATGGTGATAAAATGTTTAGATTAAGCATACTATATTTTGTTGTCATTGTCGTGAGCAATGAATTATGCTTACGATGTCATTTATAACTTATTTACACATACTAATGATTCCATAAACTTATGAATTCCTTATATTATTAAATAATTCAATGCTTATCTCACACTATTGTGTCGTGGTACATGCTTTTACATTTGATATTTCATGTTTCACTATCATGAAATATATATAACTTTTATTGTATATATTTATTTTAATAGGATATTTATTTTTTTACATGTTTTATCATATACTTATGATCTATTATTAATTTACCCATTCCAATTATCCTTCACATAACTATGATGGTTCACGACATGACCTCAAGCACGGCTCCACTTATATCAAAAAATATTGACTAATTAAAATGGTGAAATATATATATATAGTGTGGTTACTACACCCTCTATTATAGAGTGATAATAATAGTTTAAAACATGTTAGACAGTAAATATAAACAACTCTAGTGACTAACTGAAAAATTATGAACCAACCCAATAGTATCATACCATGAAATGTCATAATAAATGTCGATCTAAATTTCATTCAATAAACTAATAGAAATAATGACTCTAAAAATAAATAATCCCAAACAAGGGCCTTAACCCCATGATGAGTACTTTTTCTACGTTCCAATCTTAATAATAAAATGCATCAGTCAAGTACAAGGATCATTTCCCTTGTCCAGATTAACAGCCATGAAGTCTTCTTAGGTTCTAAATGGAAGATTGAGTAGGGTGTGATTAAAAAATGTTAGGAAATTACCAATAGTGTCTAAAAAATCCATTCTATAAATTATTTAATGAAATAATATGATCAAAACAATAATTTAACACAAATAAAAATAAACCAACTAAATAAGCCCATTGAACCTCGAGATCTGGGTATCCACCCAATACCATCTTTACCTACTTTAGATTATATCATATTCGATTATACTTACACAACTATATAAACAAAAGGGGCACTATATCCTCCCAATATCCCCCCTATTTCATCATCTGAAATAATGAATCATTCCAACATACACCAAGGAACCAAGCATCTCACCCTTTGGTATCAAGTACCCTTACACATCACACTCAAACACCAATAAAATATGTATCTGACCCTCAAGACACAATCAACCAAGAATCAAACCTTCAAGAATTAGGAAACCTTGTATCTTTCTCTTAGGAAACATGTATAAATGAATCTCGCACTAAATAATCAAGAAAAAATTGTTTCTGACCCAAAAGAATCAAGAAACAGAGCATATTACCCTCAGGAATTAAGTCAACATGTGTCCCTCCCTCTGGAACCATGAAAGATCTAATGCATAAAATTTCAGGAATCATTCCAAACATATTAACATACATCATATTAGATAATTCTTACCAATTACCAATTACATTTATAATTTCAGATACATGTAATTATTCTTTTTATCTAACACTACATTCCTTCTAAAATTACAATAAAAATACAATTACCCTTTTAGTTTCATGTTACCAATTCTAATAATGAATCTAAAATATTCATATAGAATTTATTCCCAAAAACCATTTCCCATGTCTAATGAATACCAAATTCTAAAATTCCAACACCCAATGAAATGTATATGAGTATAAATCCAAAGATCAACCAACAATCCTTCAGATTTATTACAATACTCCCAAATAGTGATTTATAGGTTCCAAACTAGGGTCAAGGATAAACACTTCCCATAGAATGATGAGATTCTAGGATCTCAACACCAACAAAACTGACAATATCCATTGTAGTTTTAATCATGACATTTAAAGTCATGTATTGGAATTAAATTTAATAGAGTTTAATATCATTATGTTTCATCATGATCATTCATGTTGCATATACTAGAGAAACCAAGGAAACTATAGGGATGTGTTCAAGAACATCCAAATCAATCATAAAAGATTAATCTAGTAGATAAATCTTTTTAATCCACTTACAAACCAAAATTCTTTATAGATACTAATTGATCAACCACATCAAGGTTGGTTGAAGATGTGCTAGGAATAAAACCAAACAAATTCGCTAATTTTTAATAAGAAATGATGAAATTGGACCATTAGATCATAAAATGGACAAAGAGATCATATTTTGGAATTGGAGAAGTCTAAAAAAGCATAGAGGGTTTATTAACATTGTAAATATAAAGTTGAGGTCCAGTGGTATATTATTAGAAGTTAAAAGGGGGTTTTGAAAAGTGAATGGAATCTATATACCTAATATTTTAGTCTATAAATAGATTTACTAGCAGTAAACTAGCCCCCAAAAGCTAGTCTCTAACATCCACTATTTAGTTGGTGGTGTAAGGAAGAGGGAATGAAACTATAGAATCCTCAACAACTAGCTGGTGATCTTTCAGTAGTATTAACTAGATATTTTCTAGTTCACTGGTTAGTCAAAGACATTAAATCTTCTCCCGTGATGCATGTCACTACAGTACTTTGTTAATAATCCTCCTCCAAGCCATTGGATAACTCTAAAAAACCATATTATATTAGGAATTTTTGTTGTTCATATAAATTTAAATCGTTAAATAAAAACAAAAAGGGGCTCAATATGGAACTTAAATATATATGTACCTATTATATAGTGGGGTCTTAAAACACCAAACCATATAATAGAACTTTTCAATTTTTTACTCCCAATAATAATTTATTTGTATTGGATAAAGTAAAACCCTTATATTTTATGAAATATACTTTTTGAATAAATTTAATTTTTTGAGAACCGAATTAACATGAAACAATGAGCTCTAATGAACTATGAAAAACTATTAAAATTATTATTTGAAAAATATTTTTATTACAAAGACATTAATCATTGTGAAATTAATTTTAATAACAACATATTAAATATTAATTATATAGGTTTTATATATAAAAATTTATAAAAAAAGTAATAAACTTTCAGTAAAGTCATTTTATGATTTGAAAATAGTATTTTCCAAAAAAATGTTTTCTTATTTAATTTGAGAATAATAATTAAATAAAATTAGAAACTTATGTAAAATAATTTATCAAATAAAATTATATTTGAATGTAGATTATGAAAATTATCATTGGCTGAAAATCTAGTAAATATATGATAATATAAATTTTTCAATGAATTGTGAAAAATACTGGTTTATTTTTTGAAAAACATGCTTATCATTTAAATAATGAATAAGGTTAATTATTTATTAAATTGGATTTAAATTAAATTTAGTATCAATCTACTTCTATTAAAACAATATATTTTAATGGAATCATTTTATTTTTTCATTTTAATATAAAATATTTTAATCCTTTTGAACATTTTATCCTTGGGAAATCACTTTCTTGTCGCATCTGTGGGTATAATTATAAGTTACATTATATCACTTCTATGAGTTGAATTTTTAAAAAATTGATCAGATATATAGAATTTAAATAATTTAGGTCATCTAATAAAGAATACATAATTTTTTGACCATAATTAATATAAAAAATAGATAACATTATTCAACAAAGTTAAGGTAAAGGTGTTTATAAGGGGGTTAAAATAAAAATATAAGGGTTGAAAATAGAAAAAAAAATGTCTGAAAACATTAGATACATTCCATAATATCAATTAAAAAGTAAAATAATTCTCTATTTTGGATCCTTTGGGAATAATAAAATTGCGTTTACAACTTTTTCTTCTAAAAAATTTGAGAGGGCCACTCACCTCATGTATAAAGGGTCACCCACTTTCCTATAAAATTAACACATTCAAATCAATTTGGTTTGGACATTACAACCCCATATAACTATCATAATTACATTACCACATCCTAGAATCATTATTTTTTTTAGGAATCCCCCATTAGAGGGCTTTAGATTTAAAACTAAAGAGGCTCTCTAAAGATGAGGTAAATTTATAGACGTGTGTTTTTGTATTTTTTCATCTTCCACCACCTTAGAATATTATTCTATTATGATAATATAATAATAATAAGTATTTACCATATAATTATACTGTATAACCTTAATTTAATAACCTATATTATCATCCTCTTCCATCAAAATAGATATGAAATCACTATTCGTGTGTACGAAAGACTACCACCCCCTAAACCAATGTTCTTAGTTTTCCATCACCATGCATAATGTATTGATATAATGATGGATTAAATATTTATATACAGTATAAATGATATTTATATGTTTCTAAAATTATTATATCACATATAACTTATTAATTTTCATATTTTAGGAATACGATAATATAGCTCGTGTGAATAGAGGACTACCGCCTCACAAAGTGATTGATTCATTCACACATCATAGGGAAGGTAATAAGGATGGATTTACTGAACATATATGACATATATGAAATAAAATTATTTTATAGTATTATATTATGTAAATTTACTTATTTCAATTCATTAAGAAAATGTAAATGTTGTTTATGTGTACGTACGACCTATCGCCTCCTTGAATGAATTATTTCATTTTCTATCTCTATCATTTTTGGGATACAATAAACACATAAAAATTACTATATATTTTACTTATATGATCATTAACATTATTTATATGATTTAACCATAATCAACTTTAGAGAAAAAAAATAAAAAATCAACACATAAAAGAATGACAGATCATGTAATGCCCCAAACGTGACTTTAACATCCAATAGTTAATAAATGAGTAATAAAATGTCATATATAAATAATATATCTTATGATATATATACTTATGGTTATTAAATTAATTTACAATATAATAATATATATTATATAGGATGTATTAAAATTTATGAAGAATGTCGAAACTTAAGTTAATGGATTTTAAGTCTCTCATTTATTATTGGGAAGTATATGACAATTAACCACTAGTTTCTTTTATGTGGTGTAAAATTAATCATTTGAAATGTTGTTTCATGAATTTAATTATTTTCAGTATTTTTAATCCTTTAATTTATTTTATTCTTTTTTGGGGCTTATGATTCAAAATATTACTATTGTGGTAAGGGGTTTTTCTCAATATTCCTTCTTTGATAGATATGTTTCATTATGCACATATATTAGTTTATGACACATATATACTGTCCTAATGAAATTTAATATAATTAATTTATTTATTCTCATGGAATTATTAGTTTCATTTAATATTATTCTATCATGGTGCTTATGATACAATATTACCACAGTGTTAATATTATTAGTATAAAATCTCATCGTTTGTAATGACTTTTTCTGATTACGCATCCAATACTGAAATATTGTGATCTACATATCATGAAAATAATTTACTTATTTATCAAATAATTATCCATATAGAATATATTATTTCTGCATTTTCCTCTCAATGTGTACCCAATAGTTCCAAGAAATTTGGAAAGTTGGTCTTTATTTTTCTCTTTGCCAGAAACCCCATTTTCTCCAATATCCATGTTTTGAAAACATAGCTTCCAACATGTTTTTAAATTACCAAAATGATTTATTAATTATATTTAAAATAATTTTTGAAATATTTACAAGGTGTTCAATTTTTTTCTTCATTTCTTATTTCAAATAACTAATGTTTAGATTGTACCATATATGTTAAAAGAATATTTTTTAATTTGTTTAGAGTCAAGAAACCTTTTCTTCATCATAAATATTGTTTTATTTGAATATTACATTATATTATTCAAACAATATTTTCAAATAATAGTATTATGAGCATATATTATGTTTTAAAAAGTGTTTTTCAAAGTAGAAAGGCTATTATCATCAAGAAATGTTCCAATTGATCTTTAAAAAGTGTTTTACATCTAATATTAAATCCTTTGATTTTACAGATTCATTATGAGGGTTATGATTCATGTATTACATTATTATTCCTTCTATAAATGTTTTTTTTAATATGACATGATTCTCATAAGACCTGATCCTTCTTCCGTGGATTATACTATAATGAAATGATAAAATGATTTTGAAAGTTTTTTATTTTCTATAGGTTATTCTCTAATGACATGTTTATTAACTGCATTTCATCTCAAGGGTTCTATGATGGTGAATATATTTTAATGCCCATTTCATTTTAGAGTATCTTATATGAAGTATAATTTATGATTTTTGGAACACATGTTTACGATTTTCATTATTTGATTGGTCGTACCTATATCTCCATTAAATGAATTCGGTAAACATTAATATATCTTGAGATAAAAATGTCTCTCATAGGGAATGAACATAGTTTAGCTCGGGACTCTATCTACCACGAAATTCATTGGAGTGAATCTTGGATACTATGATGAATTAGAGAGTGAACACATTCCACTATGCCATTCCTAAAAATGATCCTTGAACTACAAATGAAGTAATTTTCAATTCTTATGTGTATTCCTAAAATCTATGTCTTGTACCAAAGTTATAATCCCATGGTTCATGTTCGTTGATTAAATTAGAATTAATGTCTTCTAAACTACCATGATTTATCGCATGAATCATTTTTATGATATATGATATTAAAGATATGGTTATAAAATGTTATTTTCATCTTCACAAACCCTTATTCTAATGAGATATTAATTTCTCCCATGTTGACCATTACTAGTCATCTAAGCTCACCCTTTCTTATATTTACTTTCTAAGGGTTATGATAAAAGGTATAATGTAAGATATTTATATGAAGGTAATATTTTTTAATAAAATATTGTTAGATGAATTAGACCACATATGGACCAGTTTCATATGTGTCTATGTTTCAAAAATTCCAATATATCTAGATTATTTTTGAATGGATCATTATTTTATATAATGAATACATATTTATTAATATATAATATTTATAAATTGGAAGTTTGGGTTCTTTAACACTTGTATCATTGAAATTTCTAGTAAACCTATGGAAATTAGGATGACATATAATTAGGGATATCTCTAAGGATATGACTAAGGATGAGTCTAAGGATGAGTCAACGCATTGGAACATTACATGTAATTTTGTTCAATTGTAGGTCTAGTTATTTCCATGAAATTAAATCATTTTATTGATATTAAAAGTGTATGTGGATCTAGTACAGTGATTCCTAGGGGTAATAACCTTGAAAATATTTTTATTGAGATGTACTTGATTGTCACAAGTTGAATGACAATAGGCCCTACTACCCAACTAGTTTGACATTCTTCAGGTATATTATTGCGAAATTCATGAACTATTTATGAACCATCATAAAGGATTTAAATATATGATATCTATTAATTACCAAATATAAAACCAAGGTTTCCTATATTTAAAATAATGTTCCATGATTTTGATATCCTATATTTTTCTTTAATTCCAAACATTGATTATTACTACCTAGACTATGATTTTTAGTTTAGTCAATGGATAATAGCCAAAGAGAAAACGTAAATGTAGTGTGTGAAAACAAAATACAATGATTTCCTTCATGGGAAGCCAAAAATTCATTTATTTGGATTGAAAATATCATTATTATGCTATGAAAACATTCTCAAACCATAAATCATGTTGGACTTCCAAAATATAAAATAAGGGAAAATATTCCGTTGAGTGCTTCATGATGCAACATCCACATTAATTCAGATGTTTTTCATATCCACAAGTTATTGATCAATTGATCTGTACCACTAAAAGGATATTATCCTTTCTCCAATGTCCAAAATATAAAAAATTCATTTTGGTTGTCTATATTTGGGGTTATGAAGCTGTTCAATGGTTCACTCTCGTCAATAATATAGGGAAATATGATTAAATTGACTCTTTGTAGTTGTATGAGTCTAAGATCTTATTTATAGATAATTACCTCCCTTTTATTATTCATAAAAAATAGACAAGTAATTTTTAGACACAAATCATTATGATAATAAAACAATTGATACGTGTGAGGAAATTGTTTCAGGTCTTATGAGTTGTGCTTCTGGAATTATCATCCAATATAAAAGTAAAGTATATTGATTATTTGGTGGAATATAACCATGTCCTTGAGGGAATTATACGTAACTCACCTTCGCATCTATGAAGAAATCATTTGATTCTCTCTCATAGTGGATATGGAGATCAGAGTTACCCATCAATCAAATGGATTTCACAAGAAACAGATGATGGATTTCAAAAGAAACTCTAAAAAGAATAGAGAATTGAAGCTAAGATTTCATTCATGCTCAATGTGTACAAGGGAAAAGGTATGAAATTTTCATAAGGGTTCTATAAAATGTTTTAATTTTGGAAGATTAATATGATCGTGATCCATATCAATTATCTTATACCTCATACTAACGAAATTTTTCATGAACTACATGTACCTAAATACTCTTTCAAGATTGGATTATATTCTATATCATCAATTGGGGGTGTAGGATGATATACCAAAAACACCATTCTAGAGAAGGTATGGATTTTATGAATAGATAGTTATGTCACTAGGTATTACTAATTACCCAATTATCATCATGTATTAAATGAATATATTATTTAGATATTACCGTTACATTTTTTTCCTTATAGAGAATATTCTTATCTATTCAAATAAAATGGAAGAGAATGAAGATCAATTATTAATTTTTATAAAAACATTAAAGAAGTATAGAATCTATGAAATATTTAAAATGTGTGAATTTTGGATTCAAAAGGATTCATTTTTGGGTCACGTAATCACAGGAGAGGGTATATTGGTAGATCCTCAAAGAAAGAGGCTATTGAATGTCATCATAGACCAAACATGGTGACTTAGATACATGGTTTCAAGGTTTAGTTTGATATTATTGGCGGGTTGTTAAGAATATATCGAACTAACTAATCCACTCACCAATTTAACTCAAAAGGTATCCATGTTCCTCATGATAGATTAATGTGACAAAATATTTAAGACATTGAACAAAGGATTGTTCCTCACACGTATTCTTACATTTGCCTGTGGTAAATAATGGTTTTAAATCAATAGGGATGCTTCCAATAATTGATTGAGATTATATATTATGTAGAATGATATGGTTATAGATTATGAGTCTAAAATTTTATGGTTCATGATAAAAACTACCCAACTAATGATTTAGAGTTTTTTGGTGTATTTTTTACATTAATGATATAGAGGAATTATCTTTATGGATAAATGATTGAGGTATTTATTGATCAAAAAAATTTAGTGTATACATTCATAGTAAATAAGATAAATATGTTCCATAAAATATAGTTATAATTCATTAATGATTATGTATGATCAATACATTATCATCCTATGAAATCATTATAAGTGGCATATAAATTGAGTCAAAAATTATTATGCTATCTAATCCATGATGAGGATCACAATTGATCATGTATTTATGTATTTTTAATGGGTGAATTAGGAAATTCGGATGTAATTGGAGAAATATTTATTTCTCAATTAAATGTTAGACTATATATAAAATTTAATATCAAAAGGGCATAGAAGAAATATGTACATATGAAAAATAAGGTAAAAAATGTTCATATGTTTAGCATTGATCATGATAGAATGATTTGTATTAGGAACTATATATGTGTTCCATATATAATATATTTGATGAAGGAGTGTTTATATGAAGGTTATAGTTGATTATTAATTATTCATACATAATGTAAAAAGATTTATATTTGTTTGAAAGAGTTTTTGATAGGGGATTTTATGAGGATATATATCCCAAATATTCTATCTCATAGCATGAATATGAGTATGTTATGGCTAAAAGATAATTTTCAAAGGGGATGTTACATCCATTACCCAAAGGCAAATGAAAATGGTAAAATATAACCATTTATTTTGTCATTGGACTCCCCAAAAGGTCTAAAGGGAATAATTCTATTCGGTTAATTTTCAATCAACATACAAAGTCAGAACACTTCGTCTCAATCAATGAATATTTCTCTCAATTTCAACTTTCTAGGATATAAATTAATAATGTGGTAAGGTTTCATGTGGTACTATATTTCATTGGGTTTGATAGTGATATAAGTTTCACCTTGAGGTTCTATCAAATTCTTCATCATGTTCTGGTTATGGATTTTATTTTCATCACACTTTATCTTCCTAAAATAGATGTCTTGTATGAGAGACAAATTAAAACCATAGAGGATATGTCAATATCCTTTTCTCTAAATTTCAATGGTGTTTGGAATAAACACCTTACTCTAGTGTAATTTATATAAAACAATATATTTTACTCCAATAGTCGGATCGATCCTTTTGAATCCCTCTATGGAATAAAGTGTACACATACAACCTACCAGGATGAATTTAGTGAACGAATGATATTGGAATCTGATATAGCTGATAAAATCGAAGATAAATTTAATACCCATTCATCAACACATCAACGCATCATTGAGTTGGAATAAAATTTATGCTAAAATTCATCATCGTGGTCTATAATCGGATGTTTGTGAAATGTTACAAATAAGTATTTATCTATGGAATAAGGTAATTATATTTGGAAAGCACATAAAAATAAGCCCTGTGTATATTCATCCCACTAAAATTATCGATCGTATCCAGGTAGTGGCCTGTCTTTTGATTCATAAACCAAACCTCTCTCAGGTTCATGATGTGTTGCATGTATCTCACATGATAAAGCACATACATGATCCTTCACATGTACTAAAATCTTTAGTTGTACAAATGGATAATAATCTTTCTTATAAAGAACATCAAGTGTAGATTCATGACTATGGAGAGAAATTTCTATTAAAAAATATCACCCCCATGGAAAAAGTTTTCTGTAGAATCCACTAGTTTGAAGAATCCATGTGGGTACATTATGATATGAGGAGGAAGAATAATCCCCCTAGTTTTGTATGAGGATGATATAATTTTTCTAAAACTATTTTTAAGGGGCATAGAATCCAACAGACCAAGATTTTATGAATTTTTTTTGATTAAATTAAATTCTTATTAATAGATTATATTACACGCAAAACCATGTTTTAAAAAACCATGATAAACTATTTCTATTGTTATTTTAACATATTAATAAAAGTACTTAAATTTATTTAAATTCATTCTGTGTTTTGAAAAAAACTACTTCCTGAAAAAAATGATTACAAATTTTTGTTGCAACCCATAATAAAATTAAAATTATCACATATCATAAAAGGAATTTATTTAAATAAACCTAATATTTGAAATAATCATATCATTTTTAGCATAGAGAGAATTATTATATTTTTTTTAACTGTTTAATTTTTTGAGGAATAGTAAAATAATAAATGCATTTATGAAAAAATTATTTTTCATTCAGGGCATTTATAATGTTTTCATTTGATATAAGATAGTTTTAAATTTAAAATAATTTAAATTATATATTTTTTAATAGAATTTATTTCATTCTAATAATTCTCATATTTAATTTATATATATATATAATTTTAATATTTTAGAACATTTTCTCATTGAAAAATTGATTTCTTGTCATGTCTATGGGTGTAATTTTAAATTAAATTCTTCTAATTATATGAGGTAATTTTGAATATTGGAATAAAAATTATTGATTATAATAATTTATTACATCTAATAATGTCTAATAAATTTGGAAAAAAAATTAATAGTAAAAATAGTAAAATTTGTTTACGGTAGTTAAAGAAAAAATTGGTATACTAAATGGGTTAAAGTATAATGATATGTATTGAAAAAGACTCAAAACTTTTTAAAAAAAATTATTACCATATGTAGGCCATATAATGTATAAATATCTATAGTGGTACCTTTTGAATCTTTTATCATGTGTAAAATGTGGGTATACCTTTTTCGTACCAAAAATTACATGTGTGTCACTCACCTCACATATAAATGGTATCTCCCTATCACATCAACTTCACTATTACAAAACCCTTTGTTTTAGAGAATAAATACAAAATTACATTCATATATCCCTAAACACATCCTTTTTTTCTTGTTTTTATTAGGTATCCCAATGAATAATTATTTGATTAAAAACTTAAATAGGCTCCCCGAATAAGTGGTAAATGGTTACACTTTCAATTTTTTCCTTATTCCTCCACTTCCTTCAATTATTATTATATTCTGCAGATATAATTACAATATTAACTGAAATATACTGAGATTTTTTTATGTTACTTTAATAACCTGTATCTATATCCCCTACCATCAAATGGGATATTAACTCATCATTAATGTGTAAGTCGAACTACCAGCTCGTGAACTAATGTTTTTCATTTTCTGTCACCACCTCTCAATGATTGATATAATTATGGATAATATATTTATATATTATATATTTGATATTATTATAATTATAATATTATTATATCACATTCCCCTTATTTCATTCCATCCTGTGAGAATATGATAATGTCACTTGTGTTTACAGTAGAAACCAACCTCACGATACAATTTGATTCATTCGTGCTTTACATGAATGTTAATGAGGACAGTTTTATGGAAAATATGCAATATATATAACATAAAATGATTTCATAATGTTAATATAATAATTAAATTTATTTATTTCAATCCTTCAAAAATATAAAAACATCATTCATGTGTATATACGGCCTACAGGCTCGATGAACGAAGTATTTTAGTTTCGAGCAATAAAATTTTTAGATTACTATATAAATATATAAGTACTGAATATATATTATATTTATATCGTGGCTAACATTATATATATTATTTAAAAATTCTCAATGTAAGAGGACCAAAAAATAATAAATGAGAACATAGACAAAAACAAATTGGATATTGACTGAAAAGTGACTTTAACATGGAATTGTTTACAAACTTGTAATATAACGTCATAAAAATCATATATCATATGAAATATATAATTATTGTTCATTAATATATATATATATATAGTAAAATTGAATTTCTTATATTGGTATTTTGAATGTGTAGAAAGGAAGTCGAGACATAAGGTAAACGATTTCTAGTCTCTCTTTTATTACTGAGAGGCATATACCAATTCACCATAATAATCTTTTTATGGTTTCTATACTAACCATTTTAAATGTTATATAATTAATATAATTATTTTATTTATATTAGCTCTTTAATTTTAGGTTTTTATTTATATTGTTTTATGATTCAAAATATTAAAAAAATTGGAATGGAATTTTAGTCTAAATTTTCCTTCTTTAAGATGTCTATTATGTTATGCAACTATCTTCATATATGAGGTGTATATAAACACCCTTTGAAATTTAATATCACTAATTTAGTTTTTATAATTTTATTGTAAGTATCATTTAATTTTATTCTTTCATGGTGCTAATGATTTGTTTTTTCCAAAGTGGTAAGGGTTTTATGTTTCAATATCATCGTTTATCTGGATTATAAATGATTTTGATTCAAAGGATGAAATATTATGATCCAATTGTCAAGAAACAAATTTATTTTATTCTAATATGTCTAATTACTTATAATATATATTTTAAAATTTTCCCTTTATTTATTTATTGAAGAGTTTTAAAAATTGTTTTTATTAAAAATCATCTTAATTTCTCTCATTAGTCGAAACCCCATTTTCATCCATATTCATGTTTTCTATAAATGTTTTAAATATTGTTTATAAATTTACCATATAATTTAGTATATATTTTTATAAAAATTATTTATTATTAACCTTAGTTCATAAAATCCGTCTTCATATCATTTTCCAACAAGGTCTATTTGTATTTTATCAAAAATGATAAATGACTCTATGTTTTAATGACTATGGAATGTACAAAATATCACACCACTATGAACATTATTTTATTTGAATAATAATTTATACATTTGAATGATTTTTTCAAAGAAAAGGATTTCCAAAATATTTTAACTTTTAAAATGTTTTTTTTCAATGTGAAATGGTTATTTTCCTCACGAAACGTTTCTAAGTGGTCTTTAAAAATTATTTTCCATAAAAGATAACATACATTTATGTTACTTATGATTTAATATGAATATTATCTGAGGGTTTATTTATCATTATTTATCTAAATGGAATATCTTTTTTATAGATGAATACTATGATTATGAAACCTATTTCTTTTACACAAGTTATGATATGATGAAATAGTATTGAAACCCATATCATTTCATGGGTTCTAATATGATGAATGTTTTAAAAATCCCATTTATTTTCATGTAATCAGATTTGACTATTTTTTCATTATCTATAACAAATTTTTATGGTTTTCATTATGTGATGGGTGGGAACTATATCTCCCTCCAATTAATTGGGTAAATATTGATATATCATAAGATAAAAAGGGTTTTAATGGGGGGGAAGAACCATTTTAATAAGGGACTTTTTCTACTAAGAATGTCTTGAGAGTTAAACATTTACTACCACTACAGTTTGGGGACTAAAATGACTTCACTATGATATTCTTATAAATGATCATGGAACTAAAATGGAAATGATATTATATTGTCATGTTTATAACATAAATATATGTCTTATACTGATGCTATTTTATTCTAGTTTGTGTTCATTGATTCTATTAGGATTCAAGCCATGTGAATTAACAAGATTTATTCCCTAAAATAAGTGTATGGTCTATAATATAAATGGTATGATTTTAAAATGTTATTCCCATGTTATCATACACTTATTCTCATGATATGTTGATATTTATTTTATTCCAAATTAGAAAAAATCTATGATCTATCTATATTATGTTTCATTTACATAGGTTATTATGAATGGTATTATGTAAGATAAGTTTAAGAATGTGTCTAGTTATAAAAAACATAGTATGAGATGATGTAGCTCACATATGGAGGATTTTTTTATGTATCTATGTTACTAATGGAAGTACACCTAAATTATTTTTTTCTTGGATCCTTAGGTAATGTAAGCAAATTTCATATATAAAGATTTTATATTAATTTGTGAGATGTTTGGGAACATCATAATGAATAATTTAGGAAAATACACATGCATATAAAACACCCTCTCAATGTTCTACTCCTGAACACACCCACGCTTCCAAAACACTCATATCAGAGGAAGAGTCCCTCCTCAGAGATTATTCTCACCAAAATCTTTGATACAGATTGGATTATACTCAGATGACTGATCAACTTCAAACCCAACATCATCAACACTTATAATTGGGAAGGATCGTCGTGATATCTCTGAAGTTGTGATACATGAAACACATGAGGAATGATACTATTGCATTGTAGAATATACAATCATTATGAAATTCGTCAAACCCTCTATACTATTTGAAATAGAATGATATACTAAGGCCCTAACATTCCATACTTATAACTAAATAATTTTCACAACATGGGTGACACCCAATGAATATCCTACTAACTAAATACAAATTCTACATGTTATCTCTTACAGCCATCATATGATTTCTTCCTTAACTATATAGTTTCTATATACCTATGGATTTAATAAACAACTTATATATCTCCTGTATGAGACTCATTTTAATGATGAAAACCTCACCCACCTCAAACAAGAACGTAGTAGAATGATAGGACCTAATATATATGTATTTTGAAGGAAAATCTTAGTGGATTCCTGGTAACTATTATTAATGTTGAACACCATAAGAGTTGTGTGTCTCACACAATAACTACCCAAGTCCAAGTCATAATATCTCAATATGTAATCTAGGATTTGAATGGGCCACTCAGATTTCATATTAATATGATGGTGGTCATTTTTTCTCTGAAACCTCTATGAACCAAGAACTATCTTCAAACCTTGCATAAGTTTTGATGAAAAATAAGAGGTCCTAAGATGATACTATACTCTATAAAACTTCTTGTAGTTGTAAATTATCCCCTTCATATAGTCTAACCTAGTCATCAATAGAGAAATTTTCATTATTATGATGAAAATTATCTAATTTCATTTGTTGGTACATGATACCCATATGGAATCATTCTTCCAATATGTCTTTGGTAAACCTTTCATGAATTCTATAGTGATATAATCACATTTCTAATCTGGAATGGGTAATGGCTACAATATACCAACATATCAATGATTATCAGATGTCCCATACTAATAGGTGAGTCATCAAGCCTCGATGAAAACTATATTCTGCTTTAGGCCTTGCCACCAATACTACCTAAAGAGATTGTAAATCATCTTTTTCAAACTAGGATGTACAGACCACCTGTATGAAAGAAACCCTCTAATAAAATCCTTATACATGTCAATGGAAACAAATAGATTCCCTTGAATGTGGATGAATCCATCATCAATAATGGTCCAACTAGATTTTTCATCCTCGCAATTTAGTATATCCTTAAGTGGGAAAAAAATTATATCCACCAATTTCCATCCCATTATCATTTCTAAAAGATAGGGTACAACATTGTTAGAGGTAAAGGTATCTAATATACATTACATTTGGATATCGAAATGTATCTAATATAAGAGTTCCATAAACCTCTATTCCTTACTATAATTTCGAACCAAAAGAGTCTAAACATTTCTACTCAATGGCTCATAAATTATGTTTTCAATCTCAGGTGGGTATTCCAACTCAAAATCAAAAGCCATAAAGTATTCCACGCTCCTCTACTAATGGTTCATATCCCCAATAGAAAATAAATTGTTCTGGATATTATAATATTTATTAATCATGGACCTTTCTCGCATTTGGTAATTCTTCCAATATCTCGTATCATTTACCACAGGGTCCAACTCCCACTCATGGGAAATAAAATTTCTCTCGTGTGTTCTAAAATGTGTAGATTTGAATGATACCACACATCAATCTTGTATTAGATATACTGTAATCCCAACATCAGTGTCAAAATAGTATGCTATGTACTCCTGACCCAGTTCGGGAAAGTTTGGGATCAGTACTAATTTCAACCCATTCACCAATCCTTGAAATCAACCCCACAACCATTAGTCCATTAAAATGTTATCCCCTTCATTGCTAGATTGTCCATTGGGGCTCCTATTCAATAAATATTTTATAAAAATATATTGTAGTATCAATATATTTTGATAAAGCTTAAAATATTGATAACATTCTATGGACTCTCCCATGAAATCACTATTGTCACCTTATATAGATCCATAGATATTCTTACCTCTAATATAATTTTTTCTTGAATATGGACATAATCATTCCCAATTGAAAACTTTTTGATTTTGGCATAATTTTTTGGCACTCTATGTGTGCTATGGACAATATCTAAGTGTATTTCCTTATTCTCTATATATTTAGAGTATAATAAGTTGTCTTCAATAAATACATCCACGAACTTGTCTCTGTTGGGGTGGAAAATGTGGTTCATCAAATCCACGATCACCCCCAGTTTATGTTTTAATCTGAAAGGAATTTCTAAAAAACAAACAAACCATAGCCTCATTAGAAGGATATACATTGTATGTTAGATACTATTACACTAAAATCATTGTTTCCTTATATTAAATAAATCATGGATATTGTTCAATCATCTCTCAACTATTCCAAAAGTTCATCAATGTGAATAATATGATATTTTTCTTGACTTCTATCTAGATATTCTTTTGAGAATCAGTAAAAATCTACAACATCCCACAATATTTCTTGTTTAAGGGTACTAAATAGCCCCACGATGATGTATTGGGCTAGATGAAACACCTACTCTCCATGTCATTTCATTGAACTTACAAATATTTAAGCTCTTCTACTACAATTTCATTGGGTGGTTTTGAAATTGTCTTATCTCCATGCACTAAATCGATAGAAATCATAATCCCCCAATATAGTGGTAATCTAGATAATTCCATTGGAAATACATGCTAATATATTTCTACTTCTAGATAAAGGAATTCCTATAGAACTTCCCTATAATTTAGAATGATGATATCTACCTAAGATATACATCCTCCAAGTATATGTTACAAAGATATTGTTTGACATGTCTGGATATCCTATTAACCATGGTCGATTTAACATCCACTCTCAAGAGTAAATAATTACAATAAAAATTGGTAGAAATTGATAGGATTCTCATATAGAACTATCCATACCATCCCATTGATCATGTTTAATCCTTATAACTCAAGAACAAATATATCCTTGAGAAAATGGTAACCACCACTCATGATAGAACTCACCTGAAACCACTGAATGCAGTCCAACCATGGCCCTAACTGTGTTTTGATATAGATAAATCCTTACAAATACTGCACATACAAACTCAAACAATGGAAAAAATTTCCAGATATGAAATATTTTAATTCCCATTTATTAGAAAGTATACAAGAAGGGATAGAGGAATAAAAAATTGTGCCTCGAATAGAGGATTGTATTGTATCCTTCACAATAGTCACAAACATCATAGTATGAATCTGGATCATTCTTTTAACATGAGATCAAGCTTGATCTCCCTATGTTATTCCACCCAATTTAAACTTCTATCCCTACACTATAGTACCCTTTATTCTACGTTATCCTATATAGATAGTGGAACACCAGCTACTCATCTTCTTATGAGTAGAATACTCATTTTCTAACCCTAGACTATATCATGTTCACTTTTCACTATATTATTATTAAGTGTTCTAATGAAACATCGTCATTTTACCTATACTTCCACACACACAACACTACACCAATGTTCAATGGAACGAATCTAGCTTTTGGTCGGGACAGCCACACAAAAAGTAGAAAATTGTGTCCCTGTATAAGAAAGAGGACATGGTACTTAACACATTGTTTTCCTCATGGAAATTCTCAATAAAAAATCTTTCTATTAATAGGTTAAGGGATACTAAACCACTCAATTGAGGCCACCATCCCACCACATGGGTATACCCTCAATTCACCTTCATCAAATAGTGTATGATTCATGATGTCTAATAATTTGGGTAGTTCAAATACATTCACCTAACTAATTATCTCATTTCAAGGACCATCATATATTTTCATTTCCAAAGTCTCCTAATCTTTATCTAGTGTTCAGAAAAATTATTTAGGTTCATGAAATGTTTATAATAATCCGTTGGTCGAAGTTTTAATCTTTACTAATCATTGAAATAATGATACCACGATGTCAAGGGGGACATAAGTACTAGAGGATAAGAGAATATACCCAAACAAAATTAACACACTAAGAGGGTAAGTAAGAAAGGGTATAACGCATAATGAGAAGATTACTTTGATTTTACTTTAAAATAACATAGTCTGAGACATCATTACCTTTACATGATGTTTGTTTTAGGCTGGATCATCTAATGAGATCCTTGAATCTATGGATGATATATAAAATACCCTATGGGGAACATATCTTCTCATGAAGAGATTTGAGGATGATAGTAGAATCCGTTTCGATCTCAGGGGGAAATGAAAGATGATATACAAATTATCAGCAAGTTAAGAAAATCTTTATCCTTCAGTATAATAGAATCATAATTCCCGTAGAAGATACTGAAGGAAACAATAATTGTTTCCTTAGATTAATGGACAGATCTACCCCCTCTCATGATCTAATGATAGTAGGATCCATCATAGTTGATTTTGAAACCATTATCAATGGGTTTCCACCATACCCATTTTTTTAATGAATTCATAGTTTGAGGAGGTGTCCTTCTTCTTCCCTTTATGACCTCCCATAAGATGTATGAACGTACCCATTTCCTCAAAATAGAACCCAAATCATCTGCTAATCATATGTATTGTGTTTTTAAATCTAAAAAAAATTAATATCCTTCCACACCAGCCTTTTTCCTAGAATTATAAATACACCATAAACCATCCACAATCTTGATAGCATGAGCCCTACATTCCAAAACATTCTTGTCCACCCAATGAAACTAATAATGAAAAAATATAGAATCCATCAAATTCATATTCCCATGTGCCTAGTGATAGAATTCAATATCTCTCTCCACCCTCAGTGTCTCCAAATAGAATCGTTCAAGGAAAACCTTTTGGAAATTCTCAAAAGCTAGTCTCTCATATATATTGCACTAAAACATGATGTCTAAAACACTATTGGATAGTTACTACATGATTTATTTCATAATATTCACACATACATCCAAGGGTGTCTACAAATGATTTAAGATCAATTCAAATTACTGATGTGAAAATATGAATTTATAGGTGGCTCACTCCCATCAAAATAATATGGGAGTTGAATTTGGAACTTCCTCGTGAGGTTTGATTTTGTTGGGTCTCCATGGTGAATGTCCCTTCCCATAGATCATAACACTCATTAGAAAACTTTGTTGAACTTATTTCTCTTAACAATACAATGATATACTAGAGTATATAATTATTATATTTGTTAGGTGTTCTCATCATACTCTACTTGAAAAAAAAACATGAAGGAATATATCTAAAAAGAGTAGCACACAAATCATGCCACAAAAAAATTAAAATAGAGAATCGATCATTTATCCATAGTAGGAAATTAAAACATAAGATGTTATCATGCATCCCAATATGATCCTAGACATATATAACTTATCCAAATAATTTCCCAGGAAAAAAAGAAGACATTTGAGTCATAAAATGAAATCTAGTTTATGATCAACCAATTATTTCAAATTCTAAATAATTATAAAACCATTATTCATTTACCAGGTATCACTTTAAATAGTTTAACATGAAAAAACTAAATAAAATATTTTTATATTCATATAAATAAGTTCCTTGAGTGATATAAAATATGAAAATATCTCTTACTTTCCTATCGTGATGGATGAATTCCCCAACGTTGTCCACACTCTCCCACAAACAAAATATCATAATAGTAAATCTAGAACAAGATTTGTCTCACTAACGGTTAAATTAAATCAATAGTAATGATGTATATCTATAAAAATAAATCACATAATATATTTACTTTGGGTTTCTCCCATACATGGATTAGATACTCACAAAAACAAGCTCATTTCAAAACCCCAAAGCTTCCAATTATTCTATCTACCTTAACTAAATAATAAATAAAAAAATAACCCATTTAATACAACTTTGTAACATCCCCATACCTATTCCCCCTTGTGTACCAATGAAAGGTCTCCATATGAGCTCAAAAATTCCTCTACATATATCAGAGGCATTGAAATAGTAGAAAGGTTCTAATATGTATATTGGGGAGACTATACCATTTATTACAGAGTTATATTAATAGAATTAAACAAGATAAATAATCAATATAAACAATTAAAAATGATAACTGACCAATTAAAAATCAATATAAGGTAATCAAACCATTCATTTCCATAATAAATAATATATAATCAACTAAAAAAAGAAAGAATATAAAAATAAATACTCCCAAACTTGATCAATGAAACAATGTATATTACTTTTTTAAACCCTAGTCTTAATAGTAAAATAAATCAATATAATGTAGGGATCTTTTCCCATATCCAGTCTAGTATCAATGAAATTTTTTGGAGTAGAAAATGATGGTCTATATATGGTGTAGATATAGAATAGTAGGATACCACTAACTGTTTTTGACCAAATATTAAGAGATAAATAGTGGATGAAAATGTATGACCACTAGGTTAACTAAATATAAATATGACAAATAATATCCAAATAATCCAACAAACCATCTAACCTCATATTGACACTATGGGTTACCATACCTGCTTCGTCCTAAATCGAGATGCCTAGGTCCTTACAACCCATTGTAATAAAAAAAGGATTCTAAACTCAACCCTCCCCCCATATCATTCCTTCAGACATCTCATGTAACCATACATGCTACTCGCTAGAACCAAGTAAAAAATAATCTCACCCACATGCATTAATTAACCCTAAACATTTCACTTAGACACCAAGATATCATGTGTCTCACCCAAAAGAATCAAAAAACAATAAACTCACCCTATATCGTTCTAAAATGAATATTATCACCCTCATTAATCATGTATGTATGCATCTCAACCTAACGTATCAAGCACACATGTGGCATAAAAATATCTAAATAGGCCAAACAAGTTAATATAAACCATTTTTCTAAATTCATACCAATTTTCAATTATCATTAAAATTTCAATTACTTGACTATATTAATTAAATTATAACACTACATTCATTACAACATTCTAATACTAATCTAATTATCCTTCTCATTATGACTTACCAATTTTCATTATGAATTAAACAATTTCAATTCACATACCACTTATTCCCAAAAACCATTTGACATGATATACCGAGACGATCATTCCAAATTTCTAACCCGAAGTGGAAAAGGACCATCTAATTTAATCCCAAGATAATCCCACAATACTGAAAATCAATTACTTGAATTTAGGTTCATTCTTTATGGGCTCAATCCTAGTTTCATGAAGAGGGAAACCCCTCAGGTGATTGAGATTCCAGGGTCTCATCTACAATAGACCTGAAAGGATTTAATAGAGGTCTAAGAAAGATGATTTAAAAAATATAATGTAATTATAATTAATAGAGGCCGGTAATGAATCATTTTATCATGATAATTTAACTTTCTCATAATATAAAATTCTAGCAAACCGTTGGTGAGGTTTTATACCTCCTTACTCACGCACAGTAGACAAAACCAAAAGATCGTACATTATGATCCATTCACCTCATGACGATTCCCTTTAGATAATTATTAATCAACTACAACATATATATATTTGTTATATCCACGAATAAAACTAATCTAAATCATAAATTAAACGAAATACTTATTGAAACTCGATCACTAGAATGAAAAATTGATCAACGAATCAATGTTTGACGTTGGAGAAGTTGAGAAAGCATCAGAGACTCCTTCAAGATCATAAATTATGATTTATTATCAAATGTGATGAAATTATAAGTTAAACGGTGTTTTAATGGAAAAGGATGAAGCTTCTCTGAATCACTCCTACCAAAAATGGTTCCACCGGCTAACCACCAGCCTCCACCAGTTAGCTGGTGGTGTTAAGAAGTGGGAATTCACCCCTTGTAACCCGACTGAAGGGTAGCTGTTCTCCACCTATGGGACAATGGGATAGATACAGGATTATCATTCTTCTTTTATTCCACCAGTGGTATAGTGGGTCTAAAAACTATTCTGGTGAGATTATTGTATCCTTACTTAGAAACTTTTAAGTCCAATTTCTATTCGGTGGTACTAATGCTCCTCCTATATATTATGCCACTACTATATTTCTCTTCCCCATATCCTCCAAGCCTCTAAAAAACATTGAAAAAAAAAATTTAAACCATGAACAAGGATAATTAAAATAAATTTTACTGTCTTAATAGAAAGTTGATGATTTTCAGTAGGTACCCTAAAGAGTGAAGTTCCCAATAAAGTGCAGGGTTTTATATTGACCCCTGATGACATGATGACTTGTTTTCACTTATTTAGTGTTTGTGCTTACCACATTATTATGATTTCATTCCCTATGTTATGAATTTGGGTATAACATCTAAGAAGACAATAAGGCAATCTATTATGGTTCAATTATGGAGAAATATTCAAAAGTATCGTTAAATAAGATTCACATGTTGTTGACCCTCTAAGACACTAAACCTTCAATATATGGGATTTTGAGATAATTTTCTGATATAATTTTAATGTTATTATATTTATTTGAAATATATATTTTTTTATCTTTGTTATTACCACATTTTATCAAAAATAATGTCTAAATAGTTTTTTTAGAACAAGCCCAATAAGTGCGGGTTTGGGGAATAATAATTTATATTATAGCCAGGTTTGGTTATTTAATAAAAGTAAGATATTTTTTTATAAATTTTTTTATTTATAGGGATTATGATAATATATGATTAGTGAATCCCCTATACATGAATCTATGTATAGGAAAACACTATGATGTTTTGGTAAAGTATAGATTTTGTGGTTTCTTAGTAAATGAATCCTCCTCTAGATATTAGTTAGTTGATGTGGTTTCATGAAAAATAAACATACGCTTAATAAACCTAAAAAATATTGGTTTGTTGTTAACATGATCTTAACTCGGTGAAAATGAATGAGACTGAGACACTACACCTATAAAGGCACTCATTGAGGATGTTACTTGTCTAATAACATTCTCTTTCCATTCCACTACAAATGATTTATTATATTTATATATTAACTGAATGAAAATGATAGAACAAACCTATAGAAAAATAGATTAAAACGAGTGTGATTTAGGTTTTATTGAAGGCTAATATTATGGTTTTAAAGATTCTGAAATTTAATAGTTATGTTTTTTATATGATTTTTTATAATAATTCTCATTTGAAGTAAATTATTCATCACACAAATTAACCCCCTTTCTATGGGATGGATACCTAAGGATCCATGTTAAAAATGGATTCCATAGATTTCAAGGGGATTTTCACAATCATAAACCTAATGCGAAAATAGTTGTAGTGAGAACTCTTCTACAAACAACAAACTAGATATCAGTATTTTTTCTTTCAAAAAGGAATATAGTTTATTTCTAATTACAAACAAAAATGAAGATAAGGATGTAGTACCATAGATATTCAAGTGATGAAGACAATGAAGGAATGGAGATTCAGTTTCGATCATGTAGAAAATATAGAAGGTGGAACCCATGGGAATGTCTCATATTAATTACAAAACATTTTATATATGGTAAAAGAGGGAAGAAGAAAACTAATTACTAACAAAAATAATGTGTTCAGTGGACATTGTGAAATGAAATATAATCTATTATGTGGTATAACTAAAATATCAATATCATAAATTTGGGAAACTTGGTTATTTCACAAATAAATTCCCTAATAATATACTTACATAGGATGATAGGCATTAACAACATTCAAGGTTAAAGGAATAATGGAAATCCTCTTTAGTCACAACAATTGAATTGATTTCTGAAAATGTTGTGTAGTCCAAAACACGGATCATACACATAAGAACTATGAGTGTTTCATTTTATTGTTATTCTACTTACTCCATCAATGAATTATAAAAATATAAAATCACCATCTCAATGACTATATGTTTAATAATTAATAAAAATTACTGGTGGTATGATTATCGAGTATTATTTCTATAAAACTTCCTACAGCGATATGGTATTAGGCACGGATATGATCCAAATATATAGAGATCATTGTAATATACAAGATTGTAAAATCTCATTTAAAATCATAAAATCATCCCATGATAAGATATTGGTTTAATGATCACTATAAACTACGAATGAATAATTAATCCAAAAAAAGGTCATAAGACGAAAATGGGAGAGGTATAATGATCAAACTCTTATAGAGAGACATAATATCAATGGTATTCCAATTAAAATGGAAAATGTGAGTTCACTAGTCATTATTAAGATAAGGAGGATTAAACATCATTAGAAATTAAATATTCTATCATGGTATTCCTTACAAATGTCACTAGTGAGTTGTATTTAAATCTATAAGGGGGAAATATATTTAATTAGGGATAACATAATTTCATGGGATTTTTGTATTTTTTTAATTCAAATAAAATGAATCGTTTCACATGAAACAAAATACTGAAACAAATGCCAAAATATTTTAATGGGGTAATTCATTACTACAAAAGATAACAATATGTACATTATGTGGATATAAGGGGAAAATATAAGAAACATTACAAGTAGGATAAATGCACAAGAATATAAAAATACTGAAACCATATAATATCCTTCCTTTTGGTATTCCATTGGAATCATATCACTAATCACACCATGGAATTATGTTTAAGAACTAAAAATAATATAATCATGCTGATAAAAAAGTGAATTAATGGGATGAATGATATTAAGATATATATATATATATATATTATAATTAAATATGGCTTTTATTAAAATAGTCACTGGAAATATACTCATTAAAAATTTGATCATTTGATATAAATGTATACAATATTTATATAGATTTATTTTATTGTTAGTAGTAAATGAAAAATAATATATTTCATGAATATTAAATAATTAAAAAATATATTTTTTATATATTTTTTTAATTATTTATTATTCTTAACAATATTATTATTATAGAATGATATTATTTTTTCGAAAAATTAAAATAAATATATTAATATCATTGTATTGGTAAATTAAATTTTTAGAATTTGATAACATAATTTTAATTGTATTTGGTAATGATTATATATAAAAAGTAGTAATTTTCATTAAGGAAATGTTATTTTATGTTTTTAATATTTTATCTTAATAAATTAAATTGACCACATTTGAAGTAAAATTTATGTTAACTAGTATATTAATATTCTTTATATTGGTATGAAATAAAATTAAGAAGACTAAATTTATTTTTTCTATGGTGGTTTGAGAACATTCTCAAATGGAAAAGTATTTTTTTTATTGAAAAAAACATTTATACAAAAGGCTAAATGATTATTTTTTTACAATCATTATTACCCCAAAAAGGCAACAAATCATCACGGACATAATTTCACAAAATGAAATCAGAAGAAGTGACCCCATTATTAGTAATCTTAAAATCCAAAGAATTTGCCTCACGATATGTGTGTGTCATCATATAATTCATGGCAAAAAGATAATCCATGAATATTATCTATTTTGTAGTCAATTTCCATGATAAATGAATGATTTCATTCATGATATCATGAACGATGATGGTAGAATCACCCTCATGATACAATTTGAAATAACCCTCACTTCATTGAAATTGTCACTACATTGATAAAATCTTTTATTCCAACATAACGAGAGGTAGAAATACAACAAGGTTCACCAAATCATCCCACTACATTTATATAATGATTTCTAAAAATCGCACCATAATATAAAGGACCAGGGTTTCAACTTTATGTGTCATCCATGAACCATTTGATCTATCCTATAAGTGGAGAAATCCAATTGTATTCAATTTTCCTAGATGTATGATGATAATTACCTATAAATAAAAAATGATTAAGAACATAAATATCATTAATCGAGTTATCACAAAATCTATTTTTTCCATAATTCTCATATTTCACATTAGAGAAAATTTGGGACTAAAATTACTGAACACTAAAATTAGTGCCCCATTAAATAATATTATTCTAGAAACTACATATAGAATTAAAAACCTCCAATTAGGAAAAAGAGATTGGTTAGACATCTAAAAACAAATAGGTAGAGAGATTTTGGCAAGAATATGGCCTCATAAGGTAACTATCCTGGGAATTTTAACCCTATATTAAGTTCCCTAGTGTATAACCTATTCAATATCAAATGAAAAGATGATAAATTTATAACATATACAAATGACATAGTTCAAAATTAGAGAAAAGGATAACACAAACATCCTGAAAAAAATCATCAATAAGTAGTTTGTAGTACATGAGTCTCTAGACAAAATAGAATCTAGAAGGAATAATGATTCTTCATCTCAAAGCCTTAGCCCAATTTCAAACATTCTCATTAAAAATAATATCATAAAATTATTTTGATGAAATTATTCCATGGAATGATGGTTTCAAAATAATAGTATCCTAAACATTCTTGAAATAATAACTCAAAACCAACTCCTTGATCTGAAAGGGAAGAACATCCATGGAAATTTAAAATTTCCATTTGATTGAAAGATTCATATCAAAAGAAGTATCATGAGTGTTATTATAGATTATAAGAGGCAACATGCCCAATTATCAATCCAAATATTCAAGGAATAATTAATGTTTTCTAACCAAATAGAATTAATAGAGATTATGGAGAAAGAATTCAGGAAAGCATGAAAAATCAAAGAGTAAATATAATTAATATTCTCAACATTGATAAATTTTAAAAATTTTGATCTCAAGAATTCAACATATTTCAAAATCTAGTTAATATGTCCCCACATAAAATTATCCAACAAATCATCATTGAATTTGAAGATTCTTTATTTCCAAGCCCACCCTCATCAATTGGTCTTCTATATTTATTCTAGGAAACCGTCATCAAATTTCACTAAAGAATGATACCACTCTAGATAAAAAAAATTATGGCTATATTAATACTCTTGATAAGAGACACTGACTATTTGTAAACCATAAAAAATTAAAAAAATTGACATTATCAAATATAATAGAAGTCTGATCCACCCATCCATTTAGAGGTTCTTACATTTCCTTGAAGCTTGTCGATTTCTATATTCATAAACAATATAAGAAAGAAGTATGACATGGGTTTTCCACCGAAACATGGGGATAACAAGATATATGAAATTAAACACACCCTCTATAAGATTTAACACTCCAATTATGCCAATTTTCATATTTTAGGACATATTTTTTCCAATTTATAAAAAAATTATATCCAAACTAATATCTTACCTCGATACTTTCTCATAGTAAAGGAGAAAATATTTCATGTGATGGATGATTCTTTTGTCACCCTGAGTGAAAATAATGAGTTCATAACCATAAAATATATTTTTTGAGTAATCAATGCCTCTATAGACATTAATGGACTTGAGTTTAATATTGTTGTTCATATTGAGAAAAATCGTGCTTAATTAATTCCTACCAATATAGAAAATTATAGATGAAAGAGGAAAACTTTTCCTAAAACATATATTACATATAAACTATCCATAAAGTTATCCATTGATAATAAATGAGATTTGTACAAAGACCAGGTGATTGGAGACCCAATTTATTATGAATTCATCAAAGCCAAAATTGTTAAAAACATTACATATAAAACTCTGATCTAATGTATCAATGGACTTTTAAACATCCATATTAATTGAAATGTTACATCACCTGATGAGATTATATTAATATGAATTCATTCAAAATAAGAAATAAGGAAATCCAGAATAGTTTTTAATTTCAGGAAACCAAACTGATTCGGAGACACAACATTGTTGGAAATACAAGACATCAAGTTTGCATTAATTTTACCGCTGATGTTAAAAATGATATTTCCATGAGCCATAGGTCACAAAAATTGAATCTCATTAGAATAAAATACATTTAAAATTACTATTATAAATTTTTTTATAATTTCATATGTCAATCGTGAAGTGATATATAGGACTACATATATCCCAATGAATAATCGAACAAAAATATTTCAAAAAAGAGTAATTTTTTCCTCTTGTCTATGTAAGATACATGTGTTTAACACAAAAATAGAATCCCTAATATCAAATTAAATGGAAAGATAAATAATTCTAGAATTATTCTCATTGGTGAAGTATTAGAAAAATACCTTCCTTAATATCAATACTGTTAATTGGACAATCAATAACATTCTTGTAGAAAGAAACAACATGAGAATATAACTCCTCTATTTTATCAAGAATCACACAATTATCACTAATAATATCCAATAGTATATACTTCTTTATGATTCATTTAAGAGAGATGAAAAATTTGGTATTCCATTCACTTTCTATGATCCAATTCACATTAAAATCCTCTATTTTCATGAATTTCTTGATATTTAAGATATTATTGAGATCATAAACAAATTTTTTATCGAGATCAAGACCTGGTAATAGATCCTCACAAGTATCACTCTCTTTAATAACATAAAACATGGATTAAAATTGATTAATATTATCCACCAAATGGATAAAGTAACTAGGAGTCCAAATTATTAACATTTTTATGAGGTCTTTGAGATTAAGATTATATAATAAGGCATTGTTTTTTTTAATTAATTAAATTTCATGTGTCATGAAAAAAAATTCCATTCAAGAAATTGTTTATATGAATTTCTAAATTTGAATAAGAAAGGTGGATTAGCATATCTAGAATAAATATTCACCAAATTCGGATGATAGTTTGAGATAATCCTCTATAGAGTGAAGCATAATATGGAGTTACAAGAATCTAAGGCCCCCTCTTTAACAAAATCCTCATACTGTTTACTATGAACCATCTTATTCAAGTTCATATATTACCAAGTATATTTAAAACCAACAATATTAACCTCATGAAAATTATTATCCTCTTAATAGGCATTGGATTCCCTAATTGATGTAGAATAGATAAACATGCTAATTTTTCATTTGATTGAGAATAACATTGAAATCACCAATAAACAACCAAGGATACGTAATTATAATTCTTAAATCAAGGAAATCAATACATAATGATATTATTTCTTGATAATAATAATAATAATAAATAAATTTGAAATATTATTCATTCCCAAACAATTATATCTATGGCTACCCAATTTCGTTAAGGAACTAAAAGGAAGACATTTTCGAGTATAATATATAAAAAAAGCCAAATAATTTTTGTTTCATTATTATAATGATTAGTACCAACCAGATAGTATCTCATTTGAAAAGAGAGAAACAATTTCAGAAAAAATAATCTTAGGATCAAAAAGACCAATAAGATCAGGTATGTGATCATTTTCCAATATCGTAAGAGAAAAAAATATAATTAGATAATCCCAGAAAATTCCAAAATATAAACATCATTTAAACTTGGGTAAGGATATAAAACTAAATTTTTTTTCTTACCATAATATATCATGTTTCTGGTTGATCGTGTGAAAGAAACCACCTTTTTCTAATCCTTACTTATGAAATCATAGTCTTTTTATGTAATTTTTTTATTGGGACAACCCAATTCCATTCACTTATCTGATACAACATCTCAATGTTTTTTTGAATAAATTAATAAGTGGAAACAAAATTGGTATATATCTAACCTGTACTACATTAATTAACACCATTAAAAATTATAATTTCAGCATTGACTAATGAATTAATAGTATGATTAGAGAAAAATTCAAAATAATTGATTCCAAAATAATATATTGAATTTAGAAATCACATGATTAATATTTTTAATATTAATAAATATTTTAGTGAATTTTGTTTCATCAATTTTAGAAAATATCTTTTTACATGTAAGAATTAAATTTTGGATTGATTTTTTGGAAATAAAACTATTTGTTCAAAAATAAACTTATTAATTACATGTTATTCATCTACATTGATAATTTAATCATAAAAATAATATTTTTTTCATAATGCACTTTTTTTAGACATGGATTTTTACATTTTACATTATCTAATGTTAAAATTACTTTTTATTAAAAATTGAAAAGTTATTTATTAAAATTTATTTTATATTTGGATTCATTAATTGCAGATTTTATAATTTATAAAGTTTAATTTTTATCCATTAAAAGTAAATAATATAGGTAAAAATTAATTACCACAGAAAAAACTAAAAACAATAAGTGAATCATATATGAGTAAAAGATATAAAACATGTTTAAAACATATTTGAAAATTAATGGAATGAATATTATATACCTTAACTCATCCATCATTCCATTATTTTAAACAATTGATCCAGGATCTATGTGAAACATGTGGTCTCTTTTTTTTTAAAATTTACATTAAAGAAAATTCTTATCCCTCACCGATAAATGGAGTTCATCTTCACCAGATTTATCTACTCATTATAAAAACTTACATAAAGAAACTATCTTACTAATAAATATCCTAAACTCCATCCACATATCTCTTTGTCTTTTATGTTTTCAAAATACCAATATAGGAACCCTTTTGTTGTTACCCATTAGAGATAATTTAAATAGAGAGGAAATTTTGGTCATCCAAGATTTATAGATTATTATCCTCTTATATCTACAAAAATATATTCTATCCATTAATTTATTATAACTAAATTATAAATTATAATCTAAAATTTTAGTTTACTTATGAAATATAACATTTATACTTCCCTCTAAACACATTCAAAATGTAATGGCATAATCTTACATACATGCTGACTAATGAATCCACGAATAGAGTGCTTGATGTTTCAACAAATCCTTACATGGAATTTTATTAATGTATATTTATGAAATTATTTCTATATTAATGAAATTATTAATATTCTTATAATAAATTTTTTTTTATATCTTCATGTTTATCAAGGGAAAAATAATTTGTCACCAATACATATGTGAAGACTATCTCTTCCATGAAAGTGACATATTTCATTTTTCACCCTAGTATTTTATTAGTTATACAAATCCCTTTGGATATAATTCAACACCTTTAAAGAAATAATATCACTATCCTTCTATTATAATGATATTTTTACAAAGGATTAATTTTCTTAAACAAAATATCCCATAAATTATTACATTTTCTCGCTTGTGTTGGATTAACCATCTAAAAAAAAGATTATATAAATTTTAATCATAGGTAACTAGGGAAACATTAATAATATTGATATTAAAAAATAATATCCAACTAATTTTTTTCTTTATGTTATGGAATGGTAATGAAAACATCTAACCCGTTATTAAGATAACAACAATCATTTATTAAAATTTCCAAAATAACCTAGTTCTCAACATCATCATCACAAGACATATCCAAATGTCATATGTAATGAAATTTTAACATTACTAAATTTATTGAACATATATTATGTTTTTTATAATTTCATTATATTGGTGAACTTTGAATCTATAAATGTGAATCGACAACATTATTATGAAACTATTAATTAATAAAAAATTGAAGCTAAAAACAGTTTTTTATGAAAATAAAATATAAATAATAAGTATATTTGTAATAAATTAAAAAAAGGTTTTTTAAAGTTTTCTAAGAGTCAATAATTTTGAAAAATATGTTATTATAAATATTTATTTTATTAAATAGTTTTTGGAGAACGATCATCTAAGAAGGATTCTGTTAATTATATTTTCTTCTTGATTTTGTAAAATTAAGATTTGATTTTCCTTCACCACTTATACACTTTTTGTATGGAAAATACATCCCTTTGAATACATTTTATAATATTTTATATAAATAATAGAAATTTATAAATATATCCCACTTTCTACTGTTATGGATTTTTAATTCAAAATATATAATATTCAAATCTTTTTTAAACAATTTCTTTAAATTTTATTCAAGAGTTTCCTTTCATGACTATTCTTTTATTAGTTACCTTGTTCCTTGCATCCTATATTTTACGTGTAAAATTTTATTTATGTACAGGGGGGAATTATTTCTTCAAAAAATTATTTGTTGGTTTACATTTTTCTAAGAGTTACAACATTTTCACGATTAATACATTTCCTATGTAATATTGATTCTCCTCATGTTCCCCAATACAATTTTGAAAAAAAATATTTCTCCCTTTTTTTATAATCATAATTTTCCTTATCACTTATCAACATAATGATTTATTATCTTTTCTATAATTTTAGATTTGACAAATGTAGTTTAAATCATAGAAAAAGATCATCTAAAAACCCCACTCCCAAGAGAATTATATACATGTTATGTGTTTTATTTTATTTTATCTTTTTTATCTATATTATTCTCATGTTTTTCATTTGTGTAATATATATATTCCTTAAATATATTCCAATTTTACTCGAATTTTATTTTTTGGGGGATAATATTTTTTTAAGTTCCCTTCACAATTTTCCACTTTTTATAAACCATATTCAAGATATGAAACCAATTTCTTATTTCATGTCATGTACTATCTCCATCAAATGTTTTTTAAAAATGATATTATTTTTAAATCACTCATTAGTATAATTAATACACACATGGTTTTAATCTATTCTCTGAAAAATAATATGATCATTCATTCTCTAGAATATCCACTATATGTTTCTTTATACATCACATAAGTTGATATAATTTATTCCTACTTCAATATTTCCCATGATATTTTCTATGTGCATACCATCAGATTATAATGATAATATATTCTATATTCATAAATATATTTTGGAAATTTCAATGAGTACTTTTATGTAAAAGTTTTATTTAGATGTCTTGAATTAAGTAATAAATAAAAATTTAGGTTTATGTTGCTGATAGATATATGAGATCTCAATTAAAATTTGTATATATGGAACGATCAAATATCATTAAAAGATTTTATAACTTATCTTCATTTTATTTATAATATTCTTTAAATGGTGAATAATAACTATCAACCACATATTATATTGAATAGGTGAATACCAGTAGTTGGGAATATTGAAAACCCCTAATTGTGGTTTAGAATAATTTAATTCTAGATATTCTACTAATGAATGTAATCCTAAAGGTATATCCATTAAAAGATAATTTATGAGGATAATTTCATGGTAAAAAGAAACAACAAAATTTATGAACTATTAATGTCCCTATGATTCATTCTTAATTAATGTTATGAAATTTTATACATTTATTTTTTAAAAGAAATGAAGTGTGGAACTAACAGAATATGAAATGAAAATATTATATTATATAGAATCCAAAAGAGTATTCAATATAGTCTTTTGAGAATCAATAAACACTAATATGTTTGTAATAATAATATAGGTCATTTTTTTTATCATCATACATCATAATAATATGTTTGTTTCAAAAATATTATCATCGTTGAAGATAAAGTTCATGAAATAATTTTCTAGATAGAGGGATTTTGTACAATATTCCCCAGAGAGATAAATTCTTTTTTAACTTGATGAACTAAATAATACAGATAGAAATATGAAGTTATATTGGATGGAGAAAAATAAAATGTTACAGAAGAATGATAAAAATACAAATATGTATTGAATGGGTAAAAATTGTTGTTTTGTAAGGTGGATAGAAATATAATTTTTATCATATGAACAATCATGAATCCGTATGATGGACTTTTATTAGTCTACCAGACATAGTAAATCTTTGAAAACAAATAAATAAGTAGATATTGAGATCACCAAAAATAATAAATATGATCATTATTAAATATAAAATCTTGATTCCATGGAATAGAGGTATCATGATAGAGATGATTTAAAAAATTAATATTTTGAGGATTCTTTAGGGGTTATATGAGTTATTATGAAGGCATAAAATAAAGAATTAATTATATAATATCATATATAGAGGCCTTTATGTTTATATATTATAAAGATTATGGTGATGTTGAGTTATTCTTTCAATGATAATAAATATTTACTTGATTTTACTATGTTGTTAAGAAAATTCTAAAACTAATATTTGAGTATGATTTTATAAAGAATGTTCACTCTATGTAAATTAGAGGCTTTCAAGGTAGCCAATTCAAATTTAATTTAATAAAAACATTCAAATTTAGATCACATAGTTCGTGCTTTATTTTCAGAGGAAGTAAAAATATATAAAGGGGTAAAATATCATTTTTTATTGAAGCTTTTAATATAGATATAGTTTTTTTTGATTTTGATTGAAATTATTATATTGAAGTAAAATGTGAGTTTTAGTGCATGAATCTTCTCAGTTAAATAGGAGTATAAAAATATATAATTTGATAAAAATGAATATTACTAAAAAGGGTCTTTTCAGATATAGGTACATGTGATGAAAATAAAATTTGAAGTTGGTGAAATGGAGTAAGGGGTATCAGACACAACATACCGGATGGAGAAGTACTAAACATACTTTCTCTATGGGAAGATTTCTAAACACAATGTCTATAAATATGAGAGAGTGAGAGATATATAATTAAATTATATAACAATTAATATTGGGATAACATACATTTTCATCACATTATATTTTAATGAGTTTATTGAAGAAACATTGATCGGGATGTTTTATAATATTACATGAATTTTTTTTCTAGTATACACAATTTCAACACTCATATCGGGAGATTGGGAATCTCTTTAGAGCGTATATCAACTATGGTACATAGTATAAGGATAATTATCTTATTTAATATAGTGAACTAATATTTTAAGGATGATTTTTTATGAAAACACTTATGACCTATGATTAAAAAATATTTTTAAGAATATGTGACTTGATTGGAGTTGAGATATGAAGGAGTAGGTTCTCACATTTATTTTAATTAATAAAATAATCCATTTTTTTTTAACTAAATTAAATTATCTTTATATAATAATGTAAAAGTTGGGAGGGGTTTCTAGAGAACCATATATCTTAACTATGGTATAGGTTGGATCAACTTAAAGCAAGTAAAATACATTAAGTTAAATTTAATTGGAAATGTTTGAAACCACAAATTCCCCCCCCCCTTTAAGGGTTAATGTACGATACCCTTAGACTATCCATTTGTATCAGGTAATTTATTAATTCTATTTTTATTTACATGGTTTTGTTCCTAATGGAATTTAACAATTTTATATGAAATGAAATATTTTTAAAGTTGATGATAAAATTTTCCTTCAAAATAATAAAGATAATCCTAATATAAAGAAAATGAATTTTATCTCTCTTTTTTGAAATATACATTTCTCTGAAAAAGCAATAATGATCCATAAAAATAATAAATATTATAATCAGTGTAATTTATCATATTAAAATTAGAGAAGGGGGATCCACCAATTTTAGAAGATAAATTGTGTTGTCATCATTCATATGAATATAATAAAAATAATAAAAAATAATAATCTTTCTCAAATTCTACACATTATAATTTAGTTTAATCTATTGATTTTTTTTACTATTACATCATACATTACCTGAAAAATTTATGTTTTTAATTCATTACATATGTACTTAAATATATCACAAGAAAACATGAGTAAATCTCATAGTTTAAATAAAAATATAATGAGATAAAGAATATATTAGGAACAAAGTTTAATGATTATAAATATCTTAAAAAACATGATGAACATCTAGAATTAAAGTTATTACATTCTTATGAAAATTCCACCCTTATGAAGTAAACATTAAAGAGGATTTCTTTTAGGTTGTAGTTATAACAGAAGTTGTCAACTAAGAGTTCAATAGGATATCAGATACTCAAAAGAAAAAAATTTAGGATAAGAATACTCAAGTATAGATCAATAAAAAACAAGTAATGGAAAATTATATTATCTTGAAATAACTGAGTAACGTGAATCAAAATAAATATACAATAGATTAAAAATATGAATAGAAACTGAAGGTCCTCCAAATTCACAAGAACACGTTTAATTTAATGTGTCATGAGTTAGAAATAAATTTGAAATATCTGGAAGTTTCTCAAGTGAAATATTTACATGATGTTGATAAAATAATACCTATAGAAATATATCATGAAAACCTAACTTCAGAAACGACCCAATCAAATATAACATGAAGAAAATTGTAAACCCTCATTCTAATGAAACTATATGTACTAACTATCATATTTTTAATAGAATAGATTATTATTTCAGATGAATATTGATAAAAAAACATATGCAGAAAGCCAAATAATATAAAATTTCAGATGTATGAGAAAAATAAAGTAGGGCTTCCCCTCGAGATCTATAGAATAAAATATATTATTTAAATGTCAAAAATTTCATAAGAAGTCTCTGCTGGGAAAAGTACAACACAATATAACAATACCAGGATTATTAGCTACTATTAGTTTTTTTATATTTTTGGAACATATATATAAATTTATGGACTAATATACCAATTTATTAAAAAATAACTCTAACATTAAGGGTGTAGAATTATAATTAATGTAAACTTAGTTATGTACAACATAAAATCATATAAAAGGAAAAATGTGTTTATGTTCAAAAGATTTGAATTTCATGAATATTTATATTTATGTTATGGAAGAAGTGGTCATGGTTTTAACATTTATAGTTTAATTATATATTGAACGACTCTGACAATACTAATTGATGTGGGAATAACAAATTAAGGAAAATGTAACAAAAATATATTATAAGTTAAACATGGGGTGTAAAAAATTAAAAGAAAAAATGAAGCATTCACCCAAGAAGAATGTTTTGGATGATGTCATCCCCTAGAAAATATTATACTTCTATTGAAAAATGACATTTATTGGGTAGTGTTAAACTCACCATGCATGTTAAAGATAATGGAATTAATATTAATAAAGAAAAAAAATCCATTAAAAATTGATATTATTTGACTGGAATGGTAGAAGTCATCTCAGATTAATATGTTGATGTTGATCGAAAGATAACTCTAAGACATGACTTATGAGAATAAAATATGTTGTGATGAATTTAATATATGGCTGACCATATCCCTAAATATTTCATAACAATGTTACAAGAGAAGGATATGTTGGTTAAAAAAGGAAAATTAATCATATGGAACAATAGAGACTGTAAAAGTAAATTCTAAGTGGAAGAATAAAGATAAATACATTCTAAAAGATTGTATTATTGTATTTCATAAACAGATATAGGAATAAAATATAATAGAATAATAACAAATGAATAATTATTTTACTTTTCTACTGGATGTTAAAAAGGATACTCCACACAATGACAATATTTAATGGATGATATTGAAAAATATGTCAACCAAGAATCCTGATATATGTAAATTTAGGCATTATGGAATGACTAGAATTCAATCAAAAATATATTGGATATATAGGTTGAAAAAAATACCCATTCAAGCTTCTATATTTAATGAAAAAAAGAGCCACTCAATTCCTAATTGATGAATTTTTTATTGAAAACATAATTTAAAGTGATACAATTCATGGGAACCCATAAAGATAAATTGATGTTGGGGATTATAGAATATTTATATGTTTATGTCGAAAAATCATATTTAAGACAACCAAGGGACCCAAACAATGGCTTCTGAAAAATATAATGGATTTAAGATTGAAATACCAAATTTTTTAAGCTCTTTATGATGATGAATATGTTCTAGATATAGAAAATCCAGATTACTAAATTATTTATAATATTATTGTATGATTTTAATAAATTCCCAACATTATATTAATGATGATGTTTAATTAAAAAGGGTGTAAATTTATTTAAGGCCATATAAGAATTAACATTCAAATAGGGGGAAACCTGAACATTTTTATAATTTAAATTTTTTGATCAGTTAGCTAAGATGGTTACAGTATAGTAAGTTGAATGAAAATATTATGAACATTAACATAAAAATAGTCTTTTTAAAATTTTGCATCACTTGGTAAAATCAATGGGATGATTTAATATTCTAGGTAATCGCCCTTATTTTCAACACATAGCATGGATTTTATAGAACTAGATTTCATAGATTTGAGTCTTCTTATAATATGAAAGGAGATTCAACCAAAACTCTGTAATTTATATTCAATGAATGAATATAGGAGAAGAATAAAATCCTTGAAAAATGTTCCACCCTCACACAAATGTGATAATAAGAGGGATTTAATATTTAGATAATTAAGGTATGTTGGTTGGAGTGGAATCTCAAGAGGGGTTGAATTGACTTCCTATTTAAAATTTCTATTAAAAACATTATGATAAAAATCCCTCAATTTTGAAACGGCCTAGTTAATTAAGGCAGTAGAGATATAAATGTTTAGTTGGTCAACAGGTTTCTCAAAGGTAAATTATTCATCAATTGAATAATTTTAAAACATTTCTTCAACTTTTGAAACAAATTTACTGAATTTATCACATACCCAAACTTACTAGAACTAACTATCAAATTCAATGAAAACAAGTTTTCTGTTTTAAAAATTATAAATAGTTGAAAAAAAGATAAGAGGAGTATTACAAAATATAGTACACAGTAGAGTTAAACAAGAGTTGTAGTCTAAAGCTAAGACTTAATCCTCTCCACTTGGTGATCACATGCCACCAAAAGGTTTCTATAAATAAAAAACATAATACAAATCCTGTATCGGGATTTACAGCAGTTTTCACAAATTATCTAGGTCTCACACCCTCTACCACAGTTCTCCGTGGAAGAAAAAAACAAACCAAACCGCATGCAGTATCTTCTGCAGTTACTCTTGCGAAACATGGTGTAAGTGATGTTTGATGTGAGGATTTTCTGCATCCTCCAGTTTATGCATGAGATATTGTGTGTGTAAAATAAAAACACACACACTTCTTAGAAATGTAAAATAAATTATCAAAATAGATAAAATATTATAAGATTGACATTAGAATGTTCTATGTGTTTTCAGTTAAACTCTTGACTCCATGGAGTGATGAAATTGCAGCTCAAGTCTTTCACTAAAATTTTTCCTCAAAACAATGTGCTGCAACTCCAGGTTCTAGCATCTAGAAACGGAGTTCTCTACCTCCTGAGTAGACAATGATTTGATGAAGCACAGAAGGTAGATGTGAGTTTTTCTGAATGATCTTCGTGATCCTCTTTGTTTAGTAACGAATGTTCTATATCGTTCTTCATGGATCTAACGAGTATGTTCTTTCTCATGCATTACTTTGACTTTTTTCACACACACCCTTCATTCACACCCACTATATGCACACACATCTTCTTGAACACCAACTATACGCACACCTTTTCTTCATGGGTATTCTATTTTATATTTGTGTTCTGACAGTCGGAATAAGTAAACCACGTGTGATCCTCCTCGTACCTCTTACTGTTCCCATATACAGTATCTTGATATGTCTACAATCAAAATTAATTAAGGTAAGAAGCATTAAATTTACCAAATATTACTGTTAGATTAATCATAAGAATTTGACAATGAATAGAGTAGAAGAGTGAGCATCAGTAGACTGGTAGCGGTAGCCTTCAGTGGTAGCCTTCTCAATGGTAGCCTTCAGTGGTACCCTTCTCGATGGTAACCTTCAGTGGTAACCTTCTCAATGGTAGCCTTTAGAAGTAACCTTTTCAATAGTAAACTTCAGCTGTAACCTTCTTAACAGCAACCTTTAGTGATAACCTTTTCAATGGTAACCTTCTAACGGTGTGCTTCATTGGTGACCTTCATCAGTGACCTTTCATCAGGGACCTTTCATAGTTGACATTTCAATCAGTGACCTTTCATATCAGTGACATTTATATCGGTGACATTTTATATCAGTGACCTTTCTATCGGCGACCTTTCATATCAATGACCTTTCTATCAGTGACCTTTCTACCGATGAACTTTCATACATAGAGAAATTTTACACTATAAGCATAAACAAGAGAACTGTGTGGTTAATGATACATAGTCATCACTTTATAGAAACTAAGAATAATAATGATACATGATTATTATAAAATGGAAACATGATTATCATAGATTTGAACATGATTTGGGGTTATCAACACAAGTGAGTCCAACAATCTCACCCTTTTAGATAATCAGAAATTATGTCATCGAATATTAAGATGTAGGTGTTATTGTATCAGGGTTAAGCTCATTTTCTAATATCTTAAGTGGTGTAAATAATTAATATTTAAATTGAACCATGGTTATTGTGGAAAATATAGATAGTTTATATATTCAAAGATTCCAGTCAACATAATAAGTCAACTTAAAACTGCGCCCCCTAAAAACTTCTCTGCATTTGAGATTAATAAAAATAATATAAGATAAAAAGAGATGACAAAAGGGGATTGTATTATTAATGAAGCAGGAATACAAGGTACAAAAAGTGTACAGAATATCCCTATCAACTAAGACACCCCACATCGAATCCACATCAAATATGTCCAAGGAAGATTTGTCTTTGGAAGCTGAGGAGTCTGGTTCTGAAGATGGGGGGATGTGCCTAGGTATGGCAGTGACCAGTGTAAAAATAGATGTTATAGAGGCATCAACAGACCTATAGTGAGTATATCTCTTAGGAATCATAGGGTTCATGCTTCTGATGTCCGGTAAAGTAGTCATCAGTGGTGCAACACTAGTAGATCCTGAGGCAGCTGAGGAAGAAGGTAATTCTGGAGGAACAATGATGGGAGTGCAGTCTACATGGAGGAAGGGTAAAAGATGATTTTTGAAATCCTTAAGAATGTTTCCGCCTAATTCCATGGATGAGATAAAATCATATTTATTCTCTATAAATTTTTCTAAGGCATGAGTCAACTCTCTAAGCCTGCTATCATGATCCTTAAACACCCAAGTGATAGGTCGGAGCCTCATGTTCTCCAACATTATCTTAAAGTGACCACCCATCAGATTGTTAGTGTACACCTTTTGTAGTAGAAATAAACTTGTTATTTGATTCCCTTCTGATCTTGAGCATCTTACCTGAGATAATCTCTCACAAGAATATAAATTTATCTGGTAGTAGAAATTTCCTGAGTATCTGTGGTACTTGACCCAGAGAATTTCTCCAATTCTTCTCTTAGAACTGATCTGAAAGCTTATAGATCACTAGGAGGAGAGACTGAAGAGGAAGAAGATGCACATAGAGGTGCCATTGTGAAAGCCACAGTCTCCTTAAATTATTTTTTCAAACCACTGATCAGCCTCTTCACATCATAATCCTGGACACTCAAATGTGTCTCCAGAGACTTCTTAAATTCCCCAAACAGAGTGACCATATACTAAACCACACTTTTGATATACTAAAGGTCTCTATCATCTTGAACCCTTGAATCCATATAAGAGTGTTTACTGGCATTTGATTTCTTCATAGAATCTATAGTCTCTTCCAAGGTTCTGATCTGATTCTGAAAATCCTTCAGGTCATGTAGGAGATTTTAGTGAGAGGTAGAAATGACTTCTTCTAAGGAAGATGCTACAACTTCTTGATTTAGGGCCATTTTTCATTTTATATCAATAGATTTCCCATTAAAGAGTCTCTTCAAATGTGATTTTAATGATATCAAATCAACCATCTCTACATAGTCTTGAGGTAAGGGCACTACTGGATGTATAATTGTAGTTTCTAAAGCATTAGGAATTGGAGGTCTTCTATTAGGCTCGTCATCGTCAGAGTCTCTATAGTCTATGCCCAAGAACACGAATCCAGGGTCTTCTGACTAGTATTCTATTCCATGAGATACAAAAAATTGAACCTATGGAAATAGGTTCCTCACCCTCACTAGGATAATTCTCATAATAAATTACATCCATCTCTGTTAGACCTCTTTGATCAACTGCATCAAAAAAAGAGTCCACTGCCACTTCTCCTACAGAATATTCAACTACATCCATTGAGATTCCAGCTTTAATCAAATCAGCAACCGCTTCATCTACACTTTCTACCATTTCAGTATGTCTTATCAGAGGACTAAGACTTATACATTCCTCTTAAATATCATTATCAGTTGTCTCAAAATCATCATGACTAGATTCAGCTTCATCTTCCTCCTCTGAGGTCTCCCAAATTTCCCTTAATACATTTTGATCTCCTTATTCTTCACCAGTTTCTTCATCATCATTGTCCCTTAGGACATTCTCCCTTCTAGGAATCTTATTAGTGGGCTAGGCTCAACAAAAGATACAATATTTGCATGAGGATTTGAGGGAATTTTATGATCAATCTTGTCATCAATAAGAGAATCCTCTCATTCTTTCATAACGGCAGCTTCCTCTTCCTCATCTGAGTATATTGGCTCAAATTCATCAGACTATAGACCAGGATCTCTCTTATTCTTAGGCCTAGTAGGATGAGTAACAGGGTTGAATTCCTCATATAGCTTAGCTGCATCATTCACCCATTTTCATTACAAAGGGTTCCAGTTTATCTTAATCAACTTGAAAATCATCTTGGTAATGAAGAAGTTGTCACTTACAATAACTATTTCCAACTTATTTCTAGAAAATCCTTTCACTTGCAACATCAACAATACTAATCTTGCATGAAAAAATGCATTGGATTTGGAATTGGTCTTTGTCATATCCTCTAATTTAATCATCAGCAACTACATAGATTTATCATCTATCCATGCATCAACAGATATAAATGAAATATTTCCTAATACTTTAGGGTAGAAAAGTCCCCTCTCCTAGGACACAAGGCATGCTAAACAATCATAAACAGTAACTTGTTTTCTCCTTCCATTTCAGTAGCAATCACTTTCCTTGGGATTCCATTCCCTGTCAGTTCAGCCAGAGCTTCTTTATAACATAAGAACTCAAGAGTGGGAGATACCACTCTTGAGCAGTAATCCAATATACCTTCACGTGCTACTCTCAATTACTCATCTCATTCAATAGAGGAGAATCTCTCACTTAATCCATTTTCCTTTCAAGACATTTTATTCTCATTCATAGACTGCTTGTACTTTATATCGTGATAAAAAAAATTCACTAGCTTCAGGTAGTGAGGTCCATTATTATTTGAAATGCATTTGACCCAATCTTGAGCTTCATGTGCTTTCAGCACTAGAGACCTGCAAGACATCAACCATTCCTAGATTAGTTCCTTCTCAACCATGATTTCCCTCTTCGACAAATATGGATTAATTACCTTTTTCACAACCTTATTTCCACTACTAGACTCAGCTTGAAGTCTTTTAGGGTTCGGCACATCTCCTTCACCACTGACCATCGGTCTCTTCAATCTTTCCATTTCAATCTAGAGAAGTTTGAGGTTTTTAGAAGGAGGTAAGGTTATAAGATTAGGTAGAAAGAGGTTTGGGAGATGCTTGAAGTGTATTGAAATGCGGTGTGTTCTTTATTTTTATCATTTTGGGATCGAAAAAATAAATCAATTAAACGAAATAGGTAATGTTTCAGATTCCAGAAGAAAAATGCAATGCCTCGAAAAAGTTGACTATCGGTAAGGTGCAAATGATGAGGTCCCTAATGGTGAGGTCCAATGGTGAGGTCTAACGATGAGGTCCAAGGACAGGGTCTAACGGTGAGGTCCAATGGTTAAGTCTAATGGTGAGGTCCATGTATCGACCCAAAGTTTTTCAATGGAAATTCCATTCTTATATTTAGGTCATTAAATAACATGAAAACACAAAATAATGAACTACTGTGTGATAAGTGACCTTTAAACATAATTTTTTCACTTCTGTGTTTGGAATTTTGAAAATCTGACATACACGGTTGTGTTCAAGATGATTTTTGGAGTATAATGAAACAAAAATAATTTTTGGTGAATAGTGACCTACCCTTATGAATAGTAAAATACCCTTATGAATAGTAATATAACCCTTATGAATAGTAAATCTTCCAATATAAGATTAACATTACCTATGAATAATTAATAAAATTTAGACATCTTAGAAAGTGACAATTTGACCTTAGTAAACGTTTTGGTATTTTGTAAGCCATAAATAAATAATTATAATTAATTAATTAATTTAAAATAATATTTATTTCCCTATAATTTATTCATAAATTATTGAATCAATTTCTTATAGTTTTTAGATATTTTTATAATACCATACGTGATTTTTGGAAGCACTATAAAATCAGTTTTAATCATAAAAACTGTTTTAAGTAAATTATGATTTTAGATAAATATTAAATTAATAATATTTATAAAATTATTTTTGAAAAATGGAATTAATTTTTGGATTCTACATGTCGAATAATGGTTGGGGTGAATTTTGGGTATTTTTCTGAGATACATGAATTTTTAATGAATAGTAGAATCCAATTATTTACAATAAATGCTAAATAATGGATTAATTGAGTCATCAATGATGATATGCTGATGTAAGACCACTTGGTTTGGGATCACATGATAAAATTACCGTTCTTGTCCATTCAAGACTCACTATTCCTTGTCTTAGGGGAAATTAATAAACTAATTAATTTTATATTAAGGAAACCCCCCTACCCTCCACTATAAAAGCCACCCTTCACACCATCATTTCCTAACACCTCTCAAGCTCCAAGACTTCTCTAAACTCTTCCCAAACACCTTAACTTTCCCATACCACACGTCCAAGAGCTTATTTTCTCATCAAAATACCATGATTTGTCCCTTAAGGAGGTTCTCAAGAGAATGATTCTAGAGGTAATTTCCCTGCCTCTTCTCCTTTAATTTCCTTTCAAGTTCAAGTTCATTTCATGATCTCTCCCCACCTATCATCATCCAAATTGTATTTTAACTTCACTATTATACATATAATGTAATTTTGTGATTCCAATGGGATATTATTTCATAAAACCCCCTTTCCTTCTTCCTCTAATTTTTTTAAAGAGAACGTTGTTCGTGAGGAGTTCATTTATCACCTTCAAGAACGATGTGCCCTGTTCTTCCATTTCTACCTTCATATATGGCCATGAAACCATTTTTATGGTTGATACAGAATAAATTATATGTTTTATGTCCTATTTAACGTTTTGGAAATAATCTATGGCCATATTACTAAGTGATAAGTTTAAACAAGTTCGTTGTGATTGAAAAACTGCCCAAATTAACCAAACAATCTTCATTTAATTATTATCTAATGATTCATCCACATAGATCTAATAAAATTAATTATAAGATCATTAAAACTATTGTAATATCATTAATTACATGTAATATAATTTATGGACGTTTACTCATGTTCTACCCAAACATCAATTTAAGAATGCAAGTGAACCACCCAAGAAAAACCATAAAAACGAACATCCCCGAACAATGTTTTTAAACTCTATAAGTCATCCAAAGGAACAGAATATGACACAATGAAACCAGAATGAATCCTATTAATGTACACATGGTTCCGGATTTATAATTATTGATTATAATTTCATTATGCAGGACATTAAAGATAAGGAATCATTTGGGTACAAGGTAAGGATAAATTCTGAAACCCAACATTCATCCTTTGGGTTCTCCCTCTTTCACTCTATTTTTATATGTTTACTTCTTAAAAATAATTTGTTCATAATTATATTTAATTTTATGGGATATAGATGGTTGTAACTGGTATTTATTAAAAAAAAATGTTTTCCAAAAGAACACTTCTTACAAGAATACACCTTTTGCCTCTCATTCAAGATTGACAGTTCTTATATGTTATTCCCCCATTCTTTTTGGAACCCAAGGTTAATGAATGTGTTCTTATGATATGAAACTCATTCCTTTTAATGGGTTAATTATGTTCATTTATGTTATATGTTCATTGTGTCATGCATGATAAATGATAATGTTATGATGTGACGGGTGTGCCAAAAATTATATAGCGCAATATGAATGTCTAAATGTGATGGGTGTGCCTAGAATTATACAGTGCTCCAATGCATTGGGTAAAGTCATAAATCTCGTGAGTAAATGTGAAATGATGTGTGAACAAGATTCTATCTTGGTTCACAAGTATGTCTGGTAGTAAACCACGAAGTCATGATGTTTCATTTTTATGCATTACCACATTTCAAGTCTTTTATTTATGCTCCTCTCATGTTCATGATCTTTTTCCCATGTTATGATTATGCTCACCCCATTATATATTTTTCAATCTATCCTCGTACTGGGATTATAGATCACCCCTTTTTGATTTGTATCCTTAGGTGGATACATGTATAAAGGAGAGGAAAAGTGCCAATAAGTTTCTAGAGAAGAATAAATTAAATAAATGTTTATGCTTGATGTTGTATTTGTTATGTGTGGTCCTTGTTTTCCAAAAACACTAAACCTTTGGATCCTCTATTTTTAACACTATTATGTTGTTTATCTTTGAAATTATGTAATAGTAAGGTAAAAAATGTCTGGGTCACTATAGTTATTATCAGAGGCAAGGTTTAGTTAATTTGGGAATTTGGATTAGTGAACCCTAGAGAAAACCTCTAGTATGAGATTAAGTAAAAATAAGCACACAAGAATATTTACCTAGGGATCCCATATGTTATGATTTCGGTATAAATATTTTAAATGAATAAGTTATTCATGACTTGTTTACTTATGTATTGTTCTAACCTTTTCTATTTTAGAAAATGGTGGGAACTAGGAGAAATTAGTCCAACAACTCTTACGAGGGCCAATGCAATGATTACCCGAACGACATCCCCATTGATTTGGGAGGTGGAGTTCAAAACTTCATGGCGATGAATACCAAATTATCTTAGGTTATGAATAATAACCATAATAATGGGGAATGTCGTCCTTAACCAAATAGGGAGCAACTGGATATCGAATGTTTTATGCGACAACGACCACCGATGTTTTGTGGATCTTCCAATCCACTAGTTACAGAACAATGGGTCAACTCCTTGGAGAATATCCTTTCTGTGCTTCACTATTCTGAGACAGAGAAGGTGACACTAGCCGTTTATCGTCTAGATGGAGAAGCTGATCAATGGTGGGCTTTGATTAAGAACACCATGCCAAGGGAGGAAATTTAAGAGATGGAATGGGAATACTTTAAGATAATGTTTCATAACAAGTATTTCCCAAGAACTCTTCGCACGAAGATGGAGAGAGAATTCATAGAGCTTAAGAAAAAAGAAGGAGAATTTTTCACAACCTATGAAGTGAATTTAACAAGTCTTGCAAGGTACACATTAGGTTTTGTTATCAACAATGATAGAAAAATTGATAGATTCTATAGTGGATTAAAACCACACCTTCGAAAGGCTCTTGAAATTCGAGACTTTGGGAGTTATGAAGAAGTAGTTCGACATGACCTCAAAGTGGAGATGGAGTTTGGAGAATTGTCCCATGGATATGGTGATAAGAAATGAAATATGGAGTTTCAAGATGTTGGATATAATGATAAAGGTGGGAAGAAAAACCAACAAACCACATGACAAAAATGTGGGATGTTTCACAATGGGAACTTCCTCAAAGGGATGGGGAAATTCTTCAAGTGTGGGAAAGAAGAACATCATGCTCAAGAGTGTTGAAAGGAAATAAAAAGGAAGGAGAATTTAGCTGATGAAAGGATAGAACCACTCATGGTTCAATGCTACAACTATAGGGAGCTAGGGTACTATGCAAACCAGTGCACTAAACCTCGAGCTCTTGAGGGTAATCAGCGTCAGCAGCCACCAAATCCAAAGGAACAAGGTAAGGCTTATTCCATCAATACTAAGGAGGTGGATCATGATAATAAATTAATACAAGGTACACTTACTATTCACTCAATAATGGAAAAAGTATTATTGGATTCTGGTTCTATGCATTCAATTTTATCATGAAAGCTTTCTATAACTATAGAATCTAAGCCTAGAAACCTTTAAGTAAAGATATATGTAAAAACACCAAGAGCTACAATCATTGAAACCCAAGTGTTTGAACATTCTCCCATTGGCATATGTGTGATGATTCTTCCGTAAAATATCTTAATACATCCCTTGGTGTAATTCGACGCTATAATGGGAATGGATTGGCTCTCGTTATATAGAGCAAATATCAACTGTCAGGAAAATAAAATATCTTTTCATATTCCGAACCATCCCATGATCCTCTAAAAATGAATGTAAGATCGTGAATATCCTTTGAAACATTCTTCAATGGTGTGGGTGTTGGTTCACTATGAAGAATCATACCTCGCCCAAATTGTTGAGTCGAAGGAAAATTCCATCCTTGAGAAAATGTCCATCGTGAGGGAATATGGCGATGTATTTCCTGAATAGTTACCCGGAATTCCCTCGGATCGTGAGTTAAAGTTCTCAATTGAACTCATACCCAGATCTACTCCTATCTCAAAGTGCCCCTATAGGATGGCTCCTATCGATCTGGAGGAGTTAAATAAGTAGCCACAAGAGCATTTGGAAAAAGGGTTCATATGCTCTAGTGCATTGCCATGGGGTGCGCCAGTGCTCTTTGTGAAGAAGAAGGATGTAACATTGAGGCTGTGTATCGATTATCAGGAACTCAACAAGATCGCCATAAAGAAAATGTATCCTCTCCCAAGGATTGATGACTTTTTCGATCAGTTAAGAGGATCTAAATACTTCTCAAAGGTGGATCTTCATTTTAGATATCATCAGGTAAAGGTGAAGAAGGACGATATTCAGAAGACTTCCTTCCGTACAAGGTATGGGCACTATGATTTTTTGGTGATTCCCTTTGGACTTACTAATGCCCATGAAATATTCATGGATTTGATGAATAGAGTCTTTAGACATTACCTCGACAAATTTGTGGTAGTGTTTATCGATGATATTCTCATCTACTCTAGGAGCAATGTGGAACATGAAGAACATCTAAGACTTGTGTTGGTGACAATGAGAAAGGAGAAGTTGTACACCAAGTTCATCAAGTGTGACTTTTGGATGAAGCAAGTCACATTCTTGGGACATGTGATATCAAGTGAGGGAATTTATGTGGATCCTTCAAAGACAAAGGTGATTGAGGAATGGACCAGGTCCTATAGTGTCAGAGAAACCCGTAGTTTTCTTGGATTAGCTAGGTACTACCAACATTTTGTGAGAAACATATCCCGATTGTCAAGACCGCTAACTAAATTAACAAGGAAAGGGGTAAAGTATGTCTTGGTGGATGAATTTGAGGGAAGCTTCAAGGAGCTAAAGAGAAGGCTAATCACTGCACTTGTACTCACACTACCGAAAAGTGGAGAATGTTTTGTGATATATAGTGACGCTTCAATGAAAGGATTGGGTTGTGTACTCATGAAAAATGATAATGTGATAGCCTACACCTCATGACAGTTGAAGATCCATGAGTAGAACTGCTCGATGCATGATCTAGAGCTGGCAGCCATGATTTCTTCCTTGATAATTTGGTGACACTACCTTTATGGTGAGAAGTGTGACATATACACTGACCACAAGAACATAAAGTATATATTCACACAAAAGGATCTCAACATGATTCAAATGATATGGTTAGAGCTAATCAAGGACTACGATTTCTCTATTCACTATCATCCTGGAAAGGCAAGCAAGGTAGCTGATTCTCTAAGAATAAAATAACCTGCTACTCTATCCATGCTTTGGATTGAGAAAGACCCTATATTTATGGATATGCAATGAATGAATTTTAAAATCATAAGGGAAGGAGATACATCATACATTTACCAAATTATTGTGAAACCATCCATCTAGGAGAAGATTAAGGAAGCACAAAGGGATGATGTGGAGATACAAAAGAGGGTGAATGTAGTAAAGGAAGGGAAGCTACAAGAGTTCCATATCAATGATGATGGTGTGATTTGGTTTGGAACACGGCTTTGTGTGCCTTCATCACCCAGGATAAATAAGGAGATTTTGGATAATGCACATAGCCCAACTTTCTATATCCATCCCGGGAGTACAAAGATGTACCGTGATCTCCAAGAACACTTCTGGTGGGATAACATGAATAAGGAGATTGAAGAATATATATCAAGGTGCTTGGTATTTCATCAAGTTAATGTTGAGAGACAATAGTCCAAAGGTATGATGCAGTAGTTCCCAATACCCATGTGGAAATGGGAAATTTTACTATGGACTTTGTCACGGGTCTCCTGAAGACGTGAAAGGGAAATAATGTGATAAGGGTTGTGGTTGACCAACTCCCCAATACTTCCCATTTTATTTCTATTCGAGAATACCTCTCTCTTGAACAACTTGCAATGATATATGTGAAGGAAGTGGTGAGACTGAACGGTGTTCCACTCTCAATTGTCTCTGACTGTGATCCAAGGTTGATATCCAAATTTCGGAGGATCCTTCAACATTCTTTGAGTACTGAATTAAATTTCAGCACTGCCTATCACCCCCAAACTGATGGCCAGTATGAAACAACTATTCAGACGCTTGAAGATATGCTAAGAGCCTACTCTCTTGAATTAAATGGTGGTTGGTATCCCTATCTCCCATTAGTTGAGTTCTCATACAGCAATTGCTTCCACTCGAGTATCCAGATGGCTCCATATGAAGCTCTGTATGGAAAGCGATGTAGAACTCCAACTTGTTGGGATGAAATTGGAGAAAGAAATATACTTGGACCCAATCTTGTTCAAGAGATGACAGAGACGGTTCAAGTCGTCCAGAAACACATCAAAGCTACTCCATGTTGGAAAAAGAGCTATGATGAAAACCGTTGAATGGACTTGGAGTTCGACGTTAGAGATAAATTCTTCCTTCGAATATCTCCATGGAAGAGAGTCATGCGATTTGGGAAGAAATGGAAGCTATGTCCAAGTTATATTGGCCCCTTTGAGATCCTTGACCACATAGGAGTCATGGCTTATCGTCTTGCACTTCCACCAAATATTTCTCAAGTTCATGAAGTGTTTCATGTATCACTACTGAGGAAGTACATACCAGACCCCTCACATGTACAAAACTCAGAGGTGGTGCAGCTAGAAGATGATCTCTCCTATGAGGAGCAACCATTAAAGATTATGGATCAGAGAGATAAGGTTCTACGCAACAAGACAACCCATATTGCAAAGTATTTTGGAGGAACCATAAGTTTGAGGATGCAACTTGGGAACCATAAGAGGCAATGAAGGAGAATAACCCTCACCTATTTGTGTAAAGTAAAATTTTGGGAGTGAAATTTCTTAAGGAGGGAAGAATGTAACAATCCAATGTTTTTCAATGGAAATTAACTTATTATATTTATGTCATAAAATAACATGAAAACACAACATAATGAACTAATATGTGATAAGTGACCATTAATCATAAGTTTGTCACTTCTGTGTTTGTAATTTTGAAAATCTGACATACACGGTTGTGTTCAAGATGATTTTTGGAGTCTAATGAGACAAAAATATTTTTTGGTGAATAGTGACATACCCTTATAATAGTAACATACCCTTATGAATAGTAATATGACCCTTATGAATATCAAATCATCCAATATAAGAGTAACATTACCTATGAATAATTAAATAAAATTTAGATATCTTAAAAAGTGACAATTTGACCTTAGTAAAAATTTTGGTATTTTGTAAGTCATAAATAAATAATTGTAATTAATTAATTAATTTAAAAGAATATTTATTTCCCTAAAATTTATTCATAAATTAATAAATCAATGTATTATAGTTTTTAAATAATTTTATAAGACCCTACGTAATTTTTGGAAGCACTATAAAATCAGTTTTAATCATAAAAATAGGTTTTTTTAAGTAAATTATTATTTTAATTAAATATTAAATTAATAATATATAGAAAATTATTTTTTAGAAATTGACTTCATTTTTGGATTCTACACATTGAAAAGTGGTTGGGGTAATTTTTTGGGATTTTTCTGAGATACTTGAATTTTTAATGAATAGTGGAATCTGATAATTTACAATAAATGCTAAATAATGGATTAATTGAGTCATAAAAGATGCTATGATGATTTAAACCCACTGGGTTCAGGATCAAATGATAAAATTACTATTCTTGGTCATTAGATACTCGTTATTTCTTGTATTAGGGGAAATTAATAAACTAATGAATTTTATATTAAGGAAACCCCTCTCCCCTCCATTATAAAGCCACCCTTCACACCCTCATTTCCTCACACCTCTCAAGCTCCAAGACTTCTCTAAACTCTGCCTAGACACCTTCTCTAGAACCTCACCCACGTCCAAGATCTTTTTTCCTCATCAAAAGACCGTGCTTAGTCCCTTAAGGAGGCTCTAAGGAGAATGATTCCAGAGGTAATTTCCCTCCCTCTTCTCCTTTAATTTCCGTTCATGTTCAAGTTTATTTCTTGATCTCTCCCCACCTATATTCATCCAAATTGTATTGTAAATTTATTATTATACATATAATTTAATTTTCTGATTCTAATGGGATATTATATCAGCCAACCCCCTTTCCATATTCATTTTATTTTTTTAAAGAGAACGTTGTTCGTGAGGTGTTAATTTATCACCTTCAAGAAAAACATGATTTATTCTTCCATTTATACCTTCATATATGGTCATGAAACCATTTTTATTGTTTAAAAATAATATTTTATATGTTTTATGTCCTATTTAATGTTCTTTAAATAATCTATGTCCATATTACTAAGTGATAATTTAAAACAAGTTTGTTGTGATCGAAAAACCGCCCAAATTAACCCAAACAATCTTCATTTAATTCTTATCTAATGATTCATCCACATGGTTCTAATATAATTCATTATAAGATCATTAAAACTCCTTTAATATAATTAATGACATGTAATATCATTTATGGATGTTTAATCATGTTCTACCGAAATATCAATTTTAGAATACTAGTGAACCACCCAAGAAAAACCATAAAAACAAACATCCCCGAACAATGTTTTTAAACTCTACAAGTCATCCAAAGGAACATAATATGACACAATGAAACCCGAATGAACCCTATTAATGTAATCATGGTTATGGATTTCTAATTAATTTTTATAATGTCATTATACAGGACATTAAATATGAGGAAGCATTCGGGTACAAGGTAAGGGGAAATTCTTGAACCCAACATTCATCCTTCGGGTTCTCCCACTTTCACTCCATTTTGATATGTTTACTTCTTAAAAATCATTTTTTCATCATTATATTTAATTTCTTCACATATACATGGTTTTAACTGGTATTTATGAAAAACCAAATGTTTTCCAGAAGAAAACTTCTTTCAAGAACACACCTTTTACCTCTCATTCAAGAATGCTGGTTCTTGTATGTTATTCCCTCATTCTTTTGGGAACTCAATAATTATGAATGCATTATTATGAGATGAAACCCATTACTTTTAATGGGTTAATTATGTTCATTTATTTTATATTTTCATTGTGTCATGCATGATAAATGATAATGTTATGATGTGACGGGTGAGCCAAGAATTATATAGTGCAATATGAATATTTAAATGTGATGGGTGTGCCTAGAATTATATAGTGCTCCAATGCATTGGGTAAAGTCATGAATATCATGAGTAAATGTGAAATGATGTGTGAACAAGATTCTATCTTGGTTCACAAGTATGTGTGGTAGTTAACCACTAAGACATGATGTTTCATTTTTATGCATTGAAACATTTCAGGTCTTTTATTTATGCTCCTCTCATGTTCATGATCTTTTGCCTATGTTAGGATTATGATCACCCCATGATATATCTTTATTATCTATCCTCTTACTAGGATTCTATCTCACACCTTTTTTATGTATATCTTCAGGTGGATACATGTACTAAGGAGGGGACAAGTGCCAATAAGAAGCTAGATAAGAAGAAATTAAATAAATGTTTGTGCTTGATGTTGTATTTGTTATTTGGGGTCCTACTTTTCCCAAGACACTAATCCTTTGGATCCTATATGTGTAATATTATTATGTTGATTATATTTGAAATGATGTAATAGTAATGTAAGAAAAGCACAGGTCGCAATAGTCCAACGCTGAGGTCCAAAGGTGAGGTCTAATAGTGAGGTCCAATGGTGAAGTCTAACATTGAGGTTCCTAATGTTGAGGTTCTTAACGATGAGGTTCCTAACGATGAGGTTCCTAATAATGAGGTTCCTAATGGTTAGGTTCCTAACTTAACATTTTATCATACCTAACTCATGTTTGAGATAATTAAAACTCTCAAAACTCAAAGGCTTTGTGAATATATCATCTAATTGGTGTTCAGTGCCAATGAATTCAAGAGTGATATCACCTCTTTGATAGTGATATCTCAAGAAGTGATTTATCATGTCAATGTGCTTTGTACTAGAATGAGATACTGGATTTTTAGAGATGTTAATATCACTTTTATTATCACATTTTATAGATACATGTTTCAATTGATATCCATAGTCTAGTAAATTTTTCATCATCCACCAAATTTGAGCACAACAACTACCATGCACCTTAATATTCAGCATCGATAGTAGATAATGAAACATAATTATGTTTCTTACTACCCCATGATAGTAGTGAATTTCACAAAATGTGACATGTTCCAAAAGTTCTCATTCTATATAACTTGCAACTAGAAAAGTCAGCATCTGAATAACTTATTAAACCAAATGATTGTCCTCTTGGATAAAATTGTCCTATGTTTGTAGTATACATGAGATATTTAAAAATAATTTCCACAGTAGTAAAATGAGACTCTTTGGGATTGTCTTGAAAACTAGAAAACATGAATACACTAAACATAATATAAGTTTTACTAGCATTAAGATAGAGAATAATCCCAATCATACCTCTATAAAGGGTTTGATACAATAGTTTACCAATTTCATCTGTATCCAATATACAAGTGGTACTCATAGTTTTAACACTACCTTTATTACTATCAAATCTGAAACATTTCAAAAGATCCTTAGTATATTTACTTTTATTTAAAGTAATACCATATTTATTTTGAATATTTTTAAATCCAAGGAAAATTTTAAGTTCCCCCATTACTCTCCTTTTAAATTAATCTTGCATTATTTATTAGAAAACCGTACATAAATAATTTTTAGAGGATCCAAAAATAATGTCATCTACATAAATCTGTACTATTAAAATATCTTTGGAAATCATTTTAGTAAAAAGAGTAGGATAAAATATTCATTTAGTAAAACCTTTTTAAATAAGAAAAGAACTAATTCTATCATACCAAGCTCCTAGAGCATGTTTTAGACCATATAGAGATTTAGAATGTTTAAAGACGTGATTTGAAAAATGTGGATTTGTAAAACTATGGGTTTTTTAGAAAATACATCCTCGACTATGTACCCATTTAGAAATGAACGTTAGACATCCATTTAATAATGTTTGAAGTTAATATGAGCTACATAATCATGTAGTGTCCAAATGTTTTCTAGTGTAACTATATGTGAAAAGGTTTCCACATAGTCTATCCCTTATTCATGATTTTACCCTTGGGAAACAAGTATATCCTTGTTTAGAACTATGTTACGAGAATCATCAACTTTATTTCTAAACACTCATTTAGTGCCTATGGTCAGTGTGTCTTTAGGTCTTTCTACTAAATCCAAAACTTGGATTATTTCAAACTAATTTAATTCTTATTGCATAACTATTATTGAAAATTCATCATTGATAGAATCATCATTATTAGATTATTTTCATTGCTTGTTTACCTTTAGTGCACTAGTTTTTTTTAAGTTTTCAATCTAACTTGTTTTACCCTACCACCACTATGGTATTTTTTTTTTATAGAATGACAAATGATTTTGGAAAATTTTATGTAGAATGTGTTGGGTTTTTAAATTTAAAAAGGAGTTTATTATTTTTAAATGTGAAAAACCTACTTTTATAATTGTATTTCAAACTTGTGTTAATGGATTGTTTTGGGAAAAGAGAGGTTGGATTCTGTGGTTTATCTTGGAAACCCTACTGATCATATTTAATTCTCACGCCTATCTTTATCATTTCAGTTACAGGTTTTCTTGCTCATGTTTTCTTGTTTGAGTTGCTCATTATTGGAGTAAGGTCAGCCTTTGGTTGGGAGGTGACCTGGAAGGCCACGTGGAGCTATGTTAAATTTTACATTCGTTCCACTTCGAGTTTTATTTTTTTATCTTCATTTTTTATTTATCTGTATATCTTTTGTTCATTGGAAAAATCATTCTCAATGATTAAATTTTGAGTTCTGGAACTGGTTTCCAGTCCGTGGGGATTGGGATCACCCTTCGGGCCATGTCGCGGACCGGCTCAGGTGACCGGTCTAGGGTCGACCCGGTTTGGATTGTGAGAAAATGGTATCAGAGGAGGCCCATGTTATTTGGGGTGTCTGGTAGATGGGGATTAGGATTTTCGGGACTCGAGAGGTAGGTATGGCAAGGGAATCATGAACCCTCACCAGTTTCGAACCTCGAGTCACCAGGGGTAGTTTGGGAATTGAGTTCTTTTATTCGTTCTAATTTGCTTTCGATTGAGGGATGGAAAAAGAGGAATGAATATGTCAAATCTTGATTTCACATGGTGTAGTGACCCATGATGTAACGCCCCGACCCCAGATACCCAGAGTCGGTGAATTATTACATAACATTGGCATGATCAAAATAATGATCTAGTCTCGAAATACTGATTAGTTTAGTAGCCTTGGAAACACTAGATATATTCATAAAGTTTACATTACATCATAAAATAAAAACTACAAGAATATTGTCTCCATAGTCCACACTCTTATCCCCTCATACTATCCCTGCAGGTCATTCATAAATTACTTCTTCACATCCTTGGAAAAATAAAACATAGAAAAGGGGTGAGCTCAAATGCCCAGTAAGGATAACAATATTGCGGAAACTTTCATAAATAAGAATAAACATTTAAGGCAATGTATAAATCAAACAAAATCCTTTTAAACTTGGACTTTAACATAGTACGGCAAAAATAAAATGAAATAATGTCATTTACTTGTTCACATGGATATTCTAATAATCAAATGATCACATGAAATATCAATAACCTCTTTCATATTGATGGAATTCATAATTCCAGACTATCATAACCACATAGCCAAGGCCTGGTGCCAAGACTACAAATACGATTTTGTCAAGGCCTTGTGTCAAGACACTAGTTTGTCTCATGAGACCTACCAATGCATCGAGGAGCTATAGAGGGCTCCACCCGTCACATATTAATCCCAATACATTACCATATGAAAAGGTTTAAACATAACATAATCATTCGTTTTAGAACTAGCATACTAAAGGTAAATACTTCATCCATAAACAATGAATGGTATAAAAATAACACATCCACAGTCAAACACATCACAAAAACTTCAAAATAATATGGATGTTTTGTATCATAATAAATCAACTTCAAATAAACATAAAATCCATCAAAGAATGTTGACATAGATGAAATAAAAACTATTTGAGAGAAATATCTCTTTTTTGGAAATCATTTAAAGGTCACACATTTATTAAGGAAGTAATTTAAAAGAGATTTTTTAATCAAAGTGTCCCATAACACTTCAAAACATTTAAAAAGGAATATCTTTTCAAAAAATTCATGTCCATATTAATAAATCCTTAAAATAATTTTGAAAACATGGACATTATTTAAAAATATTTAGAAAGATAAATATTTAAAACAATTAAAATTATGATTTTGATAAAGGGTACCTTTCAGAAAATCATAAAATATTAATTTTGAAATCCTTTAAAAGTCACATAATTATAAAATAAAACATTTACTTTGAAAATATCTTTATAAGGTTGTAATGGAAGCTTCGAAAATTTTATAATGGCAGAAAATAGCCACACCCACTGTATATGTTAAAAAAAGACATTCTTACCTTAATTCTGTCGAAAAGGTTAAAAAGGACCTTGCTTTCAAAACGACGGAATGATTCCTTTATAAACATCTTATAAAAAGTCAAACAAGGGTATAAATTACATTAACCCATGTTCTCTAAAATATTAGGAATTTTTTGAAATACACTTTCAAGAAACATGTATGTGGATGATAAAGAGGTCCCAGTAGATAATTACGTATAAACAATCTCGGATAATGAAGAGATTGTGAAATAACAATTACCTTGTACTTTTCCTTGGATGGTGGTAGGTTAAACTCCTATATAGTGTTGAAATAATTGTTATTAAGTTATAAAAGAATCATATACATTAATATGATATCATATATTATCTTTTAACATTGATTTGTTAATAATATCATAGTATTATCGTTGTTTCGGGTGTTAACTTACTCATTTTCTTTTATATGTTTTGTTACGTAAGCCCTATTTGTCATGGATAGGTTGTATATTAATAATATCCAGAATTATATCAAGTACTTAGATACTATTATTAATCATCAAATAATAATTAGACTTGAATGGATACGATGGAGAATGAATCTCATCGCGTTTGTGGAGACGGTAGTCCGTTCGTACGCACGAGCGACAATATCATTCTTTTGATATTAAAATAATATATAATTGGATGGTATATCATATATAAAGAATCATTATCATGTTATATTTATTATTTACATGAATTACATATCATTATTATACCCACCCAAATAATAATTTATTGAGTGACATTTACACCACGACGTGGAGACGGTAAGTTGTACGTATGCACGTATGGTGACATGTCATTCAAAGGATGGATAGAGTACTGAATATGGTTGTACCATATTTATAATAACATCACACTATATATAAGATATTGGAGTTATTTTTTTAGAATAGAAATACCAAAGAAAGAAAAAGTTGAAGAAGAAAGGAACTTGAAAGAGGGTGGTAAAAACATTATCTCTCCTTCGGGTTCTTCCTTTTGATTTGATCAAAAATGCTCTTTAGGATTGCTTTATGATCAAACTAAGAACTCTAGGTTGTATTGAGGGAAGTTGAGAGAGTATTTGGGCAGTGTTTGGCCTTTTCAAAAGGCTTTGAATGTGTGAATTAGTGAGAAGGGGGAGTTCCCTTTTATAAGAGGGTTGAGAGGAACATTTGGAAAAGTTGAAAATATTATTTTATAATAAATTCATATTCGGTTTATAATGGCTCCAAAGTGGATTATTTAGTGGTTATGGTGGGTATGGGTCAAAAACGACACAATCAATAGAATTTAGATAGGTTTGGGTCATTATATTAACCTTATCTTTAAGTATTAACTCTTATTTAATTAGTTTCACTTTTACAATGTCTCTTTGTATTTTTATATTATATGGTTAATAAACATACTATATACATCCAATATACCCCCAAGTGGTCCATTAATGATAAACCTATCATGATATAAGTCTCTTGGCCGAACCATAGATTTTTATGAATTTAATATCAATTAATAATATAATATTTGTTTTAAAAACTCTTTTATGTCAATTTTGACACTATTCAATAACTGATTTTTGTAAAAATCATAACAGAATTATTACTTCGAAAAAAGTTAATTAAATCAATCCTAACATGTCATAGTAACCTATAAAATTATTGGTATTTATAAAAACTCTCAAATTACATTTATTTGGGTATTTATAATATCCATTATTCTAATTTTTCATTAATTAGGTAATTACTACATCACCATTGTGTCATAAATAAATTAAATTATCTAATGTCTAAAAATTATAAATAAATTACCATTATGTACGAAATATTGTAAGCTTTCTAATGAATATTTACAATCGAATTTATCTTTTGTATAACCCTATATTAAAAATTTGTAGTAAATAAACTTTGATTTTAACTCTTTTAACTCTTCATTGAATTAAATAATAATAAATGTCCTAATCTAATACAAGTGGACCTAAATGATAATATTTCACTCCTATGATTGTTTTTGGCCGATATACACTTTTACAATAGAATTAGGACATGTGTTAGGGTAATATTAGTATCATTTTTACCCTTAATTACCCTATTTACTTTTAACCGTGGTAAATAAAAGTAAAACGTTACTATTCACCAAAAATTATTTTCATCTCATTGAAGCACATTTTACTCCTTGATATTAACCGTGTCTCTTGGATTTTCGAAATTCCACTCACATATGTGGTAAAATTAGGTTTTATGAAAAATTCAGTTTTTTAACTACCACTTAGCGGTTTCACTATTCATCAAAAAAATGTATGTTTCCAGAAAAGTAAAAAAAATTAGTCCTAAGATATATCTGATATTATGAATTCAAAAATGATGTCTATAATACCAAATTCAGAACATATCAGTTGCATTAATTAATTTAAAAATTAATTCCCGTCGTCAAAACAATTAGCGTGTTTTTAAGAGATAATAACTATCAAAAGATTGACACTTGTTTATGTCGGGTTTAAATATCAAATTACATCCAATGACCAAAATTATAGTAAATTGTAAAAATATATTCTAAATATACTTTAAAACCAATCAAATTAATAATTTATCACTATTAATTATTTCGATTAAAAAAGTTGTTTTTAATTAAAATTTAGTAATTTTCACTATTCATCAAAATATGAAAGTTATCTGAAAAGTACCAAAATTTCACCCTAATCTAATTTCAATATTATGAATGCAAAAATGAAGTCCATTTCGAATGATAAAATTTATAAAATTTCAAAAAGTATGTATTAATATTCATAACGGCAAGTTTGATTGGTTGTGGTGTGTTAGAGTCTCGAAGTTGCGTACAATGCACGCCATTTCATTATTCAAAGGGAAACGTATCGTGGAAGTTTGGGATGTTTCATTGTAATTTTTTTGGATGTCCCCATTCTAAAAAGTAAATTCATTTAGTCAAATTTAATATATAAAAGTTTAAAATATTGGATTTAAAAAGGGTTCACTATTAAAAGTTTGTAAAAGTGGAATACTGAAAATGAATTTATTCTTACATTATGGCTAAAAAAATCATAATATGGATTCTAAAATTATAAGGATTATATAAAGTATAAAATTTATTTAATACTATTCATAACCTCTTTTAAAAGACTTTTTTAGTAATTCATGGTGCGCTTGAACTCGGTGTTGCGTGTAGTGCAAGTTATTGAATTATTTTGAAGAAATAACACACTATGAAATCTTGGGGTGTTACATTCTCTCCTCCTTTAATAAATTTAATCCTCGCAATCTAAAATTGTACTTCGAAAATAAATGGTTGAATATAGAAAATATCTTTGTGGGAAATCCCACATCGGAAATTGGGTTAATAAAATTTAGTCTTAATAAGTGGAAAAGAGAAATTAAAGGGTCACCACCAAATTATGATCTCTATTCGGAGAACATTGGTGGAAATTAGATACATATAATTGAAAGAAAAACGTAGAAATTTATAGGTAGTGATTGAGGTCATCAATCACAAACAAGTGTAAAATTGAGGGCCTTAAATTCATCAATCTATAATGATTAAAAATACCATCGGTTCAGAAAAACATATGGTATTAGGATAACAAATTTTTTTGTTTTAAGATACCTTCACTATAGTATAAGAATTAATTTATTTATTAAATAATAGAAGAATAAAAATATATACTTCACAAGTTGAGTGTCATCCTTTAACTAAGTTCTGCCACAAACTCATCTTTCACTCTAAAAGGTAATAGGACTTAAAAATAATATTATATATATCCTATTCGTATAGGGTTAAAAAAATGAATTTATAATTCATCTAGCAGAACCATTAAAAAATTACAATATTCAATCCAGGACATCACGTGGGTCAGTGGTAGGGGATACACCCTTGTCTCCCTTCGGTTGTGGGTTCAAGTCTCACAGCCTTTCCAGACGTGACGGGTTGCCGCCCGACCTCCGGGTTGTCCTTTTATGGCAATCGAAACAATCTAAACTAGAACTATCCAAAATACTTCAATCCAAAATTTATAAGGAAGGTAAACACAATGAAGATCCTTTTTTCCACGTAATAACATGTGAACACCTTCATCGTGTATTCTTTTAAAACACTACAACATCCTGAATTACCATAAAACCTTATTGATTAAATTCATGACCCCTTATTACATAAAAAATAATAGATATGCTCCTTCAATCCAAAAATGTTGTAAACCCAAACAATGATAGAATATACAAATCATTAATCAGTTTCAAGGTAGTCAAGAATATCAAATATAATTTATCTAAATCAATAATGTATTATTCTAAAATCACTACCTTAGTATCAGAACCATATTAGGGTTTATCTTTCTCTCAACCATATATTTTCCAAAAATTTAACCTGTTATTGAGTCACTTTTCTTTGTTCCACACAATCTCTAGTCCTTAATGAAATAGTAATACAGTACAATCCTTATGTACTCCATAATTATTAAAAAAGTAAATTGTTGATACAACACTCAAATGACATAATCAACATAAGAACTCTAATCATTCATCTTCATCTGTGGTAGTATCATAACTTGATTATTATCCAATAGCATCATCTGCGGCATAGTCTGATGACTGGGACATAGGTTCGCGTAATGTCCAAAATCCTTGCAAATAAAGCATTGTACATTTGAAACCATTTTCTTACCCTTGCAGTAACGTACTTTGTTCCCTTTTCCTCCACACTTATAACAAACTCTCATTCATTTCAGGCAAGTTCCAGGGTGTTTCTTCCCACAGTTATCACATATGGGAAATTCTTCATTTCCCTCTTCCCTTTATCCATCTTTCCCTCTTCCAACCTTTTCTTCTCTTGCTTCCCTTCAAAGCCATAGGACTCAGTAAACTCTTTACTTATCTTATCAACACATGATATTATTTCTTCATATAATGATAATACATGGGAGACTATTTCTCATATATATTTGGATTAAGACCATGAAATATATTATCCTTCTTTCTCTTTGGATCATGTGCATTGCTGGAGTTTTCATTCCTTCTACTGGGCGCCATTTTTAGACAATGGCATGCACTAGATTAGTTTATGAATAATAATACCTAATCCCAAACTTGTAAAACATATAACATAAATTAAATAGTTTATGGATATAATCTATAATCATAAAAATGCCTCCTTTGAGGAAGTATATACTCATAAACCCTTCATAATGGTTTGTATAGAAAATGAGAATTATCCTAAGCATATCCCCCGGGAGTGTCGTAACCAAGAGCGCAGCAAGGCCCATTGTCTTGCACCGGTTCTCATTTGAGTCCAGCTCAAAGTGGTGTTTTTGGTTTTTATCCCTAGGTACATCTGTGCCAGATCCGCCTCTACCTGCTCATATCTAGATAGGGATGTATTGCTCAGAAAACTCACAAAATCTCTACAATACTAAAATTCTAGGAAGTTATTCTATACTAATCCCCAAAGTTCATCTTAGGTCTACTTTCTCTAATCAGAGTTTATATAAATCTAGATTCCAAGGTTTGTACTATACTTCCTCTGATACCAACTATAACGCCCCGAGCCCAGATACCCAAAGTCGGTGCATTATTACATAACATTGGCATGCTCAAAAGAAACACCAAGTCTCGAAAGACCAATTTGTTTGGTAGCCTTGGAAACACTAGATATATTCATAAAGTTTACATTATATCATAAAATGAAAACTACAACAATATAGTCTCCATAGTCCACACTCTTATCCCCTCATACTATCCCTGAAGGTCATTCATAAATTACTTCTTCACATCCTGGGAAAAATAAAACATAGAAAATGGGTGAGCTCAAATGCCCAGTAAGGATAAAAAAATAGCAGAAACTTTCATAAATAATAATAAACATTTAAGGCAATGTATAACAAAAGCAAAATCCTTTTAAACTTGATCTTCAACATAGTAAGGAAAAAATAAAATGAAATAATGCCATTTACTTATTCACATGGATATTCTACTAATAGAATAATCACATGCAATATCAATAACCACTTTCATAATGATGGAATGCATAATGCGAGACTATCATACCCACATATCCAAGGCCTCATTCCAAGACTACAAATATGATTTTGTCAAAGCCTTGTTCCAAGACACTAGTTTGTCTAATGAGACCTACCGATGCATCGAGCAGCTATAGCGGGCTCCACCCGTAACATATTAAGTCCAATGCATTTTCATATGAAAAGGTTTAAACATAATATAAAAATTTGTATTAGAACTAGCATACGAAATGTAAATACTTCATCCATAAACCACGAATGGTATAAAAATAACACATACATAGTCAAACACAGCACAAAAACATCAAGACAATATGGATGTTTTGTATCATAATAAATCAACTTCAAATAAACATAAAATCCATCAAAGGTTGTTGACATAGATGATATCAAAACTATTTGAGAGAAATATATCTTTTTTTGAAATCATTTGAAAGTCACACATTTATTAAGGAAGTACTTTAAAAGAGATTTTTGGATCAAAGTGTCTGATACCACTTAGAAACTTTTGAAAAGGAATATCTTTTCAAAAAATTCATGTCCATATAAATAAATCCGTAAAAACATTTTGAAAACATGGACATTATTTAAAAATATTTAGAAAGATAAATATTTAAAACATTTAAAATTATGATATTGATAAAGAGTACCTTTCAGAAAATCATAAAATATTCATTTTGAAATCATTTAAAAGTCACATAATTATAAAATAAAACATTTAATTTCAAAATATCCTTATAATCTTGTAAAGGAAGATTCGGAAATTTTATAATGGCGGAAAATAGCCGCACCCACCGTATAAGTTAAAAAAAGAAATTCTAACCTTAATTCTGTAGAAAATGTTAAAAAGGACCTTGTTTGGAAAACGACAGAAAGATTCCTTTATAAACATCTTATAAAAAGTCAAATAAGGATATAAATGAAATTAACCCATATTCTGTAAAATAGTAAGAATGTTTTGAAATAAACTTTCAAGAATCATGGATGTGGATGATAAAGAGGTCCCAGTAGATAATTACTTATAAACAACCTCGGATAATGAAGAGATTGTGAAATAACTCTTACCTTGTACATTTCCTTGGTTGGGGGTAGGTTAACCTCCTGTATAGTGGTGAAATAATTGTTATTAAATTATAAAAGAATCATATACATTAATATGATATCATATATTATCATTTAACATTTATTTGTTAATAATATCTTAGTATTATCATTGTTTCGGGTGTTAACTTACTCGTTTTCTTTTATATGTTTTGTTGCGTAAGCCATGTTTTTCATGGATTGTTTGTATCTTAATCATATCCAGAATGATATCAAGTCCTTATATACTATTATTAATCATAAAATGAGAATTATACTTGAATGGATATGATGGAGAATGAATCTCATCCCGTTCGTGGAGACGGTAGTCCGTTCGTACGCACGAGCGACAATATAATTATTTTGATATTAAAATAATATATGATTGGATTTTATATCATATATACAGAATAATTATCATGTTATATTTATTATTTACATGAATTACACATCATTATTATACCCATCCAAATAATAATTTATTGAATGACAATTACACCACGACGTGGAGATGGTAAGCCGTACGTACGCACGTATGGTGACATGCCATTCAAAGGATGGATAGAATACAGAATATGGTAGTACCATATTTCTAATAACATCACATTATATAGAAGATACTGGTGTTATTATTTTAGAATAGAAATAACAAAGAAAGAAGAAGTTGAAGAAGAAAGGAACTTGAAAGAGGGTGGTAAAAACATTACCTCTTCTTCGGGTTCTTCCTTTTGATTTGATCAAAAGGGATCCATAGGTTAGCTTTATGATCAAAATAAGGCCTCTAGGATGTATTGAGGGATGTTGAAAGAGTATTTGGGTAGGGTTTGGTCGAGCCAAAAGGCTATTAATCTGTGAATTAGTGAGAAGGGGGACTGCCCTTTTATAAGAGGGTTGAGGGGCACCTTTGGAAAAGATAAAAATACTATTTTATAATAAATTCATATTTGGTTTCTAATGGCTCCAAAGTGGATTATTTAAAGTTTAAGGTGTTTATGGGTCTAAATCCACTCAACAAATAGAATTTAGACAGGTTTGGGTCATTATATTAACCTTATCTTTATGTATTAAGTCTTAGTTAATTAGTTTCACTTTTACAATGTCTCTTTGTATTTTATATTGTATGGTTAATAAACTCACTATATACATCCAAGAGACCCCCCAAGTAGTCCATTCATGATACACCTATCATGATATAAGTCTATTGGCATATCCTTATATTTTTATGAATTTAATATCAATAAATAATATAATATTTGTTTTAAAAACTCCTTTATGTCAATTTTGACACTATTCAATAATTGGTATTTGTAAAAATTATAACAGAATTATTACTCGAAAAAAGTTAATTAAATAAATTATAACATGTTATATTAACCTATAAAATTATTTTTATTTATAAAAAGTCTCAAATTACATTTATTTGGGTATTTATAATATCAATTATTCTAATTTTTCATTAATTACGTAATTACTACATCACCATTGTGTCATAAATAAATTAAATTATTTAATGTCTAAAAATTATAAATAAAATACCACTATGTAGGAAATAATTTTAGTTTTCTAATTAATATTTACAATCGAATTTATCTTATGTATAAACCAATATTAAAATGTTTTAGTAAATAAACTTTGATTTTAACTCTTTTAACTCTTCTTTGAATTAAATAATAATAAATTTCCTAATCTAATACAAGTGGACCTAAATGATAATATTTTACTCCTAAGATAGTTTTTGGTCGAGGCAGACTTGTACAATAGAATTAGGACATGTGTTAGGGTAATATTAATATCATTTTTACCCTTAATTACCCTATTTGCTTTTAACCGTGGTAAATAAAAGTAAAAAGTTACTATTCACAAAAAATTATTTTCATCTCATTGAACCACATTTTACCCCTTGATATTAATCGTGTCTCTCGGATTTTCTAAATTCCACTCACAGAAGCGGTAAAATTATGTTTTATGAAAAATTCAGTTTTTTAACTACCACTTAGTGGTTTCACTATTCATCAAAAAATGAAAGTTTCTAGAAAAATACAAAAAATTAGGCCTAAGATATATTTGATATTATGAATTCCAAAATTATGTATATTTTAACAAATTCAGAACATATTAGTTGCATTAATTAATTTAGAAATTAATTCCAATCGTCAAAACAAAAAACGTGTTTTTAAGAGATAATAACTATCAGAAGATTGACACTTGTTTATGTCTGGTTTAAATGTGAAATTACATCCAATGACCAATATTGTATTAAATGGTAAAAATATATTCTAAATATACTTTAAAACCACTGAAATTAATAATTTATCACTATTAATTATTTCGATTAAAAAAGTTGTTTTTAATTAAAATTTAGTAATTTTCACTATTCATCAAAATATGAATGTTATCCGAAAAGTACCAAAATATCACCCTAAGATAATTTCGATATCAGGAATCCAAAAATGAAGTCCATTTCGAAAGATAAAATTTATAAAATTTCAAAAAGTATTTATTACTATTCATAACGACTAGTTTGATTGGTTGTGTTGTGTTAGAGTCTCGAAGTTGCGTACAATGCACGCCATTGCATTATTCAAAGGGAAACGTACCGTAGAAATTTGGGATGCTTCATTGTAAATTTTGTTTCATGTCCCCATTCTAAAAAGTAAACTTATTTAGTAGAATTTAATATATAAAAGTTTAAAATATTGGATTTAAACAGGGTTCACTATTAAAAGTTTGTAAAAGTGCAATACTGAAAATGAATTTGTTCTTACATTATGTCTAAGAAACTCATAATATGGATTCTAAAATTATATGGATTATATAAAGTTTAAAATTTAGTTAATACTATTCATAACCTCTTTTGAACGGCTTTTTTAGTAAGTCATGGTGCGCTTGAACTCGGTGTTGCGTGTAGTGCAAGTTATTGAATTATTTTGAAGAAATTACACACTATGAAATCATGGGGTGTCACATTCTCCCCTCCTTCAATAAATTGAGTCCTCGCAATTTGAAATTGTTCTTTGAAAATAAATGGTTGAATGCAGAAATGATCTTTGTGGGAAATCCCACATCGGAAATTGGGTTAATAAAATTTAGTCTTAATAAGAGGAAAATTGAAATGAAAGGGTCACCACCAAATTATGATCTCTATTCGGAGAACATTGGTGGCAATTAGAGACATATAATTGGAAGAAAAATGTAAAAATTTATAGGTAGTGATTGAGGTCATCAATCACAAAAAAGTGTAAAATTGAGGGCCTAAAATTAATCAATCTATGATGATTTAAAATACCATCAGTTCAGAAAAACATATGGTATTAGGATAACACATATTTTGTTTTAAGATACCTTCACTACAGTATAATAATTAATTTCTTCAGTGAATAAGAGAAGAAGAAAAATATATAATTGACAAGTAGAGTGTCATCCTTTAACTAAGTTCTACCACAAACTCATATTTCACTCTAAAAGGTAATATAACTTAAAAATAATATTCTATTTATCCTATTCGTATAGGGTTAAAAAATGAATTTATAATTCATCTAGAAGAACCATTGAAAAATGAAATTATTCAATCCAGGACATCACGTGGGTCAGTGGTAGGTGATACACCCTTGTCGCCCTTCGGTTGTGGGTTCAAGTCTCGTGGCCTTGCCGGACGCGACGGGTTGCCGCCCAACATCCGGGTTGTCCTTTTATGGCAATGCTAAATAATCCAAAATAGAACTATCCAAAATACTTCTATCCAAAATTTATATGGAAGGTAAACACAATGAAGATCCTTTTTTCTGCGTAATAACTTGTGAAGACCTTCATCATGTATTCTTTTAAAACACTGAAACATCCTAAATTACCATAAACCCTTATTGATTAAATTCATGATCCCTTGTTCCTTAAAGAATAATAGATATGCTCCTTCAATCAAAAAATGTTGTAAACCCAAACAATGATAGAATATACAAATCATTAATCAGTTTCAAGGTAGTCAAGAATATCCAATATAATTTATCCAAATCAATCTAGTATTATTCTAAAATCACTACCTCGGTATCAGAACCATATTATGCTTTATCTTTCTCTCAACCATATATTTTCCAAAAATTTAACCTTCTATTGAGTCACTTTTCTTTGTTCCACACAATCTCAAGTCCTTAATGAAATAGTACCGCATTACAATCCTCATATACTCCATAATTATTATAAAAAGTACATTGTTGATACAACACTCAAATGACATAATCAACCTAAGAACTTTAATCATTCCTCTTCATCTGTGGTAGTATCATAACTTGATTATTATCCAATAACATCATTTGTCGCATAGTCTGATGGTTGGGACATAGGTTTATGTAGTGTCCAAACTCCTTTCAAATGAATCATTGTACATTTGAATCCATTTTCTTACCCTTGCAGTCACGTACTTTGTTCCCTTTTCCTCCACACATATAACAAACTCTCATTCCTTTCAGGCAAGTTCCAGGGTGTTTCTTCCCAAAGTTATCACATATGGGAAAATTCTTCTTTTCCCTCTTCCCTTTATCCATCTTTCCCTCTTCCATACTTTTCTTCTCTTGCCTCCCTTCAAAGACATAGGACTCAGTAAACTCTTTACTTATCTTATCAACACATGATGTTATTTCTTCATATGATGATAATACATGGGAGACTATTTCTCTTATAAATTTTGGATTAAGACCATGAAAGATATGAGCCTTCTTTCTCTTTGGATCATGTGCATTGCTAGAGTTATCATTCCTTCTACTAGGCACCATTTCTAAACAATGGCATACACTATATTAGTTTATTAATAACAATACCTAATCCCAAACTTGTAAAACACATAACATAAATTAAATAGTTTATGGATATAAACCCTAATCATAAAAATTCCTCCTTTGAGGAAGTATATACCCATAAACCCTTCATAATGGTTTGTAAAGAAAATGAGAATTATCCTAATCATATCCCCCATGAGTGTCATAACCTAAAGTGCAGCAAGGCCCGTTGTCGTGCACCATTTCCCATTCGAGTCTAGCTCAAAGCGGTGTTTTCGGGTTTTACCCCTAGGTACATCTATGACAGATCTGCCTCTACCTTCTCGTATCTAGACATGGATGTATTGCTCAGAAAACTCACAAAATCTCTACAATACCATAATTTTAGGAAGTTCTTCTATACTAATCCTCAAATTTCATCTTAGCTCTACTTGCTCTAATCAGATTTTATCTAAATCTAGCTTCCAAGATTTGTACTAATCTTCCTCTGATACCAACTGTAATGCCCCGACCCTAGATACCCAGAGTCGGTGCATTATTACATAACATTGGCATGATCACAAGAAAGACCAAGTCTCGAAAGGCCGATTAGTTTAGTAGCCTTTGAAACACTAGATATATTAATAAAGTTTACATTATATCATAAAATGAAAACTACAACAATGTAGTCTTCATTGTCCACACTCTTATCCCCTCATACTATCCATGTAGTTCATTCATAAATTACTTCTTCACGTCCTGGGAAAAATAAAAATAGAAAAGGGGTGAGCTCAAATGCCCAGTAAGGATAACAATATAGTAGAAACTTTCATAAATAAGAATAAACATTTAAGGAAATGTATAACTAAAACAAAATCCTTTTACACTTGAACTTCAAAATAGTTTGGCAGAAATATAATGAAATAATGCCATTTACTTATTCACATGTATATTCTACTAATCGAATAATCACATGAAATATCAATAACCACTTTCATAATGATGGAATTCATAATGCCATACTATCATAACCACATAGCCAAGGCCTCGTACCAAGAATACAAATATTATTTTGTCAAGTCCTAGTGCCAAGACACTAGTTTCTCTCATGAGACCTATCGATGCATCGAGGATCTATAGCGGGCTCCACCCGTAACATATTAAGTCTAATGCATTCCCATATGAAAAGGTTTAAACATAACATAAACATTCGTATTAGAACTAGCATACAAAATGTAAATACTTCATCCATAAACAACGAATGGTATAAAAATAACACATCCATAGTCAAACACATCACAAAAACATGAAAACAATATGAATGTTTTGTATCATAATAAATCAACATCAAATAAACTTAAAATCCATCAAAGTATGTTGACATTGATCAAATCAAAACTATTTGAGAGATATATCTCTTTTTTTGAAATCATTTAAAAGTCACACATTTATTAAGGAAGTACTTGAAAAGAGATTTTTGAATCAAAGTGTCCCATACCACTTTGAAACTTTTAAAAAGTAATATCTTTTCAAAACATTCATGTCCATATAAATAAATCCTTAAAATAATTTTGAAAATATTTACATTATTTAGAAATATTTATAAAGATAAATATTTAAAACATTTAAAATACTGATTTTGATAAAGAGTGCCTTTCAAAAAATCTTAAAATATTCATTTTGAAATCATTTAAAAGTCACATTATTATAAAATAAAATATTTACTTTGAAAATATCCTTATAATATTTAAAGGGAAGATTCCAAAATTTGATAACGGTGGAAAAGAGCTGCACCCGCTGTATAAGTTAAAAAAAGACATTCTTACTTTAATTCTGTCGAAAAGGTTAAAAAAACATTGTTTGGAAAACGATGGAAAGATTCCTTTATAAACATCTTATAAAAAGTCAAACAAGGGTATAAATTACTTTAACCCATATTCTGTAAAATAGTAAGAATGTTTTGAAATACACTTTCAAGAAACATGGATGTGGATGATAAAGATGTCCCAGTAGATAATTATGTATAAACAACCTCGGATAATGAAGAGATTGTGAAATAACTCTTACCTTGTACTTTTCCATGGTTGGGGGTAGGTTAACCTCCTGTATAGTGGTGAAATAATTGTTATTAAATTATTCAAGAATCATATACATTAATATGATATCATATATTATCATTTAACATTGATTTGTTAATAATATCTTAGTATTATCGTTGTTTCGGGTGTTAACTTACTCGTTTTCTTTTATATGTTTAGTTACATAAGTTGTGTTTGTCATGGATAGGTTGTATCTTAATCATATCCAGAATGATATAAATTCCTTAGATACTATTGTTAATCATCAAATGATAAATAGACTTGAATGGATACGATGGAGAATGAATCTCATCCCGTTCGTGGAGATGGTAGTCCGTTCATACGCACGAGCAACGATATCATTATTTTGATATTAAAAATAATATATAGTTGGATGGTATATCATATATATAGAATAATTATCATGTTATATTTATTATTTACATGAATTACATTTCATTATTATACCCATCCAAATAATAATTTATTGAATGACAATTACACCACGACGTGGAGACGGTAAGCCGTGCGTACGCACGTATGGTGACATGCCATTCAAAGGATGGATAGAATACTGAATATGGTTGTACCATATTTATAATAACATCACAGTATATCGAATATACTAGAGTTATAATTTTATAATAGAAATAACAAAGAAAGAAGAAGTTGAAGAAGAAAGGAACTTCAAAGAGGGTGGTAAAAACATTACCTCTTCTTCAAGTTCTTCTTTTTGATTTGATCAAAAGGGATCCTTAGGTTAGCTTTCTGTTCAAACTAAGGCCTCTACACTGTAGTGAGGGGTGTTGAGAGAGAATTTGGACAGGTTTTGGACGATCCAAAAGGCTTTGAAAGTGTTAATTAGAGAGAAGGGGGAGTTCCCTTTTATAAGAGGGGTGAGGTGCACCTTTGGAAAAGCTAAAAATATTATTTTATAATAAATTCATATTCGGTTTCTAATGGCTCAAAAGTGGATTATTTATAGGTTAATGTGGGGATGGTTTGAAAACCACTCAACCAATAGAATTTAGATAGGTTTGGGTCATTATATTAACCTTATCTTCAAGTATTAACTCTTAGTTAATTAGTTTCACTTTTACAATGTCTCTTTGTATTTTTATATTATATGGTTAGTAAACATACTATATACATCCAAGAGACTCCCAAGTGGTCCTTTAATGATACACCTATCATGATATAATTCTCTTGGAAGATCCTATTATTTTTAGGAATTTAATATCAATTAATAATATAATATTTGTTTTAAAATCTCTTTTATATCAATTTTGACACTATTCAATAATTGGTTTTTGTAAAAATTATAACAGAATTATTACTTAGAAAAAAGTTAATTAAATCAATTATAACATGTCATATTAACCTATAAAATTATTGGTATTTATAAAAAGACTCAAATTACATTTATTTGGGTATTTATAATATCAATTATTCTAATTTTGCATTATTTAGGTAATTACTGCATCACCATTGTGTCATAAATAAATTAAAATATTTAATGTCTAAAATTTATAAATAAAATACCATTATGTAGGAAATCATTTTATATTTCTAATAAATATTTACAATCGAATTTATCTTATGTATAACCCTATATTAAAAAAAATTTAGTAAATAAACATTGATTTTAACTCTTTTAACTCTTCTTTGAATTAAATAATAATAAATTTCCTAATCTAATACAAGTGGACCTAAATGATAATATTTTACTTCTAATATTGTTTTCGGTCGAGATACACTTGTACAATAGAATTACGACATGAGTTAGATTAATATTAATATCATTTTTACCCTTAATTACCCTATTTACTTTTAACCGTGGTAAATAAAAGTAAAAAGTTACTATTCACCAAAAAATATTTTCATCTCATTGAACCACATTTTACTCCTTGATATTAACTGTGTCTCTCAGATTTTCTATATTCCACTCACAAAAGCGGTAAACTTATGTTTTATGAAAAATTCAGTTTTTTAACTACCACTTCGTTGTTTCACTATTCATTAAAAAATGAAAGTTTCCAGAAAAATACCAAAAATTAGGCCTAAGATATATTTGATATTATGATTTCAAAAATGATGTCTATTTTACCAAATTCAGAACATATCAGTTGCATTAATTAATTTAAAAATTAATTTCCGTCGTCAAAACAAATAGCGTGTTTTTAAGAGATAATAACTATCAAAAGATTGACACTTGTTTATGTCTGGTTTAAATGTGAAATTACTACCAATGACCAAAATTGTATTAAATGGTAAAAATATATTCTGAATATTCTTTAAATCCACTCAAATTAATAATTTATCACTATTAATTATTTCGATTAAAAAATTAGTATTTAATTAAAATTTAGTAATTTTCACTATTCATCAAAATTTGAAAGTTATCCAAAAAGTACCAAAATTTCACCCTAAGATAATTTCGATATTATGATTCCAAAAATGAAGTCCATTTCAAAAGATAAAATTTATAAAATTTCAAAAAGTTGGTATTACGATTCATAACGACTAGTTTGATTGGTTGTGGTGTGTTAGAGTCTTGAAGTTGCATACAATGCACACCATTGGATTATTCAAAGGGAAAAGTACCATGGATGTTTGGGATGTTTCATTGTAATTTTTTTTGATGTCCCCATTCTAAAAAGTAAATTTATTTAGTCAAATTGAATATATATGAGTTTAAAATATTGGATTTAAAAAGGGTTCACTATTAAAAGTTTGTAAAAGTGAAATACTCAAAATGAATTTGTTCTTACATTATGTCTAAGAAACTCATAATATGGATTCTAAAATTATAAGGATTATATAAAGTTTAAAATTTAGTTAATACTATTCATAACCTCTTTTGAACAGCTTGTTTAGTAAGTCATGGTACGCTTGGACTCGGTGTTGCATGTAATGCAAGTTATTGAATTATTTTGAATAAATAACACACTATGAAATCATTCGGTGTTACGCATGTGGAGTCCGAGTACATGGTTTATGTTCCTCCTAGTCGTTGGAGCTTACGTGGGGCATGGCACACTACCGTGTCGCCAGGTTAAGCATGACTACTAGTCCCTCACTTTGGTAATTTGATGCAAGTTGAGTGTCATCTTGGTTCTGATTGGTGTAAGTGCTCTTTTAAAAATGAAAATAAATGGATTTTTAGATGACAATGATTTCATTTAAATGACTTTAAATTTTTGAAATGGATTTTTAAAACTGAATGTTCTGGGTATAAAAAAATATGGTGGTCTCTTGGAACTTGTAGATATATGGTTTTGGTGCATCCTTGGGTACTCTTTGAACATCTGCACATGTGAGTGAATACATGAGATGTGTGTGTTGGTGCGTATGGGTGAAAGATGATGAAGACATGTGCAACGGTTCATGGGATTACTGGGGTGTGAAATTGAAATTAAAGGCTTGACCTTGTTTTTTCAAAGTGATTTTAATAAAGGGGAATTTTTTTTTTGAAAATTGAAACTGGTTTGAAAAGTGGGTTTTGTATTTAGAAAATGTCCTTCAAATAAGGTGGTTTTTAAATCTAAAATAAAAAGGGGGTTTAAAAGAAGAAATTTTGGGTTTTTTTGCATTTGTTTGTTCTTATTTGATTTGATTGTATTCAGATGATGGTGCTTCCAATGTTGATGCTTCGGCTTTATATTGGTTTTGGTTCTATGTTTTATATGTTATTTAGGAAATGATGCCAAGAAAGGTCCCCAAGGTTTCAAAAATGTCATGCCCAATTTTTGGTCCTTCTCAGAGATTGGCTATCTTTCATGGAGATCTAGGTTCATTTCAAGCAGTGGAATGGCTTGAAGTAGTCAAGCATGTCTTCAGGGTATTGGGAACTCCCGAAGCAGTCAGAGTGCGTGCTGTTTTGGTGTTATTTGAAGGTCCAGATCTGGACGAATGGGAGTTGGTTTCCCCGCCATCACTTAAAGTTGAAATGATGTGGGATATCTTTAAATCCCTCTTCGTTCGATGGTTTATACCTAAAGAGGTGAAAATGAAGAAAAAGAAATAGCTCATGCATATTCAATAAGGCCAACGGACGACGAAGGAATATTTTGACCATCTCAAGGAGCTTGTGTCCTTTTCACCGAAGGAAGCATCACAAGATTTGATGAAGACTTCTCTCTTCATTGGGGGTCATCTCCATGAGATCATGGAGAGGGTCCTCCTTTCTAATGACCATCATTTTGGGAAGTTGGTGGTAGAGGCGTTCTTTGCTGAACTGGTCTTCAAAACATAGGTGTTTGGAAATCCAACATACTTAGTTACTCTTGAAGGTTCCCCATTTGGTGAGTAGGATCTCCCAGAGGAACCTATTTCAAAAGAGTCCTCTACAGTTATTTTGGCATCTAGTTCCTTGGAATGTTCTGTGGTGTGCCACCAGTGTGGCCGGTTTGGGTACCTGAAGCCATCATGTCGCATTCCTTTAAAGATGTGTCATCGTTGCGGGTGTCTGGGTCATCTAGAGAAGTTTTTTCTAAAGCGTCTCCTGAAGAAGATGTGGTGACTGGAATAATTTTATGCCTGACTGTGAGCTTGGAGATGCTTCAGCCATCTAAGCCCTAGCCACAGGCCTTGGGGTGTAGCTCACGCTCAGTCAGGAGTCACCAAGGGTGTGAAGCCTTGGTCTGGGTCATATGTTCTGTGTTGGAAGTATAACGTTTAAAGTCTTTTCATTTTTGGTTTTGTACTGTTAAAGTTTTAACATTGTTGTAGGTTCATTTCTTCGTCATGGAGTTATAAAAGACATGTTCTGTTGTAATCCAACAGTTTTGTTTGTCAGATTATGGTTTTCTAAATCAGGAATTTTTCATAAAAGTGTGTTTGACCCTTGTATATGTTGGTCTTGGTTTGGCGGTGTTCGTTTGGATATGTAAGTGCCTATAGAGGAGTCAAGGCTTTTTGTTATGCTCAGATTCACTATTTGGGGTTATGTACTTCTCAGAGGTATTTCTCTTAGTGTTGGGAGTTACTGTTCTGGGTCGAGATTCTCATAATTCAGCAGAGGTGTTGTTCACTCATGCTATAAATGTTTTTTTGGATTGGTTGGGAGTTCCTATGTCGCACCCCCCCCCCCCCCCCCTCTATGGGTGGGTAGAACCCTCTTGTGTTATCCAATTCTTGTGAAATGGGGGTTCTTTCAGTTTCAATCTAGCTTAGATTCTTGTTGGGTCTATTGTTCGGCTGGGTTACTTTATGGGGGTAGACAGTGTCTATGGTGGAGAGAATTGTCACATGTTGATATTTAATTTATTTTTATTTTATTATTTCTTAGCTCAGAGTCCTTGTTCCAAAGTCTGGTCTAGATCTCGGACACAAATGTTTGTCATTTAATATTTTTACTGAGTTTCAGACCTGTGTGCGATCACCGCTCAGTTGGCGGTAGCTGAGCAACCGGACCTAGTGTCGTGAAATTGCTCAATGTTATCATTATTATTATTATTATTATTATTATTATTATTATTATATCATTATTCTACATATTATAATTTTTATTATTGTTGTTGTCATTATTAGTATTTTTATTATCATTATTAAATATATAATTATTTCTATTATTATTGTATTATTATCATAATTATTAGTATTATTGATGTTTATATTACTATTATTACAATGGTAATTCATTAAATTATTATTATTACTATTATTATTATTATTATCATTCTTAAAAATATTAATTTTTTTATTATTATTGTATTATTATAATTATTATTAGTATTATTATTGTTTATATTATTGTGATTACAATGGTTATTCTTTAAATTATTATTATTACTATTATTTTTATGTTTATTTTTATTTTTATTTTTATCATTTTAAATTTTACTTTCATTTCCATTTTCATTATAATCATTATAATAATTTTTGTTGTTGTTGTTGCAGTTTGCATTATTATTATTCTCATTATTATTAATTTTATAATTATTAATTTAATGTTTTAAAATATATATATATTATCTTTATTATTATTAATTGTATTATTATTATTATTCTAGTTTTATTATTATTATTTTTATTGTCATTATTATCATTATTATTAGTATTATTAGTATTATTGCTAATATAATGAAATTAAAAAAAATACCAAACCCTAATTGCTACCCAATCTCGTCGCCACCCCCCCCCCCCGTTTTCCATCTACACAGAATCACCTCCAAGTGTGAGCCTCCCCCTCCTCGCGATCCGGCCTCCTGTCCCCCCCTGGTTCCATGCGCAACACCATGATCGACCTCACCCTCCTGCAGCCGGCATGCTCCCCTTTGCAGCACCTCTTCGCTGGGTCCAGTAGACGTCGCCCCCAAGATCTGCCGCCTCCCCTCCTCATTCCCTACCCAGCCATCTCCACCCTCACTAACCCCCCTACTGATGCTTCGGCCCCTGCCTCCAGCCCTTTGCCGTGTCTTCGGCCCTTTTCCACGTCTCTGGCCTTCCGCGCTCTGGCAAAGCCGACTCTTCCTTGTGCCGGCCTCTCCCCACCATCAAACCCAACCTTCAGTAAGTTTCTTCCTCAATTTTGGGGGTTTTCCTCTATATTATTACAAACCATATTAGAAGGGGTATAATTCAAGTGTCTTTCTCACTGTTTATGGTGTGCAATTGGTTTGTGACATTTCTCTCTCTCTTCCGTTGAAGTTATGTTGCGTCCGCTCTTGTACAAAGGTAGGTAATTCCATATTTTTCCTTTTTGTAGTCTAATTTATGCTTGGGTGTTTTAATAATTTTATTTTATGTGATTCATATATTTGATATACTAATAATTTTCCGGCTACGGTGTTTTCAAAATTTTATAATTAGTCAAAAGCATGTTTTGAGTGAATTCCTAGTTCGAGTCTGCAGTTATTTGATTATGTGCCAAATCCTATTTTGATATTCTTTATGGATATTTTTTTGGGGCGTTTCTATATATTTAAATAGAGTTTGCTAAATCAAAATAATACGTTGAAGGTGAATATTTGATTATGATAATTTTCATGTTCCCTTGGTACATTGATTAAGTAATATAGTTTCCGAAGTGGAATTGAGGGATTTTAAGAAATTTTTTCCTTTGATTACGTTGTGCGTCAGCATCGGTTATTTCTAAACATGGTTTGGTTTATAATTTTGGTATTTTAATAACTTGATAATTTTGTTAAGGTGTTAATATAAAAATGGGGCTCTTTGGTTTTAATGTGGTGGTGTGAGTTCTTCTCAAATAAACTAAGTGGTTGGTTTTAGTTTCTAGTGGTAGTTTTGGGGAATAATGTTGGTTGTTTTCTTGAAATATAAGTGTTCCATTGGATGTTGGGACATCCATGGGTGCACTTGGTGCACCCATGGATGTGCGTTCTTGTGACAATGACACCATTAAACTTTTGTCTCCTTAAAACCTTGGTTTTCCAATTGGTTTTTGTTTCATTAGTAAGATTCGGTCCGTTGTGTGGATTTTATAAAATTTTTGAACTGTGACCTCAAGGGTGTCCCATTTTGGCTTTAAAAATAAAAAAGTTTTATTTTTGTAATGTTTTGGGTAATTGTTTTTTGACATGACAACTTAATGGCCCATTTGGCTCTTCCAATTCATGGGTGGAGTTGTGTTAACTTTTAGAATGATTTGTGTTTGTAAATTGTGTGTTCCTGGTTAGAACTTTAAATGTTTTTAGAATAATGATTTCAACATGGGGGTTTCATGATGGCCAGTTATGAACTTGCAGCTTTAATGTAATGTTTGTAATGACTCATTGAAATGATGACGTTTTGATTACTGTCTGCCCATATAACAACTTTAGTATTTCGAAAAAGGTATTAAATGGTTTTAATGATTTCATGGCATGAAGTCTCAGTTGGCACCTTTGATGATATGTTATATATATATATATATGTATGTATATGTATACCGGGGAACCTCTATTATGGAGATATCCCTTGCAGGTTATCGTATGAAGTGTCAGTGTTTGGTGTAGGCAAGTGTAGTGAAAAGAGTCACGCATGCGAGGGGCTCCTACTTAAACAGTATTATTATAACCACAATGGGTTCTTGAATGTCTTTTATAGATAGAGTGATGGTTTCTAACCAACCCCTATTAGACATGATGGTACCCCCTAGATTTGTTCTTAGGCCCGACGGACTTTGCCCCTGGGTTGGTCAGTTAGGGCGGCTAGTTGGTTATAGACTTAAGATATTCACCATACCTTGGCTGGTTGTTCTGAAACTGAGTACATCCAGGGGTCTTCTAGGGATGTTTTGTATCACCCAATGTTACTAGATTATTTTCATTGCTTTTTTACCTTCCATGCACTGGTTTATTTTCATTTTTCACTCTTACTTGTTTTACTCTAGCACAACTATGATATATTCTGTTTGGGATTTTATCTATAGATAAACTAATGATTTAGGAAAATGGTATGTAGCATGTTTTGGGTTTTTAAGTGGAAAAAACATGTTTGTTATTTTCAAATGTGAAAACCCTAGTTTTATAATTGTATTTAAAACTTGTGCTAATGGATTGTTTTGGGAAAGGAGATGTTGGATTCTATGGTTTATATTGGCGACCCTCCTGAGCATCTTTAATGATGACACCTATATTTATCATTTCAGTTATTGGTTTTCTTGCTCAGGTTTTATTTTTTGAGTTTCTCATTGTTGGACTAAGGTCGACCTTTGGTTGGGAGGTGACCTGGAAGGTAACGTGGAGGTATACTCGATTTTACTTTCATTCCACTGCTAGTTTTATTTTTTTATCATTAGTTTTTATTTATCTATCTATCTTTTTTTCATGGGAAAAATCATTACCAATGATTAAATTTTGATGCTAGGCACTGGTTTCTAACCCGTGGGATCAAGAACACCCTTCGGGCCATGTCACAGACTGGCTTGGGTGACTGGTTCAGGGTCGAACCGGGTTGGTTCATGACATTCTTATGGTCTCCGTATTGGAGAAGATATAATAAATTTTATGTATAATTGATCAATATCTCAGTAATAAGTGGATTTATGGAACTACTGCATGAAGGTTGTCCATGCCACATAAAATTTTCAATAGTTATTTATTCATTCATCTACCATTTTGAACTTCGACATCATTCATGTTACCATTCATAGGTTTAGAGTTTTTTATTTGTGTTGATTCAATATTTCATATCCCAAAACCCATTTCATTTGTGGTTATAAGTATAGTAATTTAATTTTGAATCAAATTTTGTGTTAACATAATTCCTCCAAGGTCATTCCCTTAACAAGGACCGAAAATCACTTTGTGAGCAACAATAATCATATTGTAATCAAATAATCATGAAAACCATTCATAGGATGGTTAAATATTAACACTCTATTTTAAATCTATTATTTTTTTGACCTCGAACATTTATTCTCAAAATATTTTGAAATATTTCATATGGTTCAAAAACAATATGCGAATTAACCTATAAATTACCCCAAGAGTATCAATCTAGGTGTGAATTATTCTTCCCACTCATCAAGCACTTGTGACGACTGAGTTAATACCCAATATTACAAATTTGTAGTTGTTGCCCTAAGGTGAATTTTTTTACAACCATATATACATTATATTATCCTAATACAAATTTATTTTATTATAAAACCAAAAAATTTATACTTTAAGAATGTTTTCACATGTTATTCTATACATATACTTATCCTATTTTTTGAATAAATTTATCTAATGGTAGTATCAAAAAATAAATAATTCCTAGTCAGATACCATCTCATGAAACCTAATAATAAAATAAAAATATATTAAATAATTTTTCATGAATATTAAAAACATCAAAATATTATACAGGCCACAAAATCATAAAGCTTTTGTGTATTAAGAGACAATATACACAATCTTTTTTACTTCATGAATGATCTTCAACATATCCAAAAAAATTCTTCTCTCACAGTAACTTCTTAGACATACCATACATAAAATCATACACATAACCTATGATAAGGAAACATAAAAAATGGATATCCATGATTCTAATTATGTGTAAACATAAGATATATTGTTCAATGATCATAATTGAGAATAACATAATTATAATATTAGGGTTGAGAGATCATAACTTATGATAATCATACTTAATCAGTAAAATATAATTAATAATAAATCTTGTAATTTTGGATTTTAATTACAAAAAAGAGAAAATTGATGAGTGATTGGAATCATAAACAATCAATCATGATCTATGAGAACATATCATAAGAATAATAAATGCATTTTTTTATACACATTAGTATTTAAAATCATTTCTTTGGTCAGTGATCAATCCCAAGAATGTCTTAGTAGATTGGGTTCACTCCCATTTCTCTCATTTACTGATTCAGGGATCACTCCCATGACTATACTATTATTCAGGGTTCCTTACTGAACTCAGTTCACTCCCTAGTTTAGTTGTTATAATACCATGATATAACAATCATTACACAAGGAATTTGACTGTCATACAATTCAATTCCCACCCATCACATAATAAAAATATATGTGTCCATGAAGATCATAAAACATTCATCATATAATTATATTATAACCCATATAAAGGATATGAGTTTCATAAACATGTCTAAAATTCATCATTACATAACACATGGAAAAAAATGGGTTTCATAAAGGTTTCATCAAAACTTAGTTAACCCATCTAGAAGAAAAAAGTTCCAAAGAATCATCTGTAAATTGTTATCATTATAATCAATATAGAAAAATAATGCAGATACGATAATATGATCATATCCCTAGTGAAGAAAAACAATCCTTAAAGAATGTTGGCATGAATTAAAAATATATTCTAAAGAAAATTTGAACCATTCATTGAAAACATAAGTAAAGTATATATTTTTTTGATATCACATTAACTGAAAAATTAAAAAATATTGATAAAATTATATTATTGAAAAATAAACATACACACCTATAATATATTCTTCAATGAAAATAATATTTTTTACGGTGGAAAAATTATTACATACCCTGTACATAAAAATCTAAAATTCGTTTCACACTTTTTCAAAAAGTAAAAAACAACATGTTAAAAAATCACTTCATTAAAAAATGATAATTCTTTAGCATTTCTACATAATGTAAATAGTAATTAAAATGAACTTTTTTAAAAATGCATATATAGGTAAAACATCTGTACAAAACTAATTATAATAGACATATTATAAAAGGTTCATTGACTAAAGAGGTTATTTGGATGAGTTTTTGTTAAAAATATTTTCTTTATAATTTTATGATACAAATCGAGGAAAATGTTGTTAATATATAAAAATATCGCGATAAACAGATGATAAGAATATATATGGGGTTTAAAGAATAACATCTACATAATTTTCTTCAATGTAAATTTATTATTCAAAATCCTAAATAGAAATTTGATTTTAACATAAACTCTTACCTCATGTCATTTCTTTCATCACGCACATTCAAATCAATAGTAAAATAAATATAGATTTATTATTTATATATATATATTACATATATATATATTAATAAATAAAATAATATATATCAATTTTTTTTAGTTTCTAATTATCCTTTTACAAACAATACTTCTTTAAAATGGGAATTCTTGTAAAAATTTGTCCATTTTTTATGCATTGTTTGGTTTTGGGGTTCTGGAAATTTAACTTTATTCATAGTTTCATCATATCCATAATTGTAATCATGATATAATAATAATATTTATTCATTATATAAAAATATATTACCATTCATATAATGTAGTGACTAAAGATGAATTATTCAAGTTCATGGACCCAGTAGATTATACATACTCGGGGTTGATGTTTCAAATTTTCGATTATTGGAAGGAAAGGTAAATAATAATTCACCTTCCTATAATAATTATTTTATAATATATATCATATATATTATTTAAATATTTCCTTATTTATATCAATTTAATTTAGATTTATAAAATGAATAACATCGCTTCATAGAGGTGACAGTCCACACATACGCATGTGTGACGTTACCATTTTCCTGATGATTAAATGGTAATAATGTTGGTAATATATTTTAATAATAGAGTGTTATTTATTTCCCAAATATATTACTCAAACTTTAAATCCTCCATCATTACCAGTCCTGTATTTTGGTGATGGAAAATGAATTTCATCGCTATGTGGATGTAGTAGTCCACATGTGCGCATGAGAAATACTTTCATTTCTCATTTGATTAGAAGAATGTAAAAAGTAGACACTATAAAATTATAATAACAATAATTAATTATATTGAATATTATTATTCCATTATTCTAGAATATATAACTTATATCTATATTAGTTATAAGAAGAACTAAAATTGAAATTACTCGGTTAAGAATTACACCCCTTCATTGAGAAACCTCTTTTGGCTTACACTTTAATCCTTGAAAGGATGATATTATGGTTAGAAGGAAGTTTTTTGATTATTTATAGTATTATAAAGTATTTATGATGATATTTTATATTTTAATAGGAACATGAAATGTGATTAAGAGATTAGAGGTGGTTTCCTTCAAGAAACGAGGGAGGACACACTGAGAATCTTTCAAAAGAAAATATTAACATCTTGATCAAAAAAAATGCATCCAAAATTTAAAATAATTAAAATATTTGAATATATAGAGTATAAATATTTCATTATAAAAATAATTATGAAAGTATATCTTTCAATATTATTGTTATCTCTTGTTTTAACCACCCTATCCCCTAGTAAACTAGTTTTTATCGTAACCACAGTAATCAATTTTTACTACCTGTACTATAAATTATCACCAAAAAATAATGTGGTATCTTTAAAAGTGATTAAATTATGATTATCAAATCATATTTTATTTAATAAAATTCATTTTATATTATTATTTTAATTTAGTTCCAAAATCATTACAAAAAATGCAATGAAACCCCATTTTTTTTGAAAAAAAATGCATTTTTAATTATAAAACTAAATTAACAATCATTCTGTACCTAGTAAAAAACATAAAATGGATTTTAAAATATTTAATTGAATATATAATATATAAATTTACTTGAAATCAGTCAAAAATATTGAATAATTTAATTAAATAAAAAAACACATCTGGTGAAAAAAAACTGTTTTCAGATAAACATCTCTTTTACCTTAAAATGATTTCATTTTAATTTATAAAAAAATTGAAAACAAATGAATTAATTTTACATAAAATATATTTAGACTAATTAAATCTCACTAATCTAGTATGTAGGTGAAAATTTCACATTAAGTAATAAATTTTTATCTTTATATTACATTTTTATTAAACAAGATGTTGCGTGTAAAGAGTGATAGATAAAAAAGATATTTATTAAAGAGAAATTTATCATCAAATCTTAAGGTGTTACATTTTGGTATTCAAATACCCACACATTGTGATGTTAAAGAATATTAATAGATCAATGATGTTTTATGTAAAAACTACACGCAAATTCCTATTAGGATATAGGACAAACATTTCATGAGATATACCAAATATCATATGCATTATAAATATCCTTCCATTCTGTAATATATTGAACAAATTGGAATAATGGAGATTCTATCCTACACAACTTGTTATTTTTTATTTATATACAATTCTAAGAATATAAGACTAGATTGGAGAAGACATGATAAACAATCTATTCTCACATTGAGGCTGAACTATGTAAAAATTCATGTTTGTTGTTTACATTAGATTGTCAACGTACAATAATTGGAAAAGAGGTGTGGTATAGTTTCTAAATATTAATACATATTAAATCATATTATAGGTTCAATAAACTTAAAGTGTGTTTGAATATAAATTTACCTTTATAGGTAAATGTGCGACACCCCCTCCCCTTACTCGCAGGGTAACTGCATGATCCACAGGGACTCAGAGTCTATGATGGAAAAAAATATTACATATATGATTCATTTTAAAATATTAACATAAAAAATAATTTAATCAGCTATTATATTAATAATAATTATGAAATATCCTTTTCTTAATCCATAATACATGATTTTGAATCATGCTTCCTTTTTACTGGTTTTATCTTACTTTAGATTTATATATGTTTTATTTCCTACATTGGAAAACAAATGAATATGAATGTTTAAAATGTGAAGGGTGTTCCATGATAGAGCTACAGTGAATTGGGTAATTTTTTATCATATGATATACCATTTATTATACACCCGAGGATACACTAAGAAGACTATGTTATATTATATTTCTAGTGATAGTAGAGTTATTATTATAATATCATTTTGAATTTGGTTGAAAAATATTTTTGGTTATATGATATTATTATATCATTTTATTGTTCAATGTTTTCATGTTTATCTCATAACCATATAAAAATGTAAATGTTTTTCATTTGATATTTCATACTCCTCCATCATGTCTTATAGAAAAATATTATTTTTCAATATTATTTTTAACAAAATAATTCTCCCAGGATTCTATTTTCTCATATTTTAATGATTTTACCCATGATGACATGTTGATAATATTTCCCGTACTGAGGTTTTGATCTCACCACATTCCCATGTTTTTATTTTTTATGTTATGAAGATGAGTTTGACCTATCATAAATATAAAAGAGAGTCTAGTGTGGTTGAATAATGGAGAAATGTTCCTAAAATGACATAAATTAAGTATCTCATGTTACAGATACTAAAACAAAATAAACCTTACATTCTTTTCAATCTAAGAATATTGTGAGATGCAATTTTCAATTTATGATAATGATGTGAGATATGTGTATGTTTATACTGGTTCATTTATCTTTATAACAAACCATTAAATAAGAAAACATTCTTCTAGCATCAGACCTGAATGTGAGGGTGTGGGGATTTATAATGAAACCATTTAATTTTATTTGAGAAAATTAACATAGTAATACCTTAAAGAAATTTCTTAGTTGATTTAGATATCCCTATGTTATCTGTGCAACAATACTATGAGAGGTATGAATTAGTTGGCCACCAATTTTCCAAATAATAATATTTCATTTTTCCTGTAGACCTATTAGTGTGAATATATCTAAATATATCATCCCATAATAAATTTTCCATGCATTTAATAAAGGTGAAAATAATAAATAAAATAGAACCTATAGATTAAGGACGTTCACTCTGGAATTTTTATCTATTCAACAATGTTTTATGGCTCTTATCTCATACACATGAGAATGAAATTTTATTATCAATAGAAATCAATATCAATCAAGTGGACATGAAGTCTTATATTTGGAACCAACCATATTACAATGTACGGATCTAACCAACTCATAAATAAACAACAAGAAAATTTATTATAGATAACATTTAATAATTAAGACCATAATAGATATCTTCTTGATGTATAATAAATAAGATAATAATTATTCTCCATATTAATAATCATGTATTTTCTTGTTCCTTGGTTAAAAATACATTCCATTGATAGTATTTAGAAATCATTTGAAGAACATTGAAACCGAATAAATTTAATAGTAGTAGTTTCAACTTCTTTATTCGTCTCATCCCATTGACATATTGATGACTTGTAAATATTTTTCATCTTTTATTTTAGTTTCACATCCAATATATGTTTCTTTCCTCATCATTAACATCAATAATATTAATTAATAAATTTTATACCGACAAATATTTTTGTATAATTATTATTCTTTCCGTATTATATTCTTTAGACATATCGGTAATATCATGGATATTTCCTAGGAATTTTAATATGGGGAACTCCATTAGTCATACCACTACAATATTTATTAAACTCTCTTTATAGATGGTAAAATAAACTCTATGAATAATATAAAAACGATTTTAAAAAATCCTAATTATTTAATCCTCCAATAATATCAGTCAGGGAACTTCTAATATCACTAAGATAACTAATTATAACTTCCCATTCAAACTAGTTAAAGATATTTTTAAATACATGTCAAGATATAATATTTATATTCCCAAAATATCATCTTCTTATCATTATATTCAATATTTAAATAACCATTAAACTCTAATATTATTTTCCATATATGCAGATCAATTGAAATAATAATATCACGGTTCAACGCATTATATAATAGAGTAAGCTTCAATCTAATATCTAAACAGCAATAACGAAATGAATATCTTCTTAACACATAACCTCGTGAAATTTATTCATTAAAGAAAAACATATAGTCGTCATTTGTGATATTAATTATCGTTATAAAATATGAATTTAATCTTTTATTACATTTGAAAGGATGACACATATCCTTTGGAAATATCATCATACACTTATGTATCATTAGAATTTATCTTATATGAGATAAAATATGTCTCACAGGTACTCTAGAATCATAAAGTTACATATAACTATCCCTGAAATTATTCTTATATAATTTATGAAACATCCAAGTTAAAGAAACATGAAAACATATTAATAAGTTTTATTCTCTAAGTTATTATTTCACATCTCAGTATAGAAATAGGATTACTCTTACGAGTCATAGTTCTTTTCAAATTTTTCTTAAAGTAGATCTTTAAAATGTCATTTATTTTTTCTATCTCAATAATATTATATGGTAACTCCATATCAATAAAAAATTAACTAAATAAACCTAAAAATAAATAGAAAAGAACTCGAGGAATATAAATTACATTAAGATATCTTGAAATCAACTTTATACATATTAGGATGATCCTAAATATCTTACAACATATATAAACCCCTTTGACTATTTCAATGTTATTCCATAACATCAATTTTTTGTCTCTTGTTCAAACTCAAAAATTAATTTCACAATGATTATTTCATCATTTATCTTTCAATGTTACACCCATATGTACTTAACACAAACTAACTTTCATTAAACATAATTATCAAATTATTTCTATCATATATGAAATAGTCTGCATGCTTTATTGAACAAGAATGGATCATCACCAAAGATCATAACTAGATTTTTTCTTCCTAGAAATATAATATTTGATAATGTTGAGGATCTATGAATCTCAAGAATATAAAATATTCCAAATTCATTCATCACGTAATTTAGTACAGTAAAGTGTGGACGTTCCATGAAATGAGTCGCCTATATCTTCATCAACATCCAAAAATCATCAAGCTATACATAATATAAATTGTAAATAGTTTCAAATAAATGTTATTAATTCACTAAACTTTTGTAATTTTTAATAGTTTAATAATATTATAGTAAACATGATAAACAGATTAATTTTAAATTGCTCTATAATAGAATATATAATGCCGAATGATCATTAATACTTCTCAACATTCTTGGTTTAATGATTCTTCAATCTTCCCTCTTAGTGGATTATTGATCAATAAGAAAAAAATATTGAAATAATTTCCTAAATATAACAAATTTATCCAAATTTATTATCTTAACTTAGATTGACATCATTTATTACTGATACAAAATACATCACATCATCATCCATGGTAATAATAATATCCCTGTTTGGATTTTTTGTCAACAAAAATAATAAAAATGTATAAATATGTGTCTTAAACAGTTTATTTCACTCTCAACCTTGTTTATAATTAATAAAATGGTTGAACAAATATGTGAGTAATCAATTAATAAAATATAGTTCTATATGAAAACTTCATGGTTAGTAAAAAAAATTACCAATTAACTTCTCTACATTATTCTTCCTAACCATGTATCTCTCAAAAAAGCCATGAAATTCTTGTCATTGATCCATTTATTACCCCTATATTAATAGTTTATCTAATCAAAATAAGTATTTTATAATGTCATTAATATTCCATAAAAATAAAAAAATTAATAAATTAATATAACTTATATCTTCAAATAAAAATAAGTATTTTTTGGAAGGTTATTGAATACTACACTCCATCGATCGGTACGCTCTATATTATATTTGTCATTGTTTATATTGTTTTCAAATAAACACCAGGATTCCACTTTTCGTTGTAAAAATTGATTCTACTAATATAGATCACCTCAAAGTTAAATATTTTCATTCAACTATAATCTTTTCACTATAAGATAATCAATCTAGTATTATACCTAAATTTAGCACCTTTAATTTTCAATATATATAAAAAATTAAACATATATTAGAATAATTTTTTTCTCTAAATTTTATTAGTGAGATCCATGCATCTTTATAATGAACTATCCAAGAGAGACATGAAACTCCACCTAAGGTGGCCCTCCACAAGGTATAGGGAAACAAAGTAAAAAAACAAGTCCCATGAATAAATTGAATGTGGAAAAAAGATAGAGTACAATTCAAAATAAACTGATGATGTTTTTAAGATATTAAAATTCATTCTCAAATGGCTAGACATACATTTAGAACTACAAAATCTAAAATCCAAGTCTACATGTGACCGTACATCCCCACAAGACTATCCCGCTATGGAGAAAATGAAATCCAATATATATTAGTGAACTACATGGAACCCATTACTTTACCATATTCATTGAAAAAACATCTACAAACTCCCAAAGATAAAAAGTAGATTTTGATAACAACTCCAGGTATTATTTTTAATAAATATTCAATAAAAAAAAATTATATCATAAAATAATTGATGTATCTCTAAAAAAAATACATTTTATAACACATTTTCAAAAAATAATGAATTTTGGGGGTTTTCATAAATCCATTCATATTCACACTAATAATGAATATGAAAAATACCACTCATAATGAATATAAGAATAATAAAACCACCAATATATGAACTATATGACAAAAAAGTTGGAAACCAGCCATGAAACATAACACCATGCATAATAACCATAAATGAAAAAATACAATATTTGGGGTCTAGACTATAAGGATACATACTCATATGTATAAAGTAATTATACGAAAAATGAAATGAATCATGTGAATCAATCCAACATCCATTTATAACATTTGTTTTCAATATTGAACATATTGTGGTGTTATACACACTAAAGTGACATTTGTTCATTTCTTAGTACACCTAAGGTTCCCAATGTACTATGATTTCCAAAAACTATTTGGACATCATTCTCTATATTTATAAAACATTTTCACATAAAACCCACCATATTTATAATCCACATCCTAATTGGTTTCCAAAAAAGGTAAAAGAAATCAATTTAGTATCTAAGATAATGATAAAATATTTTATAAAAAATGTAATGTACCTTGAATTGATCCATAAAGAATAACTGAAAACCACCATGAATCTGATGGTAGAAGCCCACATTGCACCACAATAAGTTTATGTTTTTCCTTCTATGGATTAAGAGGTTATTAGATATAATAATGTTCCAATATAATTGGGTAAATTCAATCTTTTAAAGGCTTGAATAGGGGGAAATGTTAGGCTTTATAGATGGATAAATTTTGTTCCATCTATGTGTGTCCTTTTCTCATTGAAAAAAACGATACATATATCTATGTAATAAGACATAGGGTTAGGTCAAATTATGCTCAATACATGTGAAACCTCTTTCAAACCACCCTAAAAACCACAAAATATCCCTATCTAGTTATGTGGTTTGATTAACAATGATAAGACTTTTAAAAACTCCTCTTGATACCTATATTTTCATTATTCATGTTTATGACATTTCTAGTACTGACTATTTTCCCTAAACATGTTACTAGCTTATTTCTAAAAAAATATTAATTTTCAACCATTGTTTCCTAAAAACCTCTAGAACAACCAATATGATAATGTAATCCATACCTAGTGCACAAAGGGAATCACAAATCTCCCACCATTAATACCTTATGACCCCAAAACTACTCGATATTCGGAAAAGAAAACGGAGAGGAAAAACTCTACCTAATAAATTATTCCCCCAAATGTATCTCATGGATATCCCATCTACAGTTTCATACTTCATGGACCAAGGTAATTTTTTAACTTCACTATACCCTTTCTTGGAGATCTATAATGTGAACTAAATTCACAACCACAATGGTGATGGTCTCAAAGATCGATGTCATTCTATTCAATCACGTATGATGGTTCCTGTTGACACCTCCTTCACAAGGAAACATCAGACATTTCATGAATTTGTTTAAGGAGAAATGAAAGTCCAACCAATCTAATATCTATCAAATTTTTTTAATGATATAAAATGGTAAAAAACCTCACTACCAATATACCCAACTTACCCAACCGATGATGTCCCAATCGAGGAGAAACTCTAATAATGACCTTATAACAAAACAAATTCTTGTAGAAGATTAGCACCATTCACATTGGATTTATAATTACTATGTTTTATAAATAATATCTTTATGAATAACCACACCATTTCCATCATCCATTTAAAAATTATTGTCCCAAACAAGGGGTATCTCCCAAATCTTCCCAACCCAAAGTATATCTACATGTCTACAAATAAAACAAATCAAAGAGAACCATCTTAATCAATTCATAATAACTATTTTTATTAGAAAATTTGATTAGAAGAATGTTCTTTTTCCAGGAACCACCAAATTCAAACATGCATACCAAAAGCATATCATTATGGATCTAAATAGATCACTCAATTTTCCCATCAATATATTGATGATATTACACTGTTAATTTAAAATAATAACACACCACCTCTTACCGAACATTACAAAACGTGGATATAAACTGAGGGTCCCTATCTAAAATGATTATAGGTGGATCCACGTGACTCTTTAGATACTCTTGAATTCACAAGTCCTCGAGTTGTTCCACCTTCATTGTCTACTTGAAAAGGAATAAATTTTATTATTATTTAACTCAACCAAATATAACCCAAATGATATCCTTTAAACTATGATTCTTGGGGAAACAAAGAACAATGTCCCTAAAAATATCACCCTACTTCCATATCATAATGGAAAACGGTTTTAATAACACAATAGTTCTCTGGTTTTACGCCTTAATTCATTGACATGCAATGCATTGTAGCCCAATTTATAAAATTTATCTCCGCAACCATGTACACTAAAAACTATGTTTCAAATCATTATACATATTTCTTTTCCAAATTTATATGGATCAATAAGACTGGTGTCTAATATCCAACAATTCCATCCTCAAATACATAGGAAAATCAACCTTCCTTGGAAAAATGAAGCACCAACATGAGTCTAAGTCCATACCCCAAAGGTATCCCCACCATTTAGGATTTAAATAAATCACTAAAAATAATATTATAACACCTTACCAAGCCAAACCCACTGGGTAAATTATGAGTTATCCATTATTGAGTCTGTGAACACCTTTCAATCAACCTTTTTTTCTCCCAAGATCTCCTTAGTAAAAAAAACACATCAGTGAAAAATTATTGTTTGATTCCTTTAAGGGTTGAGTCAATAATTTACTTCTCAATTCATGGATGACCATGTTACATTTCCTAGGAGTATAATAAAAATAGTATTTTAATTTTTGAAGTTATTCATCCCAACATTTCTATCACATTATTATTTCCTTATGAGGAAAAATAACTTCAGGATTTTATAATCAAAATATAAAAAAATTACTCCTAAAAGAAATAATATCACCATATCTGGTGTTAATGTATAAAATCTTCCAACTCAAGTACATGGGTAGGGTTTTTTATCATTATTTTATAGATTTAAAGTACCGTAGGCCACTACCAACCTTTCAAGCTTCAAGACACCCCCTTAGTATCATACCAGAAGGAGTGTAGTTAACATAATTAACATAAATTAATTCTAGAATAATAAAAATTGGATAAGTAAAATTTTCCTTTAGTTCATCAAATGGCCATTGATTTTTTAAATTCATTTCGAAATTATCACCCTTATAAGTAAAATCTATCTTTTGATATGACTGCTTGGAGATGTTTGGAATAAAAAACCTATATTAGTTAGAATATCCCAATATTCTCTAGATATAAAACACTCTTTTTTGATTCTACCAATAAATTACCACATGAATATTTCTAGTATCCACCGAGATTCCCCTCTCATATTTGACATTCCAAAAAATAAATAATTCATATATCCAAAAAACACAATTTGAAGTATTAATGAAAAATAAATTTTCTTACATGTTTTTTGAAGATGAAATTTAATTGATCCATATGTGCCTCATCTAACTTAGAGTACACTAATATATAATAAAAAAACATGACTATTAAAGTATCCCAAAATTAGTATAATTTCTAGTTCATAAAATCTATTAATACCAACGGAGTGTTTGTTAGACTGAATGATATTTCCAGAAAGTCAATATGACCATATCTGTTTGAAAACATTATCTTCATTATAAACACTTGTAAGACTCATAAAACATTCTATCCTAACATCATGTTAATCTTAGAAAACCAAAAAGATACAATTATGTGATCAAAAAATCATAAATCCTTGTCATGGTGTTCTTATTTATAATGGTCACCAGATCTATCATTCGATAACCAATGAATAGTCTGAGGTTTATATCTACCTTCATAGAAAATAGGACATGTAAAATCCAAGGTGACATGATATGGTTAATAAATAAATTATCATTATGTTTTTACTATTGAAAATTATCATCATTTTACTTAATAGAAACTATATAATAAGAAGACCTATAAATGTGAATCATACTAGGAAGCTGGTCAATGGTGAACTTGAACTCTCTCTATGGTGGTATCCTAAAAAATTCTCCCGAAATACCTTGGGATGTACACTCACTAATATACGAAGTGGACTACTCAAAAGATATTAAAAGATATCAAGGAATTTTTTTATTACTTGTATGAGTTAATTCTATCATAAGTAACTACTAGAATGTCCCTCCCAAATCTAGAATATCATTCTTTATAATAGGCATTTGAGAATAAATCAAGAGATAGAAACTAATGTTGAAAATGATAATAGTTGGATAGGTCCTTAATGCTAATAGTTGAGTCCATGCTAGTAATATAGTTCAAGATATCAAGGATGGGGTCTAATAAGTTCCACACCACTTCATGGGAATATATCATTACCTAAAATGACGAATAATTGAATCCTTGTGTAAACAACCTTTCCAAATTTGGGTAATGATCGAAAAACAAACAATTAAGATCCAAACACAAGAATGATGTTTCAATTAAATTATATGGTATTAAATAATGAATAGAACCTACATAAAATAAATCTAGTACCAAAGAGGATTAAACAACCACCATGATGCTAACACTGGACTACCCATCTTCAGATTCCTTCGATGCATACTTAAAATCATAAATATGTCTTATATCAACTCCTCACTAATTATTTTTAGCCATATGATCATCCCACTTAGCACAAGGATATGTTTAACCACCCTTACAAGGATCAGAACAAACCAACAAATCCTTTATGATAGTGGACCCCACATTAATACCTTGTAAAATACTTCTAATAAATTAACTGATATGACCATATTACCCATAATTATGAATGGTTTTTTGTTCTTAATTATAATTAGACATTTTATTTCTACTACTTTTACAATGATAATTATAAACCTTCCAAAATCCTGACGAATCCACAAAAACAACTCCCAAAGAAGAATAAGTGCCTTTATTTTTCCTTCTATTCTCAGATGATACACAATAGAAAACAACTGTAGCAGCTGAAAATCCACCAAAACCCATCTTCCTAGCAATGTTTGTAACATCTAGAGCCTCCTTATCAACAACCTCCACAAAGTTTTTACAGAATAAGATAATCAACATCAACCAAATATTGTCCCTGAAACCCACCTCAAACCTCTAATATTTATGGTATTTGTTAATAATAAGAACATATTATAGATGAAATAACATAGTGAAATGGGTGGCAAAATACCTAACCATATTCTTCCCTTGATATATGTTCATTAATTCATAAGAAAAATCCACACAAAACATATCAAGATAAAACATATTAATTATTACGTTTTCGAAAAAATTATAGGTATGATTCTGTTCAAAAATATCATGGACAATTGATTTGCACCATTATAATCCTAGTCTATGAAGAATGGTTTTAGACAAACACACCTTAGTGTACTATATATTTGTTTTGAAAATGAAGATCATTTCAACTCACTCATGATAGTCTTTAGATTTTGGGGGTCCATTATCACCATAAAATGTGGTTGGACCATATTAATAAATTATGAAAAATGATCCTACACTCATGAATAGATTCAAACACATGCATAACCTATAGTCTGAATATGGAAGATTTTAGCTTCTATCATAGAAGGGTCAATTGGATGAATTTTCAATAAAAATTATCTCATCACATCCTCACTTGGATTTGAAATATCTCTTTTTAGGGGAATTTTATAATAAATGGATAAATGAAATATCCCACAAACTTGATGGAAATTCTATATTCAAATAATAACATAAATAATCCTAATAAATCCCTTCAAATTATAATAAATCAATTTAATTATGAATTCCATGAATTAAGGGAAAAATTAGGAAAGAGGTTCAGTTAAATAAACCCCAAATCTAGTTCATTTAAATAGACTCAAACACCATGTCTAAATCATGGATGAAATCCATTACCTCCCATATTAACTCGAGTTCTGACATGGATATGAGTTGGATATGAAAACTCCCATGCATATTACCTGAATTATGACAGTCCTAAATAATGTCAAATAAACAGGATTAAAAATATGTGAAGATTCAAAACCCTTCCATGAGGGTAATCAATCTAATATCATTTTGTAATTAACTATACCTAGGAATCTGAACACATCACCCAAGGGGGCCCTCCACATGGTAGAGAGTAAAAAAACCAAAACAAGTTGCACAAATAAGTGGAATGAGGAAAACCAATTTTGTAAAATGTGTAAGAAAGAGTAAAATTCCATGATATATTTCATGGTAATCCCCATTGGATACACCTGAAAATAAAATAAGAAAATAAAAATTTTATTCTCTATATGACCATACATTACCCCGAAACTATCTCATTATAAAGGAGATGAAAACCTAAGGGATATGTTGAAGTACATGATGCCCATCCCTTCTCATGATTCCTAAAAAATACATCTACAAACTCTCAGAGGAAAAATTATGGTGTGACAAAAACCATAACTTTATTCCACTAAAAAATATATATAGAGATTAATAAAATGAAAACAATATCTCGATCTTTATAAAAAATAAAATTTTGAAGTATTAGAAAAACAATTTTTAAAACAACATTTGTCTTTAATAAAATCCATTCATACTCACATAAACAAGTAATATGATAAATACCTATGATAAATAATCTAATAATAAGAAAACCCATCCATTGATTCATTATAAGATATTCGAATGAGAAAAATCAAAAAACATACCAGCATCTAGAAGATGAAAAAGAATAAATGAAAAGGAAAATTATTTGGGCTTCATCCTATGAGAATTCATACTAGTAACTATAAAGGGAAAATAAGAACTAATCTAAGAATCATATGAATCCATATAATAACAAGTCCAATCATAGAATGTCAATATCAAACCTCTAGGGGTGTTACACACAGTAATGTCACATACATCTATTTCCAGATTCTCTTCATTTTCCTCATGTTATATGTTTTCCAAAAACCATTTTTAAACAAAGAAGACTTTTATAAAAAAATTATAAATAAAATAATTACCAATTTCATGCATGGAAATACATTATATAATCCAAACTACCCTTGTGGCAACCCATCCCCCGGGGCCCATGCCGTGACTATTCCAAACCCGCCATCCATAAGCCAGGGGTTGGTGAGTGGAACTGGAAAGGCGAACCCAAAAAAGGGAAGGGATTTCCTTTAAACTGGTACACAAAAAGATTGGTAACACTACATAAAAGTAAAAGATGAATGAAAATAAGTATAACAACCACCACTAAAAACCACCCTTCGGAGTAAAAGTAAGTACTGAAGGTAAAGTGGCCTATATACAATCCCAACTAAAAGAGTGGTACATAAAAAGGAAAAACAAGCTCTAAAAATTGTCCTCCAAGGATCCTACCAGAAGGGTAGGAACAGCTCGTCATTACATCTCACCAAGTCAAACGTTCACCTCCATGTACCATCTATCCCTAGCTCTCCAATGTCTTAGTCAAGATGTCTGTCATCTGCCCAAGAAACAATAAGGTACGGGCGAAGCCCGTGCAGTGGTGAGTATAAAAATACTCAGTAGGGACCCAAAGAGCCTAGAGGGTCTCTCATAATTCCAGAAGGAAAAACAAAAAAATCATGATCTCAATCAAATAGCACAATGTAAAATACATCTCACACTCGTTATACAACTTGATGAACATGAATGAAGATGAATAGTCATAAAGATAGATCATATAATTATATAGAGAAGATTTTTCCGCTAGACCCCACAGGGTCACTAGGTGCTGAACCACAGAGGATTTCTAGGTCCTGAACCATAGAGGATTGCTATGTTATGACCCATAGAGGATTATTGGGTGCTGACCCACACAGGATCACTACATGCTGACCCCTGGGGGATCGCTACGGGCTGACCCACCGTGGATAGCTAAGTGGTTACCCACATATGATTGCTAAGTGCTGACCCACAGAGTATTTTTAAGTTCTTATCCACATAGGATCGCTACCTGCTTATCCATATAGGATCGCTAGGTGATGACCCATAGAGGATCTCTATTCCTTCATCACGTCACAACCAGCCACTGGATTCACTCACATAGAATGCTTCATTTCCTGAGGATCGGATCCTCATGCCACCAGTCATCTCATAGCCGCCATGAAGTCCCACATAGATGTAACCCAAATTCTCATCTTATTGTAGGGTTATAATTAAATAGATGGCATGCCAATAAGATGTCTGGTCTGTAAGATATAGTCCAAAAAGAAAATAGGGCCCCTTTGGACCCGGTCAGACCGACCTGATCCAACCCAGCCATTCTCTAACATCTGTCAAAACTCAAGTGTATTATACCACAAGGACCGCCTCATCGTAGGGTCCTCACATTGTAGACGATAAATTAATTTGATTCCTGGTATGTGAGTGATATCCATTTTACTCAAACGTGGCAGGTCGGGCCCGGTCTGACGCGGTCAGACCGACCTGACCTGACCCAAGGGTCTGGTGAGGGTCCCGTAAGGGTGCAGCTAGAATGGCCCATTAGGACCACAGCTTGGGCCCGACTGGTAGGATCCGACCTATTTGGTGGGTCCCAGCATGGCCGGCAGTGCCTGACCCGGCTTGAGAACCTGACAAGCACGGTGTTGGCCAGTTGCGCTGGACCAGAGGTGGGGCATACAGTTCTCCAAGTAGGATGTGCCAGTGGGGCACCGCCCCATCTCTCGAAAATCCAGGCATGATTCGTCCATTGGTGTGCCTATATAGTGGTAACTCGTCTTCCATGCGATGCATTGGAGTTACGCTATTGACCTATCGTGGTCATCCTGCCACAACACATTGTCATCATCCAATGTTGACGGGAACGCTTCCATCTGCCAGTACATCTACCAAGAGCCGACGGCCACAGTTCCTGCGTGCACCGCCTCCTCCACGTGGTTGGAATGGGCCAATAGCCACCGACATTAGAAGCTACTTTTTTGGGCCACCGGAGATGCTCTGTTGGTCTATTTTCCTTCCTATCTGCACCTACAGGCCTCTCGGGTTGCCGCCTCAACTACGAGCCCCTTTGATTTTCCTTGCATCCTCATTTATTAGTCTCCCATGAAGAATGCCAAAACACCAAGATTAGAGGAGCGTTCATGACTTGTTTGGATTGGCACGTACCCTCAGCATTAGTGTTTAAACAAGGTAAATGAAACAATCACCTCAAAATTTAAGAATCAACCCAATGTGAACCCCCAAAACAACCTACCATAATACAGAATGAATCATAGATCAACCCATTAGTAGGATGATCTATGTTCACCATATTATTCAAGAACTATATGGAGGAAACCCTAAACACTTAGAAATTAAATAGTTCCCCTTCCTGGATTTGGTGGAATCCGCTGGGAATGAAGGAATAAATCTATGTTTGAAGTCGTTCATCGTCATTAATCAATCTCGGGATCGAATCCTCCAGTGGTCATCGATTAATAACTATTCCTCATTGGAGGGTGACATTGTCGATGCTTTTTCAGAGGTTTCCCATAGTTTCCAATCCATACTCAAACGGATTAATTAGACTATTTTATAATGGCTTTGACATTGATCATTAATGTGGTTCATTTATTATCCTTTATTAAGGATCCATTAAACATATTAGCATTGTGGTTACACAACCAACGTAACGAGTCATTAAATGACTCTCATTTAATGACCATCCTTACACTACAGTTCTGCAAACTACCACTCAATAGTTGAACAAAAAATAAAATAATTCATTTAGTTATTTTATTATTTTTTGTTCTAAAAGCCCAAAAAATTATCTCTTCCATATAAAACTTTCGTGGTCAATGTTATTCTTGGTCTAAGGAAATCATTTCACTTCAATTTCAATGATTCCCTTAGATTTCAATTCTAAGCACCGGTTCAAATGAATGGAAACCCTCCCATACATTCAGTTAAGTGAACATAAAGAAATTTAAAAATTCCATTCTAGGCTCACTGGGCCTCGGAGTAACGTGTCGTCGATTTTTGTAGCATCTAAAAAATTTTATATTATTTAAAAATATTATATTGAATTTATGGGTCTTTACATTCTCCCCACATTAGGGCATTATGTCCCTAAAAGCTACAAAAAAGGATAATAAAAAATGGGGGCACTTAGCACTAATTTGTGCCACCCACTCCCATGTTCTCTCTTAGAGGTTTCTGTGCTACCAAAAAACTTGCACTAGAGGGATGGACCATATATGAAGGACCTGCTTCTATTGATTCTTTATCTCCACTATGAACTCTGTAAAAGTCACTACATCATCAACGTCTAGCTCTCCCTAGTCGATGACATGTGATTGGTCATCCACATATCTCCTCAGTTCCGACACGTGGAAAAATTCGTGCACTCGGTGCATATGTGGGGGAAGATCTAGGTGGTACGCTAACTCACTAGCTCTGCTGAGAATCTAGAATGGTCTGATAAACCTCAAATATATCTTGTCTCCTTGGCCGAATCTCTGCAATCTACATCGGGGAGAGACCTGAAGGAAAACATGGTCTCCCTCCTCGAACTCCAAGGGTCTTTGTTTCCTATCGGCATAAGCTTTTTTCCTACTATATACTATTATCATCCATTTCTGGATGATATGCACCTTCTATGAGGTAGCTCGTACCAACTGTGGACCATAAGTGCTGACTCCCCTGGGTCTATCTATCATAGAGGTTATCTGTATTTTCGATCGTACAAGGCCTCAAACGGTGCAATGACATTGGTGGAATGATAACTGTTGTTGTATGAGAACTCCACCAGTATAATGAGGCCCTCCCAACTACGAAAATAATCAAATATGAAAACACGAAGCATGTCCTCATGTATCTTTATAGTCAGCTCCATCTGACCATATGTGTGTGGGTGAAAGGTGGTGCTCAAGTGTAGCTGAGTCCCGAACGCCCCTTGTAACCCCTTCCAGAATAGGGATGTAGAACGAGTGGCATGATCTGAAATGATTGTTGATGGTACCCCGTGAAGTTGTACAACCTCGTGAATATAGAGGTATCTCAAACCCACTAGTGATCCCTAGTCTCAGATGGGTAGGAAGTGCGACAACTTTATGAGTCGTTCAATGATCACCCAGATAGAATCGTGGCCCCTGGATGTGTGTGGTAACCATGTCACGAAGTCTGGGTAGATCCTATCCCACATCTATTCTGGTAACTCAATTGGATGTGATAATCCCACTGGGACCTGATGCTCAGCCTTCACTTACTGAAAAATGAGGCATTAGGAAACAAACTCTACAAATGCATTCTTTATCCCTGGTCACCAATACTGATGACTTAGGTCTGGGTACATCTTCCCAACACCAGGATGTACTACCAAAGGGGACATATGGAACTCCCTCAACATCTTCTCTCATAGTGTCACTAGTACCATGATTTTTCCTCTAAAAATAATGAAGTTCTCCCCACCTTCTAAAAATCCATCAGGATCCGGCCCTAAGGATATCTGAGCACATTGGGCCTTGCAGTTAATGTCCCCACGTTTTTCCTACCTAACTCTTTGAAGGAGTGGGGGAGTGACTGTCATAGACTAGAGGTGAGCTACTCCATCACTATCCATGTAGGATAAATACAATGTGGATATCCACTCTATCACCTCACTCAGAAACTGTAGACCAGACCTCCTGTTGAGTGCATCTTCCACCATGTTCCCCTTCCTAGGAGTTTAGACCATCTCAAAATCATATCCCTTGAGAAACTCCATCCATTTCTATTATCTCATGTTCAGGTCCTTCTGTGAGAAGATATACCTAAGGCTCTTTTGATCGGAGTAGATAGTAAATTGTTATCCCAATATTTAGTGTCACCCCATCTTTAATGAAAAGAACACTACTACTAACACTAGTTCATGGGTCACGTAGTTCTGCTAATGTCATCTCATATTTCGGTAGTAGTAGGCGATCACCACTCACTCCTGCATCAGGAAACATCCCAGTCTGGTCCCTGATGCATCATAGTATACTACATACTGAACATCCTCATCTGGTAGCCTCAATATGGGGAAACTCGTCAATATCTGCTACAGGTCCTAGAAACTCTGCGGTCATCTCTCTATCTATACAAAGGGTTTCCCATCCTTTATCAAAGTTGAAAATGGTGCGGGTACTTGGGAAAAGTTGGGTACAAATCTCTGGTAGTACCCATCCAACCCCAAGAAACACCTCACCTTAGTGACACTCCTATGAGTCTCCCAAGAAATCATGGCCTCTATCTTTTTTGGATCCATAGAAACTCCAGCCTCAGAGATAACGTGTACCAGAAAGGGGGCATCCTGTATCCATAATTGGCACTTCAAAATATTTCCATAAAACTAGTCCCCTCAGAGTGTATCAAAGAATATATATAAATGTGTGGTGTTCCCCTCCTCTGATTCTAAGTACACCAAGATGCCGTCAATGAAGAGCACCACTAAGTGATCAAGGTAAGGCTGAAAGATCTTGTTCATGAGCATCATGAACATGACTGTGGAATTGGTTCCACTGAAAGGAATCACCAAGAACTCATAATGGACATACCAAAATCTTAAGGTTGTCTTCAGGACATCCTCATCATATACCCTGATATGACGATATCATTATTTGAGGTCTCTCTTAGAAAATGAAGATGTTCCCTTCAGCTGGTCAAAGAGATCATCAATCATCGGCATAGGATACTTGTTCTTCATGGTCACCTAGTTCAGGCACTGATACTCCATGCAATTTCTCAGGATTCCATATGACTTCTTTGCAAACAACACCGGGGCTTCCCATGGAGAACCACGAGGTCTTACAAACCCCTTCATCAGAAAGTCCCCCAATTGTCTCCTCCACTCAAAAAGCTCCACGAGAGATATCTGATATAATTTTATAGATATCAGTGTCGCCCATGGTATAGGTAAATGTATAAATATACCTATTAATGATGAGGTGGTCTTGGAACATCCTCAGGAATGACATCTGCATATTGGTCCACCACTAAAGGATAGCTCAGACTCCTCAAGTCAATTTCACTGAGGGTAAGTCTAGAGAACTAATGTGTGATTGGATACACCATCCTTCGAGAAAGTCCATCATGTGCTACAAATGTTCTTTTCTTTCCAGTGGAATAAAACCCAATCCCATCCTCATGGACACACCTCACATTTCACCTATAACAATCGATCTAAGCATATACAGTGGTTAACCACTCCATACCAAAGATGGAATCATAAGTCCACGACACTACTACTAGGAGATCCCAGCTGATGATCTCACCTTCTTGAGTAAGATCACACTTCTAGTATCAGTGTGTAATCATCAAATACTCTCTTTTAAGGGTCTTTAATTGTAAGGATCGAGCCAAAGGCTCCACCAGAATCTCCAAGCTCTTACCAACAGTCATGGAAATGAAAGAGTTACAGGAACCGATGCCTATAAGAATGGTAACTTGGGTGGTGTAGGCATAGATCATACCTAAAATCAACTCTGGAGATCCATGGTCATAGGCCTATGCTTCCTAAAGCTGAGCTTGTCCCTTTTCATGTTCTCCCTAAGGCTGGAGTGGAACACCTGGAGGAGTTGGAGGTAGTACCTTAAATCGTCTCTCTCCACCTGCTGCACAACCTTCTCCTCTTCTAAGTCTACCGCCCTTCAGACCTCCTCACTCGAACATTTTGTCTCTATCTCGGTGGACCCTCAACTACTTACTGGTCATCTGCATGGGGTGTTATATTGTCACAAGACATGTGCGCCTGTCATCGTCCTATGTAACAGACTCTAGTACTTAGATGACCTCCTATACCATGTGAGCTCTTAACCTCCAACCCTACATTCGGGGGGTCATCCTTCAAAAGGTTGATCCCTCTTGGGACTTTGTGTCATATGCCTACTACCTTATGCATATGACTTGGATTCATGTCTTCCAGTGGTAACTTTTGATGTTGGTGCATGCTTGGAAAGGAAACTCTCCACCATTAATGCTCCTTCTATCACTCCAACCTACGTCGGAATGTTGGGAGAAATCATCAATTCTCTAATCTCCCATCAGTGACCATTTTCAAAGGTATGTGACCTAAATAAAGTGTCCCATACCATATATGTGGAGTAGTGTGAGATGCTAGTAAATATCGTCGAGTACTAGGCCACGATTAGGACGCCCTGTTGTAAGTGTAGTTGCTCTTGAATACGCACAGACTGTAGAGTCACTGGTAGAAACTCCATCCTAAATTAGCTCTCAAAATACTATCAGGAATGAACTCCACCTAATGTTTTTGGAGTGTTAGGAACCACCATCTCCATGCTATTCCCTATAAGAGACTAGTAGCTAGGATCACCATTCGGTCTGCTGGTGTCTCAACCATGCGGAAAACTCGTTCCATAGCCTCCAGCCAGTCCTCAGATACCTATGGATCTATCTTTCCTTGGAAAATCAGATTCGTCTCTCTCTATAAATAGGTAAATGGGTTAAATTAACATGCAATGTCCGCTGGTGGGGCTGGTGGAAACTATTTCCCTACGACTAGTGGTGCTTCTGGTACACCACCTGAAGGTTCTATCACTTTAATAGGGACATTCACCAACACCTCATCACTCAGTTGGATATGATCATGATTTGTCACTGTAATATTGAAAATATATCTACGTGGATTAATCTTGAAGAAAACAGATGTTCCATGGTCAATAATTTATACCTGTTGAGTTGTCTCAAAATAGATCAAGAGAAAATCATTTCCAAAACACATGCAACTAGTGTTTTTGTGAACTGAGTCTGAAAACAGAATTCAGGTCCTAGTGTATGGATACATCAGCCGCCGCATCAACACTGGGCTCCTCAGAATAAAATATGAACTCAAGACACATAACACAATTTCCCCCATAGAAAAATACATACTATTCATTCTTTTGGTAGAACTATCCACCTCTGATACCACTTTGTCACAACCTGTTCCCCTGAGGCCTGTTTCAGGACTACCCCATGCCTGCTTTACATAGGCCAGGGGCTGGTGACTAGCTCCGAAAAGGTGAATCCCATAAAGGGAAGACATTTCCTTTAAAACTATACACACACATAGACAAGGGACATTGTATACAAGTAAAACACAATGGAAAATAATTAGAGAAACAAACACTAAAAACCATTACTGGAAGTAAATGTAAGTACAGAAAGTGAAGGAGACAATATACAAGCCCCACTAAAAGAGTAGTACATAAAAAGGAAAAAATCTCTAGATATCATCTGCAAAAGATCCTACTAGAATAGTAGGTAAAGATCGTCATTGTGGATCACTATGTCAATCGGTCACCTCTGTGTACCGTCTAGCCTTGGCACTCCAAAGCCTCACTCAACCTGTTTTTCATCTGCACAGGACACAAAAATGTGTGGGTGAATCCTGTGCAGGGGTGAGTATAACCATACTTAGTAGGGACCCTGAGACCCCCGAAGGTACCTCATAATTCCACAAAGGAAAACCACAAATCATGATCTCAATCACAGAGAAAAAATTAAAAGTCATCTCTTGCCATGTATTTAACATAAAAAATATGAATAAAGATGATTAGTCAAAATGCATGAACATATTATTCTATCAAGAGGATTTTTCATCTAGACTGCATTGGGTTGGTAGGTGCTGACCCATAGAGGCTCTCTTGGTGATGAAACATAAAGGATAGCTACAGGCTGACCCAAGGTGGATCTCTTGGTGCTGGCCCCAGGAGGATCGCTACATGCTGAACCACGGAGGATCACTAAGTCCTCACTCAAAAAGGATCTCTAAGTATCGAACCATAGAGGATCGATAAGTTCTAATACATAGAGGATATCTAGGTTCTGACCCATATAGGATTGATATGTGCTAACCCAAATGGAATCTTTAGGTGCTCACCCACAGGGGATCTTTATTCTTTTAACACGTTACAGCTAGCCACTGGATTCCCTCACGTAGCATTCTTGATTTCTAGAGGATCTACTAATAAAGCCTTAATTCATATCTAACCCTCTAATAATTTACACTTATAAGTAACCAAAAGTATTTTCTATTAGTAAGGGTTCCCACGTGACATACTACACATCAATCGGACGCCTTATCTATACGAAATAGGCAAAAAGGTAAATAGGGCCATGTTGGATTCAAGTCTAATCAAACCCACCTGTACTCCAACTTCTACTAAAAATAAATTGGAGTATCTAAAAAGAACTACCGCATCTCAAGGTTCCACACTCCATTGACGGCGCATGAATTGGACGTCCGGCCTACGAATTATAGTTGTTTTACAGAAATGGGGGTCGGTCGTGTCTGGGTCTGGTCCAATCCGGCCGGACCGACCAGACCTGACCCGATGGTCCGGTGAGGGAGCAATAAGGATCCATCCCAGCTGGACTATTGGGCCCATGGGTACATCCTGTCTTGTGGGGGTTCGGCCTTACTGGCGGGGTCCGACCCAACTGGAGAAATCGGGCCCCGCGGTGTGGGCCGGTTGCACGGTGCAAGCCGGTTGTGCATTGTGGGAAGATTGTGCGGTGTGGGCTGGTTGTGCTCGACAATACGCAGGGAATTCAGTTCTCCCAGCTGGCGGTGCTAGCGGTGTGCCACCCCATCTCCCAAAAAGGCTTGCGGGAGCAGGTCGTTGGTGCGCCTCCCCAGTGGTCGTGTAGCTGCTTGTCTTCCACATGGCGCTTCAACATTGCATCCTCCACCTACTTCGATCGCCCTTCCACGACACCTTACCAATGTGACGCGCCGCCATATTCTAGTTCTACTGGAAGGAGTGGGATTCCCCTTGCCACTGTGGCACCTATGGGCCTCACGTCCTCTACATGGTTGGCACAGGCCGGCCGCCGCCAGGCCGGTGGTTCCGCCTCGTAACCTAATTATGTGTGCCACTGAAGATGCTACGGTCATTCATTTTATTTCTCATCTACGCATACGGTCCTCTTGGGTTGCTGACTTTACTAAAAGCCCCATGGATTCACCTTGTTGCCTCGTAGCTCGATCTCCCTTGAAGAAGGCACAAAAATCGAGATCAATGGAGGGTCCGGGTCTTGTTCAGATTTGTTCACGCCCTCTGGGTTAGCATTTCTATAAGGTAAAAGAAGAAACCATCTCAATGTTTAAGAATAACCCCAAAGAGAAACCCAACAATATCCTCCCGCAATATAGAATGAATCGCGGAACAACTTGTTTGTCGGTTGATCTTCCATCACCCTATTATTCACGAACTTGAATGGGGAAACATTAAACACTGACAAATTAATTAATTCCCATACCTGGATTCAGTGGAATCCACTACAGATAAAGGAAAGAATCCATGTTTTAAGAAGTTTGTCGTTGTTTGTCGATCTCTTGATCAAATCCTCCAATGGTCGTCGATCGACCACTCTTCTTTGTTGGAGGGTGATGTCATCCATGCTTCGTTAGAGGTTTCCTATGGGTTCCAATCCCTTTTCCATCATATTAATTAAATAATAATATAAGTTCATTGACATTGATTACTAATGTGGTTCATTTATGAACAATAATTAATGATCCATTAAATATATGAGTGTTGCGGTTACACAACCAATGTAATGATTCATTAAATGAATCTCATTTAGTGATCATTATTGCACTGTGGTTCCGCCAACTGTCTCTCAACAGTTGAAGAATGAATAAAATATCTCATTTAGTTATTTAATTATTTTTTCTTAAATTTAAAATAATTAACTCTTCCATTTGACCTTTTCTAGTCAATGTAATGCTTCGCCTAAGCGAATCTTAGTGTAGTAAGATCAACGGGGCCCTGGATTTCAATTCTGATCACCAGTTCAAAAGATATACAACCCACTGGCACGTTCACTAATGTGAACTTAAAAAAAATTCAAAATTATTTTTCGGGATCACTGGGCCTTAGAATCACGTGACATAGATTTTCACAACCTCGAAATAATTCCATATAATTAAAAAAAATATACAGAATATTTGATTCATTACAACCCTTAAGTCATTTTATCAAACACTTAGGGTTCTCAAATATATTTTAGAAAAAAGACTACAAAAACATAAATTTCTAAAATAAAATCCACCTTGAAATTAAATTAATCACTATCATAAATAAATCCAAATAAATTATATAATAATATAAAATAATTCAGGAATTAGAACCTTTTAATAGAGATGCCTACCTCATGAATGATGATAAACTAATATCATTGGAGAATAGAGATTTGGAATGAGTTGATTAGGTCCTAATGAGTATAGATTCATAATAAACATATCTCTTCCCCATATAACCCATAATATCTGGAATCCATAGCCTAACCACTTTCCAACGATATTAGGGGAGAAGAGATCAAGTGAGGATCTATGAAGAAGGTAGAAAACCAGATAAAAAGTAAATCATACCTTGGAGGGATCCATCAAGAATTATGTAAAAACACAAAAAATCCATGTAAATATCCCCCTATATCACTGAAGGGATTATAGTTTGATGCTAATGGGGATTTGGAGGTGATTAGATATAAAACTAAACAAGAGAAACATATAAATCCTACTTTTTTAATAGTTCAGTTCTAGAACATGGTTATAATTTAAGGTCACACAAACCATGTGTCAACCATGTGTGACCATTGTACCATTGAAAAATAATATGCACAACCACCTAATTTAATCCATGTAGTTTTGAAAAGAATCATTAGAGTTGTGAGAAAACTCTCAACAACCACCCAGACACCCACAGAACTTCCATGCGGAGTTGTCTAGTTTGACTAACAATGGTCAAATTGTGTAAAAACACTCTAGATCCCCATTATTCCATGCCACATGTTTTTTAATAATAATTCACCCTAACAATGTTTCTTTCTTGTTTCTCCCAAAAATTTGGGTTTTAACCCTTATTTAAAGAAAACCAGTATAAAGAATAGTACGATTACCCAAGAATATGTAAGGGAATACATGTGACCTAGAGGGAGTCATATTATCATATTGGTTTATCAACCCAAAAATCCTTCCATTTCAGTTGTAACATGGATATAATTATTTGTTTTTTCTCCATTTAGTTTTTTATAATAAACTCATTTTCTTGTCTATTATTCATGATCATTTAATCTATCTATTTGTGTGAAATTATCTTGTTCACATTATTAGTAAAAACATATATACTACCTAGTGTTTATATCATTTAATTCATTATTTCTAACAAGGTTATTAGTATGAGCTTTTACATTATTGAATTTTTTGTAGAATCCCTGGACATTGCACATGGCTTCTAAATAATCCTAGTTTCACCCTCATTTGAATGCTTCTACTGATATTTGACTTATTTATTTTTATAGAAATATCCCATTACAATATTCCTATTGTTTCATTCATATATATAATCACGTATTTATATATATAGATTTCATCCATAAAAAAACACATGGCTCAATTACAATGATTAATTATGTGAATTTTTTTCTGTAAAAGAATTAATTTTTCCTAATTTGGTGTAACAACCTTATCACTCTTCTTGGTCTTATATTTTTTAGTATTTTAAACTAAGTTAAACTCATATTATTTTTCATTGTGATATATTCATAGAATTTTTTTCCTTATTTCTTCAAATTATTTTTTCACATGCATGGATTTTATAAGCGCTCATTCATCATCAAAATCACTACCTTTACTTAAATTTTTTCATATATTTATTTAGGATCGAAATTTATTTAAAATTGATATATTGTTTTTATTTTTATTTTCTGTACATTTATTTGACGCATAATTTCTCCACATTGATATAGGTATTAATTTTCAGGAAATATTTGAAATATTATGTAAACAATAAATATATGTACACCCTCAAATTTTACAACATCCAATTATTTGGTAAACCATGTTATTTCCCTTTAAATATAAATCTTGAATGTTGTGGAATGCTTCTATTTTTTAAAAAACACACTCCTTTTCATGAACTTTTGCTAAAGAAACTCTCATATCATTTTATAAAACCACATTTTATGTCATGGTATGTTTTTCATTTTTCTATCAACCAATATTTTCCGTATATGAATTTTTGTAACACATATTGTGCATATAAAAATCATTAGTATGGATAATATTTTCTTGAGAAATTTTTACTCATTATTCTTTGAAATAACATGTGATATATTTTTAATATTTTCTACCCCTTCTTTTTAATAGATATATGTAATTTAAAATAATGATCCCCTTAATAAGTACTAATGGATAAATCTATTCTGAAGATATTATAAGAAAATTCAGATTGTTTCAATAAAAAATTCATTATTTTAACCACTAGTTCAACACAGATTGTAATGAGTGATTTTTCTTGATTTATCATGGGTATGGTGGAAGTGATTTGTCCCATTACTAATAATTTCTTTTATCAAATACACTAAATGAATCCTCGAATCTTGATGAACATAACCCAATAATATTTTTAGATAGGATCCAGTCAAATATAATTTGTAAATAATTTTCTTAATAAGAATTTCCATATCTTGAGCATTCCTTCTTCATTGATGAATTCATATGGCCGAACTATTTTACCATCATTGTGGTGAAGAATTCAATGTCGAATTACACTCACTGTATCTACAAATTCTAAAAAAAGTAAAAAAAAAAGTCATCATAGGAATACCATCTACTTGTGTGGAATATTCAGAAATCATGAATTGTTAATAATAAATCATGATAAGAATGAATTTATTTTTTATGGATTCTATTTGGTTATCATAGTCTTGAGAGGGAGGAAAATGATGATCAACTATAATTCTTGAGAACATTATTTCGAATTTTAGAATGGAGATTTGATATAATTCTCAACAGAGAATTTCATTATGAATAGATAAACTCTACACCTCTCAAAATTATATAATTATGTAAATATACTTATGGTTAGACAATTAATAAATTAATATATTCCCTTACCTAATTATGAACTATAGAAAACACCACGCCAAATAATTATAATAATATTTTTATTATTATATTTCATGACATGACCTTACTCATGGATATTTAAATACCATTTCATTAATTATTAAATCAAAATTTATTGATATGAATTTAACAAAAATTTATCATTTAATAAAAATAAAATGATCTTCCCATCAATACTCCACGAATTTTTTAAAATATTCCATTATAAGTATTTATTTTAAAAAATACATATATCTATATTATTCATTGAATAAAACATATTCACTAACAAAAGAATAAATAATTATTTAAAAACCATATCACATATATTAAAAATATAAATATTTGTTGATTGAATTTATACAATAACCCAACCTCAATAATAATTATCCTCATTCTAGAGAATAATATTTCTTTTAAATGAAATTAAACATATCATTTAATTGAGATTCTTGATACAATTAATGTGTGACCATCTAAGCCTCTTTCATAGTGCTATTAAGAGATATAACATAATTCCCAAAGATAAAATTAAACAATATTCCAAGGAACTCATGGACAACATCGTTATTTTCAAAAAAACAAAAAAAATCATATGAATGATTATTATATAATATTATCTATTTCTCATATTATATCACCAATAAGTTTTATTACCATTACCATCATCATATATACATTATATAAAACTATTTTAAGGAATTAAATAAACATATCAATAACCAATATGGAAAAGGTCCTAATTATATAGTTCTATATTAATTAAAATTCCAGAGATTTATAGATCTATTAATAAGCAAGATGAAAACAAATTCTATTACTTATTAATTTATTATATCGCATTTGATTCACTAACTATCTCCAATATCACTATGAGAATATGACAACTTTGATTTTCAAAATACATCAATATATATTATTCATGATATAATTTAAAATAAAGATCTAGGAACAATACACCCATCCCTATATATGAATATCCAATGACATATATAACATTTTAAATTCTTATTAGCAGGTATGTCAGCATAATATAGCCTCTTGGAGATTACTATTTGTGAAACATAATGATAAAAAACATCATCTACTAATGAGAAACATGACCCGGATAGTTAAAACATCATTTCATTCCTATCAAATGATGTCATCAAGACTATAACATATATGTTTTATAATACCATAATGTAAGTTCAAAGTTCTCATTATATAGAGTAATTATTAAGGCCTTTTAATGTGATAAATAGTCTAAGGCCATTATAAAATTAAAGATTCATTTATGAACACTCATCATGTGATATGATATGTTTTAATATTTAGGTATTTGAATATATAGATAATTGAAAATATAAAGCAAGTTGGTGGTTAGGCACCAACTCTAATAGACTCCCAATTTCACTAGAAGAAACTACTAATATCATTCAGTCCACTAGATATCATAATATATTCATTCTTCAATTTTTATAAGTATTTATTCAATGATACCTCTATTATCTACTCCATGGAAACTCTATTTACTACAACCCCACCAATATAAGAAGGATCCATAAAGATGTGATAATTTAGAAGTATATACATCATCCATTGATGTGATCTTAGCTCCACAACCCAAACAACCACTAAAATATTTTCATAATACAATGTGATGATATCTATATAACTATTAACCAAATCATTCTTTGAGAGATAGATTCAAGTCCACACCAATAATTTAGAAACATTGAAATCTATAATATGCATATAAATTGTTTTACAATTAGAAATCAATTGATATGTTTATGCCATTAATCTCATATATCACCAGTTCTAGTGAAATACAGTTCATGATTATGATTTCATATCATTTTATTTTGTCTTGAAACTACCATTTTTATAAATCCTAATAAAAAGTTTATTGTCTATACCATAAATAAAAGACATACCTTTAGTACTCCTCAAATACTTTAGGATATTTTTAACATGTGTCTATTTTTTTATCTTCTGTATTATTGATATATGACTAACATTCTAAATGATTATACAAACTCATGTATGGAATATAGCACAGAATATATGATAGATCTAATCATTGATGTGTAAGGAATCATACTCATCATCTATCTATCATATTATTTCTAGGGAAACATTTTCTTAGAGTGATCTATACAATAATACATTTTAAATAATATATTTTATGATAATTCCATACTAAATATATTTATAACCATGATAATATATATATATATATATATATTATGCCTTAGTTTAAGAATACTATTAGGCATATAAGGAAGAATAATGATCCCTAGAATATGTGTTTATTTCATTAATTCTTTCATGTAGAATATTTTGTTAGTGATGTCTTAACAGGATAAAATTCCAGTTTCTCATTCCATATAAGTAATATATCATCAATATAAACTATTTGTAAAATAAAGACACTACATATAATCCTCTTATTGAGACACCTCTCACATTTATTCTTTATGAATCTAAATTACTAACAGATTAATCAAAATAAATGTTCTCTGGCCTTGATTCTTGCTTCAACCAATAAATATATCTCTATTACCTTTATATTGTATTAGAATCAATTGGAGTCACAAAAACCTCTATTTTTTTCATATAGGTATCTTCCATAATGTTCTGTTTATGAATGCCTACTTTTACTTCCATTTTTTAAATCTAATATTCATTTTAAACATCCATGGAAATTATAATTCCAATTGATTTAAACATAGTTACTAGTGAAAAGGTTTATTTACATTCTATTTCTTATCATAGGATAATCCCTTTTGAAAGTAGTTAGGATTAATAGGAACTGACTTTACCACCTATTTATGAATTCTTCTTCAGTATCCATTTTTAACTTTATGATTTACATCCACTAGAAGATATATCAAAACTCAAATTTCTTCATATATATAGAATTCATTTTATAATTCATTTATTCTTTACAATTTATAACATCTAATATTCTTATAGATTCTTTATTGAAATGAATTTTATAATTATCAGTTAATATTGTGTAAAAATCTTTAATGATTAGAAATCCTTATTTCTATGGTCCAATAACCTCTCTGGTCCTCTTACATGGTACTTGTGTCTCTTTAAAAACATTATCCCATGGGATTTTTGGAATTTATTCTTATGGAAAACACTTTTTTATCCCTTTATTTCATCAAATCCAATCATTCACCCACTCTTTATTTTACATATGTTCCCCCTCTGAAAAATTTTGGGATTATTTTATACTATGATATATTAAGCTTAGGGTCTTTATAGACAATATCCTTTAGTTTCCTTAGGATATCCAATAAAAAACATTGTGTCTCTGGGATATTTTTTTAATTGAGAGGCACATTATATTATTTCATTTCATAAATTCATATCTATATTTGAAACAAAAAATATTTCATTCCACTCCAAAACTCGTATGATATTCTATTTACCAATTTAGTTACAACTTAGTTTAGTCGGTGGGTTTTATTTTGTAATTAATGTCCTAAATATGATTATAGATGACTTTCATGACTCATATGTTATCTCACCTTATCTATAGAGGTTTTATTAAACCTTTCACTAATATAATTCCATTATAGTGTTTAAGGAAGAATTATATGAGATATAATCCCAAACACACATTGATAATAAATAAATACTTTGTTAATATACAACTTTTGATAATCTGAGTGATGTTTCTTAATCTTCTTAACAAGACATTTCTCTACATCATTATTTTATTCCTTAAATTTATTAAAGGAATTAGACTAGTTCCTCGTTAATTAGATATACTTAAATCATCTTATTTTATTGTAAAATATATGAAGTAAGAGTATAAATCTCCAGATTTAGTTATAAAATGTATACACATGTCGTTATGAAAATATTTAAAAATATCTATGGCCATTTCACACTTTTCACTAAATGAAGGAATGGTAATTTTTTCTTAAAAATAATAATGACAAGTATCAAGTGTGTCTAGTTAAAAGTAATTAAAATACCTTTCTTGATATAGATATAACAAATGCATATATTTTACATGATGAAGCTACTGATGATGGAACTATGTATGATACGGTTCTTGTGTCCTTTATTTTTAATCCATTTTCATAAATTCATTTTCATATTCCCGAATATAGAGACCATTATTAACATGTTTAAAAAAATAATATATTTAAAAAATATAAAAATATTCTCTCTTATTAAAATATTGAAACTATATCCATATATACAAAATATAGACATAGATATAATGTATTTAGTTACACTAAGATCATATCAACTATTCTGTACACCAAAAATAAACATAATAAGAAATATAATATGGTAGTTTCTAATTTATTGTGTATCCGTTCATGATCTATTGTTATCCCAAAGATATGACTTATCACTTGAAACATTATGAAATTTATTGTTTACCTATATTTCGATACAAATTTTAGTGTGAGAAAATATATATAACCACATAATTTTACAAATTCATAGGTAAAATTCAATAAAAAGGACAATTGAAGCTTCCCCTTTTTATTTATTAAAGTTTATTTATTATTATTGTGTACCTTATTTCCATATTCAACAAATTAAATATCTTTTTCTTTATCATGACTCTTAAACATAATCCACTAGGTTGGCTAGTTCAAGGATTCCTTACACTTGGTGTTAGTATTAGGTATTTTTACCTTCCCATTCCTCTAAGTCCTGATAATGACTGAAGGTTTTTCATAACACATGTATTTATGAACCCATAGAGCTTTTGTTAAAATATAAAATAGAAACAAGTATTTATTTTTCAAATTAAAAATCATAATAATACATGAGAAGATATGAAGTAGTAAATAAAGAATGAGTTATGTAAATAATTATTTAGTTAAATTAAATTTGAACATTCCTAAATGCTCAATATAGTCAATAATCTTGACTACATGGTTTTTGTTTGGTATATATTCTGAAATATTTCACATAAATAGTTCCATGGAGAACTATCACCACTCCAATATTTACAAATCTTGAAATTTTATAAAATGATAGGAAAACAATTATGTATGTATCCAAGTACTCAAAGATATTTCATACCATACTTGTCATGGATCACAAAATGAGGATTTCTACATCTAATAGTTTCTTAAAATATTTTTATATTTCATTATTCTCCTCTACACTAGCCTCCTTAGAAGGCACTTTAGGAATAGGTGTCCCTAGTATGTAAAATATTTTCTCTTAGCAAAGCATGTTTCTCATGAACCTTACCATATCTAGAATTTTTAACCACTAAAGATATTTCCTTTAAATTATATCTATTTCATGTATAATTTCAAGGATCCAATACATTATATTTTCAAAAACAAATTAAATATTGTTATGTGATTCATCTTGATTTCCCACTATAATGTAATACATTTTATGATTTTGGAATCCCATTATTATATGAAATCCCAATATCCCTTAAGATTGAATTTGAATTGTGGGGAAATGTATAAAATATACTTGAAAGATTCCATGTTCCCCTTCTTATAACCCAAACATTTTATAGGAAAATATTTTGAAGGTATTTTGATGGGAGGTACTTATAACTACATTAACCTGTAATTTCTCGATATATTGTGTTGGCTCCACAATCATGAAATCGTCTACTAATATTTTATAATCCCTTACCTATATTTGTTTTAAAACATTATGAATTACACATATATAAAATTTGGTTATATAGAAGCATTATCATTTTTAAGACTCCCTGATAATTTAAAAGTGTGGCAAACTCTGGCCTAACTGAAGAAATTAATTATTATTATATCATAACTAAGGATATTGAATGATTTTATAGATTTATACTTTGGAAAGGGGTTTATTTAATAATATAATTTATTTATTTTATCATTTTAAATTATTAGGAATATTATGTAGACCTTAAATAAATAATGAACTACATCTTGATTTTTTTTACAAATAATCGATTTTTCTTATTTTTTCTTATCAAGTTTGTTTTTAATTTACATTGTATGATCATGTTTAAACATTAAATAAACAATAAATTATATAAAAATATTAATATCTACACATTATGAAACTAAAAAAAACCTGTGTTATGGTCATGAGCATCTAATAATAATTGTTTTACCAAGAATATGATAAGCTAACCATTTACCTCTGGGGATGAACATCACGAGGCAAAATTAGCGAGAGTTATATAATCTGACCTTCAACTTATGTATCTTCTTGGTTTGTTTCACCTATGCCTAGTATGGAAACACCTCCTTTAAACTAATATATCATTACATTATATATTCATACTCAGTCATTGGTGAGGGGAACTAAAGGTTTAGGGTTATATAAATAAAATTATTGACAAACTAACCAATATATAATAAGGAAGAAGGGATTATACCTTGATCATAATATTTAATTTATTATAAAAATTTTCACAATAAGAAGATAATAATTAATTTAAATTTATTTTAATCACAAAACATATATATTTCACTGTTTATCATTATCATCAAACTATGAAATAACTACTTCAACCATTCATTTCAATTCATTATTTTTAATGATAAATTACTCAAATAAATAATAAAATAATTTAATTAATAAATTAAATCATTTATATTAGTTATTCATCCAATGAGTTTGTGATACTCTCATCAATTTTAATTTATTTACATGTAATTATGTACATGGTGAGTATAATAAGATTCATTAATTTTCCCTTTCAATTTATTCTAAAACCCAATTTTGTAATTTAAATATTACACTATTTTTTCCATTACATGAAATTGGCTATGATAGTCGCTATGAATGATCAATGTTCTATATTGTTTTATAATAACACATGTATATCTACACTCTAAGTCCTAATATACAGTGACTGTTTCTCTATGATCCTACCTATGTGGTTTACACAACATTTCTGATTGAAATGAATTCCCTAAATATACACAAAATCTATTGTTACTAATAACCATAACGTACATATATATTATGTTAAACATATATGTCCAGTATATATATAATAATTAAAACAAAAATTAAATATTCATTTAATATCCCAAAAATCCTTCTAAATTAATCCCATATTTTATTAATGAAGAAAACTATATCCACTGATTTACAAAAATATATATACAAATCGTAGATTGGTTTTTCATTAGCTAATAAATTTAATATATATTTACTGAAACAAAACTAATGGATGGGTGTTATCCATAAATGAATTGTTAAAACATTACATGGTATTTACTATAAGCTATATGTCATGAGATTCATTATTATCCCCAAAAAAATGCTCTAAAGGACTCATTGTGTTTTTTCATAGGGTTTGATATGTTACACTTTTTTTATAGCCCAGTACATGTTTTTTATTCCTATAATTTCATGAAAACAACCATAAGTAAACACACTATATATTTATTAAATTCTATATTTTCAAACTACATTGCTTCCATGGTTTATGGAGGTGAAACCTATGTGTGGTCTATATTTTTTTCAATGGGAGAATATGTATTGGGTGAAGCAATGAAGGGATGAATCTTGGATTATTTTTATATATTCATTTGTTGGGATTGTATTCCATGCATGAAAATTTACTCATTTCCATAAGTTTTTTGACGATTTATTTTGAAAAAAATCATAAGGATAGGTTCAATAAAAATTGGTAATTGAAGTGTGATTATTTATGTATTGATCTTTCAACTAGTGGAAACTATTTATGGTGATATTATCATTTACAACATTTATTTGATATAGAAAGTCCATGGGATTGATTAGAATAGGATATGGGTGTTTGAGAATAATTTCTGAAGGCTATGGAAGGATTTTAGTTGAAATTGATTTCTATTTTGATGAAAATTGATAAATTCATTACATATGTAAAGGAATCTACATATGTATGAGCTATTAATATGGGAAAATTGTGATTTTCACTACCTGCATAATGAAATTATAATATTCTATATAAAGGTGATAAAGAAGGTTAAAACCTTTTTAAATAAAATCCAATCATTTCAAGAGTTGTGTAAAGGGAATCCCAACAATCCCTTACCTATGTAATTTTATTATCTAAAGAGAAATACCAATACAAGGGTGAAGAAATACTATGTAAATTTCATGACTCTAACCAATGGGGCTCTATTAGAGACCACCACAAGCCTTCCACCAATAATACAAGGAATATAATCTAGTACTGAGTAGGCATATAACAAAAAATGGGAGGCCTTAACCTATTGTTTCTATACACACTCACCCACAACAATGTTAAAGAAATAATGTAGAGATAATAAAAACACAAAAGAAATTATTTCAAACATATATACCCCATATAGAGTACAATAGATGTATTGAAAGCATAAAAATGGAAAAATACAATTCCACTAAAGACTATAAAAGTGTCCAACCATCTCAGAATGAGGGGATCAATGTTAAATGAAAGTATTAGAAACCTCATCATACAATCTCTGTTAAGCACCTCAATAGGCCAAACTCACTAAAAGCTACTTGCCTCACATCCCCCTAAGACTTCGTCTAAATACTATGGTTTATAGAAGAAACAACATGTACAGGAAAATAAAATGCATGGGTGAGTATAATAGTACCCAATAAGATTCCAAAACCCTAAAGATAAGGGTGAAACTTAAAGTAAATTGTCCACTAGACAAAGCCAGAGGGAACCCAACTAGTGAGAGACTTCTTCTCAGCCATCCTCATCTATACATGAATAGTCATCTCAGTCTAAATGGAGTGTCTATCAAAACATGTTCCAATACTTCTAGGACTCCAATAATCTCCTAGATATGTTGTGATCATACTGCAAGTATCCTAAGGATTTGAACTCCTAACCAGCTACAAGATTTAACTTAGGAACTTAATGTAAAACACGCCTTGTAGAACACACTCCATGATCTTTTAAACCCCATATGGCCCTCCATATAGAGAAAAAATAAATCATGAACAACCCATTCATCTGTTATGGCTCGTCCAAGAGAACAAGCTCAATCAAAAAATAATATTCCATCCATGATTCCCCCACCAAGTGAATGTTCACCATTGAGAACTTCTCTACATAGAACTCTACTACCCAATATATGAGGTACCAACCATTTTCCTTATTCCCTACCAAATATCAAGGAAACATAGCTGGAGAGGACTACCACTCACAAAAAAAAATGAGGGATCACTACTTCGAACTGTACACTATGGTCATCCTCTATAATGAAAGAATGGAGGAACAAAAAACTTTATAATTCCCTACAAATGTGGGATTTCCAACTGCAAACGAACCTATGAAACCTCATTCTCTCCTCTCTTGATTGGAATACACCTCACTCTGTCAAGGGAGCACAAACTCTCAACCAGGAATCACATGCAACAATTGGAGGTGACCAATCCTTATAACTATAATCAGTAGTCATGGGGGCTCAATTTCATATGAAGGAACCCATCTCCAACACTACTCCATGATAGGGGAGTAACTCTGCATGGATGAGGACCCACAACTTTATAATATAGGGGACTTCCAACTAGTGGATAGAGGACTCACACCCCGGCAAGCCCAGTGAGTACAAATCCATCTATACCAGTATATCCATTAAGGGGGACCCACACCCTAACTCGAATGTGGATTACAATCAACATTCTAGGGGACTCACTCCTTGGTATAATAGGGGATTACCAAATCTTCTAGAATAATAGGTATAAAAAACATGAACCTTGGAATGACAATGGAGTTCTACCTCCATGGATAGAGGACTCGTACCCTGGTATAAAATGGGAGTACCCAATCTCCTATATGTATTATATGGGGGAATAGTTCCCAAAAATTCAAGGTGAGTATTGACTCCCTACAGAGGAGAATCGCTCCATGATACCACATAGGAGTATCGTCTCTATCTATCCAATGAGTATGGAGGGCCCACATCCTAACCAAAAAGGTGATCTCTTTCTCTTACAACACAAATTATATAGGGGGAAACCTATTACGTATACCAATATGGTATTACCATCCTTGAGAGAACTATTTCATAGCTAGAGGAACTGTCCCCACTTTGGGGGAGTTCCATATCTACTAATTCGATAGGTTAGGGATACCTACAACCTGATGTGTTAGGGGAGTTCTAGTTCTACAAACTCTCAATTAAAACAAATAGATCTCCTATTTAAGTCAAACATTACCTAAATTAGCATCACACAATCCATTCCGCACATCGCATCATAGCCATAGGAAGGTGAATCAAAACCTATTACGAAAGGGTTTCATCTCTCTATTGAACTAAAGAGACTAGTTAAACCATATCCTAAGATAATAGAGAAGGGTACAAACCTCAAATTCAACCAAGTGATCCACCGTGATCACTACCCAAGTTCTAGTATATCTTATGTATCCTCATGCGCAAAACACACCACAAACTATCTCTAAATCCACCAAAAAGGCTAACATCACATTCTATGTCAAAATATTACAAGAATTGGCAACTCAAAATCGAAAATTAGAGCCTTTAAGAAGGAGTTATCAATGTAAAATATCCTACAAAAAGGAATGAATGGCATGAAAGGGGGGTCCACATTACATTTCACCAAAATTGGAAACCAGGTAGTCTCTTCTATTTAATTGAATAAATAGCCATGTTGGTGTACATGGCATGTACAGGCTGTACACAGTGTTTCCAATCTCACCTCATCCCACGGCCATGCCTTTCCTCACACAGCTTGGACAGTCATGTCCCCACATGGCATCAACCCCAGTTATATGGTATTTCCAAATCTCAAATCCTTACCTTTTTTCCATTCCAATTTCTGGCACCCCATGTCATGTACTCTGAATATGTAGTTTTACTTTGCCATATATTTGGACCTGGCTTCCTGGACAAGTCCCTTAGCCACACGACATTGGGTCACTACATGATTTATAACCCCAGAACAATATATGTAGTCCCAAATATTTATTTTCCCCAAAGTGGAAGGACACACTATCAGTTACATTTCACTACATGCCATGTGATATGAAATTTGGATGGTAATTTCCCTATGAATTGACTTATTCACCCATTTTTCCCCTAAAACCAATAGATTGGCCAAGAAGGGATCTCTAGAAGTCATATAAGGGCTGTAAAACATTAAAAAATCATTTAAAAGGGGTAGGTAATTAAAAATAAAATCTTCTTACACTTGGAGAAACATAAAATCTTCGGGGTTTGATCCATTCATTGAAGACACTACACCATGATCCGTGAGCGATCATCGGGAAGATCAGATATCGGTGGAACCTCTTCTCCTCAAATAGGTCCTTAGGTCATGTGTCCCTCCAAAGGGGGATGAGAGTGGTTAATACTCTTTCATTCAAACCATAAGGTAGGGGAAAGGTTTATTGAATTAATTTTATTAAATCAATAACTCCCTATTAACTCCTCACCCACACATACCTCACCACCTCAACTCCACCCCAACACGCGGTATGGTAAATTTTTATTTCACGCCTAGGGTAAACATGATGCCCTGAACACAAAAATAACTACATATTTCCATTCTGATAATCCAAATGAGATGTATTCCTTGTATTCAAGTAAATTCCATGTACGTGATCAAATATACCTATCATATTAAATATAACCGTGTTGAGGCTCTTTGGAGCCTAGAATCCCACACTGACTTACTTCCTAGATTTATAAATATGCATTGAAATATTACAAAGTCTTCTTAGTAAAAAACATGAGTCACTAAATTCTCCCCCCTAAAGGCCTTTCATCCATGGAAAGATAAATATTATGAAAAAGGGAAAGGTACATATATTTCTACTCAAAATTCCACACCAGTGAGCTCACTAAGGGTTCCCATGCTTCCAACCATCACACACATAGGCGATCCACATAGACCACCCCACAACCACATCGAGATCCAAATTGATCAACATCGTTAAACTAGGGGGTAAATTTTCCCTTAGTTGTGATAGATGTAAAACACAAAGCACCCTGATCCATCTACTTTCTTAGGGTCTAGAAATACACCCACTTTCTAACATGAGACAAATACTAATGTAACCTGACAGTTCTCTTCCAACTCTTGAAGAACTACATTATATCGTCCACAAGAGTCTTGCGTAAAAATCTGATTCTGAATTAAAATTAGGTATTTTGATGTGTATAAAGAGTGTCTTACCCCCCCCCCCCTTGTGAACTTCCAACTAGAACACCCACATGTGGAAAACCGACTTCACAAGGATGGTATAAAACCATTCCAGATTGAGGAAAAATCATAGAGACTCTCTACCACTACAGAATGGTTATATGAGAGGCTCTACCTCCACCAATGCCTCCCAAAACATAATTTGAGCTAAAAGGATCAATTGATAATGACATTTACTATTCAATCATTCGAACAGGCAACCACACCCCAAACACAAAAGTCCAAAGAACACATCTACGACACCTCAACACTATCCTTATTGGGTATAAATGACTTTTCCAAAATGTTTTAATTGCATCATAGAAACAAATATTTGTGGGAGAAGCATCTGTCTTACTTGTGATTCCCAAGATATGTCAGGAAATAAAAAAATAGGGTTCTACCAACTCCCCAGGACACCATGGTTAAAAATCAAGAAATATGTTTAAATAATAGAGTAACTCACATATGTGGTTATGAATTACAACTATTGAATGTATAGAGTTCGTAGTGTAAACATATATTCATCCTCATAGCCTTTAGTAAAAAGGCCTTGGTTGTCTACATCAATGCATACCCTCATCCTATAGCTCCATAATCCTAGAAAAAACCACCTGGGGAGGTGGTAGAAACTCAAAATTTCTACCACCCCATGCTACTCTTCCATGTCCCCTACTACATCTTCCATTAAGCATAACTCCATGCTCCAGATGTTACCTCTTTAAGGGAGGTCCATCGTCCAAATACCTCTCAAGAGAACAGAAGGTCAATAAAACACTAGAAATATATCCTTGGTCATCATAAGCATAACATTTCCCCTCATGCAGCTGACCAGATCCCCAATGCAGATCTTGTACTATAGGACCACATGTGTGGGTCTATCAATGGGTATTCCTCCTAGGATCTGGTCCTGTTGAATAACACCAAGAAACTACTATAGATGTCTTATCCTCATCAAGACCACAGTTGGACACATCTTCTTGTCCCTCTTCCAATAAGCTATTTACTACTAGATCTAACTCAAGTACCCCATCATTTGATGGAAGGAATAGTGAGACCACACCTACTAAGAAAACTATAAGGAGGACTTACTCAATGGTCCAGGATCCAAATAATGGGTCCTGAAACATATCCATGGAGTACCGTGATAGGTCTTTAAACATCATAGTGTACTATACCATATACATGATGAAATTATGAAGCTTCAAAATCACATGGATACACACTAATCTCAATGTGGCTAGATAAAACTCCTCCATGATGAGCCACTCAAACTCTACCCAAATGAGAATCCTCTATTCATGGGTTTTTGTATCCAAATTCATAACCACCTGTCCAAACCCTATATAAGGAATGCTTCTAGGATGTCCATCAAATCAAGTGGGGACCTTACAAGGTGGAAAATGTTCTAGGATACCTCAAACAAGTCATCATCTGTTTGGGGGGGGGGTTCAAAATCACCCTGATGCCATGTAGGTATCTACCTCTAGAACTCGTTCATCACTCTCAGTTTTAAAATTTTCCCAAACTGAAGTAATGGGGAAACCTACTTCTCAACAGGTGGTAGATCAACTGGAGAACCACCTGGATGTACTACCTTAGGTCCAGTGATTAAAATTAAAGCCTTCCAATGTAGATCGTCATCACAATCCAATCATGGAAACCAATCTGGTTATTGTATTTCAATCATATTGCAATAGAATCAAGATGTTTTGTGGTTAAAGAATATATTTGCTGAGATGACTAAATATGGACAGGAAAAATCATAACCCATTACTTTCTGATTCATGTACCAAACTTTTCCTATGACAAATTTCCAAATGTACTAAGTAAAATAGTAGGTTACCAGTGTCCAAGTGAATGGATACGTTTCCCACCACACCAATACTAGAGTCCCTATGCTAAAAACTGAACAATACACACATTAAAACTATATCTATGAAACCCAAACCAAGATTGTGACATTATGGTCCCAAATTAGAACTCACCACTAATATCCCTTTTTCATGACCTTGCCTAATAGGAATCCATTCATGACCACCCCAAGATTGCCTCTATTAGGGAATGGGTTGTCATCTAGAACTAAGTATAAATATCCCACAAATGGTAGCACTTAGACTATGGTACATGTATGCATGAACCCACAACCATATTTGATCTGTAGCATAGATATAATATAAACTAAAAAAATGAATTCATACATATATCCCACAACCTAGGTATAATAGAAGATCAGAAAGTGAAAAAATTGAAGAATAATATCCCATAAAAAACATTAAATTAGTCCAAACTTCTCAAAATGAGGGAATTTGTATCAAATTCAATAGCCAGAAATCTCCTTGGATAAGCTCTGGTAAGCACCTCGGTCGGTCTAGCTCACTACATTCAGACTTCCTCAAGTCCTCCTGGGACACTTTCAAAAGGCTTGTGGTCTACACAATACAAAACATGTGTGGAAAATCCCATTCAGGGGTGAGTATAAGAACATTATTTGGGAACCCCAAAAAATGCATGAAAATGGAAAATAGAAAGGAAACATTCTGCTTGACCTAGATAGAAAAAATACAATGAGAAATAAACTCTATCTCAACCATCGATCACTTTACATGACTAGTCATCTTAGTCAACATTGTGTTTCAAAAAAGACAAGTGAAAACAGCTCTAGGACTCCCATTATATCCCAGATATATTCAGCTCAGACTCTATGTTTTATGAGGTGATGACCTCATAACAGTCTAAATGAATCTACTAAGGCACTAAAGGAAACACAAGCCCAAGAGAATTTACTCCAAGAGCAATACCAACCAAGATGTACCTTTTTCAATAGATGCATTCAATTGGGATCAACCCAACCATCCTTGATGGTCAATCTGGGATAACAAGAATCATCACAAATAAACCATCCAACACTGATGGCCCATCTAAGAGAACATGCTCCATCAAGAACTATTCTTTTTCAAACTCTAGTACCGAGAACCAGAGGTCCCCTGATTTTTCCTTGGGACATGTATAAGATCAAGAAAACCCATCTGGGTAGGCCTACCCCTCCTCACTAAAAACAATTGAGGTAGTAGTTCTGCAAACTATGGACCTTGTGAATCCTCTCTAAAGAGATAGTGAAGGGAAATGCACCTCATCGCATCCCTATAGACAAGAGAATAATAACTTTTATCCAACCCTTGTAACCCCTGTCTCTCTTGTATGGATTGACCCACACCTCAATTCTTCATGGGAGAATTAAATTTTAAAAAGGTATCGCAGGAAACAATTCATGGGTTTCACCCCTCATAACTGTACTTAACATATGAGGGAGCTCCATCACAATGGAGGACCCACTCCTCGCCACTAATCAATGACTAGGGAGTACCACCGTATGGATGTGACACTATTTCCTGATATGATAGTGGAGTACCACCGAGTGGTTAGAGAACCCACACCCTAGCATAGTAGGACAGTAAAACTCCATCTCTACCAGTATATCCAATATGTGGGACATTCCCCCTATCTCGAGAGAGGAGCATCATCCCTGGGCTGGATGACCTGCTCCCTAGTATGATAGGAGAGTACAAACTCATCCAGAATAACACATATGTAAGATCTATACCCAGGAATGATTGGTAAGTTTTTTACTTCAAGGATATAATACTCACACCCTTGTACGATAGGGGGGTACCCACAATACCTATATGTATAATATAGAGAACCTCCTCCCTGTCGTAAAAGTGGAGTAATGACTCCATATATAGAGGACTATCTCACTGGTATGTCAGGGGAGTACCAACTCCATCTTGACAATGAGTATCGAGGACCTGAACCCAGACACGGTGGGGGGGGGGGATTTGTCTCCAATAACATCAATGATATGAGGGAAATCCATCCCCTTACCCAATAGAGGATTACCAGCCTCAAGATAACTATTCTCCTGGCAGAGGACTCATGCCCACTATGAGAGAGTTTTGTATCTACCAATTTGATAGGTAAGGGAACCATGTGATCTTATGTATTAGGGGAGTACCAGTCCCAAAAACTCCCAAGTTAAACAAACAGATCTTCAGAATCCGTCAAAAATTACTCTAAGGAGTGTCACACACACCATGAATCATGTCACAACAAAACCACAAGTAGGGGAATAAACCCCATTTAATATGGGGGTCATCACTTTACTATCCTAATGAGTCTTGGGGACACATATCCTAAGATGATAGGGTAGGGAACCATCCTGGACATCAACCCATTGATCCACAATGGTCACATCCAAAGGTCTAGCTTCTCTGATATAGTTTCATTCTCCAAACATACCTCATAATATCTTCAAATACTCGAAAGGTATACCATCATGTTCAATGGAGATAAAATAATCAGGATAGGCTACTCGGAATCATATATATGAGCCATGAAAAAGTACTTAAGAAAGTTGGATGTCCTCAAAAAAGAGATATAAGGAATGTAATCAATATGAATACCATGTGACCCTAATTAAATCCACAATTTTCTCCTCCGTTTTCACAAATTGGCTGGCTATGTAGGCATTCATAGTGTTTACAGACTGTATTGGGCATGTATTATCTCACCCAAGCCCCCAACCATTCCTTTCCTCACACAGATTTCCCAACCATGTCTCCCACACGGTGTGTACCCTAGGTTCACATAGTGTACTTTTAAAAATACACCCAAGGTCATGCCACTTCCCTGTCCCAGTGTCTGCAACCCTGTTTTGTGTACTCTTTCCATGTACTTTTACATGAAGATATCTTTCGACATAACTTCCATGAAATATCCCTTGCCCACACGACATGTGTTAATTACATGGTTTTTTACCATGGTAGATGGATTTTTGTCCCCAAAATTCATCTTCCCCAAATAGAAGGAACACATGGTGTGTGAAATAGCACTACATGTCATCTAATCTGAAGTTATGATGAGAATTTTATTATGATATGCCTGATTCATCTTGATTCCCACCAGAACATTAAAATCCACCAAAAATGGATATATGGCAGCCATACAGGGTCTCAAAATCAAAACAAGTCTCAACATAAAGTGGATAAGGACATAATACTCAAATATTACAACCTTGTGATGAACCTCCAATGCTTTAGGGTCATATACACACCCAGAAGCTACTCCACCATGATTTGGGAGTGATCACCATCATGATCGGAGATCGGCGATGCCTATTACCCTCAAATTGGTCCTCAGTTCATCTATCTCTCCAAATAGGGATGGTAGTTGCACCTTATCATCCTTGAACACCAAGGGGGGAGTGGAGAAAGGTTATTGTCTTAATTTTATTAAACCAGTAACACACATTTAACTCTTCACCAACACACACCCCACCAACTCGCCTCCAACTAGGCACCCATCATGTACTAATTTTATTATGTGACTAGGGTAAAATGATGTTTTGAACTAAAACAAAACCATAGATTTCATATCTAAGACTCCTAAACCGAGTTATTTCTCATTTCTAAAGAACTTTCATGTGTATGATCAAATATATTTAATATTTTTAATATCAATGCATTGAGGGTCATTGAGACGTAGACTGCCATGGAGAATTTTCACAAGGCTTCAAGAATATTCCTAGAAATATACCAAAGCCTTACTGGTCAAAACCCAAGTCACTATAGTTATAGTTCTGATGGAAATTTTGATATTTTTAAAGGTAATTAGTTCAATAACAATGGAAAATTGAGGAGATATTGTTTCAAAGTAAAATATTTTTTTATTGGCAATGTAATGATCAATAATTACTTCTTTGGGGTAAATCTATACATTGAAGCCAATAATTTTAGAAGAATATTGTTGATAAAATTTTTATATCTAATCAATACACTGACTATAGAAACACATGATCAAATGAAAGTGTAAATTTGGTCAATTGAGTTTGGTCACACTATCGATACAAACTTCTTCATACAGGCGATACTTATAGTTGATCAACCTAATGGTATATCGAGTACATAATGAATTTTTAAATACATTTTTTGGGTGAAGATATAATATTAATGATCATAGATACTCGGTAGAAATGAAATATGTTGATGTAAAATATCTACTTGTCCAGTTTTATACATCATGATCATAAATCATGATCCAAGAAATATTAAAAGGAGATGGAAACGAGTTTCACATTGCAATCTACATGTTCCATATCATAATAATGCATGTTTTTATTCACATGGAATTCTAAATGAGCTTAGGGAAATAGATTATTAACATTATTAAAAAAGTTGATTTGATTTATTTATATCCCCTATTGTTATAAATCCCTATATAAATGATTCTTTAAATAAACATTATTTCAATCGAACTTATAAAGAAGATGAGCTATGTTTATTCAAATACAATGCGGGAATTAATGGTAGACTCTTTAGGTGATTTTAATTATAAAAAATTATATAATTTAAGAATGTTGAAAAGGATGTAACATTCAAGAGAACCTAATGATATATATAGGATATTAAACATTAAATATTATCCCAAAATTAGTATGAAATAATTTTCAATAAATTATTATTAAAAAAAAATTCACCTGGGTGGTAAGAGATAGTACTGTTAATTGGTGTATCAAGGATAGAAATTGGATAGTACCATACAAAAATTATGATATTTATTACAAAATAAGTATCATGTTGATAGATGGAATATGATTACTCTGATCACTCATGATCTACTGATCGGGTTTGAGACCAATAGTGTTTTTCATTATTAATGGTTGTAGATTTTATTAATTGTAATGACCCAAACATTTTAATTATATTTTGTTTCCTAAAAATGTATGTCTTTCTATGTCATAATAAATCAAAAATATATAAGTATAAATGAAATGTGACCATTGGGTTTTGACCGTTATATGAACATTGGTCAATATGATCATTGGAAAAAATAATAATTTTTCACGTTATTATTGTTGATTAAAATAAAATTAATAATGGATAGTTAATGTAGAAATAAGAGTCGGTGGCCTCATCCGGTAGACTCAGGCCGTAAGAAACCTATCTTTCAGTGCTTCAGTAAGAGTTATAATCCCTATGATTTTCCGTGGAAAAGACCAAGTATAGCTTAAACATGTTAGTCTTGAACGTAATAGCTTATGGGAGAAGTACAAGTTGATAGAAATCACGACTCCAGTAATGTTGTCTGAGCCGCCCCGAGATTCAATCATCATTGCACACCATACTCTTAAGTCCTATGGAGTTGTTATAAAGGGTTATGTAATGAGTCCATTGTTACTTTGTATAATCCTTTTGAATAAATAAAGTTGTTATTTCATATTACGGAAATATAACCATCATTTTTGAATTTCAAACGTCAAAATAAATATATATGGATTCTTAGTTTTTTTCTAGAAGCGTCATATTAATGATAAATGTTTAAAACAATATTATTTTAAAAGATATTTTTTATACATTAAATAATCAATAATGTGAAATGATCTTCAAAAAATGAACATATATGGTTGTGATCAGTAAGAAATTTAGAGTCTGATAAGGTTAACGTAATTTTTTGGTGAATAGTAAATTATGAATAATAATATTACCCTTATGAATAGTAATATGACCAATGGTATAGTGACCTCACTAAAGTAAGTATAAATATAATTTAAGCATCTTGAATGGTAATGTGATAAATTTTCATAAGTAAATAACTATTTTAGAACTTATTAGTTAAGTATTACATGTTTTTCTCGTAAATAGTGATTTCACAAAAAAAAATAAGTGTTCCAAATTTTGAAAATTATTTTAATAAAATTAGTTTCATTTTTGGAATTACAACATTTAATTTAGGTTATGATGAATTTATGGGATTTTAAAAAAAAATCAGTGAATAGTAAAAATTCCGTTTATGAGTTTTTGGTGTGTTTTATGACATCATAATGATGTAATATGTAATTTAAATTTATTTTGGACTAATTTGTATTGAAATATTATATGTGGTGTCCCATGTGGCCAAAATAATCCTCAAATACAATGGTCAATCCCATGGTTATTCAAATACCATCGATGAGGTGTCCTTGAAAATTAATAAAAAACACCCCTATTTTACAATAAATACCACGCCATTTTTATGTTTTCTATAATTCAAGTTTCATTAACCTAAAAGATCATATATTGTTACCTCCCATTTAGTCCACACAATGTTTTCTTAATCTATCATGTTCCCAATCCTATATTTTTAGAAGTTACTCTTCAAGGTAAGGGAATTCTCAACATCTCTTTTTTGCATTCATGTTCTCTTCTATATGGTATGTCATTCATGATTCCAAACCATATTCTTATTTATATTTTATTATGTACCTATAATATATTATGATTATTTTATTAATTGTTACCCATGTCCCTTATTTTATTAATATTTTCTAAAACCATGTTTCTTAGCCATTATGCGGTAGAATTTGAGGCTCAAAATCTCTCTTTGGTTTTGTCAAGAAATTCTATTATTTACATTATGTGAACACCCGAAACTATTTCATTTCTAGGGTTATTCATCCAAACATAAAAATTATATATTTTTTTCTATAATTTATATACCTTAAACCCTCATTTCTTTTCTGTGGGTTATGAATGACTCAATGATCATGTTATTAATCACTTTTTAAAACATCACGATTTCGATTTGAGACCTATTTTTTAATTTTATTTGGGTTATTTATGAAATTATGTATTATAATCTTTGTGTCTCACATGAAAACAAATACATAATATGGTTTTTCCATAACATCAATCAAATTCATTTTGTAATGAAATAATTCTCTATAGATTACTAGTTTTATGATACTTCTGTGAATAACCTTGATAATTTTTATGACACCTTGGGGATAGACCTTGGTGATATGCTTATGAATGTAAAATTTAAATGTTGTATCGACATATTCAAAATATTATTCATGTTATTATTATCATGATATGTCTATTCTCATTACCTTATCATATTTCCTCATGTAATTATTGTATTCTATCAAGTTCACATGTGAACCTTTTTTCCCCTATTTTCCCTTATTGTGCCTTTTTCTTTTTCTTTCATTGGATGTATGTCCCCATGTTATGAGATTTAGTAATTGTATATAGGATGAGAATTGCGAGAATCTTTTCATGAAGATTAAAAGAATGTTGTTTGTTTTCATGTATTATGTACCTTTTTCAAAGACACTAGACTTTAAATATCCTCTTTTTGTAAAATGTTTTTGAAAAGTAATGTAATTAAAAGGATGATGTTATAGTTGGTATCAAATGATAGTTTAGTTATTTGTGGAAATTAGGATATGAATACACTAGTAAGAACCCTATAAAAAGTATAAATATAACAAAACATTCTGATATTTTGGAGAAATATTATGTATGTCCTTTCCAAACAAATAAATCTCTATCGAAGTATGAACAAGTGGGTGTCGCTCTGGTACAGATGCATCTAGGAGTAAAACCCAAAAATACCGTTTTGATCTAGACTCAAATGGGAACTGGTATAAGAAAATGGGCCTTGATACACTTCTAGTTTGACACTCCCAGAGGATATTTTTTGTTAGTCGCAAGATTTTTATGAATCATTATAAAGTATTTATATGGAAATTTAATTTCTGTTAAAGAATAATATGTTTAGGCACGCAGTTTTAAGAAATAAAAATCCTTTACAGATCAAATATTTTTATATGAAACATGTTTCCTAGTAATGTTTTATTAATTTACAAAATTGTGGGAAATAGAATGAACCCTAAAAACGGTGACCACAAAGGACCACGTGCTGATGACCCTCTAATGGAAGCTGAAATGGAATCTTTCATGAGAATGTTAAACCAACTAACTCAAGTTATGGGAAATAACTAGAATCATGTTGAGAGATCGATTTCACCATGAAGGAAATAACTTTCTTTTTAGTCATTTATGTGTCAACTCCAACTGTCCTTTAGTGGATCTATCGAACCATTGATTACTGAATAGTAGATCAGCTCTACTAAAAACAACTTTTTTTGAGATCTACTATTCAGAATAAGAGAATGTCACCCTGGCTATATACTACTTAGAGGGGGAAAATGATTGGTGGTGGGAACTAATTAAAATCATGAGGTGAATATTAGAGGTTGATGATATGGAGTGTTATGTGTTCAGATGGATATTCTTAAATAATTATTACCCTTGTTTGATGAGAAAAAAATGGAGGAGGAGTTTCTCGAGCAGAATAAAAGGAGAATGAATCTATTTTAAGATGTGAGATGAAAATTACATGACATTCTTGTTACAACTCATGATTTTTCATGGATCCTAATGAGAAACATCATATATTATTTGGTGTACTAAGACCTTGTCTATGGAATAATCAATCAAACTGATCCAATGATAGCTATGAGTAGATCGTTGAGAGTGCTATGAATGTCTAAATGGAGTTTGGTGAGACATAGTGGTCTCATAAATCTAATGAAAAGAATAGATAAATGGAGATGTTGTTAGGGAGAATATTTTATTATGTAATAGGAGTCAATCAAGTGTACCTTCCAATGTGTAATATGTGAAGCAAGAAAAATTCACAGAACTGTCTGCATGGGTGTGGGAAGTGCTACAATTTTGGAAGAGATGGCCATATCACATGAAATTTTCATAGTGAGGTGAAGCCTATGCTTCCCAAAACTAACAAGAAAGGGAATATAGTGAAGGAAAATACTTAAGTACAATGCTTCAAGTGAGTATATATTGGGAACGTTTCCAATCACTGTATAAATCCAAGGGAAGTAGAGTGGACTCACCATCAGCCTCTATACATGCCAAGGGAGAAAGGTCATTCTTTTTATATCATGATTGTTGATGTTGAATCTCTAAATGATGTGTTGGTAGGTACTCTTTTTGTTATCTAGAAAATAAAAAGTACTTTTTTGTTATAGATATAATATTCCTTTATTTCTTAAAATACTACAAAGAATATAAAATCAACTTTTGAATTGTCAAATGTTGAGTTATGAGTCAGGACTTCTTGTGAGATTATCTGACCATCATCATTGTTTATAAACTCTAGTATTTAATTTAGTAAGAAAAATCTTATAAAAAATCTAGTAGTCATTCACATTATGGAATTCAACATTATACTAGGGATGGACTAGCTCTCAAGGTATAATGCTTATATCAAATATAGAAGAATGGAAATCTTATTTGTATTGAATGGAAAACCTATAGATATCTACCAAGGAGTGATATATCAACATGATATTTGTATAGAATCACCTCCTATATCCTTCTTTATGGAGTTGATCAGTGAATAAGAAAAAGAAAATTATAGTATAATGATAAAAAATTTCCCCATTGTCTATAAATATATTAACGTATTTCTAAAGGAGTTACCTGAACCTCCCCAAGAATGAGAGGTAGATTTTACCATTGAACATGTACCTAGATCTCATCCGATATTAAATACCCCATATAGGATTGAAAATATGAAGTTGGAAGAATTAATGACAAAACTCAATGTTCTTTTAGAGGAGGGTTGTATCCGATTGAGTGTGTCTCTTTGGGGAACACCTGTTTACTTTTTGAAGAAGAAGGATGGATCAATGCCGCTATGAATTGGTTATAGAGAACTCAACATGATCATAGTGGAGAATGAATACCCTATTCCAAGAGTTGATGAATTATTTTACCAGATTCGTGGGGCTCCATTGTTCCCTAAGATTGATCCTCAATCTGGTTATCATCAATTGAGTGTGAAGAAATATGATATTCTAAAAACAGCCTTTTGATCATGGTATGGCCATTTTGAGTCTCTTGTTATGCCTTTCAGACTGAATAATTCACATTTTTACGGATTTTATGAATATAGTCTTTATGAACTACATTGACAATTTATTGATAGGTTTTATTGGTGATATTATGATATATTCTAAAAGTCGTGAGGATAGTGAGGATAATCTAAGGGATATTTGGAAAACTCTATGGAAGTAAAGGCTTTTCATAATGTTTATAATGTTTTATTTTTTGTTACAAAAAGTTTTTTTTCTTGGGGCACATTTTAACCAATGAATGAATCATAGTTTACCCTGAAAAGACAAATCATATAGAGAAGTAGCCTCATCCTACAACCAAAAATGAGATTCGTAGTTTCCTTAGATTATTGGAATATTATAAAATGTTTTTGAAATAATCTTTGTTACTTTCTAATCCACTAACCAAGTTAAATCTAAAAGGGTTTAAGTTTATATAGAGAAATGAGTGTAAGGAATGTTTTGAAGGGTTATAGAATATATTTCTTAATTCACCCATGTTAACTCTACCCTAAAGTTGAGAAGGATTCGTTATTTTTGGTGATACATCCTAGAAAGGGATTGGGTGAATCATTTTGAAGAATTACAACGTGATTTCTTATGCATCTTGACAGTTTAAGACACATGAGAAGAACTATCCTACACATGATCTAAAGATGGATGTAACTATGTTTTCTCTAAATATATAGAGGAAATATATTTTTGGGGACAAGTGTGATATATATATAGACCATCAAATATTAAAGTATATTTTCACACAAAAGTAATTTAAAATGAGATAGAGGATATGGTTTTAAGTTCTTAAAGATTATTATTGTTCAATTCATTATTATACAATAAGAGGAAACAATTTCAATGATGCATTAAGTAGGATTGACCTTGTTGTTTTTTCCATGATGAGGATCCACCGATATACCTTGATGAAAGACATAGTGAAACTAGACATGTGAATTTTAGGGTAAGGGATGTAATCAGCCATATCGCAAATGGATTTTCAACCGTTATTACTAGAAATGATTGAGAACTCTCATAAAGAAGATCATTTTTTACACGAGAAGTTTTAGGTTGTAAAGGATGGGAAGTTTTATGTGTTCAATATCGACCCAGAAGGTGTACTAAAATTTCATACAATGATATGTGCTCCATATATTCCAGAAATATAGATGGAGCTAATGGGAAAAAGTTCATAGAAATACTTGATCTATACAACCTAGAAGTGAGAAAATGTATAGGGACCTTTATGGTCATTATTAGTGGGATAATATGAAAAATGAGATTGTTGACTACACTACAAGGTTCTCATTATGTCTTCAAGTAATGGTTGAGAGACAACTTCCTATAGCGGTATTACAACCAGTATATATACCTACATGGAAGTGTGATAATATGACTGTGGACTTCGACACAGGTCTACCAAGAAATTCAAAATGAAACAATGAGATATGGGTTATAGTAAATGGTCTCACAAAGACTACCCATTTTATCCATATTTAGGAAGATTTATATATTGATCAACATGCCAAGATTTCCATTAAGTATTTGGTTAGGCTTCATGGAATTCCACTTTCTATCATATCTAATCACGATCCATGGTTCACATCCAATTTCTAGGAAGTATTCGACATGCCCTGTGTACCGAATTGAATTTCTGTATGGCCTATAACACCAAAAACTGATGACCAATATGAAATGACTAATCAAACACCCATTGACATGATGATAACATCATCAATGGAATTTAAATGTGGGTGAGTTCCAAATCTCCCATTAGTTGAGTTTTCATAAAATAATAGTTTCCACTCGAGCATTCAAATGGCACTTTATGAAGATTTATATGGTAAGTTATGTAGAACTCAAACTTGTTGGGATAAAGCTAGTTAGATATTCCTTCTTGTGACTAATCCCATGAAAGAGATGATAGAAAAGGTTCATGCCATCCAGCAACACATTAAGGATGCTCAGAGTCAGAAAAAGTGTTATGCCAACAACTGTCGAAGGGACTTATATTATGATGTTCCTGACAATGTTTGTCGTATAATTTTACCTCAAAAGAGATTCAGAAGGATTGGGGTGAATGGAAATCTCATACCTAGGTACATTTCCCCCTATTAAATCCTTGATCGCATGTGAGAAATGTACTATCAGCTTTCACTTCTTCCAAATATAGAACATGTTCAGGAGGTCTAACACATATCCCTCCAGAGGAAGTACGTACCTGACCCTTCACATGTACTAAATCCATAGGTGGTATAATTGGAACATGACCTCTATTATGAGGAGAATTCAGTGTAGATCTTGGACCTTAGAGACTAGGTTATATGTAACAAGACTACCCACCTTGTTATTATATTGTGCAGGAACCACAAATATGAAAAACCCAAGTGGGAACTAGATGAGTCTTTTAGGAAAATGTACCCACACCTTTTCTCTTCTGACTATATGGCTTGAATTTTTTTAGACTAAATTTCATTTGGTGGGAAGAATTTAACAGAAAAAACATTTGAATAATATTTTGTTTCCAAAAAAAATTGTCTTACTATGTCATAAATAATAAAAAAAATATAATTATAAATACAATGTGACCATCAGATTTTGACTGTTATATGAACATTGGTCAATATGATTATGGGAAGCCATAATAATTTTTAATGTTATAATTGTCGTTTAAAATAAAAATAATAATGGATACTTAATGCAGAAAGAATAATCTAAGGCCTCATCTTGCAGACTCGGGTCGAACGAAGACCGTCTGTCGAAGATGGGGAAGGATTTTATATTACTTGGGTTTGCTCTGTACCAAGACCATGATAAGATTCAACATGATAATCTTGAACATAATCACCATTGGAATAAGTTCATGTTGATAGAAATCACCACTCAGGAAATATTGTCTAAGCCTCCCCATGATTCTATCACCATTGCACACATTACTCTTATGTCCTATTCAGGTGTTATAAGGGGCTACATAATGGGGCCTTAGTTACATTGTGTAATAAAGTTTTATAAATAAATTGGTAATTTATTATTATGGAAAAATAACCATCATTTTGGAATTTCAAATTTCAAAAAATATAAGATTAATATTTAGTTTTACTCTAAGAATATTCATATTATTGATGAATATTAAAAAAAGAGTATTTAAAAAAATATTACATTAAATAATTAATAATGTCAAGTTATTTTCAAAAACAGACATATACAGTTGTGATCAGTAAGAAATTTAGAGTTTGATAAGATCTACTAAATATTTTTGTGAATAGTAAATAATGAATAATAATATGTCCAATGGAATATTAACCTCACTTAAGAAAGTATAAATATATTTTGTGCATCTGGAATGGTAATGTGATATAATAGCATTAGTAAATAACTATTTTAGAAATTATTAGTTATGTATTAGTATTTTTTCAAGTAAATAGTGATTTTACATAAAAATTATATTTCTCATATTTATTAAATTATTTTCATTAAATGGAGTTCTTTTTTTAATTCATGACATGGATCTTCAGATAGGGTAATTTTATGATATTTTTATAAAATGTTTTGTTTTTTAGTGAATTGTAAAAATACAATTTTATCGTTTTTGGTATGTTTAATGACATCATAATGATGTAATAAGTATTTTTAAACTATTCTCAACTAATTATGATTAAAATATTAAACATGGTGTCCCAAGTGGCCAAAATCATGGACAAATACCATGGGAAATCCCATCGTTTTGAAAATACCATCGATGAGGTGTCCTTGAAAATTAATAAAAAACTACCTCTATTTTACTATAAATTCCAATCCATTCATTCATTTTCATTCCATAAAGATTCATTACCCAGGATGCTTTGATATTTTTACCTCCCAATGATCCCACTAAAATTTTCCTAAATCCCTCAAGCTCTCAATCCAGGAGTATTAGAAGATACTCTTCAAGGTAAATGGAATTATCAACTTCTCTTTTTTCCATTCAAGTTCACTTATTTGTGGAATTTATTTCATGATACTATACCATGTTATTATTTATATTTTATTCTATCTCTATACAATATTATGAGTCTTTTATTAATGTTTTCCCCATTTACCCAATCTTTTTAATGTTTTCTAAAACCATGTTTCATAGTCGTTATGTGGTAGAATTTTTGTCTCAAAATATCTATTTTTTTCTAATGAATTTTTTTTATTTTCCTTATGAGAATACCCAAACCAATATCATTTCTAGGGGAATTAATCAAGACATAAAAATGATATATTTTATTATATAACTGACATAAATAAAATAATAATTCCCTTTTCATGGGTTATGAATGAAATTTTGATCGTGTTTTTAATCACTTTTGAAGACGTCGTGATTTTAATATGAAACTCAGTTCATTCATTCTCTTTGGGTTATTTATGAAATGATTGATTACGATCTATGTTTCTCATATTAAAATAAATACATATTAAGTATGTGCCCTGATGGTGCTCTAATTTATTGGGTAATGAAATTAACCTCTACTGATGACAAGTTTTCTAATACCATGGTGAATAACCTTGGTAATTTTTATAACACCTTCAGGATAGACCTTGGTGATATGGTTATGACTGTCTAAATTAAATATTATTTCCACATTTCCAATATATTATTCATGTTCTTATTATCATTATATTTATCTTCTCATGAATTTATGATATTTCCTCGTGTTTTTACAGTAGTCTCTCATGTTCACAAGTGAACTGTTTCCCATGTTTTCTCTTACTCGGCCTTATGCTCACCCTTTCCTTTGATATATGTCCCTAAGTAATGAGATAAATTAATTTTACATAGTAATAAAATATAAATAATAATTTCAAGAGGGTTAAAATAATGTTATATTTTTCCATGTATTATGTACCTTTTTTACAAGACACTGGACGTTAAATATCCTATGTTTGTAAAATGAAATGAAAATTTATATAATGAAATGGTACAATGAAATATTAATTTTTTTCTACATATGAATGTTTTTATATAAATAAATTTATTAGGGTAAAAATATTCAAAAGTGGAGAAAAAGTCTCCAATACCATAAAGAGATCATTCTACAATAGGATCAAAATTTAAAATGAATCTTGTGACTACAGTGTCTTAAAAGTTACTAGATACATATGATTATTATGTCTAACCAATCACTAGATAATTACCATTGGTGTTTCTAACCCATTTTTAGAGAATTTTAATTTGGGTTTCCAACTATTTGTAACCATATTTGACTATAGTGGATAATATTTGTTGGGGTTTGTAACCAAAGTAAGAAGAGTGGGGTTTTATTACAAACCTTGTAAATACTATGTGATTCTCCCTCTTTTATTACTATAACACATGAGGAGATTTTGTGTGGTAATATTAAGTGGGTTTAAAAATTTAATAGTTTCCAGTAGTTTTTTCCAAAATTAATTAATTGTTAAAATAGGGACATTAATTCACACCCTCCCCATATCAATTTCCAACTGTCCAGGGTATCTAAATGGGGTATCAAGGCTCATTTTCCTTCTAGATATCAAAATGGTTTTGTGAAAAATATAGAATCTCGCTTATATGAATAGTTTGGGAAGTCTAACTTTTGATAGTGAGAATTATTACATCTAGAGAAATATAATTCTACCTACCTCTTCTCACTTGGACTAGAATTAAGTGATGTTGCAACAGTTGGTGTCCCACCCATTCTATAATAATATTCAATAACTTAGTATAAAAAGGAAAAGATGGTGTCATATGGAATGGAAAAAATGGTTTCTTGATGTCTTTATCATAGAAGGTTTAGCTAATGTTAATGGGTATGAAAACATTCAACAAGATTTAGGATATATTGAGAAGCATCTTCTAGGGTAATATCATAATCAAATAATAGATGATATAATCCTAAAAGAAATTTTATTAAAAATTAAAATGGATGTGGTCGAGAATATTAATGAAAAATTTATTTGTGTTAATGATATTTTTAGATACAATCATTGTTTTTCTAAAATTCTATGAGATTTCATCATTCATAAAAAACTAATAATTAATATTCCAAATAATTTTGATAAAAAATTATCACCCCTATATGAAAGAGTATATTTAAAACTATAAGAGTAACACAACATATTCAAAAATTATGAGATGAAGAAAGATATTACTTGCAAGAAAAAATAAAATTCATAAATATAAATCAAGGCTGAAATAAAATGAAAAATAAAATTATAAGATGTTGTTTAATCATTTGATTATGGTTATGGGGAAGGTAAAGATTAATTTAGAATTACTGTTTCTCTTCTTGTAAATAAATTAAGAAAACAAAAGTGAATTGGAAAATGAAAAAAGTCATTAATGATTCATAATTATGATTGAGTTGAATAATTTGAATATGATTTTCCAAATAATTACTCTAATGAATCTAAATTTAATGAAAAGGAAGGGAAAATTAAAAAAATAAAAAACGATAAGAATAAAGGGAATCATTTTGGTATAATGAATACAAATTTGACGAGAAAACATAAGAAATGTAATAAATCATCATTATTCTATCTATATGGTGAGATAAATAATCTTTATAATGTTTAAAAGTGAATTGATTCATCTGGTAGTGATACTGATGGATCTAAATTAACTAAACATGAATTGGGTTTGAAAGAAAATTTGGAGGCATATCTAGAGAGAAGAAAAAAGCTTAAAAAGAAATGAGAAAACATGACGAAAAATAAAAATATTAAAATAAAAGGTTGATTACTATATAAAGTAAATATCCATTTATTTATACTAGTGAAAGTAATATATTGATTATGTTTTCACCTAATAATACACTAGGTTATCTCAAATATAATTTTTCTTCATAGGATAAAGAACTGAATGAGATATAATCTATTTTTATGTTGGTGTAAGGTGACATAAATTAATTCATAGAAAACATTATCATGTTTGTTGAAGATAACGATGAATGTTATCAATATGGTGAGAAGTGGGGTGTAATATATTATTTTAATACAACAACTAATCAATTACAAAAAAATATGTTATTTCTCAGAGTGGAGGTATGAAAAGAAAACATGAGGAAAATATTATCAAGAAAGATGATATCAACTCATTCATATGAATAGAGCGGTATATTATTCCACATAATACATTTCCCACTAAGTAAAATAAGTATTAAACTATATAAAAACATCGATAACAATGTTCTGCACATATTTTCAATCAAGGTTGTCAATCAATTTTGCAACACTATTATTGGTGTTGTTGAATGTATGGACACAAAGACTATTATTGTTAGTATATTATATATTTAGTAGGAATGAGGTACGAACCAAAGGGGGGTTTTAGTGAAAAAAATTTAACTAGTTCACAAATGAAATTACATGTGGCTTGAATCTCAAAAAATATTTTAACACAGAACATGTTTGAATTTCTGTAAGAGATGTGTGGTAGGTGTGGACAAGGAGGTCACACTACTAAAGAGTCCTTGATTATGTCTCCTGATGAAGTTCAATATTGTATAAAAGGGATGAAATTTTATTTTGAATCATAATTAAAACCATGTAATTCTATGAAATCCAAACAAATTGATAATTATAAAAAAAGATAACCTAACAGTTCAGTCAAAATAATTTTACAAGAATAATCAAATATAAGAATCATAAATGAGTACAAAGGAGAATAGAAAATATATTTTTTTCAAAAAAAGGTTTATTTTTTAAATTATTTATCAATAAGTTGTGACATAAAAATTAAAAGAAGATATATAAATGATGTGAGCATACTGAACATGATATAAATAATCACAAGGCATTTAATCTTATAAAGAATGAATTAATGAAATTGTAATTGAAATCATAATAATAACAGGTTTCTATAAATTATTATGAAAATAAGTTTTTATCTCAAATGAAGATTGATTATATAGAGTATATGAGTTCGTGTTATATTAAGACTGTTCATAGGAATATATGTGATTATATTGGAAGGATAGTGTGTCATTGGTTAAGATAAAACTCGTAATTTCAATGATACATACATGTAAAAAATGGTACCTACTTATTCTCAAATATTATTATTTATTTTTTTTAAATGAAGGGAATAAAATTATTTGAATAATTTATTTAAAACCTAGAAATAAAGTATGTAATTATTTATAGTGTGTTTGATATATCAATTATATGAGAATTTGAGTCAAAACATAGAGGGGGGATAAATAAAAACAACATGTTATCCAATGAATATTGAAATCCTAGAATAATAAATAAAAATAATTTTTAAGGCATGAAAATCACACATATAATACTTAATATGACTATGTTAAATTTTCATCATAATTGATAGTGTTGGTTGATAAATTCGTGAGAGAAAGGGAGAGTTTATTTTCTTTATTTGTGAACATTTTAATGAGTTATATGTTAAGTATGTAGTACATAACATATTTTTTAATTAATCTATATGGGGGTCCCATAAAATAATATTTTAATAATGGTAGCACAAGTGTTTGGATATATGGATAGAATTGATCATATTGGTTATAAACTTTTTATTATATATGTATTTCCAATATAGGCATAGAGTTTTCATGCAAAAGGATCTCTTTAAATAAATGAATGTGATGTTATCCTTCTTTTATGTGACTACATGATATTTTTTAGAGATGAAAAGAGGTGAGGAAAAATTATTTTAGCATTTTCTTTATAGGTATAATAGTGTGGGGAATACTCTTTACATTGTCAATTGAATTTATTTCCAATAATGGGTCAATGAATGAATTGATAAGATAAAATAATATAAAATTTGTTTAGAATTTGTATATACAGTAAATAAAAATTGGGGGATTGGTGTGACTATGTAAGATTTTATTTTTTCAATGGGTTGATATATTTTTTTTGAAACAATGAGGTCATGATTATTAGAGGATTATTATGGATTCAAAAATTGGAATTATATTAAACACTTGATAATTCTTTCATGTTCATAAGTTGTTTGAGGCTAAAATATTGAGTACCCTTGAGGACACGTTCAAATCAAAGTAGTAGATAATGTGCGATGATTGATTTGTTGATCTTATAGATGTAAGGAAACAGTTGATGGTGGTAGGTTTATTACATCATTTTATGGAAGTATGATGGCCTCAAGATTGGTTATGAAATTCCTAATCAGTTTGAAAACTCTATGAGAAGGCCCTAAATGTTTTAGAGTAAGAATTTTTTTTGAAAGGTAAATTTAAAATTTCATTACCATTATAATGGTAAATTCATATGTATCAAGGCTATATAAGGGAAAATTGAGAATTTCACTAACTACATAAGGATGTTCCAATATGATATTTAAAGGTAAATATGAATACTAATACCTATATAAATGTAAGATATGTATTTTGTGAGTTGTGTAAATGTAAAAATAGTATTCCCCCACCTATATAATGGTATTATGTGATGATAAATTCCTATTTAATGGTAAACCATGTTCTTCTCAAATTTGTTGCAAACAATTATAAAGATATGTAATGTTACTGAGTTTAGTCACTATTAAAATATAATGAGGCTCTACGTGAAGGAACTTGATATTTGGATTGAATATATAATGATCAGTTGTTTCAATATTATGTAGGTCAACATTGTTGATACAATGATTATAGTAACACATGATCAATTGATATTATACATATGGTCAATCCACTAACTGTATGAACACTTGGTTGACTGAATGTGTACAGGTGGTCGATTGAGTTGGAACACATCGTGGATCTTAAGATATTGTTATCTTCAATCCTCATGGTTGATCTATCTTGTAATAGGTAAATAAGTTATAGAATTTTCAATTGATTCTACTGGGTGAAAATATATGTTTCTAGATTTTGGATATTCAGAAAAATTGAAATCAAATGATATTCATGATCTATTCATCATTTTTTGAACAGATTGATCATGGATCATGACTTGTGAATGATTTAAGGGAGATTTACATGTGTTTAAAACTACAAGATTTATGTTACACATAAAAAATATGTATTCTTCCATGTATATGTAATTTTCAAATTAATTTAAGAAGGTTTATTTTTTAATGAAATAAATGATATTGAGTTGTTGGGTTTATAATACCTATAGTTGTAAAACATTAAAGGAACATTGATTTAAATGATGATTTCTTCCATGATGAATATGATAAATAGTAATTAAAATACCCTATTGGAATAATGGAATGGTTATTCTGGTGATTTAATGAATAAATATACGGGATATTTTATTTTTATAAAATTAGAAACTACCAGGAGAACGTAGAGATATTTATAGGATTTTAATCATGAAATAAAATCTATAAATATATGAAAAATAGTAAACATGATATAATTATTCCTAAAAAATATTAATTTTTTTGTGAGAATAATGTAGTGTTAATTCATTTATCTTTAAGATAAATCATGTTGTATTTTGTGGGAGTTCTGTGAGTTGATATAACATCAGTATCGAGGAGGGATAGTGGATAGGATGACTCAAATCAATCAATATCTAAGGAAGTGTTTGGATAAGTATAGTATTTTCCACCAATAATTATTTTTGATGATAAAAAATGTGGTATACATGACAAAAAAAATTTAGCCATCTTTTCATAGAGGGAGATCAATTTACAAGAGTAACTGAAGAATATAAGATCATAAACACATCATTCTATACATGGATCATACAAGAAAAAGAAGATTTTGACTAGAGTTTCTATTCATTTATAGGAGGACTTTTAATGTGGTTTCTAATCAATAATTTGGTAATTGTAATATGGGTGTATAAAAAATTTATAGATGATTGTAATTGGAATGTTTAAATAGTTATCACCACTTGAGTCTATAACATACAATCCATGTTGGGGTTTCTAACCAACTTTTATTGGACTATGATATTATATAGAAAATTTTAAATACTATATTTTTTTCACTCTTCATTTAATACTAAAAATGAAGTTAGGTAGTGAGATAATATTTATTCGATATATAAATTTAATATTTCTATGGGTTTGAGTTGAAAATAAAGAAATTCATAAAAGGGGGTGACTTCCCCCCCCCCCCCCTCAATGGTCCAACCATATTAGGGAACAGTAATATGAAATGTAATGACACCACATTCCTTGTCCCCACACAATTTGTCACGATTTACATGGATTAAATTTATGTTATTGAACATGGGTAAAATGTTTTTAAACTTCAATTACATTCCTCATATATATGTTAATTAACCAAAATCATCATCAACTCATGATGGGATCTTCTCTTTTTCTTCGTCTATTCTTTATCATATTAATATAAATGTTCATGTAATCTATACTTTTTTATTGATAATAAAAAAATGGAAATGAAAACTCAATTTAATAATACTGGAATTTGATTAAAAAAGAATATGTACTTATAAATTAACTTGTGACTACTTTGGTGACACATGAATATTATGGATATTTAAGTAATCCATATGACCCACACCCAACATTTTTCATCAATTTCTTAAAAAAAATCCTTATGACATGATGACACAACACTATAATACTAATAAATTTAATCATTTAAAATATTATTAATAATTGGTTTATTTATTATTTTTTACATATTGTTGTTAATTATTTATTAAAATATTAATTCTATTGGAATTATTATTATACCATGATTACAAATAATAATTAAACAATTGATATCCCCAACTTCTATATGAATATTAGAATATCATAGTTGTATCTTCGAGTGATAGCATATATGATTCAAATATATTGTGTTTATCACCATTGATACCAACAAGAATCCCTTTAACCATAAAGGATTCTATATGGTTCTCTTAATCATTATAGGGTGGACAATGATGAACAACTATCATTCTTGAGGGTATTATTGAGTGGGTATCTCTATGGATTTATAAGAATTATACAAATATAATATCACTGTTAACAAAAAAACCTTCACACCTCTCAAAATGATATAATCACTTTAATATACATAGTGTTAGATAACTTATAATTCCATAGAGTTACATATCTAATATTTAACTCTAAATAAACCTATTATAAATTAATAATATTAACAATAATATATTAAATTACATGAACTAAATTTCTGATATTTAAATATTATTATTTAATGAATCAATCAATAATTTTTTAAATGATATAAACTAAAATATATCATTTCATCTGGTCCCTTAGACCATCCTATAAATCCTCCTTGGAATTTCTAAAAAAATCAATAAAAATTATTTATTTAAATAAATACATATTTCTATACTTTTTTATAAATAACTAAATACTATATTCCCTCACTACTGAATAAATATTTTTTTTGTATTCAACTAACATATATTGAAAATTGGACTAATTGGTGCTTGAATTTATAAGATCAGCACGGCCGAAATAATTTTTATTTCTCAGTATAGAGAATACTATTTTTTAAAATATGAAGTCCAAATAAAATTTAACTATGATTCTGGATAAACATATTGTGTGACCCTCTATAACTTTTTCATAGTTGAATCATGAGATCCTTCCAAAATTATAATATTATACATTAGCAACATGTTATGGAAACTAAAGGAAAATACACTAATTTCACAAGGACAAATAACTAAAATGAATTCTTGTTGTGTAATATAATATCATTGTTTTGATATATCATCAAATATGTTGTATAATCATTTCATCAAACTATATTCCTGATATAGATTTCATTTATTACCTGAAATGAACTTGTTGATAAACCACAATCATCATGAAATTAATCAAACAGTTCAATTTCAGTCCAAGGTCTATAGGTATCTACATCTATTAATATGGAAGAGATAAATCCTATATTTAATTATTCATTAATGTCAATTCAATTATTATATAAAAAAATATCCCACTTTATTATGAGAATATGTCATCAGACATTTCAATAATACATCAATGTATGTGCTTCATGATATAAATTAATAATAATCTGTCATTTAAAGATCAATAAAATAATTAAAAAAAGGAATTTCCAATGACATCTATAAAATATAGAATTCATATTGATAGTTATATCCTCAAAACCTCCCATCATGGAAATATCCAAGAGTAAAGCATCCTACAAATAATTCAAGTTCTCATATAAGAATCCATCACCTTATATTCAAAACAGTATTTGTGTGCAATCATAATATTTAATCTTCACCATAATATATATGTTTTATAATATATAAATGAAATTTTATGTATCAAATTATAGAGTGGATGTTATTGGACATTTTTTTTTGAAAAATACTTTAAATAAATAATCACATTAATGGTTCACAAAATAACAGTCATAATATGATAAGATATTTACTAATATTCAGGTCATTGAAAATACATCTACGAAAAAACAAAAATATTGTTATAGGGCACAAACCCCAATAATTTCCCCATCCTTAGCTGAATATATTTTATTTTCATATTCTTTTAAAATCATCTAAATATGAGTTTTATACTCTTCACTCATAATATTATTCTCTTGATAAAAAATCAATCAGTTTAATATTTTATCATTAATCTACACTAAAGAATTATTTATATCAATTATAGCATTATATTTTATCATAACACATAGTTCAGTATCTATTGTCTCTTCTTGTCTTCATCCTTCTATTGAATATAATTAAAAATTTCCTTTTCAAATATAGTGACCTTTCTTCAAGGTAATTATTCCTAGAACTTTATCCATCAATTTTTTTGATATTTGTAAACATGAATACCATTTGAACCAATTATTACTCAAAAATTTCAGTATATTTTTCATGTTATGAGAAATTATCCAGTATGTTTTTAAAATATCACAAATAAATGTAATCATTTAAAGATCCTACTTTTTGTTAAATGGATATTATATCATTTTTAAGAGAAAAAACATAATAGAGATACAAATCCATTATCAAAAGTTTTCATACCTTGGGATAATTAGGGCAATACATAACTTGTAAAAATATAAAAATAAATTTTATTTAAATCATTATTCTTTATCCTTATAATAAATCAGGTGCTCCTTAGTACATATAATAACAACATAATATACATCAAATATAGGTGTGACCTAAAATCCTCAAAAGATAATGAATAAGGGATATAAATTAATATAGTATGGGTGAAAATAATAATAATAATCACATGGAAAGTATTGCATCATCAAAAATATCATGAGGGGAAAATGTGATAAATTCATAAAATGTGGAAATGAATAGAATGAAATATCATATCTTTAGGGTAAAATACCACGCATAGTTGTAAACAAAGAAAGAATATTTCTAATGTATATCATATGGGCATATTCATAAAATAATAATTGTAAAAAAAAATATAGAATCATGTTCTTGAATATTACAAATTTACTCATGAGATACACCATGTAACTAAATTCATTCGAATTCTATCTAATTCATATTCCACCCATCATCTGATAACATTTAAATAATCATGTCTGCCACATAGAACATATAACAATCATAATCATGAAATAAAACATGGAATGAAATAGGTTTATTAAGGATTTCATAAAGAATATATTGATGAATAAACATATTGGTTCCCAAAGAAAATGATAAATCATATATTTTAATATGATAACATATTTCTTTGGATAATAAAAAAGACATGAAGTATTGAAGGATTGTTTTTGAAAGAAATTTCTATTTCTAGAAAATCATTATCATTGGCATAAAGAACAAGGTGGAACCATGTATATCTCTAAAAGAAAGGGGAATATTAATTAATTTATAATTAAGGTACATTAAATTTATATTCATACTGGAGATTTCACGAAAGATGGAAAACCCAAATAAAAGGAATTCGGTTCAAGAATCCTCGTACCTTAATTCCAACATTATTTTTCCTCTCATGAACCTCTTAAATAATAAATGTATATTTATTAAAACATTTATCTACAGGAAATTTTTTGTAATTTTTTTCACTCTTTAGAAATTATAGTCATTAAATTATATTTCTTAATTTTCATTGTTATAGGGTAGCCATTTTTATATCAAGTTTTACATAAATATTTATCATTTTCCATGATTTATATATATTGTTAAATGTAATTGATAAATTAGTATAATTAATTTTTAAAGACTATAATAAATAAAAATACAAGTTTATATAATACATAAAATTCATAATATCCATCTATGGTGATGGTTAAAGTGTATCAAGGGAAATATTTCAATGGGTGGTTAATAGAAATTTTACAGGACATTATCGGGAGAGCAGGAAATAGAATTTCAAAATTGTCATTTCTAGAAAATATGAAACATATAGTAGGTTTAAAAAATTAATATAATATTAAATTTATACCTATTTTATCTATCATTTTTCGTAAAGGGGTGGTGAAAAAAGAAAGAGAATAAGAAGAAGAAATAAAAAGATAAGACTTGATCGAAACTTACATAATTTTTAGTGTAACATATCTTATTTAACATTATAACTCCCTTGATGTTTGGAGTTGGATTACTCCATAATGTCCCGAATTATTATCAGCTTCTTGAGAGGAAGTATTTTTATGAATTTTAGTTTTTTAAAGATGGGGATGAGTGGTTTACTAAAGGGACCCGGTGGGGTTATTTATATATGGGACAAAGGGATATTTTAAAAATATAATATTGAGTAAAATATTAAATGAAAGATAAAATATGTAATAGTGAATTTTTGAAAATAGAAATGATATATAAATATAATATAATAGGATTAAAACTTTAAATTTTCTTTATAATTTTAATTTTTTAGTTTATTAATAAGGGAAGTGGAAGGAAATGGAAATTTTGATTTTATTGAATCACTTTTGACATTAGGTTTGGGAAGTTATTTATATGTTAGGAAATTATGTTAGTACAATTTTAATGAAACATTTGTGAAATAAAATATAGCATTGTTGAACATCGGGTTCTAGATATAATTAGTTCATTATTACATCAATAATGATTTAATTTATATTCTACAGATTATGTGAAAATTGTATCTCTGTTATTCACCTAAAAATTAAATTAGTTCATCAAACTAACTACAAAATATCCGTAGAGAATTTCAATATACTGATATAAAAATTGAATTTAATTTATCAGAATTATTTTTTCAAATAAGAAATTTTAATTTTTAATATACAATTTTTTATTTAAAAAAAATAAATAAATAATTTTTTTTAAAAAATATGCTTATATTTTATTAGGGTTTAATAATCATGATATTAGTTTTTTAGTTATAAAATATGTATTGACTTAAATTCATGGTGATAAATATTATTTATATCATAATTTATTATTTTGAAGTCAAAATTTCTTTTCCAACGTTCACATTATTATTCCCAATAGTTAGGTTACTATTACAACTACCACATTACTATTACAATGGTAACATTACCTCCTATAAATACCTCAACATTGTATCATTAATTATTCAACTCAACTCTTCTCATGGTTTTATATTTCCTTTTTCAATAATATTTATTTGTTCTTGAATATTGTTTTCTTTTCTTTTGAATTGTGTTGGAAGTGGAGAGATTATTCTAGTAGATTTTGGTGGTTTATATATTAAATTTTTTCATTTTTGTAATTTTATATTTTTTACAATTGTAGTTTTTGGGATTTTAATTAGTTTTTCTTGGATAATGTACAATATTTATTAATGAAATAATTTTCTGATTTTTTTATGTGTAAAATAGTATATAGTATATTATAACTTTCAATTATTTCAATATAAAAATACCATTTATAAAATCTATGTACTTAAATTATCCCCCCATTAAAATTTTCATCCCTAAAATTTCAACTCTTATTCTTAGTTGAGAATATTTTAGGGTACTTCTATTTCATTGTTCCCCTTGTTTCCAAAGTCACCTCTTGAAACTTATAGTTTCTACAAAACATTTTGACAAGGGGATTTGTCATGTTGTGAAGAAATTCATCTCTATAGTCTAATATATTCATTGGATAATCTTCATATGAGAGGTCATTCTCCAGTTTTACCACCTAGGGATTCAATACATGTGGGAGATCTGGTATGTACTTGAATAAGAGTGATACGTGGAACACATAATGATCTTGATCCATACTTTGTGGGAGTCAAAGAAGATAGGGAACTACACATATTCAATTATGTATCTCACAGGATTCAATTTTCCATGGGACAAGATTCCATTTCTTTACAAACTTCATGAATCTCATCCATGGTGAAATTGGAAGGAAAACATTGTCTCCAATGTCAAAATCCAAATCCCTTCGATGGTTTTTAGTATAGTACATTTTCCAAATTTGATCAGATTTTATATATTGTTGGATGTCTAAAACATTTTATGTTTTTTCATACAAAATTATAGATCCAAGTAGCTTCCATTCTCCAACATCAACTCCATAAGATAGATATCTACATCTCTTACAATACATAGCTTCATATGGATCCATTTGAATACTTAAGTGGAAGTTTTTATTATATGATAACTCAACCAATGGTATTGGTTGATCCCACCCTCCTTTTAATTCCATTGACTAAGAACATAACATATGTTTAGGTATTTAAATAGTCCATTCAGGTTGGCCCTCAGTTTGGAGGTGATAGGTCATGTTGAAATATTATTTAGTACTCAAGAAATGTTAAATAATTATATAGAATTTTGATATAAACCATGGATCCTGATCAGAGATGATAAAAAGTGGGACCCAATGTAACCTCACCAAATCCTTTCCATATATCATGGAATTTTTTTAGGTAATAAATCTTCCCAAATATTGATTATGTGGGTAGTATTCATGATTTTATCCACCATAACCCATAATGCATTATTTCATGTAGATGTCTATAGGAGACCCATGAAAACTTCCAGGGTGAAACTCTCACATTTTGAATTGGGTCAAGGTAATGGTTGCATTATCCCTTTGGACTTATATCACTCTATATTAACTTGATGACATATTAAATACCATGATATATGATATGAAATATATTTCTTCAATTTGGGAAACAAAACTTTTTCTCAAAGATCACGTTACATCTTAGTACTTCCATGATGGGTAGAGAAAGGATTGGTATGTGCATAGTCCAATTTATCCTTCTCTATCTTAGGTTATGAAGGCACATAAGGTCTCATTCAAAATCAAATCACATCATCTTCATTGATGTGGATATCATGTAGATTCCCTTGAATTACTAAATTCACCTTAATTTATTGCTCTGAATCATCCCTTTCTATTCCCTTGATCTTATCATATATAGATGGGTGGGAAATCATTTGGGAAGTGTAGAATGTATTCCCTACCATTATTATTTAAAGATACATCCATTTTATATCCATGAGGATAGAATCCTTCTCAATTAATATCATTAATATATTAAAAATCCCTTTTAAGATAATTGCATCAGGAAACCTGTTCTTCTTTCCTAGATGGTAGTGAATAGATTATTTCTAGTCCTTAATTAGCTCTAGACATATTGTTTTATGCATGTTTAGCTCCTTCTATGTGAATATATACTTCATACACTTTGGATCAGTATATATATAATTATTTTCACTATAGATGTATTTCCACAAAATCATCAGAGTAAAGATCATAGATACTAACTCCATATCATGTTTCAGGTAGTTTTTTCCATGGATATTCAACAATCTTGTGGAATATGATATCACATTATCATTATTTATGAGTTTCAACCGAATCCTTTCTTTGAAGCATGATTGTATATAATAACACCTTCTATACTTACGGGTACTCTCGATAAAGGCATTGTGACAAGACGCTTCTTGAGCTCCTTTAAGATTTTATCATATTCTTCCATCCAAACATACATTACCCTTTCTATGTTAACATATATAGAAGGATAGAAAATTGTGAGAAATTTCTCCCAAAAGGTTTTTAGTACGTAGGTAAGCCATGAAAATGGTAGATTTATTTGAATCTAGTGGGTCTCGTATATTCCTCAATTGCATTTGACTTTTAAGTGTCCATATAAATTCTTTCACTTGTGATCGTGTTCCCCGAATAATACCAATTTGTGCATCCAAAATTCACAAATGTTGAACATAGAATATATTTTCTCCTTTATTAATGTGTCCATCGCAATACTTATAGTATCTTAATGTTACTCCTTTATCATGGAGTAAATAATAATATTATTGATAAGAAATGCAAAAAATTGTTGAGGTACTATATAAATACACTATTCATAAATTCTATAAAGATTTTATGGGAATTAGTAAGTCTAATGAGAATCAATATGAAATAATATTTCCCATAACTTATACAAAAAGAAATCTTCTGAATATCTTCCTTCTTCACCTTCACTTGATAATATCCAAAATGATGATCAACCTTTGAGATGTATTGAGTTCCACATAGTTGATTGGACAAGTCACCCATCCATGGATGGTGATACATATTATTTATGTTGATTTTTTTTATCTATTAGTAATTGATACATAAAATCATTGATCTATCCTCTATCTTTAAAAGGATGATTTTCACACCCCATGGTGTTGTACTATGGTATATGAACCCCTTGAAAACAATTCACATACAGATGCTTCATTAACTCTTCGAATTTTATCAGGGCCATCCTGTAGGGGAATTTTGAGATATGAGTGGCTCCATGTTTGATCTCTATTAAGAATTATACCTCAAAAATTGGAAGATGATCGGGTAACTATTTTGAAAATAAAAGAGTTTATTCCCGAAAAATGTTTATTTCATCTTGGTTGACACCTTCCTTTGACTAAACCATTTGGGAGAGGTATGATGCTTCCTTAGGTATCAACTCCCATATCATTTATGGACATTATAAATGATATTCTGAGTATTACATTAATTTGTAGTGGATCATTGGATGGTTCAAAATATTGAAATATATTTCTATTATATAATAGTTGATGTGTAATCTATATAATGAAAGCCAATACATGAACAGTATGGTATTAAATTACACCATGTGAATCATTATGAGATTCATTGGAATAATATTACCACATATGTTTACAAGAGAATAGCCCAATACATTGGTTATAATGATGTCAACACTTGGTGTTTCTATAGATATGTCTACATCAAGGAATTTATTATTTTATTCAATAGTTATAGAAAACTAGCAGAATATAAATGATTTGTGTAGATCAACAATAAAATAAAAAATATCCATTATTGATTTAATAGGATGTTTACCTTTTTATAACTTCATTTTAGTGCTTCACATCCATATTAGGGATGGAATAATCATTCCATTTATAATTTGGATGTGGTGGTTTATAACACTACATAATCTTAAGGACTTGTGGTTTAGTGGACTTTATTTCATAGTGCCCATGCTCCCTATTGTTGATTCATTAAACCATAAGTGGTTTATTTGAAGGTTCCTACCTTTCCTCCATCATGTTGGTCAGCATCCTGATGTTTCAATGAAAATCATGATCATTGTGGCCTTATCTCCCACATTTGAATCATTTCCTCATCCCTTATAGTAAATTCAAATTATTTTTCTACCCTCTTTCAAACATGTGGGTAGTTGGATCATCTTTCCTCATTTTTCATTTTACCGAAAAAAAAATTAAAATATATTCTTATATTCTTATCTTCACAATTGTGGGAAAGGTATTTGAAATAAATTTCAACTTTGAGATCACATCCAACCACATCTTAAAAAATCATAAATTCTCAAATAGATAAATACATTAGAAGGTGTGGTTTCAAACCATTAAAGAATTTTTCAAAATTTTATCACTGTTGATAGCGAACCCTAAGATGTATATTCCAAGCCTATTGATGTCTGTCACATAAGTTGGGGAAATTTTCCTTCTTTTTCTTCATCTCTATGAAATATCTCTCCATATTTGTTTGATGTGTTAGATGTAAATACATGTTGGGAAATATTGTTATCAAAGTACTCCCATTCCATATCATCAATTTCATCTGTCATCTTGGTGTTCTTAATCAATTCCAACCATTGATCGGCCACTTGATTTAAATGATAGATTGCCAGAGTCACATTCTCCTTCATAAAACATTAGATCATATAAATTATTTTATCTATTTAAATAACCCAATGTTCCATGACAAGTGGATTATAAGTTACACTAAAATTTTGTGGTCATTTACATATAAATAACACAATGGATATTTTCTCCTTCTTGGGTAATGACCGATGTTCCACGAGGTTTAGGTTATTTTTATTTTCCTGAGACAGTGGGGATAACGTAGACATAAATTTTTTAACTCAAACAATCATTTATTTTTTGGAATTTCATTTGGACAATCATTTCATTGTACCCAAAATGGGTTATTATAATGGTTTCTTCGGTTCCTACCATTCGCTAAAATTGAAAAGTTTTGACCAAAATGTATCAACTAATCCTGGATGATTTATTCTTTTATTCTGCTAAAACTAAAGATAGATCTCATGGGATCCCTATTAATATCATTTTCTAAATGGATTCTTCTAGGACGTTTTACCTACACATAGGCTTATAAAAATGGTTTTGAAACTTATTTATTAATCATAGTTCCCAAATTAACTAAATAACGCTCTTATACCGACTATAGTGAAACTAATTTTTCATACATGACTATTAGACCATTTTTAAGATAAAGGACATAATAGTGCTACAAATAAAAGAACAAAATGTTTAGTTTATTTGGTATATTATGATCATATATATTTTGTACAAAATAAAACATAAAAATTTATTTAAATGCTTCTTATTTATCCATATATAATCTTATTTTCTTCCATAGTACATGTAATCACCTAGGGATATACATCAAAAAATGGGGTTATCAAAATTCTCGTTAAGTGGATGAAAAGTGAAATGAAACAATATAACATTGGTGAGAATAATTTTCATCATCATATATTAAGTATAAAATAACTAAAAACATCATAAAGGAAACAAATGATAAATTCATAGAATGTGGACATGCATAAAATTGAAACATCCTGACATTGGGGTCAAATACAAAACATATTAGTGAACAAAATATATCATCATGTTCATGAAAAACATATATTTAAAACCATAACATCAAAATTTTGAACAAACCCTAAATCATGTTCATGCATATTAAATTTTTTTTTGTAAGATACCTCAAATTTCCCAATGGATTAGAGGTTTATATAATTATTGAACCACCTGTCACCTTCTAATATCTACTTAATCATTCATACCATATATAACATATAAACATCATAATCCCGAAATAACCCATCAAAAGGAATCGATTTCTTAGGGATTTCATAAAAATAAATTTTTAAATAAACATTCACGTTCCAAAAATTAAATTTGAAATCCTAAATTGGAATAATAGGTAATAATTCTTTGGATAATAAACAACACATGAGGAGTCAACGGTTTGTTTTAGCAGGAAATGTCTATTTTTGAATAATCATTGTATTTTACTTAAAAATAAAGGTGACAATTGTATATCCCGGAATGAAAAGGAAGAATGATTGAATTATTTGTAAGTTAAATTAATGGATTACACACACCAGGTATCTCAGGAAATATGGATGACCCAAGTAAAATTAATTGGGTTCAAGAATCCCCTTACATTAATTCCCTCTTTATTTCACATCATTTTTACCTCATGAATAACAAATTTTTATTTATTAATACATTGATACATAAGTAAATTATTTTAATTTTTACTACTATTTATCAATTATAGTCATTTGATTATATTTTTTAATATCCATGGTTATTGGGTAGTAATTCTTATTTCATGTTTTACTAAAAAAATCATGTTTTTCCTCAATTGCGCTATAATATTAAATATGGTTTATAAATTAGAATAACTAGTTACAATAGATTATAATACATATAAATTAATGTTAATATATTATATATAATTCATAATATTGATCCATGATTATGGTTATATGTATTGACACTGAAATGTCTCAATGGTTGGCTAATCTTCCTTTGATGGGACACTGCATAGAGAGTAGGAAATAGAGTTTTGAAATTTATATATATATGTAATATGATACATGAAATAGTTGAAATCGTTAATATAATGTTAAAATAATTCCAATTTTTCCTTTTAATAATTGGTTTTTAATGGGGTAGAAAATAAAGAAAGAAAGGAAGAAGAATAAATAAAAAGTGAATAGTTGATCGGAAATTACTTATTCCTCAGCATACCTTCTCTTGTACAACACTAAAATTCCCATGATGTTTAGATTTGTATTACTCAAGAATAACACTAAGGAATATAAAGAACTTTATAGGTAGTATTTGTTTAGATTTTAGGAATTTTAAAGTGGCTTATGATTTGTTTACCAATGGGAGGGAGTTCAGTTATATATACTTGGGGAGTGTGGCTTTTTTGAACCAAATATTGGTTAAATTATTATATTAATGTTAAAATATGAAAGAGAATTTTTGGCAATTTAAAAAACATATAAATATAATATAATGGTTTTAATACTTCAAACCCCTTTATAATTCTAATTCATTAGTTTATTATAAAGTTGATTGAAAAAGTAGATAATGTTATTTTATGTAAACACTTTTGACTTTGGGTTTTGGAATGTTTGTTCTATGTTTGGAAATTCATTTTACTACATTTTTCTAACTCATTTATGAAATAAAAAATTACCATGGAAGAAACTCAATATATAAAAAGTATTAGGTAATTATTACATCCAGAATCAATTAATTTAAGATATATCAGTTATGTGAATAATAGTATTTTTATTATTCATCCAAAAAATAATTTATTTAATAAAAAGTCTCCCTTGAAAAAAATTATGTTATTATTTCAGAAATGATATTCATTTTATCAAAAATAAATTTCTAAAATATGAATTTTTAATTTTTAATATAAAAAATATGATTTTTACTAAATATTTTAAAATAAAATTAACAAAAATAATGTTTTTATTTTAGTTGAGTTTTTTAATCATAACAGTTATTTTTTGCATTGTAATGTTTTTATTTAATTAAATTGAACGTAATAAATATAATTTATTTTATATTTTATTATTTTGAGGTAAAATTACTTTTATAATGGTTAGGTTACTATTCATAATGGTTATATTAATATTCTCAATGGTAAGGGTACTAATCTAACAGTCACTCTAAAATTCCAACGATAACATTACCTCCTTTTAATTCCTCAAATTTCAATTATTCGTTATCAAAATGAATTCTTCAAAATGTTATATATTTCCCTTTTCTATAATGTAGATTGGTTTACTAATATTTTATTTCTTTTCTATAGTATTGGAAGTGGGGGTGATAATTCTAGTAGAATGTGGTGATCCATCGTTTCCATTTTGGAGGTTCTATTGTCACAACCCGTTCTCAGAACCCATGTCGTGACTACCCCAAGCCCGCCTTCCATAGGCCAGGGTCTGGCGACTAGCACCAAAAGCATAAATCCCAATAAAAAAGGGAAGGAATTTACTTTATAAAAGTAAACAACACAACCGAGTACAAGTGGAAGCTAACACTATGTAAAGCAGTAAAAAAGAGTGCTGGAAATACAATGGGGCCGGAAATACAAGCCCATCAGAAAGGTATAGCTCCAACTAAAAGTAAAGTACAACTCAAGGACAATATCTGATAGGTGACAAGAAGCTCCTGGATTGTCCACCATGGATCCAACCTTAAGGGCAGGTACATATGTCCTCCACAGCACTCCGCATCCATCCATCTCCTCCGGGTACCGACTCATCATGAAATCCACCTCCGGGTACCGAGATCCTCCTCAGAGTACCATCCAGCTCTACAAGCCTCAACCACGATCAGTGATGTCCATCGTCTGCAACCAACACAATGTAGTGTGAGCGAAGCCCGTGCATGGGTGAGTATATGATACTCAGTAGGGACCCCGAGACCCCCGTAGGTCTCCCTAAATCCTAAAAGGATAAACCACAAAAAAAGATACAATCACGAAGTAACAACTAACTCTACTTAGTTATATGCCCATACATATACCTAAGTCATCAAATCCAGTTCAGCTCCAACTCACGAGCTCAAGTACAACCCAGTCCACACCGGAGAACAAAACTTAGTCCACACAAGAGAACACAACAAATCCACATATGAGAGCACAAGTCAGTCCACACTGGAGAACACTGCAAGTCCACATAGGAGAGCACAACACAGTCCACACAGGAGAACACTACAAGTCCACATAGGAGAGCAACACACAGTCCACATAGGAGAATACTACAAGTCCACTCAGGAAAACACAACTCAGTCCACATAGGAGAGCATAATCCAATCCACACAGGATATCAAGTCAATCACATCGAAGATAATGATTGAAATTCAAGACTCAGCTCACACAGGTAAACTTCTTTATAAGGTGATAGAGATGATCATATATATCCACTGATTCATCTAAGATAGGACCCACGTAGGATACTAAACCAGCTAAGCTGTCGGACCCACATAGGATACATACCGGCTACTCTGCTAGACCCACGTAGGATAGCAAGAACAGAGTCAAACACTGCCAGACCCACGTAGGATACAAGAATGGTATCCATCGATTTCAAACCCACGGAGGATTTCAGTACGGTCTTCATTAATGCCAAACCCACAGAGGACTTCAGTGCATTCTTTATCGACATCGAACCCACGGAGGATTTCAGTACGGTCTTCATTCCTACCGAACCCGCAAAGGATTTCAGTGCAGTCTTTATCATCGTTGAACCCATGGAGGATTTCAGTATGGTCTTCATCGCAGCCGAACCCATGGAGGATTTTAGTGCAGTCTTTATCACCGTCGAACCCACGGAGGATTTCAGTACGGTCTTCATCTCTGCCGAACCCATTGAGGATTTCAATGCCGTCTTTATCGTCGTCGAACCCACGGAGGATTTCAGTACAGTCGTCATCGCTGCCGAACCCATGGAGGATTTCAGTTCCCTCTTCATCAGGACCGAACCCACAGAGGATTTCAGTGTAGTCGTCGTCGTTGCCGAACCCACGGAGGATTTCAGTGTAGTCATCATCGTCATCGCAGTCGCAGCCAGCTCTAGGGTTTCCACACACAGCATGCTAGTTTCCAGGAGGGTACGCTCCATGAGCAAAAGGGGGGTTGATATATCAATTGACACATAGTCTGGGGTTGATGTATCCCAATGTTCTGTCTCAACAAAAGGAAATCAACGCGACAGACGGTGCGTCAATCGGACGCCCGGTCTGAGAGTTAATGGCTTTTTCGTTAGAGGGGCCCAGTTGGTTTTTAAGTCAAACCCAACCTGACCGCACTCCAACTGCATCCAAAACTCGGTCGGAGAAATCCAAAAGGTCCGCCTCACTAAGAGGAATCCAAAAAAGTCAACGACATATCAATCGGACGTCCGGAGCTCATGTTATAAGTGTTTCTGCTCTGAGGGCTCGGTTGGTTTCATGTTCGAACCAACCCGGACGTACCCAAAGTTCTTCGAAACCTTGAGTGTAATATACCGAAACGACCTTATCGATCCATGGATCGCATCTAAACAGATGTTGTGTCGATCGGAAGTCCTTAGCACATGTTATGGGCGTTTGAAACTTCCTGTCCATTTGTAGGGGGTTTTGGGCCCGAACCGACCCATCCCAAGACCCCCTGGGTCTGCCCGAACCGGGTCGACCCGACCCGGGTCCGGGTCCGGCCCACCATGGCGCGGCCTAGCCCGTATGGCGAGGTAATTTAGCCGTGCCACCTTTTGTTTCTGGAATGGCTTGGTCGTTCCTGTTTGGTCCACTGTCGCGGCTCAGCCGCTGCGGTTTTGTTTCGGCGGCGCGCCACCGCTGCTTTCTGCGGACCACCGGACGCGCTCCGGTGGTCAGTTTTGCTCACCGCCTTCGCCAGTGGTCCTCCCGGGACCCAACCTTCACTGCAGAGGCTTCAAATTGACTTTTTGGTTCCATTGTTTTGTCTTCTTTGATCCGCATATCAATAAAAAAACTGCAGAGGGTTGTCGGGCCATGTTTGTTCGGCCCACGCCCTCCGCGTTAGGTGTTATCAAATGAAAAACATTTAATCACATGATTTTAATCATTGTCTAGTATATAATTTATTCAAGTACAAATTATATGAATAACCTGCAATTAAATACCCACACATTAGGGTATAATTCACATAAACTTTATATATTAAAACCCCCTACCTCGATAACGAGTGGATGATCGAAGAGCATCGCGGAAACAACGTCATGAGGTAAAGCTCTGTATACACTTGACGGAGATCGTCCGAGGTGGAGCGGCATCTCACACTGGCTGCGGAGAGGAGAAGAAAGTCATGACTTTCACTCCTTTCAGTGACGACATTCTTCATCGGGGTCTTGACGTTCTTCGCGTTCTCCAATGAATAAGATGAATATTACTCTAGATTTTGAGTATTCTCTCCCAATCCTTAACATGGTAAAACTAACCCAATAATAAAATAAGATCCACTTATTTTATTATTTCATGCCAAGAGTTTAAAATTTTGAAACTCAATTCAATTAATTGAATTAAGGAGTTGTCTTAATTAAAAGAGAGAAGAGGGAAAGTCACAACATTAATTACAAGGAAGATATTAAGAGGAGTTTCAAGGGGTTATGGGGAATGTGAAAAGGTGGTGGATCATGTGGACCCCACCTATCCTTTATTCTCCCAAGGGATGTTAGCAACCCAACTTCCACAAAAAGTATAAAACTACTTAGAAGAAAATTAAAATTGGAACACAATTTTATTTTATTCTTCACTTAAACCTCAAATTTTAAAAAACTCCTCCCGAGAAAACGCACCTTCAGAAAAGGTCTTCTTATGCAATTTCCGACGCTACGGTTCCATCGGTGCCCTCGAACTTCGATTCCGAGCACCGGTACAAAAGATATAAAAACTTGCTCGTTCGTTCACTGAACGTAACCAAGCTAAACTTCGGAAATTGATTTCGGGCACACCGGGCCTCAGAATCAGGTGTTGTCAGAAGCCGCAGTCTCATAAAATTCCAAAACAATTAAGAATAAAATTTCATTGAAATTTCTGGGTCTTTACATTACTCCCACCTCAGGTATTTATGTCCCTATAAAGCTATAACACAAACTAGGGAAACATAAGTGGTACTGAGCATGCAACTGAGCCTTCCATTCCCAAGTGCTCTCCTGGAGGTTCCTGTGCTCCCAGTGTAAGTGTACCTGAGGAATTGACCATCCACATAGGACATGCTCCTGTCAATCCTCATTATCCACTAGAACCTCTATGAATGTCTCCCTGTCATCGATGTCCAACTCCATGCGGTCGATGATGTGTGAAGGGCCATGCACGTATCTCTTTAGCTGGGATACATGGATGACATCGTGCACTCGGTGCAACTGAGGTGGAAAGGTGAAGTGATAAGCCTACTCGCCTACCCTGCTGGGGACCTAGAAAGGTATGTTTAACCTCTAAGATAACTCACCGCCTCGGCTACATCTCTGTAAACCTCATCGAGGTGAGACCCGTATAAGAACGTTGTCGCCATCCTCAAACTCTAGAGGCCTCCATTTCCAGTTTAGAACTGAAACTCAAAACTCCTACAGCCATAAGGGTAAAGTTGTCCGACCCATGAGTGATTGGCTACACACTCTTAATCATGATTTAAAACTGTGCTACCCAGGGTTTCCTTTTCGCCGAGCAAGAAAAACCCATCCTTACATTTTCCTAATACCGAAAATTTGTGTACGAACTATGATTTCTGAGTCCATACTCAAACTAACATCGTAAGGCCTCGACGCTACCACCAATAGGTTCCAACCGAAACTCTCACCTCAAGGGTAAAATCACACCGTCGGTGTAAGTGTGACTATCGAGTCTCCTCCCAAAGGTCTCTCCAGACGTGAGGGTCATGTCAATGGCTTCACTGGAAACTCTAGGTCTAGGACAAGATTCATGGAAGGATGGCATGATTCGTGTCGATTGTTAGGCGGATAAAGAAAGGAAGTGATGGCAAGAGGGGGGGTGAATTGCCTTTTTAAAAAATGATTAACAAATTAAAATCAAAGTTAAAAGTGCAGCGGAAATAAAGAGGCAAGACACAAGAATTGATAACGGAGTTCGGCCTAAAACCCGGCCTACGTCTCCGCTCCCAACTCAACCGTTGAGAGATTCTACCGCTTGCTTTTCAATGGTTTTAGCAAGAAACCCACTAGAATTTACTGGTAGTCTGGAACCTATTACAGCTTGCTTTTATATGGTTATGCAAGAACCCACTTGCTTTCAATGGTTGAGCAAGAACCCACTAGCCTTCTTACAGGTGAAGGCTAGCTCACCTTTGATTCAAGCCTTTTAAAAGGGAAGGCTTGACTAACCTCTTCACACCTTGAAGGTGGTGTGAGAACCCAAAGAAAGGGAGATGAGATAAAGTGGTGGTTTGTAGGCACAAACCCAATTTGAAGCTCAAAATGGTAAAGCAAGAAAAACCGTATTTGGAGAAGACTTGGGCACCAATAGATGATTGGAGTTGAAGACGTGCACTCCCAAGCTTCTTTGGTGATGCTCCTTGGATGTGGAATTGAGTTGGAGCGATTGGGGTTCCTTGGAAGAATCCGCCGGAGGTTAGCCAAATGATGTAAAATGTGTCTGTTGGCTTCCGTATGGCTTTTTTTTGTTTCCGGGGCTTCCTAGTCCTTTATTTATAGAGGGGGAACCCTCATATGGCCGTTGGAGGCCTTTGGAGCCGTTGGAGAGGCTTTCGGAGCCGTTGGGAGGTAAGTGGACAGGCTGGTCAAAAGCCCAACGGCTAGTTTGACTGCCTCCACCGGCTGACCGGTGCAAGGCCACCGGTTGGCCGGTGTGTGCAAAAAGGAGGAGGGCTCGGGCTCAGGCTCCACCGGCTGGCCAGTGAGGAGGCCACCGATTGGCCGGTGGTGAGACAGTAGGTCTCACTGTTCTGGCTGGGTACCACCGGCTGGCCGGTGCTGAGGCCACCGGTTGGCTGGTGCTGAGGCAGTGGCTCAGCCTTCTGTCTGGGTGCCACCGGCTGGCCGTTGATGATCCACCGGTTGGCCGGTGCTCTGGACAGTGAGGAGACTCTCTGCCCAGGCACTACCGGCTGGCCGGTGCTGAGCCACCGGTTGGCCGGTGCACATGAAAACAGTGCACTTTGCTCCTTTCTTGGCTTCAGCTTGCTTGGCCCAATTCCTTGGTACCCTGAAATGATTCCTATCATCCAAAAACACTTGAAAGAGGATTAGATAAATAAGTGAGTGATTGTGATCATGAAAATCAAACCATGAGGGGTACGAGAGGTACAACAATCTCCCCCTATTTTGATGATCACAATCACCAAAACAAACAATGTAGAAAGTGAAATGAAAAACATGCTTTAAAGAATTTTTCCCCCAATAAATCAAGAATTTCTCCCCCTTTGTGATTATCAAAATAGTACGGGGCATAAAACTTGATTGAGGGAAAAGTTTGAAAAACAAGATAGAGATTTTAAACCAATTGAAATTTTTGAAATTTGAATTGAATGTTTTGAATCAAAAATTCAATAACAGTTTGAATTGAAAGTTTTGAAAAGAAAATTGAAATGAAAATTTTGAATTGAAAGTTTTGAATCAAGAATTTTGAAATGAAAATTTTGAAACCAAGTGTTGAAATTGAAAGTTTGAATCGAAAATTTTGAAATTAAAAGGGTTTAAACGATCCTAACTCCCCCTAAATAAAAACAACAAAACTCCGGGGAGATGATTATCAAACCGAGACAAATTTTGGCCCGGAGAGACTCGCTAAGAGGGATTTTTCAATCCATACTTGTCTAGTGGCGGGTCATCTCCTATAAAATTCATCGTTATGGAAAATGGTTTTGGGCCTACCATACCGGGCATTTTTGCAATTGCACTCATAAATTATGTGCCCGGGTTTTTTACAATAATTGCAAAATTTAAATTGGGAGCTCCCCCTTACAAAAACAGTAGGTGCATGGGAAGAGGAAGCTTTCTTAGAATAGCCAAGCCCTTGGGTGGTCCTAGATATGTGTTGGGAACCTAGCAGTTTGGTCAGATTTTGTTCCCCTTGGGTGAACTTGGCAAGAGATTCCCTTAAATCTTTGATAGTTGATTCCATGGAATCAATATCGGGAAAGTTTTGGATTTTGAGGGACAACTCTTCCTTCTCTTTGAGAAGTTGTTCTTTTTCGGAAGAAAGTTTTTTGAAATTCTTTTTTAAAGAAAAAAATTTGGAAGAAAGTTCGTGAAAACCTTCCTCCAATTGATCTCTCGCATGTTGGAGATCCTCATAAGACATGTGATTGAAATAATTTGTAGAACAAGAGGATGAGGAGTCGGAAGAAGTTACCTCATGGAATTCCATTAGGCATTTCTTATCGTTGTCGCTCGAGGAGGAGGAGGAGGATGATGTGGAGCTATCACTCCATGTGGCCTTGAAAGCCTTCTTCTTCTCCTTTTGTTTGGCCTTCTTCCCCTTGGGTGAACTTGGCCGGTGTGTGCAAAAAAGAGGAGGGCTCGGGCTCAGTTTCCACCGGCTGGCCGGTGAGGAGGCCACCGGTTGGCCGGTGGTGAGACAGTAGGTCTCACTGTTCTGGCTGGGTACCACCGGCTGGCCTGTGCTGAGGCCACCGGTTGGCCGGTGCTGAGGCAGTGGCTCAGCCTTCTGTCTGGGTGCCACCGGCTGGCCGTTGATGATCCACCGGTTGGCCGGTGCTCTGGACAGTGAGGAGACTCTCTGCCCAGGCACTACCGGCTGGCCGGTGCTGAGCCACCGGTTGGCCGGTGCACATGAAAACAGTGCACTTTGCTCCTTTCTTGGCTTCAGCTTGCTTGGACCAATTCCTTGGTACCCTGAAATGATTCCTATCATCCAAAAACACTTGAAAGAGGATTAGATAAATAAGTGAGTGATTGTGATCATGAAAATCAAACCACGAGGGGTACGAGAGGTAAAACAATCTCCCCCTATTTTGATGATCACAATCACCAAAACAAACAATGTAGAAAGTGAAATGAAAAACATGCTTTAAATAATTTTTCCCCCAATCAATCAAGAATTTCTCCCCCTTTGTGATTATCAAAATAGCACGGGGCATAAAACTTGATTGAGGGAAAAGTTTGAAAAACAAGATAGAGATTTTAAACCAAATGAAATTTTTGAAATTTGAATTGAATGTTTTGAATCAAAAATTCAATAACAGTTTGAATTGAAAGTTTTGAAAAGAAAATTGAAATGAAAAATTTGAATTGAATGTTTTGAATCAATAATTTTTAAATGAAAATATTGAAACCAAGTGTTGAAATTAAAAGTTTGAATCGAAAATTTTGAAATTAAAAGGGTTTAAACGATCCTAACTCCCCCTAAATAAAAACAACAAAACTCCGGGGAGAGGATTATCAAACCAAGACAAATTTTGGCCCGGAGAGACTCGCTAAGAGGGATTTTTCAATCCATACTTGTCTAGTGGCGGGTCTTCTCCTATAAAATTCATCGTTAAGGAAAATGGTTTTGGGCCTACCATACCGGGCATTTTTTCAATTGCACTCATAAATTAAGTGCCCGGGTTTTTTACAATAATTGCAAAATTTAAATTGGGAGCTCCCCCTTACAAAAACAGTAGGTGCATGGGAAGAGGAAGCTTGCTTGGAATAGCCAAGCCCTTGGATGGTCCTAGATATGCGTTGGGAACCTAGCAGTTTGGTCAGATTTTGTTCCCCTTGGGTGAACTTGGAAAGAGATTCCCTTAAATCTTTGATAGTTGATTCCATGGAATCAATATCGGGAAAGTTTTGGATTTTGAGGGACAACTCTTCCTTCTCTTTGAGAAGTTGTTCTTTTTCGGAAGAATGTTTTTTGAAATTCTTTTTTAAAGAAACAAATTTGGAAGAAAGTTCGTGAAAACCTTCCTCCAATTGATCTCTCGCATGTTGGAGATCCTCATAAGACATGTGATTGAAAGAATTTGTAGAACAAGAGGATGAGGAGTCGGAAGAAGTTACCTCATGGAATGCCATTAGGCATTTGTTACCGTTGTCGCTCGAGGAGGAGGAGGAGGATGATGTGGAGCTATCACTCTATGTGGCCTTGAAAGCCTTCTTCTTCTCCTTTTGTTTGGCCTTTTTCTTGTTGAGTGGTCAATCGGGCTTGTAATGGCCTTTCTCGCCGCACCCGTAGCATGTTACCTTGGGCTCGGATTTTTCGTTGGGTTGAGCCTTGCGGGCCTTGCGAGATTTCTTCTTTTTGTGCTTCTTCATGAACTTGTGCATTTTGCAGGCAAGGTTCTCCATTTCGGAATCGCCGCTTGATGAGGAAGAAGATGAGGAGGAGGAGCTTTCTTCTTGTTGAACTTTGAAGGCGATGTTCTTTGGAACTTTGATCGGTTTGCCTTCCTTTTCAGATTTCCTCCTCATGGTGATCTCGTAGGTCATGAGGGATCCGATGAGCTCTTCTACCGGCATGTTTTTGATGTCCTTCGCTTCTTGGATTGCCGTGACTTTTGGTGCCCTTGAGCTTGGTAGGATCCAAAGGATCTTCTTGACCATTGTCTGTGCAGAAACATCATCACCAAGGGACTTTCTCCCATTGAAAACATCAGTAAACCGTGTAAACATTTCAGTAATATATTCGGATGGATGCATGGTAAAAGACTCAAAATCTTGACGAAACATGTCCAATCGAGTGTCCTTGACTTTGTTGGTCCCCTCATGGGTTACCTCCAAAAGTTTCCAGATTTCGTGTGAAGAGGTGCATGTGGAAACTCGATTGAACTCATTACGATCAAGGCCGCAATGTAGAGCATTCATGGCTTTTCCATCAAGCTCGAAATTTTTAATATCGGCTTGGGTCCATTTGGATTCATCGGGGGAAGAGAGAGTGTAACCTTGCATGACAATTTTATAAATGGGATAACCAATACTTCTAAGAAAAGTGGTCATGCGGGTTTTCCAATAATTATAGTCGGTTCCATCAAAAAATGGAGCACGACCCAAAGAATAGCCTTCGGGGGCGAAAGAGGTTGATGCCATCACAATGGATCTTGAATTTGAAACCGGTGAAGGTATTACTCAAATTTTGCCTTTGATACCAATTGTTGGGCGGATAAAGAAAGGAAGTGATGGCAAGAGGGGGGGTGAATTGCCTTTTTGAAAAATGATTAACAAATTAAAATCAAAGTTAAAAGTGCAGCGGAAATAAAGAGGCAAGACACAAGAATTGATAACGGAGTTCGGCCTAAAACCCGTCCTACGTCTCCGCTCCCAACTCAACCGTTGAGAGATTCTACTGCTTGCTTTTCAATGGTTTTAGCAAAAAACCCACTAGACTTTACAGGTAGTCTAGAACCTATTACAGCTTGCTTTTATATGGTTATGCAAGAACCCACTTGCTTTCAATGGTTGAGAAAGAACCCACTAGTCTTCTTACAGGTGAAGGCTATCTCACCTTTGATTCAAGCCTTTTAAAAGGGAAGGCTTGACTAACCTCTTCACACCTTGAAGGTGGTGTGAGAACCCAAAGAAAGGGAGATGAGATAAAGAGGTGGTTTGTAGGCACAAACCCAATTTGAAGCTCAAAATGATAAAGCAAGAAAAACCGTATTTGGAGAAGCCTTGGGCACCAATGGATGATTGGAGTTGAAGACGTGCACTCCCATGCTTCTTTGGTGATGCTCCTTGGATGTGGAATTGAGTTGGAGCGATTGGGGTTCCTTGGAAGAATCCGCCGGAGGTTATCCAAATGATGTAAAATGTGTCCGTTGGCTTCCGTATGGCTTTTGTTTTGTTTCCGGGGCTTCCTAGTCCTTTATTTATAGAGGGGGAACCCTCATATGGCCGTTGGAGGCCTTTGGAGCCGTTGGAGAGGCTTTCGGAGCCGTTGGGAGGCAAGTGGACAGGCTGGTCAAAAGCCCAACGGCTAGTTTGACTGCCTCCACCGGCTGACCGGTGCAAGGCCACCGGTTGGCCGGTGTGTGCAAAAAGGAGGAGGGCTCGGGCTTAGGCTCCACCGGCTGGCCGGTGAGGAGGCCACCGGTTGGCCGGTGGTGAGACAGTAGGTCTCACTGTTCTGGCTGGGTACCAATGGCTGGCCGGTGCTGAGGCCACCGGTTGGCCGGTGCTGAGGCAGTGGCTCAGCCTTCTGTCTGGGTGCCACCGGCTGGCCGTTGATGATCCACCGGTTGGCCGGTGCTCTGGACAGTGAGGAGACTCTCTGCCCAGGCACTACCGGCTGGCCGGTGCTGAGCCACCGGTTGGCCGGTGCACATGAAAACAGTGCACTTTGCTCCTTTCTTGGCTTCAGCTTGCTTGGCCCAATTCCTTGGTACCCTGAAATGATTCCTATCATCCAAAAACACTTCAAAGAGGATTAGATAAATAAGTGAGTGATTGTGATCATGAAAATCAAACCACGAGGGGTAAGAGAGGTACAACATCGATGTCTGTTGCTACGGAACCTAGTAGAAGACACAGTCCGTATCTCGAATCATCCTTAGAGCCCATTCGGTCGCACTCCTTGACAGCATGCAGCCACTCTTTCCCCTTCCCTCTATCTCCTTGAGCCAAGAGGGGATTACAAAGGCGGTTGGTTGCAACATTTCAAAATGATCACCACCCCCTGATGCTCTCCTAGCTCCACTTCCACGTCTGCTGCCCTGCAGATTCATATGTCCTTTTCACTTCCACTACATGAAACATTTTACATGCCCAACTCTCCGAGACTGGCGCCAGTTTCCTGCTTTCCCAATGATAACCTTAACGGGCTGCATCTACTCAACCAAAGAATTATCAACCACAAACGTTCTCTCTCGAACCCTAGTATAAGTAGGAATGCATAGAGAAAGAAGTGTTGGATCAGATGTCCTTTAGACACACCTCACTCAAAAGTTCGAGCCCTGAAGCATCGATCACATCGTAGTCATCGAGTACAAGGAATGGTTTGGTATGCCCCGATGATTTCTCAACTACCGACACGTCGTCCTGTCGATGCTGCATATGCTCTAGGAAACTCTTAGCCACCTCCTCAAGCCAGTCCTCAGCCGCCTGTGAGTTGGGAATGCCTTGGAACTTGAGGGATATCTAGTGCTGAAACATGTAAGGCACTAATCCTACAAGTTTCCTCTACCGGTACCGCCGGTAGTGTCCTCTGACCAACAGGTAGTGATGTAGCTGACACACTACCCGAAGGTACTATCTCAGGCATTAGTCCACATACTGAATACTCATCACTATGCGGACCATCCTCATGGTCAATCATTGGAAAACACTAGTATCCAAGCCTACCATCCACTCTACTAGTGTCTAAACTAGGCGTATAACTCTAGCATTTGCGTCCATCCAGTCATCTACTTCCTGGGAACTGTCTCACCTCAAAACCTCATAGGCCTATGCTACCCAACGGGTGGTGGTGCTGCTGGTACACCACCTGAAGGTTTCAACACAGAAGAGGGCCCTACAACGGAACCTCGCCTCTCGGTGGACAGTCATCATGTACCTTTTTTAGGAACCCTAGCTGGCTGTCTTTGTAGAGGAATCCTGATAAGGAACAGGTGCACCACGATAAATGATTTATACCTGGTGAGATGACACAAAGTAATCACAACGAAAACTTTTGAAACACACAAGCAATCAATGTTTTTGTTTACTAAGTTGGAAATCATAATTCAAGGTCCTGGTGTACGGATACGTCGGCCGCCGCACCAACACTGGACTCCCTAGACTGATAACCACACTTAATGCTCTTAACACTATTTCTTCACATAGAATAAAGGTCAGAGTCCTGAGTTCTGCGGTAGAACCGAGCACCTTTGATACCAATTTGTCACGACCCGTTCTCGGGACCCGTGTCGTGACTACCCCATGTCAAACTTCCATAGGCCAGGGGCTGGCGACTAGCACCAAAGCCGTAAATCCCAATAAAAAAGGGAAGGAATTTACTTTATAAAAGTAAACAACACAATAGAGTACAAGCGGAAGCTAACACTAATTAAAGCAGTAAACAAGTGTGCTGGAAATACAAAGGGGCCAGAAATACAAGCCCAATAGAAAGGCACAGCTACAACTGAATGTAAAGTACAACTCAAGGAAAATAGCTAAAAGGTGACAAGAAGCTCCTGGATTGTCCACCGAGGATCCTACCTGAAGGGTAGGTACAGATATTCTCCACAACACACTGTGTCCATCCGTCTCCTCTGGGTACCGACTCGTCGTGAAATCCACCTCCAGGTATCGACTCGTCATGAGATCCTCCTCCGAGTACCGTCCAGCTCTACATGCCTCAACCAAGATCAGTGATGTCCGTCGTCTACAACCAACACAACGTAGTGCGGGCAAAGCTCGTGTAGGGGTGAGTATACGATACTCAGAAGGGACCCCAAGACCCCCGTAGGTCTCCCTGAATCCAAAAAGGATAAACCAGAAAGAAAAGATAAAATCACGAAGTAACAACCAACTCTACTTAGGTATATGCCCATACATATACCTAAGTCATAAAATCTATTTCATCTCCAACTCACGAGCTCAAGTACAACCCAGTCCACACTGGAGAACACAACTCAGTCCACACAAGAGAACATAAAAAATCCACATAGGAGAGCACAACTCAGTCCACACAGGAGAACACTGCAAGTCCACAAAGGAGAGCACAACATAGTCCACATAGGAGAACACTCCAAGTCCACATAAGAGAGCACCACACAGTCCACATAGGAGAATACTACAAGTCCACTCAGGAAAACACAACTCGGTCCACACAGGAGAGCATAATCCAATCCACACAGGATATCAAGTCAATCACATCGAAGATAATGATTGAAAGTCAAGACTCATCTCACACAAGTATAATTCTTCATAAGGTGATAGAGATGATCAGATATAGCCACTCATTCATCTAAGTTGGGACCCACGTAGGATACTAAACCAGGTAAGCTGTCAGACCCACATAGGATATAGACCAGCTACTCTGCCAGACCCACATAGGATAGCAAGAACAAAGTCAAACACTACCAGACCCACATAGGATACAAGAATAGTAGTCATCGCCGTCGAACCCATGGAGTATTTCAGTACGGTCTTCATCATCGTCGAACCCACAGAGGATTTCAGTGCAGTATTCATCACCGTTGAACCCACGGAGGATTTTAGTAAGGTCTTCATCGATGCCGATCCCACGGAGGATTTCAGTGTAGTATTTATCGCCGATGAACCCACGGAGGAATTCAGTACGGTCTTCATCGCTATCGAACCCATGGAGGATTTCAATGCAGTCTTTATCGTCGTCGAACCCACAGAGGATTTCAGTATGGTCTTTATCACTGCCGAACCCACTAAGGATTTCAGTGCAGTCTTTATCAGCGTCGAACCCACTGAGGATTTTAGTACGGTCTTCATTGCTGCCGAACCCATATAGGATTTCAGTGTAGTCTTCATCATTGTCGAACCCACGGAGTATTTCAGTGAAGTCATTGTCGCTGCCGAACCCACGGAGGATTTCAGTGCAGTCATCATCGTCATCGCAGTCGCAACCAGCTCTAAGCTTTCCTCACACAACATGATCGTTTCCGGGAGGGTCCACTCCACGAGCCAAGGGGGGGTCGATACATAAACTGAAATGTAGTCCGGGGTTGATGTATCCCAATGTTCCGTCTCAACAAAAGGAACTCAATGTGACAAATGGCGCGTCAATCAGACGCCCGGTCTGAGAGTTATTGGCTTTTTCGTTCCAGGGTCCCGGTTGGTTTTTAATTCAAAACAAACCCGACCGCACTCTAACTACATCCAAACCTCAATTGAAGTAAGCCAGAAGGTCCGTCTCACTATGTGGAATCCAACAAAGACGACGGCACGTCAATCGGACGTCCGGATCTCAAGTTATAAGTGTTTCCGCTCCAAGGGCCTGGTTGGTTTCGTGTTCGAACCAACCCGGCCGTACCAAATGTTCTCTGAAACCTTGCGTGTAATATACCAAAACGCCTGACTCAATCCAAGGATCGCATCTCAACTGACGGTTCATCGATCGGAGGTTCGTAGCCCATGTTACGGGCATTTGAACCAACCTGTCCGTTTTAGGGGGTTTGGGCCCGGACCGACCCGGCCCAAGACACCCTGGGTCGGCCCAAACTGGGTGGACCTGACTCGGGTCTGGGTCCGGCCCACTAGGGAGCGGCCCGGCCCGGCCGGCGGGGCCCGGCTCAGCCGGCGCGGTCGGCCCGGCCGGCGCGGCCCGGCTAAGCTGGCGCAGTGATTAAGCTGCGCCCACTTCTATTTTCGGAACGGCTTGGCCGTTCCTGTTTGGTCCACTGCCGCGGCTCAGCCACTGCGGTTTTGTTCTGGCGGTGCGCCGCCGCCACTTTCCGAGGACCACCGGACGCGCTCCGGTGGTCCTTTTTCCTCGCCGCCTTCGCCAGCGGTCCTCCCGGGACACGACCTTCACTGCGGAGGCTTCAAATTGACTTTTCGGTCCCATTTCATTGTCGTTTTCGATCCTCATATCAATAAAAAAACTACAGAGGGTTGTCAGGCCATGTTTGTTCGGCCCGTTCCCTCCGCGTTAGGTGTTATCAAATGACAAAAATTTAATCACATGCTTTTATTCATCATCGAGGATATAATTTATTCGAGTATAAATTATACGAATACCCTACAATTAAATACCCACGCATGAGGGTATAATTCAAATAAACTTTACATATTAAAACCCCCTACCTCGATAACGAGTTGATGATCGAAGAGCGTCGCAGAAACGACGCCGCGAGGTAAAGCTCCTTAACCACTTGACTGAGATCGTCTTAGGTGGAGCGGCGTCTCACACTGGCTGCGGAGAGGAGAAGAAAGGCACGATGATCACATCTTGCGGTGATGGCGTTCTTCACCGGGGTTTTAACGTTCTTCGCATTCTCCAATTAATAAGTTGAAGATTCCTCTAGATTTTGAGTATTCTCTCCCAATCCTTATCACCACAAAACTAACCCAATAATAGAATAAGCTCCACTTATTTTATTAAGTCATGCCAAGAGTTTAATATTTAAAAACACAATTCAATTAATTGAATTTAAGGAGTTGGCTTAATTAAAAGACAGAAGAGGGAAAGTCACAACATTAATTACAAGGAAGATATTAAGAGGAGTTTCAAGGGGTTATGGGGAATGTGAAAAGGTGGGGGCTCGTGTGGACCCCACCTCTCCTTTATTCTCCCAAGGGAAGTTAGCAACCTAACTTCCACAGACAGGATAAAACTACATAGAAGAAAAATAATATTGGAATACAATTTTATTTTATTCTTCACTTAAACCTAAAATTTTAATCAACTCCTCCCGAGCAAACACACATTCAGAAAAGGTATTCTTAATCAATTACAGGCGTTGCGGTTCCATAGGTTCCCTCGAATTTTGATTCCAAGCACCAGTTCAAAAGATAGAAAAACCCACCTGTTCGTTCACTGAACGTACCCAAGCTAAACTTCGAAAATTGATTCTGGGCACACCGGGCCTCGGAATCAGGTTCCGTCAGAAGCCACAGTCTTGTAAAATTCCGAAAATATTATGAAGAAATTTTCCTTGAAATTTTCAGGTCATTACACCTATCTTATATTTTTATGTCAAATTGAATTTTTTTTATTTTACATTGATTTATGGATGATTAATGTAACTATATTTATTAAAGAAATTAATTTTTTTTATTTTTTAGTATTTTTATAATACTACATAATATTCTATGAAACTCAGTTTTTTTCAAATATATATACCATTTATCGTCATTGGTTAATTACGAATAGATTATTCATAAATATTTTTGTGGGGTTAAATTAAAAACCACATGCCCATACACCATTTCGTCCATGGTAATATGATCTTCCCCCCTTATACTTTCTTTATCTATAGATTTGTTTTGGAAAATAAATTGTAGTTACCTTATCTTTATACAAAATCAATGAATATTTTGTGGTGGAAGTGTTTTCATTCTTGTCAACCATGTCTTCTCTAACCATTTAAGATATTATTTCTCTATTAATATATATTGTGGAAGTTAGGGTTTCTTCCTCTTTTTATATAAGCAATATCTTCTCATTGTAGCCTAAATAATTCTCTTCAAGAGTAAAATTATATGTAAATACAACAAAAAATTATTCACATTGATTACCTTTAAATTGTGATGAATCCTCTTTTTCTTTTCATTATGACAATACCATCATCAATAATTTTCTTATATTTTCTTCATATTCATCCATGTCATGGTAGTTATTTCCACCATAGTATCTAATATAAGAAACTTTTAGACATATTAGAATGTAAATTTCATAATAAATTTATTTGTAGATGAACTCAAAACCATAATTTTATTATTATATATCATATAATATAAGGTATAACCATATCCTATATTACTAGATAATATTATCATAGGATTAGTATGTCCATGCTATGAGGGGAAATGAAATAGTGTGGCCAATAATTTACAAATTGAGACTCTTTAATTTTACCCCTTTACCTATTAGAGTGAATTGACCCCAACCCCTTACCTCACACATTATTCTTATTCATATAATAAAGATCGAAACAACATATAAAAAACACATACATTTTTAAACTCTTCACTCACAATATGTGTTCTAGAATTCAATGTGTTGTGGTTATTATCATAGAACCATATGGTTAATCGTTTATTGTCAAGAAAAAATAAGGGAATGGGAATAACCTAAACATATTTTACCTATAATAGACTAGATTATAAGGTAGGAAAATAATAAACATAGAAAATATCCACATAAATATATAAACGAACAATCTTATAGAAATACTGAATAAAATATATATATTCTTGAATTATGATAAAAAACAAGTTCAATTCTCCATATTATTTATCATATTATATCTTATTACCTAATTGAAGAAATCATTGTGTGATTCCATCTCCTCTCATTCTTTAAGAATTTTTTCTCCTAGATTGTTTAAAATACGTAATTTGCAGCTCTCAATATTTCACTCCACTTTAACATTCAAAGTCCTAATAGTATTCATTGGATTTTTTATTTATTTATCTCACAACATCCATTTATTTCTTCTTCATTAACAACGAAAATATTTATTAAAATAACATATATAAGTTGATAAGTCAAATTACATCTTAATTATGAAATATTATCCTTTATGAATACAAAAAATATCACACAAATATTCTTAATATATTAAAATGTGAAAATTAAAATTAACATTTTCATTGTAATATGTATTAAAACTCTCTTCATCTGATTAAATACACTTCAACTATAATGGGGTGATCATCTAAAAATATACATTCTAATTCAGACCTCCTAAAATATCATTCATTGATATTTTCCAATAACACCACATGATTTTACTTTGTATTTTTTCATTTAGATAAATGCATTACTGAACTGCATGTTTCACATGTAACATATAAACAAAACCAAATAAAATTTATTGAAATAAAAATATTACAATGTACGATAAACATTAATACATTATGTGAATGTAATTTGAAAAATAATCCCCAAAATATTTCACGGAACAAATATGAAACTAAATAAATAACCATGAATATAAAATCATTTACCTCAAGGACTTCCACAATGATCATCACCCCGATAGTAACTATAAAAGTAATGTGATAAATTATAAAAATAATAGACATGTTGAGAGAGAAGTAAACAAATAGGATGTGTGGTTATAATAATTAATATAAAGTTATATATTGGAAAATATATATCCTTTGGGAAAATAGGAACATTCGGAGTATATGGTCATTAGCCACATATGGTCATTGGGAATGTTATACATTAGAAATATATGTTTGTTCGTATTATATAGTTTTGGGTCTTATAAATATATTAATATCATAGTTAGACACATAAATAATTATTGAGATAAATTATAGAACAGTTTCCATTTACAAAAAGTAGTTGAATTATTATTTATAAATACAAGTTACTACATTACGATTTATTTTTTTAATGGATAATCCATGGCATTAAGAGATATATTTTTCCTTATAAGGATCATTTTTTGAACATGAAAATGTGGTAGAATCTCTAGTATTTTCCAATGACCAATCCAAATCCAAACATCAAGAAGTTTGTCTTTAATAAAATTAGATACAAGGGAAGTTAATGCTCTTAGAAATCACTATATGATCCAAATTTAGTGAATTTTAACTAATGACTTCCACCATTTTTTATATTACACTTATGTCTTTCCTGAAGGTAAAGAATGGATTTTTATGTATAATTAGGATGTCATAAACATGTAATTATTAATAAATATAAATATATATTTTAATTATTATGTGTAAATTATTCATTTTTTACTTCCATAAAATTTATGATTAGAAAATTAATTTAACAATATAATAATGTAATTAATTAATAAGAAATCATTGATAAAATATAATTAATTATTATTAAAAAGAATTAAGAACTAGGAATAAATATTTTAATATACGGTAAGTTCTATATTTTTTTTGAAAAAATAAATCAATTTATATTATTTAATGATGTTAATAAAATATATTGATAATAGAAATAAATACATAGATTATTGTTCATTTAAAAAATTACACCGAGCAGAATAATAATAAATTAATTTTAAACCAAAAATTATTATTTTTCTAAAAATATTCATGGGTAATTATATTTTATATTAATTTATTTATGAAATTTAATTTAATAGAAAATATTTCATATTTTGAATCTTAATTTTTAAATTTTATGACGAGTTATATTTTATTTTTCACACAAATGTAATTTACTGAGGTAAAAGTCTGTTACCACGATAATGGTGAAAGGGTTATTTTCAAAGAAACTATTTCTATAAGTATTGTGTTATTCACATATATATAAATTAAATTCATCAATTTTAAATGAATAATCTAATGAAATTATTAATATATATAAATTTATATTAATAATTGATTTAAATATTAACTTATATGAAATAATATTAATAACACATAATGTTTAAAAAATCATTTCTCTCTTAAAAAAGTTTTATTTCCATATATTCTCTATTTCAAATTAATAGGTAACTTTTTCATAATTGGAAATTAAATTATAGTAAATGGAGTCTAAATTTGGATTCATAATTTTGAATTTTTCTAAGATGTTATATCCTACAGTTTTTTTTTGCCAAATAATAACAACGGTATATAATTAAAAAGGTTAACAAAGGGTAAAAATCAGTCATATACATTGGATTTAATATTTTTAAATCCACAAAAGACATATAAATTTTGTAAGAACTTGTTTAGGTGTATATTTAATTCCTACAATCCTCTCTAAAATTTATTTACCTAACTCACAAAACATTCATGTGATTCCATTTTTACCCCTCACCAAACAAAAGATTCTTTGGAAATATCCATCATTTTCACCTATAGAATGATATCTCATATACCCACAGCCATCAAATATATTCCATAGATTAAATATTTAATCCATGTCTAGATTTACTCTCACAAATACTAACTCCATCCCTGGCATGCCCTAGTCCCAATAAGGTGTCCCAAGTCCACTATTTTCTTGAGGCTATCTATGGGAAGAATCAATCCCTAAATGTGAGTATAATCCAAACCCTAATATTTTCATCCCTATTTTTTCATCCTATTACTATTAAATAAAATTAATCACCTAAATAAAATCAAAAAAATATGATTATTATTCGTAGATAATGATATTATAATAAAAGAATAACATTCATAGTCAGACTCAAAAATAGATTATAACATGAGCATATTTAGGTTAGTTTAATTACCTACATAAATGATGTAATAATTTTATATCGGTGATGACTATAAAAAATTAATTAAGGGAAAAATTTGATATGATAAGTTAAATTATGTTATGGATAATGTTCTTTAATGGTATCATAAAAAATGAGTGATCTGTATAAAGTGACTCAGTGTTATCACCAAATTAAATGAAAGAAATTCATCATGAATTTAATTTTCAAAAAACATACCCACGACTTCATTCAAATAAAAATGGGAATACATAAATCATTTTAAAAAATGATTCCATACACTTAATTAATCTAATAATTTCATAGTTTTATCAATAAACAATAAATATCATTTCCCTTACAAAATATGTATTTAAAAAAATTGATATCATCTAACGATGAAAATAAACATCAACTAACAAATATATTATAGTAAATGATTATAAATGAATACTATAATAAATAAAACAAATGAATATGGTAATAAAATAATTGAATAGGTATTTTGTATTTATTATATAGGAGGTTTTAGTGCATATGAACTAATAGGAATCCAATGTGATAGTTTTTATTTATTCAATAACTTTCCTTAAGTCATAATCATTACTCTTTTATTATAGTCATAAATGATTGTTTTTTATCCCATAACGATATTATATATTATTTACTTCTAATTTTCTATGGTTTAATATATTTTTCTGAAGATGACTTTTCAAATGATTCTTATGTCATAAATTAATATGTCAGTAAGGGTTTTTGTTAACTCAAACCCCATTCATGGAGTTATAGTTTTCTTTGTAAAATTCATTATTCTATGATTGGTTTCATCCAACCAGATGTTTTTCAATATTTTATTTATACTTTTTTCCTATAGAATTCATATTTTCAAATCAAATTATATTTTATAGATGGATTTATTTCTACATAAAAATTAATTCATTGTTAAGAATAATGTGCATCATTTATTATGATTCTTTATCCTCTATGACCATATAGTTTTTTTGTAAATATTATATTTTATTATTTTTAAATATAAATATATATTATCTCATATCATATTAAAATTTCTCATTATCTATTTTCAGAATGAAATATTCTTTTTCATTGAAATAGTTTTTCATTAAAAATACCTGAAAAGTTTAAATTTTAATTTCATTTCACATTATTCACATTTTTATCATCTACATCACATTTCCTAACATGATCATTATTTATTTTTAATGTCTTATTATTGTAGAAGGTCAAAAAATTAGGTTTCCCAAATTATTTATTCTCTACTACTTAAAAGTATATTTTAATGTGGCTCAAAACATTTTATTTTATAAATAATGTTAATAATGTTTGATAAAATTGGTTTTTATGATTTGGATTCCATGTTATTTTCAATCCTAAAAGGGTTTTACTATTAGGGGTAGTTTTTATAATCAGCATCTAAATTATATTGTGATATAATTCCATTATGATAGTGATTTGTGCTATCAATTACTCCCATATTTGTGTAATTTTATGTAATACCTTTAGAAATAATATTAAACACATTTTATTTTCAATATTTTTAACATGATTCAACATTTAAGTGAATTCATGTGGAATAAATATGTATTTTTTGTCATTATATGATTTTTTGGTCCTATATATCCTTATAGTGTATTGTTTTATGTTTTATATCTCATGATATAATGATGTTCATGTCAAGGAATGATTGTGACTTTTCACAACATAATATATGGACATAATTGGGTTGATTTCCGATTAATACATGATAATGATTTGGTTTTCTTATAACATGATGAATAAAAATGAATTATTATTTTCACAAAACAATTTGTGGGAAAAATTTCGTTTTCTGGAAGTATTTTGATTCCATAGTCTTATGTTTCAGCCCAATTTATATGTAATATGATTACATTATATTCCATTTACCATGATTGTTATCTCTTGTTTTCTACTCATGTGTTATGAGATAAGTTTGATAATTTTATTATTATATTCCCTTTTATCACTCCTTTAGGTAAATCTTCTTATCATATTTTACATTTAATCAAATATTTCTATCATATATTGTTTTTTACATGCTAGTGATCTAACCCTTCCTGAATTATTGATAAATGTTGCCTTACTGGGGATTTAATATCATTTCCTTATTTCATCCACCATCCCTATGGTTTAAAATATGGTATTTTTACTTGAAATAATTTATGTGTGGAAATGTTTTTGAGGGATGTTTAACAAATAATTTCAAATAAAAAATTTATGTATCTATCCTCCAAAGACAACAAAACATTGGGTTTTGGGATTATGATATAATTTGGTATATATAGGTCTTAAAATATAGAAATAATGTAAAATATATTAATATTATTTAGGTATCTAATTTGGATTGAAATTGGAGTTTAGTTATATTTTTCTAGGATAGATCTATAAAATATTAGTGAAAACATCAAGTATAAGCTTAAATATTGGAAAAAAAATTATAAATTATTGAGTGCTTGTTTTCCTCGAAATTTTATCATTTTATAGATAAAAACTATTATATATATAATCTTGATTAAATTCTCTTTGGTAGAATAACCCTAAAAATATAGGATGGGTATTAACTCGATCATCAGTCACATTACAAAAAATAATCCTAAATTCACACCAAGTTTGGCACTTCTAGGGAATATGATTTGGTTTATTCATATGCTATTTTTGAAATTTTTTTATTGATTTAAAAAGATTGGAATGATATATAACTAATTAATATAAAAAAAGAATAAGAAAATGAAAAAAGGATAACCTAGAAAGAACCCGTGAAAATTCACATGTTATGGTATAAATGTCACTTTGAAGTTCATTTCATGGAAAACTGTGTGCCCGTTCCTAGGAAACCTTGTGTCTGGGATTTAATTCATCCGAAAATTTTAAACAAATTCATGAACCTACATATTTTTATGTAACATCACATGTAAGTAAATAATTATGGATTTTCAAATATATTTATATTTATGAATTTGATAGTGTTTTAGGGGCCTAAAATGAGAATAAATCCAATCTTAAGCATGGAATACTCTAATATTTTTTAAAAGATTTTTTTACTGCTTTTTGATGGAAAACCATTTTTAAATATAACTATTGACAATTTTATAATCTATATTTGTCAAAATAAACGTTTTATTTAGAATTGGGACATCCAAATTTACTTTTGATAAATTTTGTTATTTTTATGACAATGTTAATTTTTTAATGAATAGTTGAAAATACTGTAGCTTACATCAAAACTGCTTTATCATATAATTTAATTATATTTATATATTATATTTTTAATTGGTTATAAAGTTTAATTAGAATATATTTTTACCATTTAATCCAAATTTGGCCATTTTAATTGATTTCACTATGGAATTGGGCATAAACAAGTGACAAACTTTTCGTAGATATTATTTCAAAAAAACTTTCTATTTACTTTGACAACAGGGAATTATTTTTAAATTAATTACTGCAATTTCTGTTTTTGTAATTTGGTAAAATGGATTAAATATTTATTATCATAAGGTACAAATTATTTAATTAAGACTCTTTTTTTTTGGACATTATGAATAGTAACGACGGTAATTATCATTAATTGTCGTGATTAATTAATAATCTGGTAGTTAAGGGCAATAAAATAAAATCATAATAATAACAAATGTCCTCAACATGTGTCCTAATTCTACTGGTTGTGTCATGGATGACCATGGGATGCCTTGTGCTAAATTTGTGACCCCATGGAATCACTTTTGTGTGATTGTGACATTTTATCTTTTTATTTTTAAAGGAAGTTAAATATAACAAAAGTATGTATCACCCAAGTAAAAAAATTTAGTTTTGTCTATGTAAACTATATCTTAGACTAAATATTAATTGGAAATTTAAAAATATTTACTATATCATAGTACTTATTTTATAATTTTTAGACATTAAATAAATTAATTTATTTATGACACCATGATGATGTAGCGATTAACTCATTAATAAACGATTAAATAAAATGAAAAGATAATGTAGAATATAAGACTTACACTTATCAACAACCTATTTTATGGGTGTATTTAGAACCCTTATCACATTATCCTAGAAATATATCATTTTGGGACCTTTAAAATCCGAAACTCATTTTAAAATAAAGTAACATTTCATGACTTTCCAAGAGTGCCTCTCCTCCCTCTTATAAAAGTCCCCCACCTCTACCCTCCTTACCTACACCTCTCAAGACATTGGCTTGGAAAAAATCTTCTATTTTTATCTCTCCACACCCCTATATTCATCATAGATGCCTTACCTTAGGCAGAAAGCTCTTCAAGGAACCCTTTTGGTTCAAACTAAGGGGAGTTACCCGATTTAAAGGTAATGTCTTCTCTTATGTCCTTTTGTTTTGTTTTTCTTCTCCAACCCCCTAAACTATTTTTATTCCCTTATTTTGTAACCAAACTGGTATATTAAATATAATATGATGTTTTTATGATAAATATTTTATTTACACTTACACACGCCACCGTCTAATGGTGAAATAACATACTGTTTCTATGGATGGCGAATTTCTGCCTCACGAAACGATGATTGTTCAATCTTATTTTAACACCTTTCATGGTGGAAATTAAGATGTCACTATACTTATATATGATATAAATTATGTTTATGTTTTCCTTATGATTATGTATTTTTCATTTATGGCATACCTCTATGGTTTCCATTATGGGTAAACGCGATAATTTCATTTTAGGAAGTGCGGACTACCGCCCCCTCAAAGTGATATGATTCTTTAATGCCATATGTGGGACGTATAATGGATTGAGTTAATGATATTATATATTATATTATATAGGAATTATAATTTACCTTTATAACATTATGATTCCATTCCATTAGATATGAAATATAAATGAAAGTAGCATTCATGCGTACGTACGGCTTACCGTCTCCATGAACAGTGCATTTCATTTCTTACCTCTAAATGTTATGTAATATTATAAATGCATGTATATACTAGATATATATGATATATATGATATCTACATAATGAATATAATTCTGGATATAATAGATATTTTACCACAAGAATAACTTGTAATTATAAGAAGTTTATTTTTGACTCAAGTACCAAAGATCGACAAAACGACCGTTATTAACTTAAATAATTACATAATGTTCATAATATGGTAATAAGTGATATAAAAGGAATAATGAACTTGAATAAGGTTCTTAAGTAAGTAGAAATTAACTCTAGTTTATTATTCAGTATATTAAAGATCGATCGAGTCATGTCGGACACGAGGTAAGGGACTTCATCTCAATCTCCTTTCATTGAGGCATATTTTGTTTTATACACAACATTCATTTATACGGTTTATAAACCCATTGGATTGTTACTTTTATTTAAAAGGAATATTTGTATACAAAGAGTTTTACTAAATTACAAAAGGAATGTTTTTGTCTTACGTATGCGACGACAATGACCTCTCCGTCGCCGTGACCATTATTTGAGTTTTGACATCCTCTACCATCCATAAATTTTTTTAGAAATAAAAAATAAATACCATGTTTTAATTTTCTTTTATTTTGGTATTGAAAATGGTTTTGATAATTTGTTTATTACATCAATGTGTTTTATTGATATCTTGTGATTGAAATGTGGAAATTTAATGTTTCCTTTATGCATGTTTTATGTGATAGGATTATGTTATGGTTCTTGGTAATTGTTTATGAAGATGGGTGGTTCCGCAATAAACTAAGGGCGGGGGAGCCTGATATATCTCTCCAATTCATTGGGTAATGTGAAGGAGTTAAACACTAAGATTTCTCCGAAAATATTTAGGTAATATACTGTGATGGGTATTCCAAACGTAACCATGAGGGTTACTCCTTAGATAAGAATGTTATGAATGCCTCAAGTTACCTTTATATCTTATGATTTATATGAGTTATTCCTTATTCTTATGATTTAATGAGTTATGTTAAAGCACTAATTTGTTATGAGTAAAGTATGATTTCATTGATTCTTATGTATACATGGACTAATGTTTTCATTCCGTATTTTTATATCCCTTGCTGAGCTTTTTATGCTCATACCAAGTTTTTGAAATGTTTTTCATAGGTCAAGGTAAAAGTACATGATGTGATGATAGAGTCAAGGAAGTGTAAAGAAAGAATCCATGTTTTATTTTAAATATGTTTCTTTTGATGGAAAAAATAAATACATTCTTTTATGTAACCACCTTGTTTAAATGTGGAATGTAATGCATGATTTATGATCTAATTCTCTAAAACTCTAAACATTAAAAGATCCTCAATGTTTATTTTTGAAATATCTCAAGATTAATTAATGTTTAAGGCTGGGGAATTATATTTTATCCCTAAAAGCCCTTACATATACTAACTCATTTTGCAATACTTTTGAGGTACTATAGTGGATTTCAGGACTCCTTGAACCCAATTCATGACAGATCAAAGACTCGGTTGAGGAATCATCTCCTCTAAAGTTTATGATTGCTTCCCTGTATGGTTTTTCCCTCTTTTTTTCTCTTTACTGCTGAAGGTTAATTATTTTCCATCATTTTGAAATGGGTTTAGATATTTTTTTATGGTTTCATTCTATTTTATCTTGATCTTGTGTTTTAGTCTTAGATCTTCTACATCATTGTGATTTCAATCATTCTGCTTTAATTTTGAGAATTTTGGTTGGAAGAATGTCTCTTAAATACCTAGACATAAGTGGTCTAAATTTCCATTCCCTTAGTCTTGATTTTAATTTTGATTATTAAATTTGAAATTTCAGATACCACATTGTCTAATTGCATCCTAAATTTAATTTATCAATTGATTCAACATATTATTATGAAATTGGTTAATGTTGTGATAATTAAATTTTCTCTAATCTGTCGGGCCTTGTAAGGGTTCCACCTCACTCCTTGAAAGGTTCATTATCAAAAATAATAAAAAATGATGTCCTTTAGGTAATTCTGACTGAAATTGGTATAAATTATCATTATGAAATTAGTGAATGAAGGGAATTATTCAATTTCTAATTAATTATTTTTCATTCTTCAAGACACACTTGGGGTGTGTCGATAAGATGAAAATGATTATTTTTATTTTGTTCCTTTAAGATAATTTTATTTGTGAGATGAGTGAAAAATGAATTGCCAGAATGGATGATAATTGGTTCAAATTATGGTACCTTGTATTGTGATTTCGATGAATGAGTTGTTGGATAAGGAAAACAACTCCAAATATATATAGGGTTGAATAATTCCACTATAGGACCCCGATATATAATTATGATTACATGTGATCATTGGGTTGTGGTATAGGGGATGCTTCTCTAAATACCCTTAGGGTTTCAGGCTGCTTCCCTAGAAACTGGTTGTTTGAATGTGAAATTGGAATTATTTTATTAACAGAAACCCATAATGAAATAAAATTTTATTTACCATTGGGGATGGTTTAGAATCCATCATGGAAAGAATAATGTATTGATGGTTCAGTTTTCATTTTGAATGAAAGGTTTTATATGGATATTTAGAGAATAATTTAAATTGAAAATTGTTTAAAATATTTTTTGTATTTTATTATTTACAAAACCTCATACACTTTTATATAATTTATATAGTTTTATATTCCATTTTAGGTGGCCTACTGAGTTCCACTCACACCCCACACATGCTTCTTGATCAGTTCCCAAATAGACTTCATGTTTACATTACATGATAACAGAAATATCTCAATGTCAGATGATTGCACTGGGGTAGAGCATCGATGAGGGAACCAAACATGATTTTGAGAGATTCTTTGGAGTTTTTTAGTGTCTTCATTTTGGTTTTTAATTTTCAAATCGACACATATATGGCATGATATGTCAAAATTGGTTTTGGATATTGTTTTCTTTTTTTATTTTATCAAGTGATACTAGTCTGTATTATTTATGGAATTATTCTGGTTATTGTTTAATGTTATTTGGCTATTTTTTATCTATTTAATTTATTTTTTCCATTTATAATGAGTGTATTTTTACCCCATGATATCTACTAGACTGTCACTCCAAGATGGTAGACTCAGGTGTATGGGGAGGTGTTCTGGAGGCTAATTAACCATCTAATCAGGGCATCGACAAGTGGAACATGAGTAGAGATGTTACAAAGTTGTATCAAAGGTATTTTTCTATTTTTTTTAGTACTATTTTCTAATGGAATATAAGATACTAGGTGGTGTCTGGCCTTGAACAAGAGCTCTTGAATGGGTCGTTATAGTTGGTATAGTTAGTGTAGTTAGTATTAGAGGAATGGATTAGTCAACCATTGGAAATTAGTATTAGGAAACATTAGTGAGATCCCTTGGGTTATTTCATAGAATATTTCTTGGGATTCACATAAGTATATGTCTAAAGATAAGTAAAATTATAAGAAAATGACCAGGAATCTTGTAATGGATAGAGAGAGTGGTTTCCTTGAAATAAATCATTATCTAGGTAATACAAGTGGATGTGGTTGTAGCACAAACATAATTAGTATTAACAATTATAAAAATATGTTCTGGGTCTGACTGAGGTTAATCTTGTACATGAAAACTACCCTTTATGTACTCCTAGTTTGACACTCCAAGGGTATATTCTTTGGAAACTCAAAAACTCTTCACAAACAATTAAAAACAAGTTCAATGGATGATGTCAGGGAGTAGCCTGGGATAAACCTAAGGATTCATAGAGTAAGGATGGTGTCATAATTTAGACATTCTATAAGTGAATTTTCATGATTATGTGATTCCACTTTATGATAATTGTTTCTTTATATATGTTTTTTGTATTTATCAATGGATAGAACTGAAAGAACCCGCATTAATTGTGATTCTCAGGGACAATGAAATGATTATTCTTTTTAGGGTCCAAACTCATTAGGAGAAGGAATGAAAAAACTAGTTTCTTTGATCACATAGCTTTATCAAGATATAAATCATGATTAACATCCAAATCATGAAAGGAGGTAACAGTATTAAATTGATTCCTTCTTGAGGCAACATCCACCATCTTTTTTGGTTCTTCTGATCCACTAATTTTTTAACACTGGATCAGTACCACTAAAAATATATTCGCCGTTCTCCAGGGTTTGGATATTGAGAAAGTCATTCTAGATGATTAACAGTTTGAAGGTGAAGTAGACCAGTGGTGAAATTTAATCAAGAATATGTAGAAGAAAGATGAAATTGAATCCATGGATTGTGATGAGTTATAAACTTATTCTTCAATAATTACATTCCTCGTGTTCTTCCTATGGATATGGAAAATGTGTTCTTTGATTTGAAGAAAAAAATATGATGAACCTGCCGGTGCCTATGAGGCTAATTTCACAAAAATTGTGAGGTACACTTCTAGAATTATCATCCAAATAGAATGTATGGTTGATAGGTTCTTCAATGTCTTTAGGAAATGTCTTACAAAGGGATTTATCCAAAATAGAGATTAGTAGTTATGAAGAGATTGTGTTTTTGGAAATCAATGCTGAAATAGAGGGTGGATCTATGTTTCAATCTCATCATTTTATCAATAAGTGGATGGTTTATTAAAATAGACAATCATCAAACCATGGAGATAAGAATATGATCTTTCCTTTATGTGTTATGTGTGGAAAGAATCATGGTGGGAATTGACTTAAGGTAACTCTTAAATGTTTTAAGTGTGGAATGGAAGGACACGGAGCTGAAGAATTCCAAAGTGATAAGAAAAATGTTATATAATTATATGAATAATTAGAAAATTATTCAATGTGATCCTCCCACACATAAGTGTTTCAATTTCATGGAGTTTGGGTTCATCACCAAAAATTTCTCAAATTCAAGTATTAAAAATCGCTATTACTTTCAACAAACTTAAAATCCAATGGAAATAATGGAAATAATATGTAATCACATCAGATAAAGTGATCCATGATAATTGAGGAACTCATATTTGTGTAATTTCCTATGGGTTTTGTAAAAATAATATCAATAAAAATCAAGTTGATCCATTAGTGGAACTTTTTACGATTATAATAAATTATTACCTTTCCCTACATGAATTTTGGATTAATAAAAACATTTTTATTTTCTACATTTAAAATGAATTAAACCATTATTTTAATATAATTTCTTTTTCAGAAAATACAATATTTAAGAAATAAATGGTAGATTATCTTTTGGAAACGGGTGTGTTTTCACTAGGTATTTATGGAAATTTAGATTATGAATATGTTTTGTAAAGAATATATAATGAAGTTATTTACATGTTTGGTATGCGATGACACATGGTATATCAATGTAATGTAGTTTTCATAACCATCCTTTTACTATTTTGGATATTCCATCTTTTAGAATGGTTATACGAATAACCATTTATGGAGATATTATGTTAATATTTGGATGAAGTTTGTGAAAATAAAGTATTTTCTTATGAACAAAGGATTGAAATGTATTGGATAAACTGTTAGAAAAAAATTGTTTTGATGATAATTGATGATAGATATTATGGAATATCTAGGATCTCTTGATCTGTTAGTTCCTTGGGAATGAATAATTCGACTTCATTTTTCATAAAAGAGGTGATCTTGATCAACGAACAACAAAGGGAGAGGTTTTACAGAAATAATTCTGTAAATATTTTCATGAACGTCCGTTATCGTTAGGGAAAAAATTTACTGAAACAAAAAATATATATCCTAGTACCTCCATTTCTGATTAATCTAATGGTCCCTTAGTTCATCACAGATTTATAGACTTTTGATTCTTAAATTTCTCCTGACCTTGTTCTCTTTCAATCTCTAGAAGAACATGATAGTTATATTTTTCTTTCATGTCCATGTATTTATTTCCCACATATGTTCTCCTATGTCCTAACCTAGTTATTTGTTACTTCGGGTAACCACTATGTTTCAAAATTTCCCTTTTTAAAGGATATTATAGTTTTCAATTTTATAATGATGTTTTATATGAATAAAACATTAAGTATTAAACCTTTGATTACCCATATGAATTTCAATGGGAATATTCATTTTAAGGATGGTATAATGTAACACCCCAAGATTTTGTGAATGTTTGTTTTTCGAATTAATTTATATTTTGGATATTATTATTATTATATGAAATAAAAAATTGATATATATATATATATATAATAAAACACTATGTAAAATATTTCTTTCATATGGAACTGACTTTTCATATACTACACATAACACCGACATGGCGTACGTTATATACCACACAGAGTTTCTAGGAAGCATCATTTTATTGTAATTTTATAAATTAGATAATTATAAAGTAGTCATTAAACATAGTAATTTTAATATTAATAAATTATTTTAAAACATTTTTTATAATGGTATTATACAAATAAATCATATGGATAATGAATGATAAATTTTTTGGTAAAGTCTATATTTGTTTAAAAATATTATGAACTACACTTCATGTCCTTCAATGGAAAACAATAAATTTTTTTGACACATCTAGAAATTTAATTTCTTAAAATAAACATTGTTTTTTAATTTATAGTTTCAAAATTATCTTAGGCTGATTTATTAATAATTTTCTTAGAATCTTAATTTTAGATGAATAGTGAAAAATACTACTTTTTGTTTAAAACCTCATTTTCATTTAAATCATTACTAATGTTAAATTAAATTAAGTATTTTTAATGTAAAATTAGATAAATTATACATATATTAGTATAATATAGTTAATTAGAATCAATTTAACATTTAAATTTAATATAAAAAATTAATAAACATTTGATCTTCTTTCTACATTAAAAACACATAATTTCCTCCCATCAGTGAAATTTGTATTAATCATAATTTTTCTGCATTTGATAGTTGAATATAAAATAAATAACATAAAACATTGTAATAACTATAATATTTTGAATCTAATAATATAGACATGATTTTTTACCAAAAGGATTAGTAAAAGTGATTCAAATTAATCACAATGATTAATGTCAAAATAAGCTTGATTGGGTATTAAACATTGATCTTAGAATGCCAAATGATCTATAATCTTTTACAAAACCCATTTTATATCCATATTTATCCCATAAACATCCTATTATTTTTTTTCTTTTGGTGTGACTTTTTTAACGTAAAACATGTGTATGCCTAACTAGTTTTCAAAATATTTCTAGCGATTCATTTTCCATCCCTATAAAAGGCCACCACCTCTCTCACATACTCACACCTTTTAAACCTATTATTATTGGAAAATATATACCCAATCCACATACCAGAAATTCTATCATCCTCCTATAAATCATTCCTTGAGTAGAGGGTAATCTAAGAAAGCCTTTTGGCACAATCCAAATTGAGTTACCTGATTAAGAGGTAGCTCTTCTCTCTAGTCCTTTATTTTATTTTCTTTCGCCACCCCATCCACTTTATTTATTCCATTCCTATATAAAACCACAAATATCATTAATATACTTGTATTTTTTTATTATATAGTTTGAAACTATACATACACAAACCTCTATATAATAGATAACGAACATACTATTTATGTGTATGGTGTACTACGGCCTCACTGAATGATGATTGGTCAATTTTATATACAAAATATCCTGGTGGAAATTATGATGGATAAAATATTTATATTTGTTATATATTATATTTTTTATTTCATTAATCATCATTATACTTTTTAAAACAGGTATCTGTTTTACTTTGCATTGTGTGTTAATATGACAATTTCATTTGAGGAAGTGAGCACTATCTCCCCTCAATGCGATATGATTCATTCATAGACTATATAGAATGTATTAGGGATGGGTTTTGTAATTATATAAAACTAGTTACCTAGATTCAATGAATTATTTTTTTATATTGGTATGATAAGAAAAAGTCAAATCATGAAAGACAGATCTGTTTAGTAGCCTTGGAAAAATATATATAAATAGATATTTTACATTTCGTTTTGAAATGAAAAAACCATATTATTCCTTTTGAAAACAGTCATATCCTTTAGACTACCCCTTAAAGATATCCATAATATATTTCTTCGAATCCTGTGGAAAAATGAATCATAATAAATGGGTTACATGAGATGCTCAGTAATGATAAACAATATAGTAGAAGCTATCATAAATAATCTTAAAAATTTAATGATAGGTATTAAACTGAAACACATGACTTTTAAACAAAATATTTATCAAAATATGGAAATAATAAATCAATTATTTCCATTTATACATTCACGTGGATATTCTACGTGTTTAATAAATACATGTAATAGCAATAACTAATCTCGTAATGAGGGAATACATAATGAAAGAAATCATAAACATACCAAGAAGGCATCATTCCAAGATAATACATAACTATATCATCAAGGCCTTATGCTGAGGCACTTGTTTTTATCATTATATCTACTGATACATCAAGGGGGTATTACGGGCCTTACCCTTCAGTTACTAAGTCCAACGCATTCCTCATATGAAATGGGTGAAACATAACATAAACATTAGTATTAAAATTAGAATATGAAATGTTAGTACATTAACTATAAAAACATTAATGGTATACAGATAGAACATCCATAGTAAAATATATCATAAATCCTTAAATACAATATAAAAGATTTTATCATAATAAATCAACCTCAAATAAGCATAAAATCCAAGAAAGGATGTTGATAGAGATGAAAATAATCTAATAAATTCGTTAAAACTCTTTGAGAGAAATATCCATTTTTTACTTTTGAATCATTTAAAATCCTTTAAATAATAAAGTAAAAAAATTCATATGAAAATAAAAATTATATATTTAAATTGAAGATTCAAAATATTATGGAATCATAATAGAAGATGATAACCCATCACGCTGTATAAGTTAAAAATTCATTCTTTCCTTATTTTTTTGGACAGGTCATAAAGTACATTGTTTTGAATATGATAGAAATAATTCTTTCAAAATGTTTTATAAAAATTAAAAAATCGGTAAAAATGTCTTAAATAAATTGTCCATAATTTTTTGAAATACATTTTAAGAAACATGAATATAGTTGAAAAAGATGTCATAGTAAATACTTATGTATAATCAATCTCGAATAATAAAGAGATTGTGAAATTGACCCTTACCTTGTACTTTATTTTAGTTGAGGTTGATTTTACCTATTTTATAATGGTAAAATAATATATTTAAATTATAAAATTACCATATCTATATTTATGATATCATATTTGATCATCTTATATCCTTTTGGTAATAATATTTCATTATTACCGTTGTTTCAGGTGTAAACTGCTTTGTTTTACCATTCATATATCATGATGTAAATCATGTTTTTTAATAGGATTTATTTTATTCAATACATAACTAAATTATGTTAATAATTTTTATTTATACTCATCATATAAATTTTTTATTTATTCTACAATGGTTAACGTGGAAAAGGAATCCCACCGCGTCATGGAGACGGTAGGCCGTGCATACGAATGAGCGATTATATCACTTTCTTGATGGTTAAATGGAATTTAATTGGAAGTTATATTAATTATAAAGAATAATTATCATTTCATATTCATTATTTATATCCATTATACTCATAATTATACCCATCCAATCAATGTAGTGTTGAATAACAAATTACACCACGACGTAGAGATGGTAAGCCATATGTATGCACGTATGGTGATATCATTATACATATAATGGATAAAATTATGAATATGATTTTACCAGGATTATAATAACATCTAAGTATATGAATGATACTAGATGTGTTATTTTTTATATGTCAGAACATATAAATCATGTGTAGAAGAAGAAAAGAACATTTGAAGAGGTGATAAAACAATTACCTGATTTTTGGGTACCTTCTTTTGGTTTACACAAAAGGACACTATATACTAGATTTATTCCAAAATTATGGCTGATGGGATTCGTTGAGGAAATTTTAGAGCATAAATTGGTATTATTTTTCTAAAATAATGGTCTTTCGATGTGTGAATCAAAGAGAAGGAATGGTTCCTTTTATAAGAACTGTGAGGGGCACTTTTGGAAGATCATAAAATATTAATTTATTATAAATTGAATTTTTGTTTCAAATAGATCCAAAGTAATTTATTTAGAGTCTATGATGAGGTGCGGTCAAAACTATTTCATAAATTTTTTTAGGCAAGTTCTGGTCACAACATTAACCTTATCATTCGGAATAAACACTTAGTTAAACTGCCTAACTCTTACCATTTTTAATTGTCCTTTTTAAATATAGGGTTAATATATTTGCTATAAAATGCCAAACGAATTCAAATAAGATAATTTATTTTATTTTTAACATTATAATAGTTATTATTCTGAACTAGATATTTTTATGAATGTTTTAAAATTTAATGAAATATTATACATTTTAAAGTATCATTTATGTCAATTTTGATACTAATAAAAAAATTAAATTTTTTGAAATATCAAACCAAAATAATAACTTCTGAAAAATACTTATAATATGTCATGAAAATGTATTTTTTTATTAAATTCATGTATGTCATTCATTATGTAAAATTATATTTTTTTAATATTTTTAGTATCTCTTATTTAATATATCAATTAATTAAACAATTCTTGCATCATCATTATGTGACCATTTAATTTCATTATATAAGCTCCAAAAATTATAAATAAATTTTCAATATGTACATATATTTCACATATTTCTAAATAAGATTAATAGTTGACCATATCACTTATATAACTTCATATTAAAAAAATGTTATTACAATTTTAATATGACATTTTTATGTCTTATTCAACTAAAATACAATAAACGTCAAAATCGAACACATGTGACATAAAATGGATCATATTTCCAACATGTAGATGATTTTGGTCAAAACATACATATATAATGAAATTTGGAAAAGTGTTAGGGTATTTATATATTATTATAATATTACTTTTACGTTTAATTACCATATTTATCTTTAACTGTGGTAAATAAAATAAAAAAGTTACTACTATCAAGAAATTGTATTGATCCTATTAAACAACATTTTTCATAATGATTATAATCATCTATATATGATTTTGAAAATTCAATTCATATAAGTTGTAAAATTATGTTTAGTGATAATCTCTAAATGTGGTTAAAAGGTGGGTAAAAAGATGATAAAAAAGTTCAATGATTTTTAATATCTAATTACATTATAAAAATTATTCCTATGACCTAAATTATAATAATATATATATTATGTAACTAATATGAACTTAGGATAATTTAATATAAAATAATTATCTATATGAAAAAGTCTATTTTTAACAATAATGTAGTATTTACCACTATTAATCAAAAAGTGAAACTTTTCAGAAAAATAACAAAAAATAACCATATACTAATTTTGATATTATGAATTCAAAAATGAATTCTATTTTTAAAATTAAAATTTATAAATTTCAGTATTTGGATAATACTGTTCATAAATTCCTTTTAAATAGCTAGTTTGATAGGTCATTGTGCGCTTGAACTCGATGTTGCATGAAGTATAGGCTTTTCAATTAATTAAAAGGAATCAAATTATGGATGCTTTGGCTGTTACATTCTTCCCTGTTTCAAATACTTTTGTCCTCAAAATTACAAGAATATCACTTTATAAAAAGATTTGGGAGGTTATTTATCATATGTTCTCCATGTTCCCATGTCGCCTCTTCAATTTTATGGTTTCTCCAAAGCACCTCTACATGATGAGTCATCTGATTTCCCAATACTTGTTATATGGTATCAAGAATTTTGATAGGCTCTTTATAATAAAATATGTTGGCTTCCAAATCTATTTCATTTTCGAGGAGTATATGTGTTGGCTCTGGCATGAACTTCATTAACATTGATATGTGGAACACATCATGAACTTTGGAGAGACTTGGATGAATTTCCAAATGGTATGCTATAGCTCCAATTTGTTCTAGAATCTCAAAAGGTTTGATGTATCTATGACTACATTTGGCCTTTTTAACTAATCCTATAACTCTCTTCCATGGAGATAACTTCCAGAATACATGATCTCCCATGTGAACTACCAAATCCTTACTTTGGTTATCAGCATATATCTTTTTCCTACATCGAGCTATTTTGAAATGAGTTTGAACAGTCTTTCAATTAGTCATCATTTCCCTAACAATTTCAAGAACTATGAGTTTTCTTTCATCAACATCATCCCATCATGTCGGTGTGGGTCATATCCTTCCATATAACACTTAATATGGTTCCATCTGTGTACTTAAATAAAAGTTATTGTTATATGAAAATTATACCAGAGGTAAATACTGATCCCACATACCTTAAAAGTCATGTGAGAACAATCTCAACATGTCTTATACGGCTTGAAATTTTCTTTTTGATTACCCATCAGTTTTAGGATGGTAGGAAATGCTCAAACGAAGCTCAATATTTAGGTAATTCTGAAGACTTTTCCAAAATTGTGATGTAAAACACATATCACAATCCAAAACAGTCAATAGGGGTCCACCATTAAGTCTTACTATGTAAAGACCAGTAAATTTCAAGGAAATTTTTTTTCTTAATTTTCTTTGGAATTTTACAAGAACACAGGTTCTGACGGCACCCGATTCTAAGGCCCGGTGTGCTCGGAATCTTTTTCTGAAGTTTGGCTCAGGTACGTTTAGTGAACAGACGAGCGGGTTTTTCTAACTTCTGAACCGGTGCCCGGAATCGAATTCTGAGGGCACCGATGGAATCGCAGCGCCGGTAATTTCTTAGAAATGCCTCATCCGGAGTTGCGTTTGCTCGGGTGTGGTTTTTAATTTTCGGGCTTAAAGTTAAGAAATAAAATAATTGTACGACAAACATTATTTTATTTCACTTAAGCCACTTGGAAGCCACTTGAAGCCACTTAAGTCGGCTTAAGCCGAGTTGATCCGGATAAGATGCTATCCAAAAATATCCTACCCTCTTGGTAGGATATTTGTCGGGTGGGGCCGGCACGAGCCCCACCGTTTCTTTTCTGCTAAGTAACGCACCCGCGAAAACCCGTCATTATGAAAGTCAACTGACGCGTTTTCTTAAATTCTTAACACACCATTTAATTGGGTGGTTTTATTCGTGAATTAAATGGGCAGTTTCTTTCGTTGAATTAATTCTACGAATTAATGGGTCATTACTTACCTCTTTTCGTTTGTTGGCGTAATAATAAAATAAGACCAACACCGACTTACGGAGGATTACACGTTGAGAGGCTTTGACAGAATTCTTGTGCCTTCACCCTTCTTCGCGAAGAATGCAAAGAACGCCGAACCCGCGGAAATCGACGATGCGATGTCGTGTGTCGTGACGCCGACGTTTCCTCTCCCGCGACGTTCTTCGGTGACGTTCCTAAATCCACAACAAAAACCTTCGATCATCCGTTGAGGTGAGAGTTTCGGTTTTCTTTTAAAATTCCTTTGTGGTTTTTAACTCAAGAAGGATTTAATTATTAAAAATTAAATCTGTTGTTTCATGGACTTCGGAGTTCGTTGACGCAACGCCGGATACAGCAACGACGTGACGATCACCTCCTTCCACGACGACCAATTCTGCGAAGAACCCACGGACGACGACTTGACGAGGTAGGGGTTATTGTGAATATTTTATATTCCGTGAACGTTTCTTTAAAATTAATGAACCGGATTCATATGAACAATTTTAATTTATTAAAATTGTTGTTTCATGTGTTGAATAATTCTAGCATTATTATTAACTAACGCGGAGGATGTGGTCCAAACGAACACGGCCCGACAACCCTCCGCCATTCTTCATGGTTGTGCGGATTTGACGGGCGATGACAAAACGTGACGCAAGTGCATTTTGATGATCCCGCAGTGAAGAACGGAACCTGGGAGGGGCAACGACGCAGATGAGAAGGAAAACGGACCACCGGAGCAACTACGGTGGCCAGCGGACCCGCAGCCGCGCGGGTCCGGCTCGCCCGCACGGGACGTGGCGACATGTCGCGTCCGCTGAACCAGCGCGACCACACGCGGGGCCGCGACACCTCCAAACCACGGGGGCAGAGCCCCGCGGCACCCGAGAACTTGGCCGCTCGGCCGAGCCGAGCCAGGCCGGTCCGACTGGCCGGGTCGCGCCCTGGCCGGACCGGACCGTGTCCAGCCAGGTCAGACCGGGTCGGGTCGACCTGGTTCGGCCGACCCCGGGGGGGTCGTTCTGGGTCGGCCCGGACCCGGACCCCCCGTCTTCAGACCATTTTCTGTCTTTCACTCATAACTTGTGCTACGGGCCTCCGAATGACGCGCCGTTAGCGGAATCCCGATCCTTGGATCGAGACGGTCGTTTCGGTATATCGCACTCAAGGTTTCGGAATACTTTGTGTTCGGCCGGGTTGGTTCATACACGAAACCAACCGGGCCCTCGGAGCGGAAACACTCATATCTTGAGCTTCGGATGTCCGATTGACGTGCCATCGACTTTGTTGAATTCTTCTAAGTGAGAAAGATCTTTTGGCATACTCCGACCGAGGTTTGGACACAGGTGGACTATGGTCGGGTTGTTTTTCCTTAAAAACCAACCGGGCCCCGGGACGAAAAAGCCAATAACTCTCAGACCGGGCGTCCGATTGACGCGCCGTCTGCGACGTTGAGTTCCTGTTGGCGATACAGAACTTTTGAATACATCAACCTCGGACTTTGTGTCATTTGATGTATCAGCCTCTCGGCTCGTGGAGCGGACCCTCCCGAAAGAGCTTGCTGTGTGCGGGAACCCTAGAGCTGGCTGCGACTACAACTTCGACAGAAACGACTGTGTAGAGATCCTCAGTGGACTACAGCGACGACTGTGCAGAGATCCTCAGTGGAATGTGATGATTACAACACTCAGTGATCCCTTGCGGGTCAGTGCTACAGGTCCTATGTGGGCCCGATCCTGTGTGGGTCCGATCCTCTGTGGGTCAGCGCTCAGCGGTTCTGTGTGAGCCAGCGCCTACAGGTCCTGTGTGGGCCCGATCCTGTGTGGGTCTTTGCTAGGGTTAGTACCTATCGATCCTTTGTGGGTCCGATGACTTAGATAGATCAGTGATCATCTTTATCCTCATCCGAAGAAATATACCTATGTGAGCTGAATCCTGTGTTACTCTCCTTTGTGGATTGTGTTGAGCTATCCTTTGTGGATTTATTGTTTACTCTCCTTTGTGGATTGTGTTGAGCTATCCTATGTGTATTACTTTTACTCTCCTTTGTGGATTGTTTTGTGCTATCATGTGTGGGTATACGTTTTGCTTTCCTGTGTGGACTGGGTTGTGCTTGAGCTCGGACGTTGGAGCCGAGCGGGAATTGATGACTTAGGTATATGTATGGGCATATACCTAAGCCATGTCTGATGTTACTTCGTGATTGTATATTTCCTTTGTGGATTATCCTTTGTGGATTATGGGAGAGATTCAGGGGTCTCGGGGTCCCTACTGAGTAGCTTATACTCACCCCTCCATGGGCTAGGCCCGCACTTCGTTGTGTTGGATGCAGACGACGGACAACGCTGATCGTGGTGGGGGCGTGCGGAGCAGGACGGTACCTGGAGGTGGACCACTGGGCGGGACGTACTCGGAGCGGACTGCTGGACCGAGGAGCTGTGGAGGCTACCTATACCCACCCTTCATGTGGGACCTTTAGAGGACGGCTCGACGCTGCAGCTTTTCTTTTCAGTTGTTGTTTTCCCCTTTCAGTTGTACTTTACAGTTGGGATTGTATTTCCGACCCCTTTTTACGTTCAGCACAGCTTGTTACAGTTTTTACTTATTGTTTACTTTCCTGCTTGCTTACTATGTGGTGCTTGTTTACTTTTCAAAGGCAATCCCTTCCCTTTATTCTGGGATTTACGCCTTGGTGCTAGTCGCCAGCCCCTGGCCTATGGAAGGCGGGCTTGGGGTAGTCACGGCTTGCTTAGTGTTTACTTTTCCGCTTGCTTACTCTGTGGTGCTTGTTTAATTTTCAAAGGCAATGCCTTCCCTTTATTCTGGGATTTACGCCTTGGTTCTAGTCGCCAGCCCCTGGCCTATGGATGGCGGGCTTGGGTTAGTCACGGCACGGGCCCCGAGGACGGGTCGTGAAAAATTGGTATCAGAGCTGTTCGGTTCTACCACAGACTCTGATCGTTCTTCTATGTGAAGCAATAGTGTTTAGCATATTGAGTGTGGTTATCAGTCCAAAGAGTCCAGTGTTGGTGCGGCGGCTGACGTATCCGTACACCAGGACCCTGACTTTTGATTTCTGACTTAATGCACGAAAACATTGATTGCACGTGTGTTTCAATTTTTCTTTGTGATTACTTGTGTCAGCACACCAGGTATACTGTTCTGACAATGGAGCACTTATTTCCTTTTTAGGATGGCCCCATGATGGCGGCCAGCTAGGGTTCCGAGAGTAGAGCGCGACGACAGCCCGCCGAGCGACGAGGCCTCGGTACAGGGCCCGGTGACAACAGAGGCATCGGCGGTACCTTTACCCACCGAGCCCCCGATGCTTCCAGCACCGACCGCTGACGATGCACGTCGCCTCGGAGCTCTGCATGAGTTCCAATGCCAGCGACCACCCAGGTTTCGGGGGGAGATGGACCCCCAGGAAGCCGAGGACTGGCTGGAGGCAGTCGTTCGAGTTTTCAGGCTTGTGAGGACACCAGCAGACCTCATGGTGATCCTCGCGGAGACCCTACTGCACGCAGCAGTGGGCCGATGGTGGAGATTGATGCTCCAGGTACACGATGAGGCGTCTCTTCTCTGGACGGACTTCAAGAGCCTCTTCCACTCAGAGTTCGTCCCGGCCACCCTCTGTGATTTGCGCATTCAGGAGCTTCTTCAGCTACGGCAGGGCAGCTTGACGGTCACCCAGTACGCGGTGAGGTTTACCGATCTTTCTCGCTACTCGACAGATATGGTACGGGACCCATTCTTCCGGGACTGGACCTTTGAGCAGGGTTTGAGACACGAGATCAGGGCATCGATGATCACCCTCAGTATCCCGACCCAGGAAGGAGTACTGGATCGATCCCTTCTGATCGAGAGCTTTCTGGCTGAGTCTACTTCAGCAGCGAGACCTACCGCAGGGCGGCATGTAGCGGAGTCTTCGGCAGCAGGTAGCAGACGGATGACACAGGGTTCCAGGCTGACCAAATCCTCTCATAGACGACCTCATGACACTAGCTCAGCAGTACGGGGCACACAGCGCGGAGCCAGTCTTCCGAGAGGCAGGAAGTGCTACGCCTGCGGCGGGCAGGGCCACATGGCTCGTGACTGCCCGACCTGCCGTACCGAGGAGCAGCTGACGTTGGAAAGGCCACCTAGGCAGAGGCAGAGGGTCGATTGTGGTGGTCTGCAGGGAGGAGGCAGACGAGGCAGAGGAGTTGTCCGAGCAGCAGGTGGTGGGCGATGCTTTGAGGCTCATCCACCACCACCACCAGGAGGTCTGCCCCAACCACAGGGAGCTGGCTGGCAGAGACAGGCACAGCTCCAGGCAGCGGAGGCCTACGACCACGGCATTCCAGAGATGATTCGAGGTACGATTTGTGTCAATTACACCCTTGCGGCAGTTCTTATAGACAGAGGAGCGAGTCACTATTACATAGCTGCTTCCCTTGTTCGGAGCTCGGAGATTCCGACAGAGCCATTGGCTCGATCCTTACGGCTAGAGACCCCTACGGGAGCAGACTCGATGATTACGCACTGGTGTCGGCAGTGTGAGCTTACTCTAGGAGGCGAGATATTCGGCTGGGATCTTCTTGTAGCGGCGTCGAGGCCTTAAGACGTCATCTTGGGCATGGATTGGTTATCTACAGTCCATGCTCAGATTGACTGTTTTAGGCGCAAGGTGCGATGTGTGCGCACTGACGGGAGTAGGTTCACCTTCACCGGCGAGAAGGGAGCCTTCGCAGCACAGGATGGACTTCCGCAGAGGAGAGGACAACCCATCACTCATCAGTTGGCTAGCCTCATCCTTGGAGTAGTTGACGTGCGGAGTCCTAGTATTCCTGCAGTGGTGGATCAGTGCGCGGACGCCTTTCCCGATGACGTACCAGGGCTACCTCCTCGCAGAGAGGTAGACTTTTACATTGACCTGTACCCCGGGAAATCTCTGATATCCACTCCAGCGTATCGGATGGCCCCCGCTGAGCTTCAAGAGCTGCGGTTACAGTTGGAGGACTTGCAGGGCAAGGGGTTCATCCGACCTAGTGTTTCACCCTGGCCTTCCTCGATTTTTTTCGCCAAGAAGGAGGACGGGAGATTGCGACTATGTGTCGACTATCGTCGCCTGAACCAGGTGACAGTGAGGAACAAGTATCCGCTACCGAGGATTGATGACCTCTTCGATCAGCGGAAGGGATCACGGTGGTTCTCGAAGATAGACCTCAGGTCAGGCTATCATCAGCTCAGAGTTCGAGATGAGGACGTGCAGAAGACTGCCTTCATGTGTCGGTATGGCCACTAGGAGTTCTTGGTTATGCCTTTCGGCTTAAAAAAAGCTCTAGAAGTGTTCATGAGACTCATAAACAGGATATTCTAGCCATACCTCGATCGATTTGTCGTGGTCTTCATCGAAGACATTTTGGTGTACTCGACCACGGAGGAGGATCACGCCTACCACTTGCGGGTTGTACTAGAAACACTCTGAGAGCACCAGCTTTATGGAAAGATATCGAAGTGCCAGTTATGGTTACGTGAGGTACACTTCTTGGGGAACATCATTTCTGATGTGGGAGTTGCAGTGGATCCTGTGAAGATCGAGGCAGTGCTAGCTTGGGAGCCACCCAAGAGCGTGATGGAGGTGCGGAGTTTCTTGGCTCTAGCCAGATACTATCGGAGATTTGTGCTAGACTTCTCTAGAGTTGCGGTGCCACTCTCAGCTTTGTCGAAGAAGGGGAAACCCTTTGTGTGGTTAGATAGATGTCAGCAGAGATTTCAGGAGCTAAGACAGAGATTGACCAGCGCACCTATCTTGAGGTTGCCTGAGGAGGGAGTTGGATACGTAGTCTACTGCGATGCATCAGGGACCAGACTCAGATGTGTCCTGATGCAGGAGCGGGCCATGATTGCCTATGGATCACGTCATTTAAGGCCGCATGAGTAGAACTTTGCTACCCATGACCTGGAGTTAGCAGCAGTGGCCTTCGCTCTGAAGACATGGCGGCACTATCTGATGGGCGAGCGCTTTACAGTCTTTTCTGACCACCAGAGTCTCAGGTACATCTTCTCGCAGAAGGACCTGAACCTGATACATCGGCGATGGCTCGAGTTCCTCCATGAATATGACTTTCAGATAGTCTATACTCCTGGGAAGGGGACGTAGTAGCTGATTCCCTCAGCAGGAGGACGGGCATCCAGCTACTTGAGGAGGGGACAGAGCAGCTAGCCGCCTTGCAGATATCCTTCGTGGATAGAGATAGGGCAGCCTTCCTTCAGTCTCTCACAGTCACTCTTCCACTACTACAGTGGGTCAGAGAGGCACAACGTGGGTACGCCGACTGTGAGACGCGGCGTGCTAAGATATCCTCGGGACAGGCACCTGATGGTTTCTCCCTTGGAGCAGAGAACGACGTCTTTTTCAGAGGACATACCTTGGTACTAGTTTCTTTACAGGAGGAGGTGCTGAGGGAGTTTCACACTTCCCCTTTGGCGGTACATCCTGGAGTGGTGAAGATGTACTAGGACCTCAGACGACAACACTGGTGGCCGGGCATGAAGAAGGCTGTGGCAGAGTTCGTTTCTCGCTGCCTCACCCGTCAGTAGGTGAAGGTAGAGCATCGGGTACCAGCAGGCTTGGTACAGCCCTTGGAGGTCCCAGAGTGGAAGTGGGACGGGATATCTATGGACTTTGTGACTAGACTTCCACACACTTCTAGAGGTCACGACTCAATTTGGGTGATTGTCGACCGACTCACCAAGTCATCACACTTCTTGCCCATCAGAGAGCAAGGCTCAGTGGAGAGCTTGGGGCGTCTCTACATTCAGGAGATTGTACGGCTTCACGGTGTGCCATCGTCTATCGTCTCCGATCGGGATGCTCGTTTTAATTCTCATCTTTGGAAGCGGTTTCAAGAGGTATTCGGGACGCGGATACGTCTGAGCACCGCCTTTCACCCTCAGACAGATGGTCAGACGGAGAGGACCATTCAGACTCTCGAGGACATGCTCCGCGCATGTGTCCTCGACTTTGGTCACAGCTGGGAGGAGCACCTACCCTTGGTGGAGTTCGCGTACAACAACATCTACCACTCCACTATCGGGATGGTACCATACGAGGCGTTGTACGGCAGACCTTGCAGATCTCCTTTGTGCTGGACAGACCCTGGGGAGTCAGCACTTGTGGGACCAGAGATGGTCCGGGCCACGAAAAAAAGGTCCAGGTCATCCAGGAGTGGATGAGGACAGCTCAGAGCCGGCAGAAGTCTTATGCTGATAGGAGGCGGAAGCCACTAGAGTTCGAGGATAGCGACCACGTCTTCATGCGTGTCTCACATCAACATGGATTATGGAGATTTGGTCGAGGCGGCAAGTTGTCTCCATGCTTCATCGGACCTTTCCAGGTCCTCAGCAGGATTGGCGAGGTGGCTTATCGCCTGGCTCTACCACCTCAGTTGCACCGGGTGCACGACGTCTTCCACGTATCTCATCTAAGGAGATACGTGCATGACCCGATGCACATCACTGACCTTGGGGAGCTAGACGTGGATGATGGGGCGACTTTTGCTGAGGTTCCAGTGGAGATTGAGGATCGATAGGATCGGGTCCTACGTGGACGATCGATTCCTCTAGTGCGCATCAGATGGCAGCACGAGAACCTCCAGGAGAGCACTTGGGAGCGGGAGGCTCAGATGTGTGCTTAGTACCCACATCTGTTTCCCTAGTTTATGATGTATCTTTACGGGGACGTAAATCCCTAAAGTGGAAGTAATGTAAAGACCCGTAAATTTCAAGGAATTTTTTTTTATTAATTTTCTTTGGAATTTTACAAGAACGCAGTTTCTGACGGCACCCGATTCCGAGGCACAGTGTGCCCAGAATATTTTTCTGAAGCTTGGCTTGGGTACATTCAGTGAACGGACGAGCGGGTTTTTCTAAATTTTGAACCAGTGCCCGGAATCGAATTCAGAGGGCACCGATGGAATAGCAGCACCGGTAATTGCTTAGAAACGCCTCTTCCGGAGTTGCGTTTTCTCGGGTGTGGTTTTTAATTTTCGGGCTTAAAGTTAAGAAATAAAATAATTGTACGACAAACTTTATTTTATTTCACTTAAGGCACTTGGAAGCCACTTGAATCCACTTAAGGCGGATTAAGTCGAGTTGATCCGGATAAGATGCTATCCAAAAATATCCTACCCTCTTGGTAGGATATCTGTAGGGTGGGGCCCGCACGAGCCCCACCGTTTCTTTTCCGCTAAGTAACGCACCCGCGAAAACCCGTCATTATGAAAGTCAACTGACGCGTTTTCTTAAATTCTTAACTCACCATTTAATTGGGCGGTTTTATTTGTGAATTAAATGGGCAGTTTCTTTCGTTGAATTAATTCTACGAATTAATGGGTCGTTACTTACCTCATTTTGTTTGTTGGCGTAATAATAAAATAAGACCAACACCGACTTGTGGAGGATTACACGTTGAGAGGCTTTGACAGAATTCTGGTGCCTTCACCCTTCTTCGCGAAGAACGTGAAGAACGCGAAGAACGCCGGCCTCCGATGAAGAATGCCGAACCCGCGGAAATTGACGACGCAATGCCATGTGCCGCGACGCCGAAATTTCTTCTCCCGCGGCGTTCTTTGGCGACGTTCCTTAATCCGCAACAAAAACCTTCGATCATCCATTGATGTGAGAGTTTCGGTTTTCTTTTAAAATTCCTTTGTGGTTTTTAACTCAAGAAGGATTTAATTATTAATAATTAAATCTGCTGTTTCTTGGACCTCGGAGTTCGTCGACGCAACACCGGATACCACGACGCCGCGACGATCGCCTCCTTCCGCAGTGACCAATTCCGCGAAGAACCCGCGGACGACGACTTGATGAGGTAGGGGTTGTTGTGAATATTTTATATTCAGTGAACATTTATTTAAAATTAAAGAACCGGATTCATATTAACAATTTTAATTTATTAAAATTGTTGTTTCATGTGTTGAATAATTCTCCAGTTGTTATTAACTAACGGGGAGGGTGCGGGCCAAACGAACACGGCCCGACAACCCTCCTTCGTTCTTCGTGGTTGGGCGGATTTGGCAGGCGATGACAAAACTTGACACAACGGCATTTTGATGATCCCGCAGTGAAGAACAGAACTCGGGAGGGGCAACGGCGTAGACGGGAAGGAAAACGGACCACCGGAGCAACTCTGGTGGCCCGTGGAAGCTGCTGGTGGCGCCCCGGCGCGCCGCCGGATAGAGCCGCCGTGGCTGAAGCCGCGGCGGGGGCAGCCAGCGGACCCGTGGCCGCGCGGGTCCGGCTCGCCCGAACGGGACGCGGCGACATGCCGCGTCCGCTGAACCAGTGTGGCCCCACGCGGGGCCGTGACACCTCCAAACCGCGGGGGCAGCGCCCCGCGGCACCCGAGCGCTCGGCCGAGCCGATCCAGGACGGTCTGACCGGCTGGGCCGCGCCCTGGCCGGACCGGATCGGGTCCATCCGGGTTGGACCGGGTCGGGTCGACCCGGTTCGGCCGACCCCAGGGGGGTCGGGTCGGGTCGGCTCGGACCCCCCATCTTCGGACCATTTTCGGTCTTTCGCTCATAACCTGAGATACGGGCCTCCGAACCACTCGCCGTCAGCGGAAACGTGATCCTTGGATCAAGACAGTCGTTTTGGTATATCACACTCAATGTTTCGGAATATTTTGGGTTCAACCGGGTTGGTTCGTACACGAAACCAACCGGGCCCTCGGAGTGGAAACGCTCATATCTTGAGCATCAGACGTCCTATTGACGTGCCGTCGACTTTGTTGATTTCCTCTAAGTGAGACGGATCTTTTGGCATACTCTGCCCGAGGTTTGGATGCCGATGGTGTACGGTCGGTTTGGTTTTGCCTTAAAAACCAACCGGGCCCCTAGGACGAAAAAGCCAATAACTCTCAGACCGAGAGTCTGATTGACGAGCCGTCTGCGACGTTAAGTTCCTGTTGGCGATACGGAACTTCTGGATGTATCAACCTCAGACATTGTGTCAGTTGATGTATCAGCCTCTCGGCTCATGGAGCGGACCCTCCCGAACGAGCTTGTTGTGTGCAGGAACCCAAGAGCTGGCTGCGACTGCTACTTCGACAGCGACGACTGTGCAGAGATCCTCAGTGGACTGCCGCGATGACTGTGCAGAGATCCTCAGTGGACTGCGCCGACGACTGTGCAGAGATCCTCAGTGGGCTACGATGACTACAGCACTCAGCGATCCCTTACGGGTCAGTGCTACAGGTCCAATGTGGGCCTGATCCTGTGTGGATCTGATCCTGTGTGGGTCAGCGCTCAGCGGTTCTGTATGAGCCAGCGCCTACAGGTCCTGTGTGGGCCCGATCCTGTGTGGGTCTTTTCTGGGGTTAGTACCTATCGATCCTTTGTGGGTCCGACGACTTAGATGGATCAATGATCATATTTATCATCATCCGAAGAAATATACCTGTGTGATCTGAATCATGTGTTACTCTCCTTTGTGGATTGTGTTGAGCTATCCTGTGTGGATTTACTGTTTACTCTCCTTTGTGGATTGTGTTGAGCTATCCTATGTGGATTACATTTACTCTCCTTTGTTTATTGTGTTGTGCTATCTTGTGTGGGTGTACGTTTTTCTTTCCTGTGTGGACTGGGTTGTACTTGAGCTCGGACGTTGGAGCCGAGCAGGAATTGATGACTGAGGTATATGTATGGGCATATACCTAAGCCGTGTCGGATGTTACTTTGTGACTGTATCTTTCCTTTTTGAATTATCATTTGTGGATTCTGGGAGACCTTCTGGGGTCTTAGGGTCCCTACTCAGTAGGTTATACTCACCCCTGCACGGGATATGCCCACACTTCATTGTGTTGGTTGTAGACGACGGACAGCGCTGATCGTGGTGGGGGCGTGCGGAGCAGGACAGTACCTAGAGGTGGACAAATGGGCAGGACGTACTCAGAGCGGACGGCTGGACCGAGGAGCTGTGGAGGCTATCTATACCCACCCTTCAGGTGGGACCTTCAGAGGACGGCTCGACGCTGTAGCTTTTCTTTTCAGTTGCTATTTTCCCCTTTTAGTTGTACGTTACAGTTGGGCTTGTATTTCCGGCCCCTTTTTACTTTCTGCACAGCTTGTTACAGTTTTTTACATAGTGTTTACTTTTCCGCTTTTTTTCTCTATGGTGCTTGTTTACTTTTCAAAGGAAATGTCTTCCATTTATTCCGGGATTTACGGCTTGGTGCTAGTCGCCAGCCCCTGGCCTATGGAAGGCGGGCTTCGGGTAGTCACGGCACGGGCCCCGACGACGGGTCGTGACATACTACTTCATTAATATATATTTTTGCTAGTTTTTCATGTGCTAAATCATATCTTATAGAAATAAAATTTTCTAATTTGGTAATATGATCACCCATAACCCATATTGCATCACTTCTTATATAAGTCTTTGGTAACCCCATGAAATATTCCATCGTAATATCATCAAATTTCTACACAGTTATATGAAGAGGTTTCATGACTCTCATGGGATGTTCTCTTCCAGCCTTTTCCAATTCAAAACCCAAACATCTTGACACATAATCTGCAATCTCCCCCTACATTTTGTCACAACAAAAATGATCCCTCAACTCTCATTACAACGTTGTGCCACCATGGTGTATATAGAAATTGGATCTTTGATAATCATCCAACAATTCCTTTTTTAGCTCAGCTATATCTAGAAAATAATTCTTCTTCCCGAATTTCAAAATACCATCTTCAAATACGATGTCAATCAGTATCCCATCATTCACAGATTTAATTTTCATAGGAAACTCATCATCATCAGACTGAGAATGTTTTATCCTTTCCATGAAAGAAGGTTTTACAACCATTTGAAAAATTAGTAATGTTTCACTTTCCATGATCATTCCCATATCCATCTTTACTAGATCCATGAACATATGATCATTTTTAAAACTCTATTTCTTATAACTCTATAGTAATTTCTGATTGAAGCATCCACCAACTTATTTTCATTCCATGGGTGGTAGTGTATTGTGAAATCATTATCATTGAGTAGAAAAATACATATCCTTTGTCTCATGTTGAGTTCTTTCTATGTGAAAATATATTTCAAACTCTTCGGATCAGTATATATCTCACATATTTCACTTTAGAAATAGTATCTTTATATATATTCAGATAAAATCCTTCTAATGATAACTCCAGATCATTTGTTAGGTAGTTTTTTTTATGAATTTTAAATTGCCAAAATGCAGAAGAAATAACCCTATCATTCTGTATAAGGACGCAACCAAGTCCATTCCTTGATACATCACAATAAATCTAGAACCCGTCATTTCTAGATAGAAAATTCAATATATGAGTATTAACTAATCATCTCTTCAATTATTCAATACATTCTTCACCCACTTGTCCAAATGAATTTAACCCATTTAAATGTGATTTTGGTTAAATGGTTCGCCAATCAGGAAAAATTATGGGTGAAATACTTATAGTATCCTACTAAACCAATAAAACTCAGTCCCTTAGTTATACTCATCGATGATGTCCAATCATGGATTACATATATCTTTGTAGGATCAATAGATATTCTATACTTGGAGACAATGTATCCAAGAAACCGAAATTTCAAAAAGCTAGAATTCACACTTGATGACTTCCCTTACAGTCCATTTATTCTAAGAGTCTTCAGAACAATCCAAAATTGGTTCTAATGGTCTTCGTAGCATTTGGATTACTCCAAGATAACATCAGTAAATACAACAAAAAAATAATAAAGATATACCTTTAATACACTTTTAATTATATCAATGAAAACATAGGGTTCATTAGTCAATCCAAATGGGATTAATATAAATTTTTAATGACCACACCTCATTCAGAATGTTGTTTTTAGAATATCTTCTCTTTTTACACATAATTGATGATATCTAGAATGAAGGTCAATCTTTGAAAAATATTTATCTCTGTGAAGTTGATCAAATATATCATCAATGTGAGGCAGAGGATAATTGTTCTTTATTGTAATAGACATGATTTCTCTATATTCAATGGACAACCTCATTGATCCATACTAATTATTAACAAAAATAATTTGGTCTCCCCCTGAAGAAACACTGGTTAGAATAAATCCCTTATTACTCAACTTCTCTTGTTGTTTCATGGTCTCTACTAATTCCACAATGGCCATTCTATTGGGATTTTTTGATATTGTCCTTCCACCAGGGATTAAGTCAATAGTATACTCATCTTACCACTCTTGAGGATGTTTAGGTAAATCCTCTAGAAATACGTCTATATATTCTCATATAATAGGTACATCCACAATTTTAATTTTTCATTCTTCACCGTCAAGTGTTATTTCCTATTCCTCCTGGACGTCCTTATTCAGTAAAGTTACTGGGGTTGGATTTTGATAAGTATTAGGTGAAAATGTTTTCTTCTTTAAAGAAAATAGATTCTACATATTCCTCACAAATCAAAAATTCATTATTCATGAAATAAATTTTCAAATCATATTAAGATAGCCAATAAATAATGAGGATTATATCAAATTTAATCATAAGTATGATGATAATTTCATTAGATAAATGATGTTTATACTCCATAATGTGAACTATATAACATATCTTTTTTTGTAATGACTCTTCCCTTACAAGTTTAGACCAAAAACTCCCTTGTCAATGTGGATTAAAATTATCTAATTTTTAATGAAAACCGGGAAGATATAATGGAATTAAAGGATCCCTAATCAAATAAATATTTGGATAAATTTTACGAAAAGTTTAAAGTACCAGCCACCCACCACAATATTACGAACTTTAGCCTCAGTAGTTATGAAATCAAAATTTGGCCTTTCTCCCTAGGACACTTTTAGGGAATGTTTCCATGACTCTTAATAAAATAATTTTTTTAATTTCTCATCTCTTTACAATTGTAGCATTGAACATTAAGAGATTAATTCTTTCCCTTGCAATCATGATCTCAGTGGCCTTTTCTCCACACTTGTAACAAACTCTCTTCCAATTTATGAAAGTACCTGGGTGATTCATCCCACAATTATTATAGGTTGGAATGTCAAATTTTCCATTCATCTCATAATTTCCTTTTCTAGTTTATTTAGCAGTTCTCTTATTCTCCTACTTTCCTTTAAAGTCATAATACTTTGAGAGTTCGTTTTATATCTTGATAGTGAATGAGACTATTTCCCCATCCGATGAGATATATTGTGAGACCAATTCCCGTCATAGGAATGGTTTTAACCCATTAATGAATCAATTAATGTTAATTATTGTGTTACATATATAGTCTACAATATTTTTTAATAACCTTACGATGTTTGATTTGTAATTTTCAAGATTCTCATCCTTCGTCTGCCTCAGTCACAGAAATTACTTCTCCATATCCTCTCGTAGGTCACGAGGAAATTATTTTTCAAGAAAGAGTTCTTCAAATTCCCCCATTCTATATTCTCAACCTCTTCACCCTCCACAATGTTTTGAATTAATGGAAACCATTAATATGTATCTTCTAATTGATCATAGATAGAAATAACAAATTTTTCTCTTTTGTTACTCCCAAAAGAAAGAAATATGTTCTTTAAAAAACATATCCACTTCTCAGATATAAAAGGATTTTTAGTGCCATTTAATGTTGGGGGGTTTTTCCTCATGAAGTGGTTAAAAATTGATCCTCCGCATTATGGATCAGGCTTCTCCATACAGGTAAGTTTATTATTTATAACCTGATTTAGTTGTCCCTTTATGGTTATAAGATATTCATCACCAATTGTTTCAACATCACCAAAATAATTATCATGAGTATGAGGTAAATCCCTTTCTTTATTAATTTTGTTGATGTGGTTTCCATTCCCTCCACTAGGATCCATTTCTAAATAATGGAAAACATTATATTAGGTTATGAATTGTATTTCATAATTCCAAACTAGTAAAATACCTATCATAAATTGAAAATTTATTTCATTTCTAATCCATATTCATAAAAATGGTTCTTTGGGGACATATTTACTCATAAATACTTCATAATGGTTTTTAAAGAAAATGTGAATTGTCTTAAGATTATCCCTCAGAGTTTTTAAAGATGGTTTGTTGTATGGCGCGTTGTCGTGTACCAAGTTACCCCGAGTTAAGCCCGAGACACCTTTTTTGAGTTAATACTCCTAGTTAAATCTATTCTAGAACAACATCCACTTTTAACATCCATATAGGGTTGTATTTTCTAGTAATACCCAAAAAATATCTATATTACCAAAATTGAAATATATTCTTCTATACTTATCATCAGTGTCTATCCTAGGGTAATATTACCAAATCGAATTTTTTTTCTCAATCTAGGTTCCAAGTATTGTAGTAAACATCCTCTGAAAAAAACTTTAATGTCCTATCCTTAGTTACCTAGATTCATTGAATTATTTTAAGGCATTTCCATGATCATTAGAAATCAAATCCTGAAGGACCAATCAACTTAGTATCCTTGGAAAACAAGATACGTACATGAGTTTTACATTACATCCTCAAATGAAAAACAGCATGTTATCCCCTTTGAAAAATATCATTTCCTTTAGTCTATCCCAATAGGTCAATCATAATATACTTCTTCACATCTTGGTAAAAAATTATACATAATAATTTGTTGATCTCAGATACTCATTAAGGAAGAAAAATATATATAAAGCCATCATAAATAAGAATAAATATTTAATGAATGGTATAAAACTAAAACAAAAGACCTTTAAACATAATGTTTAGCATAGTATAGAAATAATAAGTCAAATAATTCCATTTAAACATTCACATGGATAATCTAGAAGTCGAATAACATATTGCAATATCAATAACTAAACTCATGATGAGGGAATGCAAAATGACATACATCATAACCATTTTGTCAGGGCCTCCTTCCAGGACCATACATAACCATACCATTAAGGACATATATCAAGACACTAGTTTGTCGAATGAGACCTACCAATGCATCGAGGGGTTATACCCACTTACTATGTCCAATGAATTCCTCATATGAAAGGGGTGAAACAAACTATAAACATTTGAACTAAAACTATCATATAAAATGTTAATACATTAACCACGAATCGTGAATGGTATACAGATAGAACATCCATAGTAAAATATATCATAATCCATTCAGTACAATATGGGAGATTTTATCATAATATGTCAACCTCAAATAGGTATAAAATCCATCAAAGGATGTGGATATAGATGAAAATAATCTAATATATTCATTTAAACTCTTTGAGAGAAATATCACATTTTTTACTTTCAAATCATTAATAAGATGCCTAATTATAAAGGAATATATTTCCTTTGAAAATAAACCTGTAATCCAATAAATAAAGCATTAAAACATTAACGCATCATGAGAGTGGAAAATAGATGATCACGTTATAGAAATTAAAAAACACCATTTCTTTAATTTGTTGAAAATGTCATATAAGTAACAAGTTTGAAAACGATGGAAAGATTCCTCTAGAAACATTTTATTAAAATTAAAGCATAGGTAAAAATGACTTTGAAAAATTTTCAATCATATTTTGAAATTATTTATAAGAAACATGGACATTGATGATAAATATGTCCCAATATATACTTTTGTATAAAAATTTCACATAATAAAGATATTGTGAAATTTACCCTTACCTAGTGCATTCCTTTAGTCGAGGGTGAGTGGACCTCTTGTATAATGGTTAAGTAAGGTTGTTAAATTATACCAAGACTATATATTTATTTATAATATAACATATGATCTTCTTATATCCTTTTTGTAATATTTTTTCAGTATTACCGTTATATTTGGTGTTAACTTCTTTGTTTTCCTTTTTTTTGTTTCATCGTGTGAGTCATGTTGGATTTTCATAGGATGTATTTTATTCATATCCAGAATTAAATTATGTTCATAATTATTATTTTTACTCACTATATATTTTTTATAATCATTTTATAATTTTTAATGTGGAGAATGAATCTCACATGTTGTGGTGACGGTAGGTCGTATAAACACATGAGCGATGGTATCATTGCATTGATGGTTAAATGGTATGGAATTTGATGGTGTATTAATTATACAGAATAATTATCATGTTATATTAGTGATTTTTATCCAATATACTCATTTTTATACCCATCCAATGAATATGGTTTTGAATAACAAATTACACCAGGATGTGGAGATGGTAAGTCATACATACACACGCATTGTGATATCATCATACACATGATGCATAAAATAAGTAATATTCTTGTCCCATGAATATAATATCATCTCATTATATTGATGATACATGATTTATTATTTTGATATGGAAAAAACATAGAAATAGGAAGAAGAAGAAAAAAATAACATTGAAAGAGTTGATAAAACAATTATCGCTTTTTTGGGTATCTCCATTTGGTTTTAACAAAAGGAAACCCGATAATGGTTTTATAAAAAAATTATGGAATATAGAATGAATTGAGAGAAATATTTAGGTGAAACGGGTAGGATTTGGCAGAACTAAAGGGTTTTAGATGGGTGAATCAAAGATATGGAAGGGCTATCAATTATAAGAGAGGTGAGGATAACTTTTAAAAGATCTTAAAATATTAATTAATTATAAATTAATTTTTAATTTCAAATAGATAAAATTGTATTTATTTCAATTATAAGATGAATATGGGTCTAAATCCTCTCATACATTGTTTTTTAGACGAGTTAATGTCACAAAAGTAAACTTATCGTTTTTATTTAACCCTTAGTTGAACAGTTTAACTCTTACAGTATTTACTTTTCCTTTTATAATATAGGGTTAATATAGTTACAATAAAATTCCAAACAAACCCATAGTGGATCATTTATGACATTTCTTAAATTATAAAGGTTATTTGTACAAACCAGATACTTTTCTGAATATTCTATCACTTAATTAAATATTATTTATTTTGAGGTGTCATTTATTTAAATTCTGATACTATTCAAAATATTCAATTTAATAAACATTACACCAACATGATACCATCTAACCAATACTTATAATAGGTCACTAACATGTCTATTTTATCTATAAAATTATTTTATGTCATTAATTAAGTAAAATTATATTTATTTTAATATTTTTAATATCATTTATTTGATATCTCAATTAATTAAAAAATTACTACATCATCATTGTGTCACAATTTAATTTAATTTTCTAATGTTTTAAAAAAAATATTACCATGATGCAGATTTTTTTTTTGTATTTCTAAATACTATTCATAGTCAACCATATCACTTGTATAACTTCATACTAAAAATAAAATATTTATTAAAATAACAATATTAAATTTTTAACTACTCTTTAAATAAAGTATAATAAATGTTCCAATCAATCAAAAGTGGCATAAAAAGAATCATATTACAGAAATAATGTTTCTTTTGGTTGAAACAAAATAATTTAATGAAATTAGGATAACTGTTATGGTAATTTTAAATAATTATAATAATATTTTTACATTTAATTGCCCTATTTACATTTCACTATGGTAAATAAAATTCAAAAGTTACTATTCATGAAAAAAATCGATCTTATTAGACCAAATTTTTCATACCGATTACTACCATGTATTTCATATTTTCAGAATTCAAATCATAGAAATAGTAAAAATAAGTTTAATGCCAAAATTTAAATGTGGTTATAAGGTGGGTGAAAATACATTAAAAAGTTCACTGAATTTTTATATCTAATTCTATTATAAAACGATTCATATGACCTAAATTGGACTAATATATTTATTATGTATCTATTTTTCATCAAAATAAATTTAATTTCAAATATATATTTAAATGAATATGTCATTTTTTAATAATAGTGTATTTTTAACTACTTATAAAAAATTGAAACATTTTTGAAAAATATGAAAAATTAACCATATACTAATTTTCATATTCCAAATTAAAAAATGAAGTCTATTTTGAAAAATAAAATTTATAAATTTCATAATTGGTTTAATACTATTCATAACCACTTTTTGAACAACTAGTCTGATAGACCATTGTGCGCTTGAACTCGATGTTTTGTGTAGTGAAAGATATTGAATTATTTAAAAGGAAATGTATTGTGCAAGATTGGGGTGTTACATTCTTCCATCCTTAAAATAATTTCTTTATCCAAATTTATAGAATATCACCTCATAAAATAGATTTGGATGGTTCATCATCATACGTTAATCATGTACCCAATTCACCTATTCCATTTTATAGTTTCTCCAAAGAACCTTTACTAGATGATTCATCCGATTTATCAACACTTGTTCTTGGGTATCAAGAATTTTGAAAGGCTCTTCATAATAAGACATATCGGTTTCCAATTCTTTTTCATTGTAGGTGAAAACATACAAGGTGTATTTCATTTATTTCCATAACATTGATATGTGGAACAAATCATGAAATTTGAAGAGTCTTGGATGCATTTTCAAATGGTATGTTACATGTCCAATTTGTTCTAGAATCTCAAAAGTTCTGATGTACTTGGGACTTAATTTACCCTTTTTACCGAATCATATATCGCCCTTCCATAGATATACGTTCAAGAAGATAGCATCGCCCACTTGAAATTAAAAATCCTTTCTTCTATTAAAAACCTATCTCTTTTCATACATTGATGATTTTTTATATGGGTCTAAATAGTTATAACATTTTCCATCATTTTCTCAATAAACTTTTGGGCCTATGAGTTTTCTTCATCAACATCATCCCAACAAGTCAATTTACAACATATCTTTCTATATAACGCTTCATATAATACCATACTTATACTTTAATGGAATCTATTTTTATAGGGAAATTATACAATATGTAAATAATTATCCCACATAACTTGAAATACATGTGTGAATGATTTCAACATGTCCACTAAGGTTTGAATTGTTCTTTCTGATTGAATATCAGTTTGGGGGTGGTAGGCAGTTCTCAAATGAAGATCAATATCTAGGGCCTTCTAAAGACTCCTCCAAAATTTCTAAAGTAAAATGGGGATCATGATCAGAAACAATCGGTAGGGGCATAACATGAAGTCTTATAAACAAATTAATATATAGTCTTGTTAACTGTTCAATTGGAAAATCATATCTTATAGCAAGAAAATGTTATAGCCTGGTTATGCAATCAATAATAACCCATATCGCATCATTTCATCTATTATTATTTGGTATCCCCCTAAAAAATTCAACCGTAATATCATCCCATTTCTATATAGTTATAGAAAGAGGTTTCATGACACCTCTAGGGTGTTATCTTCCATAATTTTTTATTGAAAAACCAATCATCTCGACATATAATAAGTAATATCCCTCTTCATTTTATCCCACAAAAAATGTTCCTTCCAATCTCTATACATATTAATGGCACTAGGGTGTATAGAGAAATTAGATTTATGAGCATCATCAAATAATTCACTTTTTATCTCAGGTAAATCCAAATCACAAGTCCTCCTCCCAAATATCAAAATACCAACTTCAAATATGATGTCAATCAGTGTCCCATCATCATGGAATAATTTTTCTTTTTAAAGTCATCATCACCAAACTAACCTCATTTAATCCTTTACATTAAATATATTTATTCAACCATTTGAAAAAAGTGGTGATTTTTAACCTTCATTGATAATTCCCATGTCTATCTTAATAAGATCCATGAACGTAGGATCATTTTCAACTCTCATTTTGATTAGAACTCCACGGTCCTTTCTAGTCAAAGAACCTTTCATAATATTTTCCTTCCATGTATGGTAGTGTAGTGTGAAACACTAATCCTTGAGTAGATAAATTTATCTCATATGTCACATGATGAGTTATTTCTTTAAGAAAATATATTTGAAAGACTTATTATCAGTATATATCTCAAAAAATTTGTCTTAGAGATAGAATATCTATATCTTCAGAGAAAACATTACTACTTCTAACTCTAGTGTGTGATTTGGGTAGTTTTTTTCAAGAATTTCTAATTTCCTTGGAGCTTAAGTAATAACACTTTATTTCTACAAAAGTAAATAAATGATTTCTTTCCATGATACACCACTATAAATACCAAACCCATCATTTCTATATGGTAAAGTAAAGATATAATCATTGACTAATAATCTATACAATTCCTCACAAAATTCTTCAGAATCAATTTTCCAAACTAATTAACCCCCATTATGTGTGATCTTGGTTTACATGTTTTACAATCCGAAAAAATTATGGATGAAATTTTGATAGTAACCTGCTAAACCAATAAAATGGTGTACCTCAATTATACACATTGGTGTTGGCCATTCATGGATTACCTTTTTCTCTGTAAGATTAATAGAGATTCCTTCCTTAGGGACAATATGTACAGGTAAAGAAATTTCTTGATGCCAAAAATCACATTTTCTAAACACCCCATATAGTCATTTTCTTCTATGAGTCTTCAGAACAATCATTATGTTATTCTTATGGTCTTCATATTTTTTAGTATACTATGTTATCATCAATAAATTCTATAAAAAAATCATAAAGATATTCTCTAAACACATTTTACATTATATCCATCAAAATATAGGGATCATTAGTCATTTCAGAAGGCATTACTATACATTCTTAATGACCATACCTCATTCAGAATGTCGTATTTGGAATATCATCCTTTTTATACAAAATTAATGATATCATAAATGATGTTCAATCTTTGAAAAATATTGATCTCCTTGATGCAGATCAAATAAATCATCAATATGTGGTAGAGGATAATAGTTCTTTGTTGTAATATTATTGATTTCTCTGTAGTCAATTCAAAGCCTTATTGAACTAGCTTTCTTTATAAAAGAAAAAATTGGGCCCCCAAAAAACACTAGGGAAAATAAATCCCATATTATTCAAATGATCTAGTTGTTCTTTAGCTATTATAAGTCCATAGTGGCCATTATATTTGGTGTTTTTGATATTGTCCCTTCTCCAGGGATTAAGTCAATAAAAAACTAAACTTCCTGCGATAGAGGATATCCAGATAAATCCAATGCAAATACCTCAATACATTCTCATACAGTAGGTACATGCCCTATTTTAATATTTAATTATTCATTCCAAGATTTTATTTCTTATTCCTTTCTAAGAATATCATTCAGTAAAGCTGTTGGGGGTGGATACTGATAACAATTAGGTGATGAAGTTTCTTCTCTAAAGATAATGGACTCAACATATTTGTTACAAATTGCTACTTACTTCTTATTAAAATAAATTTTCACATCATATTATGATAGAAAATCCATAATTAGTAATATATAAAATTAAATCATAGGAATGATGATAATGCTAGTAGATAAAGAACATTTACATTCTATTATGGGAACTGCCTAACACATATTTGTTTCATTGGCACTTCCCTTAGGGGTATTGACTGAAAACTCTATTGTTGATGTGGATTAAAAATATATAATTTTTATAGAAAATAGGGAAGATATAATGGAATGAGAGGATATATAATCAAATAATTATTTAGTTAAATTTTGGGAAATGGTTAAAGTACCTACCAGCACATCATTAAGAACTTCAACTATAGAATTTTTGATCAAAAAAGATGTGCCTTTCTCCCTTGGACTCTTCTAAGAAATTATTCTTTCACTCTTAGGAAAATCATTTGCATACTTTCCCATCTCTTTAAAATTTTAGTAATAAAAATTTATAGATTCTTTATTCCACTTTCAATCTTGTGCTTTGTGGCATTTTTATCCACACTTGTAACAAACTCACATCCCATTTAAGCAAGTATTGGGATATTTCTTCCCAATATTACTACAAAGTGGAATGTCAAAATTTTCCTTATTCCCTTTATTTCCATTTCTAATGTATTCATCAGTTATCTTATTCTCCTATTTTACTTTAAATTCCTTAGATATAGGGAGTTATTTCTCACGAACCGCCTTCACCGAGACGATGGAAGGGATAGAAGACTACCAGACCCTTCCTTCCTCAAGTGGAAGGAGAGATAATGACCCCCGAGTCTCGCCTTCAATAGGCCCTGGAGTGGTGACTAGCACCAATTGTATAGAATAACACATAATATGGAAGGAATTACCCATTTTATTTTATAGGATTGGGAGATATGATGGTAAAACCCAAAAAACTCCAAAATCGAAGGTAGAAGTAAAGTAAAACAAAAAATCCATTCTCAAATGCATGTTCGAAATAAAATAAAACAAGGTACAAGAAAGCTCCAAAGGGAAGTACCAAAAGGAAAGAATATCTGCAACATCAACGGTCTCGACATCTGAGATAATATGGTGGGGCTCGGTCCTCGAAGTCCTCTGGGAAACCTGAAAGTAATGCTTTATATACATAGGGTGAGTATACAGGTATAATTAGTAGGAAAAAACAACATCTCTCATGAACAAGTGTTGAGGAATTCTAATGCCCTGTGAGAAAAAGAGATAACGAAAGAACCTATAAAGGAAAATATCCACCCAAACCTCACCAAGGCACACTCCCCAAATAACTCAAGTCTAGTAATGTAATAGTAATAGCACATTGATGTTTGGGTACCCCACGCCACTTTCCCAGTGGTTATTAAAGACATCCTAGACATCTGACCTCCCCCTCCATTCTCATGGTAGTCCCACTACCACCCCAACAACAACCTCTTAGCCCACCACAACCATAGCTATGCCCGCAAACACCTGGGCCACCATAGCCACATTTAACCACCCCCGCAGACACCTGGACCAGAACAACTACCGCCACACCCGAAGAAATGTGGGCTCGAACAACTACTACCATGCCCGAAGACACCAGGGCCTCATCCTGAAGACACTTGGGAAGCAACCTACCCGCACACACCTCGTCCAACCACCACACTATACCATTCCTAAAGAATAATTGGATATAATGGACCTCAATCTATCACAAAATGCCCAAAGGGTCTTGGGCTACTCAGGAAAGGGATCATAAAATGATCTAATAACTAGCCACTCATAGGAGTGCCTGGAGAAAACCCTCCCCCATGAAATGGGGGTCTTCTTCATGAAGTGCTCAACTTTGGTGGGGTATAAATAAGATACATAAACTATACATATAGATAAACAACCACTCATCCCAACCAAGGTGTTCCAAATCCAGCCCATACTCAAACACCCTTGTTACTATTCATCCAAAAAAGTACAACAACCACATACAAGTCACAAATAATTCCTGGAAAACAATTTCTCATTAAAGTCATTATTGTTATCACATACAACTGGTTCCATTTAAATAATTCTTCACTGCTAGGGAACTAAGTGGCAGAGCTAGAAGACAAGGAAAGAAAAATAGTCAAGCAGCAATTTAAGCATTCACACCAGGTTCTCTTGTAAGGTCACAACAACAAAAGGGATCTGGGAGATCCCTCTAAGTACTGTAACCAAACCAAGCCCCAACATATGGCCCCACACGGCCTCAAAACCACAAACCAACAACTACACAATAGGGATCCCATCCCCATCCACATCAGCCCACATCATTAAGCAGAACAACCACACAAAATACTAGAACAGAGAAAGGGAGTTTTCAGATTTAAACACATCATTCCATTAGTTATTTGTTTTCTATTGGGTTAACCGAGGTGACTATACAAGAATTATTATTCATTGGGCATCCATTTAATCAACTGATTATACATGATTAACCAGTTATCATGTTACATCCATCCAATCACATAATTATCTAGAAAACAATGGTTCATTAGTGTGCAATAAAGGACCACCAATTTCCATGTTTTTTAGGGTACATAATCCCTAATAATTCACAACATGTAAGAAAATGTAAAAGAGTACATAATTATCATCAATCATCCCCTTCATTCTTTAGAAAACATTTATTATCTTTATTAAGGTTGAGTTTCGTCCTAGCCCCAGGGAAACGCTATCATACCCACTCCACGTGAAATAATATAAATAGAGATGATGGAAAAAAACAACTTGAATTATCAAAGATCAAATCGTTTCTCTATGTGCCAATAACAGTGGATGCATGACTTGTATGGGAGGAAATATGGGGACTCAAAAAGGGAGTAGAAAGGCTCCATCACAGGCGCACTACTAGCCATGGGAAGGGGGACTCCAAACGCACCAGTGAAAGGAAAAGAGACCATCCAAGAATAATAATGAATCCCTATGTAATAAAAGGAGAGATCATAGAGTTATGGGATTAAACACATGATTGGATTTAGAGGTGGATCATGGTTTCACCATGTGGTTGGATGGTTACACATGATAAAATTAATTATAATTTAAGAATTCTCATCAGAGAGGTGGCCATAACTGATGTGAGTAAAAATATTTCATTTAATTAGAAGAAAACACATAACGTCCACAGAATGATTGGGTCAGTCAAGGGTCACCCCACTCTTGTAGATCTATAACATAATTTATGGTCTTTAAAAATATCTTCAAACAACTTTAAATAGGCATTAAACCATAAAGGAAGAGTTACAAGAAACTGGGGAAGGAACCCCCCGACAACCCCATGGCACTGATCGGAGACTCACCGATCAGTGAATAACCTATTGGGGACACAATGATCGGTGGAACTGATGGGTGAAACCATGGTGACACCGATGGGTAACACCATGGTGACTCCCTTCCACTGACACTCTCACCCTCACGACTCACAGACGGGTCCAGGGAGCCCCAAAATAAGAAATTAACAAAGTAATGGACTAGGATGGTCCGGTCCATTACACCAAATACCTCTCAAACTATTCTCACCCTTGAGAATCGAAACTAGACTAGAAGAAAAGAGTGGGGTCCGAACAACCACCAAGAATATAACTCTCATGAGTACACCCCCTTGACATCTAGGAACACATCTCATTCATGTACACAAACATAAAATGGTCACACCATCCAGTCATATAGATTAGGGTGTCTCTTCCTCCATGTCAAGATATTATCTACTTTGGGTGGAACTAACTTTCCTGCATGGGTTTAATCGCATCCTCCCTAATGCGTCTTGATTAGGAATCAGGTATTCCCCTCCCCACAGTCAAGAATCTTCATACACATTCCAAGACCAAGGAAAACAACACATTATGAAGTTAACATGGTCAAGCACTACATCACAATCATTTAAAAAACAAATCCGGATAAAACTCAAAACAGCTCTAGTTACTGGGCTCACATCTGAGCTTGTCTCCCCCAAGTACTCTCCTCGAGGCCCTCGTGACTCCACAACACATGAACCAAAGGGATGGTTCTTCCCTGAAGCACTTTCTCCTTTCGATCTTCGATCCTCACTGGTCACTCCATGAATGTATCATCGTACCCTATATCCAACTCTCCCCAGTCAATGACATGAGAATCATCATTTATATATCGACGAAGCTGGAAGATGTGGAAAATGTCATGGATCCTTTCCAACTGAGGTGGAAACTCCAGTTGATATTCCACCTCACTGACTCACCCCAACACATCCAAAGGCTTGATGAACCTAGGAGGGAGCTTTCTTTCCCTGTTGAACCTTCACTGCCCACATCAAAGGGAGACATTCCAGAATACATGGTCCACGACCTCAAACTCCAAGGGTCTCCCCCTATGATTGGCAAACAACTTCTGTCAGTCAAGGGCCTCCTTCATCCACTATTGTATGAGATGAACTTTCTCAGTGGTGCTTTTCACCACCTCTTGGCTAAAACACCTTCTTCCTTGTCCTTTGTGTAGCACATGGGTGAGTGACACAGTCTCCCGTAAAAGGTTTCAAATGGAGTCATGCCAATGGTTGGGTGATAGATTTTATTATTGGAAAAATCTACCATAGGAAAGTTTCATGACCACAATACCTTGAAATCCCAAACACATGCTCATAGAATATACTCTAATGTCTTGATGGTCTGCTCTGTCTGTCCATCAGTCTGGGAGTGAAAGGTAGTGCTAAGGCGTAGCTGGGTGCCAAAAACATGCCGCAATCCCCTCCAGACTTGTGAGGTAAATCGTTCATCCTTATCTGAGTCTACAGACCTCAGAACACCATGGAACATCACCACCTCATCCACATATCTCTGTTATCAGAAATCCACCACACTCGACTCCTTGATCACCAGGAAGTGAGCTGATTTCGTCATCTGGTCTACAAGTACCCAGATAGAATCACAACCTCCTTGAACCTAGGGTAGTCCTCTGAAAAATTCCATTGAAATGTCATCCCACATCCACATGGGGACATCTAAAGGAGACAAAAAACCTCCAAGGATGCAGTTTTCAGCCTTCACCTTCTGACACCTGAGGCACCTTACCACAAACTCATCCACTACCCGCTTCACCGTAGGCCACCAAAACTCGCCCCTCAAGCCCCAGTACCTCATGGAAACTTTTGGGTGGACCACCATGGGTGAGTTTTGGAGCTCAAAAAGAACTCTACCTGGAATTTCCACTGAAATAAACAACTTTACATAAAACAAAATCTGATTTTTTTCTGCCTTTGAACCATCCATCCGGATCATTGCCCGAGCTAACATGATCACACATTAATTTAGCCTCTACGTCCCACCACAAAGATTCCTCCACCTTCTAAAATAGGGAGGAATGTATGGTCATATTAAATAGATATCCTTTACCATCTCCACCCTTGCATATAGGTTTACGGTAGCCAACTCCTCCATTGATTTCCAAGCATCTACCGATTATCAAACCAAATCCTTCTAAAAATTTCAACTCAAGGAATCAACCACCATGTTCCCCTTTCCTGAGGTGTAGAAAATATCAAAGTCATATTCATGAAGAAACTACATCCACATATGATGTCACATGTTGAGGTCTCACTGGGAGTTGATACACCTCAAGATATTGTAATCCGTGAAGGCCACAAAGCTATCCCTAATGAGGTAATGATTACACATATTTAATGCGAACACAACATCTGTGAGCTCTAGGTCATCGGTGGAATAGTTACATTCATGGGGACGTAACTACCATGACCCATAAGATATCCCTCCCATTGCAGCATCAACACACACCCCATGAAATGTCCCGAAGAATAACAAAAAACCTAAAAAAACACCCCTTCCTCTAGAAACCAGAGCACCGGAACATTGACCAATCATTCCTTCAGATTGCTAAAAGTCTCCCAACACTGTTCAATCCACATGAAGGCCAAGTACTTTATAGTAAAATCTGCCAAAATAGATGAAAATCAAGAGAATCCAGGTACGAACCTTCGATAATTGCCTAAGAGAGGCAAAAAAATACGAACCTCTGTCACATTCCTGGGTGCTTCCTAAGAAACAACCACTTAAAACATGGACAGATCAACTGGTAACCATTTCTAAGACACCATGTGTCCTAGAAAATGAACCCCTCATGTCAATAACATGCACTTGGACAACATCCCATATAGCCAATGATGTTGATGGGTCTCCAAGACTGACTTTTTGTGCTTAGTATGTTCCTCCTCTGATTTTGAGTAGATCAATATGTCATCAATCATCACACTGATGAACTGGACCAGAAAATCATAGAAAATAGAGTTCATGAGCCCCATGAAAATAAAAGGTGTGTTAGTAATGCCAAAAGACATTACTAAAAAATCAAAGTGACCATACCTGCACCTGAACACAGTCTTCAAGATGTCATTGTCTTTCTCCTTTAATTGGTGATTCTCAAACCGCAGATTGATCTTAGAGAACCAACATGCACCCCTTAGCTGTTGAAAGAGATTTTCTATCCTTCAGAGAGGGTAACGGTTCTTGACCATTAGCTGATTCAGTCTCCAGTAGTCTTTGAACATCATAATACCACCATATTCCTTCTTCGCAAACAAGACCGGAGCACCCCATGGGGATACGTTGGGTCGGAAAAAACAATTATTCATCATATAGTCAACCTGAATCTGCAACTCCCACAACATAAAAGGTGCCATACGATAAAGAACCATCGAAATCAGATGGGCACCGGGTTTTATGTCTATCCCAAACTCAACATCATGTCTAGGGGGTAGATTCACAACCTCCTCATGAAAAATGTATAGGAACTATCTGAAAACACCCAAATATCCATCATCTCAGCCTCCACTGATTCTGTTGAACGCTCGACCAACATAGAAAGAAGAGGCTCCACACACCGTCTCCCAACCTGACAACTCTATTTGGCAACAAAATCCATATGTTGTTCATCCTCATCGACGAACATGACACTTCTACAGAATCAGTTGATAACAGTAGGGACAAAAAACAGCTAGTCGATGCCCAGGATGACATTGTAAGGATGCATTTGTAGTAGAAGGATATTCCCAATAGACTGATGCCCCCCCAACATCAGTCTGCATCCTCTAAAAATAAAAAATAGGCTAATATGACCCCCAACTATCATACTCAGCACCCGGGGCAAGGAGAGTCTATCTATTTCTAGGCCCAAGGCATGGGCTAAGTCGGGTGTAAAAATGGAGTGTGAAGCTCCTGAATCAAACAAGTCGCATGAATGGGTGCTATGCAAGTTGATCGTGCCTCAAATGACTTTCAATCCTGCTATAACGGATTCCTATATGGCATGCAACTTCCCATTCCCAGTTCCTCTTCCCCTCGACTGTTGGCCACCTCCCATACCACACCCTAGTTGAGGTCCCGAAAGAGCGTCTTGAGGATTGCCTCCTCCTACAACGTCTGCTCTTGGAGGAGTGGGGGCCCAATGTCCCTGCTGCTACTGCTGAAATGGATTGGATAGAAACTTCTACTGCTGAGCTGGGTGATGAACCTACCAACCCCCACTGTAGTGTACTCATTCTGAGAACTGATTCTGAAGGTTCCCACAGCTTCCATAGATTAATCATCTCTGTCATGGGCCCGTAAATAAGGGGTGAGGACTGGGAGGTCAAAAATGGAATTGTCAGGGCCATCTCCCCACTAGACGAAACCCGGAAGGCCCTGACTCTAGAGGCCTACTAGTGGTGGCCTTCCAATTTGAAGAGCCCAACATGCTCCCCTCTCACAGCACACATCCCATTATGTGCATCCTCTCCACCACTTCATCCTTCTTCTGGACCTCCAAGTACATGTGTAAGGTGAAGGGATTAACAACATATAGAAGAGAAGGTTGGAGTGCCTCCTCTAAATGTTATGGACGAAACTCCTCACCTGGAAAACAGTCCGGAGAAAACGAAGCAGATCCTAGAAATTGATTCACATCTCCCTCACTGGCATACTCCCCAGCTGAAGGGAGAGTAGCTCCTGTCTCTTCTTGGCATTCATCATAGAAGAAAGGAATTGTTCTACGAATTCCTTCTCAATGTGAGCCCACAAAATATAACTCTTTGTCCTCTCTTCAAGGTAGAGCGCCCAACACTGACATGCTTCCCCCCCCCCCCCATCTGACTGACTCCCAATGGAACCCAGTACTCAGCCGAAGCCCAGATCAAGCTAAAACCTATCACCAACAACTACAGCTAGCTATCAGTCTCCATCTTTGAGACGCCGACCTCGTTCATCTCAAGGTTCATCTACTGAAAGGAATGAAATGTCCTCTTCTACTGGTCGTCCTCCTCCTCTCGATCAGTCCTCTGATAATCATCCAGATCGTCCTCATGGGCCTCGATCACCTGCACTACTCGTGGTCATCATCTGGGTTCCATAGCTGCAAGGTAAACAACAAATGCCTAATCTTGAGTACTATAGAAGATTTATTTTAAATTTTTCATAAAAATTTTATTTATTTAAATTCTCATAACACCCAGAACACACAAGAACATAAGTCATTCTGATTCATGTACCTTTCGTAGGGTCTCTACCCTAAAATAAGTATAGCCTCACTCAGTAGTTCGGTAGGTCTCAAGTCCTTCCATCGGATCACGGGGGGCCCAAAAATCTTGTGTCCTCTCTAGTCTTCCCTAGCCTATTTCACGCACCATAATATTCTAACATTGTTTCTATATCATCCATTGAAATAATCAATGTGCCCAACCCCGAGCTCCATCCAATCTCCCAACCATTTTACTTTGATACCATTCTGTCACGACCTTCCGTCATTAAGAGGAGGTAAGGGACATGAATATTCCAGAACCATCCTTCCTCAAGTGGTAGGAGAGATAATGACCCCCCATGTCCCACCTTCAATAGGCCTCGGAGTGGAGACTAACACCATGTTTATAGAATCACAAGTAATATGGAAGGAATTTCCATTATAATTTAGTAGGATCATGAGAGGAGATGGTAGAAACCCAAACAACACTAAAACTGAAGGTAGAAATAAAGTAAAACCAAAAATCCATTCCCATAGGAATGTTCCAAATAAAGTGCTACATGTTACAAGAAAAATCCAATGGGATGTACCAGAAAAATGAAAATCAGCAACGTCAATGGTCCCAGCGCTTGACCTAATAGGGTCCTGCTTGATTCTCAAAGTCCTCTTGGAAACCGGAAAGTAGTTTTTTATATACGTTGGGTCAGTATACAGGTATACTAAGTAGGGAAAACCAAATGTTCGTGTTCACAAGTGTGGAGGAATTCTAATTCCTAGTGAGAAAAAGAGATAACCAAAGCAACTTACAAGGAAACTATCCACCCAAACCTCAACAAGGCACACAATCCAAATAACGCAAGTCATGTAAAGTGATAGTAATAACACATTGATGTTTGGGTACCTCGTTCCACTTTCCCACAGGTTATTGAAGACATCCTATGCGTCAGACCTTCCCCGCCATTCTCACCGCAATCCCACTACCTCCCTAAAAAAACCTTTTGGTCCACCACAACCATAGCTACGCCCGCAAAAACCAGGTCCACCACAACCACACGTAACCACACCCGTAGAAACCTAGGCCATAACATCTATCGCCACTCCCAAAGAAACCTGGGTTCGGACAACTACTGCCACGACCAAAGACACATGGGCCTCATCCCGAAGACACTAGGGAAACAACCTGCCTTCACACACTAGGGAAAACCACTAAAACATACCCTACCTGAGGAATCATGGGATATAATAGACCTCAGACCGTCACATCCTGCCCGAAGAGGCTAGGGATACTTATGGAATAGAGCATATAAGGAGTTAATAACCGTCCACTGATAGGAGTGTTGGGAAAAACACCTTCCAACATGAAATGTGGGTCTTCAGTAAAAAGTGCTCAACTTGGGTGGGGTGTGAATAAGAAACATACAAACTAAATTATACATATAGGTAAACAAGAACTCATCCCAACCTAGGGGTTCCAAAACCATCCCATTCACAAACACCCTCATAACTATTCATTCATAAAAAGCACAACAACCACAACTAAGTCACAAATCATTCCTAGAAACCAATTTCTCATTGAACCCATTATTTTTATCACATAAAAGTGGTACTATTTAAAAAATTATTCACTAGCAGGAAAATACTAGGCATAACCACAAGCTAAGGAAGGAAAAAAGTCTTGCAGCAATTTAAGCATTCACACACGGTTACCTTGTAAATTCAAAACAACAAAAGGGACCTGTGAAATCCCTCGAAGTACTAGAACAAAACCAAGCCTCAATATATGGCCCCACATAGCCTCAGATCTAGATATGAACAACTTCACAACCGAGGATCTCATCCATATCCACATCACCCCACAAGCATCAAGCAGAACAAACACACAAAACACCAAAACCGAGTAAAGGAGTTTTTAGATTTAAACACATCATTCCATGAGTTTTATCTTTCCGTTTGGTTAATCGGGTTGACCACATAAGGATTCTTACTCATTTGGAATCCATTTAATCAACTGAGTTTACAAGACTAACCATTTTTCATGTTTCATCCATCTAATCACCAAATTATCTAGAAAAAAAGGTTCATTAGTGCTCAATAAAGGACCACCAACGATTGTGATTTTTAGAGGACATAATCCCATACAACTCACTACATATACGAAAAGGTAAAAGAGTAAAAAACCATTAACAAATCGCCCCTTAATTCCTTAGAAACAATTTATTATCTTTTTTAAGGTTGGGTTTCATCCACTCTCTGAGGAAACACTATAATACCCACCCCATGTGGTACATAGTAACGAGAGACAATGGAAAACCCTTGTTTGGATTATCAATGATCGATTTTTTTCTCCACGTGCCAAGAACTGGGGATGCATGACTTGTAGGGGAGGAACTCCAAGGACTCCAAAAGTGAGCATAAAGGCTCTAACACAGGCCCGCCACTAGCCTCTGGAAGGGGGACTCCAAATGCACCAAGGAAAGGAGAAGAGACCAGAAAAGAAGAAAGATGATTCTTGACACAACAAAAGGTGAGATCATAGAGTTACAGGATTAAAATATTGAACATCTTCAAAGGGGTATTGTGGTTTCAACACTCGGTTAGATGGGTACACATGATTGAATTAATTGTAATTTAATAATTCTCATTGGAGAGGTTTCCATAACAACATTGAGTTAAGATATTTCATTTAATCCAAGGAAAATGCGTAACATACACACAAATTTTGGGTCATTCGAGGGTTTCCCCACTCCTGGAGATCTAAAATGTCATTTATGGTCTTTCAAATTATCCTCAAACCACTTTAAAGTGGCATTAAACCTTAAAGGAATTGTTAGGGAAACGGGGGAATGAAACCCCCCGACAACCCCATGGCATCGATCAGTGACACACCGGTCGGTGAGACTGAGTGAGGACACCGATGGGTCCCACCACGATGACACCATGCCATGGCCTCCACCACCATCATGATTCATTGATGGATTCAAAGTTCCCCAACACCATAAATTGACAATGTAATGGACCAAGAGGGTTCTGGCTATTTCATTAGTTCTCTGTCTTGATAGCACATGAGACTATATCTTTGTATTATGATAAATATTGTGAGACCATTTCCCATTAGGGGAATGGTTTTAACCCATCAAAGAATTGATAAATATATCTTCTTGGGACACTTATGTATTATGTAGCTTTCTTTTCTATGTTTTTGAAGTTAGATTCCTAATTTGAAACATTTTCATCCTCCTTCTACCTTAGACTTAGAAATTTAGTCAACATATCTGCTTGTAGATCATAAAGAAATTATTTTTTAAGGAAGAGTTCCTTAAACTCCCTCTATTAAATATTTTCTACCTCATCAACATCATACATGTTTAAAATTAATGACCACCACTAATTTTTATCTCTGGATATATGATAGACTTCCATAACAAATTTTTCCTTTTTTTAATCCCCAAAAATGATATATTTTCTCTTAGGAACTTCTCCGCAACTTAGCTTAAAAATGTATTTATAGCCCCACTAAATTTTGGGGTTTTTCCTTTATGAAGAAATATAACATTTATCCTCTGCATTGTGGGTTAAGCTTCTCTGCACCGGTAAGGTTAGTATTCATAACCTGAGCCAGTTGTCCCTGTATGGTTATAAGATGTTCAACACTAGTTGTATCACCATCCCTACTATCATTATCTTTAAATTAAGGGAAATATTACATGTATTATGTGTATTTATATGGTTGACATTACTTCCACAAGTATCCATTTATAAATAATTTCATACATTGTATTAGGATATGGATCATAATGAATAATTATAAACTAGTAAAATACATAACATAAATTGAAAATTTTATGCATATCTAATAAAAAATCATAAAAATGGTTTATTGGGACATATTTAATCATAAATCATAAATAATGGTTTGTAATGAAAATTGGAATTATCCTAAGAATATCTCCCCGAGAGTGTCAAACGAGGTGCACAATAATGCTCATTTTCATGTACCAAGTTACCTCGAGTCTATCCTAGAACACCATCTCATAGTTACTACTCCTCGGTACATCTGTTCCCAAACCACATCCACTTATAGTATCTAGAAATGGATTTATTTTCTATTAATACCCACATAATCTCTACATTACCTAAATTATAGGATGTAATTTTATAATTATACTCAAAGTTAGTCTTATGTTAATGTTCCCTAATAAAGGCTTCTTCTAAATATAGTTTCTAAGGTTTGTATGAAACTTCCAATAATACCAATTATAACTCCTTATCCCTAGTTACCCAGAGTCAGTGCATTATTTCATTACATTGTCATGATCACAAGAAATCAATCCCAAAGGATGGATCACATTATTTTCCTTGGAAAAACAAGATACAAACTTATGTTTTTTATTTCATCTTCAACTGAAAAACAACATATTATACCCTTATAAAAAACACATATCATTTAGAGTATCCCTGTCATCCAATCATAATATAATTCATCGCATATTGGAAAAAAATAAAATATAAGAATGGGGTACAATAACATGCTCAATACGGATAAGAAATATAGAGGATGCTATCATAAATAAGAATAAGGTATAAAACTGAAACACAATACTCTTAAACATAATTTTTACCTCACTAATCAAAACTTTAATAAAAAAATTCCATTTAAATAATCCCATGGACATTCTACTAGTCCAATAATAACATATAATATCCATTACTAATATCATAACGAGGGAATTCAAGAAGACATACATCATGACTAAACCGTCAAGGACTCTTGCCAAGACCATACATAACCATATTATATAATATTTTTACCAAGAAACTAGTTTGTCTCATAAGACATACTGATGCATCGAAGGGATATAGAAAGCCCTGTCCATTACTTATTATGTCCAATTCATTTATCATATTAAATGGGACAAGCATAACATAAAAATTCATATTAAAAATATCATATAAAATGTTATTGCTTTTTCCATAAAACATGAATAGGGTAAACATATCACATCCACATTCAAATATATCATAAACCCTTCAATACAATTTGTAAGATTACATCTTAAAAAATAAAACGAAAAATATAACTACAATCCAACAATGATTTTGACATATATCAAAGTACTCTAATAATTTCATCAAAACTGTTTAATTGAAATATCCATTTTGTACATTGAAATCATTTAATAGAAGAAAAATTATAAACAAAAATTTTATTTTGAAAATAACCATGTAATATTATAATGGATGCTTCAAAAATTTAAGCTTTCATAAGTTCAGAAAATGGATACTCGCACCGTATAAGTTAAAAACATTCTTCCCATAAATTTTCAAAATTTAATAGACTACCTTGTTTAGAAAACAACACAAAGATTCTTTTCAAAACGTTTATAAAATGAAAAAAATTGGTAAAATGAATTTAAAAATTGTTGATAATATTTTGAAATAAATTTTAGGAAACATGGTCATTCTTATAAGGATGTTACAATAGAAACTTATGTATAAAAAATCTCAATTAATAAAGAGATTGTGAAAATAACCCATACCTTGTACATTAATTTAGTCAAGGGTGAGTTGACTTCCTATATATTGGATAAAACATATTATTAAATTATACCTAAAATATATCCATATTTATGATATCATATATTACCCTCTTAAATCCACTTTGTAATAATATTTTTGTATTATCATTATTTTGGGTGATAACTACTTCATTTTCCAAAACCTATTTCATAATGAAAGTAATGTTTGTTTTTTATAGGATGTATTTTATTCAAATCTAGAATTAAATTAAATTCATAATTTTTATTTTAACTCAAGATAATTTCTTTAAATTATTATAGAATTCTTAATGTGAAGAATGAATCTCACCACACCATGGAGATGGTAGGTCGTATGTACACACTACTGACGGTATCATTCCTTTGATGGTTAAATGGTATAGAATTGGATGGTATGTTAATTATACATAATAATTATCATGTTATATTTCATATTTCTATCCATTATACTCTTCATTATACCTATCCAATTAATGTAGTGTTGAATAAAATATTACATCACGACTTTGAGATGGTAAGTTGTATGTATGCACACATAGTGATATCATTATTTGTAGGATGGATAAAATGATGAATATGTTTGTCCCATGAATATAATAGAATCTCAGTATATGAATTATACTAGATTTATGATTTTTATATGGAAACAATATATAAATAGGAAGTATAAGAAGGAAAGCGCATTGAAAGTGAAGATAAAAAAATTAGTGATTTTGGGAGGATAAATTTCCAAGGTTTGGTTGAACAAAAGGGCTTTATATTTTTTTAATCAAATGGAAGGAAGGGTTCCCTTTTATAAGAGATGTGACATGTACTTTTGGAAGATCTGAAAATATTTATTTATTATAAATTAATTTTTGATTTCATATAGCTCAAAATCTATTTATATCTAGTAAATGATGTGTATGGGTTCAGGTCCCCTCAGGAAATTATTTTCTGACACGTTTAGGACATAAAAGCAACCTTATCTTTTTTATTAAACCCTTAGTTAAACAGTTTAACTCTCACCATGTTTACTTATACTTTTCAAATATAGGGTTAATAAATTTACTATAAAACTCCAAAAAACCCCAATTGGATAATTTATGAAATTTTTAACATTACCCTAGTTAGTTGGTGGAAAATAAAATTTTATAAAATTTATAAAATTTAATTATTTAGTATTTATTTTAATGTATCATTTATGTCAATTTTGAAACTATTAAAAATTTTAATTTTTGAAATTATCAAACCAACATGATAACATGGAAAAAATACATCCAATAAATCACTAACATGTCTATGTTATCCAAAAAATTATTAAATTTCATTAATTATGTCAAATTATATTTATTTTAATGTTTTTAATATCATTTATTTGATATCTCAATTAATTAGACAATTTTCCATCATCATTGTGTCACCATTTAATTTCATTATTCAATTTCTAAAGATTATAAGTAAATTAAAATGATGTATATAAAATTATTATAGTTCAAAATACTAATTATAGTCGACCACATCACTTATAAAACATCATATTAAAAATTAAATAATTATTAATATTTCAATATGTTATTTTTAACACTTCTCAAAATAAAATATAATAAATTTTCTAATCAAACACAAGTGACGTAAAAATATTCATATTTTCGACAGAAGTATGATTATTTTAGAAAAATACTTATCCAATTAAATTAGAAAAAATGTCAGGGTAATTTTATATTATTATAATACTATTTTCACATTTATTTACACTATTTACCTATAACTGTGGTAAATAAAATTAAAAAGTTATTATTCACCAAAAATTATTTTGATTCTATTAGACAATATTTTTCATACATATTACACCCATGTATGTTTTATTATTTAAATTCAATTCATAGAAGTTATAGAATTACATTTAATGCTAATATGGTAATGTAGTAAGAAAGTTGGAAAAAAGGCGTAAAAAAGATCAACGAATTTTTTTATCTAATTCTATGATAAAACATATTGTTATGACCAACATAAGAATAATATATTTTTTATGTACCTATTTTAAATTTAAAATAAACCTATGTAAAATAATTAATTTTATGAAAATGTTTGTTTTTTAACAATAATGTAGTATTTTTCATTATTCGCCAAAAATTGAAGCTTTCTAAAAAGATACAAAAAATTCACCATTTGATAATTCAAATGTTTAGAATTCTAAAATTTAGTCTATTTTGAAAAATAAAATTTATAAATTTCAAAATTTTGTTAATACTATTCTAACTTCTTTTTAACGGCTAGTTTGAAAAGTCATGGTGCACTAGAACTCGATGTTTCGTGCAGCGTAAGCTATTGAATTATTTAAAAGGAAGTGTATCATGGAATCTTGGGGTGTTACAATTTTAGTTATTATATGTTATATATATGATATCATAATGCTACTAAAATAATGATATACATATATACATATATTTCATTTTCTTTCATTCTTTCAATAATACAATTAAACGAAAATCGCGTTCATATGTACATACGACCTACGATCTCCAGGAATCGTGAATTTTGTTTCACACTTATATATTATATATATTATTATAATACACATATAATGTATATAAATGATATTTATTTCATGGTTTACATTAGGAAAATATTGATATAAAGTAAAGATACCAAATATATAACACATTAAGACACATGTGAAGAATAAAGTGAATATTTCATGAAGTGAATCCTTAACATAGGATTGTTAACAAGTGGGTAACATAAGGTTGTAACAAAACCATTTATATGAAAATATAGTTCTTTATTATATTTATAACAAAATTATATATTTTATTTGTCATTTTAATGAGTACAATTAGAGTCAAGATACATGGTAGGGGGATTTCATCTCACTTTTTATTTTGGTATGATATATGCTATGTTCTCCACACATTACTTTTCTGTACTGTATTTAATTACAATGATTATATTATATATATTATAAATAAAGTTATGTGTATTCATATAACCATTATATTATATTTCTTTGATGGAATTTGGGTTTCAAAATATACCAAATTAGTGAAATAGTTTTGTCTCAATTTACCTTCTTTTAGACCCAGGTTTTTTATGCACCTAAATTTTCTTTCTAGATGTATATATATAAGGCCTCGACCATAAAAATTACATCATAATGGGTTTTTTAAACAATTCAGTTAGATTATATTTTCAGTTTTACAGTTTTAGATTATTAGGACACAACTATTACATAAAAACTCAAATATTACAAAGTAGTGATGTCTGCTCACTATCCATTTTTTCCGAAAATAAAAGTCTTTAAAATATAAAATTATTTGTTTTTATTGATAAAAATAATCTTCACTTCTTTATTTCTCTTAATCATACATATACCCTATGGAAAACATTTCAAAAACATGGGTTTATCACAAAAATCTAAGTGAGGGATATGTAATATGGAATGAAACCATTAGTCCATGAATATTTTCAACTCATGAAAACATTTTCACAAAATCGTACTTTTTCACCAAAAAAACATAAACACATAGTATACCTCATGATATCATAATATTCCGTAAAAACCTCATAAAAATTTTAGCTCATAAAGGTAACATGTTCCATTCATATCATACATACATTGTAGCTTTCAAAGCTACACAGGGAGTAACCTTCATCTTTACATTTTGAATACCCATCATAGTATATTCCCTAAATCTATTAGGAGAAACCATATTCTTTAACTTCATCTCATTACAAAATTCATTATAGATCTATCATGGGATCACCCGACCAAATTTTATAATGATCCCACCCATATTCATATACAATTCCCAAGAACCACAATGTAATCATAAAACATAAAACAAGAATACTGGTAAAAATAACATTTCCACATTGAAAACACATTTCATGTTTATAAGTTTCACACTCATAAATAAAAAGAAATTATTTTAAAATAAAATGGTAAAATTGTAATGTAAACATCAAAACATAATGTCTATATGAAATCAGGAAATTTTATTCATGGATTATATTTTAATAAACATTACAAGTTGTTCAAATATTCAATCCATTTTTAAAATCACAATTAAAACATTTAAAAATATTATTTTTTAATCGAAGTGTCACATAACAATTTGATACTTTTGAAAGAAATTAAAATTTTTAAACATTGTTGTATACATAAATATATCCTAAATAATATTTTGCAAACATGTAAATTAATCTCAAATATTTTTAAGAATAAATCATTACAACTTTTAAAATGATGTTTCAGATAAAGAGTACATTACCACTGAAGAAACACATGAATAAAAAATCATTAAATAATAACATCTAAAAAATTTAAATATCATTAAAATATACTAATTAATTATATAAATTGTTAAAACGGTTTTATATACACCTTATATGTTAATAAATGTGGAAATTATCAAGATACTCCTCGATAAAAGGATATTGAGATTACGTCTCTTTCCATGAGTCTGGCATGCCTCGTAAAATATTTATATTCCAGAATAAATAAATTATGTTAAGTTTAAATTTCATGAGAAAATTTTAAATTATTATAATTCCATTTATATCACTTATTATCAGGTTTCAAAATTTACATAATTATTTAAGTTCATATCATACATTTTGTCAATATTTGATACTTGAGTAGAAAATGAACATTAAATGATATCAATAATTCATGTGGTCATAAGTACATCATATCAAGAATAGTATTAATGAAATTGTTATCATTTTGAGACATCAATTATTAATTTAAATCAAAACTTTTAGTTCTTTTATGAAAAATTAACAACGTTATAATAATGAAGATGATATGGCATACGTACGCATGAGTAATGTTTCAATTTTCCATTGGTCATTTTTGAAATATGATAATTATTCTTTTGTATTTATAGAATAATATTAATAATTTTTACATCCTAATAATAATTTAAATAAACTTACATATATTGTACAATTGATGTGGTGAATAAAAATGACATGCATCGCTTCGTGGAGCAGATAGTTACACATACTCACAATCGATGTTATTATTTTTATGTACGCGAAAGTAAAAAAATAATTGATATATTATTATAATATAATAATAAATATTTCATGAATGTAATATAAAAACATTCATTCAATAATTATGACATGTATTGTGATAGAGTAATGAAAAACAACCTGCATCAGTTTGTGAGGCAATAGTCCTCCATAAACATTAAAAAATGACCATTTTCCATTTGATGAAATTCGATATTGATTTAGGTGATGATATTTACATAATAAAATATCATTATATTTAGGATACTGGAGTTATTTTTTCATCATGGTAGGAGGATATTTGAATAATGTGGAGGAAGAAATAAAATAGAAATGCGTAAATAAAAAAAATACATCCTCTTTGGTAAATCACCAATGAAAAACAACTTAACAACTTTAAAAAGGGTGATATTCCATAACTAAGGAATTAATTATGTGGGGAGATATTTTAATATATCTTTTGGGTATATATCTGTAGTTCCAAAAGGTTTAAGAAATGTGAGTAATAGGGAATAGTGGGTACCATTTTATAGAAAATGGGAGGGGAACCCTTAGAAACCCTTAAAATATTAAATACGTATAAATTACATTTTAAATCCGAATGATTCCAAATTCATTTAAGTAAAAATAATATGAGTATGGTTCTAAATCCTCTCATCTAATAATTTTTTTACATGTATTGATTTTATTTTAAACCTTATCTTTTCATTTTACCCTTAATTAATGTATTTTATTTTTAATTGTGGAAACAAAATTTTCAATATTAATAATCTATAAAGTTTAATTATATGGGGTAAATTTACCATATATATACACTTTAGGAACCATTATACCTTATCATAGCCAATTTGTAATTTTAAAATATTTTTATGTTTTTCAAATAGTTTAATAAAATATTATTTTTAGAAATAATAAATAGTTTCAATTTCAACACTTATAATATGTCATAGTCGCCTAAAGATTATGGAGTATTATATGAAATTTGAATAATATTTATTTTAAAAAATAGATATATTTTATTTGATATTTCTCTTAAAAACAAATTTATTGTATCACTACTGTGTCATTATTTATGGTAATAATGTAATATCTAAAAATTATAATTTCATGATGTAGATAATTCAACTACATTTTTGGAAACTATTTATTATTTATGTTTTATCATATTTATAGATATATTAAAATTGTTGACTCATAATAAATAAGAGGGTGACTTGTTGTCACTTTCTACTGTTTTGTAAATATTTATATCACTTTATTGTAAAAAAGGTCCTTTAAATTAGTCCATTAAAAATATTATGTGCGAAGGGTAAAATTTTAATTATCAAATAATATTTTGGTAGGTGTCAGGTTAATTTTATTTTCCTTATAATAATATTTTTACTCTAATTTACCTCATTTATAATTAACTATAGTAAATAAAAAGTACCAAAGTTATTATTTTTAAAATCCAAAAATACTTATTCATATAATTTGGACCCATGTATTCAATATATTGAATCTATTTTTAAAAATTTAAAACATTAAATCTTCAATAATTAATTTAAAATTAATCCCAGTTGTCAAAATAATAAAACGAGTATTTAATAGTAAAGACCATCAAAGGATCGGCATGCATTTATATCTAATTTTAATGTGAAATTACTTCCAATGAAAAAAATTGTATTAAATTATAAGAAAATAATCTAAATTTACTTTTAAAAAAATTAAAATGATAATTTAAAAAAATAAATAAATTCAGTGAAAAATCTGATTTGAATTAAAATGCAGTATTTTTCACTATTCATTGAATTATGAAATTTATCAACAAATACCAAATATTTTTCCAAAATATATTTTTATGTCCCACATCCAAATAAAAACATTATTTTTTCTAATATAACATATTAAAGTTTCATAAACTAGATTTAAAAGGGGTTCACCTTCAAGAGGTTCCAAAACTACATTTTTTTAAAAAATACTACATTTATCTGAAACAATTGAACATGTTCTTATATAATGTCAATAAATCATATAAGATTAATTTTACATATTAAATTGAATATATTTCCTTATAAACTATATGATAAAATGGAATGGATGAATAGTATTAATTATTTTATTAAAATATTATTCACAGATGTATATAATTAATTCTTTTTGTTAACAAATAATTATTAATGAAAATAAAACCCTTTTTAAATAAAATGAAATGATTTTCTAAAAAACTATTTAAATGAATACTTTATTTTTTCAAAGAAAACTTATTAATGTGTCAGAAACTATATTAAAAAGGGGTTCACCATCAAAAGGTGCCAAAAATGCATTTTTTTAATAAATACTTTATTTATCCAAAACAGTTGAATTTGTTCTTTTAGAATGTCTGGAAAACATATAATATGATTTTTAAATATTAAATTGAATATATTAAATATATATTTCATTAATAAAATAGACCAAATGGGTTTTATTTTTTAAAAACTCACATATTTTCATTTAAATAGTTTTTTAGAAAAACATTTCATTTTATTTAAAAAGTGTTTTATTTTCATAAATAATTATTTTTTAACAAACAAATTAATTATATACATGTTTGAAAAATATTTTAATAAATTAATTAATATTTTTCATCCCTACCATTTTATCATCTAGGTTATAATTCTACATTTAAATAATAATATTTAGTTGTTTGATTATGTTCTATGTGGTGTATTATATAAGCTATCGAACATAGTGTCTATCTTTTAAAAACTCATGTAGTTAAAATATACATCCATTATATAATTGATGTAATGAATTTACTTCATTTCATGATATTTTAGGTTTTATTCAATTTCTTTTTCTTATATGGAGAGTGTGATCTCATGTTACCATGTTATAAGATTTATTAACACAATAACATCACTTTTCAATATTTATTGCATTTATAATTCCTTTGATAACATCTTTTGAAACATATCCTAATAACATTCATGAATTTTATTCTCATGATGTTATTAAGGATTTATTCATATAATTGTTCCATTTATTCAACTATTTGGTATATAATATAATTAAAAAAATGTTTTTGAAAAAGCCTACCTTTACCTTCGCTTAGGTTGGAAATCAATGTTCTTTCAAAATATTTTTTTCTAAAAAGAGTTTCCATGAATATTGTAGCACTCTCTTTTACTCTTAAAAATACATTTTTACCCTTTTTAAATTTTACCAATACCTTGAAATGAATTTTCTTATCGCTTTCTGATTATGGAATTTTTCTAACCTTTTTACCATGCCAAAGGAATGTTCATTTTACCCTATACGGCATGTATGGATTCACCCACCATAATTTCATTGACGTTTCCTTTTCTTTTTTAAATGGTTAAATTTTAAGAAAATTTATTAAAACCCCAATTTTATGGAAAATTGTTTTGAAAATGTTTTCATACTTCTATTACAGATTTTCATAATTTTTTTCAAAAATATTTCAAGCCTTATTTATAAGTTTTCAAGATATATTCAAATAAATGGTTTTCAAAAAATATTCAAGATAAATTCAAATTTTTTCAAGTAAAACAATTTTCAACAAAAAATTCAAACATTATATATATGTTTTCAATTTGTTTTCAAAAAATAGTTTATTAAAATGTTTTTAAGCTTATTTTTTATGTTTCAAAAGAAATAGGTTTTGAAAATGATTTCATGTATTGTTTATAAGTTTTCATGATATTTTATAAGGAAGTTATTTTTACATGGTTTCATGTAATAAATTAATTGTTCAAATAATATAGAATATTCTCCCCAAGAAACATTTTTGAATGATATTTCAATATTATTTTCCTTATTAAATGATATCAATTGATGTTACTCAATACCTTCTATGAAATCATCTAAAGGGTAAATTCATATTCTTTCATTTGATAGGATGTTCTTAATTTCATAGCCTTTATCAAACTTGTTTCTCTTTCATGGGTTATATGTTCATAAAATAATTTTCCCTTTCAGTTGTTATGTGTTTATGAAATTTGTTTCTCATTCATGGGTAATGATTTATATGAAATAGTTATGGAACTTTTATGTTTTTCCATTGGTTATGATATGTTTAAATGTTTATGATACCCATTTCATTTAATAGGTTATGATATGATTGATTATGTTTTTATGAAACATGTATATATTATTTCATTATGATATGGTTGGGAACTGTATTTACTTTCCATTCATTGTGTAACTAATTAAAATCTCATGTTATATACATGGATGGAATGAAAAATGAACTCGGTTCAGTGTCACAAGGCCATAATGAGAAATCAACTCAGTTTAGTATTATTGTGATAAAAAGATAAATGAACTCAATTCCATATTAAAAGGCTCAAATGAGGAGTGAAATAGGTTAAGTAATACATGGTTTGAAAGGGGAGTGAACCTGGTTCAGTAAATCACTTTGTCCACTAAAATGGCCTCGATAGCAATTCCATGGATACTATGGAAAATATTATATATGGTATGTGCCTACTACAATACCATGTTTTATTTCTATGTTATGATTTAATAAAACATGAAGTTTATTTCCTTATGATTAATGTCTTGTAAACTACCAATAATTATCCCATAACTCAGGATTATGATCTTTGATATGCGGGTTGTGATCTCCTGATGTTATGATCATGTTCTCATATCCCTATGTATATGCTTATACTTACATGTCCTTTTTTTACCCTTATTGTGTTTCTGAGCTCACCACTTTTTATTTTCCCATTCCCCAATCTATGAAAAATGGTTTTAGGTAGAAGTACTAAAGGTGGAGATATTTATTGGAGATGTTTAATATCTTTCACCGGGAGAGATTTTTTTTTAATTTCAAAAGACAAAAAACTATTATGATCCTCGAGAATGTATTTTTGTAACTTATAGAGTATTCATCTAAAATGATGTATTATCCATGTATTATATGCCCAGGAAACAATAATTAAAACATAAAATTAATGGAGAAAAATCTTGGTATATATGTCACTACAACAGAAAACGCCTTTAGCGGCGGTTTTGTAGTGGCAGTTTACAAAACTGCCGCTAAACCATTCATTAAAAAGATTTAGCGGCAGTTTGTTAAAAACCTTCATAAAACCCATTTAGTTTTTTACATCAGCGACACTACCCCCCACCCCACCTGATCCAACCCTGACCCAGCGAGGCTTCTCACCCTGACGATCGTGAACCCTAGCCCCAGTCCCCTCTGCTTCCCTCTCGTGCCGCCGGTGACCTCGCCACCGGTCGCTGCTGACCCAACTTATCCCCCCGACACCCGCGACGCCAGCTTCTCCCCCGTCCCCGTCGACTTCATACCCTATATATGATCCCATCCCCTGCCGTTGGTGGGATAATCTTGTTATGGTGGAGTTTTTTTGAGTGATGGTTAAAGGAATCTTGTGGAGGAAAAATGCATAAGGTTTTATTTAGTTTTATTATTGTTGAGTCATTGCCATAATTTATTTTGGTTTATCATAAAATTTGGATGAATTCATTTAATGTACTAACTTCATATATTTGGGATTTTTTTAGAAATGAGCTCAAAGGTGTTACAAGAGTGATCTATACCCCATTCCTTGAAGTTACAGTGAGGATACATAATTGATGAGATGTCCCTAAAGTATGACTAATTGGATTAATATGGATTATTTCTGTTAATTAATTATTATTGATTTATAATATATGTTGTAATTTTATGAGTTAGGGGATTTAGATGGTGTTGGTTCCTAGAGCTGTCTTTGATGAGGATGGAATGAGATTTCTTAAATGGATAACTCTATGGTCAAGGTAGTTTATGACTAATATTACCATAGGATATGGTTATGAATTTATTGTGTGGATTGAAATTTCATGTAGTTGGGTATGTGACATGAATGGGATCCATGAGTTATTTACCTTATGATACATGATGATAGAGATTTGAGTTGGGTTCATAGAATTCCATTTAGTATGATTCATTGATTATACAACCATTGATGACTATGTTATATATGCGAGAGGCTTAACTATAGGGAAATTAAAACCCCAATAGGGTGTCTATCATGTATTTATGGGTCAAGTTATCTATAAAGGTCTTGTTTTAGGTAATTGATTCTCTCCTAATGAAATTTATAGGGGTGAGGCTATGGTATGGTGTGGTAATGGTCATCTATGGTGTGATAATCTAAGAGAACATATGAATGACCGAGTATGGAACCAAGTTTGGTTCCTTTGCTCAATGAGAAATCAATATGGACTATATGGATAATGATAGGTTCTCAAACCTTACTATTTGGGAATGTGGCCCTCGACAGACATTTATCCCTTAGGTAGGGGTTAGATACATTGGGAATAGAACCGTAAGCAGTGTCTTTATCATCCACATTAATCAAATTGCACAATATCAATATAACATGAAAATTAGATTTATCATGTCAATAACAACTTACCAATAACACTGAAACCACACTAATGATAGTAAGGGAATAATAACTTCCTCTAAATATTTCTTCTTATTAGAGGTCTAATTCTACTAAATTCAATGCTTGATATCGCTTGTTATATACCAGATTCAATATAACATCATTGATTCTCTTAGTTAAGACTTGGAAACCTCTTTTTATTCTAGAATAATCACTTTTTTTATTTATTTTTAGATTCAACAAGTGACTTTACTTCAGCATGAAACTTCTAGATCAATTTTCGAAGAACAAAAGTGGTTTCTTTACACAACTTTCTGATTCCTGATCTGCCATGACATGTTTTGATCATATTTTATATCAAATGAGACTTGAAATAATTATTACATCACTTATTTCATGAATTTTTTGGATTTAATCAATTATTCCTTTAGTTAAATAACATTTACTTTATTAGAACATCCACCCCATAGATTATATCTCCCCATAAATATTGGGCCACTTCAAGGAATAACAAAAATGTTCAATGCCCGCACCGAAGTCTGAATCTGACTCTTAGTTCAACTCCATGGTCAGATCCTCGATTGTCCCATTTAACAGTACTTCTCCACTCATGAGGACTAACTCATATATGATCCAAATCACGCTCAAGTCACACCACCACTCTTTTCTATGTGAATACACCAAAGAGAGTTCTAGGAATTCAATCCACACAAGGTTCGTAGAACCTCAAAACCTAATCTCCCACGTTATTTCATCATGCATTTCCATGAACACCACCACTTATCATGCCTCAAGACTACCATCCCTAACATAGTTCTTGTCCCTCCAAATTAACAATGTGTTGAGTTTTCTAAGAATCATAAGGTTTTCCCTAAACATTATTTATAATAGATTTATTCGATATTAGAGTTTTATAAGAAGACTCTATAGAGAACTTAGGTTGGGGTTATTCCAAATTAACAATGTGCTTTGGTTTTCATGGTAAAGTATCTACCACGTTGTTAGCGCACTATTTCTCTTTACCAAATAAACTTCCCCTATCCCAAACACTAGAGGGTTCATATCAAACTCAGGGCACATATTTATTATATTATGTTTCTTTAATATTATACTATCGTATATATGAATCTCTTTCTCTATTTAGTAGTAACTATGTGTTTAATTTTTTTTTTTTATTGTGTAGCCACATTGTGATATACATGGATAAAAGGTAGATCACATTACCAAGGAACACACCTCAGTATGTTAAGGGAATGAATGTGTTTTTAGATTTTTCAATTTATAATTGATCCATTGAATAGAGAATAAAATGTCCAAGTACTAAATGTAAATTTAGAACATGGTTGAAGAGAGATGAATTTTATGAACATTTAATACTAAATCATTTCCCTGGTCAATATTTGTGTTGGATTTGGCATGGAGAATGGAACGTTATAGAAAGATTAAGAACTGATGTTAATCCACATAATGAGGTCCCAAGTTTGTCGACAATGGAAATTAAAATGCAAAACCTCATAAATGATGCATTCAGCACTGCAAGACACCACTATCAGCATCAAAACACATCAGAACAACTAGAAGAGGGTGCTACAAATTGCAACGTGATAAGTGATGTTTTTGAGACTACAACACATGAAGATCAAGATTTTAACATATCATTGGATCCTTTACTTGATTTTGTGGAGCCAAATGTAAGAGAAAACTTCATGGATGAAAATGTGTTTCATGATTTAGTTGATGATGGAAATTAAGAGTTGTATAGTGGGTGTTTGAAATATTCAATGATTTCATTTGTGCTGAAGTTTTACCATATAAAATGTCTATGTGGAATTACAAATAAGTAAATGTCCATGATATTGAAATTGATTCGTGAAGCATTTCCTAAAGCAGAAATCCCAAAATATTTTTATGATATGAAAAAAGTTGTTAACAAGCTTGGTATGAATTATACAAAAATGCATGCTTGTCCTAATGATTGTATGCTTTATTGGGGAGAGGATTCAAGTACACAGAATTTTAGGAAATGTTCTTCTTCTAGATGGTAGTAAAAGGGTGATGTTGGAAGTCTGAATGAACATAATTACATGGAGAAGAATAAAAGGAACACACCTTCAAAGGTTTTTCATTACTTTCCTTTGAAGCCTCGATTGCAAAGATTATTCATGTCATTAAAAACTGCTGAATACATAAAGTGGCATTCTGTAGATAATAACAATGATGGGTTAATGAGACATCCACGAGATTCCCAATCCTGGAAGACATTTGATTCATTACATCTAGATTTCTCAGCTAATACTAGGAATGTTTGATTTGGATTGGATGCTGATGGATTCAACCCATTTGGGAATTTGAGTACCAGTTATTGCATTTGGCCAGTTTTTTTGATCCCTTATAATCTGCCTCCGTGGATGTGTATGAAACAAACATCTTTTATCCTTTAGATGATTATTCGTAGAAAACAAATCCCTAGAAATGATATTGATGTATACTTACAGCCTTTGATGGAATAATTGTAGGAGTAATGGAGCAACAGTGTTGAGACATTTTATTTTTCTTCTAAAACAATGTTCAAAATGCAAGCTGCTTTAATGTGGACCATTAGTGACTTCACTGAGATTGGGAATTTATCTGGTTAGAACACTTACATCGGTTTTTCTTGTCCCATTTGTAACTTTGATTTTGAGCCCAAATGACTACCTCACAGTAGAAAATGGTTCTTCTTGTGTCATTGAATATTTCTCGATGCATCTCATAGATTTCGGCTGAACAGATCAAAATTTAATGGTTCCATTTATCGTAGACCACCTCCAAGTTTGTTATCTGGTTCTGAAATATTGACACAACTTGAAAATGTTGACACAGAATTTTGGAAGGTTCATCGTTTTAATGATAGGGGAAAATGGGTCTGATGTTCATCGTCAAGCGAAATCAGAACGCAACAATGGAAGAAAAAAGTATATTCTTCAAACTTCCGTATTGGGAATTTAATTTTTTGTGACATAATCTTTATGGGATGCATATTGAGAAAATTTTTTGTGACAATTTGATTGTCACATTGCTTAATGATCATGGAAATTAGAAGGATCATCTAAATGCTTATAAATACATACAATTAGTGAACAAAAAATGCGATCTCTGGCCAAATGAGAAGGAAAAGTATCCTATGGAAATTTTTTCAATGAAAAATATGGATAAAGATACATTATATTGAATTTTAAAGAATGTTAAGTTATCTGATAGGTATTCAAGTTACATATCGAGGTGTTATGACTTGAAGAATTGTAAGTTACATGGACTAAAAAGTCATGATACACATATTTTGTTACAATAGTTACTACCATTGGCATTGCGTACATTATTACCTGAAAAATTTAATATTGTTTTACTCCAATTCTACACATTTTTCAGAAAACTATGTGAGAAATCTCTACATCAATTTCATCTTGATAACCACCAGGAGAGGTTTGTATTGACCCTTTTTGAAATGGATATGATCTTTCCTCCGTCAATTTTTACTATAATGATGCATTTAACTGTGCATTTGGTTGAGGAAGCTAAATTAGGAGGCCCCATTCAATATCGATGGATGTATCCAATTGAGAGGTACTTTATTTATATGTTTTTTAGTTAAGTAAACAATTTTTGGTACTTAATTAAATGAATAATTATGCGTATTTTATTTAACAGATATCTTGGGCATTTGAAATCATACGTGAAAAATAATGCTCAACCAGAAGGCTCTATTTCTGAAGGCTATTTGGTTGAGGAGTGTCTTACCTTTTGTTCTCGACACTTGGATGATATTGAGAAAAAATTTAATCGAGTTGGACGTGTTGATGACACATCGACTCAATCTCAAATACATCAGAAATATGAAATATTTCCTGTTATTGGCCGATCAGTTGGGAGGACCTCAGATGTGACACTGACTGAATTATAATTATTACAGGAACATAAATATGTGACGATGAATACTGAAATTGCATATCAATTTATTGAAGAGTTGAGGATACAAACAATGATATGAATGAGTGGCTGAACATGAAATGAGAAATATATAAAGAATCGTGTTAATAAATATCCTGTAGAATGGTTTTCACAACATGTAAGTGCATAAATATTGCAATAAGTACGAATATTAGTTTGACGCATACATTTTGTAAATCTAATAAAGTATATTTCCTTTTTCAGATCATGAATATTGATACTCGAGCAGAGGTGTTAGAATATTTGAAGTTTCTTGCTAGAGGTCCTCTAAAACAAGTTAGAAAGTTCGACGCTTATAATTTGAATGTCTTTAGATTTCATACAGTCGATCGAGAAGTGGGTTTGGAAACATAGAATAGTGGTATATTTACATTTTCTGAAGTGGAATACTATGTAAAGCTGCATGATATTATTGAATTAAACTACCATGGTCATTTTTGTGTTGTTTTTTTCAAATGCAAATTGGTTGATATTATCAGAGGTGTTAAAAGAAATTCATTGCAATTTACTTTTGTGTACTTCTCTCGCTTGATGGATGTTGGTGATCGTGAACTGCATAATCCATATATCTTAGAATCGAAAGAAAGAATGGTATATTATGTGAATGATGTTTTCAATGAAGGGTGGAGTGTAGTTGCTCACGTAATACAAAGGTATTTGTATCATATGTGTGATGAAGTGGAAAATTTGACCTCTGAAAATGAATTTAATCAACAATAGGAAGCAGAATTATTTGTCCATCATTATATTTAAAATATTAGTCTAGCAAGGATAAATGATGTGGATGAAGAAATGGAGCAGGAAACTGACTTTATTGAAGGGGAAAATGATTGTATGTACAATTATTTATTTCTTCAGCAACCACAAGTTTCATTTCTGTAGTCATTCATTATCTTTGTTATTTATATTTTCTCTGTTAGTACTGGGCATCTATTATCATTTTTAATTATTTTTCTGCATAATTTTATTGAAATATATATTCTAAACATGATTTTATTTGATTAAATGACAGGAATTCCAAGGACGAAGCGATACACTATTTCATCTAGTTCTGCGATAGATGACGATCCATCTGGCTCCCTCCCCACGACATCTCAGGCACCAGCTGCCTACACCCCTGCACCATCTATCACACCATCTTTGGATGTCCCATTAGAGGATGAGTTGTCGACTCCCCCTTAAAGAGCCTCAGCAGTGGGGCAGTGACACGCCCCTTCTAGTTCATCATTGGCATACTTGAGTTTCACTGTCATAGGTACAAATTCTAATTAAATAAATTTATAACATTTTGTTTATACTAATTGTTTGCTCATTGAAGATAAAAAAAATGAAACTGTGGAGAAAAAAATAAAAAGTGAATATTTTTGGAATATGACTGGAAAAAAGATAGTCGTGCCATTTGATTCTTATGGGGTTCATACAGATGACGTTGTGGGGTTACTTGGCCAGATTCTTGGCTAGCTGGCAGCAGAGCCCATTTACCTTCCAATTTCATATGATGATTGGATACATATGCTTCCAAGCATGAAAATTGAATTTTTTTTATTCTAAAATAAAGGTAAATTTATTACAATATGGTTTAATTGAATGTCATGTTACTAATATGTTCAAAATGAATTTCTGTATACATATGTTATTCCACTTTATAGTGGCTGATGTGATAGCACGGATGTGGATGTTGAAAAATATAGGTAATAAATTGGAAGATTTAAAATGGATATTGTGGTTTGATGTCAACGATAATTCATTGATTGTGCAAAAATGTATGAAAAGCTGCCTAGTGGGGTACCAAAAGAACATTGGAAGGTTTTTTTTTACAGACATCATGATGAGAAGCGGATGGTATTAAAATATATATTATTATATTATCCTCATTTTACATTTATACATGTATATGAAGAGGACATGACATTGAATACATTAATAGTAAATTGTATTTTCTTTATTTCAGGATCTCTCAAGACAGAATGCATCAAACTGGGCTAAGGAAGTCATCCCTCACACTATGGGCTCAAAAATATTTTCTACAAACTGAACGACATTGGTAATATTTTATTTAGTTTAAATATTTATAAGATAGTATTATTTGTTTGATATATTGAATTGTTTATTTATCTTTTCTTAATGTAGTCACAGATTTTAGGGCACGAATCATCCCGAACTGAACTGTGGTTGGATGTTCACAAGAAATCAGATGGATGTTTTGTTAATGAGCGTGCTAAAGAAGTTGGGGTATGAAGTCAATTTTTTATTATAATAACTTATTATCAGTTTTTACTATGTTAATATATATTGATATTTGATTTATAGGTAAAAATTAAAGAACTATGGGATTCCAATCTTGTGATGTCCTACTCAGTCTCCCAGGATGACCTGGTTGCTAAAGTACTTGGGAAGGAGCATCCTGGTAGAGTGTACGGGATGAGATTGGGACCCATAACATCTGAGGTTTTTAGCAGGCCACCGAGGATGGTAGCTGCATCTACTCTTGGATTTAGTCATCCCATACCTAGAGATGCTCAGAAAGATATTATTTCTCTATGAACCACAGTTCACCAGCAGGGGGACCAAGTAACTACTTTGTAGAAAGAGTTGATTCAAATTCGTCATCATAGGAGCAGATATACCCTGGTGGTAGTGCATCGACTGGTGGTATGCAGGTAAATCAGAAAAAATAAAAACTATTTAGTTTGATAACATTCATTGGTTTTATGTTTTAATATAAATATGCAACCTTATTTAATTTTCAATATAATGTTCTTACAGGTGACATCAGAAAGTGGTGATGAAGGTGGCGAGGGTGACGATGCATCATCAAACCATGAGTAGTTGTATTGTTTATGTGTTGAGAAAATATGGGAACAATTTGTTTTTATATATTACATTCATGGCACATAGTTTCCAAAAAACATTTTCATGTCCTAAAATTTCATTGATTTCTCATGTTTCCTTTTATGCGTTTTATTGATCTATGATGCTTATTTTTATTTATTGATTTCTCGAGTGTGGTATACATCTTTACATTTAGGTCCTTCTTTGAATTGGTTGTCGAGATTTTGGATCACTAGGAGTTAAACCAATTGTATATGTGTTGAACAAAATGGGTCATTTCATAGTGATCAAGGGGATAGTGTTGTGGACACTTTGGTGAGGCCCTTGTAATTTGTCTTACTAGGAGGCCCTTGTGACTGGTAATTGACTGCCACTAAATGGTGTTTCTCTTGTAGTGAATCATTACTTTGTTCAAGGGAACCAAACATTACGACACATTGGGATTAAAGACACCTAATATACATATATAGTCCCTCCATTATATCGAATATCAATAAGATGGAGGTTCCAAATATGGGTGGTATAGGATTTGAATCCACACACTCAAGATATGAATTCCAATAAGGTTTTACTCATTCACATCAAAACTCAATGGAATCTATATGAGAAGTGAAGGAATCCACTGACTCCTAAGATACTACATCCTAAAATACCATTGGGATAATTTCCTTATATTTATTGAGATATATACCCCATTAAGGTAACTATAGATAAAAAATTATTGTTGTGGTAATTTTCATCAATTTATTTGATCCTAATCAAGTTGGAAATCTCATATTTACCTTTATTGATTGATTAATCTACTATTATTATATAATATTATATAAATGAGGTATGATAACATCAACCAAATCACCATACATAATGGGTTTTTTCCCAATAGAAATTTAATATTGATTTTCACATGTTATATTATTTTTAATTTGAACTAAGTAATATTCTCTTATGTTGAGATGGTTTTACTATTTTTTAGTGGTGAGGGGGTAGTTGATTCATCCACACCTGTTTCATACTCAATAGAATCATGTTTCTCAGCATCAATTGGGATAACATTGAAGAAATATACTAATGTGTCACCACCAATAAGAAACACATATTTACATTGTAAGAGGGATATCATTAATTTGGGTGTTATCCCATAGGATTAATGATACTGGAGATGACCATGAGGAAAAAATGATAACAAATTCCAACACTTATGTGGGTTATGTTTTCCATTGTAATTTTATAGTCACAAAGTCCACTTAGGATACATTCTGATGCTTTTAGATATTAGAGCATTGTAACCATCCCTAGTATATTATCTATATATTCTAATGGGCCTCAAGGGTGTTTAAACTAGTAGGGGTGTAAATATACTCTTGAGTTTTAGTGGTTGGATATCCCCAGTGGGATCAACTTTTAGATGATTGAGTATAGGAAATAGGGAGAACACCATATATATCTTCTTGAGTACTCAAGGTCACATGTTAATAAAAATGACTATAGTGGACATGATACTCATAATGAAGTTCTATGGTTATTTCTATTTTATGGTGGACATATTTATCCAAATCAATATGATAAGAGAAGAACGCATTCTCGTGATCTATTGAAAGGATACAAAAAGGATGGATGTGAAATTATGGACCAATGGTTTTTCAATAGAATATTTGTAGTTGGACAACCTGTGGGGCATTATTCCCTACAGATTACCATGAGTGTCATATAATGTCTGGATAGATGCATTTAGATGGTATTCCTGAAATAAGGTGTGAAACATCATGCACTCATTTTACAAGGGTAGGAGACAATGTATGTCAGGGTATGGGGAACATATATTCATAGAAATTGAGTCCTATGTATGACATAACAATTGTTTTCATGCCTCACCATTGTGTTCCTTATGGGTACTATCAGCTTGTTTTTGGTATTGAACATAATTGGTGCATTTGGTGATTCAATTTTAATTTAAGGATGTGATGAAGGTATTGAATAGGAAACACAATGAAGAAACCTATCAATACATCATAAAATGTAAGAGTTCATAGTTTATCAATCCAATTCCATGTTAATGTATTCACATTAGGTTATCTATTTTTTGATGAGAACCTCCAATGGGCTTCCATGTATATGAATATTTTGTATGGATGTCCTTTTAGAACTAAATTACAATGAATGGTGTTCAATAGTGATTCATATTATAGATTCTTCAAAATAGTTATTAGTAAAAGGTGTGATATTTTGGGATCATCATATATTCTTTGGGTGGAATCATTTGAATTATTGGATTCCCTTATAGATTTATGATTTTTTAATGAATAATATCAAAATACTAGTGTTTAACGAGTTACCCCTATTCCTATGATATCTCTGAATCTGTGTAGATATGAAAATATATGATTTTTAGGTTAATCATACATATAATACATGTTTATGATTCATTTGTTTAAGTCCACATAGTTAGGAAATTATTAATTTTTCTCCATACAAAGAGGTCGTAGGTGTTTACATTGTTGGGATCAGGCCCATGCGATGAGCGTCATATGAATCTCTATAAATAGAATCATAACACACAGAGTTTATTAATGATTAGCGGGATACATGATACCATTTATGTTCAATTAAAATTGAAATATTTCAAGAATATTAACTTTCTGTGAAGGGGAACACTATGTTAAAGGTACCTAGAAATAGATAGTGTTTGAATTTATCATGAGTTTCCATTTCAGTTTTATCTTGGTCTTGAATGACTAATTTGGAGAAGTTATGGTTGTGGATTACACCTATTAGAGGGCCCATATATTTTTTTCAATATCATATATGTTGGTATGGTGATAATGGGTGAATTCTTAAGAGGCTGGGGCATACAACATGAAAGTGGATATGACATTGTGACACAAGGAGGGGTATCTAAAATTAAGAACTATATAAATAATCTAATACTAGAGTCTTTAACTATGGTATTTTGTAAAAGTGATTCATATTATTCTTATCACATCAGAATAATAGCATGTTTCTTGATGTTGGGATTGATCCTCAGAGGGGAATATATTGTATCCTAGATAAGAGGAATAAAATACAATATAATTGAAGGAATTAATTTTAAGGTAATGTGACATGATTCATCTTAGATTAAAATTTTGTTGAAATTGTCACGACCCGTCCTCAGGGCCCATGTCATGACTAACCCAATCCCACCTTCCATAGGCTAGGGGCTGGCGACTAGAACCAAAGGCGTAAATCCTGATAAAAATGGAAGGCATTGCCTTTATAAAACATAAACACACACAACTGGAGGAAAATCGGAAGCAAAAACTAAGCAAAGCAGTATATAACAAAAGATGTGCTGGAAAGTAAAGGTTCCAGAAATATAAGCCCAACAGTAAAGTACAAGGAAAAGACAAAACCGCAGGAAGGTGTCTAGCTGCTCCTAGATCGTCCTTCGGAGTTCCTACCTGAAGGGTAGGTACAGATGTCCATCTCATCTCTCCACGTTCGTTTGTCACCTCCGGGTACTGTCTCATCGTGAAGTCCTCCTCTAGGTACCGTCCAGCTCTACAAGCCTCATCCACGATTAGTGTTGTCCGTCATCTGCAACCAACACAACGAGTTCCGGGAAAAGCCCATGCAGGGGTGAGTATAACGATACTCAGTAGGGACCCTGAGACCCTCAATGACTCACTAAAATCCAACAAGGATAAACCACAAAGAAAGATCTCAACAGATAACCTTTACTAATTTATATTCCCATACGTATACCTAAGTTATCAAATAACAAATCTCAATCATGAGAAAAACACAAAGGTCATTGACTCAGCACAAACCATGATTTTTATTCATGATGTCGAAAACACAACTGCTGGAGAACTCCTCCTTTGTCTAGAATAGTGGTCATGTCATGACTCCGAGGTGCTACTCACTAACCTTAGACTACTAAGGTACTCCCCCTCTGTTGAGTATTGTGGGTCTGCCACCCCTACACAGTAGTGCTCCCCGCCATGGGTCTACCGCCCCAACACAGTAGCGCTCCCCCAAAAAGCATACAGAGGTACTCCTCCTGTCGAGTACCATGGGTCTGCCACCCCAACACAGTAGTGCTCCGCGCCATGGGTCTGCCACCCCAACACAGTAGTGCTCCCCACGGGGCTATTCAATCCACTCTGAAATGCATCGGACAAGCAGTCATCATGTCTTTTCCAGCTACGAGGTCTCCATACTCCGTATGCTCATCTCCGGGAGGATCCGCTCCATGAGCTACTGGTCGATACTTCCAAGTGTCAAGTAATCTCATGTGTATGTATCTCGAAGGACATCTTCGTCATAGGGGTCACAACGCAATAGAAAGCGCTTCAAACAGACGCCTGGTCTGTGAGTTATTAGCATTTCTATTTCAGGGGCCCAGTTAGATTTCGGGTATAATCCAACCTGGCCATACTCCAACTGCATCCAAACCTCTGGTGAAGTATGCTAAAAGAACCGTCTCATCAAGAGAAATCCATGATAGTCAATGGAACGTCAATCAGACTTCAGTTCCTTAAGTTATAAGTGTTTCTGCTCTGAGGGCCCGGTTGAATTACGCTCATTCCAAATCTGGCCATTTTCCAAAGTCGTCCAAAACTAACTAAGAGTAACGCAAAAGGACCGCCTCGTTGCAAGGGTCCTAGTGTCGTAAACAGCACGTCGATCGAACACGTGGTCTTTACAAAATTCACATTTAAGTGAAAAAGGGCCTAGTCCGTTAGGACCGATGGGCTGACGAGTCGGGTCGTCTCGGTTTTGGCGAGTCTGTCCCTTCAAATGGGTCAGACCGGCCCAGTGAGTCGCATGGCCTGGCCCGAGGGGTGCGGCCCAGCTCGGCCCGGCCCGGCCCGGCTCGGTTGGGCGGGCGGCTGAGCTGGCTCGACCATCTGGCTGAGCGGTCCGAGGGGCGCAGCCCCTCGGCAGTCCGAACCGGCGATGCCAAGTGGCACCACCCTTCCCAAAATGGCTATCTAGGCCAGCCGACCTTCTAGCGCAAGCGGCCCGCATGGCGGGCCGCGGCTCTTCCGGCGCGATGCCCTCCTGGCGCCGCGGATCTGCTTCGCCCGGCCGGCCGATGGGTCGGCCGGTTTTCCAGCACGGTGCCCTCCTAGCGCCACGGTTCCCTTCGCCCGGTCGCCGATTGTTCGGACGGTCCTTCTGCCGAAGAGGCCCGCAAAGCGGGCTGCGGTTCCCTCGGCACAGCCGGCGTGACGCCGCCGGCTTCCTCCACCGCAGCCTATGATGGACACAATTCTACATCCCTGGCATGGTGTGATGGCACCGTGCTTCCTCCACGGTGGCCCGCTTGGTGGTGGATTTTCCTAGCTTATGCGACGGCAGCGCATGAACCGCCAGTCTCTTCCGTGTTCCGCCTCCAAATGTTGGTTCCAAAAAGATCAAGTTCTAGCGGAGGGTCATCAGACAGTGTTCGTTCGGCCCACGCCCTCCGAGTTAAGCGATAACAATAGGCCTAGAAAATCAAATATATACAACGATGAATCATTGCACAATTTTAATCCATTAAAATTGAACATAACCCCTACCTCGATAATTGTCATCGCACGTCGGGCATCGCGGAAGACGACGTCGCCAGGAAAGGATTCTTAGGCGACGTCGGAGTGCGTCCGAGGAGGAAGTGGTGTCTCCTCACTTTTCGCGGAGAATATAATGGTTGGTGTGTCATCATTCTTCATGGAACCAACGTTTATCATTGAAGAATTCACCGTTCTTCGTCGAAGAAGAAAATATTCTCTCAAGAGCTCTCTCCCCCTTAACACAACGAAATCCCTCCCCACAATAAAATAATAATCTACGCTTATTATTTTATTAACACAGGACATTTAAAATTCAAACATTCAAACACTTAATTATTTAAAATAAGATGTTCCATTAATTAATTAAGGTATGTTGGCAAGAGTTAAGAGAGGGAGAGGGAGAGGAAAGGTCCTCATAAATTTAAGGTGTTGTCACAAATTAATGGAGTATGGGAGGTAGAGAGTTTGGAAATTAAAGGGGTGTTTCCAATTTAATGAAGGGGGTTTAAGGAGTTTAGGGGAAAATGAAAGGTTGGGGCTCATGTGGGCCCCACCTCTCTTTTATCCACACATGGGAAGTTGGGTTGTTGTGGGCCCCACCAATAACTTTCCATGGGAGGGTTTAACATCCAAATATACAAAATAAAATTGTTCTAACAATTTTATTTATTTTATACTAACTCTCCAATTAATAATTCTCAACCCACATAAAACGTAAATGCGGTAAAGGTCCCCTTAATCAATTACCAGCATTGCGAGTACATCGGTGCCCTCAGATTTCAATTCCGAGCACCGGTTCAAATGATTGAAAAAGATGCTTGTTCTTTTACTAAACGTACCCGAGCTAAACTTTGGAAATTAATTCCAGGAACACCGGGCCTCAGAATCGTGTACCGGTAGAAGCTACAGACTCGTAAAATTCCAAATCAATTAAGAAAAAATTTTCCTTCAAATTTTAGGGTCTTTAAATTACTCCCACCACAGGGATTTACATCCCCATAAAGCTACAATACAAACTAGGGAAACTAAAGGAGGTACCGAGCACACATCTGAGCCTCCCGCTCCCATGTGCTCTCCTAGAGGATGTCGTGCTGCCAGTGAAAGTGCATAAGAGAAATCGATCGTCCCCATAGGACCTGCTCCGGTCGATCCTCAACCTCTACTGGAACACCGTGAAGTTCTCCCCATCATCGATGTCCAGCTCCCCATGGTCGATGACGTGGGACAGATCGTGCACGCATCTCCTCAGCCGACATGCGTGGAAGACGTCATGTACCTGGTGCAACTGAGGTGGAAGGGACAGGTGGTAATCCACCTTGCCTACTCTGTTGGCGGCCTGGAAAGGTCCGATGAAACACAGAGATAACTTGCCGCCTCGGCCAAATCTCTGTAGATCTTGTCGAGGTGAGACCCGTATAATTATTTGGTCACTATCCTCGAACTCCAGTGATCTTCGTCTCCTATCAGGATAGGACTTTTTGTCTGCTTTGTGCAGTCTTCATCCACTCCTGGATGATCTGTACCTTCTCCATCATAGCCTGAACCATCTCTGGTTCAACACGTGATGACTACATAACTATCCAAAAAGGATATCTGAAACGCGGCCAGCTGCCGTCTTGCCTCTCCTAACAGCTGAATGCCTGATCTCCTCCTAAGAGCATCTTCTACAACATTTCATTTCCCGGGAGTATATACTAAATCGAAGACATATTCCTGGAGGAATTTAATCCATCACCGTTGTCTCAGGTTCAGGTCTTTCTGAGAGAAGATACGTTTAAGACTATTGATTTAGTGAGAATTGTAAACCATTTGCTCAACGAACAATGGGTGAGACTAGAAAAATGTAAGAACACATCTCCACTATTCTTTGTCTACATTCTATAAGAGCTTCTGAGATTTCTCCTATGCCGAAAAGATAAATCTGGTCTGATCCCCTACATGAACCACGTTCTTTTCCTAATATAGTAATTCCTGACATGAACGGTACAACTCATGTCTTGAATGACATGGTAAGTCCTCAACGCTACTACTAAGATATCCAACTGTTACTCTCGCCTCCAAGGGTTGAGTCACACTGTTGGCATCTATGCGTGGTTACTGGGTCTCCTCTAGTAGGAATCTCACAAGTGAGGGTCACGTCAACAGTTTTAACCGGATCCTCTTAGCAGCAACCATACAAAATGGACAGGAAATTAAATGTCACAAAGATAAGTGCATTTTATTACTATAGCACGAAGTACAAAGACACAAAGAAAACACAACAACAACAACACGGAAACTAGACGCACCTAGAACAAAGGCCTCCATGCCTGGATCTAGTCCCGCTCCTGTCCACCTGCTTCCGGAGCTCCACTGCCTTGTCCACTACTTAGTTCTTGCTCATGCTCTCGTCGATGCTTCTGTCTCGGTGGCTCCATCAATGCATGTAGATCAACTGCGCGGGGAGTCGGACAGTCATGTGCCATGTGACCAAGCCCGCTGGAGGAGAAACATTGTGCATTCCTGGTATGCCTGGATCTGACTCCGCCTCGGGTGCCCCGTACTACATATCCTGAATCATGCGGTCGACCACCTGTACGTATGGTCCTCTTGGACCTCTACATCATCTGTCTACTGCATACAGATGACTCGGCTATTGATGGAAAACTCTACTGCAAGGGAAGTAGCCCCTGAGCACACTCATAGTTTAGAGTTGCTGGTATAAACTCCACCCTGAAAAAACTCTCGAAGTCTTCCCAGGTGAAGGTCATTTCATCGCAAAACTGGAGCATCTGACTCCACCACCTCTCAGCCGCTCCCTGAAAGAGACTAATAGCTAAGTACAACATCAAGTCAGTGGGTGTCCCAGCTATGTGGAAATCTAGTGCTAAAAACTCTAGCCAGTTCCCAGCCATCTGAAAATCCGACTTGGCTCGAAACCTCGGAGGCCACTGTCAATGGAACTCGTGCAATGCGCTCAAGCGGCGTGCACTTTCTACTGGTGTGTCAACTGGGAGAGGTCCCTGTACTGAGGCCTCACTACTTGGTGAGCTATCATCACGCTCTCCACTCGGTACCCACGCTAACTGACTGGGTGAATACATCCTGAAAGAAATCGATGTGACACGGTCAAAAGACTATACCTGGTGAGCTGACCTGGTTTGAGCTGATTTAAAAGAAAACTTTTTAAAACACACACGCAATCAGTGTTTTTGTGCCCTGAGTCTGAAATCAGAAGTTAGGGTCCTGGTGAATAGAAACGTCGGCCGCCCGCACCAACACTAGAATCCCTAAACTGAAAACCACACTTAGTACCCTTAAGACTATTGCTTCACAGAAAGAAAATATCTGAGTCCTAAGTTCTGCGGTAGAACAGACTCCTCTGATACCAATTTTTCAGGACCCATCCTCGGGGCTCGTTCTGTGACTACCCCAATCCCACCTTCCATAGGCTAGGGGCTGGAGAATAGCACAAAATGTGTAAATCCCTATAAAAAGGGAAGGCATTAGTTTTATGAAACATAAACACACACAACCAGAGGACAAGTTGAAGAAAAAACTAAGTAAAGCAGTATATAACAAAAGATGTGTTGGAAAGTAAAGGGGCTAGAAATACAAGCCCAACAGTAAAGTACAAGGAAAAGAAAAAACATCAGGAAGGTTTCAAGCTTCTCCTCGATCGTCCTCCGGAGTTTCTACCTGAAGGGTAGGTACAGATGGCCAGCTCAGCTCTCCACGTCCATCTTTCACCTCCGGGTATCGTCTCATCGTGATGTCATCCTCCGGGTACCTTCTAGCTCTACAAGCCTCAAACACAACAAGTTCTGTCCATCGTCTTCATCCAACACAACGACGTGCGGGCAAAGTCCGTGTAGGGGTGAGTATAACAATACTCAGTAGGGATCCCGAGACCCTCAAGGTCTCACTAAAATCCAACAAAGATAAACCAAAAAGAAAGATCTCAACAAATAACCATTACTTAGGTATATGCGCATACATATACCTAAGTTATCAAGTAACTCATCTCAATCTTGAGGAAAACACAAATGTCATTGACTCAACTCAAAACATGATTTTTTATTCATGATGTCGAAAACATGGCTGCTGGAGAACTCCTCCTCTGTCGAGAACAGTGGTCCTGTCATGACTCCGAGGTGCTACTCACTAACATTAGACTGTTGAGGTACTCCTCCTCTGTCGAGTACAACGGGTCTGCCACCCCAACACAGTAGTGATCCCCGCCTTGGGTATGCCGCCCCAACATAGTAGCGCTCTCCTAATAGCCTACAAAGGTAATCCTCCTGTCGAGTACCGCAGGTCTGCCACCCCCAAAATAGTAGTGCTCCCTACCATGGGTCGGCAACCCCAACACAGTAGTGCTCCCCACTAGGCTATTCAATACACTCCGAAACAAAACGGACATGCAGTCATCAAGTCTCAGCCAGCTACAAGGTCTCTATACTCCGTACGCTCATCTCCGGGAGGATCCGCTCCACGAGCTACTGGTCGATACTTTCAAGTGTCACATAATCTCACGTGGATGTATCTCAAAAGACCGCCTCGTCATAAGGGTCACAACGCAATAGACGATGCATCAAACGGACGCCCGGTCTCTGAGTTATTAGCATTTCTATTCCAGGGGCCCGATTGGATTTCGGGTATAATCCAACACGACCATACTCCAACTGCATCCAAACATCAGTTGAAGTATGCCAAAATAACTGTCTCATCAAGAGGAATCCAACATAGTCGATGGCACGTCAATAAGATGTCTGTTCCTTGATTTGTAAGCGTTTCTCCTCTGAGGGCCCGGTTGGAATTATGCTCATTCCAAATCTGTCCATTCCCCAATGTCCCCCAAAACTCACTAAGAGTAATGAAAAAGGACCGCCTCATTGCAAGGGTCCTAGTTCCGCAGACATCGTGTCGATTGGACATGCGGTCTTTATGAAATTCACATTTATGTGAAAAAGGGCCTTGTCCATTATGCCAGATGGGCTAACGGGTCGGGTCGACCCGGTATTGGCAGGTCCATCCAAGAAAAGGGGTCGGACCGGCCCGGTGAGTCGCGGGCCGGGCCGGAGGGGCGCGGCCCGACCCAAAGTGGCGCGGCCCGACCTGAAAACTCACAGCCCGGCGGGGCGCGCAGCCTGGCTGGCCAGGCCAGCCGGCCGAGCGGTTTGAGGGGAACGGCCCCTCGACTTTCTGAACCGGCGGTTCCAAGAGGAGCCAGCCTTCTGGCACAATCGGATCACATGGCGGGCTGCGGATCTTCCGGCAAAGCGCCATCCTAGAACCACGGATCTGCTCCACCCAGTTGGCTGATGGGACGGACAGTTTTCTAGCGCAGCGCCCTGCTAGCGCCGCGGCTCCCCTTTGCCCGGCCGGCCGGTCCTTCCACCGAAGCGGCCCGCAAAGCGGGCAGCGGTTCCCGCTACACATCCAGCGTGACGGCGTCGGCTTCCTCCACTGTGGCCTATGCTGGCCGCGGTTCCGCATCCTCGGTATAGCGCGAAGACGTCGTGCGTCCTCCGCTATGGCCCGCTTCATCGTGGCTTTTCCTAGCTTATGCGACGACGACCCTTGCGCGGCCAGTCTCTTCCGTGTTCCGCCTCCGATCGTCGGTTCCAAAATGATCAAGTTCTAGCTGAGGGTCGTTGGACCGTGTTCATTCGGCCTGCGCCCTCTGCGTTAAGCTGTAGCAATAGGCTGAGACAATCAAATATATACAAAAATGAATCTTGGAAAAAATTTAATCCATTAAAATTGAACATAACCCCAACCTCGATAATTGTTGTCGCATGTCGGGCGTCGCGGAAGACGGCGTCGCAAGGAAAGGATTTGTTGGCGACGTCAGAGTGCGTCCGAGGAGGAAGTGGCGTCTCCTCACTTGTCGCGGAGAAGAGAATAGTTGGCGCGTCATGGTTCTTCGTGGAACTGGCATTCTTCGTTGAAGAAGTCACCGTTCTTCGTCGGAGAAGAAAATATTTTCTCAAGAGCTCCCTCCCCCTTAACACAACGAAATCCCTCCCCACAATAAAATAATAAGCTACCCTTATTATTTTCTTAACTCAAGCCATTTAAAATTCAAACATTCAAACACATAATTAATTAAAAGAAGAGGTTCCATTAATTAATTAAGGTATGTTGGAAAGAGTTAAGAGAGGGAGAGGGAGAGGGATAGGAAAGGTCCTCATATATGTAAGGGGTTGTCATGAATTAATGGAGTGAGGGAGGTGGAGAGTTTGGAAATTAAAGGGATGTTTCCAATTTAATGAAGGGGTTTGATTCCATTAGGGGTTAATGAATGGTTGGGGCTCGTGTGGGCCCCACCACTAACTTATCCACACATGGGATGTTGAGTGGTTCTGGGCCCCACCAACAAATCCCATGGGAGGGTTTAACTTCCAAAGATACACAATAAAATTGTTCTATAAAATTTTATTTATTTTAAACTAACTCCCCTATTAATAATTTTCATGCCCCATAAAACTAAACTGCAGTAAAGGTCCCCTTAAAAAAATTTCGGCGCTGTGAGTTTATCAGGGCCCTCAGATTTCAATTATGAGCACCCATTCAAAAGATAGAAAAACCTGCTCATTTGTTTACTAAACGTACCCGAGCTAAACTTCAGAAATTGATTTTGGGCATATCGGGCCTCAGAATCGAGTTTCGTCAGAAGATACAGGCTCGTAAAATTCCATAGAAATTAAGAAAAAAAATTCCTTTAAATTGCTGGGTATTTACATTACTCCCACCTCAGGGCTTTACGTCCCCATAATGCTACAACACAAACTAGGAAAACTAAAGGAGGTACCAAGCACGCATCTGAGCCTCCTGCTCCTATGTGCTCTCCTGGAGGTTCCCGTGCTACCAGCGAAAGTGTACAAGAGGAATTCACCATCCCCGTAGGACCTGCTCTTGTCAATCCTCAACCTCTACTGGAACCCCGTGAAGTTCCCCCCATCATCGATGTCCATCTCCCAATGGTCGATGATGTGGGACAAATTGTGCATGCATCATCTCAGCTGAGATACGTGGAAGACGTCGTGTACCCAGTGCAACTGAGGTGGAAGGACCAAGTGGTAATCAACCTTGCCTACTCTGTTGGGGACTTGGAAAGGTCCGATGAAATGTGGAGATAACTTACCACCTCGGCCAAATCTCCGTAGACCTCGTCGAGGTGAGACCTTTATAAAGATGTGGTCTCCATCCTCGAACTCCAATGGTCTCCATCTCCTATCAGCATAGGACTTTTTTCTGCTTTGTGCAGTCTCCATCCGCTCCTGGATGATCTGCACCTTCTCTGTCATAGCCTGAACCATCTCTGGTTCTACACTTTCTAACTCCATCACTATCCACAATGGATATCTGAAACACGGCCAGCTACTGTCTCTCCTCTCATAACAGCTAAAGGCCCGATCTTCTACTAAGATCATCTGCTACAATGTTCCCCTTCCCAAGAGTATAAACTAACTCTAAGACATAGTCCTGGAGGAATTCAATCCATCACTGTTGTATTAGGTTCAGGTCTTTCTCAGAGAAGATACACCTGAGACTATTGAGTTGGAGAGAACCGTAAAATGTTCGCTCAAGGAACAATGGGTGAGACTATACAATTGTAAGAACTCATTTCCAACCTTCTTCATCTACGTTCAACAAGAGCTGCTGAGATTTATCCACTACCGAAAAGATAAATCCGGTCTCATCCCCTGGATAAACCACTTTCTTTGCCTAATATAGTCATTCCTGACATGAACGGTACAATTCATGACTTGAATGACGTCGTAAGGCCTCGACGCTACTACTATGTGATCCAACTGTTACCCTCGCCTCCCAGGGTTGAGTCACACTGTCGGCATCAGTGCATGGTTACTGGGTCTCCTCCAGTATGAATCTCACATGTGTGGTTCAAGTCAATAGTTTTAACGAGAACCTCTTAGTATCAACCATACAAAATGGACAGGAAAGTAAATGTCACAAAGATAAGTGTCTTTTTTTTACTGAATCTCGAAGTACAAAGACACAAAGAAAACACAACAACAACAACACAGAAACTGGAAGCACCATGAACAAAGGCCTCCATGCCTGGATCTAGTCTCAATCTTGTCCACCTGCTTCCGGAGCTCCACTACCTTGTCCACCGATCGGTTGTTTCTCATGATCGTACTGCTTCTTCTGTATCGGTGGCTTCTTCAATGCCTACGGATCAACTTTACGAGGAGTCGGACAGTCACGTGACATGTGACCAAGCCCACCACAAGAGAAACACTGTGTGTTCCTATAATTCTTGGCTCTAACTCCACCCCAGGTGCCCCACACTACCGATCATGAATCGTGTGGTCGACCACCTATAGGTCTGCTCCTCTTAGACCTCTGCATCATCTGTCAACTGCCTACAGATGACTCAGCTACTGACGGAAATCACTGTGGAAAGGGAAGCAGCTCCTGAGCACACTTAGAGTGTAGAGTCGCTGGTATAAACTCCACCCTGAAAAAAACTCTTGAAGTCTCCCAGGGTGAAGGAAATTTCATCGCAAAACTGGAGCATCTAACTCCACCACCTCTCAGCCACTCCCTGAAATAGACTAACAGCTAGGTACACCATCAAGTCAGTGGGTGTCCCAGCTGTGTGAAAAGCTCATGCTACAAACTCTAGCCAGTGCCTAGCCATCTGGCAATCCTACTTGCCTTGAAACCTCGGAGGCCTCTTTCGCTGGAACTCATGCAACACGCTTAAGCGGCGTGCACTCTCTACTGGTGTGTCAACTGGGGGAGGTCCATGTACCAAGGCCTCACTGCTTGGTGAGATATCATCGCGCTCTCCACTCGGTACCCACGCTGACTAATTGGGTGAATATATCCTGAAAGAAACAGATGTGACAAAGTCAAAAGACTATACTTGGTGATCTGACCTGGATTGAGATAATTTAAAAGAAAACGTTTGACAACACACACGCAATCAGTGTTTTCATGCACTGAGTCGGAAATCATAATTAAGGGTCATGGTGTATGAATACGTCATCCGCCCACACCAACACTGGACTCCCTGAACTGAAAACCACACTTAGTACCCATAACACTATTGCTTCACAGAAATAAAATATCATTTTCCTATGTTCTGCGGTAGAACGGGCTCCTCTGATACAAATTTGTCACAACTCATCCTCGGCGCCCGTGCCGTGACTACCCCATGCCCGCCTTCCATATTCTAGGGGATAGAGACTAGCACCAAAGGCGTAAATCCTAATAAAAAGGGAAGGCATTGCCTTTATGAAACATAAACACACACAACCATAGGACAAGCAGAAGAAAAAACTAAGTAAAGCAGAATATAACAAAAGATGTCCTGGAAAGTAAATGGCCAAGAAATACAAGCCCAACAATAAAGTACAAGGAAAAGACAAAACATCAGGAAGGTGTCAAGCTGCTCTTGGATCGTCCTCCAGAGTTCCTACCTGAAGGGTAGGTACAGATGGCCACCTCAGCTCTCCACATTCATCTGTCACCTCCGGGTATCGTCTCTTCATGAAGTCCTCCTCCGGGTACCGTTCATCTCTACAAGCCTCAACCACGATCAGTGATGTCCGTCGTCTACATCCAACATAATGAGGGGTGGGCAAAGCCCGTGCAGGGGTGAGTATAACGATACTCAGTAGGGACCCCAAGAACCTCAATGTCTCACTAAAATCCGTCAAAGATAAACCAAAAAGAAAGATCTCAACAGATAACCTTTACTTAGATATATTCCCATACATATACTTAAGTTATCTAGTAACCCATCTCAATCATGAGGAAAACACAAAGGTCGTTGACTTAGATCAAACCAATATTTTTATTCATGATGTCGAAAAAACGGCTGCTGGAGAACTCCTCCTCTATTGAGAATAGTGGTCCTATCATGACTCTGAGGTTCTACTCACTTACCATAGACTGCTGAGGTGCTCCTCCTCTTTCGAGTACCGTGGGTCTGCCACCCCAACACAGTAGTGCTCCCCGCCATGGGTCTGTCGCCCCAACACAGTAGCACTCCCCCTAAAAGCCTAAAGAGGTACTCCTCCTATAGAGTATCGAGGGTTTTCCACCCCAACACAGTAGTGCTCCCAGATGGGCTCTTCATGTCACTCAGAAACAAATCTGACAAGCATTCATCAGGTCTCGGCCAGCTACAAGGTGTCTGTACTCCGTATGCTCGTCTATGGGAGGATCATCTCCACGAGCTGCTAGTCAATAATTCCAAATGTCATGTAATCTCACGTGGAAGTATCTCAAAGGATCACCTCTTCATAGGGGTCACAACGCAACAGAAGGCGCGTCAAACGGACGCCCGGTCTCTGAGTTATTTGCATTTCTATTCCAGGGGCTGGTTGGATTTCGAGTATAATGCAACCCGGCCATACTCCAACTACGTCCAAACCTTAGGTGAAGTATTCTAGAATAAACTTCTCATCAAGATGAATCCAACATAGTCGACGGTCCGTCAATCAGACGTCCATTCCTTAAGTTATGAGCATTCCTGCTCCGAGGGCCCGGTTGGAATTACGCTTGATCCAAATCCGGCCATTTTCCAAAGTCATCCAAAACTCACTAAGAGTAACACAAAAGGACCGCCTCTTCGCAAGGGTCCTAGTTCCGCAAATAGCGCGTTGATCAGATGTGCGGCCTTTACGAAATTCTTTTTTTTAAGTGAAAAGGGGCCCGGTCCTTTAGGCTCGATGGGCTGATGGGTCTGGTCATCCCGGTTTTGGTGGGTCTGTCCCGGCAAAGGGGTCGGACTGACCTGGTGAGTCACGCGGCCTGGCCCGAGGGGCGCAGCCCAACCCGAAGTGGCATGACCCAGCTCGAAAAGGCACGGCCCGAGGTGGATCGGCCTGGCCCGGCGTGACTCGGCCCAGCCCGGTGCGACGCGGCTGGGCGCGGCCCGGCGATGCGCGCGACCTGGCTGGCTCGGACTGCCGGCCGAACGGTCCGAGGGGCACGGCCCCTCGGCTATCTGAACCAGCGGCACTGCCCGTCCCAAACTGGCCGGACTTCTGGTGCAAGAGGCCCACATGGCGGGCCGCGACTCTTCCGGCGTGGTGCCCTCCTAGCGCCGCAGATCTACTCGAACCAGTCGGATGACAGGCCGGTCGGTTTTCCAGCGTGGCTCCCTCCTGGCGCTGCGGCTCCCCTTCACCAGGCCGGCTGATGGGCCAGGCCGTCCGTCCGCCGAAGTGGGTCGCGGTTCCCACTGCACAGCCCGTGCGACGGCACTGGCTTCCTCCGCCACGACCTACGCTGGCCGCGGTTCCGTATCCCTGGAACAGCGTGACTGCACTGTGCTTCCTCCACCATGGCCCTCTTGGCCGCGGCTTTTCCTAGATTATGCGACGGTGGACCTTGAACCTCCGGTCTCTTCTGTGTTTTGCCTCCGATCGTCGGTTCCAAAAAGATCATGTTCTAGCGGAGGGTCGTCGAACCGTGTTCGTTCTACCCGCTCCCTCCGCGTTAAGCGATAGCAATAGGCCGAGACAATAAAATATATAAAATGACGAATCATGGCACAATTTTAATCCACCAAAATTTAACATAACCCCTACCTAGATAATTTTTGTCACACGTCGGGCGTCGTGGAAGACAGCGTCTCGGTGAAAGGATTCATAGGCGACATCGGAGTGCGTCCGAGGAGGAAGCGCCATCTCCTCACTTATCGCAGAGAAGAGATTGGTTGGAGCATTGTCATTATTCATGGAACCGGCGTTCTTTGTTGAAGAAGTCACCATTTTTTGTCGGAGAAGAAAATATTCTCTCGAGATCACTCTCCCCCTTAACACAACTAAAGCCCTCCCCATAATAAAATAATAATCTACCCTTATTATTTTATTCACACAAGACATTTAAAATTAAAACATTCAAACACTTAATTTATTAAAATAAGGGGTTCCATTAATTAATTAAGCTATGTTGGAAAATGTTAAGAGAGGGAGAGGGCGAGGAATGGTCGTCATAAATTTAAGGGGTTGTGATAAATTAATGGAGTGAGGGAGGTGGAGAGTTTGACAATTAAATGGGTGTTGCCAATTTAATGAAGGGGTTTTAAGGAGTTTAGGGGATAATGAATGGTTGGAGATCATGTGGGACCCACCTATCATTTATCCACACATGGGGAGTTGGGTGGTTGTGGGCCCCACCAACAACTTCCCATGGAAGGGTTTAACTTCCTATGATAAAAAATAAAATTTTTCTGCCAATTTTATTTATTTTAAACTAGCTCCCCAATTATTAATTTTCAACCCTCACAAAAAGCAACTATGGTAAAGGTCCCATGAAGTAATTACTGGCGATGAGAGTTTATAGGTGCCCTCAGATTTCAATTCCAAGCACCGATTCAAAAGATAGAAAACCCGACTTGTTCGTTTACTGAACTTACCCGATCTAAACTTTGGAAATTGATTCCGGGCACACCGGGCCTCGGAATCGAGTGTCGTCAAGAGATACGGACTCGTAAAATTCCAAATAAATTATGAAAAAAAATTTGATTAAATTTCTGAGTCTTTACAGGAATGACATGTGTAATGAATTTTAGAGTCGTCCTACCAGGTTTAGAAGGTGATTACTATAATGTATCTCAATAATTATTCTAAATTATGATCAAATAGAACATAATGTTTTTGTGTATAATGATTTTTTTAAGAAATAAGTTATAGAATATTAGTTTTGTTACATAAAAGTGCACAATAAGGTATTGAGTGAGGCTAACACACGATTTCCTAGGTTGATTTTTCTTGTTGTATGTCGGTATGTACAATATGGTTCATTCTTATATAGCATGTCAATGTTTACTTATTTTTTTCAATTTATTATATACTGATTTCCAAGGTTGATTCTTCTTGTTGTCTATTGGTATGTACAATATGTTATTTCTAGTTTGATTTTTCTTTCATGGCAGTGGTGCATTGAAAGCAGAATTTTTTTCTGGTTAGCTTTTCACGGCGGTTTAAACTACCGCGAAATGTGAATTGGCAGCGGTTTAAAGCGCCGCTAAATGGTGAAAACTGCCACAAAACGTTAAAAAATTACATTTCACGGTGTTTTTAACTGATGCTACATAGTCGCATCATAGCTACCTCATTCCGAGGCAGTTCTCATGAATTTTGTGGTGGTTTTATGGCCGTTGGATTTGAGTTTATTCACGGTGGTTATAACTACCATGAATAAATTGATATCAAGGGCTCGTAAAAACCGCCACTGAACTCAGTAAAACTTCCATGGAATGAGGCAGCTACGACGCTTTCCTTAAATCATCGCGAAATGGAAGTAGCCACCGCTAATAGATTAGTGATTCCGTATTAGGCGGCGGTTTATAGAAACCACCGCCAAACCATTTAGCGGCGGTTTAAACCACCGGTAAACGGCGTTTCTCTTGTATTGTGTGATAGACATATATAAACAACTTATAACAAATCCGTTACATCAAAGGTTATCATTTTTGGGGAAATTTTCATTAAAATATTATATTGAATATTTATTGAGGAAAATACCCTTTCCACTTTGAAATAACTTATCAAAATATAAAACGTCCCAAAATATTATAGAATAAAATTTCTTCAAAAATAACCATGGAGACATATAAATTATTAGTCAAATAATTTATTGGTCAACATGGTATATAATTTGGTATCTGGATTATAAAAAATATTCCTTCCACAATATTGTAAAATGTTTAAAAAGAACCATGTTTGGAAAACCAAATAAATTTTAATGTTAATCCATTTATTAATAAAACTTACGTAAAAATACCTTTATTAAATAACTAGATAATATTAGAAAAATATTCATTAAAACATTGTAAGGAAAAATTGATATTGAAAAAATATTATTTTAATGAAAACCACAATAAAGTGGGATTTTATTAATAAAATTTTCAAAATTATTTTAAAAACCAAATATAGTAAAATATTAATATTACATTAAAATTTCCTGAATAATAATGGAGAGGAAAATGAAATGGCATAGAATGATCAGGTAAGTACCAGGTTTTTCACTCAGGTATGGATTATTTAAATTTAGTTCTAAATCATTACTCTGAACCTAATATGGATGAATACTGAGTTATAAAAGGTCTTAGGCGTGTCTGGGGAATGTTTGGAGCCTGGAACCAATTTTTTGGGGAAAGAGGACATGCCGCACAGTTGGCACACAGTTGGCGCACATCATTCCTAACCATGAAGATAGTTTTTTTCTAATCAAATCCACCTCGCATAGTTGGCACATGGTCATGTAGCCTAACCTTGAAAGTGCCCCATATTCCAAGGTAAATGTTCTGGAAATAATTTTACATTTTTTCTTTTAAGGATCTATTAAGCCCCCATATTCTTCCCAAGTATGAGAACAATTAGGATTAAAAAATTTCCTTTTCATTTTTTATCACATTAAATATTTTAGTTAGGAATCAAGATATCTCCTTCATCGAGGATTCTTTTGAGCTTTTGTTCATCATGTTGAATGCACAATAGAAAGTTCTCGAGTTTGTTTAAGCCTTTCCTCTTCTCTATTACTCTCGACCTAGTTATCGGGGTATGAATGTTTTCCCCTTTTCCAAGACCAACTCTGATCTGAGATAAATCAAGGTCCAATACCTAAGGAGGAGATTCATACAAGTATAATATCTTTTCACTATAACTCACCTTTCATACTTTTTAATTTATGATTTGTCAAATGGGGCACATAGATTTCATCGGTTGTCATTCATTGAATTTATATTCCACGTTTATACTCATTTGAACCTTACAGATATTATCATTCCATATATGTGGATAATTTTTTATGGTTATGACCCCAACTCCATGCTTTCCATGTGGAAGGTTTTTTCATAATTGTTCTTTAGTGTTTTGACACGTTTGTGTCGCCCTTCAGGTGTGCCTTTGATTGAACACTCTAAGGGTAAGCTTTTCTATATAAAATGGCATCATCATAATGAGAATTTTATAATGGAAAGTGTCATGTATGTCCCACCACTTTACCTTCCTAAGGTAAGAGATTCAATTTTATTTTCAAATTTTAAATGTTAATTGTAAATTGTACTAAAGATCTTACATGGACTTAAATGTAAATTAATAGTAGGTTTATATCTATAGAAACCCTTACCACATTAATGGAAGGTATCATAATGAAACCTAAATGTGTAATATTCTTTAAATGGATTGAATGAATGGTTGAATGATACATAGAACTATCACATTAATGAATGGAAAGGCATGAACCCAATGGACTTATTGATCAATTATGAATTGATTAAATGGTTGTATTCTACTTGAACTTATCACACTAATTAAAGGAAAGGATTGAACCAAATGATATGAAAAAATGGTTGAATGCTACTTGACCGTATCACACTAATGAAAGGAAAGGCTTGAACCAAATGAAATATTACATGAATTCATAATCAAATAGTAATGACATGACTCCAACACTCTTTTTATTCTAATCGTATAATTCCATGGGTCCTCAAGAACCCCATTCTGATTCAGGCGTATGGCTTTAATTCACCTGTGGATCAGGTGAGTTGAATTCACAACATCTTATTCATGATGATCAGGATTTGGGACCATCTATAGTATGTGGTATTATTATTTTTAAATCGAAGATAGTAATTTATTTATTTGATACATGTGATTTAAACTCTTTTATTTTTGTAGAAATTTGGAAAAGTATCGGACAATAGATATAGTATTACTATGGTGTGATGACACCAGATACACCATTAGGGGTACAAACAGAGGGCATACATCAGTATAGTAATTGTCCCCTTGAGATAGGTAGGTACCCTTTTTTATGTAATCTATTTGTTTTTGATATATTGGGATTCAATTTCATACTCAAAATGAAATACTTGGTTCAATATCATTCTTTTCTAGACAACTATCATTACAAGGTATATTTTATATCTATAGGGGTAGTAGTTAACTATATAAGGGTGAGTGTAATGTCTAGGTTGGTAGAGCGGTCCAGCCTATCATGGGATAAGTGGAGTGACAACCGAGATTGAAAATATCTTCATGGAGGATTAGGGTTTATGATAAGAATATTTCACTCTAATAGTGTATCATTTTAGGGATGTATGTTCATAAATTTTTTTTGAGTTACCACTTAATATAGAGATAGAGTTTACAATCAATCTGGTTCTAGGAGCATATCCAGGGTCCATTCCTCGATATAGTATGTAACTGACATAGATTCAATAGATCAAGTGGTAGTTAGTGGATTTAGAGTCTAAAACAATTACACATGTTATTATATCCTATTGGTGTTTGCTCATGATTTTCAACAAGAAGTAAGATAGATACTTATGTCTATTTGTGTATTATGGATGGTTGAACTAGATTAAGTTCGAGAAATGATATCCACTTCCATGAATGGATGATCTCTTCTACCATCTTCATGGAGAAAATTTATTCTCTAATATCAACATGATATTAGGTTATCATCAATTCTGAGTTAGTCTATAAGATATACCACGCACAACATTCTATAGTATGTATGGTTTTTATGCATACCTTTTTATGAAATTTGGCCTTAATAATGTGCCTTAGGATTTCATGGATCGGAAGAATATGGTTTTCCAACCCTACTTGTATTATTTTTTCATGGTATTTGTGGGAGAAATCTTAGGGTATTCTCACACTCGTAGAGACCATGGAAAACACATTGGGATCATTCTGAGTACACTGAGAGAGTATCATATTTATGCCAAACTTTCTAAGGGCCACTTATAGATCGACCAAGTTCACTTCTTGGGTTATATTATCTCATAATCAAGAATATATATAAATCCATGAAATTTTAATTCCATGTTTTCTTAAGAGAATCCCATGAATGTGTTTGACATATAGGGTTTCATGGTGCTGGATATATGTTACATGAACTTTATACAAGATATATGTTTCCTTTATTCACCTCTTACCTATCTTAAAAAGAAGGGTTTTAAGTTCATATGGTCAGAAGAATGTGAAATATCCTTTCAGGAGCGGAAAGGGAGGCTTATATCGACACATATTGTGACTCTTATTATGCTAGAAAGAGGTTATATAATCTTCTGTGATTAGTTATGAATCATCATAGGAGAAATGGTGATGAAGGATAAAAAAAGTCATCGAGTATGGATATTGGTTTTTAGGCCACATGAGAGAAAATACCCAACACACAACCTTGAGTTAGAATGAGATGTTCACACATTACAATGTTGGATACAATATCAGTTGGGTGAGAGCTTTGTAGTGTACCCGGACCACAAGATCCTAAAATATATCTTTTCACAATGTGACTTGAACCTCAGATAATGAATATGGGTTAAATATCTGCAATCCTTTGATTTTGAGATTTCATATTTTCTTGGTATGATCAATGTGATTATAGGTGCACAGAGTTGGAAAACTCAATCACATGCCATACGAGAATCTAGTGATGAATGTATGTTAATGGCCCTCCATTCTAAGATGAATCTACAGTTTCATGATAATCGTGAGCAGTCTCACCTCTCTTCCTTGACAGTTACCTCTTATCTCCTCGACATGTTTAAGGGTGGACAGTCTTCAGATAATAAAGGATTGGTACTCCGAGAGAGTATATCAGGAGATAACCCACCTCTGTATTGGATAGTGGGTCGAGATAGAATTTTGTGTCTTTGTGGATGTATCTGGGTTCCTATAGATATGAGAGAGGGGTTGATGAAAGACTCTCATGCCTCTCTGTTGTAATTTCATATAGGAATATCAATGATGTATCAAGACATGTGAAGCCATTATTAGTGGCCTAGGATGAGATGTTAGATAGCAGGATTTATCATTATGTGTTCTACCTATCAGTAGGTGAAGGAAGAGCACCAGAGGCCTGTGAACTTATAACATCCATTTCTAGTCCCAGAATGGAAATGGGAAAACGTTTATATGGATTTCATAGTCAGATTACCGAGGCCGCCGAGGGGTAGTGATTCTATTTGTGTAGTCATTGACTACCTAAAAAATTATCCAACTTTATTCCTATTTAGAAAACCTTCTTAGTTGATGATCTAGGAAAACTAAAAGTCTATGAGATCATACAACTTAATAGGGTTCCATGTACAATTATTCTAGATAGGGACACTCATTTCACCTCCTAGTTCTGGTAGTGTTTGCAAATGTCTATGGAATACTGATGATATTAATATTTTCATGACTTATTATATTCCCCCTTTACTTATTTTATATGAAATGTGCATAATTTGTGTGAAATATTAATGTTTTAGTATTAAGTATAATTTTTGAGCATTTTTAGAAGTAGTCCAATTGAGTTAGTTTAATGTTTTAATAATAACTATCACTATACTGATCCAAATTGTGTGGTTATTGTTTTTTAGGATTATCCTTTCAATATACAACATTTCATTTGAAGGTACCTTGAGCCAATTCTACCATTTTAAGGGTCATATGGTCCTCACAAACAAGACCAAAGAACCTGTGAACAAACTGGACCAGCCTTGAAGATTGATTTACTGGGATCAATCCAAAAGTCCAAAAACATGAACTCTCCAGAATAATTCTGGGGACACTACATGTAATCTGGGATAAAAATTTCAAGGCCCAAATCCAAGTACAAGGGGCCCAAATAAATATTTGAAGTCTAGCCCACCATTCTGGCCGAAAATAAAATCAGTATAGTATGAATGACATATCTTCTGATGTAAGCATCCGATCGAGCTGCGATTTTGCAGTGTGAAAGAGGAGATATAGGCGGCCGACTTTGTTGAAAAACCATTCGGATATGAAGGAATATTAATATTCAAAAACCCTTTAACATTATGGAATTCAAAAAGCCTGGATTGAAATGGACAGTTTAACTTTGTTTAATCAACCAGCCATAACTTTTTATCCATAAGTCCAAATGACTCCCAATTTTGAGAGTAGTCTGACAATATTATTTTCTACAACTTTGAGGAAGAAGTATATTTGAAAATTCGGATGTCTGAATAGCCAAATTGGCGATGCAAGTGGAGGGACAGATTGGGAATGCAAACAGTCCACTCCTTGGGCTATAAATACTCTCCCCTTCTCTCCTTGAGAGGGGTTGGGATTTCAGAAGAGAGGAGATCATATTGTAACGACCAAAGATTTTCCAAAGGCTTCGGAGGACCTTCCATACTCAAGTTTTCACTTGAGATACCTTTCCTCCTCTATTTGTTTTCACTTACTTTTGTGTTCTTCATTTCTGTAATTTTATAAGTCCTTTATTTTGTAATTCTGTTTTAATGAAAGTTTCTTTTTCAATATCACTTATTATCCTCCACCTTATGTAGTATAATATTCATGGTTTTAAAATAGTTTGAATCATTTTAAATTATAGTACCTTATCTTGCTTCCTCATTCAATCGAAATTCCATTTTTGATTCTCAAAATATTTCTTGTGTGTGTTCGGCACACTACTCTTATCTTGTCCCTTTCTTTTTCTTCTCTTTATAATTCATCACCATAAACATATATTACCATATTAATAAACATAATAATTAATGAGTAAATCTCTCATTGGGGTGAGTTTTAATTTAGGTATGTTAAGCGATTGAGAGCTTTTGCTCGATGAGTATTCGTTGAATTAACATTGTGTATGTTGGACTTAGCATGTCATGGATTAATGACTTGATTTGTTTAACGTGTGGTTCCCATGGATTATTGGAACCATAAATACACTACCATAAACAATATTTGATCAAGATTAGAACCATGAGTTAATTTAAGGCTTGGATTAAAGCCTTAACACTTAGGAATTCTAATCAACATCATCTTGTGACATGGGTGTTAATTTAAATGCAATATAAAGCAAAGCTCAAGGATATCACAATCTTAACTAACCTAATGATGAACTCACCCCAATCTTTATCAACTTGTTAAATTAAACATCATTCATTAAACATTTCAATTAAGCTCTGCAAACAAACCCCCCCCCAATCAAAATACAATCAACTAAAAACAATCGACTATTACGAAGTACCATCGCCGAGGATTCGACCCGAGTGCTGCTATACACATTAGCAGAGCACCGGAACTTTGACCGGTCGATAGGAGACAATCGGCCGTGCGTTTCAAATGGTGTCGTTGCCGGGGATGGTGCTTTAAGTAGTCATTATTTTCTTGTTATTGTCAAGAAAACACAAAAAAATTAAAAAAAAATTGAAAAAAAACACAAAGAAAAACCCGTCTTCCTCTTAAAAATCATAAACTAAAAAAAAATACAAAGAAAAACCCGCCTTCCTCATCCTTTATAAATCACTCTGAATGCCCCATAGCCACCCAAACAATCCCTCGTATTTTTTTGACCCTTAATTTTATAGAACTCTTCGTCGACTTAGGAGGACCATTAGGGATAACCAAATCACCCAAGAACCAATCATTGCCCTACCAATTGAATTCGATATGGCCAATCCTAGGGAACAAACATTGTAAGAACTTGCTACCCCTGATATGAATTACCAACCCCTTGGTATTCAATATCCAAACATAGAGGCTGACTTCGAACTCAAATCGGGTTTGATTCATCTTCTCCCTCATTTTCACGGGCTAGACGGTGAGGATCCACATCTTCACCTTAAAGAGTTCTAGGTGGTGTGCTCTACCATGAAGCCTTAAGGGGTTTCTGAAGAACAAATCAAACTCCAAGCATTCCCTTTATCCCTAGCTGACTCTGCCAAGTCATGGCTCTACTACCTCCCTCCTGGTTCCATAACTACATGGAATGACATGAAGCGTCTCTTTCTAGAAAAATTCTTTCCTGCTTCTCGTACCGCTTCCATCCGAAAGGAAAGAAGTGATATCCGTCAATTCCCAAATGAATCACTCCATGAGTACTAGGAGAGGTTCAAAAAGATTGTTGCAACCTGCCCACACCACCAAATTCCTGACCAACTCTTGATCCAATACTTCTATGAGGGGTTATTGGCTATGGAGAGAACTCTCATAGATGCCGCAAGTGGCGGTTCCCTTGTTGATAAAACTCCTGCAGCTGCAAGAGATCTCATAAGTAACATGGCTGCAAACACACAACAATTCCATACTCGAGCACATGCTCAAGTCAAACAAGCCCAAGATAATCAATACATAGAGCCTAACAAGATGACTGAGTGGATGAGTGAACTTACAGGTCCTGTGCATCAACTAGCGGGGGCTACCAAAGCCCCAACCTCATCTTATCCACAGTCACTATTCCCTGGACCTCTCAAGAATTGTGGAATCTGTAGCTCCCCAGCTCATCCAACAGACACATGTCCACAACTTCAAGAGGATCAATCTGATTCATCCGGACCAATGGAGCTCAATGCAGCATATTCTCAGCGGAACCCCAATCCTCAACTATCAGGTCAGTTTGTTAAAAACTTCAACCAACCTCACTCCGAGCCCTTATCTTCTTCCTATAACCAAGGCCTTAGGTATGGTAATCCCATTTCTCATCCCCCTCAATTCCCTCCTCAAAACCCAAACCAGTTTCAATACAGTCAAGGTGTTGGTAACTTCCAACAATCTTACCCTATCGTCCCTCAACCTTAAAGGACAAATACTCCTATTCCTCCTCCTGGATTCCATTATCCGAGAGAGCCTTCCCAATTCCCAACCCAATACAATCGATTTCCCAAGAACCCAAATCATGGAAATCCCAATTTGAGACAAGCCTCTTCTTCCAAGCAACCATGGGAAAGTGCTGTTGAAGATCTTGCCTCCTTCACCCATTCTACCATTAAAAACATTGAAACTCAAATAGGTCAACTTGCATCCCACCTGATCCAGAAACAACAATCAAATTCTTCCCAACTCCCAGCTCAACCATTACCCAACCCCAAGGGTAATGTAAGTGCAATTTCACTTAGATCAGGAAAGCAACTTGCAATCCCTCAAGATAAATCCTCAAACACCCCTTTCGATGTTGATCTAGAAAATGAAAAGAACAAAAAGCTAGAAAAGGAACTTGAATCCACTCCTTCACCTCCTTCTATTCCTCTAAGGAACCCAATTCCTTTTCCTCAAGCCATCTCCAAGCCTAAGAAGTCCTTTGAACCTGATCCTGAAATGCTTGACATGTTTAGACGTGTTGAAGTCAACATTCCCCTCTTCGATGCCATAAAACAAATTCCTATGTATGCCAAGTTTCTCAAGGAGTTGTGTACCCAAAAGAGGTAACTTAGGACCTTTGAAAATGTCTCCACCCAGCAGTCTATTCCCATAAAGTGCAAAGATCTGGGGACCTTTACAATCCCATGCCAAATTGGAAGTTCGAAATTTGATGATGCACTCATAGACCTAGGAGCCTCAATTAATGTAATGCCCAAATCCATATTCTCCAACCTTGGTCTAGGTCCCTTGAGCCCAACGAGTGTTGTCATTCAGTTAGCCAATCGAAGCACAACCAGTCCTGAGGGAATAATTGAGGATGTCCTTGTCCGAGTCAATGATCTTATCTTCCCTGCTGATTTCTATGTCCTTGACATTGAAGGTGAGACGAAATCTTCTCGATCTCCCCTAATTCTAGGAAGACCATTCCTCATGACTGTGAGATCCAAGATTGATGTCCATTCAGGCATCCTATCCATGGAATTCGGTGACCAACTGGTCAAGTTCAACATTTTCCAATCCATGCGATACCCATCTGAGGATCACTCTGCATTCTCAGCCCATGCTTCTGAGGACACTTCTAAGAGTCAATCGAACCCCAATCCACCATGTTCTTCATGTTCTAATGATAAAAGATCTTGTGAAATATGCACCATTATTAACAAAGTCATAAATGGTGAAGTTGATGTGGTCCTCTCATTAATAGATTCCATCAATCTAGAGGAACTTGAAAACTCTCTTGAATCCCACATCAACTCTAATCTCTACTGCTCCACCTTGGACAGCATTGAGAAAAATGAATCTGAAGAAACTGAAGTCCCTTCCTCTATTTCTGAGTTGTCTAGCCCAAAATTGAAATATGAGATTGATCTGAAACCTCTTCCTGCACACCTGAAATATGCATTCCTCTTCCATGATCACTCATATCCTGTCATTATCTCTGCCACACTTACTGAAACAGAGGAGTCCAAACTTGTTCAAGTGTTAGAGGAAAACAAAAAGGCCTTAGGCTGGACCCTAGATGACATACCAGGAATCAACCCTGCCCTTTGCATGCATAACATCCATCTTGAGGAATCATCCAAACCAATTAGACAAACACAAAGAAGACTCAATCCACTCATCCTTGAGGTAGTTAGGGAAGAGATCACCAAGATTCTTCAAGCTGGTATTATCTACCCAATTTCTGATAGTGAATGGGTTAGTCCAATTCAAGTTGTACCTAAGAAGGGTGGGATAACTGTTGTCACAAATGAACATAGAGAGGTAGTCACAACTCGAGTGAAGAACAAATGGCGTGTATGCATCGATTATCGAAAATTGAATGCTGAAACACGAAAAGATCACTACCCTCTTCCATTCCTTGATCAAATGCTAGAAAGATTAGCCGGAAAGTTACACTATTGCTTCCTTGATGGATACACCGGCTATTTTCAAATCCCAATCTCACCTCAGGACCAAGAAAAGACTACTTTCACATGCCCCTTTGGAATATATGCATATAGAAGAATGGCTTTTGGACTTTTCAATGCTCCTGCAACATTCCAGAGGTGTATGATCAGTATCTTCTCTGAATTCATTGAAAACTGCATGGAAGTCTTCATGGATGACTTCACCATTTATGGTGAGTCATTTGAATCTTGTTTGAATTCACCCTCTCTTGTCCTCCAAAAGTGTTTCAAGTGCAACCTTGTGTTAAATTTTGAAAAATGTCACTTCATGGTTTCAAATGGGATTGTTCTAGGGCACATAATTTCTCAAGAGGGTATCCATGTTGATCCAGCCAAAATTGAGGTGATCCAATCACTTCCTGAACCCAAATCAGTTCGAGACATTCGGTCCTTCCTTGGTCATGCCGGTTTCTATCGGCGATTCATTCAGAACATCAGCAAGTTTTCCCTCCCACTCACTCGTTTACTTCAAAATGATGTCACATTCAATTTTGATGAGACTTGCAAGAGAGCCTTTATTGAACTCAAATCTGCTCTCACATCTGCTCCAATAATCCAACCCCCAGATTGGTCCTTACCATTTGAATTGATGTGTGATGTTTCTGATAGGGCCATTTGGGCTGTTCTTGGTCAAAGAAGAGAAATAATTCCTCATGTCATCATTTATGCCTCAAAAACATTGGATGAAACTCAATCACACTACACTGTGACTGAAAAAGAACTTTTAGCTGTGGTTTTTGCCTTGGATAAATTCCGGCCCTATCTCTTAGGTGCCAAAATCATCATCTTCACATACCACTCAGCATTAAAGTTCTTACTTAAGAAAAGTGATTCCAAACCAAGGCCAATAAGATGAATTTTAATGCTCCAAGAGTTTGACCTTGTGATAAAAGATAAACATGGAGAAGAAAACCCTATAGCTGACCACCAGAGTAGAATTTCTAATTCTTCTCATTCTGAAATAATTGATCCTGAATTTCCAACTGAACACCTCTCATCTCTCACTCCAAAGTTACCATGGTATGCCCCAATTGTCAATTACTTGGTTTCTGGTGTTTTCCCTAAATATTTTTCAAAAGAACAAAAAGAAAAGATGAAAAGTGATTCAAAGCATTATTTTTTGGAAGATAATAAACTTTGGAAATCTGGGGCTAAAATGGTAATTAGGAGATGTGTTGATGAAACTGAACAATCCTCCATCTTGGAATTCTGCCACTCAATGTCTGGAGGTGGCCACTTTGGACTACAAAGGACTTCTCGAAAGGTCCTAGATTCTATATTCTTTTGTCCTTCACTCTTCAAGGACTCACATGAGTTCTGTCAATCATGTCCCACTTACCAAATGTTTGGCACAATTTCCAAAAGAAACGAAATTCCTCAAAAGCTATTAATCTTCTGTGAGCTTTTTGATGTTTGGGGCATCGATTTCATGGGACCTTTTCCCCCTTCCAATGGATTATCTTACATTCTCCTTACTGTTGACTATGTTTCTAGGTGGGTCGAGGCCAAACCCACTAGGAAAGATGATGCTCAAACTGTGAATGAGTTCCTCAAAACCCATATCTTTCATCGATTCGGAACACCGCGTGCTTTGATAAGTGACTTAGGAACTCATTTCTATAATAGAACCATGGAGTCACTTTTGAAAAAGAATGGGGTTGTACATAAAACATCCACTGCATATCACCCTCAAACAAATGGAATGGCTGAACTTTCTAACAGAGAAGTGAAAAGGGTGCTTGAGAGAATTGTAAAACCCACTAGAAAAGACTGGCCTGAAAGACTTGGTGAAGCACTTTGGGCTTATCGAACTGCCTATAAAACACCCATTGGGATGTCTCTTTTTCGGCTTGTTTTTGGTAAAGCATGTCACTTACCAGTTGAAATACAACATAAGTCATTTTGGGTAGTGAAAACATGTAATTTAGATCTTGAAAAATCTGGTGAAGAAAGATTGTTGCAATTGGATGAACTGGATGATCTTCGACTTGAATCCTAAGAGAATTCCAATATTTACAAAGAAAAGGCTAAGGTACTCCATGACAAACACATCCTGAGAAAGGTATTTCATGAAGGTGAAAAGGTAATGCTCTTAAATTCTCGATTTCGGCCTCACCCAGGTAAGCTTAATTCTCATTGGGATGGTCCTTTTGTTATTACTAACGTTTACCCATTTGGTACAGTGCAAGTGCAAGACCCCTCCTCCAAAAAAAAATTTATGGTAAATGGACATCAGTTGAAGCATCACTATGAGAGGACAGAAAATCCTGGATCATCATCTACTTCCATTGGATCCACAGTAGACCCACCACTGGATGGAGATGGAAACCCACAAAATCCAAACCAGGGGGCACCTCTTTCCCTTTAACTCTCTCTCTATCTCTTCCTCTCTCTACCTCTTTCTTCTTCATACTCTCTCTTTCATTTTTTACCACTTTATTCATTAAACCCTTTATTTTTCTCTTTCTTGTGTGGGTGTGTATTTTAAACAAAACCTTAAAAACTAAAAAAAACCAAAAAAAACACAATTACTTAAAAAATTTACAAAAAAAGTGTCATGCTTACTCACCATCGAGTTTTGAAATTTTGTCCAACCATTTTGGGGAGTTAACAGACATGTTTTCATCTCAAAATTTTTTTATTTTCATCATGAATTTGGATAAAGAATTTTGTGTCAAACCCAACACATTTTGAATGCTCATTTTTTGATTTGGAAAATGCTTTTCCCAAACCGTGAGAACAAACAATTGCTTTCATGTCAAGGCCACCTATGGACATCTTTTCAAAATGTGTGTTTTCACCCCCATTTGTGAGTCTTGATTTTGTGGTCCTTCGAGCTTAATTTCCTACCTTAGTGTTTATTAATATGATAGAGGCATTTTCTGAACCACATGAAAATCACAATAGCCAAATAGCCTCCCATTTCCATTACATTAATCCTCCTTTTGAAAGCCCCTTCAAGCCTATGAAAACCTTTTCTTTGATAGCCACATTACAAGCCCAATACCTTATACCACCTAATATCAACATGGATATTCATTGCATAAGTTTTTGAAATTTAAGTGTGGGGGGGAATGGATTTCATTTTTGGGTATCATTTCCTTAAATTCTGGTGTGTTATCATATGCTTGAGGGCAAGCATCCATTTTACTGTGGGGGGGGGAGGTTATCATTCTGTGAATGTATTGTACAAATGATATTGAAAAGTGTTCAAAAAAAATTCAAAAAAAATCAAAATAAAAAAAAAAAGAAAAAAATGGGTTGTGTCTTGGGTAGGTCAAAAATCACTCTTCCTCAATATGAGTGTGAGATCTGTTTCAAGGTCAACTTTCGAAAAAACAAAGAAAAAAAAGGAAAAAAAAGAACACTTGCATTATATTCTTATATCATTGGGAGAAGTTTGGTGGTTTGTAAATATTTCATCTTCTCATTACCTTCATATTTTCTTCCTCTATTGTGTCTTTCTTCACTCAATCATTCCCTTTTAAATATGTGTTTTCATTTCCTTCCATGTTTTATTTCAAAAAAATGTGCATTGTTTTTCTATGTTGGTATTTTAACCCTCTTATTCTCTCTCTTGGAAATTATATTTCTACCGTCCCATAGCCACAGAAAAAAACCTTAAAAAAACCTCTTGATTCTTGTGCACTTTGGATAGGTATTGGAAGCGGAGAGCTCTTTTCAAACTCTATGATTTTCACTTTTGGTTGGAGAAAGAGTGAACCTCCACAAATAAATTTTATCATCTTGAGGGGTGCAAGTTTTGAGTTTCCACATTCTCCATTTCGAAATTTGAGCATGGAAAAATAAATTAGTTTTGGAACATTGTTTCTGTAACAACTTGTGGTGGATTTCAAAATGGATGAGTGAAATAGTCTAAACCTCTCCTGATTGGAGAAAACAAAATTTTAATATTTGTTGGTGAGTGAAAATGATTTTGTCATGTTTTTATATTTGTTTCACATGAGGACATGGACAAGGATAAGTATGGGGGATTTTATGTTATTAATATTTTCATGACTTATTATATCCCCCCTTTACTGATTTTATATGAAATGTGCATAATTTGTGTGAAATATTAATGTTTTAATATTAAGTATAATTTTTGAGCATTTTTAGAAGTAGTCCAATTGAGTCAGTTTAATGTTTTAATAATAAATTTCACTATACTGATCCAAATTGTGTGGTTCTTGTTTTTTAGGATTTTCCTTTCAATATAAAACATTTCATTAGAAGGTACCAGGAGCCAATTCTACCATTTGAAGGGTCATATGGTCCTCACAAACAAGACCAAAGAACCTGTGAACAAACTGGACCAGCCATGAAGATTGATTTACTGGGATCAATACAGAAGTCCAAAAACATTAAATCTCCACCATAATTCGGGGGACACTACATTTCATCTTGGATAAAAATTTCAAGGCCCAAATCCAAGTACAAGAGGCCCAAATAAATCTTTGAAGTCCAGCCCACCATTCTAGCCGAGAATTAAAACCAGTATAGTATGCATGAAATATATCATGATGTAAGAATCCAATCGAGCTGAGATTTTTCAGTGTGAAAGAGACGATAGAGGCGGCCGACTTTGTTGAAGATACCATTCGAATTTGAAGGCATATTCATATTCAAAAACCCTTTCACATTATGGACTTCAAAAAGACTAGATTGAAATGGACAGTTTAACTTTGTTTAAGTAACCGGCCATAACATTTTATCCCTAAGTCCAAATGACTCCAACTTTTGAGTGTAGACGGCCAGAATTATTTTGTAAAACTTTGAAGAAGGAGATATTTGAAGATTTGGATGTCTGAATAGCCAAATTGGCGATGCAAGTGGAGGGACAGATTGGGAATGCAAACAGTCCACTCCTTGGGCTATAAATACTCTCCCCTTCTCTCCTTGAGAGGGGTTGGCATTTCAGAAGAGAGGAGATCATATTGTCATGACCAAAGCTTTTCCAAAGTCTTGGGAGGACCTTCCATACTAAAGTTTTCACTTGAGAGACCTGTCCTCCTCTCTTTGTTTTCACTTACTTTTGTGTTCTTCATTTTTGTAATTTTGTAAGTCCTTTATTTTGTAATTCTGTTTTAATGAATGATTCTTATTCAATATCTCTTATTATCCTCCACCTTCTGTAGTATAATATTAATGGTCTTAAAATAGTTTGAATCATTTTAAATTACAGTACCTTATCTTTCTTCCTCATTCAATCGAAATTCCATTTTTGATTCTCAAAATACTTCGTGTGTGTGTTCGGCACACTACTCTTATCTTGTCCCTTTCTTTTTCTTCTCTTTATAATTCATCACCATAAACATATATTACCAGATTAATAAACATAATAATGGATGAGTAAATCTCTCATTGGGGTGAGTTTTAATTTAGGTATGTTAAGCGATTCAGAGCTTTTGCTCGATGAGTATTCGTTGAATTAACATTGTGTATGTTGGACTTAGCATGTCATGGATTAATGACTTGATTTGTTTAACGTGTGGTTTCCATGGATTATTGGAACCATAAATACACTACCATAAACAATAATTGATCAATATTAGAACCCTAAGTTATTTAAAGGCTTGGATTAAAGCCTTAACACTTGGGAATTCTAATCAACATCATCTTGTGACATGGGTGTTAATTTAAATGCAATATAAAGCAAAGCTCAAGGATATCACAAGCTTAACTAACCTAATGATGAACTCACCCCAATCTTTATCAACTTGTTAAATTAAACATCATTCATTAAACATTTCAATTAAGCTCTGCAAACAAACCCCCCAATCAAAATACAATCAACTAAAAACAATCGTCTATTACGAAGTACCATCGCCGAGGATTCAACACGAGTGCTGCTATACACATTAGCAGAGCACAGGAACTTTGACCAGTCGATAGGCGACAATTGGCCATGCGTTTCAAATATAGGTGCTTCTAGGAACACCATTTCTCCCTCATCCTGGTGGACAATCAGAACAGACAATAAAAGATATAAATAATATGCGCCAAGAATGTGACCTTGTTTTAATATGTTCTTGAGAAAAAATATCCCGCTCATAGAGTTCTCTTATAATAACATCTTTCATAAAAAAAGTTCATATGGATCCTTTTGAGGACTTAAATAGTAGGTTGTTTCGTTCACCACTATGAGGGCTAGAGGCAGGCGAGGTAGCCCTACCAGGTCCTCATCTTGTTTAGGATACTTAAGAGTACGTTTATATGATATGAAATAATATAGATATTTCTTTGTATAGAAGAAATTATTATGTCAGTCACCATCGACAACCTCTAGAGTTTGAGGTCAAATATCATTTTTTCCTTCGGGTATCACCCAGGCTCGGACATAGACATTTACAAGTGGAGGGAAAGAAGTCACCTCGTTATGTATGATCATTTTAGATTCTAGAGAGAGTTGAGATAGATGCCTATCGGTTGCTAATACCTTAGAGGTACCATGACATGCACAACATATTTCATGTTTCACAGCATCACCAGTATCATATTGATTTGTCTCATACCTTTGTTCACGAGGAAGATGAGTTAGATGTCGATGCCTACTTTGAGGAGTATCCAGTACTCTTCATTGACCGAAGCACAAAGTCTCTATCATGCCAGTCTTCCCCTCTCGTAAGGGTTCTATGGAAGAAAATCTGAGTATAGGATGATACATGGGAGTGGTAAGCTGACATATGTGTCAAATGGCCAGATTTTTTCTCAGGATATGTTTCTCTACCCTTGGAAGGTGAACTTGGGGATGAGTTATTGTAAGAGGGAGGACTTTAAGAACCCGGTTCTTCACTTAGGTATGGATCCTTTAAATTTAAGTATAAATCATTTCTTTGGACCTAATATATATTCTTAATGAGTTATTAATTTCATTAGGGGTTTCTAGTGCATGTTCGGAGCTCAGAACCCATATTTTTAGGGAAACTAAACAAGTCACACAATTGGAGCATGGTTGGCACATGACGTTCCTAACCATGAAAATGGTGTTTTTATGGACAGAGACACATCACACGATTAGTGCATCACCATGTAGCCTAATCATGTAACATCCCCTTTAACCCAAGTAAATGTGCATGGTTTGCACATAGTTTTCCAAACCGTGCGGACAAACCATGAACAAAACATTTTTCTAGGTAATATTGCAAATTTTCCATTAATGATATATTATGTCCCCTTCTTCTTCCCTAATTTGTGAACCAATGGTATTAAAACATTTCCTCTCATTTTGGAATCCATAGAATATCTAAAGTAGGAATCAAGTGATATTCATCATCTAGGATCCGTTTCAACATTTGTTCATCATGTTGTATGTGCAATGATACGTACACATGTTTTATTAATCATTTCATCTTCTCTCTTTCTCTTGACCTGGTGATTGGGGTATGAGTGTTTTAATCTTTTTTTAGATCTACTCTAATCTGATCAAAATCATGGAGAAATACCAGATCATGAGGGTCATACAAGCCTAAGGTGGGTTTTCTATAACTCAGCCCTCAAGTTCATTGATTTCAGATTGGTTGTGTGGGTCACACCAATTTCATTAGATGTCATTCATTGAATTTATATGTCGTAATTATATTTATTAGAATCGTATGGATATTTTCTTAACATATTTGTGAATAATTTTTAGTTAATATGACTAAAACTCTATCCTTTAGAAGTCTAAATTTATTTCATAAATGTACTTTAGTGTTTTTACAGGTTTGTGCCACCGTCTAGATGTGCCTTGGCATGACCACTCTAAAGGTAATCATTTCAATATGTAAGGGAATATTTATAATGAGAATTGTATAATGGAATGTACCATGTATGTTCACCACTTGACCTGCCTAAGGGAAGTGCTTCCATTTGACAATAAAATGTGAAATGTGAATTGGAATGTATACTAAGGATTTGAATCATCCTTAAATGAAAATGAATAGTAGGTTACATATCTATATCACCCCTTACCACGTTAATGGAAGGTAGAGGAATGAAACATGAATATTTAATATCCTTTAAATGCATTGAATGAGTAGATCAATGCTACTTTTCTTTGTTACACTAATGAAAGGAAAGGCTTGATCCAAATGGACATATTGATTAATTATGACTTGATTAAATGTTTCAATGCTACTTGAACTTATAACAATAATGCAAGGAAAGTCTCGAAGAAAATGACTTGAAAAAATGGTTTCATGCTACTTGACCATATCATAGTAATGAAAGTCAAGGATTGAACAAAATGAAATTTTATAGGACTTCACAATCAAATAGGAATAGATCTAACTTTCCTTGGATTTTGATAGAATAATTCCATGGGAACTCAGGAACCCATTCTGATTTCGGGATTTTTCTTCCATAGGTTGATACCCACCAAGATCCTAATCCTTTTATAAAAATGGAATCCCGATATGATGTAGTAGAATCCATGATTTAGTACTACAGGATTCCTTGAATGCACTCCTTCCATCCAGTATTTACAAATTGTATTCCTTGGATACACTCCTTGGATCCAACATTGACATGTAGATTCATGGTTAATTCCCATCGATCCTAGTCATTTTTTATCCTAATTTTAACTTGATCTACTCCTATTACTTGGTAATAATATCTTTTTGGAATTCCTTGGACTGTGATCATTGGATTACAGTATTACCCCATGCCATTCTATATTTATTACTTTGTTAGTGACCCTTCATGTCTATATCACCATGGTTGTTAATTGGGGAGGTCACTAATAAATATCATTATTAGTTTCCTTATAACAACATGGAACCACTACAATGGCAAACATGTGTATTATCTATAAACTGGTAAAATTCAAATAATAATTTTTTACATATTTAGACACTAGTCGAGGGATAAAATTGGTACATGGGTATTTAGCTACATTGTACTACTTCACATAACATATGAAATATTTCGCACCTTTAAATTTCCATTACATAGGCTTGTATTTATAGACACCATTGGTGGTGGCCCACATAGATTTATCTCAGACCCTCTCTGAGCCCCATTTGGTACCTGATATAGATTACATGGTTGTAGGTGTTGATAAAGGTAATCATATGGCTTCAAACACTTGACTGCTTCCTGTTTAGTATGGAACTTTATATCAGATGACCAATCCATTGAATGAGATTCTTACGATAGAATTTTTTTTACTTTATACTTAGGTTGAACTTGTTATCCCTGTTATCTTGTAACCATGTTTTCCAGTTTTCTAGTGACATGATATATCATCAGTTGTTAAATGATATTCTGGTTGTTTTAGTTATTGATACTATTGAATATATTTTTTATTGTGAATTATGTTTAATTATATTTCTTCTACTATTAATCTATGTTTACATCAACCTGTCGTTCTACACATTGGTAATGAGGGCATAGTGTCTCCACAGACACACCCTAATCCCTCGCTACTAGTCGGAAGCCACTATAATGTGGGAAGATGTGCTTGCGGCCATGTGACCCACTAGGATCGGGGCACCTATTCAGTGGCATCCAGGCTCGGGACGTCCCAAACCAAATAATTTTCTATTATTTATTTTCAATCATAAACAATCCAAATTTAAAATAACTTTGATGTGTAAAACTTTATCACTTTGGTAGCATTTTAATCTTAACCATGATGAAATAATTATCGTAAATTGATACTGAAATACCATAAATATAAATATATATATTATATATCATATAATTGTGGTAGTAGATGAACCTCATAAAAATAAATAGGTGTATAATACCAAATATGTCTCAATTGAGTAAAATTTGAGATGTGATCTCTTAAAAATATCATACAATTTAACTGGGGATTAATAAATAAATTTATTGTGTGTATCAAATGTAAATTAATATATAATATTTTAAATAAAAGATAATATAATAAAAATTATTTACACACCAAAACGTAAAATATCAAAGACATTAAGAAATTAATATAACTCAATGAAAATAGTTTTAGTTACAAAATTTATTACCAATTCATAACATTTAATTCCAACACCCTTGGATTAAATAATTAAAATTAATTTTTAAATAAAACTAATTTTGGACCATTCATGATATTAAATTTATGTAGTATTATATATACCACCTAAATGAAACAAGTTGTTAATTTTTCATGTGTCCCACATAAATAATAGTAAGATGAAAATATTATATCTCGACTCCAGACTTGCCATGTATGTCTTTGATCTCAAATATAATAAACATATATCTATTAATTTACTTAATAAAATTTTATAGTTTTAATACCTTATACATAAAAAATTCACTTAATTTATTTTAATTACATATTTAATTAATTATTTAGTTATATCTACATCAAATGTTTTAAAAATACTCAATTCACAATTTGAAACAAATACAGTGCATTGATCATGCTCGAAGAGGTAATTATTACATCATAACCAGAACAATAACCAGGAAATTATTTATTTTTTCTACATCAAGTATAATTTTAAAACTGACCATGAAATATGGTAATGATAAATAAACTATGTTACAATCATGGAGATGACAGGTCGTATGTATGCTTGGGTAATGATTCCATTTTTTAAAAATCATGATGTAAAGAAGGTAATTGCTATTTTATATTTATATATTTATATTTAGGTCATAAATATTATATTAATTATTTAAATACACTTAAATGTATCGTCTATGTGATGCAGTAATAAACAGATGAATCACGTCACATCTTGAGATTGAGGTCTGTGTGCACACGAAATATGTAATCATTTTTCAATGGATGGTAAGGTAATGACAAAGTGATTTTACATAATTATTAATATATCATGAATATAATAAATATAAATTAAATAAATCATTATTAATATATTGAGACAATAAGGTTTTCCTTATGACCTTTCAATTCTTTCATACATTGGGGAGATTGTTAAGTCAAAAAGACATTCCTTATGACTTCACGATATTTTCATGTTTTGAAAATCACAAACACCTTATCTCATGGAAAATTTCCTTTTACCCTTAATTTACGTCTTTAAGGAAAACTTCCATCCTTAAAGAAATTTATCCTTTCCTGGTTTTCATTATTCATATCATAATTTTTATAAGTGTAAAATTCGGTTTGAAAACCAAAACCTCAGAATCCTATAAATACCTAGATATGAAGCATTCTATTCTAGAATCTGAATTCTCAGAATTCTGGTTATGAACACTTCTGAATTCTGACTCTGAATTCTAAATCAGAATTCTGGTTACGAACTCTTCTGAGTTCTGACTCCGAATTGTGAATCAAATTTTTTTGTTATGAACTCTTCTGAGTTCTAACTACGAATTCTGAATACGAATTCTGGTTACGAACCATCTAATATCTAACTCCGAATTCTGAATTAGAATTCCGGTTACAGACTTCTCTGATTTCTAACTCTGAATTCTCATGAACTCCAACTCCGAACATTGTAAGTTTAGGTTCTGAATTCTTGTGAATCCAGACACCAAATTTCCTTGAAATTCAGACTCCAAAATTCTATAGAATTCAGGTTCCTAATTCCTAAAAATCAGAATCCGAATATCATTGTATTGTAGACTCCGAATTCAATTTTTGTTAGACTTCGAACTTTCATTTACTTACATTAAAAATAGCATTTTTTGGTTATACTTACACTTGTTTTGTTATAAAACGATGTCGTGATTTCAGTTACTCACTAAACATTGTTTGAGTGAAACGTGTATAGGTCCATCTGAAATTCAAGGAAAAATATGACCATTGGAGGAGGGAGCCGACTGCTGAAGTCATGCCTATAAATAGGATCTCATTTGAAAGAGATCAATGCACTGAACTTTGACAACTGTGCTAACATGCTATTGAAGTTATTTCTACAGAGAGAGGCTCCTATAAACTCTTAGGCATCGTGAATTTTTTTTTCATCTACTTGTTCAAACTTTTGTTCTTGTAGATTCTCTTAGTGCAGAGGTTCGATTTCCTTGAAATCCGAGACATTGGGTTGTGATGTCAGAGGTGTCGATTTCCTTAAAAATCGAGGGCTTTTGAGGGTAGCAAGACATATACTGATCTTCGGAATGAGGGCATACATGGGATTGGATAAGACAGGCTTTATTGAATGTATAAATCAAGGGACCTCTTATCCAGGGTTTTTGGATATCCTCCTCTTTGGGTTAAAAGTGTTATTACTTGTTACTTGTAGTATTTTGTCTTCCGCTCTGTATTTGTATTGTTGAGGAAAGTATAACATTATTATACTTCCTTATATTTGTACTCTGATTTAGTTATATTATATACGCTTTAAGGTAGAATCTTATTTTTTATAAACTTTTGTTAAGTTTTATTTCCGGAATCACTTTTCTGGAATCAAGCAAGTTATTAGAACTTAGAGGTGTTGTGAATTTTGGTTATACAAAATTTCTTTAGGGATTCTAAAAGGTATACAATTCACCCCCACCCCTCTTGTATTTTAGCATCTCATATATATATATTTGATCCTACATTTGGTATTATAGAGTATATCATACTCATACATATCATCTCAACAATTTCTATCAGAGGAAGGTCTCTGAAATACTTATATTCATATATAAGTTTTTTCCTGCTCAAAGTTTTCGGAATAGAATTTTTGAATTCATATTTTCGGATTCATAATATGATTCATATTTTCAGATTCATATTTTCGGACTCATAAAGTTTTTATTCATTCTTTCTTAGAGATACAATATCTAGTTTCTTTCCTAGGATATTTTTTCTTGTTTACAAACTCATACTACTATAAGGTTGTGTGCCACTGATTTTCTTAAGGATGGAAGGTTTAAATGTTGGTTCTATTGATAATCTAAATCCTACAAGACCTCTTTTTTTAGATGGAAATGATTATGAGTAATGGAGAGATAAGATGAAGACTTACATTATCAATATTAGAGTTGATAACAATACAATGCTGACTGGAGATTATAATATTCCAGATAAGGAATTCAGAACCTTTACGAATCAGAAGAAATCAAGGTATCAAGAAAACTTCAGAGTCAAAAATACTTTGTCATGTTCCATGAATAGGAACATATATAGTCATATATCATTGTGTGAAGCTAAAAACAGTATATTGAAAAAATGTGAAGTTACACATTTTGGTACATCTGAATTCATAGAGACAGGAAGAGCTTTTCTCAGAGCTAAATATCATGGTTTCTGCATTCCTTATGGAGAACCTATAAGAAAAGTATAGAAAAGGTTTATGACTATCTTGAATAGTTTACAATATATGGGAGAAAAAGGTTTGGATGATGAGTCTCTTGTTGATAAGATCAGAGATATCATTCCAAATGAATGGGTGTCCAACAGGACAGCTATTGGTGAGAACAGGAAATTCACTCAGATTTCTTTATATGACATTTTTAGAACTCTTATTCAGCATGAAACTAGAATGAAGAGAGATGCTGAAAATATTAAGAAGAAGAATGGGAATGGAGTAGTTTTTTACAACCACTTATAAACATATGAAAGACAATACCCCAGAAAGATTAACTAGATCAAATACAAAGAAAGTCATTATTCATTCAGAATCTAGTGACACATAAAAGTCTGAGAATGAATTAGCTAATCTTGCTTGGAGAATGAACATAATTTTAGCTCAAAAGAACCATCATAATATGTACAATAACAAGGACTACACAGATAAGAAAGATAAAGAAGTTACGTGTTATGAATGTAGAAGAATAGCTCATATCAGTCCTAATTGTCCTTTGTTGAAAAAGAAGGAAAGAAATTCAGAAAGGAACAAGAATAAATTCTATCGATCAAGGAAAAAGATAAGTCATAAAGCTAATGATACTTGGAGTGCTAGTTGTGGAGACTCTTCAGAAAGTGAATCTTCTGGATATGATTCATCAGTATAGAAGAATATGGGATTCATTGCTACTACTTATTTCCCTAATACATGTATTATTTCCAAGGTACGCTCTGCTGAGGCTTTAACAAATTTATCTCTTGATAAGAATTACAATTCCGAAAATAGTACTTCTTATTAAGATACTTAGTCCTCAGAAAATGATGAAATATCTTCATATGAAGATGTTTCCAGATATTCCAAGTTACATGAAGAAAGAAATTGTAAAATTTCTATGAAATTAGAAAAGGAAAATACCAGGGAAGAAATTCTTACAAAAAGAGATTTCAGATCATTCTAGAGATCTTAGAGATAAAGATGAGATTTTAGAAAAACTTTCTAAAGACCTTGAGAAAGAAAATTCTGTTAAGGAAGAACTTTCTAAAGATCATAAGAATGTTATTTTAGGGATAAAAGTTTTTGAGGAAAAATCTAACTCTAATGAAATGATTCCCGAGGATAAGAATTTAGTCATCAGACTGAAATCCAAAATATTTTCTCTGAAGAAGCTTCTTGCAAACTTTACCTCTAGGAAGGAAAATTTTGAAAATATGTATTATCAAATTAAACCTCAAGGAAACACTACAGGAGTAGGTTATACTCACCAAAACCGGTTTTTAGAAACAATTATTTTGATCCTTCTAGAGCCCCTTTTTGCACTAAATGTCAAAGTGGTGGGAATTGGAAGAAAAATTGCTCCTTGAATAAATTTCAATCACTTGGGTTTCATACAGATTATTTTTCTAAACAAATGTGGATACCCAAAATTTTGTTGTCTAAAAATTCCAGATCCAAGAAAGTTTATATTCCGAAAGTCAAACTTTCTTATTTTCAGAAAGATAAAAGAAGGTACCAACAGAAATATGTGGAACATGGATAGTGGATCTTCCATGCATATGACTGGTAACAAAAACTATTTTGAAATGATTATCAAGATCAAAGGAGGAAAATTAACTTTCATAGATAATACGTAGGGAGAAATTAGTTTTATAGGTAACATTGTTCTTCTTCTAAAAACATTGATTTAAAAAGTTTTATTTGTTAAGGTTACTAAGAACAACCTCATTAGCATAAGTTAGTTATGTGGTCAAGGTTACCTTGTTAATTTTAGGAATGATAAGTGCTTAGTACACAATTCCAATAAAGAATTTATTCTTTCTTCCAATTGGAAAGAGAATGTTTACACACTAAACTTAATAGACCTTAGGATCCAAGACTTACCTTGCCTTAGTGAAATGGTAGATCACTATTGGTTATGGCATAGAAGGTTAGGTCATTGTAACCTTAGTAACTTATCAAAACTATCTAATAATAGATTAGTTAAGGATCTACCAGAGCTTAAATTTGGATCTTTAAAAGTTTATGACCCTTGTCAATATGGAAAGCAACACAAATCAAGTTTTAAATCAGTCGGTGAAATCTCAACTACTGATGCATTATAGATAGTTCATATGGATCTCTTTGGTCCTACACAAACTGGAAGCATTGGAGTCAAGTACTATGTATTTGTCTTGGTTGATGATTACACTAGATTTACATGGGTCTATTTTCTAGCAAACAAGTCTGAAGCCTTCTCTTATTTCAAAAGTTTTAGAGCCCAAGTAAAAAATGAGAAAACCCATCCATTGAACTCTATTCATAGTGATCATGGTGGATAATTTAAAAATTCATATTTTGAAAATTTTTGTAGTAGAAAAGGTGTTACTCACAACTTCTCAGCACCCAGAACACCTCATCATATTGGTGTTGTTGAAAGAAGAAATAGAATTATTCAAGAGATAACTGGAGCAATGTTGATTGAATATTTTGTAGCCAAACATTTTTGGGCTGAAGCTGTATGTACTTCTTGTTATACTATAAATCGAGTTTTTATTAGACATTTTCTTAATAAAACTCCTTATGATTTATGGATTGGTAGAAAACCTAGACTTTCCTACTTTAAGGTTTTTGGTTACAAGGTATTCATTCTGAATACTAAAGATAATCTACAAAAATTCACAAAAAAATATGATGATGAAATTTTCTTAGGCTACTCCACAACTTCTAAGGCATATAGAGTTTTCAATAAAAAACACTTGTACTATTGAAGAGACAGTACATGTCAAATTCGATGAAACTAATCATTTTGTTTTTAAACAACCACAACCTATATCCCCGGATGTGTTTTCAAAAACTGATTATCAACCATTCATAGAAGTTACTTCGGATAAGGAAAATGTTCAAGAAGGTACTATAGAACCATTTACCCCAGAAGATTTCCTACCCTATGTTGATGAAGGGGTTTTACAAAACCCAAATCAGTTGTTTCTAAAGAATCATCCCAGTGATAGTATCATTGGAGATGTGAATCATACTGTAAAAACTAGAAGTTCCTAAAGAAATGAAGTAGAACATCTAACATTCCTTTCCCAATTAGAACTAAAAAGCATCAATGAAGCTTTAGGTGATGATGATTTGATTAAATCCATGCAAGACGAACTAAATGAATTTGAAAGGAATAAGGTTTGGACCTTGGTTTAAATACCTAAGGAAACTTCTATTGTTGGAGTAAAATGGGTCTTCAGAAATAAGTGTGATAAAAATGGAATCATTTTTAGAAATAAAGCTAGATTAGTTTCTAAAGTTTATAATCAACAAGAAAGAATAAAATATTAAAAACCTATGCTCCAGTAGCTAGACTTGAATCTATTCGTATTTTACATGCCTTTATAGCATTCTTCAATTTCAAACTTTTTCAAATGGATGTGAAATGTACTTTCCTTAATGGTTATGTTCAAGAGGAAGTTTTTGTTGAACAAAATCCTAGTTTCGAAGATAAAAAACATTCTGTTCATGTTTTTAGACTTACCAAAGCTCTGTATAAACTTAAACAAGCCCCTCAATCTTGGTATGATAGAATTACATGATTTTTGCTTCAAAATAACTATGTTAAGGGAACTGCAGATCCAACCCTTTTTATAAAGAAAGATAAGAAAAATGTTTTGATTGATCAAATTTATGTTGATGACATTATATTTGGTTCAACATAGAAATCTTTAACTGATTCCTTTGTGGATCTAATGAGATATGAGTTTGAAATTAGTATGATGGGTGAGTTTCCATTTTTCCATGGTTTTTAAATTTCTCAAAATCCAAAAGTAATCTATATATCCCAACATAAGTTTATTAAATATATTATTAAAAAGTATGGATATGGTAACACTAAGAGTATAAGTAATCCCATTGGTACTTCTAACACACTTGATCTTGATGAAGCTGGGAAACCAGTAGATCAAACATCCTTTAGAGGTATGATAGGAAGTTTACATTACTTGACAGATACTCATCCAGACTTAATGTTTTTAGTATGCTTATGTGAAAGATATCAATCAAATCCTAAAGAATCTCATTTAAAGGCTGTGAAGAGAATTTTTTTCTACTTAAAGGGGACCATGGATTTATGACTATTTTATTCTTCTGGAAATGATTTCATTTTAAAAAGTTTTTCAGATGATGAATTTGGTGGGTGTAGAATGGATAAAAAGAGTACATCCTGAACTTGTCATTTCTTAGGGGATTCATTAGTTTCTTGGTCATGCAAGAAGAAACACTCAGTAGCACTTTCCACTACTGAAGCTGAATATATAGCAGCTGGAAGTTGTTGTGCTCAAGTGTTTTGGATTCAACACACACTCACAGACTATGGCTTGAATTTTACCAAAACACAAATTTTGTGTCATAATACAAGTTCCAATGCCCTTAGTAAAAACCATGCACATCACTCTCGTGCAAAGCACATAGATATTAGGCATCACTTTCTTAAAGATGAAACAAAAAAAATATATATCATATTTCAATTTATCATAACGCAAGATCAATATACTGATATATTCACAAAATCTTTACCCTCTTATAAATTTGAATACATTAAACATAAGTTAGTAATGATAACCATAAGGTAAACCTCCATGATTAACTTCATTTTGAACCAATCTCCTTACAGTAGTAAATTGTTTTTCAAATGCGGAGTACATTTGTTTTGATGTTTTCAAAATATTTCGTAATTAAGTTTTTCTTATTTTTTTCCTAATTGAAATTTTCATACATTAAAATTTTCTTAGTTATTTTTTCAAAAATCTTGTATTGAAAATTTTTTATGTTAGTTTTTCAAAATTTTCATAATAAAAATTTTCTTAGTTATTTTTTCAAAATTTTCATATTGAAAATTTTCATAGTTAGTTTTCTAAGATTTTCATAATGAAAATTTTTCGTAGTTAGTTTTGAAATGAAGATTATCAACTTGAAATTTTCGTAATAAAGATTTTTGTACTCAAGATTTTCGTAATGAAAATTTCCCTACTCAAAATTTCGTAATAAAATTTTTCACACTCAAAATTTTCATAGTGGAATTTTGGTACTCAATTTTTGTTTGCAATAAAATATTCGACCTTAGATTTTTCATAATATTTTTTTCGTAGTAAAATTTATTTCAAACCTAATGTTATTTTAGAAGAACATCATCTATTACGAAAAATCCTCCTAGAAATCTGAAAGTTATGATTTCCTTCTTAAATTTTCATAGACCTTATTTCATTGCTGGTATATTCTTCTATATTTTAAATTCTCAGATTCTAGTTTTTATTAAAAAAACACAAAATATCGGATCCTACAAAAAATTTCCTTGAAGATTTCATATCAGCTGTTAGATCTGATCAGAAGGTTTCTCAACCGTTAGATTGGATTTGGAAGATGAAAGGTCACTTCCATGGCCTATATAAAGGACCCCCGAAGGGATGTCCCACATCAGTTTTCAAGCTCTCACGTGCTAAAGTTTTGCCCACCCTTTCTTAATCCCATTTTGAATCTCTCATAGTTCCTCCAATCCGAATGTCTGTAGAAGCCTCTTCTCAAGATATGTCTACTTTAAAGCCAATATCAATTTGGAAAGTGTATAGGGAAAGGTTTTTCCATCCGATCATTTTCAAATATGACTCTATTATATCCAAGAACATTAAGCTCAATAGATGGGAAAGTGTAGCTATTTAAAAGATAGGAGCTCATGATATTGTGTATCTGGATTTCTTGATAGAATTTTATGAGTCAGTTTCATTCTTTAAGGAAGATGGCAGAGGAAAATTCTCCTTCAAGAGTTATGGAAAGACTTATAAACTCTCTTACATCAAGGTTGCTAGCCTGGTGGGGCTGTCTTATAAAGTGGAAGCTGAGTTTTCTCTCCCAAATAACCGGATGTTCAAGGAATTTCTATTAATGTGAAATCCTTGGAATGTCATGGACTATCAAATGTCAAGACCACAAAGATTTCTCTCTTATCTATCATAAATCGGATCCTGCGGTTATGGGTTCAAGGTTTTTTCATACCAAGAAAAGGTGAAAAGGAAACCATAAAAAAAAGTGACATAAATATCTTGGATTTCTTGGTAAATCTAAGGAAAATCAATTTGATGAAACACATTCTCATTACGATAGAGAATATCCAAAATGGGAATTTTAGGGCTCAGATTATTATATATCATGCCTTACTTTCCAAGATGATAGTTTAGTGTCTTGAATCATTCAAGATCCCTTATATTTCCAAGCCAAGGAATTGTAAAGTTATGCTTGTAAGTGATAATACTTTGAAGAGAATGAATATGGGATTTTCTAAGGAGTCAAGAGAGTTTTATGATCTGCCAGTGGAAGAGGTAGAAGTAATTATAAAGAATACATAAGAAGTTGAACCATCGAAGAAGGCTGGTAAGAAAAAAAAGTTGAAGGTAGTGCAAGTAGAAGACAAAACTCCTAAATATAAGGAAGTCCAATATGCACCCCCTAAACTGAATAATCATAAAGCTTACCCAGATGAGGTTATAGAAAAATGGAGGGAGGATAAGAAAAATAGAAAAGTAGGGGAGCCACAGTTCAGTTTGGATCTTACTAAGGCTAAGGCCTTGAAAGAATCAACTGCTGAAGAGCTTGAGAAGAAAGCCCCAGAGAAGAAACTGAAGAAGAAAATGTCTGAGGCCGAGATTGTGCAATCTCTCTTGAAAGCTACTGAAGTAGCTTATGAGAATATTCTGGTGCCACAGTATTTCTTGATAGAGCCTTTACATGATAATCTAGGGAAAGATTTATTCACTCCAGAAAAAGTTAAAGAAAAACATGTTGAAGAAGTGGAAGAAGTGGAAGAGATGGAAGAAGAATAAGAAGAAGGGACTGGTAACATAGATGATATTATAAAGCAAGTTTAAGACTATCAAGACAAGGGAACCCCATCTGAAAAACTGTCACTCCGAACTTCTGAAGAAGAGTCCTCAAAGCGTGTCACTCCAGTGATGGATGAAGAGAAGGATAAATAGAAGGGTTAAGAGAATGGTGATGATTGAGTTGTGCAGTTGTCTGATAGCGAGCATGAATCCCCGGATGATGAAGCTATACCGAGAGTTGATAAGGGTAAACCAGTGTTTTTTGATACTCCAAGAAAATCTGTAGTGAAGAAGAAGGAAGTTTAAGGAACTTTAAATAGGAAGCTTGTTGAGCTAGAAAAACAAGTATGACTAAGTGATATCTCGGATTTTGAATCATCTTCGCTTGGTCATGATTTTTTTGAACAATCCTTGAAAAAGCTTATTGGGTCCATTCTGAATTTTTCATGCGTAGATTCTAGATTCCAGATGCTTCAACACTCTCTTAATCCGAAATCAGATTCGATGTCCATGGTGATTGAAAAGTGTGTCATGATGGAATCAGATTTCAAAACATTCCTCGTAGTCTACAAAGCTCACAGAAATCCATGTAAGAAGATATCCAACTGGTCAAAGAAGATAGTACAAGAAATGAGTGATCTTGATTAATTTCAAGAAGAAGTCAAGGAAGCTTTTGATACCTAAGACACAAAAATCAAGGATCTTACAAACATCTTTAAGGAAAAACTGACTCTAGAACAAAATACTCAGATTTAAGAGGTGAGAGACTTGAATGGAAAGTAGAACTCTGTAGCTCAAAGCTAGAAGAGGGAAAGAGATCCCTAGATTGAGTTTGAAGAGAAGCATGTAAAGAAATATGAGTTATTGAAGGCTCAAGCAGAAGTTCTTAAGTCTCAAGAAGAGAGATTCAAAGCTCTAGAGAAGAAAGCTGAGGAAGATCACAAGGAATTCAAAAAGCTGATGACTATAGTCAAGAAGATGATGCCCAAGGAAAAAGAACCACTATAGAAAAAACGGGCAAGGGATGCGCTTCACTTTTATCAGTGTTAAAAAAAGCGCTGATAAAGGACCCCCTATATCTGTGCTTTTAGTAGCACTGATAAAAGAGGGATTTATCAGCCCTTTTCCTGAGCGCTGATAAATGTTAAGTTTCCAAAAAAATATTTTTTCTTGAAAAATAATATTTTTTATATAAGTATATTTATATTGATATAAATACAATATTTATTTTTTAAATATGTTATAGATATGTTTAAATAGACTATTACATTTAATATATAAGAAATTTAGTGAAAATGATATCAAAGTATTTTTAAAAAATATTATTAATCAATAATTTCCTAATTATTATCAATTAAATGTCATTTAATAACAATTTGAGGACAAAATAATCAAAACAATTAATAAAAGATCTAAAATATGTTAAAAATGTAACTCAAACTTCAAACGGACATAAATTTTGATCTAGGTACCTGTATGAGCTGTACAACATATCAAATTGAAGCATGTGGTGATCTCTACACGCTAATGACTAAGGCAAGGCCTATCTCACATTTTAAAGCCCAAAAATGGCCTAGAAGGCCTCCAAAACTGATTTTTTAGTTGGGATACCCCGATTTGTTAACATTCAAACAGGTATAACTTCTTATCCAGATGACTTTTAGGCCTATACCACATATCATATCGAAGATTGTTTCATTTTTTTTGATTTGACTGGTTGTGGAGTTGAAATGGGAGTCTAGATTATAAGTTATTGTCATTTTAACATTCTATGACTTTTCAAATACACATATATATGTATTTATTCGTAAATATATATATGTCTGTGTGTGGTGAGTGTTTATGTGTGTGTCTGTGTGTTGTATATATGTATATATGTATGTATTTTTTTATTTACTTATAAACACACATCAAAAACATATTTTTTCATAAATGTATTTAAAACTAATATCATAAGTAAATTATATGGCTTTTCAAATACACATATATATGTATTTATTCGTAAATATATATGTGTTTGTGTGTGTGTGTGTCTCTATGTGTGTATGTGTGTTGTATATATCTATGTATGTATGTATGTATGTATGTATGTATTTATTTATTTATAAACACACACAAAAACGTATTTTTTCATAACTGTATTTAAAACTAATCTTATATATATATATATTAATATACAAATAAATATACGTATAAAAAATTATAACTAAATATATATATAAATATATTAATATACGAATTAATATATATATAATAATATATGAATAAATATATTTATATTAATATGAATCTATATTAATATGTGAATAAATATAACTATATATATATATCATTAAATAGAAAACAAAACGAAATGGCCTAGTGGTAAATGTGAAGATGTGAAAGGGGGGAGGTCCCGGGTTCGAGTTAGGGTGGAAGCGAAGGGGGTGTGCCCATATGAGGATATGCAGGAAGGGCAGCGTGCGGGAGACCTCCTAGAGCTGATAAAGAGGGTGTGATGCACTGATAAAATCACTCCCTGCATTATTTTCACTTTTTGTTTTTTTAATTTTTTTTAACTTTATCAGTGCCAAAAAAACACTGATAAAGGACCGTTTTATCAGCGCTAAAAAAAGCACCGATAAAGTGGTCTTTTATCAGCCCTTTTTTTAGCACTGATAAAAGGGGCCTTTATCAGCGCTTTTTGGAGCGCTGATAAAAGGGACACCCCCTATATCATCGTTGAGCTTTACAGTGCTGTTAAAACCCTTTTTTGACGCTAATATAGGATGTTTGTCAGTAGTGAACCACAATAGATCCAAATCTGATCTTTTGTTGTATCTGTTTTCCCTTGTACAAATTTTTCTAATTATAATGAAATTGTGGTTGCTTGTTTTTGTTTGGTTATTTGTACTAATATTTCAAGTACCGTATTTTATTCCATTCCCTCAAACTCTTTTTGAAAATTACAATGGGGGAGAAAGTAAAAGAATTCTAAAGGGGATAAGGAAAAAAGATTTCTAAGTATAGAGTAAATATCTCTAAGTAAGGGGGAGTTTATCTAAGGGGGGATTTTTCAATACAAATATTTTCACATTCAAATGAAAATTCTCATTCCGAAAATCTAGAATACGATCCTTAGTGTTCCAAAATCTAAGGGGGAGTTATTCATATTCACCATTGTCCACGAACAAAGGGAGATAAGTTTTATTTGAAATGTTTAGTAAAATATTTTCTAAGTCCCTATATTCTTTTTTGTAAGGATGTTCTTGATTTCCAAAAGGGGGGAGATTGTTGAGTTAATAAGGTTTTCATTATGACTTTTCCATTCTTTCATACATGGGGGGAGATTTTTATGTCTTTAAGGATTTCCTTATAACTTCACGATTCCTTCTTGTTTTGAAAATCACAAAAACATTATCTCAAGGAAAATTTATTTTTACCCTTAATTTACTTCTTTAAGGAAAATTTCCATCCTTGATGAAATTTATTTTTACCTAGTTTTCATTGTTCATATCATAATTTTTCTAACTGTAAAATTCGGTTTGAAAACCAAAACCTCAGAATCCTATAAATACCTTGATATGAAGCATTCTGTTCTAGAACCCGAATTCTCAGAATTCTGGTTATGAACTCTTCAGACTTCTGACTCTGAATTATAAATCGGAATTCTGGTTACGAACTCTTCTGAGTTCTGACTCCGAATTCCGAATCAGAATTTCAATTATGAACTCTTCTGAGTTCTGACTCCGAATTTTGAATACGAATTATGGTTACAAACTTTCTAAGTTCACTCCAAATTCTGAATCAGAATTCCGATTACGGACTTCTCTTATTTCTAACTCCGAATTCTCATGAACTCTAACTCCGAACTTTGTAAGTTCAGGTTCCAAATTCTTTTGAATCCAGACTCCAAATTTTGTTGAAATTCATAATCCAGACTCCGAATTTTGTTGAAATTAAGACTCCAAAATTCTATAGAATTCATGTTCTGAATTCCTACAAAACAGAATCCAAATATCCTTGTATTGTTGAATCTGAATTCAATTTTGGTTAGAATCCAAAAATTTATTTACTTACATTCCGAATATCAGTTTTTTATTTTTCTTACACCTGTTTAGTTATAAAACGATGTTGTGATTTTAGTTACTCACTAACCGTTGTTTGAGTGACATGTGTACAGGTCCCTCTGAAATTCAAGGAAAAATATAACTATTGGAGGAGGGAGACGACTGTTGAATCCATGCCTATAAATAAGAGCTCATTTTAAAGAGCTTAATACACTAAACTTTGAAAACTGTGCATACATGATTTTGAAGTGATTTCTAGAGAGATATGATCTTATAAACTCTCAGGCTTCATACAGAAAGTTTTTAACTACTTGTTAAAACTTTACTTCGTGTAGATTCTCTTAGTGAAAGGGTTCGATTTCCTAGAAATCAGCGACTTTGGGTTGGGAAGTCAGAGTTGCCGATTCCCTTTCAAATCGAGGGGTTGCAGGGATAGCAAGACAGATGTCGATCTTCGGATTGAGGGCTTACCTGGTTTTGCGTAAGATAGACTATCTTGAAAGTATAAATCTTGGGACCTCTTATCTAGGGTTGTTGGATATCCTCCTCTTTGGGTTAAAAGAGTTATTACTTGTTACATGTAGTATTTTGTTTTCCGCTATGTATTTGTATTGTTGAGTACATTATAACATTATTATATATCCTTATATTTTTAATCTGATTTAGTTAGATTCTCTACGCTTTAAGGTAGAATCTTATTTTTTGTAAACTTTTGTTAAGTTTCATTTCCATAATCACTTTTCCAGAATCAATAAAGTTATAAGAACTTATAGGTATTATGAATTTTGGTTATAAAAAATTTCTTTAAATATTTTTAAAAGTATAAAGTTCACCCCCCCCTCTAGTATTTGAGAATCTCATATCTATATATTCAATCCTACATTTGGTTTTATAGAGTATATCATACTCAGATACACCATCTCATCATAATAGTCATGATATGTGATGATGATCAATAAATTACATTGGTTTGCAAGCTGGAAGTCTATCGTATAAATGAAAGATGGTTAAAATTCTTATTTTATGAAAGCGGTGATAAATGTATGTTATGTGATCAGAATAATAACATATTAGAATATGTGGGATATTTATGTTATTATATCATGTTTATTGAGAAATATTTGAATTAGTTGGATGTATAATAAAAAAAATTTCTTAGTGAAGATGATTACCTTCCATTAGAAAAATATCATTTGTATCTCTTATTAAGGACTCCAAGGCTAGTATTTTAAAAATACCAGTAGCTATATAATGTTTATAGAGATTTTGGGGAAAGATTTTGGTAGGTTTTAGTGAGGATAAAATGATTTATATGTGTGAATGGATGAGGGCATGGGTGCCCTTTTATAATTAAGCACATGTGGCATTTTTCTAAATACCAAAAACTATTTGATAATGGGAATTCTTTCTCAATCTATGTGCATAAAAAATTAATAAATAATGGAGTGTAGGTTTGATATAGTCAATAAAAACCTCCAACATTCAAAAAATAATATATTTTAATCATCGTATTCCATTACTGCTATGGTTACTCACTTTTATCATTTTAGTTATTCACCTTCGTAACTAGTTTTTTTACTATTATTACTATTCATTAAGACAAAAATTAGGCGGACCTTATTATCTGGTATTAATTATTGTAAAAAAATATTTTGAAAACATTTTATAAAATTAAAAATACTTAATTGGAAAAATTCAATTTAGAATTTAATCAACAACATGTGTTGAAAAACAGTTTTTCTAGAAATACATTTTTCAAGAAATAGCAGAATTTATATTAACATAACGACTAGAAATCATCATTATATGAATTTGAATTCATAGAAAATATTTTAATTATATATGGATTTAAATTAAATATTTTTGTAATGTGAGTTTTTTTTAACTAAATTGATAATCTTTACGTACTTAAAAATGGTTGGCAAAAAACCAAGCTTTTGAGTAGAAAAATAAAATTATATAAAAGTCATGAATCTTTCTGATTCTAATGATATTAAAAAATTATTTTAAGTAAAATGGTCCATATTTCGCATTAATAAAAAATCAAAAATATAATCAAACTGCAATATTTCTTGATTTAATGAAAATAAATGATAATATTTTTGGAAAATCGATTATTTTCACTAACTAGAGAATACTTAACCATTTCAGAAAAAACACAACATTCCACCATAATTAATTTTTGGTACGATGGTTTAAATTTTTTTTTAATTTTACAAAATAAAATATATAAATATTTTATAAATCAATTATAATATTTTCTCACAAAATAAATTAAATACTTTTTAAGGAAACATATTTTTTGTAGAGAAAAATCATTGTTACAAATTTAGTTTCTGTTTATAAAGAATTTATTAGTATATACGTATTTATTAGTACCATTTAATAATTTCATTAATCCAATTCATACCCACCAATTTAATTTATAGGTTATGCGACAAGATGAACATTGTGAAATGAAATACTATGATAGATAACATAAAAAATAGGTCACATCAAGATTAAAAAAACAATTAAATATTATTATTTAAATGTTAACATTATAACCTAGAAATTTGAATGGAGGGTATGAAGAATATTAATTTAATTATTAAAATATATTGTTCACATGTAAACATAATTAATTATTTTGTGAAAAAATAATTATAAATGAAAATAAATCCCATTTTAAAACAAATGTTTCCCTGAAAAACTATTTAATTTTGAACAAGTGTGTTTTATTACAATAGAAAAAACACTCTTATTGGATGATATTAATGTAATTTTCCTATAATATATTATATCAAATGTCTAAAATAATTCCTATATTTTCTAGACCTGATATAATAATAAATCCAGTTTAATGCATAATAAGGGATTTTCTAAAAATTCTATTTTATCACCTTTTGGTGGTGCACATATATTAATTTTATATTTTAACACTTTTATAAATTATATTCAACACAATAAACGTGTTATTTTAAAGAGGAATATCAAAAATTACTTTGGTTTAATTTTTGGTACTTTTTTGATAAGTTTCATGTTTTAATGAATACTGAAAAATACTGGATTTTACTGATAAAAGATTTCACATTTAAATAATTTCTAATGGTAAATTCTAATTTTTATTGTTTTTAAATTATAATTAAATAAATATTATATCATTTAATTCACTTTAGATATTTTTAATTAATTTAAAATTGAATTTCGATATAAAAACATTTTAATATTTTTAACATTTTCACTTTAATAACCTCTTTTCTCACCCCATAAAATGGATTAATTTTCAATTAATTTTATCCAATTATGTGTTTTATATTTATAAAAATTTATTCCATATTAACAAATCAAAAAAGAAAAATTTATTAGATATGCCCATTTTATTTTTGTGCAATATGAATAAGTAGTTTAGTACTTTTTTGTTACTATGGTTAAGGGTAAATTGACTAATTAGGAGAAAATATAATATTATAAGTAATATTAATTTTTTTAACCCATTCAATTATTTTTTTTCATGAGTTACTTTAAAAATAATAATCTTTGAGTTGATTTTGTGGCCTCTTGGAGCCACATGGATGACTTTAATCCCATTATAGTATTTTAATTTAAGAAAATTCAAACATATCATACTCCTGTTTTATCAAGTGAAATATTTTTAATATGAGGTTATATTGGAGATTAGTTCAAATATAAATAGTCTTTTGAAAAATAAAATGTTAATAATATTTACTGTAAAATAATTTTAATTTTTTATGAATAAATAATTAAATTAACGGCTTCTAAAATGATAATGTGATAATTATTTAACTAATTGATATAACAAATACCTGTTATTAAAAATAGTAAAATAAATATAATATTATTTAAGTTATGTTATAAAAGAATTTATTAAATTCCTCTTAAATTTTATTCCTGATTTATAATTATTGTTTGGATTTTAACTTGTTGTTTTTTATTTTTTAGTAAAAGAAAAATAATTAATTCTATCAAAATTGACATTAATAATATTTTATTATATTATATTAACATTATAAAGTATAAAAATCATCCAAATTATTTTAAAAAGAATTAAAATATCATAAATGACTCATTAAATTTAATTTATTCATTTTATTGTAATTATATTAACCTTAATAGTGTAAAATACATGTTGTCACAGTAAGAGTCAAAGGGGTTAAAAAGGGTTAAAAAAGAAAATGATTAAAAAATAATCAAAACATGTAAAATTTTAATTTTATGATTTTATTTCGACCCATACTCATCCTATAATATAAATAAATTACTTTAGATCCAAATTCAATGGTAACTTCATTTATAAGAATTTAATATTTTGAAAAATACCAAGAGTGCCCCTGTCATCTCTCATAAAAGGGAACTCATTATTCACTTTTCTTAGCATTTGAAAACATATTTCATTAATCCAAAAACATCCCAAATACCATTATAGAATCTGTCCCAAAATTATATAGGTAATACTTTAGGCGAAACACCACCTTTAGTTATCTTAATGTGTTAGGAAAAAGAGATTGTCTAAAGAAATGGTATCATTTTAGTCAAGTATTTCAATTTTTTTTCTTCTTCTAGTTACATAAAATAGTCATCAACCATGTAGAAATAATAACTCTAGTTTATAAAATATACTGATATGTTTTTATTTTAATATCATCACCTAAATCCATCTCATCTTTCTTCAAATGGGAAGAAAAATTAATCGTTCGTGTGTACGGACGACTACCACCTCGTGAATCGATATAATTTATTTTCCATCGTCGTCTCTCAAGAATGGTTATAAAGATGCGATTTTTGTTTATATGTTATATTAATTACTTATTTATCATTATTAAAGAACAATATTTCATTTATGTTCTTACATTTCCATACATGGGAAAATTATAACATTATCCATGCGTATGTGTGAACTATCACCTCCTCAAAGTGATGTGATTCATTTTTCATCACCACATCATAAGTGTGATATGTATATATATAAAAGTATATTTTAATGATTAATTTATATAATTTATATTATTATCACTATTTAGAAATAAATTTATAATAAAATATTTACATAATGATCATTGAAAATTGAAAATGTTACTCATGCATATGTACTGCCAACCGTCTCCAGAATTATAATGTAGTTAATTCATCATAATAGTAATTAATGGATTTATTTTAAATTATAATTTATATACCAAAATATTAATAATTTCCTTAATATTATTTTTTAGATAATAGACTTATGACCACATTGACAATTGACATCATATCAAATTCAATTTGGACCCAAGTACTGAATCACGTGAAAATGTCATACACGAACTTGAATAATTAATTAATTTTTATAGCATGATAATAAGTGATATAAAATGTATAAGAAAGTTTAATAACGTTATAAATAAAGTAAACAACTAACCTAATTTTATTATTTAGGAATATAAATATTGTACGTGATGTGTCGAACTCAAAGTAAGCGACTTCGTCTCAAATTTCATTTATTAAGTCATATTTTGAGGTTATGCATCTATATTATTTTATAAGTTGTATATGACTCTCCATTGAAATTTTACATCATGAATATATTTATTATCATGATATTTAATATTTTTTCTAAATGTTACTCTTTCATGTGGCATACGATTATTCTGATTACAAATTAGTAAAGGAAATTTTAACCTAATTTCCATTCCTTGGGTGAATCTTATTTTTCTTGATTATTCCATGATAATCATACATGTGAATTTAATTTTGAATATATTATATTCTATTTCAACTTTTTTATTTTTATTTTCAATGAATACACATAATTGGTTCAATTTATTAATGCTTGCTTCAATAATTTGATATTTGTAAGGGACATTGTATTTAGAAAACCTCTTTTAATGTTACCCTTTAAAATATTTTTAAAAATTAAAAAAGAATCTTTTATCATCTAATATGGTATGGATTTTTATGATTTCATGACACGTAATTTTTTTGATTTTACCATTTCAATTTTACAATTTTATTTTCATATAACCTATTTTCATTTATGACTATGCAGCTTTGTAAAAATAAAAATTATTTTCATAGTGGAAATTTTATTTTTCTTTAGTGCATTATTTATGTTTGTGCCTTGTGTTTTGGTTATTGGGAATTAATTATGATTACAGGTGGTTCAATGATAAAATAAGGGTGGGTGATCCATTTATATATCTCCAATTAATTATGTAATGAGATAAAGTATACCAATAGGGTTTCTCATAGATATTAAGGGAATACATTTTGGTGGTTATTAAAAATGTAGCCACGAACGTTAGTCCCTTTATATCCTTGATAGCTTTAGTAAATGTAAGAATGATATGGAAAATGTGTCAATTTTTTAAATTATGATTTATTTTTTCTGTGGTTTTACAAGAATCTTATGTTTTCATGGGGTAAGTTAAGAGCTTATGTTTTGTGGGTGAAAAGTTGAACAATGTGAAAATGTTTTCATGGGTTTATATGTATTCATGGAATAATGGTATACATTATCTTATATACATTACTAATATTTTTTTCTCCATCTTATGTTTTAAATTTTTTTTGAAAGGGTTTAAGGTAGATCAGGGATAAAGATGATATTAAACAGAAAACTGTTAATATTTTCAGAAATAGAAACAATGTTCTATTTTAAAGACCTTTTATTATTGAAAAAATGTATAATTATTATAAGTGTCCATGTGTAATGTAGAAGTTTAATTTGTTAGAGTTTTTCCTAGTTATTTGAAACATTAAACTGAAAATATCCATATAATTTTAATAATCAAAATTCTAATGAAAAAATTGGTATTTGTAATAGATATGGTTGAGCCCTTACTTTTGGTATCAAATGAGGGTTTAGAAAACAATGTACATTAGAATTTTTTTAAGATTTATCGATATCATCAGGTGTTGATAATTTTTGGGTTGTTAGTGAGTTCAATTTATAAGAAAACTTTTTGAGGTGGTTCATTTAATTCTGGGATGAAAAATGAATGGTATGAGATAATCATTGAGGTTAGACCATGTTATGGTCAATTTTTAGGATTTTTCTCACAATTATAGTTATTTTATAAGAATTATATAGTTTTAGAAAATGGAAAACTGACCAAATGTGTGACAAATCACCTCCTTTGACAAGGATGCAATAATTAAATCCACAACCAATGGGTGACAAGGGTGAATCTCCTACCAATAACCTGTGTGATTTCCTGATTAGTATAAGAGAATCCTTATTTAAAAAAATTTAATGGATAATTTTTTTTTATTTTGGGAAAATATGTTTCTTTAAACCAATATATTGGAAATGAATTATTGAAGAAGTGATTAATGTTATTTCAGAATATGTTCACTATTTTGGGAATCCTATAAGAATAATTTATAAAAAAATCCAAGGTATTTGTGAGTAATTTTCTATATAGTTATGTATTGAATGATCTATGATGAATGTTGGGTATTGTTGTTGACTTTTGGAGATAAATTCAGATTTTCATCATATAATGATTTTTTATTTTTTGGGAATTATATTATACTATCCTAATAGTTTTAGTATTGGATAATGTATACTGATAAAATGGACATTTTGGGGCACATTTTTGTATTTTATGAACTATTTCTGTTTATATAATTCTACAAGCATGAAAAAAAATCATATGAAATACTCATTTTTTGGAGAGAAAATATGAGTTTGTGGTGGAAATTGATTAATGGATGAAACAGAATGTGTAAAGTAAGTATATTTTCTTATGTTCTTAGTCACTTTAGTAATATAATTCCTTAAGTCTATGAAAATGATCTATATAACATCTTATGTTTACTTATCACTCTAAGAAATCATTGATTATTTAACCAATCATAGATTTATTGTTTTTTGATTGTTGAATTTATCATCACTATTTTCTATATCACTCTCCATAAAAACATTATTTTCAATTTTCTATTCCATTTCCATATTTTCCTATATAGTACCTTTGTATATGTTATCCTCGATGACCTTCATACTTCCCTTTCATTCTTTTGTAGTTGATTTTTATTGACCCTTTTTCCGGTGTAGGTTTACAGTAAATGTATTTTGAATAATTGAATCTTAGATACCATGACTGAGTTCAAATTGCGAGGAATAAATTTATTAAATGGTGGGATAATTTAACATCCTGAGTTTTTTAATGGAATGTCTATGTTAGATAGCATATGGATCAAACCATATCAAGATTAAAGGAACAATTAAATTTTGTGATTCAATTGTTATTATTATAACATATCCATTAGAATGGTGGGTATGATTAAGATTATTTTAATTGTGGAAATATGTTATACACATATAAATATATTTAATTATTTGGTGACCAATAAATTATAAATTAAGATAATACAATTTCTAAAAAGGGATTTATTTTTTGAAAAACTAATCAAACGTGAACAAGTTTGTTTAATAAAAATAGATAAAAAATACATATTGTTAGATTATATTAATGAAATTCATATATAATATATTCAATATAATTTTTAACATTCAACTTCTGCATTTTTTAGATATGACATAATAATAAAATAAATTTTAAACATAAGAGAAGTATTTTTTTAATAATCGGTTTTGAATCCTTTTGTTGGTACACTTGTATTAAATTTAGTAAATCAAACTTTTAAAAATTATATTCTACAAAATAAAATTCTTATTTAAAATTTTAATATCATAATTTAATTTTATTGAATTTGTGGTAGTTTTTTGATAAGTTTCATGCGTTTTATGAGTAGTGAAAATACTGGATTATAATTTAAATCAGAATTTTCATATAAATAATTTATACGGATAAATTATATTTTTTATTGGAATAATTTTATAATTAGATCAATTTAATATCATTTAATCCAATGTATTTATTTTTAATCAAGTTCACATTGAATTTGGATGGAAAAAATTTCAATATTTAGAATGGATTCAATTTAAAAACATGTTTTCTCAACCCAACAATGGGAAGAAATTTAAAATAATTTTAGAAAATTATGTGTTTTAAAATTTTAAAAATGGATTCTATATTTAGAATCATATGTTCCAAATTTATAAAATATCTCTTTTATATTTTTGTAAAAAAAAATTAGTAACTTTATTTTTTTTTATTACTATATTTAAGGATAAATTGCGTAAGTAAAGGTAAACATAATATTATAAATATTAGAAAATTACCCTTACACTTTTCACAATTTTATTGGATGAGTTATTATTGACAAAAATCTTCATCGGGTATTTTTTATGTCCTCTTCTATCCACATAGATGAAATTAATCCTATTATCATATTTTAATTTTTGAAAACTCAAACTTATCATACTCTTGTTTTTAACAAGTGAAGTTTTTTTAAAAGGAAGTTATATAGGGGATATGTTAAACTATAAACATTATTTATAAATGTAATTGTTTTTTTCTTCATCATGATAGTTCATTTTTAATTTTTAAGGAATAAATAATTAAATTATAGGGTTGAATGATGATCATGTGGTAATTGTTGAATTAATGTTAATATCATAGGAATGTTATTAAAAATATGTGAATACATATAATATGGTTTAATTAATTTCATTCAGGATTTTGTTAGATAAATTTTAAATGTTATTAATGTTTTATAAGTTTTTGTACGAATTTATATTGTTTTTTTGTGTTTTTTTAAAGACACCATAACAAATGATGTCACAATTTATGTTACTGATAGTTTAAAATTAATAATATTTTATTAAATGATATAAAATTTTTAAAAATAAAAAATACATCCAAATAACTTTAAAAATCCTAAAATTCCATATATAATTATTTTAGTGACCTTTTAGAATTTTATAGTAATTATAATGACCCTCAAAGTGTAAATTAAACGATATCATTGTAAGAGTTGGAGGGGATAAAATAGGGTTAATACAAAAGGATAAGGACTAAAATAATAATCAAAACATGTATAATTTTTATTTAATGAAATTATTTATAGAAAAACGGATCTTATATTAGAAATAATTTTTTTTATCTATTTTTAGAAGTAAACTAATTTATATTAATTTAACATTTTGAGGAATTCCAAGAGTGTCATTGCCCTCTCTTGCTAATGGAAACCCATTATTCTCATTTATTAAAACATAAAAATATATTTGGATTAGAAAATATCTACCAAAATCCCTTCCTATAATCACTATCCACATTTTAAAGCTCTTATTTTCGGTATAACACCAACCCTAGTGTTTTTAAGGTGTTACGAAAAGGGGATTGTTAGAAGAAAATGTTTTGTGGTAATCAACTGTGTCTATATTATTTCTTATTCCACTACATTTAAATATTATTCAACCATAATTAAATAATAAATTAAATATCATGAATATGATTATATCTTATTAAGTTAATATCATCACCTAAATCCATCTCCACTTTCATAAAATTGGAAAATAAATAATCATTCGTGAGTAAAATGGAATACCTCCGCACAAACTGATGTAATTCAGTTTCCATCAATATCCCTCAAGAATGGTTATAAATATATAATTATTGTTTATATATGATATTCATGACATATTTATCTCTATAATTTTATAATATATCATTTACATTGTTATTATTTCATACAAAGAAAAATGATAACGTCTTTCATGTGTACGTGTGAAATATCACCTTTATGAATCGATTTGACTTATTTTTCATCACCAGATCACATTGATAATACATATATATATAATTATATTATCTTGAAAAATATTAAATTAATTATATTATGGTATTGGTGGAAATATGAAATGATACTTAACTACATCAAAAATGATCCTTGAAAAATGAAATCATCACTCATTTGTATGTACGGCCTACCATCTCCATGATTATAATGTATTTCACTTTTCATAACCATACATAATGGTTTAATTTAAATGTATAATTAATTTATGAAAGTGATAATAAGTTCATGAATACTATTCTTTAGATAATGGTCTGATGACCACTTTGAATGTTGACATCATACCAAATTCATTTTGGACTGAAGTACTAAATATTGTTAAAACATTCTACTAGAACTTGAATAATTACGTAATTATAATAACATGATAATAAACGATTTAAAAGGATTAATAAATTTTATTAATTTTATCATGAATTAAAATAATTAACATGTGTTAATTATTTAGGAAGATAAATATTGAACATGATGAGTTATACTAAATGTATGGGACTTCGTCTCAATTTTCCTTTGCTGAGTCAAGTTTTGATGTTATGCATATCTATTTATTTATGAGTGGTATATAACTCTCCATCAACATGTTATATCCTGAATTTATTTACTATAATGATATTTAATGTTTTATTAAATGTTAATCTTTCATGTGGTAGATGAATCTTCTGATCACAAAGTTGTAAGGGAATTCTTAAACGAATTTCTATTCTCTTGATGAAACATCTACTTCATGATTACTTCCTGATAATATTATGAGTGAAATTAAATTTGAATTCATTCTATTTTATTTCCACCTTTTTATAGGTATTTACTACGAATACATGTAATCATTTCATATAATTAATGCTCACTTCAATAATATTTATTTTTACAGAAAATTCTATTATAACCCTAATTTAAATTTACCCTTTCAACAATTTTTAAAAAGTCCGAAAGAATTTTATTTTACTTATACATCATGAATCTATTTTCCCACATTAATGAAACATTAATTTTTTTGATCATTTCCTTAAATGTTTACAATTTTATATTCAAATTATTTTCTTAATTATGATTGTGTGGAATTATTAAAATGAAATGTTATTTCAATATGGAAAAGTTATTTTTCCTTTTATGCATTATTTATTTGTTATGATTATGGTATGGATCTTCGGAATATTTTATGAGGAAGGGTTGTTCTATGATAAATTGATGTCAGTTGTTCCCTTTATATCTCTCCAATTCATTGGGTAATGAGATGGATTTAACCACTTGGGTTTCTCCTAAGAAATTATTTGAATATACTTTGATTGTTATTCCAAATATAACCATAAAGATTACTCCATATGTAATCATGATAGCTATAGTAAATGAAACTATGATACATAAATAAATACACAATTTAACTTTATGATTTATTTTTTCTATGTGGTTTTACCAGAAACTTATGATTTTATCAGGTAAGATAAGAGATTATGTTTTATCGATGAAAAATATAAATTTTTTAAAAAAAATTCATGTGTTTATAAATATCCATTGACTAATGATTCCTTTTTATTATATCCTTACTAAGATTTTTTTCCTCTTACAATGTTTTAAAATGTTTTTCAATGTGTTTAATGGATACTAGGGACAAAAATGCTATCATGGATAATACTATGAAAACTTCTCATAAAGATAACCATAGTTTAATTTTAAATAACTTTGTTTAATAAAAAAATGGATATTGAATATAAGTTTCCACATGTAATTAATGTGACTAATTTATAATATTTTTTACTAATTATCTCAAAAACTAAATAGAAAATATCCTCAATGTTTTATGAATATTAATTCTCGTTCAAAAAAACTAGAGTATGCAATTGTTAATGACAGTTCCATACATTATATATTGATCATGTTTAAATAATGATATTTTAATGTTATATCACGGTTCGTTTAAACACATTATTAGGTGTTGTATACTCCATAGAACATATTGTTTTTTTAAAATATCAGGGTTCCACATTCTCTTCCACTTAAAATAATTATGTCTTAAAAATTAGGACTTGTTCTCAGTAATCAAGGTTTTGACATTTGAATATTCCTGTCGGGACAACCCACATCGTAAAAAGAGTTGAAAAAAAATTATTCTTAAGAAGAGAAAATTTGAATAATGAAGTTACTCAAAAATAAAAAACAATTTCCATATAAGGTTAAAAATTATGGGAAGTGAAACCATGGATTTTGATATTATATCTATTAAAAAAGAAATAATATAATTTTTTAGTGATAATAGACCATCGATTCATCCAAAATGAACAAACTTTTATTATAACATCCTTTTACAAAGTTTCATGGATTTTTTTACCATATAGAATAATAAAAAAAGGAAATACTATTTTATTAAAATTATAATTTCATACTCTGTATATTTTTCACAACAACCTCATTTTTTATCCAAAAAATGAGTAATCACGATAAATTTTCACACCAGAAGCACGAAAATTAACTTTTAACAGATATAACGATTCCAAAAAATGATACCAAGATATTCCTATTTAATTTATATGTTATCTAGAACAATAAATGGTTATCACAATGTAATATAACACTAAAAATTTATAAACCATCATATTAATCTTCAAATCCAAAGGTCAACTTAAATAATTCCATAAATAATAACACTACATCCAAAATATAATCAACCACTGATGATTTAATTCTTTTATTCCCAATTGAAATTCCTTTATTGAATAACTTATTGTACCTAAGTGTTATATATACCACATACCAATTATAAATTTCCCAAAATATCATTAATAACATCACAATCTTAAAAAATGGAACAGAAAATTGAACATTTACTATGTTTCCCAAAATAATCATAATTTTTATCCATTAAATCACTTTAGTAAAAAAATATCACACTACATATTATATAATTTTCACCAGTGATATGAATTTTACCCATATTTGCATTCAGTTGTGGGTTACAACCCTAAGGCCTTATTGGATGTGATGGGTTGTCACTCATCTTGTGGGATTTCCTTTTTTTACAACTATAGAAAAAAAATATTGATTATAATATTCACAATTAACCATGAACCTATAATTTTCTCAAGATTATTATGAACTTATCTAAAACAATTATTCATAAAATTTATATTTTTACCTTTGTAGTTTTCTTTATCCAACTCATTAATTTCCACAAAATAAAAAAAAATTAATTGACTATAATTACCTCAACAAAAAGTGAATATCAAAGATTATTTTTTACTTAATCATGTTTTCTTCGATAGAATTTCACCTTACCATTAACTAAGAATTATAGGTCATTAGTACCATTCAACATATTACTTACAATACTTAAAGAAAAGAAACTCTACAAAAATACTTTGGATCTTCATGATTCTTGTTACTATAATACCATATATAAAATACTTCAACAACATTATTGTTGACTTCCAAAACCTAAGCACATCAATAATACCAATTAAATGAATTTCATAACATATGACCTTTTTAATTAATACTTTTATTAGGTAATTGACTCAGATGATAACCATGTTCCCTATATCTTTGACATTAGACTATTATTGGATCCTTAGGTCGAAATTTATTCCAATGTTTCCTATTAACTAAAATCTTAATTTTTTGTCAATAATTGGATGAATTGTGCCCTCCTTTCCCACATATAATTCATCTTCAAATTACTTTAATATATTTTATATGGATCCACATCCAATATTTTTGACCAATATTATATTGAATCTTCTTTTTTAGAATCTTTAAAATGTAAACGTCAACAAGACTCCATAATTTTCTTCTTTGATGTGTTTGGAGATTCCACCATGTTTCAGTTGTTAATCAGTATTTGAGATAGCACATTTGGCGTGATCAAAATATGTCTAAGTACCATTCCCATAAGGTTAGGAATATCATTACGTAAATCATTACACTTTTCAATGCATTTTTTGTTGGAATTAGTTATCATATTTCCCATTATTAACAAAAAATAATAATATAAACAATAGGAGAGTTCATTACCTTAAAAAATGGAAACATAAAAAACTAGAAGGAATAACATTTAAATGATAAGTATATCCTGAATTGTGATTCTCTAGGTTTCAATCTAGGTTATCCATGGTAATTATTCCTTTTATGTTTCTTAACTGATTTTTTTTTCAATTCCTTCATAATGGTTCATAAATAGGGTTTTGAATTTAGAGATAGTATCCCGTTGGAGTGTCTAATAATGTGTGTTTCAAAGCCTATTCTTCTTCAACTGGTGGCGATCAAGTCCAAATCAATAGGCCTTTTTGTGATTATTATCCCTAGGTATATCTGTTCCAAATGCATATCCACTTTTAATAAATTTACATATATTTATTTTTTGGGAAACTGTTCATTTTATCCAACACCTAAATTTTAGGATATTATTCTATACATTGAATTATTGCTCGGTTTATCTCTAATATACTCTTGTATTAATCCCCAAAAATAACTCGACCTTCCTATGATTCCATATATAGTGATCCAATACATTTACAAATATTATTACATTATTTTTAATATAAATATCCATTAAAAAATTATCTGAAAGGCCTAGTTTCTTTAGAAGATTAGATTCATAATGAAAAAAAGTAAGACTAAAATAAAATGAATTTATTTTCTCCTCCAAAATGAGCTCCAAAAAAATTCAATCTCCTAAAACAATATAGTATTACCTAGGGAATAAATTGAAGAAATGGGTGATCTAAAAATATCATTAATGGAATAACATAATAAAAAAACATAAAATATTAGTTAAAAGTGTTACATGAGATCATAAAAGAGAAGGAGTCATGAGTAATCACATGGGAGAACAAAATAAAGAACATTATTTCATAATATTGTGAAAAGGTATTAAATGTGGATTCATCATAAAAAATAACAAAAGAATATGTCCAATATTACCCCCAAGATAATACTAAAAGTTGAAATAATTCCCATTAAGGTTTAGGTTCCGTCCTTAATCTCATATACGGTGTCTCGTGATATTACAAAATTACCCAATTCATTAGAGTGATATATTGTTTTAGGACCACCATTTAAATTCATATTATGTAAATTCATTTATATTACAAAAAAATATATCAATCATAAGGTATAAAAACAATAATAACCCATGAAAAAAAAGAGGGTTTCATAATCTTTCCTCATATCATAATGAAAATATATTTATTAAACAATTCAATTTAAAATTGATCATAATTCCTGAATTACCAAATTAGACTAAGGGATAATAATCAAGGTATATATTTTAGGTACATATATACATAATTTGGAAGTAGTCTATAATATAAAAATTTTCTTTAATAATAATAATTTCATTAAAATATTACATCGAATATTTTTTGAGTAAAATGCCCTTTCGCATTGAAATCAGTTATTAAAAATATAAAAATTAAGAAATATTATAGAAAAAATTATCAATAAAAATAAAAATTTATACATCTAAATGAATCTTCTAATAATTCAGTGGTCAAAATATGGATAATTTTTACCTGACGTATATAAAATATTCCCTTCACATAGTTGTAAAAGGATTAAAAAGTACCTTTTTCAGAAAATGATGCAACGATTTATTTTAAACAATTTTTTTAAAAATTAAAATGTAACTATATATATCTACAATATATAATTTTAAAGTATTAATAAAATATTATTTAAATCATTTTATGGAAAATATGGATATTTAAGAGAAATCATTTTCGACTGAAATTTGAAGAAGAAATTTTTTTTCTCAACAACAGCTTCACAATTATTTTAAGATCTAAAGAGAGGTAAATGGTAATATTTCATGAACATTTCATGAATAAATAGACAAGAATAAAATTATATTGGTTTATTAGACTATTATAAAATAATTTCAGTCTATGGAAATTCAAGATTAATCAATCCCAAGTTTAAATGAGATTAAAGAAAAACTACCTTCTGCTTTGGAAAAGTTTAAACCATAACCAAAATGAAATTAATATTTTTAGTTGAAACATTAACTAATGTTAATGTAATTTGATACAAAATTTTACTTAAAAAATTGGAAGTATATATTCATCATAAGAAAATATATCTGTGTAATACCAAAAAATGTCTCAATAGAGTGGAAATTTAGACGATATCCCTTACAATGATTATATTGTTGAAGTGGAGATTAATAAATGAATTGATTATATATACCAAATGTAAATAAAAATAATTTTAATTTTAATTTAAAATAATAATGAGAAATTATACACCAAATTTTATAATATCCTTGAAAATGATTAACAATTATGACCTAATGAAATAAAATGATTCCTGAAATTTATTACAATTTGGTAACATTTAATTCAAATACCCTTTGATGATATAATTAATATTAAAACCTAAAATTACGTGAATTATGATGGATTAGTGATGTTACATGGAAAATTTTCAGTATGTATACCAGATAAAATAAAGAAATTTTGAATATGAAATGTGCCCCACATATATAAAAAAGAGACGAAAATCTCTTACCTCGAGTCGAGACATATCTTGTATGTATGTTAAATACAATATAATAAAAATATATCATTTATTTTTCCTGAAAATCTAAAATTTTTAATACCTTATACTTAAAATATTTATTTCTTTTATTTTAATTACTTAATTAATTACATATTTAGTTTTTTTCATGTATGGTGTTTTGAGGACGCTCAGATCATAATTTCAAAACAATGTCAGTGTTTTGACCATAAAAAAGTGATCATTATTAAAAAATATATATATAATAATAATAATCACATGATTATCATTTATATATATAAATTATAATTCCAAAATAAACCAATTAAATATGCCTACGAAAATTGATCTATTCTACAGTCTTAGAGACAGTAGGTCGTATGTATGCAAGAGTAAAATTTCCATTTTTCAACAGTCATGATGAGAAAAACATAAGTGTTATTTAATATTTATATAATTATAATTATATAGTAAATATCATATTATTTCTTCAAATACACATTCATATTAAATCCTTGTGATTCTATAAAAAACATTGAATCAAATTACTTCACGAGATGGTAGTGTGTGGCGCACAAAAATGATATTATCATATTTCAATGGATGGTTAGGTAAGAAGGTATATGATATGTTAATTTTCTATAATTATTATAATGTAATTAATATCATATATATATACATTAAATCCATCATAAAAAATATTCTAGAAATTTGATGATGGAAGATGAATTACATTCGTTCATGAGGCGGAACTTCGCTGTACATAGTGATGATAGTTTCATTTACCATTTAATTGAATAAGAGATAGATTAATATTTTTACATTAAAATAATAAGATATAATTTTATTTTTGATAATTATGTTATTATATCCTTAATATATTGTAATATTTCATTGATTTGGATGAATGAATAAAACAAATATTATTGATGAAGATGAATACCTTCTCTTAGAAGAACCTCCTTTGGATCTCTTATTACTTACCCCAAGGTTAGTCTTCTGGGAACACAGGGAGATATATAATTTGTATAGATATGTTTTTGTGAGATATTTTCAGGTATTAGTAGAGAAAAATATCTTGATTCGTGAGAATAATTGATGTGATAGTTTCCCTTTAATAACTAAAGTGGGTGGAATTTTTATAAATGCCCAAAACTATCCAATAATGTAAAGTCATGCTCAATAAAAGTGCAGACAAAACTGATAAATAAAATATTTTTATGGGTGATATAATTTATACACAGCTATAATATTAAAAAATATATATTTTATAAACATTTAATTCTATTTTACCCTAAATTTACTCAAATTACCATTTTGGTTTTTACCCCGAAGACTAGTTTTTTTACTATTTTTACTATTCATTATTACCAAAATTTATTTGAACATTATAATTAATATTATTTATTATGATTTCAAATAATTAATACATTTTATAAATTCAAATATTATATGTGGGATAATTAAATTTACTGAAAAATCCATAAAATGTGTCGATAAACAGTTTTTAGTGAAATGCATTTTTCATGCAATAAATGACCTTATATTTACATTGTGACTTACAATAATCATTATATGAAATTAAATTCCTATAAATATAATTATATTCTATGAATTTAATTTAAACCATTCATTAAGAGTGGTTACATTAATCAATTAAAATGGATAAACATTATGAAAATAAAAGTAGTTTTTTGAAACCCACGTTTTTAAACATAAAAAAAATTAGACCAAAATCTTAAGAATAGATTTTTAAATTGAAAAAAAAATAATATAAATGAAATTGTTAAAATTAGAATTTAATATTAAATCCAAAATATATTTTTAATTTTAAATTAAAATATTTAATGAAAATAAAAGGGATTATTTTGGAAAATATGTAACTTTCACTATTCACTGAAAAATAACAATTTAAAGAAAATTCCAAAAAATTACTATAAGTTTATTTTCATATTCTGATTTAAAAAATGGTGTTATTTTTATAAAACAAAATTTCTTAAATTTATATAAATATATTATAATCCATTCTCACAAAATATATAAAAATCATCTTTGAATGAAATGTATTTTTTTTTTAAAAAAGCTTTTATTACAAATTGAGTGATTATTCATTAAGAATTATCAATAAATTCATATTTTTTGTAAAAATTTCATAAATTATTATGTATTTTCATATACTTCAATTTATAGTCTAGGTTATATCATTAACGTTTAAATAAAAATCTTTCAATATTATATCATAGTTCATTTATACTCAATGTCATGTGTTGAATACTTTATCAAACTTTGTTTATTTGAAAAAATTAGGTTATTTAAAATAAAGTAAATGTGATATCATATTTTTCATGCGCATTTCTATGTGATATATTTATATTTTATTTCAATATATCTCATATCACTTCATTTCCTATAGGAATTTATTGAATCATTTTTAATATATATATATATATATATATATAATTTTATGTTTTTTATCTTATCATATGGTGCCATATTATTTTCATTTTATTTGGTATTTTCAATTGTATTTTGTTATTTTGATAAGAAAATATATCCCACCACATATTTCTTCCCTCTTGATTCTAGTCATCATCCATAATCAATAGAAATGGGGTCTTATAGTAGAACACCTAGACTAGTCACCAACAAAGTGGGTGCCATTGGAGTCAGGTTGTGTCAATAAAATATGATATTATTTCTGTCGTCCGAATTATATTTTGAAAAGTATCTTTTTTATTTTAGTTTTGGTAATTACATAAATATTTTTTATCAAATCTGTGTTAATTATATCAATCTAGGGAGACTAATAAAATGATATTATGGATGTTTCAATCCTATATAAGTATTATAATATTATAGTGACTAAAATGGGAAATGAGAACAGTTTTTTTAAAGTGTTTCTAGATGGATACATGTAATATATAGTTCTTATGAAAAATCTCTCATTCTTTAGAACTTATTATATTTTATTTTAAAATTTCAATAGATTTTAATTTATGGGAAATTTGAGGTAATGTAATTTTTTAGGGATTGTGATTTATAAATTTTATGAGTTTAATTCAAGTGTTCATGTACAAAAATATGGGTATAAAATAATTTTGGGAGGTATTTATTGTGAATTATAAGAAATGGAAGTGGGTAGTGGTGGCAGGAGGACACTAGAAATATAATCCTACCAGATATCCACTAGATCAAACATTGGCCTAAAAAATGTTGTATCTATTGTTAATAATATAGTAATAGTCCAAAAGGAACCTGATGGTTCCATCATGTGTTTAGTTAATAGAAATTTTTAATAATTTTTGTTATGTCTTGTTTTGTTTATATTTGGTGCAGGATAGACATATTTTGATAGTCTAACCCAACTATATTATAATTTGGTGTGGGGTAAAGAATTTGAACTTGGACTATATCGACCCCTCCCTCTCCCTTTCTCCCTTAATGGGAAAATTTTTTCAATGTGATTCATTATACTGAATTGGATATAATTATATTTTCCCTCCCCTATTATTTTTCTACCTTTTTTAATTTGATACAATCATATTCAGTTATTTAATTTTTGGATTTAACTAAACATAGTGGAACAAAATTTAACAATGGGGACTTTCCTCCTAAGACATCATAGAGCTTAATATATGAAATTTTTATTCCACTAAATCATTACATTGAATCAAAACACCAAATAGGGGTTTTTATTATTAATTTTCTCGAAATTAATAAACTAAATAGATTTTATAAATGACGAAATTTTGGTATTTAATAAATTTTTATATATTATATTTTCTTTGATGGATGGGATAAGATAAAATAAATTTTTTAATTTTTATGAACCATATTACCTTCAATTCTCTTGATTATTTTGAAGAATTTTTATAAATGGGTATTTATTAGAGGATTCAATTTAATTTACATTATGATTATTAATTTTACTATTGTAATTGAGTCTTAATTATTATTATTAAATCCCAATGTTTTTTACAAATTAATAGGGTAACTCAATATTGGTTCTACATAAAGTTATAAATAATCCATATAATGTGAGATAAATGGTTCATTTCAGTGTAATTTTAAATAGTTATATAGTGGAATCACTTATATATGGGTTTATTAGTTTTTAATAGAATCATTTATAAATATTAATAGTGATAGTTTGAGAATGGTATAAAATTATCTTATTTTTTAAAGATAATTATTATAAAGAAAAGATTTATTTAATTTCAAAGTTAATTTGAAATGGGTTCCTTCATAAAAATGGTAGTTTAAATAATTATTTATAGTATAGGTGACCTCTTTTATTAATGGTGGACCTTGGATTTTAAATTTTCTATTTTTCCTTTTTCATATAATTTTAATCAATGTGGTGTGACCATCAAAGATATGTTTAAAAAGAAATTTATTTCATGAATTATGAATTAGTTTTAAATGATATTTTAATCTTTGTTATCCATTTTTCTTAAAAGTGGATATTACTAGCCAAGTGCTAACTTGTAAATTTCGTAAATTGGTGTTTTCCTCACAATTTTTATAAGGCTTTTGATATGACTTTTTTCATATTCAGCTGTGTTTAATTTTATTATATTTTAATTTGGAATACTAAATCCATTGAGTGGTACTATAACAAGATTATGTAAATAGGTATTTTAATAAATTTTTATAATGATTTTTTTGTGAGTATTGGTTAGTTGTAAATGCTTTAGGGTAAGCATAGTATCAAGGGTTGATATATGTGATTCTTTGAAATAGTTTATGGAATGACTATATTTTGGGCTAATGAATATTTGTTTCTTAAATTTAGTGTATTGAACTTGAAAAGGTGAAATTCTATTTAATCATTTCACACATCGGGATTGCATATATGTTTTGAACCCCAACTTCTGTATGGTTGGTTATGGGTTTTTTATGGAACTCATGTGTGATATATAAATGATATATTGAAATATAAGTGGATTTAGAAAATCAAGATGATTATTAAATCACTTGTTATTATTTAAAATTGGCCATATTATAAATATTTTATATTTCCCTTATAGGTGTGGGAGGATTGAATAAATTTTGTGCGGGATTGATTTCATTAGGTAAGGTAGGCCTATTTAATTCATTTTGTGAAATATATATCTTGGATTGAGTTAGATTACATAATGTGAGGGAGAGTTAGCGCATTATTAATTATTAGGGATTTAAACAATAAATTGGTCATGGAACTATTAAACTTTAAAAACCACATATCCATTATATGGTATGAAATTTAGGGGGAATTTGAATTTTTGAATTTCGTGGGTTGTTCATTTTAAAAATCGAGGCTCAGAATGTTATTCAAATGGAATTAGCATCTAAAAATAGTTAGTTAATATGTGGAACCAATTTTATAAGGAATCTTGGGGAACTGAGTAAGTGTCCAAGGAAGCATGGGGTTCTCGGGGTGACAACAACCTCACTGAAGTGCCCACTAGCTAGCAGCCGACTAGCCACGAGGAAGACACTGACATGTTGGTGGCATTAAAAGGATGAAAAATTTTGTTTTTATCTCTACATATTTAATAAGGGAATCCTCATATCCCCCCCATAACTCCCCCTTCATTCTCTCATGGTGAATAGGGATAAAACGCCTTCCACTTTCTGTTATTCCTCTTCCAAGGGATGGTTTTTCATGACATTTTAGGATATTTTAAGGTAATTCTCACCCTATAATGACATTTTCTCTGTTTCATATCTTTTTTTATGATTTTTATATCCTAGAATAGATATTTTATGGTGATTCAACTATATCATGGTGGAATTAGCTAAGCATGATCAATATTATACTCTTCCTAGGAAAACGACATCCTGTAACATTGTCTTCATGTGATGGAACATCATTTTGGTTTGGTTATATATTTCCATGAACCTTTCAATAATTTAACATTTAAATTAAATTTTATTAATGATGTAAATGTATATTGTTGTTCTGTATTTTAGTTGGTGTATAATTGATGTTGTGATTGGGATGGTCGACACCATATTGCTTGAAGAATAGTTTTTATTGGATGGGGCAATGAGTTTACGCCATTTATTCCAAGTTATTTTTTTAATTAATTTTAAATTAAATAGTTAATTGGTTATAAATATTTTCTATAAGATAGGGATTCTTGTGGGTTTGTGGTGACCCTATGAGATGGGATGGGATTTTTTTATCCTTGGAAACATATACAGAGCTCACAAGATGATAATAGAAAAGGGGTAAATTTTCATAAGATTTAGGTGGTCTTGGTACTAGTCATATAGTGTTTATACTTTTTTTATTATTAATGTGATTGGAAGTATCTCCCAAAAGGGAATTTTCCAACCTAAAATGATTTAAAATTTTTATCTAAAATTAAAAGAATAAAATAATTAAAAATGAAACATCTGGAATTATATAAATGTTTTTTAATTAAATTGAATGTATTATTTGAAATCCTAGAAGAATCATAAAAAGTTCCACGGTCTAAAAAACCATTCAGCATAGGATATGTTCCTCAACCTCTTATTTTTGATGTCGTGATATAATTTCTTTCTTTTTATAGGTGACCCCTATGGGTAAGACCATAAATGTGTTTTGTGGACTAGAAGGAAACCAGTGTAAGTTCTATAGTGACCCCAAAGTGTGGGACTGAGATAGACTATAATTTTCATCCCTAGAGGGCCTTAGTAGACCTTACATATAGAAGGGAGTGGTTATTTAGAAATGGATGATCCTTAAGTGACATTATTATCTCTTTATTTCCCATTTAATATTTAGGATTAATAAGTTTTCTTATGATAGAAGATGGGCCTTGTGAGATCTCCCTATAGAGAATCCTATGAATCTTGAACTAGGAGTCTAGTGAGTCCACATGTTGATCATGATGATGTTTAGTATTGTAAAACCCTATAAGTCACAAGTGTTAATCTAATAATTGAGTCATAGCAAGAGGATCCCTTATTGTGCACCTCTTTTATATAACCTCCTTAAGAACACTAAGAGATACTCTAATAGTAGAATGGACCCAGACATAAACATGAGGACCTAGTCCCACAAAGGGTCTCTTTCCTACAATGTGATCCACGGGACCCATTGTAGGTTAATCAACAAAATATTGTCCCTAACAAGTCATAACATAAATTATATGAAAAAATTTGTAAATTATATAATTTATCTCATATAAATATACTTTTAGTTGTGGTTTTGATAAATAAATTTAAAAAAATATAGTGGCACACGAAATATTATACTAGTATTTTATAATATGATTGGAATGAAATACGCCGCATATAAAAACACCAGAAGATAATCCTGAGAAAATTTATGAGGTAGATTCCTTATGTTTCATATATGAGTCACTAAGAGTTATGAGGAAATTCAAAAAACTACTTTGATTTAGATTCAAGTTTAGAATCATTATAGGACTAAGATAAGGCACTATGGTGTTGGAAAAACATAGGTTGGTGTCAAGCTTGTGATTGATATAGGTACTATGTTGTTTGAACTTAGGATCTTATGATACAAGAGAGTACCCATACTATGATTACATGTGATTAGGTCATCCTCATTGGTCACACATGGAGACTGATGATTATGGATTAGTGATCTATCAAGTTTGAGCTGAGTATTGAAGGAATTTATGAAACACGTATAGAATATTCAAACTAATGTTTCTGGATGATAATATGATTTTTCTATATGTTTATAGAGGATTTCATTGATGGATCAGGTGTAGTGGCATGACTGATTCCGGATGAAACTCAATGAAAGCATTATAGGTTGATGTGGTTGATATGTAAGCGTGTCTGGGGAGGATAATGTCACAAGAGATTATAATGAAAATCATTAGATTAGTGCTTGAGGAGCACTAATAAGGATAGTCATATGGTGGGGTGTACACTATATGCTATTGAGGGAATGACCACAATGTTAAAGAGTGTTTCGATGATGACGTGTATGGTGTTACCATGAGCCAGTAATGGGAAATAAATTTACATTTTTTATTAGTGCTTGTTTGTTAGTGGAATGTTCATGTCTATACCTAATTTTTTTGTATTGGTTGGATCATAGTTTGTGATGATATAGAATTCAATTTAGTAGAGAAATGGTAAAGACACTACCACAATATGTAGTATAATATTAGTTTTGAGAACACAACCCTTATGTTGAAGGGTCAAGAATGAAATGAGTTCAGTTATAAATTATTAGTAAGGAATAGAATGATAATGAAATTGAAAACTCAGTTTAAAATGGATTCCTTGTAGGAATCCTAGTGTGGTTTGGATGTGATATTGGGACATGTCATAGATGTGGATTTGGGATTGGGGTAAAATTTAGTAACATATGAATTTATTAAGATTTTTGTTTTGGGGTACTCATGGTTCACTAGGGCATGATGGTTAGTATAAAAACCTGCACTTATTTCGTACAAAATCTTGAATTTATTCAAGAAAACACTTCCTTTTACATTGAGGATCTTTTCAAGTTTAGAGATTTAGAGAATTAAGACAAAACATTCATAACATTACACATTGTTACATAGTGGATGCCATAAAATCAGTTTCCATTTTCCTCAGAATATAAAACATTAAAACATAAAACAAGACTCCTTGGAAATTCTTCAACATTTAACATGTATTCCTTCCTTTTATTACTCATCCATTAACCTGTGAAACATCATTTAAAAACTTAGGATGAGCACAAAAGCTCAGTAAGGTATGAAAAAGAAGGAAAAATCACATTAGTCCATGAATACGCAGGACGTATGAAAACATTTTCAGAGGACATGATTTCCACCCATAAATACATACTTTGTGTAACATGATATTTACACAAGATCCACACAAACATAAATATAATCATAGAGGAATCATGGGGCATTACTTACATAATCTTGTAACCATCTTGGCTACCTTAAAATTTGTAACCCTCACGGCCACCTTACTTTGTGTAACCATCACAGTTACACTTGGAGTAACCATACGGCCGACCTCCAAATTACTCATACCCAATGAATTGGAGGGAAATTTAGGTCCCACCCTTCATCATAAACAATTCCCAATAACCAAAACATAAACAATAGCATAAAAACATACCTTTTGAATCTTATAAAACAGAATTTTAAAAGAGGATTTTAGAAGAAAAGTCCTTTATAAACATCATATACTTGAAGTGAGACTTAATTGAGTTGATGGAATATGTATATACTCTTTAAATACACATAATGAAACATAATATAAACATAACCCATCACACAAACGATTTAAATAGCACATAAATTATAAAGTAGAAGGTTAACCCAAAGAATAGAAATCGGGTTAAGAATTCCCTTACATTGGGCTTGTCTTACTTCAAAATTGTTTAAACCTCATGTATAATGGTTAAAAGAGTGTTATTAGTATTTTACAGAAACATGTTCATGTTTATAACATCTTATATGGTCATTTCATAACCTCATTTCACCCCTTAATTGTTAGTATTTTGTTCCTTGCATTATTTTGGGTGAGTTGTTTTGTGATTTTCACAATTGGTTCATGGTGAATCGTTCTTGTTGATTGGAAGTGAAACTCCATAATTGGAATGGAGTAGTATTTACATATTTCCAGTACCATAAATTATACCATTTATCACTTTAGTGCTTTATATGATGATGATTTATAAGTTAAAACATTAATTATGTTCATTTAGATAATTTAAGTGGTTCTTTGATAATTACAACCTCATTTACTCTTATAAATTTGAACCATGGGTACAAAAGAATTACAGAACCATATATGAGTTATAAAACATATATTATAACCTGTTTCAACCATATAAATGGTTTCATGACCAGACTTGAATGAATTAATGGAAAGTGTAATTACATCGTCCACGATGTCGGTAATTCGACACATCACGGACAATGTTCTTATTCCTTAAATAAGTGAGAGAGGAGAGGAATAACGATTTGTAATTTTCCATAAACATGAAAACATCCATAATATACATGATTCTGGAGACTTAATTCTTCTTGGATAATAGGGGGTGATGAAAGAACAGAAAGGAATCATGAAATAAAGAAAACATGAGAAATTTCTTACGGAAATTCGGCAGCCTAACGACATCTCTTAAAATTTCATATAAAACAAGATTTATGAGAGGAATAGAATATATCATCATTAATACAAAATTTAGACAGTAAGGGGAAATATTTAATGAAATATCCCAACAAAATAAAAAGGTAAAGGAAGAGAATAACATAAAATGGAAGAAAAGAAAGAAAATAAAAGAGGTTGTTTACCTCTTGATCTCTTCTCATTGAGATCCTTCTTAAGGGCTTTGATTTTGGTATTTTCGTGAGACCAGCAGCTCTAAGACGTGGGGAAGAAGATTGGGGAGGGAATTTGGCAGAAATTAGACAATTACCAAGGCTTGAGAGGTGTGGGAGGAAGAGGGGAGTGAGGGTGATATTTATAGTGGAGGAGGGGAGGTATTTTAGATTACTTTAATTATTATTATAATATTTTTATCAAGACTGTGAATAATCTCAAATAAAGTGGCCATAATTAGTGAAAATATCAAGTGAGTTCGAAGAAAGTGGCCTTGAATCTCTTACGATGTCATAAATAGTGCATTTTTACTGATAAATTGATTATACGGTATTTTATCGTATTTCACTATTCACCGAAAATTCAAGAGTTTCAGAAAAATACAAAAATTTACCCCAACCATTTTTCGATTTGTAGAAATAAAAAATGAACTCTATTTTTCAAAAATAATTTTCTAAATATTTTTAATTTAATTTTTAAATAAGGTCACAGTTAATTTGAAAAATAACAATATTGAAGTGAAATTAGTTTTATGTGACATTGGAAAATTAATTAAGATCCCATTATCCTATTGCCATGGGAAAATAAAATAATATTATTATTTACTATTCATGAGGTCATATTACTATTCATATTACTATTCATAAGGGCATGTTACTATTCACCAAAAAAACAAGTTTGTTTCATCAGACTCTAAATAACATACTGAACACAATTGTAGATGACAGTTTCTTGAAATTCAAATCATAGAAGAAATAAAATTATATTTAATGGATACTTATAAATATATAGCACAAAATTTCAAGCATTTTCAATTTATTTTTAGAAAACCTTGGGATGTTACATTATCCACACCTTCTTGAAATTGTGTCCCCGCAATTTTATTTACTTATTAAACAACTGAGGGTATTTTTCCCTCATAGCATTTTCAGACTCCCATGTTGTTTCTTTAACCATGTGGTTTCTCCACAAAACCTTTACCTGGTGGATTACCTAATTCCACAATACCTGTTCTCTTCGATCAAGAATCTGAACCGGTTTTTCTTCATAAGAAAGGTTCTCTGCCAGCTGAACTGCTTCTGGCCTCAAGACATGTGATGAATCTGGAATATACTTTCTCAACATCGAAACATGCAAAACATTGTGTACCTAAAATAAGCTCGGAGGCAAAGCTACGCGGTATGAAACTGTTCCAACTTTATCCAAGATTTCAAAATGACCGATGAACCGTGGACTTAGTTTCCCTTTCTTACCGAAATGCATCACACTTTTCCAATGAGAGATTTTACAGAAAACATGGTCACCTACCTCGAAAGAGAAGTCCTTCCTTCTGTTATCTGCTTAACTTTTCTGCCTGCTCTGAGCTGTCCTCATGTGTTTCTGGATCATCCTCACTTTCTCATCCACTTCTTCTACTAATTCTGGCCCCATCAACTTTCTTTCACTGACTTCATCCCAAAACGTAGGAGTCTGACACCACTTTCCATACAAGGCCTCAAAAGGTGTCATCTGAATACTGGAATGGAAACTGTTATTATAAGAAAACTCAACTAATGAAATATGATGATCCCAACTTCCCTGATAGTCAATTGAACAAGCTCGAAGCATATCCTCCAAAGTTTGAATCGTTCGTTCTGACTGCCCATCTGATTGAGGATGACAAGCTGTACTGAAATTCAACTATGTGCCCAAAGACTTCTGAAGTCCCTTCCAAAATTTATAAGTGAACCCGGGATCTCGGTCAGACACAATGGAAAGAGGAACTCCATGTAACCTGACAATCTCATTGAGGTACAATTGAGAAAGCTGATCTAATGTCACTGTATCTCGAATAGAAAGAAAATGAGCAGACTTTGTTAGCCGATCAACAATAACCCATATCACATTGTTACCTCGAGAAGTCTTTGGTAGTCCCACCACAAAATCCATGGATATATTCTCCCATTTCCATTCTGGCACTGGAAAAGGCTGAAGCATCCCCTTCGGTAACTTCCGCTCTGCTTTAACCTGCTAACATGTCAAACATTTCATTGTAAAATCAGCAATATATTTTTTCATCCCATTCCACCAGTAATACTCTCGAAGGTCTCTGTACATCTTAGTACTTCCAGGATAAATAGAAAATGGAGAAGTATGAGCTTCACCCAACAATTCTTTCTTCAGTTGGGAATCACAAGGCACACACAACCTTTTTCCAAACCTTAAAACACAATCTTTATCAAGATTAAATTCTGGAAACTTACCCATTTTAACCAATTCTACCTTTTTCTGTAGGTCACAGTCTTCCCTCTGTGCTTTCATAATTCTGTCTGACAACGAAGACTGCACTGAAACCTGAAACAAAACAGATATATTCCCTACAACAACAACTTCTAAGCCAAAATTCATCAAATCATTAATCAAGGGATCATGTTCCAAATGTAGCATGGTTAATGATGCATGATTTTTCAGACTTAATGCATCCTCTACTTTGTTTTCTTTTCCAAGATGGTAATTAATCGTGCAGTCATAATCCTTTATCAGTTCTAGCCATCTTCTCTGCCTCATGTTTAATTCCTTCTGAGTGAATATATACCTAAGACTTTTATGGTCAGTATATATTTGGCATTTGGTTCCGTTTAGATGATGCCTCCATATTTTCAAAGCAAAAACCACAGCTGCCAATTCGAAATCATGTTTGGGATAATTTAGCTCATGAGGTTTAAGTTTTCTCGAAGCATAGGCAATTACCTGATCATTCTGCATCAAAACACAACCAAGTCCCTTCAAAGAAGCATCACTGTAGATGACAAACTCAACATTCCGGGAAGGTAAGGCCAAAACTGGAGTATTCACCAATCTCTTCTTTAGTTCCTGAAAACAAACATCACATTCCTCTATCCAAACAAATTTAACCCCTTTCCTTGTTAACTTAGTTATTGGGATAGATAACCGTGAAAAGTTCTTAACAAACCGTCGGTAATAACTTTCTAGGCCCAAAAAATTGCGAATCTCTGTAACATTTGTGGGTCTTGGCCATTTATCAACTACTTTTGTTTTGTCAGGATCAACTGTTATTCCATCCTTATTTACAATGTTCCAATGAAAAGAAATTTGTTGCAACCAAAAGTCACACTTGCTAAATTTTCCATATAGATTCTTTTCTTTTAATATTTGTAAAACAACCCTTAGATGTTTTTCATGCTCCTCTTTATTTTTAGAATAAACCAGAATGTCATCAATAAATACAACCACAAACTTATCCAAGAACTCATGAAATACTCTATTCATAAGATTCCTGAATACAGCAGGTGCATTAGTTAACCCAAATGGCATAACAACAAATTCATAATGACCATATCTAGTATGAAAGGATGTTTCTGGGATGTCATCCTCCTTCACCTTCAGCTGATGGTATCTGGATCTCAAGTCAATCTTGGAAAAGTACTGAGCTCCCTGGAGCTGATCAAACAAGTCATCAATATGAGGCAAAGGATACTTTTTTTAACAGTGATGTTATTCAAAGCTCTATAATCAATGCAATGTCTCATGGAACCATCTTTCTTTTTAACTAACAAAACAGGTGCTCCCCCTGGTGAAGTACTGGGACGAATGAAGCCTTTGACAAGCAAATCCTGCAACTGATTTTTCAATTCAAGAAGTTCTATTGGAGCCATACGATATGGGGGTTTTGAAATTGGCTTATCATTAGGAACTAAGTCAATTGTGAATTCGACTTCTCGTTTAGGTATGACACTGGGTAACTCCTCAGGAAAAACATCAAGGTATTCATTTACCACTGGAACATCATTAATTTTAATAGTTCCCTTGTTTTCAACAATATGAGCTACATAACATTCATTTCCATATTTCAGAAGTTTCTCAGCTTCTTGATATGTTATCAATTGTATGGGTTCATTCTTGTATACAAACTTAAACTCTTTCTGAAAAACAACTTCTTTAGCTCTACAGTCAATCTTATCATGATAATCAGAAAGCCAATCCATCCCTAGAATCACATCAAACTCAACTAAGGGTAAAACAACAAGGTTTGCAGGTAAAATATTTCCACATACCACAATAGAAATATTATTATAATTCCTCTTTGCTATAACATTTCCCCCTGGTGTTTTAACAACATGTTCGGGTATCATTTGTTGAGGTGATATTTCCAATTTACTATAAAATTTCTCTGAGATGGAGGAATGTGTAGAACCCGTATCAAACAAAACTTTAGAAAAATATGAGTGAACAAACAAAGTACTTGATACAACTTCATTGGATGGCCCAACACCTGCTGACGTAGTCGCAAAGGATCTCACTACACCTTTCTGCTTGTAGTCTGGCTTCTTTGCATCATTTGGATCACTCTTTGGATAGGCATTTGCATAGTGACCCATCTCACCACATTTAAAACACTTTACAGTTTGCTTATCAGGATTAGTCTTTGGATCATTTTCATTGAAATCTAGGGCCATATGTCCAAACTTACCACATTTAAAACACTTCCCAGTTTTGATAAGACATTCCACAGGGTGCTTCTTGCCACACTTTTCACAAACTGGAAACTGGATTTTCTTACCATCAGATTTATTTGGTTGATTCTTACCCATTGCTTTCCAATTGGTCCTCTTCTTCTCTTTGTTTCCAAATTTCATGTGATCGTCACCAAACTCCATCTCTACCCTCTCAGCACATCGGACAAGTTTCTCATAACTTTTGAATTCACGGGAGGCCAACTCCCTTTGATACCTTGGCTTCAATCCTGAGTAAAAGCGGTTGATTTTACTATCGAGATCCAGAATAAGATTTGGAGCATACCTCACCAGTCGGGTGAAGTTCGCCTCATACATAGCCACTGAATCTTTTCCTTTTGTTTCAATTCAAGGAATTGTTTCTCCATTCTAAGTCTCACCACCTTAGGAAAATATTTTTCAAGAAAAAGACTTTTAAATTCAATCCCACACTAAGGCATCAAAACCCTCTCTACCCCTGATATTCCTTACCATTAAACACTACTGATTAGGTTCCCCTTCAAAACGATAAACGGAAAGACTTACCGTTTGATTTTCCGAACATCCCATAACATCAAATATCTTTTCAAGGGCTTTAATCCATCCTTCTGCAGCCAATGGGTCAGAATATCCATTAAATGCAGGAGGATGTTGTCTCATAAAATGTTCCACCACTGTCATGTTTCGTTTGGGTACCTCTATTTTTCCTCTTTCATGGATGGCAGCACCATTTATTGCCTGCGTTAGCTGAGCCATTACTGTCACAAACTGCTCGGTTCCAATCCCTACCATTCTGGGCTGTAGATCAGGAAGGATGTCATTCTGTCTGTGCCTATCCTCTTCAGCATCCATGTTCCTTCTACGGACAACCATTCTAAACAAACATTTCTTAGATGAAGCAACATGGTGATATTTAAATTCTATAACAAATTAAACATATAGTGAAAATTATTTATGGTATTCTATTTGCATCACCTTAACCCCTAAAGTTATCTAAACCATACTATGATACCAACTATAAAAACCCACACTTATTTCGTACATAATCTTGAATTTATTCAAGAAAACACTTCCTTTTACATTGAGGATCTTTTCAAGTTTATAGATTTAGAGAATTAAGCCAAAACATTCACAACATTACACATTGTTACATAGTTGATACCATAAAATCAGTTTCCATTTTCCTCAGAATATAAAACATTAAAACATAAAACAAGAATCCTTGGAAATTATTCAACATTTAACATGTATTCCTTCCATGTATTACTCATCCATTAACCTGTGAAAAAATCATTTAAAAACATGGGATGAGCACAAAAGCTCAGTAAGGTATGAAAAATAAGGAAAAATCACATTAGTCCATGAATATGCATGACGTATGAAATCATTTTCAGAGGACATGATTTCCACCCATAAATACATTCTTTGTGTAACATGATATTTACACAAGATCCAAACAAAAATAAATATAATCATAGAGCCATCATGGGGCATTACTTACATAATCTTGTAACCATCTTGGCTACCTTAAAATTTGTAACCCTCACGACTACCTTACTTTGTGTAACCATCATAGTTACACTTGGAGTAACCATACGGCCGACTTACAACTTAGTCATTCCCAATGAATTGGATGAAAATTAGGTTCCACCCTTCATCATAAACAATTCCCAATAACCAAAACATAATCATAGAACATAAACAACAGCATAAAAACATACCTTTTGAATCTTATAAAACAGAATTTTAAAAGAGGATTTTAGAAGAAAAGTCCCTTATAAACCTCATATACTTGAAGTGAGACTTAATAGAGTGGATATAATATGTATATACTATGTAAATACACATAAGAAAACATAATATAAACAGAACCCATCACACAAACAATTTAAATAGAACATAAATTATAAAGTAGAAGGTTAACCCAAAGAATGGAAATCGGGTTAAGAATTCCCTTACCTTGGGCTAGTCTTACTTCAAAATTGTTTAAACCTCCTGTTTAATGGCAAAAATAGTGTTATTAGTATTTTAAAGAAACATGTTCATGTTCATAACATCTTATATGGTCATTTCATAACCTCATTTCACCCCTTAATTGTTAGTATTTTGTTCCTTGCATTATTTTGGGTGAGTTCTTTTGTGATTTTCACAATCGGTTCATGATGAATTGTTCTTGTTGATTGGAAGTGAAACTCCAGAATTGGAATAGAGTAGTATTTACATATTTCCAATACCATAAATTATACCATTTATCACTTTGGTGCTTTATATGATGAAGATTTATAAGTTAAAAAATTAATTATGTTCGTTTAGATAATTTAAGTGGTTCTTTGATAATTACAACCTCATTTAGTCTTATAAATTTGAACCATGGGTACAAAAGAATTACAGAACCATATATTAGTTATAAAACATATATTATATCCTGGTTCAACCATATAAATGGTTTCATGACCATACTTGAACGAATTAATGGAAAGTGAAATTACATCGTCCATGATGTCGGTAATTCGACACATCACGGACAATGTTCTTATTCCTTAAATAAGTGAGAGAGGAGAGGAATAATGATTTTTTATTTTCCATAAACATGAAAACATCCAGAATATACATGATTATGGATATTTCATTCCTCTTGGATAAGAGGGGTGATGAATGAAGAGAAAGGAATCATGAAATAATGAAAAGATGAGAAATTTCTTACGGAAATTCGGCAGCCTAACAACGTCTCTTAAAATTTCATAAAAAACAAGATTGATGAGAGGAATAGAATATCTCATCATTAATACAAAATTTGTACATTAAGGGGAAATATTTAATGAAATATCCCAACAAAAGACAAAGTTAAAGGAAGAGAATAACATAAAATGGAAGAAAAGAAAGAAAATAAAATAGGTTGTTTACCTCTTGATCTCTTCTCCATGAGATCCTTCTTAAGGGCTTTGATTTTGGTATTTTGGTGAGACCAGAAGCTCTAGGACGTGGGGAAGATGATTGGGGAGGGAATTTGGCAGAAATTAGAGAATGCTAAAGGCTTGAGAGGTGTGGGAGGAAGAGGGGAGTGAGGGTGATATTTATAGTGGAGGAGGGGAGGTATTTTAGATTATTTTAATTATTATTATAATATTTTTATCAAGACTGTGAATAATCTCTAATGAAGTGGCCTTAATTAGTGAAAATATCAAGTGAGTTCGAAGCAAGTGGCCTTGCATCTCTTATGATTTCATAAATAGTGCATTTTTACTGATAAATTGATTATACGGCATTTTATTGTATTTCACTATTCACCGAAAATTCAAGAGTTTCAGAAAAATACCAAAAATTCACCCCAACCATTTTTTGATGTGTAGAATTAAAAAATGAACTCCATTTTTCAAAAATAATTTTCTAAATATTATTAATTTAATTTTTAAATAAGGTCACATTTAATTCGAAAAATAACAATATTGAAGTGCAATTAGTTTTATGTGACATTGGAAAATTAATTAAGATCCCATTATCCTATTTCCATGGGAAAATAAAATAATATTATTATTTACTATTCATGAGGTCATATTACTATTCATATTACTATTCATAAGGGCATGTTACTATTCACCAAAAAACAAGTTTGTTTCATAAGACTCTAAATAACATACTGAACACAATTGTAGATGACAGTTTCTTGAAATTCAAATCATAGAAGAAATAAAATTAGGTTTAAAGGATACTTATAAATATATACCATAAAATTTCATGCATTTTCAATTTATTTTTATAAAACCTTGGGATGTTACATTTAGTTCTATCCAATTGAGGATTTAATCACGAGTTTTCGGTAGAGTCAACTATGGACCTTAGAGATAGTATTTAAAGTTTGTTAAGTTTATATTATGTGTTAATATGTTGGGATTGTGTGTTTGGGGACACATCAATGGTTAGATCCCATCAGTTTAAAGAAGAGTATGTTATAGAGGTCATGGAAAGTGTTATTTTGTACAACATGAAACTAGTATTTGGAAACATTATAAATATAATTTCTCAAGTTTCAAGTGATGGGTTTTTATGGGAATTTATAATGGTCTAATCTTAGTTAATTTGGGAATGGACCATGTTACCTATGAAAAATTGTGGTGATCACTATAGTTTAGCTGATAATGTGAATGTCTCTAAGTAGATATATGTGTGGTTGACACATTATATTGTTTTTTTGTAATTTATTTTCCATATGAATCATTCTTTTTAAAAATAGAGGAATTTAGTTTTAAATACTCATCTATAAAATGTATTGTGAATTTAGGATTGGAATGAATCCTTCAACATTAAATTGATAAAAAAATCTAGGTTGATATGTTTCATCATTGAACCATCAAGACATCTCTATGTTGAAAAGATATATGGTGGAGATGTTTTGGGTTGTTAAATTAATGGGGAATTTGTAATTTTTAATTGAGTGGATGTTTTTTTAAGAATCGAGACTCAAAATGGTATATAGAGGGTTTTAATTCCACAAAATATGTATTTCTAAATAGTAATAAAGATCATATTGGACTCAAGAGACTCAAGGAAATATTGTAGATAGTATGGGGTTGTCAAGGTTTTATTAGTGGGGCCACAGCCATTGGATATCTTATTGAATTAAGAGGGTGGAAATTCCTTTTCCCCCCTAAATTATTTATGGGGTAGCCCCATCCATCTTTTCATTATTTTACACAGAGTAGGGTGTAAACACCCATCCCTATTTCACTTATACCTAGAATAAGGGGTGGTTCTTCTTTAAATTTTTTGGTGTTTTTAGGTACGTCTCTTTCTCGAGTGATCTCTTCACCCCCCCCCCTTCTCTGCCTATTTTTATTTTCACATTCTTCATCTAGGGATTTGATTCTAATTCTTCCAAATCTTGGTAGAATTGGATTAGCATGATGGAGTTTCTGATATACCAAGAAAAAGGGTGTTTTGTTAAACCATCTATATATTGTGTCTCATTATTTTGGTTTGGGTACATCACAATATTATTTTTTCTCTTTATTTTCATTTAAATTTAATTTTATTAATTAATAAAATAGTGGTTTGTGTTGGGGCATTGTAATAGTGTAGGTTTGGGGGTGTTTCAGGAACCGATGGCACCTTTTTTCTCAAGCAATCAAGGGGAAAGAATGGCTTCATGATTTTTCATCATTCATTATGAGTTTAAATTATCTTTTATACTAATTATAAATGTAATATTTAATTTGTTTTTTTTCTGTTTTCTGAGAGATAGGGATTCATGTTGGTTAGTAGTGGCCATTTGAGTTGGGACAAGATTGGTTGAGCCTTATTGAGCCTAAATGGATCTTCCAGTCATTTAATTAAAAATATAAAAATAATCATATGAGGTATGTGGTATTAATACCATCCCTATAGTATTTATTCTTTTTATTATGATACATCTGATATAATGCCTTTCTTGAAAGGGTATTGAATTATTAAAAAGTGTGAAAATGTTTTTATAAAATCATCTAGACAACCTAATTAAAAATTAAAATGTTATTAATTATATAAATGTATTTAAATTTAATGTTATATATTATTTAACTTTTTAGATGAATCACACAAGGTTCCAGTGGGCCCTAACAGACCCCGAGGAATATATTTAATTTCCTCAGCTACCCCTAATTGAGGACATTATATAATTGTGTCTTCTTCCTATATGTGTCTCTAATGAGTAATATCATAAATGTGTTGAGTGAACATAAATACCCTTATAGTATGTTCCTTAGTGACCCATGAGTGTGGGAGTATGATAAACTAGAATACTTGGACCTAATTGGCCATAATGAACCATCCTTGTAGAAAGGAGTGTGGATTTTGAAATGGTTGGCCCTCATGGGCCTTTGGTATAAGTACACATTACATTACAGTTGTTAGTAATGTTTATTTATCTTGAGATACAAGATGGTACTTATGCCATATCTTTGGGGAAATTCATATGAGGCTTAATCCAAGAGGATAGTGAGCCCATATGATGACCATGAAAATGTTGGGGAATATAAATCCCTCCAAATGATAGGTGCTAACCTGAGTGTCGGAACTAAGAATGAGGACCAACATCAAGGTGCCTCTTTTATATGATCATTTTATGGACCCTAGAAGGTAACCTTTTTATTGGTTGACCTGAGTAATGACTATGCAGATAAGAAACCACATAGGGTTCCTATTCTTTAACATGATCTAGTTGACCCGTGGTACATTCCCTATGTAAAGATTCACCCTAAGTGTTCATGAAATCAATTAAAAAGATAATGTGATAAATTAAATAATGAATGTGACAATAAAATACATTTACTATTGGTTTTTTTAAATTAATTATAACATGTTTAGTGGATGTCTTGGTATATATATATATATACACACACTCTGTCACACACACATAGAGATAAATATATATATGTGTGAGTGTGTGTGTTTGTGTGACATGCACATGCTAATATTGTATTCTTAAAGATGATCTAGTATGAACTCATGAATTAGATGGACTATTGATATGGTATAATCTCTTGGAGTTGTTTGATATGAATGTTGGGTCACACACATAGATGATTAAAGACCATTGGGTAATCAAGGCATGATACCTAATAATCATGATTCCATGAATGCATACCTTTGGTCCACATGCATGGACTAGACCCTATGAACATGGATATATAAACTACGATACCTTGTAAACTCCCTTTGGGTTTATAGGAAAGGGAACAGACCTGCACAAATTGATACTAGATGATAGGATGCTTTGGATATTCTTCATGGTTTTGTGGGAAAGGCATAAAACCCCTACACATTGATATAAGATATTGGGATCCCTTTGACATGTATCCTAGGTATTCATGTAGGGATAATACCCCCCCCCCCCATATATTTTGATATATATTATTTTCATGATTTCACAACATCTGAATAGATTTTTCAGCACAGGATGAGGGAGATATAAACATCCTCTAATGTAATTGTGGATTCCAAGGTCCAAATATTGTTTATCAATTTTAATTTTGATATAATTTATTTTATATAGAGAATGTAACATGCAGATATCACTTAATTTAATGGTTATTTATGTGAACACATTGGTCACACCTTACTGAGTTGTACTCCCACATTGCTCAAAAGAAAATAGAACTCTAGTACTTGATCAGCTCTCACTATTTCTTTTCTAGTTCAGAATGATGCTTAAAATTATTGATCTAGATATGTTAGTTTACACCTTGGGTATGAGATTATGGTATAGATAGGAATTGTATTATAGCCTCTCATCTTTAATTGTAGTTATTAAATTACCTGAGTTTTATTGTTATCCTAGTTGGTGATCCTCCTTATATTGAAATATTATAATTCGATTATCTACGATTGCATAATATATTTCATAACATGTTACCATTTAAATATATTATATAAATTATTGTTATGTATACACTCGATAGTTTTTTACTCTGATTTTATTGATACTTTAACACAATGGGGTATGGTCTACTCATAGTACCACCTTAGCCCCTTATACAATTCAGAAGACTCTAGAATATGTGGAGCCACACCTAATGTCATTGTGTTCCACTGTTCTAGATACAACTAATAGTAAGCTAGTTTGGCATGTTATAAATTTCATTTGAGAGGTATGGGTTCCATATTATGATATATGATGTCATTGTAAATTTATAGACATGATTTCTTAGTGGTGTATACTGGATAGATAGTGTATAAAAATCAAAGAATTTTTTTAGATGTTAACAAGATTAATAAATTAAGGAATAAGAGGGATTTATTTAAGACATGTAAAATATCATGAAAAATAATGGGAAATTCAGGTAAATTCAGATTTATGAGAATCATTTCACCGATGTCTAATGAATGTTATAAGAGTAATAGAGAAAGGAAAAAAATTCTATAGAAAAAAAGCTTTGTCATTCTTGAGATAAAGGGACATATGGCATCATTCCTAGGTCTCCGTCCATTATAATATAACTAGAGTGTCTACTAATATATTTTCATGGGATATGGTTAGTTATTTTATATTTTGTAAAATGAAAAAATTAACTCCAACCAACGAGGGATAGTGTACATGAAGTAGAGTGATGTGTGGCATGTAACGCACCGACCCCAGTTACCCAAAGTTGATGCATTATTACATAACATTGGCTTGATATCAAAAGATGAAATCTCGAAAGACCAATTAGTTTAGTATCCTTGGAATCACTAGATACATTCATAATGTTTACATTACATCATCAAATAAAAACTACAACAACATAGTCTCCATAGTCCGCACTCAAAACCCCTCATACTATCCCAGCAGGTCATTCATAAAATACTTCATCAAATCCTTGGAAAAGTAACACATAGAAAAGGGTGAGCTCAGATTCTCAGTAAGGATAACAATATAGTGAGAACTTTCATAAATAAGCATAAAAATTTAAGGCAATGTATAACTAAAACAAAAGCCTTTTAAACTTGAAATTCATCATAATATGGTAGAAATAAAATGAAATAATGTCATTTACTTATTCACATGGATATTCTACTAATCGAATAATCACATGTAATAACAATAACCACTTTCATAATGAAGGAATTCATAATGCCATACTATCATAACCACGTTGCCAAGGCCTCATGCCAAGACTACAAATAAGATTTTGTCAAGGCCTCATGCCAAGACACTAGTTTGTCTCATGAGACCTACCAATGCATCGAGGAGATATAGAGGGCTCCACCCATCACTTATTAACTCCAATGTATTCCTCATATGAACAGGTTTAAACATAACATAAACATTCGTATTAAAACTAGAATACGCAATGTAAATAATTTCTCCATAAACCATGAAAGGTATAAAAATAACACATCCACAGTAAAACATATCAAAAAACCTTAAATACAATATGGATGTTTTGTATCATAATAAATCAACATCAAATAAACGTAAAATCCATCAAAGGATGTTGACATAGATGAGATCAAAACTATTTGAGAGAAATATCTCTTTTTTGAAATCATTTAAAATCCACATAATTATAAAAAAACATTTACTTTAAAAATATTATTACAAGCTTGTAAGTGAATATTCGAATATTTTATAATGGCGTAAAATAGACGCACCCTCCGTATATGTTAAAATAACATTCTTACCTTAATTTTGTCGAAAAGGTTAAAAAGGACATTGTTTTCAAAACGACATAAAGATTCCTTTATAAACCTCTTATAAAAAGTCAAACAAGGGTATAAATGACTTTAACCCATATTCTGTAAAATAGTAAGAATTTTTCGAAATACATTTTTAAGAAACATGGATGTGGATAATAAAGAGGTCCCTGTAGATAATTACATATAAACAACCTCAGATAGTGAAGAGATTGTGAAATAAACCCTTACCTTGTACATTTCCTTGGTTGAGGGTAGGTTAACCTCCTATATAATGGTGAAATAATTGTTATTAAATTATAAAAAAATAATTTACATTAATATGATATCATATATGATCTTTTTACATTGATTTATTAATAATATCTTAGTATTATCATCGTTTCGGGTGTTAACTCACTCGTTTTTTTTAATATTTTGTTACATAATCCGTGTTTGTTATGGATAGGTTGTATCTTATTCATATACATAATTATATCAAGTCCTTAAACATTATTTTTAATCATCAAATGATAATTATAATTTCATGGATACTATGGGGAATGAATCTCATCGCGTTCGTGGAGATGGTAGTCCGTACGTACGCACGAGCAACAATATCATTCTTTTGATATTAAAATAATTTATAATTGGATGGTATATCATATATAGAGAATAATTATCATATTATATTTATTATTTAAATCAATTAAACATCATTATTATACCCATCCAAATAATAATATATTGAATAACAATTACCCCAAGACGTGGAGACGGTAAGCCGTACGTACGCACGTATGGTGACATGTTATTCAAAGGATGGATAGAATAATGAATTTGGTTGTAACATATTTATAATAATATCAAATTATATAGATGATACTGGAGTTATTATTTTATAATGGAAACAACAAATAAAAATGAAGTGGAAGAAGAAAGGAATTTGAAAGAGGGTGGTGAAAGTATTACCTCTTCATCGGGTTATTCCTTTTGATTTGATCAAAAGGGATCCCTAAGTTGGATTCCTGACTAAAGGAAGGCCACTAAGATTAATTGAGGTACGTTTAGAGGATATTTGGGTAGGGTTTGGCTGAGAAAAAAAGGCTTTTAAGGTGTGTATAATTGGTTAGAAGTGGTGTCCTTTTATAAGGGGGAGGAGGGGATCTTTAGGAAAAACATAAAGTATTATTTTATAATAAGTTCATATTCAGATTATAATGGCTCCATAGTGGAATATTCAAAGTATAATGAGGGTATGGGTCGAAATAATTTCAAAAAATAGATTTTAGACAGGTTTGGGTCATTATGTTAACCTTATCTTTTAGTTTTAACTCTTAGTTAGTTAGTTTTGACACTTACCATGTCACTATGTATTTTTATATTATATAGTTAATAAACATACTATATACATCTGAGAGACCCCCAATTGATCCATTAATAATAAACCTACCATTATATAATTTCTTTGGACTAACCTTTAAATTTTAGGAATATAATATCAATTAATAATATAATATTTGTTTTAAAAACTCATTTATGTCAATTTTGACACTATTCAATAATTGATTTTTGTTAAAGTCTTAAAAACATTATGAATTCGAATAAAATTCATTTAAGCAATCCAAACATGTAATATTAACCAATAAAATTCCTGGATGTCATCAAAACTATCAAACTATATTTATTTTATCTTTTATAATACCAATTATTTTATGCTTTTATTATTAAAGAAAATATTGTATCATTATTGTGTCATAAATACATTCAATTATTCAATGTCTAAAAATTATAAATAAAATACCATTATATAGGAAATATTTTTATATTTCCAATGAATATTTATAGTTGAAAATATAACATATATAACTCTATGTAAAAATTGTTTTTCTAAATGATATATGCTTATGTCATTTTTGAATTTACTTAAACTTAATTAATATAAAGTGTCATTATCACTAAAAAGAGGATCCATGGGGTCCCAAAACCGACGAAAATATTCCCATGTTCTAAAATGTATCAACCAATAGGGTAGTTCACATTTTAGGGTAATTTATTATTATTATAATATTATTTGTTTTAACCTTATTTACCGGATTTACCCTTTAACCATGGTAAAAAAAATTATCGAAGTAATTATTCAAAATGTCTAAAAATAAAATTTACCTATTTACACAATTTGGACCTCCAGATTCTAAATATGGAATCCATTTTTCAAAATTGAAAACACAGAAGAGCCAGAAATTAATTTAAAATTTATTCCCGTTGTTAAAACAAAAAGCGTGTTTTTAAGAGATAATAACTATCAAAAGATTTACACTTGTTTATATCCGATTTAAATGTAAAATTATGTCCAATGACCAAAATTGTATTAAATGGTAAAAATATATTATAAATATACTTTAAAACCACTCAAATTCATAATTTATCACTATTAATTATTTTTATTAAAAATGTTGTTTTTAATTAAAATTTAGTAATTTTCACTATTCATAAAAATATAAAAGTTATTTGAAAAGTACAAAATTTCACCCTAGGCTAATTTCGATATTACGAATCCCAAAATGAAGTCCATTTTGAATGATAAAATTTATAAAATTTCAAAAAGTGGGTATTACTATTTATAACGGCTACTTTGATTTTCTGCGGTGTGTTAGAATCTCGAAGTTGCGTACAACACATGCTACTGTAATATTCAAAGAGTGTCGTACCGTGGAAGCTTGGGGTGTTAAATTCTCCCCTCATTCAAATAATTTATTCCTTGAAATTTCTAGAATACTACTACATAAAAATACTCTGGTGGTTCTTCATCATAAGTTCCTTAGGTTCCCACGTTGCCTCTTTCATCTTATGGTCTCTCCATAAAACATTTACCATACGAGTTGTCCGGTTTCTCAGAACTTGTTCTCTTGTATCAAGAATCCTGATGGGTTCTTCGCAATAAGACAGATCTGGTTCCAGTTATAATTCCTCGTAGGTGAGTACATGTGTTGGGTCAGACATGTATTTTCTCAACAGTGATATGTGGAATACATCGTGAACTTTGGATAGATTTGGTAGCATTTCCAAACGGTAAGCTACAGCCCCAATTCGTTCTAGAATTTTGAAAGTTCCGATGTACCTGGGACTCAATTTACCTTTCTTACCAAAACTTATAAATCCCTTACATGGAGATACCTTCAAGAAAACATGATCTCCTACCTGAAATTCTAAATCCTTCCTTTGGTTATCAGTATATCTCTTCTACCTACTTTGAGCTGCTTTAATGTGGTTTTGGATTACTTTTACCTTTTCCATCATTTTCTCCTCTAGTTCTAGGCCTACAAGTTTTCTCTCACCAAATTCATCCAAACAGGTTGGTGTGAGAATTATCTTTCCGTATAACGCTTCATATGGTGCCATCTAAATACTTGAATTGAAGCTATTGTTAAAGGAAAATTCTACTATAGGTAAATATTGATCCCACATACCCTGAAAGTCAAGTGATCATGATCTCAACATGTCTTCTAAGGTTTCAATAGTCCGTTCTGATTTTCCATCTGTTTGAGGGTGGTAGGCAGTGCTCAAACAAAGTTCAGTATCCAAGGCCTTCTGAAGACTCTTCCAGAATCATGAAGTAAAAAGGGGATCACGATCAGAAACAATCGATAGGGGTACTCCATGAAGTATCACAACATCATTGATATATAGCCTTGCTAGACATTCAAGTGGTAAATCTTCCCTTATAGCATGAAAATGTGCTGACTTGGTAAGACGATCAACAATGACCCATATTGCATCGTTCCTTCTAGGAGTCTTTGGTAGTCCCGTGACAATGTCCATAGTGATATTTTTTCCATTTCCACTCAGGTATGGGAAGAGGTTTCATGACTCCTCCAGGTTGTTTCCTTCCAGCTTTCACTTGTTGAAAAACCATACATCTTGACAAAAAATCATCAATCTCCCTCGTCATGTTGTCCCACCAAAAATGTTCCTTCAAATCTTTATACATTTTGGTGCTCCTAGGGTGTATATAGAAATTGGAACTATAAGCATCATCCAACAATTCCATTTTTAGATCTAGAATATCGGGAACACAAAGTCTCTTCCCAAATTTCAAAATTCCATCTTCATATACAGAGTCACTCAATCTCCCATAATTCACATCTTTAATCTACTTTTGAAATTCTTCATCATCGGTCTGAGAAATATTTATCCTTTCTAGTAAAGATGGTTTGGCAACCATTTGAAAAAGTATTGATGTTTCACCTTCCATGGTAATTCTCATATCCATCTTCACTAGATCCATGAAAATAGGATCCCTTTTCATTATCATCACGTTCAAAACTCCATGATCATTTCTTCTCAAAGAATCTACCAACTTATTTTCCTTCCATAGGTGGTAATTTATCATGCAATCATAATCCTGGAGTAGTTCAAGACATCTCCTTTACCTCATGTTGAGTTCTTTCTGGGATAAAATATACTTTAAACTCTTATTATCAGTATATATATCACATTTTTCACTACAGAGATAATGTCTCCATATCTTCAAAGAAACAATTACAGTATCTAACTAAAGATCATGAGTAGGATATTTTTGGTCATGAATTTTCAGCTGTCGTGAGGCATAGGCAATAACTCTATCATTCTGCATAAGGATACAACCAAGTCCATTCTTCGATGTATCACTATAAATAACGAATCCTTAATTCCCCAATGATATAGTCAATATAGGATAATTGACTAATATTCTCTTCTTTTCTTCAAAACATTCTTCACACTCTTTTTTCCAAACAAATTTAACACCTTTACGTGTGAGCTTCATTAATGGGTTAGCCAATCGGGTAAAATTTTGGACGAAATGTCGATAATAACCTAATAAACCAATAAACTTTTGTACCTAGGTTATAATAGTTGGTGTTTGCCATTCTTGGATATCTCTTTTCTTATAAGGATCAATATATATTCTATCCTTAGAGACAATATGGCCAAGAAAAGAAATCCCTTGAAGCCAGAATTCACACTTGATAAATTTCCAATATAATTCATGTCTTCTCAGAGTCTTCAATATAATGCGCAAGTTATTTTCATGATCATTGTAGCTTTTGGAGTATACCAAGTTATCATAAATAAATACCACTTCAAATTCATCATGATATTACTTGAAAATTTTATTAATTAGATCCATGAAAACAGAGGGTGCATCAGTCATCCCAAAAGGCATTACTGTAAACTCGTAATGCCCGTACCTGGTTCGAAATGCTGTCTTCGGAATGTCATCCTTCTTCACAAACAACTGATGGTATCCAGATCAAAGTTCAATCTTTGAAAAGTATTGATATCCATGCAGTTGGTCAAATAAATCATCAATGCGAGGTAGGGGATACTTGTTCTTTATTGTTATTGCATTGGTCTCTCTATAGTTGATACATAACCTCATAGATCCATATTTATTATTAACAAAAAGAACAAAGGATCCCCATGGAGAAACACTAGGGAGAATAAATCCCTTATTACTCAATTCCTCTAGTTTTTTATTTAGTTCAACTAATTCCACAGTGGCTATTCTATAAGGGGTATTCGATATAGGCCTTGATCCAGGAATTAAATCAATGGAAAACTCAACTTCTCATTCTGTAGGATGTCCAGGTAAATCTTCCAGAAACACATCTACATATTGTTTCAACATAGGTACATCCTCTATTTGAACATTAATTTCCTCACCCATAGTCATTTCATTCTCTTCCTCCCCAATAATTGAATTTAGTTGAGCTACTGGGGGTGGATCTAGATAAGAATTAGGTGGTGATGATTCTGCTTTAAGGATAAGGTGTTCCTTATCATCATCATCAAAAATCATAAACTCCTTCTTCTTAGAATAAATCATCGCATCATGGTCCGAAATCCAATCCATACCGAGGATTATATCAAACTCAATCATAGGTATGATGATGAGATTAGCGAATAAAGAACATTTATGTGCTCTAATGGGGACTGATTCACAAAACATTGTTGCAATGATACTTCCCTTATAAGTTTTATCTGAAAACTCCCTTGTTAAATCAAATTGGAAATATCTAATTTTCATAGAAAAATGGAAAGATATGAAACAATGTGATGATCGGATTCAAATAAAGCATTTTATAAACTTGAGGATACCATTAAATTACCTGCCACCACGTCTTTCGGAGCTTCTACCTCAACAGTAGTGATATCATAAGCTTGGAATTGATCCCTTGGAATTTTCTGAGGTAAGTTCCCATAACGCTTAGGACATTCATTTTAATAATGTCCCATCTCTCTAAAATTATATAATTCCACATTGACAACAACTATCATTCCCTTGCAATCATGAGCTTGGTGGACTTTTTCACCACACTTGTCATAGACTCCCATTCCCTTTAGGCATGTACCAGAGTGTTTCTTCCAACATTTACTGTAGGATGGATATTCAACTTTTCCCTTCTTCCACTTATTTTCATTTCCAGATTGATCAGTAGATCTCTTCTTCTCTTGCTTTTCTTTAGAGTCATAAGACTTAGAGAATTCCTTTTCTGTCTAGATAGCACATGAGACAATATCTTTGTACGATGAGAAGGATTGTGAGACTAATTCTCAACAAATAAATGGTTTTAACCCATCAAAGAAATGATCAATCTTATTTCATGGGTTACGTATATAATCCCCAGTATACCTTGATAACCTTGTAAAGTTAGCCTCATACTTTGTGAAATTATCATCCTCCTAATGTCTCAAACTCATAAACTGCCTTTCCATATCTGCTCGATGGTCAAGAAGAAAGTATTTTTCTAAGAAAAGCTCCTTGAACTCCCTCCATTCCATATTTGATACTTCAACATCTTCCTTCATGCTTTGAATCAATTACCACCATTGATCAGAATCTTCAGTGAGGCGGTAAACTGCCATGATAACTTTTTCCTTTTCACTAATCCCCAAGGCATGGAATATTTTCTCTAAGGAATTTATCCATTACTTAGCTACTAGTGGATTTGAACTCCCATTGAATGTTTTTGGTTGTTTCCTCAGGAAGCGATCTAAAATTGAACCTCCACGTTGTAGATCAGGGTGCTCCGTATGGGTAAGGTTATTATTCATAACCTAAGTCAGTTGTCCCAGTATGGTGATTAGCTAATCAGCACCAGTTGCATCACCAGCTCCACTATAGTTATCGTGAGCAGGAGGGAAATCCCTACATGGAGTGAGTGCATTGATACAGTTTCCATTCCTTCTACTAGGCACCATTTCTAAACAATGGAATAATCTAGATCAGTTTATTAATCAAAATACATAATTCCATACTTGTAAAACACTTAACCTAAATTGAACTATTTATGGATATAATCCATAATCCTAAAAAAATGTTTTCTTTGAGGAAGTATATACTCATAAACCCTTCATAATGGATTGTAAAGAAAATGAGAATTATCCTAGGCATATCCCCTGGGAGTATCGTAACCAAGAGTGCAGCAAGGCCCGTTGTCGTGCACCAGTTCCCGTTCGATTCTAGCTCAAAGAGGTTTTTTTGGGTTTTACCCCTAGGTACATATGTGCCAGAGCTGACTCTACCTTCTTGTATCCAGATAGGGATGTATTTCTCTGAAAACTCACAAAATCTCTACAATACCAAAATTCTCGGAAGTTCTTATATACTAATCCTCAAGGTTCATCTTAGGTCTATGTGCTATAATCAGAGTTTATCAAAATCTATATTCCATGGTTTGTACTAAACTTCATTTGATACCAACTATAATGCCTCGACCCTAGTTACCCAGATTCGGTGCATTATTACATAACATTGGCATGATAAAAAAAGATCAAATCTCAAAAGACCGATTAGTTTAGTAGCCTTGGAATTACTAGATACAATCATAAAGTTTATATTACATCATAAAATGAAAACTACAACAACATAGTCTCCATAGTCCACACTCATAACCCCTCATACTATCCTTGCAGGTCATTCATAAAATACTTCTTCACATCCGGGGAAAAATAAAACATAGAAAGGGGTGAGATTAGATTCCCATTAAGGATAACAATATAGCGGAAACATTCATAAACAAGCATAAACATTTAAGGCAATGTATAACTAAAACAAAAGACTTTTAAACTTGAGCTTCAACATAATATGGAAGAAATAAAATTAAATAATTCCATTTACTTTTTCACATGGATATTATACTAATCGAATAATCACATGCAATATCAATAACCAATTTCATAATGAAGGAATGCATAATTCCAGACTATCATAACCACATAGCCAAGGCCTCGTTCCAAGAATACAAATAAAATTTTGTCAAGGCCTCATGCCAAGACACTATTTTGTCTCATGAGACCTACCGATGAATCGAGGAGCTATAGCAGGCTCCACCCATCACTTATTAAGTCCAATGAAGTCCTCATATGAACTGGTTTAAACATAACATAAACATTCGTATTAAAACATTCATACAAAATGTCAATACTTTCTCCATAAACCATGAATGGTATAAAATTAACACATCCAAAATCAAACATATCACAAAACCTTCAATACAATATGGAAGTTTTGTATCATAATAAATCAACTTCAAAAAAACATAAAATCCATCAAAGGATGCTGACATAGATGAAATCAAAACTATTTGAGAGAAATATCTCTTTTTGAAATCATTTAAATGTCACATAATTATAAAATAAAACATTTACTTTAAAATTATTATTATAATATTGTAATGGAATCTCGGGCAATTTTATAATGGTGGAAAATAGCCACACCCGCCGTATAAGTTAAAAATACATTCTTTCCTTAATTTTGTCGAAATGGTAAAAAACGACCTTGTTTGGAAAATGACGAAAAGATTCCTTTATAAACAACTTATAAAAAGTCAAAAAATGGTATAAATGAATTTAACCCATATTCTGTAAAATATTAAGAATTTTTTGAAATACATTTTTAAGAAACATGGATGTGGATGATAAAGAGGTCACAGTAGATAATTACGTATAAACAACCTCGGATAATGAAGAGATTGCGAAATAAACCCTTACCTTGTAATTTTCCTTGGTTGAGGGTAGGTTAACATCCTATATAATGGTGAAATAATTTTTATTAAATTATAAAAGAATCATATACATTAATATGATATCATATATGATCTTTTAACATTGATTTGTTAATAATATCTTAGTATTATAATCGTTTCGGGTGTTAACTCACTCGTTTTCTTTTATATATTTTGTTACATAAGATGTGTTTGTTATGGATAGGTTTTGTTTTATTCATATCCAGAATGATATAAAGTCCTTAAAAATTATTTTTAATCATCAAATGAGAATTATAATTGCATGGATACGATTGGGAATTAATCTCATTGCGTTCGTGGAGACGGTAGTCCGTACGTACGCACGAGCGACAATATCATTCTTTTGATATTAAAATAATATATAATTGGATGGTATATCATATATATATATATATATAATAATTATCATGTTATATTTATTATTTACATCAATTACATATCATTATCATACCCATCCAAAAAATAATGTTTTTGAATAACAATTACACCATGACGTGGAGACGGTAAGCCATACGTATGCATGTATGGTGACATGTCATTAAAAGGGTGGATGGAAAAATGAATATGGTTGTACAATATTTATAATAACATAAAATTATATTGAAGATACTGTAGTTATTATTTTATAAAGGAAATAACAAAGAACGAATAAGTTGAAGAAGAAAGGAACTTGAAAAAGGGTGGTGAAACATTAACTTTTCTTCGGGTTCTCATTTTGATTTGATCAAAAGGGCTCTTTAGATTGGCTTTGTGATCAAATAAATTCCTCTAGGTTGAATTGAGGGAATTTGAGAGAGTATTTGGGTAGGTTTTGGCCGATAAAAAAGGATTTTAAGGTGTGAATAATTGGTTAGAAGTGGTGTCCTTTTATAAGGGGGAGGAGGGGCTCTTTAGGAAAAACTTAAAGTATTATTTTATAATAAATTCATATTCAGTTTATAAAGGTTAAAAAGTGGATTATTCAAATTATAAGGTGGTTATGGGTCTAAATACTTTCGACCAATAGATTTTAGACAGGTTTGGGTCATTGTATTAACCTTATCTTTTAGTTTTAACTCTTAGTTAATTAGTTTGACACATCCCCTGTCACTTTGTATTTTTATATTATATAGTTAATAAAACTACTATATACATCCAAGAGACCACCAAGTGTTCAATTAATAATAAATTTACCATTATATAAGTCTTTTGTCTGAACCTTATAATTTTAGGAGTAGAATATCAATTAATAATATAATATTTGTTTTAAAAACTCATTTATGTCAATTTTGACACTATTCAATAATTGATTTTTGTTAAAGTCTTAAAAACATTATTAATTAGAATAAAATTCAGTTAAGAAATCCTAACATGTAATATTAACCATTATAATTCGTTTATGTCTTAAAAACTTTCAAATTATATTTATTTTCACTTTTATAATACTGATTATTTGAATCTTTTATTATTAAGTAAAATACTACAACATTATTGTGTCATAAATAAATTTAATTATTAATTTTCTAAATATTATAAATAAAATACCATTATGTAGGAAATATTTTTATATTTAAAATGAATATTTATAGTCGAAAATATAAAATATATTACTCTATGTAAAAATTGTTTTGCTAAAAGATATATGCTTTTGTCATTTTTTTATTTACTTTAACTTCATTAATATAAAGTATCATTATCACTTACAAGTGGATCCATGGGGTACCCAAATCGACCCAAAGATTCTCATGGTCGGACATGTATCAACCAATAGGGTTAGGACATGTTTTAGGGTAATTTATTATTATTATAATATTATTTTTTTACCCTTATTTACAGGATTTACCCTTTAACCATGGTAAATAAAATATTTACCGAAATAATTATTCAAAATGTCTAAAAATAAAAGTTACCTATTTATAGAATTTGGACCTCCTGATTATAAATATGGAGTCCATTTTTCTAAATTCAAAACACAGAAGTTTCAGAAATTTATTTAAAATAAATCCCGTTGTTAAAACAAAAAGCGCGTTTTTAAGAGATAATAACTATCAAAAGATTCACACTTGTTTATGTCTGGTTTAAATGTGAAATTATGTACACTGACCAAAATTGTATTAAATGGTAAAAATAAATTATAAATATACTTTAAAACCACTCAAATTCATAATTTATCACTATTAATTAGTTTGATTAAAAAGGTTTTTTTTAATTAAAATTTAGTAATTTTCACTATTCATCAAAATATAAAAGTTATCCAAAAAACACAAAAATTTCACGCTAGGATAATTTCAATATTACGAATCCAAAAATAAAGTCCATTTTGAGAGATAAAATTTATAAAATTTCAAAAAGTGGTTATTACTATTCATAACGGCTACTTTGATTGGTCGCGGTGTGTTAGAATCTCGAAGTTGCGTACAACACACGCTACTATATTATTCAAAGAGAACCGTATAGTGGAAGTTTGGGGTGTTACATGTAAACCCTTAATGGGACAAATGAGGTAATATTAGAGTCATGGAGGTATGTAAATTATAACTTTTGGATATTTGTACTTATTAAATTTTTGAAATAATGTGTTGTTTCAATCGAGGGAAAATGGAATATTATGTTGAAGATGGACTGATATTTGAATTATTAATAGGAGAAAAGGGAAATTATTTAAGATCTAGAGTGATATGTTACATCCATATCAAATATCAATAAATACACATCGTTCTCACTCAATTTATTAGTTATATATAGTTTAGTGGTTTTGAATTGGTGTTATGGACAATGATTTAACATTTTTTACTCATTGATGATGATATTGGATGAAGAATGTTGAGTTTATTTCTATGGGGGTTTTGAGGAAAATGGTTACTTGACATTTTTTTCATTTTTTTATTGATTGATACATGTGTGTGGTATTGTCAATTAAATATTCCTTATTTGTGAAACATTTTTTTATATACTGGATTTTATATTAATTTTAATATCACCCAAAGATATATAATATGTATTTAATTTTATCACTCACCTAATGGATTTAATGACTTCATGAATGTTATACATGGTTGATGGACTCAACCCATCATCAAGAATATGGTATGATTTAATGTATTCATCGGTAGTATTTCCTTATTTTTATGTATGAAGGTACATGTGTAAAACATGGATGTAATAAATTACTAAGGATGTTAAGTGTAATGAATAACAAAGTGACCGATTATGTTATAACTATTTGAACAATGCTTATATATATATTATTCTAAAAAATTATGTATTTGTAATATTGATACTTTTTATGGATTTGTTTATATTCTAATATATCTTTAATATGTTTTTTATATGATAAAAATTCATATATATTTTTAAAGTATTTTAATATCTAGTAAATGTTGGGAATCAAGTTCATAGTCTTCTAAATGTTTTCATTAATTCCTTTATTGCTAATCAACAACTACATCAGTATGTAGAGGCGCATAAGAAACCACATGGGGGATCTCATAAGGGGATATATGATATTCCCCTTGATTTGATGTTACAAAATAGTAATAATGATATTTTAATTTTAGGACAAAGTCAATTAGTGGTTGAGGTATAATTTAAATAATTGTGATGGAGAGAGTTTGAACCCAACTTGTCAGGGGTTCTATTTGGAATAAGCACACTAGGATGAGTGATGTGATTATTTTTATTTCCCATATTTCAAAAGTAAAAAAATCAATTTATGACATAAAGTATAACTGGAATAAATTTTTTTTTATGTTTCGTTATAGTGGAATTTATAGGGAATTAAACATGTTCATGTTGACTATGATTGATGGTGTGATTGTTCATATTTAATTCAATATTAAATAAATCTTCATAAATAAATAAAATTTTTCATAAAATAATTTTTTTAGTAGTTTAATAATATAAATATTATGGACTTTCTTATGATGAATTATTATTGGAGAGAGGGTTTTACAACCATGTGGAAATGATTTTAGCATTTTGGATTTTCTTATAAACATTTAGGATTATGAGAAATAATATTTTTATCAAATTGAAAATTGTGTTCTCTAAACTAGTTTTTTAGTTTATATTACCTTAAATAATATATTTTGATGAATAAATTAAAATTTAATCTTTCTTGAAAACTAGGGAATTGTGATCTTGATTTGGAATATTTATTTTAAAATTGGGCCCTGATATAAGTGTTTAGAAATTAAGTATGTGTTGACATATTGAAATTCATTTTTCATTGAATTGTTTGATAGGTTTCATGAAATTCAAAACTATGGGTTTGATAAATTTGTAAAAAATGTGTTTTAAGGGTTAGTATATATGTGGTAATATCCCTATAGAATTTTTTTAATACCAAATGCTTTGGAAACAATGTTTTTATGAAAATTACATAGGATTATTTTAGGATTATGTAAAGAAAATAGATATGGTTTTAAATGATTTTATAGATATATGGGAAACTATTTTTCATGATTTTAATTAATGGGTTGTGAATAACCTATAAATATGAATATAAGGTAATTTTATTAATTCCTCATAAGACATGAATGATGCGGTATGTACATCACTTATCTATTTAGTTTTCATATTATTGATTTTTTATATTGGTGATTACTTATAGTGTGGATTCACATAACGAAAAATTATATTTCTTAGTTAATATATTTGAAATTATAAGATATTTACACATAATTTTATAATTATTAATTTATATGAGATATTAATATTATCTAATATATTAGGAATGGATGAAAATAAAGTCAAATTTTGCTATTGAGAGAGGTTACATGAGTGGTTAAGTTGTTTTAGTGTATTTTTTCGGTTGAATTGTTTAGGTTAAAATGTTTTTAGGATGGATTTTTTATAAAACCTGACATAATTAATAATTAAATAAATGTTTATTATATAATTACATTTGATTTTAAATTTAGGGATATGTGAAGGAATATTAATTTTTCTTATGAATTCAATTCTTGATTTTCGATTTTTTAATTCAATGTCTTGGGATTGAAAATATGGTAGAAAAATCTCAATAGAAAACATTTCTAGATAATTAAAAGTAATAAAAGTGGGTGGTGGTGGAATGAGGTAATTGATTACTTGATTGATGTTCAACAGGTATCCACAAAGTTAGAAATTGGCATAGAAAAACTAATATCTATGAAATCAAAACCCAATAATTCAACAAAATAGCTAGTTGTTAAAATAAGATAAACAGTGATTTGTGGATATATTATTATTAAAATTATTAAAATGATATTTTTTATATTAATTACCCAATTTATTATAGTGGAAATGGATCAAATAAAGGAACATGTGGGTCATTTATCTCCCTTATATTCTCTGAATTTATTTGCTTTTTCCTCCACATTGATCATAGGTGGTTCTAGATTGATGGTTCTTCCAGATTTAATTTTTGGGGCACTTATTATTCCTGATTCCTTCTTATAATCCATTGTCTCCTAAACTTGGATATCTATGTTTATTGATTTAGATTATGGGTTACATTCTTGCATGAAAAAACTCACTCAAAAAATGGGGTTTTTGTACTTGGATGTCCAGTATATGATTATGAGATATACCTATTTCATTATATATATTTTGTTTAATATTTTTTCATGAGATCTATTGCCATTTCTTCTAAAATTGGAAATATTTATGGTTTTATAAATAATAAATTTTGAGTAAATTTTACTTGGTGATACCATATTTTTATTTTATAATAGATATGTTTCATGACCTGAACTCCTTGAGCCATGAACTCGATCATCTAACCCAATGTGACTTGTATAATAACTTTATTGCCTTTCAAGAATGCCACAAGATATTAACCATCAAATTGAACTCCTTTATCCATAAACATGGTGATCTATCCACATAGGTACCCTATAATTGCTTAGATATCTTCTTATCAAACTATAATATATTACCCACCATGGTAACCTATTAGACGAAGGATTTTCCTCAGAGACTAACCTATTTTATTTAGATATCTTTTTCCTCAGTAACACACACCCAGGGAAATAATCCAGGAGGGAACCAATCCCAGTATTACTTCCAGTCAAGAACAATTAATAATATAATTTTAACCAAGTAGGCTCCTAAAAATAATGGTTCACCTTATTGACATGTTTAGTAAATTTTATTCTTTTATGTCTCACCATTCATGGGGTGTTACACTCTCCACACCATAAAAGAACAATGCCCTCATTATGGACCCCCAAGCTCAAACCCAAGAAGTTCCTCTGCTCTTCAAGATTGATATTGGAAGTAATTCTAATTTCTAGGAACTATCCTTCTTGTGACATGAACCTAGTTATCTGAATACATGGGTCTCATGAAACACTTTGGTTTTCTTCCAAACACACCAAATGAAATTACCCCCTAGTGTCACCTATTAGACCAATGACAATACCCAAATGCCTACCCAAGATCTTTTAGGGTTCTTTTTATTCACTCACACATTCCCTTGGAAACTTCCACAGAGGTCACTAATTATGGAACTATACCAAGATAAACATACTTAACTATGGAATTCAAATCAGGTAGGCCCATAATAAGAAAAAATGGCCATTTTTTCCATTGATAGTAAAATTTAATCATTTAGGTATCACTTTTCCTAGGTCTTACAATATTTCAATGATTTAATATATAGACATCAAATATGGTCAGTTTCAATTACTCTTATTGGGAGTTTTGATAAATGTTTATAAATTAGAATTTTGTAAGGGTTAGAATAATATTGTTTTATGATTAACAAAGAAATTATATATTTTTAGTCTTTTTCATTGAAAATACATATAATAAGAGTTACTGAGTTTGTTTTTGTGGTGAGTAAAATTAACTAGGAAATCAGGAATAACTTATATAATGGTTTTCTCAAATGTAAGTGAGGAATCATTTATCAACTTATTTGTGATATAAAGGATTAATGTGATATTAATTAATCTAAATGAAATATATGTAAATAAAACGTTTCTCTAATTTTTGTTTTATTTTTAAATGGTTCTTCATTAGAAAATATGTTGATACAAATTGTCAAATAAGTTATTGAAAACCTCCTTGATTAGTAGAGAACATGGGACACAAAATGTTTTTTTTCATTTTGGTAAAATTTTCATTTAAGGAAGGTGTTGTGAACCACATGGTTTCATTATAAATGGAGTTAATTTCATGAATTCAACAACAATTTCAAATGAAAATTTTAATATAATTTTTATTATTAAAAAATGTGACTGTTTTTAGATGATTTGTGATTCAATTAATTTTTAAAAAAATGAGAGGGGTAATTTTTTATACTATGTGATTCTAATTTTTAAATTTTGGTTTGTATACATTTATTTATAGTTTGATAGAAAAAATTATATTCAACAATCCATACATTCTGGTTCTATTACTTTGTGATTTTTGGGAGATGGAGATGTTAAAATAATACTAAGGGGAAAGATATCGAGTTGGGGATAAAAGTCTAACTATAGGAGGAACTCATTGTGTGAATGACTTTATGCATCATGAATGTAGCCTAGGTGTATCTAGGGGAATTTTTTGTTATGAATAATCATTATATGAATGATTTCGTGGTTTCTAAGCTCTATTTTCCTTTATTTTTTGTGGAGTTTAGATTGAAAATTTCAAGGTGTGAATTTCAATGTCCCATAATGGAAGGGTTTTTTTAGAAACATAAATAAATTTAAAATCTAGCAAAAATTCCTTTGATTATATTTATTCTCGATCTAATTCAAAACGAACTAGTGTGTCATTTTGGGGAACATTGGGGTTCCATTGGATGTCCAGGTCTGTTTTTTCCAAAAAAAAATTGATTCCTAGTTATCTAAGTTTATTTCTTCAAACATTTCCAATAATTTCCTTCAATATATTCCATGTAAATTCCCAAACTTTTCTGATAATTTCCTTCAATATATTCCTTGTAAATTCTTTCCAATGGTGTAAATAAAATTTGGGGGAGTCCCAGATCTCCTTACTCTCACCAATTCCAAGGGGATTGTGAAATATAGATTGTGGTAGGGTATCTCAAAACTTATCTCATGTATTCTACAGTTAATATTCCTAAATGTATTGTGGTATTTTATACTTCATATGATACAATTATTTCTTAGTGTTTTGGATTATGGGATAATGGGGAAGATAAAAACAATTGACCATGAATAGAGCGTGGAAATTTAGAAAATAATCTAACTAATTAAATTATGTGTGGAAAAGTGGAAGTATTCTTTATATTGGTTTATGATTTTCATAAAACTTTTATGGGTTGATTCTTATTGACATAGGTTTTGTTGATTTTGTAATTGACTTATTGTTTCCATCACTGGTGAACTTTGACGCATAAATAAATTGATAATTTAAAAAACTATGTAAAATATAAATGATTTTTCTAAAATATGAATGCTCAATTTTCCTTGCTAAATTAGATTTTTTTAAACATAGTGTGTTCTGGGTTAATTCATTTTCCCTCGATAATTGATGAGACAAGTTCATAGTTTAATGTCGGTAATGGGATAACTGAATAAAAATTTTAACAAAGAGGAATTAATTCTTAGAGAATTGGATATTAGGATAGAATAAAATAAATCCTAGGGTGTTTATAAATTATTTTTGTATTGAATTACATGATTTATTCCCATTTTTGTGGTTTTATGATATTACAACTTTTAAAAACTATGTAACCCTTATATATAGATTAATAAAATCAATATGGTAATGGATATAAAGGTGAGATAAAAGCTATTGTTATTAGAATTTAATATTAGTTATGAACACAAGATTTCAACTGGTCAGTTGTGGGGAAATACCCTTAATATAGATAATCCTTTTAGGATGGTAATCTAAATGATGAACTATGAGTATTTATTATTGGACATGGGAATGAGTTAATGAATGGAACAATGAATTTAATGATATTGGAAAAAATGGAAAATGATTTTTTTGAATTAATATAGTTAATGTGAATTATTAAATGTGTGTCTTTCTTCCAAATTTGGATCTTGTTGTTATAATGATGATTTTGGTCCGTTAAAACTATTTCTCATTATATTATATTTTCATTAGGTGATGGTTTGGTTTTAAATATCACCCAGTTATGACAGGTTGGAAATGGAGATCACCATGTGGTCATTGATATTTTCAGAGATCACCCAGTTCTAATAGGTTGGTGTTTAAGATTTCCTGGTGATGATGGGTTGTTTTTGGACATCATATAATGATGATGAGGATGTGATGTGTAGTGCTAAAAATTCATGGTAGGAGGATGGAATTAGGATAATGACCTTCACAATTAAGATAACCTACAATAGAACATGTGATGGTGTTGGTGGGGGAATGTACATGGAAGGAGGAGGGAAATAAATTGATACCCTCTATGTTTTGGTACTTTAATTTTATAGATACATTTTTTAATATTAAATACCTTGTTTTTTTAAATTAATTGAACAAAATTTTCAAGATGATTAATAATTTATTCAATAATGTATGTATATAATGGTTCATATAAAAAATTGAAAATAGTCAAATAGATCATGATTGGTATCGTGAGAAGAGTTTCCATGACATGAGATTTCTAGAGAATGTTCTAAAAGATTGAAACTGAAGAATTAGGCAGAAAAGGAAGAAAAATAACATGAAAATGGCCATTAAAATATTGAATAGTTTGCATGATGGGAATATATAAGTGAAAAATAAACATCTAAAATAAGTTCGTGAAATTTCCTGGAGTGGCACATGTTCTGCACTATAACTTATTCTATACACTAGTTTGGCCAGTTTCACATAATAACTAATTAGAATAGGGTTTTTTAACCTGAAACTTATTTACATTCCCAATATTTTCTTGGCATATTTTAGACACCAAATTAATAGTGAATTTAATCCAAATAGAGATCTCTGGAATTCCATAAATAAGGAGGCTGACTACTACTACCAAGAATCATTCATTCAGAAGATAGTGTGGATTTTTATATTTTATTTTTATTAGGATTTGGGTTTCTGCAATATTCATTTTCAATATCTATTTCATTCCAATTTCTCTAGAAATATCATCATCCTAAGAATCTAGAATATACCTTTTTTATTTTTATAACAAATTACCCTAAATTGTTCCTGACCATTGAATGGTTTTGTATAATTATTTTTTAAATTTCTATTGAGACAAACATAATTAATCAATGGAATAAAGTTCCTAACCATGGGAAATGTGAATTTTGATGTTATGGAATGGATAATAAGACCATGGATCTCTCTCATAATTACTCTTACAACAATGATTCCAAACTAATTTAATTTCTAAATTTATCATCACCTTATCCCTATATCTAAAAATCCCTAACACACATCTCCAACTTGATTTTCAAAACCACTATTCCTTCATCTATCTCCTTCAAAAAATTAAAAACAGTTACTCTTTAATCCATAAAATATATTTCATTGTCTCTTAGACTCAACCTAAATATTTATATTTTCTATTTTTATTTAGTTAAATGGTATTTTTTTTCTTATTAAAAAATCTTAAATTTGGATTTCCCCATAAGAAACTAATGACCACATATATGTAGTCAAATTTGATGCACCATTGTCAGGGAGGATAACCATGTAGGATTATAATTTTTATTAATTTATTTTACTTTCACTTGTCACACCAGGTGTTTCCATGTTGTAATTTCATATTCAAATATTTTATGAATAACTACCACATAAATGAAAAACGGAATGATATTATTGAATTTAACAATGTCTTGAAAAAATACGACAGATAAAAATTAATGAAACAACAATAGTGGATGAAACAAAACTAAAAAAAACATGTTTTTAAGGTAACATAAAGATATATTGGGTGGAGAAACCTCACATATTATGGGTTTCCTTCATACATGAGACTACATCATAGCATCCTAGTTCCACCCATCACAGCCAACCACATTGAGATCAAACCAACCATCTTCTAAATGATCTCCAACGTCATCCAATTCTCTATATTTCTTCATGAATATCTGAACTCGTACAAGAGAATATTTTTTATTCATGGAAAACATTTTAATTCCAAAATGTGTCTACTGACATGGTAATACTTTGAATATTTATATTTTTTTAGGTAGTATACTTTTGAATGGATTTAATTCTTTCCAGCACATTGAATCACTATATGGAATGAATATGAAATATAATTTTTAACATGTTTCGTTCCTTCTTCAAAATAAATGGTCATAATTGTAATTATTCAACATTTTTATCAATTTTAATATGAATCAATTTTTAATTATTTGAGGTCTTTCAAATATATAATTAAAAAATTTCCTCAAAATCGTATTGAAATCTGTAGGTTAATCCAAACATTTTCTAAGGTTCTGTTAGAAGGGAATAGTTTTAATGTTCACATTGTGTCTTGAAAATTATTTATAATGAAGTTTATTGGGGATAAATACAAACTATTAGATGAAATAGAAAGAAACATATTATAGTTGTATCACATATGATCCAAAGGAAGAGATGACTTCATGGTAAATGAAAACAACTAAATTGTTTTCCTAATGGAATACATATAAAGAAATATATAAAAAATTATTTCTCTCCCAAACCCCCAAGGTTCCTAAACTAAAGATGAAAATTATATTGATTATTATAGAGAAGACTAATTTTATGGGTATATTAAAAAAGAATAAAACTCATGGAAAATACCATTCACTATGAGGATATCAGTGAAAAGAACCTTAGGGTCCCTCACTTTCATGAAATTTAATAAACATAGAGGATACAATAGACACATTATCGACCATAACTAGGGATATAATAAAGGTAATAAACGAAAAATCAACGATCTATATGGTTGAATTGAAAAATATAAATACAAAAGTTGGAAAAATCACTGAGAAAATTATAGAGATTCCGGGACAAGCACTACTAAGATACCCTAAAGATTACCCATGAGGAGATTTGAATGAAATAACATTAAAAAGTAGATAATTCACTAAATACAACCTTGAATCAAGAAATATATAGAAATAGAAACAATCTTAAATTGAAGTTGAAGTGTTATAAGTTAATAATAAAGATAAATTCAAATAACAAAAAATAGGGGGAACCTCCACCACTATATAATATTATAAAAACTTTTCTTGAGAATTAAGGGAAATAAAATGTCAAGACACAAAAAGGTAAATTTCATGAAAATTTTAAAAAAATTACTTATTAGTATTACTTTCATAAAATCACTCACCAATATGCTAACATGAGCCAAATCCAAGAAAGTGATAGTGACCAAGATGTGCAATCTATAAGAAATTATCACCATACCACTAACATGATAGGGTTATACTTTTATTTTTAAATACATATAGAAAAAGTAGAAATACCTAGTTATCATCTCAATTACTATAATTGTTGGGCCAAAAAGATGGTGACTGATTTATGTGATTTAGGTACATGAATAACCATTATGTCATATAACATGTTACAGATCCTTAGGCTAGAATAGAGGATGAACAAAAGACATTCACTTTAAATATAATATTCCATGGGGAAATACCCTCTAGGTTTCATAGAATATTTCATAGTCGAACTAAAAAAATTATACTTTCTTGTAGATTTATGAAAAAAATACATAGAAGAATTGATAACATATAAATTTATAGGAAGAATTATGTAGGCTATTAGGTGAGAACCAATAGATATTAAATTTTGGGAACTATTCATGAGAGTTGCTAATGATGAATTATTTTTCATCTTTTACCAAGTGATGAAGATTTATTACGTGAAATATGTAGATGAACTGGAAAATAAAATTATCCCAAAAGTTCAAGATATTATGGAAATTAGGTAAGTACTTGAGGTGGATCATGTCATAAAAAATTATATTCATAGAGGTTGTCCTAAAAAAAGAAATGAAGGTTCAAATATGAAATTGAAGATAATGGTGGACCAAGTGATCCCACCATGACTAAAAATATATCAAAGTTATGGATAGTGCATGACATTCCATTTATTCAGAATTAAAACAGTATTGGTGGATCAGGAAAATAGAGGTTGAGCATGTGATTCCCATAGAAAGAGTTAAAATATTTTAATATTAAGGATAGGTGCCGACCTAGGTTGATAGGTCACATATGAGACCATTTACTTATTCAAACTTGGAAAAATATTTCCAATACCCCATCACCTGAGAAAAAAATTTAATTTATATCCAATAAAATTAAAAAAAAAATCTTCTAAGAGTAATTCTATTTTTTCATAATTGTTTTTATATTTTTAGGAGTATAGATACCCTACCGAAAAAATTTAAAAATGATTGAAAAAGGGAATGTACTATCACTTTCTTATTCTTAATTTTTTTCAGTCCATCAGGGTATCGTAGGGCAGCATAATAAGAGGCAATAAGAAAACATCACATCATGAAATTCCAATTAACATCACAAACCTGGTTCCATATGAACCTACACAGTCTATTTTGAGGCATCATTATAAGGGGTGTATGATTTTTGATTGATTGTTTTGTTTTCCCCCAATGATTTGAAATACTTTTTATATCTTTTAAACTAAAAATTTAATATCCTTCATTAGATGTTTCATTAATTCTTTATCTAAGGGATAAAATATTCTTATTATAATTCCCCTGACTTGTTTTTAATTTATTTAATAAATTGGAACGTCAAAAATGGGAGCATAATAAAGTATAGATAAGCATGAGTGTGACATCATGTCCTGGGTCACATGATAACAATATTTTGATTGTTGACCACATGGATTAAAGTGCACCTCCTCATATTCTAGAGGCTACTAACTATCAACGAGGTTCTATGTTTATAATGTCTGGATACTATAACCTTATAATTAAAGTATCATAGTAGTGAGATAAGGAATAAATGGAAGAAGCATAATAAAGAAATAAGAGGAGAAGAAGTAAATCTTCCAGATAGTAATAACAAGTAATCTAAAAATGGAACCACATACAAAATGAGGGAATTACATGTTATAATAAAATATATATAAATATGCACATATAGGAAAAGAAAAATGAATAAAATACCAAAAATTTTATCCAATCATTTCATGATCTAAGGATCAGTCTCATTCTCCAAAGCTCCCATGAAATAATTAATTCAGAATCCAAGACCGGGATCTGGTTGTTGTCCCTCCCTATATCCGTAAAGTCTATCCATGTACTAAAAGGTGTCCTAAATAGTGTGGGATATGTACTTATTAGGCCGCCACTAATGGGGTCAAAAACTATTTAGAGAGTGAATATAATATGTGTAGTGTGCATATATAACAATTGTAAATCATTAAAATAAACTGTAAAGGTCCATCTACGGTTCTTGAATGACGTGAGGCTGAAACTACTTACATCATCTCATTATAGGGAAACCTATGAAAAAAATTCACCATTAATATATACATATAAGTGTCTATGCAAGTATGTATATATATTCACTATATACGTACTGATGTACATAGACATATATACATACCTAGTTCTATCCATGAGTCAATGTGTAACATAGTCATACTTTTCTTATCACTCAAGTATCAAAAGTTAGTAGGGGATGTCATGCTTGAGTATCATCAGTCATATGGTTTATCATTATCATTTAACGTTGGTATTTTGGATGGAATTCTTGACTATAAAAAGTATATCGGGCACCATGCCTGATTATCATATAAGTAGGAACATCATTCTGAAGTATCAAAGGTGTGTGGGATTTCATGACCAAGTATCATACCATTAGGGACACCTTACTTGAGTATCAGATGTGTATGGGACACCATGCCTAATTATTAATAGTATAAGTAGTAAAAAATGCATTATAATTCAATAACATTCCACTTAACAAGGGTGTAATAATTTTTTATGTGAAATCATGTGACATGGTAATGTCCAGAACTTTCCATTTAATTCATTCTATTTATTACATTTATGATTCAATTGAAAACCACATAGAATATTTTTGGTCACATAATCATTTATAATATATAGGGGAAATACCAAAGTCTCATTTCATGTGGTGGAATTTGTCTATGGGTGCCTATCCCAATATGAATAATGTGGTATGAGGTTATTTCTATCAATTATAACAAATTCAAGAAAGGATAAGTGTATTTTGGTGGGAAAACATGTAAAATATTACATTTTGAATCACAACACATAATATAAATCATAAAGGCTTCAGGGATAATCACTGGATGACCTACATTATACCCGTAATAGATTACTCATCTGGTATTGGCCCTTAATTTGGCATTTGATGAGTTAAAAAAAGGAATTGAAAAATTCCCTAAAAATAGTGCATATTATATCACACAAAATTATTACTAAATATGGAAACATACACCCAGAAAAGAAGGATGTGGATTTATTCTTTTACTGAGGTACTTTTATCATGACCAATGGTGGATATATTAGAGTTCTGATGAGGATGTTGCCTCATATCTTAAGTGGGAGGTGAAGAGGGATCCATCTGGGTGACTTATTATATAAAAATATGAGGGTTTCAAAAAACATCTCTCTTCCCCTTTTAATAAAAACCTTCCATAAAATATTAATATTGTGAATATAATTCACATCATGGATTCCTTGGTTTATTCCACCATTCGTAAAAACAAATTCATATCTTGTATGGGGCATGGAAGGACCATTTCATATTGTGAATTAAATTCATGTCCTGAATTAAATTCTTGTTGTGAATTAATTATATAACCATCATCTTTCCCCCTACTACCTTATACCCAAAAACAAATCGATTGACCTAAATGCATGATTTCCGTGTCTAAAAAATGTTATAAAAATTGAAAAAGGGTCTACCGAAAAATTTAAATAATCCATAAAATATATGCAAACCCATTATCAAACAGTCTTCCCCCGTAAAACAACTAATCCATCAGTTTCCCTTCCATGAGTGGAAAGGATTCATCTGATAACAACTCCATCCACTAAGCATGTACATTAGCATTTCTCTCCCTAGTCTCATCCCATACATGTTTGTGCTTCCATAGCACCCATAATAAAGGGATATACCTTCTTCGGATAACCATTGTGCTATGATCCATGATATGAGTAGGACACTCCTAAAAATAAGCATTTACCTCCAATTCAACATCCTTTGGTTCAAAAATATGATATGGGTTGGCATGATATATGTGATGCTATTATTTATGGAAGAAGTCATGCATGGCTTGGTACCTCTTTGTAAGAGACATCCAATAGCTTACTATCCCGAATCTCTCTAATATCTCTAAAGTGCCAATGTTACTAGAAAATATATTTCCCTATTTCTGAAATCATCTATGTCCCATTCAACGTGAAACACGAAAGAAAACATGATCCCCAACCACAAAATCTAGATGTTATCTAAAGAAATCAATATAAGATTTCTGTCTAGACCGAGTAGTAATCATATGCTTCTTGATAATTTTTACCGACTCTGATGTCTCCAAAATTAGATGAGTTCATAGTAGCACTACCTCACCTACCATTATCTATTACAAAGTAGAACATCATGCATAACCATATAAAGGCTAATAAGGATCCATATAAAGTGTCTCTTAATAGTAATTGTTGTAGGAAAACATGAAAAGTGGTTTATGATTCTCCCAAAAACATTTGAAATCAAGGACACATGCTCGTAGCATGTCCTCTAATGCGTGTATTTTCTATTCTTATTTACTGTCAGTTTATGGGTGGTAAGGTGTACTTATAAGTACCTTTAAGAATATTTCTTTCTATAACCCTTTCCCAAACCTCGATATAAAATGGGAATCCCTATCGAATATTCTACTATGATGGACCTTTTGAAGGAATATAATCTCATAGAAAAATATGATCTTATGTTCATCCACTGATATGTTATCCTTAATATAAATAAAGTTGTTGAACTTCATCTACCTTTTCATGACTACCTAAACCAGGTCTCTACAATAAGGTGACCTTAGAAAACCTTTAATAAAATCAAGAGTGATGTCATCCCATTTCCATTACATAAATGATAATACCTGAAACATGGTAGAAGTTTTTTGGTTCTCCACCTCCACATGATGAAAGGTTGAACACCTTTTCATAAAACCCAGGATCTAACATTTTAACCTAGGTCACCAGTACTGGTGGTGCTTGTCTCAGTATATATTTGAAATCCCTTGTTATACTTATCACTATAAAGCATGGGATTCTCATATCAGTACCTCCCACTTGTATTTTGGAAATGATGCATTCTCATGAACAATAAGGATCTAAAATCCATTGATAGACTAACCTAGTGGAGGATCCCCTACCAGAAACTATCTCCCTTAGGTATAAGCCATTAGGGTCAGATAACAGCATCCTCTTCACTTCAGAAAAAATTTATGATTATACCCCTAATTATATATGGAAAGAATACTCGTTACACTCCCAAACCTCCTTTGACATCTCATATTAAAGATTAATCAACCTTTATACAAAACTAGATTTCTAAATAGGGTACATCTGAGACTTCTGGATCAGCTCATCAACAACTATGTTTCCATTTCCAGTTGTATAGGCAAGCTCAATCTCAAATGACTGAAGGTATTTGAACCACCTTACTCGTATAAGGTTAAATTTCATCAATATAATGATATACATGAGTCTTTTTTATCAATAATTAACACAAAACTCGATCCTAAAAAAGTAATGTCTCCAAAAAGTGTACTTTTTCTATCAAAATGTTTTATTTTAGGGAGATTATCATATTTCTTTTCCACTATTGGTGTATTAAATAAGATCTCAATATTATTGAATTCGTCTTGTTGAGTATGTGAATACAATAAGATATATTCTATGAAGAAAACAAAAAAAAATCCAAAGATGATTGGAAACCCCAACTCATCAAGACCATGAAAACAGAGGGAGAGTTTGTTAGACCAAATGAAATGAACAAGTAATAATTTAAACCATACCAACTATAGAACTATATACATGTTATATCTTATTTATGTATTTATACTAGGTGGAAGCCCAACCTAACATAAATCATTGACAAACCCTTGATTCATGGTGTTTTTCGAAGAGGATTTCTATATGAGGAAGTGGATACCATTTCTTAACCAAAATCTGGTATTACTTGTGATAATACCTAAAAATTGTAAGAGTATCATCCTTTTTCATGGAGAAAATGTTAGGTGAACACCGTGGTGAATTTTTTCTTTGTATAAAACCTTTAGCCTCCATATCCTCTAGTTGACTCTTGAACCCCAAAAACTTAGTAGTAGTATTCCTTTAAAGAGGAATGGATAGTAGTGTTGATCAAGGAATTAGAAGGGTGTAAAACTCTTCCACTATATTTATAGCTTGTATAGAAAATTCCTCAATTAAAACTTCTCTAAATAAATAAACTACCCTTGGGAAATTATCTTTACTTACTCACTGATCATCTAGAAAAAGAAAAACAATGGATTTCCATTCCGCTCAATATATGATATTCCAGTCCATCTCGGCTCATCATGACATCCCATTAACCCATAAGTATATAACTAAAACACTATAAAGATATAAAGGAAAACCTTTGGTGATGTAAATCCATGTATTCATGGTTTTTACCCAACCAATGAATCCCAAAAATTATGTATAAACCATCCATCATGAGGATGAAGAGGTTCCATAGAAAATGATAACATTGTATCTAAAGGGGAACTCATTGCACTATATTACATTATCAGAATGCATTTTTGAAGGAGTTTCAAGGTACATCACCCCTCTAATGTACCGAATTTCATGTCTGAGACATTACAAAATATCTACTGATATGAATTAATGTGAATAACCTGTATCAAACAAGGAAAAATGGTGAGGCTGCTAGAATTATACCTTGACTATAGATGGATCAATTCCCTTATCATCTATAAAATAATGCACTGCATAAATATATCTAGATCTATGACCCTGAGATACAACATGGATGCAAAGACAAGGTCTTCCATACTATAGTTGTTCATTTGAATCCTAACTACCACAACCACAACTACCTCCTCTTATAGAACATCCTATTGTACTCCAGCTACCTGCCTATTGAGGCACTATAGATCCTGCCCCTATAAGAAAAGATAATATGGATCCTCCCCCGCTACGAACAGATGGTAAATTCCTAAAAAGTTCTTAATATTCTCCAACCTTCTACAACCTCATGAGTCAACAGAGTTTTTGGGACACAGGGGATTATTATGTACAAGATTTTTGTACTGCTGAAAAACCATGTAACTATCAGTCGGTGTCATCTAAATACCACTACCCCTATATGCATTCTCAAATTAAAATTTATATCCATTAGTTGAAGAACTTCCTTATCCTAGTATTGAACCACCCTGGAACAAATCATCAACTTACCTTAGGTTCTTCTAGGCAATGGAGTTTATTTTACAATTTTCAAAATTATTATCTACTCAAAGAAATTCAAATGATATCTAATGGAGTATATGGGCTCATCCTTAAAATATATTTTTGTCACCAATTCATCACCCATAAGACATGATGTGAAGCACTTAAGCTTCATAAAATGAGAAAAAATAGTCCACCATGGACACGGTACCCTACTGTAGATTTATAAACACTCTAGAATGGGCCTCTCTAGACCTATTGGGATTGAAAATTTCATATTGCTTAATCTAAACTCTCTTCTTGGAAATACCATAATGAAGACATACATGGGATATAAAATTAAACAATCACTTAGAATAATCTCTAAAAATATACGTAGAGAGTTTCACTCTCCTCTAAATAGGTATCTCATGGTGATGGATGATAATCAATGTGGCCTACATCTTTGAATATTTGGCATGTGGGACTTCATCCCCTGTAAATGTGAGTGAAGGGTGATTCTAGAATTCTCATGTAAATGATTCCATAATAGGGTTAGTTAGTCAGACTCCCAACATAGTCTGCATAATGTCTACTAATCCCACTCAAAATTGGGAATCATCAACTGTGTAGGGAAAATCAAGAGGTGTCATTGGTGACATAGCTGGTGGTAACACTTGTGGATCAGTGCCCACCACCTCTAGATCATGGTCATCACTGCCCTATTGGAAAATGAATTGAGGAAATAATGATGGAATATCATAAAAAATCCAATCACATCCCTCATATTGGGTTCAATAATAGTATAGACCACATGTATAAGGATAGAACATGTACAAATCCTTTCCATATATAAGACACACCCCTCTTTTAGCTCCTAAATATAGGTATGAGAAACACACCAATCATAAGAATCATAAGTGACACTACCTACTAACCACTATTAAGGTCATGTCTGGGTCATGTTCTCTACAATATATTAGGGTTCCTTGTATAAATAGTGTGAATTGCATATCATAGAGAAAAACACCACTTATGTTGCAATTGTAAACCATGTTTAATGGTGACTATCTCATTTCTGAATTTAAATTCATTTTATTTTTTACTTATTTATATCGAAATATTTATAATTAGTTGAATTACATATATAAATATTTCAAATTGATAAATTCCCATATACATTTTAAATTTAAATACGGTGTCCATTTAATCGTAGCATTAAACATGTTTCATCCCATGTGATTAATGGTCTATGAATCAACATTCCATAATTAGGTACTTAAGGAGGTAGTATCATGTTATGTTGGAAAGCATTGTTAGGTTGATGCATCCACATTAGGTATCCAATTATGTTTCTTTTCCCCTTTCAAAAAACATTATCCCAATTCCATATATATATATATATAGTAGTCAAGGAACTCATAGAAATCACAAGAAATAAAATAATTGAGATACACCTATATGGATTGTCATAATGCATTAAATGTAAATCTATGGGTGCCTAAAAAGATTCATGAGTCAACACTTCCCTTCTATACTAGTAAAAGGGTAAAATTGAATCCCAAATCATAATAATAACAATCACACATTATGTGTGTCACCCAACGATGAAATCAAAACAACTATAATAAGAGGTATCTTGAAATAGAAATTCCCATCTGTGGTAATTTTTCATTTCCCTGTTCACGGGTTAACAGCTCCTAGGAACAGCCTTATTACTAAATTCAAACACACCCAAATATCCTTTTTTTCAGAAAAAATAATTATATTTAGAAAAGAAATATTTTATACCATATGGTGAAATACCGACCAGGAAAACATGATAAAATTAGTGGAATAGTGGCCACATGGACTTAAGTGTTCATCTCCATATTCAGAGTCTTCCAACTAGAAGTGAGGTTTCGTGGTGGTGGAGAGGTAAGACTATACCCTCGTAATCATAGTAACACATGGGTGAGATAATGAATAAATAGAAGAATATTAATAAATAAAAATATTAATATGATTATATCATCCAAACAGTGATAATAATCAAGGTAAAAGATAAAAAATATACCAAACAGGTCTATGTTAAAGAGAAATACATGATGTAGATATGTTAACATATAGGTAAAAAAGAAAAAAGACGAAAAAGGTAATCCATCACCGTCATGATCCATGTCTAAGTTCCTTACCATTCTAGATATGCCTCACACTTTTTTTAAAAAATTATATAACACTTATTTTATGATTACATTGGTTGAGGATTTTATATGGTTTATTTGGGTGAGTTTTGAAAATGTTTCGGAGGGTTTGGGGTAGTGAATAGTTGGCATGCAGTTTTTCCAAACCATGTGCATACCCCCAATAAACCGTGTATCATAGACATGGTTAATTTCATACTTTGTGCACGGTTTGTCAAAACTATTTACCCTTAAATAGAAAACATACACCACATAAAATAGGGGTTAATTATTATGGATCATGGGTTTGGTAAACCATGTGTCCCTACCCAGGAAACCTTGCAAATGGAATTTAAACCCCTGAATTTTTAATAAAAAAATTATTGAACACCCCTGTATTTATTCTTAATCCTCCCAGCTTGACTTAATATGATTTTATACAGTCTTGGAGGCTCGGGGAAGCATTCCAAGTCTTCAAAACCCACTTTTTTTTTGAATCAAAGATCCAATGGATCCATTATACCCCTCTTCTAGTAAATAATATCTTATTTTTTGGCTTGTTATCTCTTTTTCATTTTTCTCTCTTATTTTGGAGGGATGATTTCCTCCATTTCTGATGGGTTTATATCTACATTTTAATAGATATAGTTTTTTATATATATTGTTCATGTGTTTGATCCTAGATCCCCTTATTTATTGTGAATTTGATCATTCTACGATTAATTAAGTGATATGATTTAGAGAACGTTCTTGAATGATCTCGAGGTAGGTGGTCTAATAAACAATTCACATTATCTTGATTATAGTTGGGTGTATATAATTATGAAATTTCAATTTCCGCATTGGGAAATTGTATTTTAAATTAAATTAATTAATTGATCTTTCTAGGTGATTACTAAATAAGTGGAGTAATTGGATTATGAATTAGGATGAATAATGTGATTATGAAATTGGTGGAATAATGAAATTATTTATTTGGTTGAATAATGAAATTATGAAATTGGTTGAATAATGGGTTGTAAACACGGTTATTAGTGGGTTATTAATGTGGAACCTTGGTTTTTGATATATTTTTGAATGATGTGAACAATAATCTATGGGATAGGTAATGCTGCTACAAATACCCATGGGGTTTTAGCCTGCCAATCTAGGACCCTAAGATACATATTTATTTGCAACTGATCATTGATTTGATTTGAAAGGACTTGTGCTCCAAATAAACATGGGGTTACAAACTACTACTCTAGGCCTACAATGTATTATTTTGAAATTATAAATTTAAATTAATTATGAAAGTATATTAAATAATGAATTGTGATAATCTTTGGCATATGGTTTAGACTCTAGAATAGGCCAAAGCAGGTATGTTAGTTCCGGATGTCACTATGAACCCGGTGGCCAATGTGGATAATTAAAGAATATTAATTGTGAAAAAAATTCACCTTATGTTTTGTACTTTATTCTTTATAAAACTCCATAAATTATTATAGAATGGATATTATTTTAAATTCATATCTAGATTTTTGAATAAGTTTTACTCACACCCTACTTAGGTTTCATGATTGGTACCTAACTAGACTTCATGATTTCAGTGCAGAATAAGGGCAAGAGCCCTCTTTTAGATGGTTGATTTGGGATTTGGGATGGTTATTGGATGATGGAACCAAACATGATTTTGATTCCCCCACGAGTTGTCAATTTTTCTTTATTTTTGGTTTACATTTGACCCTTGACACTTATTTCTCATGACATATCTACTTCTTTGGTTTATGGTCATTTTTCATGATTTGGATTCATCATGTGATCTTCAATTATTTTAGATTATGGTATTATCATAGTTTCTATTTATTATCATTTGGATATTGTTTATTTATTTATATTCTGGTTACAAATCAATAAAGATGTTATACTATCTTCAAGTAAAAAATTAGACTCTCACTACTAGTCGGTAGCCTCTGGCATATAGGGAAGTGTGCCTGAGGTCATGTGGAAAATGGGCATGTGGCACCTATTTAGGGACATCACAGAGTGATACCAAATACTTTTTCTATTAAATTTAGTTTCCTTTATATTTAGGAAAGTTATATAGAATAATAGGATGATATTAGTCATGACCATGAGATTTTTCATGGGATTATCTAACCCTTGTGAATGGGAAAACCCAAGTACCAAGGGTGAGATTATTGTTCATGATGTTTTCTATTATAGTTGAATGTTATTCAACCCTGATTGATGCACTTGTGGTGTGATATTATTTTTTTTCTAAGATTTTACCCATTACCTGATGTGGCATGATAAGATAGTACACAAGAATTATTCTAGGCACTTAGAGTTTAATATGACATGCACCATTTTAGGAACACCCAGAAAAAAGGGTTTTGAGTAATTGGTTGTAATGAAAATTATTTTCCATATTTGAGTATTTCAAAAGTAAAATAGCCTCTAATAAGAAATTTATAATTTCAAATTATACTAATTTTTTGTAATTTAAAATTTAAAAATGGGTGTCTAATTGGAAATAATGAAATATGATAGTGTTTACCCTATGTTGGGAATGACCCAGATGAGGCATGGTTGATGTTAGTGATAGTATCTCGGTTTTTACCATGTGGTGGAGTATGGGGACCATTTTTTATACACTTATGTGAATCCCCATTATTTTAATGTGATTATGGAATGTTATGTATCTTAATTTGTGTGTTTTTAATTACAGATACATGACTCCGTGATAGTGTTTTTTGAATGCAAGATAGGATGAAGTTGTAGGAAATGTGCCTCTAATAGTGAAACCAGAGGAACTGATAGTGTTGGGTTAAGGATTCATAGACCAATTCCATGAGAAATTTTTTACTCTATCTATTTCATATATAGAGACTTGGGTGGGATGTGAGGAATTTTTCTGATAGGACTTGGGAGTTCCGATTGCAGCAAACTCTGAACTTCATCAGAGATGATGGACTGAAGGTAGATGATATTTGGATTGATTCTATCCAGCCAATCCATGACCATTAAGAGACTCCCATAGAGGATATAGTTACATTGGATGATTATATGATGCATGGTTCAGAAAAACGCTGGTGGGATATACAGACTCTGGATGAGCAGTTGGGGAACATGGTATGGAAATATATTCAAGAGAAGTTCATAGAACAATTTTACCAAGAGACACTCGGGAAGGAGAGGAAAGTTATATTGAGTTTGTTGACTGAATGTATTATTTCCATGATGGACTATGTTGGTTGCTTCATTGACATGCAGATCTTTTTCCCGTAACTTTTATGGTATGATACAACTATGGTGAGTAATTTTCAAGATGGACATAAATGTGATATCAAGTCTCATAAAAACATATTTAGTCTGAAGAAGTTTTTTGAGATGGTAAATCAGGCTCTCATTTATGGGGGTGCCTGAAGGATACCTCCAATGAAATGTAGGTGGATTCTACAATATGACTAAGAGGTACATCTTCTAAGGGTGTGAAGAATTTCTATGAAAATATAATCTGGGGAAAGAGAAAATATAGAGGCCAGGTAAAAGGATTATTTTTTCATAGATGTATCTAAGCATATTACCACCATTTTTGTAGGTTAGCTCAAATTGGGAGCTAGTTTCCAAAACCACCGATGGAGTGTCGATCCTGAAAAAGTATGGATCAATTGTAGAGGTATTATAGAAACCCTTGACCGATGGTTAATAAAAGAGGATCCAGTTGAATTAATTTATCGGAAGGGGTATTCTACACTATATCAATCATCCATTTTGAGTTGTTCTATCTGTGTTAGTTGAAGAATTAGACATTGTACTTTAGGGAAAGATCACAAATATCATCAGAGATGTGTATCTCAGGGTACATGGACTACAACATGAGGAATATGGTAAAATAGTTTCATGAAATTCATCTTGAACTTATGGATTGTGAGGATGGACCATCTCCATTCAGGGGTACTATTCTTATTGATTCTACGATTTCTAATTCCTTATTTGATAAATGATCCGATCATTATTCTAAATATTATCATATTATGAATGTTTTAATTATTAATGTAGAGTTTTTTAGTGGGTTTATAATGATCAACACATCCTTATGAGTATGGTTGAGGGATATTTATTTATATAATGTGTGTTATATTGTCGTTTGAGAGTACTGTTTCAATTTGAATAACATGTCATGTTGTGACTTTATTTTGGGTATGGATTGGTTAGTATTGTAAAAATACCACATGGATTGTTACAGAACAATAATGACCTTTACATCTCTTGAGGGTGATAGTTATTTCATATTTGGGAATGGGATATCCATAATGGCCATTCAGGGCCCATTTGTCAGTTATGGGGGGAGTTCACCACCTAGTTTTCTTTTACTTTTCTTGATGATGAGGGTGTGAAGAATTATGTCTTTCTCTCCATTGTAGACTTTTCCTAGGATGTGTTTCCTAAAGACTTATTAGGGCTTCCACCTAAGAGGGATTTTTAAGTTACTGTTGATCTCATGTCAAGAGCTTAGCTAGTTTCTGTTTTACTGTATAGAATGACACTAAAAGATCCTCAATATTTTAAGACTCATCTAGAAAAATTTAAAAAAATGGATTTCTCCATCCATGTACATCTTCTTATGGTCCTCAAGTTTTTATCTAATAAGTCTAATAGGGAATTGGGTTTATGTATTAATTAGAAGATGTTGGACAAGATGATAGTGAATGAGCGGTATCCTATTTCGTGTATCAATGATCTATTAGTCAAATTAGGAGGATCTTTTTTTCTCCATGATTAAATTTATATTGGGTATCATCAGTTGAGAGTTAGATCACCTGATATACCATGGAACACTTTCAGAAGTAGGTATGGTCTATATGAGTTCATCATGATGTATTTCAGTTTGATGAATGCGATGGATATTTTTATGACCTTTATTAAATGAATCATTATTTCATATGTGGAGCATTTTGATGTTATTTTTAAAGATGAAATAATGGTATAATCCAAGACACATTACGATCAGGACCAACATCTTTACATCATCATGAGTACACTGAGAGAGGATCAGCTATACACCAAACTATCTAAGTTCCAGTTCTGTATTGGCATGCTATATTTCTTATGACACATTACTTTAAACAAAAATTTGTTAGTGGCCCATAGAAAGGTCAAGTAGTTTTTTCTTGGGAGAACACAAAGGAATTTTTTGATATCCAAATAATAATAGAGGTTAAAGGTTATTATCAAATGTTTATCCATGACTTTAACCTTTTTAATACACCACTTTCCAGATTTACCAAGAAAGAAATAATGTTTGAAAGGTCTGAAGTTTGTGAGAATCATTTCTAAGTTTTGAAGAATAATTTAACTACTACACTGATATTGATCCTATTAATAATGGGTGGGGAGTATATAATGTTTTTTTTATGCATCCAGGATCATAAATTGACAAGTTCTGATGTATGGAGATGGATTTATGGCATATAGTTCTTGAAATTTAAAGCCACATGAACAGGATTACTCTAAACATGATCTTAAGCTAACATTGGGGGTTTATGCCTTATGTGTTGGTATAATTATCTATTAGATGAAAATATTACAATGCATACCGACCAAAAAAATTAATGTACATATCCTTATTGTGATATTTGAATCTCCAGAAGTGAATATGGGTTAATTTTATGTATTGAAATGATTTTGATCTAGATTATTAACCATGAAATGGAAATAGTGTTTTTAATTCATTGAGAAAGAAAACACATGCTCATGAAATTTAGGAGTCATGTTCTATGAGGAAGATGATGACCTTACTAGATGAGTCAAAAAATGAGGTTCATAAGGCACATAAAAATATGATCATTCTATCCTTATTAGTTGATTCTAATATTCTAAGTTAGATCAGAAAGAGGTAGTATGAGGCTCAAGATTGTTTGTACATAAGGTAAATCATTAAAGGTGGGGATCCAACTTTAAATTAGACTATAGATGAGGATGAGAACATATATGTTTGAAATCACATTTATGTACCTATAAGTATGTGTGAGGAGATCATGTGTAAGATTCATGCCTAAAATTGGGAATAGTATCTTGGTTTAAGAAAAATTTATTGTGACCTGCATCAATAGCATTGGTTGTTGGGTATGAAAATTGATATTGTAAATTCGATGAAATGATGCTATAGTTGTCAATAGGGTGAATCAAAAACTCTAGGACCTAGTGGTTTGTTACATCTATTTTCCATTCTTGAATAGAAATGGGGTTACATTACAATGGACATTGAGGATGGTATTCTAAGTATCCCTTGGAATAATGGCATGATTTGGGTAATTTTCGACTGGTTGAAAACGTATCTCATTTCTAGACAATTTGGGTGAATTATACCACATACCAATTGGGTGAGATGTATGTTTTTGAGATAGTCCTTTTTCATGGGGTTACATAGAGAATATTTTCATATTATGATTAACCCATTAAATCATGCTTCTAGCATGGATTATAGAATGCATTGGATACCTAGTTGTTTCTGAGTACATCTTTCCACCCACAGACATATGGGAAATCAGAGTGCAATATCTAGGTTATAGATGATATGTTGCGAGCATTAACCCTTTATTTTGGTGGTTCTTATGAGAATCAATTAGAACTAATTGATTTTTCCTACACCAATAGTTATCAGGATACAATTCAGATTGTACCATGGAATGAACATTATAAAAGTCTATATAAAACACCTTTTTGTTTGATGGAGGTAGGAGAGTCAGAGTTATTGGGACCGAGTATCATGAAAAATATTTCATAGTATGTGCAGATAATTTGGTAATTTATGGGTATGTCTCATATTATATAATATTTTTATGATGATTTACATCCTCAACATATTTAGTTTACAAAGGGATACCATGTGTTCCATCACGTTTCACTGATCTTGGGACATTGTTGGACTCGGATGCAGGGCATGTTTTCCCCATAGTTTGTTATACCATTTTAGATTTTGGAGAGGATTAAACTGGTGTAATACCAATTGGATATTCCCTAGGGATACATTTCTATACATGATGGTTTCCATGTGTCATGGATTTGGAAGTATTTCCCCAACCCTTCTCGTGTGATCGATGCTGAAGATTTTGAGCTTGAGGCTAATGTGTACATTGAGGATAATCTAATTCATTTTTTAAATCAAGTGAGAATGATATTTGGGGAAACATCACTGGGATAGAATAAGTATTGTTGTATCATGGTTGTTTTTAGGAGGAAAATGGGATAGAGAAATCAGAAATGCGAGCTAAGTGGCCTGATCTTTTTACATTATAATCATTGAGATGCTTGGGAGCACAACAAGAAAATGTGATATTATACGATGTGGATATTGTAAGAGAATGGACTCTCTAGAGATTACTCATAAATGTTTTCATTTATTATTTACCCTTATTATAGTAATAATTTGGTTAAATCTTGGATTTGGTGCATTCAACTGAGTTATGGATACATTGAGAGTGGGTTTGGTTAGTGCATAGTCGGCGCACTATTTTCCCAAACAGTGTGCCTACACCCAAGAAATTGTGAATTCCAGATAGAGATGAATTTCATGTTTGGTGCATTTTTTTGTCAAACCATGTTTCAATTAAGATACACCATGCACACTAGATTGTAGGGATGCATGGTTTGGGTTAACAGTTTAGAAAATTGTGCTGTCTAATAAAGAAACTGTTTGCGTAGAATTTCAACCACCAAATTTTTCATAAAAAAATATCAAACACATTTTTTTAATTCTCAATCCTCCCATATTGACCTAAAATGATTTTTATTTTTCTTGGAGGATCCCATATTTATTTTAAGGTTCTAGAAACACATTTCAATGTGAATCAGAGATCTGGTGGATGGATTCTACCCCTCTTATCGTATGTAATTTCTTATCATTAGGTCTCCTCTCTCTCTCATAAAATTTTCTCTTACATAGGAGGGATGATTTATTCTATTGGTGATGGGTTTAGATATAGGATTTAATTATTCTAGTTTATTTGGATCATTGTCCTAGTCTTGATCAATGATAACCTCCTATTTTTTGTTTTTGATTGTTATATACCTAATTGAGGGTTATGATTTTTCAAGCATTTGTCAATGATCTCATGTCAGGTAGTCTAATATTAAATTTCCAAAGTATTGATTGTAATTTTTTATATGTAGAAGTTAAATTTAAATTTCCACATTGGGTAGTTGTGTTTTGGATTAAATTAAGTAATTGATTTATCCAAGTGAATATGAAATTGGTGGAGTAATGGGATTATGAAATTGCTTGAATAAAGGGATTATGAAATTAGTGGAATAATGGGATTATGAAATTGGATGAATAATGAGATTATGAAATTGGTTGAATAACAGGTTATAAACATGGTTAATAATTAATATTGAACATGGAATCTTGGTATATGTTTTTTGTGAATGATGTGAACAATGAGTTGTGGGGAAGGGATTTTTTCTCCAAATATCCATGGGGTGCTAGACTACAGCTCTCAGACCCCATGATATATATTTATTTTCATATAATCACTAAGTTATGGGATTGATACTAATACTCCATATACCCATGGGGTTCTATACTACCACTCTAGGCCCCCAATGTAAGATTTTGAAAATAGAAATTCAAATGAATAATGAATTTCAATGAAATAATGAATAGTGATAACCCTTGGCATACGATTTATATTTCATAATGGTCCGAAGAAGGTGTTAATGGTTTGGGTGTCACCATCAACCTAGGGGAATATGTGGTTAATGAATGAATATTAATTGTGAAAAAATTTTACCTTATATTTATTACTTTATTATTCAGAAAACATAATACACTATTATAAACTGGATATTATTTTAAACTTAATTGGTTGTGTCTTACTGGGTCATACTCACACCCTACTCAAGATACCAGATTTGTACATGAATAGACATTTTTTTTGTATTATAGGATTAGAGAAAAGTCCATATGTTAGATGAATGGGTAGGGATTTGGGATAGAAAATAGATGTGGGAACAAAACATGATATTAGAACCCACCTGGGAGTTGTCAATTTGTCTTTATTTTGGGTTTTCATTTGACACTTCACACTTATATGGCATGACATAAATACTTCTTTGGTTTATGATCATTCTTTCATAATTTGAATTCCTCATGCGATATTGGATGATTGTATATTATGGTATTATTTTGGTTTCTATTTATTATGTTTTGGATATTATATATTTATTTATAATGTATTTCACTTTCATGAAGAGGTTATAGTCTCACGCATTACATATCAGACCCTCACAACTAGTCGGTATCATCTAACGTACGGGGAGGAGTTCCTGAGGTCATGTGGAAAACATTATTGGGGAACCGGCATGTGGAATCTAGTTCGGGATGTAACACCAAGTATTGATCTCATGATCCCAATATCCCATGTTATAATCAATCAAGCATCTAAGACTTAGAGATTTCCCTTTTCTCTAACTACATCTATGAAGTCTGTTCAGGTACCAAATAGCGGCCCGAATAAGGTATGTGATATACATAGTAGGTCACCCCCAATGGGGTCCATTACTATCCATCTAGTGAATAATATATGTGCAGTGGGAATATATAATAATGGTAAATTAGTATTTCAAAATATAAAGGGTCATCATTGGTTCTTGAAGGGCACCAAGAAGACACAACTTACTTCCTCTCATTCCAGGGAAACCTCTGTACATTTTTCATCATGAACATGTACATATAAGTGTGTATGAATGCATGTTTATATATTATCTTATATGTAATGTAATTTATGGCCACATATAAATAAATAGTTCAATTTAGGACCTGATTCATAACTCAGGTTTCCATGTCTAATCACTTGAGTCTCACAAGGTAGTAGGGGATGTTATTCAAGAGAATCATTAGTTATAATGGTTTCGATGCCCAAGTGTCCTTTGTATATGGGATTTCATTCCTGATTATGACAAGTATATGGGACAATATGCCCAATTATCATGTTAGTAGGAACTTTATACTTGAGTATCACAAGTGTTTGATATTCCATACCCAAGTATAATTTCATTACAAACACCATTTCTAAGTATCACATGTGTATTGGACACCATGTCCATATATCACAAGTATGAGTAGTAAAATAGATTTTATAATTCATTTACATTACCTTTAAATTGGTTAGTAACCATTTTTTATGTAAAATATGACATGGTAATGAAACTCATATTTCATTTAATTAATTCTATTTATTAAATTTAGGAGCCAAGTAAATCCACATAGAAGATGCTTTGGTCACAATAGAATGTATAATATTAAGTGGTAATTCCATAGGCCTGCCTCAAGGGGAGGAATTGGTCGATGGGGACCTATCCCAACAAGAATAAGGAGGAGAAAGTTTATTTTTATCAAGGATAACAAATTAAATGGGGGATAACTATATTTTTAAGGAAATTTATGAAAAATTAGGTGATTGGCATCATATCTAATAAGATACACCATTAATACTTGAAAGAAAATCCCGATGACACCAAACTTATGCATGTTGTAGATTCCATTTCTATTACTGGCCCATGGTTTCTCCCAACACAATATTAAATGTAGAATTGTAAAAAATCCATAAAAATAGGGAATATTATCCCAAACCAAAATTTCTCCAAAAACTGTGAAATACACTATGTAAAAAAGAATGTAGATGAAATATCTTACCAATGAAATTATAACTTGATGAATAGTGGATCTTTCAGACTCGAGATGAGGAATTTACCTCAAAGACTAGGTGGGAGTTGAAGAGGGAGCTCTTCGGGGGAGCTAATATGTTTAAATATGATGGTTTAAAAAATTAAGTGTTTTCCCCATTTTTTAAAAAAAATAGGCAGTAACATTTTTAAAATGTGAGTATAAATCACATTTTGAATTTACCAGGGTTTTCCATCCCCATGATTAACCTATTCACATCTTGTAGGAGGTCTTGGAGGACAATTAACATTGTAAATTGGTTTGGAAACCATCCTCTAAAACCTAAACCTTACTCCCAAGAATCAAACAGATCGGCCTAAAGTTATGTTATTTAGGTCTAATCCAAAAAGAAATTCCCAATTAGGGTACACCAAAATTTAATGTATATATAACTCATATGTAAAACTAGGAACACACAATGTAGATTTATATTTAACATATCATGATTTTGGGGAACATGTTGATTTTTTTAAATAAAATAATTTTTAGATTCAGCCTGCCTCGAATATTAAATATTTTCATTAACTAAATTAATTATTCATTTTATTATCATGGGAAATTATCCAAAATATATTTCCTCACACTAAAGGGTATTTATAAAAAACTATTTCATATTCATCAAATAGTATATTTTGTAAGAAATTTAGGTATGTTTTCTTCTAGAACCTTCTTGGCATCTTATCAAAGATATTTTTGAAGAGAATCAATTTTAATATGATAGAGGAGTTTTCTTTCATAATCCTTTATGCTTGGACACACATTTAAATTTAATCCTACATTTCCCCACACAATTCATTTGTGACCTAGATATAAAATTATAAAATCTTCAATACTATTAAATCCTTTTGTATCCTTGTGTTTCATGACACTCAAAAGAATTTTTGTGGGGGAGAAGCATTCTGTGGTGGATATTGATATACGTCAGGGAGGAGAATTTTCTAGGGGTTTTCTTGTGATTTTGGGAGAGTTTATGTTATCATTTATTGTCTTCTATTATTCACCTCTCACGTAATAAAAAAATAAAATAAAATCATTTGTATCTTCATAGGATCAACAATCAAGAATGTAATAGAGATTATTTGTTAATTGTATATGGTTAGGTAGTAGATGTGATATTTTTCATAATCCAAAATTAAAAAAAATTAAAAAAGGAAAATGAATATAAATCATTCATTATTATTACTTTTATCATGTTCCCACTATGATCTTTGGGGTATGTTTAGATGACATATTCATCATTATGAGAGTATTTATTTGAGCATATCTTATGATATCATGCACTATGATTTATAGTAAAAAATATTTTTTGAGTATTAATTTATTCATTAACCCCTACATTATCCTCAGAGAAATTTTAGCCTGATTGAAAATTACTGTTGATTAATTTATATCTCTGCCTTTACGTGGTGGAGATTCTATATGACAAGAAAGTATATGGTAAGTGATAACTACATGATGTATGTGAAGAGATATGTTACATTTATTACGTTTAGGGATGATTGAAAATTATATAATGTGAATTAGATTAATAGTTTCAAGAACATTAATAACTAATTTAAAAATAAAAATGGAAGAATAAAGATGCTTGGTTAATTCAAAAGAACAAAATTAAAATCCATAGTTCACTAGTTTCTTTGAAATGTTAGGAGCTGATTAAATATCCCTATATGATGCTCAAAAATTTAATTCTATATTTTATCAATGTATTTTAATGAAATTAAATTTAAATCATCGTATATTGATCATCCTTTGTAGTTTATTATGATTTTATTATTGAGGAGAGGACTGGATACAAGTGTTGGGTGATTTGATACATATATTTCAAACTAAAATATTCTGATATTAAGAACACTGATTTGTGTAAATTTATTGATATTTATTTGTTATATTTTTAATTATTTATTCATTTATGTAATTATAACTTGATTTAAATAAAATTATCTAAAAGATAAAGACCGGTTAATATTATCATCATGAAAAGACTTTTCATAACATGAAGCATATTGGGAATATTCTCAATGGTTAAAACTCACGGAAAAAATTGAAATAATGTAAAAAACAATAAAAAATACTCATCCACATCATGAATTATATACATTATGTGAAAATTACTCATGATGATAAGCTAGATAGAAAAAACCATGCCCTAAAGAAATTCTTGAATTTAACAGTGTGACACATGTTTCATCACCAGAATTAGGCTTAATAGACCATGTTTCATCCAGTTTGAGGTAATAAATGATGGGTATATTCCATTTTTATTGTGGAATTTCTTAATAATACTTGTATTTAATTAAGTGATTTTAATGAATAAATTTATGGTGAATTAGAGACAAACTGATCATTCATGAAGCATATAAATCGAGAGGAATGTTTCTTCTACCAAGAATCATTCATTCAGAGATCAAAGCATGGGGAGAGGTGTTGCGCAATATAGTCCTTCACCATATCTCCTTATTCATATATTCATTTCTACAATATATTCTTATTTCCTTCCCTCTTGATCCTACATTTCTATAATGGGGGGGGGTGACTCCCAATATATATTGGGTTATATAGATTAAGGGGGAAGAAGTTATAGATTTTTATTTTTATTTTTCTCATTATTTTATTTTCCATAATATTCATGTTATATTTCTATTTATTTATTTTTTCGTTGGAATGACAATTGAACTAAAGAATATAGAAGAATTATTTTTAATTTTTACAACTAATTACCATATATTAGTCATAGACATTGAATGTTTTATTGTAATTATGTTTAAAAATGGTATCAATAAAAACGAAAATCATTAATTCCCTATTGTACATAACCCTCATAAATGTAGGATTTCTAGATTTATAAACATTGATAATAATCAGGTCAAAACTATTTTAATTTATAAATTTATTAGATGTCAGGCCCTAAATCTAAAAACCCCTATAACACCATTCAAAATTGACTTTCAAAACCACTATACTTTCTTTTTGATGTTTATTTAACAAATCTAATCAAATTAATTTATATTTCCTAAAAGATATTTTCACCATAACTTGGGTTCAACTAAGGACTCCACACTTAAATTTTTTAATTATTTAAGTCACATTAGTTTTATTTTTATAATTTATTAAAGAAAATTATCCCTATAAGAAACAAATGACACTATTCAGGCAGTCATGTTTATATTTCCCTACCAATAGATCGTTGGATACAAGTGTAATTTTTTTATTGTATAAATGTGGATGGGGATGAGTGATGATTCATATGTGGACATATTGATATGGGGTGATGAAGTTATAGATTTATTTCATTATGTTTTTTGATATATAGTTGGTGTGGTTTCATTCACTTATCCTCTCACTTATGTAAGAGACGGTCCAACCAATTCACTATCGGTTTGAGTGGGAGTACCCATATATTGAAAGGTTGGATCTGATGGGAATATATATTGATCCAAAGGATTTTGAATAATTTCGATAGTTTAAAGGTTAGTTGTGGTGATGGTGAGGCTTCAATTATGTTTACAATGGTGTTGAATGTTTCTTTTTTGATAATGGTATTACTTGTGTTTTTCATGTTTACTGACTCATGACATGAATTATTATTATTCTTTATATCTTGTGTTAATGTTTCTATTTTCATTTAATTAATTAGATGATTTTTACTATTTCTTATTCTTACGCATTTATTTCCAAGGAATATTAATCTATTTAATGGTATAATGATACTATATACTCCAAATTTCTCACCCCAACAACGTTTTTTATTATTTACATGATAGAAGCATAATCTGTTGGGATATCATCTATGTTAGGACCAAGTTGATAAGGGAGATTATCATATTCAGGTATTTTCATTTTTTGTTAAGGAAATATCAAATAATGTGAAATAACCTCACATTATTTTAGGTAAAAATAAGATTGAACATTGTATTCAAAAAATAGGACTCAGAAATCCTAGGAAATTCAATCAGAATGGGAGGATTTCTTCAGTAATAAAATGTTTATCAGACTTACTTTCGGTGTGGAATATAAGTTTAATCCTTATAAGGAGCCTCTTCAAAGTGTAAATGGATCTAATATGAATTTTACAATTGTATTTATAATCTAATTAGAAAAAAAGAGGTGTTTCCAATAATATTTAAGATAATCATATTCCTAATAATCATATTTTGGTGGTTAGAAATAAATATGATTCAGTAAGAATGAATGATTACAATACATTCCATTATAAGACAAATGATGCTAAAATATATCTTTAACATAATACAATCCTTTGATGAAGTGATTATTATAAGATGAAGTTTGATGAAGATTGATTTTTTTTTGAATTCAATGTCCCTCTAACCCAACACATTAGTGAAATAACATCATATTCAGAATTTCTTTCAATATAGGAAAGGATATTTAGAAATTTTACCAATAGAAAAAGAATAATAATTTATCAATAATGTGGTCAAACATTTTCAATTTGGGCTATTTACTTTTTATTCACAATTGGGTCAAGCGTTATCAGATTTAAAGTTGTATGTAAACCATTAGATCGAGTGTTGAATATTTATCAATAGTAATATTAATGCTTCAAAAAGTGTTTTTTATAGAAGGATGAAGTTGATACTATACATTACACCAAGTGGGAATGGTCTTCAAAGTTTATATTCTATCAGTTGGTATGGAGCATCACAGTGATATTTTGATTTCATAGATATGTAATCTTGGTTCTGATGTATTCATCATAATGAGGAAATTGGAAGGGGAAATCAGAATAGGACCCACGTTTTATTAGAATGTATGAATCACCGTAAAGGAAAATTTATATTGGGAAATCAAAGCCTAACTAAATTTTGCTAAGAATTTTCTAAGGGAGATTATGTAATGAAGATTCAACAAGGCATAGAATAAATTCAATGATAGATCCATGATTTAAGAAGATTTTAATTTTTTTTAAATATTTCAATGAGTAAAAGAAATATCAGAGATTTAAATGTAATAAATTCATTTAGAATCCCAACTAAATTATTTTGGAGAGCCTATAAAATGTGTATAAGATTATGTGTTTCCAGGGACTCACATTTTTTGAAAAAGAGGAGATATAACTTTTTCAATTATATCATGAATAATTTTTTGGTTTTTGTTTTCATGAAGTTAGTTTCTGGAAAAATTAATGTAAGAACACGTGAAAATATCATAATTCGAGTTTCTAGAATTGGACCAAGAAATCAGAGATCAATTTTTGGACTTAGGAATAAGATGTTCATAAATATTTGGGAAATAATCTAGCAAGTTATATTTCCTTATTGATCAATCAAACATAGTAATCAAACCGGTAAATTATACTAGGTATCATTACAAAGTCCATGATGTTATTTCCATCTTCTTGGTAAGAATGTGAAGTATTTTTTTGAAAGATCATAGTTGTGAAGGTTGATCAAGAATCACTGTAACATGTTTTTTACAAAAAATTATATTAGATCATTTTTTGATCCTTGAAGCACATACAATATTGGATTGAATATAGTGCCACATGAGTGTAATGGAAAATCCTTATCATTATATTTCACACAAAAGGATTTTTTTCTAGTGGATTTTGTGATATTGTATTATTTATGAACCATACCATGGAATACCTACTCTTTTTGAGCAATGAAACTTGTAAATTATTATATTCAAATAGTTGTGGGTTTGATTAGTATTACAAATAGAAATAAATCTATAATTGGAGGTTAATTTTGTTTATAATGTAAGGAAACTTAAAAGGAAAAGATATAACCGATTCACCCCCTCTCTCTCTCAGTGATACTTGAATCCTAGCTGGTCAATGTCAATCTAGGTTATTGGAGTATAGATTTTGTTATTTCTATTCATTATTATTTTATGTATTACACTTTTTATTGTGGTCCACTTTAGATTAAGAAAAAAAATTCATTTAGTTTATTTAATAGTGTTGAATTGTTTTTCTATTTTTATCTTTTTTCCTAGTAATTAATAGGGTAATACCTCCCATTTGGGAATTTTTATATAATATATATTATATTCCCCATCCCAGGGCTTACTAAATGTGGGACTTAGGGGAAATTATATCTTTCCCTATATTTTAGGCCAAGGAGTGTTACCATTGAGAGAGAGGGTGGAGGTTTGAGTTAGGAATAAGGACCACATCAGATTATTGGGGAAGAAGTGAAATCAATCTTAATATGTGAGGTGGACCAAGGAAAATGGAATGGATGTTAATATTTGGGACCACCAATGATTATATGAAATAAATATGAACAACTACTGAATATGTCATCCTATATTTCCAATCATTGCTGGGTATAATTATTGGGAGGAACGTGAATCAAGGCCATCAGACACTCTAACATAGACATTTTTTATTTTAACAGGTTTTCTCTACTTCTTATTCTTCTATACTTGATAGAAAACCATCACTATTTGAAAGAATTCATTATATAACCAAAAGTGAATGAGTAAAATAATAATTTACTATGATGAACCATTTGTCTAAAACCACATTTAGGCTTAAATGTGATATTCCCACTCCGATTATAACATTGCCATTCAAAATTCAAATCTTGTATTCATTTTTAAAATCTCATAGAATATTAAACTTTTTTTACAAATTTTCATAATTATTATGTAATCATGAAAAGTTTATTTTATTGAGAGTATCTATTGAATTTTTAAAACCTCTATCGAATATATTTTCTTAAGTAGATATAATATTTTCACACTCAAAATCATCATTTTTAAACCATGTTTAGGATTATTATAATTTCCCTATATATTTATATTCAATGTGTTGTTTCTCATTCATGTTTTATTATGATCATGTGAAATGTAATGATTATGAAATTTTGTTTTCGTGATATGAATTATGAAATTCATGGAAGATGGCTGGTGTGTTTATTAATAATCTATCCATATTAGAAAACTTATGTGAATAACTTAACAATTTTGTTTTGGTAGGACTGTAAATTTATTTCATTATCATATTCTCATATTTTATTATAATGTTATACATTTATATATGGGATAAAATTTTAGTGTCTTTTATTTTAAAATTTTATTGTTAAATATAATCCCCAATGAAAACTATTAATGATTTTACAGTTTTCCAAATCAATGAATATTCCTCATTTCCAAATATGATTCCAAGAATTTTTATCAACAATATTTATAATTTTGAACATCAAAAGATGAGTGATTTTCCATGTGTTGGACTTCATTATCATGATATGTATCTCACATTTGTTAGGAATTTATTTTAAGGATGTGATATGAATATATATTTTTTAAATCTAGGGAAATGATAATAATGAATTGTGGCAACCAATTGAGGCTAGAAACATTTTTCATATTATTGAACCTATTCTCCCATAATTGAAAAAAGTTATAGTACATAAATAATTATGCATTAACTGTTACGTCATGAGTTTAATTCCATGAGTAGGGGTTGGAATATATATTTTTATGTAATATTTGATCATTGATAAAGAATAATGTTATTCAATATAGCATGGGAATCAAATATAATGTTGAAAACATTTGTGAGGTTTGTTATGAAATTTCTAACAATAATATCATGATAATGTTTTATTTTTAGTTTGTTTCATTTCGAATATGAAATCATAGTATTTAATTCTAATGATTTTATTAATGTATAAAATTTAAATAATGTAACATTTATTATAGTGTATAAGCATACATTCCTCATCGATGAAATGTGCACTGATTGTTTCGTTCAAGCTTGTCAAGCATTAAACATAGTGATATAACATGTGCATTTTTATTTTCTGAACTAAAAGAATGTTTTATTTTTAAATGGAAAATAATAGTTCTTTCATGATAAAATATCTATAAAATATTTAATCTCGGTATGGATAAAATTATGTTATAGAACCTAGAACGTGATATTTTCGTCGTTAAATTGGCTACATGTAAGAGTTATTTAAATTCAAGGCATGATGATTCCCTTTCAAGTAACAAGTAAATGTTAAGTGTTTTTAGGATGAATTTTTTTATAGATGTATGAAAGTGTGGATATTACATGATGAAAACTATCTTTAAAATTTTAATATTATGTTTTAAATACTGTTTATGAATAATATTTACCATAATGAAGCTTAATTCAATAATAATTTTGTTTCCTGTCCAAAATACTATATAATACTTGAAATGATGTTTCTTGTTTTTTTGAACATGTTCCCCTATTGTGATTTTGTTTTAAATTTTGATCTTATCTGTGGATTCTCCCATTTTACATAAAATTTTAATCATATAAAGTTAGTCATAGATAAATGTTGTTTTTAAAATCAAATAATTTATTAAAATAACCCTTTTTATCCATAGATAAATTATTTTTAATGAAATAACAAATGTTTTTTTACTGTTAACCTTTTGTTTGGGTTTTTTGGGATTAAGATTATTGTAGTGGCTTGTTTTAGGGACTCAATAGCCTAAATAGAGGGAAACACATTCCCCCATCGAGGATCAATTTATTTGTGACTTGTTTAAAAATCGTATATGAGTGTCAAGTCCACATAATGTAGAAAATATCTTATTGTGGTGGATTTATCCCCTTTATTTATGTACTTTTTATAATGATGGTTTGGCTGATTGTGTGGACTTTGTTGGGAATCAGGGATACTTTTGGTTTCCATGGTGGGCATGGGACATTGTGATCTATTGTTATCAATGTTTTGGGTGTATGGTTATATGTAAATGAGATGGTTAAGAGGTTATTGTGTGGTTTATTTCTTTTTTTATGTTGGTAACTTATGTTTTGAAAAAAAGTGTGTTGATATGGAAGAAACATCTTTCTACATAAAAAAATTATTTTGGACTAGATTTCAAAATTTGTAGGTGATCAAGGGATACACGAATAGGAAAATATCTATGTACAAAGGAATTTGTTAATCAAATTATACACCTTCATTTTTCCTATCAATGATTTTTTTATTAACATGATTTCTATTCTTTATGCATACATTTTTAATATTAATTTGAATTTAATAAATCGAAACACCCTCAGGATTCTATGAGTTAGAAGGAGAAGGATGAATTTAGTGATGGGTCCTTACTAATGTTCCATATGAAAGAAGTTACAAAGTTCATTGGTTGGTTCTATAGAACTGATTTTGAGGATTGGAGTGAGGAATTAGAGGTTATTTATGGTTTTTTAAATATTCAGGATCAGATCATGGTTATGCTGGTTGTTGGATTGTTTTGGAAATAAGCTCGGATATGGTGGTTAATGATGTTTTTTAATCTCGAGGAGGTTTTATGGGATGAATTCATTCAATTTTTCAAAAATATTTCATTTTTTCTTAAGAATATGAACAATTCTAAGAGAGATATTTGGGTGGTTCTTTAGGGTAATGGGAGTGTTTATAGCATAGGGGACCATTTCATGGTCTTGATCAATTGATTCCCATGAATTATGTATAATGATCGTGAATGGGTATAGTTTTTTTAGTTTTTCTTTGGTCTATATATTCAAAAATATATAATTTCTTTTCAGTTAGAATCTTAGGAATATATTATAGACTCATTTAAGATCAGGTATAGAGAGTTATCAATGAAGGAGGGCTCTGGTGAAGACCCCTCCCAAGGGGTGGTGAAGGTGGAGTTAAATGTTATGGATTGTGTGTCTTCAGCTTTGGGGAGGTAATGAATTATGTGTACTTTTAAAATTATAATATTATGATATAGTTATCCATAAATAAATTTTATTTCTTTTATTCCTTTAATTACACACAACACCATGTATAAAAAACAATGTTTTATGATTCAAATATTTTTATTTAATATGAAATTTATCAACTAGATATGGAATTGGAAGATATGAAATAGATTAACCACATAGTAATTGACATATAAAGGTACTAATGAATATAAAGGTTCTAATTATGTCTTAATAAATAAGAACTCAATTTTTATTAAAGTCATTTTATTCTTCAAAAATACGGTTTCTTATAATATGGTTTTTAGTTCTTTTTGTGAACAAATTTTATAAATAATGAATGAATCATTTTGGAACATTAATTTATAAAAGATAAATAATTATTTAAATCATCATATAGAAATTATATTATGGTAAATTATTATTATTTTTATGAAAATAATGATTTCTTAATGAGTATTGATAAATATTTATTTTTATTGAAAACTGTATTTTTTATTGAAGAATTTAAAAAATTCTATTTGGTTTTAAAACGGTTTTAATGTAAAATAAATTCATTATTATTTTCAATAAACAAATTAAGTACATTTGAATCAATTTTATTTTTGAATTTTCTAAAAAAAAGTATAGTTAATTTGGTGTTTTTCTAAAAAACTGTTTTTTTTAATTTGTGTTTTTATCATAAATTTATCTCTACCGCTTTTATAAATCTAATAATCAAAAATTAATTTCATATTTTGAATCACTAGTTCAATTTTTCAAAATATATTCCTTTTATTTTTTTAGTGTTATTTGTAACCATATTAAATTGGTGTAATCACAGAAAAGGTAAGATTTGTTAATTTGGGTTAAAAGTAATGTGGTGATGCTTTAAATTCATTCAAAAACATTTTTTAATTTATTTTTATGAACCTATTTTTTCTATACTCATTGAAATTTTGAAAATATAAACTTTTTCAAATTAACATTTATGTTTAAATTTATAATATTAAATTAAAAGATAATGTCAAAAATATCTCTCTCCTTATTTTAATATATATAATATTTTGAGGGAAGGTTATAAAAAAATACATCTGTTTATAAATATCTTTTTCAAATATGAATGAATTTAATTTTTCATTTAAATTTTGTTTTTGTTTTTAGTGGTGTAATAATAACCATAAACGCTTACACAACACTGACGTAGTGCTTATGAAAGCAGTAGCAAAATCAAGTGAATGGTTTTGAAAACATTAAATGTAATTTTTATAGTGATTTATAGTTTCCCACTAATATTATAGAAAATTATTGTTTATTCGAGATGTTTTGATGGTTTATATTCTAAATACTTTTCGTTCATGTTTTCTTCAAATTCAAATTTGATGAAATGTTTCGGAAATGATGTTAATGATATTTTATAATAAATAATATTTTATTATATGATTTATAATTCATAAAAATACTATATTCAACCAATTTAATGAAATATGGTGGAAAATATCAACCATTGTACATTTATAAGTCAATTTTTATTTTATATTAATATTTTTAACCCTTAAATATATAAAACATTGATATTGTGGTAATTGTCATAACAGTTAACATAGGTTAAAACTAAGGGTAAGGGTAAAAACAAAACCAAAACATGTTAAAATATTATTTTATAAAATTAATTACACTCATACACATATTAAATTTTAATTATAAAAATTTTGTTCAATTTTTTTATGAAAATTAATTTATTTTAATTTTTTAAATTAATTAATTTAAAGAGCCCTCCTCCCCTCACTTATAAAAGGGAACCTCCTCTCCATCATTATTAACAATTTTCAATCCTTCTATAAATAAAAATAACTACAATAATATCAACTTGTATTCCTTAAAAACCTCCTAGAAAATGTTTTATTTCAATAATACCATCCTTTTAATGCTTAAGGTGTAATCAAAAGAAGGTTTATCTATAATGAGGTGAAACTCTTAACTGTGAATTTTCTATGTTATTTCATATTATACCACTTGTAAGTATATAATATCCCCTATAAAATAAATATTTCATTATATATAATATACTTAATTGTTATTATGGGTTTGTGGCAATCATTATCCACCTTCTTCCAATCCTTTGGAAAATGATTATGTCACTTGTACGCATGTGTGGACTACCACCTCCACAAAGCGATGACATTAATTTTTCACATCTGTTTTATATTTAGGGTAATAAGAATAAGTATATTGAATATTTATTATATATATGATGTAACAATTAATTTTAAAGTTTAATTATTATTTACCTTTCTTTCTTTCGTTTCATCAAAAAATGGAAACGTCACTCATGCATACATACAGACTACCATCTCCATAAAGTAAAGTAATTAATTTTTCATCATTATTTTTATGAATAGGTATAAAACTATATATATTATTAAATATGACACACATTAAATTATTAAAATTATGTATATAATATAACCATGATTAGAGCATAATTATCAGAACATTCGAACCAATACATTCATGAAAAATGAAGTAGTTATCCCCTAAAACAATGATTTTAATAAACAATTGTTAACAAAATGTTTAATGTATGTTATAATTAAATCCTATATAGTATGAAATATTTATTTATAGTTTTGGAACTCATGAATTATATATATATATATACATATATTAATTATAGATTATTTTATATTGTGTTTAATGAAATATAATACTTGAATTAAGGGATTTACAGCTCAATCCCAATTTATTTAATATTATTTATGTATGAATTTACATTGATGAAATTATATGATTATAATCTGATAAATCCCATTAATTTTTGTCTTAATCTCGATATTTTATAGAAATACATATTTTCCTTTTATTTTCCTCATTTTGAGCACACAAGGTATCGAAGGAATGTTTTTTTTATGAAAAATCGACATTGTTTTACAATATAGATGGGAATATTTTTATTCCATGACCATGTTTTATTTAAAATACATTCATGATTTATTTAATTCTCTAATGACTATTGAAAACAATTTTTCCCATGTTTAAATTTATGTAATAAGATTCATGGGAATCTTTCTATTTTTTCCAAACTGGGTTCTTTTTACATTTTCCAAAAAATGTGAATAGAATGTTTGTTTTAATTTATATGACATTGATGAAATATACTATTGTAATTATCACTTAATGTTTTGAAGATAACTTTTAAATTTTTCATGGTTTTAAAATAATATTTTTTCATTAATATTTTATAAAAAAATTCTTTAAATTAGTGATTTCAAAATGGAAATGGTATCTTCTTCAAGAAATATTCCACATATATCATAATTTAATTTTTATATAAGATTATATCATTTGATTTTAATTATCATTTAATAATGATATGATCCATTGATACCATCATTATTATTTATCTGTATTTTTTGTGATTATCATGATAATGTTTTTACAAAACTAATTTATTTTATATGGGTTATTATATAATGAATTTAAGAAATGTTTATGAAAACCATTTTCTTTTCCAAGGATATGAAATGATGATAAGATTATTGTTTTATTATCATGTGGAACACATGTGTATAGATATCATAATGTGATAGGTGGAATTAGAATTTTATAACCCCATAATTCATTATGGAAAGGTTTATATTTGTTGAGATAATTACTGGATGTTATTTTATGTGGTCGATCAACAATGGTAAATTAGTTGGGATGCCCGTTCCACTATTGGAAATATGTGGAGATATTTTATCCACTAGGTGAGACAAGTGATAATTTATGATCCCTTATGATATGGGAAATATGTTTTTATTCCTGATACACAATGATTTCATAGTCTTGATAGAGAACCTTGACATATAAATTGGTTTCTATCAAAATGATGGTGACAAAAAATATTTACAATATTATGATGTAAATTTTTTTTCATGATTGATTTATGAGGTTCTCTCACTCTTAGGATTCATGTATTTTGAAATTATAATGTTTTATAATGTGAGTCATGATTTCCAATATTTATTAGGTATTAATTTCTATGTTATGATCATGAACTAATACTGTTGTTCTTATAAAATGAATTATTATGATCATCGATTGATATATCTAAAGCTTACCCTTAATGCACATCTAATATCACTATTTTTTATTTTTACTTTACCAAGGTAATAAAGAATGATTTTATGAAGGGTAGTTAAAGAAGGGTACAAAGTGATAATAACATTGTGATATGTGTTGAAGAATGTACATAAATCAGATTTTTGTGTATCTAGTCCTTAAATGCACTAAAGCATTTTGGTTATGACATGGATAATAATGTAATATATTGAATATTAATCCAAAATTATGAAATATTTATTTTTTTAAAACATTGGTCACTATATTTATAATTAGATCAGGGATTATTTAATATTTGGAGATTAGTATTATAGGAATTTGGTGAAAACCCCTTGGTATAAATCTAATTATAATATAACATCATAAATTTTTCATAGGATACAGATTGTGAAGTTTCTCAATATGACTGTTATTTCTCACATTTTAGTTTTTGTTTCTAGTATTCAAAGAAACCATGCTAACAACGAATGTGGGGAATAATGAAATGATTTTTCACCTGAGAAACCTAGTCATGAACTGACCCATGCCACTATCAAACATGATACTCAACATGAATTGTGGTATGTACTGCAGGATGCTCGCTATCTCCATATGCTAGAAACTAGTGCATGAGCCTCTATGAATTTCTTTGTGAATTATTTATCCCAAATGAATCATAATAAAAATCTATTTGATATTTCATTACAATAATTACAAAAAATAATCACAGCCATTATTCATTAAAAAAATTCTATACTAATGTACATATATAAAATCTCAAGGGAATTCTCATAACCAAAAAAATTGATAAAGGGTATGGGATCCAACAAATGAAACATGAGGAACCTTGTGACATGGAGACTATACACTACCATGACACCACCATTACCGATTATCCATTGAAAATAAAATTGCATGAGTGTCCACTATCTCAATAAAATTCCTTTTTTACCTATTTCAGACATAGAAATGTCAATATATACCCATATAGTGATGTCTCGACAAAAGATCCACTAAAATGGTTCCCCAATCCAGTTGCTAACATAGACTAGAGGTCACATCCTTGTAAACCAATGGATTTTAACTACTAGATAGGTTTAAATGATGTAATATTGGAGAGAATATTCCCTTTTGATAAGTGTGTGAAAATGGTAAATGGAATAATGCAATAATAAATGTAGTAAAAATGAAATGTAGAAAAATATAGTAATTAGGGATAAAATGAAATGATGATAATTATCCAATGATAAATAATACAACTATACATGTCCATGTGAATCTATAATATTAATGGGGAATAAATATAGTAGTATTACATAAATAGTATTACAAAAAGATAGGGAAAATCCCCAATGGATATCTCCATGAGAATTAAATGCATTGTCTCAGTCCTGTACTCCTAAACTCCCATATCCCTATATAACAGCATATAGCTTAATCTATTGTCCTGAACCTGAAACCTTAAGGTCTATTCAAGTACCAAATGGTATCTCATACAGGGTGTTAGATAAAAATATTAGGCCACAACCAATGGTGTTTAATTTTCTCTAGGATATGAGTATAAAATAAAGCAATGTATATGTATTAAAAATAACATAATAAAAAATAATAAAACCTAGTTTGACTCGGGTTTCTCAGAGAAAAAATAGTTTACATTATCTACTTCAGCCTAATCGAGAATATATTGGTTATGTGACAGCCTGTATATAGGTGTAAATATAATTATATATATATATAATATATATTTAATAAAATATATAGACATATATATAGATATGTATAACTATCTTGGACCCAATATGTAACTGAGGCGTCCCAGTGTAATCCTAATATTCTTATATTTTTAATAAGGGTCTCCATGATGAAGTATCAAAAAAATAATGAATTCCAATCCTAAGTATCATGTTATATAAGGGACGAAATTAATGAGGATCATAGTGTATAAGGGATTCTATGTACGCGTATCACAAAATGTAATGGACATGATGCTCAAGTATCACATTATATAAGGTCATCCATTCCTGACTGTCATGGTTTATAATTCATGCACTTCCTTAGTATCACAATGTATAAAGGACTCCATGGTCGAGTGTCATAAAATGAGATGGATTCCATGAATGAGTATCAAATTATATAAGGGATTCCATGCCCAATTATTAAAATGTATAAGGGATACAGTTCCTGAGTATCACAATGTATAAGGGCTGACATGCCCGAGTATCACAAAAAGTTAGGGAAACTATACCAGGGTATCACATTATATAAGAGGAAATAGTCCCAATTATCTCAATGTACATGGGACGCCAAGCCTTAGTGTCACAATATATATACAATAAGGATACCATTTCCATAAGTATTAAATATCAAAATTCAAGTTTACGATTTGGGTCATTCCATTTATATGTGTTCAATAAGGCCCGGGGAAGGTCCATGCCACTATCAATTAATAAAGTGATACAAGTCAATCATTACATTGATTAATTGATTGAGACCAAATGTATATCCTTTCCATTAACATTTCACTATATCTCAATTGGTTATTTACTCTCTAAGGATTATTAAAGCATAATATAAATAATTCTATTTTATAAATGGGGGATTCCCACACTATCCATCATTCATTTAATTCAATTTTTCTTCTCTTTCTGGGATAAGGAAAGTTGGAACACCAAAAAAGGTGGTTTTGATATCCATCCTAAGCATAATGGTTAAGGAAAATGAGAGACACACCTCAAGAGGTGGATATAGTCATCATATACATCCTCTAATGGTACAATTTAAACTAAAAAAGACAATATGAATTTTAGAATAAGCATTACATATTGAATTTCACTTTTAGAGGTGATGCATGGGAAGTCTGTCATGAAATATAATGGTGAATTTTTTAAATATGATAGAATCTGTGGGAAAAACACAATAACACCTACCATATACCAAGGATTATTCATGGGTACAATATAAATCTATAATTCATGCTAGTTTGAGAGGAATCAAATAAAATTACAAACACCTTGAAAATATGGTAAATTATCTCACATGGATTTAGAATTCGATATGGAGAGATAAACTAAAATGGGATGAAATATGATTCAATAACTTATCGATAGAATTTCAATGCACATAACTATAATCAATTTGGATATTTGATAAAAATGATTTCTCGATGCCTATAGGAGAGGATGAGGAAACACACTAGACATCTTCTATGCATGGATGGAAGGATAAAGAGGGGATAAAAGTAATAACTGGACTCATGGGGAAAACCAAAATTTTTATCCGATTAAAGTGCCACATAGTCTGGGCACAATGTTTACATAACCATGAGCCAAAAACATGGTGCCTCTAAAAAATGGGAACTATGGTTGTGGACAAAGCACATGGATTTTCGAACCACGTACATCATATGTGCTCCCTTCTTCATTTTTCGATAAAATTCCACACATAGTCAGGTGACCCCCACTATGATTTTTTACGAACATTGATTCATGGTCATCTACCTCCTTGGGAACAATTTTACCAAACCATGAAACACCCTCAACCATACTGTATGATGCCAAATGATTTATACTAAAGGAAATATGGTTCCAAAAAATAGTGTCCCTATACAAAACAGGCCACACGGTTTTCCGCATGGTTAACAAAAACCTTGGTTCAACTATGCACTCTTGTATTCTTCTTTTGAAATTAATTTTTCAGGGCCTGATGTCCCCAAAACTCATATGGACACTAATACACATCTCATTACATAAACCTAATCCAAAAATAACACTTTTATGTGTTCCAATTCCAAAATATACATTATGGAGAAGAAGATAAAATTCCTCCCATCCACCAGATAGAAAAAATCAAATTCCTTTGGAAATGTCAACCATTCTAAAACATGAGACCTTTATGTATCTCCACCTTATAACTTCTCATCCCCAAGAAATTTTGGTAACAAAACAACTTCCCCCAACCTATATGGATCAATGAAGTACTCTAGAAATGGACAATTTGTGTTTTAAACACCAATCACTCTTATAAGGTTTCAATTTTAATACACGGTACTTATTCCATTAAAAATCAAAAAAAAAAGATCATAAACATTTACAAAACATCAAGATTCCACTTACTCAAGCCCATCTAACCTAATAAACAATCACATCATTGTACCTTTCCTTATCCAACTCATAGAACGTACCACCAATGGTTTTAACATTAATGAAAAAAATTCTAGTTGTGGTACTCTCTGTTGTTGTAGTTTCCATCACCTGAATTCCCTTAGAATTATAATAATGTAGTTCAACATGCTTTTGAACATTATTGAATAGAAGATCCCCAATCGAACTCATTTAGACTAGTAATGCCAAAGTTTATATGAAAATCATTGGCTAACAATTGAACTACAACCATTTTTTTTCTTGAGGACATTCAAAAAGTGGTCCCTCAACAATCGCATTCAACAATATCTAGGTATAAAGATATATCTATGTTGACCCACCTCTAATCAGTTGCCTATCAAAATTATCAGATTAGATGGGTAATGCATTTTGGAAGCTATATGTCTCTTACATTAAATTTAGGTACCTCAATAATTTTATGAGCATGCTCACCAAAGAGCGTAACTAGATTTTGGGGATGACTCTAACCGAAATGTCCACTTATGTTATCGTGTCATAGCACAAACATTGGTGTATATCTGATCAGGCACACCTAGTTTGTCACCATAAAAATATATCATCTGAGTCTAACTGGTGTTTAGGGAAGCATTAGAATCATCAACTAGGGTCCAAGGATCCCATCCAAGGTAGTCCATACGTAGGTGTTTACAAGTGAGATTGTAGAACATAGTTGAGGCATCCATATATCAACAATACTGAGTTGTTCAAGAAGTGATATCTCGCCTGGTGATCGAGTCAAGGAATTGGATGGTGTCCAGGGGTTTATCCAAGACCCTCCTGCATTGAAAAATATCTATTATGAAAAACCATGCCACTATAAATATCCATGCTTTCAGATCACAACTCCCATAGAGTCTATTTGACATGCCATAATTACATTTAATTATGTATTCATTTATCTTGGTGTATAACTGATGCTCTGTTAGTGTACCCAATAAGTTTTCAAGATAGAGGACATGATTATATCTAAACAATGGGTATACCAAGATGTTTTAAATGATTACTAATGAGTACCATGACACTCCGTCCATATATGATGCAAATTTCTTATCATGGATTATACTCACCAATATCCAAATACAAAATTAACAGAATAGTCAAACCATCATGGGTTTACTTCTTTTTGAATGTATTACGGCACTTATCAATGAATCATCATTAAATGAATACTATTCTACCAATACCAAGGCATTCCATGATTGTTTCTAAAACACCCACCATGGTCTATCCTCGAATCACATTGTCTATAAAGGTTGCATACACATAAAACCATTTCATCAACAAGTTATATTACAAGCACATCCATGTATCATAAATGTTATGTCTCTTAGGTCTCTCACTCATCCCAAGACTAAATATAGAATCCACATTCCATCAAACCCCACAACCAAGATTTATATACAACATCATATCAGGTACTAGAACTAAAACATACTAACCACAGAGATCTTAAATACAAGGGGGGGTTACCACTCCCAATGGTATTTTCTAGTTATGTTCCCTCTACATGGAAGGACATGTCAAAACAGATTTAATGTGATTCTCCCCACCATATCAGTGTCCTTGACATCGTTTACTAGGAATGGGAACTCATCCCACGAAACATGTTGCCTCCACCACCAATCACAAGTTCTGGACAAGGACAACACAATCATGAAAAGCACTAACTAGAATAGAGAAAGAAATGAGCCACTTAAAAGTAAACTAGATCAGATTTACTCTAGACATACGCATGATTCTCTCTTGAGCATCATAGGAACGCACCATTAGCATTAGGCATGTAATCCCAAAAAACTTATTGGTAGTGTAATAACATCAAATCCATTAAAAAATTCATCCCAAGCATTGGGACAAGCCATTTTTTCCATAAACACTCATGTCACTCTACCCCGAGGATGATGTGTGATTAAATCATAATAGCTAAATGCTATAATGATTCCCACTAAACTTATAAAATATGCCAAACCATTTTTATCAATAAGATGGGTAAAAAATTTAATAATTCATAGTTCCTTGATGTAAGAACCCGGGTTTTTAGAACGGGCCAAAATCCTGACCCTGTTTGAATTTTTGACTGGTTTTTGAGGAAACGGGAGAAAAACGGGAAGTTTCTAGAAATTTCCATACTACACGCCATGTACTATTAAGTACACGCTGTGTATATGTTAAGTGAGTGTCGGTCGTGTTCTCACCAAGTACATGTCATGTGATGACCGTGTAGAAGTTTCTTACTACACAGCATGTAGTTTTAAACACATCGTGTACCCCCGACTGTGCGGTGGCCATACATGGCGTGTAGGCCTGTTGGCCGGGTAGAACCAGGTATGCACCATGTTCCCCTTAAACATGCTGTATATTCTAGCCGTGTATGAAGGATATACATGGAATGTGGGTAAGTCAGTGAGGGAGAGAAGAGGAACCAAGTACACACCGTGTACCCATAGGTACACGTCGTGTACTCATGTCGGCAACTCTGGAAAGTAAGGCGGTGGAATTCATCCATATTATGAATAGTTAAATGACCTAAACGGCGTTTATTTATGAAGTACATGCCGTGTAATTTCTTTTTTTCGTTAAAACGGGCAGTAGGCTCGTATTGAGGCAGAACCTCAATTTTGTCACCCGGTTTCGCGAACTAAGCTGACCGGAGCTCTTTTCTTCTCCCGATCGTCCGTCCGAGACCTGATTCAAACTCCGATTGATGCGTTGGAACCCCCTCGGTAAGGACTCAATTCCTCTTGGGCCGTTTTGTTTGATTTTCATTCTAGAATGAGTTATAGGGGTTTGAACGGGCTTGGATATTTTGTAGATTTACTGCGTTTTAGACCAAAATGGAAGCTGTTACCGGAAGAGTCGCATTGTATGTGTCTCAGGTAGGTGGTGCATACCTCATTTTGTGTTTTCATGGTTCTTTGGGTGACGCAGACTTCGGTGGGTTTTCGGGTATTTTGAGCGGGACGCATTTTATCTGTGGTTTCATATTGAATTGCTTGTTAGACCAATGGGATGCCTTTGGGTATGCCCTGTTACCAGTTTGTGAGAGCAGGTTTAGGTGAGGGGTCATTTCCCATCGGGGTATTTTGGTCAGGAAATTCCAAAATAGTTTTAATTGAAATATTAATGTGTTAAAATATTGAGTTTAATTTATTAATCCTGTTATGCATTGTTAAAGGCATTCAAGACCTCGAAGTTGTTTTTCGATGACCGTTGGACTGGGGAAATTCAACTGTTTAAATTGTTTTTCCTATTATGAGTTCTGTTTGACTTTGATATATATATGAAATTGTTTAATTGCACATGTTGGACCCTTTGGGTTGTGTTGGGCTTGGCCCGGTTATGCTTGAGTGATTCTGATCACAGGTTGGGCATGGCCCGGGTTACTGGGATGGCGATGCCATCAGACTTGACCGGTATGGTCACAGGGACACGATGTGTGAAATGTGTTTGTGTCTTAGGTACTATTTTTGGTGATTACCACTCACCCGGGACTTTGAGTAGTGTGCACACATAGATACTCCGTGATGAGGAGGTTTTGACAACTCGTATGGGTAGAGGCCCCCGGAGTTGCGGTTTAGGTACTTTGGTTGGGGTTTCTTGTCATAGAAATCCATGTGGGAGGTGAGGTGTCTTTAGGGGATATCATTGAGACTATCGGGTTGGGGGCAGAGACTCGCTATGATTTGAGGGCAGACAACATTGTTCCTCCGGGTTATCCTTGGGCATGCCTTCGGGACGTCGGTACTTGAGACATGAGGTGTCAGGAGGCACATGGTGCCAGGTTACTATTCATGGGCGTGCCTTCGGGACGTCGGTACTTGAGACATGAGGTGTCAGGGGGCACATGTTTTCGGGTTACTTAGCAGATATTTTGGCATTGGCCGAAGCAGGTGACACTCCATGGTGGCTGCTGAGCACCAGAGGATTTAGTGTTTATTTGTGCATTGTAATGCTTGCAGTTTTCCTTACACTTGCATGAATGCTTAAACACATATATTTGGTATGCACCGTTGGGTGGTATCCTACTAAGATTTATCTCACACCCTGCATGGGCCCCTTTGGATGCGTGCATACGTTATGGATTTACATGCATGAAAGAGGCCAACTTCAGGAGCAGTGCTGCATTAGTTGTTCCATGGAAATGGTATGGACCTTGAGGTCATACCTTGCTGGGGTTACTTGGTTTTGTTTTCTTTTCTTTATTGTCATGCTTAGTTTATGATAAAGAAACTGTTGGTTACCCATTGGCACCATTATAAATTGATAGGTATGAATTTCTAGGGATGCATGTTGGTTGTTTACAGTAAGAGTTTCTTGTGATATTCAGTATGTGGTTCTGTTTACTTTCCTCTATTGTTGATTATATTTATTTCTTCCGATGTTTATCTATATCAGTTATGATTCTGCTCTGTGGGTTTGGTTTGAGTCTGCTGAGTCTTTCATTCTGTTTCATCCTTATTATCATATACTCGGACTAGTACCCTTATTATGATCCTCCGAGAGGGCATAACATCCCCACTATACCTAATAGACCCTCGTTTCTAGATGGAACCCTTTGGCGTTCAGGGAGGTGCGCCTAAGGTAGTAACACCCAACCCGTTTGGCACTGTTCGGGTGGCTGGGTGGGTCCAGGTCGTTACAAGTGGTATCAGAGGGGTTCTTTACAAGGATTTAGTAGTAGTGTTTTTTTGGATACTAATGAGATTGAGACTTCTCTTTTTATTTCTGCTGGTTTTACTATTTGGGATATGGTATACTGGAGATACGTTGTTGTTACTGGAACTAGGTTTCTAGCTTGTGCTTAGGTGCCTACAGCCCCAGGTACGAGGGATGGACCAAGTTGCCACGGGCGAGAAATGTTGTTGTTTTTTTCTCAGATTACAATTTATATGATTTCCACCTCGGTGGACCACTTGATGTGTGATGTTCTTGATTTTGATATGTGACCATTGACCCTGTGCGGTAAGGGAGAATTGGACCTTGTCTGAGTATGGAAAGGCTATTTTTCCTGGCATTTGATTGGCACATTTTAGGGTATTTCAATTTCATAATTGCACGTATGCTTTGTGATGTGATAATACCATGTGAATAAAATCAATTTCCATTCTTGTGTCCTCTGAAATGTGAATAGGTGAAATTCCTAATAAAATTGCTTGTTGTTGTAGTGTGAGGTTCCATGCTTTATATATTTGTAGAATTGCATATTTCATGATTTTGGGTCTGGATCTTATGAGAGCATGCAGGTACTATGGCTAAGGCAGTGTAACTGTTAGGATTGGGCGACTCGGTCGTCGGTTTGAGGCAACGTGATTTGTTAGGATGGGCATGGCCTAAGGTACTTTTGATACTTGGCTCTGTTGAGGGCGGGTAAGGAGGCCATGAGGTCGGTATGTCGTGGGGAATGGGTTGCGGTGAGGGGGAGTAATGGTAGTTGTTATGCACTGCCTTTTACTGCTTCCCTTATCTGCGTAGAATATATTGTTATATGTATATATGGTTTTTCTGACCATTTATGGTATTCAATGGGTTACTCCTTCAAGACTCGATAGAGCGTCAGGCAGGAGATGATAGAGTGCCGTAGGATCAAGCTCAGAATTCGGTACAGGCAAAGCACGAGCTGCAGGTACAAGATCAGGGATAGGATCAGGTTCAAGATCCAGTGTAGGCAGGACAGTATTTAGGTTTGGAAATGTTCAGACCATGGCTTGATGAGAAGCTCCAAGCTAGCCTGGTATGTGTCTTAAAAGGGATTGATAGGGGCGCATAGGGTACAGATCCTTCTATGGCGTATCTGACACTGGAGTTCTAGTCGCAGCACCCGTCACTTTTTCAGGGTGAGGGTGGTCCGCAGGCGGCTGAGAACTAGATAGAGAGTATGCAAATGATCTTTTAGCAGCTCGAGACGCCTCCAAGGCAGAGGGTCAAGTTGGTGATGTACATGTTGAGAGGAGTGGCCAAGCATTGGAGGGATGTACAGGTTAAGGCTCGTAGGCATGAAGGACTGTCAGGTTCGTTGAGCACTTCTACCCAGAGAAACTGAGGGCAGAGAGAGCTCATGAGTTCTTGAGTCTTCATCAAGGAGACATGTACATCATAGACTACGCAGCTACCTTCACTGAGTTGTCTCTCTTTGCACCCGGTATGGTGAGCGATGACGCAGCTTGGGTGAACCTCTTTGTGGATGGCTTACGACATGCCATTCGGGTCCAGGTGAACATCATCAGGCCAGGATCCTTCTCTAAGGCAGTGAATCAGGCGCTAATAGCTGAGGTCAATGAGAGAGAGATGCCTCGCCTGGGCATGGAGACAGCTTTATGTAATGGTTCAGACAGCAGGAAGCGAGGACGGGATGAGTTCTAGTAGGGAAGCCAGGCTAGGGATTCAGCTAGACCACCTCATGGTAGTTCTTCGGTGATTTTCTTTCATTGTGGACAGTCGGGACACGTTCGGGCTCAGTACGATAGGCCTCCGAAGGAGGGCCGGGTATGTGGAAAGGATGATCATCTAGAGAGGGTTTGTAGGAAGACTTCTCAGGTAGCCGGCAGGTAGGGACAAGTCAGAGTGTAGTGTCTGGAATTGGTTCCGGATCGGTACCCGGAGAGGGTAGTTGAGGTTCCGTTGTGCGCGGAGGTCTTGATATAGACAGTGGGACCCAACTGAGGGGTCAGGGGCCGGAACTGTCATCTGGAAGTCATACTTCAGGCCAGGTGCATGCTGTGGAGCTGCCAGAGGCTGAGCAGGCTAGTGAGCCGACAATAGTTAGAGGTACACCGCAGAGTGGTAGTGAACTCCATGTTACATTTTTTGCATGACCTGTAGAGGCGTGTCTGTTTTGAGTTCACGTGGTGCACAAGATCTATGCAGACTGACTAGATGCTAGTCAGTGGGATTGGCACCATATCAGGTGTGCGATATAGTCTATATATATGTATGAGATGTGTGTCATCGGGGCGTTGAGGATGCGGGTTACATGAGGTGTTGTGGGCACTAGGGAATCAAGGATGCGGTTTACATGAGGTGTTAGGCACCAGGACCTCGTAGAGACGGACACCGATGCAGTGCGGAATACGTTGGGTGTTGGTAATGACACAGGAGCTCCAATGTGATGCAGAGTGATGATGCGTCATAGAGGGACTATGCATCCAGAAAACAGGATAGTAAACCTTGGTTGATTTGAGTGTAGTTGGGTTGAAAATAGGTTAGGCGATTCCAAAGGTGGGGTTCCCCCTTGAGGAATTTAGCCAGAAACTTTGAGAATAGGGAAGTCTAGGATTACTTTAATAATGGTGGAATGTATGGTGCCATATCAAGATTTCATTTGATAGCTCGAGGATGATCTATGATATGGTGGGGAGCTTGTAAGAACCTGGGTTTTTAGAACGGGTCAAAATCCCAACCCTATTTGAATTTTTGACTGGTTTCTAAGGAAACAGGAGAAAATTGGAAGTTTCTAGAAATTTCCAGACTACACACCATGTACATTTAAGTACATTCCATGTATATGTTAAGCGAGTATCGGTCATGTGTTCGCCAAGTACATGTCGTGTGATGACAATGTATAAGTTTCATACTACACTGCGTGTAGTTTTAAACACATCATGTACCCCCTACTGTGTGGTGGCCATACAGGGCGGCGTGTAGGCCTGTTGGCCGGGTAGAACCAGGTACATGCCGTGTTCCCCTTGGACACGCTATTTAGTCTAGCTTTGTATGAGGGATATACATGGCGTGTGGGTAATTTGGTGAGGGAGAGAAGAGGAACCAAGTACACGCCGTGTACCCATAGGTACAAGCCATTTACTCATGTCGGTAGGTCTGGAAAGTAAGTTGGTGGAATTCGGATGTCTTATAAATAGTTAAATGACCTACACGGTGTGTAGTCATGAAGTACATGCCATGTACTTTCTATTTTTTTGATAAATTGGGCAGTAGCCTCATATTGAGGCAGAACCTCAATTTTGACGCCTGGTTTCACTAACCAAGCCGACCAGACCTCTTTTCTTCTCCCGATCGCCCATCCCAGACCTGATTCAAACTCTGATTGGTGATTTGGAACCCCCTCGGTAAGGCCCTGAATCCTCTTGGGCAGTTTATTTTTATTTTCATTCTAGAATGAGTTATAGGGGTTTGACAAGTTTTGAATCTTTTTTAGATTTACTGCATTTTAGACCGAATTGGCGGATGCTACCGGAGGAGTAGCATTGTACGAGTCTCAGGTAGGTAGTACATACCTCATTTTTTGATTTCGTGGTTGTTTGGGTGACACGGCCTACGACGCGTCTTCAAGTATTTTGAGTGGGACCCGTTTTATCTACTGTTTCATATTGAATTGTTTGTTGGACCTATGGGATTCCTTTGGGTATTCCCTATTACTAGTTTGTGTGAGCGGGGCCAGGTGATTGGTCGTTGCTCATTGAGGAATTTTGGCTGGGGAATGCCAAAATGGTTCTAATTGAAATATTAATGAGTTAAACTATTGAGTTTAATTTATTAATCATGCTATGCGTTTTTAGAAGCATTCAAGACCTCGGTGATGTTGTTCAATGGTCGTTGGGATAGGGAAATTCAACTATTTAAATTGTTTTTCCTGTTATGAGTTCTGTTTTATTTTGATATATATATATATATATGCAATTTCTGAATTGCACATGCTCTACCCTTTGGGTTGTGTTGGGCTTCGCCCGGTTACACTTGAGTCTTGATGATCACAATTTTGGCTTGTCCCGGGTTACTTAGGGTGGTCTTGACTACAGGATTGGGCATCATGGACGTCGGCTTGAGGCAGTACAACTGTCAGGTTGGGCATGGCCCGGTTTACTAGGATGGCGATGCCATTAGACATGAGTGGCTTAGTCGCAGGGACACGAGGTGTCAGATGAATTTTGTGGCATAGGTACTATTTTTTGTGATTACCGCTCACCCGAGACTTTGAGTAGTGTGCACATAGTGATACTCCATGATGAGGTGGTTTTGACCACTCATGTGGATAGAGGCCCCCAGAGTTGTGGTTTAGGTACTTTGGTTGGGGGTGCTTTCCATAGAAATCCACGTGGGACGTGAGGAGCCTTCAGGGGACATCACTGAGACTATCGAGTTGGGGGATGAGGCTCTCTGGGATTTGAGGGAAGACATCACTGTTCCTCCGCGTTGTCCTTGGGCGTGCCGTCGGGAGGTCGATACTTGAGACATGAGGTGTCAAGAGTCACATGGTTCCAGGTAACTATTCTTGGGTTTGCCTTCGGGACTTCGTTATGTGAGACATGAGGTGTCAGGGGGCGTATGTTTTCAGGTTACTTGGCAGAGATTCCAAAGTTGGCCGAAGCAGGTGACACTCCATGGTGTCTACGGAGCACCAGAGGAGTTAGTGTTTATTTGTGCACTGTACTGCATACAGTTTTACTTCCAGTTTCATGACTTCTTAAACACATATATTTGGTACACACCGTTGGGTGGTATCCTACTGAGATTTGTCTCACCCCCTTCACGAGTCCCTCGGGACGCGTGCAATCTTTATGGATTTACGTGCAGGAAAGAGGCCAGCTTCAGGAGTGGGGATGCGTTAGTTGTTACATGGAAATGGTATGGACCTTGAGGTCATACCTAGCTGGGGTTACTTGGTTTTTTTTTCTTTCTTTATCGGTATGCTTACTTTATTATGAAACAACTTTTGGTTAGCCATTGGTGCTGTTATAAATTCATATGTATGACTTGCTATGGATGCATGTTGGTTATTACAGTAATAGTTTCTTTTGATATTTAGCATGTTGTTATGTTTTCTTTCCATCGCTGTTTTTTATATTTATTACTTCCCCTGTTTATCTATATTGGTTATGCTTCCGCTCTGTGGGTCTGGTTTAATTATGCCGAGACTTTCATTCTGTTGCATCCTTATTATCATATACTCTGACCATTACCCTTATTATGATCCTCTGAGAGGGTATAGCCTCCCCACTATACCTAACAGACCCTCACTGCTAGTCAGCAGCCTTTGGCATTCGGGGAGGTGTGCCTAAGGTAGTAACACCCGACCCATTTGGCACTGTTCGGGTTGCTGGCCGGGTCCGGGTCGTTACACTTGAGGTTTTATCAACACAATTAATTTACCACATGGCAGTATCTATAGGCCAATCATCCCTATGAATCCCAGCATCGAAGGGCCTATACAAAAAAATTTATTCCAGATTCACATTATCTCATAGAGCTATTAATATAACTGGTGAATTACCCATTTCTATATAAATTAAGAAGATGAGGAGGGGTTACACAACCTAGTAAATGGTCAACCATGCCTTGGTGAAGTTTAACACATTGTATTAGAGAATCATGTGATTATCACATCCTTTTACAAGGCTCAACTTACTGAAAACCCACCCGTCTAACCCGAGGGTTGTTTTAGAAACTAATAGCCAAAATTAGGCTAAAGGACATTTGAACAAAACCTCATGTGTAAAAAAGTTCATAAGAATTTATCATGTAATTATGTTCTAATGGAAATACCAAAACCAAGATATCCACTTACCAAGGCACGAGATTGATCCTTCTAACTAGGTCACTCTATAAATCATCACTAAGTTTAATGGGATAATATATACATAAACATATTGGAATGGTCCAAGGTAACCAAGTTTATTTTCATGTTTCCATTCAAGATATCGATCATGGAAAAATTTAACTAACCCCTTTCACGAAGCTCCAAGATAACAACAATAATAAAATTATCCATTCAATAAATTTTAACCAATATTCATATACATTTATGAATTTAATAAGCCTTAATTTAAAAAATTCCATGTACTAGTTATGAGATAAAACTATATTTAGGACTTTATTCAACTAGCTTCATAAATAACACCTATAAGTTATACAAAAATACCTTTTAATAGTTATTTATGTAGCTAAAATACTTTTGGATTTTAGGAAATTTATCTCATAAATTCCTATTTTCCATTTTATTCATCCATAATTTCTCAAAATGGGGATTAGCTATAGTAAATTATTATTCCAATCTATTAAGTAAAACACCATTTAGGTTGTAATTCGAATTTTATTTAACTGAATCCATACAAGAAAAATATTCCTCAAAAGAAGATAATATTTCTTACTATTAATAGGGGACCACTAATGTAAGATCCCACCATCAACTTATATGTAACACTATCTAAGTGGTTGCAGATACATTAAATAACCATTCCATTTATTATGATCATACCCAAATGGGATTAAATACTAGGGAATAACAAAAATAATAAGGAAACGTATTATGGTCCTATTATTAAATTCAATGTTTATAACACCCTTAATGGGTTTATTTCAGGAAAAAAATTCCCCGACATACCTACTTATTTCAAGTTATGCATTTAGAAATTTATTCATATGGTTTATCATACCCAAATTATGCAGGTTCTAGCCTTTAAAAATTACAATTTGTATTCAAGTGGATACAACTAGGTTTTATATTTTATTTTTGAATATAGAAAGTTAATATTTAATAGTCTAATTATATGGTTTACCCCTCCATGTTTATAATGGAACATATGCCCTATAGACAGTTATTGGAACTCATTAAACAATAATCATAAATGTTTCATCCTATGAAACCAATGTTAAATGGCTCAAACATTTAGTGATTGGTTAGTTAAGGTTATACGATCATGTTATACGGGAAAAGACCATTTAGGTTGATGATGACAATTTAATATCCAATCATATATCACATTTATGAAACATTATGATCTCAAAAGGAAGTAAGAAATACATATATACTAATAGGAACTCAAAAAACATGTTATATAAGAAAATGAAGAAAATTAATTTCCTAATTATGGTATATAGATAAGAATGCTTCTTAGTCACACAAGGTACAACCAACATGCTCTCAGGTAGTAATGCAATGCAACCTACATAGGATATAATATTCATTAAATCTTAATCTCTTTGTGCATGTAATGATTCATGTAATAATAATTCCTTTCCATACCAGGACAAGGGAAAAAATCAATAAATCACATATATTAGTATATAGAAAAATGTATGGAAATCAATCTATGTGACAACATAATCAACTGTAAAAATGAACCACATGAACAGCAATCTCATCCTTGTACACTTGGAATCTTCCCAATGTGTCGGATTATCACTCCAAGACACGTATATTTTACATGATTTGACACACTCCTAGTCTCATATCTACCAACACAAAAATAGTAAGACTATGGAGAAAAAAATATTTTGATAGCACTTTGTAATGTCCTAGCATGTTATCCACTAATGTAGTACCTTGATCCGGTCAGTCACATGGAATCAAGACCCCTTCACAATATTCCAAAGGCTTCCAATTGGTAGTGAGAGACCAATTATGGTATGGTGTGGAGAATATAACCTCATGATTGTAATGGAATAGTGATAAGTAAAATAAACCAATAGTAGAAGCAGTATAAATTACAGGCAGTTGAAGATAGTAATAAAGGATTAAAAAATTGAAAATCCTACAACACTATATAATAAAATAATGCATGTTCATGTAATGATACAATTTATATGTAGAATATATACAAGAGGATAACATAATCAGTAAAAAAAATATAAACCAAATACCAAAATAAAATATCTTTGAGCATCCCGATTACTGTCTTATCCCTATGCTCTTAAGATACAATATTCCAAAACAACAACACATAACATAATCCACGGTCTTAAACCTACAACTATGTGGTCTATCCAGGTACCAAACAGAATCCTGAATAGGTTGTGAGAAAAAACAAATAGGCCACCGCCAATAGTTCCTAATTATATCCAACTTATTATTATAAAATAATGTATTGTGCATTTATAAAAAATAAGGTAGTAAACAAATTAATTTGACCAAGTCAAAGTCAGGTTCATGAGAGGACACCCAACCAACATTACCAACTTCGGCCTAATCTTGAATATCCTTGTTCATGTGTCACAACATATATAGGTATATATATATACTATATACATAAAAACATATATAGACATATATATATATATTCATATAACTAACCAATACATGTGGTGTAACTCAGGCATCCCATTGTAATACTAATATTCTCATATTTTAAATACCGGTTTTCATGACCAGGTAGCAAAAAAATTAAGTGACTCAATTGCCAAGTATAATATTGTATAATTTAATCAATTCCAAAGTATCATAATGTAAAAGGGATTCCATTCCCATGTATCACAAAAAGTAAGGGAATTTATTCTTAAGTATAACATTATATATTGGATTTCATGCCCAGGTATCACAATGTATAAGGGATGCCCAACCTGAGTATCAAAATGTGTAAGGGACAACATGCCTAAATATCAAAAAAGTAAGGTATTCCTTATATGATTATCACATTATATAAGGTAATTTATTCCTTAGTATCATAGTGTATAAGGGACTCCATCCACAAGTATCACAATTTATAAGGGATTTCATTACAATGCATCACAAAAAAAGTAAGGGACACCATGACTGAGTATAAAAATATATAAATAACTCCATGCCTAATTATCACAATTTATAAGGGATGGCATGCCCGGGTATCATAAAAATTAAGGGACACCATATCTGAGTACCAAATTATATAATGGATTTCATGCCTATGTATGAAAATGTATATATAAAAAATTAAAAATGGGATATATCCATAAACATTCCATATCAGAATTCATGTAAACAATTTGGATCATTAAATTTATATGTATTTAAAAATATTGTGGTAAGGTTCATTCCACAATCAATTTATCAAGTGAGATGAGCTATGAATTATGTTCATTAAAAGATATGGGCCACGTTTAGATCCTTTCTATTTAAATTTCACTCTATCACAATAGTCCATTTCCTCTGCATGAAATCTCATAAATTAATATAAATAATTATCTTTAGCTAACATGAGGTGATCACCCACACCATTCATCATTCATTTAATTTCATTTAGCATGGAATTCAAAGGGAAGGTAAATAAACATGCCTAAAAGGTGGTTTTTAAATAATGTCTATGAATAAATGTCAAGACATATGAGTGACACACCCCAAGGGGTGGGTAAACCAAATATAAACCCTCTAATAGTTTATTTTAAATTCATAATGAAAATATGAATTTTAGAAAAAGAAGATATAGGCTAAATTTTACATTGAAGAGGAGATGCATGGAATGTCTCAATCATGACACAAATGACTATTTTATAAAAATTCTAGTGTTTATGGGAAAGGATGATACCACCTACCTTATACCAAGGACACTTCAACAAACCAATATCAGGATTTTTTTAGATTTGGGTCATGATAAATTGATGAAAAGAAAAAACTCCATAAAAATATGGGAAATTAGATCACATGGATTTAACATTCGATAAGGTGAGGTAAACTGAAAAATGAAGTAAGAGGACTCAATATTTTAATTATATTCTTCCAGAACACCATAAAAAACTCGATTCGGACACCAGATGAATAACATGTATCCATGATTAGAGGTGATTTTGAGGGAACCCATGAGAGTTCTTCTATACAAGGATCAAAGGAGAAAGATACTCACAGTAAAACCTATAGTTTCTATACAATTAATGAGCCATTTCGTTTATCCATATGGTTTGTATTACCATGAATGATATGTTTTCTTCCACTATCCAAGTGGAACAAATGGTGTATCCTATACACATAGTTCACCAAACCATGAGTAGACCATGTTCTCCCTTCTATAGTTTTCTGTAGACATCCCCAAATGGTCATGGTCCTCCTCTTGTATAGTTTGACCAAAATGTATGACACCCTCAGACCTCCTATAAGAGGACTCATTTATTTATCCTAGAGGCATGTAACACATTTTAACTATTTTAACATTTTCATAAATGCCACATTTTAACAATATTTAGTTGGGATTTGTTTAATGTTTATTTGGGTGAAAATTTTGATTGTTTTGGAGGTTTTGGGGTTTTTCATAGTTGGTAAACTATTATCCCAAATTGTGAACCCTGCTAGTGAAAACCATGAAAATAGAGGCAGTGGGGTTTTGCGTGGTTAGTGCATGATTTGAAAAACTATGCACCCCCAAAAGATAAAATGTGCACCATGAGATAAAGGGGTACATTGCTATGGAAGATGGATTGTTTAACATGGTGGACCTTCCCATCCAACCTTTTGTATGGGCCCCAATATCTATTTTTTCCATTATAAACCCCACTAATTGATAATACATGCTATGAGAATGGAGTTTTATCTTCTATTGATCAGTTTCCTCTTCCTATTCTCTATATCCCTCCCTCTCTCTCACTTTTCCTCCCTAGTATTTTTTAGATCTCCATGCTGGGAGGAAGATCAAATCCCAGCTATTTTGAATCTTAAACCATGGTTTGATTCTTGATTTCATGTTGATTCCATTCTTTATTAGAGAATCATGATTAGGGATTCATGATTCGAGATCATGTGATACAAATGTATGTGGTTTTTTTATTGGGAAATTTAATTAACCCTAAATTTCTTGATTAAAATTTAATTTTCTATTTAAATTAAATTTCATGAATTTAAAGAAAATGATTTAAATTGGTTAATTAAAAACCCAATTTAATTGAATTGGGTGATTTTATTTTTGAAAATAAAATTGGCATGAAAGTGGGAAAAATATAAATTCCATTGAGTTTGCGTGTTTTTGTGGAATTTATGGAAATTTGTGAAATTTAAATTTTAGAATTTATGTTTTTAAATTGATTTGATATAAAATTGTGGAATTTAAATTTTTGTATTTAAATTGGAGAAATATATTGGATGGAATTGATTTCAATGTTGTATTTGATGAAAATGGATTAAAATGGTTTTGATAGAAACTGGTAGATTATATCTTGGAAAAGGGAATTTTTTTAATAAAAACCCATGTGATGGATTTTAAATGGAAATTTTAATATTTTAAATAGATAATTGGATGAATTATATTTTAAATTGTTTTAAAATAAATTTTCTATTGTTGATTTTGTACTAGATAAAATGTAATAATATACTATTAGTTGGTTATTGGGGTTACACTCATCAATTTTCAACGTTCCAAACCATAAATGAAGCATGTCAAAATCTTGATAGGATTGTTATGAGGTACTCTTGGCGAGTGCCAAAGGGAAGTGTGTATACACATATTTTCATTTGAATTTAAGAGGGAGGGATTCCTGTTGCCTGGAACTATCATACCTTTTGTAACATAAACATGTTACTCACTTTTTGTATTTGGAAATATATTCCATTTATGGTTGAAATCTGTTTTACATTAATTTTGAATTTATATATATTATTTTCTATAAAAATTTTGTTAGAGTATTTTTTAAAAATATTTCATCAATTGAAATGTGAATCATTTTTTTAAATTATTTCTATCATCTGAAATGTAAAGCATGATTTTTTTATATATGATTTTGATTTGGGATTTCTACTAAATATTAATGTCAGTTTTTTTTCTGAATCTTCATTTTTATGTTGATGTGTTATAATGGGCACAGATGGTTGAAATGAACCTAGCTAGAAAGTCAAGGTTGAAGAGAGTTTCTTTTTCTTCTAGTGTCAGTATGAATTACGATAAGGTAAATAAGAAGTATTATGATTCACATGGTGGTTATCGATATCACGGTCATTCTAGACATCATGCAGTTCTATTAAGAGGCCCTTTGATTTGTTACTAGTGTGGAAAACTAGGACATTCAAAGAGGTTATTCACATATGCACACAAGGTGTGCGGTTCCTACAGATTCTAAGGTCACGTGAAAAAGTTATTCCATGTTTATTCCACTCCCTATAGAGGCACATGATCTTAATCACCTATTAAAACTGCATTTCCATCAGATGCTTCACAGAAAAATGGGTACTATCCATAAGAATTGAGAATGAATCTTCTTCACACCAAGGAAGAGTATCCAGAAGAAGAATATATGAGTCCATTTTATCTGAGAGGTACCATTCCTATAGATTTATCATTAGTGACTACTCTATTTGATACTGGTGGATCTCATTTATTTATTTCAACTTGAATTGTTAATCATATATACCTTCCTATGGTGCTTTTTCTCTAATGTGATGTATATTTGTACACCCCTTGGAACAAAGAGATATTATGGACTTTATAGTTCTTCTTGTGTTTTGTTTTTATCAGATAAATATCTTGCTTAATTTTTTTTAGTTATCAACATAAAACCACTTGATATCATATTTGTGTGAGATTATCTCATTACCTCTAAATCCTAGATTAAGTATTATCTTTGTCAGGTCCCCATTGTGGCACCTAGTGGGGTTTGTCGAATCATTAATGTATAATGGGACCCATGGTTGAGTAGGGCCAAAAAATCTTATCCAGATTTGTGGAAGGTGATATATGTGTAGTATTTTAATTTTGAGTGGGAATATTTATGTGGAGATCTCCCTCCATATGTCTTCAAGTTTCATGATGTGTTCCCTTCTAACATCTCTAGATTTCCACTGATAATAGAGGCAGTGTTTTATATCAACATAGTTTGGGGTACTCAACCAGTGTATATTCCCTCTTACCATATAGCTCGGGTGAAATGAATGAGTTCAAGACTTCGTTAGATGATATTATAGAGAAAGGATTTATAAACCTGTGTGTTTCACCATGGGAAACATCGGTTCTATATGTTATGAAGGATGATGGTTCACAATGCTTATCTATTTATTATAAAAAACTCAATCGAGTTGGGGTAAATTATATGTATCTATCAACACGTATCGATGATCTGTTAGATCATTTGAAAGCGTCATGGTGGTTCTAAAATATTCATCTTCGATCTAGATACCATCAGTTAAGGATAACAGAATTTGACATTTATAAAAACTCCTTTCGAGGTAGGTATACCCATTATACATACTTTTAAATGTGATTTCATCTAACATATTATCTGATAGTATTTATAGACATAATGAATAGTATTTTCCATGAGTACCTTGATACCTTCATTGTAGTCTTTGTGCATGAAATTCTGGTTTACTCTATGTCTGAGGAGGATCATGTTCATCATTTGAGATTAGTTCTATAATTTTTGAGAAATCACTAACAATACACCAACATTTCAAAATGTTATTTCTAGATCCATAAATTTTAGTTCGTAGGACACTTAGTATTGTAATAAGGTATTTATTTTTATACTAAAATGTTTAAGTCTATTATGACATGGGTTCAACCAAAAAAAATTCATGATCAAATATTCTTGGCCTTAGTTGGGTACTAACATCGGATTTTAATAAACTACTCAATGTTATCTACACCAATGACTTCTCGAACTCAAAAGTGAGTAATGTTTTCATTGGATGATAAATTTCATATTTCTTTTGTTGAGATTAAAATATTTTTTACTACTACTTTGGTGTTGAATCTTACAGAGGCAGTGTAGGGCAACGTGCTATTATATTACACATTGTGTAACACCCCAAGATTTTTTGAATTTTTTCATATTTATTTAACCTTTTTAATATATTTCATTTCACATAACACTGAAAATATTTTATTTTATATTAATGATATGTGTTTGGCATGCATTATAAGAAACAACAAGTTAATCGTGCACTACAAGCAATGTAAATTTTATCATCACTACATGGAACACTAATGTTAGCTGGTGACTTGGAATACGTTACAGGAAAAACCAACTTGGTGTACATAATACGCAACATTGAATTGGCATACATTACATGAAACACAAGTTTCTATGAAACGACTTCTTATTTTTATAATTATTGAAATGATATAATTATAACCCAACTTTTAATATTAGTAATATGAACATTTATAACTACTTTTCAACTATTTTTTATAATGGTTTTATATAAATAAAACATATTGATAATGAAAGATATAATTTTTTGTAAAGTCCCTATCCATTTAAAAATATAATTTTATCTAATGTATTTCTTTTATTGTCCTTTGGAAAATAGTAAAATTGAATTTAGAAACATTTATACATTGTATTTGATAAAATAAACATAAATTTTTAAATTAGAATATTTAAAATTGCTTAGAGTAATTTTTAGGATTTTTCTGAGAAACTTCATTTATTGATGAATATTGAAAAACACCAGTTTTATATTTAAAAGAACTTTTTCATTTAATTTATTTATGAGGATAAATTATATATTCAATTTTCTTAAATATTTAATTGGATAATCTTTTTATCAATTAATCCAATTTAGTTCACTGGAATCAATTTCACATTCAACATGGGTGTAAAAACAAAGAAAAAATTTAACATTTTAACTTTAAAAATACATAGTGTTGTCCTATCATCTAGATTAATTTTGATTTAATTTATTTCAATTATTTGATTAAAATTTTCAAAATTTGATTTAATATTTAAAATCATAATAATTTTTAAGTTCTAATATGGTCAACTTGGTTTTTGACCAAAAATATGAGTGAAAGTAATTACAATTAATTGCATTGATAAGGGAAAAAATTAAGATTAAATAAGGACTAAAAAATGAAATTTAGACCCAAAACAACTTATACAGTTTTCCAAGGATTCATTTTTAGCATAAACCAAATGTTTTTACCCAATTAAGAGGTGACGTCTTCTCTTGAGATCCTTTATTTTATTTTATTTCTCCACCACCACCAATATCTTTATCCCATTATTGTATAAAAACATTATAATAAATATACTAGTTTGTTTTCATGCTCATGTTTTGACCTAAACTACACACACCTTTATCTAATGGGTAAATAATATATTGTTTATGTGTATGGTGAACTATGGCCTCACTGAATGATGATTGTTCATTTTTCCTTTACCACCTCTCACAGTGTAAATTATGATGGAAACTCTATTTATATGTTTTATATATTATATTAATTATGTATTTAAGCTTTTGAAATTATATTAAAAAAAATATCTTTATAATTTACATTTTTTAATATGGTAATTTCATTTGAGTAAGTGTGGATTTTCGCCCCTTCAAAGCGATGTGATTCATTCAAACACTACATGGAATGTATTAAAGATGGGTTTAGTGAGTATATGTGAAATATATGAATTAATAAATCTAAATTATGGATGATATATATATATATTCATATATATATATATATATATATATATATTTTACACTCTTTCTTTCCACACGGCAATTGAATGGAAATAACATTCATGCGTACACATGGCTTACCATCTCCACGAACAGTGTATTACATTTCATAATTCTATATCATATGTATTATTATAATACATATATAATGAATATAAATAATATTTAAATCATTTTTTACATTATGGAAATCATTATATAAATATAAGGACAAAATATTTAACAAATTATGATACATATGAAAAAAAGAGAATATTACCCGAAGTGAAACCATAACATAGAATTGTTAACAAGAAAATAATATAAATACATAATAAAACAATATATAGTATTAGATATTAAAATATTCTTCTTTTAAACATTTACAATAAATTTATATTTATTATAAATTCGGTTTGAATGAGTACAATGAGAGTCAAGACACAATGTAAGGGGATTTCATCTCACATTTGTTTTATGAGATACAAGCTTTATTCACCCCCATTCATTTTTTTGGTGTGTATACATCCCAGGGATGTAATAAATGATTAATATGGTTAAATTTATGGGTATTTACATATCCATTCTATGACCTTTATTTCATAGGAATTAGGTTTCAAATTTTACCAAAACGGTAAAATAGTTCTGTCTTGATTTTCCTTCTTTGAGATGCATGTTTTTTATGCGTCGAAATTCATTTTTAGGTTTATATACTTCCATTTTATATGATATATCATGAATATATATATTTTCATGTTATTATAATATTAATTTTATTTTATTTTATTAAATGGAGAATGTGATCCCAAGTTTCCAATTGATTGGATTTTATTAAACCCATTTTATTAATTATATATTCATTTATTTTTACCATATTTCTACTCTTTGGTATATAATATAGTTAAGAAAGTGTTTTTATGAAAGTGTGGGGTTACCCTCTCTTCGGTTGGAAATATGTGTTCTTTTAAAACCATGAATTATAAAATGGTTTTAAAAAAATATTAAACTAATTTTATATGCTAATTAAAATATATTGTTACTCTTTCAAAATTTTACCAATTATTTCAAATGAATCTTCTGGTTATATTGCAAATGATGCACTTTTTAATACTTTTTTACTCTGAAAATGAATTATTCTTTTTACCTCCTATGGAATGTATGGATTTACCCCTGTAATCTCTTTGAATATTTCATTTCATCATTAAAAGTTAATTTTTAATTAACTGTTTTTTTAAATTAATTTTTAAGGAAAATTGTTTTCAAAATTCTTTCAAACACATTTTATAATTTTTATGGAATTTTTTTTTAAAATGTTTTCAATCTTTATTCATATGTTCTCAATTTATTTTCAAAAAGTGATTTCAAAACATTTTCAAGTTTATTTCATATGTTTTCAAAACTTTTTTAAAGTTTTATTTATGGGTTTCTAATGTTTTTTCAAATAAAATGTTTTTTAAATATTTTTTAGATTATTTTATACCTCTTCATGGAAAAAGGTTCTCAAAATGATTCTAAGTATTATTTATAAGATATAAAATTATTTTATAATAAAATTATTAAAAAATGGTTTTATTTATTAAAATAATTTTAAAAAAATGATAGATATTTTCCTCAAGAATCATTTTTGAAATATATTTCAAAATTATTTTCTATCTAAGCTAACATTCATTTATGTTAGTCATTTAATTCTAGTAAATTATCTAAAGGTTCCATTATTACTCTTTCAATGAATGGGTTATTCATAATGTTGTGGTCCATATGAAGACCATTTAACATTCATGGGTTGTATTTTAATGAAATTAATTTCCCTTTCATGGGTTATGCTTTTGATGAAATTATTATTAAACCTGTACCTTTTTCACTGGTTTATATAGGTTTATATATTTATGATACAAATTTCATTTCATGGGTTAAGATATATTTTTTATGATTTGACTATGAAATAGGTGGGACCTATATCTCTCTACAATTTATTGGGAAATGATTTATATCTCATGAGATAGACATTTCTTGAAAGATAAATGAACTCAGTTCAGCATTAAGGACTGGAACATGAAATGAACTTGGTTCAATATTTGAGATCTAGAATGATGAGTGAACTTGGTTTAGTAATATAGGGATGGAATGAGTTGTGTTCATTGTTTGGTAATGTACTTTTTCCACTAACATGTTCTCGACAGCAATTCCATTACTACTATAGAAATCATTATATATGCTTATTTGTCAACCAAAATTCCGAGTTTCATTCATATATTATTATTTCATGGATTATATTCTTTATTTTATTATGATTTAGTTCTTATGAACAACCAAGATTTATTCCATGATTCATGTATAAGATCATTGATATTTACAGTATGATCTCCTATTTTTGTGATCATGTTATCATACCCTTATGCTCATGATTATGCTTATATATCTCCCTTGTTTACCATTAATAAGCATTTGATCTCACCAGTTTTTATGTTTCAATCCCCAGTTTATGAATACAAGTATAATTTTTTATGTGTCAAAAAAGGGTGATAGTTAAGAAGAACCTAGTGGGAGATAATTTAACTCACTTATGTATCAGTATTTTTATTCCCATGATTTTTAACAAACATGACTAGTATGTTCTCTGGCCATCTATTTGTATAATGTTTTAGGTATTCTGCAAAATGTGTGTAATGCCTCTGTATGAAAATCAAGTTTTCGGATACATCGGCTTCAAGTTTGGGTTTTGTTAGTATGAAGGACCATCTTGTCTTTTCTTATAGATCTCATCAACTTAGACCACATGAGAAGAATTATCTAACCCATGAACTTAAACTTACAGCAGTGATGCACGTGTTTAAGACTATGTTCTGTTACATTTATGGTGAAACATTTATAGTCTTTTTCATACCATAATATCTTGAGTATGTCTTCTTGAAAATATTTCTAATCCTACACCTAGGCCATTGGGTGGAATATATGAAATCATTCTACACTGAAATATCTTATACCCCAAGGAAATAAAATTTAGTAGCATATTATTTGAGTAGGAAACTTTTGACCTGGGTAATGAAAGAATCACCATAATAGGGAAAATTTATGGCTCTATTCAGATAGTTACATATTTTATTTTGGAATCATAGGATGAGGTTTCCTTTGCTAGTGTTCATTTGACATATGAACTTCATAACATGATCCTTCATGAACAACATCTTGATGATGTGTTCTATAGCAATATAGACTCTCTTTATAGTGGGGAGATTATTTCTAACTGGTCATTATCCATCGAGTTAAATCTATGTTATCAAAATAATTTTTTTCCCATTAGCATTAAGGAATGTTATGAAGATGGATTTCCATAATTTCATGTGGGATCTGCACCCAGGAACCAAAAATATGTTCCTCTAAAATGCAGAGGATGTTCTGGTGTCCAGGTATGAGACAGGGCATTACTGAATATTCCTCTCATTGTTATACATTCCAAAAAGTCATGTATAATCACAAAAAAACATTGACTATGCTTCAACCTCTTCTAATACTGACTTGTATGTGGGATAAGATCTCAATGTACTTTGTGGTTGGGTTGGTACATTATTCCCATTTTTGACACAGCCAATGTTAAGAAGTTGATAAATATATATGTGAAAGAGATTGTTTTTTTCATAGAGTTCTGTCTGATATAGTTTCTGATAGAGATCCTTGGTTTTCTTCTCATTTTTGGAGAGGACTTCATGAGGTACTATGATCTCAATTCCATTTTAAGGTAGCATACCATCTATAATCAGATGGCCAAATAGAAAGATCCACACTAATTCTAGAGAATATATTATGTGCTTGTGCTCTCAATTTTTATGGTGCATTGGGATGAAAATATGGGGCTAGAGGAGTTTTATTATAACAATATTTACTAGTCCAAGGTCAAAATTGATCCTTTTGAGGCCTTTTATGGCCAACCATATAGATCTATGTTGTGTTTGTTAGAGATTGGTGAATGTTCCTTGTTTAGACCCAGAATGGTTTAAAAGATGACTGAAAGATTCAGTTGATTCTTCAAAGAATGTTAATGTCACAATGTAAGTATAAGTCTTATAATAATCATTATTGTAGATCTTTGTAATTTTAAGTTTCTAATATGGTGTTCTTCAATATTTTATGTTGTTTGGGTTATCGATTGATTGGGAGGTAAGGGGAGAATAATACTTGTTTTTTAGGTTCTTTTGAGGTTTTTTATTATGTGGTAAAAGTGTATTATTAGTTTACACTTCCACCACAGCTAGAATCAATACATAAAAGGTTCCATGTATCTCAGATATGAAATTATCTACTTGATTTATCTCATTTTCAGAGTTGGTGTCATCTTGAGGTTGTACCTCATTTATCCCCAACTAAACGTCTAGTCATGATAGTTGATTCTAAATCAATGTTACTTCATGGGAGGAGGATACCGTTGGATTGATTTCTATAAAATCATAGTTATTATAATCATGAGACATGGTAAATAGATTTTTTAACATCTTGTTACTATTTTTTGGTATTCTTATACCCTTTTTAATCAAGAATTGTTTGGGGTTCAATGAAGGGGGTTTAATGTGAAAAGATGGATATTTTTGAATGTTCTGAGGTTTTTCATGGTTGGCACACAATTTTACCAAACAGTGTACCCTGCTATTTCAAACAATACAACCCAAGGTAGTGAGTTTTTTCAAGGTTAGTGCACGGTTTGAAAAGTCGTATGCCCACCAAGGAGAAATAGTGCACCTAGAAATAATGGGGAGCATGGTTTTTCATACCATGTGGCCCTACTAATCTTACCATTAATAAGGGTTTTTATAAGTTTAAATTAAGTTTCAAAATCATGAAACCCCTATTTTAGGTCCCTAACAGACCTATATGACACCATTATAGATTCCTCCATAGAGGCTCCCAAGATAATTTTTGGCCCCTCTACTCCCCTCTAGAAGCGACTCAAAGCTAGTTGAAAGCCAATCAATATTGTCCAGGTAGATTTATTCTCCCAATTATCTATCTCCCCCCCCCCCCCTCTCTATTTTACTCCCTAGGGATTTATAGATCTTCATGTTGGGTGGGTGGAGGATCTAATCACCAATTTTTTTAATCATAAAACTAGGTTTTACTCTTATTCTCCTACTAACCCCATTATTTGTTGTTAAATCCTAATTAGGGTTTTTTGTTTTTAGATCCCATGATCCTAAGGTATGTGATTCCATTTTGATCGGATAATTTAATTAACCCTAAATTTAATGATTTAAATTCAATTTATTTATTTAAATTCAATTACACGACTTTGATGAATTTTCTTTCAAATGGTTGATTAAAACCCCAATTCCATTGTATTGGGGGATTGGATTTGTGAAATTTTATTTTTGGCCTGATGTTGGGAAAAATCCCCAACTGCATTCAATTGTGGTGTGCTTGTTAAATTGATGGAAATTGATGAAATTTAAATTGTTCAATTTTAATTGTTAAATTGGATTGATGGAAAATTTTGGAAATTAAATTGTTTTATTTAAAATTTTTAAACCTATGGAATGGACTTGATATAAAATTTTTATTTAATAAAAATGTATTAAAATGGTTTTGATAGAAATGGTTGGGTTTAACTTTGGAAAAGGGAATGGTTATGATAAAAAAAATTGTGTTTCTTTTTAAAAGAAAATAGATATATCAATAATGTAGAATGAGTTGAAATGTATTTTCAATAGTTTCAAAATAAATTTCCCATCTTTGATTTTTTACCGGAGCACATAAATGCCTAGGTATTTTGTGAGTTATTAGGATATCATTCTACAATTTACATTGTTTAAAAACATAAATGTAGCACGGAACATCCCTAAAGGGATAGTGATGAATTCATATTTGTTGGTGTCAAAATGATGTGTGTATACACATATTTATGTGTTACTTTGAGTATCATGGATTCTCATAGCCTAGAACAGGCATGCATTTTGATACATGGCCATGTTGATCTTTTGTTTTATTTCAAAATATATTCTATTGACTATCGAAAACTAATTTCCATTCCTTATTAATTTATATACACTTTTTTATATAAAAGGTTTTATTAACACATTTATTTAAAAATATTTCATCAAATGAAATGTGAAGCATTTGTTTAAATTATTTCCATCTTTTGAAATGTAAAGCGTGATTTGTTTAAATATTCTTTTTAAATTCCAAACCAATTAATTTAAAACTGAAATTTTTATTTGGTTAATTAAATGTGGAATATATTATGGAATCCTCGGTTATAATGTATTGTACTTTTATCTCACACACTACTTGTGACTTCGGGTGTTTGTATATTATCTCCTTCCAGGTTCATGTAGGAGAAAAGCACCACTCTGTGGTGGTTCTAGCTATTGATATTTGGGATTCAAGAGTTTATTCCTCTAGAAAATGAGATTCTCATTCATTTTATCATACCTAGCTACAGTACATTGAGTTTTTTTAAACCAATTTGACTTCCAGTACACTTATCCCTATGGAGTTTCTCTTGCATGCAAATTGATATTTTATCTTACTTCAACAATATTTTATGAAAAATAAATTACCACTTTAATTTTGTATGATTTATGGTGATAATCTTCAACCTATAGGTCAACACACCCACTAAAAATTAGAAAAAGCAATAAATAGAGTAAAATATACAAAAGTAATAAGAGATGAGACACTTAATTGGAGTCTTCTTGAAGTATGAAGTTCAAAAACACATAAATATTTTTTCCATGGGGTATTTGAAAAGAGGGTAGGAACATCTGGGTTAGTTAGGGTAGAATAGGGGTAATGATGGGTTATAATGATTAAATAGGTTAGGGGTAAATTGGGACTTCAAAATATTTCAAAATTCGGTGGTCTGTATGGTTTAGTTGCATAGTTATCTAAATCGGGTTCCAAGCATCAGGGTTCCTCTATCAAAATAGATATATTCCACATGATTTCTGATATATAGTTTCACAAACCATGTGACTAACTGTGTGGTAATTCTAGTTCCACTGTCTAAGATGGACGGTTTTCTAGGTTTGGAACATGGATTCTACTAATTTTTTACCAACTGTGCACCACCCTCTTTACCCTAAAAGTTTTTTAAAAAATAAAACACATGGAAAATCTATGTAAAAAATCAACGCCAAAACAAAAGAAATACCATAAAATTGAACTATGGATGTGACAATTCTCCCCTCCATGCCACATTCCACACATGGAGAGTAAATATATAGTTTAATAAGATAAGAATTTAGAATACTGGTCTTCAACCTAGTAAATCCATTCCTAAATCTTGTTCTCATCATTCTCATTCTTCCAAAAGACCAAAACTATCATAAAAAAATTCCCCTAGAGCACATTCGCTTGGGAATTGACATCTTAAACTGGATTCCCTTTCACTAACAGATAAGGTTTCATATCAAGACCATAGCCTAAAAAGGAAATGGATCATACCTTTTCAACAAAGTGATATAGATATTTTTTTGATTCAACATCAATTAAAAATTAAAGGATACGCGGTATGTCACCTTTCTAATACTCTTGATAATTTCAAATGGTGTGAAATAATGTGGCATGAGATTATATTAATTGCCAAGATAAATATGTTCCAAAAATGGTTTCACCATTAGAAACACCTGGTATCCCACTGAAAACTATAAATACTAACATTGATTATTTGAATAAGACCTCTAAAAACATTTATTTTCTATAAAATATTGCATGATCATCAGAATCATACTAATTATTTAGACCAAAATTCCATGAAACACTAAGGATGTCTCACCCACTCCTATACAAAATAAATGGTATAGATATGGATGATCATAATAGTCTTCAAAGGTATCGATTATGATCAACGATTAGTATCTTTTATTGTAAGAAAATCCCCCCAACCCTAGATGGTTATCCAATGAAAACTAAAATCTAACATATAGGAATGAATTATATCTTATAGGATCTGGTTTCATGTCATGGTTTGGCAATCCTTTTGAGTATGGTTTTTCATAATTTTAGAGAAAATTTTTTCCTTTAATACATTCAAATATTTCTAAATATATTTCCAAATCTATCCATAGAGACAGCCTGTGATTTTGAGGCCTGGTGTGCCTGATATTAATTTTATTAAACTATTAAATATATTTTTATATAGTTCATGTGTCGTTTATTATATAAAATGGGATAAATATTTTACACATATGATCATATCAAAAATCCAAAACCACTATTTATTATATAACCTGATTTTTACCCTATAAGCAACGTAAAATAGCTCATTGTATGGCATTTGGATATCTCACATGTTGGTAGTATTCTCATTGGATAAATTATTTAATTAAATAAATTTATTTCTAAATTTTTACCTTAAATATATTTCATTAAGAATACTTCAATGGATAATCCTCCAGGGTTATCCGCATAAACCATATGAGGATTCTATAGCTTCTTCCCCTTCTTCCTTTAGCAAGACACCTTAGACGATGATGAATGTATGGATTGGAGAATCTCAGGACACATTGAATGCAATTACATAATTCAATCGTTGGTGATTGAATTCATAGATGTCTCAGGATCCAATATCCATGAAGGAATTTACAATTTTTTTATTACTCCCATTTTTATTAAATTAACTGAGGATGATTATCCCTTTTTTTATCTGCACCAATTGTAGATAAATAATTCTTCTGTGTTTTGGAATTTAAATTTGTTATTATTTTTTATCTAACCAGTTATTATTGTTCTGGATCATTGTCTAAAAACTCTTAGAGAATTATTTTTTAAAAAAATTGTGTCTTTACACCACAATTACTTCATTTTATTCACTTGTAGGACCCCACGGTCCCGGTTTAGCATTTTCGAGTGGTGTTGAACCCAGTCGGACACACTTAATCATGATCGATCAGTGTAAAAGGGATGAATTGATGAATCAAGGGTTTATTTGTGATTTGTTCAGGTCACGATGGATCCTTTTAATTATTTGAGGTCAAATAATTTATGGATGAAGGATTGGAGGCATGTAGTGCATATGAAGAAATCCTATGGTCAACAGAATTTGATTTCCAACCATAAGATGGAATGAAACAATGAATAGTGGATAGGTCTACTAATTTTGGGAATAATCTAGGTTGAAATCAAAATGGAACAACCGGATTCGAAGTGTGGAACACGAATTTTGATTTTTGAAAAAATCACGACTACATGTTGTGTACTGTGATGAACACACAACGTGTATCCCCTTGACTATGGAAGCTAGGGTTTTTTGAATTAATAAGGATGGAATGTCATGTTGGATCACTAAAAATCATTTATCCACTTTACCATGTTAATGAGACATGTGGCAGAGAAAATTTTCTTGCATATGACATGTTCTTGAGTGCATGATCGCGGTCATAGCACATAGGTGGAACCGCATGTGAAGAGGTGTGTTGTGTATTAAAGCACATAGACATAGGGTAAAGTACAAAAAACATGATTGTATACATGAACATAGCCAAGAACAAGGGATGATGGCCCTAAGTGGAATGGGTACACCATGTATATACCTCACACATTGTGTACATATACCTTCATGGAGATTTGTATACCTAAAGGGATAGAGACAGGTAACTGATTAGGACCACGCATCATGGGGGTCCTCCAACGTGCCATGTATCCCTTGTCTTCTTTTAAGGGAAAATCAATAGATCCAATATACTTTGTTTTGAATCCTATTTTGGCCCAAGAGTGGCCTATTCCGAGTGTTTTTATGCATATAATATGATGGGTACCGCGGTTGAGGATTTTAGAATATGATGTAATATTTTCCTAGCACAACACTTGGTTGTAAAATTCTCCATAATGGTAGTGGTCATGAAGGAGAACCTGATGCATCCTAAGTGTAACCCTCTAGTTGGGTGGAGAATGGGTCCTTGAAAAACACTAAAGTGGAACCCATCTATTGTCATAAAGAATAGGTCCTCTATAGATATTCTGAGTGGAGCCCTCTAGCTGAGCTGGGCATGGGTCCTCAATGAATAGAGAGGAACCCTTTTAATGGTAGGGGCATGGGTCCTCTACTTACTTCTAGAGTTTAGGCTCAAACTATTATTGGAATGGTTCCTCTACCTAATCATAGAGTGAGACCCTCTAGATTTGTAACACCCCGACCCTAGAAGCCCAGAGTTGGTGCATTATTATGTATCATTGGCATGATAAAAAAAGATCAAGTCTCGAAACACTGATTAGTTTAGTATCCTTGGAAGTACTAGATACATTAATAAGGTCGACATTACATCATAAAATGGAAAGATATAACATTGTTTCTATAGACAACACAGATATCCCATAGACTATCCCTACAAGTCATTCATAATATACTTCTTCGCATCCTGGGAAAAATAAAACATATAAAGGGATGAGCTCAGATGCTTAGTAAGGATAACAATAAAGAGGAAACTTTAATAAATAAGCATAAAAATTTAAGGCAATGTATAATAATAAAACAAAATCCTTTTAAACACGAACTCCAACATAATACGGCAAATATAAAATCAAATAATTCCATTTACTTATTCACATGGATATTCTAATAGTTGAATAATCTGATGAAATATCAATATCCACTTTCATAATGATGGAATGAATAATGATGGACTTCATAACCACATAGTCAAGGCCTTGTGCCAAGACTACAAATAAGATTTTGTCAAGGGCTTGTGCCAAGACACTAGTTTGTCTCATGAGACCTACTGATGCATCGAGGAGCTATAACAGGCTCCACCTGTCGCTCAATAAGTCTAATGCATTCCTCATATGAAAATATTTAAACATAACATAAACATTTGTATTAAAACTCACATACGAAATGTCAATACTTTGTCCACAAACCATGAATGGTTTAAAAATATCGCATCCATAGTCAAACATAACTCATTCAATACAATATGGAAGATTTTATTGTAACATATTGATCTCAATCGAGAATAATGAAGGATATTCAAATAGATGAAAATAATCATCAAAACTAGTTTAGAGAATTATCCCCAGTTTTCTTGAAAACATTTAAAAGTCACACTATTTGTCAAGAAGCCGTTTAAAAATATATTTTTGAATCATAGTATCCCATACAACTTTGAAACTTTTAAAAGGAATTCTAATTTTAAAACATTAATTTCCATATAAATAAATCCTTAAAACCATTTTTAAAACATGGACATTTATGAGAAATATTTAGAATAATAAAATTTTAAAACATTTAAAATGGTATTTTAGTTAGAGTTACTATCCAAATGAGAGACGCTTGAATAAAAATAATTGAGGTAATAAAAACATTATAATACCATGAGAATAAAGGATTTCATTATATACTATGTCAAAGGACAGTATATACACCATATAAAAGTGAATTGGTGTATTAAAACAAATAATTCACAATGGAATGTAAATTGAGAAGAAATACCATATAAAGACAGTATTTTTAGGTAAAGGATAAATCAATGACATAAATATGTGTGATAAATATAAATAAACTCAATATGATTTGATATTCAGAGTAAATCAATCCGAGGACATTCGCACATATTCTTGTAAAAACAGCATCAATGAATTGGATGTTTAACTCACTGAATGGAAATTGAGTTAAGATCAAGTTGACATCAATGACTGGGAAATTATCAATGGAGTGATTATGGGTATCAAAATTATATCCACATAAAATAGAGTGGAAATTACTACATACATAATAAATAGTGATTCCATGTCATGACCCGTCCCAGTAGGGCCCAAGCCGTAACTCCCCAAGACCGCCTCCAATAGGCCAGGGGCTGGTGACTAGCACCGAGTAGGCATGCTACCAACATGGGAGGCATTTCCTATAAACCTGTACACATGCACACACATCTCCAATCCCACAATTCTGAAAAGTAAAAACTACTAAAAAGAAAAGATGCATGCATACACAAAAACCCAAACAACAGAGTACGACAGGAAAGTAAAGTATAGTAAAGTAAAACTCTAGGCCAAAATTACAAGCCCACCAAAAGAAAGTATGCAAAAAAGTCCAACCTATAGAGAAAGGTACTGGGACTGCAACCCATCGCTGAAGGAACACACCTCGTCCTGTCTGATCTCACTGAACACCATCTGGTCCTGGTCCGCCTATAATCCTGTTGAAGGCTCGCTCATCTGCACAAGACACGACACGTGCGGGAAAAGCCCGTGCAGGGGTGAGTATGACAATACCCAGTATGAAACCCCGAAAACCAAAAATAAAATACAAAAAAGGAAGGTAGATTCATCTCTACACAGTATATGTCTACAGAACATATAACAAGAATATCCAGATATACTCATACACAGGCGACAATCGTGAAACCACCACTAAGTTCCAGCTCGACGATTCCACTAAGCATACCATTGGGAGAACACACTCTTAGGCCTGAAGAGAGAGATACAAAGTACTCGTTCTTGGAGAACACACTCCACATGTACCTTGGGGACATGATGATCAGACGAGGATCATATCCAAGTCATGGGGTGATTCCGACAACTCAGTCAGAGCTAATCTGCTAAGCAGAGGATCGATGCCTGGGTAAGTTGGTCACGTCGATACCAAGAACTCTACCTAGGGTTCCAGGAATGAATAGAGGATCAGGATCTAAGTCTCACAGAGGGGATTCCAACAACTATATTCAGGGAGTTCTGCTGAAGGGATCATACTTTTATATAAAGTAATTGATATCAGAACCTTCAGGGAATTACCAAGGGTACAGACCCTATGAACTAGTCCAAGTCACAGAATGTAAGTGGCTCAAGCCATGAAGAAAAAGTTACACGGTGTGTAGTATGGTTACATGCTGTGTTCCTTGACCCCAGGTACTGCCCATGTAAATGGCTCGTGTCCTTCGTTCACGTTGTGAAAAACCAAACTACCTGGCGTGTAATATAGTACACCTCGTGTTCCTTGACACTGGGTGACGCCCGTGTAAACGGCCCCTGTCCCTCATCTTGTCGGATAGAAAGCAATTACACGGTGTGCAGAAGAAAACACACGCCGTGTTCGAGTGCCTGGGCTCGCTACGTGTACGCTGGCCATGTGCCCGTACCCGGTCTTTGCCCGTGTTCGTGTCGCCTGCCCGTGTACCAGTACACAGGGTACCCCGTGTATCTGGCTGGGTCTGGCCGGGGAGGGGTATACACAGCGTGTCCGTGGCCGTGTACCATGCCTGTGTCCGTGTCCTTCCGGAGTACAGGCCGGGTAGCCCTACCGACGAACACATTCCGTGTATCCCATACTACACGGCGTGTAGTCGGGAAATTCCTAGAACCTTCGCCTTCCTCTGCGCGCCTCGGCTAAACCTTCGGATCTCGATTATCATGTCAGTTTGCCGCGAAACTCTAGATGTTGGGTTTCCTCATCCTCATGATGCTGAACCTGTGGGTTTAAGGCCTCCAATAGGGTCCAAAATCCAATTCCGGCCATCCGAGCAGAAATCGTCCGAAGAAAGATTTCTTCCGATCCGCTTTGATCCGTCCTTTGAAACCATCGTCACACCTCCAAAAGACCACTACAGTGTTTATCCTTAAATTTGGGATCGTTGCGTCGCAGAACAGATTTGCAACGATTCGTTGATCATCGCCTCGCGAAGAACGTAAAGAATGCTCCTGAGGAATGTGAAAATTTTGGGTAGAACACACAACAAATCGAGAGGTACGAACCTCGATCGATGTTCGTGTCTATCTTAGTTCGTCACAGTTAGAAGGTTGAATGAAACCAAACAATTTACAAGAATCAAATCCCCAAAAATCCCCACAAAAGCCCATCCCACAAGAACGATCGATTCGTGGGCTAATTTGTTCGTGGATTAGTCCGCGTTCGTCGTGGAAATCAAAAACAGGGAAGAATGACAATCACAACAACATCCTACCTGGATTCACTGCATTTTCCGGCGAAGATCCGCTCGCCACGTCGTTGTCGCCGTCGAAATCCGTCAAGAACATCATCATTGTCGCGTTGGAGGTTTCCTCTAGAGCCGCCAAGGGTTTTCAGGGTTATGGGGTTTGTAACCCTGGACCCTGGCGCGAGCCTCTATTTAAAGAGGATAAAAGAAAAAAAAAAGATCTTCCTACAGAAATAAAATATTTTTATTAAATATTTTATTACTATTGCGTCCAAAAACCAGATTTCACCACAGACCTGTGCTGGCTGAAGTTAGGCCTCGCCTAAGGTAAAATCGTGGTTCTGAACGCAACAGTTCCCTTGGATTTCTAATCCAAGCACCCATTCGGGAGTTATTTCACTTTTTCAGGAAAACTGCACGTGCACGTAATTTAATTATTAAATTAAATTCAAACATTCATTCCGGGCTCACTAAGCCTCGGAACTGCACGCCATCTCAGAGCCTGGTCTCAAATTAATCCCCATATAATATTAAAATAGTACATGGAAAAAAATTTGGGACATTACATCACACCCACCTTAGGGATTTTACGTCCCGGAAAATCCAAAACAAGGGCTACTTAAAAAAGATGTGGGTACTACACATGAATATGAGCCTCCCGCTCCCACGTGCTCTCCTGGAGATTCCCGTGCTACCACCGGACATGCACCAAGGTAATAGCTCGTCCACGAAGGATCTTCTCCTGCCGATCCTTGATCTCCACTGGGTATTCAGCAATGTTTTCTCCATCGTCGATGTCCAGCTCACCCCAGTCGATGACGTTTGATGGATCATGCACGTACCTTCGTAGCTATGACACATGGAAGACATTTTGTACCTATTCCATCTGAGGAGGTAAAGCCAAGCGATACGCCGCCTCGCCAACTCTACTCAAAATCTAGAAAGGGCCAATGAACCTTGGAGATAGCTTGTCGCCTCGGCCAAATCTCTGCAATCCCCATTGAGGTGAGACTCGAAGGAACACATGGTATCCCTCCTTGAACTCTAAAGGCCTCCACCTCTGGTTTAAAAAAGACTTTTTCCGACTCTGAGCAGTCTTCATCTGCACCTGGATGACCTGCACCTTCTCTGTAGTAGCTCTCACCATTTCTGGGCCCATGAGTGCTGACTCTCCCAGGTCAGTCTAGCAAAGTGGAGACCTGCAAGGTCGCCCATATAGAGCCTCGATTGGTTCCATACCAATAGTGGAATGATAAATATTGTTATAGGAAAACTCCACCAGTGGTACGTGATCCTCCCAGCTACGACCGAAGTCAAGTATGAAAGCTCGTAGCATATCCTCCAGGACATGGATGGTCCACTCTGTCTGACCATCAGTCTGGGGATGAAACGTTGTACGCAAGAGTAACTGAGTCGCAAAAGCTTCTTGCAATCCCTTCAACAACCGGGATGTGAAATGAGCATCACGATCTGAGATGATCGTGGATGGTACTTCATCAAGATGAAATATCCCATGCACGTAGAGGCGTCCCAAGCTCTATACTAAACTCAGCTCTCGCATGGATAGGAAGTGGGCCAACGTGGTTAATCGATCAATGATCACCCAGATGGCATCATGCCCCCTGGACGTATGTGGTAAACCCATCACGAAGTCCATGGATATCTCGTCCCACATCAACTCTGGAACCTCATGGGGCTGCGCCAAACATGCTGGAACCTGGTGCTCAGCCTTTACTTGCTGACAAGTAAGGCATCGAGAAACAAACTCTGCCATACCCTTCTTCATCCATGGCCACCAGAACTGACGTCGGAGGTCCTGGTACATCTTTTCCACGCCTGAATGCACCGCCAAAGGGGAAGTATGGAACTCCCTTAGAACCTCCTCCCGCAACGTCACTGGTACTACTGTGCGCCCTCTGAAAAGGACAACGTGCTCTCCACCTTCTGAAAATCCATCAGCAGCATCACCTATGGATATCTGAGCACGTAGAGTCTCACAGCTAGCATCCTCATGTTGTTCTTCTCTGACTCTCTGTAAGAGTGGAGGGGTAACAACCATCGACTGAAGGTAAGCTCCCTCATCTCCATCCACGAAGGACAACTGAAAAGAGGCCAACTACCTTGTCGCCTCATCCAGTAACTGCGAACTGGACTTCCTACTGAGAGAATCTTCCACCACGTTCCCCTTCCCAGGAGTATAAATGATCTCAAAGTCATAATCCTGGAGGAACTCAAGCAATCGCCTCTATCTCAAATTCAGATCCTTCTGAGAAAAGACATATCTGATACTCTGGTGATCATAGTAGACTGTAAAATACTCTCCCATTAGGTAGTGCCACCTCATCTTCAATGCGAAGACTACCGCTGCCAACTCGAGATAATGGTTTGCATAGTTATACTCGTGTGGTCTCAACTGACGAGAGCCATAGGAAATCACCGCTTGCCTCTGCATCAGGACACAACCAAGCCAAGTTCCTGATGCGTCGCAGAACACCACGTACTCGACACCCTCCTCCGGTAATCTCAAGATCGGGGCGCTCGTCAGACTCTGTCTAAACTGTTGGAAAGCCTGCTGGCATCTCTCGGTCCACACGAAAGGTTGTCCCTTTCAAGTCAAAGCTGTCATGGGTGCTGCAATCCTGGAGAAATCATGGATGAATCTCCGATAGTAGCCTGACAACCCATGGAAACTCCGCACCTCCGTCACACTCTAGGGTGTCTCTCATGCTATCACTACCTCCACTTTTACTGGGTCCACTGCTACACTATCAGCTGAGATAACGTTCCCTAGAAAGTGGACCTCCTGTAACCAGAACTGACATTTTGAGAGTTTCCCATACAACTGGTGCTCTCGGAGTGTGTTCATAACCATCCTTAGGTGTCTCACGTGCTCCTCCTCAGACGCAGAGTACACAAGGATATCATCGATGAAGACCACTAAAAACCGGTCTAAATAGGGAAAAAAGATCCAGTTCATGAGTCCCATGAAGCCTGTCGGGGTGTTCGTCACGCCGAAGGGCATCACCAAGTACTCATGGAGACCGTAGCGACATCTGAAAGTCATCTTCGGTATATCCTCCTCCCGTACTCGCAGCTGGTGATAGCCTGATCGTAAATCAACCTTAGCGAACCATCATGCCCCTCTCAACTGGTCGAAGAGGTCATCAATCCTCAGTAGTGGATACCAGTTGTTCGCGGTCACCTGATTTAAGCACCGGTAATCCAAACACAACTTCAATATCTTGTCCTCTTTCTTGGAAAACAGTAGTGGGGCCGCCCAGGGTGAAACGCTTGTCTCACGACGCCCTTCTTCTGCAAGTCATCCAGCTATATCCTCAGATCACGAAGCTCTGCAAGAGCCATCCGATAATCCGATGTTGATATCGAGGTCATCCCAGGTTGCAACTCAATGCAGAAATCTATCTCCCGATGGGGAGGTAGCCCAGGGAAATCCTCTGGAAAGACGTCCTCATACCCAGCCACCACTACTAGAAACTGGAAACTCGTAACATCTGATGCACCAAGGGATAGACTAGCCAACTGATGTGAAATCGGTTGTGCCCTCCTATGCACGAGTCCATCCTGCGCTGCCTGGGTCTCTCTTTCACTGACAAAAGAGAACCTCATTCCCTCACTGCGGACACACCGCACCCTTAGCCTAAAACAATCAATCTGGTCATGAACTATGGATAACCAATCCATGCCAAGAATGACATCGTAAGGCCTCGACGCTACCACCAAGAGGTTCCAACCGAAACTCTCGCCTCCAAGGGTCAGGTCACACTGCCTGCAAAGGTGTGTGATCTCTGAATCTTCTCCAGTCGGTGTTTCTAAGCGTAAGGTTCGAGTCAATGGCTCAACTGGAATCTCAAGGTCTCGAACAAGATAAGAAGCTAGAAATGAATGAATAGCACCTGTGTCTATCAATACGGTAGCCAAATTATAAAAGACACAGATAGTACCTCTAATCATTCCAAGAGTACCTGGGTCATAAGCCTCTGCCGCCTGCAGCTGCCCCTGCCTCTGTCCACCTGCTCCCTGAGCCTGGGGTGGACCTCTTGGGGGTGGTAGTGGTAAAGGGTTTAAACGCCGACCACCTATAACTAATCTCCCATATCCTCTACCACATCCTCCGCCTCGCGGATCTGTCAGCTCCACAAATTGCCTCTACCTTAGTGGTCCATCCACTGCTCTCGTGTTAGTAGCACGGCAGGTTGGACAATCTTGAGCGAGATGTCCCCTGCCGTCACATGAGTAACATCGCCTCTCTCGAGGCTGGCTGGAAGCACTCTGTGAACCCTGTATGGCTGATCCCCTGTCCGGGGATCTCCTCTGCAAACGTCTCCCATGCCTGGGTCCCTGACGTCAGCTCCCTACTGCCGAGGTCTCTGCTCCAGCTCACCCACTACTGACAATTGTCGGCTGTCCCTGCTCCGTTAGGAATATCTCGACCACCAAATCCTGCTCGAGCACCCCAACATAAGTAGGAATGCTCATAGGGATGATGCTAGTTTGGATATCTCTGCGGAAGCCCCACTCCAAAGTCTAAGCTCTGAAGTACTGACCTATGACCATATCCATCGAGTATCGCGAGAGGTCGGTAAACCCCGACGAATAGTCAGCAACCGTCATGTTTCCCTACTGGAGCTGAAGAAGCTCCTATACGAGTACTGATCTCAGGGTAACCGGTGAAAACTCCTCTCTGAAGAGATGTTCAAACTCCAACCATGCAAGAGTCGCCTCGTCGTGAGTCTGGATGACCAAACTCAACCATCGCGCTGCAGAAGGCTCGCTGCCCGGATCACCATCCGGTCTGCTGGTGTCCTGACCAAATGGATGACTCTGGCCACTGCCTCAAGCCAGTCCTCTACTACCTGAGGGTCAGGCTCACCTTGAAACCTAAGGGGTCTCTGTCTCTGAAACTAGTGGAGTGCGCTCAGCCTGCACTCCTCCTCCACTGGTACAGCGGGCTCTAAACACTTCCCCACAGGTGGTGGAATAACTGGCACGCCACTTGGTGGTAGAACTGGGGGATCTGGTCCTTGTATCGAAGCTTCATCACTGAGGGGGTCATCATCATGATCGAGTTGCTGGATCCTAGCGGGTGTGCGTCGTGGAGGCATCCTGTTTAAGAAACAAGATGTATCACGGTCAGTGAGTATATCTGAAGAGATGACTCAAGAAGGACATGGAAACCACAACCCATTCCTATATGATGCATGTACCATTATTTCCCCCCATAAAACTAGTTTTTTTATGTTCCGAGTCGAAAATAATGTTATCAGAGTCCTGGTGTATGGATACGTCGGCTGCCGCACCAACACTGGGGTCCCAGGCCTGAGAGTTAAACTCGAAACACTTAACACTGTTGCCCCAAACCAACTCACAAACCCTCGGTCGTCCTAAGGTAGAACCGACCACCTCTGATACCACTCTGTCACGACCCGTCCATGTGGGGCCCGAGCCGCAACTCCCCAAGCCTGCCTCCAATAGGCCAGGGGATGGTGACTAGCACCAAGTAGGCATGCTACCAACATGGGAGGCATTGTTTATAAATCTGTACACACGCACAGACATCTCCAAACCCACAAAGCTGAAAAGTAAAAACTACTAAAAGGAAAAGTTTCATGCATACACTAAAACCCAAACAACAGAGTACGATAGGATAGTAAATTACAGTAAAGTAAAACCCTGGGCCAAAAGTACAACCCACCAAAAGAAAGTCTGAAACAAAGTCCAACCTATATAAAAAGGTACTGGGACTGCAACCCATCGCCGAAGGAATACACCTCATCCTGTCTGATCTCACTGAACACCGCTCGGTCCTGGTCCTCCTAGAATCATGTCGAAGGCTCGCTCATCTGCACAAGAAATGACACGTGCGGGCAAATCCCGTCTAGGGGTGAGTATAACAATACACAGTAGGACACCCTGAAAACCACAAAGGAAATACAAAAAAGGAAGGTACAGTCAGCTCTACACAGTATATGTCTACGGAATATATGACAAGAATATCCAGATATACTCATACACATGCGACCATCGTGAAACCACCACTAAGATCTAGCTCGACGATTCCACTAAGCATACCATCGGGAGAACACACTCCTAGGCCTGAAGAGAGAGATAGGAAGTACTAGTTTTGGGGGAACACACTCCACAAGTACCTTGGGGACATGATGCTCAGACAAGGATCACAACCATGTCATGGAGTGATTCTAACAACTCAGTCTGAGCTAATCCTCTAAGCATTGGATCGGCGCCTGGGTAAAGTTGGTCACGTCGATACCAAGAAGTCTACCTAGGATTCCAGGAATGAATAGAGGATCCGGATCTAAGTCTCACAGAGGGGATTCCAACATTTCTATTCAGGGAGTTCAGCTAAAGGGATCATACTCCTGTATAAAAAAAATTGATACCAGAACCTTTAGGGGATTACCAAGGGTACGAACCCTAAGAACTAGTCCAGGTCACATAAGGCAAGTGGCTCAAGCCATGAAGAAAACGTTACACAGCGTGTAGTATGGTTACACGCCGTGTTCCTTGACCCCGGGTACTACCCGTGTAAACGGCACGTGTCCTTCTTTCAAGCCGTGCAAAACCAAACCACACGGCTTGTAATAAAGTAAATGTCGCATTCCTTGTCACTGGGTGCTTCCCCTGTAAACAGATCGTGTCCCTCGGCTTTTCGGATAAAAAGAAATTACACGGCATTTAGAATAAAACACACGCCGTGTTCGTGCTCCTGGGCTCGCTCCGTGTACGGTGGCCATGTGCCCGTACACGGTCTCTGCCCATGTCCGTGTCACCTGCTCATGTACCAGTACACAGGGTACCCCGTGTATCAAGCTGGGGAGGGGTATACATGGCGTGCCTGTGGCCATGTACGCTGCCCGTGTCCGTGTACTCCCAGAGTACATGCCGGGTAACCCTACCGACGAACACACGCCGTGTAGCACATACTACACGGTGTGTAGTCGGGAAATTCCTAGAACTGTCGCCTTCTTCCGCGCGCCTCAGCTGAATCTCTAGATCTCGATTATCATGTCCATTTTCCGCGAAACTCTAGATGTTGGGTTTCCTCATCCTCGTGAGGCCGAACCCGTGGATTTCGGGCCTTCAATAGGCTCCAAAATCTGATTCCGGCCATCCGACCAGAAATCGTCCGAAGAACGATTTCTTCCGATATTCTTCAATTCGTCCGCTGAAACCGTCATCGCACCTCTAAAAGACCGCTACGGTGTCGATCCTTCAATTTGGGATCGTTGCATCGCAGAACGAATGCGCAATGATCCGTTGTTCATTGCCCCGCGAAGAATGCGAAGAACGCTCACTAAGAACGTGATAATTTTGGGAAGAAGACACAACAAATCAAGAGAGAAGAACCTCTATTGATGTTAGTGTAGATCTTGGTTCGTCACCATTAGAAGGTTGAACAAAACCAAACAATTAACAAGAATCAAATCCCCAAAAATCTCCGCAAAAGCCCATCCCAAAATAACGATCGATCCGCGGGATAATCTGTTCATAGATTAGTCCGTGTTCATCATGGAAATCTAAAACAGGGAAGAATTAAAATCACAAAAACATCCTACCTGGATTCGCTGCGTTTTCCGGTGAAGATCCGATCATCGCATCATCATCGCCGTCGAAATCCTTCAAGTACGTCGGCGTCGCCACGTTGGGGGTTTCCTCCAGATCCACCAAGGGTTTTCAAGGTTATGGGGTTTGTAACCCTAGACCCTGGCACAAGCCTCTATTTAAAGAGGATAAAAGAAAAAAAAATAAAATATCTTGCTATAGAAATAAAATATTTTTATTAAATATTTTATTACTATTGCGTCCAAAAACCAGATTTCACCACCGACCTGCGCCGGATGAAGTTAGTCCTAGCCTAAGAAAAAATAGATGTTTTGAATGCAATGGTTCCCTTGGATTTCTGATCCGAGCACCCGTTCAGGAGTTATTCCACTTTTTCAGGAAAACTGCACGCGTGCATAATTTAATTATTAAATTAAATTTAAACATTCGTTACGGGCTCACTGAGCCTCGGAACTACACGCCATCTCAGAACCTGGTATCGAATTAATCCCCATATAATATTAAAATAGTACATGGAAAAAAATCCGGGACATTACATTCCACACATAATCTTGGAGTAAAATAATCAATAAAGTATGCATAAAGCCCACAGAGTGGAAATAGAAATTTAAAATTCCCTTACCGATTTGGTAACTTATGAAACATACAACCCATGAAAGAAGGATCATAAAATGAAGATGTAAATAATCATAAATTAAAGTTTGTTACACCAATAATACAATCATGTATAGTACATATGCCACACAAAAGGAAATAGTGGCAAATATAGCATTAATCTCACGGGAATAAAAAGTGATATAAAAACCCTTACTTTGTTGTAATCAACGAAGTCGTATGACCAAAAGTTAATAACCACAAAATGTATCATAGAATATCATGAATATGAAGATAATAATGATAATATATATCAAATGGTAGAACACACAATACACCCCATCTAATAAATATGTGGCGAACAATGGAAATCTCACAGAATTTAAAGTGAGATAACAGACCCCTTACGTTGTATTTTTCCTTGGTAAAGGGTACGTTAATCACCTTTATAATGGTGAAATCATTTTTATTAAATTATACAATAACCATATACATTCTTCTGATATCATATATGATCTTCTAATATTGATATTTTAGTATTATCGTCGTTTCGGGTGTTAACTGATTCGTTCTCCTTTATATGATTAGTTGTGTAAACCATGTTTTTTATGGATGGTATGTATCTTATTAATATTCAGAATGATATTAAGTCTTTAAAAATTAGTTTTAATCATCAAATGAAAATTATTCTTTAATTGATACGATTGGGAATGAATCTCATCGCGTTCATGGAGACGGTATTTTGTACATATGCACGCGCGACAATATCATTCTTTTGATATTACAATCATGTATAATTGGATGTTATATCATATATACAAAATCATTATCATGTTATATTTATTATTTACACCAATTATACATCATTATTATATCCATCCATATAATAATTTATTGAATAACAACTACACCACGACGTGGAGACAGTAAGTCGTATGTACGCAGGTATGGTGACATGTCATTTAATGGATGGATAGAATAATGAATATTGTTATACCATATTTATAATATCATCACAGTATATAAAAGATACTGGAGTAATTATTTTATAATGGAAAAAACAAAGAAAGAAGAAGTGGAAGAAGAAAATAACTTGAAAGAGGTGATGAAATATTTACCTCTTCATTAGGTTCTTCCTTTTGATTTGATAAAAATGGATACTTAGGTTGGCTTTATGGCTAAATTAAGGCCTCTAAGATGAAGGGATGAGAGTTGGTAGGATATTTGGGTAGGTTTTGGTCGAGCCTAATGGCTTTGAAGGTGTGAATTAGAGAGAAGGGGGTGTTCCCTTTTATAAGAGGGGTGAGGGGCACCTTAGGAAATCTAAAAATATTATTTTATAATAAAAATGAATTATTTAAAGTCTAAGGTGGGTATGGGTCTAAAAACACTCATACAATAGGTTTTAGACTGGTTTGGGCCACTATATTAACATTATCTTTTAGATTAAACTCTTACATAAATAGTTTGACATTTACAATGTCTCTTTGTATTTTTATATTATATGGTTAGTAAACTTACTATATACTAAAAATAGAACCACAAGTGGTTCATTAATGACGCACATATTAATATATAAGTTTTTTGGCCTAACCTTATATTTTTAGGAATATAATATCAATTAATAATATAATATTTGTTTTAAAAACTCTTTGATGTCAATTTTGACACCATTTTCCATTTTGTTTTTTATAAATTTATAACAGAATTATTACTTCAAAAAACATTCATCTAGACAACCATAACATGTCATGTTAACCTATAAAATTAGTTTAATTAATAAAAAGTCTCAAATTACATTTATTTGGATATTTATAATATCAATTATTTTTATATTTCATTAATTAGGTAATTACTGCATCATCATTGTGTCATAAACAAATTATATTATTTAATGTCTAAAAAATATAAATAAATTACAATTATATAGGTAATAATTTTATCCTTCTAATGAATATTTATAGTCTAATTTATCTTATGTTTAACCCTATATTAAAAATGATTTAGTTATTAATCATTGAATCTAACACTTCTAAATCTTCTTTGAATTAAATAATAATAAATGTCCTAATCTAATATAATTTGACCCAAATGATCATATTTTATTCCTAAGGTTGTTTTTGGTCGAATTACATTTATCCAATATAATTAGGATAGGTGTTAGGGTAATAATAATATCATTTTTACCCTTAATTACCATATTTACTTTTAACCGTGGTAAATAAAAGTAAAACATTACTATTCACCAAAAAAAATTATCTTATTGAACCACATTTAACTTACTTATATCAACCATGTCTCTTGGAGTTTTGAAATTCAACTCACAGAATCGGTAAAATTAAGTTCTATATAAATTTGCAAATGCTTCTGGGAGGTGAGTAAAAGACGGTAAAAAGTTCAATAAACTTTTATACATCTAATTTTATTATAAAATGACTCCAATGAATTATATTAAACTTATAAAGGTAATATATATATATTTTTACTTAAAATAAATTTAAATAAAATAAATAATTATTTAAAAAAAGTCAGTTTTAAACTATAACACAGTGGTTTTCACTATTCATCAAAAATTGAATGTTTTCAGAAAAATACCAATAATTTACCCTAAGCTAATTTTGATATTCTGAATTAAAAAAATGAATTCTATTTTACCAAATTCAAAACATTGAAGTTGAATTAATTAATTTAAAATTAATTCTTGTTGTCAAAACCGAAAAGCGGGTTTTTAAAAAGTAAAAACTATCAAAATATTGACTTGTGTTTATGTCAAATTTTAATGTAAAATTACTTATAATCACCTACATTGTATTAAATGAAATAAATATAATCGAATTTTACTTCCAAGCCATTCAGAAATATTATTTATCACAATAAATTATTTTGATTCAAAACAAATCTTTTAATTAAATTTCTGTATTTTTCAGTATTCATCAAAATATAAATGTTATTAGATAATTACCAAAAATTTATCCAAAATAAATTTTTATGTCCCGATTATAAATAATAATTCTATTTCATTAAATTTAATATTTAAAAGTGTCAAATATTGGTTTTAAAAAGGGTTTTCCATTAAAAGGTTGTAAAATTGCATTTTTTTTGAAAAAATACTTCTTTTATCTGAAAAAAAATGAATTTGTTCTTATATTATGTCTAATAAACACATAATATAGATTATAAAATTATATAGAGTATCTAAAATTCAAAATTCAATTAATACTATTCATAAATTCTTTTGAACGGCTAGTTTGGTAAGTCGTGGTGCGCTCGAACTCAGTGTTGCGTGTAGCACAAGCTATTGAATTAAAAAAATAACTTACTATGAAATATTTGGGTGTTACATTCTTCCCCCCTTTTGGAAATTGCATCCTTTCAATTTTAAAATTTGGCCTGGGAACTTCATTGAAAGTCCCACATCGGAAAAATAGTCAATATAATTGTCTCTTTAAAAGAAAGAAAGACAACTATAAAGGTCACCCGAGATAATCCACACTGGGATTCCATGTAGGAAAATATGAATATGGAAGATAAAATAAGTGCCATTTTCTAGAGTAGAGTGATAGAAAACATGATTAAGAGAAAATTAACAACACGAAAACCACAATCTTGTGATGAGATAAACGTTCACTAGTTTCCCAGTACCAAAAGTAAACGAATAAAGTTTTTTGTTTTAAGTTCCATTTCAAAAAGTTGAGGAATTTATTTATGAGATTGACTAAGAACATAAAGAGATATACTTAATTTTTATGTAGAGTTTCATCTTTTATTGAATTTATACCACTAACTCATCTTTTTTTCAAACAATGAGTATTCAAGATGACTTTGTCACACCTGAAGTTCAATAATCAACTTCTAGAGAATCACATTATTCAGAAAGGATAAACTATATATATTTACCATGTCTTTAGAGATTAACCAAAACCAAAATGGTTTGTACAAGATCAGATGAATCCCAAAAAGGATAATCCATTAGAGAAAGAAATACTTATCTTAATTTCTAAAATTTAACCAATAATACCCGAAGTTCAATAAATACCATTCAATAAACAATTGTCCTTAAAATCTATCAATATAATCCAAATTAATATTGAAACCCAAAACATAGAAGAATTTGATTACACAGTCTTCCATGTAAAATTGTATTTCCTAATAACATCGACTACTCTTAAAGTCATATACTTAAAAGTAATTAACCTAATCACATATTCTCTATGATAGGTTAATCATTTCCATAAATAACCCAAATCACTATAAATACGCAATAAAAACCTAGATAAAAATCCACCATTAAACCTCAAATGAAATCCTATAGTATTCTATTTTCGTTATGCATATAGTATTCCCAACAGAGCGAATGTCTACCAAAATAACATTTATCACTTAATCCCCAAAACATTTTCCTATACTAAGGTTATCCATTTGAAATGACATAAGAACCCAAATCAAGTTATTATTGATCAATAAAATCATTTAACTAAAAATAATTAGTCACACTAAATAGGGACATCACGTAGTCTAGTGGTAGGCGATAAATCCCAATCACACTATGGTTGTGGGATTGATTCTTGCATCTTTGTCTGACATGATGGGTTGTCACACGGTCTGTGTGTTGTACTTTTTCAAAAAAAAAATATTTTATAACATTCCCAAAATGAGATAAATTACTCATAACAACTATAACATAATTTCACCAAAATTTTAACTCATACCTCACATTTTCATCCCAAAATTTAATAACATGTAATTGCCACAAATTCTAGGATAATATCAACCCAAATGGTTATTGATAACTATATCAATAATAGAAAACAAAATTATTCCTAAAATAGAATTTTCACATAACAAACTGCATGGTTGCACATAAGAGAAAAGTCTTCCAAAGTAATCCCATCAACAAAGATCACTAATACTTTTAAAAAATTGACCATATATTCATTTCCACATAGGATCTTCCTTGACCAATAGGTTATCCTATAGAATAGTTCATTCACTTGGGTAATTCCTAGGTCCCCTACATTTATGGAAAATGAGTGTAAAAAGATTCTTGGAATCATTTTTATTTTCCTTCATTATTCGCTTCATTTTTCCATGGAAATTCTTTACTTTATGTCTGTCTTTACCACCCATAAAGCATTTCATTATTCCATTTAGACACTTCCCTAGGTGTCTCTTTCCACATTTCCTACATGATGGAAATTGAGCATTCTTTTCTCTACGGTCTTCACTACTGGAGCTCTGATCATTCACTGCCTTTCTCTTCTTTTTTGAGTCCAGGAATTGGTAAATATATATTTTTTTATCATATTTTTGGGAAATAGATTCGGCATGAACATGATATCTTTTACACCTATCAAAATTCCATTCCGTTTCTCATATCCTCCATTGTGCACACCTTGTACATCATTTTCAATGCTACTATGATTTCCTTGGAATCTTGCCATTGATTAACACAAGAAAGCATAGTGTGAGTCATAAAATCATTTAGAGAATATCATAACACCTTATTTTCAATCTAAAACACCTCAGTATTAACTATGGTTGCTTATTCTCCCCTTATATTAAAATCCTTCTAATCTGTTTGTAAAAAAAATGTGAATTATCCTAAGCATATCCCCCAGGAGTGTCGTAACCAATAGAGCAGCAAGGCTCGTTGTCGTGTACCAAGATACCCTAGGTCAAGCCCGAAACTCCTTGTCGGAGTTTTCACTCCTAATTACATTTGTTCCAGAGCCACCTCTACATATTTGTATCCAGATGGGAATGTATTGTTTATAAAACCCACATAATCTCTACAATACCAAAATTCTAGGAAGTGAAATACTAATCCTAAAAGTCTATCTTAGGGTAATGTGCTCTAATTAGAGTTTATCTAAATCTATATCCCACGGTTTGTACTAAACTTTCTCGGATAACAAAATTAATGCCCCAACCCCAGAAACCCAGAGTCAGTGCATTATTACTTATCATTGGAATGATCACAAAAGATCAATTCTCGAAAGACTGATTGGTTTAGTAGCATTGGAAGTACTAGATACATTCATAAGGTCTACATTACATCATAAAATGGAAAACTACAACAACATTTTTTCCATAGACAACAATGAGATCCCATTGATTATCCCTATAGGTCAGTCATAATATACTTATTCGCATATTGGGAAAATAAAACATAGAAAGGGATGAGCTCAGATGCTCAGTAAAGATAATAATAAAGCAGAAACTTTCATAAATAAGCATAAACAATTAAGGCAATGTATAAGACTAAAAAATAATTTTAAACTTGAACATCAGCATAATACGAAAAAGATAAAATCAAATAATGCCATTTACATATTCAAATGGATATTATAATAGTTGAATAATCCCAAGCTATATCAATAGCCACTTTCATAATGATGGAATGCATAATGCTGGACTGCATAACCACATGGTCTAGGCTTTGTGCCAAGACTACAAATAAGATTTTGTCAAGGCCTTGTTTTAAGACACTAGTTTGTATCATGAGACCTACCGATGCATCAAGGAGCTATAGTAGGCTCCACCCGTCACTTAGTAAGTCTAATTCATTCCTCATATGAAATTTTTGAAACATAACATAAACATTCATATTAAAACTAGCATATGAAATGTCAATACTTTATCCACAAACCATGAATTGTATAAAAATAGCACATCCACATTCAAACATAACTCATTAATTACAATATTGAAGATTTTATTATAAAAGATTAACTTCAATCGATAATAATGAAGGTTATTGACATAGATTAAAATAATCATCAAGACTATTTGAGAGAAATATCCCCCTTTTTCATGAAAACATTTAAAAGTCACACTATTTGTCAAGAAGCCGTTTAAAAATAGATTTTTGAATCAAAGTGTCCCATAACACTTTGAAACTTTTAAAAGTAATTTTAATTTAAAAACCTTAATGTCCATATAAATAAAACCTTAAAACCATTTTTAAAACATGGACATTAATGAGAATGATTTAGAAGAATAAAATTCGAAAACATTTAAAATGGTATTTTAGTTAGAGTTACTATCCGAATGGGAGATGATTGAATACAAATAATTGAGGTAATTAAAAAATTATAATACCAAGAGAATAATTTATTTCATTATATACTATGTCAAAGGAAAGTATATGCACCATATAAAAGTGAATTGGTGCATAACAATAAAGAAGTATCAAAGGAATGTAAATTGAGATGACATCCCTTATAAAGATAGTATCCTTAGTTAAAGGATACTTCGATGACATAATTATGAGTGAAAAATATAAATACACTCAATACGATAGGATGTTTAGTGTAAATCAATTAGATGACATTCTCACATATTCTTGTAAAAAGAACACCAATGACTTGGATGTTTAACTCAATGAATGGAAATTGAGTTAAGATCATGTTTATATCAATGACTTGAAAAATTATCAACGGAGTGATTATGTGAATCAAAATTATATCCACACAAAGGGGATTTTAAATTACTACATAAATAATAAATAGTGATTTCACACATAATCATGGAGTAAAATAATCAATGAAGTATGCGTAATGCCCACTAAGTGGAAATCAAAATTTGAAATTTCCTTACCGATTTGGTAACTTATGAAACATACAACCCATGAAAGAAGGATCATACAATAAAGATATAAATACTAATAAATTAATTTATATTACACCAAGAATACAATCATGGATAGTACATATTCCACACAAAATGAAATAGTGGCCAATATAGCATGAATCTCATGGGAATAAAAAGTTAGATGAAAAACCCTTACTTCATTGTAATCAATCGAGTCGTATGACAAAAATTTAATAACCACCAAATGGATCATAGAATACTATGAATATAAATAGAATCATGATAATATATATCAAATGGTAGTACATAATACACCACATCCAATAAATAAGTGGCGAACAATGGAAATCTCATAGAATTAAAAGTGAGATAAGAAACCCTTTACCTTGTACTTTTTGTAGGTAGAGTGTACATTAATATTCTGTATAATGGTTAAATAATTTTTATAAAATTATAAAATAACCATATACATTAATATTATATCATATATGATCTTCTAATATTGATATTTTAGTATTATCATCGTTTCGGGAGTTAACTGATTCGTTCTCCTTTATATGCTTGGTTACGTAAGCCATGTTTTTTATGGATGAGATGTATCTTATTAATAAACAGAATTATATTAAGTCTTTAAAAATTATTTTTAATCAACAAATGAAAATTATTCTTCAATGTATAGATGGAGAGTAAATCTCATCGCGTTCATGTAGACTGTAATTCGTACGTACGCATGAATGACAATATCATTCTTTTGATATTAAAATCATATATAATTGGATTTTATATCATATATAAAGAATAATTATCATGTTATATTTATTATTTATAACAATAATACATCATTATTATAACCATCCAAATGATAATGTATTGAATAACAACTACACCATGACGTGGAGACGGTAAGCCGTACGTATGCACGTATGATGACATGTCATTCAAAGGATGGATAGAATAATGAATATGGTAGTACCATATTTATAATAACATCATAGTGTATATAATATACTGGATTTATTATTTTATAATGGAAACAACAATGAAAGAGGAAGTGGAAGAATAAAGTAACTTGAAAGAGATGATGAAATATTTACCTCTTCTTCAGGTTCTTCCTTTTGATTTGATCAAAAGGGCTCCTTATGTTGGATTTCTGGCTAATGTAAGGCCTATAGAATGAATTTAGGATAGTTGGGAGGATATTTAGGCAGGGGATGGCCGAGCCTAATGGATTTGAAGGTGTGAATTAGATAGAACTGTGAGTTCCATTTTATAAGAGGGGTGAGGGGCACCGTAGGAAATCTCGAGATATTATTTTATAATAATTTAATTTTCGGTTTAAAATGACTAAAAAATAAATTATTTAAAGTCTATGTTGGGTATGGGTCTAAAAACACTAAACTAATAGGTTTTCAACAGGTTTGGGTCACTATATTAACCTTATATTTTACATTTAACTCTTAGATAAATAGTTTGACATTTACCATGTCTCTTAGTATTTTTATATTATATGGTTAATAAACATAATATATACTTCCAAGAGAACCCCAAGTGTTTCATTAATGATACAAATATCAATATATAAGTCTTTTTTTTGAACCTGAAATTTTTCGGAATAGAATATCAATTAATAATATAATATTTGTTTTAAAAACTCTTTTATGTAAATTTTGACACTATTTGGTATTTTGTTTTTTCTAAATTTATAACAAAATTATTACTTATAAAATAATTCTTCTAACCAACCGTAACATGTCATATTAACCTAAAAAATTAGTTTCATTCAAAAAAATCCTCAAATTACATTTATTTGGATATTTATAATATCAATTATTTTAATATTTCATTAATGAGGTAATTACTGCATCATCATTGTGTCATAAATAAAATAAATTATTTCATGTCTAAAAAATATAAATAAAATACCATTATGTAAGAAATATTTTTATATTTATAATGAATATTTATAGTCTAATTTATCTTATATTTAACCCTATATTAAAAATGGTTTGGTTGTTAAACTTTGAATTTAACACTTCTAACTCTTCTTTGAATTTAATAATAATAAATATCCTAATCTAATAAATTTGGTCCTAAAGGATCATATTATATTCCTAAGGTTCTTTTTTCCCAAATTAACCTTATGCAAAAGAATTAGGACATGTTTTAGGGTAATAATAATAATATTTTTACCCTTAATTACCCTATTTACTTTTAACCGTGGTAAATAAATGTAAACAGTTACTATTCACCAAAATTATGTTCATCATATTGAACCACATTTTACTTACTGATATCAACCTTTTCTCTAGGATTTTTTAAATTCAACTCAAATAATAAGTAAAATTAAATTTTATGTAAATTTTCAAATGCTCCTAAGAGGTGAGTAAAAGACGGTAAAAAGTTCAATAAAATTTTATACAGCTATTTTTTTTACAAAATGACTCCAGTGAATTATACTGAACATATAAAGGTATTATATATCTATTTTTACTAAAAATAAATTTAAATCAAATAAATAATTTTTTAAATAAAAAGTCGGTTTTAAACTATAATGCAGTGTTTTTCAATATCCATAAAAAATTGAATGTTTTCAGAAAAATAACAAAAAAGTACCCTAAGTTAATTTTGATATACCGAATTAACAAATGAATCTATTTTACCAAAATAAAAACAAATAAGTTGCATTAATTAATTTAAAATTAATTCCCACTGTCAAAATCGAAAAGTGGGTTTTTAGAAAATTAAAACTATCAAAAGATTGACATGTGTTTATGTCAAATTTTAATTTCAAATTACTTATAATCACATAAATTGTATTAAATGATATAAATTTAATCTAATTATACTTCCAAACCATTCAAATGAATAATTTAACACTACAAATTATTTTTATTTAAAAAGTTGTTTTCAATTAAAATTTAGTATTTTTCAGTATTAATCAAAATATAAAAGTTATTAGAAAAAACCAAAAATTTATCCAAAATAAATTTTTATGTCCAGATTTGAAAACAACATTCATTCTATTAAATTGAATATATAAAATTTCCAAGTATTGGTTTTAAAAAGGGTTTTCCATTAAATGGTGGTAAAATTACATTTTTTTGAAAAATACTTCTTTTATATGAAAAAATGAATTCATTCTTATATTATGTATAATAAACACATAATATGGATTTTAAATTTATATGGAGTATATAAAATTTCAAATTCAGTTAATACTATTTATAACTCTTTTTGAATGTCTAGTTTGGTAATTCGTGGTGTGCTCGAACTCATTATTGCATGTAGCACAAGCTATTGAATTAAAAAAATAATGTACTGCAAAATATTGGGGTGTTACAAGATTTGTTTGGAATGGGTCCTCTAACAAATCCTAGAGTGGAACCCTCCAGCTGGGCTAAGCATGGGTCCTCTACTATCTTCAAGGGTGGAACCCTCCTGTTTGGCTGGGCATGGGTCCTCTATCACTGAGTGGAACCCTCGTATTTTAACATGTAATGGATCCTCTCCCAAGTGATTATGGCCCCTAAACTATGCTTCATTGTGATGAGTTGTAGTTTGACTTGTATTGTTACATTTAGGCATATTCATGAGATTTTGGGACTCATTGATGGACTTTTAGAACTATTGGGATGAGATGTGATATGGAGATCGTCTTTCTCTCTCATTTAGGATTCTTTTGACTGAGAATGTATATATAAATCTATATCCATTCCACTTTATTTGGTTACTCTCCTTCCATGGGATGAAAATAAGTGCAAGGTATGTCTCATGAATTTCATGTTTAGATTCTCATGTTTAGATGAATCTACTCTCCAACTACATGTGGAAGAAACTTGACATGTAGTTCATATACACACTATGTCGAGCCCCTTATTTTTAGATGAGGTTACTCTCTATTTTTTGTTGTATTTATCAATTATATTTCACTCATATTATATCATGTTCACTGTTTATTTTCTATCAATTACTTTGGTATATCTTACTACTCACCATTTATCCTTCAAGGCATCCAGCTGGGTATGTTTATACTCAACCCTATATAGGCTTTCCCCTCACATTTCATGTATTATGCAGATGATGGATAGGTCGATGGTTAATTTAAATGAACTTAGGGATACCTGGTACTTTGTACCATGTACGGGGATTGAAACATGTATATCAGGAGATGGGATTTCTCTGAATTTTACTTTCTAGTTTTTTTATGTTTCTACATCTTTCTAGTGGGGCAAGTATTTCTTGCCTTTTACTATTCATTTTACACTGCTTTAATATTGTACTATCTATATGTTTTTCCATGCATGGTTTTTTCCCTCATATTTTTTAACATTTTCTATTATTCATATGAACTTCTAAATCAAGATGGTTATGTGTGTTTTTATAGGTACTTAGGAAAAGACTCCCCAGGTTATTTATTTCTTTAGCACTGGTGCTGGACCCTGGCTTGTGGATGTAAGCTTGGGGTTTTTGTGGATCGAACCCTATATTGGGTCGGGTCATCAAAGATTAGATCAAAAATTGTATATTCATTGGGATGGTGGTTTGATTAGTACCCTTATAAGGATTTATTTGTGATTTTGGAAATGGTGTCAAAGTATCTCAAGTGCGGGTCTCAGACCAGGGAATCTTGTAATGGAGTAGGCAACTAATGTATCCATTCACCAAGACCTTTAATATCTTCTTGTTGACCCAACGTACCAAGGAATTGGTTACATGGATCAATGGTACATGAATCATATACGATTGAGTCTTTGAAATTACATCTTGTGTCAGATCCTCATTTTTTTTATGTATGTGTATATTTATGCTTATCTTACCATTGAATTCCATGATAAAAATTAAGGATGCCTACATTGTAATAGATATCTAGTATACTCATTCTGGATCATGAAGATGATCCAATGAGTGATGAGACCTCAGTTAAGGGTACATCCCATGATCTTATTCCACTATGAGGATATGTTTTTTTCACCCCACCTATTGAAAAAATATCATTCCTGTAGAGAATACTGAGGATGTGTGTCTACTTAGTGTGCTCTGTTAGTTCCAGTGCTAGAGGCCACTGAGGTTCAATAGAGGGCCAAATCCCCAAGTATAATATGATTGGATAGATTCATTTTGGCATATTTTTAGTCTCATATGAACACTAACAGATATGTTTTTTCCACTGGATGCTACCCATTTCGATGGAGCTATTGGTAAAAAGTGGAGTCATGTTACCCAGATGCATAATGAGTCGACACTATTGTGGAACAAGTTCCAGTAGCTATTTTGTGATGAGTACTATCCCTCCCGATTTCTCTCAGTTCGGATTCATTACCTTATAAAGATTATTCATGGAGTGATGATAGGGGATGAGTATGAAATGAGGTTTACAAACGTCACCCAGTACTCCCTTGACATGACCCACAAATTCTACATTTGAGCATGGATGTTTTTATAGGGAATCTTTATATAGATATGTGCCAGTGTGGTGACCATGATCATTACCATATATTCTAGGGTTCTTGAGAGGGAACTAGTGATAGAATGATTTATTTCAGAGGGATTCCATATTGCTTGAGCTAGCAGTGGGTCTCACAGAACTAAGTCATCTGCAGTATCTAGAAATCACCAGTCAGTGAGATCTCGATGTATGAGATCAAATCATGATCCAGCATAGTAATGTGGTTGTGAATTATAGGGACATCATGGAGTACCAAATAATCCTATAGAGGTTTTGTTTTCTATTCTTTTGATTGGTGAGTTCATGTAGAGAATTACTAACCAACTACACATGCTGAGGGCCACAAGGTGGTTGTTGATGGACCATCATGACAGAGGTAGCTCTATGATCAGGGACCTCCCTGGTGAGAGTTGGGTGATCCCCAAGGAGGCATAGCTGGTGTAAGAGCTAGAGGATCTATGGGTTATTGATGATGATATGTGACCCTTCCACCACCACCCCTAGGAGGCTCACGTCATGCTCAAAGAGCTGGTGGTCAAGGCCACAGATAACTGCATACATTGGAGGATTATGACCCCATGGAGGATGACATGATTAGATGTACGATATTTACTTATTATACTCTTTATTTATTATTGGAATACATGGGTTCTATCCATTACATCATCTCTATACTCCTGGTGTGAGATATGGATCTCCAAGTTGAGGTTATATCCCAGCTGCTTTTTGGAGGTTCATATATGGAACACTTCTTCTATATCATTCATCTTCCAGAAGTGTGAGTTATTTCTTGGGGAAGATTGGTTCGTGTGGGACCTTTTTTCTTCATAACATAACCATATGACATCATATTTTATATGGATTCATTGTCGATTGTCCATGACTAGATTGAATGTCACCATAGACAAGCTAGATGCCTACGCACTGATGGCATGAGATTCACCTTTATTGGTGGGAGTGATATCATGGATGGATACACGGGTTCTATGAAAAAGTGTTTTTATCCTATCTCCCCTCAGTTTGAATGTATATCACTTGTTTCATTAGCATCTTTAGGTGTATATATTTCTTCATTTTTTGAGGATTATATGGGGGCCTTCCTCGAGGATGTTCTAAGACAACCTTGGAGCCGTGATATGGACTTTTAGATCGAATTTCATCTATGAAATACTCTAATATCTTCTGTGACATGTTAGATGGGACCTACTATGCTTTGGGAGCTACAGATATAGTTGGAGGACCTTCATGTTAAGGGATTCATCAGGTCTAGTTTGTCACCCTGGCATCTATGGTTTTTCGTGGGAAATAGTTGGATGAAATCTTGAAGGTTTTTGTGAATTATAATCACCTGAACCAAGTCATGATAAATAAGAAGTACCCATTTCCAAGTATTGATGACCTATTTTACTAGTCTTGAGGCATGAGACGGTTCATGAAGATAAATATCTGATTTGGATACCACTAGTTGAGGGTTCATGAGGCCGATATTCCAAGTATATCATTCTGATGTCATCACGGACACAATGATTTCCTAGTGATTCCCTTTGTTGTGATGAATTCCTTCACCATTTGTATAGATTTGATTAACCATGTCTTCCATATATACTTGGATGATTTTTTGTTTTTCTCCATAGATGACATAATCATATACTTTTCATCAAAGGAGGAGCATTCATAGAACATGAGGATGGTTCTAGACTTTCATTGAGAGAACAATCATTATCGAAGAATCTCAAAGTACAGGTTCTGGATTCATGAGGATCACTTTATAGTGTATTTCATTTCTATGATTGGTTAAACTATGGACCTAGCAAAGATCGATGTGACGATTTATTCGTATATACCCAATATTTTTTCAGATGTGTGGATATTTCTTTCCTTATTTGGGTACTACAAGAGGTTTATGGTAGACATATCTTATATCGCATCCCATATTACCATCCTATCAAGGAAAATGAAGTCATTTACCTAGACTGAGAAATGCTAGAGGTCCTTATAGGAGATTAGGAAGGAGTTAATGATTTACCCTATGTTGAAACTACGAGATGAAGATATGGATTCTGTAGTGTATTTTTATTCCTCATGATCTAGGCTCAGCTACCTATTGAAGTAGTTAATAACAGTTATAGTATACCGGTCAAGGAATTTGAGACCCCATGAGTAGAACTACGTGACTTAGGACCTAAAGATGGTAGAAGTAGCCTTCACCTGGAGAATGTGGAGGCACTACCTTCTAGAGGAGTACTTTTTGGTATAATAAGACCACCATTGTCTTGAGTAAATCTTCACTTAGAGAGACTTAAACCTAAGACAACATCACTAGTTGGAGTTCCTACAGTAATATGACTTCATGATAGTCTATCCTCGAAGGAAGGGAAACGTAGTAGAAATTTTTTTTATCAAGAAGTCACAGGGTCACTCATTGAGGAAATGGGATAGAATATCCATGGACTTTGTCATAGGGATTTCATGCACAATAAAGGGTCATGAAACCATTTGGGTGATATTTTACTGACTCTTGAAGTCGGCATACTTCCTTTCAATTAGCGGGAATTATTTTCCATAGTTGTATATAATGGGGATCATTCAAATTAATGAGGTTCCCTTGATTATTGTCTTAGATCTGGATGGGAAGTTTGTTTCATGATATTGGAGTGGCATGAAGGAGAAATTTGGGGGCCATATGAGGGTGAGTACAACATTTAACCCCATACTTATGGGAAAACTGATCACATTATCAAGGTGTTAGAGGATATGATGAAAGATTTCATGTTATACTTTTTTTGTAGCTGTGAGGATCAATTTCAATTGGTAGTGTTTGCATAAAACAATATATATCACTCTACTATCGACATGGAACCTTTTGAGTCCTTTTACATGAGACCATATAGGTCACCCTTATGTTAGACATATATTGGTGATACATCACTTGTGTGTACATATATGGTTTTGGTGACAAATGATAAGGTTCATGTCATCCTTGAGAGGATGAGGATGGATCATAGTAGGAATAAATATTACACAGATCACCATCATAGACCCTTATAGATCGAACAAGGAGACCCCATTTTCCTGATAGTCTCCCTATAATGATGATTATGGAGATTCTTGTAGTGAGTAAAGTTATCCTATAGGTTCATTAGGCCATTCGAGAATGTGTATATGGTTGGTGAAGTTAATTACTACCTCTCCCTACTCCCACAGCTAGAGAATGTGCACGAAACCTTCCATGTGTCACTGCAGAGAAGATATGTGCATGATCTCACACACTTCATCTACTGAGTTGACCAAGACATCGAGGATGGATCAACCGTTATGAAATAGCTAGTCGTGATAGAGGAATGATTGGAGAGGACCCTGCATGGATGGTCCATCCAATTGGTTCATGTATTGTTGTAGTACTAGAAAATGCAGGAAATTTCTTGGGATCAGGAGAGCTAGATGTGGGCTCATCATTTTGAGTTTTTTGATTATTTTCTCTTTTTATGGAATAAAATATTGATATAAGGAATTATTATGGGAAAACATCATTCTGATAGTGCTTCTAGGATTATTCTGTATATTTACAAGGTTTTAGGTTATTGAAGAAGGTTGTTTGTCAAAGAGGGAAAGAACAGTTAGCTTGAATGTCTAATCTCATGGAAAGTGTGAATGTATAATCTCAAGGAACATGAAAATATATGATTTCATAAAAAGAGAGAATGTTTGATATCATAGAATGTGTGAATATCTGATCTTTAAAAAAGTTCGATTTTTTAATCATTCACATTGGAAAACTATTTGATCTCATGACGCACAAATGCAAAACCGATCTCATGGAGCGCAAATGCTAAAATGATCTCATGGAGTGTGAATGATGGAATGATCCCACAAAGCATGAATTTATGAACTGATATTGCATTGAAAATTCATGAAGCACAAGATTTTCCATAGATCTCACGATGGGTTATCACATAGTGCTCATGATTATCTTCGTATCTCATGATTGGGTCCTTCACAATACTCATTTATTTATTTCGATATCGTGATAGGATCTTCTTCCACAATCATTATTGTCTTTGGATCTCATGATGGGATCTCATGCGGCTCGCATAATTGTCTTTGGAGCATATGGTTGGATAATTCAAAAAATTAAAATAGGACTCAGACCTGAATCTCACACAAATATTATGTTGCAATCCCACCAAGATCTCTCACTAAAAAGTTCTTAGAGAGTGTGATACTAATGAGGTGGATGGTTGCATGTGTTTTTGAGAGTTAGTGTAGTGGATTTATTCCTATAAATACCCCATAAACCATATGAAAACATTGATATCATGACCCGACCCCTGGGGCCCGTGCTGTGACTAACCCCAAGACCTCCTTCCATAGACCAAGTGTTGGCGACTAGCACCAAAGGCGTATTCCATAAAACTGAGAAGGCATTTCCTTTATAACTTGTAAACACACACAACCAAGCACACCGCAAGATACGAACGCAAGCCAACTGTATATAAAAAAGAGTGATGAAAGTAAAAAAGGCGGCTGGAATACAATCCCAATAGTAATAGTACAAGTACAACTGAAGTACAATACAACTGGAGAAAAAGGAAAGGTTGCTACAAGGTCATCCTCCGGTTTCCTACTTGAAGGGTAAGTACATATCGCCTCCACATCACACCACTTCCACTCGTCTCCTCTGCATACCAACACGCCATATGGTCCACCTACAAGTACCGTCCAGTCCTGGTACTCTCATCCTCGACCAGTGCTATCCATCATCTACATCCAACACATTGATGTGTGGGCATAGCCCATGTTGGGGTGATTAGTTCAATACTTAATAGGGACCCTGAGGCCCTCAAAATCTCACAAAAATACACAATGTATAATCCAAAAAGCATGTAAACCAATGAAAACCCCACTTAGGTATATGCCCATACATATATCTAAGTTATCAGGTAAACCCATATCAATCATGAGGAAAATATATAGTACAATTCATGGCCAAAAGGTAAAATGTTCCAAAAAGTACGGAAAACCACAAAGGAAAGTACCACATAGGAATGTCACATAGAAGAATACCACCAAGGTATTATCACGAAAGAAAGTAACACATATGTACGAACTCAACTCACACCAGGTATAACTTAAGTATGATAGTAGAGATGATTAGTTATAACTAATGAATCATATAACTCTATTATGAGGCACTACTACTTACCTATACATAATCTCTAGGAGGTGACGCACACAAGATTGCTAGGAGCTGACCCACACAGGATCGCTAAAAGCTGACCCACACAGGATCGCTAGGAGCTCACTCATAGAGGACCACTAGGAGCTGACCCACATTGGATTTGTAGGAGCAGACCCACAGAGGATCGCTAAAGTTGACCCACACAAGATCACTAGGGGTTGACCCACCCAGGATCTCTATGAGTAGACCCACACACGATCTTTAGGTGCTAACCCATACAGGATCACTACCCACTCTTCTTGTCACTGCCAGCTACCGGGTTCCCACACTAGGCTTTCTCGTCTCGAAGAGAGTCTACTCCCCAAGGCATTGGTCGATACTCTAACTACCATGAAGTCCCATGAATAAGTATCTCAAAGTACTTCCATGTCAAAGGGTTCTCAATGCAATAGATGATGCATCAATCAGACACCCAATCTCTAAATTATTAACCTTTTAGTCACAAGGGTCATGTTGGATTCGTGCTTGATCCAACCCGACCATATTCCAACTTTATCCAAATCTCCAGTGGGGTATACTCAGTGGGACTGTCTCAATCCTAGATTTCCATCTCCGCTAGCGGTTCATTGATCAGAAACTCGATGCCAAATTTGTGGCCAAAAGAGTGTAAATGGGTTGTAGTGGGTCCGGATCCAGTCCGACCCGGTCGGACTGACCTGGCCCGACCCGCTGGGTACGGACCTTCCTTCTAGGTCTGGCCCAACATGCAAGGGATGTGGGGTCTATGGATTGGTAGCACCAAGGCCATGGGGCCATGAGGGCAGCACATTGCCGCTGGGGTAGCGAGGCCGCAGGGGTGCCATGAGGGTCCGGGGTGGCTCAGTTGCAGGGTGTCTCGGCCGCAGACAGTCAGAGTCCATGGGGCGGCACAGCCACAGGGGTTTCCATGAGGGATCAGGATGGCTCGGTCATCGACGTCGTGAGACCATGGGGTGGCTCGGAGGGTCGGGGCGTCTTGGAGGTCCTCGGGAGGCATGAATCTTCCATGGGGTGGCATGGCAGGCCGCGGGGCGGCGCGGTAAGGCCACGAGCAGCGGAGTGCCGTAGGGCGCGGAGGCTGTGGGAGGAGGCGTGGTCCTCAGATGGTATATCTGCAGGCGGTGGTGGCCACGGGGAGGCGGCGTTGCCTTTTCCTCCTTCATCGTGGTTAATAGTCTTCCTCCTCCATCGCGAATAAAAAAAGAATTATCCCAAGAAATTTGTAGGGGACATGCCATGTTTATTTGGCCCGCACTCTCCGCATTATAGTGGTAGAAAGTGGATAATACATGAATAACAAGAATATCTATAACGGGTAAGGGGAATAATTTTAACACCCTCCCTACCTCGTTTGATTCGTTGATGGAGGTCGCGAGGAAAGATACGACGTTGTTGGGGATAGATGGCCATCGGTGTCATCAGTGTTTCCTCGATCGTCAGTTTGTTGAAGTTGAAGATGTTCCTCATCAATGATTGTCCTGAGGAAGAAGTATAAGTTGAAGTCGGAGTTCTACATTGGCGTTCTTCATTGGAGAGATTTCTCCCAATTCACCAAGTTTCTCCCTTTTTCCAAGAGTTTCCCCCAATTGCAACAAAATTAGGAATATCCAACTTAATAAATTATGTTGGCATAATTTCAGATTGGTTTAATTAATTAATTGAGGGTTTGGATTAATTAATTAAACGAGAGAGTTGGTAAAATTAAGTGGGGGATCTCAAGAGCTTTCTCCCCACTTAATAAGGAGTTCAAGAGGTTTCATGCCTCAGATGGTCCCCACCGCTATAACCTCTCATGGGAGGTTATGATTGGTGGTCCCCACCTCCATAACCTCTCATGGGAGGTTTTAGTTCAGTTGGCCCTCACCTGTGAAATATCCACATGGGTGGATTCAAAATAATAATAAAATGTTACAAAATTTTAATTTTATTTTTTTCATTCACGAAAAACCCAAATTCTATCATTCAATATCAACCCACTACGGTCGAGGTGAAGGTCTCCTTAATAGAATACTGGCACTGTGGGTTCAACGGTGTCTTTGGATTTTAATTCTGAGCACTTGTTCAAAAGTTAGAAAAACTCACTCGCATGTTTACTGAACGTACCCAAAAAAAGTTCATAAATTCATTCTGGGCACTCCAGGCCTCGGAATCACGCGCCATCAATTTTCATGGACTCTTAAAATCCCCATTTAATTAAAAACAATTACATTGAAATTACAAATCTTTACATTCTCCCCACCTCAGGGCTTTACATCCATATAATCCATAACTCAAAACTAGGTAAACAAGTGGGGGTACTGAGCATGTATTTGAGCCTCCCGCTCCAATGTGCTCTCCTGGATGTTCTTGTGCTGCCAGCGAATGCGCACCAGAGGTATCAACCACCCATAAAGGACCTACTTCTATCGATCCTCAATCTCTACTAGAACCTCTGTAAATTTTTCCCCATTTTCGATGCCCAGCTCTCTCTGGTCGATGGCGTGGGAAGGGTCATGCACGTATCTCCTCATCTGGGATACGTAGAAGATTTCATGCACCCAGTGCAACTCAGGTGGAAGTGCTAGGCGGTAATCCACCTCTCCCACTCTACTAAGGACCTGAAAAGGTCTGATGAATCTCGGAGATAACTTGCCTCCTTGTCCAAATCTCCGCAAATGTCATCGAGGTGAAACCCATAGAAAGACATGGTCTCCATCCTCAAACTCTAGAGGTCTCCATATCCTGTCGACATAAGAGTCATGCCTACTATATTTAGTCTTTATATTCTCCTAGATGATCTAAACCTTCTCTATTGTAGCCCATACCATCTCTGGTACCATGAGTGCGGCCCCCCCTAGGTCAGTCCAACACAATGTTGATCTGCAAGGTCGCCTGTACAATGCCTCAAAAGGTGCTATCCCCATGGTAGAGTGATAGTTGTTGTTGTAGGAAAACTCCACCAAAGGTAAGTGATCCTCCCAGCTGCGACCAAAGTCGATGATGCAAGCATGTAGCATGTCCTTAAGGGTCTAAATGGTCCACTCAGTCTAGCCATCCATTTGAGGATGGAAGGTGGTGCTCAATTGAAGTTGTATCCTGAAAGCCTATGTCTACCCCTTCTATAGCAGGGAAGTAAAAAGTTCATCATGATCAGAGATGATCGTCAAAATTACTCAATGTAGCAGCAAAAACTCATGCATATGGAGGCATCCTAGGAACTACTGAACCCTGCTCTCTAATCGGTAGGAAGTGGTCCGACTTGGTGAGTCGGTTGACGATCACCCAAATCGAGTCATGACCCCTGGATGCATGTGGAAGTCATGTCATGAAGTACATGGATATCCCACCCCACTTCCACTCTGGGACCACTAAATTCTAAACCAAGCCTGCTAGTACCTGATGCTCCGCATTCACTTGCTTACAAGTGTGGCACCGCGAGACAAACTTCTCTAGTGAATTCTTCATTCTTGGCCACCAGTGTTGTCGTCGGAGGTCCTGGTACATCTTTACCACACCTGTATGTACTGGTAGATGGGATGTGTGGAACTCCCCCCAATACTTCCTTATGATGTGATATAGGTACCATGGTATATCCTCTGAAGATGATGATGTGCTCCCCCCCTTCATAAAATCCATCAAGTGCATGTCCTGTAGATATCTGAACATATCAAGTATCACAATCAGTGTCCCCATGCTACACCTCCCTAACTCACTGAATAAGTGGGGAAGTGACTGTAAGAGACTGAAGAAAAGCCGCTCCATCCCGATCCACAAAAGATAACTATAAAGTAGCCAGCTGCTCTATCGCCTCACCTAGCAGCTGTATAGAGGATCTCTTGCTGAGTGCATCTGCTACAATGTTACCCTTCCCCAGAGTATAGACTATCTCAAAGTCATAGTCCTAGAAGAACTCAAGCCAAAGTTATTGTCTCTGGTTCAGGTCCTTCTGAGAGAAGTATACCTGAGACTCTTATCATCCGAGTAGACTATGAAATGCTTGACCATCAAGTAATGTCACCACATCTTCACGGCAAAGATCACTACTGCTAACTCCAAGTCATGGGTAGTGTAGTTATTCTCATGTTGTCTTAGCTGTCGAGAACCATATGCGATCACTTCTCGCTTCTGCATCAAGACACATCCGAGTCCGGTACCTGATGCGTCTTAGTAGACTACGTGCCCTATGTCCTCTTCTAGAAGCCTCAAGATGGGGGCACTAGTCAGCCTCTTCCTCAATTCCTGAAAACTATGTAGGCATCTCTTCGACCACACGATTGGTTTCCCCCTCTTTGTCAACTCTTTTAGTGGTGCTGCAACTCTCGTGAAATAAATCACAAATCTACGTTAGTATCCGGCCATACCCAGGAAACTTCGTACCTCCGTCACAGACCTGGGTGGCTCCCAAACAAGTACTGCCTCAATCTTTGCTGGATCTACTGAAACTCTAGCCTCTAATAGGACATTTCCAAGAATATGAACCTCTCAAATCCATAACTGGCACTTTGAGAGCTTACCATAGAGCTGGTGCTCTTAGAGTGTGTCCAGGACTATCTGCAAATGAGGGAAATTATCCTCCTCAGTACTCGAGTTCATCATTATGTCGTCAATGAAGACTACTACAAAGCGATCTAGTTATGGCTGAACAATCCTGTTCAGAAGTGCCATGAACACTACTAGAGTGTTGGATACGAATAATGGCATAACCATGAACTCTTAATGGCCATACCGAAATCTGAAAGCCATCTTCTGCACATCCTAATCTCATACTCTAAGCCAATGATAGGCTGATCTGAGGTCTATCTTCGAGAACCACCGTTCTCCCTTCAGCTGATCAAAGAGGTCATCAATCCTCAGAAGTGGGTACATATTCTTCACGGTCACCTGGTTCAGGCGCCGATAGTCAACACAAAGCCTCAAGCTCCCATCCACCTTCTTGGAGAACAATATCGGGGCCGCCAAAGGGGAAACATAGGGTCGGATGAACCCTTTCCCCTGTAAGTCCTCCAGCTGTACCAGTAGCTCACGAAGTGTTGTGGGATCCATCTGATATGCTGGTGTAGATATCAGTGTCATCTCGGGATACAAGTCGATGTAAAATTCCCCCTCTCTGTGAGGGGGTAGACCCGGAACATCATCAGGGAAGACATCTGCATATTGTTCCACCACTGCAGGATAACTCAGACTCTCCGCATCAAGTGCTCTGAGGGTAAGGCTAGCCAACTGATGAGTAATCGGCTGCACCCTCCTCCGAGTAAGTCCATCCTGTACTGAATAGGCTCCCTTCTCTCCGGTGAAGGTAAACCTGGTCCCATACATGGGGACACACCGCACATTGTGCCTAACATAGTCAGTCTGAGCATGGACTGTAGATAAATTTTCCATCCCCAAGATGACGTTGTAAGGCCTTGACGCTGCTACTTGGAGATCCCAGCAAAATCTCTCGCCTCCTAGAGTAATCTCACACTACGGGATCTGGTGCGTAATTTTTGAATCTGCTCCCGTAGGAGTCTCTAGCTGTAGGGATCGAGCCAATAGCTCCATCGGAATCTCCGATCTCCGAATGAGGGTAGAGGCAATAAAAAAATGGCTAGCACATGTGTCTATAAATATGGAGTCTATGGAAAAGTAGACATATATATTACATCATATCATCTCTGGAGAGTAGTGATCGAAGGCCTCTGTTTCCTGGAGGTGAGCTCGCCCCGGTCCACCTTCTCCCTGTGGTCGGGGTGGACCTCTTGGTGGTGGTGTCAGTAACATCTCGAATCATCGCCCATCGCCAGCTGCACAGCCAGCTCCTCTGCCACGTCCACCTGCTCCATACAGACCTCCTCAGTCAAATCATCGTCTATTCCTAGGTGGTCCTTCGACCGTCTGCTGATAATCTATATGGCAGGTCAGACATTCATGAGCCATGTGACCCTTCCCGCCATATGCAAAACACTGCTCGCTCCTGGTATGACTGGCTCTGCCTCAGGTGCCCCACACAACCGATCCAGAATCATGTGGTCTTCCAACTATAGGTCTGGTCTTCTTTGACCTCTATGAAATATGTCGGCTGCCAACTGTAGAAGACTCTTCTACTTGATGTCTGGTAGGGGGTCTATGCTCAGTAAGGAAACTCTCCACTGTGAGGTCTCTCTCTAACACCCTTGCCTATGTTAGGATGCTAAGAGAAATCATCGAAGCCATGGACTCTCACCTGCGCCCCTGCTCGAAGGTCCGGGCCCTAGAGAATGGGTCCCTCACCATATCAGTGTAGTAGCATTAGAGTTCAATGAACCTCACAGAGTACTGAGATACATTCATGTTTCCCTATTATAGATGAAGAAGCTCTTGTATGCTCACTACGCGAAGAGTCGCTGGGAAAAAATCTACCTGAAACAGGCTCTCGAAGTCTGCCCAGAGAAACCTCACCTCATCGTGAGCCTAGAGCATCAAGATCCACCATCTGCCTACAACTCCTTAAAGAAGGCTGGCGTCAAGGATCACCAAGAGATCGTCTGGTGTCCCTACCAGTCGGAAGACTCTCACAATAGCCTCCAACCAATCCTCAGCTTCTTGTGGGTTCATCTCTACCCTAAACCTAGGTGGCCTCTAGCACTAGAACTCATGCAACGTGCTCAAGTGGCATGCACTCTCTACTGCTGGGGATGGTGTCATCGGTGGCCCAACCGGTAATGGTACTGATAGTGCTTTTAGAGACCCGAATCTTGACGTACATGGAAATTACATTACTTTTGTGAAATACTTAGTACATAACAAAAACACACACACAAGGATCGTAATAGTTTAGTGTCTTTGGAAACTTGGAATATAATATTCTAATCGTGGTGAAAGATCTTCAACATCTCCTATAAATATCTTCCTTTTTTCTACCTAAGACCTTTCTTTATATCCTGGGGAAAAGAAAACATAAAAGGGTGGGCTAAAATGCTTAGTAAGGGTAAACAAAAGAAATATCAATCACATCATATTCATAAGAACATAACATTTTGGAAGTCTTAACCTGCAAAAGAGAGCATAATTTCATAACATGGGATAAATCATAGTAGTGAAATGAAATCCCAATAATCATAACTTAAAACATGAAACTTTCTGGCATACACACATAATCATAGAGAATCATATCTTATTAGTCAAGACTCATTTCCAAGACGATCTTAGTGGACAAAGTCCATTTCTGAACCGAGTCACCCTCATTTCAGTCCTGTTTCACTGAACCGGTATAACCTACCATTCCAGCCATGTCTATCTCATGAGATATAAAATCTTTACCCAATTCATTGGAGGGAGATATAGGTCCCACCCATCTCATAATTATTCCATTCTTATGTGTGCCACAAAATCATAAATCATACATCATTGCATAACCCATGTAATAAAAATGGGAATCTTAAACATCGTGACATCATAAAACAATTCATATAAGATAAAGGAATTCATAAAAATATAATTCCATCACAACATAATCAAATCCATGTAATAATAGGGATAAAAATAGAACCCTATATTATCTTATATGGAAAATAATTTTGATAAAACACTTGAACTCCATTCTTGAGGAAAATATCTTTTCTGCTTCAAAAACATTTTTCCTTTCTTAACATGTCGTACAATTTTAAACTAAAAGAAGTTGATTAAAAATAAACTTTAAAACTTGTAAATGAATCTTCTTGGAAATAATGTTTTAAAAATCCATTCATGCCGTATAATTTAAAAAAAACATTCTTCGTACTTTTTTCGGAAAAGTCAAAAAGTACCTCGTATGAAAAACGACAAACGATTCCTTTCATATCCTTTACTAAAAACTCACCGAAGGGTAAAATTGGATTTAAAAAATTGTAGGTGGATGGAAATAATATTACATATTGAGGAAACATGTATTTGGATGAAAAAATACACCCCAGTAAATACTAAAGTATAAACAATCTCGGATAAAAATGAGATTGTGATATTTCCCTTACCTTATGTTTGATATGCTTTGTACGTATCTGAACCTCCTGTATAATGATTTAAATAATGTCATTAACTTATTACAGAATCATATTCATTGTTTTGATATCATATATGGTTCACTTATGACTTTATATTACCCATTATATTGTAAATTCCATGCTAAAGAAGCGTTTTGGGTAAAATCGTTTCATTTATCGTAGGTGTTTGGACTTGTTGTTATTGACATTATTATTACTTATATCATGATTTAATTACTTACAGAATATAAAATATGATTTATATATCATATATATTCAGTATATATATATATATAATAGATAGATAAATGAAATGAAACACACCGTTCATGGAGATGGTAGTCCGTACGAACGCATGAACACTGTTTTCCTTTCCTTATTGTCTTGAATGGAAGTAAGTAGATGATATATATATACATAAATCCAGTAGATTTACCATGTCATGTATTTCATTATTATTCATTATATATACTTTATAATCATTCTGTAATAGTTAACATGGATAATGAATCTCATCGCGTCGTGGAGACCGTAGTCCGTACGTATGCACGAGCGATGATATCGTTCCCATGGTCGTGGAATTATGTTGAAGTGTATGTATTATATTTCAGTATCAATATCACTCTATAATAATCATATATAGTTACTCATTACACCATTATACCCATCCAATTAAGGTGGTGGCGGAAAATAGATTACACCACGGCGTGGAGACGGTATTCCGTACGTACACACGCGCGGTGATTTCCTTTTTCCATAGGATGGATAGAAGGTTAATTAGAGTTGTTTCATATTTATAATAACATATTATTATATAATTAATATTGATGTTATTACTTTATCATAAAAAAACTAAATAATAATAAGTTTAATAAGAAATCAATTGAAAAAGATCGGTAATGGATATTACCTCTTTTTGACGCGCCTTCACATAACCTCCACTTAAAGAACTAAGGATGGTCTTTGAAGAAGACCAAGACCTCTAGGATAATACTAGGGAAGTGGAGAAGATATTTTGGCAGGGGTTGGCCGATATTGAATTCTCAAATTGGTGTGTTGAGGAGAGGGAGGAGGTTCCCTTTTATAAGGGAGGAGAGGGGCACCTTAGGATAATCTCAAAATATTATTTTATATTAAGGTAAAATTCGGTTTATAATTGTTCCAAAGGGTCTTATTTCTAAGATAATGTGGGTATGGGTCGAAATAATCTCATCAAATAGGATTTATACAAGTTTAGGTTATTATTTTAACCTTACCAATTAGATTTAACTCTGAGTTAAATAATTTAACTTTTACCATGTCTTTTTGTTTCCTTACACTATATGGTTAATAAACATACCATGACAAGCCAAAAGAACCCCAAGTTGTTTATTATTAATATATCTATCCTTATATAAGTCATTTGTCCAAACCTTAGATTTTTAGGAATTAAATAACAATTAATAATATAATATTTGTCTTAAAAACTAATTTATGTCAATTTTGACACTATTTGATACATGATTTTTATGAAATTCATAACATAAGGATAAGTTCAAAACAATTTACTTATATCAACCATAACATGTCATATTAACCTAGAAAATTAATTTAAGTCATAAAAGTCTCAAATTACATTTATTTGGGCATTTATAACATCAATTATGTCAATATTTCATTAATAAGATAATTACTTCATAATATTTGTGTCATAATAAATGATTATTATTTAATCCCTAAAAATTCTAAATAAATTCCTATGATGTAGATAATTGTATTAGTGTTCTGGATACTATTCATGTTCAAATATTCATGAAGTTTATCACTAAATTAAAATTATTATACTTATAATATTTAAGAAAGTGACATGTTGTCACATTCTTTGGTTTTAATAAAAATTAAATTATTTTCATGGACAAAAGTCCATAAAATGGATCTAATCCGACCCTTAGGTTATATGGGTCTACCTTTATCCATCCAATAGGATTTTTCCAAGTGTTATGGTAATTTTATAATCTTATATTTACCCTTAATTACCCGATTTACCTTTAACTATAGTAAATAAAATTTATCGTAGTTACTATTCACAATGTCCAAAAATAAAAAGTAGCTTATTAACATAATTTGGACCCACTGATTCCAAATATGGAATCAATTTTTCCAAATTCAATACACAAAATATGTAGAAATTAAAATTAATCCCGTTGTTCGAAAGAAAACGGGTTTTTCTTTAAAACATTGCAAAAGATTGAATTGATTTAACATACGAATTCAAGGTAAAATCAATGATAATAACATACATTATATTAAATGGTAAAAATATATTCTATTTATACTTTAAAACCATTCAATATTATAATTTAACCACATAATATATTACGATGAAAAAATTTGTTTTTAATTAAAATATAGCGTGTTTTTACTATTCATTAAAATATGAAAGTTATCGGAAAAATATCAAAATTTTATCTAATGTAAATTTTTATATCCTAATTCAAAAGAAGAATTTTATTTTGTCAAATTGAACATATAAACATGTCAAAACTAGATTTAAAGTGGGTGCGCCATCAAAAGGCGGCAAAACTGCATTTTTTGAAAAATACTTATTTTACCCGAAAAATTTATTTTGTTCTTATACCATGTTCTAGAAAATGTGTAAGATGAATAATAATGTTATAAAATTAAAAATTTAATTAATACTATTCATAACAGCTAGTTCATGACAATATTATAATAATATATCATTGTTTATTAAAACCCGATATTGTGTTCAATACACGCTATCGAGGAAGGTCGCGATTGCGTGTAATGAAAGACAAGTCAGGGTTGCGTGTTGTGAAAGAATCCTTCGTTGTTTCATATAACATAATCCAACCATATTTCATTTATACATTGAATATATATATATATATATACTCAATGTTGCATAGAATAACTATTATCAAAATTGTGTGTAACACGATCCAAGAATAGTGTTGCGTATACTGCAAGCTAATATGATGTTGTGTATAGCGCAAGGTAATCTTGGTGTAGAATACAACACAAGACATTAATGAAATTAAAAGAATATTTTTCATAAAATCTCGGGGTGTTACATTCTACCCCCCTTAAAATGAATTTCTCCCTCGAAATTCGTCGGGGTTATAAATGGTTTACTATTCAAAAGATTCTTTAATAGAAACCCACATCTTAAAAAGGAATACCAAAACCAATATTTAAAAACAAAAGTATGAAACATAACGGTTACCCAAATAAACTAATCACTGGGTTTCCACATAGGTGAAAATATGGATATGGAAGAGAAATCTAACCATCATGTTCTGATGGAGAGTGGTAGAGAACATGGCTATGGAAAAGCCAGCAATCACAAAGACATAAATTTGTGACGATCTAAGGTACCATCTAATTCATCAAATATAAGAGCACTCAGACAACATTTTTGGTTTTCAAGATCGTTTCCCTAATGTTGATGAAATTGGAATTAGAAGAAATACTTTCATGATTTCGGTATAGTCTCACCGTTGGTCGTTCTTTGGACAATTTCCACTTCATCTCTTAAAGAAATGAAGTTGAATTTGTTATTCGTGATGTGTTAGCAGATCATGTGATAGAATGACGGTTCATTCCATCTGTATCAAACAAAAGGTTAGCAAAAGTTATATACATAAGTCGATCTATAGTGAGATTAATCATATATGGTTCCTAAAATGGACTTATACTTCATATATCATACTGTTTAATATAATAAAACTAGTTTCTACTAAACAGGGACTTCCTGTAGGCCAGTGGTAAGTGATAAAGGTCAGTCGCACTTCGGTTGTGGGTTCGATTCCCACTGCCTTGTCCGACGCGATGGGCTGTTTCCCGTCCTGCAGGTTGTCCTTTTTCTAATACTACAATACTATAAAATCCCATCAGTAATATCGAAAAAAGTTCCATCCTTAAACAATACTTAGCATATGTCCAACATAATCCATTCCAATATTTAAGCTTATCTAAAATACTTCGGTCCAACTCATAGTATAAAGAAAACGATTACATGAAATTTCATCAACCAAGCATGTGAATACCATCATTTATCCCCCATATATATATATTGTTTGTCACGTTCCAATCATGTGAATACCTTAATCATGTATTCTCTTGAAAAAAAGAATTCCCATTGAACCATAGTGAAAACATGAATGCAGTTAAAAGTTAACAATTTCCACATACCAAAATCCTCAAAATTCTATATACTCAAACCATGATATCACTTAGTCCTTATATCAATCATGAGCTCATGAATACTGTTAAACATTTCATTTTCTCGTTTTCCCTTCATTATTCGCATATCATCTTATTTCCAAAAATATATCAATCACTTTGAATACCACGTTAGACCAATACATAAATATTCCAATACTCCATGATACAACATTATTTTGGAATCCCATTACATAAACACTTAATCATTCCACCACATCATTGTCATATTCAACATCTCCAATAGTGATCGCATGTGACTTCCCTTTGTCCTTTGCCTTAAGAGGTTTCTCATGTCGATCATCACTAACCCTTGGATTAGGGCATTTATTAGCATAATGCCCCATTTCATTGCACTTGAAGCATTGAAGTGTAGTAGGTTCATTATGTGTATCCCATCCTTTGTTTGCATCATTATACATCTTCTTCCCATAATTGTGGCATTCAAATGACCGATGACCTTCCTTTCCACATTTGAAACATTTACTTGTCCCTTTAAGACAATCTCTACCATGCTTCTTTCCACACTTTGAGCATAAGGAAACATTCATCTTCTTTTCACCATTATTCTGAGATTTCTCCTTGAACTCCATCTTTCGTTTCTTGTCAAAACTATGAGATGGATAAGTAACACCAACTTCCATTTCTACCTTGATAGCCCAACGCACAATTTCTTCATAGATACTGAAGTCTCTTATAGCTAATTCCCTTTGAAGACTTGGTTTTAAGCCACTGAAAAATCGATCAACTTTACTTTCAGGTTAGATGATAATGCCAGATGCATACCTTGCAAGTCTTGTAAAATTCTCTTCGTATATACCAACAGATTCATCATCCTTCTTCTTCAGCTCAAGAAACTCCATTTCCATCTTTGTTCGAAGAATACGAGGGAAATACTTACTGAAAAACAAGTTCTTGAACTCGTCCCATTCCATGGACTCAATTTCATCTCTTGGCCTCGTATTCTTGTTAAGATTCCACCATTGATCAGCTTCACCTTCCAAACGATATACTACTAAGATGAATTTATCATGTTCAGATCACTGAAGAACTGAAAATATCTTTTTAGTGGTAATGATCCATTGTTCGGCAACAAGTGGATCGGAAGACCCACTAAAATATGGTGGACATTGCCTCATGAAGGACTCAATAGAATATTGTTCCCTTATCTGCTCATTTGGAAGTCCAGAATGATTCATAGCTTGTGTAAGTATAGAAATAAGATTTTTCACTCCATCTCCCATAACATTTGTTTGTTCAGGAGGACAATCATTGCATTGTCCATTACAGTGATCAACATGGTTCCTTCGGGTTCCAGCCATCGTATAAAACCCAAAACGAATAGTGTGAGAGGCAAAAATAATGCTAGGGAAAACAACATAGTAAAGGGGGAGTACCCTTAATATCTAACATCTTAGGCTAAATTCTAAGATCATTACTGTAGTTCTAGGACCATATCCTATACGTATACTTATCCTTAGGTACATCCCTAGACATACCTTAGAAATACCTCTAAGGATCTCACCAACGTTCTCACATCCTAGTTTCCAAAGGTTGACTAAACCTTTCCTCTGATACCAACTATAGAAACCCGATTCTTGACGTACATGGACATTAAATTACTTTTGCGGAATACTTAGTACATAACAAAAACACACACACAAGGATCGTAATAGTTTAGTGTCTTTGGAAACTCGGAATATAATTTTCTAATCGTGGTGAAAGATCTTCAACATCTCCCATAAAGATCTTCCTTTTTTTTACCTAAAACCTTTCTTTATATCCTGGGGAAAAGAAAACATAAAAGGGTGAGCTCAAATGCTCAGTAAGGGTAAACAAAAGAAATATCAATCACATCATATTCATAAGAATATAACATTTTGGAAATCTTAACCTGCAAAAGAGAGCATAATTTCATAACATGGGATAAATCATACTAGTGAAATGAAATCCCAATAATCATAACATAAAACATGAAACTTTGTGGCATACACACATAATAATAGAGAATCATATCTTATTATTCAAGACTCATTGCCAAGACTATCTTAGTGGACAAAGTCCATTTCCGAACCGAGTCACCCTCGTTTCAGTCCTGTTTCACTGAACCGGTATAACCTACCATTCCAGCCATGTCTATCTCATGAGATATAAAATCTTTACCCAATGCCTTGGAGGGAGATATAGGTCCCACCCATCTCATAATGATACCATTCTTATGTGTGCCACAAAATCATAAATCATACATCATTTCATAACCCAAGTAATAAAAATGGGAATATTAAACATCGTGACATCATAAAAAAATTCATATAAGATAATGTAATTCATAAAAATATAATTCCATCACAACATAATAAAATCCATGTAATAATAAGGATAAAAACAGAACCCTATATTATCTTATATGGAAAATAATTTTCATAAAACACTTGAACTCCATTCTTGAGGAAAATATCCTTTCTGCTTCAAAAACATTTTTCCTTTCTTAACATGTCGTACAATTTCAAACTAAAAGAAGTTGATTAAAAATAAACTTGAAAACTTGTAAAGGAAGCTTCTTGGAAATAATGTTTTAAAAATCCATTCATGCCGTATAAGTTAAAAAAACATTCTTCGTACTTTTGTCGGAAAAGTCAAAAAGTACCTCGTATGAAAAACAACAAAATATTCCTTTCATATCCTTTACTAAAAACTCACCGAAGAGTAAAATTGGATTTAAACAATTGTAGGTGGATGGAAATAATATTAAATATTGAGGAAACATGGATTTGGATGACAAAATACACCCTAGTAAATACTAAAGTATAAACAATCTCGGATAAAAATGAGATTGTGATATTTCCCTTACCTTATGTCTGATATGCTTTGTACGTATCCGAACCTCCTGTATAATGATTTAAATAATTTCATTAACTTATTACAGAATAATATTCATTGTTATTATATAATATATGGTTCACTTATGACTTTATATTACCCGTTCTTTTGTAAATTCCATGTTAAAGAAGCGTTTTGGGTAAAATCGTTTCATTTATCGTAGGTGTTTGGACTTGTTGTTCTTGACATTATTACTACTTATATCCTGATTTATTTACTTCAAGAATATAAAATATGATTTATATATCATATATATTCAGTATATATATATATAATAGATAGATAAATGAAATGAAACACACCGTTCATGGAGACGGTAGTCCGTACGTACGCATGAACGCTGTTTTCCTTTCCTTATTGTCTTGAATGGAAGTAAGTAGATGACATATATATATACATAAATATAGTAGATTTACCATGTCATATATTTAATTATTATTCATTATATATACTTTATAATCATAATGGAATGGTTAACATGGATAATGAATATCATCGCGTCGTGGAGACGGTAGTCCGTACGTACGCACGAGCGATGATATCGTTCCCATGGTCGTGGAATTGTGTTGAAGTGTATGTATACTATTTAAATATCAATATCACTCTATAATAATCATATATAGTTACTCATTACACAATTATACCCATCCAATTAAGGTGGTGGCGGAAAATAGATTACACCACGGCGTGGAGACGGTATTCCGTACATATGCACGCGCGGTGATTTCCTTTTTCCGTAGGATGGATAGAAGGTTAATTAGATTTGTTTCATATTTATAATGACATATAAGTATATAATAAATACTGATGTTATTACTTTATCACGAAACAACTAAATAAGAAGAATTTGATGAAGAAAGAAATTGAAAAAGACCGGTAATGGATATTACCTCTTTTTGACGCACCTTCACTGAACCTCCACTTAAGGAACTAAGGATGGTCTTTGAAGAAGACCAGGACCTCAAGGATTATACTAGGGAAGTGGAGAAGAGATTTCATCAGGGGTTGGCCGAGCATGAATGCTCCAATTTGTGTGAGGAGGAGAGGGAGGAGGTGCCCTTTTATAAGGGAGGAGAGGGGCACCTTATAAAAATCTCAAAATATTATTTTATATTAAGGTCAAATTCGGTTTATAATGGTTCGAAAGGGTCTTATTTCCAAGATAATGTGGGGATGGGTCGAAATCCTCTCATCCAATAGGATTTAGACAAGTTTAGGTTATTATTTTAACCTTATCAATTAGATTTAACTCTAAGTTAAATAATTTAACTTATACCGTGTCTTTTTGTTTTCTTACACTATATGGTTAATAAACATACCATAGCAATCCAAAAGAACCCCAAATTGTTTATTATTAATATATATATCCTTATCTAAGTAATTTGGACGAACCCTAGATTTTTAGGAATTAAATAACAATTAATAATATAATATTTGTTTTAAAAACTAATTTATGTCAATTTTGACACTATTTGGTACATGATTTTTATGAAATTCAAAACAGAATGATAAGTTCTAAAAAAGTTACTTATATCAACAATAAAATGTCATATTAACCTAGAAAATTAATTTAAGTCATAAAAAGTCTAAAATTACATTTATTTGGGCATCTATAAAATCAATTATGTCAATATTTCATTAATAAGATAATTACTGCATCATCTTTGTGTCATAATAAATGATACCTATTTAATCCCTAAAAATTCTACATAAATTATTATCATGTAGATAATTGTATTAGATTTCTGGATACTATACATGTTCTAAGTTTCATGAAGTTTATCACTAAATTAAAATTATTATACTTATAAGATTTTAGAAAGTGACATGTTGTCACATTATTTGGTTTTAATAAAAATTAAATTATTTTCATGGACAAAAGACCATAAAATGAATCTAATCCGACCCTTAGGTTATATGGGTCTACTTTTATCCATCCAATAGATTTTTTCCAAGTATTAGGGTAATTTTATAATCTTATATTTACCCTTAATTACCCGATTTACCTTTAACTATAGTAAATAAAATTTACCGTAGTTACTATTCACAATGCCCAAAAATAAAAAGTAGCATATTAACATAATTTGGACCCACTGATTCCAAATATGGAATCCATTTTTCCACATTCAATACACAAAAGATGCAGAAATTAAAATTAATCCCGTTGTTTGAAAGAAAATAGGTTTTTCTTTAAAACATTGCAAAAGATTGAATTGATTTAACCTACGAATTCAAGGTAAAATCAATGCTAATGACATAAATTATATTAAATGGTAAAAATATATTCTATTTATACTTTAAAACCATTCAATATTATAATTTAACAACATATGATATTACAATGAAAAAAGTTGTTTTTAATTAAAATATAGCGTGTTTTTACTATTCATTAAAATATGAAAGTTATCGGAAAAATATCAAAATTTTATCTAATGTAAATTTTTATATCCTGATTCAAAAGAAGAGTTTTATTTTGTCAAATTGAACATATAAACATGTCAAAAAGTATATTTAAAGTGGGTGCGCCATTAAAAGGCGGCAAAACTGCATTTTTTGAAAAATACTTATTTTACTTGAAAAATTTATTTTGTTCTTATACCATGTTCTAGAAAATGTGTAAGATGAATAATAATGTTATAAAATTCAAAATTAAGTTAATACTATTGATAATGGCTAGTTCATGACAATATTATAATAATATATCGTTTTTTATTAAAACCCGGTATTGCGTTCAACACACGCTATCGAGGAAGGTCGCGATTGCGTGTAATGCAAGCCAAGTCAGGGTTGCGTGTTGTGAAGGAATCATTCGTTGTTTCATATAACACAATCCAACCATATTTCATTTATATATTGAATATATATATATATATACCTAATGTTGCGTAGAATAACTATTATCAAAATTTTGTGTAACACGATCCAAGAATAGTGTTACGTATACTGCAAGCTAATACGGGGTTGCGTATAGCACAAGGTAATCTTGGTGTAGAATACAACACAAGACATTAATGAAATTAAAAGAATATGTTTCATAAAATCTCAGGGTGTTACAGAGCCTCTGCTGGTTCCTCTACTAGAAGAGGCCCATGCACCGAGGCCTCGTCGCTCGGTGGGATATCAGTGAATACAACTTTCAGAACCCTAGCTAGCTATATTAGTGGAGGAATCTTGAAAAGAAACAGGTGCTTCATGGTCAGTAAGTTATACCTATTGAGATAACTCAAAAGATCACAAAAAACTTTTGAAAACACACACGCAAACTGTGTTTTTGTGCACTAAGTTAGAAATTAGAAGGCAGGGTCCTGGTGTATGGATACATTGGTTGTCGCACTAACAATGAATTCCCTAAACTGATAACCACACTCACTACACTAAACTCTGTTGCCATTAAAAAGATCATAGTCCTATGTTCTACAGTAGAACTGACTCCTATGATACCAATTTGTCATGCCCTACCCTCGGGGCCCATTCCGTGACTGACCCCAAGCCTACATTCTATAGGCCAGGGGCTGGAGACTAGCCCCAAATGTGTATTCCCTGAAACTGAGAAGTAATTTCATTTACAAACTACAAACACACACAACCAAACACAGCGCAAGATACGAACGCATGTCAACTGTATAGCTAAAATAGTGTTGAAAGTAAAAAGGGGGGAAAATACAAGGTCAACAGTAATAGTACAATTACAACTGAAATAAAGTACAACTGAAAAACAAGGAATGGAAGCTACTAGGTCATCCTCCAGGTTCCAAACTGAAGGGTAAGTATAGATCACCTTCATAGAACACCAAATCCACCCATCTCCTCTGCGTACCGACGCGCCGTATATTCCACCTCCAAGCACAATCCAGTCCTGGTACTCTCAACCTCGATCAACGCTATCTGCCATATGCATCCAACATAACTAGGAGTGGGAATATCCCGTTTAGGGGTGATTAATACGATACTCAGTTGGAACCCTGAGGCCCTCAAGGTCTCAAAAAAATATACAAAGGATAAACCAAAAATCATGTAAACCAGTGACAACCCGAATTAGGTATATGCCCATACATATACCTAAGTAATCAAGTAAACCCATATTAATCATGAGGAAAACAAAGATTCCAATTCAAGTCCCAAAGATCATGTATTCCAAAAAAGAAGGAAAACCACAATGCCATTTACCACACAGGTACGCCACATAGAAGAATACCACCCAGGTATTATCACAAAGGAAAGTACCACACAAGTACGAACTCATCTCACACTAGGTATAACTTATGTACGGTAGTAGAGATGATTAGTTATAACTACTGAATCATCTTACTCTATTAAGAGGCTCTGATTTTGACCTATACAGAATCTGTAGTAGCTGACCCACACAGGATCGCTAGGAGCTGACCCACACATGAACGGTTAGAGCTGACCCACACAGGATTTCTAGAAGCTGACCCACACAGGATCACTTGGAGCTGACCCACACATGATCTCTAGGATCTAACCCACATAGGATCACTAGGAGTTGACCCATAGATGATTTATAGGTGCTGACCCACATGGGATCTCTATTCAATCTTCTCGTCACAGTCAGTTATTGGGTTCCCGCACTTGGCTTTCTCATCTCCAGGAGAGTCTGATCCTCAATCCACTAGTTTGTACTAAAAATACCATGAAGTAACATGAATAATTATCTCAAAGGACCTCTATGTTATAGGGGTCTCAACGTAATTGACGGTCTGTCAATCAGATACCCGGTCTATAAGTTATTATCCTTTTAGTCCCGAGGGTGCGGTTAGATTCGTGCTCGATCCCATCTGACTGTATCCCAACAATATCCAAATCTTGAGTGGGGTATACTCAAAGGGAATATCTCACTCCAAGATTTCTTTCACTAGTGGCGGATCATAAATCGGATTCCCAGTGCCAAATTTATGGTCAAAAGAGTGTAAAAGGGTCATAGTTGGTCCGGGTCTGGTCCGACCCAGTCGGACCAACCCGATCGGACTGACCTAGCCTAGACAATTCTAAACGGGCCGAACCCGGTTCCCGGCCCGCATGGGAAGCGAGGGGCCACGGGGGTCTCCGAGGCCGCGGAGGACCACATAGGGCCGCGGGGGTCACAGAGGTCGTGGAGGGCCGCTGGGGCCATGAAGGTCGAGTGAGGCCGCGGAGGCAGCGGAGCGGCAGTGCGGAAGCCGTGGGGCCATGAAGGTCGTGGGGGACACAAGGTCGCAGGGGTACTACAAGGCCGCAGGGTTACTCGTCCGAGGATATACCAAGGCCGCGGGGCGGCTCGACAATGGGGGTGTCGTGAGGGTGTAGGGCGGCTCGGCCGAGGACGGCCCAAGGCCGCGGGGCAGCTTGGCTGCGGGGGTGCCTCAAGGGCGCGGGACAGCTCGGCCGTAGATGGTATGAGGCTGTGGGGAATCTCGGAGCACCATGGGTGGCACGGCTTGGACATGGGGCAACGCAACGAGGCCGCAAGGCGGCACGACGAGGCCTCAGGGCGATGCGGCGGGGCCGCAGGGTGGTGCGGCAGGTTGCGAGGCAGCGAGACGAGGCTGTAGGGTGGCGCGGCAGGCCATAGGGTGGCGCAGTGAGGTCACAGGCGGCAGATCGCCGAGGGTTGGGGAGGCCACGGGCAGTGGCGTGGGCCACCGAAGGTGGAGCCGCGGGCAGTGAGGGCTGCGGGGCTGCGTCATTGCCTTCGTCACCTTTTTCGCCTTCGTCACGATTGATAGTCGTCCTCTTCTATCACGAAGAACACAAGAATTATCTAAAGAAATTCAGAGAGGAGGGGCCATGTTTTTTTGGCATGCACTCTCCGCATTGGAGTGGTATCTAGCGAATAATACATGAATCACAAGAATATCAATAACAGGTAAGGAGAATAATTCCAACTCCCTCCCTACCTCGTTTTATTCTTCGATGGTGGTCGTGAGGAAGGAGACGACGTTGTCAGGGATAGATGGTCAGCGGTGATGTCGGCATTTCCTCGATCATCGGTTCATTGACTTTGAAGACATTCCTCGACAACAATTGTCTCGAGGAATAAGTTGAATTCGAAGTTAGTGTTCTTTGTTGGCGTTCTTCGTTGGAGAGCTTTCTCCCTATTCTCCAAGTTTCTCCCTTTTTCCCAAAGTTTCCCCAAATTCCACCAAAATTAGGAATAACCAACTTAATAGATTATGTTGGCATAATTTCAAATAAGATTAATTAATTAATTGATTGACTGGTTTAATTAATTAAAGGGGAGAGTTGGCATAATTAAGTGGGGGAGATCAAGATGTTTCTCCACACTTAATAGAAAGTTCAAGAGGAATCAATCCTTGGGTGGTCCCCACCACCATAACCTCTCAGGGGAGGTTATGCTCGGCAGTCCCTACCTCCATAACCTCTTGTGGGAGGTTTTAGTTTAGGTGGTCCCCACCTGTGAAATATTCACATGGGTGGTTTCAAAATAAAAATAAAATGTTACACACTTTTATTTTTATTTTATTATTTCCTGAAAACCCCAAATTCTATCACTCTCGATCCACTACGGTAGAGGTGAAGGTCTCCTTAATCGAATACTGGTGCTTCAAGATCAACAGTGTCCTCAGATTTCTATTCTGTGCACTGGTTTAAATTTTAGAAAAACCCCCTTGCACGTTTACTGAATGTACCTGAAAAAAAGTTCAGAAATTCATTCTGGGCACTCCGGGCCTCGGAATCACGCGCCGTCTATTTTTGCGGACTCTTAAAATCCCCATTTAATTTAAAAAAATGCATGGAAATTCTAGGTCTTTACAATTCATGAACTATTACTTAAAATATTAATCTGATGCAGTGTCCAGTAAGAAAGTTCATGGAGATATCTCACGAGAGATGTTCATAGATATATCTCTATAAAGAGGTTCATGCTGATATTCTAAGGTGTATATTTGATTGGTATTGTGTAAGTTTTTCACATGATCTGAAAAAATTCTCTTGAAAATCATGGAAGGGGACTCACTCTAGGGTCGGACCCTAGGATCTCGGGCCAAGGACTTGCACGATGGTCTCACTCTAGGGTCCCATGATAGACTCCCATGCAAGGGGATAGTTTTCAGAGTCTCACATACTGGTATCATTTTAGAATCATGAACATAGAGATTTGTTCCTACATTTCCCTATAAATAGTATCACTTTCATATAATAATTTTGTAGAATAAAAAGAACATAGATCATATGCAGCATTCAAAAATACTTGCAAATGGATTTTATTCATAGTTACATTTAAGGATGTGAAAAGAATACTTGTCACCTATTGAACATATTTCTAAATAGATGGAGATATATGTGTATATTATAAGGATAAGTATATTTCAGTTGTCTAGAAAGTGGAAGTGTTTCATCCAAGAGTTTTTACTAAAGTGAAGGAGAATCCTAGAAATTGGTTCAATATCGAATTTTCCCCCTATTGAGGATGAATTCATCATTGATAATGAAAGGATCTACGTGTTCAGAACTTGTGCATATATCCTTTCCAGAGTAGTGATCAAAGTAACGGGATGAAGGTGATCATTTTCACCCGCAATGATCCATCAAAGGAGAGTTATGGAGTGACCCTTAGTAAAGAAGTGATCTAACCCTAAATACTATAAAGGAAGTGATCCTCTTCATTGAAGTGATGTAGCATGAAACTTGTATTTTTACAGTGATCATTAGTGCATTTGGTACATCAGAAAACTTATATTGCATGCTCCATGGATTTAGCCTGATGAGGGTGAACCAAGTAAACAAATCTGTCTCCTATATGCTTTCATTTATTTTTCGGAATTTATATGGTAAAGAGAGAGAAAATGCTTTATTTGATAAAAAAATATTTGATGGGGTAGTTGTTTTAATATGTCATACCCTGATGCAGCCACCCCCTCGACTTAGTGTATTTGACCTACTTGGGATAATAATTAGTATCAGAGGTTAGGGTTTAAAGTTATTTATTCATTATTAGAAGATTAAATGGATTTTTTTGATAACAAAGGGATTATGATCATTGATGGAAATAATTTTTAATTATGGAGGAATTGGATGCATTAGTACTTCTAATCTTTAGTAATGGATGTATTTACAAAAGAGATTCATGGAATTTTAGGGGGATCCCTATATAATGCTATATATATTTATGTGATGTCATGTATGTCATCACATGCTATGTGGAAAAAGATGCTAAATATTTATGAGGTTGACTCAAAATTCAAGGAAGAAAAGTTTCAGGTTCTATGAAATAAGTATGAGGGTCACAGAATTCACCCTAATGGGATTGTTAATGTATTATTTGACCTGCTATATTTTACAATATAATACATGCATAATTTGGAAAAATTTCTGAAGATTTATATATTTTCTAGCGTATCTTGAGAAGACTCACACATTAGTTCTATCCAAAAGTTTATGTGTTGGAAGATAAACATATAAAAGAGCTTACATTAGATAGAATGAACAGTGCTCTTCTTGCATACAAGTTAAGAAATGATGATAATGGGTCTTTATATAAGAGGAATTCTAAATTATTTCTATTCAAGGCCAATAAGAAGCTCACCCTTGAAGTCGGTTTGTAATAATAAGATACAATTGAATTCATGTCATTCCTTTCATAAAATTTACAAAGTGGGAAGGGAATGTTCTAAGGAAACTAAATATTGTCTACATTATATGTGGAAATATTGGACATATTTCAGTGATGTGTAATAAGAATTTTCAATATGATGATGAGGATGAAGGTGAAATTCCTATGAAAAAGTCTTCAACCTAAGTGAATGGTATGAAAAAATTCTTTATAAGGAATAATATTCCTTTAGAAGAATATTATAGTTCAAAATAATCTAAGGTAGAAGAGTTGGAAAACTGAAAGGATCATGAAGTAGATGTTATGGGGGATGTTATCAAAAACTATAAAAAAGGGAATAAATAGACAATGAGGAAGGAGAAGTTAAAAGAAGATTTGAACTTTAGGTGAAGTTAAAAGTTTCACGCAAAATAGATATACATTTTGTGACCAAACCAAACAAATCCAATAGGGAGGTTCATGATGCCAAAATATATATATATATATGAGCATTAAGAAGAAAAGTATGAGATGATAGAAGATATATAAAATATTATGTCCTCAAATACATAGGGCTCCGATATGATCGGTGATTACAAGATCAATGTTTAAGAACAAAAAAGGGAGATTGGTAGTTTCAATATAAATAGAAAGATCAAGAAAAACTCATCAAAAAGCTCAAGGAGGAGGTTTTCAGCCTATGATGGAAACTAAACAATCAAGAGAAAAACTTGATTCCAGAAAATCTGGGTGCAAGGGAAGTATAAAATAGAAAGAAGAATTAAAATCCCTGATGAAATAAAAAAAATGAATTTTAGGAGAAGAAAATGATAGATCTGAACAACACAGTTGGCATCATGATTGATCGAAAACAGAATGAATTAATTGTTGATGTCAGACCATAGGTACCCTCTATAATATTGAATATTTGTTTGGGTATGAATCAAAACCAAAATATGCAGAGAACCTAATGAAAATTTAGTATTTTAGTAGTGGGACCCAAGAATGCACCCTACATTAAATGTTATTGTTGTGGAAAGATGAGACACCCATAAAATATATATTCCATTTAAAATAGTTATCAAATGGAATAATACCAACAAAGGTATCCAAATAGATAACAATATTATAGGACATCATTTTATGGTCACTATTTTTGGTGTGGAGGATTCACACACATGGAAAGATATTGCTCATCAACAATGCAATGGAACGAGCCTAAGCATATTGAATGTGATCCTAAGAAGTAGATAATTGTATAATAAATATAAATGAAAATGAAAAATAATTTTTTTGCACTATAGGTTGAATCTTTTCCATCATACTCTGACGAAGACCAAGATTATCAATTCGTATTGGGTATGAAGTCAAAAACATGGATAAAAAAGAAGAGAGTTGAAAATGTAGTGGCTGAAGAAATTCCTTTTAGGGAATCAAATCACACTGTAAATGGATCATTATTGGTGGATTCACATCCCATATGATAGGAAACAAATAACTAGTGATAATAATAAAGTAAAACAAGGATTTTTTTGTGATATTTCATAATGATGAAGTCCATAAAATTTTTGACTCAGGAAAATTAAAGTTTGGGGGAAAATACATGAGATGTGTAGATGTCTTGGTTATTGAAGGTATCAATTAGAACAAACTAAGTTTCAATAAATTATTTGATTGAGGAAATTCCATAAAATTTTCTAAGAAATTATGTGTCAAAGTGGAAAAATAATGTGCAATTATTTTAAATGGAAAACCTATGAAACGAATCTATACCTTGTGTTTAGAGAAGAATGTATGTGTTTTATATCCAAGGAAGGATAAAATTAGTTATAAAATAAATTGTTTGGTCACTAGAACAGAATATCCATATAATATCTAATGAAATGGAATTATTCTCATGACCTACCATGGTAGTCACATGGTCATACACATACGTGTAATTCCGGTAAACAAGGGAAGATTATTTTAAAGACATATAATGAAAAACATCCAATCTCAACAAAAGTGTTTGATTGAGGGAATATTGTTGTCTATAGAGCTATTTTAACTAGACCAATTGATGGGAGGATATATTATGTTCTCTTAATTGATGATTTTATCAAAATGGAATGGGTTTTAGTCTTCACTCAGATGTCTGAGGTGTTCAATTTCCTAACAACTTATTAAAGGGAACTTGAGAAGATTCTAGGTCACAAATCTAGAAGATTTTAACAGATAATGGAAAAGAGTTCACAAATAAAAAAGTGTATGATTATATCAAGAAACAAGGGATAATGAACCAATTTCTATCAATAAGTACTCCACATAAGAATGGATTTGTTGAGAGAGAAAATAGAATTATGAACAACATTTCTAGAATAATGTTCATTGAGAAAGACCTTCCAAGAATGTTTTATAAAGAAGAAGTAATGACACCATTCTACACATAAAATAGAGTATTATTATTTCCAAAATAAGATATTACTCCATATGAGATATTGTATGGAAAGAATCCAACATTGAAGATCTTTTGAGTCTTCGAAGGTACGTGTTTTGTTCTCTATAAGGAGAAACATAGGAAGTTTGAATCCCATGGAGATTAAGGGTTATTTCTTAGGTACTGAAAGAAAATAAAAGAATATAAATGATTTAATAAGTGACTAAGGAAGATAGTTTGAATCAATGATATAAATATAATAGATAATGAGAAGAATCCTAATCAAATACATGATCAGTATCAATAGGATAGTGATAAACAGATAAGTAGATCATGGGATATTCTAGTTCTAGAGGATGATTCAGAAGAATATTTAGATAATGAAAATGATTAGAATAAATTATTATCTACAAAAATATTGAAGATAAGAACCAAAAATGATAAATATAACATAATTTGTGATTATACAACCCCAATACAGACAAAGAGGATGAAAACTCTTCAGAAATCATCATTATTATCATAGGAAGAGCCAATATTTGTTTAGGAAGCAGTAAGAGAGGAAAACTTGGTTTGGTCTGTGAATGACAAGTATAACCAATTTGAGAAGAATCATTCATTAGATATTTTTTTGATACTAACAAATAAGAATGTTATTAAGACCAAATGGGTCTTTCACAAAAAAAATGAACATGGAACAATGATTTCAAAAAAAGATTGATTAGTTTGAAAAGGGTACTCCCAAATAGTTGGTATTGATATTGTTGAAACATTTTCATCTATTGAGAGGCTAAATACAATCAAATTATTCTTATTCATGTTAATGAAAATAAGGTTTAAATTGGTCCAGATGGACGTCATTTCATCACTTCTGAATGTGGTTATAGAATAAAAAGTTTATATTGGTCAGCCAGATAGTTTTCTCGTTCATTATGATGAGAACAGAGTTTTTTGGATGAATAAAGCACTATATGGGTTGAAAAATGTACCAAGATCATGGTATTCATGAATAGATCAGTTTTCAAAGAAGCTCAGTTTTTATCATAGTGTAGTTATTAAAATCCATAAGTGAACAATGGTAGTAATGAAAGGATAATGGGGCTGGTATGTTACTCCCTGACCCTAGATACCCAGAGTCGGTGCATTATTACATAACATTGGCATGATCACAAGAAAAATCACGTCTTGAAAGACAGATTTGTTTATTATCCTTGGAAACACTAGATATATTCATAATGTTTACATTACATCAATAAGTGAAAAACTACAACAAAATATTGTCTTTATATCCCCTCATACTATCCCTACAGGTCATTCATAAAATAATTCTTCACATCCTGGGAAAAATAAAACATTTAAAGGGGTGAGCTCAGATGCTCAGAAAGGATAACAATATAAAGGAAACTTTCGTAATTAAACATAAAAATTTAAGGCAATGTATAACTAAAACAAAATCCTTTTAAACTTTAACTTCAACATAATATGGAACGGATAAAATCAAATAATTCCATTTACTTATTCACATGGATATTCTACTAGTATAATAATCAAATGAAAAAATTAATAACCACTTTCATAATGACGGAATGCATAATTCAAGACTATAATAACCATGTAGCCAAGGCCTCATGCCAAGACACTAGTTTCTCTCATGAGACCTAACGATGCATTGAGGAGCTATAGCGGGCTCCACCCGTCACTTAATAAGTCTAATGCATTCCTCATATGAAAATTTGAAACATAACATAAACATTCCTATTAAAACAAGCATACAAAATGTCAATACATTACCCACAAACAATGAATGGTATAAAAATAGTACATCCACAGTCAACCATAACTCGTTAAATACAATATGGAAGATTGTATTGTAATAGATTAACCTCAATCAAGAATAATGAAGGATATTGACATATATGAAAATAATCATCAAAACTATTTGAGAGAAATATCACCCTTTTTCTTGAAATCATTTAAAAGTCACACTATTTGGCAAGAAGCCATTTAAAAATAGATTTTTGAATCAAAGTGTCCCATACCACTTTGAAGCTTTTAAAAGGAGTTTTAATTTTAAAACTTTAATGTCCATATAAATAAATCCTAAAAACCATTTTTCAAACATGGACATTAATAAGCAAGATTTAGAAGAATAAGTCTTTAAAACATTTAAAAATGGTATTTTAGTTAGAGTTTCTAACCAAAAGAGAGCCACTTGAATACAAATAATAGAGGTAATCCAAATTTTGAAATATTATTTGAATAAAGGGATTCATGATATACTATGTCAAATTAAATTATATACACCACATAAAAGTGATTTGGTGTATAACAACAAAGAAGTCTCAATGGAATGTAAATTGAGATGAAATCTCTCATAAAGGTCGTATCCTTAGGTTAAGTATAAATCAACGACATAATGATGTGTGGAAAATATAAATACACTAAATATGATTAGATATTCAGTGTAAAAAAATCAAAGGGAATTCACACATATTCTTGTAAAAACAAAAATAATTAATTGGATGTTTATCTCAACAGATCGAGATTTAGTAAAGATTACTCTTATCAAGATCATACCAATGACTTGACAATTTATTAATGGAGTTATTATGTGTATAAAAAGTATATAAACAGAAAGGGGAGTGTAAATTATGACATAATCAAATGAATAGTGATTCCACACATAATCTTGGAGTAAAATAATCAATGAAGTATGCATAAAGCCAAATGAGGGAAAATTGAAATTTCAAATTCCCTTATCGATTAGGTAACTTAAGAAACATACAACCATGAAAGAAGGATCATACAATGATTATGTAAATACCCATAAATTAAATTATATTACACAATGAATATAATCATGGGAAATACATACACCACATGCAATAAATAAGTGGTGAACAATGGAATTCTCACGAAATAATGTGTGAGATAAGAAGCCCCATACTTTGTAATTTTTCCTTGGTTGACGGTAGGTTAACCTCCTTCATAATGGTGAAATAATTGTTATTTAATTATACAAGAATCATTTACATTAATATGATATCATATATGATCTTTTAACATTGATTTGTTAATAATATCTTAGTATTATCGTCATTTCGGGTGTTAACTTACTCGTTTTCCTTTATATTATTTGTTACGTAAGTCGTGTTTGTTATGGATAGGTTGTATCTTATTCATATACATAATTATACCAAGTCTTTAAACATTATTTTTAATCATCAAATGATAATTATACTTGAATGGATACGATGGAGAATGAATCTCATCGTGTTCGTCGAGACGGTAGTCCGTACGTACGCACGAGTGACAATGTCATTCTTTTGAAGTTAAAATAATATATAATTGGATGGTATATAATATATATAGAATAATTATCATGTTATATTTATTATATACATGAATTAAACATAATTATTATACCCATCCAAATAATAATTTATTGAATGACAATTACACCATGATGTGGAGACGGTAAGCCGTACGTATGCACGTATGGTGACACGCCATTAAAAGGATGGATAGATTACTGAATATGGTTGTACCATATTTATAATAACATCACATTATATAGAAGATACTAGAGTTATTATTTTATAATATAAATAACAAATAAAGAAGAAGTTGACGAAGAAAGAAACTTGAAAAGGGTGGTGAAAACATTACCTCTTCTTCGGGTTCTTCCTTTTGATTTGATCAAAAGGGCTCCTTATTTTGGATTTCTGATCAAAATAAGGCCTCTAGGTTGTAGTGAGAGAAGTTTAGATATTATTTGGGCAGATTTTTTCTGAACCAAAAGGCTTTGAATGTGTGAATTAGTGAGAAGGGGGAGTGCCCTTTTATAAGAGGGGTGAGGGGCACCTTTGGAAAAGATAAAAATATTATTTTATAATAAATTCATATTCGGTTTATAATGGATCCAAAGTATATTATTTAAATTTTAAGGTGGGTATAGGTCAAAAAAAACTCAACCAATATAATTTAGACAGGTTTGGGTCATTATATTAACCTTATCTTTAAGTATTAACTCTTAGTTAATTAGTTTCACTTTTACAATGTCTCTTTGTATTTTTATATTATATGGTTAATAAACATACTATGAGCATCCAAGAGACCCCAAAGTGGTCCATTAATGATACACCTATGATGATATAAGTCTCTTGGACGAACCTTAGATTTTTAGGAATTGAATATAAATTAATAATATAATATTTGTTTTAAAAACTCTTATATGTCAATTTTGACACTATTGGGTATTTTGTTTTTGATAAATTTATAACAGCATTATTACTTGAAAAAAGTTTATATAATAAATCCTAATATGTAATATTATCCTAGATAATTAGTGGAATTCATAAAAAGTCTCAAATTACATTTATTTTGATATTTATAATATCAATTATTTTAATATTTCTTTAATTATGTAATTACTACATCACTATTGTGTCATAAATAAATTAAATTATTTAATTTCTAAAAATTTTAAATAAACTACCATTATGTAGAAAATCTTTTTAGATTTATAATGAATATTTACAATAGAATTTATCTCATGTATAACCCTATATTAAAAATGTTTTAGTAAATAAACTTTGATTTTAACTCTTTTAACTCCTCATTGAATTAAATAATAATAAATGTCCTAATCTAATAAAAGTGGACCTAAATGATATTATTTTACTCCTAAGGTTGTTTTTGGTCGAGATACACTTGTCCAATAGAATTAGGACATGTGTTATGGTAATATTAAAATCATTTTTACCCTTAATTATCATATTTACTTTTAACCGTGGTAAATAAAAGTAGAAAGTTACTATTCACAAAAAATTATTTTCATCTCATTGAACCGAATTTTACTCCTTGATATTAACCATGTCTCTCAGATTTTTGAAATTCCACTCACAGAAGCGGTAAATTTAAGTTTTATGAAAAATTCAGTTTTTTAACTACCACTTAGTGGTTTCACTATTCATCAAAAAATGAAAGTTTCCAGAAAAATACAAACAATTAGGCCTAAGTTATATTTCATATTATGAATTCAAAAATTATGTCTATTTTACCAAATTCAAAACGAATCATTTGCGTTAATTAATTTAAAAATTAATTTCCGTCGTCAAAACAAATAGCATGTTTTTAAGAGATAATAACTATCAAAAGATTGACACTTGTTTATGTCTGGTTTAAATGTGAAATTATATCCAATGACCAAAATTGTATTAAATGGTAGAAATATATTATAAATATACTTTAAAACCACTAAAATTAATAATTTATCACTATTAATTATTTCAATTAAAAAAGTTGTTTTTAATTAAAATTTAGTAATTTTCACTATTTATCAAAATATGAAAGTTATCCGAAAAGTACCAAAATTTCACCCTAAGCTAATTTCGATATTATGAATCCAAAAATTAAGTCCTTTTCAAAAGATAAAATTTATAAAATTTTAAAAAGAAGGTATTACTGTTCATAACGGCTAGTTTGATTGGTTGTGGTGTGTTAGAATCTCGAAGTTGCATACAATAAACGCCATTAAATTATTCAAGGGGAAACGTACCGTGGAATCATGGGGTGTTACATTCTCCCCTCATTCAACAAATTGAATCCTCACAACTTTTGTAAAATTGGGCTTCATAATATAATTAAAAGTCCCACATCAGAAAATTAGTCAACAAAACTATCACTTTAAAAGAAAGGAAGAGAGGTATAAAGGTCACCCAAGATAACCCATACTAGGATTCCATGTAGGAAAACATGGATATGGATGATAAAATAAGTGTTAATTTCTAATGGAGAGGGATAGAAAACATGATCAGGAGAAAGTTAACAATAAGAAAATCACAAACCTGTGTTGGGAAAAACAATCATTAGTCTCCCAGTTGGAAAAGTAAACGGACAACATTTTTTGTGTTAAGTTACATTACATAATGATGAGGAATTCATTAATGATATTTACTAAGAACATAAAAATATATACTTACTTTTTAAGTAGAGTTTAATACTTTAATAAATTTTTACCACTAACTCATTTTTTTTGAACAATGAGTATTCAAGAAGACTTGGTCACAATGGAAGAGCTAGAATAAACTTCTATAGAAATACATGATCCACGTAGGATAAACTATATATTTACCATGTCTTTATACATTATTCAAAACCAAAATGGTTAGTATAATATCTGATGATCCCCCCAAATGGATATTCCATTAGAGAAAAAAACACTAATCTTAATTTCTAAAATTAACCCATCAATACCTCAAAGTTAAATAAGTACCATTAAATAATCAATTGTCCTTAAAATCATTCAATATAATCCAAACTAATATTGAAACCCAAAACATATAAGAATGTAGTCTTCCACGTTAAATTGTATCTCCAAATGACATTAATTACTCTTAAGGTCACATACTTAAAAGTAATTAACCTAATCATTTCCATAAATAACCCAAATCACTATAAATCCATAATAAAAACATAGATAAAAATCCACCATTACTCCTCAAATGAAATCCCATACTATTCTATTTTCCTTGGGCATATAGTGTTCACAACAAAGCGAACAACTTCCAAAATAACATTTATCACTTAATCACCAAATCATTTTCCTATACTAAGGGTATTCATTTGATAATACATAAGATCCCAAATAAAATTATTATTGATCAATAAAATCATTTAACTAAAAATACTAGTCACCCTAACCGGGGACTTCACATAGTCCAGTGGTAGGAGATAAATCCTAATCACACTTTTGTTGGGGGTTCGATTCCCACAGCTTTTTCCGACGTGACAGGTTGTCACACGGTCTGCGTGTTGTCCTTTTTCAAAAACTATATTTTATAACATTACCAAAATGAGATAAATTCCTAAAAATAACCATAACATAATTTAACCACTAATGTTATCTCATACCTTTCATTTTCATCCCAAATTATAATAACTTATAATTGCCTCAAACCCAATGATCATATAAAACCAAATGGTTATTCATAACTATATCCACAAGGGAAAAGATAATTATTCCTCAAATATCATTCTCACATGGAAAACTGTAGGGTTACAAATACAAGAGAAAATTATTCCAATGTAAACCCATCAACAAGGAGCACTAATACTTTTTAAACATTTCTCCAAACATTTATTTACACATAACTTTTTATTTGACCATGAAAATATCCTACAGAATAGGGCATTCACTCTGGTAATGGCCAAGTCCCCTACATTTACAGAAAATGACTGTAAATGGATTCTTGGGACCATTTTTATCATCTTCCATAATACTATTAATTTTTCTTCGGCAGTTCTTCACTTTATGTCCTTCCTTCCCGCACGTAAAGCATTTCTTTGTCCCATTGAGACACTTTTCTGGGTGTTTCCTTCCACATTTCCTGGATGATGGAAATTGAGGATTCCTTTCTCCATGGTCTCCACTGCTGGAGCTCTTATCATTCATCACTTTTCTCTTCTTTGTTGAGTCCAGGAATTGGTTAATATATATATTGTTGATCATATTTTTCGAAAATTGATCTGGAATAAAGACAATAACTTTTACACCTATCAACATTCCATTTTGTTGCTCATTGCCACCACCGTTCCCACCTTGTACATCATTCCCAAAGTCACTATGACTTCCATGGAATCCAGCCATTGACTAAAACCAGAAATCATTGTGTGAGTAACAGTAGTCATAAAATCATTTAGAGATTAACGTGTCACCATATTCTCAATTTGAAACACATTAGGATTAACCAAGGTCATTTACTCTCATCTTATATATATAATACTTCAAATTGGTTTTTAAAGAAAATGTAAATTATCCTAAGAATATCCCATGGGAGTGTCGTAACCAAGAGTGCAGCAAAGCCCGTTGTTGTGAACCAGTTCTCGTTCGAGTCTAGCTCAAAGCGGTGTTTTCAGGTTTTATCCCTAGGTACATCTGTTCCAGAGCCGCATCTACCTTCTCGTATCCAGACAGGGATGTATTGCTCGGAAAACTCACAAAATCTCTACAATACCAAAATTTTAGGAATTTATTATATACTAATCCTCAAAGATCATCTTAGGTATACGTTCTCTAATAAGAGTTTATCTAAATCTAGCTTCCAAGGTTTGTACTAAACATCCTCTGATACCAACTGTAACGCCCCGACCGTAGATACCCAGAGTCGGTGCATTATTACATAACATTGACATGATCACAAGAAAGATCAAGTCTCGAAAGACCAATTAGTTTAGTAGCCTTGGAAACATTAGATATATTCATAAAATTTACATTACATCAATAAGTGAAAAACTACAACAACATATTGTCTTCATATCCACTCATACTATCCCTGCAATTCATTCATAAAATAATTCTTCACATCCCAGAAAAAATAAAACATTGAAAGGGGAAATCTCAGATGCTCAGTAAGGATAACAATATAGCGGAAACTTTCATAAATAAACATAAAAATTTAAGGAAATGTATAACTAAAACAAAATCCTTTTAAACTTGAACTTCAACATAATATGGCAAGGATAAAATGAAATAATGTCATTTACTTATTCACGTGTATATTCTAATAGTCGAATAATCACATGAAAATATTAATAACCACTTTCATAATGACGGAATGCATAATGTCAGACTATCATAACCACGTAGCCAAGGCCTCGTGCCAAGACTACAAATAATATTTTGTCAAGGCCTCGTGCCAAGACACTAGTTTGTCTCATGAGACCTACCGATGCATCGAGGAGCTATAGTGGGCTCCACCCGTCACTTAATAAGTCCAATTCATTCCTCATATGAAAAGTTGAAAAATAACATAAACATTCCTATTAAAACTAGCATACGAAATGTCAATACATTACCCACAAACCATGAATGGTATAAAAATAGTACATCAACAGTCAACCATAACTCATTAAATACATTATGGAAGATTGTATTGTAATATATTAACCTCAATTGAGAATAATGAAGGATATTGACATATATTAAAATAATCATCAAAACTATTTGAGAGAAATATCACCCTTTTTCTAGAAATCATTTAAAAGTCACACTATTTGGGAAGAAACCATTTAAAAATAGATTTTTGAATCAAAGTGTCCCATACCACTTTGAAAATTCTAAAAGGAGTTTTAATTTTAAAACGTTAATGTCCATATAAATAAATCCTTAAAACCATTTTTAAAACATGGACATTAATGAGCAATATTTAGAAGAATAAGTCATTAAAACATTTAAAAATGGTATTTTAGTTAGAGTTTCTAACCAAAAGAGAGCCACTTGAATAAAAATAATTGAGCTAATAAAAACTTTGAAATATCATTAGAATAAAGGGATTCATGATATACTATGTCAAATTACATTATATACACCACATAAAAGTTATTTGGTGTATAACAACATATAAGTCTCAATGGAATGTAAATTGAGATAAAATCTCTCATAAAGGCCGTATCCTTAGGTTAAGGATAAATCAACGACATAATTATGTGGGAAAAATAAAAATACACTAAATATTATTGTATATTCAGTGTAAAACAATCAAATAACATTCACACATATTCTTGTAAACACAACACCAATGAATTGGATGTTTATCTCAACAAATCAAGATTGAGTAAAAATTACTCTTATCAAGTTCATACCGATGACTTGAGAATTTATCAATGGAGTGATTATGTGTATAAAAAGTAAATCCATAGAAAGGGGAGTGTAAATTATGACATAATAAAATTACTAGTGATTCCACACATAATCTTGGAGTAAAATAATCAATGAAGTATGCGTAAAGCCGAATGAGGGAAAATTGAAATTTCAAATTCCCTTATCGATTTGGTAACTTAAGAAACATACATACATGAAATAAGGATAATAAAATGATGATCTAAATACCCATAAATTATTTTATATTATACAATGAATATAATCATGGGCAATACACATACACCACATGTAATAAATAAGTGGTGAACAATGGAATTCTCACGAAATTAAGACTATGATAAGAAACACCTTACTTTGTAATTTTTCCTTCGTCGATGGTAGGTTAACATCCTGTATAATGAGGAAATAATTTTTATTGAATTATACAATAATCATTTACATTAATATGATATCATATATGATCTTTTAACATTGATTTGTTAATAATATCTTAGTGTTATCGTCATTTCAGGTGTTAACTTACTCATTTTCCTTTATATTATCTGTTACATAAGCCGTGTTTGTTATGGATAGGTTTTATCATATTCATATATAAAATTATATCTAGTACTTAAACATTATTTTTAATCATCAAATGAGAATTATACTTGAATGGATACGATGGAGAATGAATCTCATCGCGTTCGTGGAGACGTTAGTCCGTACGTACGCACGAGCGACAATATCATTCTTTTGATGTTAAAATAATATATAATTGGATGGTATATCATATAGAAAGAATAATTATAATGTTATATTTATTATTTACATGAATTAAAAATCATTATTATACCCATGCAAATAATTATTTATTGAATGATAATTACACCACGACGTGGAGACGGTAAGCCGTACGTACGGACGTATGGTGACATGCCATTCAAAGGATGGATAGAATACTGAATATGGTTGTACCATATTTATAATAACATCACATTATATAGAAGATACTGGAGTTATTATTTTATAATAGAAATAACAAAGAAAGAAGAAGTTGAAGAAGAAAGGAACTTGAAAGTGGGTGGTGAAAACATTACCTCTTCTTCGGGTTCTTCATTTTGATTTGATCAAACGGGCTCCTTAGGTTGGCTTTATGATCAAAATAGGACCTCTAGGTTGTAGTGAGGGAAGTTGAGAGAGTATTTGGGGAGGGTTTGGCCGAACCAACAGGATTTTAATGTGTTAATTAGTGAGAAGGGGGAGTGCCCTTTTATAAGAGGGGTGAGGGGAGCCTTTGGAAAAGCTAAAAATATTATTTTATAATAAATTCATATTCGGTTTCTAATGGCTCCAAATTGGATTATTTAAAGGTTATGATGGGGATGGGTACAAAAAAACTCAAAAAATAGAATTTAGACAGGTTTGGGCATTATATTAACCTTATCTTTAAGTATTAACTCTTAGTTAATTAGTTTCACTTTTACAATGTATCTTTGAATTTTTATATTATATGGTTAATAAACGTACTATATACATCCAATAGACCCCCAAGTGGTCCATTAATGATACACCTATCATGATATAAGTCTCTTGGACGAACCTTATATTTTTAAGAATTGACTATAAATTAATAATATAATATTTGTTTTAAAAACTCTTTTATGTCAATTTTGACACTATTGGGTATTTTGTTTTTGATAAATTCATAACATCATTATTACTTCGAAAACAATTTATATAATCAATCCTAATATGTCATATTAATCTATAAAATTAGTGAAATTCATAAAAAGTCTCAAATTACATCTACTTTGATATTTATAATATCAATTATTTTAATATTTCATTAATTAGGTAATTACTGCATCACCATTGTGTCATAAATAAATTAAATAATTTAATGTATAAAATTTTTAAATAAAATACCATTATGTAGGAAAGAGTTTTATCTTTGTAATGAATATTTAAAATCAAATTTATCTTATGTATAACCATATATTGAAAATGTTTTAGTAAATAAACTATGATTTTAACTCTTTTAACTCTTCTTTGAATTAAATAATAATAAATGTCCTAATCTAATACAAGTGGACCTAAATGATAATATTTTAATCCTAAGGTTGTTTTTGGTCGAGATACACTTGTCCAATAGAATTAGGACATGTGTTATGGTAATATTAATATCATTTTTCCCTTAATTACCCTATTTACTTTTAAAAGTGGTAAATAAAAGAAGAAAGTTACTATTCACCAAAAAATTATTTTCATCTCATTAAACAACATTTTACTCTTTGATATTAATCGTGTCTCTCGGATTTTCGAAATTCCACTCACAGAAGCGGTAAAATCATGTTTTATGAAAAATTCAGTTTTTTAACTACCACTTAGTGGTTTCACTATTCATCAAAAAATGAAAGTTTCAAGAAAAATACCAAAAATTAGGCCTAAGCTATATTTTATATTATGAATTCAAAAATAATGTCTATTTTAACAAATTCAAAAACAAATCAGTTGCACTAATTAATTTAAAAATTAATTCCTGTTGTTAAAATAAATAGCGTGTTTTTAAGAGATAATAATTATCAAAAGATTGACAGTTGTTTATGTCTGGTTTAAATGTGAAATTACATCCAATGACCAAAATTGTATTAAATGGTAACAATATATTCAAAATATACTTTAAAACCACTCAAATTAATAATTTATCACTATTAATTATTTCGATTAAAAAAGTTGTCTTTAATTAAAATTTAGTAATTTTCACTATTCATCAAAATATAAAAGTTATCCGAAAAGTACCAAAATTTCACCCTAAGCTAATTTCAATATTACGAATCCAAAAATTAAGTCCATTTCGAAAGATAAAATTTATAAAATTTCAAAAAGTATGTATTACTGTTCATAACGGCTAGTTTGATTAGTTGTGGTGTGTTAGAATCTCGAAGTTGCGTACAATGCACGCCATTGCATTTTTCAAACGAAAAAGTACCATGGAAGCTTGGGGTGTTATATGGTATATGTTGTTAACATAATATTTTGTATATAAAATGAAGTGTAATGAAATTATTTTGTGGAATTGACAAAAAAATTAGACTGAAATGTCTATAATTAGTGAATAGACATTCTTCTATAGTTTACAGGTGACACAAGGAAATAATGAAAAATTCATTTCCTTGTATAACAATGCTAAAGAGGTTTTTAGGAGATTTGGATTGGGTAATTAAATGGAGTTGATGACTCTGAAGGCTACAAAGATGAAACTATCATAGGATGATGAAGGAAATATTGCTAATGTCACATAATATAGGAAAATCGTTGGCAAACTATTACGAATGATAGTGACAAGACATGGAAGTATGGTATAAAAGTAATTTTAAATAAATAAAATTACATTAAATTAAAATAATAGTTTGGTATATCAAGGTGATGGTGAATTTCAGTTTCCTTTATAATGAAAATTATTAGCAAGAGTCATTTGGGCTATTCATTTTCAGATTTGGTCAGTTCAGATGATGATAGAAAATTAAAATTAGGTGGTGCATTCTATGTTAGTGGTTTTTTATTTCATGGATAAGCAATAAATAATATTTCATTTTGTTGTACCTCTCGAACCCCTCGTGGTTTAATTTTCATGATCACAATCACTCACTTTTTTATCTAATCCTCTTTCAAGTATTTTTGGATGATAGGAATCAATTCAGGGTGCCAAGGAATTGGGCCAAGAAGGCCAAGAAGGCAAAAAGCCTAAAATGGACTGAAATTCAGTCCACCGGCCAACCAGTGGCTTCACCACCGGCCAGCCGATGGACCCTGGACAGAAGGCTGAGCCACTGCCTCAGCACCGGCCAACCGGTGGCCTCAGCACCGGCCAGCCGGTGGCACCCAGCAGAACAGTGGTTGCTACTGCCTAAGCACCGGCCAACCGGTGGACTCAGCACCGGCCAGCCGGTGGAGCCTGAGCCCGAACCCTCCTCCATTTTGCACACACCGGCCAACCGGTGGCTCAGTACCGGTCAGCCGGTGGAGCCAGTCAAACTAGCCGTTGGGCTTTTGACCAGCCTGTCCACTTGGCCTCCAACGGCTCCGAAAGCCTCTCCAACGGCTCCAAAGGCCTCCAACGGCCATATGAGGGTTCCCCCTCTATAAATAAAGGACCTTGAAGCCCTGGAACCTTAGACGTATGTACGGAAGCCCACGGGACATATTTAACATCATTTGGCGAACCTCCGGCGGACTTCCTCCAAGGAACCCCAACTGCTCCAATCCAATTCCACATCCAAGGAGCACCACCATAGAAGCTTGGGAGTGCACGTCTTCAACTCCAATCATCCATTGGCGCCCAAGGCTTCTCCCATTACGGTTTTTCTTGTTTATCATTTTTGAGCTTCAATTTGGGTTTGTGTCTACAAACCCCCCATTTCTCTCATCCTCTCTTCTTTGGGTTCTCACACCACCTTCAAGGTGTGAAGAGGTTAGTCAAGCCTTCCCTTTAAAAGGCTTGAGACATAGGTGAGCTAGCCTTCACCTGTAAGAAGGCTAGTGGGTTCTTGGTCAACCATTAAAAGAAAGTGGGTTCTTGCATAACCACTAAAAGCAAGCTGTAATATGTGAGCTAGCCTTCACCTGTAAAAAGGCTAGTGGGTTTCTTGCTACAACCATTGAAAAGCAAGCGGTAGTAAATCTCTCAACGGTTGAGTTGGGAGCGGAGACGTAGGCCGGGTTTTAGGCCGAACTCCGTTATCAATTCTTGTGTCTTGCCTCTTTATTTCCGCAACACTTTCAACTTTGATTTTAATTTGTTAATCTTTTTTTAAAAGGCAATTCACCCCCCCTCTTTCCATCACTCCCTTTTTCTCCGCCCAACAATTGGTATCAGAGGAAAATTTGAGTAATACCCTAACCGGTTTCAAATTCAAGATCCATTGTGATGTCATCAACCTCTTTCGCCCCCGAAGGCTATTCTTTGGGTCGTGCTCCATTCTTTGATGGAACCGACTACACTTATTGGAAAACCCGCATGACCACATTTCTTAGAAGTATAGGTTATCCCATTTATAAAATTGTCATGCATGGTTACACTCTCTCCTCTCCCGATGAATCCAAATGGACCCAAGCCGATATTAAAAATTTCGAGCTTGATGGCAAAGCCATGAACGCTCTACATTGCGTCCTTGATCGTAATGAGTTCAATCGAGTTTCCACATGCACCTCCTCACATGAAATCTGGAAACTTTTGGAGGTTACCCATGAGGGGACCAACAAAGTAAAGGATACTCGATTGGACATGTACCGTCAATATTTTGAGTCTTTTTCCATGCATCCTTCCGAATCTATTACTGAAATGTTTACGCGTTTTGCTGATGTTTGCAATGGGAGAAAGTCCCTTGGTGATGATGTTTCTGCAGAAACCATGGTCAAGAAGATCCTATGGATCCTACCAAGCTCATGGGCTCCGAAGGTCACGGCAATCCAAGAAGCGAAGGACATCAAAAACATGCCGGTCGAAGAGCTCATCGGATCCCTAATGACCTACGACATCACCATGAGGAGGCAAGCTGAAAAAGAAGGCAAACCGATCAAAATTCCAAAGAACATCGCCTTCAAAGTTCAACAAGAAGAAAGCTCCTCCTCCTCATCATCTTCCTCTTCAAGCGGCGATTCCGAAATGGAGAATCTTTCCCGCAAGATGCACAAGTTCATGAAGAAGCACAAAAAGAAGAAATCCCGCAAGGCTCAACCCAATGAAAAATCCGAGCCCAAGGTAAAATGTTATGGGTGTGGCAAGAAAGGCCATTACAAGCCCGATTGCCCACTCAACAAGAAAAAGGCCAAGCAAAAGGAGAAGAAGAAGGCTTTCAAGGCCACATGGAGTGACAGCTCCTCATCCTCCTCCTCCTACTCGAGCGACAACGGTAATAAATGCCTAATGGCATATAATGAGGTAACATCTTCCGACTCCTCATCCTCTAGTTCTTCAAATTCAAATTCTTTCAATCACATGTCTTATGAGGATCTCCAACATGCGAGAGATCAATTGGAGGAAGGTTTTCACGAACTTTCTTCCAAATTTGTATCTTTAAAAAAGAATTTCAAAAAACTCTCTTCCGAAAAAGAACAACTTCTCAAAGAGAAGGAAGAGTTGTCCCTCAAAGTCCAAAATCTTCCTGATGTTGATTCCATGGAATCAACCATCAAAGATCTAAGGGAGACTCTAGCCAAGTTCACCCAAGGGGAACAAAATTTGACCAAACTCCTAGGTTCCCAACGTGTTTCTAGAACCACCCAAGGGCTTGGATATTCCATGCAAGCTTCCTCCTCCCATGCACCCACTATTTTTGTAAGGGGGAGCTCCCAATTTAAATTTTGTAATTATTGTAAAAAACCCGGGCACTTAATTTATGAGTGCAATTGAAAAAATGCCTGGTATGGTAGGCCCAAAACCATTTTCCTTAGCGATGAATTTTATAAGAGAAGACCTTCCACTAGAAAAGTATGGATTGAAAAATCCCTTTTAGCGAGTCTCTCCGGGCCAAAATTTGTCTCGGTTTCAAAAATCTCTCCCCGGTGATTTGTTGTTTTTATTTAGGGGGAGTTAGGATCGTTTAAACACTTTTGATTTCAATTTCAAAATTTTCGATTCAATCTTTCAATTTCAACACTTGGTATCAAATTTTTTAATTTCAAAATTTTCTATTCAATTTTCATTTCAAACTTTCAATTCAAAATGTTATTCAATTTTTCATTCAACATTTTCATTTCAAATTTTTGATTCAAAACTTTCAATTCAAATTTCAAAAATTTCAATTGGTTTAAAATCTTGTTTCCCTCAATCAAGTTTTATGCCCCGTGCTATTTTGATAATCACAAAGGGGGAGAAATTCTTGGTTGATTGGGGGAGAAATCCTTTAAAGCATGCCTCTCATTTCAATCTTTTTACATTGTTTGTTTTGGTGATTGTGATCATCAAAATAGGGGGAGATTGTTGTACCTCTCGAACCCCTCGTGGTTTAATTTTCATGATCACAATCACTCACTTTTTTATCTAATCCTCTTTCAAGTATTTTTGGATGATAGGAATCAATTCAGGGTGCCAAGGAATTGGGACAAGAAGGCCAAGAAGGCAAAAAGCCTAAAATGGACTGAAATTCAGTCCACCGGCCAACCGGTTGCTTCACCACCGGCCAGCCGATGGACCCTGGACAGAAGGCTGAGCCACTGCCTCAGCACCGGCCAGCCGGTTGCACCCAGACAGAAGGGGTAACTACTACCTCCACACCGGCCAACCGGTGGCCTCAGCACCGGCCAGCCGGTGGCACCCAGCAGAACAGTGGTTGCTACTGCCTAAGCACCGGCCAACCGGTGGACTCAGCATCGGCCAGCCGGTGGAGCCTGAGCCCGAACCCTCCTCCATTTTGCACACACCGGCCAACCGGTGGCTCAGTACCGGTCAGCCGGTGGAGCCAGTCAAACTAGCCGTTGGGCTTTTGACCAGCCTGTCCACTTGGCCTCCAACGGCTCCGAAAGCCTCTCCAACAGCTCCAAAGGCCTCCAACGGCCATATGAGGGTTCCCCTCTATAAATAAAGGACCTTGAAGCCCCAGAACCTTAGACGTATGTACGGAAGCCCACGGGCCATATTTAACATCATTTGGCGAACCTCCGGCGGACTTCCTCCAAGGAACCCCAACTGCTCCAATCCAATTCCACATCCAAGGAGCACCACCATAGAAGCTTGGGAGTGCACGTCTTCAACTCCAATCATCCATTGGCTCCCAAGGCTTCTCCCATTACGGTTTTTCTTGTTTATCATTTTTGAACTTCAATTTGGGTTTGTGTCTACAAACCCCCCATTTCTCTCATCCTCTCTTCTTTGGGTTCTCACACCACCTTCAAGGTGTGAAGAGGTTAGTCAAGCCTTCCCTTTAAAAGGATTGAGACATAGGTGAGCTATCCTTCACCTGTAAGAAGGCTAGTGGGTTCTTTCTCAACCATTAAAAGCAAGTGGGTTCTTGCATAACCACTAAAAGCAAGCTGTAATAGGTGAGCTAGCCTTCACCTGTAAAAAGGCTAGTGGGTTTCTTGCTACAACCATTGAAAATCAAGCGGTAGTAAATCTCTCAACGGTTGAGTTGGGAGCGGAGACGTAGGCCGGGTTATAGGCCGAACTCCGTTATCAATTCTTGTGTCTTGCCTCTTTATTTCCGCTGCACTTTCAACATTGATTTTAATTTGTTAATTTTTTTTAAAAGGCAATTCACCCCCCCTCTTGCCATCACTCCCTTTTTCTCCGCCCAACACATTTAACTGAGCACCATGTAAGATGAATATATTTCATCCACTCAATATTGCACGCAATTATTATGGATAAAGTTGTAGCCTGATGATATGGGAGTTTTAGAGAATTCTATGATTGAAATCCAATGTAATAATTCAAGTGCTATATATCTAAGAAAAAATCAAGTTCATAATTTGAATAAAAAGAACATTTAGATAATGTATCATTTTATCATATATAAGTTAGAACAAGGACTTTTAAAGTAAGAGTATGTGCCTACAGAACTACAAGTTATAGATATTCTGACAAAGTCCTTACCTAGAGATTAGTTTGAAGATCTTCGACCTGCTCTTCGAGTTTAGATGACTCCTCGTACTGGAAAAAAGTGTGTATGTGGGACCCCCTTTCCTTGAGGTATGATTTTTCCCCTGATATGATGATATATTTTATTTACCCATTTATATACCACAAGTAAGTATCCTTTGTGTTTGTTAATGAAGGGGAGATATTGGGGCTATAAAATGGTAGAAAATGTCTAAATAATGATTGGGTGATATGATGATAGGGGGTGATGTAAAATTTACAGTGTTAAATATGATTGATCGATCGATATATATATCATGAAACATGAGGTTCAAGTTGAATGAACTTTGTTAGTTTTGGAATGAAGTGTTTTACTGATGAATTTTTCATGCTACTCTTATTTCTCACACCGAGTATGGATCATATGGGCTTAGAGTGTGTGTGGAGAAAATATAGGATCTCTACTGTAATTCAAATAATAAGTTTATGAAATATTATGTAAGAATTTTTGATGTGTTATTAGAGTGTGAAGTGTTATAAACAACCCCATAGGGGTATTATTTGGAAAAAAATTCGTAATGATGGTGCATTTTGGTTGATTGTGTTTTTTGACAATATTTGAGGCTATTGATGAAGAATAGTTGTCATATAAGGTATTAAGTGTTATCATTAATGTCTGATATCATGTAAAGTGTAAATTTTTGTTCTCATGGAAGGTGAGAATTTCTGATCTCATGAAAAGAAAGAATGTTTGATCTCACAAAAAGAATGAATTTCTAATCTCAAGGAAAGCGTGAATGTCTGATCTTTAAAAAAGTGTTAAGGATTGATCTTTTGAAAAGTGGAAATGTCTGATCTCAAGAAAAGTGTGAATATATGATCTTGAAAAAATCATGAATGTTTGAACTTGTTCAAATAAAAACTGTTGGATCTCATGAAGTGTGAATGCTGAATAGATCTCATAGATTATGAATGCTGAACTGATATCACAGAGTGCGAATGATGGACAAATCTAGCGGAGTGTGAATTTTTTAACTGATCTCGCATTGATATATTGGAAAACATTGGATTTACTTTGGATCTCATGATGTTATCTCACACAACACTCATGATTTTCTTTGGATATCACAATGGTATCTTGCACAGCCCTTGTGATTGTATTTGGATCTTAGGATGAGATCTTGCACATCCCTCATGATTTTCTTTAGATCTCATGATGGGATATCATGTAGTTCTCATAGTTATCTTTAGATCTCATTCTTGGATCCTTCACAAAATGAATACAGGACACACACCCATATCTCATGCAATGAGCGAGTAGAAGTCACACCCAATTCTCATGCTAGGATGTCCACATTGCATGTGATACTAATGAGGACAATAGTTTCCCATGATTAATATAGTTAATGAGGTGTATTTATGCCTATAAATACCACCTAACTCATTCATAAACACTAATGAAGTTTTTCATTAAATATTGACGTGAAGCCATGTCTGGGAGAAGGTACATGGAGAGATCCTGAGAAAGGGGTTCAAAGAAGCATCTCGCGAAAGAGGTTCATGGAGAGATATCATGAAGGAGTATGCATGATTGAAATCACGTAAGTGTTGTGAATGATCTGAAAAAAATATTTTACAATGATTTAAATGGGTCTTGAAACAAGATCTCATGTTGGGGTCTCATTCTAGGGTATCACACTTAGATCTCATGCTAGGGACTCTCACCAGGATCTCTTGTAAGGGGCTACATGTGATGGTCTAACACAAGGGGGTCGCACTAGAAACTTGTGCATTGAGATACATGTCTACATTTCCTTGTTAAAAGTATCATTGTAATATCTGAATTTTGAAGAATAAGAATATGATGCAGAAGAATACCAAGTATCTAAACCATTCAACAATACTTGCAGGAAGAGTTTATTCACTACTACATTCAAGGTAGTTAAAAGAGGACATAGAATCTCATAAAGATAATTCCATAGAGAATGTGATTTTTCTTTCTATAGAATAGGTAAGTCTGTATCAGTTATCTAAATAGAGGAAGTATTGCATAAAGTTGTTTTCACATAATTTAAGGGGTAACCTAGAAAGATATTCAATACGGCGTCTACCTTAAATTTAGGATTCATTCATTATTGATAATAAAGGGACCTATAATTCCATAAACTATGTGTCGATCCATTCTAGAGAAGTGTTCAAAGGAAGAGGAAAAAGGTGATCATTTCCACTGAAAGTGATCCATTGAAATATAGTTAGGGGTGAGCCTTGGTAAATTAGAGAGCTAACCTTAAACATTGTAAAGGTAGTTAGCCTTTCCATAGAAGTGATGTAGCCCAAACCTTGTATTTTGGAAGTTAGCCTTAGTGTATTTGGTATATCTACACATTATTGTTCTATGATCCTTGGACATTGCCCAGTGAGGGTGAAAAAGTATAATTGTTGTGTCTCATGAATTCTATCATTTATGAGCATACATTGCTATGGTGAAGGGAGAGAATAGTGTTTTGTTTAATGAAATGCCAAGATCCAAAGAAGAAGTTGTTTTAATCTGTCATACCCTAATTCACCCCCACCCCTCAGGGTAATTAACATAGTTGAGATAAAATAATGATATAGAGACCCATTTTTTCATTATAAGACCCTAAAATATTTCTAAATATATTTCTAGAGCCAGGTACTGATAATTCATGTGATTCCAAGACCCGGTGTACCGATAATTAGTTTTTTAAATATATTAAATATATTTTGTATTGAAATCGTGCAGTTTCATAGTGAAAATTGTATAAATATTTAATCGAAACACATATCATAAATATGAGACAACATTTGAGTATGTAACACAATGTTTACCCTAGGAAGGACATAAAATAGCTCAACATGGGATGTTCGGGTATCTCTCCCATTAGCGATTTGTTCATTGGATAAATTAGTTAATTAAATTTATTTATTTATTTATTTTCACCTAATAAATATTTATATAAGAATAATACCCTGAAAAAACCCTCCACAGTTATCCGAATAAACCCTGGGAGTATTCCATATCTTTTCCTCCTCCTTCTTTAGGAAAATCACATCATATAATAACAAAACTCTAAATAAGAGTAGATCGAGACGCAATGAATCCTTAAATAATTAGTTATCAGGTTCTTCAAAAATGCAAAACCCAATCTCTGAGAAGGACTTGTCAAGTTTTGAATTACTCTCATTTTTATTAAATTGATTGAGAATAGCAATCCCCTTATTTTATTTTCACCAATTTTGGAATGAGCATGATCTCTGGTTTTGGGAATTTTAATTGGTTATTCTTGTTTTCTAACTTGAATATCCATGTTCCTAATAATTTCCCAAGAATACATGGATTATGATGGTTAAACATTTATTCTCAATTTTCTCCCCCAAAATGGCATCCCATTCTTCACCTATAGGACACTAGAGTACCATTTTGATGTTATCGGGTGGTACGAAGCCCAATCGAACCCTCAATATTGCAACGGATTGACGTACAATGGAAGGATTCCTAAATTAATGGAAGATATAGTTTTTTGTGGGTTATGGTTGATTGTTTTTATGATCATTTTTGAATCATCAATGGTGTAGGATTAGAGGTGTGTGGTGCGTATGGTGAAACCCCACAATCAACAAAATCTTATTTTCTGCTACTGAATGCCCAAAACTGACAATAACCAGAAGGATCCACTGATTTCAGACAGAATTGAGGATGAAATCTAATCCTAATGGATAGATTCATAACATAAAATGTGGATCAATATTTTTATAAAAAAACCAAACTACACATCTTGTAATATGATAAACACATGGCTAATAACCCCTTGGTTGTGGTAGATAGGGTTTCAGTCATTCATAAAGAAGACACACTGTTTATGCTCCCTTCATGATGTGTACCCCCTTTCCCATATAGATGAGTTGTGTGGAAGAGCACACAGCTTGGAAAATTCCAAATACCCAAGTACATTGGCATGACCATAGAACATTGGCAGAACCCTATGTGAAGAGTCATGTTGTGTTCTAAAGTACATCGACCCTTGGTAATGTACACTAAAAATGATCTGATACACGGACATGAAAAATCACATGGGTGGGACCCTGTGTTTCATGCTCATGTCATGTATATCCATCACATGTCATGTACATATACATTCTTTTTAAATCATTTACCTATAGGGACACAACCATGTGATAAAGCATGACTACACATCTTGTGGCTCCCCCACACTCTGTGTACCCCTTGTATTATTTTCAGTAAATGTCAACATTATATATATCCTCTATTTGGACTCAGATTTTTGCTCCTGGGTATCCTATCCTGAGTTTTTTTCCTTTTAGAACAATACAGTGACCTTTTTTTATATTTTGGTATATGATGTAGACAATTCTAAAAAACATTATTTATTAGGTAACACTCAACGATGGTAGTTATCATGAAACATCATCAAAGGCATCCCGAGTGGAACTCTCTAGCTTGGTTAGGAATGGGTTTTCAGACACTTCTAGAGTGAAACCCTCCAGTTGTCATAGGGCATGGACCCTCTATATACCATCTGAGTGGAAGCCTCCAGTTGGGTGGGGCATGGTTTCATGATGATAAGAGTGGGACCCTCCAGTAGATTAGGGCATGGGTCCTCTACCGATTCCTAGAGTGGAACCCTCCTGCAAGGATGGGAATGAGTCCTCTACAGACTCCTATAGTGGAAACCTCTAACTAGGCTAGGTATGGGTCCTCTGCTAACTTCTAGAGAGGAATGCTCTAGCTGGGTTGTTCATGGATCTTCTACCACTGAGTGGAAACCTCCTATTGTACCAGGGAATGAGTCCTCTACCATGATATTATGGGCCCTCGATTGTGTGGTTTAGTGACGAGGGATTTTTTGACTTGGATATTTACTTATGGGATGACGAATGAGATACTGGGCATTGTTTATTGAACTTCAGAACTCTTTTTGAGTCTTCTTCATGTGTTGAGCTATGAGATAGATATCCCCTTTCTCTCTCATTTGGGCTTTTGACTGAGCGTACATATATAAATATGTATCCATACCCTTATATTTGGTTAGTCACCTTCCATGGGTTGTGAATATGTGTGGGTTATGACATGTGATTTATGTGTTTAGTTTTTCATGGTTGTATGAGCCTACTATCTTTTATAGGTGGAAGATACTTGACCTGTTGGTGATCTACACACTATATTGAGCCCCATGTGTTTGGATGATGTTACTCTCTCTCTTGGTTGGGTTGAGCAATTCTATTTCACTACATCTTATATCATGTTCACTATATACTTTCTTTCTATTACTATTGTATCTCTTACTACTCCCCCTTCATCTTTAAGTACATCATATTGGGAATGTATATACTCACCACTTCATCAGATTTTCCTGCATGTCTCATGTCTAGTTTAGATTATGGATATGTCGGTGCTAACTTTAGAGGAGCTTATGGATACTTGGTACATTTACCATATATAGTGGTCGCATCTTGGAAATCAGGAAATAGGATCTCTCAATGTTTTAGTTTCCAGTTTTTTAGGATGGATCATATTTCTAATTTTTCATGTATTTTTCCCCTTTCCTTTTTTGTTTACACTACCATACTCTTTTACTAGCAAGATGTTTTTCTTGAATGGTTGTTTCCCAAGTATTTTTCATATTTTTATATTATTCCTCTTCATTTATAAGTCGATATGGATATGTTGTGTGTGTGTAACTATACATAGGTGAAGTCCCCATAGTGTTAGTTATGCCTTCATCACTAGTCACTAGCCCCTATCCTGTAGAGGTAGGCTTGGGGAAGTTTCAGCTTGAGCCCCATCTAGGGTCGGGTTGTGAAAATACTAAGAATTAAATGTGACCCATTTCCCTCTAGATTCCCTCAAAGAACTGATTTTTCAATAGGGACTCCATATCAGATACAACAGTATACCGAACACCATACAACCTAATGATCTCCTAGACATACAGTCTACTAAGATTCTCTACATTACTAGAGTCCTTAATTGGGATGAAGTATGTGTATTTTGTCGTATGATCAATTACCACCAAAATATCATTCCTTTCCAATGATGTATGGGGAAACTCAAAATTATGATCTATTGATACCTTATCCCACTTCAATTTAGGAATAAGAAGAGGCTAAATAATTTTGAGGGTCTCTGGTGGTTGGATTTAACTTGTTGATATGTGTAACATTGAGAAACAAATTTCTTCATGTCATTCCTTATACGTGGACACCAGAACTAGTATCACACATCAAAGAACATTCTGGTGGCACCTAGATGAATGAATCACTAATATTTATGCCAATATAGTATCACCAACTTCTTTATAGAAAATGGTACAATGGAGTATCCCTTGAATAAAGTAACTCTTATAGAAGATGATGTACATTCAATGGGACTCTCCCCACTATTTAGATATTGAATACAATTTTTTAAAAACTAATATCTTAGATACCCTCCCCAAATCAGCTCTATATGATAAAGAATCAGGTGTATACTTGATAAGAATGTAATACCTCTATGTTTTCACGATTCCTAGTGTATTTGATTGAAAATGCCTATAAGATCCTAATCACCACTAGACTCATTTAGATCTAGAGATGGAAGCTTCCTACATAGGGAATAAATGTCCACATTTCCATAACTTGGAGTACATATTCTAGAGAAGACAAACTCTTAATGGTATTTTATCCACCGGCACATCCTCATAATCAGATCCTTTTAGGAGTAGATATAACTCAGCATTTTTTGGTTTGAAAAAATAATGACTAATTCACTGAAAGGATAGTGATGCAAAAATTTAAGGGAATACATTAGAAATGCATACTCAAGGTTTTTGGGTGGGTAATTATTCTCTTTTGGTAATATTTTGTGACATTCATATACCCCCCACATGTCCACTCTACATAAACACTCAACCCATTACTATACAAAAAACATGATAATAGATCATGTACCCATGTCTATCCTTGAGAAAGATCAATATATGGGTAGTGTTAAATCACTGATTTAGCTATGTGAAATATGATTGACACTCTTTGATCCATTATAACATCACCCATTTTTGGTGATATCTTTCATAAGTAATTAATGTTGACAGAAGTCCCTAAAAAACCATATGTAGTACCGTACTCAGGCCAAAATCTACATATTTCAAAAAAATTCTGTCATATCCTCCCACAATATCATTTCTCTAACCTTCTCTAGGACAACTAAAACCTCATGCTCCATAATCACATGATCTACAATATTGACTTCATATATCTGGAAATCATATTTATATATTTTGGAAAAGAGTCGATAGTCTCACATCATTCCAAGAACAATCATAAAATGTATCATGTAATCCTATTTTGACATTTAATAGAACAAGATTTCATCCACAAACACCATGATGAAATATTCTTGGTATTTATAGAACACACTTGTCAAAAAATACAAAAAAACTAAATTGACCATTATCAATATGAATGGAATTACCAAATACTCAAAATAATTTAACCTTCTTTAGAAAGTTGTCTTGGGAACATCCAGTTATCTTTCTTAGACCTACTGATACCACAAATAGAGATAGTTCTGTGAAAATCATAATTCCAATATTAGATGTTCAAGTAGATAATCAGTATAGGAAAATTGATATTTTTTCTTGATCTTGACTCAATTTAACTTTTTCTTGTCGATGTAGAATTGAAGGGATACAATATCGTTCTTAGAAAATTATACTGGAGTAGCCTAATGAGAGAAGCTCATGAAAATGATACCTTTGGATTCCAAATCTTTTGTATGTATCTTTAATTTTTTCAAATTAGTGATTCCATATGATATAAATATAAAGGAAGATATATTGGATGTATCCCTAACATAAATTTGATGGTGAACTCCACATATCATTTAGGATGTATGCCCAATAAATTAACTAGAAACAATTTTTGGAAACAAACATGAAATGGATGAGAACCCACTCCTATAGTCTTCCTTCTCATATTACAGAAAGAGGGAGGACACCCAACAAACAATCCCTCCTAACCATGGATCTCATCCTTAATATTGGTCTCAGGTTCTCCCATTGGAGGCAATGAAATTTACCCACTTACAGTATAAATTGATATGGTCCTTGAAGTATTTCATTCAATCTATACCTTGGATAATGTTGAAAAGGTTCATCTACAAGGTCAATAAATCCCACCTCAGATCAAACTCTAAAAAGGAGACAACATATGATGGGAATTGAAAACCATACTCTTTCCCTTACCACGAATTGTAACCAACTCTATGGAATATGTCATAAGCTCATCCAAGAGATTAAATAATTCCACAAGGTGAGTAGAAATAAATGACTGAGAATCACATGTATCAAATAAAGAAATTAATATAGATGAGTCAACATTAAATATACCTCGAACTATCATAGGGCTTGAATTAGATTCCCTAGAAGTGTCTGACTAATAAATCCCTCCCCTAACAGTATTAAAGCATATGCCACTCTTATTAGGATGGAAATACTTACCAAACATTTTTATATGTTCCAAGAATCTAGATAGGTAACATTTACTTGGTGGGACCATATATATGGACCACACAATCCAAGATCTCCCACTTTGGTGGAGCATCAAATCTCCACAAGTAGCAGTTTATAATAAAGGTAGTTGAGGTGGATATCTAGAGCTACTACCACCCTTCTTTCCCAACTCCCCATAATTCCTCTTCTTTTTATATGATCAAATCTAATTTTTTCACATCCCATTGAGACCCAACATGCATGCTTGGTTAATTTCCACCATTAATTCTTGATCAACCACTTCCGAAAAAGTCTTCAACTAAAATACAAAGATCTAGGATTAGCTATCCAGCCACAACCCCATTTAATACTATCATTACTTCATCATATAATTATTTATAAAATAAAGTGAAAATTGGACCATCTATGTGAAATGGCTATCATATTCCAACACTAAGTAGTCCTCCTAATTAAGGTCCAAGAACTCTGGAGACATGGTGAGGTAACATGTATCAGGGAATACTTCCTCGAGAAGGAAACCCCTAATGTTATTCCTTACCATATTCTCATGTTTCTCTTCTTGAACCATAGTCTCTAACCACCTGTGACTAGGACCGTCCAACATAAATGATGCTCATTTCACTTTGATGGCTTGAGGAGGTCCAACAAACCCATTGATCCACACAATTTTCTCAACTCAATCTTATGCTAACTGGGGATCGGTGCTTCCTAAAAAAGAAGGAATATTATGTCTTCGACACCAAAATTTCGATCATTTAATAGCCTACATTCAATATCCCTCACCATATCAGGACCAGAATCCACTTGTTGATCCATGGGTCAGAAATCTCAAACCACTTCCTCAATAACTCTCATATTGACAGGTAGGTGAGAAAGTGTAGAGTTATCTCTAGCCTCCTCCTATGATATTTTAATAGGTATCTCTAGATGAATTATACTAGAAAATACAAAATAAAAAAATTGGATAAAAAATCAAAACACTACACCACATAGAGTTAAATAAAAAACTTGAAAAAACACCCAGAAGAATCCTAACAATACCACAATAGCTTAACCAACAACTCAAACCACTTCACCTTACCTTGGTTCCCATGCCCAGTCGATAGAATCTGCATTACATATTAAGGAGGATTCAAACTAAATCCCCAACATCCCATGGTGACCCAAGCCATATCAAATGGATTGTGTCTAGACACCTGAATCACAACCAGAACCACAATCCCAAACATTCATTTCCCTTTTTATCCTAAAAATTCCCCAATTTCAAAACCCAATGAAAGGGAATCTTGGTTCCGATACAATTTTTTCAGTAACAAACCTAAGGTACCATCAAACATAACACTCATCCTAGAATGTGGCATGGTTTAAAGGGAATTATTGGTCTCCACATGGCAGAAACTAATGTATGGGGATCTATGAATCACTTTAGGAATGATTTATCCCAAATAATTATTAATAAAAATATAAATGAAATTCCATTATTATAATTACCCAAAAAATCACAACCATCATAAATGATTTAAGATATGTAAAATAGAACATACCAGAATCAAGAGCATGCTCATAACCAAAATCCAAAAATGGGAAAATGGGGAGGGGACAAAAAAACAACATGAGGCTAACTGTGGCATGGGAACCATCTTTTTCCATGAAACCATCATCAGATATTCCCTAAAGGAAGGAAAATATATAGATTACCCACCACCATAAGAAAAAGATTAAATTCCTTTAACTGATTCAAAAAAACAAGGTCAACATATAACTAGTGGGTATTTGTAGGGTGCGAACACACATTCCTAGTATAATCCCACCATGTTTTCCATGCATCGCCATTATTTAACAAAAAAATGTTAGTTTTTTTAAATGATATAAACAATACAATTTTGAAACATTATTTAACTATGAAAGGAAATTAAATTTTAAATAATGATTGAAATCAGAAAAAAAAACAACATAATCACCATTGAAACCCCGAAATAGATAAGTTAGTTAGGGTCTTGGGATCCTCATACTTACACTGATAAAATAAAATGAATTTTTATTTTTATGTACCATTGGAGGGTATTTACCCCATGTCTAATGGTAGTGGCTCACATTATGTATTTTATTTACTATTATAATTTGATCAAGTTTCAATACATAGTAATGCCCCTTCCGTATTGACTAGTGTACAGTTTCCACAAGTGATTTACTTCATTTTTCAAACTATATAAATCCCCTTTAATCATAAACCAAAACATAACATGCCAATAAAACTATCAGAAACCAATTTCATAAGGGATAAAACCATTTCATGAGCTTATTGACACCAATTTATTTTTAAAATAACCCATTTATACACACAATGAGATGTTAGAACACATATAAAAATAGTAGTAAGAACATTTAAATCCTGAAATAATATCACAAGATATAACCACCTTCCTTTACCTTTGAAATCACCACAAACAAGTTGCAAACTGAAATCGAAAATGAGAGGAGGTACTATAAAAGTATTAATACACCAAAAACATTAAATCACAATATAATAAGTTTATATTAGACCATATATAGGTCAACACACACACTAAAAATAATAAAACCCAAGGAAAATGGGTCTAGAGACTAAAGGATGAAGAGAGAATACACTTACTTAGAGTTATCTAGAAGTATCTATGTCAAAACCACCCAAGTATTTGAGATAATAGGGGAGTTTAGAAGATGGTAGGTATAGAATCCTGCCTTTTTTTCACATAAGCTTTTATTACATTATACAAAACTGAGGTTCTTTAAGGTTTAGTGTCTGGGAAACCAGGAACTTAATACATGAAACAAAAAAAACATTCTTCTTAAACACTTGAAAGGATTATCATTATGTTCATCCTAGGTTCATTACTTCATATCATAACCTGGGTACATACATCAAAAGGAAGGGTGAGCAGAAGGCCCAGTAAGGGAAACAAGGGGAAACATTTAACATGTGGACTTGAGATACATCAACAATGTCATGAAAAAGAACTTTAAGGCATGAGAAAGAAATCATGAGGCATATCATAATAAAAATAACATTTTTCATAACATGAAGATGTGGCTAATACATTTGACAAAGAAAATCATGAACATATCACCAAGGTCCATCCCCAATGTGTCATTTGAAAATTACCAAGTTTATTCACCAAGATATCGTGAAAATTGTAATCTCTAGTGGTTACATCATTACCCAATGCTTTGGAGCGCTATCAGGGCACACACTTAAATTTTCCTTTATTATCATGTGAGCCACATATATAATCATAAATCATTTCATAAACAACCCATATACCATAAAATAAATGGGTTTCATTTCATAATCGTAACGTTTTAAAAACTGCTTTAAAGACATGATCTTTATGTCACTTTAAACCCACGGAAGGGGAGAGCATGTCTCATGTATGTAAATACCAGAATTTAAAATAAATCATTTTGGTATATATGTGAATACCCCTTTTAAAGAAATATCTTTCAGTATTCACTTAATAAAATAAAAGTACTTCAGAAAAAGAGAGAGACATTTTGAGATGGAAATTCTGCAGCATAACGGCTATGTTTCGGGGTTTTAGAAAACATTGAAAAGAGAGGGGACATGGGTCAAACACTCATAAATGACCCATAAAACACTATAGGGAAAGAATTTAAAATATTTGAGAACATGGTAATGAAATTTTAAATATATACCGTATGAAATGATGAACATGAAAGGAAGACAAAAAAATAAGATTTCTCTTATGAAAATTCGGTAGCGCAACGAGGTCACTTAAACTTCAACAAAAATGAATTGATGAGATCAAATAGGGTCTCTCATCATATGAACATAAAAGATAAGTATGATAGATATATAGATCATACCCCAACATAATACAAAGGTAACTTGAAATACTTGACATGAAAGTAGATCTTTGAAAAATGTAAAAGGTGAACGAATCCCTTAAAAATTCGGTAGCCTAACGGTGTCACTTAAACTTCAAAAAAAATGAATTCACAAGATCAAAATAGGGTCTCTCATCATATGAACATAAGGGTTCAGTATGATAGATATAGAGATCATACCCCATCATAATAAAAAGGAACTTGAATGACTTGACATGAAAATAGATCTTGAAAATGAGAAGGGTGAAAGAATCCCTTAAAAATTCGGCAGCCTAACGGCGCCACTTAAAACTCCAAAATACTGAATTGAAGAGATAAAATGGGGTCTCTCATCTTATGATCATAAAAAATAAGTATGATAGATATAGAGATCATAACCCAACATAATAAAAAGTAAATTGAAATACTTGACAAGAAAATAGAACTTGAAAATGAGAAGGGTGAAAGAATCCGTTACAAAAATTTCGGCAGCCTAACAGCGCCACTTAAACTTTAATAAAATGAAATGATGAGAGTAAGAGGCGGTCCCTCAACATATGAACATAAAAAGTAAATTATAATGAATATAAAATAATATCTTCCAACATAATAACATGGATCATAAAAGGAATGACATAAAATAGATTACTTGAAAAGAAAGAGAGTGGTCAGATCCCTTACCTTAAAACGTAACTCTTAAAACTCAAAGGTTTGGATCTTGAGGGCTTGGGGCACCTTTGGAGGACTCCTTGGGAGGTAAGGAGACCAGAACTTCTTTGAGAATGATTTTGGAGTCCAAAGGATTAGAGAATGTCTTGTTATTTATAGGGAAAGTGAAGGGACAAGGCACTAATGGCCAAGGGACACCTCGTAAGTGGGTTTCTCAAAACCATGTGCTCTCCCAAGATATTTCCCATGAAGTTAGGCCAAATGGGGCCCAAAATACAACAATTCATCACCTTTGGTCGGCCAACCCATAAAATATCTCATCACATCATCCTGACACAGTTATGATGTCATTAAACATACAGAAATCCTACAAATGTATTTTTACTATTCACTGAAAATTCAACTTTCTCAGAAAAATCCCAAAATTTCACCTTAACCAAATATCAATGCTCGGATTTCAAAAATGACCTCCATTTTATAAAAATAATTTTCTAAATATTTTTAATTTATTTTTTTAAATAAATACACTATTCACCGAAATTTTATTTTTTTCAGAAAAAACCCCCAAATTTACCTTAACATAATATCGATGCTCTGAGTTCAAAAATGGAATCCATTTTATAAAAATAATTTTCTAAATATTTTTAATTTAATTTTTAATTAAAATAAACTATTCACCCGAGAAAACTAATCCTTGAATAATATTTTATGAAACCGTTATTTAACCATTTTATCGAATCACATTACTTAATCAGGGTGCCTAGATTATATTAATACTTTCTTTAAGTGAGATTACTAATCCATTTGGAAACATTACTAATCTTAATCATAAAATTACTATTCATAATTTACTATTCATCAAAAATCAAGTTGATCTTATTAGACTCTAAATTCCGTACTGAACATAATTTTAGAAGTCAATTTTTTGAAAATCATTACACATTTTTAATTATTTAAGGTTTACATAAACATTTTTTAAAATATCCTTTCTCTAAAATTCACCAGAAATATGCATACTATATTTATCCGGACATTTGAAATTTCATAAACAACATCATAAGAAGAAATACCAATTTTTTTTTAAAACAAAGGATTACACAAGGCAGTTACGGTCTCCTTACATAGCCCCTTATCACACCAACATAGGACCTAAGTGTAAGGTGTGCTAAGGTGAGAGAATCTGAGGGAGGCTCGGCCAACATCGCACGAGTAGTAATTTCTTTCAGTTTGAACTTCTCGCGAAGGTGATCCCGTTCTACCTTCACACGATGAAGTTCAGCTTGGGTTTGGTCCAGAGCAAATCCCAGTGGTGCTACCTCCTTCCCATGTTCTGTTAGATGGTCTTCTATCGGTCCAAGACTACTGGGTGAGGCCATCAAATCTTCTTTCTATATTAATTAACCAAGATTACTTGTATTTAGAGACAATAATCAATACTTTTAGTTTCCAGCAGTCATACTGACCAATGGCCATATAACAGTCAAAACCCAATGGTCTCCTTCTAATTATTCTCATGTTATCAAATGAAACTTTTTTCTTGAGTATAAAAATAAATTAAAAAAAACACACAATATTAGAAAACAATATTTATTCAAAATTTCGGGTCGTTACAATCTTCCCCCCCTAAGAAATTGCATCCTCGCAATTTTTAAAATTAGGTTTTGAAATTTCATTGAAAGTCCCACATCGAAAAATGAGTGAGTAACACTATTACTTTAAAAGAAAGAAATGGAAGTACAAAGGTCACCCACGTTAACCCATACTAGGATTCCATGGAGGAAAACATGGATATGGAAGAAAAAGAAAGGGTCAGGTTCTGGGGGAGAGTGATAGAAAACATGATTAGGAGAAAGTTGACCATGAGAAAATCCCAAACTTATTATGTGTTTAAACGGTCTTTGATTACCTAATAGGAAACGTAAACCAACAATATTTTTGTTTTATGTTTCTTTTTATAATTTTGAGGAATTCATTTACTACATTGAACAAAAATATAAGAAAATATACCTACCTTCATGTAGAGTTTCATCCTTTAATATGTTTCTACCAAAACTAAACTTTTCTCCAAACGATGAGAATTCAGAACTACTTGGTCTCATCAAAGCACAAGAATCATTTTATAGAGAATCACATAATCCACCAAAGATTAACTATCTATTTCTTCTATCATTAAACATTATCCCAAAAATAGAAAGGTTAAGATAAAACAACTCTTCTAAAATAAAGAACCCCAGAGGAAGGGAAACTACTTTAAATCTTCAATGTTCCACGGTACTACCCAAAGTTCATCATAGACCATTTCGTAGATAACTGTCCTTAAAAATCCTCAAAATAAACCAAACTAAGATTGAATCCCAAATACAAGAAGGATTTGATAACATAGTCTTCCAAGGTAAACATTATCATTCATCTCTAAACAACATCAACCACTCCTAACATCTTATAACATAAGTAACTAACCTAAACATATTTACCCCAAGATAGGTTAATAATTTCCATAAGTAACCTAAATTACTATAAGTCCGCCTTAAATTCATTGATTCTTCAAAATATAAGTCAACCTTTACTCCTCAAAGAAAATACCATAGTAATATATTAACCTTGATCAAATAGGGTTCCCAAAATAGTGAACGTCTTCCAAAATAATAATCATCTTTTAATCCCCTAATCATCTCTGTCATGTTAATATGGAAACCATCACATTTCCTTTCACATTGGTTATTGGGACATGTTCTTCCATTTCCCACCATTAACTAAGAATAGAATGTATAATTAGGGGATTAAATACTTAGCCAATAATCATGAAAAGGAACTTAAAGCATATAAGGATAACTTGTAGAAGAAAAGTATACCCTAACATGGGATCCCCTAGGTTCACATCTAGGTTATACATGATCATATATTCTTATGTGAATCTTTCTTTTATTTTATCTTTTTTCCTTTAACAATGGTTCATATCAAGCTTATGAATTTACCAAAGTATATCCCCCGTGAGTGTCATAACCTAGAGTGCAGCAAGGCCCGTTGTCGTGTACCAGTTCCCGTACAAGTCTAGCTCAAAGTGGTGTTTTCGGATTTTACCCCTATGTACATCTGTTCCAGAGCCACCTCTACCTGCTCTATCCAGACAAGGATGTATTTTCTTGGAAACCCCTTACTCAATACTCACCAAAATACCAGAAAGATTTACTATATTTAAACTTTTCTATAGGGTTATTCCTAAAGTTTTCATATCCTAATTTCCACAAATAACTAAACCATCCTTTGATACCAACTATAGCATCCCGCCTTTTTGTCACATAAACTTTAATTACATTATACAAAACTGAGTATCATTAAGGTTTAGTGTCTTGAAAACCAGGAACTTAATACATAAAACTAAAAAAAATCATTCTTCTTAAACAATTGAAAGACTTATCCTTATGTGAATCCTAGGTTCATTACTGCATCTCATAACCTGGGGACATACATCAAAAGAAAGGGTGAGTAGAATGCCTAGTAAGGGAAACAAGGGGAAACATTTAACATGTGAACATGAGATACATCAACAATGTCATGAAAAAGAACTTTAAGGAATGAGAATGAAATCATGAGGCATATCATAATAAAAATAACATTTTTCATAACTTGAAGATGTGGCTACTACATTTAACAAAGAAAATCATGAACATATCACCAAGGTCCATCCCCAAGGTGTCATTTGAAAATTACAATGGTTATTCACCAAGATATCATGAAAATTGTAATCTCTAGTGGTTACGTCATTACCTAATGCATTTGAGCGCTATCAGGGCGCACCCTTAAATTTTACTTTATTATCATGTGAGCCACATATATCATCATAAATCATTTCATAAACAACCCATATAGAATAAAATCTATGGGTTTCATTTCATAATCATAACGTTTTAAAAACTGCTTTAAAGACATGATCTTTACGTCACTTTAAACCCACTGAAGGGGAGAGCGGGTCTCATGTATGTAAATCCTAGAATTTAAAATAAAACATTTGGTATATATGTGAATAACCCTTTTGAAGAAATATCTTTGAGTATTCACTTAATAAAATAAAAGTACTTTATAAAAAGAGAGAGGCATTTTGAGATGGAAATTCTGCAGCATAACGGCTATGTTTCGTGGTTTTACAAAACATTGAAAAGAGAGGGGACATGGGTCAAACACTCATAAATGACCCATAAAACAGTATAGGGACAGAATATAAAGGATTTGATAACATGGTAATGAAATTTTAAATATATACCATATGAAATGAACAACATGAAAGGAAGAAAAAAAATAAGATTTCTCTTATGAAAATTCGGCAGCCCAACGACGTCACTTAAACTTCAACAAAAATGAGTTGATGAGATCAAATAGGGTCTCTCATCATATGAACATAAAATATCAGTATGATAGATATATAGATCATACCCCAACATAAAACAAAAGTAACTTGAAATACTTGACATGAAAGTAGATCTTTGAAAAATGAGAAAGGTGAACGAATCCCTTAAAAATTCGGCAGCCTAACGGCGTCACTTAAACTTCAACAAAAAATGAATTGACAAGATCAAAATAGGTTCTCTCATCATATGAACATAAGGGTTCATTATGATAGATATAGATATCATACCCCATCATAATAAAAAGGAACTTGAAAGACTTGACATGAAAATAGATATTGAAAACGAGAAGGGTGAAAGAATCCCATAAAAATTCGACTGCTAATGGCGCCACTTAAAACTTCAAAATACTGAATTGAAGAGATCAAATGGGTTCTCTCATCATATGATCTTAAAAGATCAGTATGATAGATATATATCATACCCCAACATAATAAAAAGTAACTTTAAAGCCTTGACAAGAAAATAGAACTTGAAAATGAGAAGGGTGAAAGAATCTGTTACAAAAATTTCGGCAGCCTAACGGTGCCAATTAAACTTTCATAAAATGAAATGATGAGAGTAAGATGGGGTATCTCATAATATGAAAATAAAAAGGACATTATAATGAATATAAAATAATATCCTCCAACATAATAACATGGATCATAAAAGGAATGACATAAAATAGATTACTTGAAAAGAATGAGAGAGGTCAGATCCCTTACCTTAAAACGTAACTCTTAAAACTCAAAGGCTTGGACCTTGAAGGATTGGGGGCACCTTGGGAGGACTCCTTGGGAGGAAAGGAGACCATAACTTCATTGAGAATGATTTTGGAGTTCAAAAGATTATATAATGGCTTGGTATTTATAGGGAAAGTGAGGGGACATGACACTAATGGCCAAAGGACACCTCATAAGTGGGTTTCTCAAAACCATGTACTCTCCCAAGATATTTTCCATGAAGTTAGGCCACATGGGGCCCTCAATAAAATAATTCATCACCTTTGGTCTGCCAACCCATAAAATATCTCATTACATCATCATGACACAGTTATGATGTCATTAAACATACCGAAACCCTAAAACTGTATTTTTACTATTCACTAAAAATTCAACTTTCTCAGAAAAATCCCAAAATTTCACCTTAACCAAATATCAATGCTCTGATTTCAAAAATGAACTCTATTTTATAAAAATAATTTTCTAAATATTTTTAATTTATTTTATTAAATAAATACACTATTCCCCGAAAATTTATTTTTTTCAGAAAAAACCCCTAAATTTACCTTAACATAATATCAATGCTCTGAGTTCAAAAATGGAATCCATTTTATAAAAGTAATTTTCTAAATATTTTTAATTTAATTTTTAATCAAAAAACACTATTCACATGAGAAAACTAATACTTGAATAATAATTTATGAAACCTTAATTTAACCATTTTATTGAATCACATTACTTAATAAAGGTTCCTAGATTATATTAATACTTTTTTTAAGTGAGATTACTAATCCGTTTGGACACATTACTAATCCTAATCATAAAATCACTATTCATAATTTACTATTCATCAAAAATCAAGTTGATCTTATTAGAATCTAAATTTCATACTGAACAGAATTTTAGAAGACCGTTTTTTGAAAATCATTACACATTTTTAATTATTTAAGGTTTACATAAACATTTTTTAAAATATCCTTTCTCTAAAATTCACCAAAAATATGCATACTATATTTATCCAGACATTTGAAAATTCATAAACAACATCATAAGAATAAATAACAATTTTTATTTAAAATAAAGGATTACACAAGGTAGTTACGGTCTCCTTACATAGCCCCTTATCACACCAGCATAGGACCTAAGTGTAAGGTGTGCTAAGGTGAGAGAATCTGAGGGAGGCTCGGCCAACATCACACGAGTAGTAATTTCTATCAGTTTGAACTTCTGACGAAGGCGATCCCTTTCTTGCTTCACACGATGAAGTTCAGCTTGGTTTTGGTCCAGAGCAAAGCCCAGTGGTGGTACCTTCTTCCCAAGTTCTGTTAGATGGGCTTCAATCAGTCCAAGACTACTGGGTGAGGCCATCGAATCTTCTTTCTATATAAATTAACCAAGATTACTTGTATTTAGAGACAATAATCAAAAAATTTTGTTTCCAGTGGTCATATTGACCAATGGTCATATAACAGTCAAAACCCAACGGTCTCCTTTTAATTATACTCATGTTATCAAATGAAAAAAAATTTGAGTATAAAAATAAATTAAAAAAACACACAAAATTAGAAAACAAGATTTATTCAAAATTTCGGGTCGTTACAATCTTCCCCCCTTAAGAAATTGCGTCCTTGCAATTTTTAAAATTGGTTTTTGAAATTTCATTGAAATTACCACATCGGAAAAGGAGTCAGTAACACTATTACATTAAAAGAAAGAAATGGAAGTACAAAGGTCACCCGAGTTAACCCATACTCGGATTCCATGGAGGAAAACATGGATATGGAAGAAAAAAAGGGGTCAAGTTCTGGGGGAGAGTGATAGAAAACATGATTAGGAAAAGTTGACCACAAGAAAATCCCAAACTTATGATGTGTGTAAACAGTCTTTGATTACCTAGTAGGAAACCTAAACCAACAACATTTTTGTTTTACATTTCTTTTCATAATTTTGAGGAATTCATTTACTACATAGAACAAAAATATAAGGAAATATACCTACCTTCATGTAGAGTTTCATCCTTTAATAAGTTTCTACCAAAACTAACCTTTTCTCCAAACGATGAGCATTCAAAACTACTTGGTCTCATCAAAGCACAATAATCATCTTATAGAGAATCACATAATCCACCATAGATTAACTATCTATTTCTTCTATCTTTAAACATTATTCCAAAAATAGAAAGGGTAAGATAAAACAACTCTTCTAAAATAAAGAACCACAGAGGAAGGGAAACTACTTTAAATCTTCAATGTTCCACGGTACTACCCAAAGCTCATCATAGACCATTACGTAGATAACTGTCCTTAAAAATCCTCAAAATAAACCAAACTAAGATTGAATCCCAAATACAAGAAGGATTTGATAACATAGTCTTCCAAGGTAAACTTTATCATTCATCTCCAAACAGCATCAACCACTCATAACATCTTATAACAAAAGTAACTAACCTAAACATATTTACCCCAAGATAGGTTAATTATTTCCATAATTAATCTAAATTACTATAAGTCCACCTTAAATTCATTGATTCTTCAAAATATAAGTCAACCTTTACTCCTCAAAGAAAACACCATAGTAATCTATTTACCTTGATCAAATAGGGTTCCCAAAATAGTGAACATCATCCAAAATATTAATCATCTTTTAATCCCCTAATCATCTCTGTCATAATAATACGGAAACCATCACATTTCCTATCACATTGGTTTTTGGGAAATGTTCTTCCATTTCCCACCATTAACTATGAAGAGAATGTATAATTAGGGGCTTAAATACTTAGCCAATAATCATGAAAATGAACTTAAAGCATAGAAGGATAACTTGTAGAATAAAAGTATACCCTAACTTGTGATCCCCTAGGTTTCCATCTAGGTTATCCATGATCATATATTCTTATGTGAATCTTTATATTATTTTATCTTTGTTCCTTTAACAATGGTTCATACCAAGCTTATGAATTTACCAAAGCATATCCCCCGAGAGTGTCGTAACCAAGAGTGCAGCAAGGCCCATTGTCGTGTACCAGTTCCCGTTCGAGTCAAGATTAAAGCGGTGTTTTCAGGTTTTACCCCTATGTACATCTGTGCCAGAGCCACCTCTACCTGCTCTATCCAGAAAAGGATGTATTTTCTTGGCAACCCTTTACTCAATACTCACCAAAATACCAGAAAGATTTCCTATATTTAAACTTCTCTATAGGGTTCTTCCTAAATTTTTCATATCCTAATTTCCAAAAATAACTAAACCATCCTTTGATACCAACTATAGCATCCCGCCTTTTTGTCACATAAACATTCATTACATTATACAAAATTGAGGATCTTTAAGGTTTAGTGTCTTTGAAACCAGGAACTTAGTACATGAAACAAAAAAAATATTTCTTCTTAATCAATTGAAAGGCTTCTCCTTATGTTCATCCTATGTTCATTACTGCATCTCATAACCTCGGGATATACATTAAAAGAAAGGGTGAGCAGAAGGCCCAGTAAGGGAAACAAGGGGAAACATTTAACAAGTGAACTTGAGATACATCAACAATGTCATGAAAAAGAACTTTAAGGCATGAGAATGAAATCATGAGGCATATCATAATAAAAATAACATTTTTCATAACTTGGAGATGTGGGTACTACATTTAACAAATTAAATCATGAACATATCACCAAGGTCCATCTCCAATGTGTCATTTGAAAATTACCAAGGTTATTCACCAAGATATCCTGAAAATTGTAATCTCTAGTGGTTACATCATTACCCAATGCATTGGAGCGCTATCAGGTCGCACCCTTAAATTTTACATTATTATCATGTTTGCCACATATATCATCATAAATAATTTCATAAACAACCCATATAGCATAAAAGAAATGGGTTTCATTTCAGAATCATAACATTTTAAAATCTGCTTTAAAAACATGATCTTTACGTCACTTTAAACCCACTGAAGGGGAGAGCGGGTCTCATGTATGTAAATACCAGAATTTAAAATTAAAAATTTTGGTATATATGTGAATACACCTTTTGAATAATGATCTTTGAGTATTCACTTAATAAAATAAAAGTACATTAGAAAAAGAGAGAGACATTTTGAGACGTAAATTCTACAGCATAACGACTATGTTTCAGTGTTTTAGAAAACATTGAAAAGAGAGGGGACATGGGTCAAACACTCATAAATGACCCATAACACAGTAGAGGGACAGAATATAAAGGATTTGAGAACATGGTAATGAAATTTGAAAGATATACAATTTGAAATGAAGGACATGAAAGGAAGAAAAAAAATAAGATTTCTCTTATGAAAATTCGGCAGCCCAACGGTGTCACATAAAATCCAACAAAAATGAATTGACGAGACCAAATAGGGTCTCTCATCATATGAACATAAAAGATCAGTATGATAGATATAGATATCATACCCCAACATAATACAAAAGGAACTTGAAATACTTAACATCAAATTAGATCTTTGAAAAATGATAAAGGTTAAAGAATCCCTTAAAAATTCAGCAGCCTAATGGCGTCACTTAAACTTCAACAAAAAATGATTTGACAAGATCAAAATATGGACTCTCATCATATGAACATAAGGTTTCAGTATGATAGATATATAGATCATACCACAACATAATATAAAGGAACTTGAAATACTTGACATGAAAATAGATCTTGAAAACGAGAAAGGTGAAAGAATCCCTTAAATATTCGGCAGCCTAACGGCGCCACTTAAAACTTCAAAATAATGAATTGAAGAGATAAAATGGGGACTCTCATCATATGATAATAAAATATCAGTATTATATATATATAGATCATACCCCAACATAATAAAAAGGAACTTGAAAGACTTGACAAAGAAATAGAACTTCAAAAATGAGAAGGGTGAAAGAATCTGTTACAAAAATTTCGGCAGCCTAACGACGCCACTTAAACTTTCATAAAATGAAATGATGAGAGTAAGATGGGGTCTCTCATCATATGAACATAAAAATGACATTATAATGAATATAAAATAATATACTCCAACATAAGAACATGTAGCATAAAAGGAATGACATAAAATAGATTACTTGAAAAGAAAGACAGAGGTCAGATCCCTTACCTTAAAACGTAACTCTTAAAACTCAATGTTTTGGACCTTGAGGGCTTGGGGGCACCTTGGGAGGACTCCTTGGGAGGAAAGGAGACCCGAACTTCGTTGAGAATGATTTTGGAGTCCAAATAATTATAAAATGGCTTGGTATTTATAGAGAAAGTGAGGGGACAAGGCACTAAGGGCCAATGGACACCTCATAAGTGGGTTTCTCAAAACCATGTGCTCTCCCAAGATATTTCCCATGAAGCTAGGCCACATGGGGCCCTAAATACAATAATTCATCACCTTTGGTCGGCCAACCCATAAAATATCTCATGACATCATCATGACACAGTTATGATGTTATTATACATACCGAAACCCTAAAACAGTATTTTAACTATTCACTGAAAATTCAACTTTCTCAGAAAAATCCCAAAATTTCACCTTAACCAAATATCAATGCTCTGATTTCAAAAATGAACTCCATTTTATAAAAATAATTTCTAAATATTTTTAATTTATTTTTTTAAATAAATACACTATTCACCGAAAATTTATTTTTTTCAGAAAAAACCCCCAAATTTACCTTCACATAATATCGATGCTCTGAGTTCAAAAATGGAATCCATTTTATAAAAATAAATTTCTAAACATTTTTAATTTAATTTTTAATTAAAAAACACTATTCACCTGAGAAAACTAATACTTGAATAATAATTTATGAAACCGTTATTTAACCATTTTATTGGATCACATTACTTAATCAAGGTGCCTAGATTATATTAATACTCTCTCTAAGTGAGATTACTAATACATTTGGACACATTAGTAATCCCAATCATAAAATCACTATTCATAATTTACTATTCATCAAAAATCAAGTTGATCTTATTAGACTCTAAATTTTATACTGAACATAATTTTAGAGGACCATTTTTTGAAAATCATTACACATTTTTAATTATTTAAGGTTTGTATTAACATTTTTTAAAATATCCTTTCTCTAAAATTCACCATAAATATGCATA